>OX422140.1:329885823-332795631 GCA_949129095.1 Volucella bombylans | reverse complement strand
ATTGACTTTCTATAGAATACAGAAAAACAATGCGCATTTCATGTAATTTACGACGAATATCTATAATGATTCACCCTAATTTAATAATAACAGTTACAAAAAATGCACCGAAGTGAGCTGTCTGTACTTTGATTAAGAACCCAATCATATCACCTTCAAAATATTTCCATGAATGACCGATTTCAAATAAGCACTTTGGAAGGTGGTAACTGATAAAATAATCTAGGATTTTTGTTAATTTATTAAATGTATATGAGTACATATATATGTAGAACTGTATGTCTCGCAAGATTGTGATATGGAATTCGAATGCAGAAGTATGATACAACGCCTTCAATCAGATAATTAATATCTGACTTTGAGATTTAATTGCATTTTTGGTGGGGCTGTTAATAAGGTTTCTGAGTAACTAAATTGAAACGCACAAGAAACTAAACTATGTATGATATTTGAAGTTGCGTACCCATCTAGACTTTGCATTGGTGTAGTCCTTAATGCGTACATGTTGACTGGAACTGGTAATGTAGGACACTTTCCAGGTGCTTTACCTACTGATTTAAGATTTGATAAAAACTGCCATGACTTGTTTTATAAGCTTAAAACATTAATAAAGCATCTAGAAGGGGACTCCCCGGTATATCAGAAATAAATTATGGGCTGTATTTCTTCGCACCAATTCTCGTTCAGACTACGCTAACTATCTTGGAACCTACCATCAAATCACCCGGCCCCATAACTGCCTCTATCAGAGCTTTCTTGACACTGCGCAGAAAAGTCTTATAACCGATACTACGTATTTTTATCAATTCGTCAAAAGAAAATCCGACGGTTACCCTCTATCCCGTTCGATAATATATCATCTACCGATCCACATACTATTCAACTACGTACTTGAACACATATATTTTATGTATCTTCCCAATTTCTCCATTGGCTCCTTTCTCTCTCTCTCAATCTTTTGATCCTACTCTTATCGAAAAAAAGTTACAAAATTTCAATGATGAATTTCTACGCGGGCCAGACAGCCCATCCGCAAAATTTCTCAAAAAGTGTGCCTCCAATGTTTCTCTTCGAATTTCCTCCCTATTTCATCCATCCCTCACACTAGAGGAGTTCCACCAAGTTTGGAAGACCTCTTTCATAACCCTTATCCACAAGAAGGGATCAAAGAATATAGTAACTAACTACCGTCCCATTGCTAAGCCTTCTCACATATCTAAAATATTCGGAAGTATTTTATATGAAGTGCTAAACTTTCAGTGCAAGTCACTTATATCAGATCCCAAGGTATCTGACTAGATTTCGACAAGCAAGTGGCTGTCCGTGCTGTCCCTCGATCGAGAACTTTCGCCAATTCTTTCTGGTATCCTTAGAGGTCCCAGACAAAGACGTCCTAATTAGAATGGTTTCCGACTTCTGAAAGTTGATTTTCAACCTCAAGTCGTTGCAATATCGCTTAATTTTGTCGAAGTCGCGCTGCTAAAGTATATTAATGACCTCAATCTTTGGACCCGATTCGCGATTAAGTCGTCTGCGAACGCTATGGCATCACTTCACCATGCCATAACCTATCAGATCACTTGTGTAAATGTTGAATAGGATCGGCGAATTTGCCGCACCTTGTTGCAGACCATTTTTCATGTTAAATGTACCAGCAGAAGTCGCATCGCCATTCTTCACGATAAACTGTCTACTGGAGAGCATATCAAAAAGAATATATAGCAGTGGTTTACTAATGCCCAACCTGTCCAGCTTGAAAAAGAGTCCCTCTAACTATACGGTACCGAAGGCCTTCTCGAAGTCTCTTGTGTTGAACGTAAGTACCTGCCATGTGGGCTTAAACTTACGGGATGCCCATACATCCATGGGAGCAAGGATACGCCTTGCCATCGCTCACCGTCAATCCACTGATACCAATTCGGAACTGAGTTGAGTTGAGTGCGCTGGTACCTGCCTTTGTTCCATTGGATATCAGAAACCAGTTTAGACGCAGAATGAATGATATCATGCCCCGCAACCCACTTAGTCAGGACTCTATTGATCACCTTTTCGAACACCTTACTGATGTTTGGAAGAAGACTGATCGAGGAGAGACTCGCCGGATTCGAAGTATTTTTATCCATTTTGGGGATGGGATGTACCACCGCAGTTTTGCAATGCGCTAGACAATGTGCATTATTCATTGCATTATTAAACAGGGTAGTATAAATGCCGAAGTACAATGTTCGATATTTCATCGGTTCCCACTGACTTCTTACTTCGAAGTGATTCGAAGATCGTTTGGATCTCTTCCTTCGAAATGAACGGTGTTAGTACCCTTTCATTGGTGATGACATTATTTGCCATTATCTCGTCACTGGACTGGGTGAAACCCAAGCTCTCGAATCGCCAATTCACAATTTCATTTCGAAGGTAGAAATTGTGCACAAGGACTCGACTTTCCAGATCGTGGTTTGGGCCAATGATAACATTCGCTTTGTGCACTATCTGGGTCGTTTTAACTACAAACTGTTCTCAAAAACTATTTCTTCACACTAAGGCGCTATTCTCCTTCAAGAGGACCTTGATCGATTTTCTACTTGGTGTCTAAAAAATGTTCAATTTATGGCTTTATCACGTAAGTCCAATCAATCCCCTCTTCGACTTTATTTTCTACACGGCCAACCTATACTCCAGGTTCAATCCCTTTTCGACCTTGGAATATTATACGATAGAGAGTTAAATTTCAGTATTCCCATATTGATAAGGTAACCCTTAAAGTAAATTTAACACTTGGTTTTATCAAACGATTGTTCAAAGAATTTTGCAACCCCTATGTGACAAGGTCACTTCTCGAATATGCCAGCCACGTGTGGTCCACCTTTCTGCGAGTTCATATATCCCGATTTGAAAACATTCAACTTCGACTTGCTCTTCGAGGACTACCCTGGGATAACTATTTTATTTTACTTCCCTATCGAGACAGCTTCAAACTTCTTAACCTGAATACCCTCGAACAAAGCACAAACGTAGCTGACATTCTCTTCATTCATCGGCTGCTCTCTGGTTCTGTGGATTGCGCCACCCTTTAGAATTCTATTTTCTTCAACACTAACCCTCGTAATCTCCCGCATGCTGCGGAAGGTCAACTCAAACCTCTCCATTTTTCATTTCAATCTGAGCACTTCTCGTTCCAAACTAGATCTCCTCCACCCATCCCTTGGTTCCTAACTTTTACTTTTTGTCAGTTTTTAAGTCCTAGCTTTTAAGTTAGATTAAGCTTCTATTAGTCAAATAAAAAAAATTAAAAAAAAGTCCTTCTACATACTTACGATAGCAGCATGCAGAGTTTCTTCTTGCAGTGCTAGTTTGTGAGCATGCTTTTCTTCTCAGCTATGGGTTTGTTGATACATTGTTGTTGTTGTAACACGACACCACCACATCTAGTATCGAGTCTGGAGTCATTGGTCAATACTCTCCCTTCCTGACTTAGATTTTGGCCGCCGGCAGTTCTGGTAATAGCACAAATTAACTTCTATTTTCGGAGCAACAGATAGTCGGTACACAATGTTAACGAAACTCAATTTCGAGTTAAACCCCAGACCAATACTTTTTAAACGGAAGATGGTCCTGAAAACGCAGCCTTTGCGATAATCATCAAACAGAGGGAAATTCATCAGTGCGTCAAGAGTAAGCAGGACGTACAAGGATGAACTCTCGAGCAGCCGAAATAAACAGATCTTTGAATATGGTGAAAGCAACAATGACTTATTTGCATGAAGGCTTATTCCACCATACAACTGACGCCTAGGATACAGTTAGTCTTGTCATAGTTGTTTGGATCTTCCTGTTATCCCACATCGACCGCCATCAACATCCACAGTTATAGTAAGTTTCTGTTCCCAAATTGCTTTAGTCTATAACAAAACTAGTGATTCATTTACGCCACATTGTCGGGCTGAGCAACATATGCCGAAACTTGTGGATAAAAGTGCCCATCGCATTCGAGCGATTTCTGTTCCCGCTTGCGTTGACGAGTTTTGGAGGAGAAGATACAATAGCGAACTCTACATGCTGTCTGAAAAGTGCTCATCGGTTGCCTGCGATGGCGACTGAATATTAGGTAACACCTTAGCCCGAGAGTATACGCGCTGGAGAGGTTTATTTGATAAGGATCAGGTTCAACCAGTACTAAGTAAATTTACTTGGAATTAGCATCACAAGATTCTTATTTTCCTGGAATCATAATATTCAATGAGTTCGCCCTTAGCCTTTGGTGAAGGAATAATGAAGGATTTATCCCACTTTCTGTTCGCTTGGTAATCTACAATATGACTACAGTGCACACAGACTACAGTCTTAATTGCAGAATTGGCCAGGTTTAGGTGCTGAAATTTTATTCGCCACAAAAAGACAAACAAACATACGAAATGGCACATGCATTTTTTTTTTCAATCCATGGTTCCTGTATGACACATCTTATGTTTTCCTGAGTTGCCCAGGGACCAAGCAGATGATCTGAAAACTTTAAAAGTCATGGAATTGCTTGGTTATTCAAAAGATGGCTGTGCGGAGCATTCGAGGCTCTTCACAGTTGTTTTCCACAGTGTTTGCACTCTGCCCCCTCTAGAATATATAGGTAAGCTGGTTTTCTCTGCTGGAAATGGATTTCGCCCAATTATTCATTTTCTGTCCACCCAAGATGCAGATTTTTCTGGTGGCTGCACAGGTTTCATGCAGACTTTGTGCACGGGAAAAGCCACAGCCAGGGTTGTTTCTCTGGGGGACTTTGATGATATCAGTAGCGCCGATTTCTTCAGGATATCATGTGCGGGTAAAACAATCACTAATTTTGTATTTGCCGATTTGTTGACACCTTCGCAAATCCACTAGAACTGCAAGCTGGCTGAGTGCCAGATAGGAGGGATTGCTTTCCTCTTGGCATTATTCGTGGCGGAAGATAGTGAAGATAGTGAGTGTTTATTTCACTGGTGTATTGTCATTGAAGAAAATAAGTCCGTTGAGGCAGTTCAACGCTTACATGTTTGGAAGTGGTTAGGTGGTTTATTTGAAGAATCTTAATGTCTTTCATTCTCTAGCTTTCCCTCCATTGTTTTGGACGATCATAGATATCATGGGCTCAAACAATGTGCTATGAAAAAGCGATCGGTATTGAAGAGTATGAAACACGTCCAAAAATCAGCTGGAAGTCATCCTCTCTTAGTCGAAATTTTAATGATATGAGATCGGCGGCATTTGGTTGTTAGTATTCGAACTTTAGCTGTCCATGCAACTAATAACACTGCGAAACTTTACATGATCAGTTTCCAGCTTAGACTATATTGTTAAATGAAAAGAGGTAATTAGCAACGTCATGCTGTTAATCACGGTGGGTTTTAACAAGGAATTAGAAGAAACTTACTTACATACATAGGTGGCGCTACAGTTCGGCTACAGACCCTTTACCGGTCTTTAGCCCTTTAGCCTCCAGTTGCGCACTCCAAGTTGATTGAAGTTGAAGTTTGTAAGATTATGCCTCCAGTGTTCCTTTGTGAGTTTCGTACAATTCTTTCAAGTACGATGTGACACTTTTTTTCCCTAAAAAGGTCTCGGTTAAGTCGTTACCCACCTTGACGGAGCCGCGAGCGTTCTCAATCGTCACTTTGCACAGACGGTCGAGTTTGGCAGGGATGTCAAAGCCAGACATAACCCCTATAGCTCGTCTCTATAAATGCTGCCATGTGCGGCCTTAAAATCGATTGAAAGACGGTAGGTATCGATTTGGATTTCTTGAGTTTTTTCCTGGAACTTCCGGAGTGTGAAGATTTAGTCGAATGTGGGCTTTCTTGATCTGAAATGGCACTGATAAGGACCAATTAGTTTGTTGTCGAAGGGTTTCAAACGTCCACACAATATGGTACACTCATCAGGCATACACTCTTGTGACCAGATCTGAGAATTGAGCTAGGGTATGCTCCCCACAAAGTCATTTCCTTTGAATACCTCGGCCGGTAAGCCGTCTGTTCCAGTTGATTTGATGGATTTTAACATATTGTAGATATTGCTAGCCTTACCGCGTTTTGTTTAGGTAGACGGAAGTTTTGACTATCATCGTCTGAGTTGAATGGTCTATTCTGCCTGACGACGGAATTTTGTGTTATTGGCCGTTATACAGTCCGCAGGAAAAAAATGCCCATTTTCTCAGCACCGACTGTGACTCTACAACAAGGCTTCCTTCTTCATCTCTACAGGCTTCTGTATGGGTCTTCACGTTCTTTTCATTTGTTGGTAAAATTGCCGTATGTTATTCCTGGAGTATGTACTCTCAATATAGTATCTTCGACAGCGCGCTACTGGTGTTCTTTTTCTTCTTCTCCAGAAGCCGATGTACTTCCCGTCTCTTCTGCTCGTACAGCTCAAGAACGTCTCTTGTTTACAACGCTGATTTGTAGGTTTCTTGTTTAGCTGCATATGATTGCACGGCAATCTTTATCAAACTAGCGATTTCTTGGGGATGGTCAGGTTAAACTCAGCATATCAGTTGCGACGTCTCTGATGGTACGTTGGCAGCGTTACTTCACAATAAGGAACAACTTTTTGAGAGAGCGGCCCAGAAACGCATAAGTGTAATTATACCAAAGTGGAAGAGGCAATAGATTGGTAACACTCTACGTAAAGACGATGTAGCTAGGCAATAGAACCTGTTAATAGTGCAATTGGTAAACCTTCATTAATTTGGTGCAGTTAAAGCCATAGGAATCACGAAGCTTTGTTTATTTCATTTTTGTTGATCCAGAAACAGATTTAGTTGGAGCTCTCGAATGTGCTATTTTTAAAATATTGCCTAAACAGGTCACAGGTAGTTTAATTCAGTAAGTCTACTCAAATAAAACTAATTTTGTTAATTATATCATTAAGAGAGTATGCTAATGCTGTTCCAGATACCAGTTACGAGTTCATTAAAACCAGATTATCGATAATTACGAGTATTTCAGTTTGTTGTTGAAAAATATTTACGTACTTTAATTGGGCACGGGTTTGTAGTACTCTTTATTCAAACACTGGTGAAGAAGTATTAGGTGATAATTTAAATATAATGATTAAATTAATTAAAACAAACAAATGAGTTTATTATTTATCACGAGCGAAGAAACAGCGCAAAACTGTGTCAATTTAAGATTCCGGTTTTTTAAATAGACAGTATTTTTGTGGCTAAAATGGTATCAATTATTGTGGTTCCTCTATCGATCTGTTTGGCAGTTTAGTAAATAATCAAAAAGGACTCACTGAATCTCAATTTTTATTTATTTTTTGTTGAGGGTATTGACCCTAAAATTGAGGTAGTCAATGTGACCTAAAAGATCTATTATGACCCAAAGTCAGTTTGCGATACTAAATTAGCCTTAACTTTCTTAACAAACTTGAGGATCACTTTGGTGGAGATAGTGATGTCTCATTATGGCACAAAGAGGCACGCGTTCACATAGTACAAGTACCAGGTGTATGCATAAATCTTTTCTGGTTTAACTAAAAAATGGAGCCAGAGAAAAGTACGGAGCGTATTAATTTGACACAGACGTCATTTTGTTTGACTTACATTTAACTACAAACACGCACAAGTTGAGTCCGCCAAAAACTAGCGTCTTTGTTTTATCGTTCAGTGATCATGTCGAATTTTGTGGCTGAAAGAGAACATTTGCGGCACGCATTGCTTTTCTTATTTAATCAAAAGAAAAAGGCTGTTGAAAGTCATGGCTTGCTGGTAGAAACATATGGTGAACACACTCCATCAATTAAAACATGTGAGACATGGTTTCGATAATTTAAAGGTAGTGATGTCAATGTGAAAGACAGTGAGCGCTCTGGTAGACCACAAAAATGCGAAGAAGAGAAATTGCAGGAGTTATTGGATGCTGACCCATTCAAACTCAACGGCAATTAGCAGAAGAATCACATGTGTCACAAGAAACAATCTGCAGATGTTTACGAGCAATGGGAAAGATCAATAAACTCGGTAAATGGGTCCCACATGATTTGAATGAACGTCAAATGGAAAAACGCAAAGTCACTTGCGAAATGCTGCTTCAACGCCACGAAAGGAAAACATTTTTGCATCGAATTGTGACAGGTGACAAAAAATGGATTTATTTTTCTGCACCCGCAGTACTCCCCAGACTTGGCGTCATCTGACTATCAAATTTTCGTATCAATGGGGCACGAGCTCGCAGAGCAGCACTTCAGCGATTTCGAGGAAGTTGGAAAATATTTTGGATTTTTTTTTATGCAAGGACTTGAAGTAGTGTAGCACTTATTTGGAGCCAAACAGATTTCCGCTTAATGCTTTCAATGCTCTTTGACTGGCCGTGAGAATATGGATGGAGCACTTTTCATCCCTGATCCAAGGATGATATTAACACACTCTTGGATAGCTGAAGTTCAGCTGGAAATACGCTGACTGGGCCGTTGATATATGTTGATACAGTTTCGGATCCATCCGTACTCGTATACCACTTGTTACCTTTGTTTTGATGTTGGGTTTTGAAAGACTCATGCTTGTCGATTTGGGATTACTATGTTGAACATACTGTCGAAGCACAACGTTTTTGGTATGCGATCATTTAGAGCATAGATCATATCGAGTTCAGGAATCTCTGAGATGAAATTTGCAAAGTCCAATTGTCCTGCGAGTTTCGTCTCTCCTGTTTATACTAACCTGACTGTTATGCGAATTAACATATAGGTGAAGTGGAGTGAGGCCAACTAAGGCTTTAATGGAAGCTGTGGGGCAAGTTCGCATAGTACCGGAGATACTTACGTATGCATGAGAGTCTCTGAAGATGTTACAGCTTTGATATGAACGTTTTTTCTTTTGTCTTATTTCACCTACACGGGGAGGCGTTGATTGGTCTGACTATCAGATTAGTGACTTAGGGATATCACCCAGATCTTACCAAACATGCATCTAAGTATAAGTCAATAAGCGTTTGCTAGCTTCGGTAATTTCGTTATTTACATATACAAGTGGTTCAGAAATAAAGTGAACCAAGTCTATTTTTTGTTCTTTATGCTAGTAAACAGCTAGTTGTCGTACCTAAACCAAGACGCCAGTTAAACAAATTTAAAATAAAAGCTTTGGAGTCATATTTTCTCAAAATAATCAAATAGACTTGGAAAACTTTATTTCTGAGACACTCATATTGTATGTGAGTTCCAATTAAGGTTTTTGTTTAGAAGTACTACTAGATATTTAACTTTATTGGAGAACTCTATTGTTCAGAGAGATATGGTCAAGACAATTTTTTTTTACGACATATTTCTTTTAGGACACCTTGCAGTCTGTTGCAAATTTCCTTTGGGTGTTAACCTTTCATGATGAATACCAAGTCATCGGCATAGCCAATCCCTTTTTTGCCTAATTTTTTTTAGTTTAACTACAATAGTAAGTCATCGATGATAAGTGACCACAGAAGTCGTGAAAGAATACTTCTTTGTGGACAACTTTTGGCTGCTGAGACAGTACTGCGGGTAAGGTAATCAATATTCCATAGCATTCAAGATATTCGGCGTTGTCAAAAGCACTTTTAAAATCCTGGGCGCCTTCCATTGACTGGGTGATGTTAGCATCACCTATGATTTTTATTGCACGGTTTTGAATCTTATCTAGCAGGTGCTGAAATTTAGACGCACCTGACCAGTTGTGTGCATTGTACTCCAATTTTGGGCGGATGAATAACTTATATATCGAGGCCAGCTCAGAAGGGGAAACGTATTTCTTACATTGTTTGAAGAAACCTAGTCATTTCGCCGTATTTTTGGCTGCATCGAATATGTGGTCATTCCAACGTAAGTTGTTATTGACATACGAGTACATACCGAGAATGGAAAGTTTTTCAGTTTCGACGATGCAAGTGCCATACATGGATTAGGCTGGGTGTGTAAATTTCGCTTTAACGACAGCAGACAGCATTTTGTTTTGGATGCATTAAATTCCACTCTGTTGATAGTTCTCCAATTGGTTATGCTGTTGATATCGGAATTTAATGAGCTTAGCATACGCTGCCGTTCTCGTTTTACACCCGAAGAGCAGAGTCGTTAGTCCGGGAATGAATATGAACAGCAGAGAGTACTGTCATCAGCAAATGAATATATTGGATTAGAACTAGCAGATAAAAGTTCATTAATGAAAATTTAAAAGAGTGTCGGACACAGAATAGAGCCCAGAGGCACACCAACATTTAATTTGTGAATATTAGACTTCAAACCATCCAAGACAACTTGAATTGAACGTTCCGAAAGATAGTTTCTAATCCATTGAAGAAGAGAGTCGTCGATCCCAATTGCACGCATTTTCGACAAAAGAGCCTGATGCCAAACTCAACTGCACTGATGCCAAGTGCAACTAGATTGCTTTCGCCAGATTGATGTACAAATCACCAGTGGACCTGTTGCTACGAAAACCATATTGCCGGTCATTGAGAACTTTTCGTGTATCGAGATATTTCATGAGCTGACGATTTATCAGCGTTTCCATGACCTTGGAAAGAAGGGACGTAAGTGCAATGGGTCTATAGGAGGAGAGAGAAGATGATTCGCCTTTTTTAGGAACGGTCTGGACAAACGCTGTTTTCCATCTGATCGGGAAGAAGCTTAAAGAGCAGGATTGATGAAAAAGCTTACGCAGTGGTTTTGCCAGCGTGGAAGACCACCTCTTCAGAAGAAGGGAAGCTATACCATCTGGACCAGCGGACTTATGTGTGTTGAGATCTTTAAGTACTCTTGCTACTACACGAGTGCGAAAGTAGATTCGTCCCATTCAATTCATCATCAGAATTTCTGATGTTTTTGACAAACGACCAAAATCTTTTACCACCTTTGGGACATTGTAGTATTTTTTGCCTCAACTTTTGGTTGTACTGAAATTTCACACGCTTAAGAAAGACGTTGCAGTCATTCCTGGCTCGTTTGAACTTTTTTTGGTTTTCCTCTGTCGGTTTGGTCTTGAAGGACCGAAAAAATATTTCTCTAACTCTGACAGCCTCTTTACGGCTTGAGTCATACCATGCTTTTTCTTTTGGTCTGATACTCTTAATCCGATGAGGGATAAAGGATCTCATTCCAAAAAGAATAGTGTCTGTCATATCAGCAGCGGTATCTATGTCTTTATTGAGGAAACATTACTACCAGTTAAAATTCCTAAAGAAGGTGTTAAGCTCGCTGCAATTGGGATTCCCGTATTGCCATGCGGTTCTTTTAGGAATTTTTTCTCTAACTGTGTGGTCGGCGTACGAGCAATTGGTGATATGACACAACCCGACGATCCCTCGTGGGCTCATTTACAAGCTGCATCAAGGTGTTTTCCGCAGCGAAGATCTCAACACACCGTCCTTCGGGTGTTATTTGTCCAGAATGTCGAAGCCACCCAGAATTGTGTATATTGAAATCGCCCATAATAAGGATTTCAGTATTAGGATACAGGTATACAATTCTTTAAATGTGTTCAGACATCACATCAAACTCGTTAGAGCTAGAATTGCTGTCCAATTTGGGACTTCTGTAATTAAAGCAGTAGTGGATAATTTGCTTACGGTGATGGAATTTTAACCACATGAAATTGTATTCCCGATTGGAACAGGGGCTACATTGTGGCGGAGTTTAGTAAACTACATCACTACGCATGTAAATGGCGAGACCGCGATGAGAGAAGAATAATGGCACTAGTTCGTAGCCAGGTAGCTTCAGATCAGAGTGATATGAGAGGTGTGGGCGGGGATCTACCTGTGTTTCACTAAGTTCCAAAACTGCTGATATATACTTAAAGACCTGGACGTACGCAGAAAAGTGGTTGCTTTTAAGCCCGAGAATATTGGCTATATCTACTCTAAACTCCCGAGTCATTATAAAGAAAGACAAACACCGACGATGCCAAGCGCAGCTGTGAAGTAAAAGTTCAGAATTGGTTTACCGACTTGCTCGCTTTCGAACCTTATCATTTCTATAGCAAGTATTGTATCATGTGAAACAATTCGAAACGACCTGGCGACTTGTATTGCACTTTTATTGCACTAAGGCGGTAGATCCATTTGACTCCCTGTACGTAAGACTTAACCTTTGCTGCAGTTGAACCATATCTTCACTGCTAACATGAGTATAAAGCTCGCAGCTCAAGCAAGAAGGAGTTTTGGGCTCCGATATTACTCATCTATCTTATAGGTGCACTTAAAGTCTTCGATATACCTATTCTAGGTGATCTTTTATGGTTAGACGAACGTCAATAATAACTCAGAGATACTTAGAAAAAGAGTTGAGAAACAAATTCATGCTTCCAACTCTAACCGTTATCGTTATGTTCCTCTTAATAATCACAGCTTCAGTTTTATGATCGACGAGTTGTTAACCAGTGTTTGTTCCGTGCGACGTACAGTTCCAATTGTTTCATTGCTGTAGGATTAATCTTCTTTGCTATATCCACCACAGCAATCTTATCAGTCCGATAAACACAGTCCATAATCCGTTCTTAATTCGGAGAGCCCTGGACGTGAAGAACGCGTTTATTCTTCACGTCCAGGGCTACAATAGAGCAGGATTTATTGGTGCCTTATATGTAGCGCCTGCCTGTATAGCGGCTCGAGCTCTAGTTATTACTGCGTCTGACCGCGTCTGTAAAACAGGAGAGAGAAGAATCACCTTTCTTAGGGACGGGCTAGACAAATTCTCAGAAAGAGTTATAAATAGTAAGATTGATGAAAAAGCGCACACACTAATTTTGCCAACGTATTATAGAAGAAAAAGGGGAGATAATATATCTGGACCAGCGGAAATGTGTTTATCGAGTGCTGTTGTTACCACACGTTCGACGCGCGAAAAGTTCAGAAGCTAATGGTGGCCTTATCCTTTTATATGGTCTCTACTATATTGGTCTAAGAAGACTCATAAATAATTTGCAAATTATAAATAAATTGTAATCTTTGGTTCATAAGAAAACTTTAATGTAAACAAAAATGGAAACTGATAAACATAGAGTGGTTTTCTGTTTAAATTACATTCACAAAATTATAACTTAAGACTACGTTTAAGTGACTAACACTGCAATTTAATACTTGCGGCATTACAATGCATTTTAAGTTGTCTGGAGTCAATCTAAACATACTTATTTAAGTCGCAGCATCTTAGTTTGAGGTATGATTGTTCAATTATTTAAAATATATTGGACTAATAAAAAAAGAAAACATTTACAGTACTACGAGAACTATGGTTTCAGTTTGTTTTTTTTTTAATTGTTTTCCACTAGGATACTAGCTTTTCTACTGTTTGACTTATAAATTTTGTATGTACGAGGGGCGTTCAACATATCGGTATCGGGGTGAAGCTGTGGTTGTATATATAAATTGACTTATTTATCAAGTAATACTATTATTTGTGTGTATTCATGTAAAATTTCATATAAATGTGATTATTAATTCGCGTTTTATCTCTAGTTAAACAGAATCATAATGGCAACTGAGACGATGATGGTGAAAATTGAGCATCGTGCTGTAATTAAATTTCTCACTAAGCAAGGAAAAAGTCAAAAAACTATTCATGAAGAGATGGTGGCTGTTTACCAGGGTTCCGCACCTTCATTATCAACTGTGCAAAAGTGGTTAAGTGAGTTCAAGAGAGGCAGAAAGAGCATTGAAGACGACCCCCGCTCCGGCGCCCCGGCTACTGCTTGTACGGGAGAAAGCATCAAAGAAGTCGAAAAACTTGTTCTTGAGGATGCCCGAATAAAGGTGAAAATGATGGCAGAGATCACCAAGCTTTCAATTGGTACCATTCACACCATTCTTTATGACCATCTTATCCTTTCAAAGGTCAGTGCAAGGTGGGTGCCACGAATGCTCACAGTGCCTCAGAAAAAAGTGGGAATCGCATGCTGTAGAGAGCTTTTGGAGATGTGTAGTGAGAACGCGGACGGTGTTATGGATCGAATTGTTACTGGGGACGAAACATGGGTCCACCACTATGACCCTGAAAGCAAACAAGAGTCCATGCAGTGGCATAAAAAAGGAACAGACCCCCCGAAGTAGTTCAAAGTCACTCCGTCTGCCAGGAAGCTCATGGCCATAGTTTTTTGGGACTCAAAGGGAATCTTGCTCATTGAGTACAAAAAAAAGGTGAAACCATCAACGCCACATCCTACGCTTCCACTTTGCATAATTTGCGGGAGGAAATTAAAAAGAAAAGACGGGGTAAACTCGCAGCGGGTGTGTTGCTTCTTCATGACAACGCTCCTGTTCACACGGCGCGAGATTGTGGTTTCGAAGAAATCCAACACCCACCCTATAGTCCAGACCTTGCCCCTAGTGATTATTTCCTGTTTCCGGATTTGAAAAAATGTCTTCGTGGAAAAAGATTTTCGGATAATGAAGAACTCAAGTCGGCAATAAATGGGTATTTTGAAAGAGGAAATTTATTTTTTTGAGGGTTTAAAAAAGCTTATCTCAAGATGTAACAAATGCATTGATGTTAGGGGAGATGCAAACAGATAAATAAGATTAACGATTTTTTGACGACATCAAATCGCAAAAGTTAGCCGAGATTTTTATATTCAGATGTTTGCTATTGCCTACCGATTGGTTAGTCAATGTAAGATTCAGTGTGGCACATATGATAACGAACTTTACGTTGCCAGTAGACATACGAGGGTTGTCTGAAATGTTTCCGCAACGTAAAGATAATGGCACTCGTCAATAAAAGCTAGTGAATGCTAGTTGTGCATCTCTTGACAGTTACTTAAGCGCCCTGTAGACGCTAAAACATGGTACTAGTAAACATGGTACCACCAACCAAGTTTTAGCTGATGTTGATCGTCTGCGGGCTGGTACGCGTACCAATTTTTTGGTCTAACCAACATCAGAATTTGGTCTCACTAAAATCAAAACTGGTTTGATTTTTGTCGATGTTTATGGGCGGAGTTTTGTGTTGCTGATACTATGTTTCAGTGTCTGCGCTCTCATCTCTCAACATTTACTCGAGCAAGCCATTTTATCAGTGAATTTCGACGTGTGAACACCTAAAATAATCGGGAAAAAATGGCGAATATTCCAAATTCTGATGTTTGGAAAGAATTTTTCGATTGTTTTCACAGCCTACCATCTTTGTGGAGAGATGTGTTCTATTATGTTGGAGTGAATTGGTCTCAGCGTCTGCGGGTTTTAGTGGTACCATGTTTACTAGTACCAGGTTTTAGCGTCTACAGGGCGCTTTACGCAAGTTTCAGTCATTTTGGACGCGCAGTTTTTAGTTGACAGTCGTTTGAGTGAGTCGATATGAGTGTTTTTTGTGAAAATGGAAAAAACTGTGTATGGGGACTCTGCACCATCATTTACCTACCACAGTGAAATTTTGGGCAGCTGAATTTAAACGTGGCCGTAAGCGTTTGGGAGATGATGAACGTTCGGGACGTCCAAAAACTGCAACCACTGACGATAACATTGCTAAAGTTCACCAAATGGTGTTAGACGACCGCCAAATTAAAGTGAGAGAGATAGTAGAGGTTATGAAAATGTCCACAGAACGTGTTTGTTACATATTAAATCAAGTATTAGGCATGAGAAAGCTGTCCGCGCGTTGGGTGCCGCGTTTGCTTACGTTAGACCAAAAACGTGTTCGAATGACCATTTCCAACGTTCTGTTGGCGCAGTTTAGGCGCAATAAATCCGAGTTTTGGCGCCGATTAATTACTGATACATCATTATACCCCCGAAACAAAAATTCAGTCAAAACAGTGGACTGCAAAGGGCGAGCCGGCTACAAAAGAAGCAAAAACTGTTTTTTCGGCTGGGAAAGTGACGGCGACTGTTTTTTGGGATAGTAAAGGAGTTATCTTAATTGATTATCTTCAAAAAGGAAAAAGCATTACAGGAGCATACTACGCATCATTACTTGCCAAGCTGAAGGCAGAAATTGCGGAAAAACGGCCACATTTGCAGAAAAAGAAAATCCTGTTTCACCAAGACAACGCGCCGTCTCACATCTCAGCGATTGCCATGGCGAAAATCCATGAATTACGGTTTGAACTGCTTGACCATCCGCTTATTCAGCAGATCTAGCCTCAAGCGACTTCTTTTTGTTCCCTCATCTAAAAACTGCTCTCGGAGGACAATTATTTTGCAGAGAAAAACGCCAAGTACTATTTGGACGGGTTAGAGAGATGGGAGCATCGCTGGAAGAAGTGTGTAGAGTTACAAGGAGATTATGTAGAAAAATAAAAAAAAATTTTGAGAAAAAATGTCAACCCTCGTAAAATCGTTAATTTTTTTTTTAAATAATGAGGATGTAATGTTTTCTTTTATTTATTTATAATATTTAAATCTAATATTTTGCAATTTCTTTACTGTTAAACACGCTGTTTTGATCTAAATACTATTTTGATGCTAATAACTCAGCAATATGTTGTTTCTCACGCTCTGCGCTTTGCAGGTATCTATCTAATGTATCTAATGTTGTTTGTTTGGGGAAAGTTGAATGCGCGTGCAAAGTAATTGGATGCGCATTTCTCTGGATTGTATGGAATAATATGTTATCTTATCAAATAATGTCTCTATGAGCAAATAGGCTTTGTCACCTACAATATTGTCAAGAATCCTATCATAATAGCGGGCGATTTCAATTCATGGGCTTCAGAATGTGGCAGTTCATATACAAATCGCATAGAGTCGGATTTACATGAAGCATTAACTTTTCTAGATATTGCTTAAGCTAAAGTCTAACATTGATATCTCTTTTGCAAGCAGCGGACTGCTGAGAGATAATAACTGGCGCGTGGGTGTTCATTATACGCATACCGATCATAATGTATTATCCTCATTAATCGGATAATAATCAAACTGTGTAAATGGAATATCAATACCCTAGATGAAGATCTTCTAAGTTTCATCGCTAGCGAGGCGATAATTGAAGTCAGATCTGCAGGGAATTTTATTACTCAGATATCGTGGTTAATAAGCACTCGAGGTAATAGCGCTATATCTAGACTGAAAAAGGAAAACGAAAATAGCGTAATTAAAATCGGCATGCCACCTATTACCACGCCTGGCAATACCGCCTAAATTGTGCCCAAAGTGACAGATTCCAACCCAACACAATGCACGAGTCAAAATGGCGGACTCTATTTAAAGTCGAAGAGAAATTTATAAGTTCCTTTCTTTGAAATCGCCGCCAAGCGCAGAAGACGTGGGCAAAACGTAAGCCTCCATTATTATTATTATTATTATTATTAATATTATTATTACTACATTTTGTTATTTAGAAATTTTAAGTACTCCATGAGAGAGGAGTTAACAAAAATTTGGAAGTATTTGACATCTTTCAATCCAAATATCGGGGCAATTACACCATCGAACAAGAAGTACTTACTAGCATTCCTGGACTCGGAAAGTCGATCATACTCGTAAGTGCAATGAACAAGCAGCGCATATCGCAACCAAGAACTCGACTAAAAAATCAATTAATTCTGTCAAACAAAATTCGAATCAAATAAAATTGTATTTATTAATAAGCCTGAAAGGCCCCGGATGTTGTTACGGATCGCTCACATGCGCGGTACTGATGCGATGAGTATTTGCGACTTTGTCTCCTTGACAAGAGAGTAGTGTACCGATTGGTTATGTTCATTATGAGAGTACTCCCATACCTATGAAGCATGAAAAATGGTCCTCGACAGAAAATCCGCAGGGCTGTATGGTATTCCAAATAAAGTTTTGAAGATTGATATTAAAACACGATCAGACTTATTTGCCGAAATGTTTAAAGCGTATCTTCAAGAGAACGTTTTTCCTGAGCCTTGGAAGTGCCAACGGACGGTTATTGCCGTTATCGTCTTTTTTATTTGCTTTTCACAGTCGGGAAATCCTGAAACGGATAATTTATAATAGACCCTTGCCAGCAATTGAAACAGAAGGATGTCTACCGGAATATCAATATGGTTTTTGTAAACAGAGATCAGGACGCTATAAAGGGCAGGTGCACGAAGGGAGGCACCAAGAAATATTGAGAAATACGTCATCATAACACTGAACTTTAAGAACGCGTTTCTTTCGACGGATTGAAATACCGGACTATGTCTGTAAAATGATAAGAAGCTATTTTTCGAAAAGAATCATCGTTTATGATTCTGATGGCGGACTAGAAGAAGTACATCTCTATACATACGTCAACTCTTTACGTTACTCGGAACAAGCGCTGGTTAACAACTCGCCGATCATAAAACTGAATCTGAGATTATTAAGCGTAGGATAACGATAACGGTTAGAGTTGGAATGCATGATGCTGTACTCATCATATCTTCAATCATCAAATCGGTATGATCAGGTGGAGGTGGTCTTACCCGGTCAAAATCCGGCGAATGCGAAGGACCTATGGCCCTTTTTTTCTAAATAAACATTAGTTTCATATGCAGATCTACAGCCGAAAATCGAGTATGATCGTTTAACATTATTCAGGACAAAACAAAATCGAATATTTAACATCGAACTCTGAAGAGCATTAGGAAAACGGGAAAACCGTCTTGAAACCGCATTGAATGTGTTGCCAAGTGAAATGTTGACGATTGCTTCTTTTCTGCTTTCATAGGTTTAGATCTAAATACAACGGATGACTAAAGTTAAAAGTACAAATAAAATTTCTAATATAATGAAGTTAAAGCCACAGGGTTTCTATTATATTAGAAGAAACCAATAGATTATTTAAAAATTATTTTTAAATTCGATACCTAGATATAAAGGAATATGAATATCACTTCGAACATCAAAATCAGCGATGCAATAAAACTTGAATCACTTACTAATCCTTTTAACTTTCAACTATTAAATTCATTCGATAACGATAGGGCTTCCAAGTCCTATAATCCATATTAATCGCAGGTCTTAAACGTGTTCATTTTAAAAAGGAATATTCGCGTCTATTCTTGGCGTGTTAACAAGAACCAAATAGAAGTTCATCATAGAGCTTCACTTGATATTCATATATTATACAAACGATTAACCTATCATTCAACATATGTAACATATATACTTATATGATATGTACTGTTCTGTACAAATAATACATTTTAATTAATCTAGAAAAAGAAAAACCTACACCAGGGAATCTTACTATTTTATGTACATATCTCCGCTTGCTTACAGAAAGGTAAATTATAATTGTTCATTGATTATTATCAATTCGACTACTGATGAACGGAATTACACTCTTGACATGATAAACGCCCCACTCGAGCAGGACTACGGCATAAGATAAACGGTTTACCAACAACATGTATTGCGCCATCATATGCTCGTACGTATAACGCTTGACCACGTCCGTTCTAAACGTCTACGTGAGCTTTAGATAAGCGGCTGCGTGCCGCGATAGCCGTTTCCTAAAAACCTTTGATATCTCTAATTACTCTAGGTAAATATATATTATATCAAACTTGACATATCAAGTGCCGGGTAGAGAACTACACTTTGTTCACAAAAAAAAAAGAAACAAAAATGCATCACAACGCAACCACAAACGCAGCTATCGCCAGACTCGATGATCACATTTAACACTTTTTCAAAAAGAACCCTCTCCCACCAACGGTGTTTTGGTCAGTGTTGTTGATTATTGTGAATAGAACAGAACAACGGTTAGAGTGAGACAATCAGTGCGCATGCCTTCAACTGGAAGAATATATGAACAGCTGTGGTTACATGAATTTCCCGCATTGTGAAGCGGTCTTCTCTCAGGAGCGGACGGAACGGAGAGTAGCACATCGAAATTTCGTCGTTGTTGGAATAAGAAAAATTACGATCTAATGATGAAGTGCCTGTGAGAGGAAAATCAAGAGAAATAAAGAAAAAAATAGTCGCGTTTTGCATTTGATGTGTTTCCGGGTATTGAGATTGCTAAGTGTTCGGGTTAATTGGTTGCCGCAACTAGTGGGATTTTCGTTAAATTCGTAAACGATACGAAATCTACATTTTCGATTTGGTTTATCGTATTCCAGAGTCGGAAGAATCGATTTGTGTTGGCTTAAATTACTAAGTAAGTGCGAAAGGGATAGAGGAAGTGGATATTTCCCTGGAATAATCTGTCAAAAAATTAACTGTTTATCATGATTTTTGTTTCTTTTATTCAATTGTATTTTTCTTTTGTGTTGGATTTGGATTTGTTTGTGCATAATGAATTAAATGGAGAGGTCATCTGATCACGAATTAGAAATAGTAAATTGTTACGAGAGCACCGGCCTCGATTTATTTGTAATGGCTGGCTGAAAATTGATGGATGCGTCAAGTGACAGGTGCACTAGGAGC
Source organism: Volucella bombylans (assembly GCA_949129095.1). Classification (NCBI taxonomy): domain Eukaryota; kingdom Metazoa; phylum Arthropoda; class Insecta; order Diptera; family Syrphidae; genus Volucella; species Volucella bombylans. The sequence continues at coordinate 332,775,334 of OX422140.1, read as the reverse complement.
AAATTGTGTCGTTGCTATTGTTTTGCTGTCATTCTCGATGAGCAGGCACTTGTTCATAGTCATCTCAAGTCAAGGTAAACGCGTCGACTCTAAATACGACGACGACGACGAAATAGGCAAGCAAGTAAAAAATGGACCCTCATAAAATGTGACCAAAAAAATAATAATAATAATGGAATTGCATTTGTCCAATTAGCTAGCGCTCTATCCGAAACATGTACAGCACGAGAGGATTTCAGAAAATCTCCATAGTCGACGAGTGAATCGATGCCGACGTTTATGGGCACATACTTGGTATAGATGGATTCGGGTCACAGGTTATTGACCAGCACATGATGTGTTTATTGGCCTTTTCTCAATTTTGTTGGTGTTGCGAATTTATTGCTCGTTACTTGATTTTGTTATTGCTGCTAGAGTTGCATTTCACCTTCGAATGAACAGGTTATCACTTGCAAACATGAGTTGTGTTTATTAATTTTTTCTCGGATGATGAGTAGAAGTCTAGTGGGGCATGCTGAGATAAGGAGTTAAGCTACTGGAGTGTGCAATCGAAATTGGTAAATTTCGCAGTCCGAATTTAGGCAAACAAGCTGCCAACTGTCCGACGAATTTAGAAATGTAATCTCTTCCATTAAATTGTGTTTCAACATAATTTTTGATTTTTTTCCAGCTGTGCTCAGTGTTGTGATGAGTTACTGATTAAGTAAGACTCCTGGTTTCTCCATCAGCCATTAGAGTTATATACATACATGCATACATACTCGTATGTACATGCTCTTTGCAATCCACCCATTATTTCTATAGTTAAGTACTTGTTATTGGAGCTTTGGTTTCAGATTTCATTTAGAACCTTAGAAGTACTCTAGATCATGCAATTTTGTTGAGATGAATATATTTGTTGGACGAAAGTGCGAACCTGTTTATACTCGTACTAATGCAAAGCAGGTTAACACCTTGTTGCTTTCATTTTCAGATTCTTGGTTGGCTTTGACACTTATTTTCTTATGCAACTACAGTATGTACTTTGACTTCTTTGTTCCAAAACTCGCGACTACCTAAGCTTACAATGGCTTACTTGTTGTTGGAGATGGAAGTGACATTCTAACACATTTGAGCTAGTGTGTCTTTCGCTTTCAAAAGTCATTTGTTGAGTTACTTTCTTCGATATTATGGCTTTTTTTAGAGCATTGATTGCTTGGTTAATTGTTCTGTTTGCTTCCCACCAAATTTATCTGTTAAAAATAGATAGTCCACTGCACGTGCCATTCATATTTATTAAATTGGAAATGCCTCCTCTTCCAGTTATTCATTTTGTTTGTTATGCTTCTTTATCTCCGTCGGCTAGAAAAAGCATTAGTTCAAATATTTTTGGAAATATGACAAGCAGTGATAAAGTCTTCGATGTCGTCTTGGATTCACATGAAAGTGCTCCACAGGTTATGTTCCTACAAAGGTGTCTAGATTTTTAGCTATATCGACCTATAGGTTTTATGTTTTTTTTGGGCCATTTGGGCCGTCTCCGCCGTGTAATACTCGTAGTCTGCAGGAGTGATTATACTATATCTTCAGCACCGACTCTAACTCTTCTATTAAATTTCTATGATCGGGTCTTGTTGGCTTGGCAAGTTGTGTTGGATCTTTTGGTATACTCGTAACTTCTGAACATTGTTCCTGGAGCATCACTACATTTCCTCGATCGCTCGCTTCTAACGCTCCTTCATTTTTCACTGCAGTTGAGTCCTCTGCTAGTAGAGTGCGTGAGCCGTTCTTGATCTTCTAGCCGATTCATAGGTGAATTGCTTTGTAACATGTGATTTTCTGCTCACTTCATCAAAAGAGAGGTTTCGTAGGGATGGTCAGGTGGAACTCATCACATCAGTTGTGGCATTTCCGACGGCTTCTTGGCATCGGTTTACGAGAGGTTGAGGGATACATAATAACGAGTTTGCTCTCATTATTTATCTGTTGTTGTAGCGTCTGAGGTATCTGTAGACGTACCTTGGCTGCGACAGGTAGTTGTCCGAATCTACATTGGATGCTCGGAATGTTTGCACATCTATCACATGTATCACAGTTTTCCTTCGGTCCACTGTTTGTCTCATAGCATTGCTATTCCTGAATGGCCGTGATATTTGCTTTATAGCGTTCTATGTGTAGACCCGAATCTTGTTGTCCTTTTTTGTTTTGCAAGGTTCGCCCTCATCTGAGGCTATTGGGTTTTTACATGACTGGATAGTTAATCCTACGGAAAACCTCAAACCTGGCTATTCCGGAGCCAGTATCCCGCTTCGGGGAAAGGAAACCTCCCGTAGGCCGGCCCATTAAGGGTTCACCAGTCTTCATCTCTATTTCAACACTTTGACTAGTGATGAAACAACTTTTTTGTCCTCAGTTCCAAATACATATATTGAGGCAGTTATTCTACTGAGTCTGGCAGGCTGCATGCTGACGCCAGCTTTATTCACTCACCCGATGCATTTGGTTCTGAAGGCAATAAAATATTTTAGCGAGTATATTTACCCAGAGCTAGCCTTTTAATTCAAAATTTGAAAACAGTTTCATTAATCGATATCGTATTTGTTATATTTTGTGAAGTCTGTTTCAGTCTTATTCTGAAATGTGTTTCGTTTTTTTCAACCAGTTTTGGCACTGTTGAAGCTTTGTCCCATCTTCATTATAAACATTGCAACAGTTGTAAAAAAAAACACGTTTGTGGAAATTGAGATATCAACTCATTATTGCCTTGCATTGACTTTTGGTCAACCCAATATATTACAGGTGGAGGGTCTGCTTTCTTTCTTTAGGCGACGCTATAGTCTGGGTAGGATGAGAGCCTCGGCTAGCAGCTCTTTCAATTTAGCCTAATTTGTGCTAATCGTTTCCAATTGCGCAGACCAAGTTGTTAAAGGTCCCCTTCCATTTAAGCGTGCCCCCTAAGGGGAGGTATAGCTTACCGGGCTGTTTCTCCGGGATGGACTCGAAGACTCTACGGCCCGGAGCGTCGGTGTTCATTGGCTCAACATGATTCAGTCAATTAAGCCGATGAATTTTTACCTTTCTGACAAGATGTGGCTATATAGCCCATATATTGTAGTTCGTCGTTGTATGTTCTCTAATTTCCGTTTATGAAAACGGGACCAAAGATTACTCGAAGTACATGATGTTTTAGCATAGACTTTGTTTTGCCTTAATTTAGTACTACACCCATCTTTGCCTTCTCTGTTTCAATCGCCGCATACGTGTCAGAGACAGCTTGCTGATTTCTTCTGCGTGCAGTCGTACAGACTTTTGAAATTTACCTGTGAGTTTCACACAATTATTTCAAGTATGATGTTGATGAAATCACATAACACTGCTTCTCCTTGTTGAAATCCTTTTTTGACATAAAATATTTCGGTAGTGCCATTACTGACTTTTATGGTGCAGCTCGTCTATGTTAATCATGTCATATGCGGCTTTGAAATCGATGAACAACTGATAGGAATTGATTTGGAATTCCTGGATTTTTTCCTAGATCCTAGATTTTTTATATAGAGCTTAAGGAGACTGATCCTTTTGAAGTTGGCGTAGTTTAGAAGGTCTACCTTCTTAAGAATCGAGTAAACGATCCTGAGGTTCTATTCATTGCCATATTTTCTTCCGACCACAATTTACAGATAAGATGGTGTATGCTTCTTACCAAGTTATCTCTCGTAGCCTTAAATAATTTGGCAGACTTTTAAGTTTAGATACCGTTCTTCAAATCTCTTCTTGGTCGGGTGAATGGAGTTGTTGTCGGTCATCGTCCAAGTTGAATGGTTCATTCTGTAATTTTTCCAGATTTTCGGCACTGACTGTGACTTTATTGTTACGTTCCCCTCCTTATACCTCTGCTTGAGGTTTGTGTCGTTTGCATGTCCTTTTGACTTCTTGATAGAAATTTCGAATATCGTTCCTGGAGTAGCACCTCTCCAATGTCTTGATTGAGCGCTTCTCTGCTTTTTTTTTGCTCATAGAGTTCGAGAGCACCTGTCGTGCTTGCCGATATTCTTCATCAAACCAGGAGTTTCGTTGTGTTGGTTGGATGAAACCTTTCACATCAGAATCGGCGTCTCTGATAGCTTGTTGACAATGGTTCCAATTAACTTTTATATTTTATGCTGGCAGCATACGAGTTCTCGAGAGGTTTTTGGAGATTCAATCAGTGTCCTACGATTGTAGCCCTATTGGGGCTACTGAATAGGTAAACCAAATTACATTATATTACATTTCAACCATTCATTGAAAAGGAATAGTGTTATCAATAGATTCGCTCTGTTTCGTGCAGATTTCTTGCGATTTCTATACTGACTACGTCGCCTTAATTTAAAATGTAACTATCATTCCCATTTGTAGAACATTTGCAAGTTTAAGAGCTATTCTTCCGATAGGCTGCCGCTGTTATATAGAAATTGTTCTGGTAGTCCGTTGTTACATTAATGAAAAAGAACAATTCTGCAACAATTGTTGCAAAAATTATAAATTTTTGCATTTTATATCCAATCATTAACAGAAATGTGACCATTTGAGTTTTTTTTTTAGCAATTTACATATACAATTTTAGAAATCTACGGACAGAAGTTAACATTATATTCTGTGTAAGAGATATGTGGCATTATGTATACATGGCCAAACAAACAAAATACACCTGGTGCAACGATAAAATAAATTACTCTTCATTTATCTCTCTTCTAAATCATAATGTAGTTCTAAACAGTATTACGACTGTGGATAAATAAGGGGTTGATTATTAAAACACTGATAATCTCAGGCGAGGGTAGTAAATCATAACAGAGGGAGGAATGTTCTTTATTTGGTGCGGTATACATATGTTTGAACGTAGTTTTATCTGATTTGAAACGTGTTCTCTCTGTTCCTTTAAATGTTTATACAGATTAAAAGCAGTCCGTTCCGTAAAATGGATAGCGTTGTTCAATCGTCGCGGTATTGTGTTTCACCAAAACACATGTCACAAGAAACATTCCCTTGTTGCAATAATTTAGGAATTTCTTTGAGTAGTAAAGAGCTTCTTAATCATTCCAGTATTTGATTGTGCAGTGTTTTATTTCTTATTTTAAATCGTTACGGCTAAAGCTACAGCTTGGGCAGAGTTCGATAAATGGGCTTCCTGCATCACATCGTAACCCTCATGCGCATGACATAGTACCCATGCTAGCGAGACTTTGTTCAGGGTGGTGACTCTGGGAGGGTCTTTGAGGTGTACGAGTAGCTTAATCCTTGGAGTACCGATTGAAAATCTGAGAGTATAGTTATTTGGACTCTTTCACGTCTTGGTAGAAGGCTTATGGCCTTCTTATGGCTTGAGACGTTTTCGAACCATCGGTATACCACTTTTGTGAACCATCGTTTAGGCATGTAGGATTTGTGCTAAATTCCTCCCTTGTGGGGAAGTAGAAAAGCTAAGGGATTTGGCTTGGCCCTTATATCTTCTTTAGTATTTCCAATTGACCACTGAGGTTACCTTACTTGAAATGATTTGCGCGATGTAGGTTAAGTTTTTGTATTGGTCTTTCCTCTGGAATTGCTACATGCAGCGGAGCTAGTTCATAGCCCCTGTAATTGTTAAGTTTTTTTTTTTTTTTTTGTCTTTCCCCACCACTGTGTAGTGTGTCATTTTGGGGCCTAAACCCAATAATTCTTTTATGAACTTGTTTGTTATTTAATTGAGATGGGACCCCAGGAAGTTTTTTTATCTACTGTTATACCTAGATACTTAACCTCATCTTAAAAGGGCACCACAGTACCATCTATAAACAGGTCGGAGAAGTTTATTTCTCTTTGCTTGTGAATGGAATAATTGTTGTTTTGCTGAGATTGATTGAACTCTATTTTACACCAGTTCCAGATAGTTGTCCGGGCAGCATAACAGAGATATCATTTGCATATCATTTGGGGTTCAGAATTTGCATAATTCACTAGTACGGACCACAGAAGAGGAGACAGTACTCCACCCTGAGGTCAGCACTTTACAGTAGCGATATTAATTTTTTCATACCATGGATTTGATTTATTATCCTTAAGTATAGCATGTTTCTAATACACTTTGCAGTCTTTGGATTTGCACCCCTCCTAAGGAGGTTTTTTTTTTTTTTGAGAGTTATGGTAATGTGAGGCTCATGCAATGAATCGGTTCGTCCCAACCTGATATTCACAAAAACTCACCTCTTGCGCGTGACACCCTGGAACGGCGTTAGCATTACATTAGGGTAAAGCCACAGTGGGGGTTCTTATAGTCCCGCGACAATACCGAACAAGTTTATCTTTCAGTCTGAAAGACACCCACAGCAAATAGCAAGTAGTACCGAAGGGTACCATGGTCTTTTATCGTTGGGCTTTTGTTCATACTTCGGGTGGCTTTACTATGCTTAATACAAGGAAAATATGCTAAATACTAAACTTAAAACTAAAAAATAAATAGATTAGAGGACGTTTGGTGAGGATTAGTACGGAAGAGAGGAACAGATTTCAGATTCAGATCTACTTGCAAAAGAGCAGGAGAATCAATATTACTCGTATCAGTTAAAAGGTGATGTAAGGAGTTGTAACGCTATAAGTTTCGTTCGATTGGGAGAGGGTGGTTGCTTAAGGGGAGATATACACCTAGGAGCCGAAAAAAGGTAATTTTTGTGTATTTTTTTTTTAACGAAAACTATTTGAAATTTCGTTTTGGCAGTTAAACTATTTAAAAGTATACACATTCAGAAATATATTTAATTTTTTTTATTTGAAAAAATATACAAGGATATTGTATGATCCTATGAGCGTCCTAAAAAAATCTACGTAAATGGTACCCACTGGCGTTTCTTCAAAAATCATCGAAAAAAAAAAACAAGATTAAATTGGAAATATTAAATTAGATACTATAATCTAGTACTTTTCATAGCCGATTTTGAAAATATTGATTTATGACAAAATGGCGAACGTTTGAACATAAATAATGATTTTTGGACCAAAAATTAATTATTATTTTGCCTATAAAACAAAAACTAAGTAACGTTCGGCTGAGAATATCGCGGCTGTGGCTGCCGATATCGCTGAGAACGAAGAAACATCAACCAGATGACGGGCCATGCAATTGGGCATCACCAGACGGACCCTACAGCGAATTTTAGTGAAAGACTTACACATGTTCCCGTACAAAGTGCAAACAGTGCATCAGTTAATGCCTCCTGATCGTCAGTCGCGTATGAATTACTGTAAAGCCATCCTCAATCTCAACAACGAAGAGGACGATTTTGTGTCGAAAATCATCATGAGCGACGAGGCGCATTTCTACTTAAGCGGTTACGTCAATAAGCAAAATCTTCGTTTCTGGGGCACTGAAAATCCGCGTGTGATACACGAAGAGCCATTACATCCAATCAAAGCCACTGTGTGATACAGAGTTCACGTGGGACGAGTGATTGGGCCGTATTTTTTTGAGGACGCCATCGGCAATACGGTCACTGTTACTGGCGAACGCTACAGGGCCATGATAAACGACTTCTTACTGCTGGATGAGCGGGGCTTGGTGAACATGTGGTTTCAATAAGACGGTTCAACCGCACACACAGCACGATCCACAATGGATATTGTGAAGGAACCGTTTCTTTGCGTTTTGGCGATTTGGCATGGCCAGCAAGATCGCCCGATTTAACCATCCCAGAATTCTTTCTTTGTGGCTACTTGAAGTCTCGGGCTTATGCCAACAAGATTCAGACAATCGCAGCCCTTAAGGAGAATATTCGACACGAATGCGAACAGTTATCACCGGAAATCTTGCAGAAAGTCATGGAAAATGCTACTTGGCGGACACCATCTTTTCCACTTAACAGAAACAAATGTAAAGGTCCAAATAAAGATTTCCATCACTTAAAATCATTTTTTTTATTTAGTAAAAAAGTAATTCAAAAACAATATTAGATGATTAATTTTGCGACACCTTGTACTAGATAATGGAGTATAGAATAAACACAAAATTCAAGGCAATCGGTTCATTGGATTTCGAAAAATTTTGGGTACCGATTTGAAAAACGCGTTTGAAAATTTGGGAATGTATAAATCATGAAAACAAAAAAAAAACGTGTCTATTTCTGGCAAATAATAACAGTCGTATGATACTTCCGTTATATCTGGAGCCGAGCACCCTCAAAAACAAAATAGAATTATAAAATAGGTCTAGGGACGCTCTGTTCGAAGGTTTGCTTGCACCTGCCTCTCGGTTCGACGCGCAAAACTCGTTTCACTCTCTCGGCTGTAACTGGCTTATTTATCGAAATATTGACTTGACGTTTTCACCAGATATTCTTAAGACCTTCAGCTTCATAAAAATGAAAAAAAAATGTATTTTTTTTTTTCGACCATGCTAGGTTATAGTACACCTACGTATTATTACTCCCCTTAAAGGCATCAGTCCAAAAGGATTCCCGGTAATGTGAAGCGAAAAAACCTTCGCTGTTTAGCTGCTAAGCGCAATCTGTGTGTGGTATAATAGGGCGTCAAAACATGATTTTATTGTGTTTTGGTTTTCATCCAATTTTAGCCATTAATATTAAAACAGCCTCTTTAACATTCAATGCATTTTCAAGGCGCCTAACAGAATAATTACGTTCTGATAGATCAAAGTATTTCCATAAAACTGTTTACATTGTCATTTAATTAACAAATTCATTTAAAGCATAGTCAATTAGCAAAGTACATAAATAATTTATTCTTTTGTATTCTATTGTAACAGCAGTAGCAGCTTAGTTCACATTTATGGGTATTTTGACTACTTTATGTTGTTTTTCTCACAAATTAAAGCAAATAAACTGGTAATATAAGAGTAAGCTCGTGTTAAAAGATTTTTATTTGTTTTTTAATGTTATGTAATTGAGTGAAAAAATTAGTCAAGATCTTATTTTTTTTTTACAAATGAAGAAGATAGTGTTTGTTTATGTACTGTCCCAAGTTTTTAAAAAAACAAGATCACATTACAGGTTATTCATTTTGTCGGAAACGCATCTGTGTTTTTGAAAGAAACCCGGTGTCATTGCGATTAGTGCAAACAAGTATATTTACATATAACAACATTGTATGATAGTAGAATTAAGGCATTCCCAAAGAAAGTGAGTAAAACACGTTGTCAAAAAGGGTTTTCAATCTAAAGTGGTATAGGCTTACTCTACTACTGCTTTTAGAACAGCCACATGCCCGATCGAAACACTCGGTCACATCTTTAAGTACCTTTATATATTTAATTGGGCTCTTCTGTTCTTTATGACAGGGCAAAGTACCCTACTTCAGTTTTGGCCTGAAGTGCTTCTTGGTACTTGATTTTATCTCCAAGATGACAGTGATCCCAACATTTTAAATTTTAGATAGATAGGTAGGAGTGCTGATTTTCGAAAAATCTTAATAAGCATTATAATGAGTAACTTTTTAAGCGTTTGGTTTTTAATTGTCAAATAAAAAAAAAACAGGAAAATTGCGAAAGTGTTTACAATTTTTTTTTTTTTTTTTGAAAAGCGCCATATTGCTCGCCCTAGGAACTGTAGATATTTCTATTCGCCCAGGATGGTATACACATATGTACACACGAGTACGCTCACTTCCATGAAACCATACGTTCTTACTATTCTCCTTTCATCCGTGTGTCGCTGATACGATTCATGGAATAGGGCACCATGTTTTTCTTTGGGGGTTCTGACCCGCCAATAACCTGAAAGATCTATTGTATCACAAAGTCAGTTTAAGAGCCGGATGAGCCTCAACTTTTTTCAATTTCTCAGTCACTAAGATTTCTCTGCGAAAGTAGTGTCTCCTTATGCCGCATAGAGCCACGTAAGCTTCGTCGTCTTCCTTACAAAGGCGACGTTCAGAAGTGTCACATTACAAAGCTGACCAAACTTTTGATATCACCTCTTTTAAAGTTATTTTGGAGGGGTTTCACAGCTCTTTTTAGCCTGTCGAAGACCTTTTATACCATATTCTCTCAATAGAATAGAGACACTTTGTACTTCCAACTTTTGATCGTAGAGTTTTTTTTTTTGCTGAATACGGGATGTAGCAGAAAGGCACTGAACCATTGTATAGATCAGCGGAACCTTATCTAGTCACTTTATCGGGTTTTTCCTTTCCTTCAGTGCCTCTCTGCCCTGGTACCCACCAGAGCTTGACTTTGTTTTTGATAAGCCCTGAAGCACCGATTTGGAGTCAAACAGATTCGAGCTTAACGCACGCTTTCAATGTTTTAAAGTTTTTGATGTGCGGTCATTTATCGCGTAGTTCCTGTCGAGCTCAAGAATCTCTAATATGAAGCTTGCTAGAACCGATTGTAACCGTATCTGAACACAACCATAGGTCACTTAATGTAACTCATCAACAATTTAGAGACCCAAATGGTGTTATATATCTCGCAAGATCTATATGTTTCCTGCTGGTATGTTGTGTCTTATAATGATTATATATCGATTAATTCGTCAGTGTGCTCATTCGTATGAGCATCATCTACGTAGAGACAGGTTTTGCTTAATATTTAATGAGAGTATTGAATCTTTGGCACAGTCCTGATGTTGATTGAACGCAAATATTTTATTATGTCCTAAATATAATCTCTAACAACAATAATCTTGCATTCGACAAGACATTTTATGTAAAACTTTGTATAGAACCTGAAATTTGTATGAGTTACTATCTATCTCAAACTAGACAAAGGTTAAGCAAAAGATTTTATTTTTGTTTTGCTAATAGAATACAATACTCCATAACTATATGTACCTCCGAGTTAGATAACCTTCATCGTCGCCATAAATTTGTTTAGGGAAAATTTGTAAATAATTGTAATCAGATATTTGGTTTTGTCCGTTGATAGGTTTACGACCTATCACAATTCATCAGATATAAATTTATCTTGGAATGTGATACGCTGTATTGCATAAATGGAGTAGGGCGTCGTATTATCTATCGCTGTTGATTACGTTGGCATTTATTTAGATTTTTGGGACCTTAATTGAACGGGTTGCCTTTATTGTATATTATAGAAAGTGTAACACATCGAATGATATGGATTTTGATGGGGAAAGAAAGAGGCTAATTTCTATAATAAACGTATTAGTTTTATTATACGAATTGTGGGAGCATTAAGGTATATGCGTGTTTAGATATAATTTTTTTATTGCAGTCAATTAATGGAATCATTCTGCTTGATAGTAAGAAAAAAATAGTTTTTGGTTTGAGTTAATCGATTTCGTCGTGGTTCTTGGGACAGTTCTATTGTAGTCAGGTTTAATTGGTTAAATAATGAATTCGCAAAGTTGACATCACAAAACTGGGTAAGGCTAGATTCTAGAACACCTTACCTCTGTTATTAGATATTTGTATATTATTACTTAGTCTAAATTAAGTTATCTGATCTGCGGGATGTCCAATAGCTGAAAGCAAGGTCACTCTTTTACAAGATGGATTTTAACTTAAATATTCAGGCCGAGAACTTTTTACCAATCCTTTTACTCAATAGTAGAAAACACCTTGTACGACGATTAGAAGACAGATAGACAGAGTAACCGGATTTCTAACGAGGCACTCTGTAAAGCCAAAAAACATCTCATGACAATATGGGGTTTTCCTAGGTTTCATTTAGATTTATCAAGAAAACACGTACTTTTTACAAAATAATATATCATTTTCGTTTCGGTTGATAGAAGAAGGGTTGCCGTTTATAATGAAAAAACAAATTAGCCAAATGACCTCTACACGTCCAAGCTTTTTAGATCAAATTGTTCTTCACAAATGTGTACATTTGCACCTCTATTTCATCGTTAATAGCACGGATGTTCACTTTAAATACCTAAATTGGCTGGGGGGAATTTGCAAAAACATCTTTTATCGGACCCCATAGACAAAAATAACACGGTGTTAAATTGCATGATCTCGATGGTCGAATCATCATTTCGAAAAGTGATTCGGGAAGGAACATTTTCTCACAAAAAGGTATTGGTTTCAGTATCTGTGTGGAATGTAGTGCCATCTTGTTGGAAATGAACATCGACCTCATCCATACCTCGAAAACGGCTTCATAAGGTCCAATGATCAATTCTGCCCAACTACTGTATCAAACAGTAACACGATGTATATAGAGAGGCCTCTTGATAATCATTTATCATAAATTCTACTTATTGACAAGGCCTTGAAGATAGAAATGTCACCAATCAAAGTGATTATGCGCTTAATTTCTTGATCAATTTCATGCATTTCTAACACTTAATTTGTTAAACTTACGACGCTACTGATGGTCTGCAGTGTTAAGTTCTTGCGTTGTGGATCGACAAACCTGGATTCGGAATAGACAAACAGATCGTTGTGGAATAGGCAAACCTCGGGTTTCGACCACACTCCCCGCTCCTGGAGCAATATTTCCAGTTGTTTGAACGACTGTTACAATTTCGAACAAATTGAACAATTTTTAGGCGAGAATGTCGACCAAGAAATCTTTTAACTTCTTGAACTATTTCAGCGAAAATTTTACCGTTTTTGTAGTGAATTTTGAAAATTTCAATCCGTTGTTGAACCGTGAATCGTTCTACTTTTATTAACGGCAAAGTTTTCACATGATATTCGTAAGTGGCAAACTAGCACAATATTCAAAATTAAACCTGTTGTTGGAAAACTCTGTATTTCGAATGTTCAACGAAGACAAAGAAGCAGCAACAGCAGAATTACGTATACATCTCCTAGGTAAACTTTACCTTGAGGCAGAAGACATTATTGTCAGTTTACTCTAAGATTTATCCGGATTTTTTTATAATTCAATCGAAATAAATGAACTCTGGCTCGAGGATAACACAATCGGTCTAATAAAGACGCAGTGATAAGGTTACTAATTCCTAATCTAATATAATAATTTTTAACGGAAATTTGAAATAAGGAGTGTATTCGGCATACTTTTTGAAATGAATTCATTGGAGAAGTCAGAAGGAGACGATGGGCTGCTGAAGACCACAGGCGAAAGAAATCCTATTTTTACGTTAAATGAACTCACATTCGAAATCAACATTGCCTATATGACCATTCATCGATCACAAACAAAGATGGGAAAATGAGTTGAGTACCACACCACCGATCACAAAATTATCTCCATCCTTCCGCTTCTGTCGTGTTTTTGCAATAAGTTCAAACGTCACTACAATGGCTTCGTCCAAAAGACAGATTAAATAACATCCCAGAGATAATTGTGTATGGTGAGATGCTGAAAAATGTTAGATCTCAGAGCCTCGTTGACGACTCTTGGGGTATTTTCTTCATCAATGTGAAACAAAGAGAAATTGGAAAGAACTGTTTTATAATTTTGTATACTGAATAAAATTACTTGCATTTGGTGGAGGTTACTTTACTGGAGGTTAACGTTAAACAAACGTGACTCTGTTTTTATAATTTCTTATAAAATAACTTTTACTTGCACTATGTTACAGAGATTGATCAATATGTTCCCGTTTTATGAATGATCTCCGATGATCTCCTGCGAGCTGCATTTTCATGTTGGGGATAAAAGAAAAACGGATCGGCGGAGTACGGTGCCGTAAGTCATTCGATTTGGCCATGGCGATTTCGTGTGAATGGAATCTGGTGTAGTGTGTTTTCTTGGTGGCATAGCACTTTTTTCTTGAGGATTATTTCCTTCGAATCCCAAAAAATCGTACCCATGACCTTTTTTGCCGATGGGACCGTTTTTGCTTTTTTCGAAGGAGTTTCACCCGGTGAAATCTACTATTATCGTTTGGTCTCTTGTGGGTTTCATCAACGGTGACGACTTTTCTTAAAGAGCTTCAAACATTACTTCGAAGTTGACAGCCGTATCCGCTTGTTGTTCACTGTGAGCAATCGCGGCATCCATCGCTGTCAACTTTCTCGTGCTTAACTACCTTATCACGAAAAATGTTGATCGTCGTTCCGACGATACGTCTACAGCTTCTGCTTCTTCCCACATTTTCATTCGGCGATCAGCAAAAACCATGTCACGGACGTTTTCTGCGACCTGCCCGTAATCACGCCCTCTTCATCAAAAAAGAGATGAACCGCGACGTTTAAATTTCTTGAACCAATATCTCACGGTTGTCACATATGGTCAGATTAATATGGTCCAACATCCTTGTTATTTCTTCGCGAACTAACCAATGAATCAGTCTATATGGCATCGTTCCAATGTTCCTTGAAACCCCACCTGTCTTTCAAAAAATGAAAAAACTTTTAATTTGGATCATAGCTTGATTATAGCAGTATTCTAACATGTACGCTTTATTCTAAGATCAGTAAATAAGAAGTGCTTAACAAATCTGAATGTTTATGTAGTCAGAGAAAATTTCTGATTACATGACTTGAATGTGGCGTCGTATTTTCTCATTATTAAGTGGGATGTGGTCGTCTCTAATTGGCATCTACACAAATAATTTTTCCAAGTGAATGAGAAAATTACTGAAACTGCTAGTTAAGATCTACATTGAAGCAATATGTATCTGGACAAAATCTAAAAAAAAAACACATAGCATTAACTAGCCTAAAGCTTAAAGTATAAGATAGTGTATCTACACATTTCATAGGGGTAGTTCTTATTTTTAATTTTTTAGCAGTCGTTGGCAGACAGACAACACTAAACTTCCGAAATTTAATGTCTGCCTAGAATAACGTGTCTTCACTTTCTTTCCATTTCTTTCCAAAATAAAATGTGCCACTATCAGCGAAACTTTGTTTCTGGAGTAATGGAAGTAAGATGACGTTGCTATAGCCGTCTCAGGAACTCCTTCAGCTAAGACTTAATAGTGTAGAATGTTTGTGTGGGTACAAATAATAGAACTTATTCTTTTCAGTACAAATCCCTTTATTCAGTACAGTTACAATTCACTATTTAATTCTTTCTCTCAGTACAATTCAATTCCTCAACCACTTATACTTTTCTTATCTTTTACTTAAACCACTTAATCAATTCTTCTAATTAACACTTCAAATTCAACTTTGGAACTGATCTGCATACCTTTGGGATGCTGGTATTTATACTCGAATGACATACTTCGAGAACAATCCTCGCCACCCAGCGTCCCATACAATTTCCAATTTGCTAGAAAATTCGATTCTACTCTCCAGTCGAGACTTTGCTAATCCAGTATCGAAACCTTCTAGTCTTCGAGTTTCGACATTTTCTGCTAGATGTCGCTGCTCACATTTGAGTGGTTATCACAATAGATTAACCCGTTAAATCCTCATAAACTGATCTATAAAATTCCAATCATGGACCCTCCCTCGATAAACGGTACCAGTTTAGTCTTTTCCGATATGGCAAAATATCTGGGTCTCATTTTTGACAGGAAACTAAACTGGAAACTTAACCTTCAAGAAAGAGCCAATAAAGCTACAGTAGCTGTATTCTCTTGCAAAAAAGCCATTGGGAACAAATGGGGCCTTCAACCTGGCTAGACATTTCGTTTATAAGACCGATACTCACCTACGGGGTGGTTGTCTGGTGGACGGCCTTGGACAATGCAACCAACTATAGCAAACTAAGCAGAGTCCAAAGAACAGCGTCTCTATGCATAAGCGGAGCTCTACGCTCTACTCCATCCGCGGCACTGGATATTCTGTTTCACTTGACACCACTCGATATCTTCAGCAGGCATGTAGCTGCGACTGAAGCCGCCTTTAAGCGAATAGTGGACAAATAATTCATTTGGCTACGCTAACATTTTTAATACATTAGGAATCCTAACAGAGAACATCGATTACACTATACCCGAACTTTGGTTTGACAAAGACTTTCATGTAAGCTTACCCTCTAGATCCTCCATAAGCCTCTCCTTCCGTCTTCCAAATCACTGTAGCGTGTCCCAGGCGGAAATGTTGGCGATTAAACAAGCTTTGTCCTGGCTGAAGACAAACGCGATATCTGCAAAGGATATCCGTATCTTTTCGGATAGTCAGGCGGCTATCAAGTCCCTGTAGTCAATCTCCCATTGTCGGACCACACAGATATTCCAGGGAATTGTAGGGCTGACGAACTCGTCAAAATTGGAACCACTCTACCTATTCTACCGGAAAAGGTTAGCGTAGGTACGCCAATCGCTACGTGCAAATCAATATTAAAGCTGCATGCTAATGAAAGAACAGACCTTAGGTTGACTGTGGGACTGACAAAACTGGATCGGAATCGCTCTAAGAGTTTGGTCCTTCTAAATAGGAAACATCTCAGCGCCATCCTAGGTGTCATCACTGGACACTGCCTTATAGGCAAGCATGCAAGAAGGCTTGGCGCCTTTACAAACGATTTCTGTAGAAACTGCAAGGATGAGGAGGAAGACGAAACAATCCTCCGCATACTCTGTACATGTCTAGCTCTGTCACAAAGAAGAAAACTTCACTTATGAGCTTTCTTCTACAATGACTTAAGCGATCTAGAGAATATAGACGTTAACAGCCTTCTACGCTTCATCATAAGCTCTAATTGGTAGATTAGGAGTAGGATGATCACAGATCAGAATGGGCCAATAGACCTAAGTGGGTTAGTCTTTCCAACAGCCACTTTTACCTACCTACCTAAGGTAAATCTAAGGTAAATTACACCCAGTGCTTTTAAGACAATGGTTTTTATTTTCTCACAAATAACGTTACCGGATTATGGGTTTGAAGCAGGATGGCTTATTGACATATTGACTGACTGAGGACTTATTCAACGACACCACTATATCACAAAATGGACCAATGAATTGGCTGCCGTAAAGTCCTTAATATATGCTGATAAACCGCAAACTTTATAGGCCTGGGAAGCCAATATTCAGCTTGTTATTGGATCTGTTTCCCTATGAGTTCTAATCGAAAATGTATTTTCAGACTTCCAAAATTCAAGTCGTTCTTGTAAATCTCTTTGATATATATTTAACTGCATTTGGCTGGCTTTGGTAGTCAGCAGAAACATAAAAAATTAGCATTTGAGAATTCCAACTTTGTACAGCTTAGTGTTCTCGATTGTTTAGGCAATACTTAGGTGATTGATGATACTATCAAGGTCATCCAGATATTTAATGTCCATGATGAGTTGCAAATAAAAAACATTACAACATGTCTTGTTGTAGGACTAATCGGTTGAAGCGAATTTGGTTCTGAAGTTAAGGGCGATGAGGGAATGTACGATTGCGCTATAATTTTCTGGTGGTTATATTACGCGCACAGCTGACATTGGACTGGTGCACAATCCAATCATAATATCCTCGAGAATATATAACTCGTTAATTTTCAGAAGGCTCTATATCTTTTCCGATTCCGTTTGCATTAGCGGTTAACGTGCATAGGGGCATAAGTGCACTTCTTACAAATAATACATGTTTTAAAATTTAAACAAAAGTTTGTAAAATAAAATACGATACAACTACAATGTAAATGCGGTTTTCACTTAACTCAAATTTTTTTTACGAGTTTTACACATTGTTAACTAATTTGCCACTGCTAATTCATTTCATATTAATTTCCGACGATTTTACGACTTGTTTCGAGGTAAAAAAAATCGTGACAATACTAAAATTAGAAATTTTAATGTTTATTGAGTGCAATAGCTATAGAATTGAACACACTTGTACTTTGTTGCCATTTTATGAGGACGTTCAGTTCTATGAATTGAATAATTTAAAATGATTTTTCTTAGAAAATTATAGGCACTGGGTTTGGTTTGGGAAAATATGTTGTACGTGTAAGAATTTTGCGATATTCATCATTTCACAGGTGTTCTTCAAATAAACTTCATTAAAGAATAGGACACACATACGAGTATATGAAGATCGGCTGCGATTTCACGTTTCTCTTAGCCCTTATTAGCTTTCTAGTTTCCTATTTTAGATTCATTCAACTAATTCTAATTCATTTTTTACGGACTGAAATTGTACAGTGTTTGACTTGGGAAAACAAAATTATTTCTTTTAAGGGCGTTTAACATTTTTTTAATGCACAAAGTGCTTAATATGTTGTCCAGCCTGCTCTATGCCCAATTATCGCCTCACACCTTTGTGGAGTCAAGTTTTCTGCATAATCCGGGATAATTGTCACACAAATTATTTGTAAGCAGTTTAAGCGGATTCAGTATCCTTACATATTTTCCTTTAACCCTCTGCTTCATAAGCCGCAGACGTTTTCAATCGGTTTGGCATCTGTAGACTGACATTGACATCATTTTCATATTCGAAGCCCTGAAAGATAGGACTACGATGGATCGTTGTCCCGCTGTAAGAAAAAATAGATTTGGATCCATTCTTAAGCATAAAGATTATCGGTGAGTGTCACTAACTTTCCAAATATCGGCGCACATAAACAGCCATAAGCATGCACCTTTACCTGATGGCTCTCTGTTCATTGGACGACAGGTTCACTAGGCGCATTCTATACACGTATATCTCTCTATACACATATCTCAACGGCTCATCTGAAAAAAATTAAGCTTCGTAGTGAAAATAATTTTGGTCCAGTTCATAAAGATCTTTTCGTGATCTTAATAACATTTTCTTTACTTTTTTGTGCTTAATCTTGTTATTATTTTCTTTATGTTGGTTAAATTGTTTCACTTATCTCCTCACTTCCTCACAAAACTCTTTGATTTTCGGAGCTACTTTGCTGCAGCTGTAGCGGATAATTTTGGTTCCGACCAGACCTTATATAAAACATGTTATATAAAATTTGTTGTAAAATCTTATCTTCGTCATGCTTTTGTTTGTAAAAATAGTAACTATTCTTAAGTAAGCTTAAGTTATAGGGTTTTTTTATTAATGAAATCACCCACCGACCGGTCATTTGATGGGATCCAGTCCGGTTTCACCTCGAAATTGTTTTGAAGTGATCGGAAAGGCGACAGTCGAATGGTATACGGTTTGAGGAGTATTATGCGTTTAGTTTTGTTATGAAAGGTGTTTGTGGTTTAGCGTTTTGCCAAATTGGCTAAAACATGACTTGTTAAGGAAACTACGGTTGCCTTGCACGATATCATTGAAAAGTAATGACTGTTCCTATTATTTCGGCTGCAGGTACTTCACTATACGGTACAAAACGTTTTTGTTTTTATTCCAGAATTAAAAGCAAAGGAAGCAGCATGAGCAAGATTAGTATTGGTGGGATGAGCTTCTTGATATGTAACTTTGCTTAACAGCTTTTCAGCATCTCAGTTTCCCAAGCCAAATCAATTGAAGTACCGTTTTGACTACGTAGCTTCAGTGTGATGTTCTTCTGCTGCTTCGTACGCCTAAATCCTTTTAAGGCAATCATTATACTCGTACATAGACACGGCAGGTTTATTCAAAATCTTTTACAACTTTCAACTTGTAGCTGTCGATGTTGTATGGCTTTTCATTTAAATACCATACACTCGTGCTTAATTTTATCCTCAATGATTGGCAAACATATTTGATCATAAATGAAACATAAATGATCGACTGACAGCTCGCTGTTTTTTCTATTATGTAATGCAACTGTACTGTTTTAAAATTCAGTGTGATTATCTTGCAATCTTTTTGAGAATGAGGTTTCAAAAAGTCGGTTACACCTTTAGTGACATGCAGCTGCTGCGAAGGTTTTTACGACGATCGAAGGGCAAGCGAATTGGTCTTAAAATAATTACGGATATAGCTAAAATATGCTGTCTATAAACAAAGAAGCATATGTCCACGGATTATGTTTAATGTTACTATCGACAGTAGTAGCTTCGCGATAGTTGTTGTTAGTTCGATGTTAGTTCAGTTTTGTAAAACAAATTTCTCTAAGCTCTCCTGACTCGGAAAGTAAAGATCATGCCCGCGATCCTGCTAGTTATACTTTACAACTTTTAGGCAATAGCAAGAACACAGAGTAGATATTGAACATTTTCGAACAATGAGAATCTTCGAAATTCAGTCCCATAATTTGAGACGACAAAGAAGACCAAACCTTCGTTTTAAGGATCAAACAAGCTGGGATGCCAAAGCGTTTGGTATGGCGAATTAGAAACAGTTGTCCCAGGTTCAAAGAGGATGGAAGGTTGCCATAGCAGATCAAGGAAGATTCCCTCTAAATAATATATATCGACAGCGGTAGACGTCTTTTCGACCTTTAATGCCACTTGTACATACCTTCTGATAAATAATAGATCATCATTCCCCCTATATGTACTTCGATGACGCATAACTTTCTATTTGTTGCGGAAACCGGTGTTATGTCCCTCTTATCCCTCGGCGCGACTTGCTCCTATCATATTGTGAAGGGCTGTTATATATCTATTTTGTTTTGCTCCATTTGTAAGCAGCGTTTTCGATGGTTTGCTTTCTTGATTACGAAAGGTGAGGCAATAGACAATTGGCAACGTTCCTTGAAACCTCTTGTGACTATAGCCATGTGTGCGGTATCCGCACACTCACCTTGGAGAGAACTGAATAGTGGAATGTTCGGACATTCAAAAACGAGTCAGGCCTTGCGTCGATGATTGCCATGTAGTTTTGTGAGACACCATGCCAAGTGTTACAATCTGTTACAAGATAAATGAGTAGAAGGATAGAATTAATCGTAAAGAAAAATCTTTGTACTTACTAATTGTTTGATTTACTTTGGCTGCGTTCTTTACTTACAATGATTGATCTTTTGTATTTTTTGTATGTTAACGATCACATTTTTGTGTTTAAGTTTTAAGTGTTAAGCATGCTATAATTTGCTATCAACTATTCTAGTTTATCTTGGAAGGTTAGTTTAAACGGCCTTAATATAAGTCTTCTGCTGCTCTGCTTTGTATTGGTTGTTTAGTTGAGAATTCAAAATAACTGCCGCTCGCTTAAAAAACGATGAGCGGAAGATTCGCTTTATTATTTCTTTGTTTGCTATTTTATTAAATTATATTTTATTTTTTAGGCCTATAAAATTAATTATATACATAACGTGCTGATACAATATTTTATTGGACAAAAGCTTGGAAACAGAGTAAAGAAAAATCAAATTCGGTAACATTTTTGTAACAAGATATTGAATTTCACACAAAAATTTATCTAAATTTCTTCTTTTTTCTGTAACCGTTACTAGCAGATGTTGAAAATAGCAAGTATTATGCAACGCAAAGCAAGTTTAAGTTCAACTGACGAGGATACTGCGGCTTTAGAAAGTGTTATACAAAATTCAAATTGCTATGTGGAAACAATCCGGTATTTGGAAGAGTTTTGCGCCGAAAAATTATTGCATTCTAAGAACTCATCAGCTTAATTTGAATTGAATCTTTTGCATTGCTTGCTGATAATTTTCCAAATATTCTGACAAAGTTTAAATATTTGCGTGCCACTTAGATTCACATTGTTGCCGTTGGAATGACAAACGGAAAACAATTTTAAGAATCGACGGCGCTAATAGATTTTCAGATTGCTTTTGGCGAGTTCATATTGGTTTGGCTTGGTTTGGGATTTTAATTTTTATTTCATTACATAGTTTTAAGGAAATGAAGTAGAGACTTCTCAATGAATTTTCAGCGTAAAATAATGACTCCATATTTCATCAACGGAACAGAAGTGCACTCTAAAGACCAAGCACAGTTTTTCGTAGGTCGGTTAACACTATGCATTTATTCGGACCTAGTGGATAACAGACTGGTGTGTTGACGTGGTTGCCTGTCGTTTATTCGTCAAGCCACCGACAGCCTTATTGAGATATTTTTAAATAAAACCCAGTTATGCTGCTAAATTTGGCAAAAAATGTGTATAGTCCTTTGGATGAACTATCGACAATATTAATGGTTTTATAGTGCAGGCTACCTTTGCAATCCTGTGTCGGTGACAATGTTGTAGTCACACAATATGTGATCTACCTACTTATTCGTTAGAAAGTCGTTACGTATCATCCTACGCTACGACTATTCTTTGATATTGTTGTCACATCGCTGATGGCCAAATCATGTGCAATTTCTTTTCATGTACTCTTGAAAGGTACTCTCTTTCAGTAGGGTAGTTTAGGGAGCCACTAATATTATCCCAAACTAGTTTGGATGTCATTTTATAGCAGCACCAGATATTGCCTAAACATCTGTTTATACTCTACCTAATGTATAGCTCTATTGCATACATAGACGTGTCTTTTCTGTTCCTGGTTGTCATGTGCTCGTGAAGTTATGGTTGACGTTGAATCTCGGGCGGTAGTTGTCTAGGTGGCCTTCGCGGGACTTTCTATTATTTGAATAAATAATAAAACAAATACAGGTGCAGCATACTCGTATGTAGGGCTGACCTGGCTATGGCGGTAAACACCCGAAGTTTCATTTTGGCATTGTGTCTTATGGCATCAAGGCTAAATTCGCTAAGATAATAATAATAATATACGCCCATGCCCCTACATAAGACAAGGAAAACCCCACTAAAGACTGTTTCTACGAACTCCTCGACAAGATATATTAGCAATGTCCGAAGTATGACGTTAAAATCGTTAGGATAGGAAAGGAGGCCATCTTTGGTAGGAAAATTGGTAAGCATGGCCTACACGATGCCTCGTTTGGCAACGGACTTAGGCTTATACGGGCAAGAAAACCCGTACAGAAGCCTGTAGAGATAAAGAAGGAAACTTAATTTTAATTGAAACCTAATTTTGGGGGAGAAGGTTCAGATTCAACGACGAACTATGTATGCGAGCTGTACAGCGACACCGACTTAGTCAGAAAACTGCACATCAGTCGCCTGAAATGGCTAGGATATGTAACACAAATGGACACCAATTTTCCAGTCCGCAGAACCTTCGAATCTAAGCCGGAGGTACAATGTAGTAGAGGACGACCTCACATTAGCGTGCGCGCACAATTAGAAGGGGACCTCAACCGACTTGGAGTGTGCAACTGCAGGCAGTCAGCTAACGACCAGGTTTACCCCGAACTGTAGCGCCACCTAAGTAAGTAAGTAAAGAAGTAAGTCTTCAGTTTCTGTCGAAGAAACTTTTACACATTCATAGTGGGATTTAGCTTGGTCTTTTTGAGCTTTTGTGAAGTCAGTTTTCGTTCTATGATAAGACCTGAATATAGTTTTGTCTTTACATCTAGTTCTGTTTAAGTTCCTGTCGTCCAAGATGCTTTCGTATCAATGAATCAGCTAACAGCTATCTCGTTGTTCCTAGTTGATTTCTGTTTCTTTAAGAATAGGCTCTGAAGAACATAACATAAGTAGTTGCTTTTCCCGGTTACTAGGCATGTTGATACTTTTACAGGTGATTGCTCTGGAAAGGTTAATTTTACTAAACCAATGTGCCATTGTAGAGATTTATGATTATCATACTTGAATGCGATTGTATTACCCGTGACCTAATCTGCTTCTTAAGATACAAATGCCGATAGAGCAAGAGACGGTGTTAAGCGTCTACTTATTTTTAAAAAGGTTTCAGGTTTGGGATTTTTTCTCAGTAATATTCTTACGAAAGTTCTTCACAGAGAGTGGTCCTACTTAAGTCCTTAAACGATTTTGTAAGTATGACACTTTCGCCTTTCGCCTGAATTTCCCATTGAAAGTTTTCCCATTGCCATTTCATATAATCAAATAAAATAGAAGGTACAGCAAATAGTTAAAATGGCAGAGCTTTGATCCATTTATATAATATGAATAGTATCGTACGATGGATGTAATGTCTTTTAACCCAATATATCGGTTGTATTTCAATGCGAAGTTTTTAAACTAAATACATCTCGATGTTTTGATTTAAATCTCAATTTGGCACTGATTGCCTGTTAACTGTAAGTGTAACTGTTTTTTGTTCTTACAAAGTTCCTTCTGTTATACCAAACTATAAGTTGGTTTCTTTATATTTTCTTCTTAAGATTTCAAGGCTTCATTTCTGTTAAATTCTTTGAGTTTTTGTTTCTTTTGTCATAGTAAATATTTTATGTTTTCCATATTCTTCAGAGCAGAAACTCTTGTTGGCTCTGTCGAATTTGATTGGAGTTGCATGTTTCCAAATCATGTAGATACTTCCGTGCAGTTGTAAAAGGATCTGATTTTGCTATTCCATATATGATGCAATTTCAAGCTTTCTGAGATTTATTGTGATGAAATACAGTATCACCTGCTGTGCTAATAGGCTTTCAAAATTTAACGTTCATTCTCCATCTGGATTTTATAAATTTTAAAAAAAAAGGTGTGAATACGTTTATCATCTGTCGTCTGTTCGTGTTTAACTCTTTTCTTGACATGCTATTGTCAAAGTAGCAATTAACACGACATAATTTCAGATGTCTGAAATAAAAGAAAACCCCCGTGCAACCTTAACAGAAACGTGGATAAAATTATTTTCAATATCAACGGCCTATAACCACACCAAGTATAAGCTCGATGGATTCATCACATTATGCATTTCAAGGTAAACATTTTGCATAGTAAGCTAATGCCGGCATGTTAAATAAGTCGCTGAGGTAATTACCCGCTTGACTATTACTTTCAACGCTGATGCGAATAAGAATGTTTACTTCTTTTATCGTAGAGGTTGATGGTGTATTTTTGTTTCTTTTTGTTTTGGTTTAAATTTTATATTTGCGTTTGATGGGAATACATTGTGGAATACAAATTTAAAACCAAGAATCGCACGGTTATTCCCCACAGAGAGAGAGAGAGAGGAATCTTCTGTACGGATCTCATTCGTACTTATATCTTTTGTTTGTTGGTGATATGACTAAGTAATTTAGGTTGTCGACAGTTTATTGGACATACACTGGTGAACAGACTGATAGTCTTTAAATTGCCACTGCCGTTGGT
The DNA here is from genome assembly GCA_949129095.1 of Volucella bombylans. Classification (NCBI taxonomy): domain Eukaryota; kingdom Metazoa; phylum Arthropoda; class Insecta; order Diptera; family Syrphidae; genus Volucella; species Volucella bombylans. The sequence goes on along the minus strand of OX422140.1, from coordinate 332,750,591 downwards.
GTGTCAGCTGAAATACGCTTCCGAGTATATTTGTTATAGTTATATATATTTGAATTAAATAAAGCCCAATGAAACAATTTCGATTGACGGTGTGACAATTTGATAAAAAACAAACAAATATAAAGAAAAAGTGTTTGCGTGATTTGTATTGTTTTTTGTTTTATTTTTAGTTTACTTTAGTTTTGTGTCGCAAAGTAAATAGTTGTCGCTTTTGGTGTTGTTTTACCGGCTTCACAGATCTATTTCATTTGATAGTACGCACGAAATTCAAGGTAACATTCATTAAAAAAAATAAATTCCAGTTTGCATGCTGACAAGAGCTTGACTGACATTGTTGATTGCCCTTACTTGCATTGGTTTTAAGTTACTGATTATGTGTCGAATATCAAATTTCTTCACTGTTTAATTCATGACTGAATTAAGAGCAATCTTTTTCATTTAGCTCAACGCTTCACTGATTTAAATAACTCAGTTTGCACTAGGTAGTTATTTTCAATCGTTTTCTCATAACTCGGATCTGTCAAGGCCAAACAAATACGTTCACAGATTGCATTTTATTGTAATAGCTATTATGTGACTTGATCTCACAGCACTTGATAAGAGAATCTATTCTCAGAAATAAACAATTTAGATTGTTTCCAAAGAAATTGTTGTCAGCTGCAGTCAAACTGTTTTTAAAATTATTTCGATAAGCATCTTAAAGGAGACGTCTGGGTGTGGATATTGAGTCGGGATGAGTATCTCTAGATCAGTATTGAGCTATCCATGATATATGGAAATATAAGGAAATATATGCAAGGATTTGGCAAACTAAGAAAGCTCCTCAGTTTGGTATAATTCAGTTTTTCTTGAAAGTTAATGATATCTTGCAAGCTAGCGTTTAGACTCTTTTATAAAATTTAAGTACTGATGGAGGTTGGTTTTGAATGTTTGCAAGTTATAATCGTTGCGAATAGCATTTAATTTAAAATATTAAGAGTTGAAGGAATTGTGTACATATGTTAGTGAATGCAAATGCAATATCGTCAGCTTTCAGCCCCGTAAAATTGCTATTAAACTTTTGGCGAACCTAAAACTAATCCTTGAGGTATACCGATGTTTAATTCCAGCTCATTGCTCCTAACCCCGTCAAGTTTAGTCCGTTGCAATATTCGTCTTAAGAAGCTAATCACAATTCTGGTTGTCTTATCTGGTGCTCGAGGTGCAATCGCAATTTAAAATGTCGATAACCCTTTAATCGTTTATTCTATCATAAAGAATGTGTGTGTTTTTTTTTTAAAGATGAACAATTTTTTTTACGCAATAACAATGGTTTAACATCTTTTGAACACGACTTCAGTCTTCCTCCACTGTTCCTGACGAAGCAAGTACCCTGTCTTTTAAATTTTGGGCTTTACATCACCAATATAACTGAATATTGCCTTCTGAGTCCTGAATGGTTTGCGGCTTACAAGAATACACCAATGACTTTATATATCCCTACAGAAAGTAATTGAGTGAGGTCGAATCGCGCGAACTCTGTAGCCAATTCATTAAACGATGTACTGTTGATGTTGAATCGATTTCTCAGTATCAATGGTTGAATTTCGCTGGTGTCCACCAATGTGAAGACCATTTTCTGGATCTGCCGCACTTTAAAAACGGAAGTTTTACTTATTCACACAAACCCATAGACTAAAAAGTAAGCATTTTTACTGCTCCAAAGCTTATACGCGATCTCCCGATGCAAGTCGTGGTCTCTTGACGTTAGTTCCTACATCAGCTGGGCCTTACACGGTTGTAGGCCGAGATTTTTTCTCAAAAATGTCCGTATAGTTGACGGATATGGCCAGATTGTTGTGGTCGATTTCAATTTGGCAATTCCGGATCTTTCGTTACACTTTCACTTCACGGCTATAGTTAGTTGGCTCTGCGTCATGTAGAATATATGTGGTACGAAATTTATCTACAACATGACCTGGTATAAGTGACGATTCGTTACACAATATCGAACGTAAATGTCAAAGAACTGTCAGAAATAACAGCGCGGTTTAGAAGTTATCCCTATTTGAAGATTTACCAGCCTTAACAAATAAAGACACTTTAGAAAACCGTCTCCTAATATCCTAAAATGATCCAATTTCCTCTAGTCTGGATTTCAGTATCAACGTCGAATCTCCTCCTTTAAATTTTGACTGGTCGGGGCTTTTTGAAATAAATTTTGGACTTCAAAAAACCCCACAGAAAGAAGTCCAAACTAAACGGTCTAGTCGACCAAATCTGGCCGCCCAAACTGTAAGTTATCCCGTGCAATAATGCCACTTTTCATCACATATCATCCATTTGAGGCATGAATAAAATTGGACATCAATCTTGAAGTTGGGTCAGTTGAATTTTGTTAGCATGAAGCCACAAATATTTCGTGAGAATAGGCTGCATATTGTTACTATTGATTTTAAATTCTTGACCACGATGCCGAACTGATGTCTCGGCAGATTCTGGCGAACGGCCAAAGGAACCCGTGTCAATTTCAAAATTGATGCACTTGGAGCATTTTGATTACCAAAACTTGAAGGCAATTTGCCAATTGTGACGCGCATACCTTTTATAATTTCTTAAATAATGTTTAACAATGAGAAATCATTTTTGTGTGTAATAGCAAGCAGGAATACAGTAGGAAATACAGTTTGGAAATTTAAGAAAACCAATTGAGTAAGTTTACAATAAGAAAAAAAAAACATCATTCAAATCATTATTTTTAGAGTTTTATCAAAAATTGTAGCTCAACTCAATGCCATGCCTGTGCAAAACATATTGGATTTTCTTGGTCTTTAACTGACTGATAATGGTTTTAGCTGTCATTTGAATTGAGTTATAGGCTTAACTAAACCTAAAAGGTCAGGTGTCTCCAATTTACTTACTAATAAAATGGCTAAAAATAAATACAGTGGTGTGGTTAAAAATCAAGTGGTAGCGGACTTCAGGGCAAAAATGTATAGCCAAAAATTATAAAATGCCATCATCGACAGTGGGTGATATTATATTAGATTATACCACATGAAATGTCAGATTTTTTTATAAAAAGAATATATGTCTTTTTTATAAAATTGTATTTAGTCAAAATATGAACCATTGACATGTATAACCTTCTTCCACCGTGATTCAAAGTGCATTATTCCTTTTTTATAGAAGGCTTGATTTTTTGACGCTAAAAAGTTGTTAAAGGCCTCTATGACCTCTGCTCGGTTTTGGACACCTTTTGCCGACAAAATGACTCCAGACGGCCGTTAGAGAAATATCAGGAAAATACGGTGGATGCGGAGGAATTTTGAGTCCCAACTGTAGCAGCTTTTCAACCGTTACGTGTGAGGTATGGGGTCTAGCATTGTCATGCAATAGGATCGGACCATGCCTATTTATTTGCCAATGCTGGCTGCTTTTCAGCCAATTTCGTATGCATAATGTCGATTTCCTTACAATACTTGACTGCATTTATTGTTTCCCCTGGTTGAAGAAATGAAAAGTGAATTGGTCCTTTCGATGTCCACCAGATTGTTACCATAACCTTTTCTGGGTGAAGACCAAGTTTGGGGGTGAGCTTTATATTTTCGTCTGCATCCAACTACTGCTCAGATCTTTTACTGTTGTCATACAAAATCCACTTTTCATCACATGTGATTATACGGTGCGTTTCGGTGTCTTAGACTCAGTGATGCACAGGTTTCTAAACGGCGTAGTTTTTGGGCCTCGTTCAATTCATGGGGTAGCCACTTGTCGAGTTTTTTCACTTTTCCTATTTTAGATAGGTGTCGACTTATCGTTATAGAGGATACTCTCATGTTGTGTACAATGCCCTGCACCGTTTTTGTTGGGTCTGCATCAACCGTTTCTCGTAAAATGGCGTCGTCAATTACCGTTTCCGGTTTCCCACGATTTCGAGGCTTAGATCTCCCGAACGGAACCTACCAAACCAACGCCGAATGGTGCGTTCGTTCACTGCTATATTCTCAAATGCGTCACTAATATTTTTGGCTGCCAGAGACGCATTATGTCCCAGTTTGAACCCGTAAAGGAAAAGAGTACGAATTTGAACCGTCGACAGCACGATATAAAAATTCCTAGAAAAAAAAACTGTACTTGCAACGGATCCTAAACGTCGCACACATCAAACACACATACCACTTTACCTTATAAAAAAATAAAAATCACTGTGTTGTACAAATGTTCACTTGACAGCTCAGCTTCTAATTGAGGACTAAGTGAAAAATCGGACATTTCATGTGGTACAACCTAATAAAAAAGTTTCAGAATGGAAAACCAGTCGAAACTATTCACTGTGGAGGACGTCCCAGAAAAACTACACTCGGAACCGATCGGCAAATTAAGAAAATGATTCTTAACGATCCTTTCTTGCCTTCAAGGAAGGTTGTTAGTGAGCTCAATCTTTCAATTGAAGCAAGCACCGTACGCAGGCGTTTAAGAGCAACTGTTTTTTGTTCTTTTCGACCAGCGGAGGCTTCTTTTCTAGTAGGTCTTTGATTACTTTGCTAACGCTAATCGTTTATTAGACTGGAATTCGCAAGAAAGAAGGGGACACGTCCTCAGCTACGACATTATCGTCCATCCGCGAAACATGGAGGAGGCTCAATTATGGTGTGGAGATGTTTTTCTAGTGCATGATGTGGACCAATATATGATATTAGTGGTATTATGGAGATGCCACTGCGTTAGGTTTATCAACATTATAATGACCCAAAACATTCATCAAAGTTGGTTAAGAAGGGGTTTGCCCAGAAAAATGTTGTTGTGTTGGAATGGTCGTCTTAATCGTCCGATCTAAACCCTATTGAGAACTTGTGGGACATTTTAAAAAGACGGGTAGGGTCAAAGACGCATCTAAAAACGCACTTATGGCGTTAATAAAGAATGCATGAGAGAACATTCCAAAATACATTTTTGAGAGTTTAGTGTCGTCCATGCCTAAAATGCCTAAAAGATGCGAGGATGTCTAAACAACGTTTACTATACAAAATATTAAGTATAACAAAAATCCGGTATGTTTTGCACGGGCTGTTACCGAGTTAAGCTAAATTTTTTTTTGTATTTGTATACTTATACAATAAATTTTCTAAATTGACATAAATTAAATTTTCTTAAATTGTACAACACTGTATGTCTTACCATAGTAATTTCTTAAATAGTTGCACAGTTCGTAGTATTCATGATTGAATCTTCGCCTCCCAAGTCCGGCAATGCATATCGGATAAAAAAATCTTTCGAAGACGTTTCCTTTCAAGCTGATCAAGGTTTGCATGATAAGGGTCTATTACAGAGCTACCTTAGCTTTTTGGGGAAAATTTTGACACTAATGATGGTGCTCATTATAATATTTTGACACCTGCTGGCGCAAGCATAAGTTGCTGGGTTTGCTCTTTCAATGATATAAGCGTCATCGGCATATGCTAGAAGTTGCACAGAAATCGAATGTTAGTGAGCTATCTTGTGTCAAACTTTTGTTGACATTGAAGGTTTCTGTGAGGTTATTGTGTAACATGACAGAGCAGCAAGAGCGTACCAACGTCATCCTGCATAAGCGAACGAATTTGGCAGGGACGCAAAATTCAGTCGCAGTTCTATAAAGATGATAGAAGGTTTGAGAAGGTTCATAGGAGTATATGCGATGTTTATAAGATTCAGTACCGGATAACTGTCGCAGTTTTGGCGGGTTGCTTTCTAATGAATTCGGCCGTTAATGCTAAGGATCCTTATAGGGATCGGGCATACTTTCTTCTTCTAAATTTCAACAATTTAAGACATGAGTTAGTGTTTGTCCTACTACAAATTCAGCTTCATCTACTTTAAAGAGTTGGGCAGGTAAGGACCAGCAGGTTTGTTTGTCCCACATTAATATTTTTACTATATTTTGGCTACGTGGGCAGGATTCGTGGCTGACATTGACTAGTGTAGATAGAAAATTCTGATTACATCAGGTTATTCGTCTTCGTCGCCGGTAAAGCTAAGTCTACAGAGTGATATTCTAAGCTCTTAGTACTGACTGCGATTGTTTTATCATAAAAGGTTTCTATTTTCATCTCTAGGCTTAAGCTCTTTACGCTTGGTTGCGAAATGCTCTTTTTACCTTTTAGTAAATTGGTTTTTCTATTTTATTGATCGCGTGCTGTTTTTACTCATTCATTTATATCCACTGTTCTTCGGCACTTGTTGTAAGAGGCGCTTGAGTCGCTGAGAGGTTTTGGGATACTTAACCTCCGAAGCTTCTGGAGGTTATGCCTTTGTTGTAGAAATATGATAATAGACCGAACTTATCTTATGTTGGGTACTGGGAGTGTGCGGATACCCTCTTAGAATGCGAGTCTTGTGTCAATCGTAAGGTCCCTTTATGCACGGAATGTGGAATAGTCATATTTCATCCCTTAGCCGATGTGTAAATCAATTTAAAAAAATAGAGAAAAAACAGTGAAACCTGTTTTTACACAAGTTTGAAAATCTCATAATATCTACAAATCCACACCCACCATAACAAATGGAGACAATGTGATGCCTTTCTCACGACTCGAAAACAGCTGCGTTATCTCAGGGGTCGTCTCTTAGGATTTCTGCATACACCAATCTCACACTGTAACGTCTTCCAAACATAAATCTCAGCTGCTTGACTCAGCCTGAATGCAATGACCTCGATGAATATTAGAATATACGTACACAGTCAAGCATTGTCGTCTACGTACCATCGATGGTGGTGTAGGACTACCGTGTATCTCTTAATAAGCATAGAATCACACTCCATTGGATCCTGGTGCGCTCGGATGTCGTAAGTTATTGCGTCGCTGATGAGCTAGCCACACTTGGATCTGCAGGAATATGTAGTAGGCTCCTACACCAACGAAACTCGATCCTAAACAATCATGAGAGCTGAGCAATCTCATGAAAAGGGGGATGTGTTATTGGAAAAAACTCACAACGATTGAGTATTCTTCAGAATGATTTTAGCAGGAGCTGTAAAATCGAACAGGAAGGAGAATCTGTTAAAACTTCTAGGTAATTACCACTTCCGCGATCTAAATGGTCGATGAAGATCATCAATCTTAACACAAGGTATCTATGGTTCCAGAAGTAATTGGAGTATCCCCCTCATACGTTCTCACAGTTATATTATAATGAACCTATAACTGGTCTAAGTGCACCTCAAAAAAGGACCCCTGCAATTTAGCCTAACCAGGATTATCTAAACATTAAAGTTACAACTCAAATTTTAGTTGATGCCGCCATCAAATTCATCATATCTCAAACTAGCTCGGATTCAATTATCCTGATTGATTAGAATTGTTACTACCAAGACAGCTTAACTTTACAAGGTAAACTGCTCACCTTCATTGGCGCGCTTTGAGCCGAGTTCCTGGATTGGATTTTTGGATATTCTGGTGTCGGAACATATACAGTGACTGAACTATTTGATTACATGTTAGTATGCATGCATAATCTGACTTTTGATTACAACTTTTTTATTTAAAAAGATAATTTAACGGAATTTTGGACATCATTATAAAATAATATTATAATTCATTAAAAAACAATAGAGATAGAAATTTATTTATTAACTTATTTTAATCAACAAAAACAAAAATAGGGCACTTGATCAATTAGTTGACTTTACTAAACTAATCGTGTTCAGTATTTTGTATGGCCTCCCTTTGCTTTGAGAACTGCTTGTATTCTTCTTGGCATGGATTCTATTAATGTTTTGCATCGCTTTGGATTAATATTTTGCCAAGCAGTTTGAGTGCGGTGCTATAATGTTAGTGAATTTGCACAATCTCCTGGCAAATCTATAATTGCACGTTTGACTTCAACCCAAAGATGCTTAAAGTACTTCAAAATGATTACTTTGCAGCCACGTATTGGTAATTCTGGCTGTGTGTTCCTGTCATTATCTTGCTGGAAGATAATATCCGACACACTTTTGTTCCAGTTTCCAAGACTTGTTAAAAGCCCGCCTTCCAAAATGGTGACATATTGAGCGGCATTCATACGACCCATTACCCAAAAACATTGACCAACCCCATCCATGCACATGCATCCTCAAATCATAAGATTTCCACCAGCAAACTTTAATATTGGCTTGATGTGGCGATCGCTTATTGGCTTTCTCCACGTCAACTGATGACCATCGGACCCAAAATGATTAATTTTTATTTCGTCCGACCAAATTACATTTGTCCAGTCACTAACACTATAGTTTTTATACACTCTGGCGAATTCCAGCCTGAATTTTAATATTTATGGCGGTCAGTCAGAAGGGGCTTTTTTGTTTTTGCGCGCCCGTGAAAGCCGTTCTTGCGCAAAATTTTCCTAACAGCCTCAGTTGTTAGTGTAATTTTATCGTTTTGTAACAAATCTTTATTGATCTGGGCCGCATTGTCATGTACGCCATACTTTATTTGTCGAACCATACGCCGTTGCAAGGTAGAATTCAAAATTGGCTTCCTTCCAGCGCTATTGTTTTCGATTTCAATGCCCAAATTCTTGCGTATTTTAGATATGAATTCCAATGACACTAAAAGTTTTCGAGAAATTTTTCTATGGCTCACTTTGGAAACAATTAACCTTTCCACTTCCTTTTCTTTAGCTTTACCAAGTTTTTTCATCTTCTATCAAATTAAACTGAAATTTAAACTTGCCTTATGTTGGATTCCAATATTAATTTTTTTAAATAATCAAATTTGTTTAATTTCGAGAGAAAACACTTTAAAAAAAACAAGCTTTGCAACCCTTTGTGCTCAAAATACGACGCTACGACGCAATATACTGCGCCAGTCTCAACAAATTGATCAAAAGCATTGTATAAAAACTTTTAAAAGTGCTCACGAAATAACGGTGCATTTGCGTTCGCTTTTGCTATGCTGATTCTTAATCACTCCATTTTTTTGAGTGAAAATTTAGTTATACTAACAGTAAAATTGGAGAAGTTACAGCAAAAAGTTGTATTTTCTTCTGATCATGTGATCAAAATGTTGAGTCACTGTATAACAGGATAGGATAACTGACACTAAGTCTTATTATTTACCATGTTTGGATCAGATCAGGTAAAGGAGAATTTTCTGGTTGAACTGTGGTACGTCATTTCTCATCTGCTGCATTGAATACTTCAAAGTTACGTTAATAGCGATACTATAAATCTGTGCGATTCGGTAGGACAGGACTGCATTTGTTACAACACTATGCGTGCAGCCTTAGAAGTATGAAAATACAACAATTAATGAAGTACCAGGTTCGGTTTCAAAAAACCTAAACCTGTCATTTATTAAGCTTTAACGGTAGAATTAAACTATTGCATTATAATGCAATTTGCTGTTTCTTTATTCTTTTAGCATTATTTGCATATACGAGTAGTTACGTGTAATTCTAGGGTGTTCCACGTGAATAACATTTGAAGTTAAAGCAAAATGCTGCTTAAACGTAAAACATATGTACACAACATAGTTTACAGTCGATTTCGCATTCAATGAATCAATCGACACTTTAACACATAATTGTTTTATACGATTAGATGTTGCTTTTGCTTTGTTACCGCATTCCAATCTTCGTGTCTTCAAATGTTCGTCAACGCCTCATAAAATAAGCGAAAGTCTTGATTAGCATAAATAATTGCGTGTGCATAGCACAATGCTATAGTTAAAGTGAATATATGTATTCTTAGAATTTATCCGATAACAATAATTCAACAATTCGAATGACTCACTCGCCAGTCATAGCAATCAAACACAATGGAATCAAAGTCAGTGCACTTAAAAAAAGAAGAAGACATACATATGGGATAGTGCGCTGACAGCGCTGACAATAAAAAAAATCTTTTTATCTGCCACCCTTATATCAGGGAATCCCAGTCGTTAAAGAACCTCTAAACCCCCATTAGCGTACGTTATCCATTTGACATTGAAAGTGTAGTCAGTTGTAAATATTTTCTTTTCCATTGTGTGCGTTATAGTGGTTAAGAGCGGAAGCTGCAAACATTGATAGTCTGGTCGTTTGCTGTAGCTATCAGCAAGAAACAATTTACAGTCAAATGTAATTTACTCTAACCACAACATTGTTTTTTTCTTCTCATTTTGTTTGTCCACAGAATGGCAACGAATGCTGGGTATGATGATAGTGATGATATAATACAGGCGAGCACAGCGACAAATAACACAAATGATTCGTCATTATACTCACCGGCCGATCAAAAACCGAGCACAGCCGCCAACGCTTACGGCAATGATCCGCAAATTATCCCCAATGAGGGCACACATCTGAAAGCCTCCAAGCAAGCGTACTTTGGCGAGGAGAAAGTCATTATTCCCGAGATTGATAAGGTAAGCCGACAGTAGTCTATTTCTGTTTGGAGATATTTTTAAGGATTATTATTTTCCCAGGTCGGATTCAGTTTTAGAAAATTATGGGCGTTTACAGGTCCTGGGTTTCTCATGTCCATAGCCTATTTGGATCCGGGTAACATCGAATCAGATCTTCAGAGTGGAGCTGCTGCAAAATATAAAATTCTATGGGTTCTCCTCGCAGCGACGTGTTTGGGACTGCTTATGCAGCGTTTGGCAGCAAGGTGAGTACAAAATTCAACTGTAAAAACTTAAATTCATATACATATACATATACCACATAATTTATTTTCTTTCATAGACTGGGTGTAGTAACAGGCCTGCATTTAGCAGAAGTATGCTACAGACAATATCAAAAAGTTCCTCGACTAATTCTTTGGATAATGATTGAAATCGCGATCATTGGATCTGATATGCAAGAGGTTATTGGCACAGCAATCGCGATATACCTTCTTTCGAATAAAGTGTAAGTTTAGATGAGATAATGCTGAAGAGCAATTACTATGTAATTGTTTACATTTTGGTTTTCTTTTAGTATACCACTGTGGGGCGGAACACTTATCACAATTGTTGACACATTTACATTTTTATTCTTGGACAAGTATGGCTTGAGAAAACTGGAGTTTTTGTTTGGTTTACTTATCAGCGTTATGGCAGTGACTTTTGGCTATGAGGTATTTTACATTTTATTTACACTTGAATCTACAACATATTATAAATATGACAATTGAAGATTCATTGGAGAGTAATTTATAAACGTAAATAACAAAAAAAAAAGGGGGGTTTTCGCCTTCAAACAAAGCTATCGGGCTTATTGTTTTGTTTAAATTGATATGGTCCCCGTTGAGAAAACATTTCCGGGAATCTACCGTAATTGTGGAGATAATTATAGTCAGATGCTAAGGTGTCTCTACTATTTAAGCTTTGTATGGTTGACTGGCGAGTAAACAATTGAGAGGTACTTATCGTTTTTATAAGTACTCGATGACGCAATTGTAAATTTACCACTTGAATAAATATTCTGGCAAATAAACGTGCCGACGACAGGTATTTCCCACATTTTAAAGTTTTTATATTAATAGATTTTTATAACAAAAAAAATTTTACTATCCGATAAATAAGACAAGTTTTGGGGGCTAATTTTTAAGTTCGGATAGGGTGGTATTCAATATTGACGGACAACACTTGTTTGGTTGCTCTATCCTTTAGCAATAAGGTTACACTTCTTAGGCTTAAGATTTCACTCTTTGTAGTCCTCGTCACATAGAAAAGCCAAGGGGTCATTTCTACACCAGCTAATTCGTTTTTAAATCTTGGATATTTCGTCCATAAATGTTTGATGTGTTATGCTACAAAACAGACTTTTGATTCAGTAGATATCTGTTCTAAAAACTACGATTTATATCAAATCAAAACAGATCTCTCGAATATTTAAAACTTTAAACTTTGTTGTGGACTTATGCCCATTGACTGCAAAAATGAAAGGACCAGAATTATTCTAATCATGTCCGGAGAAAAGTCCTAAACTCACCGACTTTTCTTTAGTTAGTACAGTCATTTTCAAATGGAAAATCTTGGGCCTGGCTTCATATCAGAAAAGCTTACGTGTCTGCTACTCCATTCTCTATTTTCTAAAAACCAGCTCGAAACATTTACCTGCGAGGCATAGGAGTAATGCATCCATCTTCTGACGTTTATTTTCCTTTATCTGAAGCATCGCATTGTGGAGATAGAAAAAGACGAAGTAGTTCTAGTATAGTTGGTGGTCTCTATTTCTAAGATGGAGAAAGCTAACAATATTATGTTGTTAACGAGCTACTTTTTCGACTGCTCCGCACAATGTGTATCTCCAGTTGATCCACTTTTCTTCAATCCTGAATAAGCAGATTCCATTGCATAGTATGACAAGCTTTAAGTGTCGCCTTTTTGAAAGTATCTTTAATAGGATTTAGCTGGAACTTCCTTAAGATGCTTCGTAGACACTTATTCAAAAAGATTTGCGGCGGCCTTGTTATAGTGGTTGATATTTTCTATTTGGCTTGGACAGCCGTAGTTTGGCCTTCAAGCTGATAGCATTACTTACTTAATTCAGGTGCGGCTTCAGTCTCATTTCCGCTTTCGTGCGCCACCTTAATCGCGGTCTTCTTTTACTTCGCTGTCCCTCGGGGCGGATTCGAACACTTTCGGACCGGAGCATGCCATCTCAGTCCTTGGACCTTCACTCTTTTGGCTAAGTTGATGTCGCTGTACAACCCGTACAGTTCGTCGTCGTGTCTCCTCGTTATTAGCGGAGAAATAAGCGAATCATTGATTTTTTCGCAAAAACCAATTAAATTTGAGTTTTTTTTTATTAATCTGCAGATAAATCATGCTCTGTGCTTTTGGAATAGAAAAATTGTCACCTGCCTGTTAAATGTACTAAAAATGATGTGTTCGCAGTCAGCTCAATCGCAATTCGATGCGCTGTGAATGGAGGTTTAGGTTTAGATATGGCTATCTTCTCTTAAGCCTGTTCGGGTGGAAAGAATTGTTGGTCTACATCGTCCGGGTTGTATGGTTCATTCTGCCTGACAAAGGTATTTGGTGCGTCATCGCCGTTCTACAGTCTACAGAAATGCTCTACTACTATGGGGTTTCGTTATAGTGTCCGAGTGAAACCCAGCACATCAGATGCGGTATCTCTGACGGCATTTTGGCAGTGATGGTATTGGCCTTCGACACTTGAAGCTGTCTTCATACGACCACTTAAGAGATTAAGGAAGACTCGATCGGAAAAGGATTTGGCGACCTCTTGCGATTGTAGCCGTCCGACTTCCTCACTGTATTAGCTGGCCTTGGCGATGTTCGGGATATCCGCAACCATCCTTGGCTACAACAAGGTGGTCCGAGTCGATGTTGACCGCTCGGAACGTTCGGAAATCTATAATATTGAAGAAGTGCCTTGCGCCAATCGCAATATGTTGACGGTTGATTGGTCAGGAGCTCTCCAACTCCACTTACGAATATCGAGATGTGGGAACCGCGTGCTAGCTACGACAATGTTTCGCCCCGCCGCAAAGTCGATTAACCTGACTCCGTTGTCAAAGGTGGTGACGTGTATATTTTCCGACAGTACTACCAAAGATGCCCTCTCTTCCTAGCTTTGTATTAAAATCGCCGAGGATAATTTTAATGTCATAGTTAGGTCACTGTTTGTAAGTCTTGTCCAAGGGCTCGCAGAAGCTATCTTTGATGGCGTCATCTTTCTCCTCTGTGGAAGCGTGAGCACATATAAGACTGTTGGAAAATTTAGCCTTAATACGGCGTGTTACGTTAATATGTCGAAAACTCAAGTTTTCTTGTCTATGTCTGCCTCTAACAACATATCCAAATATCTGCTTTTGCCGTCGATAACAATCGCCGTACTAGATGTCGTGGTTTTGTATCCTCTTTTTGCCCGACCCATCCCATCGCATTTCTTGGATGGCGGTAACATCTGCTTTGCAGCAGTCCAGGGTCACCGCTGCACGTGGCCCGTAATTCCACGGGCAGACCCGAAGGTCGTTGTCCTTGTTTCGTTTGCAGAGGTTGTCAACAGTAGATTCATTCGTATGCGTGCCCGGCCACTTACGCTGGCGGCACAATCCCACTACCTGGGGGGCCAGTACTATTATAGATACCTGTAGCACGTGGGGTTGGTTAGATCAAAGCCAGTAACCCGTTCGGGGATGTCAGTACTGTCTTTGGTCCAATAAGTGCTCATCCACCATCCACTATTTTCCAAGATCCTGACTTAGTCTCGGAAATCCTTACTGGCCCGGATATGGTCTTATTTGATTTGCTGATTCTATCTGGGGAATTCATCTGCTGTCCTGTTTGTTTATAGTGCTGCTTATTTATGTCTGCAGGCCAGCACTCGCCCTTATAAGTTTGGCAAGTCAAGTCCGGGTGAACATCGACCAGTACCCGATGGTTACCACTTGGAGGTAAAATAAGCACAATTGATGTGTAGAAACAGTTACAACACTGGGTTACGTTACGTAGACGCCTCAGTGCCTATTTCTACAGCAAGCAACCATCAGCTGGTACCATTGCTTCTCTATATTTTTAACGATATACCAAATATAGATGTGGCCTTGTTTATTCGGTTGGTTATGCCTAGTTCAGTCCTAGCTTCTTCAGAGACTGTTCTTCCAAGATAACACTGACTTGATCGAGATCCATAGTCTTATAGGATAGAAGGCAAACATCATCAGCGTAGTCAAGCTGTTGCACTTTTGAAACCGAATCCATCGAAATCTTCTATTTCACGTCGATAGGACCAGCGCATTGTTCATTGCCAATAAAAACAAAATTGGGGAAAAGATACACTCGTATGCCGCCTCTGTGCTTACATGACATTTGTATCCGTTAAAAATGTTTTCTTTAGTTATAATTTCATTTTGTGTGAACCTCTTGCACGAAGTAAACCAGATTTATCCGCTGTTAAGTTATTGAAAATTCTCTCACAATTGATAAACATTAGGTAGAATGAATCTTGATATTTCATGCGTTGTTCGATGATGATCCGCAGGGTGTTGATGTGATCGACATGTTTAGATTTCGAAAACCTGCTTGCTCGGCGTTGAGTTTGGCTATTATTTTGGTAATTACAGGCAACACACAAATTTCTCTTCAGTTCTTCAGTTCACATATTCGCCGATTCCTGTTTTCTACTTTTTTGGAAAAGACACGGAGGACAAGTCTCTATCAGTGGATGTAGAACCTCTGAAGAAGCCTTTGGGGCTGCTCTTAAAACCTCCGCTTTTGCGAATATGGGCAAAAGTTTTGATATTTCCGGCCGCTCATTTTGACTTGATTGGATACCGCTGGCAAATACTTTGTATAGAACCTAAGCGAAGTGTTCCCTCCACCTACTGAATTGGTCCTCATCCGAGTAGAGCTAAGAATCAAAGCTTGGTGTTATCTTGAGATGTGACCAGCAATTGCATTTGTCTCTATGTGCTTGCCCTGTCGCACGCTATGCTATACTTTTCTCATCTTAAATCGGTGAGAGTATAATTGATTATTCCTGCGGACGAGCGCTTAGAACTTCTTGTTCTTCGATCAGTCTGCAATTATCCTTAGAAAGATCTATCTTCCTGACAATAATAATGCCTCCGAAAGTGAAATCAATTTCAATGATCTTGAATAGCTGGAAATTCCTGCTCCTGATCGTTTTCACATTTTGCGAAAGATGTTCCTTCAGTTGTTAGTGCGCTGTGGTGTTTATTAGTCAGTCGATGTTGTACGTGAGCAACCTTGTAAAGTTCTAAAGACTTGTTATGAAGTTGATCGAACAAAAAGTGTTGCGACTTCAACTTAAACAGGCCATGCTAAGTTGAGTCTGTTGCCGATGTCTGTATAGGTATACTCTCAGAATACAAGTTAAAGCGTTTTAGTTTAGTTTAGAAGCTATCTCTGTTTACTTTTTGCATAGTTTTTATAGAGCTGCTAATTGAACACTATCTCTATTCATACTATATCAGCTCTATTTGCTTAGATGTACATTGTGGCCATTCATTTGTTAGTAAAATTTTGTTCCATATTGGCTTACAATCCGGATTGAAGACACTGATAACTTATATTCCGGGCGGCGGCGCACTTCTACCTACATCATCGAGTTACGGAATGTATTAATTTGTTGGTATAGTATTTCTTAGTATTTTCTGTTATGATCGGAGGATGAGATGTTTTTATCAAAATGTTCGAAATTTCATGTCGAGAGAAGTAGTTATACCAAAGTTGGCTGTATTTCTTTTCTGATAAAATAGAAGACCCAAGTTGGGTCCTTGGTCTAGACAACCAATTAATCTAATTACCCCCCTACGTCCCCAAGGATAACTCTGATTCTTATTACGTAATACCGCATTGTATTATATGCTTTCGCATCACAACCGATCATCATATCTTAATTTTAGTTGCTATATCGATTTACTAAGAATTCAACCTTTTGCAATATGGATTTCTAATTCGCACAGATCGTGCCCTATGCCACACTTCTACTTGTATAGTTCAAATCGGAAAAATTAAAGCCTAATCAAAGCATTTAAGTATTATGTCTAATGCTGTTTTCTTGTGTTGAGAATTCCAACAAGACAACTGGTATCCGTCAGTTCATTGTCCTATTCGGAGATTTCGAACAGCGAGTCTAAACTAATAATTAAATAATTTGTCAAGACCGCTGTCCCCACTCACTGTGTTATTCGTCTTGTTATTGTGTGAAAAAGTCGGGAGAGTGAGTGATTTGGAATTTGAACTTTGGATTTTTTTAACAGCCTGTACAAATTGTCAACTGTTCATCTAATTCGTTGTCAATTACACGTTCTACTGTTACTTACATTCGCTGAGCACATGCAATATTACTGAAACTCGTTTTTTTGTTTTAGGTTTTCAGGTAATTACCTTTTCGATCATCTAACTACGTTTATCTGTTTATTCAGCTTAAATAGCTCCGTTCACTAGTGCACAAACTCACGTTGCTTGCGTTAAGGAACGCAATTGGAGTTATAATATTCGCTTTGCGATGATCAACTCATTGATTTCAAATCAATATTGAAAAGCCTCGTATGAACTTGTTAATGCCCTCGTTCACCGCGCGAAGAGCGAGAAATAAGTGAAGACACACATCAAACTTATATACGCATATCGCACAGCCATGAGTTAATTCAAAAAGTTGACCTACTCGATCAGTAGGTAGAGTGGAGCACATTTTTTCGAAATCAACTCGTTGTGCAATGATATCAAACTCCTTCATTATCCGTTCACTTGTTCGACGCGTACAGCAACGACCTCGAGGTACCTTCAACGGTTGCGTTAAATAAAGTTTAAAGTCTCGTTCATTAGAGTTGAGTACACGAGAATTAGTCTCTCGTAGTCCGTTGGTGATAGTCTGGTACATTTTTTTTTGTCTTTAGTACTCACTTATCATAAATCGTTTTGACTTCAGATAACACGAGTTACAGAGAGGTAAATATAAGTCTTTATGTCAGAAGAAGACCACATTGTTGTCTTCTTGTTCTTCAGGAAATTCATTCATTCCCTAATTTAGTAAAATTCACAAACCAGGTCTGTAAATATGAAACCGGAATTTGCCCATAGATGGCCCTAGCTGTCAATGTACGAGGACTGTATGATAAGTACCTCTGTTAGGCAAGAAAACGCATTACAATTTTTTTTATTTATTTCTCAATATAGTCTCCTTTTAGCTCGACACATTTAGTCCAGCGATATTCTAACTTTTTCAAGCCAATCAAAAAAATATGATTTGTCGAACTCCGCAATATAGACCTCTGTTTCGGCGATGATTTCCTCGTTTGACGAGAATCGCTTTCCG
Source organism: Volucella bombylans (assembly GCA_949129095.1). Classification (NCBI taxonomy): domain Eukaryota; kingdom Metazoa; phylum Arthropoda; class Insecta; order Diptera; family Syrphidae; genus Volucella; species Volucella bombylans. The sequence goes on along the minus strand of OX422140.1, from coordinate 332,732,867 downwards.
CCAAGCCATTTTTTCATGTTTGGAAACAAAAAGAAATCACATAGGGCGAAATCCGGGGACTAGGGTGGGTGAGGCAGCAATTTGTAGCGTAATTCGACCAGTTTTGCTATGGCGATTGCGGACGAGTGAGCGAGTTGTCATGGTGAAAAAGCCCTTTTTTTTGCCAAGTGGGGCAAAAAAATTCATTTTTTTATCATTTAATAAATGAATTTTATTAATTCAGCATTGAATTGGTCCAATTAATCAGCATAGTACTGCCCCGCGATTCTCCTTCCTTTCTCTAAATAGTCGGTGAAGATGATACCTTGCGAATCCCAAAAAACGGTGGCCATGACTTTCCCGGCCGATGTAACCGTTTTCGCCTTCTTTGGAGCAGTTTCGCCTGGTGAAATCCACTGTTTTGACTGTTCTTTCGTTTCTGGCGTGTAGTGATGGATCCATGTTTCGTCAACAGTCACGAAACGCCATAGAAACTCTTTCGGATTGCGCTTAAACATGTCAAAACAGTGCTCCGAAGTTGTCATGCGATTTCGTTTTTGCTCCGATGATCGATTTGATTCAAGCCTTGAGTGAGAAACGACCAGAATATCAAAAAAGCCAATACAAAGTGATTTTGCTTTATGATAATGCATCATCACACACAGTAAAGTTGGTCAAGGAAACGATTGAGGCGTTTAGTTGGGAAATACTTTCGCATGCAGCTTACTCATCATCGATGGGACACGCACTTACTGAGTAGCGCTTCTCTTCTTACAAAAACGGCTTGATGACTGGTTTGCCTTAAAAGAGCAACAGTTTTTTTGGCGTGGCATCCACAAAAGATAGGTGGGAAAAATGTACTCTTATAGCTAGCGATGGGCAATACTTCGAATAAAATATTTTTTATTATTTTCATATAATTACGGAACTACGCAATGACATTATAATTAGTTCCATGAAGTGTTACATGAATGTGACTACATATTCACCTAAATACTGGTTACAACCAGCTCTGAATGCTTCAAGATAAAGTCAGCTGTGTAAGCTTCAAATCAGATACTTAAAGGTTAAGTAAAAGTAAGATTGTTAGTTTGTTAGCTGATTTATTTTTTTCAGTTGTGCATTGTTTGGTGAGGCTTGGCTGTGTAGAAGGATTGATGCTTTTGGGATAATAGCTTGATAGTACTTTTTTTGCTGTTTCCGTGTTGTTGACTTCGTCGAGTATTAAAGGAGCGCAAAAGCCATTTCGTATTCATAATCTTTTTGAAAATTTTCAACTTATGTGACACCCATTTGTCGAGCCTTTTTGTTTTGCAAGTCGTTCCCACGCAAGCTCTTGAATGCGGTACTACTAACACTAACACCGACACCATTAAGTGCTTAGTAAAAATAATTTTTTCTTCACAATTTGGGGCAAAATGTGCACTTCTACAGGCACAATCATTACAATCACTTGCGTCAGATGTCGGAACAGAACAAAAAAAAAAGAAACTTCAAACTTAAGATGATTATAAAGGGTGAGCCAACAGCTAGTGTGGAAGTTTTCATTAAATTAAACACACATTTAGGGTGAAATCAATGTACAATTTTATTGATTAATAAAGTTTGGTCTATGGCAATTATGAATGGAACACAACATCATTCGTGTAACACCACGGCTTCTGTTCCAAGCGACCATCCGAAGGTCAAAATTATCGATAACTTTTTGAAGAATAAGTGGGTCAATGGTCGCAATTTCAGTTTGGATGTTATGTTTGAGACCTATTTGTCGCTGGGTTATTGGCATAGGCCTTACTTTTCAAATAACCCAGAACACAGAAGTCTAAGTGTGTCAAATCGCATAACCTTGGAGGCCAATGAACTTCCCCTCTAACCGAAATAACGCGATCTTCAAATTTCGTATGCAATAAATTGATTGATAAATGGGTTGTGTGGGAGGTAGCACCATCCTGATGAAACCAGAGATCATCCAGACCCAATTCATTCAATTTTGGAAAAAAATAGTCGGTCAACATGATGCGGTAACGTTCTCCATTCACTGTAACCGTGGTATGGTTGTATGATATGGAGATTGACCCGATACCGAACCAGTTTCTTCAAAATGTTTCACCATTGCACAAATTGCGGACTCACTAGGGCGATTATGTTGATAGAAAAATTCACGAATTTTCCGAAATGTTACTTTTACAGATAGCCCCTTTTCGTAATAAGATTAAACAATAAACGACTCTATGACTAAAATTGCCAAAGATTGTATGACATCTGTCAAAAAGATCAACCACATTGAATTCAGTAAATGACAGTAATTCACAGCCAACATCCACCTGTTGCTCATCCTTTATCTGCAACACGCGTAGTCAATAATGCACAGATTAATTTGACTCTGCCAAATTGGAAAACAAACCAAATAAATTGTTGGCCGTGCACTCATAGCTCTAACTAGTCCCTCTCCATTTTTTACATTTCACTGGTGCTGACGATGGCATGCAGGACTACGCGGCATTTCAGAAAATCAAGCAGTTGAAGCAGTGCCCCCGTATCTTTATCAGTCACCTTTTAAGATAATCACATCACTGAAAACATTTATACTCCACTAGACAATAAGCAGACGAATTAAGCACTTAAATAAATATTTCATTGCAGAAATTGCGACACATCGCTATCTTATTTACATATTTAACCATCGTCGGAACAGATAAAATATAAATACTCTTGAAACCATGTTAACACTGCTTAACATGTCTCGTTTATCACAATTATTATGCACATTTAATAAATAAATTTTCTCCTTACAGTATGTTGTGTCTGCGCCCAGTCAGGGAGAAGTAATGAAGGGAATGTTCTTTCCTTGGTGCTCAGATTGCGATTCGAAAGTTTTCATGCAAGCCGTTGGTATAGTTGGTGCTGTCATTATGCCACACAATTTGTATCTGCACTCTGCTCTTGTAAAGGTAAGTCAACTGGTATTTGATTTAATAAATCCAATATGTTGATGAGATTACTTGCAGTCTCGAGATGTAGACCGCAGTAAAACCAATAAAGTACGCGAAGCCAATTTCTATTTCTTTGTCGAAGCTTCCATTGCCCTGTTTGTATCGTTCATTATCAACGTATTTGTCATGGCGGTGTTTGCTCATGGCCTATTTGGAAAAACTAACGAAGAAGTGGTAAGTAGATAGGGTAACATTCAAATTAAATATCAATCCTTTAATGATGTCTTTCTGCAGTTGGATGTTTGTGTGAATCAGACAATGTATCAAGATGCGTTGGCTTCTTTTACAGACAACGAAAATGGGCATGCATTAGTTGATGCCGATTTGTACAAGGCTGGCTTATTTTTGGGTTGCACATTTGGAGCAGCGGCGATGTATATCTGGGCTATTGGTATCTTAGCAGCAGGACAAAGTTCAACAATGACTGGTACATATGCTGGTCAGTTTTGTATGGAGGGGTTCCTTAATTTGCAGTGGTCCCGCTGGAAGAGAGTACTCTTTACTCGTTTCATTGCTATTTTGCCAACTTTTTGCGTGGCATTCTTTAGTAGAATTGAAGATCTCACTGGAATGAATGATATTTTAAATGCTGTCATGGCATTACAGTTGCCTTTTGCTGCAATACCAACGGTTGCCTTCACATCTTCCGCTGCTATTATGGGAGAATTTGTTAATGGACTGTAAGTGAGAGGAGATAGATGTGAATTGGATATTTTAATGTCGTTTTCATTTTAGGGGAAATAAAATTGCTGCAATTATGCTTACGATTCTTGTTATAGCAATTAATTTGTATTTCGTAGTTGATCAAGTGCGTTCTGCCGAATTGGAAGGCGGATATTTGGCTTTAGTTTGTGAGTGTTTTAAAAGTATGATAATAAACGTGAACGTTAATAATTATTTTTATTTAAATTTCACAGGTATATTTGCCATTTTGTATTTACTGTTTAATTTCTATCTTGTGATACATATGGCGGCGTCCATGGGCAACCGAAGATTAAACAACAACAGGGTAGGTTTATGCATGGTTTGTTATAAGGTCTTGTTTGTATTTTTTGTTTTAGTTATTAAGAGTAGACTAAATAAAACCAAAACCAAACGTTGAGAGAAAGGCTGGAGAGGTGAAACAAATTGCCGAATTTCCTGATTTTACAAAAGAAACTGGTATATACAGATGAAGATGGAAATGCCCTTCACAAGCATGACGGCGGAAACAAACATATGTGAACTATAACAAAAGTTTTATGGACGTCTTTCTACTGAGGAGTATTTTCAGACACATAATTGTCTTGCCTCGCTATACGAGTAGATGTTCAGCGGTTAATCCTTAAGGCCTAAGAATTTTTTTTGTGTGCGCGCCTTGTTGAAATGGTACACGATTAAACACACTCATTGTAGACGAAGGGCTAAGCGCCATCATTTTATGTTGATTACTATTTAAAATGTGATATTGGAGCATTGCCGTATAAACATTATCTATCTTCAGTTATTTACAATCATGGAATGCGTCGACATCGTCAAAATGGTGCTGTTGTAGTTGGCTTTCACAAATGAAACATGGAAAAAAGGCTTTGGACCTTGCGGCCGTTTGGAATCACTTGTAACTTTTTGAAATTGTAAAATATCCGAACGTCCGCGCACTGAAAGGACTCTTAGACTCTGACATCAAGTCTTGCGATACTGAATGAAACGAAAATACAACATTTTTTCGCGAGAGTTAAAAACAAAAATGACTCATACCGAAGGCACACTCGATACTTATTCACATCTGCAAATCGAAAGTTCTGCAGAGCCGGTTCGGAGAACAGGGAAGAATTCTCATTAACGAACTCTGTTCATTGACGAGCAAATCATTGGTGCATCATTTAATAAACAGAACGACCATCTGATAGGTCAGATCTTGCGCCAAAAGTCAAACGTGGCAACCACTCCATATCGGTAATGGTATCGTAAGAAGTGAGCCATGATTGTAAGGGAAGAGTCAAAACATCGTCGAAAGTTTATCAAACAACTATTTTTAAAAAACGTTGTGAAGAAGCCCAACCAAACTACATATATACATCAGCAAATATTAGAATTGAGGGTTCTGTGGTTCTGCTTCAGATCACAAAGCGAAAACTACTCAAAAATGACGCAAACTCAAAGACCAGGACTTCATATCAGCGGATAGTTGACTTGCAGTCCAGACCTTAACTTTTTCGATTAGAGGCTAATGCACGTCACATGCCGTTCTCGAAGGCAAACGGCGTGATTGTGGATAATGTGTTCTATGTTTCGTAGCAAATGCTAGGTGCGGCAATAATCAGCATTGCAATTCCAAATAAAAAAAATGAGCAGATTTAGATTTCCACGAAACGAAAAGACTCAGTAAGAGGGAAATCAACTTGGCGCTGAACGTAAGGCTTTTCAAATGTTCTGTTTGGTCTGTAGTCCTGTTATAAGTGGAAATACAGCATTACACAAGAATGATTTTCCGAACCAAAAGAGTATTAATGAAGAAGTGCTGAGGTGAAATTTTGAATATCTGCGTCGAGTTCTAACGTTGAATATGATGAATATAATCTGTTCCAAGTTAATCTTCCGCGGAAAGAAGAGGTATTGGAAAACAAAGGTTAACTTGGATATCAAATATTCGAGATCATTAGGTGCACTTAAACCATTTGTATATCCATTGTGATACCACTGGGGGATTTCTTCAGAATTTCGTCAATATCGGTGATCTTCGTAGAGACACAGTGTCCCGTGATTACATCTGGTGAACCTCTTCTACGAGCTTGGACAGTTTTCTTGATAGATTAGGATCAGTGCCATACACTTGAAAGTATGTATGTCATTTGTTTCGCGTAGGACATCGTAGGTTTGATTTTATCAAGCTGGCTACTATTTATTCCAGGGATCCGAGTTTCATCAATTCACTGGGACGTGCGAGTATCTCGGAACATAACAGAGTGTGAGTGTGCTTTTGTACCCAAATTTATGGTGTTCGAAGTCAGATATCTGATCACGGATATTGGATTCAGGCTGTGCTAAACAGCGGACTGATAAAGAGTTTCGGCTTGGAAGGTGAAACAGAATGTTAGTAGACTGAAGAATTTGTGTATGCAAAGGTGCCTTACAGCTGTCCACGAAGACGCAAATTGGCTTAGCGAGGATAGCTTCGTGTAGCCCCCATTCTTTCTTTTCTGGAAATAGATAATACCATGTGCGTTCAAAGTAAAGGGGACTTTTTAAAAATAAGAACAAAACGATTTTTTAGCAAAACCAATTTATTTTACTCAAAATAGTCTGCTTCCGATTCAATATATGTATTTTTTTTAATATAATTAGCGCGCGTTCAAGGGAATTTTGTACCCTTAAAATGTTTGTACACAGTGCGGTCTAAAAGCATGTCGAATGAGTCTTGTAGATCTCCGGCCGGGATGTCTTTACAAGCCTTTCTCATGGCTTCTACGTTCATAAAACGCTTTCATTTCATCGGCTTATTCATTTTGCCGAAAAGGTAAAATTCACACGGTGCCATCATCAGGCGATTACGGGGAGTGGTTGACAGTTATAATGGGATTTTTGGTCAAGAATCGGTCACAAATGTCGATTGATGAGATGGCGCATTGGTGGAACAAACGTTTCATCACCAGTCACAATGTTGTAATGGAAGTTTTTGTTCTTTTTGGCCTCCTTGATGATGTTTTTCCAATGTTGAATTCTGAGCAATTTTTGATCGTCAGTCATTTTTGTGCTGGTGGCACAGAAATACGGTCACATCAGATGCAATAACTCCGCTTCTATTCGTCCAAATATCATGCAATTTTGACAGTACAGAAGGATCTAATCATGCCCTACATTTACCTCGTACCATTAGCGAGGTTCTTAACTTAAAGTTTCTAATGTAGAGAAACTTTAGAAATAAGAACAGCATATTCTATTCGTGTAAGTCATTTCAATGTTTAGAGATCAATCAAGCTTTTCGTGAATCAATACACGTTTTGTACCCAGTAGGTACATAATACTTTGTCTGGAATTTCGACATTAAATCGTATGCCAAATGAGGATTGTCCTAGTTTTGAATACTCACGATTTTATCTATTTCCGTATCTTGAGTAGTAAATAGTTTGGTTAGCAACACTAGTGATCAAATATCAAGTTGCTATGATTGACAATGCAATCCCAGTTAAGTTGAATGTTAATTTAGCTCTGATAAAAATATTTCAATCTCTTGAGTGGTTCCCCTTAACATGAAATCGAAAAATAATTCCCATTTGACTGAAGGGACCATTGAGATTAAACTGTCACATTTTTATATTCACAAAAAGTGTTTGAAGAACTCTCACTTATCGCAACCAATTTTGACCGCCGCTTAAAATTTCGAGTATCTGTTGACCTGAATTGACATGATTTCTTAACTAATATGATCTTTAGTTAGCCGGCCTGGTATTATTTGCTATCTTACTTACTAATTCACGACACATGCTGTGTTTGTCAGCTGTATGAAATTAGTTAACACATCAATCAAGTTTGCACAGCTGTAGTTAGCACACGGAGGCGATATTATATCTATATGAATACCGTTTTGTGGTTTAAACATTTCCAATATAAATTCGATATAAATCTTGATATTTTGGCTTTAAATATTCGCATATTAGCTTCATATTCATAAATGCGTGCATTAGCTAAATATGTGAGAAGAAAGGTTCTAGATTGTGGTTTGCATTTAATTTTTCTAATGGCAAAATGCAGCGAACTCTTTGGCCGATAGAAGATCCGATAAAATGTCGGCTTACTCCCGTATAAGATCCATGGTGTAGAAATTTACGCCATGAGACCATGGCCTGCGTCGAGAGTTCATGGCGGCTTGTGAGTAAACAAAATTGCCATTTTTGGAGAGGGGCAAATTCAGAAGAGACTCATAAGACTCAAAAAGTGTACTGTTTGTGGTGGTCTTCACGCCAGTGGCATGAAGAAAGTCCTTATCGGACAATGATCAGTGATTATTTCTTCGAAAATATGTAACGACATTGATTTACCTCCAAATATCGGTTCCAGCAGGATGGTACTACGTGCTTATGAAATTATTTACTTACTTAAGACTCGCTTCAATGACAAAAATAATATCGCGAAATGAGTCAGTGAATTTGGCTATCGAGCTCGTGCGATTTAACGCCACTGGATTACTTCTTGCGTACCTCTTATGTGGCTAAGTAAAGTCTTTGGCGTACGCTGATACATCGCAAATTATTCAGACTTTAGAAGCCGTATTGGTCATATAAAGCCTAAAATGATCGAACGAGGGGCCAATAATTCAAGTGACATGATGCGATTCATCAAAAATAAACACAAAAGCTGAAGTCGTGTTTTTAACACATAATGTCATAACAGTTCATGTTGTTGTTATTGTTGTTTAAAAACAATTCTGTAGATCTAAAAACAAACACTATAAACATATGTATGTACTCTGGTTATGCAGTTGTAAGGCTTACTTGCATATATCTAAGCTTTGTCTACGAGGTAGCCATTAAGCTTGTAGTCGACAACTTTCCTAGCGTACTCTGAAATTTGATCATACTTTCTTAAGCGTTTTTAGATGCGGCCAATTTTTTTTTAAATAAAAAGACATGTGTTTAAGGTATCAATGAAATTTTTATTTTGGATTAAAATATAATTAATACCATTAGTCATAATACCATTCTAATGACCTAAATGGAAACGCTTGTATGAGATGCTCTGTATCCAATTTTCCATGACTTTTTCGCAATATTCTGGTGATATTCCAAGAAATTGACGTCAAATGTTCGGCCTTCAAGCCATCTTAACTTTTTGGCATACTAGAGTAGAGACCAAATGTAGCCCCAGAGAAAAGAGTTTAATGGTGTTAAATCAATTGTCATGGAAATTTTTATCGATAAGACAGACAATTGTGGAACCCGCTGTGAAGGAAAACGGCACTGTAAAGCACTGTGGCTTTAACCCACATAACCTCCAACATTCCAGTTTCAATTTGTCCCAAAAAATAATTGACTTCATGGGGAGATAGTGGTCTCCATTAAATGTAACCTACTTGTCGACATCATCTTGGAAGAAATACACCCTTGTACACAAAGGCTGCTGTTCAAATACATCCGCGTGTTTGCTTGATCAAATACGGAGGTAATCAGAGAGAGTTAGATCTGCACGATAGGCCGTTCGAGAGATGTCACGGAATCGATTTAACCGCAATATTCTCTTCGCTTCTGGTGTTTCTGTCTCTCTGATACGGCAGCATTATGGACTGAATAGGCCGCTTCGAATTTTTCCACCAAACGTTCCGAAAATTGGAGTTAATGCAGGTAACGTAATCACAACCGACCGTGAATTTTGATAAAAAGTTTGAATGATTTGTAAACGTTGTTGAAGCGTATATAATACTTTTCTATGATTAATTGGTAGACAACTAGGAATATAAATATGATATCTCTCAAAAGATGGTATGTATGAATAGATAGAATGGGGCACATCTAAAGGAAAACTCTTTATAACAAAGGTAGAAGATAACATTGAAAAGCAATAGGGGATTTCGTTTACGTTTTAACGTCATCATACTCATCAAAGATTCCTTTTTGCAACAGTAAAAAGAATATTTTTTCGGTTTGAATCTTCGTTAAGAAACGCGCTAAAATATTCTTTCCTGAGCTCCAAATATGTCAGAGTCGGAGTCGCCGTTGATTCCATCTGGAGAATTCATCCGCTGTCCCATTTATAGTTCTGTTATTTTTGTCTTCTGGTCAGCACTGGCGCTTATAAGTTTGGCAAGTCGAGTCCGGATAAACATCAACCAGTATCCGATGGATAGCACTTGGAGGTAAAATAAGCACAATTAATGTGTAGAAACACATACAACACTGGGTATCGCCAGGTTGACACCTCTCAGTGCTTACCCTATTTCTACGGAACCCGACCACGAGCTCTACCAGTAAAAGAGGAGAGACGAACACCGGTTTCTCAGAAGGAAAAAGGACGAGCATAAAAAGCGCGCGGTCGGGGTAATTGAGGGATATAACTCTAGCAATGAAATTCGGAAGTTTTACCAAAAGGTAAAAGAAACATGTCACTGCCACAAATCCAGAACATAGTAGAGTCGCTGAGGATTTGGAAAAGATCAAAAGACTGTCCACCTGAGTTGGATGAAGTGAAGATTAAGTCCAACAAAACTGCTTGATCGGACGATGACTTGGTAAGGAGCATACACCAACTCATCTGTAAAATATGGTCGGAGGAAATTATACCAGATGAAGCATTGTTTGCCTGCTCCTCAAGAAAAGAGACCCACTGCGTCGTCAGTCTTCTTAACATTACCTACGAGATCCTATCTGCCGTATTATGTGAACCCCTGAAGCCGTTCGTCCACAACCTTATTGGTCCATATCAGTGTGGCTTCAGGCCAGGAAAGACCACCATCAATTTGATGATGAGCTCCAAATCGATACACACCACCTACGAGTATTCATCGATTGTAAGGCCGCATATGACAGCATCTATAGAGACGAGCTATACAGAGCAATGTCTAGTTTTGTCATCCCTGCCAAAATAGTTTGTAGTGCAGGATGACAATGGAGAATGCAAGCTGCTCCATTAACATCGATAAATAATACACCGAGACATTTGATGCCAAAATAGGATTTAGACAAGGCGATGAGCTGTCATGCGATTTAAATTTTTCAAAAGTCCGTCCAATTATTCGCATACGCCGATTATATTGACATAATCGGAAGAGCGCCGTGATGTCAGTGACGCTTTCGCCAGTATTGATACGGAAGTGGTGAAGATGGATTTAGCGGCCAATGAGGGCAAGACCAAGTATATGCTGTCAACCAGAAAGTACATCCATCGTCTTGGACAGAACGTCACCCTCGACAGATATATGTAACTTTGAGGTAGTTAAGGACTCTCTGTCTACCTAGACTCCGCATAGAAACTTAGACAACGACACCAGCGCTGAGATCAAACGAAAAATAACTCTTGCCAATTGCTGCTTCTTTGGGCTAAAAGAAGGAAATTGACTAGTAAAATTCTCTCTCGAACAACAAAAGCGACCCTATATAAGACCTTAATAATCCCAGTCCTGGACATTATCAAAAATGGATAAGAGTGCTCTTGGCTGATTTGAGAGGAAAATACTTCGGATGATTTTTGGTCCCGTCTGCATAGATAGTGAGTGGAGGAGGAGATAGAACGACGAACTGTACGGGCTATACAGTGACATTGACTTAGCCAGATGAGTGAAGGTCCAACAACTGAGATGGCTGGACCATGTAAAACGGTTGGACACCAATGTTTAGATCCAAAAAGGATGAAGGGGACCTCAGTGAATTTGGCGTGCGAAACTAAAGATCGATCTGGCTGGAGACGCTTGTTGGTTGAAGCCCAGGTCCACCCCGGACTGTAGCGGCACCTTAAGTAAGTAAGTGAGATGTTGCTTGTCACCTGGTTATGGATTGTGAACATCTTTAAAAAATTTAATCGAAGTTCCTACGGCATTATTGCTTGCTTAGCGTTATTCTCCCCTTTTTTAAACCATTCATATTCGAACTAAAGAGACACTATCGATTTCGCTGCTTGGACTATACTTAGTTAACACTTATAAGGCTTGCCTTTTGTCTGTTATCCCTTTGGATTTATGAGGAGCCAGCCTTTCTAAACGTTGTTAGGAGTTTTTGCTCTACTCTTGCATTTTTCTCTGAAATTTTCCACATATCTTGCTTGTTTAGTTTTTTATTTGTTTCAGGGTATTCCGGAGCGGTTCTAGTATATTTTCCGTTCTGAGCTGGTCTCTATTGAGTGATAAAGGTCAGATGAAAGAGAGATACATATCCGTTATATGTAGGTAATTTGGAGAGCTTGACCTGACAAGAGTTGTAGGTTTCCCTCTCCTCTTTTAAAGAGCTGTGAACATGATTGAGATACTCATTTGATTTATGAGTAGGGCTTATCAAAAAGTTATTGAATATATCTATTTAGCGTCAAAATGTCTTTTTCTATTTTACAGCGGACTTGAGTAGGAGTGTATATGTGTATATTAGGTCAAAAAATATCAAATCTTAGATGACGATGAATACATATGTGTAAATAAAGTTCGGTATCAACCAACTCATGATCACGAGATTATATGAGTATCTAGTCCATGGCAGGCATGATAAATTTATAATAAATCAAAATTAGAAAACTGTAACTCATATTAAATGCTTACGCAAGACGCTGAGTGCCTTTTAAATCAAAAATAAAATCCTAAAGTACTCTGCATTGAAAGTTCTGATGAAAGGGGGCGATAAGTATTAGTGCCTACTTAGTAATTGAAGAGGCCGCCAAATAAATAATGAACATTTGAGCATTTTCTAATCTAAAAAAAAAAAATAAACAAAAAAATATGTACATATACCCGTTTAAGAAGTAAATATTCCCATTTAAAATAAAATACTAAAGTCTAACCACTTATGAGTTTTCCAAAGCGTGCGTTCACTTAAACACGTACTTATCTCTTTATCATAATCTGTAGATACTCAAATTAAGCCCTTCAGCCGTTATCACTGACACATTTACTCGTATAATTTAAATGAACTCACCTGTTCTGATTTTATTTTTTGTTGTCGTTGCAGTTGGTCAAGAAACTGGTGCTGCCGTCGCAAAACACTTTTGCCGTGAACAACGTGAACTCGGCGTACGCAAGGTAAGCTTCCATTCATTCGCTGTTGGTCTTCCATAGTACGAGTAGAAGTAGAGAATTATTTATTTTATTTAAACATTTATGTGCTGTAAAATTGTTGCTTTTTTCAATTTAATTTTTAACAATTTGTTTTCTGTTCTATTTTTTTTTCTCCCCATTTTAACAGTGATTTAAACGCAATAAGTAACCCTAGCTACGTAGAAAAGAATCCAATTTAAGCTTTACAAATAACACTCTCATTCTCGTAGAATGCTTTCATAAAATACCATCCGAGTATTTTATTTTATTTTATTTGTGTAAACATTTTTTTATTTATTTACTCGTAGTATCGCTTTAATTCAGTTTTCATTATTTTATTTTGTGAATAATTTTAAAGTTCTCCACAAACGAATATCAATTCAAATTGCCAATGGTTTTCACTAATAAATCTTTTTTAAGAAGAACCTTAAAGATATTTTTACATTCGTATTTGTTATTGTTATACTTACGTTTGTAAATAAAAAACAAAACACACATTTAGTTTGTAAGAACATAAATTTAAAACGCAATTAACTCTTTATATCGCTGCTTAGAAACGCATTAAATAAAAAAAAAAATATATAAAAGAACAATCTGGTGGAATCTTCGGTTGTGTGAAGGGTACCTCTTTCGGATACGGATATTTTTTTTTATGTGGGAATTTTTTGTGTAGAAATATTTGTTATTATGAAATTTGAAAAATTATAAAGAAATAATCAAACGAACAAAATTTTTCTCTTTATGTTTTCTGTGTTTCATTCTCATACTCGTACTCGCATTTGTACTCGTACTCGTTCTTGTACTTGTATCTATGGGCTTAAATTGTGTGCGTGCATTTTGTGTCTTCTGCTATAGCCTTTCGTATAATTTACGAAGCTATAATACATAATGGAGGCGTGTTTATGTTATTTTTTCCTACAAAATAAATGAAAATCTTTTGGGCCAACACTATTGACTGACCGCCATCCATTACATACGCACATTTTGTACTTCAACACCTATTCATATGTAACGGGTACTTGTGTGCCAATTAAACAGCGATCTAAGACTTTGTGAGCATGAAATGACCGAAAACCAACCAAATGATTGATGATTGGGAGCTAACCTATAGACGAAAATATTTATCCATGAAAAGACTTAAGCTAAACGATTTGCGATGCAATATACGAATATGAATAAATTTTGAGATTTAAACAATATTATGATATGCACGAACACAAACACACACACGACCGGAGATGATGCTATGCTGTAAGGATCATTTAGCCGTTTGCTGATATTGTTTTTATTGTTTATTTAATTGTATTTTTATTTTGCGCTCATTAAATAAGAGAATGTATTTTAGATTTAAGTTATATTTGTTATTTTATTTATTCTTATTTTAAAATTAGTAATTTACCATTTAACAGTTAAGTTAAAAGCCAATAATAAAGAAAATTTGAATGATTTTTCTCTTCCTGTTGATGTTCAATTTGATTTTTTGCATAAATGTAATTCCAGCATGTATCATTTACGAGTTGTTGATCATTTAGAAATTAGTTGTTTTGTTCTTGTCCTGTTATTGTGATTGTGATTGTCGTTGTGTTTTGTGATTTAGTCCCATTTACTAGAAGCTTCATCTCCCATTCTTAACCAGGTCATAGTGGAATGATAAATATGATAAATAAAATAAAGAAGCACCTTTTATTAACATGGGTGGGTGGGATGTTTTTTTTTATTTATTTTTATAATCAAATGTATATTTTTCAAAAGTCAAGCCCTTTTTATAGAAATGGAAATGATTGTTTGCAGTTGTTTGTTTTCTTAAGAAATTAAAATAAGCTGCGAATTGAGATGGGTTTTATCCTTGTTAGTATTTTACATTTTGAGTTAATGACTCTTCAATAACTCATTTACTATTGACTTCTGATCCGCTACAGTAAGGCTTGCTTACTTACTTACTTTAATGGCGCTACGGTAGACGGTGGACCAGTGCCTCAGCAAACATGCCCCTCAAGCTAGCGCGGTCTTTTACCAGCTGCGTCCAGTTGCATGCGCCACCTATGATGAGGTCGTTTTCTACTGGATTGTAGCCGAAATCTTTCCGCGGCGTTGCATTGATGCATACGGGACTGAAAATTACCCGAAAAACTTTTCTTTCGATGCGCCCGTAATGATTTTCATTCGCTTTCGTCAGTGTCGAAGCCTTTGGGCCATAAGGCAGGACTGCGATGGTCAGTGTCTTGTATAAATTGTCTGCTGTAGATAATCGTGTCTGATATAGATAAGATAGATAATCGTGTCTATCATCGTAACAGATCGGAACGGAATTTCCTCCGATTTCTCCGATTTTTACGAATTTTGTATCATGGTATCTGTTCCAATGACCTAATCGGACAAACTTCCGAAAATAAATTTTCTTGTGCGATGTATGACTGCAAAGTGCCAAAATAACAGAAATGCGTCTCAAATTCACGCGATGCATTCCGATCCATGACATGATTTTCTTTACGATTGTCTCCGACGTCAAAACAAATGTGACAAAAGTTCCGCAATCAGGAGAATTTGCGTGAACGAAAATTTTTTTTGAAGCTGTAAGTAAAAATTATGGAAGAATCATCTACGAGTACTTTCACAAAATGAAATAATTTGGCTTACGCTGCATCTGAAAGTTCGAAAATAATTGATACATTTTTCAAAAATTTTCTTTTTTCTTTGCTTAATGTCCTCTGTTCATATCTTTCTGCTTCCAAAAATATCGTTACGGTATCCATGATTCTTTAACTATTTTGGAAATGTTTTATTTTCACAAATTGAATGTCAAATACATGCGTCGGTACGCGTCTATATTTCGTTTACGATTCGGATACCATGAAGCAAATAAATCCTCCGTTTGGTTACGATAATAGACCCTATCTTACTACCTCAAAGTTGTATGCCTGTTGCCCATTATACCAATATAATCTGCGTATGCTAGTAACTGAACAGAATCTTTAAAGATGATGCTTCTTGTGAGTTGCGTAGAATTCTTTCCACAATTCTTTTTTGACGTTGCGGCTTTGAAATCTATGAGTGTACCATTTTGGAAATTTGATCTATTGACTTTCTTGGCATAAAACCACACTGATAGTAGCCGATCAGACTGTTGACAAATGATCTTAGGCGTTCACAATCTGCTCTTGTCAGATTTTACAGATAAGTTGTTGTATGCTCCATATCCATCATCACCTTCTCCTTCAAACAGCTCGGTAGTTAGGCCTAAGTTTGAAAATCGCTGACGGAAATGTAGGCCGTTTTCGGAAACGTCATTTGCAATACTTAAGGGTGCGAACATCAAACTGCAAACGTCGTTTGGTATCGTTGATCTGTGATTTTTTTCTTCCAAGAGCATTTGACGTTTTCGAACAGAGCAATCATCCTTGAATGCATGTTATTACGCAGTGCAAATTTCTGGCTGCTTTTTTGCAGCGCATATGACATTTATGAACATCTGTCCTGCAAACACTGCATTATCGAACATGCTGCAAAGGCAGTTTGATTTCTAATGTCGTTTTCGAACAAATGACTTTTGCAGCTTGCGTTTAAGAACATTTTGCAAAAGCAATTTGATGCAGATGACGTTTTCGAAAAGGCCGTTGTCTGTCTTCATTCCGGTTGAATCTGGTTGTCGATGAGATGTTGTTCATCTTCACCGTTTAACAATTTGCAGAAATAATCTTTCTAAATTCTCAGCACCGACTGTGGTTCTACTATTGTATTAGTTTCCCTTCTCCAAACTTGCAGAATTCTTTAAATGAAGAATGTTTCAGTGGAAAGGCAGAAGCAATGTATTGTAGAGTTCACTTTCGTTTTTCAGGAATGGAATTTTAAACACGCTAGTCTTGACAAAGCGAAGTATCAGCGATTTTCTATGATAGGTCTGCATCAAATGTAATTAAGGATGTCTCATGGAGTTGATGTGAACTCCGAAATGGGTGAGCGCCTCAACTATTTGTAGTTGATTGAGGTTTTGGGCTTATTTTATACTTCTTTCTTTGTCAGCAATATAAATTTGGTTCTGCTCCTGTTCTTAAAATATAAATCATCTAGCCTTTCTTTCAATTGCAATGGAAGCTTATGTGATAGCCAGCTGGGAACTACAATATCAGTGTGGTCGAGGTCGTCTATATTTTCTGAATTTGTTGCAGACAACTCCACATGCTCCGCGCTGATTAACAGAAAAATATTGTAGAAGTGTTCTCGATGAAATGTGGCATATATGTGTAATTGAGTAACGAGTCCTACATGGATGACAGATTTTACTTACTTGATAAAGTCCGCCACCTAAGGCGAGGTTTTTATTTATTGCGTTCTTCCTCCGTGTATGAATCGAACACTTTTCGGGTGGGAGCTTTAATATTAATTCGGTCTACGTGGCCTAGCCATCTCAGCCGATTGATATTGCTGTATAAATAGTTGCTGCAACTGAATTCTGCTAATTTTCGATCTGCACTTCTTGGGGTTTCTTTTAGAATCTGTAGTAGTGGGACTTCTTTGTTAATTAAGGATATATCCGTCCTAAAACCTAAACTAAAAGGGGTCAATAAGATCGTTGATAAACGGTTTCAGATGTTCATACAATACGGCACACAAGATCTTGTACGAGATATTAGTAAACTTTCATCTAATCAAATCCTGGACATAAGTTGGTGTCAAGATATTGCTATCTTTTCTTCATTGTTGAGCGATCGCAAATCTTGGCTTCCATTACATAGGTTTAACGTTCTGCTTGACAAGAGAGTTTGGTTAAGCTCCGCCCTTTAACCATCGGAATATGGGGTTTTTCTAAGTACCGAATATGACTCTGCTATTGTATGGCCTTGCTCATCTCTACAGGTTTCTCTTCGGATCTTGTTGGCTTGATACGTTCTTTTCACCTTCGCTAAAACTTTGCTCCAAATTTCCTCGATCCCTGGCTTTTCATGCCCTTTCTGTTTTCTCCAGCGAAGCTGATGTTCATGTGAGATCACAAGGGTTTTGACGGTTTGTTTCCATCGCAGCTATTCAATGTCTACGAGTATACATTGACCACTCGGAATTTTCAGAGGATGGGTGCCTTGCATCGATCGCGACATGATTAATTTGCTTTATTGTTATATGAATGAATATTGAAATGAGGAAACCGAGTGCTAGGTTTCCGATTGCCTTTCCGAAATGTTCTTTTTTCCTTTTTCGCCGCTAAGGCTACCTAAAACGAACTGCTAAAATTATGTACTAAAAAACTACTTTTGTGACTACTGTTCTTCTGAAACACAAGCACGAAAATTTTAAAAACTATTTTATTTGTTTATAAATGCATTGATATTCTATATATGGCCTGCCGTTGAGCTGTCAATTTTATAGTCTGGTGGTTCCAACATAATCAGTTAGCACCGTCAAATTTTTCTGTAGAGGCGTAATCGCGTATTGGGCTGATGTTAGCGAATTGAACTTTGATCCGGATTTTTACCATGCGTTCGTTTAGGTGCCAAAGCTCAGAATTTCTTGCCTTAGGGTGCTTACACGGTTACAAGAAATCCGTACAATAATAGGCGTTATTCCGGCAATAGCATGTCGAACGTTCGCCGCGAGTTCGTTCAAAGTGTTTGGCTTGTTAGCGTAGATTAAAGACTTGACGTAGCCCCAGAGAATATAATCGAGTGGTGTCAAATCACATGATCACTCTGGCCAATTGGTGAATGCTCGCCGTGAGATGACCCAGTCGCCGAATTTCACCTTCACAACTTCGAGCGTTGCATCGCTTGTGTGGCATGCAGCGATGTCTTGATGGAACCACAGCTCGAATTTATCGATATTGTCGAGCTCTGACCACACAAATTCAGTTAACATCGGCCGATACCTAAAACCATTGACGGTATCGGTGTCTCCTTTCTGATTTCGAAAGAAATAAGGTCCGATGATGCCGCCATGCCATAAACCGCACCAAACAGTCAATCTTTGTGGATGCATTGATGCTTGGCCGAACACTTGTGGATTGTGTTCGCTCCAATAACGGCAATTTTTCTTTTTGATATAACCGCTGAGCCAAAAATGTGTCTCGTAGTGGGAAGTTGATTTTTTTTGGCCATAAACCGGATTTCCGGCCAACATTTCCATCGCCCAATTAGCAAACACACGGCATTGTCTGTGGTCATCTGGCTTCAATTCTTATACTGATAAGCCGAGTTGACTCTCTGGCGATGCCCAATTCAGCTGATCGGCGCCGAATCGACATTTCTGGGTCTTTTTCGATACTGCCCGCTACAGCGGCTATGTCTTCTTCATTTCGCACCAATCTCTGTCGGGTTGGTG
This sequence comes from Volucella bombylans, assembly GCA_949129095.1. NCBI lineage: Eukaryota > Metazoa > Arthropoda > Insecta > Diptera > Syrphidae > Volucella > Volucella bombylans. The sequence goes on along the minus strand of OX422140.1, from coordinate 332,713,880 downwards.
CAATGGCAAACCTTACTGAATTGCGACAGCTGCTGAAACATAACAATTGGAAAAACTATCATTGCTATTAGGTCACCCGTTATTTTAAACATGTCGTTAGTCATATGGCTAATTCGGCTACTTTTGACGAAGCATATCATGTCTTTCAAGCATTTATGACTCTATCTCACCAATTGGCTTCCAAAAGTATGGAGTTTATCATTAGTAATCGAATGGAGTCAAATTGCGGTATCACGGTGGTCATTCTTTGTTTTAGTTCGAATTGAGTCCTCAGTAAGTCAATGGTTTCATATATCGTCCGATTCAATGCCGTCCATATTTTCGATTAGATAATCACTGATCATCGTCCGGTAACATTGGGTATTGACTATAATGCGAGCTCCAGCCTCATTTTTGAAAACATAACATAAACAGCGTGAAGATCATTCCAAAAGTGCACTTTTTTGGTTGTCTTTTGAGTCTCATGGGTCATGTTAAGAATTGCTTCACTTCAGAAACGTCAATTTTTGCTCACAAACCCTTTACGCCAAAAGAGTCGACCTTAAGCTGCTTAAGAGTTCAATTTCTGACGCCCATAGTAGGCCTTGGTCTTATTTACTTATTGCACTAACTAAGAGATTTTGTCGAAAAATTTTCGAAATAGTGGACGGACAAAGGCAACATTTTTGCCATCGATGCCGAATTAAATATTCAGGATCTTCAGGATCATCTTTTCGTTTTCCGCATTGAAGATCGATTCTCAAAAGAAGTTTAAATGTTATAGAAGCGTTCTTCTGGTGTAAGTTCATTCGTGATGATTTGTCCAACAATACTGAACATAAATGTCAAAGAATTGCCAAAAAAATGTGACAAATCTGTCAGTAAAAAAAAAAAAATGCCTTTTATATGACACAGTTTTTCAGCCCTCCTTTGTCCGACCCATACCACCCACTTTATTGCTTTATATAGTGATAGGGTCTTGGGCCTCCGTTGTTCGGTTGAACTTGGCCCGTTCAAGTTCGAGCGTTGTTTGAAAAGTTGTCAATTATTCGAGGCCATTGATTGTTCGCAACTGTAGGGTCTTTACGTCTCCGGATAGATAAACCCCCGCATATCCTTAAACCTGAAGGACCAGGCCCATTCTGGAATTCCTTAGGCTAAATCCGCTGTATGATAGTATGGACATTTTGGCACCGAATTTTCCGCTGAAAATCATTTTTTGCCAGTTAAATAAAACCACACAGTTTGAACGTAAGTATTTCGAATTGACTGGCGTTTAGCTCATAGATTACCAAGGAAGTGAATTTTTCTTGTATGATGCTCTGAAGATTTGAAGAGAACCCCCTTTCCTATTTTATTTGCAATTATTGGGCTTTGGTTACCAGATGTCAGCTTGGCAATAAATTCTTTTGATACGACATACACAGCTGGGCCGAAATAAGCGCAAAAATTTCTTGTAAATCAACCAATCCTTCAAGCGGGTTGAAAATAGAAAGCTTAAGATATTGTCCTGATATGCCAGTAGGTTTTATCATGTTTTTAGATCAATGTGAATTATAAGAAAGAGTCGTAATAGCGACGTTGGCATTTACAATGAGGATCGCTTAGATTTTTGCTAAAGTCGGTGATTGTTATCCTTTGACGTGCTTTACACGTTTCTTGTACGAGTACGTTTGCAAAATATTTACCACAGGTAGGATCGAACACATATATAGAAAATCCGAATGTTGTTTCATAAAGATAACTAACATATCCCATATATTGGACTTTCCAACGTAGCAGTTCTTTTATGAAACTTGTAATTGAAGCTAAAATGCAGCTTATGGCATTGAGCAAGTCCGTGATAATATTAAATTTTATGACTGTTATGTCCATGAGGTCATCATACAAGGTGGCGCAAAAGTTGATGAATGAAAAACTTTGGTTCTGCCTTCGGATTATGTTCACTTGATGTCTTCAATTCTTTTCTCTTATATATTCTTTGAGGGCTTCAAGAGTCTGAGGCTTGTTGACATGTTCTCGTGACTTCAAAAAACCCCACAAAAAGAAGTCTTGAACGGTTAAATCGTCAAAACGATTGATTTGGCGACCCGGAAATGAAGCCTTCAGAAATTCAGTTGTGGCTCGTGCAGTATGCGGCGTTGCTCCATCCTGTTGGAACCACATGTTCTCCAGTCCCAATTCATCCAATTGAGGAAGGAGAAAGTCGTTGATGACGGAGGCCCGATGACGCCTCCGGCGTAGACAGCACACCATGCAGTAACTTTAAGCGGGTGTAATGGCTCTTCGTGGGTTATACGCGGATTTTCGGTGCCCCAGAAGCGATAATTTTGCTTAATCACATATCCACAGAGATGGAAATGGGCCTTGTCGCTCATGATGATTTTCGATGAAAAGTTGTTTCCCTCGTGGTCGAGATTCAGAATGGCTAGAGCGTAGGTTACACGCGCTTCGCGGTGATGCACTGTCATTCTGTCATTCTCTATAAAGACCGCCGATTGATGCCCAATTGCGTGGCACGTCGTCTGGTCGATACTCCGGGGTCCTCTGCAACATCTTCAACCACAGGCGTGGTTGATATTCTCAGCAGAACGGCTGTTCCGGGGCGGCCAGACATTGCAGCATATCGTGTTATCCCATACTCTTCTAGGCGAGCGGCTAAACGTCGTAGTGTTTGTCCATTTAGTGTCGGACGACCGAGAAATCTGCTCCAACACCACCGACGATTCATGTCTTGTTGACGTGTATTTTGTATCTATTTATAATATTATAACATACTTCACAAATGTCAAAGTAGAATTGACATTTCCCGCCATTTGCAACAATTATATTATAGTATCTTCCGATAGCGTGATGATTTTTGCGCCACCTAGTAGAACGGTTTGCTTTGAATTGTAACCGCGGCCCGATTTTCAATATATGTTTTGCTTTAGGGTCGATTTGCTAATGAGTAACTTACATGCTTTCCTGTTTGGCCGGACGTTTTGCTAGAAGACGCTGAATGAGTTTAAGAGACAAAATGATTTGGATATATCTATTTCGATTGAAAAGCTGCCCGCTAATTCCTCACACTACATATAACAACCATCTCTGAAAATAGATACATCGAGCTCTTTCGTCTGATTCTCGTAGTAAGTGGAATATTGGTATTAGGTCAAATTATCCAACGCGAAGAAATCTTTTTGACGGCCAATATTCATGTACAATAATATGAAATGTATTCGAGTGAAACTAATGTCCAAGCATGCCTCCATTTCACGATAAGTCACATGACGATCTTACAATATCAGTTCCCGCACAACATTGATTGACGATTTTAGACCACCTTCACGAAATTCGTCCTGGAGCGAACGAAAACCGCGATTGAATTCGGAAAACCAGCGAAACACGGTGGCTCGGGATGGTGCTTCATCACCTAAAGTCGAAGCGTCTGATCGCACACTGTTGTTGAGTCAATCCATGTTGAAAATCATAAAAAATCATCGCACGAAAATGTTTACGATTTGATTCCATTTTTTTTTTGGCTGAGATAAGTTTTAGCAAGTTTCTGTAGAAAATGCAAATAGCTCTCCTGTGACAAAAGGTTCTGAGCAAGTGTACCGTTAAAAACGTAAAAACGTAATGCTATACGATGCTAATGTCAGATTTGACGTATCTATACCGGTATTGCCATATTTCAAAATGTAAGTAGCAACAATCAGTAACATCAGACTTTGACTCTTGTGCGACCTTCAAGTCAAGACAATGACTCCTCCCTGATCGTCATTCCAACCTCCTTGACCGTCATTCCAAGAGTTTTTACAGAAGTCTCGAATTGGATAGCTAATCGAATTTTAACGAGTGGGATGCCTTGTCCCACTTCATACAAAGAATTGTATCTTTGTACCCTCATATGTACTGAAATAGTCACTTTCGCACCCGTGTAGCAGTAGGATTTCCCGTAGATCTTAAGATACACCAGTCTATTTGCCCAGCCTGGCCCTATAAAAAGCAATCTTCTTCTCTCTCCGCTTTTAGGGCCATTTCCCGTTGGACACTTCTTTCGAAGGCCATGGACTGATCATCTCAACCCGAAAAGTGCGACCAAAGTGGCGCTTGATGTTTCAAATTTGTTTGGCATCAGACTCTTTTGTCGAAAATGTGTACATTTGGGATCGACTAGACTCTTCTTCAATGGATTAGAAATTACCTTTCGGAGACTTGAAACAACGTAATCCACAATCCACAAAATAAATATTAGTGTACCTCATTGCTTCGTTCTGTCTCCGGCAGTATTTTCAATTTTCATTAAAAGTCATAGGTTAGGTTAGGTTAGGTAAGAGTGGCTGTTGGAAATACCAACCCACTTAGGCCTATTGGCCCATTGTGATGCCACGTGGATCTATGATCTTCTTACTACTGGAACCAGTTTGAGCTTTTAATAAAGCGTAGGAGACTGTTAACGTCTATTTTTTCTAGATCGTTTAGGTCGTTGTAGAAGAAAGCTCCTAGGTGAAGCTTCCTTCTCTGAGAGAGAGCTGGGCATGTGCAGAGAAGGTGGGGGATTGTCTCCTCCTCTTCCTCGTCCATGCAGCTTCTACAAAAATCGTTAGTAAAAGCGCCAAGCCTTCTTGCGTGCTTGCCTATGAGGCAGTGTCCGGTAATGACACCTATTATGGCGCTGAGATGTTTCCTTTCTAAGAGGATCAGACACTTAGATCGACTCAGATCCAGCTTTGGCCAGATCTGTTTTGTCGCTAGACATGTTTGTCCAGCAGTCCACCTAAGGTCCGTTCTTTTATTGGCATCTAGCTTTAGTGTTAGTTTGCACGTAGCGATTGGTATACCTATACTACCTTTGTCTGGTAGGATAGGTAGAGTGGTTCCAATTTTGGCGAGTTCATCGGCTCTGCAGTTCCCTGGAATGTCTCTGTGGCCCGGCACCCAACAGAGGTGAATGTTGAACTGCTCTGCCATCTCCATGAGAGATGATCGGCATTCAAGGGCAGTTTTAGAACACAATGAGACCGAGTCCAGGGACTTGATGGCGGCCTGACTATCCGAAAATATGCGGATATCCTTTGCAGATATCACGTTTTTCTTCAGCCAGGACAGAGCTTCTTTAATCGCCAAAATTTCCGCCTGGAACACGCTACAGTGATTTGGAAGGCGGAAAGAGAGGCTTAGGTTAAGCTTATCTGAGAAAACACCGCCACCAACTCCGCTGTCGGTTTTAGATCCATCTGTGTAGAGATGGATTGACTTGTCCTCCATGAAAGCATCCTCCTCCCAGAATGATCTAGAGGGGAAGCTTACATGGAAGTTTTTGTCAAACCAAAGTTCAGGTATGGTGTAATCGGTGTTCTCTGTGAGGATTCCTAATGTATTAAGAATGTTGGCGTGGCCAAATGAATTATTTGTCCACTTTAAGGCGAATAGCTGCAGTCGCAGCTACTTGCTTGCTAAAAATGTCGAGGGGTGTCAAGTGAAGCAGAATATCTAATGCCGCAGAGGGGGTAGACCGCAAGGCTCCGCTTGTGCATAGACATGCTGTTCTTTGGACTCTGCTTAATTTAATGCAGTTGACTGCATTTTCCAAGGCCGTCCACCAGACAACCACCCCGTAAGTGAGTATCGGTCTTATGACCGAGATGTATAGCCAGTGGGTTATGCGAGGTTGAAGGCCCCATTTGTTCCCAATGGCTTTCTTGCAGGAGAATAAAGCTATTGTAGCTTTATTGACTCTTTCTTGAATGTTAGGTTTCCAGTTTAGTTTCCTGTCAAAAATCAGACCCAGATATTTTGCTGTATCGGAGAAAGCTAAACTGGTACCGTTTATTGAAGGAGGGTCTATGATTGGAATTTTATATTTCCTAGAAAAGAGGACAAGATCAGTTTTATGGGGGTTTATTCCCAATCCACAGCGATCTGCCCAGCAGGTTAATCTGTTAAGATTTACTTGGAGGAGTTCTTTAATGGTATTTAAATGTTTTCCTGAGACGGCTATGGCAACGTCATCCGCATAGGCAATCACTCTGCTACCACCTGCTTCCAGGTATATCAGTAGTTCGTTAACCACTAAGTTCCAAAGAAGGGGGGAGAGGACACCGCCTTGCGGCGTACCCCTGCTGACATATCTTTTAGCAGAAGTCTCACCCAGTTTGGAGTTGATTATCCTGCTTGTTAGCATTAGATTAATCAGCTCCCCAAGTGAGTCGTCTACCTGCAGAGTTGACAACGCAGTCGTGATTGCGGATGTGTTGACGTTGTTAAAGGCGCCCTCTATGTCCAGGAAAGCAACCATTGTGTACTCCTTATATTGTAGGGATCGTTCGATGTGGCTAGTCAGAGAGTGCAAAGCCGTTTCCACCGACTTTCCTTTACAGTAGGCATGTTGAGCCGTAGACAGAAGTCTTGGATCAACTTTAGCTCGAATATGGATATCAATCAGTCGTTCTAAAGTTTTCAGAAGGAATGACGATAGACTTATGGGTCTGAGGTCCTTTGGGACCACATGAGAACATTTTCCAGCTTTGGGAATGAATACTACATTGACTTCTCTCCATAACAGTGGAATGTGGATAAGTTCTACACAGCTCCTCATAATATTTTCCAACACTGGTAGAATAATATCAGAGGATCTCTGTAGCTCGGCAGGTATAATACCGTCCGGACCAGCAGACTTGTATGGTTTGAAGCTATGTAGCGCCCAGAGCAGTTTGTCTCTCGTAATCAGACTATGAATTTTGGTCACGGTTGCAGTAGGCTTGTTTGGGCTGCTACTGGCCGCGAGTTGGGAGCTACCTGGAAAGTGGGTGTCCAGAAGCAGGTTGAGTGATTCATCACTTGAGGTTGTCCAAGAGCCATCGGTTTTTTTCAAACAGCTGGGCATCATAGGATTTGTGGAGAGGATTTTTCTTAGCCGCGAAGCCTCAGAGGTTTCTGTAATTTTGTCACAGAATGACCTCCAGGATTGTCGCTTTGCCTTCCTCAGTTCTTTTTTGTATAATTTGAGGGATTCTTTATATGAGTCCCAGTCGGTCACTTTTCGTGTGCTTTTTGCTGCGTTGAAAAGTTTTCTGCATGTGTTTCTGAGCAGTCCTAGTGCCGATGTCCACCAGTGTGGCTTTTTCTTGCCTCTTGGTTGAATAAGAGGGCAGGAAGCGGCCATAGCCTTATTGAGAGTCAGAGTAAATTCTCTGACTTTCATGTCGAGCTCATTGGTGTCACGCGGGGGACTTGATAGTTTGGAGGATATCGTTTCCGATAGGATTCCTCTATATTTTGTCCAATCAGTTTTCCGGTAGTTCCGGAAAGTTGGTTGGCGAGGGGGAGCATCACTCAGACTGAATTAAAAGTCATAGTTGTCGTCAATATTATCCAGTTAAATGACAAGAAGCATCACCGCTCTAATGCATACTTCCTGCATTACTTTGTCCTATCGATATTTTCATTGTTAGTATTATAACGAAAATAGATAGAAACATTGCGGCTCTTCAAAATTTCAACCGTAACGCTCGTCTCACTATGAATGTGAGCTCACCTTCAACTACATCTTCGGCCGTAATTGTTCCATTGTTTTTTTTCAAATCTAAAGATGAAGCCAACATTACCGTCAATTGCCAGCGCTACACGGAAATGATTCGCCATTTTTTGATTGCCTGTGTCAATAATAATCGTCTAAGAGACAAATGATTTCAGCAGAATGGCGCAACATGTCATACAGTGGGTCAATCAATCACTTTAAGGGACAAACATTTTGTGAGCGATCATCTCAAGAAATGGACCCGTCATTTGTCCGCCTAGGTGGGCCCCCGCCCAATTATCAAGGCTTCGCCCTTTAATGACGTTGTCTAATAATGAACGGGGGCAGAGCAAAGTACTGGTCTTATCGTAAACATCTTCAGATGACGCTACCGAAGGTTGCTACGATTTGATCAGTCACAAGCTGCCGGTCATAGGTCTTGTTGGCGGCTGGACCACCGGTAGTCCCTGCCAGGACTTAAATCACGGTACCATGGAGTCAGGAGCCCCCCTCTTTTGGACTACTTTTTGTGGTCGTGTATGCTGATAAACCAGCTACAGTTCACGACTTAGAAGACAACATTCGGCGTGGTATTGCCGAAATAATGCCGCTATGTTGGAAAAAGTGGTGCGAAATTAAACCGATAGGATGGTCATTTCATTTATTTGTCTGTGCTTTATTTTTAATAAAAGTTCTATACCTCTAAAAAACAAACAACCGATGCATTGTCTTATTTTGATTCTTCATACTGGCTTTGACTGCGTTCTCGGCACCGAGTTCGTCACTAATCGTTGGTTTTTGGCTTTTATGTCTGGTGTCCTCGGACGCTGATACTAACAATGAGGGCTTGACAGTAGAAAAACTGTGAGTGGCACCCCGTGGACTGCTGAAACTGCTGAAAGTCTGTTGGCTGGAGGCTAATAGTTTGTCCACTGTGGGAGTTCTTCAATTCGGCAGGTTTTTTTTTTATGTTAGCGTTTACTGTTTCTATGGCTGAATTCATTTGAATCCCACGAATTTTCCCGAAAGCTGTAACCCGTCCTGGCTTAGTACAACTAAACGTGCTCGGGCATTGATCGGTACCGTCAGTTCTTTTTAACGACTATCTGACTATACCGCCTTCAACATGATTGTCTCAACATCTTGATATTGAAAATGGCTCGCTTTGTCCAGAAGTTCTGTGTGACAACATAGAATACGCGATGAAATGATGACATCAATGTCATGAGTACCCTTGAATTGTGGTTGTCACTGAGACGCAGTAAGATTTTTTATGCGAATGCCAGTTGGGATCGTCCTAAGAAATAATCTCCTCAGTTTCCTCCTAACCACTGCGTGTTTTAAACATAAAAAGAGTAGATCAGCTGACTTTTACCTTAAAGATGTGACTTTTTTGTCGTAAAAGAATTGCATTGACTCAATATTAAGTCATCTGCAAAACTGAGAAGAAATATACAGTAAGTATGGCAAGTTTAACGGTTTGCACACTATCATAAATTGCAATGTGAAAACAGAATGTTGTTAAGAGCACTCAGGAAGGTAATTATTATCAAAATGATTACTTCGTTAGGCACCAAGTGCATCCATGCAGAGAATTTCTGCGGCTTTGAATTCAGCGAAGTTGTACTTAAAGCGTAACGAATGCGGTAATCCATGTACGCACGAATTATGTTGCGTTGACTTAATGAAAGTGATATCTGCGGTTTGCAAGTGGCTAATGACAATGAATTCCGGATTTTTTCATGGTTGGTTGAAGTGTCTCATAGATACGAGTATATAAATACAATATAATGGGACAGCGCACACTGGATCCATTTTTCCCGGGGTATCTTTTACTTCAACCGCACACTGAATGAATAATGCGGTCAAACATTGTGTATACATGAATCGATTTTGCGATTTTGATTGTAGTGGTATTTCTGATAATTTTTCTTCCCCTTCAAAATTGACAACTTATGTGTGTTGTTGCGAGACGCCTTATTGTAAACAAACACATTGAAGTACATGTTACGGAAATATTTTTGACAGCTCATGCGCTCTCTTTTTCGAACAACGTATCGCATCTCGTATTGTAAATGGGACTTTACACTTCATCTCCCTGTTCTATAAAATCAGCTTTACCCCGGGATAATTGTTTTCATTGTGCGCTGGCCCATTGGGTGGTTTTTTAAGCGTTTAGTTTTTAGTTGTCAAAAAAATCACAGGAAAATTGCAAATGTTTGTCAAATTTTTATATGAGTTGATAAATTAATTTTTGCTATTTACTTTTTAAAGATTTTTAAAGATTATTTCATGTAAATGTTGACACGACTACGTTTTAAGTGGTCCATACGGAGAATCTAATTCTGAATGATTCCGCCGGACCATAAACCGCACCAAACAGTGCATTTATCCGGGTGCATTGACAGCTTCTGTATTGCCTGAGGTGGTTCATCGGACCAAATACGACAGTTTTGTTTATACTCATTCAACCAGAAATGAGCTTCGTCGCTGAAGAAAATTTTTCGATAAAAAAGCGAATCTTCCTCTAGCTTCCTCGAGTAACACAATCCCAATTGCTGCGAACGGCTATGAATGGACAAATCACGGTCTTCATTAACACTTTCGGATACAGCAGCAATACTTTTCTCTGGATAGAAAGAAAGGTCTGGAACGGTTAAATCAGGCGATCTTGCTTGCGGGCTGGTACAAATCGCCAAAACGAGAGATGAGGTGACTCGGAAATGCAGCTCTCAGAATTTCGTTTGTGGCTCGTGCATAATGCGCCGTTGCTCCATCCTGTTGGAACCACATGTTCTCCAGTCCCAATTCATTCAATTGAGGAAGGAGATAGTGCCCAATTGCGTGGCACGTTGTCTGGTCGACTCTCCGGGGTCCTCTGCTACATATTTAACCACAGCTCAGCAAAACGACTGCTACGGGGTCGGACAGGCCTGGCAGCATCTCGTGTTGTCTCATATTCTTCTAGGCGAACGGCTAAACGTCGTAGTGATTGCTCAGTTGGTGTCGGACGACCGGGAAATCTGCGTCGAAATTCACGCTGCGCCAACGCCACCGACGAATTATTCCGCAAAAAAATCGTAACAATTATTCCGCGTTTTTTTAAGGAGTATAGCGATTCAGGTCTTGTTGACGTGCATTTTCTATTTGTTTACTTCATAAATGTCAAACTACTCGTAGAATGGACATTTGCCGCCATTTGTAAAAATTATAGTATCTTCCGATAGGGTGACGCCTTTTGCGCCACCTAGTACACTAGAAAATTAAAAAACAAAAACAGTGAGATTTCATAAGCAAAGGAATGGAATTTTTGAAAAAAAGTTAAAAAAAAAAAACAAAAATAAATGGAAATACACGAATTCCACATCGATGTCAGGAACATTTTTAATCGGTGATTAAGTTTCTGCTTCGGTCACCATTTCCGCGAACAAGCTCTTCTTATGCTCCTTCTTTTTCCTCGTGAGAAGACGGTGATCGTAGAGCTCGTGAGCACCTCTAGTCTTTCACATTTGTGCCCATTTTATCGCATTTTCCATGACTTTCTGCAAGATTTCCGGTGATAACTGCTCGCATTCCTGTCGAATATTCTCCTTAAGGGCTGCGATTATCTGAGGCTTATTGTCATAAAGCGACTTCAAGTAGCCCCAAAGAAAGGAGTCTGGAATGATTAAATCGGGCGATCTTACTGGCCATGCCAAATCGCCAAAACGGGAGATTACGCGACCAGGAAACGCTTCCTTTACAATATCCATTGTGGCTCGTGCTGTGTGTGGTTGCACCGTCTTGTTGAAACCACATGTTCACCAAGCCTCGCTCATTCAATTCCGGCAGTAAGAAGTCGTTTATCATGGCCCTGTAGCTAGTAAGAGTGACCGTATTCCCGATGGCGTCCTCAAAAAAATACGGCCCAATCACTCCTCCTGCGTGAACGCCGAACCAAATAATGGCTTTGAGTGGATGTAATGTCTCTTCGTGCATCACACGCGGATTTTCAGTGCCCCAAAAACGAAGAGTTTGCTTATTGACGTAACCGCTTAAGTGGAAATGCGCCTCGTCGCTCATGATGATTTTCGACACAAAATCGTCATCTTCGTTGTTGAGATTGAGGATGGCTTTACAGTAATTCACACGCGACTGACGGTCAGGAGGCATTAACTGATGCACTCTTTGCACTTTGTACGGGAACATGTGTAAGTCTTTTACTAAAATTCGCTGTAGGATCCGTCAGGTGATGCCCGATTGCGTGGCCCGTCGTTTGGTTGATGTTTCTTCGTTCTCAGCGACATCGGCAGCCACAACCGCGTTATTCTCGGCCGAACGACCAGTCCGGTGGCGGCCACGCCCTGTGGTTCCACTCTGTTCGAGTCGAGTAGATAAGCGCCGGAATGTTTGCCCAGTTGGCGCAACACGATTAGGAAATCGACTTCGAAATTCACGCTGCGCTAACACCACCGACCGATTATTGGTCAAAAACATCGACACAATTATTCCACGCTCTTGCGGAGCATAACGCTCCATTGCTTGTCTGCTTGTATACTGCAGCTGTCTAGTTCACAAATGTCAAATAAGATTGACGTACGACGCCATTTGCAAAAATTATACAATCTTCCGATAGGGTGGTTAATTTTGCGCCATCTTGTGCAAGGATCTATTGGAATCTACCACACGAAATGTCAGATTTTCGCTCAGTCGGAAATAAGGAGTTCTCGAGTGAACATCTGTGCCAGAATCTTAAATTTTATTTTTTTATAAAACATAGTGGTACGAGTGCTTAACGTGTGAGAATTTTAGGGTTCGATACAAGTACCGTTATTTTTTTCTAGTAATTATTTACCATGCTGTCGGCAATTCAAATTCGAACTCTCTTCCTTTACGAATTTAAAATGGGACATACTGCGTCATTGACAATGAAAAACAACGGTGTGAGATATAAAATTGATTCTGGCTTTATTTTGAAGCTAGAATTTTGCTTGTTGACATAGCCGCTGAGACAAAAATGTGCCTCGTCCGGGAAGTTGACTTTTTGGTCAAAATCCGGATCTGCGGCCAACACTCCCAGCGCCCACTTAGCGAACTCACGGCGTTGTCTTTGGTCGTTCGTCTTCAATTCTTGCGTCAGAACGATCTTATATGGATGTAGGACCCAATCCAATCGCAAAATAAGCCGAGTTGATCCTCTGGCGATGCCCAATTAAGCTTATCGGCGCTGAATCGACATTTCTGGGTCTTTTTCGATACTGCTCGCTACGGCGGCTTTGTCCTCTTCATTTCGCACAAAGCTCTGTCTGGTTGATGGCTTAAGATCTATAAGAGTGTATTCACGCTCAAACCTTTCCACTGTGCGACAAATTGCCAGCAGACTAAAGCGATGATGATGACCGACCTTACGACGAAATTCACGTTGTGTATTTACAACTGAGCCGGAATTTCGATATGCATGAGCGATAAGCGTGCAACGATGCATGATGAAAAGGCAAATCTTACTGAACATTTTGACAGCTGAATGTCATTGGTAACTTTGACAGCTGCTGAAACATAACAATTGGAAAAACTATCATTGCTATCTGGCTACCCTATACATAACCAGCAAACTCATAATATTTTGTGTATAACATATGCAAGCATTTTTTTTGTAAAATAAAAAAATAAATATTTATTAAATATCCTTTTTTAAAAAAAAAAAATATTTTCTCTCGTTCCAGAATGGATGCTGCGGATGACGCATAGCCATTATTGCACGATACTGATTCCGACAGCTATGAAATTAGCTAGCGCTTAATCTTCCTAAAATTATCCAAAACCATTCAACTTAACACCAAAAACTATAAAAGTATATTTTTTTCTTTTTTTGTTACTTTACATCCATATTTTGGTTGGCAACAATAGAAAGGAAAGTATGTACGTATTGGACATATCGGAGAGGAATCAGTATGCCATGGCCCTTCTGAATTTTAATTTCAGATCGCAATTTATTTTTATTATTTTTTATTTTATAACCAAAAGAAATTATAAATTGACCAAGCATTTTTGATAAAAGACCATGGGCGTGTAATTAGGCTGTGAAATTTTTTTAAATGAATGAACCAAAATTGAAAACGAAAACGATTAAAAGATACTTAAATTGCCGGTAGTAATGAGCCTTAAATACGTTGACTTTGCGTATTTTTTAATATAAAATACGAACCTCGAACATAATTGATATTGAAGCCCAGTAAAAAAGCTGTTTGTACTTGTACTTAATCAGATATTTACTTACTTACTTTTACTGGTATCATTTTTAAAATTAGTAATTAGAATTAGGCCTACTTACTTACTGTTCCTTCTTTCTGGTTCCCGTCGCAAACCGTCTAAAAATTTAATTTAGTTAATTTGAGGGTGCTAGTGGCCGATTTTGCCTCTTATATCGTCTTATATAGTAGAGAAAGAGTTCATTTTAAATTCCGTAAAAACCATTGAGTAAATAACTGTTCTTCCGAAGGGAGCAGGAAATTGACAATTATGCCCTCAAAGCCACGGTTGTGTTAAATTTTTTTTTTAAATTCGCAGTATAACAAATATTGAAAAAAGTGCAGAAGAGGTACCAAAAAAGTGGTGTCAAAGGAATAAGTATTTACGCGTTTTTTCTTCTTCCTGAGCGATGGAACCGAGACATAGTTTTTAACAGGAATTCTTGGTTTCAAGGTTTGTCTATTTCTAGATTACTGCATGGACTAGAAGGTACCTCTGTATTCGAAACGATTTTTGATATCCTGATGATGGATGTAACTACTGAATGACTAATGGATCCCAAGAGCTTACGTCAACTCCTAAGTTGTTAATATGGCACAGGATTTCTTTTGACGTATCCATGATGATTTTCAAGTCGAACGCACTTTCATTACTAATTGATTTCAAGGTCAACAATTATTGGGCCAACAATTTTGTCAACAACTCTATAGCCGTTACATAATTACTTGACGTCGGTTACAAGTATTGCATTTGTTTGACATCGCTTAACGACCCATTCTTGTGAGCTAATAGTTGAAATAGTTCCCAAAATGGTATCCACTCTTCATACCTTCTACTGAATACTGGTATGCTTATGGTTGAAAGCTTGATTTCCCGCTGTGTTGGAGCTTGTGGAGCCATCGTCTCCGGTTGCTGTTGTCGTTGCTCTGCCTCCTTGATTTGGATGTACGCATCTTGATACAACTGCTCCAAATCGTTGAACTCGTTGCTGAACACGAACTGCTGCTCGTAATCAGCTTCTTCCAGTGATGACATTAAATTCACATTGCCACTAACTTTGTCTCAAATCCATCAAATTAATTCAAGTCAATTACGCGGATGAAGTTGTTCTTGATAAAGTGCAACTTATTAAATCTTGCTGGGCACTTCATGTTATCACCTGACTTCGACTTCCTCCTTCTTTCTTAAGATTGTATTGCTGCAGCTGGTTTTGAACTTGCTACTCGTGATGCTCGAATGTCGGCATCGGCACGTAACGACATCGACGGAAGTTGCGTTCTACATTGCGTTGCCTAAAACGTAGCCTTAATGTCGAGATACCTTACTTCAAGATGACTAAATACAAAAATCTTTACAAAATAGTTGTGCTCTGGGTTTGTTTTCATTAGTCCGTTGTTTATTTGGGATTTATTTGGTCTATCCAATACTGATCGAAACTGCTCCAGTCTTTCTGTGAAATAGTTCCCAGAGTACCGGCATTTCCCATCCTTCGAAAAATTGGTCCATAAACGATACATTTCTTCCGAAATTCGCGTTTAATTTAACGCGATATCTTCGATTTCATCCATAGGTCGCTGGTTCAATCCGGATCGAAGGACCATGAAGAAAGTATTGATTCGAATGATATGGTAACAATAAATCAGTTTATTTTATTTCTCGCCTAAGCAAATTTACAGAAAAGCAAAAAATGGTAACAAAAAAAAAAAAAAGCTGATTGATGTTGTTTTTTTTTTTGTGTTTCTTTTGTTGTTCTTCTCTTTCTTTCATAAATTTGAAATGCTTAGGGCATTTGTTTTCGTTGCGTTTCCCCTTAGCCATATTGTATTTGCTGCTGTTTTTAAGTGTGGGCTATTTTGAAAAGATTTATACTCGTACATATGTATGTACTCGTAGGCATGATGTTTTTGAGGGATGATTTCACTGGGCGCTTCAGTCGTTGGTTTTCTCTAATAAGTCATCATCAGGTTGAGAGGATGGATTTTTATAGCCCCCACTTCAGACCAAAAGGTCTTTGCAATTTTCTCATGAATTACCATATTTGCTTTGAGTAAAGCAATGATTTTCTGGATAGACCTCTCCTGAGCAAGATTACTCTGGGGGATTCTTTTCTTTAGGATTTATTCAAACAGGCTAACTGCCTGCAGTTGCGCACTCCAAGTTGGCTGAGGTCTTCCTCTACGTTGCGCTGTCGAAGGCTCTTTGAGCGAGTATGGGTGTTCATTCACTATTAATGTCCAAGCCACTTTAGGCGCATTTTCTGATCAAGTCGTAGTCACTGTATCGTTCGCAGAGTTCGTCGTGCTCCTGCACGATAAAGCAAGGCTGGGATATTGAGGGTTTAACGTACACCCCTATTCTGCTATACGTGCGGATCGAACGTTCCCTTCACCTATTCGATTCACTTTCACTTCGAATCGGTATTCTGCTATAAGGCGGGTGAAATGCCTTACCGTTTTCTATTTCAAAGTTTCGAAGATTTAAACGTCACCCGTTTGGATATTTAAGTGTCATTTCAACTGTGTAATTTGTGTGGAAAGAAAAACAAATATGGATAGTGCAGCACTTTATTTCAATGTTGGCTCAGAAACAAGAGATTCTAATCATTTTTATGAGAACATTCGATTCGTGCGTATAGTGGAATGCCGACCTGCGTTACCGACAAGTGAGTGTTTCAATTCGGATGGATAGCAGGATCGGAAAACTCGTATTTGACATAAATATTCCTCCCGGCGTACAACAGAATAGGACTGGTAGAGTCTCCTTAGTATTTCTTAGGATGAAGAAACAGCGATTGGCAAGAGTAACTCATCGTTTAATTTCTGATGAGATGTCATTGTTAGATCTCATTTATGAGAAGAGCCAAGTTATACAAAACCGCTGACTGCCTCAGAGTTATGAAGGCTATATCAGTTGAATTTGTGATGACCTCGCATTTCTGGGAGTATTTTGGCTTTAACTCATTTCTTCTTGTCCAAAATTATCAAAATCATGCCAGGATGATCGGTTAACAAGCGGATGCGAGATGTTGATTTTAGATGTTTGAAATTCATCGTTTTCAAAACAAGTAAATATATTGTAGATGACGTAACTTGACCACAATGCCAAATGCCTTCAAGATGACGTTTTGTGATGCTCGTAATGCTCTTTTCTAAGTCACATGAGGACTTGAATGTCCCCATATTCATTTCTGGAGATAATGTTGCCATTGAACATTTTCTTCAATAACTCGATGGTTTCGCCGGTAATGTGACATTTGGCACCATCCTGTTGAAACCAAATGTCCTGCAGGCTATGATCACACAATTTTGGAAACTAAATATCGTTGATTATGGTTCTGTCTCCATTGAAGGTGACATTTCGATTTTCTTCATTTCTGAAGAAGTACGGTCAGATGATGCCGCTAGCCCATAAACGGCACAAAACAGTTTCAGATTTTTCACAGAATTCCACAATTTAATTTTTCTTATTAACAAAGCCATTATCGCTGAACAAAATTTGACGGTAAAAGAATGGAACGATTTCAAACTATTCAAGCGCCAAATCCTAATCAGCGATTTACGACTTTTCTAACAATTGAATCTTGTAAGCAAAATTTTCCACAAAGTCGATGGACGCACGATGACGAATCGATGAATTAGGATTTTCTTTAATACTGGCCTCAACGGTGCCGATATTCTCATTTGTGCGCATTCTTGTCAGTGACTTGAAATTTAAAGTTTTAACTTTCTCTTCATTTGCGTCCTTTCTCATGCGAGAATATGTAAATATTTTAATAGGAATCGTTTTTCTCGAATCGTTCAATATTTACTTTGCTTTAATATTTATCGTTCTGCAATCGCTACCGTATGGTAGAATTGTCAGGTTCAAGCATTCCGCATTTTGCAGCTTTGAACGGATTTGTTTTACCAAAGCGAAGTATCAGCGGTTGCCTAGAATAAATCTTCGTTGGACCTCCTCTAGAGTATCAACTATCTGAAAGTTACTATTGTAACTAGTCACATTGGACAGATGCTTCTTTATTTGTTGATCGGTTTTAGTTTTGTTCTGATAGACCATCAGAGTTGGCAGCCTTATTTTTTTCAACTTTTTAATAGCTGCTCAAACTCCTTGTATTCTACAAACGGTAATTTCCTTTTTTGTTTACTCTATGACTATGGACTATGGCTAGGTGGAAGCCTTTTCTTCTCTATACTATGTTCATATTTCATCAGATTGCCCCTTTAAATCGTTAATTTTAAATAACTCCAGGGGCTACCATCATGTTTTTTTCAAGGGATTTGCTAAATATTTATATACAAATATATAAGATGCTTATTTCCTAATTTGGTTCTTCGTTAGATTCAGGAAAAAAATCGTCGTCTTCCGTGTGATTTAGTTCGTTCGCACTGGATGTTTGGTGGTATTTTGGGCTTCTGTATCGCATTTTTCTTCTGCCAAAACTGCTACAATCCCCAATCATCAAGAGTGTTCTCTCAGTCTATCTGCGATTATCTTTGTTCCAATTGTTGATTGTTTCTATGATAGTCTCCGTAGTCTGGTGGTCCTTGCATTCTTGATAAACTGGGGAATTCCGTAACTGTTGGTGGTTTTTAGCAAACTTGATTATTAGTGTTGACGGATGTACACGAAGTCGAATAGTGGCAATCATTGGACGTTGGCCATGTCTCATTTCGAAGTTGTTTCAACTATCATAGATCCAAAGTCGGCGGCATTGGATTTAGGGGTAGTGTTGGTGGTTAACTAGTATTGAAATCTCCTATGATGTCTCCGGGAGGCATTCACTTATGGACAGCGCTTGGTTGGCGGTAAGAATTTTGCTTTTCGTCTTCTTCGTTTTTCTGTCGTTTTTGATAATTTTTGCTATCTTACTCCGATTTTTATCCATCAATATTCAGTCACGCAAAGACTCTAAAGATATGTTAGCATCTGTCCTGCTACCGACTCGCGTCTGCTTCCGTTTGGTTTAGCAGAGTAGAGCAAGTCTATGTGTTTAGTGGGTAATGTTGACTTTGTTGTAGTTGTTTGCGTGAACTTCCTCTCTAGAAAGAATAATCTAAAGTTTGAAGGACTATTCTCTTCAGCGTTGGAGATAAGTATTTACATTTTTTTTGATCGAGAACCAATTTCTCGACATTCACTGAACCAACATATTTATTTTTATCGTCGCTAAAATTCAATCTAAAAATTACAAAGATTTGGTGTTCCTCAGGGATCCACTCTTAGACATGTTCTGCTTGTAGTTGTCATAATAATTCATCGAAAGTCCCGCTTTCTGAATTCGGTAATGATGTAACTTTCTATAGAGGCCAGATGTGTATGATATTTTTGGCATACCATCATATGAAGACTCACGTTTCAACACCACTTATGTGTCGTAAAAGTTTATTTCCAAAATTTGCGTTTTGTTTGGCCAAAATTTTTAGAGCTCTTCATTAATTTTTTTTTTTTTACTCTAATCAAGCCTTTTGTCAAATCATCATAATCTGCCAGTACAACAATTATCCAATAGGACCTCGTACTGGGCTAACCGAAGGAAATACATATAGCGGTGTGAACGATAGTGTGATCGAAAAACGCTAATTTGCCTGTCTGCTGTTTTCAATTATATGGCCTCTACACGTCTACTAACGACTATAGAATGAACCGTTGCTGTTGGGCTGTTAATCCGTTTTTTTTTTGTTCATCGAAGAATCGGGCCATACTTAGCCGCATTTGAAGATAGCTTCTGGAAGCCACTTACATCCAGAAAAATGGCACAGTTTTTGCGGTTTGCACGTTTGGGCGGTGGTGGCATCATCGGTCTCTACTTTGGAGCTTGCTTAACAGTCAGTGATGACACAATTTCTTGCAAAATATAAATGATAGAATGATATTGATCCGGATGAGATATGGTTTAACAGATAGAACTGCTTGCAATTTAGCAGCCCAAACCATGTATTGAAATCACAATTTGGCGACGAAGAGATATTGGGAAACGGACTCGTAAATTGGCTTTTGCATTTTGTTTTTTCTTTAAGGCCACCTTTATGTATTGCTGGATAAACTGACAACTTGAAAACCAATATTGTGACTGTTATTCATTAACTCAACAAAGTAGTTAACAATTTGATTGGCAGGTTGATTCTGAGAAATTCTTTTGACTGTTCTTCAACGGCTGATGCGAATTGAATCTATCTCTTCACACAATTTCATTATTTTTCAATACAATGTAAGATTATACTTGTTACAAACATGCCCTTAATCTTCCGAAATTCTCTTACATAAGACAACGGTTTAAGGCTTACATCTACTGATTTAATACTGATTGAAGAAAAAAAATTATATTATATATATCAACCTTTATATACTTACATACTTACTTAACATATGAATAACAAAATTATAATTCATTGTTTACAAATTTATTATTATTATACAATTTCATTATTTAGTTTAACTTTAAACCTGAACGAAAAAAACCGTCATTTTGAGAGAGAGGAAATTCATTTTTATGCGTTTTTAAATGCATGTTGAAGAAAATAAACAAAAGAAAAACACATCACAAAAAACAAAACCATCGACAGACTATGTAAGGTGCCTTTATTTTTAAATATTAAGTTAAAAACAATTGCGTAGTTTGTTCGTATTTTTTGTTGTAAAGGAATGACGGTATTCTTAGTTCAGGTATTTATTCCTATTTTAAATAAAGAATGTTATTTTCTTAGAAGAAAAACTTTACTTAATTTCAAAATTTATATTTTATTTGTTTTCCCAGTTTTATTTTTGTAAATTTTACAGTATCATACGTACTTAATAATTTACACTGAGAAAAAAAATGTATAGAAATGTAAATAGTGTACGCATAAATGTTATGATTATTGATATTGTTATTAATGTGGGAATTTTTAATAAATGAAAACTATTGATGTAAAAGCAACGAGCATAGTTTATTCAATCCATTGTCTCTCAACACCATTTGAAATAAAAAAACTCTTTTATATCTGTATTAAACTGTTGTCATTGATTTTGGATAAACAGTCTTGTGGATTTCATTAAAAATCATGTCCATAGTTATGTTGTCATTTGATTGTATTTCTTTTGGGGAGTAAGATAGGCACAAGTAAGAAGTATGTTGCAAGAAAAAAGTATTACTTACAGGAAATGAGAAAAATAAGTATAGGGTTTTCCAATAAGGACTTGACAACTTTTTTTTTAAATACAACGCAAATCATTTGAGATATTTCAAAAACTTTATTATCGGCTTGAAGTACAATCAAAGCATTTATGAATGGAACTCGACTTCGTTCATATGGCCATCGCGGGCACGTTTGCAGCGGTCGATTCGCTGGACTCAATTTTCAAGGACTCGGCCACACATTTCTGCCGAAACGGCCGCTATTTCGCGTTCAATGTTGGCTCTGAGCTCTTCCAACGTCGTCGGCGTGTTGGCATAAACCAATGACTTAACGTAGCCCCACAGAAAATAGTCAAGTGGCGTTAAATCGCACGAACGAGGCGACTAATCGACTGGCCCATGTCTTAGATAACACGCTCACCATACTTACTCTTCAATAAATCGATTGTAGCGTGTGCTGTGTGGCTTGTGGCATAATCCTGTTGAAACCACATGTCGTCCAAGTCTATATCTTCCAATTCGGGCCAAAAATAATCGGTGATCATGGCGCGATAACGCTGACCATTCACAGTAACGTAACGATTGTTATCGTCGACGAAAAAATATGGCCCAATAACGCCGCCGGCATGCAAACCGCACCAAACAGTTATTTTTTGTCGTTATAACAATTATAAGTTATAAGTGGTGATTCATGAAGCACGACCAATAATGCATATTTTGCTTATTAACGAACCCATTGAGCCAAAAATGAGCTTCGTCACTGAAGATGATTTTGCGATGAAATTCATCATCTTGGTGCATCTTCTCCAGAACCCAATCGCAGAACGTACGTCGCTTTAAATGGTCTATCGGTTTCAATTCTTGAGTCAGCTTGATCTTGTATGGGTGTAAACTAAGAACCTTACGCAAAATACGCTATAATGTGGTCTGAGCGATGCCCAATTCTCGAGAACGCCGTGGAATTGACTGATTTGGATCATTTGCTTCGGACGCCTGAACGGCAGCGATATTTTCGACACTTCGACCAACCCGTTGTCTCACTGATACGGGAACATCACACAACGAATATGTAGACTCAAATTTTTGCACTAAACTTGTTATTGCCTGTCTATTAGGGCGAGAATTATGACCGAAAAGTGAAGTTAACGCTCTTAAAGTTGTAGTCACCGACTCCGAATTTCGGTAGGCAATTTTTACAATTTGCAGACGCTGCTCGTTCGTGTACTTTACCATGATGAAAATGTTGAGTTTATTGAATAAACTGACAGTGACAGTTTGATGATTAGTGAGAGAGTGCGTTCACAAATTAAATTCAAAGTTGTCAAGTCCCTATTGGAAAACCCTTTAGAAGTGATTTTAGACATAATGGGTGCCCTGATAGCAGCTGTCAAAGTATTCAGTAAATTTTGTCATTTCATCATGCTTCGTTTTACGCTTGCCGGACGTGTGCAAATTATTAAAAAATATCGAAATTCCGGCTAAGTTGTAAATACGCAACGTGAATTTCGTCGTGAGGTGGGCGTAATCATGGCTTTATTGTGCAGACAATTTGTCGCACCGTGGAAAAGTTAGAGCATTTGTACACTCTTTTGGATCCTAAGCCACCAACCAGGCAGAGATTGGTGCGAAATGAAGAAGACATAGCCGCCGTAGTGGCCAGTATTGAAAAAAAAAAAATAGAAATGTAGATTAGGCGCCCATCAGCTGAATCGCCAGAGAGTCAACTCGGCTCATTTTGCCGTTGAATTTGGGCCTACATCAGTAATGTAAGTATTTGTAATAATTTAATGTATTTATAACAAAAAACATTTATGGTTCTAGGGCAAAAGTAGTTAGCAACAAAAAGCAATTAGAACGATTGGTTCAACTGATGGTGGAAAATGAAAACATCGCAAAGAGAGTTTGCCCAAAAAGCATGTTGCAGCAAAAGTGGGAAAGTTTTTCATTGGAGCTGCACAGTTTAAGTCCTCCACAGCGCGATTGACAAAAATGGCAAAGGGTATAAAATGTAAACAAAATATCCTTTCTCAATACTAATCCCAATTATCTAGGTATGGGCAGATTTGAAATGTAAAAAAAAGGAAAATAAAACAGAAGTTACTGTAACAGCTGCCATTCAACTGATGGAAATGAATATGTGCGTAAATCCCCCTGGACGTGAATTTGGCTGTGATGACCAAGTTCATGATGTCAGCATTAATACGATACAATTACGATACAACCCCTACAATAGAAGAAGAACAGCAAAAAAAAAAAGAACAGTTGAAACAAGAAATATGAATGCAATGGTAGAACGGAAAAATCTCTTGGAACAGCAAACTACTGCACAAAAAGAATATTACGAACACATGACGAGCCTCATAACGGATAAAAAAAAAACCATGAGAAATATGGAACATTATGGTAAGAAAAGTGTCAAACAAAGGGACGAAATAATAAAATTAAAAAAAGAAACATTTAAGGCGTACATAGAGAATAAAGAAAATAAGAGACTGGATAGAAAAGCCAAATTAGAGCTGAAAATTCAAATGCTGGAGTTTGAAAAGCAAAAACAAATCCTTATGGAATTTTAGTGAAAATGAAGTCATTTTTTTTAAGTTTTTTATCAAGTATTATTAGTTTTATTTTATTAAATACACAAATGTGATATAAATGTGAAATAAATTAAATTACAGAGTTCTAACAATTTGGTGTCTACGAGGGGCGTTCAACATATTCTCGGTATCGGGGTGAAACTGTAGTTATATATATAAATTGACTTATTTGTCAAGTAATACTATTACTTTAGTGCATTCATGTAAAATTTCATATAAATGTGATTATTAATTCGCGTTTTATCTCTAGTTAAACAGAATCATAATGGCAACTGAGACGATGATGGTGAAAATTGAGCATCGCGCTGTAATTAAATTTCTCACTAAGCAAGGAAAGAGTCAAAAAACTATTCATGAAGAGATGGTGGCTGTTTACCAGGGTTCCGCACCTTCATTATCAACTGTGCAAAATTGGTCAAGTGAGTTCAAGAGAGGCAGAGAGAGCATTGAAGACGACCCCCGCTCCGGCGCCCCGGCTACTGATTGTACGGGAGAAAGCATCAAAGAAGTCGAAAAACTTGTTCTTGAGGATGCCCGAATAAAGGTGAAAATGATGGCAGAGATCACCAAGCTTTCAATTGGTACCATTCACACCATTCTTCATGACCATCTTAACCTTTCAAAGGTCAGTGCAAGGTGGGTGCCACGAATGCTCACAGCGCCTCAGAAAAAAGTGAGAATCGCATGCTGTAGAGAGCTTTTGGACATGTGTAGTGAGAACGCGGACGGTGTTATGGATCGAATTGTTACTGGGGACGAAACATGGGTTCACCACTATGACCCAGAAAGCAAACAAGAGTCCATGCAGTGGCATAAAAAAGGAACAGACCCCCCGAAGAAGTTCAAAGTCACTCCGTCTGCCGGGAAGCTTATAGCCACAGTTTTTTGGGACTCAAAGGGAATCTTGCTCATTGAGTACAAAAAAAAGAGGTGAAACCATCAACGCCACATCCTACGCTTCCACTTTGCATAATTTGCGGGAGGAAATTAAAAAGAAAAGACGGGGTAAACTCGCAGCGGGTGTGTTGTTTCTTCATGACAACGCTCCTGTTCACACGGCGCGAGTTTCCAAGGCTGCTGCGCGAGATTGTGGTTTCGAAGAAATCCAACACCCACCCTATAGTCCAGACCTTGCCCCTAGTGATTATTTTCTGTTTCCGGATTTGAAAAAATGTCTTCGTGAAAAAAGATTTTCGGATGATGAAGAACTCAAGTCGGCAATAAATGGGTATTTTGCAGAGAAAGAGGAAATTAATTTTTTTGAGGGTTTAAAAAAGCTTATCTCAAGATGTAACAAATGCATTGATGTTAGAGGAGATTATATTGAAAAATAAAAACAATTTAAATTGAATTCGCATTTTCCTTCATATCGATACCGAGAATATATTGAACGCCCCTCGTAATTTGAATCGCTACTTCAATAGTGCTATTACTGACTTCATCATCAATTATACTCTGTTCTTCAATTTACTCTTCAGGCGCAGGGACATTAAAGTCTACACAAATATTGTGTAAAGCTGCACAAACATTTGCAATTTGAATAGCCTTTTTAGGCCTGTAATCCAACTCAAGTGCTCTTAGTAGACACCTAAACCTGTTCTTGAGAACGCCTATTGTCCGTTCAACAATGTTTCTTGCTTTCTCGTGTTTTTTTATTAAACGCACTTTCCTGTGAAGATGGGTCAGGGTTGTGGAATGGTGGCATCAAATATGGCTTCAAAGCATATCTGCCATCACCTAATAGATAGTGCATGTAAATAAATACATATGTATTAAGTTAATGGCCGTTTTCGAAAACGTCATTTGATTGTCATTTTGATCTTCAAATTGATCGTCATTTGCAATACTTAAGGGTTACGAACATCAAACTGAAAACGTCATTTGGTATCGTTGATCTGTGTCATCCACATGACGTTTTTCTTGCAAGAGCATTTGACGTTTTTGAACAGAGCAAAATGGAACCCTTAACAAAATTTATTGAGAAAGTGAAAAAATTAGCCGATTATATGTACTTACTGTTCACGAGACTGAGATTCCCCTGAATATTCGGATTCACTCATTTTTTTTTCCAATTTTTTTAATGCACAGCGCAGATTTGTGGCTGCTTTTTTGCAGCGCAGTTGACGTTTATGAACATCTGCCCTGCAAACACTGCATTATCGAACATGCTGCAAATGTAGTGTGATTTATGATGTTGTTTTCGAACAAAAGACTTTCGCAGCTTGCGTTTAAGAACATTTTGCAAAAGCAATTTGATGCAGATGACGTTTTCGAAAACGGCCAATAACATGATTGTGTACCTAATAACCAAGTATTCCTTTCTCCTTTTTTTTTTACACTTGTTCCAACTTCATTTTGAGGGAAGACATGCTGAAAACATTGGCATCATGTTATTTTGCGCTAAAAAAAACGGATTTTCATCTCATCATCACATACCTGAGAACATAAGTTAATATTAAATAACTGAAAGTTTCTATTTTAAGAGATAACTGACTATCATGGCATTTATACTACAAAATCCCTTTCTATTGTAATACGCTTGTTGCAGTTGTTTTTTAGGTGACGCAACTTTGATATGCGTCCCATCCACACAGCCTATTACGCCCGGTATTCCATTTCTTTCGAAAAAAATGTGTTTTTGTCCGTATTTTCTCAGTATTGGAGTAATTCAACTTGATCCACTTCGGACAAATATGTTCTTCGAGTACATTAAAAACATCTTTTAAAACTAGAGTCACAGTTGACTGGGCCAGACCTATGGAATGCTCATTCCCGGCGCTGATTTGATATGACCCATGAGCACATAACTGCAATGCTGTGGCAAGCTTTATGACGTTTGGTGTCGACGTAGTTCTAATTGCTGGCTTTAATTTTCCTCTATTTCATGCAACAAATAGGCAAATGCTGGTTTCGATAAGCGAAAATGTTTAACAAAACTGAAAAGCATTACCCATAAGAACGAATTTCGATTGCGGAGTTACATATCTACTTACATACTTTCCTCTAATTCTAGAGGATTGGAAACATCCCTTAACTGTCTTCTTCTTTTAAGAGTTTCCAGGAAAACTGAAGACTGTTTATCATCATCAAACCACAATTCCACTGAACTCATTTTTATTTTATTCTTTTAATTAAATATTAAAACACAAATGAAATTGTCAAATATCATGTCTCATTCACAGCAGACAATTTATTCACAATTGTCAGAAATTTTATCAAATGAGTTACACAATACCGATTGTTTTTTTTGATTGACAAATTTATCAATCATCAATTGATTGATGATAATTGACACTCGCAATAGGGGTGTAAGATTGTGCTGATTGAAGAATTGAAGCCATAGAAAACGCCGTGAGTTCGCTAATTGGGCGCTGAAAATGTTGACCGGAAATCCGGATTTTGGCCAAAAAATCATCATTTTCGGACAAGGAATAGACAAGATTAGACAAGCAAAATTGCCGCTATTGGAGGGAACACAATTCACAAGTGTTCGGGCAAGCATAAGCATTAATGCATCCACAAAGATTGACCGCACCAAACGGTTTATGGCATGGCGGCATCGTCGGACCTTATCTTCTTCGAAATGAGGAAAGTGAAACCGTTAACTTAGGTATAGAGCGATGTTAACTGTGGTCAGAGATCGACAACGATATATTGGAGTTGTCCTTCCAACAAGACGGCGCTACATTCTATACAAGCAACTCAACGTTTGAAGTTGTGAAGGAGAAATTTGGCGACTGGGTCATCTCACGCCGCCGCGATCATGCTACGCAAACAAGCCAACCACTTTGGATGAGCTCGAGGCGAACATTCGATACGCAATTGCCGGAATAACGACGCACATATTGGACAGAGTCATCAAACATTGGATAGACCGCTTGTAGCACTGCCAGGCGAAACCGAGACTGCCGTTTGAATGATGTGCTCTTCTATACATAATGGCATGAACGTAGCTTTAAAGCCAGAATCTATTTTATATTTCTCACCGTTGTTGTTATATTTAATTTTTTTCTTCCTATCGGTCTTATCTGGTCACCCTTTAGTAGAACATACACTGGCGATCACTAGAATGAGGCCTTACATTTTGCAATCGATTTTCACTCTTTATACCTGTTTAAAATTTTGTACCCGCAAACTTTTACTACCTGTGAACAGGTACATATTTTCTCAACAGGAAGTCATAAAATTAAAGGGTAAATAAGAAACGACTGTTGGAATTTCCCAAGACCAAATAATGAGCTACTCGAAAAGCGTAGAAAAAGATACGCCACTAGGATGAGGCCATTGCGAATATTTCGTTGCAGCAGTTCACGTCAGCGATTTTTTTCAAAGTTTTGTTAAGAATATTTAAAAAAGCGTTGAAAAGAACTGCTTTTATTTAGTTAAAAAAAAGGGTTTTCGAAAGACTTAGACAGCGACAGAAAGAGGAAAAATAGATGCTTTCAATGAGTTACGAGTTAGGCCGAGAAATTGCAAGGAGGCTTAATAGAAGTAAGACTGTTGTAAACAGTTATCTTGCGGATCACAATACTATGAGAAAAATAAAAAAGGACGCACAGCAGAAGCAACAACATTGCGAGAAAAGCAGTTAATTCTACGGCGTGCCTCAAATTCTGCTCTACCAGCGACTAAAATAAGAGTTAACAGCAGAGTATCAACCAGCATAGCAACGGTCCGAAAAGTGGTACTATACGGAGAAGAAAACTTAAAAAGAAACCTGTTGTGAGGTAAGTACACAAGAAGAATCGAATGAATTTTGCAGGAGAACATGTCGCTTGGTACAGTGAATGGAAGCGCGTTGTCTTCTCGGATGAAAAAAAGTTTAACCTTGACGGCCCCGATGGTTACAACTTTTATTTCCATGACCTAAGAAAGGAGGAGCTTATTTTGGCAAGACATCAAAGCCGTACATCAGATGTAATGGTGTGGGGGGCTATTATCTACTATGGCACAATCAAGTTGGAGTTTTTGTCCACAACAACGAATGGAAACAACTACAAATGTTTGCTGAAACGGTCATTTCCAAAAGTGAAAAACATTTTCGAACCCCTGCCTTTGATTTTCCAACAAGACAATGCAACCATCCACACTTCCAGGGTTGTTAGAAGTTGGATTCGATCAGAAGACGTGGAACTTTTGCCATGGCCGCCCTGTTCACCGGACTTAAACATAATCGAAAATGTTTGGCATGGTTATGAAGGCGGCAGACAATTTGAAGACAAGGACACTTTAATCGAAGCTATTCGTGATGCCTGGGCCCAAATTTCTCCTGATTATTTAAAAAAAAACTGGATGATTCTATTCCAAACCGTCTTATAGAGGTCATATTTAAAAATGGCGAGCATACTCATTATTAATGTAGAAAAACGTAATAAATAAATGTTTTAAAACCATAAAATGTAAACATTTTATTAATTTTTTCCTTTTTTTCGAAGATTTTGCATGTGGCCTCATCCTAGTGGCGCATCTTTTTATACACTTTTCGAGTAGCTCATTATTTGGTCTTGGGAAATTCCAACGGTCGTTTCTTATTTACCCTTTAATTTTATGACTTCCTGTTGAGAAAATATGTACCTGTTCACAGGTAGTGAAACTTTGAGGGTACAAAATTTCAAACAGGTATAAAGAGTGAAAATCGATGGCAAAATGAAGGGCCTCATTCTAGTGATCGCCAGTGTATATATGTAAGTAAGGAGGCATTGAGTTTTATTAGTGTTGACACTTATTTTTAATTGAGAGTTCCCCCAGTCTTACGAGTTCTTCGCATAAATTTAAGATCAAGGGCTAACACATTCACATACTTGGAAAGCTTTTTACAATCCCTACATTCAATTTTGGTGTCTCCCTGCTCATTTTCATTTTAAAATAATTTTGAGTAAAAGTTTCAGTAGAAACAAAATTATAAGCGAAAAAAAAATTACGCTGTGTAGTAGTTTAATTTTATATAAAGTATGTGCGAATATACGAATATGTCGCAGATAAGTTTTGAACTTGAGCTAAATCAAATAATTGCTTAGCTACTCTCGATACATGTGTATCCCACACAGTACCTTCTATTTTTTTAGTGGGAGATGATTGCCTTTCGGGCTGAGCTTAGCTTTGATAGGGATGTTTACCGTTCGCGCGTAGCTGAAAGTTTAGAGCTACGTTATTTAGTACGCCGCTTACTAAAATGCTGCTTCTTTTCTTTATAGCAATCACGGCATATCCATAGTTGTTCAAAATGCTTTTGCCGGACATATCAGATTGAATCGTCTGGACGACGGCGATGTCTGTTTTAGGGCGGTCTGGAGCTTTCAGTAATTATTTGGCTGCACATCGCTGTTCAAGGTCTGAACATTCCTTGTCACTGAGTTCGTCTTTATCCAAAGATATTGGTTGCAACGCAATAGCAAGACTTTTAAGTAGAGATATTTCGGAGCCAGTAGCACTCGGGGACATGAGAGCTGCGGTTGACTCATTAACGGTTCATCCGCTGCAATTTCTATGCAGCATTTTGATGAGTCTTAAAAACCTTGTCGACCTTCCTTCGTCTGACCGTCCTTCTTCTGAGCTTCATGATACAAGGTGGTGCAAAATTAATCACCCTATCGGAAGATGGTATAATTTTTGCAAATGGCGTCGTACGTCAATCACATTTGAAATTCTGTAAGTACAGACCAGCTGTTTTGGCACTTAGTGAAACACAGGTAGGTCCCCGCCCACACCTCTCAGAT
This sequence comes from Volucella bombylans, assembly GCA_949129095.1. Taxonomy (NCBI): domain Eukaryota; kingdom Metazoa; phylum Arthropoda; class Insecta; order Diptera; family Syrphidae; genus Volucella; species Volucella bombylans. Next base: position 332,683,745 of record OX422140.1, on the reverse strand, counting down.
CATTCTGATCTGAAGCTAGTGCCATTATTCTTCTCTCACCGCGGTCTCGCCATTTATGTGCGTAGTGATGTAGCTTACCAAACTCCACCACAATGTAATCTATGTTCCAATCCGGAATTCAACTTCATGTGGTTAACATTCCATCTCCGTAAGCAAATTACCCACTACTGCTTTATTTACAGAAGCCCCAAACTGGACAGCAATTCAACTTTTAACGAGTTTGATGCGCTGTCTGACACCATTCAAAGAATTATATCCCTGTATCCTCATACTGAAATCGTTATTACGGTCGATTTCAATATACACAATTCTGGGTGGCTTCGACATTCTGGACAGACAAGACCCGAAGGACGGTGAGTTGAGATCTTCACTGCGGAAAACAACGTAACGCAGCTTTTAAATGAGCCCACGCGAATACCAGACGTTGATAGTCATACCGCCAACACCCTGGACTTGTTTTTAACTTCTCACCCTGATAAGTACACCGTTGATGTGCTCTCCCCTCTAGGCTCGTCGGACCATTGTGTCATATCAGTTAGAGAAAAAGTTCCTGAAAGAACCGTATGGCAATATAAGAAAGCCAACTGGAGCGGCCTTAACAGCTTCTTTAGGAATTTTAACAGGTCGTTATGTTTCCTCGATAACGACGTGGATGTCGCTTCTGATATGATTACAGACACCATTCTCTTTGGAATGAGATCCTTTCTTCCTCATCGGATGAAGAGTATCAAACCAATAGAAAATTCATGGTACGACTCGAGCTGTAAAGAGAAACGTTTTTTCGGTCCTTCAAGACCAACCCGACAGAGGAAAACCGAAAAAAGTTCAAACGACCCAGAAATGACTGCAACGCCTTTCTTAAGCGTGTGAAATTCCTATACGACCAAAAACTGAGGCAAAAAATACTGCAATGTCCCAAAGGCAGTAACAATTTTTGGTCTTTCGTCAAAAACATTAGAAATTCCGCCTCATCCTCCATCCCGACGCTCATTTAAAATGACATTCCAGCTGTCAACTCTTTGGACAAGGCCAATCTACTTGCTGCGCGCTTTGCGGCCAACTCAGCACTCCCAGATTGTGCTTTGTCTCCGCCTACACTTAAGTGCGTCGAATCTTCAATGGGACGAATCTACTTTCGCACTCGTGTAGTAGCAAGAGTACTTAAAGATCTCGAAATACATAAATCCGCTGGTCCAGATGGTATATCTCCCCTTCTTCTGAAGAGGTGTTCTTTCACGCTGGCAAAACCACTGAGTAAGCTTTTTCATCAATCCTACTCTTTAGGACTTTTCCCGAGCAGATGGAAACAGCATTTGTCCAGCCCGTCCCTAAAAAAAGGCGAATCATCTTCTCTCTCCTCCTACAGACCCATTGCACTTACGTCCCTTCTTTCCAAGGTCATGTAAACGCTGATAAATCGTCAGCTCGTGAAATATCTCGAAACACGAAAACTTTTCAATGGCCGGCAATACGATTTTCGCAGCAACTGGTGATTTAATGACATGTCTCATCGAAAAGTGGAAGCGAAGCGTACATAAATCAGCCGAAAGCTAGATAGTTGCACTTGATATTTCTAAGGCATTTGACAGAGTTTGGCATCAGGCTCTTTTGTCGAAAATGCGTGCATTTGTAATCGACGACTCTCTTCTTCAATGCATTAGAAATTACCTTTCGGAAAGTTCAATTTAAGTTGTCTTGGACGGTTTCAAGTCTGATATTCACAAAATAAATGCTGGTGTGCCCCAGGGCTCTGTTCTGTCTCCGACACTCTTTTTAATTTTCATTTATGATCTCTTGACTACTACTTCTAATCCAATATATTCCTTTGCTGATGACAGTACTCTTTGCTTTTCATATTCGTTCCCGGACTCACGATCTGCTCTTCGGGTGTAAAACGAGAACGGCAGCGTATGCTAAGCTCATTAAATTCAGATATCAACAGCATAACCAATTGGGAAACTATCAACAGAGTGAAATTTAGTGCTTCCAAAACACAATGCTGTCTGCTGTCGCTAAAGCGAAATTTAAACACCCAGCCATTATCCATGAATGGCACTTGCATCGTCGAAACCGAAAAGCTTTCCATTCTCGGTATGTGTGTCAATGACAACTTATGTTGGAATGACCACATATTTGATATCGCCAAAAATGCTGCGAAATGTCTAGGTTTCCTCAAGCGATGTAAGAAATATTTTACCCCCTTTGATCTGGCCTCAATATATAAGGCATCCGCCAAAATTGGAGTACAATGCCCACATCTGGTCAAGTGCTCCTAAAACATCTCTGCACCTACTAGATATTATTCAAAACCATGCGATAATACTTATTGACGGTACTAATACCAGCCAATTAATTGACACGCTCGAACACCGACGTAATGTCTCCATTTTCGGACGTACTCTAACATATCGTGATTCGTTCCTTAGCCGTACAACCCGCTTATGGAATGCCCTGCCGATCTCTGGATTTCTTGGTCGTTATAATTTGCAAACATTTAAAAACAATGTACATCGGTACCTCTCTTTTCTTCCTCACTAAATTTCCTTTGCCCGCACTGTGAACAATCACCTTAAGGGTACACAAACACCTTGAGCGAGCCCTCTTTATAAAAAAAAAAAAATTGTGAATTAGACAGCTGAAGTATACAAACGGACAATCAATGGAGCGCTATACTCCGCAAGAGCGTGGAATAATTGTGTTGAGGTTTTTGATCAATAATCGGCCGGTGGTGTTAGCGCAGCGTGAATTTCGAAGTCGATTAGGAAATCGTATCGCGCCAACTGGGCAAACATTCCGGCGCTTATCTATTCGACTCGAACGGAGTGGAACCACAGGAGACCAAGGCAAGGCGTGGCCGCCACTGGACTGGTCGTTCGGCCAAGAATATCGCGGCTTTGGCTATCGATGTCGCTGAGAAGGAAGAAACATCAACCAGACGACGGGCCGAAACAGACGGACTCTACAGCGAATTTTAGTGATAGACTTACACACGTTCCCGTACAAAGTGCAAAAAGTGCATCAGTTAATGTCTCCTGACCGTCAGTCGCATGTGAATTACTGTAAAGCCATCCTCAATCTCAGCAACGAAGAGAACGATTTCGTGTCGAAAATCATCATGAGCGACGAGGTGCATTTCCACTTAAGCGGTTACGTTAATAAGCAAAATCTTCGCTTAGGGGACACTGAAAATCGTTCAGGCGGGAGGAGTGATTGGGCCGCATTTTTTTGAGGACGCCATCGGTAATATGGTCACTGTTACTACAGGGCCGTGATAAACGATTTCTTACTGCCGGAATTGAATGAGCGGGGCTTGGTGAACACACACAGCATGAGCCACAATGGATATTGTGAAGGAAGCGTTTCCTGGTCGTGTAATCTCCCGTTTTGGCGATTTGCCATGGCCAGTAAGATCGCCCTATTTAACTATCGAAGACTTCTTTCTTGAAGCTACTTGAAGTCGCAGGTTTATGCCAACAAGCCTCAGACAATCGCAGACCATAAGGAGAATATTCGACAGGAATGCCAACAGTTAGCACCGGAAATCTTGCGGAAAGTCATGGAAAATGCGATAAAACGAGCACAAATGTGTATCAACACTGATGGCATCCACTTGGCGGATATCATCTTTTGCACTTAACAGAAACAATTGTAAGGTCCAAGTAAAGATTTTCATCATTCAAAATAATTTTTTTTATTTCGTAAAAAAGTAATTCAAAAACAAAATTGGATGAATAATTTTGCGACCCCTTGTATTATAGTCTTGCTATTTTCTCCTTCTCAATACTCGCGCTTTTGAATTAAGCAACTCAAGTCCTGTTAGACGAGACCAAAGAGGTAAAATAGCGCGATTCAAGAAGTTTAAACATCGGCAGGTTGATTCCGCACAGTGCCTTGCTTAATCGTACAACTTCCGTCCACCTACCAACAACACCCAATGCTTTCAAATGTTCTTAAGAAAAAATGATTGCAAAGCGAGGATCTCTGAAGTTGTTGGACATCGTCCCGTGTGCGTACATGTATGTATTCTGCCAGTATTAAAATGCAAAATTTTGGAATAATATTGCTTAGGATCCTGTGGGGGACCCTAAGGCATTGTGCAAGTATGTTGAATGCCCGAGCGTCTTCTCATATAAAATAACGACCTTGCTGATTATCTGTTTCGGGTTTAATTTTAAAAAATACTTCTTATGGTTGTCGCACTTGCAATGCACGTAGTATTCGACATTTGATTATAAAGAGACCACAACAAATTCCCCCATCCGGAAGCAGAGACCTAAAAAAGTAACTTATTTCAAATGCCTCTGTCCACTCAACCGTTCACGACTATTTAATTGGTTTTCACAAGTTATTACGCCACAGTGTGTCTCCATCACTAGCCAATGTGATTTCTTTCGGAAGCTGAGCCATGTTTCTCTTGCTGGTCATTGGAATTCTGCTTTACTTATCGTCAGCCACATCCATTGTGGTGGAAGATAATACGATTATGTACTTCAAACTGCCAACACTAAGTGTGTTAAATACTCTTGGTTGCAACACCGGCAAGCTCAGTGGAAATTTCATCTTAAAATGTCCACGAAGTACACCTGGGAGCAAGGTTGAATCAATGAAAACTTGTGCCATAGTAAATGAGAAACACTTTGCTCAAAAGCCTGTTAAGCCATTTTGGAAGTTACTAGGATTTTCCGACGTAGAACAGTCTCAGAACCAATCGAATGAGAAGTTTTCAGGTGCATTGCTACCAGATGGGGTAAATCAAAAAAGTTTTCAAGAATATAAGCATAGAAGACGCGGTCAAGCAGTGAAAGGATATCACAATATTTATCACAGAGATGAATTCGTTCAGGATCACATATTTTACGATGATCTGGATCATTCAGGAAGTTTCAAAAATCATGAAAAAAGTCTTGACACCGAAGAAATCTAAAAGTCTTTTCAGATTTCTACCCTTAATGTTGTACATATTTGTTACATATTTTTTACACCAAGAAAAAACATTTATATAAAAAAATGACAAAGATAAAGGACTGGTTTTTGTATGGTCCTTAAGGAAAAACAGGCAATTGCAATTCCCTGTTGGAGTTACTGGTCTGATGTTTTTAACAATTTTCATTTATGTAGGTTCCTGACCCGTAATCGCATGAAGTTCTCAATATACAGGGTGTCCCCTAATTCATCAACGATAATTCGGGAAACAATTCGAATGAGAAATGATTTTGTGTGGTTTTAGATAATTTGTAATTTATGTGTGTATTAAAACAGTTATAACAGGTGTTCAAAGTGTCCTCCTTGGTTTTGTAAGCATGCTAGAGCCCGTTTTCGGATTTCACTTCCAATTCACTTAAAGTTGCTATTTCGGTTGAATTTCATTCTTTCATTCTTCCGTATACAATAAAATCCAATATTGTAAAGTTTGGATATATTGCAGGCCAGTGAACTGGTTAATTTCTTCTTATCCAACGATTGCCGTACTATTCGTCTAGCCAATTCTTAGCCTCACGACCGTTGTTGCTTCCCAACAAAACCGACCCCGTGTGAGGAAGAATGGGATATTGTGTATTTGCAGGAAGCTAACTAATCGCATGAAATAAAAATGGAAAACATAACGAATAATAAACAACACAAATAACAAAAATTAACACAAACCAATGAATTCAAAATAAACTTCACCGCACCACAAACTCTTTGCCACGGGACAAGAATGAGACAACATGCCGAGCTGCGAAGGAGATATCGATTTCGCTTTGACGCATCTCAACGCCATTTAAAGAATATGGTCAGAATCGCTGATCAACAGCAGAGAAAATCCAGGATGGCCGAATTGCATGTGAGTGAGATGCACTGTTCAACACAATGCACTCTAACACCCGCTCCGAAAATATGGGGGCATTTTTGGTGATGCTGTATAACAATCAGATCTGTAAAGCACTTAAATATTTCAGGACTTCAGTGCTCTCAAGTACAATTACTAGGTACTCGTACTTGGTACTACAGTACCTTGGTACTGGTACCAGTATTTTTCAAGCACTTGCGTATAAGTACCAAGTATCACGTACTTAAGTATCAAAGTACTTGACCAGTACTTCAAGTACTTGACTAGTACTTCAAGTACTTGACCAGTACTTCCAAGTACTTGTTCAGTTCTTCAATTCAAAGTACTTTATTTTGGTCTTGCACAATTTTTATAAATAGAACATGAGAGCCAACATGAGAGCCTTTCTCCGGCTTTGGGAATGAAAACTACATTGACTTCTCTCCATGACAGTGGAATGGAGATCAATTCTAGACAACTCCTCATGATATTCTCTAGTGTAGGCAGCATAATATCTGAGGATCCTTGTAGCTCGGCAGGTATTATACCGTCCGGACCATCAGACTTGTATGGTTTGAAACTAGGAGCGTCCAAAGCGGCTTGTCTCTTGTAATCAGACCATGAATTCTTGGTCACGGTTGCAGTAGTCCTCCTATTTTGGTTACTACTGGCCGCGAATAGTTCACTACCTGGAAAGTGGGTGTCCAGTAGCGGGTTAAGTGATTCATCGCTTGAAGTTTTCCAAGAACCATCGCTTTTTTTCAAACAGCTGGGCATCATAGAATTTGTAGAGAGAATTTTTCTTAGTCTCAGAGTGATTCTTTGTATGAGTACCAGTCAGTCTCTTTTCTTGTGCTTTTTGCTAGATTGAAAAGTTTCCTGCAAACGTTTCTAAGCGGTCCCAGTACTGATGTCCAGCAGTGGGGCTTTTTTTTTTGCCTCTACGTTGATAATTCCGGAATGCTGGTTGCCAGGGAATAGTATCATTCAGGCTGAATTGGTTGTATCTGTGGTCTGAAAATGAGTGTTCAGACGATACCATCAAGTTCGTTAGCATTTGAGTGATGTTGTCGGAGACAAGAGTGATATCTAGCATTTCCTGTTGGTTTCTTGTTATAAAAGTCTGCCCATTGCCAATGTTGCAAACAATGAGGTTTGTACTTATAATATAATTAAAAAGTTACTCTTCTCTATAGCTGGTGTCGGTACTGTCCCATACCGGGTGATGAGCATTAGCGTTGCACCCGATGATGAGGTCAGCTTTTAGCGTTCCAGCTTCCAGTACCACCCTTTCTAGGTTATCACCAGGAAGAGGGCCCACATGATCGGCCAAGATATGCCGATGCCAGCCAGTAGGATCCTTCGGCAGTCTCTAGTCTAGCAACGGTTAAGTCGGGGTTGCTGAGGTTAAAAAGTAAAAATGCATTAAGGCTACTTTTAACTAATATACACGTTCTAATCTTACCTTTGTTTCTTGTATAGAGCGGAGCGTATACAGGTTTCCTAATTGCACAAATCACGCCTTCCACGATCTATGGTTCCTGGATTAGATGATGTCTGCTGTGTTTTTAGAAAGCTGAAGGATTTTTTGAGTCATGGTCATTGAGTCATCATTGCTACAATTTACCAAAGTAGGCTCCACCACGGTGCTGTTCGAGTCCTCCGATTCTGAAAATGTACCCAAGACCTCATCTTCATCTCCTTTCAATTTGTCATCGGAGTGTCAGAGGAGGACACCCACGGATTAGTTGTCGCCTTGGATAAATTCCATTTCAGGAAAGGGTATCGACGCTTCAAGATCTAATGTTGAATTTGCATTTTCAGTTTAAGGAGAAGGAGGTTGCTTATAAGCATCCAGCTCATCCTTTTTATAAACCCTAAGGTCAATTGACTAGAAAACGAACCGAATCATGCCTTTAGTATGCGCTAGAGGGTTAAGGGATTCCTTATTCCCCCTTCACGCATCTCCACAAAAGCACAAAGTGCATCTCTTCCATCCAAGCCCCAACGCGTTTCATTCAATTTAACCCCTGCCCCTGATACCGTCACTGCTCAACCACCCAAACCCCCTCCCACGGATAATAACAACTGTTTTCCCAATTTCGACCTTACAACAGGAGCCAAATACCTAAACTTTATCAGCTCGCATATCTTAAATCCCGCTTCTAGCTCGCCTTCTCCCTCGGTTTCACAGGCCCCAGTCCCTATTTTTGATCCCCTTTCGCTGCATAACATTAAATTGACCCAAAAGAATATAGATACCACAGAATGCCGTTATGCTCTCTCTAGGCTAAGGGATAAAAAGATATACGAAAATATACGTCTTTTTCTCGCATATCTCTACGACAAATCCGACTCTGTTTGCTTTGAGGGAAAAACCAAAAGAAGTGTCATGGTCTCCATCCAAAAGGAAGGCCTTCCTACGCATATAACTGGTCTCAGAAAGCTTTACAACGGGTACCACTAAATCTTCGACACACCTCCTCAAAAGGTTGCGGATGACCTCGCTGCTTTCCGCAGCTATGTACATTCTAAAAGAGTTTCTCATCTTCAGCTCAGCCGAGCTGACCACGACAAATTTTTTCGTTCCTAACTTCCCTTCTTTGCCTGCATCTCATCTACACTCAAATACTCCTCCACGTAACAAACTACCTCTTACATTTTACTACCAAAACGTAAGAGACTTGCGCTCTAAAACTCGTGCTGTCTTGTCTGAATCACACGGTCTCTCTTTCGACGTCTATGCTCTTACAGAAACCAATCTGATCCCCGACATAAAGAGCCAGGAGCTATTCTCATCTTCTTATAATGTTTTCCGAGATGACGATCACTCTCTCCCTATGTTTAATGATCCTGTCATCCCTAAAGTTGATTTTCCATGTAGAGGTGTCCTACTTGCCATTCACAATAACCTCAACTCTTCTCTCATTGCTATCTCTTCTTCTGTTAAGCTTGACGTTGTTTCAATTAAAATAACACTTCCCAACAGGTCCCTGTACGTTATGTGTTGCTACATTCTCACAGCTCAACCTACTTAATCCTACATCCTTGCTACGAGTATTAAAGCAATTGACCAAATAATTTACCTAAGTGATTCCATCGACGATATCCTTATCTTTGGTGACTTTAATCTGCCCCTGCTAAAGTGGATTCCACCGGATGATCACTTATTTTCTACCGCGTCAAACGCCAGTTCATCCAAGGAATGTCTTTTCATTGATAGCATAACATTATTTTCGCTACTGATCCTATTAACTCCGCAGTAACGTTGTCCCCCTTTATCCTATCAACCGCCGACAACTTTCACTCCCCCGTTCTTCTCTCATTTTTCCATAACTCTCCATCCCAGCTCACTCCTTCAATTACCATATCTTCTTAAACCTTCCATAAAGCTAATTTTCTCAAAATCAATACCTACCTTAGCAAATGTTCTTTTGATTTTACCAACTTATCCTTATCTGATGCTGTCTCCATTTTCTACAGTGAAATATTTAATTCCATTTCTCTCTACGTCCCCTTTTCACGGCATAAAACATCATCTATTTCCCCTCCATGGTACAACAGAAGACTTCGCTCTTTACGAAACAGAAGAAACAAATTATGGGCAGTTTTTCTTCTCACCAATTCTTAATATGACTACTCTAACTATCTTGGAACTTACCTGCAATTTACCCAGCTCTATAACTGCCTCTATCAGCGCTTTCTCGACACAGCGCAGACCAACCTTATCAACGATCCTAAGACATTTTATCAATTCGTCAACTATAAAAGAAAATCAGACGGTTATCCCCCCTCTCTCTCGTTCAATAATATACCATCGATCGACCCACATATTATTGCTAACTATTTTGCAAACTTTTTTAAAAAGTCAGACAACCTCTTGTACCCGACTCCATCTATTTCAAGTGCCCTCCCAATTTCTCAATTGGCCCCTCTCTCTCTCAACCTTTTGATCCCACCCTTATCGAAGAAAAGTTACAAAATCTCAATGATGGGCTCTCAGCAATATTTCTCAAAAAGTGTGCCTCCAATCTTTCGCACCCACTTTCCTCCCTCTTTCATCTGTCCCTCCCCCAAGTTTGGAAGACCTCTTTCATAACTCCGGTTCACAAAAAGGGATCAAAGAATGAAGTAACCAACTACCTTCCCATTGCTAAGCTTTCTCACACACCTAAAATGTTTGAAAGTTTTTTATATGAAGTTCTAAGCTTTCAGTACAAGTCACTTATGTCACCCAGTCAGCACGGATTTCTAAAAGGTAAAAACATAGATGAATTCGTATCTTTTGCGCTTATACGAAATGGCAACGTAATTGACCTTATTGCTACAGTTTCGCTAAGGCCTTCGATAAAATATCACATCAACTGATCCTTTTCAAATTGTCATCCTTCGGTTTTGACCCCATATTGTTAAAATGGATATCTTCTTATCTGGAGAACCGTTACTATAGCGTTCGCTTTAGGTCAGCCTTCTCAACCCCGTGTTTAGTCAATTCTGGCGTCCCACAAGGCAGCCATCTAGGTCCCCTCTTTTTTATTTTAACTATAAACGATCTTGAGAAGATTATCAAACACTGCTCCGTATCCATTTACGCCGATGACACAAAGTTCTCCAAAACTATTTCTTCACCCCAAGACTCTGTTCTCCTTCAAGAAGACCTCGATAGGTTTTCTACTTGGTGTCTAAAAATTTGCTTTTAACTTAATGTCTCCAAATGCCAATCAATGACTTTGTCTCGTAAGTCCAATCAATCCCCACTCTCGACCTTATTTTCTGCATGACCAACCTGTACCCCAGGATCAATCCCTTCGCGACCTTGGAATTTTATACGACAGAGAGTTAAACTTCCGTTCGCATATTGATGAGATAATCCTTAAAGTCAACTTATCGCTTGGTCAACGTTGGTCTAAAGAATTTTGCAACCCTTATGTGAATGTTAAGTGACCTTACATTACCCTTGTCCGGCCCCTCCTTGAATATGCCAGCCTTGAATATTTCAGCGAATTCATATATCCCGAATCGAGAACATTCACCGTCGTTTTCTTCGATTTGCTCTTCATGGACTACCCTGGAGTGACCCATTTGTCTTACCTCCCTATCGCAATCACCTCAAACTTCTTAACCTAAATACCCTCGAAAAACGCAGAGACGTAGCTGACATTCTCTTCATTCATCGACTGCTCTCCAGTTCTGTGGACTGCGCTTCCCCTTACAATTCTATTTACTTCAACACTAACCCTCGTAATTTACGCTGTCCTCGTCTCTTCTATATCCCAACCCACTGCACCTCTTATGGCTCTAACGAAGCAATCTCTCGCATGCTTCGTAAGGTCAACTCAAACCTACCCCTTTTTGATTTTAACCTGAGCACTTCTCGTCTTAAATTTGATCTCCTCCACCATTCCCTTACTTCCTAACCCTAAAGTAGGCTACACACTATCATTTTTGAAATGACATTTTTGCTGGAATGACGGAGAATGACGCATTAGAAATGATAATGTGTAGGCAAATTCCATCATTCATCATTTTTCACAAGTTGAGTTCGCATCGGTTCGGAAGAAAATTTCTAAAATAATGGCTCCTACTGAACCAAAAGAACTTCTGGGGGAATTTATTAACTGCAACAGAAGTCACAGCGTTCTTTGGGACATATCAAACAAAGATTATTACCAAAATAACTGTTAAAAAGTGTTGCAAAGGAGGAATCCGAATCCTCTGGTGCTGGATTAGACGACGTGTATGTAATTTTTTAAGCCATCTGGAGAAACCAGTGCCATCATTTTCGACAATATCCGAGTCTTTCGAAAATGAGGATGGAAGTGTAAGTAAAACAATTATATGTTCTTAAATAATCATGTACTAATTATTATTCAGTTCATATTTTATTAGTGTAATGAAACAGTGCACAGCCCTATTCCAAAAAAAAAAAAAAAAACAAACAGGAAGAATTATTATCCATGGCGTGGACAAAATGGAGAAAAACGACAAGGGAGAAGATCAGCTCCTCAACTCTGCAAGGACATGGGCAGATAAATTACGAAGTCTAAGCCGTAAACGTTAACTGATTGTGGAAAAGAAGATAAACAATATTTTTTTTGAAGCACAAATGGCAGAAGTAGTGCCTGAAGAAGAACAATAAGACATAGAGCAATGCTCGCAGAAAAATCGGATTCTTCTCCCAAGTCCTTCACATCAACTCCTTATAAATTACGTGTTTTCACTCATAGCCCATCCCCATTGGCTTGCATGAGCCCAAACTCATCAAGTGCATCTTGTCCATCAACGTCATACCAACGTTCATCTACTCCGTCACCAGCGCTTTCGGATATACCAAGCTTATACAAATCACAAAATTCACCATTTATTTAGTATTAGTATTAGTATTAGTTTAAGTGAACAATAATTTTTATAATTTTTAAGAAAATAAACATTAATTCTTTTATTTCGAAAATCGTATTTAATTTTGTCAACAGTTTTACATAAAATTTTATTGCCAAGGGACTTGTCCTGTTGTATTGAAATAATCGCAATATTTATCGCGAACTTCTTTTGCAGTTTGATAATTGTTGTGATTTTTTGCATTTCTTAACGGAGGAAGTTCTACCCTATTTTTTCTTTTTATAATTTGTACTTCCTGTATATTTTCATACAACATAATAGATTTCAAAGCATATTGTTTTTTATTATGCTTTATCAAAAAATTATGAAGGTAGCAACAGGTCATTGTCACTATTGCAGCTTTTTGAGGATTTAAACGCATAGGCTTTTCGAATATTTGGAACCGAGAAGACAGTATTTCAAAAGCATTTTCAACTACTGCCGAACACGACTTAAGCGATAGTTAAATATTCGTTGTTTCTCACTCAAATTTTGTTTGCTGTAAGGCTTTAAAAGGTTTTCAGTCGTCACCAACAAAAACAAAGGGTAATTTAGCTTCTGACGCTGGCAAAAAATCTTCTTCAGTAATGTTCAAGGAATCATTGATAAATAACTGCCAGAAGTTTGTGTAAAAAATTACTCCTCCATCCGATACGCGGCCATTCGCAACAACATCTTTCCAGTCCTCTTTGTTCTGTGGCATCTAAAATTTAATATAAGTAAAAATACATTCTTATCCTATTTATCGTTGTCAACACTTACCGCAATATAATGTTTCAATACAATATTTATAGCTTGACACGTTTCAATAACAATTTTCCCGACTGTAGACTCGCCCATGACTCCGCTATATTTCAGATCCGCAAAGTTCCTTCAAGTGGCGAGAAACCTTAGCATTATTGCTAGTATCTCATTAGGCGTTATTGTACTTCTTAAATGCGTATATTCTTTTTACATTAAAGGCTCAACTAGGCTTTATAAATAATTGTAGTTATCAGCACTCATTCTAAAATAATTTTGATAGTCCTGTGCTTCTGTGTTCCGGATCTCTCGAATAATATTGCAGTGTATATATATATGTCTTTTAGCAATCCACATTTTCACCCACTTTGTTCGATTAACTTTTCTTTTTGTTGATAGAGCAAAAATATTATTATTATTATTATAATTTATTAACATATAATTAGAATTAAATGCTAACATTAATTGTGCGCTAGCTGCGAAGCCTTTCGGCTCTACTGTAACTAAAAAGTACATATACAATATTATATTATAAATATAGTAGATACATAGATATATAAATATTTCATAATCATTGTTTTAGGATTTTAGATTCGTATGATATTTGGTTACATTTGCAAATTAGATCTACTGCTAATGAAGTTGTGCATTTTAAGGATATTTACTTGATTAGTGTTTCTTAAAAACTCGTAGGCTGTTGATTTTAGGTTGAGTAAGTGGTTTGTTGGTACGCAGGACTGACAATTACCTATTCCTAAGATATGTTTTATGTCGAATTTGGAGTTACAAACTTGGCATAGCGGTGGTGGCTCCTTTTTGAGGAGATGTTGGTGAGTCGAAGCTGTGTGGCCTAAACGCAGCCTTACAAACGTCGTGATCTTTTGTTTTGAGACTTTGGTGGGGTAAATCGGTTGGGATCTGTCTGTGTTAATGAGTGAATAGTGGTGGTGGTAGTTCTGCCAATCCAAAAGCAGTCTAGACTTAATCTTGTGGGTAATATTTCGTTTCATGTCTAGTTTAGTGGATATCGCAAATTTATGTACAGGAGCGCGGTGTGCAAGATTGGCAGCGGCGTCGGCATGTTCGTTTCCTTTGATCCCCATATGACTGGGGACACATTATTTTTAGCTTATTGGGTGGTTTTATAAGACAGTCTCTGAGAGAGAAAAAATAATACACACACAAGCAATTTCTTTGTTATTCATTTAAAAAAAATAAAGATAAACTCAACAATGAACAAGAAAAATTGAGAAAATTTTCGAAAAAATGTCATTCCTGGAATGATAGTGTATAGTTTGGAATGAAATAATGAGAAATGACAGTCTAGGAATGTCATTTCAAAAATGATAGTGTGTAGCCTACTTAACTCTTGTTAGTTTTTAAGTCCTAGTTTTTAATTTAGTTTAAGCTTGCATTAAGCGAAATAAATGGGGGTGTTAGCCCTAAGGTGAGAGCACATAAATGATAGTGAGAGCAGTCTCTTTTTTTTAAAGTTTCTTTCTGTAAAGCGATAGCTGATACGAGTAGTACTAAATACTTACATTTTCTATCAGTTCAATGAGAGGAAACTTTTCAAATTTGAAACAAAGCAAACACCAACCGAAATATATGACGATTTGAAATTTTTTTTACTGTTTTTCATAATTGTCAGTTAAACTGTTCCCAAAATTTGTACGTACAGTCAGGAACGAAATTAATTTGGATGGGAATGAAAACGAGAGTATCACTATCGTTTTACAGAAAGCAAATCTTCGCCACTCTCACCTTCATTTGAAAGAGAGTCAGCTATCGCGTTACAGAATTACCACCCTGGTTGTTCTAGAAGGCTCTGTTGTGGGGCCTCTACTATTTTTAATTTACATCAAATCACTGTTTAGCTTAGATTTTAGAGGCATACTTACTGTATTTGCGGACGTTGTGGCCTATTCTTATGGCTCAGAGAGTCTTTTGAATCTGGTTTCTGATATAAATTGGGATCTGAGTTTATTGAGAATCTGGTTTCCTGGACACACCTTGATTATTAGCTCGAAAACAAAAATGATGTTTTTCAATTTATCACCGCAAAGTTGTCTCGGAACGGAGTTTTGGTTGCACTCACACTCACTTATCAGAATGTGTTTTTCTAACCCCACGGAATCTTTGAGGTAATACTCTCGGTCCATAGTAAGACATTTGTCTTACCTGCGAAATATTTGCTCAACGAAACTTTTGAAAATAATTCACTACGGAATTTCTAAACTAAAATTTAGAATTGAATGCTGCCCTTGTTAATACTGCAAAAACATGTTTTAAGGAATATTTGCCGAAAAAATCGTTTATATCCCAGTGATCCACTATAGGGTTTTCCAATAATTGACAACTTTTTTTTTAAATAAAACGCAAACCATTTGAGATATTTCAAAAACTTTATTATCGGCTTTAAGTACAATCAAAACATTTATGAATGGAACTCGACTTCGTTCATATGGCCACCGCGGGCACGTTTGCAGCCGTCGATTCGTTGGACCCAATTTTCAACGACTCGGCCACACATTTCAGCCGAAACGGCCGCTATTTCGCGTTCAGTGTTGGCTCTGAGCTCTTCCAACGTAGTCAAGCGGCGTTAAATCGCACGAACAAGGCGGCCAATCGACTGGCCCATTTCTTGCGATAACACGCTCATCATACTTACTCTTCAATAAATCGATTGTAGCGTGTGCTGTGTGGCTTGTGGCATCATCCTGTTGAAACCACATGTCGTCCAAGTCCATATCTTCCAATTCGGGCCAAAAATAATCGGTGATCATGGCGCGATAACGCTGGCTATTCACAGCAACGTAACGATCGTTATCGTCGACGAAAAAATATGGCCCAATAATGCCGCCGGCATGCAAACCACACCAAACAGTTATTTTTTGTGGACGAAGTGGTGATTCATGAAGCACATGTGGACTTTCACCCGACCATTAACGCATATTTTGCTTATTGACGAAACCATTGAACCAAAAATGAGCTTCGTCACTCAAGATGATTTTGCGATGAAATTCATCATCTTGGCGCATCTTCTCCAGAACCCAATCGGAGAACGTACGTCGCTTCAAATGGTCCATCGGCCTCAATTCTTGAGTCAGCTTGATTTCCTATGGGTGTAAACCAAGATCCTTACGCAAAATACACCATAATGTGGTCTGAGCGATGTCCAATTCTTGAGAACGCCGTGGAATTGACTGATTTGGATCATTTGCTACGGACGCCTGAACGGCAGCGCTATTTTCGACACTTCTACCAATCCGTTATCTCACTGACACGGCAACATCACATAACGAATATGTACGAGTAGACTCAAATTTTTGCACTAAACTTGTTATTGCCTGTCTACTAGGGCGAGAATTACGACCGAAAATTGGAGTTAACGCTCTTAAAGTTGCAGTCACCGACTCCGAATTTCGGTAGAAAATTTTTATAATTTGCAGACGTTGCTCGTTCGTGTACTTTACCATGATGAAAATGTTGAGTTTACTGAATAAAATGACAGTGACAGTTTGATGATTAGTGAAAGAGTGCGTTCACAAATTAAATTCGAAGTTGTCAAGTCCCTATTGGAAAATCCTTTATTTCGTGAGATGAAAAAAAAATTATGTTGAAAAAGCCGTTTAGAATTGATCAAATATCATCAAATATTCCTTTAACACGGTTATCAACCTTGACAGTGTGAAAAGCGTTTATAAAAGTGCTAGGCACCGATTTGGAGTTTCTGGTTCGTTTCCGGAGTATAGTGTAGTTGCTGATTTGGGATTTTAGGCAAGATAAATGATAAGGTTTTGGATTCGATAACAAGAAGAAGAATCCTTTTCAGCTCCTGTCCAAAGTCTCAGGTAGAATTCTATGTAGAAGCTCTTCTGACCAAAATTTTAAGATTAAGATAGTGAGAGGTTGTCAGTATGTCAAAATAAGATTGCCTTATCTGCTCAGAAACACTATTGAACAGTAACTGTCCAAGTAACATATTTGGTTGCTTGGGGGTGTAAATTACAAACTAACCGCCATCTGCCCAAAATTATAGACATCCAGACTCCATGAAATCACACGGCAAAACAAAATAAGCCTATGAACTCCAAATAGTCTGTGCAGTTTCATCTAATACGAGTAGATTCACCCCGTATGGCACAAATGGGTTGGGGGAAAGAAATCTAAAAATAATTTATGATTTCAATGACTCCGCTCACTGACGTTATCGCTATGCCACATTCTGGCACGTATCTGTCAGTGGTTCTCGGAAGACACTGTATCTCGATGATTAATGTGACTGCCTATGTACGGGGTTCAAGTCAATTGCTGTGTTTTCTGTGATTGGTTCTAAATTGAAGAATCAATGTTTTGATTTCCGCTCCCCGAGTTCGAGCACGAGTATTTAGGATTTGTTGATGGCTTATCGGGCGGCACATTTTTTACTTGCAGATTTCTTTCAGCGCTGACATCATGGACAACGTTCTTCTTATGTCGTACGAGTATGGCTACTGGTTATGGCATGTGTACTTTGCATGTGTATGTGTACTGATTGCGGCTTTATGTACGTACATCAAACGAATGTTTACCCTAGTCCATTTGTAAAGAAACAATACAATTCCAACTGTATTTGGGTTAGGTACTCGTACTTTGTTTGTTTACTTTTTATTCATTTGTTGTAATACGACAAATCATTCGAACAAAAGCTGTGGCACGTGGGTAAAGATTGATTTTCAAAAAAAAAAAACAAAAAAATAGCTTCCGTTTGGAGAAGAGTTCACTGAATTACGTGTATACTATCATGGAAATTTGATATGTTTTAAAAAAATGGAAATGTCTTGTTAACCACCGTAAGGTTTTATAGAAATTAGTTAAAATTAGAAGATTGAACACTATGCGCAGGAAAGATTACGTGACTGACATTCTTAATCATGGCTAAGCATCAGCTAAATTCCATCTTTAGGACTGACCCTTAGTTAGCACTGCTCTTTGGTTGCCTTGTCGTGTGAAAGTTACTAAGGTTCTGAATAGAACCCAGGTGAGACGTCGAGGTAAGCGCCAACGATGCTCAAACTAGACGTAAAACTACTCCAGGTGGTACTCGCGATAGCGACAATCCACCCCTGGTCTTTTCGGCTGAGGCTGGGGACACGGGTTCTGGAGGCTTCAACCAACTTACTACCAAAACTTACCGGTGATTAAGGCGCTGACCCATGATCTGCTGGGTCACTTGATTCCGATGACTCCTGCGACTCTTTCTATGACACGTTCGGTAGTACTCTAGGCACTGCTTGTTGCGGTTAAACTCCATCAGAATAGAGCAGTGGTTGGTCAGAGTGCTGACGGTTTGTCTCGGAAAAACGAAAAAGTGGAACGGACGCCAGAAGAGACATATTCTGAAGGACTGTGGTCTAAGGGGCATTTAAATAGAAAACGGAGACTTGGCGCAAACGCACGACATTTAAAGACGGCAAGTGTTGTCGAAAGCGCGAGTGCTAAAATTCTCACTACCCCAGCGACGACGGAGAAGGAAAACAGGACGGTAGAAGTGACACCCACTGAAACCAACCAATCTCCCGGATCTGAAACACCGCCCTCCTCGTCTGTCCCGAACAAGGCCAAGAGGAAGAAAGGCGGCAAGCAACCAGCGGTGGTTTTGCAACCAGCAAAGGTCGTAGTTCTGGTCGACGGAAGTTGGCTAATGCGGTGAAATTCCCGCTGAGAAACAACTCTGGTGGTGGCTTTCCCAGCGCATAAGACCCTGCTGAAACCAGTGTTGCAACCAGAACGAGTTGCAGTTCCGGTAGACGGAACTAGGACATCGCTGGGAAAGCAACCTCTAAGAAAATCCCGAAACGCCAAAAAGGACGGGACCGGTGCACCATAAGTATGCTGCCATCTCCTCTCTAGCGCTTCGAATTGGGAAGGCTGGCAGCAATGACTACAGTCTGTACGACGCTGAGTGTAAACACTGTGTCGATCAACTGTGGGAGCTAGCCAAAGCAAAGAATGTTGGCATTTAAGAAGAGGGCTACGATATAGAAAAGGGAATTCTTAGAGTGAAGTGCACCACGCAGCAAACTTTTGAAACTTTTGAGTTCGAAAACCCACCTCTGGAAACTAAGTTTTTCAAGGTTTTCCGGCAACTAAAACTAACGTGCGCCATCTGCTGGGTTCCGGGGAAACTCAGGGAATGGGGGATGTTCTGATGCGTCTACATACCCAGAACCCTGGACGTGGAAAATTTACTCTCACAAGGAGAGAAAGAATCACAAAGAAAGAAAGATAAAGCTTCTGACGAAACCGTTAAGTCTAGGTATGACTCACATCCCTATTTCCACCTTGGAAGGGTACATTTCAACTTCGTTCCAGATGAGTACGGATAAGAGACGACCGCCTCAGTACTCATCTACAATATTTTGTGTACTCAGATCAACCTTCAATATTCCAAGTCTGCTAGTGTATCCTTATGTAGGAGGACTTCCGTATTTAATACAAAATCTCACATAATTTGTGGAATAAACGCATCGGATGTTTAAGGGTTTTGCAGACATAAGCTACGAAATGAATGGAGAATGACACAAATTCGTGATTGCCTCTGCCTATTTTCCCTATGATTCGTTTTTGCCACCACTACCGAAGGCAGTAGCTGAACTCACTGAATACTGTCATTCCAGTAAGATGGGACTTATATATGTACTCGTATCATATGCTGCGATGCTAATGCTCAGAATACTCCAGGGTTTTCGTCTGACCTGATTGTTGGCTCTCTGCCAACTTTTGCTACGGGAATAAAATAGCAAGTAATCGACTTAATGTTATCCAACAAGCATGCTAAGGAGATTGTCAGACCATAGGTACATCGAATTCAGAATCAGATGCGACGTCTCGACCTAGTTAAAGAGGAGGAATCCGCAGAAAACCAACTGAAGAAGGATCTCGGTAAGGCCAACAGTGCTCGTCCTAAGCTCAGGGCATAACAAAAGCTAGAGGAAGTTCTTCAGAACCTGAATGGTACCCACACTAAGAGTTTTGAAATGGCATGTACAGCTAGAAAGCAATCGTGCAGATCGCTCGTTCCTTGTTGGAACGCAGATCTGCAGAGTCTTCGTAAAGACGACAGAAACCTTTACAGATCGAAGAAATAGGAACATAAGAAGCTTATTCGGATTTCGAAAAGTGGCTCTTATAAAGACTTTTGCAAGAAGATCGCAACTGTCAGTGAAACCAGTAGGCTGGTCAAAGTCCTCAAAAGGGGAAGGGAAGATTCCAGGCTGGAATCACCCAGAAAATCTGATGGCACCTACACTGAGTCGAAAGTAGAGACTCTCCGTCTCATGCTTCAGGCTCACTCCGTAGGTAACCTAATCAGAACTAGCTCCCAACCAGCTCGTATTAATGAAGCCGCTAGTAAGCTGAATAACACAACACGCCGTAGCTCTTATATCTCATCGGTTGTGGTGACGGTTGAGGCCATTAAAAATGTTGGTGCCTCTCTTCCTGGCTTCCCGATGACTGGTGCCGGCGCCATTCGAGTATACCCAGTTATGTTACAAAAAGGTATACGTCGGCTGCTAGCCTGTTACTGTCATACATACCGAAAGCCTGGCGAGCAGTAAGAGTAGCCATTATACCGAAAATCGGAAAGAGGACTACACGTTAGTGTAGACCTATAAGTCTGACTTCCTTCATATAGAAGAACATGGAAAGAATGGTCGAGATTCATATGGGCAAACCTGTCTTGCGATGCAACACGCCTACCAACGCGGAAGATCTTGTGAGACTGCGCTTCAGAATCTGATAGGCTGAACTGAAGAGGCACTTGACAAGAAGGAATAGGCCCTGGGCATTTTCATCGACATTGAGGGTGCTTTCGACAATGCAACTTTTGACGGCATGTGTAACTCTTTCAGACAACACGGCGTAAATGAATGACTAGTTTTGTGGATAAAAGAAATGCTGGTGAATAGGAGATTGATGAGGGTAACGGGGGTTACTTGCAAGGCGACGTTCTGTCTCCACTATCATGGTGCATGCTGATCGACTCACTGGTCAACGCGCTCAATAGTTCTGACGCCTATACATAAGCATACGCAGGCGATGTATCTATACTCTGTTGAATCTTGTCTAGCGACTGTCTGCTCTAAAGTGCAGGCAGCCCTAGACGTGATCGACGATTGGTGCACTACAAATTGGCTTTCAGTCAATCCTCTAAAATCTAAGGTTGCTCTCTTTACGAGAAGGAGGTATTCTTCTCGTGTTTAAAGGCATCACCATCCAATTCTCCAAAGAAGCTAAGTATTTGGGTGCCATCCTGGATAAAAAAAAACTTCTATGAACTAAACATGTTACGTCGAAAGCCTCTAAGGCGCTGTCCGCTTTCGGGCAGTGCAAACGAGCTGTCGGCAAGACATGGGCTCTGTCACCGGGAATGGTCATCTGGATTTACACGGTAAAGATAAAGCCAATCGATTTTTTCTGTGCCCAAGACTAGTTTCGGCCAGAATCTAAGCTTAAATCCTTGCTGAATCCTCTTACGACATTCAAGCTAGTTCGAGAATGCAAGACATCACTGAACGTTGTCATAAGGCTGAGCTTACTGAGTCTTGTCTGTTGGTTGGGTTTTATATGAGACTCCCCAGGTTGCAGGTAGACTAAAAGAATGTTTTCCGACGTCTCTAAAAAGTCAGTTACATTCCCGCTGTACCATAACAGGAAAGTCTACAGGTTCCTTTCTGGCATCGTGACGGGGGCACTAGACACTTCATGTGCTGGGCATAAGTGCCCAGTCTCCGTGTGTGACGCTTGCTGTGAAAGTGATGAGGACACCGCGGAGCACTACATCTGTGAATGTCCGGCTGCATGTACTCGGCGTTGACTTTCTGGATGCTGATACTGTAGGCATTTTATCACTTACTCATATTTTTTCGAAAGATTGAAATGGAATGAAAAGGAACTTACAAGGAGTACAATTGATTAGTTCTATGCCTGAGTGTACTGTTCCGACAGAAAAAAAGCGGAAAAAGATCATTTAAGCGTTGGGATTTCATTCCAGAGATTCTTTTTTCGTTTATGCTTTTCTCGAAGGTTACATTTATGGATTCCACAGGAAGGCTCCAATCCAAGTGCTGTATCCTATATTTGGCTGATTTATTTATTTCTTAGGTAGAACGAATCATTAAACTTGGGCGATGAAAGCCAACTTCCGTCCATTTGATCGAATTGAAATAAGATAAACTTAAGTACAACATAGCTACTCGACCATTTGGTCCAGATGCTGCTTGACAAGGATTGCGTCAAAAGGGGGGACAGACCTAGAATTAAGTAGGTTAGTGTTGGCAGAGATAAATAGTAGTAAAGAGCAGCTGTCAGTATTACCAGCTAAAATCTAATCAGCAAAGAGTATATTGGCAATATTGACGTAGAGAGAGAGGCTGTAACTCTATAAATTTTGGTCGATCAGTGTAAGGCGGTAAGGTCAAGTCATTAATCCACGGAAGTCCTCGTAAGCCGAATCGGAGAAATCTACGTTGTACAGCTCCTACCCGGAGAATGTGTTTAGTGTAATAAGGTGACCAAACTTGGCTGGAGTATTCCAGAACAGGGCGGACAAATGTTATGTAAAGGGATTTTGTGACATAAGGGTTGGAGAATTACTTGGACCATCATTTGATAAAGCCAACAGCAGAGCTGGCTTGCTTTATGATATTATCTATGTGGGAACGAAAACTGAGTTTACTGTCATAGATTACACCTACATACATATAGTAGATCACTCAATTCAATAAGATTGAATAAGTGACAGGCAGTTGGAAGTCGCTTACGAGTTGATGCTATTGTTTGACATTTGTTGACATTGAGATTGAGGCAATCCATTTGTCACCAAGTAGAAAATATCTACAGATTATCTTGCAGTGGAAAGCAACAAGCGGGTGGTGAGATATGTTGGAAAATTTTCATGTCGTTAACTTAGACGGATATACGAGTATATGAACTTTCGATAATAGAGTCGACATAATTAATTGTTAGATTGAATAATAAGGGGCCGACATGGCTACCTTGAGGTACTCCGGAAGAGGGTTTTATGGGGATGCAGACCATGGACCTAAATAGGATATTGTAATGTCGATATTTTTAGTAGGATTAAATCCTGATGATAAAACTTTTAAAGTAAAGACGGTTAGGCTCTTGGATATGATTGGCAAACGCCTGGCTAGCGAAGCCAGCAAAACGATTTACATTTACTTGGGGAATGGCGGATGTTGCATCAGAAAGCTTCAAGGAAGATGGAAGATATGAACATTAAAGGAAGACATTCTAATGGACGAACCAGAATGGGCTCACCCTTGTAATCGCTTAAAGGACGACGATCTTCGGATATGCACGTGGAATGTTCCGACCCTTCACAGGCCACGTGCAGCTGAACTTTTAGCAGAGGCCCTTGACTGTTATCACATAGCTATCACCCCAGTGCGTTAGGATGGGCCGGACAGAAGGAGAATGAAAAACTGTGATATACACTGTTTAGTTATGTTAATAAATCTTTATTTTACTTTGACCTTGCAAAGATTCCAAATTCCACTTTACAAAAAGAAAAGAAAAGCACGTGTGTGTGCTGGCAAAGCAAAAATTGAATACGAAGAAAAAAAAAGAAATAATTTGACAGCTTCATTGTGACAGCAGTTGCAGTAATAAGCTTGGCAAAAGTGGTGTTGCCAAATCTCAGACATACACTATGATGAATGCTATAGGAAAATGAAACAGCGCTTATTTGCCATTTACTGTAGACTTAGGCAAGAAGTCTTGAGCTTCCGATACGTAAGCGAGCATATTATGACAATACGCATCAAGACTAAATTTGCTAAATTTCTACGAGCTATTGGACAAGACATAAGATAGCAAAAGAGGACATCTTTGGAAGGACATTTGGTAAGCATATCCTATACTACACTACGTCTAGCAATGGACTTGGGCTTATTTAATTAAGGGCGAGGGAAATATCACTATAGTCAGCACACGGTTTCCTCATCATCTGGGACATGGCGGTCTACGGATGCTGAAACGCTAAATTCAAATTGATCATACTGCAGGGCCCCCGCCCAATTATCAAGGCTTTGCCCGCCAATGACGTTGTCTAATAAAAAGCGGGGGCAGTGCAAAGTAAAGTCTTATCGTTACGGTTTGCAGATAATGCCACCGAAGGTTACTACGATTTGACGAGTTAGAAGCGGCCGGTCATAGGTCTTGTTGACGACAGGACCACCGGTAGTTCCT
This sequence comes from Volucella bombylans, assembly GCA_949129095.1. NCBI lineage: Eukaryota > Metazoa > Arthropoda > Insecta > Diptera > Syrphidae > Volucella > Volucella bombylans. The sequence goes on along the minus strand of OX422140.1, from coordinate 332,659,558 downwards.
ACCAGACTTAAGTAACGGTACCAGGTGGGAGTCAGGAGCCCCGGATCTCGGTCCGGGCCTGACTTGTAGAGATAGGCCCCCTTGTGGGAGCATTATGGTGGCTGTGGTTTAAACCCAAATTGCGGGAAGGGTCTTCGACTCAATGTAGAGTTGCAAAAAGTACTGGGTGCTGGACCCTAAGATCAGCAAGAGGTTTTAAGTCGGCCTCGCCTCATTCATGGAGAGCGATTGCAAGGCGTATCCTTGCTCCCGTCTAGTTTGGGGGATCCCGTGGACTAAAGTCTACTTGACAAATGTCTCACGTAAAATCCAAGACTCTATGATCATACTGCGATAGTAAGCCATACCTGCAGTGTTCTATATATACTAACTTTCTAGCTAGCCAACATTGCCTCGGATCACTACCGTGTTGAAGCCAAGGTGCGAACGCGGATTTCTTAACAACAAAGAAGAACTACTGTGAGTATATATAACGTATAAAAGATATGCAAACGCGTATTCCGAATTCTATCAACAACGCTGCCAACGTATCATCAGAGACGCAGCAACTGATGTGGTTTGTTTCACCCGACCATCACTAATAAATCCCTGATTTGATGAAGAACGCCGGAAAGTACATGTAGGTAAACAAGAAGTGTACAAACCGGCGCTACAACGAAAGATGAGAGCCGCTTATGAGCTCTATGGGTAGAAGAGACGGGAATAACATTGGCTTCTCCAAAAGGACAAAAAAGATCACGAGAAGCGTGAGATCGAAGATATTGAGGGAATGTACTCCAGGTACAACGTATGGAAGTTCTACTACCAGGTAAAAACGCTTTAAGGCAAGAAGACCCCTACAGAAGAAGCCTGTAGATATGAAGAAAGAAACCTTGTAGTAGAGTCATAGCAGTCACGTGCTGAGAATATGGAACAACTTTTTCTGCAGACTGTTTAACGGTGAAGAAGCTAAATATCCTGCCGTCAAGCTGAATAAACCATTCAACTTAGACGATAATAGCCAAAACTCCTATCCACCTGACTAAAACGAAGCAAGGATAGCAATATCTTAGCTAAAATCCAACAAATCAGCTCGAGCTGGGGGCTTACTGGCCGAGGTATATAATGCTGCTGGAAATGACTTTTCCCAGATGTGGTCAGGAGAGTGTATGCCTGATGAATGGAAGCTCAGTATTGTTTGCTTGATTCAAAAAAGGAGATCCCGTCAACTGCGCCAACTATAAAGGTCCTATCTGCCATATTGTGTGAACTTCTGAAAAGGTTTAAGTTTGCAGTGTTTATTTTATCTGTCGGATCAGAGTAGTTAGACAAAGCATTGTCCATTGTTCCATTTACTAGAATTTCTCAGTCTTTCGTACAAAGACGAGTTAACGTTTCAGTGATCAAGTGCCTATCTGGTACCCAAATATGTAAGTCTGTGAAAAGCAAAATCTGGTGTCATTGCGTGGCATGTCCACAAATTAGCAAGTAATATCGTCAAGGCTCCAGTACAAGGACCATGTCTATCAATTAAATTATTAAAGATGGCCTTGAGAATGCAGCCCTTGATGTGAATATCATGGGGACGGAGATTCATTAGTGCGTCATGTACTCTCAAGGCAACCGATGCATAGGATCTAATTGACCTTATCATAGCCGGGTCAATCCAGTGAACCCTCCTCGGTTACAAGCTAAATGTTTTGGTGACGGCTCCTTTGTGCAGTGATATGTCTAGTTTGTTATTCAGGATGACACCTAAATACTTAGCTTCGTAGAAGAAACGCATTGTGATGCCTTTAAGCGCTAGATGAGTCAGACTAGTCAGCTTCCTTCTTCTCCTAAAGATAATTACGGCCTGGGCTTTGCACAAACAGTCGCAACGCTTGATCCAACAGAAAGCACAGTTACGTCATCTGCATGTGCCTGGTCGTAAACATGAGAAACATTGAGGCCTCCGGAATTAGGGTCCTTTTCACTGGCATTACCTTTTTTCAAAACTCAAGTGATTTGTCTGACCGTGTGACATATGCTGTCAAAAGATGAGTTGTCAGGAAGACTCTCAATGTCGACGAAAATGTGCAGAACACACTACATCTTGCCGAATGCGCTTTGAATTCTAGCCAGAAAATTTTGAAGTGGAATTCATTGGCCTGTAAAAATTTCAATCCTCTTCCAAATTAGTCTTGCGTGACTTATTTACATTTTACCTTTTGTTTCGGTCTGAGTGCAGGCGGATCATTTACGGAGTTGTAGAGCTAAACTTTAAAGAGTGTCCTGTAGCTTTTTCGCGGATTTCTCGTCTTCAACAAGGCGGAGACCTCGCATTCGCTAAGTGGTACTAACATCCGTCAGCGCTTTCTAGCCGAAAATCTCCCTAGTGTACGAGTATCTATTGGCCAGCGTGAAATCGATTATTTACTGTCTTGCCTGAAAGCCGACATGTTTACAGGACATGATCGGCACTTACGCTGCTGCCCGAAAAGTTTACAGAACATTGCAGGATATCCGTAAAATTACAGTATTCACTGAGTTCGACTTTGGTGGTGGCGGTAGTTATAGGGGAAATACGCTGACGTAACGGAGGACGTCTGTCATTTTCCATTCGTTTTGTTGTATACAGAACCCTAAACTTTGTTGTAGACTTACCAAATTTAACCTCTACCTGAGAATCGAACTTGTCGAGTTGTGGAGGCTAAGTTAGGTCAAGGAATCTCGGGAAGTTTTTCAGATGATCCCCCCCCATCCCATTATCTTCCTTTTTTCACTGGGCTGTATCAAAGTGTCATATGACCTGTGCCGAGGATCAGCCTGGCTGAGGGCCCAGCATCTCCAAAAATTTCTCAGTTCCGAACGGAGTATCCGGATATCTGGTGACCTCTGGATTAGCTAGCCTTATCTGTATATAAGGGATCTCTGTACAGATAGACCATCCTTTTTCCACTACTCGTGGGATATAATAATGGACCAACTCTCAAAGAATACAAAACCAGTACTCCTTTAATACCGGGCTGTAGGACGGTGACTGCACCGACGACCGGTAAGGTTCCTGCATTGTCGAGCGGAGGTAAGACTGCTGCGTCGGCACGCTCTATCTAAGGCGCTCTATATAAGACGCCGAAATGCTTTACGCATTATCAAAACCTTCGGATTCATTCCGGAAGTGTGGACATAAATAGTATGATTGAAAGGGCTAGCAACATCCTAAAAAAACGGATTACCTACTGCTCCCAAAACGTTGAAGGACTCCTCCAAGCGCCAGGAGAGATTTGGCTAGGTGAAAAGCTCGATCTTGTGGTTAAGGAGGATATCCCTAGTAGACCTAGAACCCACACTTGGATTCCAGCCGAACCCTCCTCCCCAGAAAGAATTCTGGAGATCATCAGGCTCAGCAACCCTTCTGACTCATGACTGGAAAGTCGCGAAACTGGAAGAAGTAAGGGGCCTTTATAGATGCGCGTTAATTGTGACCAATAAGGAATCCTCTAGCGCAGATCAAAGGTATGATTCGGTTTGGCTTCGAGTCAATTCACCTAAGAGTCTATAAAAAGGATGAGCTGGATGCTGATAAGCAACCGCATCCTCCTTTAACTGAAATTGCAAATGCAACCTCAGAAATCGATAGCCACGACTCCAATCTATCCGAGGCGATAACTGAACCGTTGGTCTCCTCCTTCGGACTGTGTCGGAAATGGAAACCGATGAGGAACGAAAAAGAGATAATTTACGATCAGAGGATGAAGATGAGCTCTTGGGTACATGTTTAGAATCGGCGGACTCGAACAGCACCCTGGTGGGGGCTACGCTGGTAAACTGTAACAATAATACGGTTTCTCCAGATTCTCCATCACTCAAAAAAATCTTCGGCCGCACTTATTCTGCGTGTCTCCAAAAATGGAGAAGAAACCATCCTAATCTAGGAATCATGGATTGTAGAAGGCGTGGTTGGTGTACTTGGGACACCTGTATACGCTCCATTCTATACGAGAGACAAAGGTAGGATTAGAACTTGTATATTAGTGAAACGTAGCATTAATGCATCTTTACTACCTAATCTTAGCGACCCCGACATAATCGTTGCCAAACTACAGACTGAAAAAGACCCTACTGGCTGACATCGGTATATCAAACGCTAACGAACTGGATGGATGGATTTTCAGACCATAGATACATCCAATTCAGCCTGAGTGATGCTCCTCCCAGCCAACCAGCATTCTGGCATTATCGGATATATGGTTGGCCCAAAATACAGTGGAGTACTGTCAGAAACACTATCCTCTGAACTCTTAAATCCCTTGCGTGATTCCAATGTGCTTGACATGAAAGTCAAGGATTTTACCTTGCCTCTCAATCAGGGTATAGCTGCTTCCTGCCCTATTATTCAATCTAGAGGCAAGAAAAAGCCGCATTGGTGGACATCTGCACTGGGACCGCTTAGAAACGTTTACAGAAAAGAAAAGTTACTCACTGGGACTCATAGAAGGACCCTCAAAATATATAAAAAAAGAACTGAGGAAGGCAAAGTGACAATACTGGAGGTCATCCTGTGATAAAATAACAGAAATCTCTGAGGCTAAGAAAAATCCTCTCTACAAATTCTATGATCCATAGCTATTTGAAAAAAAGCGATGGTTCTTGGACAACCTCAAGCGATGAATCACTTAACCTGCTACTGGACACCCACTTTCCAGGTAGCACCCTATTCGCGGCCAGTAGCAACCAAAATAGGACTACTGCAACTGTGACCAAAAATGCATGGTCTGATTACAAGAGACAAGCCGCTTTGGACGCTCCTAGCTTCAAACCATACAAGTCTGCTGGTCCGGACGGTATAATACCTGCCGAGCTACAAGGATCCTCAGATATTATGCTGCTTACGCTAGAGAATATCATGAGGAGCTGTGTAGAATTGATGCCCATTCCACTGTTTACTTAATATACTAGGAATCGTCACAGAGGACATCGGTTACACTATATCCGAACTTTGGTTTGACAAAGACTTTCATCTACGCTTCCCCTCTAGATCCTTCTGGGAGGAAGATGCATCCATGGAGGACAAATCAATCCACTTTTGCACAGATGGATCTAAAACTGATAGCGGGGTTGGGGGCGGTGTTTTCTTAGATAAGCTAAATCTGAGCATTTACTTCCGTCTTCCAAATCACTGTAGCGTGTTCCAGGCGCACATTATGGCGATTAAAGAAGCTCTGTCCTGGCTGAAGAAAGACGTGATATATGCAAATGATATCCGCATCTTTTCAGTCACTCAGGCCGCTGAGTCCCTAGACTCAGCTTCATTACATTCTAAAATCGCCCTTGAATACCGATCATCTCTTGCGGAAATGGCAGAGCAGTTCAACCTTCAACTTTGTTGGGTGCCGGGCATTCCAGGGAATTGTAGGGCCGACGAACTCGTCAAAATTGGTACCACTCTACTTATTCTACCGAAAAAGGGTAGTATCGGCATACCAATCGCTACGTGCAAATTAAAAGCTGGATGCTAACAAAAGAACAGACCTTACGGGGACTGTTGGATCAACATGTCTAGCGACCAAATAGATCTGTCCAAAGCTGGATATGAATCGCTCTGAGAGTTTGATCTTTCGAAATAGGAAAATAGGTCATCACTGGACACTGCCTTAGGGGCAAGCATGCAACAAGGCTTGGCGTCTTTACAAATGATTTCTGCAGAAGCTGCGTGAACGAGGATGAGGAAAAGACAATCCTCCACCTACTCTGCCCAGCTCTCTCCCAAAGAAGGAAACTAAATTTAGGAGCTTTCTTCTACAAAGGCTTAAGCGATCTAGAGAATATAGACGATAACAGTTTCCTACGTTTCATCATACTCGTAAGCTGAATTTGGTTCTAAGAGTAGAAGGAGTCATCACAATGGGCCAGTAGGTCTAAGTGGGTTAGTCTTTATAGCACCACTAACCAAACCTAAACTACCAAATGTCAAGAACAAGCTCGGCAAAAAAAAAACAAGGTTAGGTGCGAAACCCCTTTAATATCCGACACTATAGATGAGAGATGCGTTAATTCCTTACTCCTGATGGTATTATATTATGTGAGATCTTGTATTCAACGCGGAAAGCCTGCTACATAAGGATGCAGAAGCAGAATTAGAATGTTGGTAATTGGGGCACTCATTTGCTCATTTCGGAATAAAGTACAAATTAACCCCTCCAAGGTGCAGATAGGGACATGAATAAAAAAAAATTTCAGCGTCAACTCTACTGTTAACTAAAGTTTTATTTGATTTCTGTTTTTGTGGTTTTCGATTTATTTATTTATGTTTTCTACTATAAGTAAGTATTTTTTTTTATTTTGTTTGAGTATACAAAAATAAAACAATTTTTGTTTTTATGCAAAACTACATCCATGATTGTTGAAACTTAAGAATATCACACAAATACCATGTACTTGGGCTCCGTATACCGTGCTCTCATCATGCTAACTGCCTGCTGTCCTTAAAGGTTTGATCAATATGTTGCCATCGTTGAAAGTCACCTTTTGCAGGGGATGATGTGTTGGTGGTTCTGCATGCTGTATACGGTGCCATAGATCATGACTCTACGCTTACATTTAAATTACATCTTTAGGTCAAAATATAAATACAAATAATTATAATTTAAAATCTCTTCCATTGCTTCTCTCTAGGGGCATGGACCGTTTGCAGTCTTTTGGAAACCTGTAAGAAATAATTTTTTTTTGGAAAAGATTTTTTTAAAACTATATTTTAAAGATGACTTACTCAAATTACGTAGGCAATTTTCAGTTTTCAAAATGCACAAGTTGTTAAAGGTCCTTGTTTCGCCTTCGTCATCCGTGCCACAAACCGGACTATAGTTCACCAAGTCACAGTTCATCATACATTTGACGTTTGTGTCGTCAATTGACAGTGAATGTGTCATTGAGAAGGCGAAGATCACAACTGCAAAAAGAAAAAGGAATTGTTTAGTAACTAAAGATCGAGAATCAAGGATGGAGATAGGTGTAGCAAATAGGAGACTTAAAAGTTATCAATCCCCGACTGCGTTCATAAGGAAGAAAATGACTGAATACATTAATACAATACAGGCAATTGACATTATTCCTTTCGAATTCCTTTGAGAGATTAATTTCAATTTTGGATGTACCATGATGTACATGATCATGCCAGAAGGTAGTGACGAATATCATTCGGGTCGTCCAGTTTTCTGGTCACGTTTTGCGAACAATATAGAACAAATTATACGATCGTCAGCCATAATTGGCAATGATTTAAATAAGCGTAGGATCATCCTGTTTAAACGACTACTCGTTTTTATCTATATTTTCAAGGCGAGTCCCAGACTTTTATCATCTTGGGGCAATTAATGCAGCTGGCCGGCATTGGCAGAAAATCTTCCACATAGATAGAGCCCTATTCGACATTTCGAGAGTTTGCCGCACGAAATCTAACCGGTCTTCTATGGATGGCCTGCTCAGATTGAAGATTTCAGATGACGAGCACTTTTCAAAAGTCCCTCTATAATTGAGGATTCGGGAGATTGACTGATCATAGATGTCAAAAAATGGGAACAAAATGACAGTCTAATTTGAAAACTACAGTTTTTGTACGCTTCATCGTAGCAAAAGGAAGAATCTCCTTTACATATTTTTAGACATACTTAATATAAAAAAAATTAAGGCGCCTACGAAAAGAACGAGTTCGACCAAACTTTCGACAATGCAACTTTTGACGGCGTATATAACTCGGCCATAGTAGACGGCATAGATGAATCACTAGTTTTGTGGATGTAGGCAATGCTGGTGAATGGAACCCTGATAGAGTTGAACTAAAATATGATGGCGGCGGTATAAGCTGATCGACTCAATTCTTAATGCTCTGAATAGTATTAACGTCTATTGTCAGGCAAATGAGGATTGTATTGTCTATTGGATCATGTCAAGGCTGCCTGTGCTTCAGAGCACAGTTACTAGACGTAATCGACGATTGATGCATTAGAAATAGGCTTTCGGTCAATCCTCTCAAAACTGAAGTAGTTTCTACAATGAAGCTATGTATTTGGGTGTCAGTCTGGATAATAAACTTTTGGACAAAACATATCCGGCCGAAAACCACCAAGGCGCTGTCGGCCATCTGACAGTCTGGGGCTTGTCACAGAGGTGGGCCCTCTACACGGTTATAATAAGGCCAATTATGCCTGGTGGAACAAGCTTTCACGAAAATACATATGTCACTGCTGCTTTTACCAGACTATAGTAGCTGTAAAAATGTGAAATCGACTTTTTCTGTGCCCAGGAATGGTTTTGACCATTATCTGAGTCTGGAAAGGAAATCAGGTCTGCACAGATGGCTCCAAAACCATTTTAGGATTCGGCGCTGGTGTCGTTTAGGAGGACGACAACGTTAGATTTCGAAAATATCCGTATGTCTTCCAAGCTGGGATATTGGCAATCCTGATGGCAATGAACTGTATTGTGAAGAATCGGTGGAGGAGGCGCGACAGTCAAGCTGCGCTTAAAGACTTGCTGTATAGTTTCCCGACCTCCGAGTTTGTTCGAAAATTCAAGATATCTCTGAAAACAATCCAAATAGGTCCCAGTTTACAACCGGATTACGATAAATGGAATCACTCATGAAATTTTTAAGCAAAACCCAGAGGAGACCAAATGAGTGCTACCCGATGTGACTAAGAAGTCGACGCCTTTCCTGTGTATTACATAAGGAAGAACTGCAGGTTGCTTACTGGTGCCTTAACTGGGCACTACGCTGTTTTTACTATGTTATGAGGGTGTGTTACACAACATCCTGCAATGCTTGCTGTGAGAGTGATGACAATGCAGCGAAACACTACATGTTTGAAAATCCGGTTCACGCTCGCATTAGGTTGTATGCACTCGGCACTAATGTGGTGTGTATTAGTACTGTAGGTACTTTATCACTGAAGAGCTTACTTATCCTTCTACGAAAGACTGATAAATTTTAATGAAATGAATATACAATGAGACAATGGGTCCTGGATTTGTCACTCGTGGATTCGCAGTGGATTCCAGCAGTTAGTAATGACTTACCAATCGTAGTTTCCTTCGTATTGGACCTTCCACGAATCTTACTTCAGAACAAGCAAATAGCTGATGAGTCTGTGCTCGTTGCAAATAAATTTCAGCTTAGTGTGATGTACGTTCTATTGGATTTTACATATATGCGACATGATTTTATTACAGCAGTTACAGCTACAACAGTCATCACATCCATCAAAACCATCAAAACCATCAAAGACATCACAACCATTATACCCATTAAATCTGTTCGTTTGTAACGTACGTTGAATTGATCTAAGTTTGCGACATTGCGCAACATGCTATTATCATAGCCATCACAGCCATTAAAGACATTAAAGCCATCACAGCCATCACAGCCATCACAGCCATCACAGCCATCACGGCCAGCATAGCCATCACAGCCATCACAGCCATCACAGCCATCACAGCCAGCATAGCCATCACAGCCATTACAGCCATTACAGCCATTACAGCCATCACAGCCATCACTGGCAACATAGCCATTACCGCCATCTCATCCATTACAGCTGCTGGTTTACATCACACTTATCGAACATTGAATTGGCCCTTATAGTTAAGTTTTCGGATCGTGTGACATTATATCATAACAGTCATCAGAGAGATTGCCTGTGATGTCTGCAATGTCAATCACAGCCATCACTGAATCTTTTTGCTGTATCAACAATGCACATCTTATCTAAAAAAAATTGTCGAAAATCAATAGTAAGGTTAGGTGCCTCGTGAATCAGAGAGAAATTTTCTCGTTGAGCCTGTTGTAGCTTCAGATTAAGCATAATGGACTTCTTCAGTCACAGATCAAAGAATGAGGTGATCAGAGTAGAAAGCAGATACAAAAAAGGTTCAGTTACCGTTCATGGAGCTTCTACCGAAATTTCAAACCTTTTGCCTATGATACTGCGCCAAGTGATGACATCTATTGTAGCGGTAGTATGATGCCAATTAAGAGTCATCAAACTTTTGGAACGTTTCACTTTCATGGTTGGCCTCATCTGTTCCGGAGTTAGTTGAGACACCTGTCCATCTAATGTGTGTACCTGACTTACCTTAACAGACCGCTACAAAGCAGACATAACCGCCATCCGGTGGGATGGACCAGACAAAGAGAGGATGAAAAACTGTGATATCTACTATGGAGAATGTTAGATAACTATCACGACACAGCAATCGTAGTGTTTATTCGGAATCGCCGTAAGAGGAAGTCTTGATCTTCAAGCATGTAAGCGATTGCCTGACGATGATCCGCAGAAAAGCAAATTCACCAACAAAAGCCACATAAGCGCCCACGTTCAGATAGAGGTGAAAAGACGAACTTGCCAAAGACTGTTTCTACAAGCTCCGACAAAATTTACTAGGTGCTACTAGTAGTGTACTAAGCATGACTTGAAAATATCGATTTTAATGCTAAGCTAGGCAGGGAGTGCGTTTTTGGTAATATAATGGGGAAGTACAGCCTCCACGCCATCACATCCGGAAAAAGACACAGGCTTATTGATTTTGCGGCGGGACGTAATGTAACTACAGGTATAGTCAGGCCACGGTTTCCACACCTTGATATCCATAAAGAAACCTTTGTGTCTCCTGATCATACTACGATCGACGATGGGCATTCTTCCAGTATTTTGGATGTCTGAAAGGGTCGAGGAGCTAACATCGTCTTGGTTGCGGATATCCGTAACAGGCCAAACCCACCAAACCATTGTGAGGAAGTTTAACGTCGGACGGCTATAGCCGCAAAAGACTGACAGGGGCTTTCTCTATCGAATTTTTCTTAACCTCTCAAGAAATCCGATGCATTCAGCATCGAAGGCAGTAGACCAGTGGCATCACTACCAAACAGCAATCAGAGAGGCCGCCTCTGAAGTATTCGGTTTCAACCAACCACAACAAAGGAACCCCTGTTTCGATTATGCATGCAGACAGCTAAAATTGAAAAAAAAAATGGAAGCACAGAACGGTCCAACAGAAAAAAACTATAGCGGCTCGCGAGCTCTACGAGCAGAAAAGAAGAAAAAAGACAGAGTCCGAGAAGCACTTAATTGAGGGCTTATAGAGGTGCTGCCGCAAAAATGAAGTTCCGAAGTTTTACAAAAAAATAAAAATAACGAAAACCACCGAAAAGTTGTGAAGCCGTTTGCGAGCTTAAGTCCAATCAATCTGCTGGATTCGATGGCTTAACTGCCGAGCTGCGTAAGGATACTGAACATACATCAACTCATCTCCAAAATTTGAGCCGATGAAAGTATGCCCGACGAATTGATTTTTTGTTCGATCCTAAAGAAAGGAGATCCCCTGAACTGCGTCAACTACAGCGAAATAATTCTCATCAACAGGTCATAAAAAATCCTGTTTATTAACCACCATAGCTCAAATTTTTACATAATTTTAAGGAGATCTTGGAAAAACCCAGGAGTTCCAAGTCGATATACACCACCTCCTCATGATTTTCCAAGTCGCATATGACAGCATCTAAAGGGTGCTTCAACAAGAGGTGTAGGATTTGTTTTTTTTCAATAAAATGAACAATTGTTGAAATATCTCTGAAACATTTATTGCTTTATAAAGTAGACACATGGGGCCTAACGTTCTCGGATTGGGTTTTGGAAAACATGCAATGAAAATGAGGCCCATTTCCATATTGCCATATTGCAGACTACCGAAAACCTATGAGTGAATCAAAAGATACCATTGCACGCAGAACGAGTAACTGTTTGGCCCGGTTTATGGACCGCAGGTGTCTGTCATAGCCATTACGGTCATTGCAATGGATACGGATGACATCTACTCGTACTTTCAACAGGATGGTGCTGATCGCAAAGGAAACGAATTATTCCACACGAATTTTCATGGCTGCGTAATTTTTCGTGTCGGAGACACCCATTGGCCGCCAGGATCGTGCGACTTAACACCGATAGACTTCTTTCTTTGGGGTTATGTTAAAAGCAAGCTCTACGCCAACCATCCACAAACAATTCCATATCTGAAAGCGAACATTGTAGGCGTCATCGCCGAGATACTCGTAGAGCTCCAATTGCGTGAAAGAGTGATCGAATAAATACTCATTCGATGACGGTGGGAAATACACACTGCTCCGTCAACATCGATTGTGACAAAACCGAGACTTTCAGTGTAGGAAGCGGACTTAAACAAAGTGATGCGTTGTAATCTGATTTTCTCAACATCGTTCTTGAAAGTGTGAAACTCGGAAGTCAACTCCAGAGGCACCATCTTTCAAACGTCTGCTCAGGTACTCGCATGCGTTGACGTCATTAACATATTGGGGAGTAGACAGTTACAACTTTGAAGTACGAGTAGTAGGGGAGTGTATCTAGCTCGGCTTCGCTACATCTCTGATAACAACACTTGCTAAGCGCTGCTTCTTTGGTTTTAGAAGGCAGTTTAGTAATAAAGCTCTATGTCGAGCAACCAAAAATAATTTATCAGTGTCTTGTTCAAGGCAAAATTCTTCGGATTGTTTTGGTCCCGTTTTCATCAGCGGAGAATGGAGGAAACCTTTCAATAGTGAACTGTACGAGCTATGGTATACAGCGACGCTGATCTCGCCAGAAAAGGTCAGATAGCTCGACTTAGATGGCTATGTCCCCTTGAGCGCATAGACACCAGCTTTCGAACAGGGAAAATTTCGACTCCAACCTAGAGGGACAACGCAGTAGTGGGCGACTTCACCTTAGGTGGTACACACAAGTGGAAGGATACTTCAGCCAACTTCGTGTACGCAACTGAAGGCAGCTTGCAGAAGATCGCACTGGCTGAAGAAGCTTGTTAACTGAGTCCCTCGTCCACCCCGAAATATAGCTTCATCTATGAATTGTAGTAACTTAGCAAGGTTAGGGTTTGATTACAGCTTAGCTGTTCGAATTGATATGCTAGCGGCTATATGTATAGGGACATAGAACTTTGAAAAATGCTATTTGTTTTGTTGTATGGTACTTTATAAAACTTGACCCAAAACTCTCTCAAAAGGCAATCATGCTATTTTAGGAAGAATCTAGGTAAGTTTAGGCATTCTCAGAACTCGCATACGGTGGCGCATAGCCATAATAAAGGCGCTGAACCAAATGGTAAGAGAAGGCATTTACCCAAAATTTAGGGGACAACGTGATAGTAAGCGACAACAAATTTGATCCAGGAAAATGAAAGGCACTCGTACACAAGTGTAAAAATATGCTAAAGTTGGACGAGAATTAGAAACCGCTTACGCGTCATAGAAAGGCTGCTTTTCCATGCAAATAACATGCGTTCGAAACGTCAAAAGAATAACAACAAGAAAACAATTTCAGGAACAGGTCCAGAAGCGTAGTACCAGATTACATTGGTTCTAAGCAGTTTTAAATTATAGCCGAAACTTCAACTGACAAGTTGATACCAGCTGCATTTGTTTTTTCGCACATGCTGCTTGTCAGCTGCCATGGCAGATTTTGGTTGTCATTTTATGGACATCCACCATTTTGGAATATTAATAGTGCCAAAAATAATAGTTTTACCGAACGGAAATTGATGAGCGGTGTGGGAATTTTAAAACAAATCTAACTTTGCTGACGTTATAAATTCTGATGCAGCACGCGTTTCTGAACTTTATTTTTAACAGCAGTACCAATCTATTTCGGAATTGTGTGAAAGATATGACAACAACCTATTTGAACTGTCGGAAAATCGTGCTACTGAGATTGGATGAGTTCACGTGCGTAGTAGATCACTGATCTCTCTTCTGCGTAGCATGCTGCAGAGTATTGCCCGATAAGCCGGTCGAACCGAAAGCTGATGTAAGCGACTTAAAGTCGCCTAGTTTGTAATTGAATATTTCCAAAAAAGATGCTGTTCATTAACAAATTGGTAGGCGAGATAAATTTCCCCCAGAAACAGGCTCAGTTGAAATGTCTTGTATCTGCGTACTTCCTCAGCAAATCAAAGTCTTATTTCAAAACAAAGGAAAATTGCGTTATACAATTGAAACATGCCAAAGGTCCAGCTTATGTGTATGTCTCCGCACGCCCATTTCCAAGTGCTGCGGGTAGCACTGTAAGGACACTACTTGGCTTGTGGGTCAAGTATTATAATAACGCACGTGAATTGATACTCAGCCGATGGCGGTGGCATGATGTAGTCGTGTATCCATACCATGAGGGCTTATTACAAACATACACCCGTGATGGAAATCGATGAGCAGTGGAACGACCTCGACTCCCAGTCATCGTGTCCAATTAATCAATGATAAGCGAATTATTTAGCGTAATTGTCTCCCCGCTTAAAGTGATCACTGTGCACATCACAGATTTGCCCCTCCTCTCATCGTCGGCATCGCCACTACTTCATTTGTATTTTAATGATTTTTTAATTATTTATTTATTATCGCAATAACAGCGAATTAAATTGTTAGTAGGTCTCCCTGTAGTACATCATTTCTATAATTACGGATATGGTTATCAGTTTAAAGTTTCCGTCGGCTTTATCAGGCTTTAGTTGAATTCGATTTACGTAATTTGTAGCAATTCATACTGTGGTGGCGGATAGACTCTCTAGACTTGGTGTCACTGGGGACTGAGATTAGGAGGTTTGTTTTGCTGATTTTCTTTAAAAAGGAGTGATGTTATTTTTCTGGTAATGATGCTAAGAAAAAGTACACTACGCTGTTGTCATTAGATAGAGCATAGTTATGTGATCCAAAAATTCGAACTTACGAGTAAATAGATAGAAATTAAGCCGATCGACCAATTTTAAAAATAAACTTGAACTCATGCTCTACTCGTATACTGGAAATTGTAAAAGTGCTGAAGACATTGAGTACATCTTGATAGGTTTATAAATTGGCTCGACCAACGATGATTCTTCTCATGATGATTGCTCTTATTCTTACTTACTTTATTCGTACTTAGTTGGCGCTACAGTTCGAGGTGAACCTGGGCCACAACTAAAAATCCTTTCTAGTTAGTCCGGTCTTTAGATAACTGCCTCCAGTTGCGCACACCAAGTTGGTTGAGGTCCCATTCTACTTGTACCCGCCACCTTAGGTGAGGTCTTCTTCTACTGGGTTGTAATTTACTCGTAGGGTTGAATTCGAAGATTCTGCGAACCGAAGCATTGGTGTCCATTCGCTTTACTGTCTACTGGCGACTGATATGCAATTTCTGACTGTTGCTGTACGCAACAGGACCGAATATTGGATTTTCTCTTGAAACGACTGAGGATATCTTCATCCGCCTTCGATAGAGTTCTTTCCTCAACGCCATAAAGTAGGTCTGGAGTGGTCAAAGTCTTATGTAGAGTCTACTTAGTTTTGCGGGATAGGGCCTTACTACTGTATTGCTTGTTTAGCCCAAAGAAACAGTGATTGGCAAGTGTGATTCTTCGTTTTATTTCTGCTGAGGTTTTGTTGGCAGAATTTGTAGCAGAGACAAAGTAGACAAAGTCCCTTATATTGTGTTCATTCTTACTAACAGAATGTCCTTGGTTTTGCACTCATAACCGTTGAACGTATTTTGACAGCTTTCGTTTGAGTGCCAGCGAACGCACAGGTGACAGCCAGCAGTCGTTACCGACTTTAACGGAGCATTCTCAATCGTCATTCTGCACAAACGGGCGAGCTTGACAGGGCTGTCAAAATTAGACATAGCTCTATATATCTCGTTTCTATAATTGCTCTCACATGAGGCCTTAAAATCGACGGAAATTTGGCGGGAATCGATTTGAACTTCTTGAGTTTTGCCAGGATCTGCGGGAGTGTGAAGATTTGATCGATTGTGGGATTCTCCTGGTCTTAAACCACATTGATAGGGGCCAATCAGGTTGGCGACGAAAGGTCTTTTATGCGATGTTGAGGAGACTTATGCGCAGACTGTTGGCGCAGTTGAAGGGGTCTCAGTTTTTGTGGTATACACACCTCTGACCAGATCTGAGAAATGAGGTGGTACATGCTTTGCACAAAGTCATTTCCAGCAGCTCTGAATGCCTCGGCCGGTAAGCCATCAGGTCCAGCTGATTTGTTGGATTTTAGTTTAGATATTGCTATCCTTACTTCATTCTGGTCAGGTGGACGGAATTTTTACCTATCATCACCTAAGTTGAATGGTGTATTCTACCTAACGGCGGGATGTTGGGCTTGGTAGCCGTTATACTGCCTGGAGAAAAAGCATTTCCATATTCTCAGCATCAACTGTGAATCGTTTCGTTCTTCATCTCTACAGGCTTCTGTACGAGACTTCTTGCTTGTCTTGACATGTTCGATTTACTTGTTGGTAGAACTTCCGTACATCGCTCCTGGAATACAATTTGTCAATGACTTCTCGTGCTTTTCCTTCTGGAGATACCGATGTTATTACTTTCTTTTTCTCATAGATTTCACTAGCTGCTCTCGTCTGTACTTGATGCTGGGGGCATAGGAGATGTTCGGGATACGCGTTCGGTGAAGATTCTGGCGGTCACTTGCGATTGCGGCTTTTCTATGTTATATCTTCTCACAGTAGTTTCTCTTTCGCATTCGCATACTCTCTGTAACAAGGTGGTGATCCGAGTCAATGTGGGCTGCCCGGAATATTCGGACCTCGAGAATACTGGAGGCAAGCCTTACTGGCAATGTGGTCAGCGTAATCTAGCGTTGCATGATCCGGATACAGCTATGCCCCCTTGTGTATACTCGTATCGAGATGAGAATGCCTTGTGATTGCTATTATAATTTTTCGTCTCACAGCAAATCAATAAGCCTAAATCAGTTGTGTGGCGTGGGGTGGGGTGGTCTATGTTTACCAACTGTCTTAGTAAAGTTGTTCTTCTTTCCTTTCCTGACTTTAAAATCGTACTAGGCATACTTCGGACATTGCCCATATAGCGTCTCGGGGAGCTCGTAGAAACGTTTTTACTGTACGAGTATATCAGTTTTTCAACCACCTTATGTCTGGTCCATCGCACGTCGTGAATGGCGGTGATATCTGTGTGATAACAGTTACGGACTTCTGTTAATTGCTCAGCTGCACGTAGCCTGTTAAGGGTCCGAACATTCCACGTGCAGATCCGAAGATCGTTGTCCTTAAAGCATTTGCAGCCGTCGACAACAGTAACAGTGGATCCATTTTCATCTTCGGCTTATGACTAGTTCGCTACATTCTTTAATCTCTTGCATATAGAGTTGAAGGCCCTGCGATGGCGTAGACCGGTATTATCCTACTGGCCGAGCATGCCCTTGTCATTTTGTTAACCGGGGACGCAGCTGGCCCGTCAAAATTAGAGGACAGTCAGCAGTTTTCCGATCGAGCGCCAGGCTGGTCCTCACTCATAAGATCAATATTTCATCTGTTCCTGGTTGAGCTGCACATTCATTCAAGAGTTTCCTCATTATCGATGAAGATATTTCAATGAATAATATTGAATCTGATAGTAGCCAAAGGCCATACTGATGCAAGACACACAACAAGGGTATCCCCTCGTTGCAGGCGCAACGTAGAATACGATGAAATATGCAAATCAAGACCTAAGGCAAGATGCAATGCAAGACGTGATGCAAAGCAGAATAAAGGCCTAATTTATTATTAGTTCGTTCTGCTACATGATGACCTTTAGGACATCTTCTTGAATAAAGATTTCTTTCCCAAAACCTCAGGTATACTGAGTTTCGCACCACATAAGCCACCCAACACTAACTCTGTGTGCGCAGTTTCCTTGGTGGTTAAGAACAGACCTGTGCTGCACCTCAGCAGAACGACGTTAAAAAGTAGCAGTCTTTGTACATAAACCGGCCTGGTGTAGTCCAACTTTAGCTTGTATCTTTCCGGTTACTCCCGCTATGCATTCAACTTTCTCCTTGAAATCATCGTACATATCACGTAACATTCTTGTATGTGTATGCACGTCTCAGGTGCATTGCAAGTTATTAGAATTGCCCTTGTAGGATCTCTGAGAACTCTTTTGATCGCTTTTTCCAAAACGACGAGGATGATATACAGATCTTTCGAAGCGTCGCGATGTTTTCTCACCGTTATCAGTGAACTTTGAATCACGTCATTTGTCGATCTGCCTCTCACAAAGCAGCATTGACTGTCATGGAAATTAATAATATTGCGCTATCGACTCTCTAGAACCCTCAGTTGTTGCAGTTTCTCGTGTCGCTTTTGCCTTTATATGGTTGAACAACAAAGCTACCTTTTACTGGTTAGGCATATGATCGCAACTCATTATTGAACAAAATCGCGAAGCATGCAGAGCCCAGACTTATGACTGTCTTATAGCCGACTTATAGTGGATGGTTTGTGATACACGTAAATTCTGCAATTTTCTTCTTCGAGTGCGAAAAACGACCGAAAACCATTTTCAATAATCTGCAAATGATTTAAAATGTAATAAATTGTACTAATTTGCAATTCTATTACATAGGCTTTGTAGTAAGATTAGAATTTGCGATCTATTCCAGCAATGCATGGAGTGCAGTAACCTCGTGTTTTCGGAGTACGAAATAGATTTATTTACGCTTGTTGGAAAATATTGCAAAGTTACTTCCAAAATGGATGAGGTGTTGCCGAAACAGTGCGAATTTTGAAAACTGCAGTTGGTGTACGCAATTTTATGGAGAAAGTTCGTTAGACTGGTTTACTGATTGATAATCGAACATATTCCCGTGTTCGTCCTTTGCGCTGAAAGCAGAATATTGCAGCTGCTGCCGAAAGTGTGTGCCTAAACCTAAGAACCTCAATGCGCCGAAGATCTCGGCAACTGAACATCAGTCGCACTAGCCTGAGGAGAATTTTGCATAAAGACCTTGGATTATTCGCTTGCAAGGTCCACTATTGACACAGAAATTGAAGCTAGATGACCACCCGCGACAATTTTGCTCAAAAAATTATCTTTTCAGATGAGTCGGCTATGTTAACAAACCAAATTGCCGCATCTGAGGATGGGCAAACCCGCACGTAATTGTTGAAAAGCGAATGCATCCGCAGAGAGTCACAATTTGGTGCGGATTTTGAAGTGGTGCCATCATTGGTCCATTTTATTTTGAAACTGAGCGCTACAGAGCCATGATTATCCAATTTTTGTTAGGTGAAATTGAAGACATGGACTTGGACGATCTTTGGTCTCAGCACGATGGAACGCCATATCACACAGCACATCAAACAATCGATCTTTTCGGTAGTTGTGTTTACAGCCGCCTTAGCGATGTCAATTGGCTGCCTCGGAGGAGCTCGGTGTCCTTAAAGATTGATGTTATGCTTACAGTCAAGAAACAAATCAAGCCCTTAAAGCGAATATCGTCCGAGCCAGCCGTTGGAAATTGGGTTGACAGGATGCGCTACTGCGAAGCTAACCGAGGCAGCCACGTGAATTTTATTTTTATTTTATTTTATTTATTTTAAAGTTGCGTAACTGGCTTTTGAAACTGTTTATGCTAATTGTTTCCCAAATATATCCTTTATACTGAACTGAAGTCAAAAGTAAAAGCCTGTTGCGCGAATTTTTTAAAACAATTTTTTTCTTGTGCATGTCTAACATAAATTTTCGGATTTTTTTTCCAGAATCCGACGCAAAACTAAATATTAATAGAAAAATGCTATTCGAAGTTTTCTGCAATAGCAATAAAAAGACATTTGAATACAAGTTCAATGAAATAATTGAGTTTTTGGCGGAAAAATTAAACTGTTCAGCCGCAAACAGGCAAAATTTATCAAAGGAGTTGCGAAACTTCAAAGGCCAATTAAAATCAAAATGGCTCAAGCATGGTAGGCATCATGAAAAACTTATGTATAATGAGAATTCATGGCTAAATGAAAATTGTGAATTCACTATTTACCCGGTTAAGAAAGGTGGTAGGCCTTCGAGCTCGTTTCACGATAGTAGCGAAAATTCGAAACTCAGAAAAACTGCAGATATTCGTTCTGAGCTCAGTGCCGATGTTTTGGCTTATGAATCGCAAATGAATTTAAGGGCTGAAGGTAAAACTGCTGCAGCAAATGTAGTTAAAAAAGCCATGGATGTTCCGACATATGCTAAAGATTGCATGGATGTAAGCTCTTCTGCCAAATTAGTGAAAGTTTAAACCCGTGAGGCACTTTCAATTATAATCGATGCAAAGTTGAGTAGAAGTCAATATAATATTTATTATATTATACTAAAGATATTTTTCCATCTTATAAATTGGTACAAGCAGAAAAACGGAACTCGTATCCTAAAGATCTTTATGCCACAAAATCTAAGGCTGAAATACCTCTGCAATCACTTTTAGACCACACAGCTATGCGCTTGTTGCAAAGCCAAAAAACAGTTATTCAATCAAAACTCGCCGAAAGGTCTAATAAGATGGTCTTATAGTCAAAATGGGGATTTGATGGCAGTTCGAGTCATACTCAATATAAACAAAAATTCTTATCTGAAGTGGCAGATGATAAGTATATGTTTTTGACTTGTCTTATTCCCTTACGTCTTACGAATGGAGAATATTTAGTTTTGTGGCAAAACCCTAAACCATCATCCCCAAGATTTTGTAGGCCAATAAGTCTGGAATACCAAAAAGAAACATAAGTCAATGACCAAAAAAGAAAATATAGACCGTCAAATAGGAGCGCTGACACCAACAGAATGGACAAAAGTTCTTCGTTACACATCAAACTATGTTTACTATGGTAGATGGAATGCATATCTTTCTGTAACAAAATTTAGTATGAAATGCTACCTATGCGATGCCACATCCAAAGATTTTAATAATCTCAAAAGAATTTGCCAGAGACCAATCAAACCCGATTATGTTTCATTTGGTATTTCTGTACTGTACTACATGCCTGGATAAGGTTGTTTGAGTCATTGCTGCACTTGAGCTATAAACTACCAACACTCTCTTGGCGCATATCAAAAGAGAGCAAAGACTTGGCTGAGAAAACAAAAAAGAATATTCAAGAACAATTTAAAAACCAACTTTCACTAATTGTAGACAAACCAAAACCGGGCTTTGGAAGCTCTAATGACGGCAATGTACTAGTAGCTCGAAAGTTCTTCCAAAACCACACTGTTTCTTCTTCTATAATAAACATCGATCTGGAACTCATTAGAAGAATTGACATAATACTTCAAGCCATTTCAAGCGGATATAAAATGAATTCAGAAAAATTTGAACAGTATTTGATGGACTAGCTTTCGATGCAAATGGAACCGTTGAAAATAATTCAAATTCTCACTTCTGTGTCGTCGTTATAATAGTTGTATCTTCAATGATATATCACACCAGTGAAGTGTTTAAACGTTTATGTAATGATCTTCCAATGAATTGACCAAAAGATTGTCGATCAACACCTAGTAGATACGTTGCATGAAATACGAGTATCTTTAAGGATTACTCACAGATGTCAGTTTCTTCTTTTTTGGGAACGTTTTCCATCCCAATGAACTTAAGTCTCGTTAATTTTTTTTTTTTGCTGATTTTCTGACTTCATCTTTCTCATCTTCAAACGAAAATAGCTACGACCCATCAAAGTGAATTAAATTAGAAAATTTGCCGAAAAAAAATTCGCATTAATTCACTCACATCTTTTTTTTTTGCAAACGTGCAAAATTTCCATCATAATTCTGTCAGCGGCTGGCTATTGAACTATCCCCCAAAAAAGCAAAGCCAGACGCTCTTAAATTTATCTTCGTATATGCGCGGAGCGCGCAGAGGTTAAATATGATGCCATGGGCGGTGGGAGGATGACAGGATGAGAGGATGCTATAATGAGACGTATGAAGAGGATAAGATATTATTTATTCATTAACCGCACCGTTGAGCATTTTGGCCGAAAGCCAAAAAACTGGCTATCGCAAATGTTCGCCCGAAAAATGATGGGTAATTCTGACAGGCAGATGGAACATGCAAACGTTCTAATGGACACGTCATGCTGATTTATCTTTTGCGCTTCGCAGACGGACAAATAAATATCTTTTGATCTACGAGTACGGGTATATGGCGCTGACTATGTTAATGAACAGCAGAAATCCTTGGAAGAATTATGTCTCACATTTTAGTGATATGTAGGTACGACTTGATGGTTTGTTCTATAGTTTTATGAATACTTTTACGTAGATACGAGTATATTTTTTTTATGGATTTATGGGGCTTTCATTTGGCTGGGCTGGATTTCGCGTGGCACGAGTGGGAGTGGCGTTATGCAAAATTATTATGTTTTCGATTTTTCAAAATTTTACATTTTTATGTGAGCTGAGTTAATTGATTGTTTTTTGTTTTCTTTTTTCTTATTGATAGGGTTGCCAAAGATTACTATATCCTGTCAAGGCTTAGGTCAAGTTGTGTCCTCTACCTTTAGTCATAGATAATTCGCCAAATTTTACGACTTTTAAGTGCCCACACATGAAGAAAATACCTGTCAACAACGTGCATTTCGTGTATCTAAATTCAGATATTTGATATTATCTATTGGTTATTTGAAAACATTAGTTGTAATCTGGTGTTACGCGAACATTTTTATCAAATTGGCGCCTTTTCCCTGTGTGTAAGCCTCCATGCTTGAAAAGTAAGCTGGTTAGCCGTGTTGTAAGCCTTCAAAGTAGATCTCCAGGTTTTTCGGTTATAAATTATTAGACCTGTTACTTTTAATAAAAGGAGTCTTGCTTTTAATGCTACCTTTATTAAGGTACCAAATTAAATTTTGCCCAAAAGCAATACTAAATTGTTTCCGATTGTGTGTGCAAATAAGGAATACAGTCGTATTTGTATCTCAGTCGCCTTTGCTGTTTTTTTTTTTTTTTTTTAATTGATCAGTCCGGCCTAACTGGCAGTCTCCGCTGCCATCACTGTTTTTTTTTTGTTTTTTGTATCTACTGATGTCACTACTGATCCTTACCGCTGTTCCAAACGCTGTTCCTACTGCAGCTCCGAGTTCTGTCACTGCTTATTCGATAAGGCAAAAGAAGATGTTACGCTTGAAGGGAGATATCTTCATAATGAAAAGCAACAAATGACCGTCTGACTCATCAGTATTTGACTTCATTTGACAACTCACGCGACGTTAAAAACGGGGTTCCTGAAGACCAAATCAAATAGTTTGACTGCAACGAGCGTACAAAGTGTGTTTGTTGTTCTGCGCATAGTTCGGCTGACCCTCTATACTTAAACTACACTTCACAACGTGATGTGGATGATCTTGGACATCAAGCCAGCACTACCATTAGTTTGAAGGAAGTTTAGTGAAAATTCGCATACTCCAATAATAAAACAGTGTACGTGCTGGAACCTTCATGTAAGTTGAGTGACAAGGAACGACGAGATAACAGCTCGGTGCGTAATTTTCTTTGGGCTTTTGGAGCTGCGTCGGGGTACTATGCTGTACAAACCTTTTCTCTGTGTTAAACGTTATGAATTTTCCATGATCGAGTCGGCTCATTTTTATTTTTTTTTTAAATACTCAGCGCGGAGGAAGAAAAGAGAGGTACCGATGTACATTGTTTTTAAATGTTTGCAAGTTATAACGACCAGGAAATAAAGAGATCGGCAGGGCATTTCATAAGCGAGTTATACGGCTTAGGAACGAATCACGATATTTTAGAGTATGTCCGAAAATGGGCTTGAGGGTATACTGATGAGCATTCATAGCGAGACGGGTGTTATGGTTGAAAGTTTGAATGGGCGGAATGCGACTGGCGATTTCAGTGGAGCACTGGTGGTGGAAATAGTGATAAAACAAAGTGACACAGGAGACATTACGAGGGTGTTCAAGGGTGTCAATTGATTGACTGGTATTAGTATCATCAATAAGTTATATCGCACGGTTTTGAATCCTATCTAGCAGGTGCAGAGATGTTTTAGGAGCACCTGACCAGATGTGGGCATTGTACTCCAATTTTGGTCGGATGAATGCCTTATATATTGAGGCCAGATTAGAGGGTGTAAAATATTTCTAACATCGCTTGAAGATACCTAGATATTTCGCAGCAGTTTTGGCGACATCAAATATGTGGTCATTCCAACGTAAGATATCATTGACACACATACCGAGAATGGAAAGTTTTTCGGTTTCGACGATGCAAGTGCCATTCATGGATAATGGCTGGGTGTTTAAATTTCGCTTTAGCGACAGCAGACAGCATTGTGTTTTGGAAGCACTAAATTCCACTCTGTTGATAGTATCCCAATTGGTTATGCTGTTGATATCGGAATTTAATGAGCTTAGCATACATTGCCGTTCTCGTTTTACACCCGAAGAGCAGAGTCGTGAGTCCGGGAACGAATATGAAAAGCAGTGAGTACTGTCATCAGCAAATGAATATATTGGATTAGAAGTAGCAGTCAAGAGATCATAAATGAAAATTAAAAATAGTGTCGGAGACAGAACAGAGCCCTGGGGCACACCAGCATTTATTTTGTGAATATCAGACTTGAAACCGTCTAAAACAACTTGAATTGAACGTTCCGAGAGGTAGAAGAGAATCGTCGATCCAAATTCCACACATTTTCGACAAAAGAGCCTGATGCCAAACTCTGTCAAATGCCTTAGAAATATCAAGTGCAACTATCTTTCTTTCGCCAGATTGATATACGCTTTGGTTCCACTTTTCGGTTAGACATGCCATCAAATCACCAGTGGACCTGTTGCTACGAAAACCATATTGCCGATCATTGAAAAGTTTTCGTGTTTCGAGATATTTCATGAGCTGACGATTTATCAGCGTTTCCATGACCTTGGAAAGAAGGGACGTAAGTGCAATGGGTCTGTAGGAGGAGAGAGAAGATGATTCGCCTTTTTTAGGGACGGGCTGGACGAATGCTGTTTTCCATCTAAAAAGCTTACGCAGTGGTCTTGCCAGCGTGAAGAGGTCTTCAGAAGAAGGGGAGATATACGAGGGGCGTTCAACATATTCTCGGTATCGGGGTAAAGCTGTGGTTGTATATATAAATTGACTTATTTATCAAGTAATACTCTACTTATTTATCTCTTGTTAAACAGAATCATAATGGCAACTGAGACGATGATGGAGAAAATTGAGCATCGCGCTGTAATTAAATTTCTCACTAAGCAAGGAAAAAGTCAAAAAACTATTCATGAAGAGATGGTGGCTGTTTACCAGGGTTCCGCACCTTCATTATCAACTGTGCAAAAGTGGTCAAGTGAGTTCAAGAGAGGCAGAGAGAGCATTGAAGACGACCCCCGCTCCGGCGCCCCGGCTACTTCTTGTACGGGAGAAAGCATCAAAGAAGTCGAAAAACTTGTTCTTGAGGATGCCCGAATAAAGGTGAAAATGATGGCAGAGATCACCAAGCTTTCAATTGGTGGTACCATTCACACCATTCTTCATGACCATCTTATCCTTTCAAAGGTCAGTGCAAGGTGGGTGCCACGAATGCTCACAGCGCCTCAGAAAAAAGTGAGAATCGCATGCTGTAGAGAGCTTTTGGAGATGTGTAGTGAGAACGCGGACGGTGTTATGGATCGAATTGTTACTGGGGACGAAACATGGGTCCACCACTATGACCCTGAAAGCAAACAAGAGTCCATGCAGTGGCATAAAAAAGGAACAGGCCCCTCGAAGAAGTTCAAAGTCACTCCGTCTGCCGGGAAGCTCATGGCCACAGTTTTTTGGGACTCAAAGGGAATCTTGCTCATTGAGTACAAAAAAAAGGTGAAACCATCAACGCCACATCCTACGCTTCCACTTTGCATAATTTTCGGGAGGAAATTAAAAAGAAAAGACGGGGTAAACTCGCAGCGGGTGTGTTGCTTCTTCATGACAACGCTCCTGTTCACACGGCGCGAGTTTCCAAGGCTGCTGCGCGAGATTGTGGCTTCGAAGAAATCCAACACCCACCCTATAGTCCAGACCTTGCCCCTAGTGATTATTTCCTGTTTCCGGATTTGAAAAAATGTCTTCGTGGAAAAAGATTTTCGGATGATGAAGAACTCAAGTCGGCAATAAATGGGTATTTTACAGAGAAAGAGGAAATTTAGTTTTTTGAGGGTTTATAAAAGCTTATCTCAAGATGTAACAAATGCATTGATGTTAGGGGAGATTATATTGAAAAATAAAAACAATTTTCCTTCATATCTATACCGAGAATATATTGAACGCCCCTCGTACCATCTGGACCAGCGGATTTATGTATGTTGAGATCTTTAAGTACTCTTGCTACTACACGAGTGCGAAAGTGGATTCGTCCCATTGAACATTTGACGCACTCAAGTGTAGGCGGAGGCAAAACGCAATCTGGGAGTGTTGAGCTGGTCGCAAAGTATGCAGCAAGTTGATTGGCCTTGTCCAAAGAGCTGACAGCTGGAATGTCATTGTAAATGAGCGTTGGGATGGAGGATGAGGCGGAATTTCTAATGTTTTTGACGAACGACCAAAAATTGTTACTGCCTTTGGGACATTGCAGTATTTTTTGCCTCAGTTTTTGGTCGGATAGGAATTTCACACGTTTAAGAAAGGCGTTGCAGTCATTTCTGGGTCGTTTGAACTTTTTTCGGTTTTCCTCTGTCGGGTTGGTCTTGAAGGCCCGAAAAAATATTTCTTTAACCCTGACGGCCTCTTTACAGCTCGAGTCGTACGATGTCTTTTCTTTTGGTTTGATACTTTTTATTCGATGAGGAATAAAGGATCTCATTCCAAAGAGAATGGTGTCTGTAATTATATCAGCAGCGGAATCCACGTCGTTATCGAGGAAGCATAACGACCAGTTAAAATTCCTAAAGAAGCTGTTAAGATCGCTCCAGTTGGCTTTCTCGTATTGCCATATGGTTCTTTTAGGAATCTTTTCTCTAACTGTGTGGTCAGTATACGAGAAATTAGCTGATATACGAGTAACACAGTGGTCCGACGAGCCTAAAGGGGAGAGCACATCAACGGTGTATTTATCTCATTTCGAGTGAACTTTTTGGCAAGGATCAATTCGTGTTCGATAGATGCAGTGGGTGGTGGTCTTTTCAATCGCCACATTGAGCTGTTGAGCTTCAGTAAAGTTTGTCATTTCATCATGAAAAGATTGACACCACAAAAATGATTTCAAATCGCGTGGAAATGTATATCCAAAATCGAAGCTCTGTTCGTGAATCATATAGAGCACTTCGTGAAATTTACGACAGACATCATCGGCCATCTGAATATGCTATTTATTAGATACTCACACACCAACAAGAACGAGAACAGTGCGTTCAGAAGAAAATATACGGCTATGGAAGCTTGTGCAGAATAGGACCCCAGGTTCGCAGCAACTTGGTAAATATCTTGATTTCAAGGCTTATAAGATCCAATTGGTGCAAGAGCTAAAGCCGCGTTACTATTTATTGCGTCGGGTAGTCAGTAATTAGTGATTGGGCTTTAAATACACTGTGAGTTGACCCAGTTTTTTATAGTAAAATTTTGTTTATTGATGAGCCTTTTTTCTGATTAAACGGCTACGTAAACAAGTAGTATTGACGTATCCTCAAGAAGTTCACCAGATGTCATGGATACAGAAAAATGTACCCTATGGTGCGGATTTTACGCCGGTGGGATCAACGGTCCTTATTTCATCAAAAATGAGGCGAAGCACAAGTTACTTAGCCACCACAAGTCAATTAGCCACCATATTCAGTAATGTTTGCCATTTCATCATGCAACTTTTGGATCTTAAGCCACCAACCAGACAGAGATTGGTACGAAATGCAGAAAACATAACTGCCGTAGCGGATAGTACTGTAAAAGACTCAGAATTGTGGGTTCGACGCCGATCAGTTGAATTGGGTATAGCCAGAGAGCCAACCCGACTTATTTTGCGGTTTGATTTAGGCCTACATCAGTCTAATATTGTGTTGACCAAAGACAACGCCCAGAGTTCCCTAATTGGGTGATGGAAATGTTGGCCGGAGATCTGGATTTTGGCAAAAAAATTCATCTTCTCGGACGAGAATATGAAATAAAACACTTGAAGCTAATGCTGATGTCTATGATATTAGCTTTATTTATTAGAGAATTTTACGTCATTAGTGCTTAAATGTGACATCAGGAATATGCACGCCACGGCTGGCTCGAATGAAGCGCAATCGTGAAGTCCAATTTTCAACAACTTTATCGAACAACTGGGGCCGTATATCAGCAATAACACGGCGAATGTTGACTTCCAAATCGTCCAACGTCTCTGGTTTATCGGCATAGACTAGCGACTTCACATACCCCCAAAGAAAGTAATCTAAAGGTGTGAGATCACAGGATAGTGGAGGCCAGTTCATCGCAAATGTTTCCTGTAATAAATTAATGGTGTCGCCGAGAATGTCGCCGTGTTTCATGTTGCACCATCTTGTTGAAACCAAAGCTCTGTCACGTCAATGCCATTCAACTGAGGAACGAAAAAGTGAGAAATCATATTTCTATAGCGCTCTCCAGTGACGGTTACATTCTGGCCGGCATCGTCTTTAAAGAAATATGGGCCGATGATTCCACCAGCCCATAAAGCACACCAAACAGTGAGTTTTATGGCGTCTCGGGTTTTCTCCACTTCAAATTCGCCAATTTTACTTGTTTACATATCCAATTGGATATAACTGTATATATATATAACTCTTGCACAAGCTGGACCTTCTAAGCTTTTAAACCAAGATCTTTCCGTAAAGTCATCCACAAAGTGGATAAAGTGGATGGGCATAGCTCCAATTGCTGTGTTCGATGGCGAATCGACTCATTCGGATTCTCATCAACACTGCGCTCTACAACGGAAATAACTTCTTCTGTTCGCACTGTTTGTCGTTTTTGGGTTCCGTATTATATACTACAGTGTACGTGGTGCGAAAACGATTCATCGAGTTCGGAATAACTCAGATGGACGATTATGTCGACCGTAAAATGGATGTTGGCGATAAGTTTGGTGGCGATAAGTTTGGCGAACGGAACCATGGTTTTCAAAATAAGTTTGCACAATTTGCACGCGATATTCTGGCGTTAACCTATTCATTGTAAAATGGCAAAATGTACTAACCATCAACTGTCAACTGTCAAATTGACAATCTGTAGAAACAGTGTTGCCAGTTTAAAAACCAAACCTCTAAAAAAACACCCTTTATTTTGAGAACCGATTGATGCAACGCAGTAGTTTTTGATTAGTGTCCTTTCAAATACGGAAAGTGAAACGCAGCATTGTCGGCATATTTTACTTTTCTACCATCGAAAAGATAAAAATGCTGTTCAAGCAAGAAAAAAATTATCTGATGTGTATGGAGAAGATGTATTGACAGAACACGCCAGTGCCAAAATTGGTTTCCAAAATTGATGAATAGAAGAGGTGTAATGTTCCACCAAGGTAATGCGAGACCTCATACAAGTTTCGTAACTGGCTAAAAGCTTTTACAGCTTGGTCACCTTGGCTACCTTGATCTGTCAGCTTCTGATTATTATTTGTTTCGGTCTCGACAATTTTTTTTAGACGGTAAACCTTTACTTCAAATGAGGAGGTAGCAGTGGTGCATCCGATTCCCAAAAGGGATAAAGATACGTCGAATCCGATGCAACTTTGGTCGATAAGTCTCTTTCCCAATATCAGCAAGGTATTCGAAGGTTACAGAGACTATTCTTCAAGTTGAACAGCCTGGCAGAAGTAAACCACTGCTTTACATTCTTTTTGATATGCTCACCAGTAGACAGTTCATCGTGAAGAATGCAGATGTGACTTCTGCTGGAGTATTTGATATTAAAAATGGTCTACAACAAGATGCGGTTTATTCACCGCTCCTATTCAACATCTACACAATCGATCTTGTGAGTTCGTTTCACCATGCCAAAGTGTACGCAGACAACTTGATCGTATAGAGATCAGGTGTAAAAATCGAGGTCAGAAATACACTCTTGCAACATGACTTCGATAAGATTAAGACATATTGCGATGACAGGAAGTTGAAGATTAACTTTCAGAAGTCAGAAACCATTCTTTTCCGGACGCCTTTGTCTTGTATCCGAAGATGTATACCAGAAAGAATTAGCGAAAATTTTCCATCGTGAGACAACACGGAGAACCACTTGCTTGTCCAAATGTAGTCAGTTACCTTGAGATTGATCAATATCTGAATTTTAAGAAACATATAGACCTTTTGCCCTTACAAAGAGACTGTTTTACAGCAGCCAACTTGATGCGGGGGTAAAGATAATCTGCTACATGGCCCTTATACGGCCTATGCTTGCATTTGGATGTGGTTCAACGTGAGAGCAAGTTTAATGGGAAAGATTCAAGTGTTTGAGAACTTGCCTTCGCTTGTATAGAATACCAGAGTTCGAGTACATATTGTACAATTCCATCCAAATGAAGTCTTATAAAGGGTTTTTCATTAAGCGCCATTATGTATGGAATATAACATCGTTCAAATGTCCGGCGTGGCTTGCATCCGAAATGTCCAATTTTCCATGACTCTGAAGCATAAATTAGGCTTAATTTGACCGATGGCATGGGTTATGTTGGCTTTGAGGGCCGCTGTGATTTGTGACTTTTTCGCATAGAGCTGTGACTTCAGAAAACCCCACAAGAAAAAGTCTAACTGAGTCAAATCGTACGATCTCGGTGGCATGTTCACATTACATCCACGTGATATGGCCATGCCCTCGAATTGCTACATTTCCAATGTAGCAATGGATCTCATGTGGATTCGTATCGCCCAAATTCGACAATTTAGTTGCTTGACGTACCCATTTAACCAGAAATGGGCCTCATCGCTGAAGATGATTTTTCAATGAAAATTAGGGTCAGTTTCAAACTGCTTCAGAGCCCATTCACATCGTTGTGGGCGAATTCGTAAACGCACGACTTTCAAAGCAAATTATCTGCAAAGCACATGTAATAGAGCAGTTGAAACGTCAAAAGCATATGTTTGCATTGCAAGTGTTAAACGTTTATGAACGGATAACTTGCACAATTTTCATTTCTCAATATTTTAAAGCATGATTGTTCAACCAAGTTGTGTACTTATTTTGAACACCTTACTTAATAGTTGCCAAGCTACCAAATACACTAAAAAGAACGAAAAAAATATTAAACCCCAAACATAAATTCAAAGTGAAGTGTGCAACATTACTATGATAGTTGCACAGATGCTCTTGCTTTTGCGTAAAAAAACTGAATCTACTACGTTTTAGAACTGTTTGCTTTGCAGTAATTTACCGTTGTGCGTTTGCGAATCTCCTGCTTTGCACATTTTGCGCAACATATGCCTTTACGAATTTGGCCTGTCTATGGTCGTTTACATTTAGCTCCTGGGTCAGTTGAATTTTATACGAGTGCAGGCCCAAGTCACGACGCGAAATTCGCCAAGTTGTATTCTGCGAAAGACCGAGTTCTTGTGAGTGACGCGACATTGACTGCCTTGGATTCTCCTGCACACTCCCACGGACAGGCGCGATGATTTTGGCAGATCTTGCGTTTCGTCGACGTACGGGTGTTGGTTTATCGTTTTCTGAACCAGTGGACTCAAATAGTCCTCTCGGTAGGACGATTATGGCGACCGTATAATGGGCGAAGTGCGCGGAACTTTGCCCGAACAAAACAGTTTTATATTTTTTGATAAAACAATTTTATCATTTGCACGTGTTTTGCCAAATCACCATTGGCAAAATGTCCATGATGATTTGGCAATACAGACTGAATAAATGACATCCAATTTGACAGATGTTGCTTCTACAATATGGCCGCTATCAATATCCCTATTGGAAAATCCTGTACAATAAGGCGAACCTAATTAGAGTGAACAATTTCGTCATTAAGTTGATTCGAAGGCACACTGCTAGAGCAATGACCTCGAAGAACAACCTGATCTCCGGCGCTTATTTCCCCAATTTTGTATATCACGAGAGCGTGCGCTTTAATGGCTCTGTGCCTAAAGAGGCGTTTCTCTATTTCGATAAAAACGAGCTGATCCAGGAAAAAATGGCGGTGCCGCTAATTTTCGATGTCACTCAAACAGGTGTGGATAAGCGTTTGAACTACGATAGAGAAGTCGCACACGGCAGTGCGATTTTTTGTTGGCTTAGTGAAAGAGAAAATACTCTTTCCTCGTTTCCTTCAAGTTCTATGCAGGCCTTTAAGTGTGAGGTCGGTTTGCTAGATATTCAAGTCATGGCCGGCTTAAAAAATATGTAGGAAGAATTAGGGTAGTTTTTAAAGAAAAATGAAAGAATACGAGTATTACAAAAAAGAATATCAGAAAAATTCGGTAGCTTTAAAGTTATATTTATTTATGTTCCCATACTTCGCAAAAATGTAAAGGTTTACCCTCCTCGGTATAATAAAATACTACTACTATTTCTAAAAGTTTTAAATGTCGTGTTGTAAAGAGGATTATATACTTTTACCGGGTTTAAGAAAAGCGTTCGTTATTCTTTGTAAATTTCCATATTGTAATTGTATTCATTTTGTGGAAAGTAATCTGAAAAATAGTGCAATCACTTTTGAGGAATTTGTTCATGCGGAAAGAAATAGTATCAGTATTGTACTTTGATGACAACCAATCTAGTAACCTTCAACATATCGCAGATACTATCAAAGTAACTACAATTCGACTCTGCCTCCATCGATTTGAATTATTTTCATTTCCATCCATCAATGCTGATTGGTCTTGTTATCCGTTTGATATTGAATCTGCCTTAAGTAATTTGAAACCCGGACAAAAGTTTTGGGCGTTTTAGGATTTTTTCCAATAATTCAACATCACTGTTTTAGGTCCTTTAGTTTGCCCTTATAAGAAAAATTGAATTAATCCTGACCTTTAGGATTGCCTTGTAAAAGACAAATTGACTTTCATAATTAAACAAGCCACTTAAAACCAACAGCCCTTGCGGCACCGCTTAAGCTTAAAAGTTTGTTATACACGGCAATGTATCAAACTAGTGACCACACTAGTTGTATGGTTTGGGGATTTAGACAACTCCACAAGCAGCGCAGTAGCAATGCATAAACTTGAGAGACATAAGTAGCATAAAACGTTATTACATACTTGTATTACGTACACTCCGCTTCAACTGTATAGGTACAACATTTTTCAAAAGTTTGTGTTTCATTATTTTCAAATAATGTGCATGAATTTGCTATTTCATGCTGGGAACTGTTTGTCTATTATATTGAAAAAAGAAATCAGAAAGAATAATTGAAAAATCACTGTTATTTTTGCTCTGGTTCTGTTGCAAGGTATTCCATATGGAAAAATTCAGTTTTTTTTGCGTTAACCGAATAGGGACAAATAATGAAATTACACAAAGTAGTTAATGGGATGAAATAAAACAGATTTGTTTTTAAAAGAGCATTTTATCTAGTAGTGAGTACTGCCACCTTTGTTCATAATCACTTCACAAATTCGGTCCGGCATGGAATGGTAAAGTGCCTTTAAGAAATTTAACGAAATTTCTCTCCAGGGTAATTTAATAGCTGCAACGAGTGATCCTCTGTCTTCAAACTGATGACCAGATTCGTACACTTTTCGGACTAATCATCCCCATGCGTTTTCCATAAGAATTAGGTCCGGTGAGTATGATGGCCAGTGAAGCAATCCCACATTTTGCGCCCTTATCCAATTTTTCACTACCCGCGCCGTATGTTGTCTTGATGGAATTCCAATTAATTAGTCCAGAAATATTACAAAATCTCGGAAAATTCCTTTCCAATATTTCTTTATAAGTTGTTGCGGTCATTTTTGCTGTTTGAAATTCTAGTTCAACAGTTCCATAATAGCTAACCGCTAACCACACCATAACAACTTCCTCGACAATGATTCCGGGCTAAAAAGCGCTGGTCCTTTCTCATATTGTGAAAGTAATAATTAAACCCATCAGGTCCATCAAAATTGAACCTTTTTTTCATCTAAGAAAACCACGCAACGCCATTCTTCTTGCCAAGCCATATGGTACCTCGAAAATTCCAACCGCATACGCTTTCTCTGAGAGTTTAAAGGTGGCTTCTTTTGAAGTTTCAGATGTTTAAGATGATTGGCATAATTAATTACTCTTCTAACTGTCGAAACACTAGCATTAGCACCTGATCTTTGCTTTATTTTCACAGTTGAGTCAGAAGAATTAGCAGCACATCGCAAAATTGCTCTTCTATCGGCCGCCGTTGTGGCCGTGTTTTTTTTTACCTGATTCACGTTTTTCCCGTACGAATATTTGTTTCTCACGAAAGAATAGACCACATTAAAACTTCGATCAATTTCTTTAGTTATAGCACGCCCAGTTAGTCCTTGCTTCTGTCAATTTGAGCCTCTTTAATATTTTTAAGGGATGTTTATCCAAATGGAGTATGATTGCGGCTGCCTTAACTTAAAAAGTGCTGATATGGTTAAAATTTCTTACAAACTTGGTTCTAGGAAGTTCACCTTAATGTGCTTTTACAGGCTGCATGAAAAAATTAAAGATGCTTTTGTTGAGGAATTGACTTCTCTGTTGTTAGATGAAAAGTCAAAAAATTTATATTTATTCTTGGTGATATAAAAACCCCTTAAACCAACCTACCTCACACCTCCACCCCACAACATCCCTCTTACATTTTACTACCAGAATGTAAGAGGTCTTCGCTCGCCAATGCTGTCTTACGTCAACCGCATGCTCTTCCCTTTGATATTGACGCCTTGACCGATTTGATTCAATTTGAGCAATTTGATTCCCAGCATAAGGAACCAGGAATTGTTCCCCCCTACTTTTAACGTTTTTCACGACGACGATCCTACCCGCATCGATAAAGATTCCCCCTGTCAAGGGGTTCTACTGGCGATCGACAACAGCCTTAACTCTTCTCCCATTACAGTTTCTTCATTTTCTAAAGCCGGCTTTGTCGCAATAAAAAAATCACTCCCTCTCAAGTCCCTTTACGTTATATGTTGCTACATCCTACCAGCTCAACCTATCGAATCTTACCAATTTATTATTGATGCGATCGCCCATTTAATTGACCTGTCAGAATCTATTTATGATATTTTTATTTTCGGCGACTTTAATCTTCCTCAGCTACAGTGGGCTCCATCAGATGATCAATCGTTATTCATCGCTTCAAATGACAACTCATCTACGGAATGTCTCTTCTTAGATCGCTTAACAGACTCAAGTCTATGCCAAGTCAGTGGTATATCCAATTATATGGGCAGGCAATTAGACCTTATTTTCACAACAGATCCAATTAACTCTTCAGTCTCACTTTGCCCCCTATCTCTCTCAACAATCGATAACTACTACCCCCCCCCCCCCCACCCCTTCTAATTTAATTTTTTCCTAACTCTTCCTTCCAGTCCACTCCCCCCACAACTTTCATAAAGCAAACTTTCACAAAATCAGTGAATATCTCAGCAGATCCCTCTTTAACTTTCACAAGCTAAGTATAAATGATGCCTTATCAATTTTTTTATAAAGAAATATTTAATTCTTTTTCCCTTTACCTTCCGTTTTCCCACCTTAAAACATCATCTACTAGTCCTCCCTGGTATAATCGCAAGCTTCGTTCCTTACGAAATAAGAGAAATAAGTTATGGGCTGTTTTCCTGCGTACCAGATCATTTTCAGACTATTCCAACTATCTTGGTGCTTATCTTCATTTCACCGTACTTTACGATTCCCTTTACCAGCGCTACCTTAACAATGCGCAAGTCAACCTTATAAATGACCCTAAGTCCTTTTTCCAATTTGTTAACTACAAAATAAAGTCCCATGGTTATCCTCCTTCCCTCTCTTTCAACAACAGGTCATCAACCGATCCACTCACCATTGCCAACCTATTTGCCACCTTTTTTAAACAATCCTTCACCAACGAATCCTTTGTACCAGATCCATCCTTCTCCAATGGCCCACTTCTCTCTCATATTTTGGACCCTTATATCGAATATAAATTACACCAACTTAATGACGAATTCACACCCGGCCCAGATGGCCTCCCTGCCATATTTCTTAAAAAAATGTTCTTCCTCTCTTTCCGTTGCCCTTTCTAATCCCTTTCGTCTATCCCTTTCACAAGGAGAATTTCCTCAGGCTTGGAAAACCTCCTTCATAACCCCGATCCACAAGAAAGGATCAAAGAATGAAATAACCAACTATCGTCCCAACGCTAAATTCTCCCATATACCCAAACTCTTTGAAAGTATTTTGTATGAAGCTCTAAGCTTCCAATACAAATCACTTATTTCCCCTAGACAACATGGCTTCCTAAAGGGTAGGTCTAGAGAATGGCAACGAAGTCGATGTAGTTGCAACCGATTTTAGCAAAGCCTTCGATAAAATCTCTCATCGATTAATCATCTTCAAATTGTCTGCCCTCGGCTTTGAACCCATACTGTTAAAATGGATATCCTCTTACCTCGAAAACCGTTTTTACAGTGTTCGTCTTAGGTCAGCCCACTCCGCTCCATTTTTGGCCACCTCTGGAGTTCTACAAGGCAGCCATCTCGGTCCCCTTCTTTTTATATTAACCATAAATGATATCTATATGATCATCAAACACTCGTCTGTCTCCCTTTACGCCGACGATGCCAAATTTTTCAAAACCATGACTCTTTCCTCCTTCAACAAGATCTTGATAGTTTTTCGATCTGGTGCCTCAAAAATTCTTTGGAACTTAATATCGCCACGACTGATTGATATCCATATTCGAGCTAAAGTTGATCCAAGACTTCTGTCTACGGCTCAACATGCCTACTGTAAAGGAAAGTCGGTGGAAACGGCTTTGCACTCTCTGACTAGCCACATCGAACGATCCCTACAATATAAGGAGTACACAATGGTTGCTTTCCTCGACATAGAGGGCGCCTTTAACAACGTCAACACATCCGCAATCACGACTGCGCTGTCAACTCTGCAGGTAGACGGCTCACTTGGGGAGCTGATTAATCTAATGCTAACAAGCAGGATAATCAACTCCAAACTGGGTGAGACTTCTGCTAAAAGATATGTCAGTAGGGGTACGCCGCAAGGCGGTGTCCTCTCCCCCCTTCTCTGGAACTTAGTGGTCAACGAACTACTGATATACCTGGAAGCGGGTGGTAGCAGATTGATTGCCTATGCGGATGACGTTGCCATAGCCGTCTCAGGAAAACATCTAAATACCATTAAGGAACTCCTCCAAGTAAATCTTAACAGATTAACCTGCTGGGCAGATCGCTGTGGATTGGGAATAAACCCCCATAAAACTGATCTTGTCCTCTTTTCTAGGAAATATAAAGTTCCAATCATAGACCCTCCTTC
Source organism: Volucella bombylans (assembly GCA_949129095.1). NCBI lineage: Eukaryota > Metazoa > Arthropoda > Insecta > Diptera > Syrphidae > Volucella > Volucella bombylans. Next base: position 332,622,373 of record OX422140.1, on the reverse strand, counting down.
AATAAACGGTATCAGTTTAGCTTTCTCCGATACAGCAAAATATCTGGGTCTCATTTTTGACAGGAAACTAAACTGGAAACCTAACATTCAAGAAAGAGTCAATAAAGCTACAATAGCTTTATTCTCTTGCAAGAAAGCCATTGGGAACAAATGGGGCCTTCAACCTCGCATAACCCACTGGCTATACATCTCGGTCATAAGACCGATACTCACTTACGGGGTGGTTGTCTGGTGGACGGCCTTGGAAAATGCAGTCAACTGCATTAAATTAAGCAGAGTCCAAAGAACAGCATGTCTATGCACAAGCGGAGCCTTGCGGTCTACCCCCTCTGCGGCATTAGATATTCTGCTTCACTTGACACCCCTCGACATTTTTTAGCAAGCAAGTAGCTGCGACTGCAGCTATTCGCCTTAAAGCGACTAAACAGTGGACAAATAATTCATTTGGCCACGCCAACATTCTTAATACATTAGGAATCCTCACAGAGAACACCGATTACACCATACCTGAACTTTGGTTTGACAAAAACTTCCATGTAAGCTTCCCCTCTAGATCATTCTGGGAGGAGGATGCTTTCATGGAGGACAAGTCAATCCATCTCTACACCGATGGATCTAAAACCGACAGCGGAGTTGGTGGCGGTGTTTTCTCAGATAAGCTAAATCTAAGCCTCTCTTTCCGCCTTCCAAATCACTGTAGCGTGTTCCAGGCGGAAATTTTGGCGATTAAAGAAGCTCTGTCCTGGCTGAAGAAAAACGTGATATCTGCAAAGGATATCCGCATATTTTCGGATAGTCAGGAAGCCATCAAGTCCCTGGACTCGGTCTCATTGTGTTCTAAAACTGTCCTTAAATGCCGATCATCTCTCATGGAGATGGCAGAGCAGTTCAACATTCACCTTTGTTGGGTGCCGGGCCACAGAGACATTCCAGGGAACTGCAGAGCCGATGAACTCGCCAAAATTGGAACCACTCTACCTATCCTACCGGACAAAGGTAGTATAGGTATACCAATCGCTACGTGCAAACTAACACTAAAGCTAGATGCCAATAAAAGAACGGACCTTAGGTGGACTGTTGGACAAACATGTCTAGCGACCAAACAGATCTGGCCAAGGCTGGATCTGAGTCGATCTAAGTGTCTGATCCTTTTAGATAGGAAACATCTCAGCGCCATAATAGGTGTCATTACCGGACACTGCCTCATAGGCAAGCACGCAAGAAGGCTTGGCGCTTTTACTAACGATTTCTGTAGAAGCTGCATGGACGAGGAAGAGGAGGAGACAATCCCCCACCTACTCTGCACATGCCCAGCTCTCTCTCAGAGAAGGAAGCTTCATCTAGGAGCTTTCTTCTACAACGACCTAAACGATCTAGAAAAAATAGACGTTAACAGTCTCCTACGCTTTATTATAAGCTCAAACTGGTTCCAGTAGTAAGAAGATCATAGATCCATGTGGCATCACAATGGGCCAATAGGCCTAAGTGGGTTGGTATTTCCAACAGCCACTCTTACCTAACCTAACCTAACCTAATATCGCCAAATGCCAATCCATCACCTTCTCATATAAGCGGAACCCATCTCCTCCCCGACTCTATCTTCTCCATAACAAACCTCTCTCCTCCGTACAATCTCTTTTCGACCTCGGAATTTTGTGTGATAAGGACTTCCGTTTACATATGGATGAGATAATCCTCATCCAACTCATGCAACTCTGTACGGTGGTCGAAAGAATTCACCAACCCATACGTGAGCAGGTCCCTCTATATTACATTTGTTCGCCCCCTCCTAGAGTACGCCAGTCAAGTATGGTCCCCATATCATCGTGTTCATATCTCGAGAATTGAAAGCATCCAGCTCCGTTTTCTTCGAGTTGCTCTACGAGGTATGCCCTGGGACGATCCTTTTAATCTGCCCCCCTATCAAAACCGTCTCAACCTTATCAACTTAAACACCCTTGAAGATCGCAGAGATGCAGCAGACTTTCTCTTCATTCATCGACTCCTTTCAGGTCACGTTGAATGCGCGTCCCTTCACAACTCCATTTTCCTCAACACTAACCCTCGACTCTTCTATCTACCAACCCAGCACACCTCCTACGGCGCAAACGAACCAATCTCCCGTATGCTATGTAAAATCAACTCAAACCCTACCCTACCGTTCCACCGCACTACTTCCTACCCCAAATCCCTTCCTTCACCACTCCAACCAACCTTAGTTTTAAGTTTTAGTTTGAGTTTAATTGAGTTTTAATTTGGGTTTTTTGCTTGTTTTAATTTTTTGGTTTTTGCAGTTCTGATATAGAAAAATGACACAAAAAAGGTTCCACTTAAATAAAGAAAAGGATTTGGAGGAAATATGCCAACTTTCAGAAGCAGACAATAGTGACGAAGAAGTGACACCCTTGAACGCAGTTGATATAACTTTCCTTGAGGTCGATGTTAACAATATTGATCCTGCTGGAGAAATCTTAATTGAGGAATACAAGATAACAGATCTGAACAAACCATCTACGTCCGCCGAGGCATTAAATGTTGTGTCACAGAATGCACTTGAGGCTCCTCTCTTTCGATTCGGTAGAACATTAGAGATTCCATACTCTAAAGTTCTGTTCTCTGATGGGGACTGCGGTGGCAGTTCTCGACAATGTCACTCAGCTCGAAACGCGACTGCTTCTAATAAAGGAGCAAAGTGAATTTTATGCTTTGCAAAAGGGTAATGTTTTTTTTCCATACAAATGGGTGAGCTGAAAACATTTATCGGCATAACTTACGTCATGTGTTATCATGTGCTGCCTTGAATCAGACATTATTGGTCTAGCGATCCCTATTTGTGTGTGCCGTATATAGAAAATATTGTGACTCGTGATCGTTATTTTGAGATTCGAGCTTATTTACATTTTGCAGATGTTTCAAATGTTGGTGCCGTTGCGATGCTAGGACTGGCTACCTTTATGAAATTGATATGTACCTCGGTAAAAAAGCGACGCACGCCGAAGGCAGCTTGGGTGAATCCGTGATATTTACACTTATCACAGGCTTCGAAAAAACTGGATGCGAATTTTACTTCGACAAAAGCACTCCAGTTCTCCAGGTGAAATTGTCTCAAAAGGAAATTATGGCGTATGGAACTGTTCTCGTAAACCGCAAGGGAATGCCAAAGTTTGAGACCAGTAAGTCAAAAACTCAGCGTGGATAAATTAATGCGTTTTTTTCTAACAATATTTCGGTAGTCAAATGGTTTGACAACAAAGACGTATATACTCGTATGTATGTGTTCGAATTTCAATTCGCCACTAAACGTGTGCACAGTTAAACCGCGCACTGCTGGGTCGGCAGAGAAAATAAATATTCAATGCCCAGAAATATCATAATGGGGAGCCGATGTCATGTATCAACCTATGAGTTCGACCGCAAGTCATAAATTATTTGCGAATTTTCTTTGACTTGATGAACATAGCTATACTGTCTACAAAAAAATCCACGTCAATGAGAAATCACACATGACAAGTTTCGAATTCAAGCGCTCTATTGCCATGGGCCTCAATGGGAAATACCATATAGCGAAAGAAAAACGCCATTGCTAACAATCCGACGAAAAACGGCTATCAAACGAAAATTAGAAAATACCAAAAATGCATATAAGCATTTACTACAAAAGAAGAATGGCGAAAACGATGTATCGTTCATAAGATGGACAGAAAAACAAACAACAAGTGCTTTGAGTGTAATCTCTTTTTTTGTTTCACCAAAGATCGCGACTGTTTTACCCAATACCATAAAAAATAGGCGTTGCAGCCAAAGAAAATTAAAATGTCTTTATATTTCTTTTAAAACCTAAAATTGCACATAATTTTTGATTAAAAATAAATTCAAACACACCACTTACTGAATCTGGAAACCGCGTTAACAAGTTTTACTTGAGACCGTTTGATGGGGTCAAATATGACCTCGGCTTTTCCAGCTAAGAGGGACTTTAATTTGACCCCGAGCAAACCGAATGCGGATACTATTTTTGAATATCTATTAAGGTTTAGGCTTCGGTCTCAAGGGGTTAATAACCTCTCTTTAGACATTAAAACTGGTATACCACAAGGCTCAGTACTCGGTCCGATTCTTTTCTTGACGTACATTCATTCAATATTTAACATTTATTTCAAAGATAGACGAACCGGTTTTGTTGAAGACATAGCTTGCACTTATTCGAATAGCTTTGCGTTAGATTTAATTGCTGGCATAAACCATGACTTGGAGCAGCGAGGGCATTGGTTCTATTTTTAGTTAGTTCCCCCTGTATGATTTTTCCTTATACAATGGGGGTAAAATTTGTTCATCTCAGTATTTTTATATAGAACGAACTGCAGTTTTTGAAAGTTTTTGGTCTTGAAATTGACAGAAAAGCGAATTGGAGTATTCATAGTGTCAGTAGTTGCAGTATGGTTTTGCCCGTTGGGGAGGTACTTATAGTAATAAAGTCTATTCGTTACTTATTGTGCAAAAACAAATAGTTAGCATAATCTTGGCAAAGAATTAACTAGTAATTAATTGCTTTTTGTGAACTCAAAAATTCACCCACCCAAGCATCTTTGCTTTAAGGATATTTTTCGTAAAGAGTGGTTACTCCATTGACAGAAATCCAATCTATCAGTCACTGCGTAGTAACAATAACCATCTTGCCTTGATTCCATCTTTCAATACACAGCACTATTTTAACTTTTTATCCTCTGTTGCTCCAAGATTATACAATGTATTGCCGCTTGAGATAAGACGAAGCAGAAATGTTGTCTTTTACAGGAATGGTTTTAAGGAATGGCTTTTTCACTTTAATCTAAATGAAATAAATTTCCTAATTAGTGGCGTGGTCTAAATTTGTTGATAGGTTATATCAAATGATTTATTCGATGAACTTTAACATTTGTTTTCTTCACCTTTGTAACACGGTTTAATTATTAAGTTTTATAACTGATGAATTCGACACTAGTTTAAGTCAAACTACAGAATGTATCTCTCATTTTTTAATTTATAGGGTGATCAAATAGCAATGATAGTTTTTCCAATTGTTATGTTTCAGCAGCTGTCAAAGTTACCAATGACATCCAGCTGTCAAAATATTCAGTAAGGTTTGCCATTTCATCATGCATCGTTGCACGTTTGCCGAACGTGGGGAAATTATTAAAAAATATCGAAATTCCGGTTCAGTTGTAAATACGCAACATAAATTTAGTCGTGAGGTCGGTCGTCATCATGGGTGGAGTGTAGAGGCAATTCCTCGCTCTGTGGAAAAGTTTGAGCTTGAGTACACTCTTTTCAATCCTTAACCACCAACCAGACAGAGATTGGTACGAGATGAAGAAAACATAGCCGCCATAGCGGCCAATATCGAAGAAGACCCAGAAATGTCAAATCGGCGCCGATCAGCTGAATTGGGCATCGCCGTCGTATTTTGCGGTTGGATTGCGCCTACATTCGTATAAAATTGCGCTGACGCAAGAATAGACGCGGAACAGCCATGTACTATGCCGTGAGTTCGTTAATTGGGCGCTAGAAATATTGACCAGAGATCCAGTTTTTGGCCAAAAAATCATTTTCTTGGACGAGGCCTATTTTTGGCTCAGCGGCTATGTCAACAAGCAAAATTTCCATTACTGGAGCGAACGCAATCCACAAGTGTTTGGCCAAGCATCAATATATCCACAAAGATTGACTGTGTGGGGCGGTTTATGGCATGGCCGAATCATCGGACTTTATTTCTTTCGAAATGAAGAAGGAGACAGGTATAGAGCGATGATAACTGACTTTCTTCAGTCAGACCGATATATCCGATGTGTGGTTCCAACAAGATGGCGCTACATACCATACAAAAGACCCAGCGCTCGAAGTTTAGCGACTGGGTCATCTCACGGCGAGCCTTCATTTATTGGCTGCCGTGATCATGCCGATTTGACACCACTCGATTATTTTCTCTGGGGCTACGTCAAGTCCTTAGTCTACGCTAACAAGTCAACCATTTTGGACGAGCTCGCGGCCAACATTCGACACACAATTGTCGGAATAACCCCCCACATATTGCCAGCGAGGCCACGAAGGCGGCCATTAGAGTGATGTGCTATTCCACACACAATGACATGAACGTATTATATCTTCAAAATAGAGCCAGAATCAATTTTATATCTCGTACCGTTGTTGTTTTATTTAAACTTTTTTTTTCCTATCGTTCTTATTTGGTCGCCCTTTATTTAACCGCTCTTTTTTCAGAAATTGTTTTAAGATCTTGAATTCAATAATTTGTGTAATTGTATCTATATACAGGGTGTCCCAAAAATCAACGTCAAGCCGGAAACGGGTGATAGGTCAAGTGGTGTCGGTAATCACCAAATTATAAAAAAAAATCTAAGTCATGTACTTTTAAAATTATTGGCACTCAAAAAAGATTTATAAATCTGACACCCTGTGACGATCTTTCAAGTGATGTGACGTAATCACCCACCTTGAACTGACTGTACTGACCAAAAAATGTACTATGCCATTTTGGCAAGTAACTTTAAAAGATGGCGTATTTAGTGTGGATTCCAAAATGGTCTGACACTTGCTAGACAAACGCTTAATTGAGGACAAAAAAAAATATTTTGATAAAGAAACCCTATTCATAGTTAATTCTTTTTAGTAAGTTAAAATGAGTACCAAGTGTGAGCAAGATAAACAGTGACGCCGTGATTGAGACGGATAAACACGCCATTTCGACTAGTGTGAGTGAAACAGGATGCCACTCTTGTTAAGTAGTGACGCATAGGCACGTCGTGCAATACTGCCGTACGTTACGCTCCTTCGCTTACAGCGCATTATTCTGTATTCGTGTTGATTTCGTGCTTACAATTTTGGCTTTCTTTACAAGTATTAGACCTCATTGCATTGCAACTTTGATTTACTATCTGACTGTTACTAGTGTTGATCGTTGATCCCGCGATTGTGTATTGCGAATGCCATCATGCCATCTCGATACACTGCTCAGGAATATGCTAACATGCATCTCATTTATGGGGAATGCAGGTGTAATGTTAGTGCTGCAGCCAGACTTTATCATGAGAGATACCCAAATGCTCAGCGTCATCCGGATCATCGATTGTTTGTAAATATGCAACGGTCTTCCTCAGAGGATCGCTTTCCAAATCTAATGGTTATTGAGGGAAGACCCGTCATGCCCTACGAGGACGAAATCTTACAAGCAGTCGCACACCGAATTTTAAGGAAAAACCAGCTCCATCCGTACCATGTACAGCGAGTCCAAAGTCTGCTACCCCGAGATTATCCAGAAAAAGTCCAATTTTGTCAAACGATGGTGCAGATGTTCAGAGAAGATCCGAGATTCTTCGAAAAAATTCTATGGTCGGAATCAACTTTTAAAAGGGACCGGACGGTTACATGATCCTCCACAATTTGATGCGGGAAGATAGATCACAGTACCGTTTTAAAGTAAACATGTGGATGGGAATTTTGAATGGTAGAATTATTAGCCCATTCGAGCTGCCGCAGAATTTGAATACGGAGGTTTATTTAGACTTTTTGGTGAACCACTTACCAAATTTATTGGAAGACGTGCCACTTAATATTTATGCATGCATGTGGTACAAGATCGTTGCCCAGCGCATTATGCTCGCACAGTACGAGAGTTCCTCGATCGGGAATATTCCAACAGGTGGATAGGGCGGTCTGGTACAATTTCGTGGCTAGCCCGTTCACCTGATTTAAATCCACTCGATTTTTTTTACTGGGGAGCAGTAAAAGAAAAAATTTATTTTAAGTAGATAGAAAATTTAAACGAGCTACGCCAAAAAATTGCAGAAGCCGTTGAAGACATCAACTCCAGAAGATATGCCCGTCTTATTACCAGATCATTTGTAAGAAGATGTAAACAGTTTGAATATTTATTGTAAGATATAAGATAGGTAGATGGCGTTTAGTTGCGCAACAAACAACAGTTGCATAAAGCGATACTCCAAGAGAACGTAGTGTTCTGTGTCACTGTGATGGGAAAAAAATTAAATGAAATGACAAGGGTGGCATCTCTATCTGTTTCACTCACATTAGTCGAAATGGTGTGTTTATCCGTCTCAATCACGGTGTCACTGTCTATCTCGCTCACACTTGGTACTCATTTTAACTTACTAAAAATAATTAACTATGAATCGGGTTTCGTTTTTCTTTGTCCTCAATTAAGCGTTAGTCTAGCAAGTGTCATACCATTTTGGCATAGTACATTTTTTTGTCGTACAATCACTTCAAGTTGGGTGATTAATGAATTTCAGATACATGGATGGACAAAAAAGGAATATTTTTGTTAAAACCGATATAGTTATGATTCAGTTTTGGACCGTAATTTACAGAAGAGTTACTCAGGGTTACGTGACAAAAAAAAATCGAAGGAAAGTAAAGATTTGCGCGCACAGCACTTGAAAGATCGTCACAGGGTGTCAGATTTCTCGATTTTTTTTGAGTGCCAATAATTTTAAAAGTACATGACTTAGATTTCTTTTTATAATTTTGTGATAACCGACACCACTTGACCTATCACCTGTTTCCGGCTTGACGTTGATTTTTGGGACACCCTGTATAAGAAGTCTTTTTGTTAAATGAAAAATTAATTGTAAATAAATGAAGGAACACAGAATATGAATACTTTATCCACGGTGATGTGAGAATCCCAAGTTAACGACCTATCGAAAATAACGCCTAGATTCTCAGCAGTTTCAACATAATCGACAACATTTGGCATTTGGGCTTTAATGGGTTTAAGAAGAGTCCAATACTGTTTAACCAAAGGGAGATATCATCTAAGCCCTTCTTGATTTTATTAGCTCAGTGTTCGTTGGGTCCCAGGAAAAATAGAAGGGGTCCTAATATTAAATCCTGTAGAACCCCTCTTGTGATCGGTAGAAAAGAAGAAATTGTTTTTTTTACTACTTTGACGGCTTGTTTTGTTTGTAGTAGATAGGACAAAATTAATCTCACGGTACTAGCAATGAAAAAAATTTATGACACAAATTTATTTTGGTGGGGGCTAACGCCAACATTTATTTGGCTTAGGACTAGGACTTATCAGTAGGGCTTAAAGCTAGGGATGGTGAAGGAGGTCGGATTTGAGGGAGAGAGTGCTGCGATTACAATCGAAAACGGCAAGGTTGAAGTTTACCTTACGCAGCATACGGGAGATTGGTTCGTTAGAGCCATATGTCGTGCGATGGATTGGTAGGTAAAAGAGACGGTGGCAACGTAGATTACGAGGGTTAGTGTAAAAGAAAATGGAATTTTAAAGAGACGTGCTATCGACGGAGCCTGAGAGGAGTCGGTGAATGAACAGAATGTCTGCTGCGTCCCTTCGTTCCTTAAGGGTATTCAGGTTAATGAGTTTGAGACGGTCTCAATAGGGAGGTAAGATTAGAGGATCGTTCCAAAGTAGACCTCGAAGAGCAAATCGAAGAAAACGACGTTCAATACGGGATACATGAACTCATTGGAAGGGACACTACGCTTGGTTAGCGTACTCGAGAAGGGGGCGAACGTAAGTACTGTATAGTGATCTGATCACATACGCGCAGAATTCTTTCGACCATATTTTAACGAAGCCGAGTGATGAGTTTGCTTTAGAAATTATCTCGTCAATATGCGAGAGGAAATTAAGCTGCCTGTCGCATAATATGCCAAAGTCGCTGATAGATTCAACAAGGGGTATAGGTTGGCCGTGGAGATGGTAAATTCGTTGAGGAGACTTGTTGCACTAACGTGAGAAGGTAATCGATCGACGTTTGGAGACATTAAGTTCTAAGCAGTTCTTGATGCACGAGATGGAAAAACTATTAAGATCTATTTGAAGGAGACTGGAGTCATGTTGAGAGGAAATGGGTTTAAAAAATTTGGTATCGCCAGCATAGAGAGAAAGTGCTGAGTGTTGAATGACTCTTTGAAGGTCGTTAGTAGTTAGGATGAAGAGGAGTGGACCTAGGTGACTACCTTGAGGAACACCTGAAGTGGCCAAGAGAGGGGCCGATAGAGCAGACCTGAATCGAACACTATAAAAGCGGTTATCCAGGTAAGAAAAGAAAAGAAGTAGGTCTTGTCACATACCACCTTGATCAAAACGTTCCCGGAATTTATTCAGAAAATTAAAAATATATGATTTTCCAATAAAGACTTTTTTTTTAAATAAAACTCAAACCATTTGAGATATTTCAAAAACTTTATTGTCGGCTTGAAGTACAATCAAAACATTTATGAATGGAACTCGACTTCGTTCATATGGCCACCGTGGGCGCGTTTGCAGCGGTCGATTCGTTGGACCCAATTTTCAACGCCTCGGTCACACATTTCGGCCCCACACGAAACGGCCGCTATTTCGCGTTCAATGTTGCAGAAAATAGTCAAGCGGCGTTAAATCGAACGAACCAGGCGGCCAATCGACTGGCCCATGTCTTCAATAAATCGATTGTATTTATTTTTTTATTTTTTGTGGATGAAGTCGTGATTCATGAAGCACATGTGGATTTTCACCCGACCAATAACGCATATTTTGCTTATTGACAAACCCATTGAGCCAAAAATGAGCTTTGTCACTGAAGATGGTTTTGCGATGAAATTCATCATCTTGGCGCATCTTCTCCAGAACCCAATCGGAGAACGTACGTCGCTTCAAATTGTCCATCGGCTTCAATTCTTAAGTCAGCTTGATCTTGTATGGATGTAAACCAAGTTCCTTACGCAAAATACGCCATAATGTGGTCTGAGCGATGCCCAATTCTTGAGAACGTCGTGGAATTGACTGATTTGGATCGTTTGCTACGGACGCCTGAACGGCAGCGATATTTTCGACACTTCGACCAACCCGATGTCTCACTTACACGGCAACATCACACAACGAATATGTAGACTAAACTTGTTATTGCCTGTCTACTAGGGCGAGAATTACGACCGAAAATTGGAGTTAACGCTCTTAAAGTTGCAGTCACCGACTCCGAATTTCGGTAGAAAATTTTTATAATTTGCAAACGTTGCTTGTTCGTGTACTTTACCACGATGAAAATGTTGAGTTTACTGAATAAATTGACAGTGACAGTTTGATGATCAGTGAAAGAGTGCGTTCACAAATTAAATTCAAAGTTGTCAACTCCCTATTGGAAAACCCTTTATTAGGTTTATCATAAAATAATTTATATACTATATATATGAGCCCCTAAATAAATTTTGTTGTGACAAGTTACATGCTCTGTAAAATGGTACATTTGTAAATTGTGACATTTTTTTCAAAAACCTACGAATTAGAGTATTCGAAATTGCTGAATTCAAGTGTACAACTACAGTAACTTGGCATGATTCGATTTGGATTCTAAGAACATTATAAACCATTAGAAAGCCTTCGAAATCGGCTAAAGATCAAGATTCAAAACTATAAAATTCGAAATGAAAAAAAAAAATAATTCAGAATGAAAATTTTGAAGCCACTTGCCATGGTTGGCGCCACGCAAAGATCAATCATAAAAAAAAGTCATACAATAAAATATATACTCGTACATATAATAGAATTCACGTAAATTATCACAGATGATTGTACTTACGTGCAAATAAAACGCAGATAAACTTCATTTTTGATTAATCCAGCAAAAATCGCGTTCACCAAATAAACAAAAAAAAATTTTAGCAAAAAATTCGAAAACGTTTTTCTTTATTCGAAGAATTTATTAAAAAAAAAAAACAATTCGCCGGAGGATGAGATACAAAACAAAACGATCAGCGATGAAAAGTATTCAATAGAACAGACAACAACAACAAAATAAAAGTATCTTTCTCTGTCAATTAAAATTTTATTTCCACGTTAATCAGTGGCAATAATTTTTCGATATTTTTTCTGTATGTTTTGTTGGTTTTTTTTTTGTTGGTATTTTTTGTTTATACATTCGCGTAAACTCGTATATTCAATTTGAACTCCGCACTTTTTGATAGGAAAACGTTTAATGACACACCACTATGGCTTTTCGCCCAACAATGAAACAGTGATACCTTCAGGCCTCAAGATCGCCTCGCATACGAATTTGAACCAATCCAAAGAAAAACAAAACAAAAAAACAACATGGATCGATCAGATCCCGATATCGTTGCGTCCAAGAATTCAACGGGGATGTATGTATCTGTTTTTCTCCAATCTGTGTATAGTTTTGGTGAGTCTGAGTCGTCTCTTTGCCGACCAATCGCGAAAACTTTCAATCCAAGAAAAATATGAGAAACAAAAAAAAAAGAAAACACTTTTCACAGGAGCATTGGCTTTTTGGTAGACGCGCTTCCAAAAAAATGTTTTTTTTTTCCACTTGGAGCGAAAGGATGGATAGTTCGCTAGAATTCTAAGATGTAGCGAATTTTTATTTTTTTCTTTCAAATTTTAGTTTGCTCAGCGCGAAATTCAGAGATTTCAGCCCCGATGGTGGTATCTTCTCTGGAGCACAAAACAAAAAACAAAATGTAAACGCCGTCGTCGTAGTTACAGAGACTTGATACGTGCACGTATGCGCTGTAGATAAACGGAGAGGAGGCAAAAGATATCCGTGATATGCCGCTGCTGTGATGCCTGTGGTCGCTGCCTTTTAGTTTGGACTCAACAACGTCTCAAAGTCAATACGCGATCGGTACCTAATTTTATATGTTTTTTGCCTCATACTCCACCGCTGCGGTCACTATAGTGTTTTGACGTTTTCACACATCCAGATAAGAGGACTGTCGACTGTATCTATCTACATGGAAGATGTAGTGTTGTGTATTTAGTATTGAATTTTACTTTAAATTTGAGGCAAAAAAAAAACAAACAAACAAAAATACAAAAACACTCACTCACAGCACAGGGAATGAGCTCGCTGAGCATCTAACGCGGGATACTCGTACTCGTACTCGTGCTCGTACTCTTACTCGCACCCGTTCTCGTACTCGTTCGATGAGCACAGTCTACGACAAAAAAATACGTGTATCTACACTTTGAAAATAAGATATCGTATTCGTATGTGTGTTTGATGATTGATTTCGAGGAGGCACATATAAAATTGAGAATAATTGAATCTGGATGAATTATTTATAAACACAAGAAGAGGAAAGATACGAGTACGACTACACGTAGGTACTTTGAAGATAAATTAAACACTTATGACGTGACGTTCGATAGTTGATGTACTCGTATGATCACAGCAGCAACGATTATGAGTACGTATGTATTTTTTGTGTGTGAGTTTTCTCCTTTGAATGAAATCGATAACAAGATACTTTCTCTAATCGATTGAAAGTATTGTAGATACGAGTACCTACTTCATAAAGTCGTTCTTTGATGTGTACTCGAATCCGATAGACCGAACGAATTTCAAATTAAGATTTTTTCCTTTCCTCGAAAGATCACTTGAAACTTGATCTTGACTTGGGTATGAGTCGATGTAAATCAGATCACGTTTACCGTTGAACTGAGATGTTCTTGGTCGAAATTAATGAGGCACGTCCAAGTCCAAGTCAAAGTCAATTGATATTTCGACGAAAATTGATTTTGAATGAAACGCGATATGGCTGTGGGGATTTAAGCGACAACGCAACACTGCAGACGCTTGTTGAGGTTGCTTATCTGGAATAGGGGTAGGCCCATAATGCATGGACTGATAATTTTGATCTGGAATCGTAATTGGATGCAAATTGTGCCCTTTTCTGCAAACAATATTTTGTAATTTTATTTTATGTTGTAATTCATCTACGAGTACATATAGGTATACATAACTTCTAATTAACAATTTGTGCTTAAGTAATAGGTGGATCTGCATACATTTTATGTACTATAATATCTGTTGGATTGGTTTGAGTGCTTGAAGGTTAAGGTTTTGCGGGACTTCCTTCTCAATCAGCAATTAGTCTGTATTTGAAGTTCGCATTCAGTTAGGCGTTGAAGATTAATTATAATGAAGTTTGAACGGATTTCGAGGCAACTCATCAGCAAATCCCTATCTTACAATTGAATGGTGATGAAAAGGATCGTGGTTATAGCCACAGTATATGCATCGGATACCCTGAAAGTTGTCATAAAGTTATAAGAGGTATCTGATGATACCTTAACCACAGAACCAGATTTGCACCAACTGACTAGGAGTTGACGCCCAATCTGAATGATGATGCTATAAAGACTTTCTGGGCAACTCAAAGTGGAAACAGTCTATGAAGGACATTTTTCATGGTAATTCCGCGTATTTTTGATCATAGAGTCACTTGCGATTAATAAATTTACCCAGTCTTTTCAAAAGTGCTGGATTTTTGCAGTGAATGTTAGCAGGTTCTCTTTGTCTGTTCAGTAAGGCTTTTGAGTAAAAGATCCGAAGGGACTGAAAAGACGCTGTTGGGACGTCGAACTAAGCCCTAGGACCTCTTGATTGCATGTTAATTATTAATTATGATGTACGTACTCCAGATGGTACTTGCAATAGTGATCGTCCACTATTGGATTTTTCTACTCTGGCTAGGCGGCGGATTCTGGAGACACCATCCAACATACAAGGTGTCGCAAAATTAATCACCCTATCGGTATATGGTATAATTTTTGCAAATGGCGTCGTATGTTACGTCAATCATATTTGACATTTGTGAACTAGATAGATGGCTCGCTTCGCTTGCTAACAGGTTTCACTTGTAATTCGGCATTATTGCGCTTGGCGTTATTTCCCGGCATCGTTTTTGGCCAATAAGAGGTCGGTGGTGTTAGCGCAGCGTGAATTTCGACGTCGATTTCCTAATCGTGTCGCGTCAACTGGGCAAACATTCTGGCGCCTAGCTACTCGAGTGGAATCACAGGAGACCATGCAGGGTGTGGCCGCCACCGGACTGGTTGTTTGACCGAGAATAACAGGTTAGATACCCTGTTACTGTTGCCAGGGCGCAAGCGGAAAGGTAGAAGGAAGAGAAAGGAAAATTCTTTTGTAGTGGTTTGAAACTCAGGTGCGTTTGGTTTCGATATTCGCTCTCCAGTGGGGGGGGGGGGGGTGGTGGGAGTTCGAATAGGACGGAGAGTTTTTTCTTCATTCAGAGTGATTCGAGGTATAATTCACAGTATTTTTTTTCTGTGCTTGAAACTCTACAACAGCCAAATCCACGTGTCAGTGTTATGCCTTCACACGCAGAATTTTTTTGTCTGAGTTCCAATTACACAAATGGAAAACTGACTTGCCGTGGGTAGGATTCGAACCTGGACCCTCCGAGTGAGAAACGATTGTTAGTACCACTACACCACGGCCACTCCTCAGCTGTGGCTGAAGAAATTGTGGACGAAGAAACATCAACCAGACGACGGGCGACCAAATTGGGCATCACCAGACGGAACCTAGAGCGAATTTTAGCGAATGACTTACACATGTTCCCGTACAAACTGCAAACAGTGTATCAGTTAATGCCTACTGACCGTCAGTCGCGTGTGAATTACTGTAAAGCCATCCTCAATCTCAACAACGAAGAGGACTAAGCTAAATCTTCATTTTTGGGGCACTGAAAATCCGGGTGTGATACACGAAGAGCCATTACATCCATTTAAGCCACTGTGTGATGCGGCGATCACGCGAAAGGAGTGATTGGCCGTATTTTTTTGAGGACGCCATCGGCAATACGGTCACTGATACTGGCGAACGCTACAGGGCCATGATAAATGATTTCTTACTGCCGGAATTGGATGAGCGGGGCTTGGTGAACATATGGTTTCAACAAGACGGTGCAACCGCACACACAGCATGAGCCACAATGGATATTGTGAAGGAAGCGTTTCCTGGTGGCGAAATGTCCCGTTTTGGCGATTTGGCATGGGCAACAAGATCGCCCGATTTAACCACCCCAGACTTCTATCTTCGCTTCGCTACTTGAAGTCGCGGGTTTATGTCAACAAGCCTCAGGCAATCGCAACGCTTAAAGAGAATATTCGACAGGAATGCGAACAGTTATCCCCGGAAATCTTGCGGAAAGTCATGGAAAATGCGATAAAACGGGCACAAATGTATATCAACACTGGCGGCAGCCACTTGGCGAATATCACTTAACAGAAACAATTGTAAAGGTCCAAGTAAAGATGTCCATCACTGAAAATTATTTTTTTTTATTTAGTAAAAAAGTAATTCAAAAACAAAATTGGATGATTAATTTTGCGTAACCTTGTACTAACAAATTTTATACTGACAACATTAGGTGCTTATCTAAGAGTTGCCCCATCTTTCGATTTCGATGAATCCTGGAGTTCTTTTTACAAACTCCATCAAAATAGAGGGGTAGTTGATTAGGACTCTGCTTTTGACAACTTGATTTCCAAAGCTGCAAAAGTTAAACAACTTCTGGAAAAGGCACACAAGGCAAGGACAACCATCTAAGAGACAGATAAAAAGTAGAAGAGGATGTTAGGCAAACGCACGGCTCTTTCCTAGGTAAAGAGAAAAATGTGGGCTGAAATAACATCAAACTGAAATCGAACTAAATCGATCTCTTTGAGCTGAACTTGTGTTCTTTTCTTTCATCGTGAACAGGGCCAACAAGAAAAAACTTTCAGGTGCACTGATACCTTTTATGATTTTCCTGTGCACGATATGCGTATCAAAGCAAATATCAAAGCAAACCTGCAAACATTGAGATTTCACTGGACGGAAATCAATCAAACCCATCGTCAAAATCAAAACCAACGGTGGTTTTGCCCGCGCTGGATGTCTGGATGAAACTGGTTCTACAATCAGCAACGCTCGTAGTTCTGATGGATGAAAGTCGGTTGATGCGGTCAAATCGAAACTAAATTGTCCTTGCTAGTGGCTTGTTCGCATACAGGTTACTAACAAAACTGGTCTGAGTGAAGTCAAATTGGATGCTCCGGTGAAAATCCACTTCCTTGAAAATTATAAAAGAACAAGGGGAGGGTACCAGCTTATTTATAGGGGTACCGCAATCTCTTCTCTGATGATCCAAATTACAAAAGCTGACAATGACAACATAGAATAGAAAGACAGCAGAGGACAACAGAAGTTTCAGGACAAAGCGTTCCACACAGCAAACTCATGAACCGTTCTGAGTCGAAATTTTTCTGATTCTATTTTTTGATGTTTTTGGGCCATCTAAACTGATGCGGGATCTAGATCTCTGGCAATTCAAGAGAACGGAGTATGGACTGGAAAATCTATTCTCACAGGGAGAACAGGAATCGGGAAAACAAGTTCGACTTCTCTCTCGCTGTGGCCTTATACTAAGTTTCTGTTGAGACCATTCAGATTATCTATTATATTCCTCGTAAATTGCTGTTAATGGAATCTTTCAGTCTTTAAGGAAGAATGCGTATGCCCATGTCATTGAAAATGCCTAGCGCGTATACCAACTTGCATTCGTAAGGTAGTTTTGCTCACATACTCGTAGGTCTCGACCAATATCTCCATGCCTTTCAACATGAAAGCAGTCTGACTTATAGGTCTGAACACCTAACACCGCTTGATCAAAAAACTTGCTGTCAATAGTGCGATACGACTCACTATTCTGGGTTACTTCAAGAGCAGTAGTTTCAGACACGGCACGGTCCTAGCGGATGAAATTCCTTCCTTGGTCGACTTCGACATTCCGTATGATAAAATGTATCCGGAGAGGGACGCCTGGCAAAAAAATGAAATAATCAGGTGAAATGAAATTGCAATTTTCACAGACGGTTCGAAAACGGAGAAAGGAACAGGTTCTGAAATCTTTTCAGAAAACTCAGAACTAAGAGTGTCTATAAGACTACCGGCCGCAAGCAGTGTCTTCTTCAATCAGAGGATCTGGCAGATGAGATCAGTATCCGAAAGATATATCGCTATCTACATCGATATCCAGGCCGCACTTAAGGAAATGGAGTCGACCAACATCTATTCTGATACAGTCAGGGGCTGGCACACAGTGCTCAAGCCGTTATGCAGTCTGAACCGGGTGAGACTGGGCTGTGTATAGAGGAAAGTGAACAAGCGGATAAGCTTGCCAAAAGATGAGGGCTACTCGACAGTAGTGAGGTTGCTAATATCAAACCACCCCTTTGCATAGTAAGGGGCACTATCGAGGAAAAAATCACAAAGACTGCCAACCTAAGGTGGTCAAGTCTTAAAGGATACAGTGTATCCAAGGCTCTCTGACCACTTTTTGACGGCAAAAGATCTAGGGAGGTAATAAAATTAAACAGGGATAAGCTTAGGACATTAACAGGAATCATGACAGAACATTGTCTCCTGGAGAAAGACGCAAAGATACTCCAATTTTCAGATGCGGGTATTTGCAGATTATGCGGTGATCTGCAAGCTGTTGAGGACATAACACACATACTGTGTGAATGCGAGGCAATATCGTGTAGTCAAAAAAAATGTTATGGAAATACTTCTTCGAAAACCTAGAGAAAATAGACGGCACGAACTTCAAAGACCTTCTTGGCTTTTGTAATAAAATTGGATGTTTCGCCAGGGAGATTGTTTACGTTTTGCCATTTGAAGGTAAATTCAACTGGTTCCACAGGAATCGCAATGGACCAGTTTTGGTGCCAAGTGCCTGTGTGATGGCATATCCATCATACCCCTGTTTAACCTAACCTAACCTAAAGGTGTGAAGCTCGGTGTAGTGCTTTTTTCCGATTTTAGGTTAAGGCTACTCTCACTGTTCGCCAGGGTTACGGTATGCACATATGCCAGAGCTAGGCTATCAGTGAAGATTCCCTTTAGAGTTGCCAGCAGCTGATCTATACCTTTTTGTGACATAACTGGGTATATACTATCGGTGTCAAGTGTCTTGAAGCCATCAAAGGTAGCAAAAGTATATTTAATGGCCTCATCTGTAACCATAAACGATGAGATATACCTGGTTCTGATTAGGTTGCCTGGCAAGTGAGCCTCAACCAACACACGAAGAGTCTCTACTTTCGACTCAGTGTAGGCGTCATCAGATTTTCTGATGGATTCCAGCCTGGTTGAATTTCTCAGCCTACTGGTTTCACCGACAGTTTCCATTTTTTCTCAAGACTCTTCGAAATCCGAATAAGTTTTTTATATTCTTTTTACTTCTGTCTGGAAACGATTGAGTCGTGGTATGAGCGATATCCTTTTCTGCACCTTTGAAAGAGTTCATCTCCACTTTATTTACAATTATAAAGTAAGAGATGTCCCTCTAGAGTTTATCTATGATATTTACTCACACTATTATTTAACACGCTAAAACTGTTGTTGCATTCCTGCAGCATATGACAGACATCGTAGATGTACCATATAATATGCGAGGTACATCGAATTCCAAATTGGATGCAAAACCTAGTGCTTACTGAGTAGGACGAAACCAAGAAAAACTGACGCTTTACGGAAGAACTTGGCAAATCAGTGAAAGCTCAGCTTACTACTAAAACAACGACATTCGGGTCCGAATGGTGCTCTCACTAAATATTTTGAAATCTCATGACTTGCTACAAAAACAAGCGAATACTTGTTTTATGGATAAGAGCAATGCTGGTGAATGGAACCCTGGTTGTGGGGCTCCACTGCTTTGGAGTCCGCAGGTCGGCTCGCTTCTCAACGAATTCAATAGTTCTTATTGCTTAGGCATAAGAAGGTGATGGAGCCATACTGTCTGTTGGCTTATGCTTAACGATTGTCTGCTCTAAACGGCAAGCAGCACTAGGTGTGATCGATCCCCAAGAACGAGGTGAGATTGCCTTCGTCCTATGTTAAGGCTTCCATTGACATTTAGGTTCCTTGGGAGTATAACTGGAGATGGCATTGACTCTCCTGGATCCCGGCAGACTAAACGAATACTTTCCGATCTCTCTTAAAGTTCAGTGATAGTTCTATTGTCAGTCAGTTTGCTAAGTATCTCAGTTTGTTAGGGAAATGTCACACAACATCCGCGATAGTTACATTGAGAGTGATGACGACACCGCCAAGCACTTTCTCTGTGAGTGACCATGCCTATGCTCGGGTGCTAGTACTACACACACTTCATTACTGAAACATTTACTGGTGCCGTACGCCACACTAGCAGTGAAAGCCCCTGTAATGGCCGCACATCCATCAGGGAAACAGAAATGCGGAGATATCATCAAATCTATGAAGGGAGCTTGCATCAAACAAACAATATTAGCATAGATTTCAAAAATGGTATTGCGGCACTCGAAGAACCACTTGAAAAACTGAAGTGGAACCTTAAGTTTTTGGATCGAAGTGCATTTCCATCGGAATCGAATATCGATGTATACAACAGCTGGCGAGAGTGGCAATCCAAGTCGAGAGGCAGTTTCAAGCAAGAGACCGCCATCCAACCCCCTAGTGAAGGAAGTCGACAAAATAACAAAGAAGACCCCACATCTATCGGCCCAACGGAACGAGCTCCAAAAATAGGCGAGAAAGGCTGGCTCGAAAAGGAAACTCCTGCAATATACGACGAACAGAAAAGCAACTACGTCCAATCTGTTAAGAAAAGTCCCATCAGCGGCAACTCCATCGATGCAAAAAGGACGATATGCCGATATGTAGAGGGAGATCCGTAGTAAGGCCAATCCGGACGACACTGGAACTTCTTTTAAAACAGTACGCCAAACAAAATCTGGGGATGGACTCTTAGAGCTCGGGTCGAAGACAAAGGACAAAGAGGCTTTTGAGAAATCTGTAAAAGAAATTCTTGGGGATAGGGCGGCGGTTCGCTGCCTTGAACCAAAAACTTGACGCGAGATCAGGGACGTGGACAAGCTACAGTGGAGGAAGTTCAAAAACTCATAAGAAAAAGGTTCGGCGATCCGATGTTGAACCTCCAGGTTGTGACCACAGGAAAGGCTTTGTTTGGGTGAGAAGCGATAATAAGCATCTATTTCATGCCAAACGAAGGGATAGACGAGTTCCGGTAAAAACTGGAAGGCTTGGAGGACTTCATGGCTGAAATTGAAGGGGAGATACTGGTCGCCGGGGTCCAGGAGTGGCAAATACTTGAGATGACTGCGTGACGAGGCAATACATACTCGTAATCTTCGAGCTAAGAGGGACCAAATTATAATCCAACATTAGCTCCGAGGTGTGTCGTTGATAGTCTCAACGAAGTGCTTCTCACGTCTGTGATTGAAAAAGGAAAAGGTGCTGTACTCGAACTTGAGGGTGCTGCAGAAACAAATGCTGCATCCACGATGCAATTCACACGGCTATCGGAATTCAAAACCAAAAGATTCGAGTTCAAGTGAGCTATCAATACGAGCAAAAGTAAGAAGTGGGAGGATCTTTGCGGAGACTTTAATAGTGATCCCTGGGGACTAGGCTATAAGGTCGTCATCCAAAAACTAGTGCGTATTGTAGACACGCTTTTCCCAACTCACCCTGTCACGAATTTGGCCCAACGACATCAAATTCTAGCTTTCAGCGAAGAATAGTTGAGTCAAGCGGTGAAAACCCTACAAAGCCGAAAATCCCCCGGACTGGATGGAGTACCGACGGAAGTACTGAAAGGGATTGTCTTAATTTGTCCAGAGTTACTGCTGAACGTAAACAATAGCTGCCTTGAGCAAGAGGTCTTTAAAAGTGGTTGGAAGACGCAACGCTTGGTGCTGATCAGCAAAAGCAAACGAGACCCAGATTCTTCATCTGCGTACAGACAACTTTGTATACTACTGTAGACACTGTATGGAAACTCCTAGAAAAGATGCTAAAACTATAGCTCACAGATGCAGTTCAAAAATCAGGTATAGCTGCAGATCGGAGCTATTACAGACGTAATGGAAAACTGCCCAAACCGCCTACCAGGCAACCACTACTCGAAGAAAATAGTACTGATGGCTACTCTGGTGGAGTGATATACTGAATGTACTTGAACATACTTTTAATATCCAGTTTACCTCTTGCGGATACTGAAGAACTAACTCACAGCCCGGTGGAGGAACAGCCGTGCTGCGGAGCAGCACAGTGATCGATCCTGGGGTCCGACCTCTAGAACAACTCCTACGATGGCATTCTTTACATGGAGATGATGGAAAATGCCTTCCTGGTAGGGTCCGCAGATGATATTTCTGCGGTGATTACTCAAAAGACACGTAGAACGCACAAATGAAGCTGAACTAGGTTATGAGACGCATGAACTCATGGTTGGATGAACATGGTCTTAGTCTACAGACAAAACCGAGATAGTCCTTCTGACCAAGAAGGGTATTCCAACCATCGTTAACTTCCAAATCGGGCCCGTGGTTATAACAAGCACACTTGGAACTGACCATCAAGAAGAAACTCATCTCTTGGCAACAGATAAAGTCCGTATCGGAACGAGCGTCGAAGATCGCCATATTACTAAGCAGACTGATGGCAAACATAGGGGTTTTACGGCCAGCAAACGAAGGCTAATAATGTCAATCACACACGCCATTCTCCTATATGGCTGTGGGATCTGGACAGACGCACTCCGAAAAGAAAAGTATTGTACATGAAGCAAATACCAGCAATGCAGAGACGCGGAGTTCTACACATGGCAAGCTCGTACCAAACGGTGTCAGAACCAGCCGTGCTCGTAGTCGCAGGAGTGACCCCTATCGATCTTCCAGCGGCCGAAATGAAGTACGTCTGTGATAAAAATACGAAAATTGGAGTGGAAGCGGCAATCGAGTAGGCAAAGAAGCTCATGGAACAGCAGTGCAAAGAGCGTTGGATCTCTTTGCTGATCTGAGTTAACAGCTGATGAGTTTACTAGACAAGTCACAAAGGAGGTTGTGCTTGCATTAGGACTTCATGTTTCCGTCAGAGCTTCTATGGGCGGTTGAGTTTCGCCTGTGTAGAAATAGTTTAAGTCAAAGTCATTTTTGCTGTCTCTCACAAGAAAAAATGATGAAGTGACATTCCTTCCAGTGACTTACATGCTTACGGTTACAGGTATCAGGCTTCAGATATTAGTACGAGTATACTCCTAATTGGTTTATCATTTATTAAATAAAGAAACTTTGTTGAAAGGGACATATGGACCGAGCAATGGAGTCTTTTATTTTCTTCTGTCGAAACAGAGGTTTTAGAAAAAGACTGTACTCCTAGCATGTTTCCCTTCTCAGTGTTTACTTGAAAGATTAGTAAGCACATCAGTATAGTAGCAGTATGAACTGCATCAGGGTCAAGTAACCGCAGGCGTAGGTTGTTCGGTGATAGGCGTCCGAGGATGGTCGCTGATATCTTAGAGATGCCGGGAAGCATGCATTTCTAAAGCCCAACTGTCAATGGAGGCATTAAATGAGGACGCAGCTATTGCTAACGCAGGTACTGTTCCTGGGTAACTCTTCTATGACGTTTGTCTAGCCACGAGTCATAGAAACCTTACAATCTCTAATGAGCTTGGAAGCTATGAGAAGGTTCACCAAGGCCTTAGGCATTGCTATCACTAACTAGTTCCAGTGCTTGAGTGCTCTATAGACCAACAAGGACTCAAGCGCTTGAAATTAACGATGTAGCCCAAAATCATTGGCTAGAGTTTTACATCTACTTCTATAAATAAGGATGATTCCGCTCTGGATCATTTTGTACCATCCATTAACAAAGTTTTTTATTAAAACTAAAAAATCGTCATCAGCAATAGTTTCAGCATTCCAAAGTGCTTGGAATAATTTGGCATTAACTTGCGCACGCGAGTGGTGTTAAAGAGCTTGAGTCTCATATTCTACAAAAGGAAATTTGAAAAATTTGACCCTTAAAGCGGGATGCGACAAGGCTGTATCGTTCAAGTTGTGATGAAATTGCCAGAAGTCGGAAAAAAAGACGGTCTTGGTTGCTTTAGTTGCTTTTTCCCTGTAATCAGGCTGAGATAAATATGTAGACGAATCTAGTTATTGAAGAGGTCCAGCATTTTAATTCAAGAAAACGTTCAACTACAGTAAATTGAAGGTGTGCTAACGTGCATGAAATTTTATAAAAATCAGAATACAAATTAGAATTTGTCGAAATCTTAAAACACAAAGTAGATTTTTGTGTTAGCCAACCCTTTCCTTACAAAGAACATGCCCAATACTCAACTTCAAGCACATTTTGCAAACCTTTCTTTGCCAATCGGTCTAGTTTACAATACAAAACAAAAATGTACAAACAACAAAATCTGTGAATCAAATTCCTCTTTTAAGTTTGCAAAAGCAATGCAACACCAGCAAGGGTCCATTTGCCAGGCTTGTCCTTTGTCTTCAAATTAAAAGTCCATACATAAGTTGGACCTCTGGTTCGGGTCTTGTAGACCGGACACTCATACATATTTCGCATGTCTTGCTTGTCCTGAGTTATCGCCTAAAACATTTGGATGAAATAAGAAAAAAAAAAAAAAAAAAAAAAAAAAAAAAAAAAAAACAGAAACAGAAACAAAAAGAAATCTATGAAATTCAATCTCTGATGTTACGAATTCAGATAAATTCATGTGAGCCATTGGCATTTGGGAAGAAATTCCGATTTGCCATTCAACTGAATTGCAAATGGATCTTGTCCAATTGCAAATACGGCTTCAAACTGCAAACTTACTCGAATATTAATGACCGGCATTGGAGGGTAGAGCTCCTTCAGACGTGACTCCATAATGATGCCCTGTTGAATATCCCATCTGGCGCCTTCCATGAATATACCATGAACATAGGCGCCTTCCCGCGGTGCCGTTCTATAATTAAACAATCAATTGGAATATTTAAAACAAGTTTAAATCAGAGTTAATAAATGTGTTGATCGACTAATGTCTGTCCATTGATGGTTATTATAATATTATCTGAGAAATCTATCGACAGATGGGCGTCATACATGTTGTTCAAGTTGTTCCAATCAACAATTAACCCGTTCTGACTTACTATAGTGACCACAAACCAGACGTTAATCTCTCTTCTGTTTAGATTAAATGGAAATTAAAGATATTTTAAGATCTATGTTTGTGTTAGATAATTTGTTAAGTGGAAAAGTACGTAAAGTCTTCTATTTAAGTAATATTTTGCATCCCTCACACCTCAAACTTCTTCGGAATCAGCTTAACCGTCGACCCGTGTACTGTAAAATTTGAAGTTATCGTGTACCTGGGCACTCAGTGCCCTGTCAAATAAGTATGGAAGATTGCATTTTTCAAATGAGCTCAAAGTAAAAAAAAATGTTGTTTATTTAAATCTAAATTATATACATACTTAAAAAACATAAATATAAATATATTTTGTACGGTTAAATGTTCAAGTCGGTGATTGATTTCTGTTGCGCTTTGGTTTTGATGTAGAAACGAATTGTATATATAAACGATAGCTTCAGCAGGTGATTCATCTTTGCGATTCCTCATCAATGTCCTCGTCGTGGTGTAAAGTTGACAACAAAAGAGCGTTCTTTTTTGTGTTACTCGCATGGCTAACTAACTGCATGCACAGTTAGAAACAAAAAATTGAACTCCATTTTTCCCGAGTTCTTTTGAATTGCCTGTCATTTTTTGTAAACTCCATTGGTAATTGTGGTTTGTTGCCTCTTATTGTGGCCACTAGTATAGTTTTTCTACTTGCTAGCTCTAAAGCCAATGGCACAGATGTAAAAGAATTGTCGGTGGTAAAAGATACATCACAAGGCCGTGTGCTATGTCATCCGAACGATCGTCACCAGGTTGCTGTCCTACATATATTTTTCCACGCAGAGGCTAATTGGTTTTGGCATCTACAATTCAAAATATTTTCAAACCATATATGCCAGGTTTATTAGGCACATATTGCTGAAACGAACATCTGCCTTTGGTATATTAATTGTTCGTCCACAGTAAGCTCTTTTGATGGAAGATAGAGTGCAGTGAGATTTGATTGAAATACGTTCCAAGTATATCTAAAAGCTGCCAGCTTATCAGTTTGCATGCGGAATGCTCTAGTTCTTGAATCGTCGAACCCAAGGAAACGGGATATTTGTTCAAATCGTTCTAAAGACATGGTAGCTCTATAAAAAGACATATTGTGTTGATCAAATAAGCTAAGGTTGTTCTTTTGACGATTTTTCGTCACCTGCCGAATTACCTACAGTAATACTGCAATATATGTACATCTCATCTGCATCCGTATCATACCATCGTGGAAGTATCTTTGGTGTTGCTGACAAACGATTGTCTTCATAGGCCCTCTTAACTTTCCTGTTTGTGTCAAGAACCATATTACCAATAATTTCTAGGCTTATCAAACAACTAAACGCATCCGCTTTTTTTTGAAAATATTTGTTTGCATCTTGCTTCTTGTCTCTTTCGTTCGTTTTGATCATTCATTGCCCTGGATTTCTGAAATTCATCTGGCATAGACCACCAAATATCAGAATGACGGACGTTCCTAGCTGTGTAGCGTATTCCTCTGTTTGGTCCAACAGGTTCATCCTCCTGATAATCCTCTTGACGCCGCTCACCAGATTCAATTTGCATATGTATTTCTTCTTCTTGTCGCAAGCCATCGCCTACTTGTTCAACGCGCAAATCAGGAAGATTCACATCTGGAACATACCCTGGAACATACCTTGACCCTGATCAACTTCTGAAAATTCTCCATCATCAATATTTGCTTCAGAATCCTCTGAATAAGCATTTTGCTGATCAAGTGCATGTAGATTGTTATCTAAAAACTCCTGTTCAACATCATTCAATTTAGATGTATTGTGCTATTCAAAACAATTGGCCTGCCGTCACATGCGAAGTGACAGTTAGGTAATAAAATTGAATGGGTGTGCAAGTCCTTTATCATTTTTTTTTCTATTTCAGCGTTTATTTTCATATATTTGTTGTTGTAAATATTCTTTTTTTTTCAAAAATTTAAATTTCTATGAGAGCAAATCTCGAAAACCACTATACTGAGAAATCCTGGGCACTGAGTGCCCAGGTACACGATAACGGTCTTTTTTATATAGCCCCGAGGTACGAAAACTAAATACAACATCAGCTCAACTGTTTTTTTTTATGTACTTGGGCAACGTATTCTTTAGGAAATCATTCCTCTTTTGCATGTCATAGACTAATAAATACTTTCAAATTCGATTTGAAATTTCCTCTGGGGACTCAGTGCCCAGTACACGGGTTGAGGATTAAAGAGGATTTTTCTCAATTTTTTTTTTATTTATTTATTTTCTTATAAGCCATATAAACATTTAAACTTAAGGAAAACTAATTAAATTCAAATAAATTACTGACATTTCAGATTTAAAAAAAAATAGTATTGGACGACACTTTATTAGATATTAGCTAAATACAATACATACAATGAGAAATGTACCTATAGGGTGACCAGATAAGAGCGATAGGAAAAAAATTTAAATAAAACAACAACGGTTTGAGATACATACTCGTAAAATTGATTCTGACTTTATTTTGAAGCTGCGGCCATGTCATTATGTGTAGAACAGCACATCACTCAAATGGCTTCGCTGTCAGTGCTTCAAGGGTAGACTAAGAGCCCACAGTAATTTTTGGGTGTGAATGATAACAAAAAATAATTTGCATAATTAGATAGTTCTTAAGTAGTTATTTTTAAGTTAGCGTCTTGCATGTGCGGGCAATGATGAGTAATACTATATCATAAATGCAAATAATTGGTATAACAACTTTACCAGCATTTCAAAATGTAAAGTTAAGCGCCCAGATAACAAATATGGTGGTCCAAGACGTTTTGCAGGCGGCCTTCTGCCTGCAAGACGCACTAATAGTAGGCTAGAAATCGATATTTTAAATAATTGTGAAAACAATTTTTCTTCTCCCAAATATAGAACTAGTCTTCCTGATATTTCCGGTAATTCTTTTAACCATAATTTTATAACATAACGAGAACTGAATAAATTCTATACATGGGTATAGGAAGCCATTACAATAGATGTAAACGGTTACATTTCCTTCTAAGTGCAGCTATACAATTGTTACATTTCCAAACATTCTTAAAAATAGAGAACATTTGTGTTGAAGACCTTGAGCCTGATATTGAGATTTTTGAAAATTCTGGAATCGAAGCAGACCTGCCATCTAGCCTTGCTTTGGTTATAAAGGGTTTTCCAATAGGGACTTGACAACTTTGAATTTAATTTGTGAACGCACTCTTTCACTAATCATCAAACTGTCACTGTCAGTTTATTCAGTAAACTCAACATTTTCATCATGGTAAAGTACACGAATGAGTAACGTCTGCAAATTATAAAAATTTTCTACCGAAATTCGGAGTCTGTGACTGCAACTTTAAGAGCGTTAACTCCAATTTTCGGTCGTAATTCTCGCCCTAGTAGACAAGTAATAACAAGTTTAGTGCAAAAATTTGAGTCTACATATTCGTTATGTGATGTTGCCGTGTCAGTGAGCCAAACGGGTTGGTCGAAGTGTCGAAAATATCGCTGCCGTTCAGACGTCCGTAGCAAATGATCCAAATCAGTCAATTCCACGGCGTTCTCAAGAATTGGACATCGCTCAGACCACATTATGGCGTATTTTGCGTAAGGATCTTGGTTTACACCCATACAAAATCAAGCTGACTCAAGAATTGAGGCCGATGGACCATTTGAAGCAACGTACATTCTCCGATTGGGTTCTGGAGAAGATGCGCCAAGATGATGAATTTCATCGCAAAATCATCTTTAGTGACGAAGCTCATTTTTGGTTCAATGGTTTCGTCAATAAGCAAAATATGCGTTATTGGTCGGGTGAAAATCCACATGTGCTTCATGAATCACCACTTCATCTACAAAAAATAACTGTTTGGTGCGGTTTGCATGCCGGCGGCATGTGGGGCTACGTTAAGTCATTGGTTTATGCCAACACGCCGACGACGTTGGAAGAGCTCAGAGCCAACATTGAACGCGTAATAGCGGCCGTTTCGGACGAAATGTGTGGCCGAGTCGTTGAAAATTTGGTCCAACGAATCGACCGCTGCAAACGTGCCCGCGGTGGCCAATAAATGTTTTGATTCTTCACTTCGAGCCGATAATAAAGTTTTAGAAATATCTCAAATGGTTTGCGGTTTATTTAAAAAAAAAAGGTGTCAAGTCCTTATTGGAAAACCATATACAAGTTTATTCATCTAAATCTATTGGGTTGTTCAATGAGTTCTGCGGTTTTTTTTCTGGAAGAGACGTTTATCGCTTCAGAAAATCTCTGTGTATAAAACCGTTATGAAAACTTATTTTTTTCCAGTAGAGAGGATTATTCTTTACATTGTTACGAGAATTTGTTTTGATCGGACGTGCTTTAAGTGATCAATTTTTTTTTTTAATAATGGAAGATAAAAAAGTGCATTTTAGGCATATTTTGCTTTTTTTCTTTAAAAAAAGGTGTCAAAGCCTCTGTCGCAACGTGAGATTTGTAGGGTGTATGGAAATTCGGTAGTTAGCGCTGACTCTTGATGCTGCTCGCTCTGGACGTACATCCACCACAGACGACGATCAAATCTTAGCTGCAGTTAGCGTTGACAGACATTTGACGACACGAGAGATCGGTCAGAGGTTTAGCATTGCCCATACATCCGTTTCACAGGGACTGAAAAGGCTTGGAATGTCGAAAAAAATGGATGTTTGGGTTCCTCACGAACTCAGTGAAGAAAACCGTATGGATCGCATAATGATGTGTGAGTCTTTGTTGAGGTAGAACTCGTTCGATACTTTTTTGAAAAGAGTGGTCAAAGAGGTCATGGTGCGCTCCTGTTGAAACACCGCAATTGGTTGGTAAGCAAGATCTGCATCCCAAAAAGGTCATGTTGAGCATTTGGTGGGATTGCCGAGGTGTCCTATACTTCGAGTTGCTTCCACGCAATGAGACAATAAATGCTATCAAATATTGCTCTCAGCTCGACAATTTGAAGCAGGCAGTGGAAGGCAAACGGCCAGAGTTAGTGAACAGGAAGGGCATTGTTTTCCACCATGACAATGCCAGATCACACACAGCTTTTGTGACAAAAGAAAAGCTGAATGCCTTTGTCTGGGAAGTAATGCAGCACCCACCATACTCTCCAGACCTTGTGCCGTCTGACTACCACCTATTCCGCTTTCTCCAAAACTATTTGGACGGAAGGCAATTTAATTCCGAGGAGGACATAAAAACGCATCCGGAAAACTTTTTTGGCCAAAAGTCTACTGATTTTTACAAAAGAGGAATAATGTCTCTTCCAGAACGTTGGAAGAATGTAATAGTTCAGAATGGACAATATTTGATTAAATATATGGTTTTAAACAAAAAATGTGTATTTAACTTTAACAAAAAAAAAACCGTAGAACTTATTGAACAACCCAATATATTGTC
The DNA here is from genome assembly GCA_949129095.1 of Volucella bombylans. Classification (NCBI taxonomy): domain Eukaryota; kingdom Metazoa; phylum Arthropoda; class Insecta; order Diptera; family Syrphidae; genus Volucella; species Volucella bombylans. Next base: position 332,592,130 of record OX422140.1, on the reverse strand, counting down.
CCCTTCAAAGTAATCCCCGTCGACTGCAGCACACTCGAAACATTTTTTATATTCGGTTTTCGGTATGTCCATCAGTGCTTCCTGCGATTTTTCCATTACTACCTCTCGGCTGCTGAAACGCGTTCCCCGTAGTAGTTTTTTAACTCGTTTGAACAGAATGAAGTCACAGGGAGCCAAATCAGGTGAATTCGGTGTACGACCGTTTTCTTTAGAGAATCGTTGCCGAAATACTTTTCCAACGTTTAATACAAGTTCGTTGTTGCAAATTTAAATCTATTTCTAAAATTGAAAAAATAGCCAACACACACAGAGATAGATGTACTCTTGGCTACGTAACTTTTGCAAATGTAAAGCTATGACGCTAAGATGTAGAAGGAATGTCAACAACAGATTTACCAACTTAACAAAAAAAAAAAAAAACAGAACTCAAATCGGAACAATGGGAGCGCCACACAATGGATGGTATGTTGTAAAGGCATAACACCTACAAAAGTTTGATTCGGTAAATCAACGTCAAAATTCTCACTTCACAACCATGCTTAGCATAATCGGTGTTTGTGTTTTTTCTGTTTGTTTGTGACTATGACTAGGGAATTCATGCAGGGTAGACGTAGCAAATATACGCGGGCTAAAAAGAAATCACTTTTCTGCGTACGTTCACGTCTAAAAATACAAACAATACTCCAAGGACGGTATGTTGAGACCTTCGCTGCGAAAAACAAGTTGACCCAGCTTATAATACTCGACAAATTGCTTCTTAGAAGAACACAGCCCGTTATTGAAGAAATAAACCTCATACCAACACATCAATTCAGTTTGATGTGAAAGACATTTGACAGTCAAACAGATCCATCGAATCGTAAACACAATAGAAAACAGCATACACTGTAAGAAAGTGTGTTCAGCAATATTTTTGGATGCATCACAAGCCTTCAACAAATTCTGGCATAAGGGGCTATGCTTAAATCATAAAATATCTCTGAACGCCATTTTAGAGTGAAATATGAAGAAGAGTATTCGGAACTTAAGAAAGCAGCGGCAGGAGTTCCTCAAGATAGTGTTCTAGGTCCTATACTTTACCTACTTTACACGAGAGATTTACCTGAACCATCCGAAAGAATCATAGCAGCATTCGCAGATGATACTGCAATTCTGGCAACGGGAAGCGATGCAGTAGAAACAGCCAGGGATGCAATTCTTGGTATGGGGTCAGGCACCGCATCAAACTAATTAAAGATCGAATTGCTGTTCAGTTTGGGACTTCTGTAAATAAAGCAGTAGTGGATAATTTGCTTACGAAGATGGAATTTTAAATACAGGAAATTCAATTCAGGATTAGAACAGAGACTACATTTTGGTGGAGTTTGGTAAGCTACATTACTACGCAATGCGAAACCGCGGTGGAAAAAGAATAGTAGCACTAGTCCGTATCAAGGCAGCTTCAGATCAGAATGATCTGAGAAGTATGAATGGAGATCTACGTCTGTATCATTAAATGCCAAAACTGCTGATATATACTTATACTTACAGACTTTTAGCCCGCGTATATTTTCTATGTCCACTCTAAATTCGCTAGTTATTATAAAAAACAAACACAAACACCAACGGTGCTAGGCAAGTCTGCGAAATTAAAATTCTGACGTTGGTTAGCCGAAGGTTGTTATGCCCTTACAACAAGATGAAACAATGCACCAAGAAAATTCACCTCCTATCCATGTTGTTACATGCACTAAGTCACTTACCATGCCGTATGAAAAATACAGCAACAGCAGTGTTGCTGTTCTAGTTGGCTCATTAATAAAAGAAGTTGATCCGTGTGAAGCTAACAAAGCAAGATAATTAGCAACGATATTGCTACTGTCAAGAATGGTAACATTAACATCACGTAAAATCACCTAGAAACACAAAGATTTTGCAATCTATAGACACAAAGTGGCATAAGATTCCTTATTATTATCAAATGATAGTCTCAAAATATCAGGACCACAAAAGAAGCAACACAATTATAATCTCACCACCTGCAGCATAATTTTCATTAGTATTTGAAAAAAAAAAAATAAACAGAACTGGGCAAAGAGCAGTCAAATTTCTGACACAAAAATTATATTAGCGATACAAATAAAGGATTCAAGGGGAGAAAAAATACATATACCCATGACAAGGATAAATAATCTGTGAAGGATCTCTTTTTAAATTGATTTTCCAATCTCAGTTTGATATAGTCCGTTTCAAATCACCGTGCCAATTGGAAAGCTGCGCAAAGAGAGCCTGGAAGTGCATGCTACTCATCTGCTCACTCGAAAATGATATTTACGAAACAGCTGAACTTTCTCCACTTCCTTTCATATTTAACCCATTTGCATCATAAGCCCATATGTATATCTTCTTTTCAACACAATAATTGTGAAGAGAGTGCTTTCCATAAAATTGTCATTGCCAACTCCACTGATACAGTGGATACGCCTTCTACGTATATGCATTGTCTCTACACTCTGGTTTCGCATCTGTCAATACCGGCTTCTTTATCCAACGCCATTCAAGTAGATAATCAGTACGCGCTTAGACTCAATCATAGATAAACTAACTTAGATGGCAAACTTTCCAGATATTGGAAAATCAAAACCAGTTTTCTACTGATCGCCCCTAACCGTGTGACTCTGTCTGTGAATACAATTTATCTCCTTTTTTATACAAGCTACGCCCATTTTAACTAAAAAAACGTCATCCACATTACACACACTCGTGAAAATCGCTCTCATTCTAGCAAATTTTGACAAAGTTATACAGATGTAAAAGTGTTGGAATTCACTTAGAGTGTCTGGCTGTGCGAAAATTAAGGGTTTGCAAAAGTATTAGTAGAGTTTGACATCTAGGTTAGTTTTTCTATGCTCAGTGCAATCAATTTTTGTGGGGGCTAATGCCCCCATTTATTTTGCTTAATACAAGCTTCAAAACTATGACTTAAACTAATAAAATAAGGTTTAGCTATTAGTTGAACTTATTACTAAGGCTTAAAGCTAAGGATTGTGAAGGAGATCGAATTTGAGGGAAAGTGTGCTGCGATTAAAATCGAAAACGGAAAGTTTGGAGTTTACCTTACGCAGCATACGGGAGATTGGTTCGTTACAGCCATATGTGGTGCGGTGGATAGGTAAATAAAAGAAACATGTGGAACGTAGATTACGAGGGTTAGGGTTAAAGAAAATGGAGTTGCAAAGAGGCATGCAATCGACGGAGCCTGAGAGGAGTCGGTGAATGAACAAGGGTATTCAGGTTAATGAGTTTGAGACGGTCTCGGTAGGAAGGTAAGATTTGAGGATCGTTCCAAGGTAGACCTCGAAGAGCAAACCGAAGAAAACGACACTGGATGCTCTCAATATGGTATACATGAACTCGTTGAAAGGGACACCACGCTTGGCTAGCGTACTCGAGAAGGGAGCGAACGTAAATGATGTATAGTGATCTGGTCACGTACGGGTTGCAGAATTCTTTGGACCATCTTTTAACGAAGCCGAGTGATGAGTTTGCTTTAGAAATTATCTCATCAATATGCGAGCAGAAATTAAGCTGCCTGTCGCATAATATGCCAAGGTCGCGGATAGATTCAACAAGGGGTATAGGTTGGCTGTGGAGATGGTAAATTCGTTGAGGAGACTTCTTGCACTTACGTGAGAAATTAATCGATTCACATTTGGAGACATTGAGTTCTAAGCAGTTCTTGATGCACGAGGTGGAAAAACTATTTAGATCTATTTGAAGGAGGCTGGAGTCTTGTTGTGAGGAAATGGGTTTAAAAAATTTGGTATCGTCAGTATAGAGAGAAGGTGTGAACTGTTGAATGAGCCTTTGAAGGTTATTAATAGTTAAGATGAAGAGGAGTGGACTTATGTGACTACCTTGAGGAACACCTGAAGTGGCCAAGAAAGGGGCCGATATTGCAGACCTGAAACGAACACTATAAAAACGATTATCCAGGTAAGAAGATATCCATTTAAGCAAAATGGGTTCAAAGCTCAGGACGGACAGTTTAAACAGGATTAGTTTTTGAGATATCTTGTCGAAAGCCTTACTGAAATCAGTTGTTATGAAGTCAACTTCTTTACCACTTTCTAAGGCTGAGAGAACAGAGGACACGAATTCGACGAGGTTAGTGGTAGTTGATCTACCGTGTTGATGGACTTAGTAAGATTGTTGCTGAACAAGGCTGTATGACGTTAGCTTGTCGCTTCTTTCCAAATCCGTGAATTTTTTTCTCGTCCACAGTTCGATAAACAGATCTGATTACACCAATATACCTATGTGTATGTGACTATCCAGATTTTTTTAGTAAAAAGATTGTATGCATACCCTTGACAAGCAATTGTAAGGTTGGATGTTCTGTTTGGTTGCTCATCCAGAACTAGTCGTCCATTTCTCCTTACGCCGTGGAATCCTTCGGGTGCCAAATTTTTATCTCACACATTAAAGGAGATGCTTTATGTCGTTCTGACGTCATTTGCAGAAAATGTATAACATCGTGGTACCTGGTGCTTGGTTAATCTGCTTCCGTGATGTGAAACGATTCTGGATCGCTTTTGTTAACATGTTCTCGTGCGTAGCTTCCTTGCTGAGGTAACTAATGTTTGTTAGTTGAAATTATAGTGATCAGAAATACGGTAGATAATGCTTCTCTCAAATATCAGTACTGATGCTCCCTCAGGATCCAGTCGATGTGGTTAAGTTCATTTAAAATATCTGTCTGAGGTAGAGGAGTGCTTGGTTATTTTCATGATTGCTGAATTTGCTTCAAACAAATTACCGACGATTTTGCAGCAGGGGAAACGTGTCATACTTATTTTTGTTATGAGTAGCGTTAGGGTATCGTTGCATACAAAATTAACTTCATTGGACCATGATTCATAGATCAAGGCCACTCTGTACATGATAAGTCTTATTGTACTCTGTGTCGACCGTGGTTGAGTTGCAGGTTGTCAAAAATAACTCGGATGTGAGCATTTCCTTCCAGCATTAATTCAAATATTTCTCCTCAACTTTGTCGTATATACCGCTACCCAGGTCTACGGCTTGAGATGGCTGAAAGGATGTCTCGTTGCCTGGCTAGAGCGTGTGAATCAATTTTCGGAACACAAATGATTTTTGTCTTTGCAACAGATATTTCTTCATCGGTTAGAGCGCCAGTTTGACGTGTTTCCTTTTTCCTAGTATAGAGGAGCTAGCTTTCGAAAAAATGGGTACGACATAACGACCATCAGCTTTTTCCAGTATGAACTACGTGAACTACTGTCGTGAAGGCATTTTTTTCCCAACAATTCTTCCCGGGTCTCCAGATACAATTCATCCATCAAGATTAGTATTATATTTTGCAGTAAGACCCCACCCTTGTTTTCTAGTCCCGGTTGTAACACTGTCGATAAAGGTCCACCTAATAGTGGAGGGCTGTGTGCAGGCTTATCGTATGAGGACTTCCAATGGCAATGTGACTGGGCATCCGGTAAAACGTTTAACTACATAAAAGCCCTTACACTTACGAATGCCAGTTCCGGATGATCAAGCTTGAGTTTGATGTTAGCAATAGAACGGGCTGTTCCAATCCCTCTCCCTACCTCGATAACTATGACCCCATGCCAAATATACAGATTTCATAATCCCCTAATAAGTTTTCTCGGTTTGCAGAGCTCAGAAATTTTGGATAATCAGATACAGAAAGAAAGAGCAGCATCGGCAGCGGAATGGCAAGCTCCCTAAAAGACAAGTGCATCCACAAGCAAATTCCCTCCCTTGAATCATGGACAACGAGAGTAAGATGCGGCTGTTACTACCACCTTACATAGTTCGTGTCTGTGCACAGCGTCTATAAGAAACATCACCATTGGTTTAGCTAGGATAGTTCTTCGGTTCGTCCAGAATGTCCAGTGTCCGGAATTTATAAACGAGGAGGAGGATGAGGAATTTACGGACGCTTCGCAGAAGAAAGGTCTGCCTGCCATCCCAAAAGGCGGCCTGGGAGAATGTAGTATGATTACTAATCAACCCCGCGAACTAGTACCAATAGGCAGTCACACGGGGCAGCGGTTGATGAGTGTATGTAGGCATGATTTAGCATGTAGGTGCGAGGGAATTGAGGGTATCTATAATAACACAAAACATTAAGAAAAAACACTTTTCTACTTTTGACTGCCTCCTCGCGACGGGAAGACCTAAGACCTAAATGCCAATGACCAGGGGACTCGACGCTTAGAATTAGTATATAGGTGACCTATTCCAGATGGTACTTGCAATTGCTACATCTACATCTTATCAACTGCGGTCTAGACATGAATTTTTGAGGCCCAACCGACATACTAGAACATCCCTTCACCGATTTAGGCCCTGGAACTGATATATGTTATATTTCGATTCCGATAGCTTCTGCTGCTTTTTTTTACGACATGTTCAGTATATTTGACTAGAACAGGCTCAGCCTCCTACATCGGCAATATCAACACCTTCCGGGTCATCACTGAACGATGAGTGCAGATTTCTGCTACATTAGAGTCATCTCTCACACAACGATAATGTGGAAGAATAATTTTAAAGGAAATGAAGAAGAGGGCTCAGAATAAGCACTTTCATTTGTCTGCATAACATCAGCTCTACTCGACCCAGGATTGCCTGTGATACCAAACAAAATGTGGACAGCAGTATGCCCAGGGCAAAAGCTGCGCTCGGTATTCTAACTGAAATTTGGAGAAGCAATGTCCTCAGCACAAAAACAAAGCGGGGACTGTTCCAACCAAACGTACTCTATGGATGTAGTTCCTGAAAAGTGAGTAACATCGTCACAAGGAAGCTGCAAACCTTCATAGGTATGATATATGGCTTCCCAACATCTTAAGAATCTTCTTGCTAGACGTGCTAGGCCAACTACATGGTATAACCGGTCAAGCAACAAAAGGCCTCAAAGTACGAAGAAGGAAGTGGCAGTGGATTGGTCACACCTTACGTCGCGCGCACAGTTCTATTGCGTAGTAAGCCATGCAGTGGAATTTACTTACTCTGATTAAGTAAGCAAATAATGATTTTGTCACCATTCCTATCGTGCACATCGGTCGGCTCTCTCCTTAACACTCTCAGTAGATGATGTAACTATCTTTCGGAAAATGTCTAGCGATTATTTGTTCTAAAGAGCAGGCTTAGATGATATCTTGATAGCAAACTTGTTTACATTATACATGTCGCGCTGAAAGCCTTTAAGAAGATGTCAGCTTTCTGGCAATGTAACGAGGTCTTCGGTAAGACAACGGACTTGCTACCGAGGAAGGTATTCTCTGTTATGACCAATTATATCCTATGTATAGAGAATACGAAGTCCATCATTCTTCCTTGTGAGTACTCGTACAATCGGCAAACAGAAATCTAATAACGATGTCCAAATCACTTCCGTATTCTATTCTATCATCTCGTTGCTCATGGCAAAACATTCTCTGTCGACATCAAGTTCGTCCAACAACACTCTCATTCAGCCATACAGAGTCAATTTGTTCCTAGTTCCACAATTTATCGGACCCCCTGTACAATGTCCTTAAATGATGTTGGCTTCGAATCACCTGCTGGAATTCTTCATCAATGTATAATTCCTTTGGCAATGCACGTACTCGTACATACTTAACAAGATAGCTGTGCTTCAGACCATTTGCCTACGGCCTATGTTTATTTTTCCACATCCTAACTATTGTAAATTGTTGTCTTCCCTCGCGTAGCCTATCATGAAAATGTATGCCGTCATTAGCTGTTGTGAAGTTCCGGCAAAATCCGCGAAAAACTCGTAGCTTCAGATTTCCTCAATTTTCCTTCCCCGTGTAATTGACGAACAACCAACGACAGCCATTTTATTGTTCCAGGGCATTATTACTCGGAAAAGTGAACAAGGGGAAATTTCAGCGAAAAAGTATACCCATCTTTTTTATTGAAAGAAATTAATTTCAGCTAGAAAAATTATTGCATACTTTCGGGCGTCAATATATTTTCTTAAGCTTAATCGATTGTGACCTGATCTTCATCTAATTTGCTTTTTGTGAGGTGGGTAGGAACATACACTTACAGTGTGACAGATCTTTGACACGCCTGCTTTGCGACGTCTGTCCGACATCCACGAGGAGAACATATTCGATAGAGGATATCCAACGCGTGTGTACCTTATCAGTTAGTGTCTACCAATTAATTGAAGAGTGTCTTAAACATCCGAAGTATTGTTTTATTTAACATTACATGGTGCCGAAATCCGTTTGACCATAAAGAAAAAAATAAATAAAATGGTCGGCATCGACAATGAAACCTGAAACTTCCTTCGGCCACCGAAGCCTCTTGTTGTAGAACACGATAAGGACACGGCCAGAGAATGGAATCTGTGGAAGCAGCAGTATTCATATTTCGAGATAGCTACGGTATGATTAATAAACCAAATAATATCCAGGTTGCAACTTTCATGGCTGCGATCGGCTGCTTTGCAATTCGGATTTTTAATACCTTTGCAATACCAAATGCAGGAGTTGAAGTCACGCTTGACATGGTAAAAGACCAGTTCCAAGCTTATTTCACTCCCAAATTGAATACTACGTTCGAAAGGTAAAGGGTTTTCCAATAGGGACTTGACAACTTTGAATTTAATTTGTGAACGCACTCTTTCACTAATCATCAAACTATCACTGTCAATTTATTCAGTAAACTCAACATTTTCATCATGGTAAAGTACACGAACGAGCAACGTTTACAAATTATAAAAAATTTATACCGAAATTCGGAGTCGGTGACTGCAACTTTAAGAGCGTTAACTCCAATTTTCGGTCGTAATTCTCGCCCTAGTAGACAGGCAATAACAAGTTTAGTGCAAAAATTTGAGTCTACATATTCGTTATGTGATGTTGCCGTGTCAGTGAGCCAAACGGGTTGGTCGAAGTGTCGAAAATATCGCTGCCGTTCAGACGTCCGTAGCAAACGATCCAAATCAGTCAATTCCACGGCGTTCTCAAGAATTGGGCATCGCTCAGACCACATTATGGCGTATTTTGCGTAAGGATCTTGGTTTACACCCATACAAGATCAAGCTGACTCAAGAATTGAAGCCGATGGACCATTTGAAGCGACGTACGTTCCCCGATTGGGTTCTGGAGAAGATGCGCCAAGATGATGAATTTCATCGCAAAATCATCTTCAGTGGCGAAGCTCATTTTTGGCTCAATTGGTTCGTCAATAAGCAATATATGCGTTACTGGTCGGGTGAAAATCCACATGTGCTTCATGAATCACCACTTCATCCACAAAAAATAACTGTTTGGTGCGGTTTGCATGTCGGCAGCGTTGTTGGGCCATATTTTTTCGTCGACGATAACGATCGTGATGTTACTGTGAATGGTCTGCGTTATCGCGCCATGATCACCGATTATTTTTGGCCCGAATTGGAAAATATGAATTTGGACGATATGTGGTTTCAACAGGATGGTGCCACAAGCCCCAAGCCGCACAGCACACGCTACAATCAATTTATTGAAGAGTAAGTATGGTGAGCATGTTATCTCAAGACATGGGCCAGTCGATTGGCCGCCTCGTTCGTGCGATTTAACGCCGCTTGTCTATTTTCTGTGGGGCTACGTTAAGTCATTGGTTTATGCCAACACGCCGACAATGTTGGAAGAGCTCAGAGCCAACACTGAACGCGAAATAGCGGCCGTTTCGACCGAAATGTGTGGCCGAATCGTTGAAAATTGGGACTAACGTATCGACCGCTGCAAACGTGCCCGTGGTGGCCGTATGAACGAAGTCGAGTTCCATTCATAAATGTTTTGATTGTACTTCAAGCCGATAATAAAGTTTTTGAAATATCTCAAATGGTTTGCGTTTTATTTAAAAAAAAAAAGCTATCAAGTCCTTATTGGAAAACCCTATATTATTTATTTTATCTGTTTTGTTTATATTTAGATCCCACGAATATGGTGGAAAGGAGGTCCACCGCATCAGAGACCCCTGTAATGCGTTAAGGCTACGTTACAACCAGAGGACGCCAGGTATCCGGAGGGCTCCGTTCGCGGTGCTCTATTGATTTTACATCCCGAGCAACATTCAGGCCTTAGCACGGGTCGCATAACACCTTGCCTTGAGGATGGGATACTTATTTGAGTGGCGGCTTTTACTCGCCCCCTCACGGATCTGGGAATCCGGCCGAGATGGATTTTAGTCGCCTCTTACGACAGGCATTCCTACCGCGGATATATTCTAACACCTATCCGCAGGGGGTTGATGACGATTTATTCAATTCATTCAAAAATCTATTTTATGCCATTTAATAATTAAAGAAATAGTTTTGGGCATATGTCCACCAGGGCTGCTTCGTACTAAGCGCATTCTAGAAGTCCCATTTTCGATGACCTTTTCGAGCAATTGGAGGCGTATATCGTGCTACTCGAACAATGTTTTGCTCCAAAGCGTCAATATTTGCTGGCTTATCGGCATAAACTAGTGACTGATGTAGTAGCCCCACAGAAAATAATCTAATGGCGTCTTGGTGGCTAATTGACGGGTTCATTTCTTGAAATGACTCTATAGCCAAATCGTGTTTTCAATAAAGGGATATTTTCCCTGGTAGTATGGGGTGGAGCACCATCCTGTTGGAACTACAATTCCTCCACATTGATACCACACTAATTTGGGAACAAATAATCGCTGATCATCGCTTTGTACCGGCCTCATTTTTAAAGAAATAAGGACCGACGCACGATGCCACCGGCTTACAATCCGCATCATGCGGCAATTCTGCTTGTTAACATACCCGTTGACCCAGATATGAGCCTCATCACTGAACAAATTTTGTGCCTCAAAACTGGGTCAACTTCCAGTTGATTTAAATCCCAATCACTGAACACCCGACTGTAATGTATGCACCTAGCCTAACTGATGACATTGTATACAATCTACCTTAACTTATAATAAATGTCAAAACCAGATCTACAAACTTAGTTGGCTACGCAAATAAAACCAGAAAAGACTTCCTTCTCTGAATTGTATTTGGCATCGGCAGCAACCCAATCAAGGAGAAATTGTTTGCATTAGGAAGTGAGCTAACCTTTGACAGCGCTTTGCAAATCGAAACCGCGAGGAAAGCAGATCAAGTTTAGAGGATGTACAATCTAAACAAGTTTTATTGAAATGGAAGAGCACGAGGGAAAATTGTTATAAATTTGGTAAACAGTCGTAGTTGTGGCTTCTCCAGTTAGCTTGGTTTTGTTCTACTGCGCAGTCTGTCCGCTTTAGAATGGAAGACTCAGCGGGTCGGACCATTGGTGTCCATTCGCTCTTGTTATCCTAGCCATCTCAGGTGACTGTTTTCAGACTACGTCGAAGTCGCTGTACATCTCGTATAGTTCGTTATTGAATCTTCTCCCCCAAAGCTCGTCAACGCAAACCGGACAGAGCAAATCCTCATCCACTTTCGACAGAATCAATGTCGCAGCGCCATCAAGGTGGACTGGGACCATCAAGGTCTCATATAGAGTCTCCCTAGTTTTTTGGGATATAGCCTTACTCCTCAATTGATTCTAGCGATTGGCAAGAGTGATTCTTCATTTTATTTCAGCTGTGGTGTCGTTGGTAGAATTTATCAGAGCCAACGTAGACAGAGTCCTTTATTTACTTATCAGGCTGGCAACCCTTAGAGGGTTAAAGCCTGAAGAACTGTAGCTTTCCATCCATCAGGGTCCCAGGCGTGTTGCTGTTGGAAAGACCAAACTGCCTTATATTCGCTTTAGTCTGATCTCTAAATCGAAGGTTCGGTTTTCCTTGTCTTCTCGAATCTGTTGGCTTAGGTTCGAAGACCCTCTTAGTTGGAGCATTATCGTCCATCCGCTCGATGTGGCCGAGCCAATGAAGTCGAGGGATTTTTGCCTTCCGTAGTATATCCACATCTTTGTACAGCTCATAGAGTTCGCGGTTGTGTCTTCTTCTCCATACTACCTCCTCACAGACAGGACCAAATATTCAACGAAGGATTTTTCTTTTAAAAGAGCCCAAAACTTGTTCCACTGTCTTACTTATCGTCCAACTTTCGGCTCCGTAAAGCAGGACTTGCAAGATTAATACTTTGTAGAGCATGATTTTGACTCTTTGCGTTAGGAGTTTTGACCCACGTTGTTTCGACAGACCGAACTGGCAGCGGTTGCCTTGGGTTATTCTTCGTCGAATCTCCACCATTTTGTCGTTTGTGGAGTTAACATTTGCCACGAGGTAGGAGAAATGCTTGACTACCTCAAACATTTGGTCCTAGGTGATGTGGGAGGGAACGATTTTTAGTCGGCAGCATATATTTCGTTTTTTCCTCATTCACTTTTAGACCAACTCGTTTAGAATCTTCTTTAATTGCCGTGCGATTATATCGATATCGTCCGCATATCCCAGAAGCTGGACGGACTTGGAGAAAATACTACCTTCCGTGTAGACTTTTGCCCGTCGTACTATCTGCTCAAGTACTAAATTGAAGAAGTCCCACGACAGCGCGTTTCCTTGCTTCTAGGAAGTTCTACTTCCACACTGCATGGCGCGTCTCGAGTTTTGCAGTGTTGTGGATCAGTTCTCTCGGGATTCCGAATTCGGCCCCCGCATTATACGAGTATGGCGCAGTGCCATGGATTCTGTCATATGAGGCTTTGAAGTCGATGAAGAGGTGGTGTGTGTGGACTTGGAACGCGTTGGCCTTTTCCAGGATATGTCTTAATGTTAAAAATTGATCTAACATCGATTTGCCAGGCCGGAAGCCGCACTGGTATTGGTCGATTTCTGCTGTGCCGTACGGTTTCAGACGTTCACACAGTACCCTGGATAGGATCTTATAGGCGACGTTAAGTAGGGATTTGCCTCGATAGTTGTTATAGGACATATAATCGTCCTTGTTGTATTGTAGATGGGGCAGATAGAGCTGATATTTTAGTCGTCCGGCATGATTTCGTCCTCCCACGCTTTGTAAATGATCTGGTGCATGCTTCTTGTCAAAACATTGCCTCCGGCTTTGAAGAGCTCAGATGGCAGACCATCCGAGCCAGCGGCTTTGTTGTTCTTCAGCTTTTGTATAGCTGTGCCGACTTCTTCTAAGCTGGGCGGGAGAACTAATTCTTCGACTGGAGATGTGTACTCTTCTTGTCCTATCACTCTCTCTTCGTCATGACCATTAAGCAACAGCTGGAAGTGTGCAATACTGGAGAAGTGCAATTTCGAAGTGCATGGAGACCCCTTTTTAAGCCATTGGCTAGGTTTTTGGCATTTTAAAAAAAGCTCCTGGTGTTTTTCCTTCTCCATCAATTTTCGATACCCGTGAGCTGGGAGACTGCAAAGGCTCTTTTCTTTTTTCGCAGTAGTCTTTTCTACTCCCTTCTTCTGGACCTATACTCATCCCACTCTGCTCTTGTGATGCATTGCAGCGTATTTTCCTTTTGCCACATCTGCTCTTTATTTTTTTGCACACATTCATCATCATACCACTGATTCCTTTTCTGGTAGCCTAAGGTGTTTCAGGCCACCGCCTTGATGGAAGTGCAGCAATATGACCACATGTTGTTGACGTCTGTGGTAGGCAGTGGAGAGTTTTTCGTTCAGGCGCGCTCTGTAGTCTCCGGCTATTTTCGGTGTGCGTAGGCGTCCTATGTTGAACCTCCTTTTTGGATGTTGTTGCAGCTTTCTTTCGAGTTCTGAATCGGGCTGCTACCAGGTAATGGTCAGAGTCGACGTTTGCCCCTCTGAATGTTTTAACATCCAGAATATTCGACGAATGACGTCCATCTATAAAACGTGATCGATTTGGTTGGCGGTTCCACTATCCGGAGTTAGCCAGGTTCCTTTGTGAATGCCTTTGTGAGGGAACCTTTTGTTACATATCACTGAATTAGTAGCTGTCGCAAAATCTGGCAGTCGGAAGCTGTTATCTGTTGTTGTGACAGAGTTCTTTATTGCCATGAAATTATAGCTATCGATTGTGATTGTGATGTTCTGTTCTATTCGTTGATGTTGTGTGTCAATTATTGTTGGCTCCGCTTTGTTCTCCCAATATTAGCGTACGCTAATTGTTACACAGATTTTTGAACGATTGTGCCTCCAGTGTTCGCTTGTGAGTTCGGCACAATTCCTTCAAGGACGATGGTTAAGAAGCCACATGACAGCGCGTCACCTTGTCTAAAACTTTTTTTGACAACAGCTGTCGTGGTTAAGTCGTTACTCACCTTGGTGGAGCAGCGAACCTTCTGCATAAATGGACGAGGGATGCCAAAACTATACATGGCACTATATAACTCGTCTTTATAAATGCTGTCACATGCGGCCTGAAAATCGATGAGAAGATGGTGGGTATCGATTTGGTCAATTGTGGACTTTCCTGGTCTGAAAACTCGCTGATAGGGATCAATCAGGTTGTTGACGAAGGGGTTTCATCTTGATCTTGTTGAGGAGGCAGCTGAGGAGGTCTCCTTTTTTGTGGATCGGAAATATGACGACGAGATTCCATTCATCAGACATACACTCTTCTGATTAGATCTGAGAAATGAGTTGGTGCATGCTCTCCACTAAACTGCTAGATTTGAATACATCGGACGGTACGACGTCAAGTCCAGCTGCTTTTTTCAGCTTAGATATTGCTAGTATTGCTAGATATTGGAATAATGATTACTTCAATTTGGTCAACTGGACGGAACATTTTGCCCTCATCGTCTAAGTTGAATGGTCTACTCTGCCTGACGGCGGGATGTTGGGCTTCATCGCCTTTATACAGTCTGCAGAAAAAGTTTTTCTATATTCTCAGCACCGACTGTGACTCTACTACAAAGGCTCCTTCTTCATCTCGACGGGTTTCTGTATGGGTCTTCTTGCTTTGATACGTTCTGTTTAACGGTTAGTAAAACTTCCATACGTTGAACTTCCTGAATTACAATTTTTCAATATCTTCGATCGCGCTTATCGTACTCTTTATTCTTCTTCTGGAGAAACCGATGTTTTTCCCGTCTCTTCACGAGCGGCTCTCGTCCTTCGCCGTTTTGCATGCTCCTTGTTCAGCTGTATATGATTGCCGGTTCTTCATCAAACCAAGGATTTTTTGGTGGTGGTCGGGTAGAACCCAGCATTTGAGTTTCGGCGTCTCTTATGACACGTGGGCAACATTGCCACTGGTCTTTGTTACTTGATGCTGGCGGCATAGGAGAAATGTTGAGAAATTTCGGGATACACGTTCGGCGAAGATTTTGGTTTGCTGCTTGCGAATACAGCTTTTCTATGTTATATCTTCTCACAATAGTTCTTCTTTGTTGTCGGCCCATCCCATTGGACGTCTTGTATGGCGGTGATATCTGCGTGATAGGAGATCGGGTCGTCCAAAATCTAACAAGAAGTCCTTTTCTGCCGGCATCAAGTAAGGAAATTCAGTGCCATCATTTTCAACAAGCCATCTGACGTGTAAGGTTTCACTTGAGTGTTGGTAAGCACATGCAGGGAAATATTAACCATACAAAGTCGGGCTGCAAAAGCGAGATGCTCGGGAGCTCTATGAGTAAAAACGACGGGAAGAAAAAAAAGGACCTGGCAAGCCCTCGTTCTACGGCATGAGCGATGTTCAAGTTCTATTAAAAAATCAAAGGCACGTCGAGACAAAAATGGGAACGTAATAGTAGAGTCTAAGTCGGTGTTGAAAATCTGGGAGAATTACTTCTGCAGACTGTTTAACGGTGAAGGCGACACTTCGAGGTCAGGCTGAAACAATTCAACTTGGACGATGACCGACTACTACTCAGTCTACCCAACAAGGAAGAGGTTTGGATAGCGACATCTAAATTAAAAATTTATAAGTGAGCTGGATCAGACGGACTTTTTAGTGCAGGAGACGACTTGGGTAAGGAGCATACACCAGCTCATCTGTAAAATCTGGCCGGATTGAAGTATGTCCAGTGAATGACCTCAGCATCGTTTGCCCAAATCTTAAGAAGGGAGACCCTCTGAACTATACCAATTACACTTAGCATCGTGTACGAGATACTATCTTCCGCAATATGTGAACGTCTAAACCTCATTGACAGTTTGGGAAGAATTAAGCGGGCTGTCATTGGTGAGTTTGTTCTGCTGGCGATTGAAACAGAAGCGACAGAGATGGGTTTAGAGGTAAATGAAGGACAGCACGTCACAACTCTTATAGTGAAAGATGAGGCGAGAGGTAACTTTTGCCAATCGCTGTTTCTTTGGACTAGGAAGGCAATTGAAAAATGAGTCCCTTCATGAACAACGAAAGAAATCACTGTTTAAGACCTTCATTATCCAGGTCCCACTATATGGCGCAAATGCATGGACACATATTCTAGAAATCCTTTGGCTCCAAGCTACATTTTCAACGTAGTAAAGCCACTTGAAAAACATCTTTTGAGGTGCTGCTGGCGGCAGTTACCTATACACAGAGTCAAATTTTGCGATTCCTAAAAAAACTTAAACAATCACTGCGGCGTACTGCGATTATTATGGTGCAGCAATTTGTTTATCGAAAAAACCTTCAACAGCCATTATTTATCTGCTCTTATAGACACGTATCCTGGAAGACGAACGAACCATCTGGCGATAGCATAAATTCTTATTTGCAACAACTTACGTAAAATCTTCCTTCTGTTTCTTCGTTACGTCACACTGCAGACACATTTTATCCAATGGAAGCTCATTCCGCCTGGCTGTACTCTGCATAATAGCCGTCAGCAACGATTGAGGATTGAAAAACCCAGCCAGCCAGACACATGAAGGCAGCTGAAATCACAGAGTTACTTCCAAATATACCCAATCAAGATTTTTTCTTCTTACCACAAAGTCCGTTGACCATGTTTCGAGTTCCCTTAATCTCAACAGCAAATCTACAAACCAAGAAGTCAGCCCAAGCAGTGATGGATAAGCCCGCAATGTCCAAACCATTGGAACCTGATCCAGGAAAATTGCGTTCTCCAGTTCCTCCATATCCGATGTGATCGTCAGTTCGCCCTGAAGAACAATTTTTTTCAACAAGCTGAAAGTAGCTACTAGAATGAACACTCACCTTAAGTCCCAAATCGAGTTCCTTCAAGCTCCTCTTCATTTCGCTTGTCAGATAATTCATACGCTCGCATTCCTGGAAAGCTACAATCACATACGGGGTCCTCTCCTCAACCTTGTTCATGATCTCTATCATATTGAACTCCTCGGGGAGTTTCTCCAAAATCTCATCCACAATTTGCTTGACTTTGTCTTCCCGTGTGACAGTAGCCCCTCCACTAGATCCCGCGTCACGAGGCTGCATTTCGAAGACCGTCCGGAAGACAGTCTCAGCTCGCATGGTCAGAAAACCAATTTCGGCATTTGGATGCAATCCATAGAGGTAGGGCGATTCGGCGGGCATGTTTTCGTCTATGTAACTATGGTAGCCAGCATAGTCAGTATTCGGTGGAGCTGGGAAGCTTGGAGCTAAAAACAGTTCTCCATCGACCAGATCAGGTTGCATGTATTCTTCGAGATAGTTGATGCAGAGTCGTCGATCCCAATCGTCAGTAATATGACCACCGTACATGATTTCCCCGAACAGATACCGAAGATCTTCCCAGGGCACCTTAGCATTGCCCTCCAAATAGTTGTAGAGAACGGACACACTGATATTCAGATCACCAACATTAAAGGGATAAATCTTGTTCCATCCTTGTGGACCGAACTTGCGGCGCTCAGCTACAACGGCATGAAAATAGCAGAGAGAGAAGAGAATCGCTTTAAACTCGGCTTCCTTAGAGGACATCTCGAGAGTTTCTTGGGTAAAATTGTCAAGCGCCTTATGAAGGTTGGCCATCATGCCAGTGGGTGGCTCGTTGGTGATTTTTATGGATGACTCAAGGATACCTTGTGGTATAATATGCGCAGCTGCTGAACTAGCTGGCTCAGCGCTCAGAAACACTCGATAATTTGGATGTGACCCTTCGGCATAACGCTCTAATTTCTTTTCCAAAGCTGGTAGCCATTTTCGAACTAAATGTATATTTTGTAGCACAACCCAGTGGCCATTTTTCGCCGCCTCATCCATAGCAGCTTCAGCTATGACCTCCTGACCCTGTCCAAGGGATACATTGTGAAAGTTTCCATCGTCCATGGTGAAGCCAAGTTGTTTCCCTAACGCCTCTACGTCTTTCAGTGGATTAACACCAGGTGAGAGGATAAAGAAAATAGGAGTCGATGGACTAGCCTCCTCGTAGGACTTGGCGAATTCCACGGTACGGTTCTCAACATATTTGGATCCAAGTTTTTCATCAATGAAGTCACTGAAAAAAAAGAAATGAGGAGAACACTTCAATATCAGAGGGATTTTGGAAAAAACCTACGCCAAAGCATAAGTCATGCGATCTGGCCGAAGAGCTCTAATCATGCAAAGCCTCTGTAAGGCGGTTTTGTTCTTCCATTCCTGCGGGAACTTCTCCTTCTCGGGTAGTTCTGATTCGACTAGCTTCTTCCATCGCTTGGAGGATGTTTCAATGTCTCGGTCAAGATTTCGGAACTCATCTTTTGACGCAAGACTGCATATACCACCCCAGGATTGGTTCGAGAGAAAGTCGACCGGACTTGTTACGTGCGGTTTGATGGGGAATCGTAGAAGAAAGTCGAGCTCCTGAGATGTGATTTCTTCGTTCATAAGGAGAATCTGAAATGTCATCTGTGAAGCAAAGATCAGTTTGTCGCATTCGAAGAGTCCTCGCGATGTGTACTGGAACACTGAGTACGAGATGCAATCAATGAGATTGTTGACTCTGTCTGCTACTGTCTCAGCTGGTTCAGCTTTTGCTATAGCCTTTTGGAAGACAACACTGAAAGCCTGGAAAAATACAAGAAGGTTATTAATGATAGTCCTAAACGATGTTAGAATCCTTACCTTCAAGGAGAACTGATAAATAGGATTTATGGTGTTGAGTTCGTTCAGAATGAAATACAGAAGACTTGCTCTGGCTGCTGCAGGCCTGTAGTGTTCTCGAGCGGTGTCAATCTCTTTGGATGTCACTTTGGCTTCGGCGACCTAAAAACAAGGTTCAGAGGACTGACAAGACTGCAACTTTTTGGTCATCATACCTTTCTTTCAATTTCTGAAGCCGTGCTTTTGGTTGTTTCCAAATTTTCAACCAAAGCCGTGTCGCCTAGGATATTTGCTCCTGCTGACGACAGTCTGGATAAAAGGTCATCCTCCAACTCCTTCAACATGATTTTAAAGTCATTCTGTTGCTTGGTAAGTTCGGCCTTAAGGTCTTCTAAGTCAGGTCGTTCGGCCTTAACTACTTCTGCTAATAGTTGATCCTCCAGACCATCTCGGGTGACAGTGAAGTTGATCAAAGTGGATTGAGCTTGCATTTCTGGCTTGTAATGTGGGTTAGCCAGCTTGGTGTGCAGAATCAACCGAAAGTTTGAGTTGTACTCCATTTCCTTGTCGCCAATTTTGATTGCCCTAAAATAAGGAATTCACTTGAAGTCAGGGCCTTAATATTCAACACCTCACCTTCCTTTTTTGATCAGATTTCTCCCCAGCAGTGGATCCAAAACTGGATCCAACTGTTCGTCGATGTTTTCTATCAGCACAGTGCTCCCCATAGTGATAGCTTTTTCGATGATATCTAGGTAGCCCCTCTGTCCAAGACGAATTACCTTCAGGACATCACCATATTTTTGTTTGATCCACTTCACGCCTTGTAACTGAGGGTCAATCATCAAAGGCCATCGATCAGAATTGGAAAGAATCGTAGCATTCTCCATAGACATTCGATCACTTGGTAGGCCTTCATTGGTCCAGACGGCAATTGTCGTATCGTCTGTGAGAAGACTCAGTGGATCAAGGTTCTCTGTAGTTGGAATGGGAGGATCAATGTTCTTAAGGTAGAGTTGCCACATTTTCGTCATCAAATCAATACGGAACTGTTTGGTGAAGCATCCAACGTAAGAAATAAATGCGGTTATAAGTAAAATGTCACCAGGAAGGGTGATACCCTGTTTTACAAAACTGTTGGGAGAAACACAAATTGTGGGATAGAGAGAGGATGAGATGACTATAGTTCTTACTTGTTGACGGCTTCTGCCCAGCGTACGTTTTCACTAGCTAGGCCACCGACTAATCTGTTGGCCAATTGAATAGTTGCCTGTGTTGCATCAGCTTCTTGTTGACAGCGGAGTTTATCAGCGGTGGCTTGTTCGAAGTCTGCTGTTAGTTTGGCTAACTGTTCTTCTAAGGACTGTAAGAAAAGATGAGGTCAAACATATTATTTGGAGTTTAGCTAAATTCATAGATTTGATCGCATTGTGGGCGCTTTGAGGGACTGCAAAGTATCCGAAATTCTCCTGACGAGAAATGCCCTCATTCTGAAAAACGGTCATACAGCGAGCAAGGCAAAGCGGAGCCGTTAACGGCGGCAGTCGCTGCAGCCTTTGTTGGAGTAACAAGCGTGTGAAGTTCTTAGACTAGTGGGGAGCTACACAAAAATCAAACCGATTCAGGGGATTGCTTGTAAAAAGTCTTGTGAATTTTAATGAAACAATTTGTGGTTGCATTTTATTTCTTTTTTTTTAATTTGGTAGTACAATGTTCAATTCCCGTTGGCTGCTCTAAACTGACTAACTATTCAACTGTCAAATCTTATCTCCATGAATGTGTTCAGTGGTGCCACTTTGTAGCATTCATGTTGTATACGTTCAGTGGTTCCACTTTTAGCATGTACGAGTATGTTACATGATCTTCCTTTTACAGCGATTATTTCAAATCATTACTCAAATCAAATCCTAACCCTAATGTTCCCAGTTGCCGTAACGAACAGGCGGGCGAGGAACGCGTGAGCTACGTCGTGGCTGACTACCAACAGGCCCATCCTCGACACCTGTTTCTGAATCTACATTAGATTCGTTCGTGGTAAGAATGTCTCCGCTGACTTCATCATCGCCACCACTAGATCCTTCTGGCGCTTTCACTGGATAATTCTCAGCAGCAGGAGATTCATTACCATCCTTAGCAGCATTTCCCTCACCATATGCATTCGGGATAGCATCGTTATTTCTGGAGTCCTCCAATTCTTGTCTGCTATTTAAAGTAACCGCTAGATGACGGCGGTTACGTCTGAAGATCTGACTAGTTGACACATCCAGTACCAAAAACGAGTGGTCATTGACTCTATCAGCTACTCTACCATAACACCATTTCGTATTTTTCTTAAAAATAACTTTTTGGTCAATCTCAAGCTTTGGACAAGGGGCGGGTCAGCTTTTGACGTTCGCGTTTTTTAATTAACTTATCTTTGATAACATCTTCCGAAACCCTCTCCCGTAGGAGAAGTTTAGTACTAATTGGCGCCTTTGTTTTAATTCTCCGTCCAAAGAACAATTGGGCTGGCGACATCGACATGGAGGCGAGTGGGGAGACGTTATACTCCAGTATTCGGTTCTCAAATTCTTGCCGACAACCTTCCTCCAAGCATCTCCTCAGCAAGTTCTTTGCAATTGCTACACATTTTTCGGCTAGTCCATTACTCTGCGGATAACCCGGACTTGAGAATGTCAATGTGATGTTGGCCCTATCAGCGAACTGATGAAATTGACGACAATTAAAGGGGGAGTTGTCAGACCGGATTTCCGAAGGATACCGGACAAAGACACTTTCCATAAACTTGATAATCGACGTCATCGAATTGTCCTTCACTTCATCAGCCACTAACCAGTTTGAATACGCGTCCAACATTGCCAGGTAATCTCTACCGGCTAGCTCAAACATGTCAATTCCAAGCACCTGCCACGGATATGCGGGAATCTCCTGCTGTGTAAGTGATTCTCTGGGGTTAGCTCGAGTATATTTTTCACAAATGAGGCACTTTTTAACGGCCAGCTCTATATCTTCTGCCATTTTAGGCCAGTAGAATAGTTGTCGAGCTCTCGACAGCAATTTTTGAATGCCCAAGTGCGGCTCATGAATCATTAACATAATATCTTTCCGCAGAACTTGAGGAACGACTAATTTGTCTCTAAAAAACAGTAACCCTTCTTCAAATTTAAGCTGTTTAATCACACAGTCCAACTTTTTAACCTTCGGCCAACCAGCTTGCAAATACCTGACAACTAACCTCAAAATATCATCTCTCTGTGTCGCCTGCGCATAAATGGCCTGATTATGATCTGACATACACACTCGCTTTCGAACTGAACGAATAACTGCCTGTAGCTCGCGATCATCTTCTTCCATTTGTTTAACAACCGCCCGTGACAAACAGGCACATACTTAATTCGGATGAGCGGATACTTTAGTAGTCTCAGGAACAGCCGCTGTAGTCGCGCAGATACATTGTCAATTTCTCTCTTCATCAGTACCTCCAGTGGTCGATGATCAGATTCTACTTCTACTTCACGGCCATATACAAAATAGTGGAATCTCTCACATGCGAAGGTGACTGCCAGCAATTTCTTTTCTATTTGCGCCCACCTTTGCTCACTGCTTGTAAGACTACGAGATGCATATGCGACCGGTTGGTTCTTCTGCAATAACACTGACCCCAAACCATCTTTTGATGCATCGGTTTGTATTACTATTGGCAGTGCCGGGTCAAATATTCTTAATACTGGCCCTTCAGTCAGGTTCTTTTTTAAAGCGATAACTCTGCCTCCTGCTCCTTGCCCCAACGCCACTCAACATCCAGTCGTGTTAGTTCACGCAGTTTTGCCGTTCGCTGTGAGAAGTTTGGCAAATACCGAATTACATATTTCAACATCCCGAAGAATCGAGCTACATCTGATTTATTTTCAGGCAATGGCATGTTCATGATGGCCTCAAGATATTTTTGACTGGGCCTGACTTGCGATACTGAGACCTGTTGCCCCATAAAACGAACCTCAGGCAGCGCTAGCTGCAGCACAATTTGCAGGTTGTTGACCCAATCCGTTGGTGAGATAACTTTTGACTTCTCCATCTCCTGCAAAGCTGTCTTAAGACGTTAGTGAAGGCTTTCCGAAATTCGTTTGCGATATCGTAATACGGGCACAGAGTCAGGTTTTAGATTAATGTGACACTTCCCAGGCAACTTACTTAACCCATCAAACACATCTCCAAACTCGCTAATCAGTTCTTTAGCTGCTGATCTGTAATCGCCTGAAATTGAGTTAATCGCCACCTTTCGCTCAATCAAACCTAAGCTGGAACACGCAGCCCGACCCAATATCGGCTGTAATCCACTGTCCACCACTCTTTCGAGCCAAATCAAAACAAGGCAATGTTATTTGACCAAATGTCTTCAACTTTTCATTAGTATATGTTAATAATTGTGTATTGGAATTACAAATTAAGTGATCAAATTTCATTTTCTTGATAGAGTACAATGGAATGCAATTGGTATCCGCCCCCGTGTCCAATTTGAAGTTGACGTTGACATCGTTAAAAATAAGGTCATGAGACCAGGGCCTAACTATTCTGTTAAAAGAATTAATTCGTACTACATTACTAACTGCTAAACTACAGTCCCTATGCAGCCAATTATAAAATTTCGAATTACCTTGATTAAAATACCCAGCTTGGTAGCGCAATGCATTCGAAGCTCCCTGGTTTGACGTGTCTCCCTACTCTTTTACTTCATGGATCGAATGAATCTCTGTTGAGCAGCAAACATTGGCAAAATGACCCAAGCGTTGGCATCTGTAACACTTCGCGCCTTCTTTTAGTGCTGGACAAAACTTCCCATGATTACCGCTTGCATTTCCACCACAACGTCGACACTGCCTCTCGAACCCACTTTTCGTCATGGCCGGATGCTTCTTCTGATTCTGCATTACATCCAATTTCTTTTGCGGTATATCCAACAGCTGTCTGTTAGTAGCTGCCAGCTCCGCTGCCTTACATCGGTTGATTGTTTGATCTGTTCTGTTTCGAACTCAGTAAATGGCTGGAGTTCTTTTTGGACGATGGAATTAAATTTGAATGACTCCATAACAGTATTCCTCTGTGGCAAGCAAAACTCTTCAAATCGACGTAAAACTTCTGTCATTGAAAATGCAGGGGCACCCTCCTCCGCCGCTGGTTCATCATCAAACGGTTCATTAAACAGTGTATTGTACACGTCTATTCCCTTCTCTCCAATCAAGTGAAGAAAAATTGCAATCTTCACATTATCCGTTTCATTATTTCGACCAGAGGCAAGCATATAAATATTGAACTTCTGCTTCCACAAAGGCCATTGTTTTCCAGCCTCTTCGAAATTCATCGGCGATGGCCCCTGCAAATTTGTCTGCGCTGCCATGTTCTTGATTACAGTTATCGCACAGAACAATCTCGAACAATTTAAGAAGAATAAACACCCTTACTCTTGGTGTGCCGTTACGTGCCGGTTAATACGTAGTCAGTTTTTCACTTTTGTGTCCTTTCACTTCACCACTTTTGTGTCTCCTGCTTTTGCACGCAGATTTTGTGTAAATCACACCTGACACCATATAAAAAGTCTTGTGAATTTTAATGAAACAATTTGTGGTTACTTTTTATTTCTTTTTTTTTAATTTGGTAGTACAATGTTCAATTCCCGTTGGCTGCTCTAAACTGACTAACTATTCAACTGTCAAATCTTATCTCCATGAATGTGTTCAGTTTTTAGCATTCATGTTGTATACGTTTAGTGGTTCCACTTTTAGCATGTATGTTACATTGCTAAGCTATTCAGTTGGTTGGGTATAATTCAAAAACTCAACGACATCAAACTGGAAGGCAAAGCTGTACTCATTCCTTCCCGCGCATCTTGGCGAACTTAGTGGAGAACATTGCGCCTCAAAGGGTTATCGTGAAGATGGACAATTCCAACGACTGGTGTGCTTCTTCACTTTGAAGATGACGGAACTCAATAAGTTTGTGATGAGGAAGCGACGTACTATATATAGCGGGGAGGTGGGACTATGTACCCTTATCAATCCGGACAGGTTAGATTTATTGTGATTTCCTCAAGTTAATAAACTCAGCTATATCTTTGAATGGGCTGGCAGTAATAACTTCTGTCTCAAGGTATGGCTTACCTAGAAATGGTTACAGTGGCAAAGGGCATGCCGTATAATGGAATGTCTCTGTTTTTAGGTAGTTACTTATGTAGCTTTATGGAGCTAATTGGTAACCCGAAGCTTCAATCCTGAGCTTAATGCTGAATGAATGAGCGACGGCTTTTTCATTACCCTTATAACCAATTTGACCTGGCACCCAGATTAAATGGACTCTATTAGCGTCCCAAACAAAATTTTGAAGTTATCTCAAAAGCGTTGATAGCAAGTAGGGACACTTTGCTGTCAGAGAGCATATAAATATTTTTTGTTGGTGGGAGACCTGTTTAAGTTCTGCCTAATGCCAAGCTCTATTGCATGTATCTCAGCTTGAAATACAGAGATGCTACTGTCTATACTTGCGCACAGTGGTAGTTTGTCCGCATATGCCTGCTCCAACTCCTTTGTCGGTTTTGGATCCGTCGGTGTACCACACCAGTGCTCTTTTTGTGGTTAACGTTTAGGTCAACCTTCCTTCGCCAGTTAGCAACAAGGTTGAGTGCCCCCTGGAGGAGCTCCGAGATAGTTTCATTGAATTTGCCTCTGGTAAGGATCACAATGTCATCAGCGTGTCCTTGGAGATAAATGAGTGAAAACACCACCCTGGGGCAACCGTAACG
Source organism: Volucella bombylans (assembly GCA_949129095.1). Classification (NCBI taxonomy): domain Eukaryota; kingdom Metazoa; phylum Arthropoda; class Insecta; order Diptera; family Syrphidae; genus Volucella; species Volucella bombylans. The sequence goes on along the minus strand of OX422140.1, from coordinate 332,566,445 downwards.
CTGATTCTGTCTGTTTGATATTCGTTATTTGTTCAATTTCAATTATTTAATTAATTCATTGTTAATCATTCATTTTCATTTAATTGTTTCATTCTTTCCTATTCGTTTAAATATTGTATTAATTGTTTATTATAAAATTATTGTTGCTACATTTGTCGAGTCACTTATTTTTTTGTACGAAATTGCTGTTAGTCACTGCACCACAAAATCGGACCATTTCAAATCCTGCCAACAACCACACAGGCAAAATCGGATGATCCAGGATCATCGTACGATATTTTAAAAACAACAACGCTGTACAGTCTGCAGATCGGTGGTACGTAAACAAGTGCACTATGGGAATGATGAGGAGTTTGATCAATCACTTGCAATTGATTCGCGGCAGTGACAAGTTACCCTTGTAATTAGTACTAAACAAAATAAATATACATTATAACGTGGATATTCGTGTGTGTGTGTATTATTTCCTAAACCTTTTGTTTCAAGATCGTTCGATTTATTCTGTCGATAGTGCGCACACAACAATTTCGATCGTCGAATCCAAATCAAATTTGTTGGTCCTTCAGATCCAGATTAAAGTGAATCAGATATTGACGAAAAAAGAAAAACAGAAACAGTGATTCGGGAATTAGTGAAATAGATCTTTATAATTGAACAATAAGTTTCCTCCAATTTATCCCAGTGTATCCTAATCATGAATTCTCTTCGCATTAAACGTGGCAACGCAAAAGGACGTCTGACTCGTGCAGCAACGTTCATCGATACAATCAGCCCTGCCACTACCCTCGAAATGCTTGAGATTCGGCTGACTAAGTTGGACGAAACATGGTCAGAATTCTGCTCACTCCATGAAGGAGCATTGCAAGACGCAAGTGAAGAAGAGGTCGTAAGTTTTGAGCAAGAGTTCGGTGAGTATGAAGATAGATACTTTGTTGCACATTCGACAATTGCGAAAAATATACGCGAAAGAATTTCGGCTATTAAAGAAAGCTCAGCGGTAGAAGAGCTCGCGCAACAGCAATCTAAAATTCTGGAAAGGCTGAATTCGAATCCAGATCGTGCGTCGTCAATTCAATTGCCCAAATTAACAGTGCCATCCTTCTCGGGAAACTACAAGGATTGGCCTTCGTTTAGAGACACGTTTATGGGTTCGGTAGACAATCATCCAAATTTAACGGCAACACAGAAATTTTATTATCTTAATTCGTTTCTTCGGCATGATGCCGCGAATTTAGTAAAACATCTTCCAATTACTGAAGCGAATTATTTAGAAGCCTGGGAACGGCTAGAAAAACGGTATGATCGCGTGAATCTCATTGTGCAATCGTTCATTCAGACATTTATAGCGCTTCCTTCAACCAGTGTAATTAATGTAGAGACATTGCGGAAAATTACGGATGGTGCTGATGAGGTTATACGCGGATTAAATGCGCTCGGTTCGAACAATCGTGATCCTTGGTTGATCTATTTAATAGTGAACAAACTCGATGCGGACATTAAGCAGAGTTGGGCTGAAACTGTCGGTTCTCGGGAGAATTGCAAATTTGAAGAACTTTTGTCGTTTTTGCAATCAAAGTGCGATGCATTAGAATCGTGCAAATCTCTTTCGCGCCCAAATAATTCACGTGCAAAACCGCATGGACAAATTCGCACTCATTTCGCTGAGTCTCCATCGCAATCGCAATCATGTCCACAATGCCCGAAATGCAAAAATAACCACATCTTGTCACAGTGTCCTCAGTTTACAGCTTTGAACATTGAAGCTCGCCGCGCGTTTGTTAAAACCAACTCTCTGTGTTTTAATTGTCTTCGTACAGGTCATACCTCGAGTAAATGTCGGTCATCGTTTCGCTGTCGTGTATGTAATTCTCGTCATCACTCTTTGGTTCACACCGATCAGCAAAACGTCTTACCCTCTAATCGTGTGCAAACTTCGTCGGCTGAAAGCTTTCAGCATACCCCTAGACAATTAACACCCACACCCGCGCCTGTTTCGCCACCGGTAAATAATCATTCGTCGCTCGATGTTGGCCACTGTCGGCAAACAATTCTCCCAACCGTACTGGCAAAGGTTCAGGACAACCTAGGCAATTTCATAAACTGCCGTATATTGATCGATTCTGGTTCGCAAATCTCATTTGTCGTGGAATCATTTGCACAACGCTTAGGTCTACCCCGTAAGCATGCAAGAGTTCCAGTTGTCGGGCTTTCTTCAACAGCTGCTGGTCAAACCAGAGGCTGCATCACAATCGATTTATGGTCGCGCCTTAATCAAACCCACCTCATCGTCGAAAGCTTCATTCTAAACAAGCTAACTTCAAATCTCCCTTCGCACTCCTTTGACGCATCTACCTGGTCTCATATACAGAAACTCGAATTGGCAGATCCCAACTTCAATGTACCTGGTCCTATTGATATGCTTCTTGGTGCAGACAAACTATGGTGTATCCTAAAGGCGGGTCAGATGCAAGGGCCACATGGTCTACCAATTGCTCAGAATACATCGTTTGGCTGGGTAGTCACTGGAGAGCTTTTAGATTTCAAACAACCACAACAAGTTCCGGTTTCATCGCTTCATTCTACGCTTGACGTCGACATTCTGCTGCAGCGGTTTTGGGAGTTGGATGAAGGAACACCACTGAAGGATGAATCTTTTGCTGATGATGAAGCTGAAACACACTTTCGGAACACGTTCTCGCGCTCCCCCGACGGGAGGTACGTCGTTCAATTGCCATTCAAAAGCCCTTCGCCCTGTTTTAGTAGCTCAATTAAACAAGCTGTCAATCGCCTACATTCGATGGAACGTCGGTTTTCCAAGGATCCCAAATTGCATAGTTTATATGTTAAATTCATGCAGGAATACTTGGATCTAGGTCACATGGTTCGTGTATCACCAGATGAGTTGGAAAGTGAATCCGGAAAGGTTTTTTACCTACCACATCACGCTGTTTTGAAGTCAGACAGCTCGACAACCAAATTACGTGTAGTGTTTGATGGTTCGGCTAGGGATTCTCTAGGCACGTCGCTAAATAGTCAGTTGCTCATAGGTCCACCCATTCAGCGCGATTTATTTGGAGTTTGCGTACGTTTTCGTCAGCATAAGTTCGTGTTTACCGCAGATGTTGTCAAAATGTTTCGACAGATATGGGTTGATGATCTGCACACCAACTTCCAACGCATCGTCTGGCGTGAGAGCCCATCCGATTGTATTAGTCACTTTCGTCTACGCACCGTTACGTATGGAACTGCATCTGCACCATTTTTGTCAGTTCGAGTGCTCAAGCAGATAGCTTTGGACTACCAAACTAAGTATCCAGCTGCAGCGCGCGTTTTGTTAAGCGATGTGTACGTAGACGATATAATGACGGGAGCAAATTCAACAAACGAACTTCTACATCTTGCGTCTGAGCTTGTATCCTTATTGTTAAATGCTAGACTCGAACTCCGGAAGTGGAACTCTAACTGCTGGCCCCTACTTACCCAGTTGCCCAAGGATGACTGTGAATTCTCCTGGATTGATACTGATCGGTCGAAATCAATAATAAAGGTTCTCGGTATGCATTGGGATCCAAGATCAGATCAATATTCTTTTCGCATGACCGAGTCTCGATTGACCAGCCCTCCTACTAGGCGTTCATTGTTGTCTGAGATATCACGCATCTTTGATCCTTTAGAATTTTTGGGCCCATCAGTTGTTTTATTTAAAATGATGTTTCAGGAACTGTGGTCATCAGAACTCAACCTAGGCTGGGATGACCCACTTCCCACAGAATTAGCTGCAAGGTGGACGCGGTACCAAGAAGAACTGCACCACTTTGAACAAATACAAGTGCCTCGAGTAATTTTCCCTTCGTATGACATCGAACTTCAGGGATTCTCGGATGCTTCGCTATTGGCCTACTCTGCTGTTGTCTACGCTCGATGTCAAATCGCTCCCAATCAGTTCCAGATCGTCATAGTTGCTGCCAAGACCAAGGTTGCACCTCTCAAACCTGTCTCGATACCTCGGTTAGAGCTCTGTGGTGCTCTTCTTCTCAGTCGCCTAATAACCTCAATTAAATCGTCGATTCCCCGAAACTTGAAAGTTTTTGCATGGTGCGATTCACAAATCGTGCTCCATTGGCTGTCTTCCTCACCTCGTCGTTGGACTACATTCGTCGCTAATCGTACAGCTGCCACTACAGAACGGATTCCACGATATGCGTGGAGGCATATCGCATCGGAGTCCAATCCCGCAGATTGTGCGTCACGAGGCTTACTACCATCTGCTCTTCCTACGCATCCTCTATGGTGGACCGGTCCTCCATGGTTATCGCTGCCACAGGAACATTGGCCAGTTTCAACGTTCTCAGTGCCACAACAGGATGAAGTGTCAGCGGAAGAACACAAACAACCAAAACAAACCCTCACAACCACAGCAGAAGCAGATAACTTCAAGATATTAATCGCCAAAATTTCGTCGTGGACTCGGTTAATTCGAATAGTCGCGTACTGTATTCGCTTTACAAAAAACTGTAGACCTAAACTCTTTGATAAGACTGTGCTCGGCTTAAAGGTCTCAGAATTGCACTCAGCAGAACTTATTATTTTTAAAATTGTGCAGCAAGAATCGTTCGGGATTGATATTCGCAATCTGCAAACTAGCCGCGACCTTAATCCGAATTCAAAATTACTGAGGTACTCTCCATTCATTGACCAAGAGGGGCTTCTTCGTGTAGGGGGTCGACTGAAGAATACTTCCTTGTCATTCAGCCTTAAACATCCAATACTCCTACCCAATAACAACATTTCTCTACTTATAGTGAGACACATTCATGCAGCCTATCTTCACCCAGGAACAACGGAGACATTCGTCATAGTGCGCCAGAGGTACTGGATTTTGGGAAGCCGAAATCTCATTCGCAAGGTCGTACATCAATGCAAACCCTGCTTTCTCCAGAGGAAGACGACAACTATGCAACTCATGGGTGATTTGCCAATTCAACGTGTTCAACTTAGTCGACCATTTTTGAATTCTGGATGCGACTATGCTGGGCCTTTTACCATGAAGCTTTCTCGTGGCCGAAATCCAAGATTGTCTAAGGCGTATCTTGCGCTGTTTGTATGCATGAGCACCAAGGCTATTCACCTCGAATTGGTTAGTGATTTGACGACCGATGCATTTCTCGCTGCCTTCAGACGGTTCACTGCACGTCGCGGTAAGTGTTCCAATATTTACTCAGACAATGGGACAAATTTTCAAGGAGCTCGTCGCTGCTTAAACGAAATGCAACGGCTGGTCTTATCGGAGACTTACAACGATGACATCGCCAGTTCACTTGCCATGGATGGAACCACATGGCACTTCATACCTCCCTCTGCACCACACTTTGGAGGATTGTAGGAGGCCGGCGTGAAGTCCGTCAAACTTCACCTTCGTCGTGTAATCGGAAGTTCCATCTTAACATTTGAGGAGCTGTATACAGTCTTCACTCAAATCGAAGCTCTCCTCAACTCTCGTCCTTTGTGTCCTTTATCCGACGACGATTTAAATCCACTAACCCCTTCTCATTTCCTTATGTGTGAGCCGCACACTGCTGTTCCAGAGCCAAGCTGCCTAGACGTACCTGTAAACCGTTTGTCCCATTGGACACACATTCAAAATATGGTCCAAGGATTTTGGAAGAGATGGCAGAAGGAGTACGTCACAAGCCTTCAGGAGCGACCGAAATGGAAGAAGGTTCAGTGTAATTTGAAGGTGAATGACTTAGTCGTGATAAAGGAGCCAAATCTTCCCCCATCAAAGTGGTTACTGGGCAGAATCGAAGCTGTTCATCCTGGACCAGATAAGTTATCCCGAGTTGCGACGGTGCGAACCAATCGTGGACAATTACTTAGGCCTATCACCAAACTTGCGATCCTACCATTGTCCTGAAACTAGCTCCAGGGGGGCGGGATGTTTGATATTCGTTATTTGTTCAATTTCAATTATTTAATTAATTCATTGTTAATCATTCATTTTCATTTAATTGTTTCATTCTTTCCTATTCGTTTAAATATTGTATTAATTGTTTATTATAAAATTATTGTTGCTACATTTGTCGAGTCACTTATTTTTTTGTACGAAATTGCTGTTAGTCACTGCACCACAAAATCGGACCATTTCAAATCCTGCCAACAACCACACAGGCAAAATCGGATGATCGGCCAACAGGATCATCGTACGATATTTTAAAAACAACAACGCTGTACAGTCTGCAGATCGGTGGTACGTAAACAAGTGCACTATGGGAATGATGAGGAGTTTGATCAATCACTTGCAATTGATTCGCGGCAGTGACAAGTTACCCTTGTAATTAGTACTAAACAAAATAAATATACATTATAACGTGGATATTCGTGTGTGTGTGTATTATTTCCTAAACCTTTTGTTTCAAGATCGTTCGATTTATTCTGTCGATAGTGCGCACACAACAATTTCGATCGTCGAATCCAAATCACTGTCACTGCCTAATGTAGCGTTGATATTTCTACAGTTAAGCATGTGCTATATCCAGTTACATTTAGTATTATACGAGCATATCCGTGTGTTTTCGATGCATCTGTATGTCTGGGCATGTTCGGTGTTGTCGAAAGCTCCCTCGATGTCAAGGAAGTAGCCACTGCAATTTCTCTGTGTCTGAGGGATTTCTCAAACTTAGTGGTAAGTTCTTGAAGATCATGTGTTGCCGATTTTCTTGGTTGATTAGCATATTGCATTTTATGATGGATATTGACAGCATCGAATGAAGAAGACTAGTGGTATTACTGCCAAAGGGTCATCAGAGATGACGTCTGTGATGTGCTGGTTTAAACCCACCCCAACAACAATATTCCTGGTTCGACGACAAATGCAGACAGATCGGAGGTACAAAGCGATCTTTAGAAAACAACGAGAAGGGATCGTGAGTTATGTGAGTTTTCGACAACGTTTGTTAAAAAATAAACAGGTGTAAACAACAAACAAATGTATACAAGCCCTAACATAGTTGTTATCTTCTAAGTGTCAACCCTTTCTGTCGATGTGTCAACTGCTTTAAATTCATTCATTCCTTTTTTATCACTATTTCGGAACAGTTGGAAAAAAAATAAAAATTAGAAAGTGAGTTAATAAAAATATCTGTGTGCGTTTTATTTCTCTTACATAAATTGGTAGCAGAGCGTAGTTGTGCAAATATAAATCAAAGTGTTTAAGAGAAAACAAAAAGGCAAAAATCATATTTTGCTTTCTATTGTGCACTTTCTTCGCAATTCTGAGTTTGTTGAGGTTAGAGGTACCTAATTGACCACCTCGTGTGTGTGCTGCGCATATAGTTTGCAAGGAAATCCCATGCCCGTTAGGAGGTAAGGGACAATAAAATTATATTTTTTTTTGTAATAATCACTGCCGCCAATTTATCTTTTCATCCCTGTTTTGCATCGTTCGAGTAAACATTCTTTTGACGGATATTACATTGGCGGACTTAATAGGCAATGGCTACATTTTTAGAAGGAAATCATCAGATATTAAAGTGCGTTCACAATGCCGTCTGGAGACTCATCATTAGCTGATGGAAACTTAAAAAAGGCTAAAAAAAATCCGTGCCTCTGTATTATGTCTTCTAACCAAGGAGCGAAATGCCTTTAATGAACAGAAGTCCTCTATTTCTCATTCGGCCTTAAGTATAATGCTGCAACTTTTAGATGATTATCATAGTAGGCACAGTAAAATCACTGAACACATTCTGGAAATGAGCGAAGAAGATGATAAAGAGAATGAAGATGCCAATGAAAAGGAAGCAGTTTTTATTGCAGCATATACAGATCTCAAAACAAAGGTGATGGATTTAATGGAGGAGAGGAAGGTTGATTTGAACTCCACACTCTTTCAAAGCGACACAACAGGGCCACCAGTACGTTCTGTTAGACTGCCAAAATTGGAACTGCTCGATTCTCAGGCAAATACTGCGATTGGATGGACTTCAAAAATGAGTTCGACTCAATGATTATTAAGGATGTGAGTCTCAGTGATGTAGACCGGTTTCGATTTCCAAAATCTTAATTGAGTGATGGACCAAAACGTATCATATCTAATATGGAAGTCACGGCAGTAAATTTTGTAAAGGCTTGGAAAGCTCTTAAGGAGCGGTATGACCTTGAAGCCCTTATATTTACATCTCATATAAATGAAATTATTTGCTTGCCGAGAGTTTCGGGTGCTTGTCCAGAGGCTAATAGGGATCTAATTGACAAAGCTTAAGCGCACTATCGATCGCTACTATCGTTAGGGTCTGCTGAGGCTGTGGTGGAAAACTTAATGATAAATCTCATTCTTGGAAAACTGGATATCAATGCTCAAACCAAGTGGGAAGAATATACCAATGAGAGCATCGCAAGCTGGAAAAACTTCACGAGCTCCATTGAAAGGTACACATCAACACAAGAACGAGTGGATCAGTCTAGACACCAAGTGTGGAAAGCAAATGGAATCGAGAAGCGGCCACCGTCAGGTAAGAGGTCTCAAACTACATTAATTGTCAGTTTGCATGAAATTAAATGTCTGGAATGTCGATCGACTACGCATGTTTTAGCCGATTGCCCTATACTTTTGGCCCTTACACCTAACGAACGGTCGGAGCAGGTTCGACGTATAAGCGCATGATAGCATGCCTTCGGTCAATGCACTCATATAGGTTTTGTAAAGGCCGGTGTGAGAAATGCTCGAGGAAGCACCACACCCTACTGCATTTTGAAGATACACAACCCATTGTTCAAGCGCAAGGTAGTAGTAGCGTGCAAAAGGCACTTTTAGCATCACGATCCTTTGAAAATGAACAGGATTTATTAGCATCTGTGATTTTAAATGTATACGATGCTAACGGCCCAGCTATTCCTTGTCATGCCCTATTAGATTGTGGATCCACAGATCATTATATTTCTGAGAGGTTTGCTAAGATGATAAATGCACATAGAATCAAGAGAGATACCGTAGTAGGAGGTATAGGAAGCATTGGAATTTCTTCACGATGACATTGCAAATTAAGTTTTGGCTCCATCATTTATGAATCTGAAGCTTCGATATTCATGCAACTATTTTACAAAAGATCACTGATTCATATCCTCCTATTGCTTTCGACGTTTCAAAATGGAATATACCATCGCATTTTAGATTAGCAGACCCTGACTTTAATAGGCCAAAGCACGTGGATCTCTTGATAGGTGGCGGTTTATTTTGGGATTTGTTAACCGGTGCGCAATATTCTTTGGGGCTAGGCCTCCCTTACTTGTGCAATACCAAGATTGGTTATGTAATCGCTGGACCTGTTGCTTCATCTTCATCGTCCCGTCGCAGAACACTCTATACATCTAAGGCGATCTCGGAGAATTCGGAATCCTTAAATCACTTAGTACAACGTTTTTGGGAAATCGACTCTTGCAACAAGTACAAGGACAACCTTTTTCTAAATCCCAAGGACAAGGCCATTGTGCAGCATTATGCACTAACAACTCGGCGGGTTGATTCCGGGCGCTATATAGTGCGCTTACCCTTCTGCGCTGATTCATCAATTCTCGGAGACGCATTAACTGTAGCTACCCGCCGTTTTTTGAGCCTGGAACGCAAATTCGAAAAACAACCCCTAATTAAGCAAATGTATTCAGACTTTATTGAGGAATATGAGCGTCTTGGCCATTTAGAAGTAGTTCAAAATTTTGATTCATCTACCGCACACTTCTTTTTTGCCACATCATCCCGTCTTCAAGATGGCTAGCTCTAGTACAAAAATCAGAGTGGTGTTTGATGCATCATGTAAGGCATCAACTGGTGTTTCATTGAACGATATACTATATTCAGGCCCAAAGTTACAAGATGATTTGATGATAATTCTTTTAAGATTCCGTTTGTTTGCTTACGTCGTTACGGCGAATATACAACAAATGTATCGGCAAGTACTGGTTGATACTTCTAATACAGATTTTCAGTTAATTTTATGGCATAAGGAACAAAATGAGCCATTAAAGGTTTATCGACTTCTCACGGTCACATATGGTACAGCTCCAGGAGCTTACATGGCAATTAAGACATTACATCAATTAGCAGATGACGAAGCTAGGGATTATCCGATTGGTGCTAAGTGGTTAAAGGAGAATTTTTATGTCGATGATGCGATGCTAGGTGCTAATTCTATTGAAGAACTCGTTGAAGGTCGATGTCAACTAGTCCGAATTTTAGGCCAAGGAGGATTCAAATTGACCAAATTCTGTTCAAATTGAGAACTTGTGATAGCGGACGTTCCTCTTGACGCCAGAGAAATGTTTCTTCAAATCGATGACAACAACACTATAAAGACACTAGGATTGACTTGGCAACCTGATGCAGATGTTTTTCGTTGTTCATATAATGAAAGTTAGGTTTCGTCAACGGTTACAAAGCGAATTGTTTTATCTGAGGTAGCTAGGTTATTGGGTAAATTTGCCCCGTGGTCGCATTAGCAAAAATGTTCTTTCAAGACTTGTGTGGCTGGGACACACAGCTACCTGATGATCTTCCTGAGAAGTGGAAAAAGTTTGTAAAGAACTAATAGCACTAAAAAAGGTAACGATCCCACGATACGCATTGAGTGGCACCGACATCAAACTTCTAAAACTGAATGGTTTCTGTGACGTAAGTGAAAGGGGCTATGGTGCCTGTGTATATACATGGCGTTTGCATATCAATGGTAGGATAACGGTTACGTTATATGAAGCTAAATCTAGAGTAGCACCAAACAATACTCTCACAATAGTGAGACTTGAACTATGCGCTGCAAAACTTCTGGTGGACATAATAGAAAGGTTAAAAATTGAAGTGTTTAGGGAGATTTCAATTGATGAGATTTTATATTGGACTCATTCAACTATCATTCATAATTGGTTGCATGAAGAACCGTTCAAATGGAACACATTTGTAGCTTATAGAGTCGCTCATATACAAGAAGCTACAAGCTTAGATCAGTGGAAAAACGTCACTCAATCTATGCACTTTTCCCGAGCTTTCGAGGAACTCGTCGTGCTTTCGCATATGCATTGCGTTTTGTACAGAGATGTCGGGCCCGAAATTATGGTCAAAAATCTTTAAATGCGAATCCAAGAAATCACATAAAGGCGCCAACATTGGAAGAAGAGGTTCAAGCTGAAGTAGTGTTCATTAAAGCTATACAGCGTTTGTATTCTCCGTTTTTGGTTCTGACATTTACAACTCGAACGATTCCCTCCGAATCTGTTGCAACTTCTGTTATTCTTCCTAACGGCCATCGTAAGGGATCTATTTGATCTATCTTCATCAACACCATATCTCCCAATGCTATGTTTCGTGTTTTAAATCGCCATTTGGACCGTGTTTGAAGAATTTGCAAATATTCCTTATAGAAGCGGTTCCACAACTCCTGTGTCGAGTATCGCAACCGCTGGGCTAAGTGAACACAGTTGAGATTTTTAGGTAGCACGAGCTCCTCATGTATAGCAATCGGCGGGCCACCGCATAAAAAATATCCAGGTGTAAGTGGCTCCAGGTCATTAGGGTCCGCTGACATGGGAGTTATTGGTCTCGAATTCATAATGGCTCCAGCTTGTTTTGCCACCGTACGAAGCTCGTCTTCTGTTAATGCCATGCATCCTAGGATGTTATGTATTAAACGTTTCATAACCTTAATCGAAGACTCCCATAAGCCTCCATGATGAGGTGTGCGTGAGGGATAAATGACCATTCTATGTATTCCTTGTTGAGTTCCTTTTCAATAATAGGTTTGTCTCTTTGCATGGTAGATTTTAGTTCCCGGAAGTAATTGGAAGCGCCAACAAAGTTAGTAGCATTATCAGAATAAATTTTAGAAATTTATGTAAGATTACAATAAAATTACAATTGCTGTTTGAGACAATTGTGTGAAACTCGAACAACAACTAGAGAAGTAGCATCTTTCAAAAGTCTGTTTAGATACTCGCATATCCAGACAACATTAACATAATGGGGAAAAGACAGCGGGCTATCTATGGAGCGTCTGCGACTATTGAGGTAGAAACAGCAAAAATGGGTTTAGCGGTTAGAGAAGGAAAATAAAGTATACGCTGTCAACAAAGAGGGACACATAACATTGACGTCTATGGTAAAACATCACGATAAGCAGCTACAACTTGAAACTTTAACTACACTGGCTCCGCAATTAACATCGACAACGACACCAGCGCGGGAATTTCGAGATAAATCTTCGTTGCTAATCGCTGCTTCTTTGGACTTGAAATGCAATTAAGTAGTAAAGTCATTATACAAGGCAGTGATCCTCTAATGTGGACACTGACAAAGCGGATGAAAATGCTCTCGGGCGCTTCGCGAGAAAAGTTCTTCGAGTAATTTTCGGTTCCGTTTGCGTCATTAGGGAATGGAGAAGATATTTCATCAGCGAGCTGTACGGCCTGTAAAGCGATACCTTGTTCAAAAAGCTCAGATAATCAGCTTAAATGGCTAGGTCACCTGGAGCGCATGGATTCCAGCGTCCCAACCTAGAAAGTTTCCTACTCCAACCCAGAGTAGAAGACAACCTCATCTTACGTGGCCCACTCCTGGCCGTAGCGCCATCTGATTAAGTAATTAGGTATGTTCTACGTTACATCTTATGTTCCTTAAATGGAATAGAATGCACTTATGTTTTCAGTAGACATACGCCAGTTTTCGGCAAACATGTTTAAAATAGGACACAGGTATGTGAAATTGCTTGTTTACGTGGAGCAACGATTGGAGCCTTCGGGGACAATATAAAGGGAATCATTGCGGATATACGGCGGCAGCTGTCGTTTTCGGAGTTGTTGTTTTGTCTTCAACACTTTTATGAACTCAATAACTTAGATGACAAGAATTATCAATTTTTTCATTGTAACGTACAATGTCGTTTTATTGTCCATAACACATGATATAGGGTAACCAGATAGCAATGATAGTTTTTCCAGTTGTTATGTTTCAACAGCTGTCAAAGTTACCAATGAAATCCAACTGTCAACATATTCAATAAGGTTTGTCATGTCATCATGCATCGTTTTACGCTTGCCGAACGGAATTTCGACTCAGTTGTAAATACGCAACGTGAATTTCGTCGTGAGGCCGGTCGTTATCATGGCTGAGCGTGAGTACATTCTTTTGGATCTTAAGCCACCAACCAGACAGAGATTGGTGCGGTTAGATTTAGGCCTACATCTATACAAGATTGTGCTGACGCTGGCCCTGAGTTCGCTGATTGGGCGCTGGAAATGTAGGCCGGAGATTCGGATTTTGGCCAAAAAATCATCTTCTCGGACGAGGCCCATTTTCAGCTCAGCGGCTGTATCAACAAGCAAAATTGCCGCTATTGGAGCGAATACAATCCACAAGATATCGGACAAGCATTAAAGCATCCACAAAGATTGACTGTTTGTTCCGGTTTATGGCATTGCGGCATCATCGGACCTTATTTCTTTCGAAATGAAGAAGGAGACACCGTTACCGTCAGTGGTCTTAGGTATAGAGCGATGTTAACCGATTTTCTGTGGTCAGAGCTCGACAACATCGATATTTCGGAGCTGTGGTTCCAACAAGATGGCGCTACATGTCATACAAGAGACACAACGTTCGAAGTTGTGAAGGAGAAATTAGGCCGGGTCATCTCACCTCGAGCGTTCATTGATTGGCCGCCGCGTCGCGATCTTGTGTTTCTACACCACTCGATTATTTTTACTGGTCCTTAGTCCTTAGTCTACGCTAACAAGCCAACCACTTTGGACGAATTCGAGGCCAACATTCGACACGCAATTGCAGGAATGACGCCGCACATATTGGACTGAGTCAATAAAGTACTGCCAGCGAAGCCGAAGCGGCCATTTGAATGATGTGCTATTCCATATATAATGGCATGAAATTAGCTCCAGACCCAATTTTATATCCCACACCATTTTTATATTATTCAAATTTTACTTACTATCGTGGTTGCCTGGTCACCATTTATAAGCCTGGAAGGAACCCTCTTAAGATTACCAGGTTTTTCCTTTGGTTGACATGCCTTTTATCAGCGGTTTGTCTGGCTGTTTCACGCATATCCAAGTTCTTTTGCCTTCCACGATTTAAGATCCTGTAAAGTTAGGAAAGTGTTTTTTTTCTGTTTTTCAATTCTGCTCAATTTCACTTGAACGAAATTTGAAAATCTTTTTAGGAATATACCAGTTGGCTTCGACATTTAGCTATTTATAAATTTTGTTCCTTGCTTTCAGTTTGTTATTGAAAGAAAAAATATTTACATAAAATTCTTTGTTGAAAATGGTGCAGCATAAAATTAAAAGTACTTCAAAGGCGGCCGAAACCCAAAGGGAGCGCAAATTAAATAAGCGAGTCTATGAAAGCGATGAGTACTCTTCATGCGACGACTCCAATAAAAAGGAACCAATCACCGAAGAGGAGGTTAAATAATCTTTAGTTTGAATCTTAGTTCAACATAAATATTTTTTTTCATAATATATGTATTTTTTTCAAGATGTAGAAGCGGGGTCGGATGACCGATCTAAGACTAGGCGAAGGTCACAACGACGGCTAAGAAGCCATTCACGTCGTCGTATTTCGCGTCGTCGATCTCGCTCTAAAAGACGACGTCACTAGGGCAACGAAGGCGAATATTTTCGGTCTTAAAATTGCTTAAATAGATATTTAAAAAAAATTAATAAATTTCTTAATGATATTCATTTGCACCTTTTTGCCGAGAATTAGAGTCTTCCCAGTCTTCCCTAGATTTTTTCAGAGGTTTAATCAAACCAGCTAGCTCTGTGACATAGATTACGTTAGGACCATAATTCCTTGACATTTGTTTTCAAATGAAAACAAAGAAGCGAAAGGAAAATTGCACCACCACGAAAACTTTTTAAAAACAACGAATTTCAGCTCTGTTCGCTGAAAGAACAAATAGCAAAAAGGCAAAGAAAAAAATGCGCTTATTCAAACGGAACAATAATAATACATTTAATTGCTTATTAAGTAGAAAGAAAAGTGCTTTTGAGTACCTTTAAGGTGATTGTACACAGCGCGGGCAAAGGAAATTTAGGGAGGAACAAAAGAGAGGTACCGATGTACATTGTTTTTAAATGTTTGCAAGTTATAACGACCAGGAAATACAGAGATCGGCAGGACATTCCATAAGCAAGTTGTACGGCTTAGGAACGATTAACGATATTTTAGAGTACGTCCGAAAATGGGCTTGAGGGTATACTAATGAGCATTCATAGCGAGACGGGTGTTACGGTTGAAAGTTTGAATGGGCGGAATGCTACAGGCGATTTCAGCGGAGCGCTGATGGTGGAAATAGCGATAAAACAAAGTGAGACAGGAGACATTACGTCGGTGTTCGAGCGTGTCAATTGATTGACTAGTATTACTATCGTCAATAAGTTTCATCGCACGGTTTTGAATCCTATCTAGCAGGTGCAGAGGTGTTTTAGGAGCACCTGACCAGATGTGGGCAGTGTACTCCAATTTTAGGCGGATGAATGCCATATATATTGAGGCCAGATCAGAGGGGTGAAATATTTCTTACATCGCTCGAATAAACCTAGACATTTCGCAGCATTTTTGGTGACATCAAATATGTGGTCATTCCAACGTAAGTTGTCACTGACAGACATACAGAGAATGGAAAGCTTTTCAGTGTAAACGATGCAAGTGCCATTCATGGATAATGGCTGGGTGTTTAAATTTCGCTTTAATGACAGCATACATTATGTTTTGGAAGCATTAAATTCCACTCTGTTGATAGTTCAACAATTGGTTATGCTGTTGATATCGGAATTTAATGAGCTTAGCATACGCTGCCGTTCTTATTCTACAGCCGAAGAGCAGGGCCGTGAGTCCTGGAACGAATATGAAAATCAGAGAGTACTGTCGTCAGCAAAAGAATATATTGGATTAGAAGTAGTAGACAAGAGATCATTAATGAAAATTAAAAAGAGTGTCGGAGACAGAACAGAGCCCTGGGGCATACCAGCAGAAGCCAATCTGGCCCGGGTAAAAATTCATCATCGAGATTTTGTAACTTT
The DNA here is from genome assembly GCA_949129095.1 of Volucella bombylans. Taxonomy (NCBI): domain Eukaryota; kingdom Metazoa; phylum Arthropoda; class Insecta; order Diptera; family Syrphidae; genus Volucella; species Volucella bombylans. Next base: position 332,550,371 of record OX422140.1, on the reverse strand, counting down.
TCTTCGATAAGGGTTGGATCAAAAGGCTGAAAGAGAGAGAGGCCAATGGAGAAATTGGGAAAGTACTTGAAATAGATGGTGTCGGGTACAAAGAGGTTGTCTGCAAATGACTGTTTGAAAAAGTTTGCAAAATAGTTGCCAATAATATGTGGGTCGGTCGATGATATATTATCGAACGAGATAGAGTAGGGAATTTGCGCGCGCTCAAGGGATGTATGTACCCTTAAAATGTTTACACACAGCGCGGGCGAAGGAAAATCAGGGAGGATGGAAAGAGAGGTACCGGTGAACACTGGTTTTAAATGTTTGAAGGTTATAATGACTAGGGAATAAAGAGCTAGGCAAGGCATTCCATAAGCGAGTTGTACGGCTTAGGAACGAATGACGATATTTCAGAGTACGTCCGAAAGTGGGCTTGGGGGTATGCTGATGAGCATTCATAGCGAGACGGGTGTTACGGTTAAAAGTTTGAAGATGCGGAATGCTACTGGCGATTTCAGTGGAGCACTGGCGGTGGAAATAGAGATAAAACAGAGTGAAACACAAGACATTACATCGGTGTTCGAGGGTGTCCATTGTTTGCGTGATATTAGTATTACCTATGAGTTTCATCGCAGATGTGGGCATTGTACTCCAATTTTGGGCGGATGAATGCCATATATATTGAGGCCAGATCAGAGGGGGTAAAATATTTCGTACATCGCTTGAGGAAACCTAGACATTTCGCAGCATTTTTGGCGACACCCAATATGTGGTCATTCCAACGTAGGTTGTCATCGAAACACATACCGAGAATGGAAAGTTTTTCGGTTTCGACGATGCAAGTGCCATTCATGGATAATGGCTGGGTGTTTAAATTTCGCTTTAACGGCAGCAGACAGCATTGTGTTTTGGAAGCATTTAATTCCACTCTGTTGATAGTTCCCCAATTGGTTATGCTGTTGATATCGGAATTTAATGAGCTTAGTATACGCTGCCGTTCTCGTTCTACAGCCGAAGAGCAGGACCGTGAGTCCGGAAACGAATATGAAAAGCAGAGAGTACTGTCGTCAGCAAAAGAATATATTGGATTAGAAGTAGTAGACAAGAGATCATTAATGAAAATTGAAAAGAGTGTCGGAGACAGAACAGAGCCCTGGGGCATACCAGCAGTTATTTTGGGACTCCAAAGCAACTTGAATTGAACGTTCCGAAATGTAATTTCTAATCCATTGGAGAAGAGAGTCGTCGATCCCAAATGCACGCATTTTCGACAAAAGAGCCTGATGTCAAACTCTGTCAAATGCCTTAGAAATATCAAGTGCAACTATCTTGCTTTCGCCAGATTGATGTAGGCTTTGGTTCCACTTTTCGGTAAGACATGCCATCAAATCACCAGTGGACCTGTTGCTATGAAATCCATATTGCCGGTCATTGAAAAGTTTTCGTGTTTCGAGATATTTCATGAGCTGACGATTTATCAGCGTTTCCATGACCTTGGAAAGAAGGGACGTAAGTGCAATGGGTCTGTAGGCGGAGAGAGAAGATGATTCGCCTTTTTAGGGACGGGCTGGACAAATGCTGTTTTCCATCTGCTTGGGGAGAGTTCTAAAGAGTATGATTGATAAAAAAGCTTACGCAGTGGTTTTGCCAGCGTGGAAGAACACCTCTTCAGAAGAAGGGGGGTATATATCTGGACCAGCGAATTTATGTATGTTGCGATCTTTAAGTACTCTTGCTACTACACGAGTGCGAAAGTGGATTCGTCCCATTGAAGATTCAACGCACTCAAGTGTAGTCTGAGACAAAGCACAATATTGGAGTGTTGAGCTGGCTGCAAAGTGTGCAGCAAGAAGTTTGGCCTTGTCCAAAGAGCTGACAGCTGGAATGTCATTGTGTATGAGCGCTGGGATGGAGGATGAGGCAGAGTTTCTGATGTTTTTGACAAACGACCAAAAGCTTTTACTACCTTTGGGACATTGCAGTATTTTTTGCCTCAACTTTTCGTTGTACTGAAATTTCAAACGCTTAACAAAGACGTTGAAGTCATTCCTGGCGCGTGTAAACTTTTTTCGGTTTTCCTCGGTCGGGTTGATCTTGAAGGACCAAAAAAACATTTCTCTAACCCTGTTAGCCTCTTTATAGCTTGAGTCGTACAACGATTTTCTTTTGGTTTAATACCTTTCATGCAATGAGGGATAATGGATATCATTCCAAAGAGAATGTTGTCTGCGACCAGTTAAAATTCCTAAAGAAGCTGTTAAGACTACTCCAGTTGGCTTTCTCGTATTGCCATACGGTTCTTTTAGGAATTTTTTCTCTAACTGTGTGGTCGGTGTACGAGATATTAGCTGATATGACACAATGGTCCGACGAGCCTATGGGTAGAGCACATCAGCGGTGTACTTATCAGGGTGAGAAGTTAAAAACAAGTCCAGGGTATTGGCGGTATGACTACTAACGTCTGGTATTCGCGTGGGCTCATTTACAAGCTGCGTTAGGTTGTTTTCCGCAGCGAACATCTCAACACACCGTCCTTCGGGTCTTGTCTGTCCAGAATGTCGAAGCCACCCAGAATTGTGTATATTGAAATCGCCCGTAATAACGATTTCAGTATGAGAATACAGGGATACAATTCTTTGAATGGTGTGAGATAGCGCATCAAACTCGTTAAATGTTGAACTGCTGTCCAGTTTGGGGCTTCTGTAAATAAAGCAGTAGTGGATAATTTGCTTACGGAGATGGAATTTTAACCACATGAAGTTGAATTCCGGATTGGAACATGGATCACATTGTGTTGGAGTTTGGTAAGCTACATCACTACGCACATAAATGGCGAGACCGCGGTGAGAGAAGAATAATGGCACTAGTTTGTTGCCTGGTAGCTTCAGATCAGAATGATCTGAGAGGTGTGGGCGGGGATCTCCCTGTGTTTCACTAAGTTCCAAAACAGCTGGTCTGTACTTACAGACGTGGACGTACGCAGAAAAGTGATTACTTTTTAGCCCGCGTATATTGGCTACGTCCACCCTGAATTCCCTAGTCATAATCTACAACAAACACAAAAAACACAAATACTGACGATGCTAAGCAAGGCTGCGAAGTGAAAATTCTAACATTGATTTACCGGATCAAATTGCTGTAGGTGTTATGCCCTTACAACAGTATGAAACAGTGCACCAACAAAATTTTCACTCACAACCCGCTATCCATCAGTTGTTACATACATTCATCCACTGCCCGTACCGTATGGTAAATACAGTAATGGCAGTGATTGAGTGCAAGCAACAGTACTTCGATCAGGAGCGGGAGAGGTGGGATACCCGCACTGTGTGATTTTTTTTTCCACTGCACTGCACTTTTTTGTTTTTATTATTTTTTATTTTTTTGCACACGCGCGCGGTTTTGGGTTTTTTTTTTTTGCACAGCACACTATAATTAGCGAGTGTACTGGTTGAATTGTGCACTCGTCGGTGGTCGACTCGGTACTCGGATTACCACTGCATGAATGTATGGAGATGACTTGCATGGTAGGTATTTATTTTGGCGCCAACGTTCCGCCTTTCTTGAACTAACCGGAAATATATTTAGTTCAACTCGTCAGCTTCAACTGGATTGTCCTTGAAGGTCAAAAGTGGAGACATATTGACGATGGGGCGTTTCAGCATGCCATCGGCGGTTTTGAGTTTGACGACTCGAACTCGACCATCTCTCCCTATATGTGCTTCAGATACTCTTCCCATCCTCCACTTACTACGAGGGATGTTGTCTTCTCGCGTTACGACAGGGTCTCCAACGATGAAATTAAGGGATGATTTCGTCCACTTGGCACGCTGTTGCAATTGGATTAAGTACTCCTTATTCCCCCTTCCCCAAAAATGCTGGGGGAGCTGCGTAATTAACCGCCATTGGTTCTAAAAGCTGAATTTAACGTCGGTGACATCAGTTTCCGGTACGATTTTAAGTGGCTCTCCTATTACGAAATTCACATCGGTTGATATAGAGCAAAGTTGCCTAGAGTTAACACAAGCCTCTATTTCTGCCAAGAGGTTTGAGAATTCCTCTAATATCAGAAGATTTTCACCCAATGTCCGTCATAAGTGAAATTTAACACGCTTTACAGCTGCTTCCCAATATCCCCCACGTGAGGTGCTGCTGGCGGATTGAGATGCCAGGTGGTCCCTTCGTCGATTAGAAGTTTTGCCAAATTTTCATCCTGCGTTGCCTCACTTAAGAAGTTCTTAAGCTCCCTTTCGGCGCCTACGAAATTTGGTGAAAGCAGATGCGGTCTTGATCTTAATTTTTTTTTATGCTGGTGCTTGCTGGACGCTGGCTTATGCGAACAAGCCCTGCCTATTAAGTGTTACGACGTTTAACAGACCATGTGTTGCTGGACAACTCGCGGAAGCTCTAGACTGCTACAAAGCAGTTACGGCGACTACTACAAAGAAGGAAGCCACCGCTTAAATGTATGTGGATTTACTATTCAAGGGAGACTCAGACAAAACATTTCAGCTTTCGGTTTGTCAGCGAAAGTCACTTAAAAATCCGCATCAAAACCAAATTCGAAGCCTGATTTCTGATTAAGTGACTGCGCCTGCCTAACATCCATCCGACAATGGTTTCCCATTTGTAGAATTTCTAACGGAGCGTAACATTTTAGTAGCCAGTTCGCCGTTCCTACATCTCAACGGACAAGGGACAATCAACCTGATTGATCATATGCCTCAATTGCAAGAGATCACTAGACACTCCTGAGATCGCGTTTCACACTATCGCTCTTGGCTATCATACACAAACCATAGAACACCATTAGGAATATTGTCAACTAGCTATGAGGGAAGCTGTTTCTGATGTGATTGGTTTCAAAGCGCGGGCCTCTACAAAAAGGGAAGAACACCGGCTTCTCGCAAAGAAAATTTAATAGGAGGAGAAACGTGCGATTGCAGAAATAGAGAGATGTTACTGCAGGAATGACGTTCAAAAATTTTGTCAAAGAATAAAACGAACATGCCAAAGCTATAAAGCCAGAATGGAAGCTTGCAAAAACGATAAATGGACAACTATAAAACATAAATCTATTACTTTAAATGGTTTTTTGTTTTTCACAGCATTCTCCTTCAAGATTATATTGTACACTTTTCCATTCGATAGAAGCAGTTATCGAAACATTGACAGCCTTTCTGGCGTTGAAAAACGTTGACCACGCATTTTATTTTTTATGAACGGAAACAAAAAGAAGTAATTAGGCGATAAATCAGAAGAATATAGGCAATGGCTCATTAATTCGACGTTTTGAAACTGAAAAAATCGAATTGTTTGACTGGCTGTGTCAACCATTGTCACGATGAAGGAGACACGTTGGTTTTTGTTTGTTATACACAATTTACTGATAACTTCTTGCAAACAAATTGTTCTGTACCAATCCGCATTAAGAGATCTTCAATCCTCTAAACTAGCCACAGTAGCAACATGACCCGGTTTACCGAAAAAACAAGCGATCATTGTCTTCGAAGAGCTTCGAGAACGAGTTACTTTTATCGGTATGCGCTCACCTTGATATATCCAAACAGCCTATTGCCGCTTAGATTCGAGTTCATATGAATATATCCAGGTTTCGCCTCCTGTAACGGTGCTCTACACGTGTTTTGAAGCATCACGATTGAATTACTTTAGTATTTCTTGGCACCATTTGGTACGACCATTTTTTTGAGCATCGGACAGCTTGCGTGATATCCACTTAGCACAAAGCTTCTGCGCAGCTAAATGTTTACGCAATATTGATTGAATTGCGGTCTTACTACTTCCCAAAGTTGCTTCTATCTCACGTTATGTTACATGCCAATCGGTTGCAATCATAGCGTGAACGGCATCAATGTTTTCTGGAACACATCAGCACTGTTTGAACTCTCCAAATCAGCTATAAATTGTAGCATTGCATAGCATGTTGTTGAACGAAATCCTTCACGAGAAACTTCCATTTTTTGGACTAAAATCTTAGTTAAAGCGTTTCACTGTTTCCTACCACAAACAGTTTCGAATTTTATGAATGAGATATTTGGAAACGTCAAAAGAATCAGTGCTGCCACATTCTAAAAAATTATCGGACAACCCTAGTATTAGTGGAGTTGAAGTTGGTGCTTAGAGAATGGAATGACTACTTCTGCAGGGTTTATATATCGCTATCATCGACAACATTGTCGTCCACTCAACTAAGATGAAGTCAGGACAGTAATTTTCAAGTCTAAGTATAACAAAGCCGTTGGATCTGATGGCTTAACTACCACGCTGTTTATAGCGGAAGGATACATACCATATTTCAACTCATCTCTAAAATCTGACTCCACGAAAGAAAGCCCGACGAATGGAACCTTAACGTTATATGTCCGATCCTAAGGAACTTAAGTTCTCTGAACTGCGCCAACTACTGGGAAATATGGCTCCTCAATATCGAAATTAAATATCACTGTGATTTTAGGCCAGAGATTAAAGTTTCACACTACAGATCTTGGAAAAGTTCCAAGAGTTCCAAACCGATACATACCACCTCTTCATCATATGATAGCATTTATAAAGTCGAACTATACAGACTGTTTTGGCATTCCTTTCCTACCAAGTTTATTTGATGAAGACGGATAATGTACACTGCAAGTTCAGTAAAGACAAAACCGAGACTTAAACAAGGAGATGCATTGTCATGACACCTTTCTAACATCGTTATAGAAACAATTGTGCGAAACTCGCAAGCCAGAGGCAGCACCATCTTTCAAAAGCATCTTCAATTTCTCGCATACGCAGGCGACATTGATATAATGGGAAGAACACAGCGATCTGTCAATGGCGCGTTAGTGGCGAAGCATGTATTGTATGAGAAGGAAATAAAAAGTACATGATGCCAACAAAGAGAGGCAAATAACATCGCCGCTTTGAGGTAAGTAAGGAACCGGCTCAGCTATCATCTCCGAGAGCGACACCGGTTCGAAAATCATGCGAAGAATCACTCCTGTTAATCGCTGTTTCTTTGGGCTTAGGAGGCGATTGAGTAGTAAAGCCTTCTATCGAGCAAAAAACGAAAATGACAGAGCTAGCAAGAGAGGCATGTTGGCTATAGTCTTGATCCACTTAGGACTGTAGCGCTACCTAAGTAAATGTCTTTTTGTCTTTAAAAGCGTTTTTCACAAGTGTTTAGTACGGTTAGTCCTTTAGTACTGCACCACGTACATGTGGGATTCGGTAAAAGGACGACAGGCGACATAAAGACGACGATTATGCCACTAAAACATTATATACACACAACATCAAGACGCTTTACGAACGAAGAACGCACAAGGAAATAAAGGAAGAACGAAACACACAGACGATACGATCATACTAGGAGAATGGAAAAAATTAGTCCTTACGGAGGACAAAGCCAGTCGACAGTAATCGGTAGTCGACTGATAGACGCTGTAAAGACTTTACATTGGTTTTTGGGTTCCATGATGCAATTACCAAATATCGACTCATCACAAAACAGTTCATTAGTTCACGGTAAAATGTTTGCACACAGCGCGAGCGAAGGAAACATAGGGAGGAAAAAAAGAGAGGTACCGGTGTACACAGGTCTTAAATGTTTACAAGTTGTAATGACTAGATAGCTCGGCGGGACATTCCATAAACGAATTGCACGGCTCATAAAAGAATCACTATATTTTAGAGTATGTCCGAAAATGGCCTTGATACGGGCATTACTGCTGAAGGTTTGAAGGGGCGAAATGCCACCATTAAAAAGAGTACCGGAGACAGAACGGAGCCCTGGGGTACACCAGCATTTATTTTGTGGATATCACAATTGAAACCGTCCAACACGCATTTTCGACAAAAGAGCCTGATGTCAAACTCTGTGAAACACCTTAGAAATATCAAGTGCAAATATTTTACTTTTACAATATTGATGTAGACTTTGGTTCTACTTTTCGGTGAGACGTGCCATCAAATCGGCAGTCGACCTATTCCTACGAAAACCGTACAGCCGGTCATTGAGAAGTTTTCGCGTTTCGAGATATTTTATAGCTGGCGGTTTATCAGCGTTTCCATAACCTTGGAAAGAAGGGACGTAAGTGTAATGGGTTTGTAGATGGAGAGAGAAGAAGATTCGTATTTTTAGGGACGGGCAGGACAAATGCTGTTTTCCATCTCCTCGGAAAGAGTCCTAAAGAGTATAATTGATGGAAAACCGTAGGCAGTGGCTTTGCTAGCGTGGAAGAACACCTCTTCAGAAGAAGGACAAATTACCATATGGACCAGAAAATTTGTGTATATTAAGATCTTTAAGTACTCCTACTACTACAAGAGTGCGAAAGTTTAGGTGGAGACATGACACAATCTGGAAGTATTGCCCTGGCTGCGAAGGGCGTAGAGCAGATAGTCTTATCTAAACAGTTGGCAGCTGTAAAGTTATTATAAAAGAGCATTGGAGACGGAGGATACGGAAGAATTTCTGTTGTTTTTGACGAACGACTAAAAGTTTTTACTACCTTCAGGACATTGCAGTATTTGTTTGAACATTTTTCGGTTTTGCTTAGCTGATATGACAGAGAGGTCTGATGAATCCGACCGTATACCGATTTTCTACTTAGCAGGATGAGAAGCTAAAAACAAGTGCAGGGTGTTGGCAATATGAGTACGAACGTGAGGTACTCGCATGGGTTCATTTACAAGCAGGATTAAGTTGTTATCCGCAGCGAAGATCCCAACATTCCGTCCTACCGATATTGCCTGTCCAGGATATAGAAGGCACCCAGGACTGTGTATATTAAAATCGCCCGTCATAACGATTTCGGTTTGAGGATGCATTGATTCAATTGGCCACAGTAAGATGATAATCGTCAGATTTGCGATCATCGAGGAAAAAATGCGTTTTTACTATCAGAGTGCGTTTTGGTCAGGACGCCACAATCCTCAGTCCAGTTGTTCCATTTCGATATTAGTAAGCGAGCATCTGTCGGGAGATGTTCCTTTAGAAGGTCTTTGTTGTCAAGGGGATGGTTCTGCCATTCAAACTCTTTAAGCATTGTTTAAGGCAACGACTCACATTACGCAGATCTCCAGAATAGACTAGACACTGTCTAGACACAAATGCGATAGCTCAGTAGGGTCGTATTGAATATGTTGAACAAGATTTGTGAAACTTTGAACGTATACTGATGCTAATACATGAATTTCTATCGTTTGTTGACAAACGACATGCCGATGGACCAAACTAAAGAATCTTAATGGTTTCATAGAAAGAAATAAAAAGTTTAGCAATATTAGCGTAACTTACCGATACTTTTCTCTTAATGCCAGCGAGTTTCTCCTGTGCAGCCGCCAGCTCTGCGTTTGCCGCAGCCAAGGCCTTTCTTTTCGGTTCCACGTCGCAATACACTTCGTAGAATTTAATTATGTTAATAACCCAAGCACACAGTCCTGCAGCAGCTCCCGATTTTGTTCGAACGAATTCCGGTTCAAACTCGGCATCCTTTAAGTATGGTTGAATGGCTTTAATAATCTCCGGATGAATATTCTCCTTATCATAGTTGATGAGTGCATCCAAAAAGGCGTCCACCTTCGCCATAGCAATTTTAGCAGCCTTCCATGTCCTATCCTTTGGAATTTTACCATTCGGTGCCAGCAGAACCATAACAGCAGCTGTTACATTAGTCACGGCTCCCGGGGGTGACCCGAATGACTTTAACTCTGTTAAGTTTGCTTTATTGAGGGTGTTCAAGGCTTCTTGAGCAGCCAGCAGAGCTGGCTCAGCTTTCGTCAAATCTTCTTCGCAGTCTTTCTGCTTTTTGGTGACCTCATCAGCAATAAGAGCTACTTTCATTTCTTCTTCATCTGCAACAGCTTTCTCGGTTTGCACCTTCTCAGTCTCAATGCCGACAATTTCTATCAGAGCATCAGCAGCTTCATTCTTTTCTTTCAGCTCGATTTCTTGAACTGCCAGTTTGACCTTCAAGTCAGCCACTTGTCCAGCGGTAGTTCGTAGCTTATCCAGACCATTCTCGAGACGAAGGATTTTGCTTTGTAAGTCTTCATGCTTGTGGTTGAGCAGTTTGGTGTACAGGCTTATCTGCTCCAGATAGCTCTTGGGTGTTGTATAGTTGTAACGTCTCTCGTTCTGTAAATACAACTTCGACATGGTGTTGACTGAAGTGTGGACATAAGCCATGAACTTTGCAACCGAGTCCCGATGAGTTTCTGGCAAGACTTCGGTTTGCTGAAGGAAGTTCATTGCTACAGATATGAGAGCTTCTTGAGGCCATTCATGGAACCAATTAATTGAGGTGGAGTTGATGATAGCTGGGAACTTTCTCGCTCGAACTCGTAGAGTAGAGCCTACTGGTGAGAAGCACAAAACCACTTTAAGCTGTCGACGAACACGATCAATGAAGAACTTCCAGCAGTTGTCGCGGGTATCTACCAAACCGGCACCCTTAACCTCATTCCTAACTCCAGCGATAACGTTTTCGATTTCATCATCTGGGAATAGGTCGGGAATTTCACCAGTTGCTAGCATGTCGTTGATAAGTACTAGGAAGTTCTCATTTGGAATTTGAGCATCTGTCATGAGGAACATGATTCCAACATTCTTCAATCCTGCCTTCAAGTACAGACCGGAGAATTCATTCTGAAAAAGGCACAGACTTAGCATTCTGTTAAAAATTGATTTGAAAACTCTTGCAAACCTTAAGATCGTTGACTCCATATCCCTTCTTTAACTGGATTTGAGTGACCTCCAAACTGGAAATAAATGCAGCCAATCTTGATAGAGACTGCTTACCACTTCCTCCAACACCAATCAGCAGCGCACTTCCTCTTGGTGATTCTAGTATTCGATTGATTCTAAAAGTAATCATATACCAGTATATTTGTCACATCAATCAAGATACAGATATAAGAAACTCTTACCTACAAACATGCATCATGGCATCCTCAAAGAGTACCAAGTTCATTGCGGCCACCAAATCATTGTATGAAGCCATTGCTTCCTGAAGGAGTTTATGAAGCTCAGTCCATGCCGATATGGGCATGTACTTAGGTTCACCAATTCCTCCAGCGAAGTGGCAATAAATATTTGGCTTCTCAAAAATCACAGACTCATCGATCTCTTCAAAGGATTTCTTGACAATGTCATGCTGCATTTTCGAGAAACTGTCAATGTCCTTCTCATCGATGAGCTTATCGCCGTAAACTCGTTGAGTTTCATGCTGCCAGAGGCGTATTGTGTCTGTGGGACATGTCAGACACTCTGCTGTGCTAAAGAGTAGGCCCTAAATAAGAATTAAGTTTGGTTAAGTAAGAGTTCTAGCCCTTAGGAACCGATAAGACATTTAGATTTTACTAACGTGACAGTTCATGCAGCATGCAGGTGATTGTTAAGGTTACTTTAGTGTATTAAGTCTGTTTGCACTTAGCGATCCCACTGTAGTTAGTTTATTATTTAAAATAACGCCTTATTCTGGCCCCCCATTTTTTTTTATACAGGCCTATATTTATGAACAGTGTATATCTACTTTACAGATTAAAAGTCTAGAAATTCCATCAATTATGTGCATCTTTGCTGATGCTCACAGAGCATGGTTTTTCAGTCGTCAAAAGTTTATCAGTGTTTTTTTCTACGTTTTCTCAGTATCCCGCACAAATTAGTTTGGAATACAACGAATGCAATGGACTAGTTCATAGTCTGAGCTGTGCCCGAACAGATACCCTGATATGCGCTCCCATAGAGAAAAAAAATTTGATTCTACCCAATGATACTTCTATAGCCTGCTCTAGAAAACCTACGAGCAAAGTTTTGAGGATGATATTAGAATCGCTTTAGATGATTTTAATGCCAATCGTGGTATATATTACAGGTGGTCTTGGCGGCAAAAAGGACCTATGAACCGCAGCTTGTAACAGGTCAAATCATAGCAACCTTCAGAGGCCTTAAGTTCAGAAAACCGTTCCAATAAGACCAGTAATTTGATCTGCCACCACATGTTTTAGATATCGTCATTGATGAGCCTTGATAATTGGGTGGGGGCACACATATAAAGGACATAGTCTCTAGTTTTTAACGTAAACGCCTGTCGGGTAGACTTAGGTTTACGGGATGCCCAGACATCCATGGGAGCAAGAATACGCCTTGCCATCGCTCTCCGTCAATCCATTGATACCAAACTTGGTATGAATCGAGGCCGACCTAAAACCTCATACTGTTCTTAGGGTAACAGCACCCAGTACTTATTGCAACTCTACATTGAGTCAAAGACCCTTCCCTCGATTTAGGGTTTAAACCACTTCCACCATGACGCTCCCACAAGGGGGACTATCTCTAACAAGTCAGGCCCGGACCGAGATCCGGGAGACCGTGATTTATGTCCTGGCAACTTGTAACTAGTCAAATCGTAGCAACCTTCGGTGGCGTAATCTGAAAATGTTTACGATAAAACCAGTACTTTGCTCTGTCCCAGCTTTTTATTAAACAAAGTCATTAATGGTCGAATCCTTGATAATTGGGCGGAGGCCCACGTACGTATAAAGGAGGGCAACATTCGGATATGCAAGTGGAATATTCGGACACTTAACCGGCCACGTGCAGGCCCTACGACAATACGCATCAATGCTAACTTCGCTGACATAAGCCTAATATGCGCACATGCCCCTATGGAAGACAAGGACGACGCCACTAAAGAATGTTTCTACGAGCTCCTCGACAAGACATTTGAACAATGTTCGAATTATGACGAATATGAAAGGAGAAAATCTTTGGTAGGAAAGTTGGTATACATAACCTGCACAACACCATGTCTGGAAACGGACTTAGCATTATAGACTTTGCGGCGGGACGAGATATTACTATAGCAACACACATCGGTCTCCCGATCATGAAACACCATGTTGCTACAAGTGCCACAACAAAGAAGAACTTACTAGTGTGAGAAGATATAACGTAGAAAAGCTGCAATCGCAAGAGATCGCCAGAATCTTTGCCGAACGCGTAACCCGAAATCTCTTAACAACTCCTATGCTGCCAGCATAAAGTACCTTGGCAAAAATGCCAACGTGCCATCAGAGACGCCCCAACTGATGTGTTACGTTTCACTGGACCACCATCAAGAAACGGTTTGATGAAGAATGTCTGTAGACACATGCAGCTAAACAAGAAGCCTACATAGCAGTGCCGCGGTGCAATTAAAAGCGAGACCCTCTCCTGAGCTCTACGAGCAGAGAAACCGGAAGTACATCGGTTTCTCAAGAAAAAAAATAAGAGCACAAGAAGCGCGGGATCGAAGATATTGAAAGGTTTTACGCCAGGAATAACGTACGAATATTTTACCAATAGGAAAAATAACAGGTTGTTATTGGACGGAACATCACAGCCGACAGCTATAATTTCAAGATAGTAAGGACTTTGTCTACCTTGACTCCACTATAAATTCAGCCAAAAACAGCTAAGCAGAAATAAAACGAAGAATAACTGTTGCCAATCGCTGTTTCTTTGGACTAAGCAATTGGCTAGTAAGGCCTATCCCGAAAAACATATATAAGACCTTGATCCTACTTTATACCTCTAAAGCATAGACTCTATCAAAAGCAGATGAAGATATGCTCAGTCGTTTCTAGAGAAAAATCATTCGAAAAATATCCGGTCCCGTTTGCGTTGATTGTTTTGGAGGAGAAGATTCAACGACGAACTACACGAGCTGTACAGCGACAGTAGTCGCCTGAGAACGCTGGGACATGTAGAGCGAACAGATACTAATGCTCCGGTTCGCAGAGTTTTCGAATTTAACCAGGAGGAACAATGTAGTATGCTTAGACTTCACGTTAGATGGCGTGCGGAACTAGAAGGGAACTTCAACTGACTTGGAGTGTACAACTGAAGCCAGTTAGATATTGACTGGGCTAACTGGAGAGGCTTGTTACATGAGACCCAAGTTCACCTCGAACCGTAGCGTCACCAAAGTAAATAAGTATATTCAGTGGCGAATTAACTGATGTACTTCAAATTGCGGAAGTCATACCTATTTTTAGGAAGGGTGACAAAAAATTGATAAAGAAGGAAATTTAGGGTGGAAGAAAAAAAGGTACCAATGTACGTTGGTCTTAAATGTTTGTAAATTACAATGACAAAGAAATAGAGCGCTCCGCAGGGCATTCCATAACCGAGTTGTACGGCTAAGGAAAGAATCGCGATTTTTCAGAGTACGTCCGAAAGTGGGCCTGAGGGTGTACTGATGAGTATTCATAGCGTGATGGGTGTTACGATTGAAAATTTGAAGGAGCGGAATGCTACTGGCAATTTCATTAGAGCACTGGTGGTGAAAATAGGGATAAAGTTAGGTAAGGCAGGAGACATTACGTCAGTGTTCAAGGGTGTTAATATCGGAATTTAATGATCTAAACATACGCTGCCGTTCCGATTCTACAGCCGAAGAGAAGAGTCGTGAGTCCTTAGTTCTCGGTTTCTAAGTTCTAAACAGTTTTTGAGGCACCAGATTGAAAACCGATTGAAGTCGTTTTGAAGAAGGGGAGAAGAAATAGTTTTCAAAAATATTGTGTCGAAAGAGTAAAGGGTAGAGTATTTAGTAAGAGAAGGGGACGAAAATGGCTGTCTTGTGGAACCCCAGAGGAGACCAGGAAAGAAACTGAAAGAGGTTTAAAAGCCAAGAGCAAATAAGTTGAGGACGGTCAATTGATGAAATACCTTATAACTAAAGCTTTAGCGAAATCGGTTGCAATAATATCGATTTCTTTGCTATTTTCTAAGGCTGGGAGAGCAAAAGGCATGAATTGAACTAGGTTTGTCGCAGCTGATCTGCCTTTCAGGAAACCATGTTGTCTATGCGAAATAAAAGACTCGCACTTAAAGCTTAATGGCTTCGTATAAAAAGCTTTTAAAGAGTTTGCGTATAAGAGAGAGATTAGCAATGGGACGATATAGTAATTGGTAACTTCATTCGTTGATCTCATATAGATAGACGAAATAAGTAGGAAAGGGGTGGATATAGTTTGGAAGAGCATTTTCTAAAAAAAGACGGCGAGGAGATTATCTAGGCCAAGTAAAAATTCATTTTTAAGTTTTCGTAACTTTTCTTCAATACTGCACTATCAAAATTTAGAGTGAGAAAGAGAGCAACGGAGAAATCTGGTAAATAAGAGGGATATGGTACGAAGGAGTTGCAGGTAAATGACTTTTTGAAAAATGTAGCAAAAAAAGTTGGTGATGGTAGGAGGATCACTTGAAGATTTGGTCTCGAAAGCGATTGAGGAAGGATAACCATCGGTCTTACGTTGACAAATTGAAAAAAAGGACTTGTGGTCTTTTATAAGTTTGGTTTGTGCACTACTCAGGTAGCGTTGGTAGAGAGAATTGTGGAGTTCGATGAAATGAAGATAGTTTGAATAGTCAGAAGAAGAGTAGGTCTTAAGGAATACCGCCCATAAATCGTTTCTTTTGTTTCGTAGAAAGCGGAGGAGGGGATGTTGAAGAAGTTTTATGGCACGAGTATCATATTTCTGATAAAGGGAAATGGATTCGAATATACAGAGGAGGATAGTGTTGTTGAAAAATGTTAGAAGAAACGGAGGATGAAAGTTAAAAGTGATAGGGGACAATACGACACTGTGGAGTTAATGGCATCAGTGGTAAAAAAAAGCTAATTGCCGTTCCATATGCATAGTTGGATACACCACTAACTTATTTCTCCCTACAGAATGTGTTATACTTATTTATGATTACTTTCATGAATCATGAAGGATCATGCAAGACACTCTTCCATTATTACAGATTTTCGAACACTCCAAGCGGGAAACGTAAACTTGGACAATGACCTAGTTGCAGCCCAGAAACATCTATGGGATGTCTCATGTAATAAAAAGGACATAAGAAGGTCAAGGTCTAAGAAATGGATATGAACTATTTCATGAACATATTTTTATGTGACTTCTTCAAGGTTATACGTAAGTAAATTGTGGAAAACTCACAAGATGGAGTCAAAAGCATAGAATCCATAACTATCACTGGCAGCATTCACGTGAATGAGGCCAAAACGTCCTTTCAACTGGAAAGGTCGCACAACAAGCATGAATCGGTCAATGTTTATAGCGATATACCACAATGATTATATAGGTTAGGTAGGCTAAGGTTTATTTTAAGTTAGATTTTAAGTTTTTTTTAAAAATAAAAAATTATGTCCATATGCTAAGTTTTTGTTAACAAATATTTTTTCTTAGCCTTAAGTATTCAAAATAAATAGTTCTAAGTAAAATGTAAATAAAGTCGAAAGACATAGTTATACGAATTTAGAGTAGCTTAGAGCGCCTGTGTGGGGCCAGTAAGTTAGCATAAAATTATTATGTAATTGTAAGTTAGCATTTAAGCATTTTTTGTTAGAATGTAAGAGTTAGTGTTAAGAAAATAAAATGCATTTAAAACTGAAACTGAATACCACAATGACTTTGAAATGGTTGGGAAACCGGTTCCTCTAATCGAACCAAGGGTAGTAAGTTGCTTGTCAGGAATCACTAACGAGACGAGAAGCATATCTAAAGTTGTTTAAAATTTTCGAAGATTCCTTGAGTCTTTTTAAACCCAGTTTCTTAGAGGGTTTTATAGTTAATTTTCTTTTGACGAGTTGTAGAGTACATATCAATATTTCATCCAGAACAGTCTAAGCTTCCAATTCCAGATAATGACTTAGTAAGTGGGAGATATCAATCACCCGTTCAACTAAAGGGTCCGCCATCTAACGTTTTTTTTTTCAACTAGTGCTTATTTTGTGAATGGTAACACTTAGCTCATATCTGATTTGACAGATAATTTTTTTGTCCTTCCGGTTAATAATGGAAAATAATTTCATTCAAATGGCTGCCTCGGCTGGCCATGCAGTGGCCTACATGATCGGTCCAATTTTTAAGCTCATTATCGATTGTGTGCAGCTGTATTTCACCAATGGCTTCACGAATATTGTCCTTTAAAGCGTCAATTGTCTCCGGCTTGTCGGCGTAACACTTATCTTTTACGGCACCCCACAAATAATAGTCCAACGGTGTCAAATCACAGCTCGAGGTGGCCAAACGACATCAGCTCTGCGGCTGATAATGCGATCTTCAAAAACAGGGCGCAAAACATCGAGTGTAGCTTCGGCTGTGTGGCACGTAGCGCCGTCCTGTTGAAACCAAATGTTGCCAATATCCTCCTCTTCAATTTTTGTGAACAAAAATTCGTTCAACATGGCCCGATAACGATCGCCATTGACTGTAACGGTGACTCCTTGCTCATTTTCGAAGAAAAATGCTCCAATTATGCCTCTGGACCAAAATCCGCACCAAACAGTGACTCGTTTTGGGTGTATCGGCTTTTCAATGTATGCGTGCGGGTTTTCTGTGCCCCAAATGCGACAATTCGACAATTTTGCTTGTTTACATACCCGCCAAGATCAAAATGAGCTTCATCTGAAAAGATGATTTTTTTTGGCAACATCGGCATCTTCTCTAAGTCGATTGCAGGCCCACTTAGCGAAGCGAAAACGCATTGGATGGTCAGTTGGCTTCAACTCCTGAACCAATTGGACTTTGTATGGTTTCATACCAAGGTCTTTATGCAAAATTCGTCTCAATGATGTCTCCGAAATGTTCAATTGTTGAGAACGACGGTGAATTGATGTTGATGGCGCTTCACGCACACTTTCTGCCACAGCAGCAATATTCTCGGGTGTACGCACTGTTTTTGGCTTTTCACGCTTTGGTTTATCGATGAGGATGCCAGTTTCTTTCACTTTTTTCACAAGATAACGAACGTACGGAGCTGACGGTGCTTCTCTTCTTCCAAAATCCGCACACAATTTTCGCACACATTCTGCAACATTAACATGATTTTCAAAGTAATGTCGCAATATTTCCCAGCGTTGTTCAAGCGTATACACAACCATATTCGTTCAGCGGAAGGATAAAGCTAATTATCTGTCAAATCAGAGATGAGCTAAGTGTTACCATTCACGAAATAAGCACTAGTTGAAAAATTAGATGGCGGACCAATGGAATTCACTTACCCAGAGGGGCACACGAGCAAGAGGTCTTAAAAAAACGAACGATCTACTGAGATATCCATTTACTCTTCTAATATTTTTCACAATGCGACTTCTAAGATCACACATTGATATACTAGAACTACACATCAAAAATCATTCAAGTGGGATCACTATGGCAACCAGGATATTTACAAACTCCTACCTACCTGGAATACATTGCTAATGTCACGTAGATTGAATATGTAATGCGACTTGATCGCAGTTGGTAAAAATATCTGCAAGGATTTATTGTGTAGCGCTAAAGTAGCTATCACAATGTGAGGGGACAGACGCATTACGGACGCGTTAAATTTTTGCTCGGCATTTGTAAAGTGCTGCACCAGTATGGATGAGTACATCGTGCTTATGGAATCCGCACTAGGAAAGCTCACAGCAAAAACACAGAAGTGCCTCTGGAGTCTGGGATTGATTGTGAAACTTCCCGATGTGGGATTCATGCAAGCGACATACTGGCAGTTGTGAATATCCTTTAGTGTCAATTTATTTCGATCATACCAATGGCCATAGTCCAGATGTTGTCTGATGAGAGTGTGCGGTTGCACTGTACCATAGCAGTCCACCTCTGGCATGTTCATGTCATCGATGAAGTAGATTAGAGTTTTGTTTCCTGGTGGTCCGTAGTTTCGTCCTGCTTTCTTTTCTAGAGGTTTTTCGAGGATTTTCTGCAGCATTTCCGATGTAGTGTAGAAGTTGAATGGTATATTGGTAATGGCGTAGTTTTCGGATAACATTTGAAGCTTTTCGTTGATAAGAACGGTTTTTCCACAGCCAGCCGTTCCGACCAGCATCACGGGATTCTTCTTCTCCATTAAAAGATCAAGAAAATATCGCACTCGAATGGATTCAGAAGTGTGCACAAGGATGGCTTGAAGAGGTAAATCTGAGTCTAATTCGAATTTGGGAACTTTTTCCGTCCATGGAAGGAATTGCTTGGTTTCACTGTCAAGGAAGTAATCGAACACTGTTCCACCTAAAGGAATGCTCAAAATAGTTAGGAACGTCTAAGATCTGAATAATTTCATGAGAAGGTACACTTACCTGCAGGAAGTTTAACCGTTTTAAACTCATTCACCCACCATTTGCTGAATTCGATCCGATAATCGAGGGCCTGATCCTGGAACATAGCCGAACCGAATGCCCAGATACAGGCAAAAACAAAATAAAGTTCATGCCATTCTTTTGGACAGTCGCCTGGTGTGTTCGTGGGAGTCAAGAAACAGTCCAACAAATGGCATAACATCTGTATGTGTGCCATTTCAGCGATGGGTGTTACCTTCTTGAAACGTGTTCGAATAGTTTCCAGTGCAGCTGGAATGTACTTATCGAAGAGCATTACTAGGTTGGATTTTTCAGCAGGTACCTTTCGAGTCTCTACCCAACTCGTCACGTATCTGCAAGAACAACAAGAATTCAAAACCTATTGGTCAAAGTGTGTGTAACAAAAACTTACGGATTCCAACCCAAATCTTGAGGGTTTATGTACAAAATTCCAGCTCTGGAGACTGTAGCTGGTGTGGCAGTCCGCAAATTAGATATTTCAAAGAGTAACCTCATAGATGGAGTTAGTGCAATTCGCTCATTGCTAGCTAAGGTCAGAACCTTGTTATCATCCATCACTGTGTTCAAACTCTCGATCCACATTGGGTCGATATCGCCGTCCAAAACAATCCACCTAGGCTGATCGCCAATAATGTTTGCTTGATCCCGCATAAGGACTGATAAAAGTCCATCTTTCCATTCGCGTGTGGCAGGATTTATGATTCCAAAAAGTTCGTCATTTGTCACAGCCTTCGGATTGAGGTCATTGAAGATAGGCTTACGCTTGATGTTCTGATAGGTTCGTAGGAGTGTCTTCCAAACTTGAGTTTTTCCTGTACCAGCATTGCCAACAATAAAGACCGAATGTCGAACCTCAAGTAGTTCTTCAAGTTGGACAACTTTGAGGATAAAGTTATCCTCTGGTTGAAGGAGAAGATCTGAAGCAGCCTGTTTTACAGTTTTCTCAAAGTCCTGATCTCGTTTTCGAGGAACATCTAAAGCTGGGAAGAGATCACCGATCAGGCCCATAAATACGGGAATATCATCTGTGACAACTTTGGGTATGTTAAAATCACGTAAAGCACGCATGAGCACCTCCTCTTCGGGACGCCCTGGATCGCCTCTCTAAAAGAGAAGTAAGAGTTAAGACCATTAATACTCATGAAATATACCTTAACTTACCTTGAGAGAACCAGCAACCACCAAGACTGATTTAATAGCTCTTAGTCCCCAATCGTAGTGGTCCTGTTTTGATAGTAATTCCTTGCAAAGTGTGTAGAGTGTGATGAACTTCCTTGCTAGCACTCTTGCATCTTGGAATCCTTCGGCGACTAACATGATTTCACAAATCAGCTCAAAATCAGGCACCACCATTGCACATGGCCGGAAAAGCGCCTTAAGATTTTCGGGTAACTCTGTACGACCTGCATAACCAGGGTTCATGGTGATGAATATGCCCACTGTAGGGACGCAAGAAATGGTCTCTCCCATGAAATTAAACTTCTCCTTCTGATCTCGAATGGCATCTTGGACCGACTTGACTTGTACGGCTACGACTGACAATACCTCCACAGTAATTCGATTGAATTCGTCAAAGCAACCCCAAGCACCGGTCTGTGCAAGTCCTTTGTATATGTTTCCACACGACTGATAGTCCATCTGCTCTGAGCAGTTGAAGACGTACACCATGATTCCAAGAGCCCTTCCTAAATCCTTTGTGGTCTCAGTTTTACCAGTTCCCGCTGGCCCAGCTGGGCCTCCACCCATAACCAAATGGAGACTCTGTGTCAAAGTTATGTAACAGCGATCGGTAAGAGGAGTGATCACTAATCGAGGGGTATTGCCAAGGTACTCATGGCAATACTGGAACTCTGCATCACAGATATTCGCCAAGCACGCTTTTTCCTGGTCATCGTAACGATGTCTAAGTTGTGATTGCCACATGAAGGCCGTACCGGAGTCGACTTTTGCCTGAATCATCTTGCTAACAACGTCTCTAGAGTGAACATCTATAGTGCAGATCGTCATGATCTTCTGACGATCGCCCTTGGTGAGCTCACCGAGCAACAAAGTAATCAACAGACTGAGTTGCGAGATCTGTTTCTTATAGTAATCCTTAATGGCGTTATCGTAGCCTTCTTCTAGTCGACTAAAAGCAATGTTCACTTCGGTGGACCACCAGATTTGGGAGACGCATAGTGAAATCTGTGCTGGGTAGTCAAACAGCCATTGCTCACGTTGTTTTTCCTCGTAGGCCACCACAGATTCAGTAACATAGTGACGTAACGAAGCACGCATCGCGTCTTGAATTCGGTTGAGCCATGCCTCAACGGGACCCTTTACGTTTGCAATCTCACTGAATTCGACGTATTCACCATCTTTAGCGTGCATTCCCGATGCGGTGACAATTTCATTCGATTCATTTCGGTTGAAGTTAAGTCTGGCAATGGAGTCGAAAAGCTTGGTCAAGTGCTTTGTCACCATATCTGGTTGAATGCCATTGCTCAGGACATCAAGTAAGTCTGCTGATGATACAAAATAGAATCGAGGAAATGCCAAACGTTTCGTCTCTAAATACTCGGCCAAAGCCTTTTCGCAGAGTGTCAGTTCTTTCTGAAGACTCTCCAGCCGTTCGATCAGACCATCTCGATTGGTCGATACTACCACATTCGATGTCATGGACATTTCACTCATCAGCACTCGAAACTCTGAGTCAATCCGATCGAATCTTTCTGAATCCACAGGCAACTGATTTCGGATATCCTCCGAACTCATGAATATACTCTCCAGATGTGTCCAAGTACGCTGTACCTCAAACCACACAGTGATGACTTGATCGGCGATCATCAGTTTATTCTGCCATGTAGACACCTCTTCCAAAAAGTGTGCGATGTACTTAGAAGTGATGAGATTCTGTAAGCAAACTTGATTATCCTCCAGAGTCTCAATCAGCTCCTCGGAAGCTTTGAGTAGATTGCATCCAGTGCGAGGATGTAGCTCATGTTCAAATTCCATTGCAGACCAGGTAGTGTTGAGATCACGCAAGATCTTCTCCATTGACATCTCCTTCACAGCCTTGTCGACTATGTTCTTCACTTCCTCCTCACACTCGTGCAGATTTAGTCCTAGAAGCTCAGCTAAAGTGGTTTCCTTGTCCATGATGAATTTCACCTGTATACGCCATCAGAGACATTGACAGTGAGCACCTGATCAACTGACAGATCACTAAATTGAAACTATTTGACAACTAATGACAACAGTGCAATCTACTTCACATGCAGATGAATCACTACAAGATACTTGCAGGCTAAGTCATTCCGTTACTTACGGTTATCTCCTTTGGCAGAGCTGCTAGGTTCTGTAATGAAACGTATTTACAAAAACGAAACAAAAAATAGGGATTTGGTGGGGAAAAAAAGAGAAATAAACAATAAAGGAAAACAGGTCGGAAATTTACTGAAAGTGACTGTACACAATGAGAGCGATCTGCACGGATGTTGGGAAATGATGGCATTTCCCTCCGCAAGACACACTGTCCTTCTCAAGTGCAACAGGATGAGTTTAGCTTTGTATGTATGTACAGCAAGAGAGAGACAAATAGACTAAGATCTAGTGAGACAATAAAAAAGAAGACGACCTTGGTGGATGTCATCAGTTGATTCCAATGGCGTTCACGAATTGCCGGGTTTTGAAGTTCACCCACAGCTCTCAGAGATGTAAGCATGTTCTTCACAGTCGATTCGAGCATGATGAAAGTGTCCCAGGAACGCATTTCCTTATCAAGTAAACGAATATCCTTGGCGAACTTTTTGCATTCGATGTCCATATTTTCGACGTCGACTTTGCGCCATGGCGTGGTTTTCCAATCCTCGATGCAGGTTTGCACGATATGCACGTAATCCCAGAGTTGCTGGAATGAAAGGAGCAAGGAAAATCGGATGTGATGAAGTTTAACACAGCTGTGACATTTAAAATAAAGATTAAGCAATGCTTTCCGTCTTTGGGACAAGCTCTGCAACCCCAAGCATCTGCGACACGAATATCAAGTTCAAACGGCATACCGTCAACCCGAAAATGTGCACCATTAAACTGCGTATAGTTTCGTAAGGGAAGTCAATGATCTCTCCACTATTCAGTTAGCAACCAGACAGGCAATTCCTAAAGATTTGCCTTTCTTCAACGGTTCCCCAGAAGCGCGGTCTGTTTTTATTTCGTGCTTGTTTTTTTTTTTTTTTGTATAATGAGCGCGCGCTCAAGGGGTTTAAGTACCCATAAGGTGATTGTACACAGCGCGGGCAAAGGAAATTTAGGGAGGAAGAAAAGAGAGGTACCGATGTACATTGTTTTTAAATGTTTGCAAGTTATAACGACCAGGAAATACAGAGATCGGCAGAACATTCCATAAGCGAGTTGTACGGCTTAGGAACGAATCACTATATTTTAGAGTACGTCCGAAAATGGGCTTGAGGGTATACTGATGAGCATTCATAGCGAGACGGGTGTTACGGTTGAAAGTTTGAATGGGCGGAATGCTACTGGCGATTTCAGTGGAGCACTGGTGGTGGAAATAGCGATAAAACAAAGTGAGACACGAGACATTTCGTCGGTGTTCGAGGGTGTCCATTGATTGACTGATATTAGTATCGTCAATAAGTTTTATCGCACGGTTTTGAATCCTATCTAGCAGGTGTAGAGATGTTTTAGGAGCACCTGACCAGATGTGGGAGTTGTACTCCAATTTTGGGCGGATGAATGCCTTATATATTGAGGCCAGATCAGAGGGGGTAAAATATTTCTTACATCGCTTGAGGAAACCTAGACATTTCGCAGCATTTTTGACGACATCAAATATGTGGTCATTCCAACGTAAGTTGTCATTGACACACATACCGAGGATGTACAGTTTTTCGGTTTCGACGATGCAAGTGCTATTCATAGATAATGGCTGGGTGTTTAAATTTCGCTTTAAAGACAGCAGACAGCATTGTGTTTTGGAAGCATTAAATTCCACTCTATTGATAGTTCCCCAATTGGATATGCCGTTGATATCGGAATTTAATGAGCATACGCTGCCGTTCTTATTCTACAGCCGAAGAGCAGGGCCGTGAGTCCGGGAACGAATATGAAAAGCAGAGAGTACTATACTGTCATCAGCAAAAGAATATATTGGACTAGAAGTAGTAGACAAGAGATCATTAATGAAAATTAAAAAGAGTGTCGGAGACAGAACAGAGCCCTGGGGCATACCAGTAGTTATTTTGGGACTCCAAAGCAACTTGAATTGAACGTTCCGAAAGGTAATTTCTAATCCATTGGAGAAGAGAGTCGTCGATCCCAAATGCACGCATTTTCGACAAAAGAGCCTAATGCCAAACTCTGTCAAATGCCTTAGAAATATCAAGTGCAACTATCTTGCTTTCGCCAGATTGATGTACGCTTTGGTTCCACTTTTCGGTAAGGCATGCCATCAAATCACCATTGGACCTGTTGCTACGAAAACCATATTGCCGGTCATTGAGAAGTTTTCGTGTTTCGAGATATTTCATGAGCTGACGATTTATCAATGTTTCCATGACCTTCGAAAGAAGGGACGTTAGTGCAATTGGTCTGTAGGAGGAGAGAGAAGATGATTCGCCTTTTTTAGGGACGGGCTGGACAAATGCTGTTTTCAATCTGCTCGAGAAGAGTAGGATTGATGAAAAAGCTTACGCAGTGGTTTTGCCAGCGAGGAAGAAGACCTCTTCAGAAGAAGGGGAGATATACCATCTGGACCAGCGGATTTATGTATGTTGAGATCTTTAAGTACTCTTGCTACTACACGAGTGCGAAAGTGGATTCGTCCCATTGAAGATTCGACGCACTCAAGTGTAGGCGGAGACAAAGCACAATCTGGGAGTGTTGAGCTGGCCGCAAAGTGTGCAGCAAGCAGATTGGCCTTATCCAAAGAGCTGACAGCTGGAATGTCATTGTAAATGAGCGTTGGGATGGAGGGTGAGGCGGAATTTCTAATGTTTTTGACGAACGACCAAAAATTTTTACTGCCTTTGGGACATTGCAGTATTTTTTGCCTCAGTTTTTGGTTGTATAGGAATTTCACACGCTTAAGAAAGGCGTTGCAGTCATTTCTGGCTCGTTTGAACTTTTTTCGGTTTTCCTCTGTCGGGTTGGTCTTGTAGTACCGAAAAAACATTTCTCTAACCCTGACGGTCTCTTTACAGCTCGAGTCGTACCATGCCTTTTCTTTTGGTTTGATACTCTTCATCCGATGAGGAATAAAGGATCTCATTCCAAAGAGAATGGTGTCTGTAATCATTGAGCAAAGCACTTTGCTTGCAGGTTTTTCAGACGCGGAAAACTTAATACGCGTACAGAAATGGCTTAGCGGCCGTGCATTGGATGCTGTTAAGAATCGCCTTTTACTCACAACTATGGTTCCTGATGTCATATAGACTCTCCGTATGATGCTTGGGCGACCAGAGCATATTCTTCACACGATGATTGCCCGGACAAAAAGCCAGCCACCTCTAAAGGACGAGAAGATGGAAATGCGATTAAATATGCATTGGCCATCAATAATATATGTGCGAAAATGGAGGCGTCCAACATGACCGGCCATCTGAACAGTCTCATTCTTCTTAAGGAATCTGTCGACAAACTTACTCCTCACATTTTGCTAAACTCGGCAATCTACTCAAAGAAACTTCAACCAGCTACTTTATGTGATTTCGCGAGTTTGCTGTACGAAATAGCAGAAGCAGCCTGCACTGTCACAACTCTACCAGTAACTAGTCCTTCTGATAGGTGAGCGAATAGACGAAATGGTCAGCTATGCACACACACAGTAGCTACAACAGTTAAGCAAAACAACCCGCGCGTAATTAAATGCTCCAAAAAGCGTTTTGTGTGCAATCACTTTGTGAACGTTTTCAGAAAGCATCCCGTTCACTTTCGGCAAATCAATTTGCGTTTAGGAATGCACCAACATTCTGCTTGTAATAGGTTCACGTTATGTGGTGTAGACGGATGCCCACTGAAACACAGTCCACTTCTACACAAATATGGCAATTCAAGAAACGGTTTAGAAACACAACCAAGCACAAATGCCACTCAACCCTTTGTTGAACGGCCGGGTAATAATAGATATAATTTCGCTTTGGGCTGTCATACTTCTCATCTTCGTTCCAACTTCGACCTTTCGAACGTACAACAAAAAATCCGTTGATCCTTTCGCATTCCTTGACAGTGGGTATTCACTGACAATACTGCCTTACTACTCAATTGTCTTTATAGCCCAGAAAAACAGCGATTGGCAAGAGCTATTCTTCGTTTTATTTCTGCTGTGATCTTGTTGGCAGAATTTACAGCCGAGACAAGGTAGACAATGTCCCTTACAATCGATAGTTGTCGATTGTTATGCATTGTCCAATCTGTCGATGTTGTGAGTCCCTTGTTGTTGACGCTAAACCAATGTTGGTAGGTCCATTTCAATACAGCGCTGACAGCCGGCTGTGTTCTCCTAGCTATGTTGATATCGTCGTTCTACTCCATACTACCAACGAAAGCACTTTATTGAAGGCACGATTTCGTAAAAGAGTCATTTCAAGAAATGGACCCGTCAATTAGCCACCAAGATTGTGCGATTTGACGCCATTGAATTATATTCTGTAGGGCTACGTCCGCTGACTAGCTTGTGCCGATACATTAGCAACGATTGACGCTTTGGAGCAAACATTGTTCGAGTAATACCCGATATACGCTCTCAGGAAACTGGGATATTTTCGGCAATGTCTTTCAATATTTTCTAAAAATATTCCCTCGTATACTTTCCTCGGTTTTATTTTAATCATGTGCCTATAAATGTGGGAGATGAACGCTTACCTTTATATAAAAGACTATGCTGCGAAACCGAAACGATATGTGTTAATAGATATTGGAAATATTTGATTTTACCTTTGACATCCTCAGTTCCTTTCGACACTGTTTCAGCACCTTAAACTCCGGAATGTTAACTTCGAACAAACTTCCCGATTGTTGAATATCGCGCATGACTTGCTCCAGCCGGAACATGTCGTTGTTGACCCGATTGGCCAGCTCATACGGTGATTCGCAGTCAAACTTGAAGAATTCGTATTGCTTGAAAACCTCCCGGAAAAAGGCTATGTGTGCTTCAAAGGTGGTTATCTTGTTTCGTATGCTCACAACTTCAGTGGCTTGCAATGGCGACACTTGCTGCTTTACAGTGCTGGCAATTTTCTTAGTATTAGCCCACTGTTCAGGCAGTTCTTGCAGAAGCACATTTACTTCCTCCGGAATATCCATATCATAGTATTTCAAAAGGTGAATGGTCTCTTGCATTGGCTGGAACATTTCATCAGTATTTGTAGCTCTTTCCTTTACATGCATCAAGTATGCCATTATACTGACCAAACCATCGTAGTCGCCTTCTTTTACTGTCTGAAGTAGCCCTTCATCTGCCTTGCGAATGAAATTACTCAAATCCATGAGACTGTTGGTGACACGATCGACCAAGTGCTCCTTGAACATATTGCCCCACTTGCAGACGGTGTTTAGCAAAGCCTGTCGGAAAGGCCTTACATCAACCTGAAACCAAGAATTGAAAATCTGAAAAGGCGAAATTGCTTCGATTTCCATGAAGAGTGATTCGTAGTTATCGATCTGCTCGCGGAAGGCCTCGATAGTTGGAGGACATACTTGAGGAGCATTAGGGTCCTTAGCGATAATCAAGTCAACTTCGTCGGGGTCTAGCATTCGACCATATTCCAGAAAGGAGAGCATACATTCCTCTCGCTCATCCAGCCAGAGGTATGAATATCTTTCAAAGCGACGGCAGAATTCGGAGGCTTCCTCCATAACCTGGTCAACTCCATTTAAGATCTCTCTACGCATGTCAATAATGTCTTGATTCTGACTAACCAACTCTCCGTAGGATCGTCTATCACTCTTTTTAAGTCGTTCGATAAGTGTAGCCATCTTGAGAATATCTCGCATTAGCTCTATGAGCATAGCATTGAAACCATGTGAGTCTTCGGGGTCCAAAGCTGGCACGAACACCAGATCAGGCTCAACGAGCTCAAGTCGTGACTCAAACAATGGAGCGTAGTTATTTTCCGTGTCCATATTTTCAGCCAAGTAGCCTACACTAACGCCAACGGTCTTCAGAATATTCTCATAGACGATGTTGTCAACGAAGGACACGTAGTTCACCCACATTTCGTCATCTTGCCGATCAGTCATATTGAATTGAACCATATTATCCTGTAGGAGTTGGTGAATTTGCTTTGAAGCAGCACGAATTTCTGCATACCGTTTGGTAGTACGGTCTGGACGTTCATCTAAACAAAGAACAGCGTCCTTTTTGGAATCCTTGCGCTCGAATAGGGGGGCTTTAGCCCAGGCAGACATTATCTGACGAATCTGTTGAAGGTTTCCTTGAGTGTGATTCATTCGATTCTGGAGAGCGGCTACAGGTTCTCGTAATCTTTGTAGGTAATCGGTAATGTCCTCTGAGTTCCAAACCAATTCATCAACGCCTGTTTTAACAAGAGCGTCAATTTGTTCCACTTCCTTTTGGATTAACATCAACTCGACAGGAGTGCTTTTCGATTGAATAGTGTTGTACCAATCAATGGTCTTCTCTAGATTTAGGGTGTATGTTCGGAAGACCTCGCTTTTTTCTGAAAATTCAATGGCCATTTCTGGAATTCCATCGACTTCCATTTGCTTTAAATAGTGAACCTCTCGCAGGATACAAAAGAGAGCCGGACTAAAGTTTAAGATCAGCATATTGTTGTCGGGATCTCGAGCGATGAGTGAGTTTTCCAGATTTTTCTCTATCTGCCCCGGAATCTTCTCGGTCCATTCTAGGAAAACTGATGACTTACAAGCTGACAGTTGTTCAATGAGTTGATTGTAGCGTTCAATTATAGCCAAGGACTCCTCTGTTGTTGTGATCCTGGAAAGATAAAAATTGCAAAACGAATTCGAAGAAAGTGAATGAAATAGACTCTTACGGATGCTGCAAGGCTTGGAAACTCTTAACAGGTGGGGTGATTCTATTCTCGAGTTGTCCACACCATCGGATGAATGCTGATGTCGGTGGACAATTATACTCTGGATAGAGGAAGACATTCTGCTCCTTCAGAGCTAGCTGAGTACTGAAAATTCCTTCGCAGACTGTTATTTCTTCATCCAACATGCGAACGATAACGGCATATCTTTGGGTGAATTCTTCCTTGATTTTGGGGCGATCTAGAACGCTTCCGACAATACTTATGAGCTGCAAATATGCACAATGATCAGAAGGATTATGGGAATATTTTGTTTTTTGAGGTGTACCTTAAAAATACTCTCGAGGTTGTAACAATCGTCAAAGGCTTGACATAAAATTGCTGCCAGCTTCATGTCCAATTCTAAAATTCGGGCTTGGAAATTCTCAAAGTCGTTATCGAACTCATGATCGTCAGGATCTAGGACGTCATATGTTTTCGCAGCAAATGCTGTGAAGTATTGATTAAACTCTACGTATACGGATATTATACGGGCACTGAGTTGGCGACCTCGTAATCCACCGATCTCGACCTTTTCCAGTTTAAGAAACTCAATAACTGTGAAGAAGAACCTGCAAAAGATATGGACTTGTGGTTGTCATAATACTCATAACGTACAAGATTAGAGTGTGGGCAGAAGTAAGGCCGGATAACTATGTTCGATGTCATATGACACCGATTTATGGGGAAGTAAAAGTGAGAAGTATTTAGTGATCAAATAGCGTGATAGTTTCTGTGTCAGGAATCTTTTATCCTAAAATGCGTGAATTTATAGAAGACTATCAGAATGCAAGTTTTGGATCTAGTGCCAACCCAAGCAACTATGATATCATCTTTTATGTCGATTTATCTACTGACTTCCATTCACAAAGCCATTCGGAAACATATGCGCAAAGGCAACCTCACTTAAGGTAGTGCCTTTGGTAAAGGATTACGCAGTAATCTATGAATGGATATCTTAATCAAAGCAAATCATGGCCTCACCTATGGACCATTAGGAGCATACTTAGTATGGCGCAGTTGCTAATGATTTGACCAGTAGTGACATTGCCTGTAGACTAAGAAAAGGACAACGAGGATAAAAAGGATAGGGAGTCATTTAAATGCACTAATGAAATGTTGGAACCAAACTAAGGATTGTCTGGGATTCCGGAGGAGAAAAGAATACTTAATAAGACAAAGAAGGCAGCCGGTATCGAAAGACTCTCAGAGAGGTACGTTACTCTATAGCTCCTTCGAGTGCGGAAGAGGGAAAATGTCTAAAATATCATTACAAACGCATATAGACCGTTAAATAAAGAGCTAAAGAATCATTTGATTGCTAACACTCTGGATCGTAGTTGAGAATTGTAGGATTTTGAAGATCCTTGCGCAATGCTCAATCGCAAATATTTTTGACAAGACAACACAATGAGACCGACACTAAGCTGATAATTTGTAGTGATTTCATCAGATGCTCGGTCCCGGAAATAGGAGGAATATGGCTAACTCTATGGAGGCATCTTCCACTAGAAAAGAACCCTCGACGATCAAGATCGTAGCAAAGTACGACTTCCCAAGCATGGTTGACTAGTTAAGTGAATTGAATTTGTGGCATTACTTATCGCTTTGGAATTCTGGATTCTGGCTGTTCCGGCTACAAACAGACAGCTAGCGCACACATCACACAAATCTTCAAGCCAATTAAATTTGGAGGCTACGTTTAAATTACTTTAGGTGGCGCTATAGTCCGGGGCGGACCTGGGCCTCAACCAACTTAGCGTGCGAAACCGGAGGCAGCTAGCTAAAGATCAAGTTGGCTGGAGACGCTTCCCCTTCCATTTACGTGCGCCACCTGAGTCACGGTCATCCTTCATTGGAGTCCATCCGCTATACTCGTACATGACCCAACCATCTCAGTCGTTGGACCTTCACTCTACTGGCTAAGTCGATGTTGATGTACAGCCCGAACAGTTCGTCGTTGTATCTCCTCCTCCACTCCCTGTCTACGCAGACGAGACCGAAAATCAGCTGAAGAATTTTGCTCTCAAAGTAGACAACTTGGCTGCTCATCTATAATATTTTTGATAAAGTGATAAAGCTGGACTGGGATTATTAAGGCCTTATATTTTTAGAGAGAGGGCTTTGCTAGTCAATTTTGCCCAAAGAAGCAGCGATTGGCAAAAGTTATTCTTCGTATACAAAGTACTTAACTACCTCTGCCGATCGTGACATTCTGTCCGAGACATCGGTATTGGGTGTCCTTTCTGGTTGATAGCATATGCTTGGTTTGGCCCTCAGTGACCGTTAAATAAACCAATCTTTGCCGATGCATAACGTCTCAATATCCGCGACAGCGCTACTCACATCACGTTGTTTTCATCCGATTATGTCAGTATCATCGGGGTATGCGAGTAGTTGGACGGACTTTTGACTTCTGTGGGCGAGTGAGTTTAGCACTATTCTTTCAAGAATGATGTTAAAAAAATCGCATGACAACGTGTCGCCTTATCTAAATCCTTTTTTTACATTAAAGGCCTCGGTGAGTTTTCTACTGATCTTGGAGCAACGTGCATTCTCCATCTTCATCCTGCACAAACGGTCGAGTTTGGCAGGGATGCCAAAACTAGACATTGATCTGTATAGTTCATCTCTAAATATTCTGTCTTCTGCTTCCTTAACATCAATGAATAGGTGGTGTGTATCAATTTGGAGCTCATGGGGATTTTCTTTTTCAGATTTGTCTGACTTAAGCTTAGATATGGCTATCTTCACTTCATACAGGTTGAGTGGACGAAAGTTTTGGTATACATCATCCAGATTGGAAGATTCATTCTGTCTGACGGGGGTATTAGGTTTGTCATCACCGTTATACAGTCTACAGAAATGCTCTTTCCAAATCCTCATCATCGGCTGCGACTCTACTATGACCATCCTTTGTTCCTCTATATAGGCTTCGGTTCGGGGTTTGTATCCGTGGCATAAGGGAACGTTGAACGGAAAAAGCATTTAGCGATCTTTTGCGATTGTAGCCGTCAGACGTCGAACTAATACTGTAAGGATACAGTATTAGCTTGCGATGTTCGGGATATTCGCAACCGTACTTTGGCTACAACAAGGTAATAGTCCGAGTCGATGTTGTCCCCTCAGAAACTTTAGAAATCCATAATACTGGAGGGCTGCCTTACGTCGATTGCAATATTGTCAATATGGTTGATGGTTGATTGCCCCGGAGAACTTCACATCCCTTCACGGGAACCGCGTGCTGGCTACGAAAATGTTTCGTTCCTCCGCAAGGTTGATTAGCCTGAATCCGTTATCGAAGGTAGTGCCATGTAGGCTATACTATTCAACAGTACTGCCAAAGATGCCCTCTTTTCCTAGCTTTGCATTAAAGTCACCGATGACAATTTCAGTGTCATAGCTAGGGAATTGTGCTCGTTAGTCTTGTCTAAGAGCTGGTAGAAGTCATCTTTGATGTCGTCACTTTTACCTCTGTGGACTCGTGCGTGCATATAAGGCTAATGTT
This sequence comes from Volucella bombylans, assembly GCA_949129095.1. Taxonomy (NCBI): domain Eukaryota; kingdom Metazoa; phylum Arthropoda; class Insecta; order Diptera; family Syrphidae; genus Volucella; species Volucella bombylans. The sequence continues at coordinate 332,517,675 of OX422140.1, read as the reverse complement.
GGAAAATTTTAGCCCTAATACGTATCACTTGCTCGTTCACGTGCCGGAAACTAAAGATTTCATTCAAGTCTGCTTTTAACAACGACTCCGCATCCGTCGATAACAATCTCTGTAGTAGATGTCGCAGTTTTACATCCTTTTTCTGTCCCCATCGCATTTTTTGGATGGCGGCAACATTTGCTTTCCACGAGCTCAGGACCTCCCCTAGTTGTACGTCGCCTATAAAGGGACCTAACATTTCGCGTGAAGATCCGAAGTTCATTGCCATTGTTTCATTTTCAGGGATTGTAGTTGCATCGTAACTACATATTTTTCCTTTGGAACCTTAATTACCCCGGCGGCACAACTCTCAATCTGGAGGGCCATTTCTATTAAGATACCCCTAGGATAAGAGGTCGGTTGATTGCATCTGGGGAATTCATCCACTGTCCCGTTTATATAGCTATAAAGCTGCTATTACCGCAATCCAAGAAGTGCAATTGGATATGTCGGGCAAAAAGTGGATGAATCTATCAAATCTACTACTTCGACTGTTACAAAGAAAGAAGACGACGCGTTATTTGGATGTGGATTTGCTATTAAAGGCAGACTTGAGTAAAGAGTCTTCAACTTTTGGCGTGGTGAATTTGAAAATATAAACCAAATAAGCCAAACGTTACAAAACCAAAAGTCGAATCTTCTTCTCTCTCTCCTCATCTCTCTTTTTTACAGACCCACCGCTTTTAAGTCCATTCTTTCATTGAAACGCTCATGACATATCTCGAAACATGAAAACTCCTCAATGACCAATAGTACGATTTTCTTAGCAACAGGTTCACTGCTGATTTGATGGCATGTCTCACCAAAAAGTGGAACCAGGGCGTATCTGGCGAAATCAAGATTTGTTGCATCAGGCTCTTTTGTCGAAAATGCGTGCATTTGAGATAGATACATCTCTTCATCAATGGATCAGAAATTACCTTTCGGAACTAATAATTCCAGTTGTCTCAGACAAGTCTGATATCCACAAAATTAATGCTGGTGTGCCACCGAAATAACGTCCCTGCTATTTATCTGTAGAACAGGAACGGCAGCGCATGTTAATCTCATTAAATTCTGATATTAGGTTCTGATATTCGAAGTCGAAAAGCTTTCCATTCTCAGCATGTGTGTAAATGGCAACATACGTTGGAATGACCACATATTTGATGTCTCTAAAAATGCTGCGAAATGTCTAGGTTTCCTCCAGCGACGTAAGAAATACTTCACCCACTCTGATCAGGCGTCAATATATAAGGCACTTATCAAATGATCACATTTGATCAGGTGCTCCCAAGACCTCACTCTATCTGCTACATGGGATTCAAAATTTGGCGATAAAACTCATTGGTGATGCTAATATTATACAGTCAATTGACAATCTTGAACACCTACATAATGTCTCCTACAACTCCCTATCGCTGTTTTCACCACCAGTGCTCCAATAAAATTGGCGGTAGCAATCTGCCCCTTTAAACTTGGAACCGTAGAACCCGTCAGTTTACCCTCAAGCTCACTTTCGGATGTACTCTGCAGTATCGCGATTCTTTCCTAAGCCGCACCACTTGCTTTTGGAATACCCTGCTTTTTAGTCATTATAACTTGCAAACATTTAAGGCCAACGTACATCGGTACAACATTTTAAGGTTACTCAAAATACCTTTCCCCATTTTTGAAAGCAACTTCTCAAACATAGAGAACTAGATGGTCAACGATATCAGAGTTTATCTACATATACTCGTATGAGTACACTGATGGCTGGAAAACGAACTAAGAGGCGTATTGTTCGAAAAACTCGCACCGAATGCCTCTTTTAACCTTCCTGTTATATACTGTTAAAACGTATTTCGGGCAAAAATGTTGGTATTTGGAGAGGCTATTTTTTGACTCAGGTGATATCTGCAGTTGCACCCATAGCCAAGCAGCTATTAAATCTCTGAAGTCGATTTTGACAACGTAGAAGCTAGTTTCAAGTCGTTCCTTATACCACAAACTATTGGCCAAACTGCTTACAATCCATATCTTTTGAGTGCTTAGATACCAAGATATTTGGAGAAAGGCTGATGAACTTGCTTTAGTACTATGTAGATATCCAGCAAAACTCTTCAATATGCCATTGTCTACCGCAGACGTCAACAACATGTGGTCATATTGCTGCACTTCCATCAAGGAGGCGGCCGAAAACATCTTAGGCTATCAATCACTCTAGAAAAGAAATCAAACGCTGCAAAGCATCACCAGAGCATCGTGGGATAAGAATAGGTCCGGAAGAATTGAGTAGAAAAGCCTTTGCTCACGGATATTGAAAATTGCTGAAGAAGGAAAGACACCAGCAGCTTTTCTAAAAATGCCAAAAACCTAGCCAATGGCTTTAAAACGGGTCTCCAAGCACTTCGAAATTGCGAAGATAATTTCGTCACTGGTGAGCAGGAAATTGTGGATGTATTTAAGCAACACTTCCAGCAGTTGCTTAATGTCATGTCCTTATGGACATGAGAGAGTGATAGGGCAAGAAGAATATACATTTCCAGTCGAAGAGTTCGTTCTCCCGCCCAGCTTAGAATAAGTCGGCACAAAAGTTGAAGAACAACAAAGCCGCTGACTCGGATGGCCTCCCATCTGAGCTCTTCAAAGCCGGAAGCAATGTCTTGACAAGAAGTATGCACTAAATCATTTACAAAGCATGGGAGGACGAAAGCATGCCCGACGACTGAAATATCAGTTCCACCTGTCCCATTTACAATACAACAAGGGCGATCCTATGTCCTATAATAACTATCGAGGCATATCCCTACTTAACGTCGCCTATAAGATCCTACCCAGCTTCCGGCCCGGAAAATCGACATCAGACCAACGAGTTCCATATCGACACACACCACCTCTTCATCGACTTCAAAGCCGCATATGACAGCATCCATCGCACTGAGCTATATAATGCGGTGGTCGAATTCGGGATCCAGGGAAAACTGATCCGGATGTGTTGCACAACACTTCAAAACTCGCGACGCGCCATGCAGTGTGGAAGTAGAACTTCCGAATTATTCCAAACCTGCAAACCTGGATTTCGGCAAGGAGACGCTCTGTCGTGTGACTTCTTCAATTCAGTTGATCAGATAGTACGACGGGCAAAAGTCAACACGGAAGGTAGTATTTTCTCCAAGTCCGTCCAGCTTCTGGGATAAGCGGATGATACGAGTATTGATATAATCGCACGTCCCAGCGTGCTGTAATTGAAGCCTTTTCGACAATTGAATAAGAGGCTAATTGAATTCGTCTTAAAGTGAAGGAGTAAAAATATGCTGTGGACTAAAACCCGTTCCGCCGCACATCACCTAGGACAAAATGTCACTATCGACAGCTCCAAGTTTGAGGTAGTCAGTCAGTTCATCTAACTCGAGGTAAATGTTAACTCCACAAACGACATCAAGTTGGAAATTCGACGAAGAGTAACCCAAGGCAAATGTTTGCTACTTCGGTCTGTCGAAACAAGTTGGGTCAAAACTCTTTACGCAAAGAGTCAAAATCATGCTCTGCAAAATGTTAATCTTGCCAGTTCTGCTTTACGGAGCCGAAAGTTGGACGATAAGTAGGACCGTGGAACAAGTTTCAGGCTCCTTGTGAGGAGGGCGTATGGAGAAGAAGACACAATCTTTTTGTTTGTTATTTAATTTTTTTTTTTATTTAACGTAGTAACTGGACTCATTAATAATGTCGTGAGGTGGCCTGCCATCGACTGTGCAACCAACGCTGTGAGCCGTTCCCAAGATTTCTTTGCAGACTCCTGCCATATTTCTCGCCATGGAGCGCGGGCGCATAGTATTAGCTACCGTTAAGATATCATCAAAGGAAATGTTCCCACTGTGCTTGATGTTCTTCTGCTTCTTCTGCTGATGGCACAACACTGATAGCAGCCTTACGATTTTGGATTGTAAGACACACAGTAATCTTCAATCCTTTCCAGTCTTCAATCCTTTGCGATGTCATCCCCAACCTTTTTAGGCGATAATCCCAAAGGAACGATCTTTGGAGCAAGAGAAGACGTCGCACCAACTTACCACTGACGCATCGCAAGTACACTAGCTTAATTTCAGTTGGATCGAATTTTGGAGGCATTGTGGTTCGTTATAATCTAGCCAATCTCGCGAACTCTATGAGCTGTACAAAGATGTGGACATACAACAGAACGCAAAAATCCGTCAACTTCATTGGCTCGGCCACATCCACATGCTCCAGCTAAGAGGGTCATCGAATCCAAACCACCAGGTTCGAGAAGAAAAGGAAGACCTAACTTCCGGTTTAAAGATTACTCGATGGGGGATTTAAGGCAGCTTGGTCTTTCCATGGAAGCAGCACGCCCAGTACTGTAATGGATGGAAGGCTACAGTTATTCAGGCCTTATCGCTTTAAGAGTCGCCAGTCTGATAAGGAAGATATCCATCTATTTTCAAAGGGTATATGAGTGTCATTTGCTAGTTATACTCATAGTCAAACTTGGTGCGATAGACAAAATCAGTGAAAAGTTGTTAGGTAACACAATCCGCAATTTATGAGACTGATCTGGGCTAAGTTTGCTTGGAGAAGTACAAGAGTATCTTGCTTGTTAAGCGGTGGTCTTAGTGGTAATAGGCTATTGATAGACATATGAATGGAAATGCCCTCTCTTATTACTGTGTAACTATGAATTGTTCTGTTCAAAAGGGAAAGAAAATGTCATTTTGGCGAGGGTTTCTTTAGAAATCTTGTAGAACTGTTTGAAACAACTCTCACTGGGCTTTTAAGCATATTTGACTCAAGTAGATGAACATGATGTTCTGTTCTTTGCATTAGGCGTGAGGATATTGGGGTACTGTGGTGTTAAAAAGACGCATCTGGCCTGAATGCACCTCTGTCATTGCACTTGAAATTTAATCTAACTTTGGTGCGTTCATTTCATGGTATTGAATGTTGTACTAGGAGCGAACATTAGCTATTCTCTTGGCCAGAAGGAAGCTTTTCTAATAAAGTCAAATTTTAGAAGTAATCCTGGATACGTCGATGATTATTTGAATATTTTTGGATATTTTGGGCGGGATTACGAGTAGCTATGTTATTAATTATTAATGGAGAATAATTTTCTTTCATTTAATTGGCCAGTTTCACTTACCACTGAATAGTTGTCAAGCGTTCGACAAATGAATTGAACCGCTTAAACACCGATTTCGGATGAAAAGCCCAAAGTATCGGTGGGCGATCTGCTTCCGTGAAATATTGTGCCAAATGCTCTCGGTAATAGTCGAAAAGCTCTTTAAAGAATTTTAAAATTTGAATCGAAAGTGTCAAACGTTGCATAGCTTCGTCGATATCAGTGTGGAATATCGATGAAGGATCCAAGAAGCGTTTTGCCTGAAAGAAAAATAAAATTCAGTTCTCACAATGACGTCATGTATTCCACTATACACTACTTGTTTACCTGATAAATGATTAAATTACACATTTGCTTGAGTAGAACGGTTATCTTAGATGAATGGCAATAGTATCTAGAGTTGCCCCAGACACAACAAACAATGTGCATAAGTGGAATAAGAAGCGGCTTCGACTCGGAAAAGTCGATTTCCTCTAAAGTGGCTAATTGCTTTTTTACTGGTGTTAGGAATAAGGTGATGTCCTTTGCTTCGGCTAAGGCTGCAATTTAAGAAAATGTATGTGCATACCTCCAAGGGAGGATTTTTTTTAAAAGGGATAATAATACAACTTACCTGTGACAACGTTTTTAAAGAGTTGCTGAAAGCTTGGAAAATATGCGCTCATTGAGAATTCTAGAATTAACGCCATCGACCGGATTCTCTCATTCCTCAGTTGGTCGAAGATGAAAGACAAGTTATTCAAGCGATTGTTCCAAAAAGCGATTTCTATTAACAAAAAAAAAAAAAAAGATTTAACAACTCGTGAAATAAGAAGGATGCATTTTTAAGTCTCTGTTTTTCTCAATAGAATGGTCTTACGTTCTTGCCAAGAGCATAAGGGAAGTGTACCATATCATTTACATTTATTACATTTATGCCCAAGGCAAAGTTTGCAAGAACTAATGCCGCCTGAGCTGATGTTATAAAGGGTTTTCCAATAGGCACTTGACAACTTTGAATTTAATTTGTGAACGCACTCTTTCACTAATCATCAATCTGTCACTATCAATTTATTCAGTAAACTCAACATTTTCATCATGGTAAAGTACACTAACGAGCAACGTCTGCAAATTATAAAAATTTTCTACCGAAATTCGGAATCGGTGACTGCAACTTTAAGAACGTTAACTCCAATTTTCGGTCGTAATTCTCGCCCCAGTAGACAGGCAATAACAAGTTTAGTGCACAAATTTGAGTCTACATATTCGTTGTGTGATGTTGCCGTGTCAGTGAACAACGGCTTGGTCGAAATGTCGAAAATATCGCTGCTGTTCAGGCGTCCGTAGCAAACAATCCAAATCAGTCAAACCACATTATGGCGTATTTTGCGAAGGATCTTGGTTTACACCCATACAAGATCAAGCTGACTCAAGAATTGATGCCGATGGACCATTTGAAGCCATGTACGTTCCCCGATTGGGTTCTGGAGATGATGAATTTCATCGCAAAATCATCTTCAGTGACGAAGCTCATTTTTGGCTCAATGGGTTCGTCAATAAGCAAAATATGCGTTATTTGTCGGGTCAAAATCCACATGTGCTTCATGAATCACCACATCATCATCACCACATGGTGCGGTTTGCATGCCAGCGGCGTTATTGGGCCATATTTTTTCGTCGACGATAACGATCGTCACGTTATTGTGAATGGTCAGCGTTATCGCGCCATGATCACCGATTATTTTTGGCCCAAATTGGAAGATGTGGACTTGGACGACATGTGGTTTCAACGGGATGATGCCACAAGCCACACAGCACACGCTACAATCGATTTATTGAAGAGTAAGTATGGTGAGCGTGTTATCTCAAGAAATGGACCAGTCGATTGGCCGCCTAGTTCGTGCGATTTAACGCCGCTTGACTATTTTCTGTGGGGCTACGTTAAGTCATTGGTTTATGCCAACACGCCGAAGACGTTGGAAGAGCTCAGAGTCAACATTGAACGCGAAATAGCAGCCGTTCATGTGTGGCCGAGTCGTTGAAAATTGGGTCCAACGAATCGACCGCTGCAAATGTGCCCGCGGTGGCCATATGAACGAAGTCTAGTTCCATTTATAAATGTTTTGATTGTACTTCAAGCCGATAATAAAGTTTTTGAAATATCTCAAATGGTTTGCGTTTTATTTAAAAAAAAAGTTGTCTAGTCTGTGATGTTATCAGACGATTAGATTCAACACTTGACAGCTTGAGAGTTCACTGGCTTTACTTAGTCACGCGCTCCGCCCATTCGCCTGGCTGTCGACACACGTGTAACATCACACCACAAACGTTAAAATCATTTTGTATTTCTTTTTCCTAACTTAAAATAAATAATAAATGAATTTATAATTAAATTACACATCATACAGGCGACGAGTACTTTTTAATAAAAAAAGAAAAAACAGCGGAGATTGCAGCAAAGAAATTGAATTTGTATATGCTACGATACATTAAGTTCAGCCGAAACCTTTATTGATTGCTTTGAAGCACGATGTCGTGCGTATGGCCTAGACAAATACAAAGAAGAACCCGAGTACGCTAGTGCAAAACGAGAATTGTTTCTATCCATTTTAAAACCTGAACCATACCGAGAGATCAAAGTGGCATTTTCAGACGCCACAGAGAAATTTGAAAAGCAAACGTACGAGGAAATCAAAACAAAATTCATTCGTCTATACCAAATCAAAACTACTAGATTTAAGGCTCTTACTACGTTCTGGAATAGTGTCAGGAACAAAAACCAATCATTTGAAGCATATGCAAATCGTTTGAAGGAAATCAGTCGAGATTGCGGTTATGAGGGCACGTTGCTGGATCGTCAGTTAAGAGACAGGTTTGCAACAGGTTTACAAACACAAGCGATTAGAAATTGAGTTAAAACAAAAGTGGCCAGATTTGAAAACAACAGACGTGAACGGAGAACGGGAAGTTTCATTCGCCGAAATTTTTTGCAGCGGCATTGTCAAGGGAAGCAGCGGAGAGGGATCTGGATACTCTAAGTGATAACGAATCATCGGTTAAACGCTTGGCAAAGGAAAAAAAACAATTAGACAAGAAACAAAAAATTAGAGAGCTAAATCACAATTAATGTAAATCTTGTGGGTGGAAGGAGGGACATACACGAAAATTGTGCCGGGCCAGAGAGCATACTTGTGAAGCTTGTGGGGTAAAGGGACACTATGAACACACATGAAGCCAAGTACATAGTCACATCAGACAGAAGTGAGCAGTCAAACAGTGACGACGAGCAAATTTTTAATATCAAACGAAAAAGCCACAGCAAACAAATCGATTTGAAAATTAATGGACATAATTGTACAATGGACTGGGACTCAGGAGCATCTGTTTCCATCATCAATTCAAAATTTTGGGTCAAGGTCGGATCTCCAAAGCTAACAAATGGACCACAATTAAAAACATATGGTAACTACAGACTTCAATTCAAAGGAAAGTGCAAAGTGACCGTGGAAGTGGCTGAACAAGTAAGAACATTGCCGGTGGTTGTAGTTGAAAAGACAACACCAATGCTATTTGAGCTTCCATGGTGTGAAGCTTTTGGAATGCAGTTCCCAAAAGAAGTTTATTCCTTGCAAGCTACACACGATAAGAGTAACAATTATTTGGCCTACACTTCAACAACTGACAGTGATTTCAAGCTCTATTGAGAAAACATGTAAAGCTGTTCGAGAACTCAAAGAAGCCGATCAGGGACTTTCAGGTAAAAATTCATATAACAGACAATGCTAAACCTAGCCATTTTCCAGCTAGACCCATTAAGTTTGGAATACAGCACAATATTGAGATGGAGCTAAACCGACTTGTGGAGAAAGGTATAATCTCTCCAGTGGACCCCAATGACGTACCAGTAGAATGGGCTACACTGACAGTCAATGTGCCGAAAAAAGACGGCCAAATTCGTATTTGTGGCGACTTTAGACCAACGATCAATCCAGTTCTTGTAAAAGATACACATCCGGTTCCACTTTTCGACCAACTTCGAAGGCAATTAGCATACGGTGAGAAGTACTCAAATATCGATTTGAAGGACGCGTACCTACAGTTTGAAATAGCGCCAGCTTCGAGAAAGTATCTGATTATTTCAACTCACGTAGGGTATTTCCAATATAACCGTTTGCCATTTGGGTTAGCTAATACACCAGCGATTTTTCAACGCTACCTGGAGCGACTTTTATCCGGTATTCCACATACTGCTGTATATTTTGATGACATTGCAGTCACTGGAGCGAATGACAAAGAACACCTTCAAAACCTAGCATTTGTATTTGAAAGATTGAAGAATGCTGGTTTTGTTATCCAACGCAGTAAGTGCACATTTTTTAAACCTACAATTGAATACCTAGGTCACACGTTTTGTAAGACGGGTATATTGCCAGTCGTTCATAAACCTCTGTAGAGATCAGACGTGATTCGGCTTTTCTTGTGAGTGATTAAAAAAATACAAAATATCAAAAAATAAAAAAAATAAATTAGAAATAAACAATGCTTCGGTGGCGCGTTTATAGTGGTGTCCGGCTGATAAAGCAGGGATCGTGGGTTCGATTCTCGTAAAGAGTCATCGACTTTTTATTTTTAAAAATTTAATCAAACAGACAATTACATTCATAAATTGAATACGAATGTGAATCTGACAATGAGCGAGAACAAGCGGCCCGCTATTCCAATAGCGGGACCTGCAGATGGCAAGATGTCACCAGAAAATGTGGCAAGAAAGAGAAGGACGAGGCTTAAGACACCTCCAAATCCAAATCCTGTAAGACGCCCCACCCTGTCAGCTACTGAAAAGTTGCCTGGTAGAGGAAGGGAAGTGGCGCCGAAAGCGACAACAAAGGTGGCAGCTGAGTCAGACAAAGAAGAACATCCATATATGTCTGATGGTGGGGGTGAGAATGGTTTCCAATTTCTGGCGGCGACAGAGTCTGATGATGAAGACGAAGAAGTGCATGCGATTAAAAGCACAATTAAAGAACTGCAACAACAAGTACTTGGCATTAAAGCCAATCAAGTGGCGAGAAGGCAGATTGAGCAACAACAACTCCTGAGTTCTCATCAACAGCCTACTTGTAGCGAACAGAATCCGCTACAACAACAAAAACCAGCACAAGTGCCAACGAAAAAACAAGCACATACACAACAAAGGCAAAATATACAACAACAAAAATCACAAGCGCAGCAACAACAACAGCATCAACAGCACAAGTCCCAAAATCAGCAGCAGCAGCAGGAGCAGGAGCAGCAGCAGCAGCAGCAAAATCAGCAACAACAACAGCAGAAACACCAGAAACAACAACAACAGCAGAAAGTCAACAGACAGAAAGTACCTCCAATTAATACTTACAAATTGGAATTAAAAGACACCAATTGAACTGAAAACATTTTACAATGTGTTCGCTGCCAAAGGTTCGGGCACGCCGCGTCGAACTGCGAAATGCAGCCTCGATGCGTGAAGTGCGGAAAGAACCACAAGTCCGAGGAATGCGCTCTGGGTAAGGACGGAGCGTCTGAAAAAAGCCAACTTTCTTGTGCTTTATGTAGGAACACGGGACACACAGCAAATTATCGGGGTTGTCCCAAATTCCAGTACATCAAAAGAATAAATCTGGCCAGGCAGCAGAAAGTGGAAGTTAAACGTCCACCCGTGCATTTGCAAACTCCAGCCGTTACTCCCCATATTACCTACGCCCAAATGGCGGCAGGTAGGGGAAATACGGTACAGCAAGCGAAGGTTGCTTCTCAGGCTTCAGAGCCCAGAGCGCCTGAGCCAGTACCTGACATGCTAGCTATCTTGCTCTCTATCCAGGGGCAGATAGCTCAGCTACAACGTCATTTAACTGAACAGACCGCGCGGGTGAATCAAGTATACGCACTGCTGCCTGGCCTAACGCAACTTATGCCGTAATGGGTACGTACGTGGCGTAGCAAACCCTGAAGGTCCTTGCTGTGAATGTGAATTCACTGATTAGGTTCGAACGACGAGCCGCACTATTTATGTTGCTTAAAGACCAAGCCCCCGATGTGCTTTTGGTGAGCGAAACTAAGCTTACCAAGAGACACAAAATGAGGCACAGAAGATACAAAATAGTACGGAGAAACCGACCTAACTCCATTCAGGGAGGAGGCGTTGCGATTTTCGTACGAAAAGGTATACGTTTTAAAAGAGTATACAGTCGTGTAGTACGTAGGTTCCAGGTGCTGGAAGCATGCATCGTGTATATCCCCCTCCGTAGTGGAAAGCGGTTGTACGTGGTGGCTGTCTATGCACCTAAGGCTACTCAATCCACTTTATTTATCTCAGAGCTCGAGACGCTTTTTCGATTCCTGAGGCTGGAATTGGAAGACAACTACTTTATTTCAAAGCCAAAAATAGTGATTGGGGAAATAATACACCAAATACTAGAGGGAACCTACTATTTAAATGGTGGGGTCAGCACAGTGTGATGTATCGACTCGAGCTAAACGCGACGGATAGTCCGTCGTTTCCCAGACACGGATCCTATTTGAATCTTCTGCGGTTCTCCACTAACCAACAAACTACAAACTCTCTACGCACTTTCGTGTATGACAGTGACCATTGCGGTCTCAGCACCGAAATAACTGTTCCCAACGAAATTGCGGAATTGGATGAGTTTGTCCAAAGGCATTCCTACAATTATAGTACGGTGCGTTGGACACACTTCACCAGAACACTGACTAGAGCACTTTCCTCGAATTCGCTCTACCCACCGTTCAACAGAAATCTGTCAAACGAGGAGATTGACAGGTATCTAAGACTAATGGACGAGACAATCAAACGAACAATGGACAAAACGATACCGCGGTATCAACACACTGACGAAGAAGACTTATTCCGCAACGCAACTATTGACGCACTGCACCGACATAAAAGTAGACTGCTGTCAAGACTAAAAACCTTGTACAGACGGTTTACAGACAGACATAACCCGGAGATCATGACACTGAAGTCGTCGATTAAAAACCTCCAAACATTAATAAAGGAAAATTACAGAAATTCTGTAAGTTTGTATTGGAACAATAAAATTCGGGCTTTAAACACCAGCAACCCGAATATGTTCCCGCAAATAAATAAAATATTTTGGAGAAATAATCAGAACGACCTTCCATGTCTTAAAATCGCCCGAACGACGAACAAATACTTGTACCAGCAGGCGTAGATCCAAATGAGGCTGTTGATGATGACAACTTCTTTGTGATCGAGGATCCGCAGGAGCAGGTAGAGGCTATAGGAGCGACTTTCCAGGAAGTGTACAAGGCGAATGTTATCATTGGCCCGAACCAAGATCTGGAAAATCGAGTCCTTGTGCACAATTTCTACCTTCGAAATGAAATTGTGAATTGGCGATTCGAGAGCTCGGGTTTCACCCAGTTCAGTGACGAGAATATGGCAAACTAATGTCATCACTAACGATAGGGTACTACCCCCGTTCATTTCGAAGGAAGAGCTCCAAACGATCTTCGAATCACTTAGAAGTAAGAAATCAGTGGGAACCGATGAAATACCGAACATTGTGCTTCGACATCTCCCTCTAGAAGCGGTTAACATTTATACCACCCTGTTTAATAATGCAATGAATAATGCACATTATCCAGCGCATTGGAAAACTGCGGTGGTACATCCCATCCCCAAAAGGGATAAAGATACTTCCAATCCGGCGAATCTCCGCTCGATTAGTCTTCTTCCAAACATCAGTAAGGTTTTCGAGAAGGTGATCAATAGAGTCCTGACTAAGTGGGTTGAGGACAAACATATAGTTCCGGATAATCAATTCGGTTTCAAGGCGGGGCATGATATCATTCATGCTGCGATGTGACTTCTGCTGGAACATTTAACATTAAAAACGGTCTGCAACAAGGTGCGGTAAATTCGCCGATCCTATTCAACATTTACACGAGTGATCTGATAGGTTCACTTCACCATGCCATAGCGTACGCAGACGACATAATCGCGTACAGATCAGGTCCAAAGATTGAGGTCATTAATATACTTTTGCAACGTGACTTCGACAAAATTAAGCGATATTGCGATGACTGGAAGTTGAAAATCAACTTTCAGAAGTCGGAAACCATTCTGTTTAGGACGCCTTTGTCTGGGGCCTCTAGGGATACCAGAAAGAATTGGCGAAAGTTCTCGATCGTGGTGCAGCACGGGCAGCCACTTGCTTGTCGAAATGTAGTCAGATACCTTGGGATCTGGCTAGATCAATTTCTGTATTTTAACAAACATATAGATGTTGCTCTGGCCAGAGCTAAAGGTGCTTTTGCCCTTACAAAGAGACTGTTTTATAACAGCCAACTCGATGCGAGGATGAAGGTAATCTGCTGCATGGCCCTTATCAGGCCCATGCTTGTATTTGGATGTCCCGTGTGGTTCAACGTGAGAGCAAGCTTATTGGAAAAGATTCGGGTGTTTGAGAGGGCTTGTCTTAGGACTTGTCTTCGCTTATAGAGAACACCAGAGTCTGAGTACATAAAATTCTATCCTAATGAGGTGTTATACAATAGGGCGAACCTAATAAGAGTGGACAATTTCGTCATTAAGTTGACTCGAAGGCACGTTGCAAGAGCAATGGCCTCATCAAACAACCTGATCTCCGGGGCTTACTACTCCAATTATATGTATCACGAGAGAATTCGCTTTAACGGTTTTATTCCTCCAGAAGCGTTCCTGTATTTAGATAGCAAAGGTCTGATCCAGGACAGATTGGCGGTGCCGCTAATCTTCCACGCTCGAACAGCTGCGGACAGGCGACTTAACTACGACAGAGACGTCGCACATGGCAGTGCGGAGCGTCTCCGGTTCAGTAGGGCGGTAGGGAGTCGCGACAGGAGGGATGTTGCTCAGCATCACCAACAATTTTGGTGGCTTTTTGAAGGGGAGGGTGCTTCGTCGTCGAACTCCTCCAGTGATAGTTAGCTTCATGTGAAGCAAGGTGGGCCAGCCTATTTTTTTTTTGTTTAGCCATGGCATAGTTTTAGGTAGGTTTAAGTTAGATTTAAAAAAAAAAAAATAAAAAAAAAAATATATATATATATATACATACATATATTTATATATTATGTATATATATATATTATGTATGTATATATATGTATGTATGTATGCATTAGATGTAAGTAGGTTAAGTAGGTTAAGATTTATTTTTAGGTAGCTTTAGGCTTTTAGTTTTAAGTTTTATAAAAAATTTAAAAAAAAAAGCCCATATACTAAGTTTTTGCTTAAAATTTATTTTCTTAGTTTTTGTATTAATAAATGTAAGAATAGAAATAAAATTAGACTGTAAGTTTCGTCGAAAGACATAGTTTAAGTGTTAGGTTTAACTTAGAGTGCCCGCATGGGGCCAGTAAGTTAGAATAAGATATTTTTAAGTAATTTAAGCTAATTTTTAAGCGTTTTTTGTTTTAGCATATACGAATAATTTAAGTTATATAAATAAAAATGCATATAAAATTAAAAAATGACGGGTATAATGCCCTCCGAATCAAAGCTGGCAGCAATTAAAAATGCACCCACTCCCACAAACAAAACTGAACTGAGGTCATTCCTCGGAATGCTAAATTTTTACGAGAGATTTGTCCCAAACTTGCATGGGATTTGCGCCTGTTTGCACTCAGCCACAAAAGCAAACATCCATTGGAAATGGGGTCAACGAGAACAGCAAGCATTTGAGGATATCAAAGAAAAATTTTCACAGTTAGTTACCCTTGTTCCTTTCGACAACACGAAAAAGTTATTCTTGGCTTGCGATGCCTCGGAAGCAGGTCTTGGTGCAGTTCTTTTTCACCGTGATAAAACATATGAGTTACCAATTACATTCGCATCTCGCAAACTTTCAGATGCTAAAACCAAGTATTCCGTTATTGAAGCGATGGCGATATTTTTTGCGGCAAGAAAATTTGGTCAATTCCTACGAGGAACGCGGTTCACTCTTATCACGGATCACAAACCGCTTAAGCATCTTTTTGGGAGGGTACGACAACTTTCAAAACTAGTCAACAACCGATTAACACGTTGGGCTCTATACGTTGGACAATACGACTACGACATCGAGTATCGGAAAGGGACATTTAATATAGTCGCTGATTGTTTATCACGCCTTCCTGACTCCAAAGAGAAGATGTCAACTGAAGAAAGCATCATATGTAACATCAGCCAGGTACAACATAAGAGAAATACTTTGATTTGCAACTTACGGAAACAGAACTAAGAAGGGCAACAAAAAACGACAAGACCTTAAGCAGTATAATATGGTGTGTTGAAAAAAAAACTGGCAACTCTCAACAGTAAACCCTGAGATGAAGCCGTACTTTGATAAACGCAACGAACTCTCAGTGGAAAACGGAATTGTGTTGTGGCAAGGTCGAATGATTATTCCGGTGGCATTTAGAAAGAGCATTTTGGAACAGCTACACAAGGGCCATCCAGGGATCGTTGCTATGCGTGCTTTAGCTAGGTATTATGTATGGTGGAACAACATCGACCAAGACATTGACAGCTTTGTAAAAAAATGCCAGAACTGCCAAGTAAATCGTCCAAATGCAACTGAGTTTCATGTGTACTCCTGGTCTATTCCAGAACAAGTATGGGAGAGGTTACATATCGATTTCGCAGGTCCTTTTAAAAACAAAACTTGGCTTATTGTCGTAGATGCTTTATCTAAATGGGTGGAAGTCAAGCATATGAAAGCTACAACTGCAGAAAGCTTATGTGACACGTTAGACGAAATCTTTTGCACCTTTGGACTACCAGCCATGATAATCTCAGATAATGGGCCTCAATTCACGGCAGATAGATTTCAAAATTGTTGTAATCAGCGGGCTATTAAACACGTCAAATCGTCCCCATACCATCCAAGGACCAATGGCTTGGCTGAGCGATTTGTAAGGACGTTTAAATTTAGAATGTTGGCCAGTAAATGCGATCCCGAAGAGGAGAAACAACAGCTACGCAATATACTTTCGTTACACCCCTCATGGAACGACGGAAAAATCTCCGACGGAGATGATGTTTGGACGACGTTCACGACTCATCTTTGACAACATTAGACCAAATATCAGGAGAAACATTCAATACAAACACATCAAACATGAAATTCATCAAAACTAAAAAAGGAAACAGAGAATTCAAACCAAATCAACATGTGTACTGCAAAACAAAACCAGAAAAACAGTGGAAACCAGCAAAGGTAATAGAACGGACTAACCGATATTCTTATATTATAGAAACAGCTGATGGTGTTCGAAGAAGACGGCACGCAGGTCACTTACGAAACAACGCGGATGATACACTACCTTTAAAAGAAGCGTTCTTAGCCGATATCATGCTGCCCAAATACCAACCTACTCCTGAGCTTCAACAACACTCGAACGTCTTGACACCAACTTCAAAACAACAAGAACACATTCAGGAGGGATCAGAGCCAACACCCAAGACGACAATTGCAGACAGTGAGGCACAGAAGACGCCAAGTGATAGCATATGCGACAAACCAATAGCAAGGAAGAGTACGCGTATTCGAAATAAGCCTGACCGTTTGATCTATCATCAGGCCACTTAACGAAGAAGGGAGGAATGTGATGTTATCAGATGATTAGGTTCAACACTTGACAGCTTGAGAGTTCAGTGGCTTTGCTTAGTCACGCGCTCCGGCCATTCGCCTGGTTGTCGACACACGTGTAACATCACACCACAAACGTTAAAATCATTTTGTATTTCTTTTTCCTAACTTAAAATAAATAATAAATGAATTTATAATTAAATTACACATCAAAGTCCTTATTGGAAAACCCTATAG
Organism: Volucella bombylans; assembly: GCA_949129095.1. NCBI lineage: Eukaryota > Metazoa > Arthropoda > Insecta > Diptera > Syrphidae > Volucella > Volucella bombylans. The sequence goes on along the minus strand of OX422140.1, from coordinate 332,500,689 downwards.
TTCCAAATAATCAATTTGGCTTCAGAAAGGGTCATTTGACCGAACATGCATCATTTATTTTACAAAATAAAGGGATACAAAATTTGAGATATAAAAAATGTACTGTTGGCTTAGACATAGACTGTGAAAAGGCCTTTGATTCTATTTGGCACAAAGATCTTTTATTTAAGCTAATACAATTAAACTGTCCGGGATTGTTAATACGAATATTACACAGTTTATTACGTAACAGAAGCTATTCAATTTTTATCGGCACGGATCACTCAGATTTTTTGAAAGTGTGTTCAGGTGTTGCACAAGGTACAATACTCGGTCCATTTTTATTCAACATTTTTCTATATGGTTTCCCGATCCCAAATCCTATGATATGCAACCAGGTGTTATTCTCTATGCTGATGATGCCGCTATATTGGCTTGTGACACTAGACTCCTTGCCGCTCTTAACATAATTAAAGAGAAAATTCCTTTGTTAGAGAACTATTATAAAAAAATGAGGACTGAATATTAACATCGATAAATGTGGTTTGATATGTTATCGAAACGCTAGTGGAAGGGGGCACTTCCTTGCCGTAAAAGAGAGAAAAACTTTATCACTACAGATATTTGGTAGGAATATTCCCTTGCGCACAGAAATTAAATATCTAGGCATTCACTATCATAACAGATTTCTTTTTAATAATCATGCTAGGACTGTCCTTGGTAAAGCAAAAAAAAAAACACTACTACATTCAAAACATATGTCAGGGAACACTAAATTACTTATGCATAAAACGCTCATCAGATCCCTGCTTGCCTACGGCTTTTCCTCATGGATTACAATTTCACCTACGGTTGCTAAAGTGCTGGAAAGTTTCGAGAGAAAAATATTGAGATTTTGCTCCGGTAGGTTTAGAAGACCAAATAAAAAATTGCATTCAAACAAAACTCTTTATAAATCAACCAAAGTAAATCCACTTATGTTTTATCAAATTGAACTTCTCCGCAAAAAACTGGAACGTATTAGTCATCACCCTAACCCGCTGGTTCAATCTTTATTTGATGCAAACATTAACGACAACGTCACTGATCATTATTATCTCTCACCATTCAATATACTCAACCTTGAATCTTCATCTCAGTTTAGACTAAATGCAAATGCAGGTCTTCTTGTGCCTTTTTATAACAAGGCATCCTCGTATAATTTAAGAGAATAGAACATTGCTATTGAAAAAGAAAGAGCTCTTAATCTCCTTTTGTGGTTATGTCATAATATAAACATTAAAGGGATTAGGGGCTATTTCACTTTCGTCCATAGCCTCACCTAAGGATTATACCCTACCAAAATTAGATTATTACCAATGTGTAATAACATATTATTCTCTAATAATCTCTCTACTTTAAGTTTTATTTTAGTTATAGTGTTTATGTCTTTAGCATGTATTAAGTACCGTCAACTTGGCAAACATTGACCGATTTCAAAATTTAAACAAATGCAGCAGTTTACCAAATTATATTTATTGGAACTTATCTTCTTTATATTAGGGGCTGTATTAATTGCTTTAATTTTCATTAAAACAAATAGTATAATTAAGGCTATTTTTTGGCAAAAAACTGGGTGGTTAATGTTTTCCTGTTTTTTATTAAGAGGTACAAAAATCTTAAACTAAAAAAGGAACACATTCACATTCTTTATTATTAAGAAAAACAAAGTTCAGTCGCTTTTTATGTGCGCATAAAATGGCAATTATTTGATCCACTGATAGATCGTCCTCGTCCGCATTTGGTCTATTGACATCTTCCTTCTGTTCAGAATCGTCTAAATACTCTACATTTTCAAAAATTTCTGCTTCGTCGTGTGTTGAATGGGAAGCAGCTTCATCGGCAACAGTTTTTCCAGGTTCAACCATTAGTTTTGACCTCTTTTTACGAGGACGAACCTCGTTGCTATCACTGTGACGCATTGATTTCAGTACCGATAATACTGCAGATGAAAGTGCTTTCCCAACATTGGCTTCACCACCATCATCATTCGATGGCAACCTGTTAAGGACTTCTAAAGGGTTAAACGGGAAAATAGCGCATTTTTTGAAGCCAGCAGAAAGATTGCCAAATGTTCCACCCTCATTGACAAATGAATTGATTAATTGCCTCAATAAATATGGAAAAACCTGTTTTGATAAATGTTGTGTTTTTCCTTTGAGAGTTTTTCCAGCTTTCCAAAATGAGTCTCCATTTTCGTTTTAAAGGGGCGAAAAATGCCACATCTAAAGGCTGACAAATGTGTGTTGAGTTTTTCGGTAAGGACACAAACTTTATGTTATTAGATACCCCCTGCTTCCACTACCTCAACAGAAAAATGGCTTGCCAAATTATCGCCAATTATGACAACCTCTTGCCCTAATAGTCTTGTCTCGGGAATAAGAGAATTAAGGAACCAGTCCTTAAATATAACAGCATCAAACCACCCTGACTTACTGCGGTTGAAGCGAGTTCTTGGAGGTCCACCTTGAACCCACGATTCCCATAAGTATGTAGCTTTGTACACAACATATGGTGGCAACAGTTTTCCACTTGCTGATCCACAAAACATAATGGATATGCTTGTTTTAGCGCTATCCATCACACGTTCTGGGTATTTTGTACCTTTTTTAAAAACACATTTCCTTGTTCCAGGGTCATCGCATAAATTTGTTTCGTCAAAGTTAAAAATTCTTTATTAAAAGTGATATCAAGAATAGGTTACTATTAATTACTTTCCATCATTATTAAACTTAAATTAATTTACCTCTCTGCAGAAAGCCATTCCCCACTTGACGATTACAAAGTAACTCCTAAGTTACTAAAGTACTTTTTTATGTCTTCCGAATTGATTTGGGTCTTGGAGGTCTTGATATTTTGGCATTGCCTCATTTCCTACCAGATATTATTTGACCCAATCAACACCTGATGATTGATGATTGATTCAATTACATACCAGTCCAGAAATTTGGTGGAAATCAGTTCACTAACTGTCACAAAATATTTAAAGTTTGGAGCATTTACAAAAACCGCCAACTAGTACCTTTGACAAATTCGATTTAAGTGCACTCAAACGAACTTTTATCCCTCTAACTTCTTTACTGCCATCTATTAATGAGTAGCACGTACTGAATATATAGTCAATGTTTATAGTTTATCTTCTAAAAGGTGGCGATAACATCTATTAAAAATTTAGGGAGGAAGAAAAGAGAGGTACAGAGTTCAAATTTTTGCAAGTTATAACGACCAGGAAATATAGAGATTGGCAGGGCATTCCATAAGCGAGTTGTACGGCTTAGGAATGAATCACGATATTTTAGAATACGTCCGAAACTGGGCTTGAGGGAATACTGATGAGCATTCATACCGAGACGGGTGTTACGGTTAAAAGTTTGAATGGGCGGAATGCTACTGGCGATTTTAGTGGAACCCTGGTGGTGGAAATAGCGATAAAACAAAGTGAGACAGGAGGAATTACGTCGGTGTTCGAGGGTGTCAAGTGATTGACTGGTATTAATATCATCAATAAGTTTTATCGCATGGTTTTGAATCCTATCTAGCAGGTGCAGAGATGATTTAGGAGCACCTGACCAGATGTGGGCGTTGTATTCCAATTTTGGGCGGATGAATGCCTTATATATTGAGGCTAGATCAGAGGGGGTAAAGTATTTCTTACATCGCTTGAATAAAACTGGAAATTTCGCAGCATTTTTGGCGATATCAAATATGTGGTCATTCCAATATAAGTTGTCATTGACACACATACCGAGAAGGGAAAGTTTTTCGAATTCGACGATGCAAGTGCCATTCATGGATAATGGCTGGGTGTTTAAATTTAGCTTTAACGGTAGCAGACAGCATTGTGGTTTGGAAGCATTAAATTCCACTCTGTTGATAGTTCCCCAATTGGTTATGCTGTTGATATCGGAATTCAATGAGCTTAGCATACGCTGCCGTTCTCGTTCTATAGCCGAAGAGCAGGGCCGTGAGTCCGGGAACGAATATGAAAAGCAGAGAGTATTGTCATCAGCAAAGGAATATATTGGATTAGAAGTGGCAGGTAAGAGATCAGTGATAAAAATTAAAAAGAATGTCGGAGACAAAACAGAGCCCTGGGGTACACCAGCATTTATTTTGTCAATATCAGACTTGAAACCGTCCAAAACAACTTGAATTGATCGTTCCGAAAGCTAATTTCTAATCCATTGAAGAAGAGAGTTGTCAAATACCTTGGAAATATCAAGTGCAACTATCTTGCTTTCGCCAGATTGATGTACGCTTTGGTTCCACTTTTCGTTAAAACATGCCATCAAATCACCAGTGGACCTGTTGCTACGAAAACCATATTGCCGTTCATTGAAAAGTTTTCGTGTTTCGAGATATTTCATGAGCTGACGATTTATCAGTGTTTCCATGACCTTGGAAAGAAGGGACGTAAGTGCAATGGGTCTGTTGGAGGAGAGAGAAGATGATTCGCCTTTTTTAGGGACGGGCTGGACAAATGCTGTTTTCCATCTGCTCGGGAGGAATCGAAAAGAGTAGGATTGATGAAAAAGCTTACGCAGTTGTTTTGCCAGCGAGAAAGAACACCTCTTCAGAAGAAGGGGAGATATACCATCTGGACCAGCGGATTTATGTATGTCGAGATCTTTAAGTACTCTTGCTACTACACGAGCGCGAAAGTAGATTCGTCCCATTGAAGATTCGACGCACTCAAGTATAGGCGGAGACAAAGCACAATCTGGGAGTGTTGAGCTGGCCGCAAAGTGTGCAGCAAGCAGATTGGCTTTGTCCAAAGGGCTGACAGCTAGAATGTCATTGTAAATGAGCGTTGGGATGGAGAATGAGGCGGAATTTCTAATGTTTTTGACGAACGACCAAAAATGTGTACTGCCTTTGGGACATTGCAGTATTTTTTGCCTCAGTTTTGATCGTATAGGAATTTCACACTCTTAAGAAAGGCGTTGCAGTCATTTCTGGCTCGTTTGAACTTTTTTCGGTTTTCCTCTGTCGGGTTGGTCTTGTATGACCGAAAAAACATTTCTCTAACCCTGACGGCCTCTTTACAGCTCGAGTCGTACCATGCCTTTTCTTTTGGTTTGATACTCTTCATCCGATGAGGAATAAAGGATCTCATTCCAAAGAGAATGGTGTCTGTAATCATATCAGCAGCGGCATCCACGTCGTTATCGAGGAAGCATAACGACCAGTTAAAATTCCTAAAGAAGCTGTTAAGACCGCTTCAGTTGGCTTTCTCGTATTGTCATACGGTTCTTTTAGGAATTTTTTCTCTAACTGTGCGATCGGTGTACGAGAAATTAGCTGATATGACACAATGGTCCGACGAGCCTAGAGGGGAGAGCACATCAATGGTGCACTTATCAGGCACGGTATGAGAAATAGCAACATCATAATTACATGACGGGAGCAAGATGTACCTCTCTAAATCAAATTCAATGTAATGCAACTGCATATCCTGAGGTAAAAGTTAAAACTATTTACAAATCATGTACATATTTTAGCCAGACCTATTTCAAAGTCGGTAATTGTGATATAAGATCGAACTATTGTATTATACTGATTTTTTTAAGTCTCAATAAAGTTACAAGTTACAAGAGGGTATTTCAAATCGGATGTTGAAGAATGTTGCTTGTCGTTCCAAAGGCGTACAACATGAATAAAAAATTGACGCTGACTGTTAAGATATTTAAATCGAGGTGGTATAAGTCCGAAAGACCTTCTTGATTGTTGGAAATAGAGCCTACAATGAAGGTAATCAGATTGTTGGTTTGAATGATTTGATGCATGTACGAGTAGCTTAGAGAACGAAATTTAAATAGATTTTTTTAGGTCGCATAGTCCCCATCACAGAAAACTTCGCATCCATATAGTAAAACGGGAAGTAAAAGAGTTTTTGCCAGTAATAGTTTAGTTTTTTTAGGAATGAACCTTTCAGTTACCCGAAGAAGACGAAGGCTTCCATAAACTTTTCCGATAGCACTCTTTAAATGGTCGTTTCCAAGTGAGGGTACTATTCAAGATCATTCCTATGTTTCGAGCGGAGCTAACATAGTCAATGGTTTCGTTCTCTAGCTTCAATGAGTTACTGATACATCTAAAGCTTTACGATAAATGGGCAGTGCTTTCGATTTGGCAGGAAAATAGACAACTATTTTGTGAAAAAAATGAGTATTGGTGTGAAAATAAACCTTGATAGTGTTGAATTCCATCAAAAATTGTGTAATTTATTAAAATTAAAAAACCTCCAATTTTTTACTCATGACCTATCAACATCAAGGCCATTTAAAGTGTTGTTGTATGGGCTAGAGGAATTATCTCCCGAAGAGCTTAAAAACGAACTCGTATCACTCGGACTGAATTGTCAGAACATCAAAATTAGTAAAAAACAATATGAACGGTTCGTGGATATATTTTATTTAGTTTTTCTTGAAACTGTTTCCATTCGACCTGCAGAACTTAAAAAAAACTTTAAAGCTATATACATATAAATTCACGTTAAATGGGATTTTGCAAGAAGACAACTCAACCGAGTTACGCAGTGTTTTAACTGCCAAATGTATGGGCATGGCGAAAAAAACTGCCACATCAGAAGTCATTGCGATAGTTTGCTCCGAGTCGCAGTTTGATATCTAGGTATAGTTAGTCTATGCTACTGAATGCGCTTCAAAAAATATTAAATGCGCCAACTGCAATGGCACACACAAATCAACCGACTCATCATGTGTTAGTCGTAAAAGCTTTCTGGAAATGAGGGAAAAGCTTTCGGCCAAAAACAAAACACAGTGTATTAGAAGGGCACAACCAAATTTTGAAGCTAACATCATGGTATTCCCTCACTTCCTCATCAGCGCAATGCACCAGCTGGCGTGAGACCGACAGCTGCAACCATCTGCAATGCATCGAATACGTGGGCCAAGTGTACCAACAACAATAGTGTGCAGAACAAAGAAGATCTGTTTTATATAATTCTAAGTAATGAATTGTAGCTTAAACATTATATGTTGGAATGCTATGAGTAGAAGCATTCTAGGGAAACTCTTAGAATTTAACTCTTTCCTTAGTACATTCAATATTGACGTAGCATTAATCTTGGCTAAATTCAAATGATCGTTTGTCTAACTCTGTTTATAAGTGTTATCGTTTGGATAGGGAAGAGAGAAGTGGTGGTGGTGTTGCCGTGCTAATAAAACGTACTATTAAACACGAGGTACTTCTTATTATATATTTGAAATTAATTGAAGCCATTGGTATTGAAGTTCCTTTTGTTAATGGACACACATTGAAAATTTATAGTGCTTATTTTCCGGGTGGAGTAATCACACCTCAAAAAATATTTGATCTCCGGAGTGACTTCCTAAGGCTAGTTAATACTAACGATCTATTCCTAATAGGTGGTGATTTTAATTGCAGGCATAGGCACTGGTGTTGTATGAGGGCAAATGCATGGGGTAACATTCTTGGAGACCTCAACGTAAAACACCCGTTTGAAATCCTCTTTCCCGATAGTCCTACTCACATTCCATCTAGTAGGAACAGAAACCCTTCTACGTTGGATTTATATCTTACTAATATACCTGATCTTTTTACTTCCCCCATAACCCTCAACGAACTCAGTTCCGATCATCTACCTGTTAAGTGTTGTGTGAAAGCTTCTCCAGTGCAGTGAGCAAATCAAGTCTATGACTTAAAAAATGCCAACTGGAACTTATTTAGAAGAATAATAAGAACTAATCATGAAAACTCATTGATTCAAAACAGCAACATATCTGAAATCTATCAAAATGTAGAAGCTTTTACTTCTGCGATCTTAGAAAGCGTAGAACATTCAGTGCTAAGGAACACGGTCGCAAGATGTGCATCCAATGTTCTTCCCCAATTTATTCTCCAGATAATAAAACTAAGAAACACTTGTAGATCAAGGTACAAAAGTACAAGAAATGTGTCTTACTCGTATCTCGAGGATTACAATAAAATAAATTCTTTGGTAAAATATGCAATAAATGACCATAGAAATCAATTGTGGAACGATAGACTACAGGGTCTAAATAAGGGCAGCAAGCCATTCTGGAATATCATTAAGGTAGTGAAGAAAAAGAACACTTACATTCCTCCACTTAAGGTTGGAAATTCTTCGTTGGCTTCTTGTTGTGATAAAGCTAATGCGCTGGCAATCAACTTTTTCAAAAGTCATTCGATTGGTAGAAACGTAATTCCAGTCACGCATATCGAATCTTCCGTAGAACAATCACTAAACATCCTCAATTCACAGTCATTATTTAGTATCATTAAGCTCATACATCTTAATGAATTGAAGGATATTATACGTAGTTTGAAGATTAGGAAATCCTCTGGCTCAGATGGGATTAAGAATCAGTGCCTCAAAAATCTCCCTGATTCTGCCCTTATGAAGTTGATGGATTTGTTCAACAACTGTCTTAGATTGGCATACTGTCCTAATAAGTGGAAAGTAGCCAAGATAATTCCAATCTTGAAACCGTGAAACCGGGCAAAGCTCCAAATCTACCTCCAAATGTACCTGCTAAGCTCTCTTAGTAATTGCTTGGAAAAAATTATAAAAAAAAGAATTGTGTCTTTTGTTGACGAAAATGCAATTTTGCCCCCGGAGCAATTTGGGTTCAGGCCATTTCACAACACTACTCACCAAGTGCATCGTATCACAAAAGACATTAAAAATAACCTTTCAGAGGGAATAAGCACTGGTATGGTAATTTTGGACGTAAAAAAAGCTTTCGACACCGTTTGGCATAATGGTTTAATACATAAACTTCTAAGATTTAATTTTCCGTTGTACATAGTTAAAATTATCCCATCGTTCCTGTCATCCCGAAGTTTCAATGTATCCATCAACCAAAGTCATTCAGACAATCATTTGATTAATGCAGGTGTCTCACAAGGATCTGTTCTTGGTCCAGTCCTCTTTAATATATATACTTCCGATTTCCACAACTTGACAAACTGTAACATTGCCTTATTCGCTGACGATACTTGCATTTATTCTTCAGATGCAATTGGTCTTAACATTGAAACTAATTTGCAATCTGGTTTAAGTGCTGTTGAAGTATATTGTAGTGATAGGAAAATAAACATTAATGCTTCTAAGACTCAGGCTATCATTTTTACTCGTAAAAGAAAAGCCTGCTTACTTCCTACTAACAACCTTCTAATCAACGGTACTCAAGTTGAGTGGAAATCGACTGTTAAATATCTTGGCATCTATTTACGAGTAGATAAGCGACTTGCATTCAATCTACATGTTCAACAAATAATTAAAAAGGTAAATGTGACAATAAGAGTTCTCTATCCATTTATATGCCGGAATTCAAAATTAAGTGACGGCAACAAATTATTAATTTTCAAATCAATATTCCAAGCGATTATGTTTTATGGATCTCCTGTTTGGGGTAAGTGTGCAAATAGCCATCTGCGCAAGCTGCAAATGCTCAAATGATACTTAAACTTCCCAGTTTTTTTTCAACAGAGGAACTTCATATAATGGCTAACATTGAAATGGTTTCAGATAGAATTTAGAAACTAAACCATCAATATAATTCTCTTGTTCTTCATCTGACAACTATGTACTTGATTTCAAACTTAGTCTTGCAGGAGTGCAATATAAATTTGTTTAATATTCATATTTATTTATCTATTTACTTATTTATATATTATATATAAATTCATTTATTTATTCATATACTTATTTTTATTTGTTTATATATTTATTAATTTATTTATTTTGTTTTTTTTTGTTCATATATTATATTCCAATACATTTATATTTATTTAATTACTTCTTTATTTATTTATTTGTTTCTCCTTCATTACCATTTTCCTATGAATCATTTTATTTGTGTAACTTCTCACAAATTAATATTCTTTATTTTTGAAATCAAGTGTTGAAACCGCTTCTCCCTTCCTCCTGTGAATTTTGTTTCAATGAAGGTTTTTAGTGGCTTTTCCTTCAAATTGTATGTTAATCTGTGATATTATATTTAGTAAAAAATCTTACAAATATTTTAGAAGTAAGGTACCAAGCCAAATCTCTGTATCAATTAAATTGTATCCTAACAATTATAATCTCTTGCCACAATAAAAACAAAAAAACAAAAAAAGGTAGAGGTTGTTTTTTTTTTTGACCAGCTGAATGTAAGAAACAAGTTCTCGTTCATTAAATCAACTGCTTTATTTTTTTCAGAGAAGGGTCGACTGATTAAAAGTATTTTACAACTAGCGGAAGCTCATTGATATAAAGTGAAAAGAGGATTGGCCCAAGTATAGATCCCTCTGGCACACCTGTCAAAACGTCCATAAAGCTGGATGATCGACCATTTGCGACAACGCGTTGCTGTCTCCCACTAAGATACGAGAAGATCAACTTACAGGACTCGAAAGTGAACTCATAAGAGTTTTGCAGCTTTTTACATAAAATTGAGTGGTTGACAGTGTCGAATGCCTTGGTCTAAGTCTAAGAGAGTTGAAAGCGCTATGTGATCGCTATCTATTGCAGGTCTTATTTCATCAGTTACTAAGAATAAGGCGGATTTGCCTTATCGTTGTGGTCGAAAGTCTGACTGACAAGTGCTTAACAGATTGTTGGATATCAAGTAATTTTGTATTTGCTTGAGAACTGCTTTTTCAAAAACCTTTGAAAGGAACAGTAGTATGGCTATTGGTCGGAGATCCGGCTCTATAACTGTGGTTTTTTTAGGAATAGGGATAACTTTAGCTTTCTTCCATTCCAAAGGAAACTCGAAGTAGTCAATATACTATTAAAGATGTGTACTATGAAGCGCAAAATGTACGGTAGTAACAGTTTTATAAATTTTTGATGTATTAAGCATTCGATTTTATTGATAGAAAGTGCTACTAAAATAAGTTGATTCATCGTCAATTAATGAGCTATTGGCGATTGCGATACCAGGAAGTCTACGATAAGATCGGTGAAAATGTTCCATCTTGTATCGTCTCCACTGACTGTATGCAGCATCTCGTCGTAACATCAGAGCAGAGATGTCACCATTCAACCAAGATGGAGCCGTATGCTTCGCCACACATGTTTTTGAAGGAATATGCAAATCAAACAGGAAGTTGACTTTATGGCCTAAAAAGCATATCTGCTCGTATACGTTTTGCATAAGGTACTCGTATAGTGAGTTCCAGTTTAGACTATTAAAGTCTCGCGTCAGTTCATATATATTTATATTTTTGAAATCATGATATTGGAAATTTTGCTGACCAACCTGACAAGCTATATCCAAGCATGTAAAGACTAAATTGTGCTTGGAGAAACCAGATACTTGAAGCTGACTGTAAAGCAAAACTTTACAAACATCGCTTGCAAGAAAATGGTCTAGTAAAGAACTGGATGAATCAGTAATGTGAGTAGGTGAAGAGTGGTTTATGGGATCAAGATTGAGGGCCTCAAATGTACTAAGAAAGTCTTTTGATAAATATTTGTCCAACAAATTACAATTAAAATCACTGTAATCGCAAAAAGAGTAAAGGTTGAAGGGACCAGAAGTAATACTAGGTTTATGAATCTAGGGGTACCTCAGGGCTCTGTATTGGGACCAATTCTATTCCTCATTTACATTGTTTGAGCAAAATTTCAAAGGCCTTATCACTGCCTTTGCAGATGATGTTGGTTTAACTTATGGTTCTGTAAGCCCTCAAAATTTAATTGCTGACATCAATGCAGATTTAGAAATGTTTAGGACGTGGTTTGCTGCACACAGACTGATGATCAGTTCCAAAAGAAAAATAATGTATTACAGTAATTTTATTTTTTTTTTAATTTGCGAGCGCTCAAGAGATTGATGTACCCTTAAAATGCTTGCACACAGCGCGGGCGAAGGAAAATCAGGAAGGATGGAAAGGAGGTACCGATGAACGCTGGTTTTAAATATTTGAAGGTTATAATGACTAGGGAATAAAGAGCTAGGCAGGACATTCAATAAGTGAATTGTAAGGCTTAGGAACGATTCACGATATTTTAGAGTACGTCCGAAAGTGGGTTTGAGGGTAAACTGATGAGCATTCATAGCGAGACGGGTGTTACGGTTAAAAGTTTGAAGGCCCGGAATGCTACGGGCGATTTGAGTGGAGCACTGGTGGTGCAAATAGGGATAAACAGGATGAGACACAAGATATTACACCGGTGTTCGAGAGTGTCCATTGTTTGAGTGATATTAGTATCACCTATGAGTTTTATCGCACGGGTTTGAATCCTATCTAGCAGGTGCAAAGATGTATTGGGAGCACCCCACCAGATGTGGGCATTGTACTCCAATTTCGGGCGGATAAATGCCTTATACATATATTGTGGCCAGATCAGAAGATCAGAGGGGTTGAAGTATTTCTTACATCGCTTTGGGAAACCTAGACATTACGCAGCATTTTTGATGACATCGAATATGTGGTCATTCCAACGTAAACTGTCACTGACACATATACCGAGAATGGAAAGTTTATCGGTTTCGACGATGCAAGTGCCATTCATGGATAATGGCTGGGTGTCTAAATTTCGCTTTAAAGACAGCAGACAGCATTGTATTTTGGAACCATTAAATTCCACTCTATTGATGGTTCCCCACTTGGTATTAATTTCGGACATTAATGAGCTTAATATACGCTGGCGTTCCCGTTCTACAGCCGAAGAGCAGGGACGTGAGTCAGGGAAAGAATATGAAAAGCAGAGAGTACTGTCGTCAGCAAAGGAGTATATTGGATTAGAAGTAGCAGACAAGAGATCGTTGATGAAACGATGAAAGAACGATGAAAAGAACGGGGCCCTGGGGCACACCATCAGATATGTTGTGACTTGAAACCATCCAAGACAACTTGAATTGAACGTTCCGAAAGGTAATTTCTAATCCATTGGAGAAGAGAGTCGATCCCAAATGCACGCATTGTCGACAAAAGAGCCTGATGTCAAACTCTGTCAAATACCTTAGAAATATCAAGTGCAACTATCTTGCTTTCGCCAGATTGATGTACGTTTTGATTCCACTTTTCAGTGAGACATGCCATCAGATCATCAGTGAACCTATTCCAACGAAAACCGTATTGCCGGTCATTGAGAAGTTTTCGTGTTTCGAGATATATCATGAGCTGACGATTTATTTCATGGCCTAGGAAAGAAGGGACATAAGTGCAATGGGTTTTTAGGAGGATAGAGAAGATGATTAGCCTTTTTTAGGGACGGGCTGGACAAATGCTGTTTTCCATCTGCTCAGGAAGAGTCCAAAAGAGTAGGATTGATGAAAAACCTTACGCAGTGGTTCTGACAGCGAGGAAGAACACCTCTTCAGAAGAAGGGGAGATATACCATCTGGACCAGCGGATTTATGTATGTCGAGATCTTTAAGTACTCTTGCTACTACACGAGCGCGAAAGTAGATTCGTCCCATTGAAGATTCGAAGCACTCAAGTGTAGGCTGAGACAAAGCACAATATTGGAGTGTTGAGCTGGCCGTAAAGTGTGCAGCAAGCAGATTGGCCTTGTCCAAAGAGCTGACAGCTGGAATGTAATTTTTATTGAGCGCTGGGATGGAGGATGAGACAGAGTTTCGACGAGCCTAGAGGGTAGAGCACATCTGCCGTGTACTTATCAGGGTGAGAAGTTAGAAACAAGTCCAGGGTGTTGGCGGTATGACTATCAACGTCTGGTATTCGCGTGGGCTCATTTACAAGCTGCGTTAGGTTGTTTTCCGCAGCGAAGATCTCAACACACCGTCCTTTGGGTGTTGTCTGTCCAGAATGTCGAAGCCACCCAGAATTGTGTATATTGAAATCGCCCGTAATAACGATTTCAGTATGAGGATACACGGATACAATTCTTTGAATGGAGTTAGACAACGCAAGAAACTCGTTAAAAGTCGAATTGATGTCCAGTTTGGGGCTTCTGTAAATAAAGCAGTAGTGGATAATTTGCTTACGGAGATGGAATTTTAACCACATGAAATTGAATTCCGTACTGGAACAGGTACTACATTGTGGTGGAGTTTGGTAGGCTACAACTCTACGCACGTATATGGCGAGACCGCGGTGAGAGAAGAATAATGGCACTTGGTAGTGGATCTGAGAGGTGTGGGCGGAGATCTACCTGTGTTTCACTAAGTGCCAAAACAGCTGGTCTGTATTAACACACGTGGACGTACGCAGAAATGTGATTACTTTTCAGCCCGCGTATATTTGCAATGTAAACTCTAAATTCCCGGGTCATTATAAAGAAAGCCAAACACAAAAAACACAAACACTGATGTTACTAAGCACAGCTGTGAAGTTTACCGAATCAAATTGTTGCAAGTGTTATGCCCTTACAACAATAGGAAACAGCACACCAACAAAATTCATACTCAAATCCCGCTATTCGTCGGTTGTTACACGCACTCAGCCACTGTACGCGCTGTATAACAATGTACTACGCAACGGCAGTGACTGAGTACAAGCATTTAAGCAGTGTGACCAGTGACAGGAAGGATGGGATGCCCGCACTGTGAATTTCACTACACTCTCGCGTTGATGTTGCAATTTTTTTTTTTTTTTGTTTTTGATTTTTTGTTGTTTTTATTTATTTACCGCACAAATTGGTTTGTGTTTTTTTTTCTTTTTTTCTCCACACGAGGAGCGAGTTTCGCAAGTGCACTTGTGCGTGTGCACTTGTCGATGGTCAGCTCGGCACTCAAAAGTAGTTTGACGCTGAAGTTTTTTTTCATGCACCTGAGTGTCAAAAGTTTACATTGTTGAGCTGCTTCTGTAGCGCTAATACTTTTTCTAGCAATCTCAACTGCAGCGGAAAGCGTTTTCAAATTGAAAGCGTCAAAGAATTTAAATACTCTCGGCTAATTATTGACTCTAGAATGTGCTTTATCACATTGAAACTTAAGGCAATATTTTCGCATGACGCTTAGAAGAGCATCGATATTGAGGTTGTTCCCGGAGATACTGCCAACAACGTAATAACTGATGAAGACACAGGGGAGGGGGATATGTTGCTCTCGAAAACTTACCTTACTTGCTGTTTTGTTAGGAGGTGATGCACACCACGTACAAATCTAAATATTGATGAGGGTTAGACAAGTTTGTCAGCTGACGAAAGCGAAAATATACCGTTGGACCAACTTGCTAAACGACTCAGACTGGAAACTTTAAAATTTTTAAGAACTATGGATGAAACTTAGCAAAACCAACTTATCCCAGCCCCCATTGATATTTTCGAACGCTTTTTTGGAGATGATCTTGTGGAACTAATTGCGAACAACACCATCTCCTACGCTTTTGGAAAAAATACCAATTCAGGATTAAGTGCTGAAGAAATAAAGTGTTTCTTCGGTATTCTCCTTTTTAGTCGTTATAGCAAAGTAAGCCAACGCAGGATGTACTGGGTAAAATTTGGTGATGTTCATAACACTTTAGTAGCAAATTCAATCACACAAAATCGATTTGAACATATTTTGGACCATATCCATTTCGCAGATAACTGTAATTTAGTGAAAGATGCCAAATTTAGTAAATTTCGTCCTGTGCTCGACTATCTGAATGACAAATTTGTAAAGAACGTTCCGCATTGCCAATCCCACAGCATTAACGAGCAAATGGTCCCATATTTCGGTCGACAAGAATGCAAGCAATACATTCATGGCAAGCCAATAAGATACGGTTACAAATTTTGGGTTGGCCTTACCAAGGACATATAGTTTGGTTGCAACCATACCAAGGTGCAGGAACATTTGCCGATAACAAATACCGAAACATGGGTCTTGGAGCCAGTGTTATGATGACATACTCTGACTTCTTAGCAAAGGCGGGAATACAAAACACATCCGTGTATTGTATTTCGATAACTTGTTTACGTCATTTTCCCTTCTACATGAACTCAAGGCTAGAGGATTTGATGGCAAAGGAACCAGGAAATCGTTTAGCCAATTACCCATTACTGAAGAAAAAATATCTAAAAAAGAAGGAGAGAGGGTGGTACGACTTTAGGCAATCTGAATACAAAATTCTGGTTTGCAGTTTGAATGACAGCAGTTCTGTACTAGTAGCTTCTATTTGCAATCCAGTAGAATCTGCTCGAACCCTCACGCGCTGGCCGCGCAAAGATAAGAAGAAAGTCCATTTGAAAATGCTGAATCTAATAAACCAGTACAATTGTTACATGAGAGGCGTCGATCGTGCAGACCAGAACATTAGTTTATATAAGGTTTTCAATTAGAGGAAAAAAGTGATACTTTCCGACTGTAAGACATTGTCTCAATTTGACTGAACACAATGCTTGGCAGCTTCACAGAGAAATGGGTGGAGCGTTAGACCATCTCTCTTTTCGAAGAATGATAGCAAAATCTCTTATTAGGAAAGGTGAAGTATATGTTAATAACAAAAGCCATCATTCCGTCTTATCAGTACTAATCGGCGCTTTGAACTCGGAAGACGTCCTTTTTCTTTCTGTGCGGTACTAGTATACATATCAAATCGGCAAAATTCCTAAGAGATCTCGGTCCCCTAATATTGAAGACAATAATTTGTCTTCAAACACTAAAAATTTAAAAATGGTCTCCAGAGCAGACGACTCTAGGACCAACTTTTTTACACCTCTTCAGTGTTTACCAGATTCGGATAGTGAGAATGATTGTGACGAGATTCTGAAAATTCCGACATCTAAAAGAATAGAAAAATTCCATCCATCTGCATTTTGAAAAAAGGAGTGGAGAAGTGCATTCTTTATTCCGCGATGTGAACATACTACACTATTGTGTAAAGAAAATATCGATCGGTATAAAAATAATAAGTGAAACCATTGATTGCTACAATGCTATATGTGCAGTGTTAAAAACAAAAAACTGGCAATTTTCCCATGACCTTTCAACTGCAAGGTCATTCAAAGTCATGTTGTATGGCCTTGACGAACATCCCATTGAACCTGTAAAAAAAGAACTCATTTCCTTAGGGCTAAAAGTCCAAAACATCAAAATTATTAAGAAGAACTACGGTGGATTTACTGATGTGTTCTATCTTGTATTTCTAGAGTGCGGTTCTATTAAATTAAATGATCTCAAGAAAAATGTTCGATCCATATTTAGAACTCACGTTAAATGGGATTTCGCCCGAAGGCAACGCAATAAAGTCACGCAGTGCTACAATTGCCAAATGTTTGGCCACGGCGAAAAGAATTGCCATATTAAAACGCATTGTGGAATTTCCTTTGAAAACCACAATTCAAGTGAGTGCAAGTCTAATAATATTAAATGTGCAAACTGCAGCAAAACTCACAAATCTACCGACCCCAATTGTGAAAGTCGAAAATCTTTTTTTGAAATTAGAGGACGGTTCACTAATAAAAACAATTCACAACCGACAAAGTTTGATGCACATAAAAATTACCAGCAACAACACCAAATTCAAGGGTTCGTCCCAAACACCAACGACTTTCCCGCTCTCCCGTCACGGCGAAAAAGTACTTTGCCAAAGATCATGCCAATAGCAAATCCCAGAACCAATTGCCCAAATGCGTGGACCAACAACAACTCAGTTGCGGCACCAAAGGAAACCAGCGAGCTTTTCACCTTTGAAGAAAGCAACGCTCTTACTGCTGAGATGATCACGCTTCTTGGAAAATGCAACACAAAAGCCGACCAATTTAATACTATTGCGCAATCAGCTATTAAGTATTTGTATCAACCAGGTAAATAAATATGAACGTCGGTTTAAATATAATATGCTGGAATGCTAGAAACATTCGCAATAAAGCTGTAGAATGTTTTGCTTTTTTAAGCTCATATGACATTGATGTAGGTCTAGTCACTGAAACAGGGCTCAATCAAAATATACACAAATTGTTAAATAGAGAATACAAATGTTACCGCTTAGATAGAAGTGAGAGAAGAGGTGGTGGTTTTGCCGTTGTCGTTAAAAGAACAATAGAACACCAAATTCTTCCAATTGTCAAAACAAAATTAATTGAGAATATAGGTTTTGAAGTACCTTTTACTAATGGCCGTTCAATAAAAATTTTGTGTGTTTACTTTCCTGGTGGTCGTGCTACAGCACAGAAGCGTTTCGATTTAAATCGCGATTTACGGAAATTGATTAGATTTAACGACATTTTTCTAGTAGGAGGTGACTTAAATTGTAGGCATAGAAACTGGGGTTGTCTCAGAGCAAATTCGTGGGGAAATATCCTTGCTGACCTGCATTCTAGGCACCCATTTCATATTTTATACCCTCCTCATCCAACATTTATTCCCTCAAACTCGCGGGCTAACCCGTCAACATTGGATTTGTTTCTCACAAATATGCAATGATCAAATAAATGATCAAAGCTCTGATCATTTGCCGGTTAAATGTAGCATTGTTTTGTCACCCAAACAGACGAACAATTTAGTTTTTGACTATCAGAATGCTAATTGGGATCGATTTAGGAGCAAAATACGTTTGAAATTGAGCAATTACCAGGAAATGTTACCTGATGTAATAAATCAAAACCAAATCGACGAAGCTGTAAGTCATTTCACAAGTTCAGTACTCGATTGTAGTGCCTAAGAAAATCAAGTGTTGGAATAGCCCAAATTCGCTCCCACCTTACATCACTGATCTGATCAAAATGAGAAATTATGTAAGATCCAGATGGAGAAGAACTAAAATTGACTCATATTTGACCGAAGCAAAAGCTTTAACGGAAACCATAAAGTCACTAATTTTGAGTTTTCGAAATGCCGAAAAATCGGATGCGCTAGCTAAGGTTTTCTTTGCGAACCATTCAATAGGTAGGGACATAGTTAGCAGGGAAGAATATACAGTTCAACAGTCTATTAATATAATCGATACTCACGATTTAGTAATTGGAGGTGAAGAACTTGTTTCAATTGAAGATATAGAGACCGTCCTAATTAGTCTTAAAAATTCAAAGTCCCCAGGTTTCGATAAAATAAAAAATATATTTCCAAAAAGCCTACCAAAAATCGGTTTAAAATTCTTGCAACGGCTCTTTAAATGTTGCTTTAAACAGGGATACTTTCCTAAAGAATGGAAAAAAACAAAAGTTATACCCATTTTAAAGCAGGGTAAAAATGCCGGATTGCCTAGTAATTATAGGCCTATAAGTTTGCTGAGCTCGTTAAGCAAGTGCTTTGAAAGATTGATCAAAATGAAACTAACCAACCACCTAAACGAACACAATATATTACCTGCAGAACAATTCGGTTTTAGACCGCACCATTCCACAGTACACCAAATTCACCGTATAACAAAGCACATACAAAGTAATTTTGAAAGGGAAACAAGTACTGGTATGGTTCTCCTTGACGTCGAAAAAGCGTTTGACACTGTATGGGACCAAGGTTTGCTGCACAATCTTTTCAACCTGCATTTCCCTATGTATTTAATAAAAATAATTCAGTCATTCTTATCAGGGCGCACTTTCTTTGTATCGGTAAATAACTGGTTATCAACAGGTTTTCCTATAGAGGCAGGGACACCCCAGGGCTCGGTACTTGGGCCAATCCTATATAATATTTACACTTATGATTTTCCAAGATTAAATAATTGCGAATCTGCTCTTTTTGCAGATGACACATGCATTTATTCTTCAGATTCAATTGCTTTGAATATTGAAACTTATTTGCAATCTGGTTTAAATGTTATCGATAAATACTTTGAGAATTGGAAGACTCAGGCTATCTTTTTTACAAGAAAAAGAAAAGTCTGCTTCTTACCAAGCAACAGGCTAGTACTAAATAACATCCAAACGGAATGGAAATCAAGTGCTAAGTATCTTGGGGTACACCTTGACAAATCATTAACGTTTGGTCTTCATATTCAAGAAACCATCAGAAAGGTCAACCTTACAATATAATTATTATTACAATATATCCATTTATAAACCGGAGATCAAAAATGAGTAATGAAAATAAACTTATTATTTTCAAAGCAATTTTCCAAGCAATAATGTTCTATGGATCGCCAGCTTGGGGCAAATGTGCAAAAAGTCACCTCCGTAGATTACAAGTAACACAAAACAAACTTTTGAAAATGATTTTAAAGTTGCCTTAGCACTTTTCGAGTGAGGACTTACATGCTATATCAAAAATAGAAAAAGTTTCCTTAAGGCTTGACAGATTATTTGAACGCTACAGCCGGTCTTGCAGTTTATCTGACAATTACATCAAGCAAACACCTAAAACATATTTAAAAAATTGTTATATATTTGCTATTATTTATTAATCTTATTATTCAATATTATTATGATTATTAATTCCTTTATTTATTTATTTTTTTTTTTTAATTTTGTTTTTCCCTTTTGGTCATTGATATCTATTTATTTATTAAACCATTATTCATTTTGCTAATTTATTTATTTGTTCACTTATCATAATTTGTTTAACTATTTATTTCTGTTTATTAATTTATTTATATTTGTTAATTTATTATATCCGTTTATTTATTTAATTTGTTTATCTGTCTATTCATAATTGTCAACTTATTTATATTGTTTAATTTATTAAGTTTGCTAGTTTTTTTTTTATATCTGTTAATTTATTTAACAATACCCAACAAGTTTACTTGAAATCAAGATCACCCCACCACCACTTCTCTCATCTCGATGGCAAATAATTTAATTTATGTTTATATTGAGGTTTTTCCCAGCAGCTTTTCCTCAATTATTAATTGTTCATTTGAAATAAGTTTGTTAAGATAATATATATTTCGACTAAGTAAGGTAGCAATAACCAAATCTCTCTAAATTGTGCAATAGTAGTTTTAAGAATATATATTTTTTTCTGAAATAAAAGATATGATATGTATTCCGTCTTATCAATGGATCAACGATTTGATGGAAGAAATACCCCGAGGTCCCAGTCAAGCAGTAAAGCAGTTGAGATGCAGGCAGTGCCATAAAAAAACGACCACAAAGTGTTAAAAATGTGGTGTTCCCCTTCAGTTGAGGTGCAATATTAGTTATCACACCGCACTGCAAAAATAATTTTTCAATTTAACTCTCTCTTAAAATTTGGTTAGAATTAATATAAAATAAAATAACACAGATTTTCTTTTCAAACACAAACCATTTGAGATATTTCAAAAACTCTATTATCGGCTTGAAGTACAATCAAAACATTTATGAATGGAACTCGACTTCGTTCATATGGCCACCGCGGCCACGTTTGCAATGGTCGATTCCTTGGACCCAATTTTCAACGACTCGGCCACACATTTCGGCCTAAACGGCCGCTATTTCGCGTTCAATGTTGACTCTGAGCTCTTCCAACGTCTTCGGCGTGTTGGCATAAACCAATGACTTAACGTAGCCCCACAGAAAATAGTCAAGCGGCGTTAAATCGCACGAACGAGGCGGCCAATCGACTGGCCCATTTCTTGAGATAACACGCTCACCATACTTACTCTTGAATAAATCGATTGCAGCGTATGCTGTGTGGCTTATGGCACCATCGTGTTGAAACCACATGTGGTCCAAATCCATATCTTCCAATTCGGGCCAAAAATAATCGGTGATCATGGCGCGATAACGCTGACCATTCACAGTAACGCGACGATCGCTATCGTCGACGAAAAAATATGGCCCAATAACGCCGCCGGCATGCAAACCGCACCAAACAGTTATTTTTTGTGGATGAAGTGGTGATTCATGAAGCACATGTGGATTTTCACCCGACCAATAACGTATTTCAATGACCCCATTGAGCCAAAGATGAGCTTCTTCACTGAAGATGATTTTGCGATGAAATTCATCATCTTGGCGTATCTTCTCCAGAACCCAATCGGATAACGTACGTCGCTTCAAATGGTCCATCGGCTTCAATTCTTGAGTCAGCTTGATCTGTATGGGTGTAAACCAAGATCCTTACGCAAAATACGCCATAATGTGGTCTGAGCGATGCCCAATTCTTGAGAACGCCGTGGAATTGACTGATTTGGATCGCTTGCTGCGGACGCCTGAACGGCAGCGATATTTTCGACACTTCGATCAACCCATTATCTCACTGACACGGCAACATCACATAACGAATATGTAGACTCAAATTTTTGCACCAAACTTGCTATTGCCTGTCTACTAGGGCGAGAATTACGACCGAAAATTGGAGTTAACGCTCTTAAAGTTGCAGTCACAGACTCCGAATTTCGGAAGAAAATTTTTATAATTTGCATACGTTGCTCGTTCGTGTACTTTACCAAGATGAAAATGTTGAGTTTACTCAATAAATTGACAGTGACAGTTTGACGATTAGTGAAAGAGTGCGTTCACAAATTAAATTCAAAGTTGTCAAGTCCCTAGTGGAGAACCTTTTAGAAATAATTTTCGAGTCTTCTCTGGAGGAACAATGTGGCAAGGTAAATTTATATCTAAGGTAATGCGCTTGAGAGAAAAGGGATATCAACCAAGTTTCGTTCGTTAATGAAGAGAATCGCTTTAAAGTACTAATACCCAGCTAATTAGTTCAACGTTGTGATTGCGGGAGCTCAGTCACTTCTATCTTCAAAAATCATGAGCTGTAAATTCGTATCAAAATGTGGCATTATCGCCAGGGAGCATCGTCTCAGAGGTCAACTTGTCAATCACTTTTTTTAACCATCCTTGGAATGGTCAAAGACTAGATTAATATAGCATGTGCTGCTTATTTTTGAAATCGACACGAGCTCTCAAAATGTTTAACAGATCCGAATACCGGAATTTTAGTGAAACATATTTATCTAATCAAAAGTATTATTTGAACGTCAATTGTACTTACCAGCATGTGGTGTGGGATTCTGTCCATTTTGGAACGCATTCGATGGATTCTCTTTAATCACATCGTGAATCTGTGTAGCCCATTTAATTACAACTCCCTCAATTGCACTCTTCAAATACAAATCGATTTGACAACTCTGCGTTTCTTGAAGCTCCTTGGCTGCCTTGACAATTTTCTCCACCCCAACTGGCATCGCTAGTATAGTCTCCCCACTAACTTGCCCCTTTACCTGGTGCACCGTACATTTCAAACTATGCACATGCTTCTGAACATCTTGCGCCACCATATCTGGCCATGTCTTGTAATTGTCCTCATTTGACAAAAGTGGCACCAATACCTCCTCCACCAAAGCGGACAATTGATCAATTGTTCTTGTAGCCAAGTCTCCTACAATTATGAAATGTTCACAGTCCTCCTTGGCCACAGGTAATGGCTGCTTTTTGATGAAATAAACTCCCTTGCTCTTCAACTGGGACAAGGGGAATGTAGTTGATGGTACTAATTGTGCTGCTTGCGTAAGAATTATCACCAACACCACTGGCACGGGACAATCCAGAAATTCCTTGATAACGCCTTTGTGCTCTTCCACAGTGATGACCCGGGTCCATTTTTCTGGTTTCAACTTCAACGATTTGATTACATAAGAACCCATGAACTCTAAACGTGGATCGGGACCAGGGCCACTAGCTCCTTCTGCACTTGTCGATGGTTCCATTTAGATGAATGAGTATCTTTTTGATTTAATTCTATGAGAAAAAAGTATCTAAATACCAGTGAAAGTATTTAAAATCCTACAGGAAACGGTTATTTGGATTTTTTCACTTTTCAGAATTATGTAACTACTCACAGTAACTCCTTATGTGACAGAGGTACAGTACCGTCCTTGTATAAGGGTTGCTACCGAATGCGGATGAGCGTATAACAAATTCGATTACAGAATCGGAGCAAATATTTTATCGATGACAAAATATCGCAGAGACAATTTTATTTAATCGCAACAAACAAAATTTTGCTATGCGACGGATTTGTATCGAAAAACAACGTGTGTGGCCCCCTCTCACTTATATTCAACATCAAGTTCCGACCGAAATCAAAACAAAGATTGACATGACAAAAGCTGTCACGTGTATCTTTTTGTCAGCAACAGTTTGTGTAATTCTTTGTTGTGATATTCAGATGTAAGATACGGGGTCGGGTACTGTTATTCATATAAATCGTGTGCTTCATTGTCAAGGTGCTTACGTGCCGACTACCTCAGCCAACACGAACACCGGTTGACTTGTAAATACGAGTTCAAGTAGACTTGTAAACAACAACAGATACTTACCTACATACATATATCCGAACTTATATAGTCATACTGGTATTCAATGACGGATTTAATGGGTTCATTGATTTCGAGAAGCGTGTTTGACGATTAATAATCGTCGGCGGCGGTTTCGGTGGAGAACCTGTTGATTCACTTCGATGAATGTCAGCGCTATCCAGATGGCCTTCATTGGGTTGTTGGTTGAGTGATTGGTTTTATCATAAAAGTTTTATGAAAGTTTCGAGGTGCAGGCGCCTACCTCAACTGTAGCATGACTGCGGGCAATTGATCCTAAATAGTGATTATCCTTTTGGATAAAGTACATACGAGTACAATAGGAAGCGGAAGTGAATCAAGTTTCTCGTTGGCGTGCCGTGGTTTTAAGTTGTGCACTTTTGTGTGAAGGACTTAATCGATGAGTGGCTTTTTGAAAGTTGCATGTGATGCGCGTCAGGAAGTATATTAGGGGCATGTTTTATTCGAACTGGATGAATAATAACCTTTCAGATCATATCATTCGGTATGCATGCAATAAAAAAGAAAAATCAATTTGTCACAGCTTAATCAAGTGCAACCCAGTGAACTATAGCTTAGCAGCGGGGCCTTCATAAGCCAATCTTAAATCGAGCAGAATTACGAGTATCATTAATTATTAATTGAAAGTAGTGGTTGCTATTCCGCACCAGCGGACACCTCACAAAAAGGTTCGTCATAGTAGATTCGGAGTTAAAAATAAGGCTGTGAGAGAGTTGGTCAACCAACGTCTAATTTCTCTTGATGATTTTGTTCAGAAAGGAGGAGTTGATGAGAAATGCAAGAGAATAAGGAAGCTTGCCATTATCTGCCAAAAGGATGGCGGGAAGTCCTTTTCTATTTTTCGGAGCGAGGCATGGGTATCGAACCTAGGACGTGTGGTACAATTTATACAAACATGTTTTTGTTGTCGAAACAGAGCAGTCAGGCAAATAACTTGTATATTCCTAATAGTGCAATTGCCCAGTATTTCGTAAAAAGATGAGTAGGCGCCTTGGTGATAAAGTACCTACGTTCCAACACCCACCTCATCAGCGCCGAGTATTTGTAAAGTTTTGAAGTCGTAAGGGGGTTTAATAAGGCTTTAGGCGAAGCTTGGCTGTCACAAATGCTTTGCCCCCCTTTCCCTCACTGAATATTCACAATATAGTTCGTGCCATCAGGATTACGTACATCTCCGCTGGGAAGGCAGACGCAAGTTTTCCTAATGAGGACTGAAATCTAAAGTCGCTCTCATCCCATCCCATCTCCGCATCCAAAACTGGTGTGGGAGCCATCTGTGAATACCTCCTTTCCTGGCTTAGATCTGACCATAAGACCACAGTCAAAAGAAAGTCTCCGCCGCGCTTGTATCAAAGACCAATTTCTGTTTTTTTACAGGAGATGGGTTTGGGAGTGCGGCCCAGATACAAGCCATCTATTCTTTGGAGTCGATGGACCGTATTTTCGTGAAAGCTTGTCCCATCAGACAATCAACGCCTATGATATAATTTCCCTACAGTCCCTCTAGTCATGGCTCTTGTGAATATTTTTCTCAAAATGGAAAGTA
Source organism: Volucella bombylans (assembly GCA_949129095.1). NCBI lineage: Eukaryota > Metazoa > Arthropoda > Insecta > Diptera > Syrphidae > Volucella > Volucella bombylans. The sequence continues at coordinate 332,475,017 of OX422140.1, read as the reverse complement.
GTATAAAGCCGATGATATCAATGTTTACATGATCAAACCGCTCCGCTGGATCGCTGTATTTAGTATTCTAACTTGGTTTTTTTTATAACGTTGGACTTTCGATTTCTATCTCGATATGCGTTGTCTGACGAATTCAGTAATAATCTGCGACATTCTAGGCCAAACAAATGTCTTTTTGATGAGTGCAATGGTCGCCTTTACACTTGAATGAGAGATTCCGTGAAGTTTTTCGCAGAATTGGTGACGAAATGTTTTAGGCACGTAAGGGCGGATTTTATCCAGGGAAGTGTCGGAATAAAGAGAGTCGTTTGAGCTGGGAATAGGAAACAATTTTATATTAACAGAAGTTTTGTTTTTGAAGTGAATTTTTTTATGGCTCATTGGGCAGAAATCCCGAACTCCAATGAAACGAAAATGTGACATGAAGTGATTCCGAACTCCGATGAAACGAAAATATTGACATAATCGAAAGAAAACAGCGTGATATCAGTGGCGTTTTCGCGAGTATTGAAGCAGAAGCCGCAAAGATGGATATAACTGTCAATGAAGGCAAGACGAAGTTAACCAGAAAGGACACCCAACAACGACTTTTTGAGGATGTGTGCTCTGGACTGACGAGACTGCTTGTTCTTTGGATGACAGCTATAGCAGACAATTTTATTATTCTGATTCAAAAACAAGAGCCAAGCAACCTGTACACAACCAATAAGGCATTCCAAAGGAGGAAAAATTATGATATGGGGATGCATATATTATTGTGGTGAGGGACCACTTGTGCGCTACTCCGACCATATGACACAGTCACATTATTTAGGGATACTAAATGATGTTGCACTGGTGGCAGGCTCAATATTCATTGGGAGCGACTACATCCTTCAACATGATAACGCACCCATACACACGTCCTGGAACATCAAAAACTTTTTAACAGAAGCAGGACAAGAATCTTTGGAATGGCCTCCGCAAAGCCCTAACTTGAATGGCATTAAAAATCTTTGGCATCTTGTGAAATCAAAAATTCCATAAAACATTAGGTTAGGTTAGGTTAGGTAAGAGTGGCTGTTGGAAATACCAACCCACTTAGGCCTATTGGCCCATTGTGATGCCACGTGGATCTATGATCTTCTTACTACTGGAACCAGTTTGAGCTTTTAATAAAGCGTAGGAGACTTTTAACGTCTGTTTTTTCTAGATCGTTTAGGTCTTTGTAGAAGAAAGCTCCTAGGTGAAGCTTCCTTCTCTGAGAGAGAGCTGGGCATGTGCAGAGTAAGTGGGGGATTGTCTCCTCCTCTTCCTCGTCCATGCAGCTTCTACAGAAATCGTTAGTAAAAGCGCCAAGCCTTCTTGCGTGCTTGCCTATGAGGCAGTGTCCGGTAATGACACCTATTATGGCGCTGAGATGTTTCCTATCTAAAAGGATCAGACACTTAGATCGACTCAGATCCAGCCTTGGCCAGATCTGTTTGGTCGCTAGACATGTTTGTCCAGCAGTCCACCTTAGATCCGTTCTTTTATTGGCATCTAGCTTTAGTGTTAGTTTGCACGTAGCGATTGGTATACCTATACTACCTTTGTCTGGTAGGATAGGTAGAGTGGTTTCAATTTTGGCGAGTTCATCGGCTCTGCAGTTCCCTGGAATGTCTCTGTGGCCCGGCACCCAACAGAGGTGAATGTTGAACTGCTCTGCCATCTCCATGAGAGATGATCGGCATTCAAGGGCAGTTTTAGAACACAATGAGACCGAGTCCAGGGACTTGATGGCGGCCTGACTATCCGAAAATATGCGGATATCCTTTGCAGATATCACGTTTTTCTTCAGCCAGGACAAAGCTTCTTTAATCGCCAAAATTTCCGCCTGGAACACGCTACAGTGATTTGGAAGGCGGAAAGAGAGGCTTAGATTTAGCTTATCTGAGAAAACACGGCCACCAACTCCGCTATCGGTTTTAGATCCATCTGTGTACAGATGGAATGACGATGGATGGAATGAATTATTTGTCCACTGTTTAGTCGCTTTAAGGCGAATAGCTGCAGTCGCAGCTACTTGCTTGCTAAAAATGTCGAGGGGTGTCAAGTGAAGCAGAATATCTAATGCCGCAGAGGGGGTAGACCGCAAAGCTCCGCTTGTGCATAGACATGCTGTTCTTTGGACTCTGCTTAATTTAATGCGGTTAACTGCATTTTCCAAGGCCGTCCACCAGACAACCATCCCGTAAGTAAGTATCGAGTATCGGTCTTATGACCGAGATGTATAGCCAGTGGGTTATGCGAGGTTGAAGGCCCCATTTGTTCCCAATGGCTTTCTTGCAAGAGAATAAAGCTATTGTAGCTTTATTGACTCTTTCTTGAATGTTAGGTTTCCAGTTTAGTTTCCTGTCAAAAATGAGACCCAGATATTTTGCTGTATCGGAGAAAGCTAAACTGGTACCGTTTATTGAAGGAGGGTCTATGATTGGAATTTTATATTTCCTAGAAAAGAGGACAAGATTAGTTTTATGGGGGTTTATTCCCAATCCACAGCGATCTGGGCAGATTAATCTGTTAAGATTTACTTGGAGGAGTTCTTTAATGGTATTTAAATGTTTTCCTGAGACGGCTATGGCAACGTCATCCGCATAGGCAATCACTCTGCTACCACCCGCTTCCAGGTATATCAGTAGTTCGTTAACCACTAAGTTCCAGAGAAGGGGGGAGAGGACACCGCCTTGCGGCGTACCCCTACTGACATATCTTTTAGCAGAAGTCTCACCCAGTTTGGAGTTGATGCAGAGTTGACAGCGCAGTCGTGATTGCGGATGTGTTGACGTTGTTAAAGGCGCCCTCTATGTCTAGGAAAGCAACCATTGTGTACTCCTTATATTGTAGGGATCGTTCGATGTGGCTAGTCAGAGAGTGCAAAGCCGTTTCCACCGACTTTCCTTTACAGTAGGCATGTTGAGCCGTAGACAGAAGTCTTGGATCAACTTTAGCTCGAATATGGATATCAATCAGTCGTTCTAAAGTTTTCAGAAGGAATGATGATAGACTTATAGGTCTGAGGTCCTTTGGGACCACATGAGAACATTTTCCAGCTTTGGGAATGAATACTACATTGACTTCTCTCCATAACAGTGGAATGTGGATAAGTTCTACACAGCTCCTCATAATATTTTTCAACACTGGTAGAATAATATCTGAGGATCTCTGTAGCTCGGCAGGTATAATACCGTCCGGACCAGCAGACTTGTATGGTTTGAAGCTATGCAGCGCCCAGAGCAGTTTGTCTCTCGTAATCAGACTATGAATTTTGGTCACGGTTGCAGTAGGCTTGTTTGGGCTGCTACTGGCCGCGAGTTGGGAGCTACCTGGAATGTGGGTGTCCAGAAGCAGGTTGAGTGATTCATCACTTGAGGTTGTCCAAGAGCCATCGGTTTTTTTCAAACAGCTGGGCATCATAGGATTTGTGGAGAGGATTTTTCTTAGCCGCGAAGCTTCAGAGGTTTCTGTGATTTTGTTACAGAATGACCTCCAGTATTGTCGCTTTGCCTTACTCAGTTCTTTTTTGTATAATTTGAGGGATTCTTTATATGAGTCCCAGTCGGTCACTTTTCTTGTGCTTTTTGCTGCGTTGAAAAGTTTTCTGCAGGTGTTTCTGAGCAGTCCTAGTGCCGATGTCCACCAATGTGGCTTTTTCTTGCCTCTTGGTTGAATAAGAGGGCAGGAAGCGGCCATAGCCTTATTGAGAGTCAGAGTAAATTCCCTGACTTTCATGTCGAGCTCATTGGTGTCACGCGGGGGACTTGATAGTTTAGAGGATATCGTTTCCGACAGTATTCCTCTATATTTTGTCCAATCAGTTTTCCGGTAGTTCCGGAAAGCTGGTTGGCGGGGGGGAGCATCACTCAGACTGAATTGGATGCATCTATGGTCTGAAAAGGAGTGTTGAGGGAAGTAAAAGCTAAAGCTAACCACACACAGTGACCGTTTGGCCTGCGCCGTTCTAAATAAAAAATGGTCCACTCACTCCTCCAGCGTGCTTTCAAAAGAAGCGACCGTTCCTAGCTACCTCAGAAAAAATTATGGAACCTTGGTTGAAAGTAGCCAAGAGGTTCTGGTAACGTTGGTAGAAACCCATTTTCCGGGAGCCACATTATCAGATGACTCTGGCATGCTACGGCACACTGAGCCCATTAACCTCTTCTTCTCCAAAGACGAAATAGGTGTTCTTATTAATAGGAACAAATTACGGTGGACAATTAAGTCATTTAATTTTCTTGTCGGGATGGTATTCTACCGATTACACTACAGAAAGCACCGGAGGCAGTAATCCAAAAAATAATGGAAATTCTTAGACACAGTCTAGAAATAGGGAACTTACCGATAGTTTGCAGGGAAGTTATGGTGGGATAGTCACATATAACAGCAAAAGATTTCAGACCAATAAGCCTGTCATCATTTATGCTTAAAACCTTAGAGCGATTACTGGAGGTTCATATGAAAGGCAAATCAGTAAAGAAAAGAGTCTACAGAGCTTGGTTCAATGGGTATAAGTACGACAGCAAACACAGACGACGTGGTCATAATAGTGCAGAGAAAATACTTAAAAATTGTAAGTGGGATTATGGAGGTTTGTCCTGAAAACGATCAGCACTTGGGCAAAAAGCTGTGGTCTCAATGCTAACCCTTCCAAAAGGGAACTGGTTCTTTTTACCAGAATGTACAAGATATCGCAATTCAAACTCCCAAAACTCAACAGAGTGGAATCGTTCCTCTCGGACGGCGCGAAGTATCTGGATGTAACTCTGGACAAAAAACTGAATTGGAATCTTAATGCAGCGGAAAGAATCAAAAAGGCTTATAATACTCTTTTTATCTGCAAAAGAATAATAAGAACAATTTGGGGCTTAAAACCTGTTATAGTGTACTGGCTGAATACGGTGGTGGTAAGACCCATACTTAGATATGGCGCACCAGTATGGTGGAAAGCAACAAATAAGAAAACACATTAGTCATTACAAGTGCGGTCCGTACCACCCCTACGGCAGCATTGGACACTTTTCTGCACCTAAAATCTCTTGACTTCCGAATCAAAAAACTCGCAGGCAACAGTGCGATAGGTCTCATTAATCTAGGTTACTTCAAGGGCAGTAGTTTCGGAAACGGCATGGTCCTAGCGGAGCTATTGCCAGGTAATCTAATTCTAACGGATGAAATTCCTTCCATGGTCGACTTCGACATTCCGTATGACATAATATATCCGGAGCGGGACTGGCAAAAAAATGCAGCAATCACGTCAAATGAATTTGCAATTTTCACAGTTGGTTCGAAAACAGAGGAAGTAAGAGGTTCTGGTATCTTCTCAGAACACTCTGAACTAAGAGTTTGTATAAGACTATAGCACACAAGGATTGCCTTCCAATCAGAGGTTCTGGCTGATCTCAGGGCGGCTGAGCTAATGCAGATGAGATCGATATCCGATATCTACATCGATAGCTAGGCCGCACTTACGTCAATGGAATCGACCAACATCAATTCTGATACTGTCACGGCTGTCGCAAAGTGCTCAAAGCGTAATGCAGTCAGAACCGGGTGAGACTGTGCTGGGTGCCAAGACACTGCGGTATAGAGGGAAATGAACAAGCGGAAGAGCTTGCATCAAGAACATCAAGCCACCCCAAAATCATAAAGACTGCCAAACTAAAGTTGTCAAGTCTTGAAGGACACAGGGTATCCAAGGCTCTCTGGCCACTTTTTGACGGCAAACGATCTATGGAGTTAAAATTAAACAGGGATAAGCTTAGGAGAATAATATTAATTATGACAGGAGGCAGTGTCCTGGAAATTGGTAGATTCTGCGGTGATCTGCAAGGTGTTGAAATACTATACTTTTTCGGAAACCTAGAGGAAGTAGAGGGCAAGAACTTCAAAGGTTTTCTTGCTTTTTGCATAGAAATTTAATGTTTCACCAGGGAGATTGTTTAGGTTTTTTCTCTTTGAGTACAAATCCAACTGGTTTCACATGGATCGCAATGGGCCCATTTTGGTGCCTAGTCTTTGAGTGATGGCATGTCCATCACACCCCTGCTGTCTTAACCTAGCCTGACTCCTCAAGCGTAAACAGCACACCATGCAGTGGGTTTGAGTGGTTGTAATGGACCTTCGTGCATTACTCACGGATTTTCAGTGCCACATAGGTGGAAATCTCCCCAATCTCTGAAGAATTGTTCTTCAAAAACACATCGTGACGATTATTCCGCGTTCTTCAGGAGTATAGCGTACTATTATTCACACAAATTTAGCAAAACCCAGACTCGAAATTTGTGTTGACCGGTGTAACCACTCCCTTTAGATTGAACCCCTTGTGTGATCAAGGTATTGTTTGGTATATGCGATTATACCCGTACATATCTATGTGTAGATTGTATATTTGTAGTTGCCGTCAGATATATGTAACTGGACAGACACGCGATCTACATATGTGTTACATGTATTATGTAATATGCGAGGCTGTACTTACGGTGCTCACGTTGTTTGTTTAAATTTACCAATTTCTGAGCCAGCACATTTTACAAGTCAGGCATCTATGAAAAAGTCTCAAGGTTTAGCGTGATGAATCTGGTTAATCCGGATCAGAAGGACCATTATGTTTTCGGTTTGGGTTTTTTTCCGTTGTAATGTTTTAGGCTGCTTGCTGACGGGTTACGTGGTATATACATATCTACATATATCCGTAGTGTATTTTTAATTAAGCAAAACTAGATACTTCAGTTGACAATTTATTTATAATTAGAATCCAATTTGCTAATGTATAAATTACAATAAATGCCTATTACGTTATTTTAATTTACGTAACTCGTTGCCGGTTGAATTGCTAGTGCCGAGCCAGTTACCAATTCGAACCAAAAAAGTCGTCGACCAACAAATCAAGTACCAAAAGCTGTATTTTGATAAATTTTGATAAATTGATAAATTATAGGGTGATGTGACAATGTTTTACACTTCAGAACAACACTTTTACTTGGATTGATGAGTTTATGTAACAAATCATTTCTTTAGAATTTCGGTGATCATGCTTCTACCGCGAGCATAGAACTTGTCGAGTTCTAGAGTCTGAGTAGGGTCAATAAATCTCGAGAAGAAATTCTCCAGACGAGTGCTGAAACCAAAGGATGCTCCGCCCCCCCCCCTCCCCAACTCACACAGCACTCCATCATTCCCCTGGGCTGGATCAAGGTGTCATACGACCCGTGCCGAAGATCAACCTGGCTGAGGGCCCAGCATCTCCAAAAATAGCTCAGTCGCGAACGGAGTATCCGGATACCTGGCTACCTTCGGATTAGCTAGCCTTATCTGTATACGGCGGATCTCTGTACAGATGGACATCCCTTTCTCCACTACTCGTGGGACCATATTATGGACAAAACCTATAAAGCAAAATCCGAGGCCCGTATTCCTTTAATACCGGGCGGTAGAACGCTGACTGCACCGACTAACGGCAAGTCTCCTGCATTGTCGATAGGAGGTAAAACTGTGGCAGGCCATGGTGCACCATCCTCAAAAGGCAAACGCAACGAGCCTAAAAAGAAGTATTCAGGGAGTGTTAAGACTGTGGCAAGCTATGATTCTATCACTTCCTGCACCCCTAGACACAAACTTGCTGCTGCTCCCAAAACTTCTCCCCCCAAGGAGGAATCTGGAGCTCAGCCGGATCGGCAAGCTCCATCTAAGGCGCCCTACCTAAGACGCCGGGATGCTTCACGCATTATCAAAATCTTCGAATCCATTCCGGAGGTTGAAGTGCGGACATAAAGATTGAGCTTGACATGGCTTGGTATCAGTCAACGTCGCTTGCCATAGAAGGTGGCCAAGAAGCTGTTCGAAAGCTTCAGCTTGACCTGCTGCCACCATTCAGGTGTAATGGAACCGTCGGTATCGTTCCTATCGATCACAGCGATCACCAATGCGTAGTTTAGGACTGCATTGAAAGACCTCTCAACCAGAGATCTCTTGATCTTTTCACCAAGGCCATAGGTGGCTTAGGAGAGATTTGGCCAGGTGCAAAACTCGAGGTCGTGTCTAAGGAAAACATTCCTAGCAGACCTCGAACTCGTACCTGGATCCCAGCCGAACCCTCCTCTCCAGAAAGTATTTTGGAAATCATCAGGCTCAGTAACCCGACTCTTCCGGACTCATGACTGGAAAGTCACGAAACTGGAGGAACTAAGGGGCTCTTATAGATTCGCGTTAACCCTCTGGCGCAGACGAAAGGCATGATTCGGTTCGGATTCGAGTCCATACGCTTAGGGGTATACAAAAAGGATGAGCTGGATGCTGATAAGCAACCTCCTCCTCCTTTAACACCTGATAGCACAACCTTGGATCTCGGAGCGTCGATATCCTTTCCAGAAATGGATAGCGACGACTCCAATCTATCCGAGGTAACTATTAACTCGTCGATCTCCTCTTCTGACACGCTGTCGGAAATGGAAACCGATGACGAAGCAAAGAGAGGTCCCACACGATCAGAGGTAGAAGATACACAGTAACAAATAATTTATTTGGCCACGCCAACATTCTTAAATATCTAGGAATCCTCGCAGAGTTCATCGATTACACTATACCCGAATTTTGGTTCGACAAAGACTTTCATGTAAGCTCCCCCTCTAGATCCTTCTGGGAGGAAGATGCTTTCATGGATGACAAGTCAACCCACTTTTACACAAATCACTGTAGCGTCTTTGGCGGTTAAAGAAGCTCTGTCCTGGCTGAAGAAAAACGTGATGTCTGCAAAGGATATCCGCTTCTGATCGGATAGTGAAGCCCCTATCAAGTCCCTGGACTTAGTCTCATTATATTCTAATACCGCCCTTGAGTGCCGATCATCTCATACGGATGTGGCAGATCAGTTAAACCTTCACCTTCGCTGGGTGCCGGGCGACAGAGACATTCTAGGGAATTGTAGGGCCGACGAACTGACCGAAATTGGAACCACTTTTTTACCGGAAAAGGGAAGCTCAGGTATACCAATCGCTACGTGCAAACTAGCATTAAAGCTGGATGCCAATAAAAGAACAGACCTTAGGTGGACTGCTGGGCAAACATGTCTAGCGACCAAAGAGATCTGGCCAAAGCTGGATCTGATTCGCTCTAAGTGTCTGATCCATTTAAATAGTAAACATATCAGCGCCATAATAGGTGTCATCACTGGACACTGCCTCGTAGGCAAGTACGCAAGAAGGCTTGGCGCTTTTACAAACGACTCCTGTAGAAGCTGCATGGACGAGGAAGAGGAGGAGACAATCCCCCACCTACTCTGTATATGTCCAGAACTCCCCCAGAGAAGAAAGCTTCATCTAGATCCACGTGGCATCACAATGGGCCAATAGGCCTAAGTGGGTTGGTATTTCCAACAGCCACTCTTACCTAACCTAACCCAGGAGAACATCGGCTCTTATGAATTCTATTTCTATTCCATTTTTTGATTTCATTATTGAACATATTCATTCGTTATTCGTATGTGCTTTAGGGTTACAGTCTTCTTCGTCGGGGTTAAGAAATAGCTTTATATCTGAATTATATATATTCAGCGCACGGTTTTTATAATCTTTCTTAGCACTGAGGCCACATAGAATATTATTTGCGGTCACCTCGTCAAATCTACTCGTATTATGAAATTTATATTCCAAGAAATTTACATATCACAATAGGCATCCAAGTTAAACTCTAGAAATATTGGAAAGCAACAGATTGTATCTACAGTTGACTCTCAATAATTCGAAACTCGAGGGACCTTACAAAAAATTCGAATTAACGAGAGTTTGAATTAACGAAAAATTGTCGAGTTGGAGAGAAGGACAAAAACGAAATAAGTATGTACATACATGATCAAAGTTCCCGGAATTTATTTAGAAAATTAAAAATACAAGTTTATTCATCTAAATCTATATTGTTCCCTTCAAAGTAATCCTCATCGACTGCAACACACTTATGCCAGCGCTTGATCCAATCCAACATTTTTTATATTCGGTTTTCGGTATGTCCATTAGTGCTTCCTGCGATTTTTCCATGCTGAAACGCATTCCCCGTAGTGGTTTTTTAACTCGATTGAAAAGAAAGAAGTCACAGGGAGCCAAATCAGGTGAATTCGGTGGCTGTTGGATGGCATTTGTTGCATTTTTCGTCAAAAAATTACGAATAATAATGGCACTGTGCGACGGTGAGTTATCATGGTGCAAAATCCACGAGTTTTCTGCCCACAATTCTGGTCTCTTTCGGCGAATTGCTTTACGCAAACGTCTCATAACGCCCAAATGATACTCTTTGTTTACCGTCTGGCCTTCTGGTGAAAATTCATGATGCACTACATCGTGGTAATCCATGAAAACCGTGAGCATTGACTTCTTTTTTGACTGAAAACGACGTGGTTTTTTTGGTCTCGGCTCATTTGGTGAATGCCATTCACTTCCCTAATGTCTGCATTGCGTGTCGTACTCATAGACCCACGTCTCGTCTCCAGTAATGATCCTTTTGATGAATGTGGGATCGGATACAGCTTCGCAAATCATCTCTTTTGCTACGTCAACACGGTCTCTTTTTTGCATGAAATTGAGGTCTTTTGGTACCAACTTTGCTGCTACACGACGGAAACCCAAATCATTAATCAAAATGTCTTGGACGAATCCGTAGCCAATGTTCAAGTCCTCCGCTATCTCTCTGATGGTTAATTTGCGGTTATTGACCAACATTTCTTTTTGTCCATCAATGTTTTCGTCGGTTGTCGATGTCGATGGTCTGCCACTGCGTTCATCATCTTCGATTGACTCACGACCACTTTTGAACCGCTCGTGCCACTGGTAAACGACCGTTTTCTTTAGAGAATCGTTGCCGAAACACTTTTCCAACATTTCCAACGTTCGCGCACTATTAAAGCCGTTTTTTACGCAAAATTTAATACAAGTTCGTTGTTGTAACTTTAAATCCATTTCTAAAATTGTAAAAAATCGCCAACACACATAGATGAAGATGTACTCTTGGCTACGTAACTTTTGCAAATACCAAGCTATGACGCTAAGATTTAGAGTGAATGTCAACAACAGATTTACCAACTTAACAAAAAAAAACAGAACTCAAATCGGAACAACGGGAGCGCCACACGGTTATTCCGGAACATTTTGATCAATGTTCCTGTGTACCACAGCTCGTCATCAGGTTAGTACGTTAGTACACCTCCTCGTGTAAGTGATTCCAGCCAAACTAATTGAGCTAAAATTTTTTAATTTTTGTTGTTTATGGACGATTCAATTCTCAGTTAAATAAAACAAAAAGTATTGTTTCTCCATTTTTTAATACTCTTTTATAATTTGTTTTTAGAAAAATAACACAAAAAATAGCAATTCAATTTCTGTCATCAGGTTAGTACATATAATTTTTTTATATTTTTTAAGCTTTTAAGTCATGGACTTATTTTTAAACTTATTCACTTAATGGCCCAGGGCAAAAATTTAGGGCCGGCAAGTTGATCAAGGTCTTGTTTTTGCTCAGCCGTATTTTTCGTCTTTAGGACTTTCCATCTGGGTAGCTTTTTTCTAGTCTTTGCTCTTGGAGGAATTTTTTATGTTTTTTTTTGTTTTTTTTTTTTTTTTGTTAAAATTTCGTTGTTTTAGGGCGGCTTTCTTGTCCATCAATGGTAAGCGAATATATAAAAGAGTATATTAATGGTACGATAAAGGAAAAGTTTGGGAATCGCTTATATAGGGCATGTTGCTGAGGCGTTAGTGTGAAAATCTGCTTCATTTGTAGGTATATCCATTACAATTTCGCTACATTTTTGCTGCCTATTGCTATTATTATTTGAATAGCTTTGACTACCTCCTTGCGTTTGTCCACTGGAATCGTTATTATTTTTTATGCAAGTGTCAGGTGTGACCATCTTGTGTATTCTGATTTCGATTTGGGGATGTATTTTTCATATTTCATGCCAATGTACTAATTTAATACTAATAATACAATACTAAGAAGTATTAGATTTGGTATCTAAAATACTAAAATTATGCGTAAGCTACTAATTCGATTTGGTTGAAATTATACAAGTGTTACTTAATTTCTTGAATTTAAAAAAAATTACAGTGAAAATTGATAAACATATGTTTTTCGTAATAGGAACATCTAATTTGCGTACACTCCCGTTCTTGTTTTTGAATATAAAACACTGGAAAAAATATGTATGCTAGACCTTGAAAATGCGGAAAAAATTTAAAAATGAAGTCAAAATTGAGAGTATAAAAACGAAAGCACGATCTTATTTCGAGGTTAATTCAGCTTGACGATGTGGGTGTTGTTCGTCATCACCATTTAACAGTCTGCAAAAGATTAAATTCAATTTATTCTTGTAGCAAGCCTTTCTAAATTCTTATCACCGACTGTGGTTTGTTGAAATATTGTACTGAATTCCATATACTCTAAATCAATTGTGTTTACATCTTAACTAATATTAAGACTTGTCAAATCGTGTATCCCTTTTCTCTATTCATTCCTTCCTCAACCATTGTGAACAATAAAGTGAAAAACACTCTCTTTGATTTAAATAAAACTTTTTTTATATTCGAATATCGTTTTATTATTACAACATTTCTATTCGAGCTTTACAGCTTTGGCATGTTCACTTTATTTTATGAAATTCCTCGCAATGTTTTGCTAGACTTGGACTGTTACTGATACACGCATCCATATCTTGGCTACAAAAAGATCGTAATGATCTCGGAAAGACGTCATATTTAGGGGCGAAAGAAAATTTAGACAGAAATTCGGACACTTACTCATACCAGTTTCACATGAATTTAAGGCGAAAGAGAATAGGTTAAGCCTTTCATCATCAAAATGAATGTATATGGATACACTATATCTGGAGACGGGTCAGCAGAGTGATCCCGGCACATATAAATGTATTCGTGTCAGAGCTCGACGTTTACTGGTAGCTAAGAACTCCCGAAAGAAACTCACCCGAAAGACATATTCATTTTTGCAGTTAACGAAGATCAAATAAGATGAGTAGTTGACTTGAAATCAACATTAAATGTTGGATGCCATCCATGGAGCGAAATAACCAATGAACCCAAACATCTTTCTTTCTCTCTGTATCCCATTTTTCAAAAAACTTAACACATGCTGAGGCATTATAAGTGTATTTATACCCACACAATGACCGGAAAAAGTTTCGAAATAGAAAGCGTATTACAACACCGTAAACTCGATATAGTATATGATCGAAAAGCCAAATGACGCCGGTAGCAGAGTCCGCTTGCGAACAAATGAATTCAAAATGTTTATACCACCTTGATCAAAAAGTTCTCGGAATAACCACCATGTGGCGCTCCCATTGTTCCGATTTGTGTTCTGTTTGTTTTTGTTAAGTTGTTGAAATTCCCTCTAAATCTTAGCGTCATAGCTTGACATTTGCAAAAGTTACGTAGCCACGAGTACATCTCATTCAAAAGTGGTCGTGAGTCAATCGAAATTGATGAACGCAGTGGCAGACCATCGACATCGAAAACCGACGAAAACATTGATGGAGTAACAGAAACGTTGATCAATAACTGCAAATTAATCATCAGAGAGAATGCGGAGGACTTGAAAATTGCCGCAAAGTTGGTGCTAAAAGACCTCAATTTCATGCAAAAAAAGAGACCGAGTTGACGTCGCAAAGAGATGATTTGCGAGGCTGAATCCGATCCCACATTCATCAAAACGATTATTACTGGAGACGAGACGAGTGTTTATGAGTACAACACGCAATCCAGACATCTGGCAAGTGAATGGCGTTCACCAAATGAGCCGAGACCAAAAAAACCACGTCGTTTTCAGTGAAAAAAGAAGGAAATGCTCAGGGTTTTCATGGATTGCAACGGTGTATCATGAATTTTCACCAGAAATCCAGACAGTAAACAAAGAGTATTATTTGGGCGTTATGAGACGTTTGCGTGAAGCAATTCGCCGAAAGAGACCAGAATTGTGGGCAGAAAACTCGTGGATTTTTCACCATGATAACGCACCGTCCCACAGTGCCATCATTTTTTGTAATTTTTTGATGAAAAATGCAACAAATACCATCCAACAGTAACCGAATTCACCTGATTTGGCTCCCCGTGATTTCTTTCTGTTCAATCGAGTTAAAAAAGCCACTACGGGGAACGCGTTTCAGCAGCCGAGAGGAAGTAATGGAAAAATCGCAGGAAGCACTGATGGACAACCGAAAACCGAATATAAAAAATGTTTCGAGGATTGGATCAAGCGCTGGCATAAGTGTGTTGCAGTCGAAGGTGATTACTTTGAAGGGAACAATATGGATTTAGATGAATAAACTTGTATTTTTAATTTTCTGAATAAATTCCTTTTTGATCAAGGTGGTATTCTTACGGAACGAAACAAATTCCTAGGCAAGATCGCAAGCATATATAGGGTTTTCCAATAAGGACTTGACAACTGTCGTAGTTGAGTCGCCTGTCCGCAGCTGTTCGAGCGACGTGGAAGATTAGCGGAACCACCAATCTGTCCTGGACCAGACCTTTACTATCTAGATAGAGGAACGCTTCTGGAGGAATAAAGCCGTCAAAGCGAACTCTCTCGTGATACATATAATTGGGGTAGAAAGCCTCGGAGATCAGGTTGTTCGATGAGGTCATTGCTCTTGCAATGTGCCTTCGAGTTAACTTAATGACGAAGTTGTCCACTCTTATTAGGTTCGCTCTATTGTATAAGACCTCATTAGGATAGAATTTTATGTACTCAGACTCTGGTGTTCTATATAAGTGAAGACAAGCCATCTCAAACACCCGAATCTTTTCCAATAAACTTGCTCTCACGTTGAACCACACGGGACATCCAAATACAAGCATGGGCCTGATAAGGGCCATGTAGCAGATCACCTTCACCCTCGCATCGAGTTGGCTGTTATAAAACAGTCTCTTTGTAAGGGTAAAAGCACCTCTGGCTCTGGCCAGAGCAACCTCTATATGTTTGTTAAAATACAGAAATTGATCTAGGCAGAACCCAAGGTATCTGACTACATTTCGATAAGCGAATGACTGTCCGTGTTGTCCGACGATAGAAAACTTTCGCCAATTCTTTCTGGTATCCCTAGAGGCCCCAGACAAAGTCGTCCTAAACAGAATGGTTTCCGACTTCTGAAAGTTGATTTTCAACTTCCAGTCATCGCATTATCGCTTAATTTTGTCGAAGTCACGCTGCAAAAGTATCTTAATGACCTCAATCTTTGAACCCGATCTGTACGCGATTAAGTCGTCTGCGTACGCTATGGCATGGTCGTTTTGTATGAAATTTACTTGTCTGGTTGGTTTAAGAGTCATACAGTTCGTAGTTGTATGTGAGGACACTAAATCTTCTAAATCAATCACCTGAAGTATTGTGCTTTTTCCGCTGTTGCTTTTGAATTAGATGCGTACCCTTGGTCACCTTTTGGTTTTACACGCCATCATAGTAGATTTTTATAAGTTTGACGGGCGGTTTTCTGACGTCGTTTTTACTCAAAAATACTACTAAACAATCTTCTTGCCATTAGGAGCAATCTAACATTCAATGTTTCCAAGTATCTTTGTTGTTTTTTGTTTTTGTTTTTGATTGATTGAGTTCCGGGTCAACTCCGGACAGTTTATTAATGGTTAATGCAAACGTATAAAAAGAAAACTTAAATCTAAAATTAATATGATTTAAAAACTACGAGAAAGGCCATGGGTCATGGAGCTTGGGAGAGGGAATTTCGAAGATTGGGTTTGCTGATACTGAAGTTGAACCCATTAACTATGTTGTTTGCAGTTCGCAGCATTCTGACCAAAGACTAATTACTGCCGTAATCGGTTCGATGAAAGTTGATGTGATAGAGGAGTACAGATCTAAGGTTGCGTGAATTGGTAATGATGGATATCATTTGGAGCAGGGTAGTGCGGTCAATACAACCAGTGAGTAGTTGATGAACAAATAGCACATCTGCAACTTCTCGACATTTCTTGCGGGGTTGAAGATTAATTAGTTTTAAACGATCACTGTACGGAGTCAAGTTATAGATATCTGTCCAAGGTAGACCCCGTAATACCAATTGAATGAATCTGCATTGAATAGCTTCAATTCGCCTAGAATGGCTTTCGTGGTAAGGGTACCAAACTGCGTTAGCATATTCCAGTGTGAGCCTAACGAATGTAAGCTATAGTGATTTAGTGACGTAAGGGTTAAAGAATTTATAGGACCATCACTTAATGAATCCTAGTGAAGAATTAGCTTTGTTAATAGTACTATCGCTATGCGACCGGAAATTAAGTTCTTTATCGCATGTAATACCTAAAGGGCTTAGTAAGGTAATAGAGGGTATTAACTCATTGCCAATGAAGTAGGAACTTTGAGGTCGTGGCACACGTTTACGCGAATAAGTTATAGTTTGACAGGTTAAAAAGCTATTCAGATCATCTTGTAGTGCTTGACGCTCAAAGGGTGTTGAGGTGTGCTTATAGATTTCAATATCATCTTTATAGGTGGAAATGTGGGATTGTTTGATAATGAAATCTGCTTCATTGATAGCTAATATAAATATCAGAGGACAGAGGTGACTTCCTTGAGGTACACCAGATGTAACTACAATGGAATCTGGAACAGATGATCTATTGTAAAAACAATATTATATTGATACTTTTTCAAATAAGATTTGATCCACATGATAAACCGAGCTTCGAAGCCGAGAGCTTACGAGCAAATCTTGAGAAGGATTATTATATATATTTTGTGCGAAATTTTATAGAAGGCAGGGAGTAGTAGAAACGCATTCCCTTAGTAGTTGTTGATTTCTGTTAAAGTTTACCAACTGGAAAAATGAAATAAACTTCTCGAGTTTCAGATAGACAAACTCAAGCAAAAAAAAAAAATAAAACACAGAATGCAACATCGTCATACACTTACCTATAGAAGGTAATATTGACATGAAGGAGAAAGCAAAAGATACTTGCGCTGGACTGCTGTATCAAAATGGATCAAAAACCGACATCGAATCATCCTACAATATGTCAGGTCGAAATCCACCTACAGTGATAGTACATACAGATAGAGCATCCTGCGCAACGCGAGACGGCTGAAAGGTACAAACATCCACCTCCATAAGAGATGAGCTTCTCCCAATTAAGAAAGTGCTTCGTGGAACTCGAAGGTGAAAATTACGTTAAGGGATGACTGACTGTATGTCGCTGATAAGATGCTAACCTGGGATTCTTCAGAGGGGTTGATGTGTGGTAAGAAAAGCGGTCTAATTATCCTTAGCGGAGTTTTTGGAGAGATTACAGCCCTTGAAAGCTTATCTTGTAAACAATGCAATGGAAAATTCATTAATGTCAACTGATGTTTGCGGTTCTGCTGCAAACATCGGCTGCAAACAAGCAACCAATCGCACGCACACACGATCTACGACAACAAGTAATCCCTATCTACCAGAACAATATTTGCTTTTCAGAATTACGAATCTTAAGTTATAACGTAGCAGATCTAAAAAATAAATTAATATTGTATATGCAGAGTTTTTTAACTATTTATATAAAGAGTTTTGAAGTTTTTGTTCTATTTGAATTAATGAATTATGAATTAGAATGGATTTACTCAGTGAAGTCAAATAACTTTGGAACGGGCAGTGGAGGAGGGCAATTATACAGCTTCCTTAAAGATATAGGTGGTGTAGTTGTCAACCTGAGGAAAATAGAGGAAGGATACGTTTGGGATCAAACAACGGCCTAAACATCTGTGTAAATCTGATGAGGATTTGACATCATTAAGAATGAAGTTGAGCTTATTACTGGAAGAAACAAGGCGTACCACGTTTGAAAAATTTACATTCCAAGTGCAGCTATCGCAATATAAAAAGCACTTCAGCAAACTGAGTCACAATATTGGAGAGTCCACATTCTTCTTAAATCACTAATCAACTGATATGATTACTAATATATTTAAAATACGAGGGGGACTAGTCAAATGGAATTTTATACCACATCGTCCAGGCCTACCAATTTTTGTGAGATCTTTGTAATCTCAGGGAGTGAGAGCATGTAATAGATTTTATGGCAATTTGTCCAATTCTTAAAGAATTCCGCTAAAAATTTGTGGGTTCATATGAATTAGAGGTCAATGAAGTAATCAGCATCCTAAAAGCAGAGTTAAGACTGGAATGCATAGGGTGACCAGATAGTAATGATAGTTTTTCCAATTGTTATGTTTCAACAGCTGTCAATATTACCAATGACATCCAGCCGCCAAAATATTCAGCAAAGTTTGCCATTTCATCATGCATCGTTTTACGCTTGCCGGACGTGCGAAAATTATTAAAAAATATCGAAATTCCGGCTCAGTAGTAAATACGAAATGTATTGGCCGTAGCGGCCAGTAGCGAAGAAGACCCAGAAATGTCGATTCGGCCCCGATCAGCTGAATTGGACATCACCAGAGAGTGAATCCGGCTTAATTTGTGGTTGGATTTGGGCCTACATCCGTATAAGATTGTGCTGACGAAAGAATTGAACCCGAGCGATCATAGACAACGCCGTGAGTTTGTTAATTGGACGAAATGTTGACCGGAGATCGGGATTTTGGCCAAAAAAATCATCTTCTCGGACAAGGTCCATTTTTGGCTCAGCGGCTATGTCAACAAGCAAAATAGCCGTTACTAAAGCGAACACAATCCACAAGTGTTCGGCGTAGCATCAATGCATTCGCAAAGATTGACTGTTTGGTGCGGATTATGGCATATTGGCATCATCGGAACTTATTTCTTTCGAAATGAGGAAGGAGACACAGTTACCGTCAATGGTCTCAGGTACAGATCGATGTAAACCGACTTTCTGTGGTCAGAGTTCGACAACATCGATATATCCAAGCTGTGGTTCCAATAACACAGCACTGCATGCCATACAAACGACGCAACTCTCGAAGATGTGAAGGAGAAATTTGGCGACTGGGTCATCCCATAGCGAACTTTCATTAATTGGCCTCCGCGATCATGCGATTTGATACCACTCGATTATTTTTTCTCGGGCTACGTCCAGCCCTTATCTACGGTAACAAGTCAATTTTGGACAAGCTCAAGGCCAACATTCGACACGCTATTGCCGGAATAACACCACACATATTGGACCGAGTCATCAAAAATTGGGCCGACAGCTTGAAGCACTGCCAGCGAAGCCGAGGCGGCTATTTGAATGAAAAATAAATCCAGAATTTATTTTATATCTCACACTGTTGTTGTTTTGCTTAATTTTTTTTTCCTATCGTTCTTATCTGGTCACCCTAATTTCTTCCAAAATGAAGGAAAAATATTTTGCATCATTGAGATTTGAAAGAGGGTGGAGAGAGGTTTGGCCAAGATGTTTGCATATTTTTTCAAAACAATTGCAGACAGACTATCAGGACCCGAGTACTACTGGTCTTTGAGCAAGTTTATTTTCTCCACTACATGTTCGATATTAACATCAACTGATGTACGAGTAAGTGAAGTTTGGTGGATATTAGGTCCTATAATGCACGTAGCAAACGATTGGCTGAAGAATTTAGAGAATAAGTTTGAGATTACTTCAGGGTTGTCCGAGGATTGGTTTAAAAAGGGTAAGAGTTTAGCCTATATTTTCCCATTGTGTTGCCAAAGATGTCTTCCTTTCCAATTCCGGCATTAAAGTCGCCTAGGATGATTTTAACGTCATACATCGGACATTGCTTGTAGGTTTTGCCGAGGAGCTCGTAGAAATTTTCTTTGGTAGCATCGTCCTTTTCCTCTGTTGGGGCGTTAGCGCACATAAAGCTGATATTAGCGAACACTCACGTGTTGAAACCTCAAGACTTCTTGCCTAAGTCTGCCGCTTACAACAAATTCGTATCCAAATAGACGCTACTTACGTTTTTACAGTTTTTCAACTTTCTTTTGTCCGGCTCATCCCACCGCACTTTCTAGACGGCTGTGATATCTGCTTTATAGCAATCTGGTACCTCCGCTAATTGCTCGGCTGCACGCGGCCTCTTCAACGTCCGTACATTCCACGTGCAGATCCGAAAGTCATTGTCATTTGTTCGTTTTGCTATTGGTCGCTTCGTAACAATTACTTTTCTACGTGGTTGGGCAGCTAACGCCACGCACAAACCTCAACCTGGAAGTCCAGGGCCTTTTTGGGACCTCCAGGACAAAAGGAGCCGGACCGACTTCCGGAGCGAGTGACCCGGCTCGGGGATGTGAGTGCTGCCGTTGGCCCTTATTCCTTTTCCAAACCCTGACTTAGTGTTGGATATCCTGGTATTCAAGTACGTTGAAGCAGATCATGTAGAGATAACACTAGTTCAATCTAACTGCAACTGTTAAAGAAAGTGACTTAATGAGATGGCACCCCCTCCCCCCCTCCCATCACTCTCTAGCAAAGCAGTGACCAACGATCTTCCAGAGGAGTTGTTTACCCCATCTCCAGTCGAGGTACTAGGCACCCAGCGGTTACCACATGGAAGTGAGTAATAGGAGAACGTACGAGTATCATATAATCGCATTCACCACCCTTTTGTTATGTTATTCCATTCTTGCTTTGGAGAATTCGATGAAATGATGTGGAGTCGCAACTAGATTCTTCTTTTCCTGGATGACCAGGTTGTTGCATATATATATTTATTATAATTTTGGAAATCTAACGCAGTCGGCACTACCAGTCAGAGAGTATGGAAGAAATCAGAACCTGCTTCCAAAAATGTGGAGTCATTTGGTGAACCTGCAATATAGGGTGTTGGATGCGAAGGCTATTTGGATACTTGCTTCTCATAACAACCCAGGAAGCTGAACACTTATTCCAGACCCACCGACTAGCTCCATCTCTGTCATCGTTTAATCAGCGTGAATCAAACTATCATCTGGTAGGAGTATTGCCTTTTTAAGACTCATACGTAGACATCGTTCAATTTCCTCGAAATAATAGATTCGATTTTGACGTTCTGCTTAAGACGTGAGGGTTGATAGTTTGTGTTTGATGACAGCAAAGTATATGTTTTGCTTTTATTAACCACCAGACCCGATTTTGATGCTTCTAGCTTAATACGAAAAAATACCGCACTTACAACGCGGTACCTTTGATAAAGCAGCGAGAGTTCTCTGTCAATATCTTGCATAACCGAGCGAGCTTAGCAAGGATGTCAAGAAAATAAATTTCTCTATCTACCTGCCTCTATAGACGTTATCATAAGTTTTAGACATGCACATAACAGGGTAGCGAAGATCCTCATAGCGAATCTAGAAGACTTATACTCCTGTTTTCAGCGCCTTCACTTTGTGCCACCCAGCACATCAGAGGCTAATTATTTTGTAGCTTAGTCACTGGTTCTCCGCACTCAACAGAACATCTTAGGTGGTAAACAGAAGTGAATCCTATGATATGGTCAACGTACAACAAAAAACCATCATATGACGTCACAAATAAATGGCCGTCCTGAGACTGCAACAATTGTGGCTGTATAAACGGCCTATTTTCACTCATACTAATAATTTCATCATTCCAATCCATTCTCACAAAGATGTAAGGACACCTTTGGTAAAGACCTAGCAGATATTGTGCACA
The DNA here is from genome assembly GCA_949129095.1 of Volucella bombylans. Lineage (NCBI taxonomy): Eukaryota > Metazoa > Arthropoda > Insecta > Diptera > Syrphidae > Volucella > Volucella bombylans. The sequence goes on along the minus strand of OX422140.1, from coordinate 332,453,421 downwards.
TATAAGGTTAAGCTCATATTAAGTAAATATTGTCTGAATATTTGTGAAAATCGTCTTTGGTGAATTTAATCTTTTTAGAAAAGGATAGCATCTTTGGTAATATGGTTGGAAAGTACAGCCTCAACGAGACCACGTGCTGAAAGGGACATTTGTTGATTCTCGGGCGGGATGTAAGGTAACTATATCCAACACAATGATACCACACCTTGATATGCATAAAGGGATCGGGCGGGCTGACTCCTGATCAACAGACCGTAAACCAATTTGAGCATATTGAGCGTAAGGAACTCCTCCACTATTTTGGATGTTCGTGACAGCCTAAAGCCAGCGAACCATTGCGAATAAATTTCACGTCGAATTGTTACAATTGCAAGAGACCGCCAGGCCTTTTGCAATCGAGTTTCACTTAAAATTTTGAGAAATCCGATGTCGCCAGCATCAAGCGAAGAAGTCTGGTGGTATCGCTGCCAAAGAGCAATCAGAGAGGCCGCCTCTGATATACTGCCAAAGCTATAAAGCTCGAACAAAGCTCGAACAGAATTCTGCAAGGATGGAGAAAAAAATCTTTTAGTAAAATTATAATCAGTACTGAGACAGCAGACTGTTAAACCGTGATGACTTACAACAATCAGACAGAGTTAACCATTCAACCACGATGAAGTCAGGACAACACTTTCCAAGTCCAACAAAGCTACTGGACCCGATAGCTTAACTGCCGAGCTGATTAAAGCACCAGGTGATGATTAGATATGGAGCTTACATCAAATCACCAATTAAATCTGGGTCGACGAAAGTATGCCCAACGAATGGAATGTCAGTGTTCCTTGAACCACACCAACTACAGTTTCCTGCACACCGCATATAAAATTCAGTCTGCTGTATTATGTGAACGCCAAAGACTCTCCGTATCGATCATAGTGTTCGGCACCTATGTATCAGCGTGGTTTTAGGTCAGCAAAATCCACCATGGATCAAATCTTCCCATTACGGAAGATCCATCGGATCGAACAACCGACTTCTACATCTATTTCAAAGCCACGAATGATAGCATCTACAAGGGCAAACAATACAGAGCCATGACAAGTTCATTCAATTATGAAGGATAACACGATACCTTAACGGTACTCCGTTAAGATCGGTAATCACAAAACCGATATCTTCAATGTCAGAAAGGGACGTAAGGAGGGCGATGGGATTTTTTCAACATCGTTCTTAAAACAATAATGCGAAACTCATAAGCCAATTCATGAAACCCTGTTTAGCAACTTGTATACGCAGACGACTTTAACAAAATGAGATGAACACAACTTACTATCAATTGAGCGTTTGTGATCAATATCGACAACGGTACCAGCTCTGCTTTTTTGGGCTTGGAATTCAATTGAGTAGTAAAAGCCTTTCTTGAGAAACCGAAAAGATTTCGTACAAGACACTGATGACCTAGTACTGCTTTAGAGCGCAGAATGCAGGAGACGTTTCAACAGCGAACTTAGCGATGCCGACTTCGTCAGAAGAACCGAGATAACCCGGATTATATAACTAGGACACCTTAAGCGACACCAAGGTGCCATTCCTGAAAGTTCTACACTCAAACCCAGAGGGACATAGTCTCTCATTTTTAACGTAAACCACCTGTCATGATGACTTATGTTTACTGGATGCCCATACATCCATTGCCATCGCCCTCCGTCAATCCATTGATCCCAAATCGGAACTGTGTTGCCGGCACAAGTTCCATCCTTGGTATGAGTCGAGGCCGACCTAAAACCTCTTACTGCTCTTAGGGTCGCAGCACCCAGTACGTATTGCAACTCTACATTGGGTCAACCAAAGGAAGACCCTTCCCACGATTTTGGGTTTAAACCAGAGCCACCATGATGCTCCCACAAGAGGGCCTACGTCTTCAAGTCAGACCTGGACCGGGGGGCTCCTGACTCTCATGTTACAGTGATTTAAGTCCTGGTAGGGAATACCGGTAGTCCAGCCGCCAGCAAGACCTATGACCGGCAACTTCTGACTGATCGAATCGCAGCAACCTTCAGTAGCGTCATTTGCAAATGTTTACGATAAGACCAGTACCCTGCTCTGCCCCCGTTCGTTATTAGACAACGTCATTAAAGGGCGAAGCCTTGATAATTTGGCGGCCCACCCAGAGGGACAGCGTAGTAAGGGACGATGAGGATCTTATGTCGCGCACTCAAGTGGAATGGCACTTCAGTCAACTTCGCGAGCGCATCTGGACGTAGCTGGTTCACCCCGGATTGTAGCGCCATCTACATAAGTAAGTATTCAGACATGTTCTACGAGCGCGTTGCGTGCTAAGTTCCTTGCATTTATATTTATTTCGTTAGACGTGTGCCAGTTTTCGACGAACATGTTTAAAACAGGACACGGGTATGTGAAATTGCTTGTTTACGTGGAGCAACGATTGGAGCTTTCGGGGACAATATACAGCGAATCATTGCGGATACGTTGGCAGTTGTCCTTTTCGCTGTGATTGTTTTGTGGTCAACACTATTATGAACTCTTTAACTCAGATAACGAGAATTATAAATTTGTTCACGGTAACGTACCACAGAGTTTTCTTTTCCACCACCCATGGATTTAACCTGGAAGGAAACCCGACCAGGCTTACCAAATTCTTCCCTTAGTTTTCATGATGTTATCACTTCTGTCGACCGTTTGTTTGACCCTTTCATATATATCCAAGTTTTTCCGTATTCCACGATTTAAGATCCTTCAAAGTCAGGAAAGTGTTTCTTTCTGATTTTCAATTCTACTCAATTTCACTTGAACGAAATTTGAAAAATTTGGAAAAAGTTGGCTTCGACATTTAGCTTATAAATTTTGTTCCTTGCTTTCAGTTTGTTATTGAAAGAAAAAATATTTAGATAAAATTCTTTGTTGAAAATGGTGCAGCATAAAATTAAAAGTACTTCAAAGGCGGCCGAAACCCAAAGGGAGCGCAAATTAAATAAGCGAGTCTATGAAAGCGATGAGTACTCTTCATGCGACGACTCCAATAAAAAGGAGCCAATCACCGAAGAGGAGGTTAAATAATCTTTAGTTTGAATCTTAGTTCAACATAAATAATTTTATTCATAATAAAATGTGTTTTCCAGGATGCAGAAGCGGAGCGAGTGGATCGATCTATGACTAGGCGAGGGCCACAACGACGGCAAAGAAGCCGTTCACGTCGTCGTGTGTCGCGTCGTCGATCTCGCTCTAAAAGACGACGTCGCTAGGGAAACGGAGCCGAATATTTTTGGTCTTAAAATTGTTTAAATAAATATTTAAAAAATGTAATAAATTTCTTAGTGATTTTCATTTGCTTCCAGTCTTCTCTAGATTTTTACAGAGGCATCTATCACTAAATTTTCTAAAAACAACGAATGTCCGCCTTGCACATGAAATGCTTGGACGCTTAACAGACCATACGCTTCTAAACAACTCGCGGAGGCCCTAGATAAAATTCGTTATTTCCGTATTTCAAGAAATGTGGTGGGATGAACTGGCCAAAATGCGGATAAGAAACTACGACGACTGCTACAAAGTAGGAGGATAACGCTTAATTGGATGTGGGTTTGCTATTCAAGGAAGTCTTAAGCTTTCGGTATGTGAATGAAAGCCTCGCAGCAATCCGCATCAAGACCAAATTCGGAAATACAACCATGATTTGTTTTAATTCGAATACAGAGGGATATGGATAACAGTATCGGTTACGAATTCTTCGACCTCCTAGACTAAACAAATTCTCAGTGCCCCATCTATGACACCAAGATATTGCTAAGAGATCTAATTGCAACGGACACCTGCTTGCATAATACCGCGTCCGAAAATAGACTCCAATTTGTAAAATTGGTAACGATGCGTGACATTTTATTAGCCAGGACGTGATTATTACATCCCAGCATCCATAAAGGGACTGTTAACCAGATTGATCATATGCCGAACGACGCAAGGCATTCTTTCAGTATTTTCGGGAAGCTAACAACGACTCAGATCACTACCGTCTTGCAGGCGGAGTGCGACTGCGTATATCAGATGCACAAGGGAGTCAATCGCGGGAGACTACTAGAATATTTCTTCAATAAATCGATTGTAGCGTGTGCTGTGTGGCTTGTGGCATCAGTCTGTTGAAACCACATGTCGTCCAAGTCCATATCTTCCAATTCGGGCCAAAAATAATCGGTGATCATGGCGCGATAACGCTGACCATTCACAGTGACATGACGATCGTTATCGTCGACGAACAAATTTGGCCCAATAACGCCGCCGGCTTGCAAACCGCACCAAACAGTTATTCTTTGTGGATGAAGTGGTGATTCATGAAGCACATGTGGATTTTCACCCGACCAATAACGCATATTTTGCTCATTGACGAACCCATTGAGCCAAAAATGAGCTTCGTCACTGAAGATGATTTTGCGATGAAATTCATCATCTTGGCGCATCTTCTCCAGAAACCAATCGGAGAACATACGTCGCTTTAAATTGTCCATCGGCTTCAATTCTTGAGTCAGCTTGATCTTGTATGGGTGTAAACCAAGATCCTTACGCAAAATACGCTATAATGTGGTCTGAGCGATGCCCAATTCTTGAGAACGCCGTGGAATTGACTGATTTGGATCGTTTGCTACGGACGCCTGAACGACAACGATATTTTCGAAACTTCGACCAACCCGTTGTCTCACTGACACGGCAACATCACACAACGAATATATAGACTCAAATTTTGCACCAAACTTGCTATTGCCTGTCTACTAGGGCGATAATTACGACCGAAAATTTGAGTTAACGCTCTTAAAGTTACAGTCACCGACTCCGAATTTCGGTAGAAAATTTTTATAATTTGCAGACGTTGCTCGTTCGTGTACTTTACCATGATGAAAATATTGGGTTAAAGTTGCCAAGTCCCTATTGCAAAGCCTTTAATTATAAGAACAAATGGTCTAAGTTGATCGAACTGACAAACTATATTTTCTTATAACTAAATAAAATCTTATCTTGCACTGGCAACTAAACAGCACTCAATTTGAATGTGCAGATCATGCAAAATAATGCTCAGCGACATATCCGTGGGCAGTGGGAGATCATGATGTATTAGAACCCGGATATAATAATATCCATTCCAACAGCACTTGGAAAGTACTTTAAAGTTCGTGAATGCAGGTGGGATACCGGACAATCATAGGAAACCTTTGGATACAGAAATCGGCAAATGGTGTTTTTGTTTTCGAATTCGGATTCTCCGAATGGAAATGGGAACATAGTCGTAAAGCGACTGCTTTAATCCCTGACATTGTTTCATGCATACCCCCCTTATTAATGGTTTTTTCAAACCTGGAACTAAGACCAGGAAAACTGAGAATATACCATTGAATCTTGGCAAACAACTACAATAGTACTCATATTGCTTTGCAGGTATTGATCCTTGTGATTGCTGCACTTGCTTTTTAAGAGTTCAAAGCAACTGTTACCCTGTTGATGATACTAAATTAAACTCTTACATACACTTGCATAAATATTTATTTTCATTTACACCAAAAACCACTCCCAAAAGACTGATATTTTATAAATTTATTTGACAAGTTCATTGTAAGGATGTGTTTCGAACATTTTTCCCACAAACTTTTTGTAGGAATCAGCAAGACCCTTTAACATAGGTTCCACTAATCCATCGTAAACTTCATCCGCATTTTCGTTAATAAATTTGTTAATATCTGCCAGCAGCTTTTCTTGGCTTTTAATATTCGTAAATTCGAACAGGACCTTCTTCTTTTCCAACTTTATTTCTACGTCTTTTACTTCCAAGTAAACCATTCCATCTTTAGTTGTTGAGCCAGCGTCAACGATGATTTTGAGAACAATATCATCTGCAAAAGAAAAAAAGGATATTGAGTGAATTTCATAGAAAAGAATGATCCGTTCGTACGTACCTAGGGTGATATTGCTGTGACCACTTCCTTTGACCGGTAAGATAAGAATCTTTCCATCAATAATAAAATCACCAACCAAACTTGTAGTTGGTCCTTTCATCTGGATTTCGTGTTTGCCTTCAGGATTGGCACCGAAACCACTGTAAGATGAGAATAAGGAAACATTTAGAGTGGAATAAATTGATGGTGCACCACAGATTTTAGGGCTATTTGAGGGAAGTCGTTTTATACGGTCGTAGTAAATTTATTCCGAGATAAGAATGAGCACTCGGGTCTCTTTTGGGGCTTTAAAATAGCTCACGGATATTGATTTATGACAATTGGCTCATTCGTCGCTATGAAGATGGGTGCGTTGCAGAGGGTTATCGACAGACAACTGAGTAGAAGATCTTCAAATGATATTTCATTTTAAATTTATAGAAAAACCTAGTGATGGAGAATTTTTCTCATCTAAACCCATTTGTGCATCAAACGAGCAGGGAAAGTTCTTCATTGCCGTTCTGAACAATTGAGCAACATAGACAACCCACAATCCTGAGGGCCAAAACCTTTTATGTGACTTTTTAACGAAAGGGCTAGACATTCGAAGTTAGTAACTAACTCGATATGAGGGCTTATTAAGAGGAGCCCCATCCCTGTTATAACCCTTTGACTAGTCCTCAAAATTTCGTATTGTCCTTCGGTATAAACACGTTGAATTAGTTTAGATACGGTATCTGCCGTGCTGACTTTTTAAGACTTTTACACCAGTCGATCGCTGGTCTTTTTCTTTAAACTCATGTTCCATGTATTTTCCTAAATACAGCTCATTTGAATGGGCCTGCAAATTAAGTGAGTAATACAACAGTTGCAACTGGAATCTGTGTTTGGTTGAGGTAGATGAGAACCTATACTCGGGACTGGCTTTGGCCATTGAAGGTCATCGAATTTTCACAGATGCCTGCAAGACCAATAAATGATGTGGTGATGGCATCTTCGTGATGGACTTAAAACTTAGCTCTTCGTTCTATGTACGCCCGGTGGAGTGTCAATTATAATACGAGTAAGTTGCGACAGTCAAACTGGATTCTAGGCTTCGTTCAAGCCTTTAACAATTTCTCAACTGTTACAGAGACACCAGGCTTCTGTGAACAGTCTGCACCCAATTCGAATTTATAGGGTTCTAAGTTACAATGGGATCGCTTACTAACTTGAAAGGTGGAGCTTAGAGAAAGACTTCTTAGGAATTGAACCTACATTTAGACTTTAATGAGATATTCGGTTTCTTGTGAGCATACATATAGACGACATGAGAACTTTCGGGGTTCTAGACGAATTCTTTCCGACTTTTTAAATGCTTAGGAGCATTCTTGTTCTTTTGTAAATGTCTATGTCCGAAGTCGATAACTCTTAAAGAATTTTTAGAAATTGAAGCCACAAACCCGAATACAGACGTAGATGGAAGTAGGACCGCGGTAGTATGGTTAAGTGTACCAAACTGGTTTTGAAACCATAACCAGGAAGTTATGCTCACAACGACCGTCTAATATCAACACCAGAAACGAACATAGGTAAAGTATCTGCAGAGTAAAAACCAACCATCGACAATACGAGTCACAAAGCAGTTTCGCTCCCGTTTGCATGTTCCAATGAAGCTACTACCAAGTGGCTGAGTGAAATTTTATCTAAAGTGGAGGAAGATTCATTTCTGGTATCACATATCATCAGAGGGTTCTTCCGTAAAGTATCGGGTTAACATCTTCTTCCAAGCGGAGATTTACGCAATTCTGATGGCAGCGAACTATTTTGTGGAGGACCGGTGGAGGGGGCGAAGCATTTGCGTTTGTAGCGAAAGCCAAGCTGCACTTAGAGCCTTGCTGAATACTCTTACGACTTCCAAGCTAGTTCAAGAATGCAAGATATCACTGAACGCAGTCGGAAGACTAAATTCAGTGATCCTTGTCTGTGTCGCAGATCGCAATGGGATCACGGGAAATGAAATCGCAGATGAACTTGCCGCGCAGGGTTCTGAGGAGAGTTCTTCAAGACCCGAACCTACGTTGGGTCTGCCTGCGTCCTCGGTTGAGGCTTCCATTGACAGTCGTGATAGTGCATTACACTTTTGCAAAACACTCAAATGGGCTGGACATGAGTACAATGGACTAGTTACTTTTCTGAGTGCTCTGTTCGGACATTATAAAAAAAAAAAATCGGGTTAACATGTGAGAAGATTATATCTCGTTGGTCATAGGAATCAGCACCAGATCCTGGAAAGTTCTCCAAAGTGTGGAAGAGAAAAATCTTGTCAACATAGCCTTTACCATGACAGTTCCATGATGTAGTTGAATGACCTTACGGACTACGTTAACTACGGATTCGGAAAGCTGAGTCTCATAAAAAACAAAAGCAACTCTCGAAGAACTAATGTGGCCGTGGCTTAAGTGGTAGTGCATTGGCTTCCAAATTGGACGTGTTCGGAGTTCAATACGAGCCATGCCCGAAAGACAATCATTTTTTCAGGCAACTAAAATCACGTGAGACGAGTGGTTGGCTGGTCCAGACGGTACTCGTATAGCTCCCCTTCTTCTGAAGAGGTGTTCTTCCTCGCTGGTAAAACCATTGCCTAAGCTTTTTCGTTAATCCTCCTCTTTACGACTCTTTCCAAGTCGATGGAAAATAGCATTTGTCCAACCCTTCCCTAAAATGGCGAATTTTCTTCTCTCTCCTCCTACAGACCTTACGTCCCTTCTTTCCCAGGTCATGGAAACGCCGATAATAAACCATCAGCTTATGAAATATCTCGGAACGCGAAAACATCTCAATGACCAGCAGCACGGTTTTCGTAGCAACAGGTCCACTGGTAATTTGATGGCATGTCTCACCGGAAAGTGGAACCAAAGTCTACATATATCTGATGAAAGTAAGATACTTGCACTTGATATTTCAAAGGCATTTGGCAAAGTTTAGCATCAGGCTCTTTGCATTTATTGGGTCCCCTTGAATCTGGGTCGCTGATGAGCTATCCAGACTCATTTCCCTACGAAAAATAGTAGGCAGCTTCAAAATATCAAGCTACTAATGTGATACGCAAGATGAATCACTTTCTATAGCACTGGAAGATTAGTTTAAGGTAAGCTCATGAATAGAACTGTGAAAATGAGACCTGATCAACCTTAGAAGAAAAGACATCTCCAAATTCGGAGACATAATCACGGAAAAGTATTTCATTGGAAGACACGTAGGGGGTTTGAGTATTCCTCTTGACACTTTCTGGCCGCATCAGAATATAGTCTCTAGTGACATCTAAATTCTTTCTGTTCTATGAAGATCATCGATATTGACAAATACATCAAGAATTAACTTCGCCAATAATCTAAGACATCCCCAGTGATAACACAACGAACTTAAAACTGCACTAAGTGTACCTCAACGAGGGCCTGTCTAGCTACAATTTATTGATCTAACTGCCAAGATACAAAGAATTCTCGTAAATTAAATAAAAAGACCAAGCTATTCAATTCCACAAATTTGTAATTTTGAATCATTTTCACTCACCTAACGTCGATAGCTCTAAAATTTTTGAGTCCATAAATTTTGATATTGTTAAACGTCAAATCGACACTAATTGGAGTTTTCTTGGATTGCTTGAAACTTATTTCGGGAATGGAAATTGGATCAAAGCTTGCAATATTGAGATCGGGATCACCTGCAAGAAAAGGTATTTAGAATTCGTGTCAATGTACAGTACATATGAGCGTCATACATACCTTTGAATTTAGTTTCAATGACCTTGTTTACTGTTGACAAAAAGCACTCTTTGTCTCCAGCCTTACAAGCTTCAATATCGGCAGCTGAAATGGAATAAATATTGTAAAGCCAAGGATTGCGGGTATTGAAGTTAAACTACTTACGTAACTTTCCCTCATATCCTTGTACGAAGAGTACTAACACTATCACAAATCCTTTGAGAAACATTTTAAACGAGCGGTAGTATTGTAGTTACAAAATGCCTAGATGATTGATCACTCTTGGAAAAGGAAGAAAAAGAAAATGATTGAGCTGTAGTTCCACTGCGACTTGAATAGAAACACAAAATTATATTCATGCGACATAAGCTTTGATTTAGAAAAAATCACAATAGATCCTATTTTATGTATTTTTCGTGCTGAAACGAACGGTGAAGGGTTAGGAAGTAAGGGAATGGTGGAGGAGATCAAATGGCTGCCTTGTGGGATCAGTTGATGTGATATTTTATCGAAGGCCTTAGCGAAATCTGTAGCAATAACATCGATTTCGTTGCCATTTTCTAGGGCTGAGAGTGCAAAGGATACGAATTCAACTAAGTTTGTAGTAGTTGATCTATTTTTTTTAGAAATCCGTGCTATAAGTGACTTACACTGAAATCTTAGAACTTTATAAAACTGTCGAACATTTTAGGTATGCGAGAAAGCTTAGCAATGGGGCGGTAGTTGGTTACTTCATTTTTTGATCCCTTTTTATGAATAGGTGTTATGAAAGAGGTCTTCCAAACTTGGGGGAATTCCCCTTGTGTGAGGGACAGATAAAAGAGGGAGGAAAGTGGGCGCGAAAGATTGGAGGCACACTTATTGAGAAATATTGCTATGAGCCCATCTGGACCGGATACAAATTCATCATTGAGGTTTTGTAACTTTTCTTCGATAAGGGTGGAATCAAAAGGTTGAGATCGAGAGGGGCCAATGGAGAAATTGGGAAGGTACTTGAAATAGATGGAGTCGGGTACAAAGAGGTTGTCTGCAAATGACTGTTTTAAAAAGTTTGCAAAATTATTGGAAGCTTTATGGAAGTTTTAAGAAGAGATGGTAGTTGAAGAAGTTGGCTGGGATGGAGAGTTATGGAAAAATGAGAGAAGAAGAGGGGGGTGAAAGTTGTCGGTGGTTGATAGGATAAATGTGGACAACGTTACTGCATAGTTAATAGGATCACTAGCGAAAATAAAATCCTAGTTGCCTACCGATAGAATTAGGGACGTCATTTATTTGGCACAAGCTTGGGTCAGTTATGCTATCAATGAAAATACATTCCTTGGATGAACTGGCGTTTGATGCGTTAAAAAATAAGTGATCATCCGATAGAATCCACTTTAGCAGGGGCAGATTAAAGTCACCAAAGATAAGGATATCGTCGTCGATCGGAATCACTTAGGTCAATTAGTTGGTCAATTGCTTTAATAGCAAGGATGTAGGATTCAGTAGGCTGAGCTGGGAGAATGTAACAACACATAACGTACAGGGACCTGTTGGGAAGTGTTATTTTAATTGAAACAACGTCAAGCTTAACAGAAGAAGAGATAGCAATGAGAGAAGAGTTGAGGTTATTGTGAATGGCAAGTAGGACACCTCTACATGGAGAACCAACTTTAGGGATGACAGGATCATTAAGCATAGGGAGAGAGTGATCGTCATCTCGGAAAACATTATAAGAAGATGGGAATAGCTCCTGGCTCTTTATGTCGGGGATCAGATGGGTTTCTGTAAGAGCATAGACGTCGAAAGAGAGACCGTACGATTTAGATAAGACAACACGAGTTTTAGAGCGCAAGCCTCATACGTTTTGGTAGTAAAATGCAAGAGGTAGTCTGTTGCGTGGAGGAGTAGGGGAGTGTAGATGAGATGCAGGCAAAGAAGGCAATTTAGGAACGAAAAAATTTCTCGTGGTCAGCTCGGCTGCGCTGAAGGTGAGAAACTATTTTAGAGTGTACATAGCTGCGGAAAGCAGCGAGGTCATCCGCAACCTTTTGAGGAGGTGTGTCGAAGATTTCGTTGTACCTGTTGTAAAGCTTTCTGAGACTAGTTATATCCGTAGGAAGGTCTTCCTGTTGGATGGAGTTGTTTTTTTTTTATTTAGCAGTTTATTTTTCGATAGCAATGGGTGGCAAGAGATTATCTAGAGTTTCTTGTTCTGTTTGTAGGAAGACTAAAGGGAATTACCCTGACTTGAAAATATTTAAATGTCCTTCTAGGGAAAAAATGAAATTTTAAATAATTTGTGGATGAAGGCATGTTTTAAAAATGAAGGCAAATACTTTGTTTGTGGAGATCATTTTTGTCCCGAGACCAGTATTTTGCTCTGCCCCGATTTTTATTAGACAACGTCGTTGATTTAAGAAACCTTGATAATGTGGGGGGCTCCGGTTCAGAGGTATCTTTCTCGGCAACACCAACAATTTTTGGTGGCTTGTTGAAGGAGACGAAGCTTCGCCGCCGAATTCCTCCAACACTAGGTAGCTCCATAGGAGCTAATTTTTAGCCGTGTCCGGCTTACATAGATTTAGGTAGTATTAGGTTAGATTAAAGAAAAAAAAAATTATAACAAAATGTAAAAATCGAAAAAAAAGTTATAAAAGAACAGAAGAGATGGTTGACAACTACTCTAAAAAAAAAGGAAGCAAAGGAAGCATACGCAGATTATTATTTTATTATTTTAAGTGTATGGAATTTGCAAAATGTTTATTTTTTGTAAAGTTTAAGCAGTTCGAGTGTAAAAAATGTTTAGTCAAAAGTTAAAAAAAATACGAAATACAGATTTCCAAATGGAATAACTACTGTGTGCCGCTCCCATTGTTTCGATTTGAGTTCTTTTTGTTAAGTTGGTAAATCTGTTGTTGACATTCCCTCTAAATCTTAGGGTCATAGCTTGACATTTGCAGAAGTTACGTAGCCAAGAGTACATCTATCTCTGTCTGTGTTGGCGATTTTTTACAATTTTAGAAATGGATTTAAAGTTACAACAACGAACTTGTATTAAATTTTGCGTAAAAAACGGCTTTAATAGTGAGCGAACGTTGGAAATGTTGGAAAAGTGTTTCGGCAACGATTCTCTAAAGAAAACGGTCGTTTACCAGTGGCACGAGCGGTTCAAAAGTGGTCGTGAGTCAATCGCTGATGATGAACGTAGTGGCAGACCATCGACATCGACAACCGACGAAAACATTGATGGACAAAAAGAAATGTTGGTCAATAACCTCAAATTAACCATCAGAGAGATAGCGGAGGACTTGAATATTGGCTACGGATCCGTCCAAGACATTTTGGTTAATAATTTAGGTTTCCGTCGTGTAGCAGCAAAGTTGGTGCCAAAAGACCTCAATTTCATGCAAAAAAAGAGACCGAGTTGACGTCGCAAAGAGATGATTTGCGAAGCTGAATCCGATCCCACATTAATCAAAAGGATCATTACTGGAGACGAGACGTGGGTTTATGAGTACGACACACAATCCAGACATCAGGCAAGTGAATGGCGTTCACCAAATGAGCCGAGACCAAAAAATCCACGTTGCTTTCAGTCAAAAAAGAAGTCAATGCTCACGGTTATCATGGATTACCACGATGTAGTGCATCATGAATTTTCACCAGAAGGCCAGACAGTAAACAAAGAGTATCATTTGGACGTTATGAGACGTTTGCGTAAAGCAATTCGCCGATAGAGACCAGAATTGTGGGCAGAAAACTCGTGGATTTTTCACCATGATAACGCTCCGTCGCACAGTGCCATCATAATTTGTAATTTTTTGACGAAAAATCCTACAAATGCCATCCAACAGCCACCGAATTCACCTGATTTGGCTCCCTGTGACTTCTTTCTGTTCAATCGAGTTAAAAAACCACAACGGGGAACGCGTTTCAGCAGCCGAGAAGAAGTAATGCAAAATCGCAGGAAGAACTGATGGACATACCGAAAACCGAATATAAAAAAATGTTTCGAGGATTGGATCAAGCGCTGGCATAAGTGTGTTGCAGTCGATGTGGATTACTTTGAACTGGACAATATAGATTTAGATGAATAAATGGGAACTTTTTTATCAAGGTGGTAATCCGGCCCGTAGTCATGATTTTGTTTCAGGGGGGGCTTGTTCAATTTCGAAGAAATAATTCTGTATACAAAAATTAGAAAAACTGCATGAATATTTTATTTTTGTTTGTATTTTATTTTTTATAAATAAGAATTCTTTTAAATTAGTTTTTTTACAGCAATAAACGCCGTTTTTTTTTTTTTTAGACATAGTATCGATCACTTCATTTGGATCCACATGAATACGTGAGTGAAGAGACAGCATTGCAAGTGCTCTAAGTCTTGGATGGCCCATGACGCTTCAGGATACTGTTTTGATCCTTTTAATTGTTGAAAATGTTCATTCAACACTAGCTGTTGTAACAGGTAGTGTGGCCAAAATTGTAAGCAAGTAGCTTATACTCCTGACGTAGGTCTTGTCACATATGTATATCTAGCAGTTTCTGAACATCGGTAGAAGGATCAATTGATGAAATTTTTTCGCACCAGAGTATGTACTCCACTTTGCGTTATCGAAGTAAAGAGTTTTCTTTTCCATTTCAGTGTCTCGGTTAACGGCAGCAAAACCTGGAAGCAGAGCTTGAAACGATCGCGATATTAGAACATCCTCGTTGACCATAAATCTGTCAGTAGGATTTTTATTAGAGAATCTAAACAGGGAATAAGTATAGAAACTCTAAAATAATCTTCAGAACATGATGTTTTAAGACTTGTTTTGTGTGATTTATTGCAGACACTAAATTCAAGAATTCATTTTGTAGGAAATTTGATAAGAGCAGCGTTAAACTAAAAAGGTTTTCGCATACAATTAGGCTTACTACGAAATCACTTCTTTGAATTATTGCCAAGAGAGTTTGCTTTTGAAGACATCGTCCACGTCTTGGTGGATATTTCTTCAAGACTAATCGCAATACATTTGAAAAGCCCTACAAATGAGATAATGCTGTGATGCCTTATTTCACAAAGGTGCAAAAGTCGTTTTTTTCTGCTTTCTGGTGCGTGTTTTTGTATAGCATTTTGGAAACTTTTATTTGCATTTGAATGGTTTCGGAAGAGATTGGCTATTTCGCGTACTACACCAAGACAATTGCGAATCGAGGGTGTTGACATGGCATTAGACAAAGCTGGGTTCAAGTGTTGACTTGCACAGTGAACATATCTGGCGTTCACATACCCTGGCTACGTGCCTGTGTATAATACAGTCTTTTATTTAATGCAAATACGTAGTTATTGCTATTAATGTTCCGAAGGAGCAAATTCAACAAAATATCAAAAATTTTAAAAATTGATATTTTCTATCTTTAACTGCACATGCTCATAAGGATGTAGGAAAAAACGATTTTAAACATTATTTAACCTAAAATTACAGTAAATGATCAAACTGTCTCCCACCGGCTCTGGTACGAGCTCGACATCTTCGAACAAAAGTTCTATTTAGCAGACGCGCTTAACGCCGCGCGTAATAGAAGAAATAGAAGAAGATCCGCAATTCTTTGATAAAAATCAACACTAAAGATGCACAATCTCCACAGTTGGCAACTTTCTAATCTGCATCTAATGCGAGAAGACAGATCCCAGTACCGGTTTAAAATAAATTATTGGACCGGAATATTAAATGGAAAGATAATTGGACCATTTGAACTGCCTGGGAACATATCCGGCCAAAGCTATTTGGAATTCCTTCAAAATGATCTGCCAATTTAATGGAAGAGGGGCCCGAGGAGGTTAGAGAATCTCAGTAGTTCCAAAATGATGGGTGTCCTGCGCATTATGCAGTAAATTTTCATGCGTATTTGAACGCAAAGAACACAGATGGATAGATTGCCCATCTGTGGCCTATTTTATGGCCTCCACGTTCTCCGGAACTAAACCCACTGGATTTTTTTTATTGGGGCTGCTTAAAAGAACAGGTTTGCTCTCAGCCCATCAGGAGCTTAGAAGAGTTGCGTAGCCGTGTCCAAGAAGCCGCTCCAAAAAGTACGCAAAAGAGCTTTTGTTCGAATATATCCAGCTTGTACCAGAGCCGGTGGGAGACAGTTTGAACATTTACTTTAATTTTAGGTTAAATAATGTTTAACGTCGTTTTTTACTACATCCTAACGAGCATGTGCAGTTAAAGATAGAAAATATCAATTTTTAAAATTTTTGATATTTAGTTGAATGAATGAAATTGCTCCTTCTGAACATTAATAGCAACAACTACGTAAAGGGTTTTCCAATAGGGACTTGACAACTTTGAATTTAATTTGTGAACGCACTCTTTTACTAATCATCAATCTGTCACTGTCAATTTATTTAGTAAACCAAACATCTTCATCATGGTAAAGTACACGAACGAGCAACGTCTGCAAATTATAAAAATTTTCTACCGAAATTCGGAGTCGGTGACTGTAACTTTAAGAGCGTTAACTCAAATTTTCGGTCGTAATTATCGCCCAGTAGACAGGCAATAGCAAGTTTGGTGCAAAATTTGAGTCTACATATTCGTTATGGGATGTTGCCGTGTCAGTGTGACAACGGGTTGATCGAAGTGTCGTAAATATCGCTGCCGTTCAGGCGTCCGCAGCAAGCGATCCAAATCAGTAATTCCACGGCGTTCTCAAGAATTGGGCATCGCTTTTGCGTAAGGATCTTGGTTTACACCCATACAAGATCAAGCTAACTGAAGAATTGAAGCCGATAGACCATTTGAAGCGACGTACGTTCTCCGATTTGGTTCTGGAGAAGATCCGACAAGATAATGAATTTCATCGCAAAATCATCTTCAGTAACGAAGCTCATTTTTGGCTCAATGGGTTCGTCAATTAGCAAAATATGCGTTATTAGTCGGGTGAAAATCCACATGTACTTCATGAATCACCACTTCATTCACAAAAAATAACTGTTTGATGCGGTTTGCATGTCGGCGGCGTTATTGGGCCATATTTTTTCGTTGACGATAACGATCGTCACGTTACTGTGAATGGTCAGCGTTATCGCGCCATGATCAATGATTATTTTTGGCCCGAATTGGAAGATATAAACTTGGACGACATGTGGTTTCAACAGGATGGTACAAGCCACACAGCACACGCTACAATCAATTTATTGAAGAGTAAGTATGGTGAGAGTGTTATCTCAAGAAATGGGTCAGCCGCCTCGTTTGTGCGATTTAACCCCGCTTGACTATTTTCTGTGGGGCTACGTTAAGTCATGGCTTATGCCAACACGCCGACGACGTTGGAAGAGCTCAGAGTCAACATTGAACGCGAAATAGCGGCCGTTTCAGCCAAAATGTGTGGCCGAGCAGTTGAAAATGGGTCCAACGAATCGACCGCTGCAAACGTGTCTGCGGTGGTCATATGAACGAAATCGAGTTCCATTCATAAATGTTTTGATTGTACTTAAAGCTGATAATAAAGTTTTTGAAATATCTCAAATGTTTTGCGTTTTATTTAAAAAAACAGTTGTGAAGTCCTTATTGGAAAACCTTATATTTACATTAAATAAAAGACTGTTTTATATCTGTATTTTGAAATCTGTATTAAACACGTGTTTTTTTTAATAGTTGGCGACTTATGTTTCCATACATTTTTTTCACACCCGAACTGCTTAAACTTTACAAAAAATAAACATTTCGCGAATTTCTTGCTAAAAATTAAAGTTAAAATATTTTTTTCAAAAAAATATAATATTTACTGCATCAAATGAAATAGTCTATGGAGAATATTTTAACGTACAAAAACTTATAGATTTCATTTTGCTGATGCCGTAGTGTTAAGAAAAGTAAGTCATGTGAAAAAATAGACTTTTTAAAAAAAATTACATAACTTATGTACTAATTGGGATAGATCTTTTTTTGTATTTTATTTTGATCGCCCGATAGCCCTCCTATGAGATGTTTCGGTCTTATCCATTCTTTCCTAGACACCCTGTATGTTTACAATAAGATAGTAAGTAAGATAGTAATAAAGGGTCCGCCATCTAACTTTTTTTTTTCCAACTATTACTTATTTCGTGAATGGTAACACTCAGCTCATGTCTGATTTGACAGATAATTAGTCTTATCCTTCCGCTGAACGAATATGGTTGTGTATGCGCTTGAACAACGCTGGGAAATGTGGGCCTGCGATCGACTTAGAGATGATGCCGATTTTGCCAAAAAAAAATCATCTTTTCAGATGAAGCTCATTTTGATCTTGGCGAGTATGTAAACAAGCAAAATTGTCACATTTGTGGCACAGAAAACCCACACGCATACATTGTAAAGCCGATACACCCAAAACGATTCACTGTTTGGTGCGGATTTTGGTCCAGAGGCATAATTGGGCCATTTTTCTTCGAAAATGAGCAAGGAGTGGCCGTTACAGTCAATGGCGATCGTTATCGGGCCATGTTGAACGAATTTTTGTTCACAAAAATTTAAGAGGAGGACATTGGCAACATTTGATTTCAACAGGACGGCGCTACGTGCCACACAGCCGAAGCTACACTCGATGTTTTGCGCCCTGTTTGTGGAGATTGCATTATCAGCCGCAGAGCTGATGTCGTTTGGCCACCTCGGAGCTGCGATTTGACACCGTTGGACTATTATTTGTGGGGTGCTGTAAAAGATAAGTGTTACGCCGACAAGCCAGAGACAATTGACGCTTTAAAGGACAATATTCGTGAAGCCATTGGTGAAATACAGCTGCACACAATCGATAATGTGCTTAAAAATTGGACCGATCGTGTAGGCTACTGCATGGCCAGCCGAGGCAGCCATTGGAATGAAATTATTTTCTATTATTGACCGGAAGGATAAAACCAATTATCTGTCAAATCAGACATGAGCTAATTGTTACCATTCACGAAATAAGCACTAGTTGAAAAAAAAAAAACGTTAGATGGCGGACCCTTCATAAGTAAGTTAAGATTTATTTTTAATTTTTTTTGTTAGTTAGTTAGTTTACAACTTTTAGTTTTAATTTTTTATTAAAAAAAGTCCATATACTAATAGAAATGTTTTTCTTATGTTAGTTTAAATAAAACTTAGAGTACCCGCATGGGGCCAGTAAGTTAGAATTAGGTAATCTTTAAGCGTTTTTCTGTCTACCATGTAAGAGTTAATGAATTGTTTTAATAAAAATGCATTTAAAATAAATGAAATGAAATATGACAGCGATGTCTTAGTACCCCGATCCGGAAGAAGAATCTACCGATCGTGGAAAGATGAAACACGGGCTTAGGAATATCGATTGACCTTAATTTATACACGTTTAGCTCATATTGAAGTGTAAATGTAAATTAAATATTAAACTTTAAGAATAAATTAAATTTTTATACATAAGAGGAGTTGTTGCAATGGTAGCACTTGTTATTAACGAGTATTCTCAAAATACATAGCTTAAAACTACTGTAACTGCGGGAAAGACATTGACATTTACCCAACGAATGAATTCTTTTACCAATTCTTGAACGTATTCATAAAGTTGCCACTTTAGGCCACATCACACGAAACAAATGCAAATCTAAACGAATCATCAGAGGTAGAGATAGATTACGTCATATGAATCATTAGTGCATTATTAGTAATTGGCAGAAGCTCACTTTGAGTGTTGTTTCAAAAGCTAATTTTTAGTGCAAAATGAAATCGATTCCATCTTATGCAAAATGTATGTTTAGTGTGTACTATTTAGAGAAAAGTAAGATTTGTTTTTTAATGTGAACTCCGAATATTTTTTTTTGTGTGTGAAACATTGTTGGTAACCTTATGTGCCATTGGGGATATTGAATGCTGTCAGATTTTGGCAGTAATTTATGTTGTTTGTCGTCACACAATCGTGGTCTTACACTTGAGGAAGTGCTAGAGTACCTTGAAAGGTTCAACTATACTAATGAGGTTAAATTGCCTGTTATTTCTAGATTCTGACTTTTCTGATACCGAGGCAATAGGAAATTATGATCATTTTTGGTAGTAATGAAGATCCGGACATGAGTCAATCATCGCAATTAGTTCAAGAACCTTCGAAAAAGAAAACTAAAATTCAAAAGCAACATGGGGAAATGAAATGCCAGACTCCAACTTTTCCTCATTATTTTCCATTTCTCCCTTTTCTCTCTCTTTCCTCCTAATACTTCAATTCCTCTTTCGTATTGTTATGATGTGAAATTGCACCTTTTAAATTGTGGTATTACTTTTGATATCTTTGACTATGGATAGAAATTCGTCATATGTTCCGTATATAAATACTAATTGTGTGAGTGGAAGTTCCACACTTAATATGTTAAATGTTTTATGTAGACACAGTGAAGGACTGAAAATATTGTATGCCATCTTAATGCACGCACTCTCAATATGAATAAATTAGATTATTTGATCTACTTATTAGAAAATTCTGGCGTTCATTGAGTGTATGTGAGCTAAACTTGGTTCGAACCTAATATTGTCTATGACATTCCTATTTTAAATTGCACAGGAATGATAGCAAAACTTGTACGATAGGGTGCGTTGTCGCGATTTACTGCCAATCTGGCATTCGCTCAGACACAATTAGAAAATCTGACTCTTTGTCAAGTGAAGAGTATATTGTTTTTGAAGTTCGGAACAATAATACTAAGTGTTTAATTTCGAGTGCCTACTGCCCTAGTAGAAGCTGCTCTCCTGTTCCTTTTTTTCCTTTCACTGTCAGAATTTTGTGTATTGTATGAAAATATCACTGTATTGGGGGATTATAATGCTTTTCAAATTCAAGACCTTACTCTCTCCTTTGGACTACAAATAATAAATCGTTAATATCCTACTCACTTCTCTGCAGATTAGGAACCTAGTTTACTTGACCTTCTGGTCCTGCTCTTGTTCTTCCCTTTGACCAGATTTCCCTTGAATATATTTCCGATCATGATTTACATTTCTGCTGTACTGTTGATGTTCAGTTGATTCGCCAACCTATTCCAACATCGTTCTCATTTAAAGACTTCGGTTCAATTGACATTGATGCATTAAAAAATGCTGGTATTGCTCTACCCTGGCAGCTTTGTAGACTAAGTCCTGACTCGGATGAAAAATTGAATAACTTGCCGCTGCTGATATGATGACAGACACCATTCTCTTTGGAATGAGATCTTTTATCCCTCATCGGGTGAAGAGTATCAAACCAAAAGAAAATGCATGGTAGGATGAGAGAAATGTTCTTTTCAGACCTTCAAGACCCCGAAAGAGGAAAACCGAAAAAAGTTTAAACGAGCCAGGAATGACTGCATTGTCTTTCTTAAGCGTGTAAGATTCCAATACGATCAAAAACTGAGGCAAAAACTACTTCAATGTCCCAAAGGTAGTAACCACTTTTGGTCGTTTATCAAAAATATTAGAAATTCTGCCTCATCCTCCATCCCAACACTCATTTACGAGTACAATGACATTCCAGCTGTCAGCTCTTTGGACAAGGCTAATATGCTTGCTGCACACTTTGCGGCCAGCTCAACACTCCAATATTGTGTAGTAGCAAGAGTACTTAAAGATCGCAAAATATATAAATTCACTGATCCAGATGGTATATCTCCCCTTCTTCTGAAGAGGTGTTCTTCCACGCTGGCAAAACCATTGCGTAAGCTTTTTTATCAATCCTTTAGGACTCTTTCCGATCAGATGGAAAACAGCATTTGTCCAGCCCGTCTCAAAAAAAGGCAAATCTTCTTCACTCTCCACCTACAGACCCATTGCACTTACGTCCCTTCTTTCCAAGGTCATGGAAACGCTGATAAATCGTCAGCTCATGAAATATCTCGAAACACGAAAACTTTTCAATGACCGGCAATACGATTTTCGCAGCAACTGGTGATTTAATGACATGTCTCATCGAAAAGTGGAAGCGAAGCGTACATAAATCTGCCGAAAGCTAGATAGTTGCACTCGATATTTCTAAGGCATTTGACAGAGTTTGGCATCAGGCTCTTTTGTCGAAAATGCGTGCATTTGTAATCGATGACTCTCTTTTTCAATGTATTAGAAATTACCTTTCGGAACGTTCAATTCAAGTTGTCTTGGACAGTTTCAAGTCTGATATTCATAAAATAAATGCTGGTGTGCCCCAGGACTCTGTTGTGTCTCCGACACTCTTTTTAATTCATTAATGATCTCTTGTCTACTACTTCTAATCCAATATATTCATTTGCTGACAGTATAGTACTCTCTGCTTTTCATATTCGTTCCCGGACTCACGGCCCTGATCTTCAGCTGTAGAATGAGAACGGCAGCGTATGCTAAGCTCATTAACCAATTGGGGAACTATCAACATAGTGGAATTTAATGCTTCCAAAGCACAATGCTGTCTGCTGTCGTTAAAGCGAAATTTAAACACCCAGCCATTATCCATGAATGGCACTTGCATCGTCGAAACCGAAAAACTTTCCATTCTCGGTATGTGTGTCAATGATATCTTACGTTGGAATGACCACATATTTGATGTCGCCAAAACTAGGTATCCTGAAGCGATATAAGAAATATTTTACCCCCTCTGATCTGGTCTCAATATATAAGGCATTCATCCGCCAAAAATTGGAGTACAATGCCCACATCTGGTCAGGTGCTCCTAAAACATCTCTGCACCTGCTAGATAGGATTCAAAACCGTGCGATAAATCTTATTGAGGATACTAATACCAGTCAATTACTAACATGCTTGAACACCGACGTAAGGTCTCCTGTCTCACTTTGTTTTATCGATATTTCCACCACCAATGCCCCACTGAAATCGCCAGTAGCATTCCGCCCATTCAAACTATCAACCGTAACACCCGTCTCGCTATGAATGCTCATCAGTATACCCTCAAGCCCATTTTCGGACGTACTCTAAAATATCGTGATTCGTTCCTAAACCGTACAACTCGCTTATGGAATGCCCTGCCGATCTCTGTATTTCCTGGTCGTTATAACTTGCAAAAACAAAAACAATGTACATCGGTACCTCTCTTTTATTCCTCCCTAAATTTCTTTTGCCCGCGCTGTGAACAATCATCTTAATGGTAAACAAACCCCTTGAGCGCGCGCTCATTATAAAAAACAAAAAAGTATATTAGGGCCAGAAATTGCATATTTCAATTTAATATAATTAAAACTAAATCTCCACCATACCTGTGTTACAAAATTCAATTTGATCAGTCTCCAAGAACGTTTAGCATTATCTTACCAAGACATAATTGTTTAAACTCCTCTCGTATGTTTTTTATTCACACGATTAAACTTTGGAACTCACTGCCATTGGCTGTAAAGGGTATATCTAACAAGGAGGAACCCCTCCAATATGGTGGAAGTGCTGCAGATAAATCTGCACCACAGTAATGCAGCAACGGCCTGTCTGGTGGAGTACATCATCAGATGTACTCTCCCTATGCTGGTTATCAATGACATCCTCAGAAAGCTTAGTGCAATGGGTATAAGCGTCGCGGGATACGCAGATGGCGTGGTCATAATAGTGCAGGAAAAATACTTAAATATTTTGAGCGACATTATGGAGTTTGCCCTGAAGACGATCAACACTTGGGCAAAAAGCTGTGGTCACCCTTCCAAAACGGAACTGGTTCTTTTTACCACAAAGTACAAGATACCGCCATTCAAACTCCCAAAAATTTAATGGAGTGGAACTGTTCCTTTCGGACAGTGCGAATTACCTGGGTGTGATTCTGGACAAAAAATTGAATTGGAATCTTAATGTAGCGGAAAAAACCAAGAAGGCATATAATGCTCTTTTTATCTGCAAAAGAACAGTAGGACAAATTTGGGGCTTAAAACCTGCTATGGTGTGCTGGCTGTATACGGTGGTGGTAAAATCCATACTTACATATGGCGCACTAACATGGATTAAAGCAACAAACAGCGGAGGTTCAAAGAACGGCATACATAGCCATTACAGGTGCGCTCCTTACCACTGCTATGGCAGCATTGGACACCTTTTTGCACCTAACACCGCTTGATTTACAAATCAAAAAAATGGCTGGCAACAGTGCGATACGACTCACTAATCTAGGTTACTTCAAGAGCAGTACCTTCGGACAATGCACAATCCTAAAGGAGCTACTACCAGGCAATCCAATTCTAACGGATGAAATTCCTTCCCTGGGCGACTTCGACATCGGAGAGGGAAAATGCAACAATCAGGTCGAATGAAATTGCAATGTTCACAGAGGGCTCAAAAATAGAGGAAGGAACAGGTTTTGGTATCTTCTCAGACGATGTAAAAATACTTTTCCCCTTCTGAGCTGGCCTCAATATATAAGGCATTCATCTGCCCAAAATCGGAGTACAATCCCCACATCTGGTCAGGTGCTCCTAAAACATATTTGCACCTGGTAGATGGAATTCAAAACCGTGCTATAAAACTTATAGGTGATGCTAATATCACTCAAACAATGGAGACCCACGAACACCAATGAAATGGCTCGTGTCTCACTTTGTTTTATCGCTTTTTCCACCATCAGTGCTCCATAGAAATCGCCAGTAGCATTCTGCTCCTTCAAACCTTCAACCGTAACAACCGCCTAGCTATGAATGCTCATCAGTATACCCTCAAGCCCACTTTCAGACGTACTCTGAAATATCGTGATTCGTTCCCAAGCCGAACAACTCACTAGTCTATTTCACTCTAGTCACTCTATTTCCTAGTCATTATAATATTCACACATTTAAAACCAACGTACATCGGTACCTATCTTTCTTTCCTCCTTAATTTTCCTTCGACAGCGCTGTGTGCAAACATTTTGCACGCTGCTTAAAAAAAAAAACTAAAAGTGTCTATAAGACTATCGGATGCAAGCAGTTTCATGCTAATGTAGATGAGATCGGTATCCGAAAGAAATATCGCTATCTACATCGGTAGCCAGGCCGCACTCAAGGCAACGGAATCAAGCAAGATGAACTCTGATACTGATGCTCAAGGCATTATGCAAGGTAAGACTGTGCTATGTGTCACAGCTGTGCCAGGTCACTGTGGTATAAAACCAAATGAACAAGCGGACGAGCTTGCAAGAAAAGGAGAGCTACTCGACAATAGTGAGGTTGCCAACATCAAACTACCCCTTTGCATATTGAAGTGCGCTATCGACGAAAAAATCACAAAGACTGCCAACCTAAGGTGATCAAGTCTTTAAGGACACAGGGCATCCAAGGCTCTTTGGCCGCTTTTAGACGACAAAAGATTTAGGAAGTTAATAAAATTAAAAAAGGATAAGCTTAGGACAGTAATAGGAATCATGACAGGACACTATCAGATATGGATATTTACAGATTCTGCGGAGATCTGCAAGCTTTTGAGGACATTACACACATACTGTATAAATACGAGGCAATATCGCGAAGTTGAAGAAAATTTTTAGGGAAATACTTTTTCGAAAACAAAGAGGAAATAGCCGGCATATACTTCAAAGGCCTTCTTGGCTTTTGCAGGAAAATTGGATGTTTCACCAGAGAGATTGTTTAGGTTTTTTCCATTTGAGGACAAATGCAACTGGTTCTACAGGGATCGCGATGCCCCCGTTTTGGTGCCTGGTGTCTGTGTGATGGCATGTCCATTATACCCCTGTTTAACCTAACCTAACCATTATTTGAACTGGAATTTTGAGGTAAGGTCGGGTCTGAAAAAGTATGAATTTTCAATCAAAAAAGGTGTTCTCCATGTTGGAGAGGGGTTTTTACTCAACGTCTTCAACCAATAATCATCTGGCCGTTACATGGATGGAGAGCGTTGTTGACAAATTTTATTTCACTAGAGCCAATAAAAATTGCGGCGATGTACTCAAGAAAAAAACCGGGTTAACGTGCCCATTTCGCATCATAAATATATGCGTTGCGTCGATCTTTGTGATCAATTTCTGGATACATATGCATAGGTGCAAGGTTCGTACATACAAAGAAATTGTGTTGAGCTTTTTTCGCATAGGCTGTGGATGTAAGTTCAATTAAAGAGGAATTTTCAAAAAATTCCGCTCTTGTAATGTGGAAGTATTCTCTTTCTTTGTAAATCATTTGCAAAGGATAAGTCGAGGGTAGGACCATCGAGCTCTTCGAGTGCAATAGCGACGTTACAAAGCTTACGGGTTGATGGTAGAGGCCACTTATTAATTTAATATTATTTAAGAGTCTTATATATTTTTTTAAATCAAAATGAGTAAGAAACACTTTTGTTTTATACAAGACAGTCTTTGATTTGTACATGTTGTAATCTTGGTGAGTACCCAGAGTTACCCCCCAAAACCACCCACTCCCAATTATTATTTTACGAATTTGGAAAATACAAGCCGTTTCTTATAGAACTGGAATAATGTTTTTATAATGTTTTTCGGACAGTAATGGGTTATGGGAGAAAAAATTCAAAATTAATTGTTTAGAGGATGTAAAGAGGTCGAAATTAAGGTCGGTAGGGTTTGGCGAAATTAGTGCAAACGATTGCCTATACTTTTTTAAAAACATGAACACTTATAAAACCTGTAAAAACTTTCAGTATATATACAGATTATAGTCTATAATACATCACAATCAATCCGTCAATCACAGAATCACTTCTTACCCGACTTGGTAGACTTACTTTTTAGCTATTTTGTATTGAATCCAGAGTTTCTCTTTTTACTGGAAACGGTGTTGCTACTTTCACTAGTCGACTGAAAATCAAAGAGCCTTGAGGGAACCAATCGTCTTTTATTACTGATCGTCTACTTGCTTAAATGCATCTGATGAGGCGTATTCTGTTAATCGAGTATGGAAATGAATATTGAAGTCAATAACTTCACTGACATATTGTTAGAGTCAGAGGTTGTGTTTATTGGCTTGTGTTAACAGCATTGCTAATTATCAGATACTTTATAGAAAAAAGTGGTAGAATCCAGATTGTTTTCATCAAATGGATCAAGTTCGAATAATTGCGCTAAAGTTTGCAGTTATTTCGGCATTTTTATGAAGAGGGGTTTGAATACATATGTATCCATATATGCATCTGGAATGGTTGTACAGGTGTACAAATTGTATACCTGAATAAGTGATTTAATGTCAAAAGTTAGTTTAATTGACAAACAACGATGAATAGCTGTGGAATAACGAGTTTGACATCGTCTTGTGGGTGTTTTATACAGAAGTTAACCTTTAATTCGAAGAAATTACTTTGTTCTTAAGTTGAGCTATTTGTAAGGGAACAAAGAAACGTTGTCGGTTGCAGAATTAAATTACTGTTATTGTATAATTTAGAATTGTTTGCATAATAACAAGCCGAATATCGGGCCCTAAATGTTCCTACCAATTTGTTAATACTAAACGAAAGTCAGATGGCTATCCCTGTACTCTTAAATTTCTCAGTGAATTTTGTCCTGAACCAAAAATCATTGCAAATATGTTTGCATGTCGTTTTAAAATTGTCCTTTCCAAATTGTCTTCCTTCGGTTTTGAGCCCATATTGCTAAAACGTATATCTTCTTATCTGGGAAACCATTATTATAGTGTTCGATTTAGGTCAGCCTTCTCAACCCCATTTTTAGACACTTCTGGTGTCCCATAAGGCAGCCATCTAGGTCCCTTTTTTCATTTTAACAAACACTGCTCCGTATACATTTACGCCGATGACACTAAGTTCTCCAAAACTTTTCTTCACCCCCAGACTCTGTTCTCCTTCAAGAAGACCCCGATAGGTTTTCTACTTGGTGTCTAAAACATTGCTTTGAGCTTAATGTCTCCAAATTCCAATCTATGACTTTGTCTCGTAAGTGAAATCAATCTCCCTCTCGACCTTATTTTCTGCATGACCAACCTGTACCCCAGATTCAACGATAGAGAGTTAACCTTCCGTTCGTATATTGATGAGATAATCTTTAAAGCCAACTCATCGCTCGATTTTATCAAACGATGGTCTAAAAATTTTGCAACCCTTATATGACTAGGCCACTTTACATTAGCCTTTTCAGGCCCTTCTCGATTATGCCAGCCAAGCGTGGTCCTCCTTTCAGCGAATTCATATAACTCGAATCGAGAACATTCAACGTCGTTTTCTTCGATTTGCACTTGGTGGACTACATTGGGGTGACCCCTTTATCTTACCTCCCTATCGTAAACGCCTCACACTTCTTAACCATGCTTTAGCGCCATAAAGTTGCACTGGGATGATCAAAGTCTCATATAGAGTCATCTTAGGGGGTGGCCGTGGTGTAGTGGTAGTAGCAAACACTTCTCACTCGGAGGGTTCAGGTTCGAATCCGGCCCATGGCAAGTCAGTTTTTTTTCATTGTGTAATTGGAACTCAGACAGAAAAGTTCTGCGTGTGAAGGCATAACACTGACACGTAGATTTGGCTGTTGTAGAGTTTCAAGCACAGAAATGAAAAATACTGTGATATACCTCGAATCACTCTGAGTGAAGAAAAAACTCTCCGTCCTATTCGGACTCCCACCCCTGGAGAGCAAACATAGGAACCAAACACACCTGAGTTTCAAACCACTACAAAAACAATTTTCCTTTCTCCTACTTCTAACTTTCCGCCCGCGCCCTGGCAACAGTAAAAGGGTATCTAACCCCTTAGACGCGCGTAAATTATATATAAAAAAAAATAAAAATAAAAATCTTAGTTTTTTGGGGTAGAGCTTTACTACTCAATTGCCTTCTTACGAGTAGCCGAAATAAACGTCGATTTCCACGAGTGATTCTTCGTTTCATTTCTGCTGAGGTGTTGTTGGCAGAATTTATAGCACAGCCGAGACAGATAAAGTCCTTAATACCTCGAAACTGCGTTCTGTAAGATTCATCGATGTTGTGGGCCCCTTCTTGTTGGCAGAATATCCTTAGTTTTGTCCTCATTTAACACGAAACCCATTTTGGAAGCTTCCGTTTCGTTGCTAGTGAACGCACCGGTGTTCCTTTGAAAGATTTTGGCTACAGTGTTCGCTTGTGAGTTGCGCACAATTCCTTCAAATATGATGTTAAAGTACTCAGGAAGTATTCATTAAGCCAAGGGCTTAGAAGAAAATTTAACTCCTATAGTGAAGTGCTAGACGAAGCAAACTCTTTAGTGGTTGATCAAGTCTGTGCTGAAAATCCCCTCCTGGAAACTAAGGCTTTCGAGGTTTTCAGGAGACCGAAATTGAAACGCACCATCTTGTGGGATAACAAGATCCGCTCTTTTTCGGTATAACCTATGGAAGGGTTAATTTCCACTTTGTTTCCAGATCAATCTTCAAGATTCCAAGTCTCTTAATGTATGCTATCTCTTTCTGAGTTGAATACAAAGCCTCACATAACATCCAGTTAAGAACCATGGGTGTGAACCAAGATTTAGCTGTTGCAGACCTAAGATATGAAAGAGTAAATTCGTCGTTGCTAATTGATTCCAGGACTGTGATTCCAGGAAGATGGGATTTGTTATATCCTGCGATGAATACGTTTTAAAGACAGAGGCAAATGTAATTTGAGAGGCGATCATCTACTAGACTTCACATTATCGTCCGATTTGATTTCTAAAAACGAAAGTAAGACAACTACAATAGTAATCGAATCAACGCTATCCAATAAATAAGGATATTACCGGTTGGAAAGTACCATCGGAGGTATCCATGTCAGACCATTGGTACATTGAATTCAGAATGAGATGCGAGGTCCCGACGTTGTTAAAGAGGAGGAATCCGTTTAAAATCAATTGCACAAGCTTTAAGAATGAGATCTTCAAGTCTGTCAATGCTCCTCATAAACTCTAAATAAAATAAAAACTAGAGGAAGCTATTCAGATCTTGAACGGTGCACTCACATAAGTGCTCTGAACTGACATGTCCAGCCAGGAAATAATCGTGCGAATTGCTCATTCCATGATAGAACGGAGACAGCAGCGACGATGTAAAGAAATTAGAAAACTTCTTAACGAGTCACTTAAGACCAATTTGAAGGAAGACTGGAATCATTACAGATCGAATCAAAAAAAATATAAGAACCTAATAAAGATTTCGAAGAGTGCCTCTTATAAAGGCTTTTGCTAAAAGATTGAAGCAGTACGTGAAACCGGCAGAC
The DNA here is from genome assembly GCA_949129095.1 of Volucella bombylans. NCBI lineage: Eukaryota > Metazoa > Arthropoda > Insecta > Diptera > Syrphidae > Volucella > Volucella bombylans. Next base: position 332,423,689 of record OX422140.1, on the reverse strand, counting down.
TTGCCGGCAGGCTTGACGCTTGGTACGAGTAATTCTCTCGGCATTACCAGAGAAAAAGCATGAGATGCATGCAATCGAGGAAAAGCAGAGTGCTTCTCTGGAAACAACATTCAGAACTTTTACTAAAAGGTAAGGAAACAGAACAAAACCCGAAAGGAATTGGTTAGGATATGGTTAGAACACTACTGCAGACTGTTAAACGGCGTGGATGACCAAAATTTTCACTGACCACCTTAAAGTAAATATGCCAATATCCTAACTGAAGTATAACAAGGCTTCCCCCAAGTTTTGATCGCAAAAATTGTGTTTAACGAACCCTCAGCATCGTTTGGCAACTCACATTAAAGGAGGCTCCCTAAACTGTGCCAACGGTCTCATTAACATTGCAAGAAAGATTGACCCCTATCCATGTGGCTATTAGCCGGATAGGTCCACAATTAACAAGATATTTACTCTACGACAGATCCTAGGCTCTTCACTATCATCATACTTAAGAAAATTGTGCGAAACTTGTAGGCCAAAATAGGAGGCGCAATTTTCCAAGAACCTGTGCGAATACTTGCATCTGCGTATAACAATGACATCATTGCCAAAATACAGCGACCTGACGCTATGTACTATGTTTGCAAGTACTCAAACAAAAGCGGTAAAATCTGGCTTCGTCGTGAATGAGCGTAAAACTAAATATATGCTGTCAACAAGAAGCTATACACAACTTCGACGAATTGGACGGAATGTCCCAATAGATCGCTTTATGGGACTTTGTACTCTTGCCAATCGCTCTTCGCAAATGAGTAATAAGGTCTTGCCAAAGAATATATTATAAGATACCCACCACCCCAGTCCTGTTCTATGTGGAACAAGTCTGGAAGCTAACGAGGGAAGATGAATATACCATATCCTTGTTCGTTTTGAAAGCAAGATTCTTCGAGTGATTCAAGGTCATGTTTGCGTTGACGGGCTTTGGACGAGGATATATGACAGTACACTCTACAAATTGTACAGCAGTATCGGCTTAGTCAGTAAAATGTGCATAGGTCGCCTGAGATTGCTATGGCATGTAGAGCATAAGAATGTCAAAGCTCCGATTCGAAGATTCTTCAGTTTTACCCGCAGGAGCAACGAAGTAAAGCAATGGTTCGCCTTACGTGGCGGATGTTAGAAGGAGACTTTAACCATCTACTTGTGTTTTTTTTTTTGGTTGCGTCCAAGGATGTGGCAATCTTCGAAAGATACTTATAGCCCGGGCTATCAGCATGCACGATTCGCGGAACTCAAGTACTCGATTTCGGGGGTGCGCCTATGTACTAACCCACACCCTGCACTCTTCTACCACTCTCCCAACGGAACTGACGTTAAGTACTACTTCGCGGGGCTGGTAAGCACTATATGCCTTTCTTTCTCCGTTTGCTGGTTCGACATTGTTGTTCTTTGTTGTATTAGAGATGCCATCTGGATTTGATTTTCATTAGTGCTCTCTCTGACTCTTTCCAACCGCCAAAGTTCCTTCATCATTTTTGCCGCAGCCTGTTTCACCGCATTCCATATTATACTTGATGTTAGCATATGGTTTACGATGTTTTCAGGAGTTGGTATCTCCAAATCAAATCTCAATCAAACTCTCAGAGCACATAGTCTGTTGACAGAGTTAGTATTCTTGCGTATGACTTAATTTTCGATGCTTTCACCAATATTGGTGCCGCTTACATTGTGATTGACTGCACCACCCTTGACAGGACTAGTCTCATTTGTTGTCTGGGTCCTCCTATGTTTGTCAATATTCTGGATAAGGCAGCGCTAACCATTGCGCCTTTGTCGCACGTTCTTTCAAGACGTTCCTAGCATCGATCATCATACCTAGGTATCTAATAGACGGTTTTGATGTTATATCGTGATCGCCCAATCTGATGGTGATTGTTTCTCTTTCCTTGCGACTGCCAGCTTTAATCAAACTGCTGCCATCCACTGTCTAACTTTTCGAATACATTCATTACCAATGTCTTCTATTTCTTCCACAACGATTGCAATATCATCTGCAAAGCCTATGATTTTAGCCTCAATCGGGATTCTAAGTCTTAGAACCCTGTCGTACATAATGTTCCATAAGAGAGGTCCTAGTACAGGTCCTTGTGGAACTCCGCCAGTTATGTGGTACTGCCTTACTCCATCATCGGTATCGTAGAGTAGGAACTGATTGTAGAAGTAACTTAGCATAATTTTTATTAAAGACCATGGCACCATCATTGACCTAAGAGATCTCCATCTTCTGCCGTGAATGGCTTCATCTAGGGTCGTAGTTATCTTTCGAATAGCATCTACTGTAGAGCGAGCCTTTCTCAATCCATACTGCTGGTTTGGGGGTCCTCCGGCTTCATCAATTGACACTTTCAGTCGGTTGCATATTATTCACTGCAGTATTTTACCCATCGTGTCTAGTTAGCATATGGGACGGTATGACGAGGGCTCATCTGGTGGTTTATTCCCTTTGGGCAGCAACACAAGACGTTGCTTTTTCTATTGGTCTGTAAAAACCCCTTCTGTTAGACACTTGTTATACATTTCCACGAATGCTTCTGTGTTTATTTTGACGGCTAGCTTAAGGAGCTTATTTGATATGCCGTACAATCCAGATGATTTATTATTGCTAAATCGTTTGCATATATCCAGAAGTTCCGGTTGCGTAACTGGTGGGATCTCACCTACTTCCTGCGGTGGTTCTAATGCTCTGTTGGTGAAATAATCCCGACACTATTTTTTGCATCAGCAAAGTGGATGAGGGTGGGGGTGCCCTAGAGACCTTTGGTTTTGCCATGATCGTCCTTTAGGCGGTATCCCAGGGATTAATATCTGCTTCCTCGCAGAGTTCTTTAAAGCTGTTGTTTTTGCTTCTTCAAATAGCTAATTTAATGTCCCTACGCCTATCTTTGTATTGCACCTGTAAATCCTGGTGGGAGGGCTGACCTCTGGATCGCTGGCGTAGTCTTCTAGCTCTATGGCACTTGCTGCATAGCTCTGCTATCTACTGGTTCCACCAGTATACTGGTAGCCGGCGATTTGTTGACCTTTTCTGTACCATAGATGCGTCGTAAGCCCTAGATACTATTTTAGTAACCTCCGCAGCCATCGTATTTGCTGCTCCTAGGTTTATTGTGGATTCTTCAAAAATCAGGAAAAATGTGTTTTCGTCCAGTGTGCTTATTTTCCACCCCATTCGTTGTGCCTTCTTTGGAAGGCGCTTCTGGGTTGCACTCCCAAACAGCTTGTGTCATAAGGTCCAGTGCTGCTTCGCAGTGATTTAGGTTAAGTTGCAGCACTTTCAAATACTTCTGGTGGCCTTTGCAGCTTCTTGGTATTCAGAGCATACTGAACTTCCTGCCGCATGTTTGGTATTGCTACTTCTTCTTTCTTCACAAAGGAAACATCTTGGGTCATTGTTGCAGATCGGTAAATTGGTCGAAATTCGTATCCGGATGGTAGCGCTATTTGAACAAGTAAGTAAGCCACGTGCAGCTGAACAGTTAGAAAAAATCGTCACAGAACTAACAACAGCAACTGATCGGACAGCATGACACACGGGGAGCATACAGTTTTGAGGCGGTAAAAGACTTTTCCGACATGTGCTCTGAAGCAATTCGAACCACGTCAAAATAGGAAAGTGTGGGCCAACAGGTGAGGTGGATATAGGCTGCCAATTACTGTCATTTACAGAATTCAATGTTGTTGATCTCTTTGACAGATGTCGCACAATGTTTGGCAATTTTAGTTATGGGGTCGTGTTTACCACGCATCAACGCATTTTTGTTATTCAATCTTAGTACGAAAGCGGGCGATCTGTAAAAGTAACATTTTGAAAAATCGCCCTTGTGAGTCCGCATTTCGTGCAATGGTGAAACGTTTTGAAGAAACTAGTTCGGTATCGGGTCAATCTCTATATCAGTATGCTCTGATAGCATGTACAGGCAAAAATATTACAACGGCATCATTGGCCCGTAGTTTTTCAAATATGAGGCTGGAGAGACAGTTACAGTGAATGGAGAACGTTACTGCAACATGTTGACCGGCTATTTTTTTTTCAAAATGTAATGAATTCATTCTGGACGATCTCTGGTTTCAACAGGGTGATACTATCGCCCACACAAGCCATCATTCAATCAATTTATTGTGTAAGAATTTTGAAGATCGCATTATTTCGGTTGGAGGAGAAATTGTTTGGCCTAAGAGTAAGGTCTATGCCAACAAGCCAGCGACAATTCCGGATCCCAAAAATAACATCCAAACTGAATTTGCCGCCATTGACTCACTTATTCTTCAAAAAGTCATCGATAATTTTGACCTTCGGATGGTCGCTTGCAACAGAAGCCGTGGTCGTCACATGAACGATGTTATGTTGTATTCATAATTGCCATGGACCGAACTTTATTAATCCAAACAATTTTACATTGATTTCACAATACATGTGTGCTTAATCTAATGAAAACTTCCGCACTAGCCGTTCGCTAACCCTTTAGATGATAAGTGAAAAATTACGTTGTTTGAATGGTCCAAGAAAGGAACTGAAAAATAAGTCCCTCGAGGCACAAAGAATACCCTGTAATTGACTGGTTCCACTTTGTTTAAAAAGAGACCACTGATGTGAAAGGACAGAAATAAGGAAATAAATCTAAGAACGTTCCTTAACTCAAGCTCTACAAATTCATAGCCAACAACGTACCGCATGTTGCAATGTTCTTTTTCTGTATACCAACGGCACTTAACGTATTTTGATTTCGATGATTAAGAGTTTACCAAAAGAAGACCTTTAGGGCATGGTAATATAGGATGTTTTTATAAAAAGAACTTCCAGCCCTTCCAAAATGAGTGCTAGAATAGAAACGCGATAGCCCACAAAGAAATTCTACATTTGGCCCAACCAATATGCAAAAGGTTGTTTCAACCATCACACAGCATAAAGCGCTTGGTTGCGTGACTCCTGAACTACTTGAATAGTGGGCATGCACCAAATTACCAGAGGACAATGGGATAATCCGGCGTACAAAGTTGCCAGACTACTATATCAGTGGATCGGAAGTAATTTGGCACATTCATTTACCTAGGCCTAGATACACGCTATAGTCAATACATCGCGTGTCTGAAAACAAGTAGCATGTTTTCTTAATTTTCCTTGTATTCACCGCAAAAAGTCTAATATTAAGTCACAGCTGAGGCTCTCTAGTTTTTATATCATGACCTACGGCAAGGCAAATTCATTTCTCATTGTTGCTCGCTTTTAAATTCACCAGTTTCGCACAACTTTCCTGTTTGATCAATAGTCATATGACTTTTGGGTAAAGTTTACAATAGCAAACGCAACAGGCAGCAGTAGCTAGGTTGCGATGTACAAGCCAGCGAGAGTGTCCTTACAAGAAAACTGTTTGGAGAACTAGAATTCTCAATCGAATTCTCTAATAAGCCAGTGTTGCCAAGATTTCTTATCTTATCCTTTTGTATTTTATACATAATATTTTTCAGGTCACAGCACTGATAGAGCTCAGTTACGGAATTTCCAAAGTCCATTCGTGTGTATACTGACGAAGTCAAATGGAATAACTTTAAGCTGGAATAGTCCTTTTTGTCTGCAGTTCTTACTTGCAGTTAGGTATATAAACCATCCTAGACCAGGTCGGTATAGAGATATGACACGTCAAATCATCCCTGGCCAACAAAATGTTCCCATTTTTGGTAGAATTCTAAAACCCTTTCAAGCCAGATATGTCTCGGAATACTTCTGTCACCTTGGCACCTAGCTTCTTTAAATGTCTAAATGCTCTGTCACAGTTTACACAGAGTTGCTCGCATGCAACAATATTTGCTTTTGTAGTGCCAGATAGTGTACGTATCAGATAAAGGTAACCTCAGATCTTGCGTACTATAAGATAGGGTCATCTAACAAGAGGTGTCATTTTAAATCAATAGAAAAACGTAACATTTTTACGAACATTTTATGATGTTTTTATTTTAATTCAAATTACAAACTCTAAGGTTAGTGCTGGTATACAACATCTGCCAAATTTCTGACTCGGTTCTACCTACAAATAGTAATTTTTTTGATGAAATTATTCATCACGTTTTTCCATAACTGTGGCTGTATTTCGCGAATAACAGCTCTGTTATTTTCAGCCAAGGTCTTTATTCAAAATTCGGTGCAAAGTGGTTGCGCATCGTCTCGAAATGGACACACATGGGATTTTAGTCACACTCTCAGCTATGGTGGCGATATTTTCAGCTGACCTTACCGGACGAATACGAGCTGGACTCTTCAAATCACTAATCTGTGCGAGACTTTTAAATTTATCAATTAAATTTACTATGGCTGTATAAAATAGGCGCTGGATGAAATAATAGCGTCAATCTGCTTTATTAAAATGTATATCAACTACTTCAATCTTTCCAGGACGATAGCCAAGTCGCCGGTATTCACCTCTGACACCCAGCTGGAAATGGATACCTAATTTCAGCGACGCCGACATAAGCGTTGCTAGACTGGAGGATGCCTACTGGTAGGCATCGGCATATCTTGGCCCCGATTATATGGGGCCTCTCCCTGGTGACAACCTAGAAAACGTGGTCTTGGAAGCTGGAAGGTAGAAAACTGGCTTCGTCATCGGGTGGGATGCTAACTCGTATCACACGGTATGAGGAAGTACCGACATTAACGTTGTATGTGAGTCACTTTTTAATAATAATATAATTACTAACCCCATTGTTTGCAATACTGTCAATGAACCCATCTTTATAATTAAAAACCGAGGGCTTCTGCGAAAAGACGTGTCAACAGAGGTACGTTGCACGGCGGTGTCTTTTAACCTCTTCTCTGGAACTTAGTGGTCAATGAATGATATAGCTGGAAGCAAATGATAGCAGGGTGGTTGCCTATGCATCTCAACACCAGTAAATAACTCTTAATCCTAATATTCAAAGAAGCCCTGTCCTGGCTGAATAAAAACGTGACAACTGCAAAGGATATCCATAGATTCAGTCTCACCATGAGGTAGCTCATTATAATACAGGTGGGTTAAGAGGATAATATCTTTTAGACATCGATAGAGATAGCTAGAAAATGTAAATCTTGAATTGTGTTGTGTGCATTGTGTCCCTGCAATGAATGTTATCTCACTGATCAGAATCTAGAGAAGAAGCAACCTGATTAACGTGTTGTTCAGCGAACGCCAAGATGTACTTTTGGTAAGCCTAACTAGAATCCCAAAATTTGCTACAATGTATATAGAAGGGACCGTCCTCACTTCTCACGACGGGTTGGAGATGGTATCTTATTAAGCAAAGGCATGCGGCATGGGTCATATATACATATAAAGCTAGGACGTGCAGATGTTTCGGATATTGACAGCCTGCATCATACACATATTACTTCATAATGGAGGGCAAGTGTGTCACTCTATACTCATATGTACACCCGAAGTACGATTTAATTTATAACTGAGCTCAAAATACTTTTTCGTTGCTTCTCCGGCTTCAATCGGAAGAAAATTAGAAATTTGTGTCCGGAGATCTTAACGCTAGACAAGCCGCATAGGTAAGTAATCCACTGAACCATATAAGCAGCCAGTTTCACTGCTGGAGTGGTCAATATAAGATTGAGTACAAATTTGAGTTGTACGCGGCGAATGTTCCATCCTTCCCATTAGCTGGTTCTTTTCTGTACGTTGGCTCTTATAGATAGTAGACTTGAACTGATGACGACGGAACTGTGATATTGATAGTGATCAATTTAGACTTGACCAAGTATGATCAAGCGTACTCATACGACTACTGTATAGGACGGTGGTTGCGCTCATCTAGAATTATAAATCGTGATTTGCCTTTGACGAAATGAACGGAAGACTATTCCCCGATTAGAACACTCAAATGGAAGCCAGACCGACAAATATAGAACTCCAAAGATCAGCAGACTGTACGTATACAAAAGAAGACAGCTCTCGAGTTTGAAGCAGCTGTAAAGACAATATAAGGCCAGATGACCACGATAACGTAGCAGCTTTCTTTATTCTCAATGCGTTAGGCTCTGCTTCGCCGAACCTGTCCTTCTTGCTGATGACCTTACTCTCTTTTTGTGGTATACTTCGCTTAAACTTGGCTGAGTAAGGCGGTTGTACCCTTTTCAACAGCACTTAAGTGTGCTGACTATATGTAGTAAAATGTCTTCTGTAAATGTGAGGTGGAGGTGTTCGGCGCTGGCTCTGTAGGCACCTCATCACTTTAACACCTCCTCGTCTTTCTTCGAAAGACCGATACATTTCATTGAATTTCGTTGATACAATGGGCTTGCCTGAGTAAAAAACAAAATCTTATTGGTTGAGCTGTTAACTATTTCGAAGTTTATCCTGACTGTCAATTCCAGGATGTCACTGGTGAGACAGCGCTTTCGTCTATCGAAGATTTGTTGGTTAAAAGCTACATTTCATCCAATTCCTTAACCAGGAACGAGGTCCGTTCTTTAATATTTTATGCCCTACAGAAGTCAGTTAAGGGCTTTATTTCTATTTTTTATTCTACTTCTTTATTTCTACTTCTGATCAAACTTTTGAGTGACATAAAGAAAATTTTTATCAATATAGCAGTTGCCTTCGACATTTAGCTATTTATAAATTTTTTTCCTTGCTCTCAGTTTGGTATTAAAGAAAAAAATATTCAGATTAAATTCTTTGTTGAAAATGATGCGTAGTAACATTAAAAGTACTTCAAAAGCGGCCAAAAGCCAAAAGGGACGCAAAGAAAATAAGCCTGTCTACGAAAGCGATGAGTACTCATCTTGCGACGATTCCGATAAAAAGGAACCAACAACCGAAGAGGAGGTTAGATAATCTTTAGTTTGAATCTTAATTTAGCATAAATAATTTTCTTATAATAAATGTTTTTTTTTCAGGATGATCGATCTAAGGCTAGGCGAAGGTCACAACGACGGCTAAGAAGTCGTTCACGTCGTCGTATATCGCGTCGTCGATCTAGCTCTAAAAGACGACGCCGTTAGGGAAATGGAGCCGAATAATTTTTGTCTAAAAATTCTTTAAATAAAGTTTTGAGGAATGTAATGATTTCCATTAATTTTTATTTACAACTTTTTTTTAGCCAGAATTAAGGCTCTTGTCTAGATTTGTGTCAAAACATGAACCATGAGCCAGTTAGATTGGTTATTTTGAGTAAGATTCAAGATTTTTATGACCAATGTCAGAAATGCCAAAGGCCTTAATCTCAGACAAGCTGTTGCGGTTAAATTTACTACAACAAGCTGGGCTCGTTTCCCGTGAAAACTTTCGCCTTCATCCCTTCGAACCTTTTCCCGCTGAATAGTTGTTCTTCCAACATCCTGAGAGAGTGATGGGCAGCGATGGGCGCATCAGCCATCGGTGCAATCTCTCAGTATTTGGAAGGACAATATAAACTAGCAGGAAGGACAGTCAAAGCCACCAATTTTGGTTAATTTTAACTTTGGTGGGGGCTCACGCCCCCATTTAATTGGCTTAATACAAGCTTAACAACTAAGACTTCAAAACTAAAATCAGAAAAAATCAGGTTTAGCGATATCTAGCACTTATCACTAGAGCTTAAAGCTACTAAAGATGAAGTAGATCGGATTTAAGGCAGAGAGTGCTGCGGTTAAAATCGAAAACGGAAAGGTTGGAGTTTACCTTACGCAGCATACGGGAGATTAGTTTGTTAGAGCCATATGTGGTGCGGTGGATTGGTAGACAAAAGAGACGGTGGCAACGTAGATTATGAGGGTTAGTGTAAAAGAAAATGGAGTTGTGAAGAGACGTGTAATCGACGAGGCCTAAGAGGAGTGGGTGAACGAAAAGAATGTCAGCTACGTCCCTTCGTTTCTCAAGGGAGGTAAGATTAGAGGATCGTTCCAAGGTAGACGTCGAAGAGCAAATCGAAGAAACCGACGCTGGATTCTCTCAATACGGGATACATGAACTCGTTGAAAGGGACACCACGCTTGGCTAGCGTACTCAAGAAGGGGGCGAGAGTAAATGATGTATGGTCACGTACGGGTTGCAGAATTCTTTCGACCATCTTTTAACGAAGCCAAGTGATAAGTTTGCTTTAGAAATTATCTCGTCAATATGCGAGCGAAAATTAAGCTGCCTGTCGCATAATATGTCGCCAAAGTCGCGGATAGACTCAACAAGGGATATAGGTTGGCCGTGGAGATGGTAAATTCGTTGAGGAGACTTGTTTCACTAACGTGAGAAGGTAATCGATCGACATTTGGAGACATTAAGTTCTAAGCAGTTCTTGATGCACGAGGTGGAAAAACTATTAAGATCTATTTGAAGGAGACTGGAGTCATGTTGAGAGGAAATGGGTTTAAAAAATTTGGTATCGTCAACATAGAGAGAAAGTGCTGAGTGTTGACTGACTCTTTGAAGGTCGTTAATAGTTAGGATGAAGAGGGGTGGACCTAGGTGACTACCTTGAGGAACACCTGAAGTGGCCAAGAGAGGGGCCGATAGGGCAGACCTGAATCGAACACTATAAAAGGTAAGAAAATATCCATTTTAGCAAAATGTGTATAAAGCTCTGGACGGACAATTTGAACAGGATTAGTTTGTGAGATATCTTGCCGAAAGCCTTACTGAAATCAGTTGTTATGAAGTCAATTTCTTTACCACTTTCTAAGGCTGAGAGAACAGAGGACACGAATTCGACGAGGTTAGTGGTAGTTGATCTACCTTTCAGAAAGCCGTGTTGATTAGGGGAAATAAGAGATTTGCACTGGAAGCTTAAGGCTTCGTACAAAATTCTTTCGAGGAGTGTGGGTATAAGTGAAAGTTTAGCTATGGGGCGGTAATTAGTGACTTCGCTCTTTAATCCCTTTTTATGTATCGGTGTTATGAAACAGGACTTCCATATCTGTGGAAATTCACCTTGTGAGAGCGATAATCGGAAGAGATTTGCAAGGGGGCGTGAAAGAATTGAGGAACACTTTTTAAGAGATATGGATGGAAGGTCATCTGGGCCGGGTAAGTATTCATCTTTAAGTTCTTGTAATTTATTTTCTATTACTGTATGATCAAAACTTTGAGAAATAAAGGGGCCAATGGGGAAGTTAAGTAGATATTTGAAATAAGAGGGATTCAGTACGAAGGAATTATCACCAAAAAAGGAAAAAACGTTGACTATGGTATGCGGATCGGTTGAAGATATATTGGTTAACGAATTGGTAGAAAGACTTAGGGTCGTTTATAAGCCTTGATTGCGCACTATCAAAGATCCGCTGGTAGAGAACGTTATAAAGCTGGACGAATTTAAGGTATAACCCGAGGTAGTTTGAATAGTCAGCAAAGGAATTTTATAAGGAAAACTGTCCATAATTGGTTTATCTTGTTACGTAAAGAGCGAAGTTTTCCATTATACCACGGGGGGCTCGTAAAAGGTTTTTTTTTTTTTTGCGCGAAAAGGGGACGGAGAGAGAAATAGAATTGAATACTTCGCTGTAGAGGATAGAGAGAGCATCACTGAGGGACAGATTGGGGAAATTAAAAGGACATTTAATAATATATTCGTTAATTTTGCGGAAATTCGTTTTATGAAAGTCGTAAGAAGAGGCATTTGCGGATGGAGAATGCTGGATAGGAGAGTGGTGGAAAAGAGAAATAAGAAGTCGTGGATGAAAGTTATCAATGGTCGATGGTGAAAGGCGACAGAGCGAGACAGAGGAGTTTATGAGGTCAGTGGTGAAAATGAGGTCTAATTGCCTACCCATATAGTCGGAGACCTCACTAACTTGGCATAAGCTAGAGTCGGTAAGCTTATATAAGAGGCATTCTTTACTCGAGTTAGGGTTTGCGATGAAAAAAGATTCATCCTCTGATTGAGTCCAGTGCCTTTACGATGATGTCATCGAGAGGATCAGATAAATTAATTATTTGATCAATTGCATCGATAGCGAGTTGGTAGCATTCGATAGGTTGCACCTGTAGGATGTAAAAACACATAGTGTACAGGGACCTGCAGGGGAGTGTTATCTTTATTGAAACGTAGTCAAGCTTAGAAGAAGTAGAAACAGCGATTGGAGAAGAGGTTAGGTCATTGTGGACGGCCAGTAGGACACCTCGACAAGGAGAATCGTCTTTTGGACGGGTAAGATCGTCGTCTCGAAAAACGTTTAAACTAGGGGGGAATAATTTCTGATTCTTTATATCGGGAATTGGATTAGTTTCGGTCAGAGCGTAGACCTCAAATGGGAGAGCGTGAGATTTTCGCAAGACAGTACGGGTTTTAAATCGCAATGGTGATGCCATATTTCTTTACGAAGAAATTCTAGATCCAATCAACATCAGTGTTTGGTGGAGCGCCTTTGATAAGAAGCGTAGTGACCAATTGATTCTTCGAAGCGAGCTTATCAAGTCTACGCTGCCATTCCGAAGGTGTCCAAGTTGAGTTGAAGTGACTGATAAGCTTCCGTGGGGCAGCGATTGGAAGAGCTGACATAGGTTTGTTCTCTATTGTCAAGTTGGAAGAAACTTCGCAGGAATTAGTAGGTTGAACCGCCCGCAGATGACTTGCGTGTAGGGGTGATCGTGCATCCACTTTAGGTTCCATTAATTTAGCCATAAGCGATGCATTATAGGCAGCTTTCTGGTAAGGCTACAGGAAGTTTGGTGGGTCAACGATTTTCCTGTTTATTGTTGCGATGTGATGTTTGGGATCGCATACGAGGGATCGAGTCGCAGTAAGTTCATCACTGACATCGTTCACTTTGTCGAAGATAGCTTCAAGCATAGGATCAGATTGTTTAGGATATGGTTGTTTGTGTGACGAAGACTGGAAATGAATGTCAGTGTCAAGGGAGCTTATCAACTCTCAGGTCTTTTGGTTGCATATAACCTGGGTGGAACAGATAGCTTTTATGTCACTTAACAGAGCAACAGAGCAGGCGGGCGGCCTGCTACAAGGGCGCTAGAAAGGCGCTATAAAGGATATTTTTTTGCATGGGTCCAGCGCGAAATAGTCGACCTGCGCCCACGTATTGTTCTGTCTCCAATGATGGATAGTCTCCAGCCGTGAGTAGAGTCAAGGCATTCGGCTCCATCCCTCCAGCTCCTAACCCCTTCACTTTTTTGACCCGCCTTGTCTGTTTTGTCCGTTCTAGATTTGGAGGAACGTATTTGCGGAAGGCATCTGTGGATTCTTCCAATCCCGGACTTCTGCCTTTATGCTCCTTGGAGGTGACAACTAAGCTCCAGCTAAGGAACGGAGCGCTGTACACATATACCATACATTGGGCGCGCTAAGAACTCAGTGGATGTAATGCACGAATGTGTGTTTGGGCGGCCACTTCTTGGTTGACCACAACGCTTGAAAGAGGTTTATCAAAAAAGGAAAAACAAGATTTCAGGCAAAGTGACAAAAAGGAGAAGAAAATTGTATATACAGTTGAAAAACAAAAAGAAAAAAGAAATATTAATGGAAAGTCAAAGGAAAAAAGAACGTCGAGAGATAGATAGATCAGGGAACAACAGGGAGAGTCAGGAAGACGAGGCAAGAAGAATACCAAACAATAGCTAAGTATTGTGTTGTGAGACTGTTGAGTGAAATCCCGGTAGGCTTTCGCCCGCTTAGTGAAAAAAAAAGTAACTTTGGGAAGACGGAAGATAGCGGCCCACTACTAAACGGTTTCCATTCCGGTAGTTTTAACTGCCTTGATCAGTAAATTTTTAATACCGCTCACTTCATTGTGATATACGAGATTCCGAGCAATAAATCGCTGTTATAACGTGACTTTTGATGTTTTTTTCATAATTTTTTAAGGTTTTGCTATTCATTTTCAAAAAGATTGCATGGCGCCTGCGGACACATTTGTGTATTTTTTCTTTTTTGAGATTTGCGACAGCCGCAGATTCTTTTTTTTTAACTATAAACCATTCGCTGCCTGTTGAAAATTTCCCTTGGGTTTTCTTTGTTAACATCGCAATCCGCAATTCGGCTCCTATATTTTATTTGAACCGATACGCAAAAAGCTGATAATATACTAATTCCAGAAAGAAGGTGGGAAAATAAATGGGGTTGTGTGCCACGTAATGTGGGTTTTTTAGGCAAGAAATTCCGAAACGAATTTAAAATAATCTGGCAATAGCCGACATTAAAGCGGTGCTGCTGGAGGTGCAGCAAAGAAATGCTGTTTGTACTATGAGTGCCAAAATTTCAAACCACAGCGGGCGCGTCCCCAGATGACGAATACGGGACTCCTGCGCTTGGAACACACCCAGTGTTGGTTGAAATTACAAATATTACCCGTATCGGTGGTGAAAAGTACGAAAGCAGACTCAAGGTCTTTGAGACTGACTCCAATAGAGACGAGAAGAATTATGCTAATGCACCTGCTAGCTCAATGGTAAACTTGGGTGCTGTTGCAAATAATGTTAAAAAAAAAAAAATTCGGACGATATGTATGCGGCTTCCGATCCCTTTTATGAAAAGCACTCGGCATGCGATTTTCGTAGAGAAAATATGCGCTTGCATCCGGGATCGACGTCATCTCTAAGACCCCTTACGATAAAACCGAGCGTCGCTCCTCATGACTGCGAGAAATTGAGGATATGGGTACGTTCATAAAGTCGGGGAGGCAGAATCCGAGGTGTAATAATGATAAATAATAATTTTCAGCCATATTGCTCAGAAGAGTCGTTTAACAAACGAATGAAATTCTCACCGAAGCAATTACGTCAACCAACGCGATGGGTAAAGAAAAACGGACGCACGTTTAAAAAGGAAAACATCTTCTGGTAAATTCCGCTGAAGTTGCAGGAAATCGATGAAACCGAAGAGCAATGATCTAAGCAACCTTCTCCGTATAAGATATGAATATATTGACCGAGAAAAACAAGCGGAAATACCAGCAAGAATCAAAATAAAATATCAGCCAAACAGAGTACGCCGAAGCTAAGGCCAAAACCCACCCAAGAAGAAAACATTGGCGAAGGTTGCTAAGAAAAAGTGGACAACGGGTACTAAAAAGTCATAGCGCCTGATTGCGAAAAATTAAGAAGGTATGCTGACATGCTTCGGAAAATAAAGTCAGTTCCTACACTTCAAGAAGTAGGAACGAATATGAGCTGACAATGAAAGCTGTTTGGAATGGCGAAACGCTTGCAGAATGGTTTCAGACGGAGGCAGGAGTAAAACAGGGATGTTCGCTGAGCCCTAATCTATTCGCCCTCTTTATGGACGATATAGTGGACTTTCTCCCAGAAGGAATAAAAATTGCAGGAATTCTCATTAAAGCCCTCCTGTTCGCAGACGACATTGTACTGTTGGCCAGCTCACCGGAATCCTTGCAATTGATGATTAACAAATTGTATGAGTACTGTAGCCTATGGTGCCTGGTCGTGAATTTGGATAAATCCAAGATAATGATGTTTAAAAAGAGAGAAAAATGGCACTTTAACGGAGAAAGTATAGAAGTTGTAAATGAAAACAGGTATCTTGGAATCCTTTTAACAAGTAGCCTTAGTATGAAAAGACATCTGAAGGAGCAACTCACGAAATTTAAAACCGCCATCAATGTAGTGTGGAAAAACTGTTTTAGCAACCCACAGATTACGCACAGCAGTAAATTCAAAGTATTTGAAGTTACATCGGAGGCAGTAATGCTCTACGCGGCGTAAGTATGGGGTTATAAGCCTTATGAGGAAGTTGAAAAACTACAACGTTTTTTCATTAAAAAATCCTTCCACCACCCTGTAAAGACTCCGAACTATATGCTCATGCTGGAAACAGGCCTATCTCGGCCTGAAATTGGAGGTAAACTACATACTAAGGGTTATCAACATCTCAGATAACCGGCTTCCAAAGATAGTGGCCTTACACGCGATTCGGAACAAAATAGCATGGTTCGAAGAATGGCTAGAGTTAGCTTGCGGGTGTGGTGTAGAGGTGAATGTGGAAACTATGAACTGGGAAAACTCACTATACCAGCTCATAATGAGAGTTGATGAACAGGCCAGAATGAAGTTTGTAGAAGAAGCGACAGGATCACTCCATAGTAGTACGTATAGCAGACTAAATTACAATCTTGAAGATAAAAACTACTTCAAAGACATCCATACCATTCCCGAAATATCAACAATACTTAAACTCAATTATATCCCCCATAGACAAGATCTTCCTATATTCTGTAGTATGTGCAATTTGGAAGAAAGAGAAGATACCATGCATTTTCTCGGCAAGTGCCCAATTCTAAGGGAAACAAGAAGTTTCTTTGGAAAATACTTCTTATCGGAACAAGAAATGATATCCCTTCTCAATGAAGTAAACGTTACTAAATTGTATGGATACTACAAAATTGCTTTAAAGTATAGGGAGAATATACTAGCAGGGACGTTCTAAAATGTTTGTAAATAGAAATAAATGCAAAATTTATTAATAGTTCTATTGTCAATCTGGCAGACGGCAATGCCATGCTAACTGATTTTATATTGTTATTATTATTTTTAAATAAATCAAACTATCTATCTTTCTCTCTCTATCAATGAAAACCTGCAGATAGAGATCTCCTAATTTTGCTAAACAAATCTGTGAATCTAAAAACAGCGGCCTACAAAGAAAAAATAAAAAAGCGGTAGGAGGAAACGGCTTCTACCGCGAGCATCGAACTTGTCGAGTTGTAGAGGCTGAGTAGGGTCAATGAATCTCGAGAAGAAATTCTCCAGACGAGTCCTGAAACCAAATGATGCTCCCCCCCCCTCCCCAACTCCCAAAGCACTCCATCATTCCCCTGGGCTGGATCAAGGTGTTATACGACCCGTGCCGAAGATCAACCTGGCTGAGGGCTCAGTATTTCCAAAAATAGCTCAGTCGCAAACGGAGTATCCGGATACCTGGCGACCTCCGGATTAGTTAGCCTTATCTGTATACGGCGGATCTCTTTACAGATGGACACCCCTTTCTCCGCTACTCGTGGGACCATTAATGGATAACAACCAAAAAACAAAAACCGAAGCCGGTACTCCTTCATTACCGAGAGGAGGCAAAACTGTGGCAGGCCATGGTGCGCCATCCTCTAAAGGCAAAAGGAACGAGCCAAAAAATAAGAATTCAGGAAGTGTTAGGACTGTGGCAAGCCATGGTCCCATCACCTCCTCCACCCCTAGCAGCAGCAAGTTTGTGGCAGGACACGGACTTGTCGCGGCTACCAAAACTCCTTCAGGGAGTGTTAAGACTGTGGCAAGCCATGGTCCTATCACTTCCTCCACCCCTAGCAGCAGCAAGTTTGTGGCAAGCCAAATATCTCGGAGTAGTGATTGCCAGTCAGAAGATATCTGGAAAAAACTTCGAAAATTGTGTGTGCCCTCATAAGGCCAATAAGTACTATCGGAGGCCTAAAATAGAATAAATGACTCCTTCTGACGAAGCTGCGAGTTCTACACTCATCTACGCAACGGAAATATGACCAAGATTAAGTTTTGAATGCGGGGAGACAAATACCTCCATAGCCCTAACACACGCTTCGGACTGTTTCGCATTTACCATCGCGCGTTTCTCGTGTTATTATACAGAAAACTTCTTATTTCTTAGAAGTCTGTGTTTTCTGCTCGTAGAGGTCATGAGCAGATCTTATTCTTAGATGCAGCGCAGCTTTGTATGCTTCTTGTTTGGCATCACGTAGCTGCCTACAATCATCGTCAAACCAGAGGTATCCTTGGTTCGGGGCTTTGGTAACAATCACATCAGAATCAGCCTATCGAATGACTAGTTGGTGATCTATAGTTTGTATGTGAGGTGTAGGATTTTAAGATAGCTTGAGGGAATCACAATCGGCAACAATTTGATTGGTCTCTTGCGATTGATTCCGTTGTGCCTTGATGTCCGCATTCGTACTCTGGTTGCAACAGGTGGTGATTCGAGTCAACGTTAGTTCCTCGAAAATGCTGAAAGAGTGTCCCGCGTCGATCGGGATATGATCAATCTGGTTGACAGTTCCTCTATGGATGCTGGGATATAATAAACACGTCCTGACTACTAAAATGTTACGCTTCGTTACCAATTTTACAAATTGGAGTTTATTGTCAGACGTGGTGTTATGCAGGCTGGTGTCCCACTCAAAGACGGCATCCTTAGTTAGCGTCGCAATTAGACCTCTTAGCATAATCTTGGTGTCATAGATGAGGCACTGAGCATTTGTTTAGTCTAGGAGGTCGAAGAATTCGTAACCGAAACTGTTATCCATAGCCTTCGCAAATCATGTTTGTATTTCCGAATTTGGCCTTGATGCGAATTGCTGCAAGCTTAAGACTTGGCTTGAGGCTCCCTCGAATAGCAAATCCACATCCAATTAAGCGTTATCTTCCTTCTTTGTATCAGTCGCCGTAGATTCTTATCTGCGTTTTGCCCAATTCGTCCCATCACATTCCTTGAAATACGGAAATAAGGCCTTTAGGGCCTACGCGAGTTGGTCTGTTAAGCTTCTAAGCCATCAATGTGCAAGGCCGACATTCGTTGTTTTTAGAAAACTTTCGCGGTGGTACATCACCCCGGTGTTGCAATTTTCCCTCCTTTAGTTTTTTTTTCATTTCGAAAACAAAGCTCGTCCCAGAATTAAGGTACTAGACACTGTTGGCAGTAGCCGTCTAAACATCTCTAATTTATAATATATCACCAAACTAACTGATTTAGTTAAACCTCCGTAAAGTTAGAGAAGACTGGGAGGATCCAGATTCTCCGCAAAAAGGTGCAAATAAAAATCATTAAGAAATTTATTACATTTTTTTAAATATCTATTTAAACAATTTTAAAATCTAAAATATTCGCCCCCATTACCCTAGTGGCGTCTTCTTTTAGAGCGAGATCGACTACGCGATATACGACGACGTGAACGGCTCCTTGGCCGTCGTTGTGACCTTCGCCTAGCCTTAGATCGATCATTTGGTCCCAATTTTACATCCTGAAAAAAAAACATTCATTATAAGAAAATTATTTATGCTAAATTAAGACTCAAACTTAAGATTATCTAACCTCCTCTTCGGTGAATGGTTCCCTTTTATTGGAGTCGTCGCATGAAGAGTACTCATCGCTGTCACAGACTCGCTTATTTCATTTGCCCTCCTTTTGGGTTTCGGCTGCCTTTGAATTTTATGCTGCACCATTTTCAACAAAGAATTTTATCTAAATATTTTTTTCCTTTCAATAACAAACTGAGAGCAAGGAAAAAAATTTATAAATAGCTAAATGTCGAAGCAAACTGGTATATTCATTCAAATTTTTCAATTTTCGTTCAAGTGAAATTGAGCAGAGTTGAAAAACAGAAAAAGCACTTTCCTGACTTTAAAGCATCCTAAATCGTTGAATACAAAAGAACTAAGGTATACATGAAACGAAATCCATTCTATTCTATCTAAGGAACATAATGTGCGCAGTGCTCGTAGAACATGCTTCCGTACTTAGTTAAATGATGCTACAGTCCGGGGTGAACCAGCTACGTCCAGTTGCGCACACGAAGTAAGTTGGGTGGAGTCCCCTTCTACTTATGTGCGCTACATAAGATGAGGTCGTTCTGTACAGCATTTCGCCTCTGGATTGAAGTGGACAATTTTCCGGGCTGGGAGGATGGTATTCACGCTCTCACGGGGATATAGTCATCTGAGCCGGGTTATTCGAGCTTTTGTGACGAAGTCGGCATCGCTATGCAGCCCATTCAGTTCGCTATGTATATCTGTATTCTCCATTGATGCAAGTGGGACCAAAAATTAGCCGAAGAACTTTATTCTGGAAGCGCCAAAAAGCATATTCATCCGCTTTCTTCACTGTCCGCGCTTCTGCGCCGTAAGAAGGACTGGGATGATTGGTGTCTTGTACAATATAATGTCTTTTCGAGAGAGGATTTTTCGATTTAAAACACATAACTGCGTTCTAGGCTCAAAGACGCAGCATCAGTCTTCTTCAGCAAGATTCTTCAAGAGTGATTCTTTCCGCCCTAGTGTTGTTGTCGGAGTTGATAGCGGAATCAAGGTAGATAAAGTTCTTTACTGGCTCAAAGTTTTAATTGCTTATCGTGGCCTTTTGTCCTAAGCGTCGACGTTATGTGTCCCTCTTTGTTGATAGCATATTCATTGCTTTTCCTTCGCTTACCACTAAATCCATCTTTGACGCTTCTGCTTCAATAGTCGCAAACGCTCCATTGACAGCTCGCTGTGTTCCTCCCCTTATCTCAAGAACGATGTTGAAAAAGTCTCATGACAACGCATCCCCATGTTTAAGTCCTTTTCTGATATTGAAAAACTCGGTTTTGTCTTTACCGAACTTGCAGGGTGCATTCTCCATCTTCACTGAATGAGCTTAGTAGGGATGCCAAAACAGTCTGAATAAGCCGTCTTTTGAAATGGTGAATTTTAATTTTGGTGGGGCTTACGCACCCCTTTATTTGGTTTAATATAAGCTTAATGTAACTTAAAATCTTGGACCTAACTTAACAGTAAGACTAAAGAGCTAGAAAATAAGGGAATGATGGAGGAGATCTTGTTTGAGGTTGAAGTCAAAAACGGAAAGGTTTGATTTGACCTTTCGGAGCATACGGGAGATTGGTTCGTTGGCGCCATAAGTGGTACGGTGGATCGGCAGATAAAAGAGACGAGGACAACATTACGTGGGTTAATATTGAAAGAAATAGAGTTGAAAAGGGATGCGCAGTTGATAGAAGGAGCAGTCGATGAATGAAAAGAATGTCAGCGATATTCCTACGTTCTTCTAACGAGGCAAGATTAAAAGCGTTAAATACCCTCGATCCGGGAAACATAAACTCGGTGATAGGGAGATCAAGCTTGACTGGCATACTTAGCAGGCCACGAACAAAGGTAACATAGAGAGTTCTGGTTACATACGGATGGCTTTAAGGATCATCTTATCGATATGTGAACGGAAATGAAGCTCGCAGTCGAATAATATGCCAAGGTCTTGAAAATACTGAACCAGGGGAACTGGTTGACCATAGCGAAAATAAAGCCGGGGAGGCGACGGGTTGTATTTACGGGAGAAGGTTACAGATTGGCATTTGGCTATATAGAGTTTTTTTTTTCAAGAAGGGCAGAGTCATGAGGAGAAGAAATAGTTTCAAAAAATTTTGTGTCATCAGTGTAAAGGAGAGGGAGGAGTGTTTGATGGCCCACTCAAGATCGCTAATAGTAAGAATGAAGAGAAGAGGACCAACATGGCTTCCTTGTGGAACTCCAGATGAGACGAGGAATGGAATAGTAAGTACGGATCTAAACCGAACATCGGTTTACAAGATAAGTAGGAACCTATTTTAATAAAATAGGTTGAAAGTCGAGAGAAGACAATTTGAAGAGGATCAGTTGATGAGATATCTTATCAAATGTTTTAGTGAAATCAGTTGCGATAACACCGAATTCTACTAGGTTTGTGTTAATTGATCTGCCTTTTAGAAAACCAAGTTGTCTGGTCGAAATAAAAGACTTGCATTTGATGTTTAAGGCTTCGTATAAAATGTTTTCAATGAGTTGTTATTAGTAGCTTCATACTTAGATCCCTTCTTGTATATCGAGGTGGTCTTCAAAATCTGTAGAAATTCTCCCTGTGTAAGGGATAGACGAATTAGCTAGGAAAGAGGGAGAGATATGTTGGAAGATAATTTTTTAAGGAAAATGGCCAGGTAGAAATTCATCTTAAAGTTTTAGTAACTTTTCTTCATTAACTGCAGGATTAAAATTTTAAGTGAGAAAGGGACCAACGGAGAAATCTGGTAGGTCATGGAAGTAAGAGGGATCTGGTACAAAGTGTTGGCAAATAATTATTTGAAAAATGTAGCAAAAAAGTTGGCGAAGGTAGGAGGATCACTTGAAGATTTAGTCTCGAAAGCATGGGATGCAGAATAGCCAGCGGTCTTACATTTGCAATTGACAAATTGAAAAAAGGAATTATAAGATTGGTTTCCGCATTATTCAGGTAGCGCTGTTAGAGAGAGTTGTAGAGTTCTATGAAATGGGAATATGTATATACCTGGATAGTCCGACTAGTCGGAAGAAGAGTGGGTGCGAAGGAATACTGCACATAACCTGTTTCTACGAGCGTAGTCTACGATTTTACCAAGGAGAGAAGAGTTTTATGGCGGGAATATGGTACATAAAGGGAAATGGATTTGAATATTTCTCAGCAAAACTGGAGATACGAGTAGATTGGTAGATAAACTCGAAGGAAGCCCTGTTTACGTATTGATTTTACGGAAATCTGCTTTATCAAAATTGCAAGAAGAGAGAATTACGGATGGAGACGATTGGAGAGCTGAGTTGCTGAAAAATTAAAGAAGAAGTGACGGATGAAAGTTATCAATAGTTGAAAATGATAGGGGACTACACGATACTGAGGAGTTGGTGGGATCTATTGTGAAGATAAGGTCTAATTGCTTTTCCATATAGTTGGATACGCAACTGACTTGACATAGACTAGAGCAATCTGAGAAGAGGCAATCCTTAGTAGAAATTTGATTAGAAGCGATGAAAAAAGATTAGTTTTTAGATGGAGTAAATTTCAGCCGAGGCAGATTAAAATAGCAAGTTGGTAGGATTCGATAGTTTGCGCTGGAGGGATATAACGGCACATAACACACAAGCATCTACGAGTATGGGTTATTTTAACTGACAGTCGAGTTTAGAAGAAGACGAAGTTGCAACGAGAGAGGAGCCAAAGCTGTTGTGAATGGCCAGTAGGACACCTCGACAAGGAGAGCCAATCAAAGGGGTTGTGTGATCATCTTCCCGAAAATCATTAAAAGAAAGTGGGAATAACTTCAGTTTTTTTATGTTGGGGATAAGACTAGCTTCAGTCAGAGCATAGATATCAAATGGGAGAGCATGAGATTGACGCAAAACGGCGTGGGTTTTAGAATGCAGTCCTCTTACCTTCTGGTAATAGAAGGTGAGAAGCAGGTTTTTGCATGACTTCTTCGGTTCAAAAAAATTTATCGTGGTCAAATGGACTGCGTTGGAGGAGTGAGATCCTTTTAAAGTTGACACAGTTCAACAAGATCGTCCGCAACTTCTTGGGAGGAAATATTGAAAATCCCATGATACTTTGTTTAGAGTTTCCTTGTACATTGTGTTCCTTGCGCAAAAACGCTGTCGTTTTTATTGCCATTATCAGCATGTTGTTAAAGTAGCTTGTAGCTATCTTCAGTTGGATGTATGTTGTATCCATTCTGGATAAGAATCTCCTCCTCTACAAGACTTTTCCAGTGTGCCACTTTATAGCTCAGTCGTAATACCTAGAATGACGCTTCCCGCTGTGATCCTTCTTTACCCAATAGCTAGAAGGTGGGGCAGCGCATTGTCGAAGACAGTGCAGACTCATCTTATCACAGAAAGTTCGAAGGGGTGTACTGCAGCATGAGCTGAGCCATGTGGCTTTTTGGTAGTATAAAAGAGCTTTCGACTTTTTTTTTAAAAAAGAACTTTACACTCAAATGGGTATGAATACACCTAAAACGCCTGAGAACGTGTTAACTTTTTTTTGAAAATGGGATAGAGACAGAATGAAAGATGTTTGCGCTCAGTGTTATTTCGCTCCATACGGGTGGCATCCGACATTTAATGGGGAGACTAAATTCTTAGTGGAAGTTGGCTTGATGTTAATTTCTGGTCAACTACTCATCTTATTTGACTTTTGTTAGCTGAAAAAATGAATGTCTTTTTCAAAGCTATCTTCCATTTAAAAAGAAGTGGCTTTTGGTACAATACCACAGGAGTCTTGATATCAGTGTACCTCGACCGTCTTTCGACTCTGAAAATGTCGTCCATTGGTACCAACGCACGAAATCGACTTTCTCTGTGCCAGAATCCATGTCAGGAAATGAGTATCTTTACTGATTTAAATTGCGGCGCTGGTGCCTGGTGCCTGTAATAATAACAGAACTCCCTTACCATTTTCAAGTTAGTCTAAGAATGAAAATCTTCGTTGAATGCAGATGGAAGGCAAAATTCACTTGGTTTTGTTTGGGTCACGCTCTTATTCAACCCAGAGAAAAGAAAAAGCCGCACTGGCGGACATCAGCACTGGGACCGCTTAGAAACATTTGCAGAAAACTTTTCAACCTAGCAAAAATCACAAGAAAGATGACTGACTTTGACTCGTTAAAGGAATCTCTCAAAATATGCAAAAAAGGATTGAAGAAGGCAAAGCGACAATCCTGGAGATCATTCTGTGAAAAAAGTTACACAAACCTCTGAGGCATCGCGGCTAACAAAAATCCTATCTAGAAATCCTATGATGCCTAGCTATTTGAAAAAAGCGATGGTTCTTGGACAACCTCAAGTGATGTATTACTCAACTACTGAACCCACACTTTCCAGGTAACACCCTATTCGCGGGCAGTAGCAAGCCAAATTGGAATACTGCAAACGTGACCAAAATTCGTGGTCTGATTACTAGAGACAACCTGCTTTGGGCTCTACATAGTTTCCCAAACGATCTCTAAGTCTATCACCTTTCCTTCTGAAAACTCTAGAACGACTGATTGATATCCATATACGAGCTAAAATTGATCCAAGAAAAGTCGGTGGGAACGGCTCTGCACTCACTGCCTAGCCACATCGAATGATCCCTACAATATAAAGAGTACACAATGGTTGCTTTCCTGGACATAGAGGGTGCCTTTAACAACGTCAACAGATCCACAATCACGACTGCGCTGTCAACTCTGCAGGTAGACGGCTCACTTGGGGAGCTGATTAGTCTAATGCTAAAAAGCAGGATAATCAACTCCAAACTGGGTGAGACTTCTGCTAAAAGATATGTCAGTAGGGGTACGCCGCAAGGCGGTGTCCTCTCTCCCCTTCTCTGGAACTTAGTGGTTAATGAACTGCTGAAGATTAACCCGTTGGCCAGATCGCTGTGGATTGGGAGTAAATCCCCATAAAACTGATCTTCTCCTCTGTTCCAGGAAATATCAAATTCCAATCATAGACCCTCCCTCAATCAACGGTACCAGTCTAGTCTTCTCCGATACAGCAAAATATCTGGGTCTCATTTTTAACAGGAAACTAAACTGGAAACCTAACATTCAAGAAAGAGTCAAGACAGCTACAGTAGCTTTATTCTCTTGCAAAAACGCCATGAGGAACAAATGGGATCTTCAACTTCGCATAAACCACTGGCTATACATCTCGCTTATAAGACCGGTACTTACCTACTGGGTGGTTGTCTGGTGGACAGCCTTAGACAATGTAATCAACTGCAAAAAACTAAGCAGAGTCCAAAGAACAGCATTTCTATGCATAAGCGGGGTCCTACGCTCTACTTTCTCTGCGGCGCTGGATATTCTGTTTCACTTGACACTCGATATCTTCATCAGGCAAGTAGCTGCGAACGGAGCTAAAGCAACTACACAGTAACAAATAATTTATTTGGCCACGTCACGGCCACGTTTTAAAAAACTAGGAATTATCGCAGAGTTCATCGATTACACTATACCCGAATTTTGGTTCGACAAAGACTTTCATGTAAGTTCCCCCTCTAGATCCTTCTGGGAGGAAAATGCTTTCATGCATGACAAGTCAACCCACTTTTATACAAATCACTGTAGCTTCTTCCAGGCGGAAATTTCGGCGATTAAAGAAGCTCTGTCCTGTCTGAAGAAAAGCGTGATATCTGCAAAGGTTATCCGCCTCTGTTCGGATAGTCAAGCCGCTATCAAGTCCCATTATATTCTAATACCGCCCTTGAGTGCCGATCATCTCATACGGATGTGGTAGAGCAGTTCAACCTTCACCTTCGCTGGGTGCCGGGCGACAGAGGCATTCCAGGGAATTGTAGGGCCGACGAACTGCCCGAAATTGGAACCGGAAAAGGGTAGCTCAGGTATACCAATCGCTACGTGCAAATCATATTAAAGCTGGATGCTAATAAAAGAACAGACCTTAGGTGGACTGTTGGATCAACATGTGTAGCGACCAGACAGATCTGGCCAAAACTGGATGGCCAAATCTCTCTAAGAGTCTGATATTTCTAAATAGGAAACATCTCAGTGCCATCATAGGTTTCATCACTGGACACCGCCTTATATGCAAACATGCAAGAAGGCTTGGCGCTTTTACAAACGATTTCTTTAGAAGCTGCATAGACGAGGGGGAAGAGGAGACAATCCTCCACCTACTCTGTACATGTGCAGCTTTCTACCGGAGAAGAAAACTTCACTTAAGAGCCTTCTTCTACAATGACTTAAGCGATCTGAAGAATATAGAAGTTAACAGTCTCCTATGCTTCATTATAAGCTCAAACTGGTTCCATGAGTAAAAGGATCATAGATCCACGTGGCATTATAATGGGCCAATAGGCCTAAGCGGGTTTTATTTCCAACAGCTAACCTTGGGTCACAGATCACAATGCAATAGCAAGATATAATATTCTCGATGGACTTGCTAATCAAGACTCAGAAGAGGGTTTCTTAACACCCGAACGTAGATTAAAATTGCCTGCACCCTGGGTCAGGCCTCACACTGCTTTCCGACAACTATAACGGATCAGCGTCTTTCCTGATGTCCCTCAGTATTAAAGACTATAGACTACTTACTGGGATCATAACTTGGCACTAAGCTTTTCTAAGCACCTGATTATGTTTGGCATAAATGACACAACATCCTGCGGCTCTTAATGAGGAGATTTTTTTTTTATAATTTACGCGCGCCTAAGGGGTTAGATACTCTTTTACTGTTGCCCGGGCACGGGCGGAAAGGTAGAAGGAAAGATAGGAAAATTGCTTTGTAGTGGTTTGAAACTCAGGTGTGTTTGGTTTCGATATTCGCTCTCCAGGGGTGGGAGTCCGAATAAGACGGAGAGGTTTTTCTTCACTCAGAGTGATTCGAGGTATAGTTCACGGTATTTTTTTTCTGTGCTTGAAACTCTACAACAGCCAAATCTACGTGTCAGTGTTATGCCTTCACACGCAGAATTTTTCTGTCTGAGTTCCAATTACACAAATGAAAAACTGACTTGCCAAGGGCAGGACACGAACCTCCGAGTGAGAAGCGATTGCTAGTACCACTACACACGGCCATCCCCGCTGATCACTATCTCTGTGAGTCCCCGGCCTATACACGCATCAGGCTGCAGTTACTAGGCACTGAGTGGGTGCTGGTACAGTAGTCACCTTATCATTGAATCATTTACTTACTATTCTACAAATGGCTGTAAGAGGAACAAGCACCAAGTACAATTGACTAGTTATTTTTCTGAGTACTCTGATCCTTTTTTTGTCTTTCGCTATTTACAATTCTTTTCTTAGTCAAGTTATTCGAGTGTCAACGAAAGAGTTGTTGACCTAATTTTTGCTGTGCTCACGAAGATCCTCGACCACCAGCTACTACTAGGCCCATTTTATTTTATTAAGTAAGTGAAATGCGTTACTAACGAGTTAGAAGGTGGACGGTTGGATTGCTGCTGTCATGTACGCACGCCATCCGGCTGGATAAACTATTTCGAGGTAAGATGTATTCCCTGATGACCTACTGGCTGTCCTACGATTAGTTTTCTAGAGTTTCCCTGCTTCAAAACTTGTTTAAAGCGTTTCCCCCCCGACATTCTGAGCTTCAGGTGTCCGAGAGATTGCTTCAACTTTCTTTTACCAACTGAAGCTATGGGTACAACAATGCTTTATGTGTATACGCATAGAGCGTCTGAATCTGATTCAGTCGATTGAGACAGATTCCTAACTATGGTACTAATCGGGAATGCAGTTGTTTCACTACAACTGAGAGGCACACAGTTTTATCAAAACTTTCTTTATGGATCGGTTTTGATTTCGACCAATCGGAAGATGAAAGCAACAAGTCACTAGAAATTGTTTTGTCATGCACCCCCGGTTTTACTCATATCATCGCTCATTCTAGCCGAAACTTGTGTACCACCTTTCGTAGTCGCCTCGAAGGAGCAGATAGAAGATAACACGAGTAAAGCCGCTAGTCTGCCGCTTGGAGTCGGTGAGTCTTCTTCTAATGGTTACATATAGGGGTCGTGTTTCGATTTGACTCTAAGGCACTCATTTTAGTCCGAAACTTGATGCCACAGAAGCTCTAGAAACGAAGTTTATAATCGAAATCTAATGTGCGATTGTCTTGTTTACAAGAGTTACCAGTCCTTTTCTCTAAACAACAACGTAGTATAAATAAATATATATAGACCAATAAATAAAGTTAGCCCGAAGCTGACAAATCAATTTCAATTACATAACAAAACTCATATACTCGTACCATGGATTGAGATAAATAACCATTTCCAATTTTAACGATGATGACAGTGATGTACTATACAGTAATGTATTTCTTAGAATTGTAGCCCAACCGCAAAAAACTGTTAAAAAGAGATTTATCTACGAAAATATGCTAACAGATTTATTCAATTTTAGGTAAGCTACGACAGGTTGACTGCAGAGATAAGATGCGACGCATTTATTTTAATTATCACATCAAAGCTGAGTATCTATACATCTAATTGGCAAGCAATTAACAAATAATTTATACATTTAAGTGTTGATGTGCAAATGCAGTTAATTTAAGAATTGGCATCGGGAAAATTCCATGACTGAATACGAAAATGGAACGAAAAAGAATATTTCTTTATGTTTTAACTCTTCGCAGCAAGGACATACTAGTACTGAGGACTTTCTTACTGGGCTTGCTTCTCCTGATTAAAGTGTCGTTTCGCTTTTGCGCGCCTTCTAACTCGAGGTATTCCTCTACTGCGATGTATGATACCTTTGGATTGGAATCGAAAACTACTCGGGCTGGAGCGTTGGTGTTCACTTCCTCTAAATATCCTATCCATCTTAGTCAACAAATGTGTACTATTCTGACCAGCACTGTACAGCCCGCCATTTAATCTCTTTCTCCACAGCCCATCAAAGCAGTCAAGACTGAAAATCACTGTAAGAGTGTCATATTCAAAACACCCAAAACTATCTGCGTAGAGCAGAATTGGAATGACACCGAGAGTGGAACTTCTAACTACTTCAGAATTGTAGTTCTAGCTGTCTATTGGAATGTTCTATCGGATTTTGCGATGTTCTGCGGTCAAAATCTTGTTATGATTGACTGGTCGGAAGTCCTGGGTTCCATCACCCAAGTTGAATGTTTTGTTTTTTCTGCTCCTGTCTCCCTTTCTCCCTTATGCAGATAATTCAAATTATAATTCAAACGGGTACACTGCTCGTCTGTGATTCCTTATTCTGTCATACCTGAGATAATATTGCAGGAAATGTTACCTCGAGCCACTACCATGTTGTAGGCAATATACGAATGCAAACATACAAAATGACTTGAAAAAAGTCCGTAAGCATAATAATGATAATAAGTCCCTAGCGTAGTACTTGGAATGTTGAAGGGTGATCTGAGTACACAAAATAGATGAGTACCTACTTAGGTGGTCGTCTTTTGTGTGCACTTATGTGGAAACAAAGTTGAAATTATCCCGTCCAAGGTGCAGATAGGGACGTGAGTCATATATGGACTTAATGGTTTTGACAGTGGCTTTGTCTAAGCCCACCAAATGAGAAGAGCCGTTCTTGTTTTCCCAATTATTTCTCTCCTTATGAGAATAGATTTTACACTTTTCAGTGTCGAGTCTAGGGTTCTGGTTATGAAGACGCATCAGCATATCCCCCGTTTCCTTGAGTTGCTCTTTAATGTAGAAAATGGAACACATCAGCTTGAATTATTTAAAACGTTGTACTTCACTCTAAGAGTTCCGTTTTCCATATCGTAGCCCTCTGCTTGAATGCAAACATTCTCTGTTTTGGCTAACTCCCACAGTTGATCGACACAGTGTTTGCACTCAGCGTCGTTAAGATTCGGAGCCTTCCCAATTCAAAGCGCCTGAGAGGAGATAGCGGTATCTTTATATGTGTGCCGGTTTCGTCCCGTTTGGCGTTTCGGGGTTTTCTTGGAGCTTGACCGACGTTCAAGTTCCGTCTATTAGGATTGCAGATTGTGCTGACTACAGCAACGGTTTCTACGGGATCTGGATCGCTAGGAAAGCCATCACCTGAATTGTTTTTCATCGGTAATTTCACCGCATTAGCCGACTTCCATGGAGCAGAACTACGACCTTGTTGGTTGCAGCACTGGCCTATCCGAGCATCTTGTGGGTGCGAAACTAGAACTGGTTTTGTTTTGGTCGATGGGTTTAACTGCTTTATGCGATTTCTGTCCACTGGAACTGCAGCTGCAGGAAGACATAGTTACACGGGATGGCCATACATCCATGGGAGCAAGGATACTTCTTGCCATCGCAACGACCCACCCTTGGTATGGGTCGAGGGCGATCTATTGCTGGTCTTAGGGTCACAGCACCCAGTACTTATTGCAACTCTACATTAGGTCAAACCAACCGCAACACACTACCCGAGATTTGGGTTTAAACCACATCCACAAGGGGCCTTCCTCTACAAGTCAGGCCCGGACCGAGATCCAGGGGCTCCTGACTCCCATGGTCCCGTGCTTTCGGTCCTGGTAGGGTCTTCCGGTGGTTCTGCCGCCAACAAGACATATGACCGGCCGCTTGTAACTGATCAAATCGTAGCACACTTCTGTGGCGTCATCTGAAAACCGTTACGATAACACCGGCACTTTGCTATGCCCCCGCTTTTTCGTCATTGATCGGCGAAGCTTTGATAATTGGACAGGAGCCCAACCCTGTTCGAGACAGAAGAAGTGAGCGCAGTTTCAGATCCAAGAGATTGGTCGGTTTCAGAGAGTGTCACTTCCACCAACCTGTTTCTCTTCTCCGTCGCCACTGTGGGAGTGAGATTTTTAGCACTCGGAAGGGGTAAAGCCTTCGGGTAGGGGTTAAAATATACCCGAGGTAGGCATGCCTATCGTAAGAGGCAACTAAAATTCACCCTCTGTATACCGAGCGCGTGGAGTATACAAAAAAATGCAATGAACAAAACAAAAGGTAATAATACCCCAGGTGGCAGACCAGCTTTGCTGGAAAATCCACCCTCTTTAGAGGTCAGCTCGATGGATTCTGGGACGAGCCAATTATTGCATCTTATAAACCCGTTCGAAAAGTTTTCGCGGGTTTCGAGATCTCCTCCACTTAGATTTCATACAAAAGAAATAAAAATAAGAAGTCTAACTACACCGAAAACGTCGGCACATGAACAATGGGCTTCAGCGAAAGAAAATAGCCTGAAGGACGAAAATATTGAACTAATAAAACCGAACGCAATTCCTTTACCATTTCAGCCACGTACTTCACTCACCGATCCAAGATCACAAAATATATTATCAAGAATATTTCGCTTGGATCGGCTTTTATAATTGGCGGTGACTTTAATACTAAACACACTTTATGGGGCTCAAGATGTATTTCCCTAAGAGGAAAATTGGTCTATTAAGCTGGTATGGAACACAACTGTGACTTTAGTTCTACGGGTAAGCCGACTTATTGGCCAATAGACACAATGAAAACACCAGATCTTGTCGTTTTTTCGTTTTTAAAGGAATTTCTAACAATTATATAAAAGTTGGTGAAAGCTTCGATCTACTGACAATGAGTGACACGCTCATTAAAAAACAAGAACCGCTTCGACTAACTGGAAGAAATACCAATTGGGAAGGATTCAGGAAAGAAATCGAAGATAACGTGGAATTAAACGTCTCAGCAAGATCACCACTTGAACTTGAAATCGAAGTTGACTCCTTTGTGGAAATCGTTCAATGTGCTGCGTGGAACAACACACCTCATCAAAGACAAAAAACGGCGAAAATAGCACAAACTACCCGCCAGAGATAAAAGAAATGGTAAGGGAAAAAAGGAAAGCACGCAAGAAATGGCAATGTACTCGATCTCCGCCGGATAGAAGACGTCTAAATAAACTTTGTAATCTGCTTAATACTATATACTATACTAGTATATCAGAAAAGGTGTCTGATAACGTTACAATAGCAAACGCAACTTTTGCTGAATTAAGGAATACCATATTATAATGAACATAAAACCGAAAAAAGCTCTCGTATACGACCTGATAACGGGAGAAGTCCTTAAAATGCTGCCCTTAAAAGTACTCACTAAGCTTTTACATATTATCAACGCGGCTTTTAGGCTAGAATACGTTCCGTGCCAATGGAAAGTTGCAGAAGTAATTATGGTGCTAAAACCAGGTAAACCTCCGATTGATCCTTCCGATCCTGTCAAAAATTTTTGAGAGGATCCTGCTCAAACGTTTAATGCCAATGATTGAAGACAAAAATCTTATCCCCAACCATCAGTTTGGATTTCGGATTAAGCATTCAACTATTGACTAGGTGCATAGAATTACCGACGTGATTGAAAAAGCTCTGGAAGAGAAAAAGATTTACTCAGGCGTATTTCTTGACGTCTCACAAGCCTTTGATAATGTTTGGCACGATGGTTTAAAGTTAAAATTAGGGTAAATTTTTGCCATCGAAAATTTGCAACATATTGACTAAGTAGGTATCATGAAAATAGAACTAATTCTATTGGAAATGACATATCGCAGTTTAAAGATATATTGGCCTGTGTACTGCTAGGAAGTGTGGATGATCCACTTCTGTATCTCTTATATAGAAGAGATATACCACAAGTCCAGGGGACTGTTCTTGACACCTTTGCCGATGACACTGTCATTCTAGCTGTCGGAAAAACAATACAAGAATCAACAGCAAAACTACAAAGCGCTCTAAACAAAGTATATGCTGAATCGCTCTCGACGAGACCAAATCTGTGCAAGTAAACTTTACCTACAGAAAAATAAGTCACCTGCCCATTCACATAAACTCGGTCTGTATTTCGTTTGCTAATGAGGCTAAATATTTGAGCATTAGAGTCGATGCAAAGTTCAAATGGAAGACTCACGTGAAAAAGAAACGTAAAGAACCAGAAACTAAATACAGAGAAATGTACTGGCTACTTGGTAAGTATTCCAAGCTTAGCGTAGAAAATACGCTGCTTACGAGTATATAAGCAGGTGCTAAAACCGGTGTGGAATTATGGTATACAACCCTGGGGTTGTACCAAGAAAACAAATATTAGTATTTTACAAGCTTTTGAAAATAAAGTGCTAAGAGAAATTGTACATGCACGGTGGTTTATGAGAAATAATGACCTGCATCGTGACCTTGGAGTTACTTCTGTCGAAGATTAAGCATGCAACTTCGCAAGAACACATAAGATCCGATTAAATATGGGCATATTAATAATACAGTCCTAGAAATTCCGGACGAACAAAATTTATTGCGCCGTCTTCAAAGAACTAAACCTCTGGACCTGGCACGATAAATTGAAACCGCGTTAAAAAAGCGGAACATGTAGGATCTTTCCATGGAAAGTCACCTACCAAACGGGCTTATATTGTGATGAAAAAGCTGATTGATAAGTTTTACTTAGTTGCGGTACTTAACATAATTATCGAAGGGAGGTGTTTTTAGTGAGTAAAAATTGCATACTACTACACCATGGTAGTATGAAATCATTCTGATCAGAAGCTACCTGGCAACGAACTAGTGCCATTATTCTTCTCTTACCGCGGTCTCGCCATTTATGTGCGTGGTGATGTAGCTTACCAAACTCCACCACAATGTGATCTATGTTCCAATCCGGAATTCAACTTCATGTGGTTAAAATTCCATCTCCGTAAGCAAATTATCCACTACTGCTTTATTTACAAAAGCTCCAAACTGGACAGCAATTCGACTTTTAACGAGTTTGATGCACTGTCTGACTCCATTCAAAGAATTGTATCCCTGTATCCTCATACTGAAATCGTTATTACGGGCGACTTCAATATACACAATTCTGGGTGGCTTCGACATTCTGGACCGACAACACCCGAAGGACGGTGTGTTGAGATGTTCGCTGCGGAAAACAACCTAACGCAGCTTGTAAATGAGCCCACGCGAATACCAGACGTTGATAGTCATACCGCCAACACCCTGGACTTGTTTTTAACTTCTCACCCTGATAAGTACACCGTTGATGTACTCTTCCCTATAGGCTCGTCGGACCATTGTGTTATATCAGCTAATTTCTCGTACACCGTCCACTCAGTTAGAGGAAAAATTCCTAAACGAACCGTATGGCAATACAAGAAAGCCAATTGGAGCGGTCTTAACAGCTTCTTTAGGAATTTTAACTGGTTGTTATGCTTCCTCCATAACGACGTGGATGCCGCTGCTGATTTGATTACAGACACCATTCTCATTGGAATGAGATCCTTTATTCCTCATCGGATGAAGAGTATCAAACCAATAGAAAAGGCATGGTACGACTCGAGCTGTAAAGAGGCCGTCAGGGTTAGAGAAATGATTTTTCGGTCCTTCAAGACCAATCCGACAGAGGAAAACCGAAAAAAGTTCAAACGAACCAGAAATGACTGCAACGCCTTTCTTAAGCGTGTGAAATTCCAATACGACCAACAACTGAGGCAACAAAGACTGCAATGTCCCAAAGGCAGTAAAAATTGTTGGTCGTTCGTCAAAAACATTAGAAATTCCGCCTCATCCTCCATCCCAGCGCTCATTCATAATGACATTCCAGCTGTCAGCTATTTGGACAAGGCAAATCTGATTGCTGCACACCTTGCGTCCAGCTCAACAATCCCAGATTGTGCTTTGTTTCCGCCTATACTTGAGTGAGTCGAATTTTTAATGGGACAAATCTACCTTCGCACTCGTGTAGTAGCAAGTGTACGTAAAGATCTTAACATACATAAATCGGCTGGTCCTGATGGTATGTCTCCCCTTCTTCTGAAGAGTTGTTCTTCCACGCTGGCAAAACCACTGCGTAAGCTTTTTCATCAATCCTACTCTTTAGGACTTTTCCCGACCAGCCTGTCCCTAAAAAAGGTGAATCATCTTCTCTCTCCTCCTACAGACCCATTGCATCCCTTCTTCCCAAGGTTATGTTAACGCTGATAAATCGTCGGCTCATGAAATATCTCGAAACACGAAAACATTTCAATGACCGGCAGTACGGTTTTCGTAGCAACAGGTCCGCTGGTGATTTGATGGCATGTCTCACCGAAAAGTGGAACCAAAGCGTACATCAATCTGGCGAAAGCAAGATAGTTGTACTTGATATTTCGAAGGTATTTGACAGAGTTTGGCATCAGGCTATTTTGTCGAAAATGCTTGGATTTGGGATCGACGACTCTCTTCTTCAATGGATTAGAAATTACCTTTCTGAACGTTCAATTCAAGTTGTCTTGGACAGTTTCAAGTCTGATATTCATAAAATAAATGCTGGTGTGCCCCAGGACTCTGTTCTGTCTCCGACACTCTTTTTAATTTTCATTAATGATCTCTTGTCTGCTACTTCTAATCCAATATATTCCTTTGCTGATGACAGTAGATTACTCTCTGCTTTTCATATTCGTTCACGGACTCACGACCCTGCTCTTCGGCTGTAGTAGGAGAACGGCAGCGTATGCTAAGCTCATTAAATTCTGCTATCAACAGCATAACCAACTGGGGAACTATCAACATAGTGGAATTTAATGCTTCCAAAGCACAATGCTGTCTGCTGTCGTTAAAGCGAAATTTAAACACCCAGCTATTATCCATGAATGGCACTTGCATCGTCGAAACCGAAAAACTTTCCATTCTCCGTATGTGTGTCAATGACAACTTAAGTTGGAATGACTACATATTTGGTGTCGCCAAAAATGCTGCGAAATGTCTAGGTCTATTCGAGCGATGTAAGAAATATTTTGCCCCCTCTGATCTGGCCTCAATATATAAGGCATTCATCCGCCTAAAATTGGAGTACAATGCCCACATCTGGTCAGGTGCTCCTAAGACAACTCTGCACCTGCTAGATAGGATTCAAAACCGTGCGACAAAACTTATTGACGATACTAATACCAGTCAATCAATTGACACCCTCGAATCTCGACGTAATATCTCCTGTCGCACTTTGTTTTATCGCTATTTCCACCACCAGTGCTCCACTGAAATCGCCAGTAGCATTCTGCCCATTCAAACTTTCAACCTTAACACCTGTCTCGCTATGAATGCTCATCAGTATACCCTTAAACCCATTTTCGGACGTACTCTAAAATATCGTGATTCGTTCCTAAGCCGTACAACTCGCTTATGGGATGCCCTGCCGATCTCTGTATTTCCTGGTCCTTATAACTTGCAAACATTTAAAAACAATGTACATCGGTACCTCTCTTTTCTTCCTCCCTAAGTTTCATTTGCCCGCGCTGTGAACAATCACCTTAAGGGTACATAAACCACTTGAGCGCGCGCTTATTAGAAAAAAAAACATACTACATCGCGCTTACGATCCTCGTAGTGTCTGATGGAAGATTTTCACCTGCCCTCTCTATCGTTCCAAATTAATTTACTGAAGGTGTCATAGAAAAAGAGGCAGGATCCGTCGAAAACAAGCGATCCAATAACTAATGGATAAGCACATAAATCGGCGAGAGGAATGCAGTAAGTTGCTTGAGGCCACCAGAATCCGTGCCCCGGATAGTCAGTCGAAAATACGACGAACGGATTGTCTCTATAGCGAATTCCACCTGGAGCATAATATTTTGTTGTCACCTCCATACTTTTAACCATTTTTCGTCTATGATCATCTTTGTGGTTTAGTTGGACGTCTCACCTGCGTTCTTTTCAGAACCTTAGGATCGTTGACTATTAAGCCACAAAACTGAAGCCAAAGAAATGGAGAAATACATTCATACTCGTATATGCTGCAAAGTATTTAGGTTTTTTGAAGCGTTGTAAGAAATATGATACTTTACCACGTCCGATCTGGCCTCAATATGTAAGGCATTTATTCGCTCAAAATGCCTCTCTTCTAACTTCTGTGTACTTGCTAGATAGGATTTAGAATCGATCGAGAAAGTTTATTAATGATGGCAATATAGCGCAGTAACATGCTCATCCGATTGCAACAAATCTCTGCTTTGGTCACTTAAATATTGTGATTTTCCCTTAGTCGTACTGGTCGCCAGTAGAATGACCTGCCGAACTCTTTATTTCCTAGCCATCGTAACTTGCGAACATTCAAAATCAACGTATGCACATCGATGTCTCTCCTTCTTCCTTTTTCTAATTTCACGCTGTGTATGTAAACATATTATGGATATTCATAATTCCTTAAGCGTGGGTATTGTATAAGAAGCCTACAATATCGTCCACCAGCTTCAGCCATTTCTGGGCGTTAGACCCGTAAGTTGTTTAG
The DNA here is from genome assembly GCA_949129095.1 of Volucella bombylans. Classification (NCBI taxonomy): domain Eukaryota; kingdom Metazoa; phylum Arthropoda; class Insecta; order Diptera; family Syrphidae; genus Volucella; species Volucella bombylans. The sequence goes on along the minus strand of OX422140.1, from coordinate 332,386,471 downwards.
TAAAATTGCTTTCATAAGTTATCGTGTTTTGCTTCTACTACCTTTGAGGTCTAGACATCAGAACGCATAAGATTTTTCTTTCTGCAAAACATTGAGTAATTGTTTCAAATGTAATCGCAAGTTCTTTTTTTTTTATGTTACTGGGAGTCCTTGACGTGCTTTTTCTAAATATAATACGCATCCGATGTGAAGTGAATTGCTTTATTTTTATCTAACTAGATTTGTGAGTCTCTAATGTTTGACATTGTACCAGCATTTTCCTATTTCCTGCTCCAAATGCGATAGTTTAAGTGGGCTCAACTTCTTAAATTTGACTGATAAAATAAGGAAAAGAATATACCTGCCAATCACATAGATACTCGTACCAACAAACAAATTTCACAAGACCCAAACCCGATTGCACTTAGTCGCTAAGTAGTTTCATGGAGGAACATATCTGTTAGGCTTCAAAACTTTATGTCAATTGCACAATGGTGGTAACTTTAATCCAAACACTTCCTAGAACCCAAATGACGCTAATTTATGAACTAAGCTAAAAGATTGACAAAGGCAGATTAAAAAAAAAAAAACTCCAACGGTGACTAAACTTTTTTTTTTTTGTCAAATCAAGCGGTGAGTAGTAACTAGATATTTTTACATCCACTTACCGATAAATACCGGTCCCACAACAAGTCTAGGCTCATTAAACTATTTATGTATGCATACTCCAAAACCGTAGAAGCTCTGGTCTTTAATTACTGGTTGATTGATTTAAATTATGATTTTGTATCCAGATAAAGCAAAAGTCAAGTTGACGTTGAAATGATCGGCTTTCCAAGTCTGCCAATGCGGAACGATCGATGACTGAGCAATCAGAGATGACAGTTTCAATTAAGGCTATTTAAAATGTTAATTCGCAAAACTGGCTGGGTGAGAAATAAGTGTGCTCATCTATTCATTATCACATTTCGGAGATCGCATTTCGATTTCGTTGAAAATTACAGGGACGGATTTAGTGGCTTGGCTCCAATAAAAGTGAAAGTTCCCTGGGGCTCTGTATGTTCATGTGTGAACATGTGTATATGATTTCCGTTCGTCCTCTAGTCCTCTTGTAATGAAGAGATCACTTAATAATGCAAACATCTAGTCAAAACTTAAACTCACCTAAAACTATGACAGTATCTTGGGTCGAGTTCGCATGCCAACTCTTTTGTTTGTTCAAGTACAGAAAGGTTTTCTTTCGAGGTATAGTTTGTACATGCAGTTACAGCATTCGACCGCATTGCTTACTGGGCAAATATATTTTAGGGAATTAACCATGATGACAAGCAACCCTGCCTATGCTACAGGTTAACACTCAGAGCTTCATTTCCTCATCTGAGTAAACTATAACGTTTGGGTTACCAACTTCGTGGGGTACTAGTACCAATCCATTGAAGTTCCCATCTCATCCACTGGTTGTAACCGCAAACTGAAACACGCAGCTATTCGAAAAAAACAATAAGGTTAATGTAGAGCTTAGAATTTTGGTATTGATCTTCAAATCCTACATCAATTTTGGGCTAGAAAACCTATGCGAAAGGAAACAAAGCAACACTACAGGTCGTATATTTTGGATGGAAGAAATGCAGTAAAAAAAACTTTGTCAAAAACTGCGTTCAATGTTGCAGTTTCAAGCCAAAGACTTGAGCCGTGGGCTCTTCCAAAGTGGTTGGCTTGTTAGCGTAGACTAAGGACTTGACGTAGTGGTGGTGATCGGGCCAGGCAATTGATGAAAACTCGCCGTGAGTTGCCAAATTTTTCCTTCTCCTATACAAGCGTTGCGTTGCTTGTATAGCATGTAGGGCCATCTTGTTGGAACCACAGCTCGGATATATCGATATTGTCGAGCTCTGACCACAGAAATTCGGTTAATATCGCTGTATACCTGAGACCACTGACGGTAAGGGGGTCTCCTTCCTCATTTCGAAAGAAATAAGGGCCGATGATGCCGCCATGCCATAAACCGCACCAAACAGTCAATCTTTGTGGATGCATTGATGCTGAGTCAAAAATGGGCCTTGTCGTAGAAGATGACTTTTTGGCCAATATCCAGGTTTCCGGCCAACATTTCCACCCCTCAATTAGCGTACTCACGGCGTTGTCTATGGTCTTAGATCATTCCATCTGTCATGTACAGTGGCAAAGGGACCATAATGGTGGATGTAAAAACAATTTTAGACATCGACTTTCGAAAGCAGTAAACAAAATTTTAACTACAGTTCCATATTCTTCCCTCGAGGAAATGCATTGGCACTTTATTCCGGCGTCACTTCAGAGGACTACGTGAAACTGGTATTAACCAATGTGAGCTCACCGTCACATTTTTCAAGCACCCTACTACGTATTAAATAAAATACGGTAGAGTGGTTTGTTTTTTAATTCGTATTATTTCTGAGAGTAATCAAGTATGCTAACACTTAGCAGAGCAGTTACCATAACGAGCAAAGTGTGTAAAGTGTGCAAATAATAAAAAAAAATTACAATTTTTCTAAATCAAAGGTGAACTATCATATTTACTCGTATCTTTTGGAAAATTTGGTTGTTTTATAAATTTTTTCTTACTGAACAATGTTTGCTCAATTTAAAAGTGCTAAAAAATTTAAGATTTTAGTATGTATTTTTTGAGCTGCCACATTATTTCGGCGGTGAGCACGGAAGAGCACACTGTTTTTAGCTTATATTTGCTGATGCATGTTCGTGATTACATTTTTGGTTCAGAGTGACTATTGCCCATAGAGAGATCGCAGTAAAAGGGGATCTGAATCGGCTCTCCTGCAACAGCTGATTGCTCCAATGTACAAGAAAATCATCACGGGGCTTTGGGTCCGAAAGAATAGCCTAGGAAAATAAATCATGTGATGATAGCAGCGATGATGTTCCTCTCTCCATGCTGCCACAAAGTTCCCAAAGCTTACAAATGAGGAATCCCACTACTTTACCAGTTAGAGAATGGAATAAAACTGATCTCCCTTGTTATAGCAGACTTAAAGGAATAGCTCCTGATTTCTTGAGTGTGAAGAGATCCCCAGTAGAATTGTTTGAATTTCAATATTTACAATGACGAAATAATCGATTTGTTTGTTAAATAATTAAAAAAATATTATTTTACAAGGAACCACCAAGTTCGAAATTTCGAGAGAGAATCTACGTTTGGTATTTGGCATATTATTTCTGAGTTTGTACTGTGTTTATTCTAGAAATTATACTGGATTTCATGATTGCGTTTTGAAGAAATTTTTGTACCATCGTTAATAAAAAAATAATAATGAATTAAACCCAATCAATAAATTTTAAAAAATGCGACCGGACTCCTTCCGAGCAGGTGGAAAACAGCACTTTTCCAGCCCGTCCCTAAAAAAGCGAATCTTCTTCTCTCTCCTCCTACAGACCCATTCCACTTACGTCCCTTCTTTCCAAAGTCATGCAAACCCAGATATCCTGTCGACCCACGAAAATTTCTCAATGACCTGCAGTATGATTGTCGTAGCAAAAGGTGCTCTTGTGATTTGATGGCATGTCGCAGCAAAAAGTGGAACCAAAGCATACATAAATCTTGCGAAAACAAGATAGGTCCACTTGATATTTCTAACGCATTTGACAGAATTTGGCATCAGGCTCTTTTGTGGAAAATGCGTTCATTTGGGATCAACGACTTTCTTCTTCAATGGATTAGAAACTACTTTCGGAACGTACAATTCAATTTGTCATGGATGGTTTGAAGTCTGATGTTCACAAAATAAATGCTGGTGTGCCCCAGGGCTCTGTTCTGTCTCCGACACTCTTTTTAATTTTCATCAACGATCTCTTGTCTGCTACTTCTAATCCAATATATTCCTTTGCTGATGACAGTACTCTCTGTTTCTCATATTCGTTCCTGGACTCATGTCCCTGCTCTTAGATTGTAGAATAGGAACGCCAGCGTATATTAAGCTCATTAAGGTCCGAAATTAATACCAAGTAGGGACCCATCAATAGAGTGGAATTAAATGGTTCCAAAACACAATGCTGTCTGTTGTCTTTAAAGCGAAATTTAAACACCCAACTATTATCCATGAATGGCATTTGCATCGTTTACACTGAAAAACTTTCCATTCTCGGTATGTGTGTCAATGACCACCTACGTTGGAAGGACCACATATTCGATGTCGCCAAAAATGCTGCGAAATGTCTAGGTTTCCTCAAGCGATGTAAGAAATACTTTTCTCCTTCTGATCTGACCACAATATGTAAGGCATCCGGTCAGTTGTGCCTAAAATATCTCTGAACCTGCTAGATAGGATTCAAAACCGTGCGATAAAAGTCATAGGTGATGCTAATATCACTCAGTCAATTGACACCTTTGAACACCGACGAAATGTCTCGTGTCTCACTTGAATTCATCGCTATTTCCACCTTTAGTGCTGCATTGAAGTCACCAGTAGCATTCCGCCCCTTCAAATCTTCAACCGTAAAACCCGTCTCGCTGTGAAAGCTCATCAGTATACCCTCAAGCCCACTTTCGGACCTGCTCTAAAATATCGTGATTCGTTCCTAAGCCGAACAAGTCGCTTGTGAGCTCTCTATATGCTAGTCATTGTAACATTCAGACATTTAAAACTAACGTTCATCGGAGCTCTCTTTCTATCCTCCCTACGTTGCCTTCGTCCGCGCTGTGTTCAAACATTTAACCCCGCGCGCTATTGTATAAAAAACAAAACCGAATAAAAAGCCAAAATACCAAGATGTAAGCATAGACGAGTCTATGATACCATAATATGGTCACCATAGCACGAAACAACGCTTCTATGGTAAACCAATTCGCTTTGGCTTCAAGTGTTGGTGTACCCAACTTGGATACCTCCTGCAGGCTGTGCCATACCAAGGTACTGCTATCGGCACTTCTGATCTGGGAGTTTAGAGGGTCAGTGGTGATGAATCTCGTTTCAAAATTTCCAGGAAATTATCATGTTCATGTGTATATTGATAATTTTTCCATGTCGATTCGATTACTAAACGATTAGAGCTTATAGCGTTGAAAATGCTCCATTACTTTCGTTGTGAATTATGAAAAAAAGCCTCGTGGATGTTACTATCAAACTATCGATCAAACATCGAACGTGGCCTTAGTGCGCTATAACGACAACAATGTGGTAATGGTATTTTGCCTATGGGATTTGCACAGCGTTCACGATTCACCAACCGGGATGCAAAAAATATATGGGGGTAACAGAGCACTTTTTAACGACCTCTAGAAGTGGGGGAACAACGCGGGAACCACGAACGAAGAGCTGCGCTGTGGTGACTCGCAGACCACTGATCTCATTTATCCTTTTGGTTTTTGCCGTATTGATCTTTATACCAACGATTTCATCTTCTCTCTTCACCTTTGTTTTCATTTGACGGAGATCCACGATTCTATGACAGAGTAAGCATACGTCGTCCGCGTAGTCGAGATGTTTGTTAATTCAGAGTCCACTAAATTCCTTTATTTTCAGTCGACAAAGCTGCATGCAGTACATCACTTACTACATCACCAACAGGAACAGTATTGGTGACAGTTTACAGCCCTGCTTAACCCCACTTCTGATTTCAAACTCATCTGACAATCTTCCTTTATGTAGCCTTGATAATAGCAATGAATTTATCTGGGATGCCCCTCCTGGGTAAAGCACGCCAGATAAATTCTCTATTGACACTGTCGAACGCCTTTTCAAAGTCGATGAATAGCAGGTGAAGTGGTGATCGATATTCAATGCACTGTTCGATGATGATGCGCAAGGTGTTGGTGTGGTCCTGCTCTGCGGGAATACCGTCAAGTGTAACCGCTTTGTTGTTCTTCACTGCATTGATTGTGGTAAAGATTTATTTTCCACTGGGGGATACTGTGCGTATTCGGGAATTTGTTACCGCAGACGGGTCATTGGGTTCACTTAAGTGTTGAAAACGGGGTCTAAAACCACTTATTAGCTGGTCCTTATCCGAAACTAGCAGAGATCCGTCAGTGTCTTTTACCAGGTCTTACCTAGAACTTTGGACACCTGTGAGCCCTTTGGTAATTCTGTAGACGTCCCTACTGTCACACCTACCAGCGGCCTCTTCTGCTTTTGTGCCAATGCGTTGATATAGTTACGCTTATCACGTCGCATGCTACGGTGAACTTCTCTCATCTTCATTCAATATGCAGATTCTATCTCGTTTCTCCCTGCTGCTGGAGTAGCTGCGATACGAGCTTTGAGGAGTTTTCTTTCTTCGACCCTAGCCCACGTTTCTACGGAAAGCCAAGCACTGTTTCTTCCTTGCGACTGACGGACAATACTTTCAGCACCGGATGTGAAGACATTTTTCAGAGCATACCAATGGTGTTTGATAGAGGTGGGTTCCATGCTACTGATTGCTCTCAAGCCTTATGAAAGGTCAACTAGGTGATCAGTTGGTGTTGGTGGACTGAGGAATCCTTTAGTCTGTCGGTATTAAACTTAAGCATTCGGGTGTTTTCTTGTGATCTCCGAACTGCAGCTGTACGTAATGTTACGGTGTCTGCACAATTTCTGTTACGAACATCCAGGAGACTTCTTCTAAGTTGCTTGTCTGTCTGTCGACAGTCGTCCACACGGCTTGTGCTCAAACATGGTCCCTCCTATTACAAGGCGGTTGGTGTTACAAAAATCGACAATACGCTCGCCATTTTCGTTGCGGTCGCCAACACCTTGCTTTCCCATAACAGGCCTGAGTCCATCATTGTCATTGCCAAACTTAGCATTCCCATTACCCTTAAGATGTCTCCGCGTGGTGTACTATCATAATCAGCAGTTATAAAAGGCCTCTTTCAGCTTGACAGAAGAGAGCTTCGTTGGAGCGTAACACTGTATGATGGTGACGCAACGTACTCTAGTTCGTAAACTGGCTTTCAGGATCCTGTCGTCTAAAGGTTCCCAGGAAATGAAGCTTTTGAGAACTGTTTTGGAACGCATCTATTCCATAAGAAATTCATGGTGCCTTTCCGGTGTATCGTAGTACAGTGTTACGAGTTGGAGACTTAAACTTCCCCAACCATCTAACTTCACTATCCCTAAGATATCCATCTTATAACGCATGAATGCCTTCTATAATTGGAGGAATCTGGCATTTTGAGGACTTTCACTTCCGTTATCGAGAAGCGTCTTCACATTCCAGAAACCAATCTTTATCCGGGTACAATAGCCAAATGTTAACGTGTTATCATTCCTTATCCGAGTCGTAGTGTCGGTTTCGGTAGCGGTTTTGATTTTAATTACGAAGAATGCTAACTTCCGTAACCTATCATAGAAAGCTAAACTTTCGCACTAGTAATTTTAGCCTATTTACGTATCTAGGCATATGCAAATAGTTGCCCTAGAACCACCACGAGGAGGTAAAACGAGCATTTCATCGTGACTGATTGTTGCGCTACTGGCCCCGATCAAGTTCTGAGCAATCAATAGTTTCCCGATCAGGCACTATGAGGTCGCCGTACCCCTAAGCCGGTTAAATGCCACATAAAACGAATAATAAGAGATTCCACAGCAACCTTAGTAAAAATGAGCACTCTTCTAACGCCAATCGAGACATGTTTAAATTCATGACCACTATGTCCAGTAACAGATGATCCAAAAATAGAATTATTAACACCTGCGCATTTTCTGGTGGGCAAGGCTTTGGTAATGCCACCAGAACCAATTAAACTTATAGATAGAAAGATAGGTGACGCAAAAGTTGTAATTTTTTTTTGGGAATGAAAAACTTTGGTTCTCTTTGGACTATGTTTATTTGATGTTTTAAATTTTTTTCCATTAAATTGAGAAAATGATATCGGTGATATCGGGGGCCGTCGCCAGAATTAATGACCACTCAGGCCAGATTTGTGGCATTTTACATCACTGTTGCCAGAACTTCCATGGTAGGTCTTCGCATTCTTGACGGATATTCTCTTTGAGGGCTTCAAGAGTCTGAAGCTTATTGACATAAACTCGTGACTTAAAAAACCCTACAAAAAGAAGTCTGGAACAGGCGATCTTCCTGGACAGTGCAAATCGCCAAAACGAGAGATTAGGTGACCTGGAAATGCAGCCCTCAGAATTTCGGTTGTGGTTAGTGCAGTATGCGTCGTTGCTCCATCCTGTTTGAACCACATTTTCTCCATTCCAAATTCAGCGAAATGAGGAAGGAGAAAGTCGTTGAGGATGGCTCTGTAGCACTCGTCGTCCAAAGCAGTCGTTTGGCCCGAGGCTTTTTCAAAAAAATAAGGCCCGCTGACGCCTCTAGCGTAAACAGCAGGGTGTAATGGCTCTTCGTGGGTTATACGCTTATTTTCGGTGCCCTGGAAACCATAATTTTGCTTATTCACATATCCACAGAGATAGAAATAGGCCTCGTCGCTCATGATTCAGTATGACCTGGGCGTAGGTTACATGTGCTTGGCGGTCAACTACTAACAGCTGGTGCACTACGAGTATTTGCACTTTGTAAGGGAACATCTTAGAGTCTTTTACCAAAATTTTCTGTAAAGACCGCCGATTAATGCCCATTTTCGTTGCACGTCGTCTGGTCGATACTCCGGAGTTCTCTGTGACATCCTCAAACGCAGGTGCGGTATTCTCAGCAGAGCGACTGCTCCGGGGTCGGCCAGACCTGGCAGCACCATGTGTTGTTCCATACTCTTCTAGGTGAGAATTTGCAAAAATTATAGCATCTTCCGATATGGTGATGACTTTTGCGGCACCTGTTACATTGCAGCAGCGAATGAAATGCCACAGTAACACCCATGACTTTAATGTAGGAGACCATCCAAGAAATGTTTTGTTATGGACAGGCCAAGAACACCTGCACATTACATGCATCTAGTATTCAGGACGCCAGACAATCCAAGATATAACATTGACCCAGACCACCACTTAGTAGTAAAGGGTGATTCATGAAACGTCTACATATGTGAATGAGCTCAAATTTTGTTTCTCTCACACTTTGGTTTTGTCTTACTTAGGTGCCGCTGCAGTTCCAAGTGAACCTGGCCCTCAACTAAAAAGTCTCTCCAGTTAGCCCGAGTCTTAGCTACGTCCTTCCATTTGCGCACTCCAAATTGCTTGAAGTTGTCTTCTACTTGTGCGTTCTACCTAAGGTGAGGTCTTTCTCTGCTCTACTCTATGGACCAGATCAATGGTTTCCATTTGTTCTATATGTCCTAACCATCTCAGGCGACTGTTGCGCAATTTTATGATTAGGTCGATGTCGCCGTATATGGTAGCTCGTACGGTTCATGGTTGAATCTTCTCCTCCAAAGCCTGAATTTTTCTCTCAAAACGACCGAGGATATCTTTATCCAGTTTTGATAGAGTCCAGGACTGGGATGATCAAGATCTTATACTCGTATAGAGTCTCCTTTATTTCTCGGAATAAGGCCTTATTACTGAATTGCCTTCTTAGCCCAAAGCGATTGGCAAGAGTGGTTTTTCGTTTTATTTTTACTGAAATTTTGGCTGAATTGATAGCTAAACCAAGGTTGACAGATTCCCTTACTATCTCAAAGTTATAGATCTGTCTATTGCTCCAATTTTAACCATAGTATCGTACACAACAGCTGAAAGTTAAAAAACTTACAAAACGAGTCACCAAATAAGTGTACAATTACACAAGAATTGTGCAGAGATTTGGGGGGAAGCAAATCTGGACATTGAGAAGCGTTCATATCCACGCAAAGCGTGTACTGTTAGAGACATTAGATCCGTAAATCATGTTCATCAAAATCCAAATGTCCATTCGCCGAAGGTGACAGCGGCTAGAGTTGTCTTATGAAAGTTTGTAAAGGACTTTAACGATTGATTGGAAACTTCATGCACGTGCAATCAAAAAATCAACATCTAACGCCAGTGGATCACAACAACATTTGTTGATTGCACAAAGCAATCAATTTTTTTAAGAAAAAATTCGGAAATCGCATAATTTTGAAAAATGCACCCATGAATTGGCCTGATTGATCTAGCGCCTTGTGACGTCGTTTTTTAGGGCTGTCTAAAGGATCTAGCTTATGCTAATGCTTCTTGAACTACCGAACCATCAGACAATAATATTCAGGGCAGTATCCGTCTGATTACACAAGAAATGTGCCGAAGAAATGAGGGATGGATAAGATGGCTAGATTATGTAGAGCGCATTGACACTAATACTTCATTCAAGCCGAATTAAAATCATCGGAGCAAGGCAATTCAGAGCCGCAATAAAGCTGGTCAAGACCAAAAACGAACCTTGGGAAAACTTCAAAATCAAAAGAAGTAAAAGATACGTTTGATCGCACTACAGTTTCCAAACAAACTCTGAGGCTAAGCAACCCGAAATTTGGAAGCATCCAACTCACAAGGTCTCCTATAGTATAGTAAGTAGTATAGCTGATAGAGTAAAACTAGGTGTAGTTCTTAAAGATCTGAACTCTAATCCCCCAGTATGGAAAAAATATTTGCCATGCAAAGATAATAGTTGGAAAGGAGTCGGGCGTAGCCCAATTCTAACTCCTGTATGATATGTCATGTTACAGAGCTACTTGTTTGCTCTAACATCATTATTTCCGACTTGACTTGGGGTTAATGGAAGTGAAAACGTTTTCACGGCCAGAGTCTGAGTTTTAATTTACTGGACCGCTTGGTGGAAATGAGGAGCAGTCTCCTAGTTTAACATGCCTTATCAGACAACCTTACTTCGACCATTTTGAAAACCTCCAATGCCGACAACATCACCCGTCAGGAGATCATTGCCCACAACATGGCATCCTTCAGGGACAGCAGAATCACGGTGGCTGTACTTGTTCCTCCACCTGCCACACTTGTTGTGTAAAGGCAACCGGATAGAGCAACAGATCATAGTATACGAAAGAATAAAAGGTCCTATCTTGACGTGACAACAATAATCCATACCAAAAAAGAGGCTCTATATGTTGAAAATGATTGCCTGGAGACGATGGATAATTCAAACAAATAAAATTTAGGACTTTGTGAAGTACATCAAGTCGTACATCATTGTCGTTGGATTCTGCACCTTAATCTCGAGTTAAGGAAATTTAAGAGGAAGAATAACTTTGAGACTACTGATTCTCGAGCAACCGCAGCAGACTAGTTCTATTTTTAAGAACTGAGAAACTACTTATCTTTATTTGGTATTTTGCTATCCTTCCACTCGCACACACACTTACGTATGTACAATTTATTTATTTATGTACCACGAGCAGAGAGACTTTGCCCGATGTGCATTTTCGTGCCATTACCTTACAGTTTGATTGTAGAAATTTTTACAAGATTAACAGCTTAGGTATCAAGCTACGAAAAGAGGTATCGAAATTGCATGGACACCTGACCCACTTAAACCATTTGAGAATCTAAAGAGAGAGGACATATGCGTTGATTCAAAATGTTCATGACTTTATTGGCGTTATTCATTCTAAATAGCTTTAACGGAGGATGCAAACAAAGAACAAGTTGTTAGACATCCATATCAGAGGCATTCTTCAACGCATCCTACCATAGGGGCTGAACATATTTTTTTTTAAATACTTTCTGCTAGGCGTGTTGAAAGATGCTGGATCTTCTCTAGTTACGACCTAGTATGAAGGTCGAGAATTCTTTCTAAAGTCCTTTCAAGAATGGATTACTATCTGATATGGCTATACTGGGAAACTGGTAATAACTAGGGAAATCACTGTCTACAAGCAGATACAAGGCTTCTTCTGCAGCGTCAGATGAGGTATCATCCGGCGTAGCCTTCGTCCTTCGTTGATTAGAGTAGATGGTGGTGGGATATATTGTAGTAGTTTATTCGATAAACACTTTCAGCCTATTGGAGTATTCTTCACTGCAACTAGCATAGGAAGCTGGAAGTCGTGGTGTGCATATACATTACAGAACAACAGATTCCTCGTATTTGCGGGCTTCCTGAGGTGCCTGAGCGGTGTAGGTTCATGGGTGTAATAAGGAGGACACCCAAATGCGGATGTTCTTGCGTTGTCTTCGGAGGTCAGTAATACAATTTTTTAGTCACCTGTGCTGTGTTAAGGGAAGAAAATAGAAAAAGTTAGGATATCTAGGCATACATTTCTTTTTCACCAGGTAAAAGGTGCTACAATAAGATACGGCGGGTCAATAAGTCCGTGACTTTTTGAATTTCTGACCTCTTTACTGAAACAGCAACACTGCTCCTGTCAACAGGCATCTGTCAGTTGACTCCTGTCAGAATTTAAACTTGCTGCGTTAGTTTGTGTTTGACAGATATTTTTATCAGACTACTCACTAATTTGAGGAGAAAAGTTCTTTTCCACCAAGACAATGCAAGGGTGCACACATGTGCAGTTGCCATGGCAAAAATCCATGAATTGGGCTATGAATTGCTCCCTCATCCACCCTATTCTCCAGATTTGGCTCCGAGCGACTACTTCTTGTTCCCAAACCTGAAGAAATGGCTTGGTGGAAAAAGATTTGACTCCAATGATGAAGTCATCTCGCAAACAAAGGCCTATTTTGAGGACCTCGACAAATCATTTTTTTTGGAAGCTATAAAAAAATTGGAGAAGCGTTGGACAAAGTGTATAGAGCTCAAGGGAGACTACGTTGAAAAATAAAATTATTTTTTTATCAAAAAATCTGTGTTTTATTCCAAAAGTCACGGACTTATTGACCCGCCCTCGTAACTTTACAGTAGGGATGAGAACTCCGGAGACGTCGTATCAGATAAGCCATAGCTTCTGTTTGATGCAAAGTGGTATGGAACTTTGGTGGCATTTAAATTGTCCGGACACGACTCAAGTCTTTTACCACAGACTCGGTTTGTGCAAGATTTGGGGAGAAGATTAATATCTTGACAGGCTCCATTAAGGCAGTCTGAGATAGTGAATCGAATTAGTCACGGAATTCTTCTCTTTCTTGAACAGTATGATAACTTCACTTTTAACTCCAAACCTCACAGTGAAATCCCTTCCTTGGAGCAAACGAATATATTCGACTCTTAAGGAGAGGATGATTGACCGACTCATTATCAAAATTTCTCTATTAGTTAAACTTAAACTAAGGTTGGTTGGAGTGGTGAAAGAGAACGGATTTGTGGTAGGGAGTGGTGCGGTGGAAGTCAAAGGCGGTAGGGTTTGAATTGATTTTTCGTAGCATACGGGAGATTGGTTCGTCATACCGGTTGGTAGATAGAAGAAACGAGGAGAACATAGATTACGAGAGTTAGTGTTGAGGAAAATAGAGCTGTGAAGGGACGCGCATTCAATATGACCTGAAACGAGTCGATGAATGAAGAGAAAGTCGGCTGCAACTCTGCGTTCCTCAAGCATGTTTAAGTTAATTAGGTTGAGACAGTTTTGATAGCGGGGCAGAATAAAATATTCGTCCAAGGGCATACCGCGAAGAGCAAATCGAAGAAAACGGCGCTGGGTGCTTTCGATTATCGAGATATGAACACGATGATATGGAGACCATACTTGACTGGCGTACTCTAGCAGGCGGCGAACAAAAGTAATATAGAGTAACCTGGGCACGTATGGGCTGGTGAGTTCTTCAGACCATCGTGTTACAAAACCTAGTGCAGAGTTGGCTTTAAGGATTATCCTATCCATATGTAAACGGAAGTTGAGCTTGCGAAGAGATTGAACTGGGGAGATAGGTTAGTTGTGGAGAAGGTAGAGTCGATTAAGTTCCAAAGCATTTTTGAGTCACCAGATCGAAAAACTATCAAGGTCTTGTTAAAGGAGGAAAGAGTCATGGGGAGTGGAAATGGTTTTGACAAATTTGGTATCATCGGCGTAAAGGGAGACAGACGAGTGTTTGATGATCATATCGAGATAATTTATGGTTAACATAAAAAGAAGTGGACCGAGAGGGCTGCCCTGTGGAACACCAGGGGTAGTCAAAAATGCTGCCAAGTGGGATGACCTAAAACGAACACTGTAAAAACGGTTTTCGAGGTAAGGATATCCATTTAAACAGTATGACTTCAATGCCCAGGGTAGACAATTTGCAGAGTATTAATCGATGAGAGATTTTATCGAAGACCTTACTAAAACCGGTTGCAACTACATCGACTTCATTACCATTCTCTAGGGCAGAGAGGGCAAAAGATACGAATTCAACGAGATTTGTTGTGGTTGAGCTACTTTTTAGGAATGTTGTCTAGGGGAAATAAGTGATTTGCATTGAAAGCTTAGAGCCTCATACAAAATACTTTCGAAGAGTTTGGCTATACGGGGGAGAGTTTGGCGATTGGACAATAGTTTGTTATTTCGTTCTTTGATACTTTTTTGTGGATAGGGTTTATGAAGGAGGTTTTCCAAGCCTGAGGAAATTCTTCTTGTGAAAGGGATAGACGAGAGGGATTAGAAAGGACAAGGGAAAGAGAGGAAGAACATTTTTTAAGAAATATGGCAGGGAAGCCACCTGGGCCGGGTGTGAATTCATCATTAAGTTGGTGTAACTTATATCCGATATAAGACGGGTCCAAGATGTGAGAGAGAAGTGGGCCATTGGAGAAGTTCAATACGTAACTAAAATAGGATGGATCTAGAACAAAGGATTCGTTGGTAGAGGAGTTTTTAAAAAAATGGTGAGTGGATCTGTTGATGACTTGTTGTTGAAAGAGAGTGAAGGAGGGTAACCATCGGAATTCTTTTCTGGCTAACGAATTGGAAAAAGGTAAAGGGAATAAGTTCGGTGAAATGAGGATAAGCACCAAGATAGTTGGAATAGTGGGAAAATGATCTGATGTTTTAAGGCGGGAAAACGGAACGAAAAGGGAAAAGGAATTAAATATTTCTTTATAAAAAATGGATAAGGCATCATTTATACTTAGGCTGTGAAAGTTAAAGGGGGTTCATATCCCCGGATGGTGTTCTGAGTTCGGGCTTCAAGAAAAAGCGCTGGCTTGGATGTTTTTAAGCTTTCAGCATGATGGAAGCTACGTTTTTTCTATCAATCTTAAGAATATGTACAGTCAACACGGTGAGGTTGCGAGTTTTTAGCTGAAATTCAGTTTTAGTGAGTTTTTTATTTTGTATTCAAATGTTTATCTTATGAGTAGCTGGAGAAAGGCAAACCGAAATGAACGTACAAGACAAAGTTACAGTAGGGATGAAACCTTGATCCAGCGCGGGGAATATTAATGGATATAGGATATACCATGTACCATGGTGTACAACTATCGTAAGGTATTATGTTGTCTTGTCAGCATGACTGCAGTACTTCAATACTATTCAATTACCACACTATACTTATTGGAATCAGTCATTATCTTTTTTGGTATTCCTTTGGGGTATGCTTAAACAGCACAGAGATTTTTAAAATTATTCTTTTACTCAAAATAAAAAGGGCATTAGTTATTCTACTATGCTAAGTGGACTAGACGTGATCATCTAGCACTATGTGCGTTCAATTGAAAGTAGTTTAAGTATTGGAAAGTGTCCGATACATGGAGTGTCCTTAAGACGGGGCCTAGAAGGCAGTACGGGCAGCATTTTATACTGTCCCTTAACAGAGACTGCTTACCATGCCTCGAAAAATCGAAAGGTATGGTGAGGTACAGCATGGGTAGGTTGATGGTTAAGCCATCTACCAAGGGAGAGAATGAAGAGGAACCCCGCCAAGATGATGGAAGTGCTGCAGATAAACCTGCACCACAGTAAGGCAGCAACGGTCTGTCTGGTGGAGTACATCACCAAACATGACGTCACAGCCATACTCATACAAGAGCCCTGGATCAATAAGGACAACAAGATTCAGGTTCTCAGGCTAAAAAATTACGAGTTGTTCTACAATGCAGAAGGTAAGATCAGGACCTGCATCCTTATCAAAAACCAAATAGTGGCATTTGTTTTAAATAATTACAGCTCAGAAGATCTGACATCGGCAATCTGCAAAAGGGAGTGTAACAAACAACTCTGCCTTTTTTCTTCTTTTTTTTTGCGTGGGAAGGTGGAAACCTTGCATAGGCACCAATGGTCCGACGTCCATTGGTAGTCTCAGATTCTTACTGACTAAAACCACCTCCCGGGGAATCTTTCCGTTTATTCCCCCGCGGAATTACCTCTAAGTATTACTTCGCGAGGGACGGATTTGAGCTTCTTGCTTCGTCACGGGGTGCTTAGCGAATTCGCGTTCCGTTTCTGTTCTAAATTCCTTAGAACGCACAATATTCGTACTGCTGCATGGTTCACAGCAGCCCAAATAGCTTCAGATTTCAACATATGTTGAACTATGTTTTCTGATGTTGGCCGTTAACCAAATTCTTCACACAATATAGCTCTTTCGTTTGCATACCGAGCACATTCGAAGAAAACGTGCTTCACGTTCTCTACCGCGTTTACGCAGCGAGGACAGGACGGACTCGAATCACGGTTTCGGTTGAATAGATATTCCCAGAAACAACCGTGACCCGTCAAGAACTGTGTAAGATAGTAATTCAAACTTTCAATCCTTGGGATTAGTCGGTACGTCCATCTCCCTTTTTGGGACTCATTCTATCGTTGTTGCCACGCTTCTACACTGCGGCCTCTTTCGAATTTATTCGCTTGATTTATGGATGGCCCGATTTGCATGCGATTTTAATATAGTCGTCTAGCTTCTAAAGCTAGGATATCGATTGGCACCATAGAGGATAGTACAATATCGCGTCGTGGGATACCGTTCGAAATGCACTGCTAACTCACAGTGCACATAATCTGTACACAGATTTGAATTCCTTCATGTGTGTCATTTTATTCGTGACGTCAGACCATATTTGTGCTCCGTACAGCTGTATGGAGGCTACAACTCTCGCAAGCATTAATCGTTTGCCTTGTTTCGGGCCGCCGATATTCGACATACATAAGTCTCTTAAAGAACGCCTATCGCTTTCGACGATTTCTTTCAAGCGTATACGAGGTGATGCTTGAAATTAAGCCGAGCATCAATCATCACTCTCAGGTATTTTATAAATGAGCTGGAAATAATTGTGTGCTCTCCGACTTTTATAGTTATCGACTCTAGCACCCTTCTACTTGTAATGAGAACGGATTCCGTTTTATGTTCCGCGCGGTCTAAACTCATATCGCGTAGCCAGTTTTTTATCGGTGATATTTCTTCGTTGCAATACAACTCGATTTCTTCAAGTCGTTTCGACACGACTGCAACAGCAATATCGTCCGCGAAACCTATAATGGCGGTTTCCCTGGGGACTGAAAGTCGTAGAATGTCCTCATACATCACGTTCCACAGTAAGGGACCTAAAACTGATCCTTAGGGTACGCCCCCTGTAATTTTATATAATTTCCTCCCGTGTCGTAGGAGTCGTAGAGGAGCAACCTATCGGTAAAGTAGCTCCTGATCAATCTTAATATGTACTTCGGTACATTTAATCTCTTGAGGCATTGTATAATATGCCACCAGTTCGCCGTGTTAAAAGCATTTTTCACGTCAAGTGTAACCACGGCGCAGTACTTTTTACTGCCTCCTTTCCATCGTCTACCTTCTATGGCCGATTGCGATTTGTCTATTACGACTTTAATTGCATCGATTGTCGATCGGCGTTTTCTAAAGCCGTATTGATATTCCGCGAGTCCATCATTGGCTTCAATGATAGGCTGTAGTTTGTTGCATATAATTTGCCCAACAACTCTGTCTGAAATCGGCCTACCTCCCCTATGACTCCGAGGTAGTAATTTCGGAGAAGCTCAATATTTGTAATAGAGAGAATTCACCCAGCTTTGTGGTGAAAAATAGGCAGGAAGTGATAGATATCACCCTTGTTACAAATACTGAAAGGTTAGAAATAAGGGAATGGAGAGCAGTCGACGAAGCTTCAATGTAAGATCACCGAGGGATTCAAGGCGAATTTTCAGAACAGGGTATGCAGTTTTCAAAGAAATCGTAGGAGGACTGATTGGGTCAAGTATACAGAAGTGGTAAATATACACCTGGATACCCAATCAATCACCTGCGATAATATTGTTAACTTAGGTAGGGCGGTAGAAAATATTAATAAGGCACTAACAGTGGCATTCGAAAAAACTTGCCCGTCTAACAGAACACCTAAAGAACACTGCAGAATAACTTATAGAGGCCTCAGATTGCCTTAACCCATCCTGGAAACATGGGCAGATATGCTGGAAGAATGTCAGAAAATAATCCACTGGAAAGTGAACTGACTACAAATTTGACTATGATATGTTCGACGGCGGGTGCTCATTAAGTATTTTATATGTCTGAACATTCCAAGTGGCAATGTACGAATAGATCTACGGATGTCTCAGACGGGGTATGAATGAGACTCATCTATTACGAACCCTTGAGAAAATGTCCTTTTGCACGTTTATGTCATTGCACAATGTTCTTCGGATTTTGGAATCAGGGTTGAAATTGCTCAAAAATTGACAATACATAAACGACCAAAATGATAACCAACCAAGAAAACAACTGCAACGTCACATGATTCCTCGCAATAAGTAATAACAGTCTGCCAGAATTAGTCAAGTAGTGAAGCCTTTACGGTTTTTGCAGATTTTGAGGTTAGGAAGCCAACAAAGTAGTATATTCCTGTTGTAAGAAGCAATAATAAAGAATTTATCATGGTGCCGATTTGATTTTTAAAACTCTGGACTCAGCGGACTTAATGATAATCGGTGTCTTCAATGGAAGAATAAGACTTTCACAAAAAAAATTTTTAGACGGATGTAAACCCTCAGCTATGAATCTACTTCGGAAGTCTAAAAATGAAGTTTGCGACAAAAAGGAGCCAAAATTCTGGAATTGACATATGTAATGTATACTAGCGTGTCCCGTCGTTTATTTCTCGAATTTTTTATCGAAGGGGGTATCAAACGTACTTTTTGATTTGGACATGACTTTTGGGGCTCTACCGACGCTTAAAGATCTTAAAAGAAAAAACTAAATTTTGTTTTTCCTTGTTTTATTTTAATTTATTGATTAGTTAAGTTTAAGTAACATATATTTTAGTGTCCCTGAACAAAAAAAATGAAAGTTCAGGAAAGGTCTTAAAAAATAAATGTTGTCGGATGACTCAGATTAAATAAAAAATTAAAAAGAATCTACAGCAACTCCGATTTTATTGGATTAATTCAATAGTAAAAATGAATGACATGTGGGTCGTGAATTCCACCTTAGGTGTGACAGTTGACACTTTTAAGTGACAGCTTGAGCTTTGCTGGAGTTAGCTCTTGTTCAACATGATAGGCATGTTCATTCGGTAAGAGCTCGGCCTTCCTGAGAACTAGATTCGTCCCGGATCTCACTGTCCAGAAGTCTTCATCCAGGTTCCGACACCATGGCTTCATCTTATCCGCAGAATAGATTGATTTAAACTTTTGTTGTGTTCGTTGAGCTCATGGGATGTTTCCTATATCGTATCTATGATGGTCTAATACGGCTGTTACAATATACGGACCCTTATACCGTGGATCAAGTTTTCTGGAATCTCCCGTTAATATTGCTGGTCATTCGATGAATACTAAGTCGCCTTATTTATAAACATGCGGTGCCTTGTGAAACCGGTCACATCTTCGTTTTTTTTGTGATTGCGATTTTGAAATAGCCTTGACTGCAGCTTGCCGCACTTCCTCAATGTTTAAGCGTTCTGGTTCATTCCCGTCGTTGTGTATCGCCAGTAAGACCTTGTTACCGAAAGAATCGCGAGGTTGAAATCCCAGAACTAAACTATGTGGTGTCTGCTTTGTAGTGTCATTTCTACACGAATTCATTGCCCATTGAATAGCCTTAAGCTGCTCGTCTCAATGAGAAGAATCTCTCACCATAGTCGAAAGCACGTGAACCAAGGTCCTATTGCAGCGCTCTATTTGACCATTCGATCGTGGAGTTCTCGCAGCCGTGATTATGCGCTTAATATCATATTCATTGCAGTATTTTTGAAATTCTCTGGAGCTGAAAGCCGTTCCTCGATCGGAGATTATACGTTCTGGAGTTCCAAAATTCATCGATTTCTTCTAGGACGCGAACCACAGGCGTAGAGGAAACGTTTTTGACAATTATTCCCAAGCCATCCGTATGTCCTTTTTGTGTCTTTGGGAAAGGATCTAGGTCGTCTATGTGATGCATGTGGAACGGCACAGGAACTTTTCCGATGCAGAACGACCGGGGGTCGTTTGAAGTAAACGCACTCCACGCAAGATGCTACATAGCTCTTGACCTTGTTACTCATTCGCGGAAACCAGTAGTCGCGCAGTAAAAGTTCTTTAGTTCTGTCAATTCCATAATGACTTACCTCGTCATGACAAAACCTCCTGATTTTCAAAATAGCAGCCGCAGGTACAACCCAACGTAAAGATCCAGCGATCTTCCTGTATAAACGACCATAATGTTCTTTTGATTTATTGTTGCTGCAAGACTTGACAATGGCTCCTGGGTTTTCTCCACTCCAAATTCGGCAATTTTGCTTGTTTACATGTCCATTTAACTAAAAATGGGCCTCATCGGAGAACAGAATTTTGCGTTGAAAATGAGGATCAAGCTGAATCATGTTTTCGGCCCATTCACCAAACCTACGACGCGTAAAATAGTCACTCGGTTTCAACTCTTGCACAAGCTGGATCTTATAAACTTTTAAGCCAAGGTTTTTCTGTAAAATCTTCCATAAAGTCGATGGGCATAGCTCAAATTGCTGTGCACGATGGCGAATCGACTCATTCAGATTCTCCTCAACACTGCACCTCTCACCGGCAATAACTTCTTCTGTTCGCACTGTTTGATTCGTCTTTTGGGATGCATATTATCCACTAGAGTATACGTGGTGCGAAAACGATCCATCGTGTTCCGCTCACATGGACGAATATGTCGACCGTAAAATGGACGTAGTGCACAATATGTTCCGCGAACCTAACCATGGTTTTACAGATAAGTTTGCACAACTAGCACGCGTTATTCTGATGTTAGTCTATTCATCGTAAAATGGCGAAACGTTCTAACCACAAATCAATTTTCAACTATCAAATTGGCAATCTGTGGAAACAGTGTTGCCAGTTTAAAAACCAAACCTAAAAAAAAATACACCCTTTACAAACATAAATATTACTGTCAATCTGTTAGACGGCCAAAGGCCAAACAAAGCAGAATTTTGTACTTATATCCATATATAGGTGTACTGAATCTTTTCTATAATGAAATAAAAGTCTTTAAGAACTAAGTCAAGCAGGAGCTACTCTATAAACGTTTATATTATTATATTACTATCTGAGAGCGGCGCTACCAATATAAGGTAGCTCTTGCATTACCATGGGATATGAGGCAATGATTGAGCGGAAAAATAAAGGCTACAGCAGCAATGTATTGTTGGAGCGAAAAAATCGTAGCACTATGAACAGAATATCACCACACTAGGAGGTAACATCAGTTTTTCAGAGAGGACAGGAATCATGACGAATTCAAACCAACATTTAATCTTCCACGATGAAATCTGATGAATGATATCCGAAAAAGTAGAAAGAGGTATTTCGAAGAACACTGCAATGAATCTCAGCATAGTCCAGGGGATGCCGCTTACTATGTCTTGAAGAAAAAGTAAAGACCTGTTGCAGATCTAACCAACGCCGGCAACATTCATAGAAATAGTAGTAGCTCACTTTCTCACTTTGTTTACAGGCACAACAAAGTGATCAAGGAGGGGATCCGTCAAAGTCCAAGAACCTACTAGAGAATCTGAAGCAGAAAGACACGAAGCATAGATAGCATCGTCAACGTCTCAATAAAAGTGGCAGTCACAATAGCGGCGGAAATATTCGCAATATTCGACTGTTGCTGATTCTGAAAAGAAGCAATACACCCCAAAACCCTTGCTATCGTTCTGGACACAACAGACTTTATGTGCCAATATGGCTCTTTCTATGATCGGCGTATTGGAGGTAGTTGTAAAGAAACTTTAAGATTCAAAGGTAAAGTATTATATACCGTACGCGACAGGCATATGTCAATCAACACCTTCAGTAGCTAACTGAAAAGTGGGGTTGGTATGTACAATTAGGGCAGGTACTGATCGGAGTCAATCTGAAGAGGCCCAGTATTGTAACTATGACCATATATTTATAAATTGTGCTTATTTCACCTTACACCTCCTTGTGGTAGCCGCTGGATACTAGTCTCGCCCAACCGGACATGACCCCTCAAACATACAGGTGCAAGTATTGAACTGTGGGGAAAATAAAAACACTATAATTCACTCTCAGAAGTGACGCAATTTCAGAAGAAGAACGGTAGCTTAAACCTGCTGTAACCTTATATGGGCTTCTTCAACGTATTTGGAGTAGAGGTCAGTTTGGATTCTCAGAACTCTAAATGAGTCAACTTCAGTTCTCGTACCCTTAAGGTAGGTAACTGACTGCCGTTGGGTTAACTATACTACCACACTAAAAGCTCACGGTTGCGAAGCAACCAAATGCCTCAAATAAGGATTAATCTACTGTTGGTGAGACTGCAAAACGAAAAAAGATAATGGCGTTCGAATCTGCACATGGAATATCCTGCCACGAAAAATTTTATACCATTAGTGATGTCCAAAATAAAGAGTTTTCCAATAGGGACTTGACAACTTTGAATTTAATTTGTGAACTCACTCTTTCACTAATCATCAAACTGTCACTGTCAATTTATTCAGTAAACTCAACATTCTCATCATAAAGTACACGAACGAGCAACGTCTGCAAATTATTAAAAATTTTCTAACGAAATTCGGAGTCGTTGACTGCAACTTTAAGAGCGTTATCTCCAATTTTCGGTCGCAATTCTCGCACTAGCAGACAGGTAATAACAAGTTTAGTGCAAAAAATTGAGTCTACATATTCGTTGTGTGATGTTGCCGTGTCAGTTAGACAACGGGTTGGCCGAAGTGTCGAAAATATCGTTGTCGTTCAGGCGTCCGTAGCAAACGATCCAAATCAGTCAATTCCACGGCGTTCTCAAGAATTGGTCATCGCTCAGACCACATTATGGCGTATTTTGCGTAAGGATTTTCGTTTACACCCACACAAGATCAAGCTGACTCAAGAATTGAAGCCGATGGACTATTTGAAGCGACGTACGTTCACCGATTGGATTCTAGAGAAAATGCACCAAGATGATGAATTTCATCGCAAAATCATCTTCAGTGATGAAGCTCGTTTTTGACTCAATGGGTTCGTCAATAAGTAAAATATGAGTTATTGGTCGGATGAAAATCCACATGTGCTTCATAAATTACCACAAAAACCACAAAAAATAACTGTTTGGTGCGGTTTGCATGCCGGTGGCGTTATTGGGCCATATTTTTTCGTCGACGATAACGATCGTCACGTTACTGTGAATGGTCAGCGTTATCGCCGTATGATCACCGATTATTTTTGGCCCGAATTGGAAGATATGGACTTGGACGACATGTGTGGTTTCAACAGGATTGTGCCACAAGCCACACAGCACACGCTGCAATCGATTTATTGAAGAGTAAGTATGGTGAGCGTGTTATCTCAAGAAATGGGCCAGTCGATTGGCCGCCTCGTTCGTGCGATTTAACGACGCTTGACTATTTTCTGTGGGGCTACGTTCAGTCATTGGTTTATGCCAACACGCCAACGACGTTGGAAGAGCTCAGAGCCAACATTGAACGCGAAATAGCGGCCGTTTCGGCCGAAATGTGTGGCCGAGTCGTTGAAAATTGGGTCCAACGAATCGACCGCTACAAACGTGCCCTCGGTGGCCATATGAACGAAGTCGAGTTCCATTCATAAATGTTTTGATTGTACTTCAAGCCGATAATAAAGTTTTTGAAATATCTCAAATGGTTTGCGTTTTATTTTAAAAAAAATTGTCAAGTCCTTATTGGAAAACCCTATATGATGTCATAATCTTCTAAGGTGTTTTTTAACTCCAAAATAGGAACGAAGGACGTTTGGAAAATGGAAAAGGACTAAAAGCCCCGACCCATAGAATTCATCAACCCTTTGCCGCAGAGAAACTTCCTATACAATTCGCCGCATACCTGCGTTGACAGAAGACAGCCGATGACATTTTATTATTGCTGAGAGTATTTTCTCTTTAAGCGATTACAGTTTCTCTACATTCTCTCAATGCTGCCACCAATGAAAGTGCTTACTCTCAATTTGTGAAAGTGTGAACCTCAATATGTGAACATGTGAACTGCCAAGCGATCAATGGATTGAAAAAGTAGAAAGTTATCCTACGGTATCCGTCAAAGTTCATACATTGGTTATGGGCTACCTTCTGTAAGAATGCGTGCATTTTATCTAGCTTTAAGTTAAAAACGACGAGCAACAGATTAACGGATACAATGTGTCGGAGCTTTAAGACTAACTGACTTTGCTATGTGGCGGAACATCACTATAGCTTGCATACGGTTCCAGCACCTTAATATCCATAAATATATGGCTGTATCCTGACCACCAAACAGTCAGCCATATTGATCATATAGCGATTGACGCAAGATACCACTCCAGTATTATTGATGTACGAAAGTTCAGAGCGGTGAGCATAGAATCGGACCACTACCTCATTGCTGCCAAGGTACGTATACGGATATCTTAGATACCGTAAAGAAATACTGTGTGCAAATTTAATGTTAAATGGCTGCAGTAGCATGTTCTCGACATCTTCTCTGCAACCAACATCAAGTATTCAAGACCAGTGGCAACAATCCCAAGAAGCCATCAGAAATACCACAACTGATATGCAAGGTTTCAACCGACTATCTTCAGGAAACCCTTGGGTTGATGAGGAACGCAGGCAAGAATACGTAGTTCCCTACGCCTCCGAAGTGGCACTGCAAAGAAAAACATGAACTCTACGAGCAAAAGAGGATTGAAGAACATCGGCATCGAAGGAAAGAGGATGAGAAGCTCGCGATTGACGAAATGGATAGTTAGCTATCCAGAAACAATGTTCGGAAGTTCTACCAAAAAGCAGAAAGAACGTATCAAGTTAGCAAGACCTGAATAGAAACCTGTAGTGATGGAGAAGGAAACTCAGTAGAGTGGAGTTACAGTCGGTACTAAGCATATGGAAAAACCATTTCATTCAATCTGAAGGTTGGTCCAAGTCTTAATTACAACACAACGTTCGACCGGATGGTTTATTTATCGAGCTATTTAAAGCAGCAGGACCAGGCACACAACATCGACGAATCTGACATCTATAACTTTTAGGTAATCAGAGACTTTGTCTCACTCGGTTCCGCTATTAAATTTGATAATGAAATCTTATCAGAAATCAAACGAAAAGTTGCTCTTGCCAATCGCTGTTTCTTCGGTCTAAAAAGACAAATGAGTAATTATTCCTTACCAAGAAACCCTTAGGACACTCCACCTAATACCCCCATCATCTCAGTCCTGCTTTATGGTGCATTGACGTTAGCCTAAGTATGTGGATGAAAATATTTTCGGCCGTTTCCAATCCAAAGTTCTTCGAGTGACTTTTAGTCCCGTTTGCGTTCACAGGGTTTGGAGGAGCTGTAAAGTGGCATTGGCCTCACACATTAGTCACCCAAGATGATAAGGAAACATAGAGTGAGCGAACAACAACATTTCAGTACGAAAAGTCTTCGATTACAAATCGCCTTGGGTGGTGCGAACAAGTGGAAGGGGACCTCAACCAACTTGGAGTATGGCACCTAGAGGCGCTCAATGAAAACGCCTATTTGTTAAGGTTCAGGTCCATCCCGGTCTGTAATACCATCTAAAGAAGTAAATTAGTAAAGTAACAGAAAAGAGTGGCTATACCAATAATCCTTTATGGATCCCAGATATGTGCGGTGGCCTTGAAAATTAATATTTACAGAGTGAAGGCAGGAGTCATCACTGTCGTTCGAACAATGAACAGATATTAAACACTCAGAACTAGGATGCAATTTATCAAGACTACTAACGGTGGAGCGCCTTGAGACATTGTATTGTGCCGCGAGCACTAGAGTTAAGTGGATAGAATGTTGGGTTTAGAGCGGGAATTCCACAGTGTTACTGAGAACGCGCTCAGTTTTACAATATCTTTCAAAGTTTTCCACCTTTCAATGTAAAAAATAACACTTTCATTAGTTTCCAGTGCACATATCACTGGTCGACATGTGAAAACCAAATTCTTGCCTTGTGGGATCCGAATCCGGAGTCCAAAGTACACTTTCTTGGGCAAGGTTTCTGGTCAGATCTCACAAAAACCTGCCAATAATACTCGTAGCAGTCTCAAGTCCTTTTCCGCAGTTCTAAGACCAGTTTGGATTCTTAAAATTGTGCGAAAAGTCGTGCCAAGGGGGAATCTGGAAGCTTGTGAAGCGAAGAGGATGTAGTGCTGCACTTTTTATATTCATTATTGTAATTAGCATTTATGGATGTATATCAGAAAGCGGCGGACGGTTATCAGCGAAGTCACTTGAAATGCCTTGGAAGATACTAATAGGTTTCGGATTATGTCCATTCAGTCGTTTCTCAATGCATTTTCATTTCTTAGTAATATTGTTGAGGTTTCGGCCCGATAAGATCGCATTGAAGGAAAGCACTCGTTTCACGAATCTCGGCGAGAGACTATCTAACTATCTAACAGATTCCCAAGTTCTACAATACGTTTTCTCATTGAACAACATTTTTAAATTAACATGTTAAATTAACATATTCAAACAGACTCCAACGTGAATGAATTAATTTTTAAATCTGAAGCGCCACCGACTTGCTGACAACCGCCTCCGGCGCCGTTCAAATCCGGCCATGGGCTCTGAGTCGAGTGTACTTGAGAATTTTTGCGACTTAAACGTCATTTAGCTTTTTCCTTTTAACTGTTTTGGCAATCACGTTCAGCCAATCTCAGACTCTGCACAAACTGACAAACCGATAAACTGACAAACTGACAAACCTCTGATCGAACCTTGCCCACCTTGAGATCGGCAATAACTCTGGCGCAGATTTTTATATATTTTTTCAATTTTTCCTTTGGCATATTTTTTTTTGTTGATATTATTGTTTTCGTTATTTGTTCGTGCCATTCATCGTCTTCCTTTCGCATTTCGATGTTTACCAATTTATGAGTAAATAATAGGAGAACGTACGAGAGTATCTGTTTTCTTTTTTTTTCGTCTTCTCTAGAATTAATATATTTTCTCCTATGTCATCGGTTAATTGGGGTATGGGTGAGGTAAGGGGGCGTTGGCTTAGCCTATACATGGACTGTGCTGAGTTGGGTGCGAAATTTTATAAATGCGCGTGTAACGCAAGAAGGCTTCTACAGTCAGCGTGTTGAACTTGAAAGGTTTGGGAGTCGATCTGGTGTGGAATTCATAGATCCGAATTATTAAGAAGCCACCCTCATACCGACTTCAGATACATAACATATTTAGATACTTGATCGTGTTTAGTGTTCAATTAGCAAAATGACTTTGCGACATTATATCTCCGGATTCTTGTTAGCGATCATAGTGGTGGCAGTGAATAGTTTTCGTAAGTTGCAGCCGATGATCGACATCTGTAGACAAGATTTGGATTTCGTTTTTGTTTTGTTTTGTTTTAGCTGCTGATATACAGCGGTGCCATGCCGGTGACACAGAGTGTATACGAAAAACTGCACAGGAACTCATAAAGATACACTCAACGACAGGTTATCCAGAGGCTGGTTTTCCTATCCTTGAACCATTCGCATTGAAGCGATTCGACATATCTGATGGACGAACGGGTGCATTGAATCTTAAGTTAAGCTTCAGGGATCTTCTTGTCGGCGGATTATCTCGAGTGAATATCGAACGAATGGTGTAAGAAATTTGTGAAATTTCCCCCCAGAAGCTGATGAGATTTGATGAGTTTTCTTTGTAGGGGTTTCACAGCAGATCCTGCAACGAGTAAATTCGAATTGCACGGCAGCCTTCCCAAATTGACCCTAAAAGGAAAATACTCAGCTGATGGTCGTATTCTGATTCTACCAATTCAAGGTGACGGAAATGCTGACATCAACATCATCAAGCCGAAATTCTCTGTGAAATTTAAGCCAAGTTTAAATGTTCAAAATGGTAAAACCTTCCTTGGTATCGACAAATTGAAGATTCTCCTCGAACCGGAAGGGTAAGTTTTAGACTGCTCCATTGGAATGAGGAAGAAGAAAGTTGTGAGGACAGGAAACTGATTTTTAATTAACACATTTCCAGAGTTCAAATCAAACTGACGAATCTGTTCAATGGAGACAAGAGCTTGGGTGATAATTTGAATCAATTCTTGAATGAAAACTGGAATGATGTCTGGACGGAATTGCAGCCGTCGATACATTTGGCAATTGCGGAAATTGTCAAGACTGTGGCGGTGAATGTGTTTAAGAAGTTCCCCTATGAAGAGCTATACCTTGATTAGTATTAAATCGAAGCGATGCAGAATTTAGTTTAGTTTTGTAAGTCTTCATCTCATTGTGTTTGTTTATATATTTTGTTAAGTCTCGTCCATCTTAGGGTTAAATAAAAAATAGGGGCTGTGTTGGATTAAAGAGAATTGACTTTTGTTTTGGTTTGATGGGTGATACATTTCTGGTTAATAATGAGGAATGTGGAGGTACATTTGGGAAGGTTTTCGGACGGTTGGTGTTCCTTTTTTGTTTAGTTTTGAATCCCAGTCGATGATTCGAAATGTAGGGAAGTTTTGGTTATAGTGTTACTTATGCCCGATATGTTTTCGTGTTTAGAAAAAACGTATCGTAAAGGCAAGTTAATGGTAGTCTTCAGTAGTTACCAGACTTTTTGAAGAAGTGCGGAAGTGCTTGTTTATTTTTCATACAACCTGGAGGGTCATGACAAGGAAGAGTGTGCTAATAAGAAACTCTTTCTTACTCGTGTATTTCTTTATCTGAACATGTAGTAGTAAGTTTATTGGGAACCATATTTAACCGGACGCAATGTAACTGAGTGAATATAGGTCTTTGACTGATAGGCCTTGGTTTCGCGTACCCAAGTTGAAGCTCATGCTATGAATAGGAAAGGCAGCAAGATTCATCGAAGCATCTAGAACAGAACTAGAAAAAGCCCCCATGCACCCTTGACAGACTGTTCTCTGGAGTGAGAGACATATTTCTGTGAGACTCTTGAGCGTAGGCAGTGCTCGAAATGATAGCCATTTGATGCACTAGAAATGAGATTTCAGTCAATCATTTCAAAACTGAGTTTGTTGTTTTTACGAAAAGGAAGGAGCTGACTTGTCTGACTCATCTAGTTTTCAAATGCATCACCATCCAATTCTGTGGGTGTCATCCTGGATAACACACTTTGTTGCTGTTTTTAACGGACTCCAAAGAACAATCTCCCTCGAGGGTACACCAGGCTGTGCTCTAGACTCAATGATGAATTTACCTCCACCTGCACTCTCAAAGCCATCTTCCGTTTAAACAGAAGTGGTCTTTGATACAACACGCACTGGAGCTGTGATGACTTTGCGTGTCGACTGTATTTTGATTCCGGTCTTATGAGCGTGACGTCTTATACACTAGAACTCCTGCTGCTGCGAAAATATGTAATCGACTTTCGGTCAGAATCTGAGTCAGGGTCTTTCTGGAGGGCGACAACGTTTGATTTCACTCCTCGCTAGGGCAATTTTCTTCCAAGCGGAGATATACGCAATCTTGATGACAACGAACTACGAACTGCATCGACGGCTGAGCTGGTCTTAGGGCCGCGCTGAATCGGTTTGAGAATGGAAGACATCACGGAATGCAGTAGGAAACATAAATTCATTGTATCTTGCTTAAGTCGCGGGTCACAATGGGAACACAGGAAATGAAATCGCCGATAAACTGGCTAGTCAATGCATAGAGGAGGGTTCCTCAGACACCGAACCTACAAGTGCACTCTTTGCGTTCTCGGTTAGGGCCTGCAGTGAGAATTGGGTTGCCGGTGGGGTTTGCTGCAGATATCACTACTCTAGAGGATGCCAGCAGATCCTACTCGTGATATCTCTAAGAGGTCATAAAAGGAGGGACTATAAACTGCTTAGTAGCTTTTGTTAAATGTGATAATCGTAAGTGATACAACTCTTGCTACAAAAGTGATCGGCCTTCGCTCGCACCAGGATGCCGGTACTTGGCTGTTGTGGTTGTGTAAGTGCGTAATGTTGTGAAACTGCTATCAACCTGATGAACTTGAGGTAAGCAACAATTCAAGTATCCCCTCTAAAGCTTGAGAAAATTGCTGACGTGGATATTGCTGATGTGGGAAGGATGATTTCACAAGGAACCAATGGTGCCTCATCTGCAAAATGTGAAAACAAATAGTCTTATAAGATGAGTCTCAGGTTTATATGCCCGATCTGCAAGAAAGCGATGGTCTGGAATGTACAAACTATTATTGTCCTGATTAGTTCGTCTTAGTTGGACCTAAAGTCTGACAATTTAGGAGTCATTGGTTAAGCTGAAAGCCACGGTTTCAGCATGATCAACGAAATTAGATGTCATTGATCCTGGTTAGCATATGGATTGTGTACTGCATTAGAACCATTTATCATTCGCATCTGTCTTTCATAAGCGTATAGATCTTCATAGACTAAACTCGATAGGATAGTACGTACGTATTATGAATTCCTACTACGATTTATTGGGCGGAGAGTTCTAAACAGTTATATAAACAGAACAGTGACCAATCCTTATTCCATTTTGCTAAGAGCTATTTAGGGTAGCGAGAGATTGCTTGGTATAGAGCATGCACCAACTCCCATCAACCAAGCATACCCGAAGAATGGAACCTTAGCACCGCTTGGCCGATCCAAAAGCAGGAACACCCTCCTAACTGCGCTAATTATCGGCATAAGACGCAAATGAGTAATAACCCAATCCTGCTTTATGGTCCAAGAGCATACACGTTAGCAAAGGTAGATGAATATTATTGACCGTTTTTAATTATTATTTGTTTGGTTCTGTTTGCGTTGACGGAATTTGGGGAATGAGATTTAACGGCGGACTCTACGAGCTGTACAGTAATATTGACCCAGTCAGAGGAATGCAGAGTTGTCGCCTAAGATTGCTAAGACATGTAACCCCGAAAAGTCTTCGAATCAGAAACCGCGCCAATGAAAGAGGCCTATTGGTTGATGCCCAGATCAATCCGGTGCTATGCCCTCGGCAGCAATTGACCGAGAAACTACTGACTGTCTATTAACGTAGATTGGGCAGCAGTGCAACAATAAAGTTTGTAAGATAGTGCTTGCCTTTACTTCCCAGTGGTGACTCCCGGTAAGTAAAAATTTACTCATGCAGTCTAAAATGGCAAGAGCATACTCTTCCAGTAGCAGAATATTGGCCTACGCCACCAGGGAAGAGATTATAAAGATGTGACGCACCAACTAACAGCCTCGATGATCACATTGAGTACGACGTAAGGCATGCATCCAGAATTCCGGATATCCGACTGGGATCAATACGTTGTTGCAGCCAATAATCAAAAACAAAGCACGAGAATGTGCGATCGAAAGTATTTAGACTTTGTACTCCAGAAACAGCGTACGGAAGTTTCACCAACAGGAAAAAGAACGTGTCAAGGCAATAAGACCTTGTAGTAGAGTTACCGTCGTTGCTGCGAATGCGGAAAAACCTTTGCTGCAGCCTGTGTCAAGGCAAAGAAGATTAATATCCCGCTGTAAGGCAGATTAGACCTTGAAACCTAAATCCAACAAAGCTGTTGGCCCTGACAGCTTAACGGCCAATATATTCAAAGCTACTAGAAATGACTTCGTGGAGAGCATACACCAACTTATTTCTCAGATCTGGTCAGAAGGAATGGAATTTCAGTATTCTTTTCCCGATCTACAAACACGGAGACCATCTCAGCTGCACCAACTTTAATCACTTTTCCGCGTACGTCCACGTCTGTAAATACAGACCAGCTGTTTTGGCACATAGTGAAACACAGGTAGATCACCACCTATACCTATCAGATCACACTAACCTGAAGCTGCCTGACTACGAACTAGGGCCATTATTCTTTTCTAACCGCGTTCTCCCCATTTATGTGATATATCTTACCAAACTTCACCACACTGTAACCGCTATTCAAATCCGGAATTTAACTTCAGGTCATTTAAATTCCATCTCCGTAAGAAAATTATCCACTACTAGTATTGCCTTATTTATAGAAGCCCCAAACTGGATAGCAATTCGACCTTTAACGAGTTTGATGCGCATACAAAGAATTGTATTCCTGTATCCTCAATCCTCATACTGAAATCATTATTGCGGGCGATTTCAATACACACAAATCTGGGTGGCATCGACACACATTTACAGCTTGTAAATGAGCCCACACGTATACCAGACGTAGATCCGCCAACATTCTGGACTTGTTTTTAACTTCTCATCCAGATAAGAACAAGGTCGCTGTGTTATCCCCTCAAGGCTCGTCGGACCACTTTACACATCAGCTAATTTCACGTATACCGACTACACAGTTAGAGAAAAGATTCCTAAAACAATACGGCAATACTGGAAATCCAATTGGAACGGATTTGACACCTTCTTTAGGAATTTTAACTGGTAGTTGTGTTTCCTCGATAACGACGTGAATGCCGCTGCTGATATGATCACAGACACTATTCTCTTTGGAATGAGATCCTTCATCCCTCATCAAACTAAAAGAAAAATCGTGGTACGACTCGAGATGTAAAGAGGCTGTCAGGGTCAGAGAAGTGTTGTAAAAGACCGAACATACAGCGGAAAACCATGTAGTAAGAATTGTTGGTCGTTCGTCAAAGACATTAGAAATTCTGCCTCATCCTCCATCCCAACGTTTATTTACAATGACATTCCACCTGTCAGCACCTTGGACAAGGCCATTCTGCTTGGTGCACACTTTGCGATCAGCTCAACACATCCAGATTGTGCTTTGTTTGTCCCCGCCTACACTTGAGTGCGTTGAATCTTCTGTGAGACGAACCCACTTTCGCACTCGTGTAGCAGCAAGAGAACTCAAAGATCTTAACATTCACAAATTCGCTGGTCCAGATGGTATAGCTCACCTTCTTCTGAAAAGGTGTTTTTCCTCATTAGCAAGACCACTGCGTAAGCTTCTCATCAATCCTACTCCTTAGGACTATTTCCGAGCAAATGGAAAATAGCATTTGTCCAGCCCACCGTAAAAAAGCAAATCTTTTCCTCCCTCCTCCCAAAGACCCATTTCACGAACGTCCCTTCTTTCCAAGGTCATGGAAACGCTGATAAATCGTCAGCTCATGAAATATCTCGAAACACGAAAACTTCTCAATGACCGGCAGTATGATTATCGTAGCAACAGGTCCACTGGTGATTTGATGGCATGTCTTATCGAAAAGTGGAACCAAAGTGTACATCAATCTGGCGAAAGCAAAATAGTTGCACTTGATATTTCTAAGGCATTTGACAGAGTTTGGCATCAGGCTCTTTTTTGGGCAATGCGTGCATTTGGGATCGACGACTCTCTTCTTCAATAGATTAGAAACTAACACTCGGAACGTTCAATTCAGATTGTTTTGGATGATTTCAAGTCTGATATTCACAAAATAAATGCTGGTGTACCCCAGGGCTCAGTTCTGTCTCCGACACTCTTTTTAATTTTTATTTATGATCTCTTGCCTTTTAACTCTAATCCAATATATTCCTTTGCTGCTGACAGGCAACGTGTGCTAAGCTCATTAAATTTCGATATCAACATCATAACCAATTGGGGTTATGGGTCAACAGAGTGGAATTTAATGCTTCCAAAACACAATGCTGTCTGCTGTCGTTAAAGCGAAATTTAAACACCCAGCCATTGTCCATGAATGGCACTTGCATCGCCGAAACTGAAAAACTTTCCATTCACGGTATGTGTGTCAATGGCAACTTACGTGAGAATGACCACACATTCGATATCGCCAAAAATGCTGCGAAATGTCTAGGTTTCCTCAAACGATGTAAGAAATACTTTTCTCCTTCTAAGCTGGCATCAATATATAAGGCATTCATGCACCAAAAATTGGAGTACAATGCACACATCTGGTTAGGTGCGCCTAAAACATCTTTGCACCAGCTAGATAGGAATCAAAACCATGCTATAAAACTCATAGGTGATGCTAATATCACTCAGTCAATGGACACTCTTCAACACCGACGAAATTTCTCATGTTTCACCTTGTTCTATCGCTACTTCCACCATAAAAATCGCATTCCACCCCTTCAAATCTTCAACCGTAATACTCGTCTTGCTATTAATGCTCATCAGTCTACCCTCAAGCCCACTTTCGGACGTACTCTAAAATATCGTGATTCGTTCCTAAGCCGCACTACTCACTTATGGAATGCCCTACAGAGCTCTCCATTTCTTAGTCGTTATAACTTGCAAACATTTAAGACCAATGTACCTCAGTTCTTCTCCTCTCTAAGTTTTGTTCGCCCGTGCTGTGTTCAAACCTTTTAAGCGTATTCAAATCCCTTGTGCGCGCACTAATTATAAAAAAAAACTGCCAAAATGGGTTTAGCGGTAAATCAAGATAAAACCAAGTATATGCTGTCAACAAGAAGGGACATACAACAACGACGAATTGGGCAGAAAACTATATAACTAGTTGACAACTATAATTTCGAGGTAGTAAGGAGCTTAGTCTATCTTGGCTCTGCTATAAATTCTGTCAATAATACCTCAGCAGAAATAAAACGAAGAATCAATCTTGCCAGTTGCCAATCGCTGTTTCCTTGGGCTAAGAAGCCAATTGTGTAGTAAGGCTCTATTCCGAAAAACTAAGGGGACTCTATATAAGATCTTGATCATCCCAGCTTTATTTTATGACGCTGAATCATGGAATCTAACGGAGAAGAAAATTCAATGACGAACTATACGATATGTAAGCCACATCGATTAGCCAGAGATGGCTAGGACATGTAGAATGATGTAGAATGCTCCGGTATTCGAACCTAACCCTGAGGGATAACGCAATAGAGGATGACCTTACCTTATTTGGCACGCACAAGTAGAAGGGGACCTCAACCAACTTGTAGTTCGCAGCTGAGGCCCAGGCCACCTTAGTAAGTAAGAAGTCAATAAAACGCTTTTCTGTTTTTTAATTCTGATCAAAATCACTCGAGCGAAATTTAAAAAAATTTCAATCGACCTACCAAAATCACTCGAGCGAAATTTAAAAAAATTTCAATCGACCTACCAGTTCATATCGGCATTAAGTTATTTGTATAAATTTTTCATCGAGAGCAGTTTGTTATTAAAGATTAAAAAAATTAAAATTCTCTGTTTAAAATGGCTGACAATAAAGTTGAAAGTACTCCAAAAGTGGTCGATACCAAACAAGAGCGCAGACTTATTAAGCAAGACAGTGAAAGCGATGAGTACTCTTCCTGTGACGATGCCAATAAAAAAGAAGCAGTCACCACAGAGGAGGTAATATAAACTTTTGTTTAAATTTACATTTAATAGAAATATTGTTCTACAATATAATATTCTCTTCAGGCTCTAGAAGCGGAGCCGGATGATCGAAGTCACACTAATAGATTTCAAAGACGACGGTTACAGCGAAGACTTAGAAGCCGTTCACGTCGAAGTAAGTCGCGTCGACGATCTCGCTCTAAAAGAAGGCGCCGCTAGGAAAACAGCCAACAAAATTTTTGTCTTAAAATCATTTGGAAACAATAAATATATTAGTTATTAAATTCAGGAAGGTCTTTGAAAATCTGCAGGGAGCTTAAAAATGTATTCCGATGAACTATCGCCATTACATATGTCACGTGTGTGTATATAAAATAATGCCGCATTCTATTTGACGATTCTTGATTTCTTTACGAGAACTCCACGCTTCAAAAGTCAACTAACTAGCAAAACTGAAGTTTGCATATTCAAACAATAGTTACGAATAGCTGCATTGTTATTTGCATAAACGTCGTTTTATTTGAGAGCTCTAAAATCGGCGTCATCTGGCCTTAAATGCAAGTATCCAGTATCGAAAAAGGCCAACGACTCGTTGTAGCATTTATAGATTCCTGGAATTATTGTGCTCTACCATCTAATTGCCATTAAAGATATCTTGCTTGAAAAAGATTGCACTGCGCAATAAGGCGTCAGGGGAAATACCAAAGCCATAAGCTTAGCAAGGAAATGTCAGTGTTTAAGTGGTAAATAGACTATTTCCAGCAAAAATCAGGTTCGGCTTTGTAATAATTAATACTTCAGCAGAGGAGCGATTTATTACTGTTTAATGAAGTACACATTTATGTCCGCAATTAAATTTTATGAAATATTTGCGGCGTTGCAAAAAGGTATTTCATTATACCTTCATCTGTTAAAGTCGAAGTTTAATTACCATAAAGCCTAATTGAAGAGCTCTGATGTTCTGAATTAAAAAATCGTTGTTTTGCATTGTAAAGCAATATACAAAGTATCTGAAAAATACGAAATGGACACTTAAAAAGACTCAAATGGGGTGCGATGCTCTCATTTGTTTTTATTTAAACATAAGGAAGCAATTAAGCTGGACTCCATTCAAAAAACAATCATTATTCATTTAATTGGGAGTTCCAGAGGGCAGAGGTGTCCTAGACCCACGCGGTCCGAAGGCCAGGTTAGTAGGGTTAGTTGACCCTGATCGTGGAAATATTACCGCGTCAGCCCAGTTAGGCGAACTTCAGATCATATATCCGAGCAGTTAAAACACAATACGAGCGATTCGGCGTAGGAATTCCCAGGTTGTTGTTGACGGTGATTTGAGCTAGTTCGACATGGTCGGATCTCAGATTATGGGAGAGTTGTCAGCATCCAGCCACGTTGTCGAAACAGAGATGGTTACAGGAGAATTTAGTACCATCGTAGTGGGTTACTGCCCCTATACACTGAACTAACTTGCCCTCCATCTTAGAGGGTATATGGTTGCGTTAACTGCTTGACCACGTGAAACCCTGAATGTTGCAAAGCGTCACAAAGCCTGGGTGTATGGATGACCTCACTGCTGATGAAACAAAAAAATAAAAAAAATGATAACGGCTTACAGGCCTCTAACAGACCGCATATAGCTGAGCAATTAGCAGAGATTCTAGACTGCCCCACAATAAATATCACTGCTATCCCAAAAATGGCGATAGCAAGGACCAGGCACATTTTCACATGTAATATTAATTTTTAGAAAGAGTAAATCAGCGACTATTTTGATGTGGATTCTGATCAGAAGAAGACCTAGGAAAGAATTATTAAGCTTCAGACATCCAAGAGAATGTCTGATTACAATCTGCTTCAAGGCTAAGACCTTGTGTATTTCACGTTTATAATGCATCGTTTTTCTATCCAGTATAGCAGCTCCATCCGCCACAATTGGTGACTGCGGCGTGATCGCTGAAGCCTTCAATCGAAAGCCATATTGCAAACCAAGGGTACCGCTCCGAGCTATCACAGAAATACGTCACACCAGTCCAGAATCAAAGCGCATAGGAGTCGATTATCAAAGTTGCAGTACGCACTATTTGCACTATTTTGGCACAAAAAACCCAAATTTGGTTCGCGATAAATGATAATTGAGGCAGAGTTCGACAGATCCAATATAATCAGAGACTCAGTTAAATTCAGCACAGTTGTGGGCGCGATTGAGTCGCAAATACTCACGCACGTGTCCAACGCCATCCTAAGCTCACCCGCAACGCAAAGAATACCCTGGTTGCAAAGGTTGCCACCCAATGTTCGCGCTATTGCTATTCTACAAGCATCCAGTGAAGAGCTATGTTATGTTAAAACCAAATCATGGAGGTCGGTGAATTTCAACATGTAAACATTACACAGCGGGAGCAAAGAGTCAAACTTGATTGCAGACAATAATTCATCATTAGCACAGCAAGTGCAGGAAGTTAGTAATCAGCTACGTCAGCTAATGAAAATAACACGAAGCAACTACAACCATTGTACCCGAAACAGAAGTCAACGAATTATTCGCATTCACGTGAACTAGTGGACATGTGCTGGTATCACAAAAGGTTCGGCTCAAATGCAAAAAAAGTGTCGTTAGCCATGCTCTTTTAAAACATCAAACAAACTGAGACGTGGAACAAATGTCAAAGCAAGTAAATAACGCGGTGGTCAACGGGTATGCAGATTAGTTGTTTACGACTCCCAAATTCAATTTGTGCGGAAGTTCAGCAGATAATCAGATCCCAAAGACACCAAATACATTGCAACATATTGAAACGAAAGGTCAACATGTGTTTGCTCGCCCCCGTCGTCTCAACCATGAAAAATTAAAAGCCGCAGAAGAGGAGTTTCGTTTTCTGCTGGAGAAAGGAATCTGCGAGACGTATATGAGCAACTGGGCAACTCCGCTACTCATGAAGAAGTAAGCGAAAGGCGAATGCCTACCATGCAGTAAGTACCACGCGTTGAACGCCGTCATAAAACCCGACACATATCCAATATCGTATATCCAGGATTTTTTTTTTAATATCAGGTACAGACGCCCGGAATTTTCGATGATTTATTTACAAAGGACATTTCATCAAATACCTGTGAAGCCTTCCAACGTTCCGAAGACAGCAATCACGAGACCATTTGGAAGCTTTGAGTTTGTATACATGATCTTGCAGCGCTACAAGCACGAAGTTATTGGCGGTTTGGAAAACTTTGCATTCCCTTACGTCGACGATATCTGCATTGACTGACGAGAATAGGAGGAATACGCCCAACATCTTCTCCAGTTATTTGAACGTTTGAAAGATTCATGCAGTCAACAGCAAGGGATTCAAGAAGCTCGCTTTTGTGAGTACAAGAAACCAACAATGGCAATTGAACTGAAGAGATTCCCCGCTTCGATCAACTTCTACAAGAAGACCGACGAAGAGTGGACGAATGCAGCTGAGGAAGAATTTGAGAGTTGCAAAACCGACATGGCAAATGCAGCGCTACATCCAACAAATGAATGAGAATGAATGTCTTTCGGGCGCGGTTGGGATTCGAACACTGAACCTTCCGATTTGGAAGCCAGTTCACTACCATTTGAGCCACGGCCACCAATGCTTCGCACGTAGCAATTGGCGCCCGAGCAACTAGGTTTTTCTCCTGGAAACTGACGGAATTTCAACAACGATATAGCGTATACTACCGCGAATTATTTGCACTTTATTAAGCACATTAGGAACATGATCGAGGGAAGACCGTTCTCTAATATATACTGACCACAAGCCTCTGGTATTTGCATTCAACCAAAACCTATAAAAAGCGTCACGGAGACAGCTAAGGCAGCTAGATTTTGTTGGCAGTTTAGAACCGACATATGGTACATCAAATGGAAATGTCGAAATCTGCAGTAGTGCCTAGATAGATGGTTCGACTATAGCCAAAGAGCTGAATGAATGTAACTTTCACTCACTGTCACTAATAATCAAACCTTTTTCAATTTCAGGGTGCCACTCTTCCACGATGTAAGTTCTGCTTGTATCCGCTCTATCGTACCACCATCCCTACGGTTACGCATCATGGACAGCTACATTGTTTGTCTCATCGACTTCGTTGCGGAGGTGAAATGTAACATAGTTAGCAGGTGGTTTCAACAACTCAACATCCACAAAGGGAATAACAGTTTCCAGATCAAAAAACCGTCAACCAGATTGATTACATTGCAATCGATGCAAGGCATAACTCAAGTATTTTAAATGTGTTAACGCTCTGAGTAGAAAATTTCGACCAGCATAACTATCTTTCAGTGGCCTAGACGCATCGCAAGGAAGCGATGTCGACGTACTTCACTTGATTTCTCCTACTAGAGCTTTCTCTGATCGAGTCTTCGAGAACATTTTTTAAGGATCCCTATGCTGTTAATATCAAACGCAGATAACAAGTTGTGGCATTGTCGGTAAGCCATCAAAGGCCAGAATGAAATCCTCTATTTGACGAAGAGTGCCGGAAAGTACAGACCTCGGAACAATGGGAATACAAGGCTGGATTACAAGAAATGTACGGGAACAAATGAACAGTGAAGAGGACGAACATTGTGCAGTCTGGCAAAGTGAACTATTCAACAAGGACGATGATCATTTCTTCAATATCTCAGTTGACTCCAAATGGGTAGCGATATCGCAGACACCGAGAGATTTGACGTTAATCAATAGTTTTGACGAACATCACCGATTATATACCTATATGTAGGAAGACCTCGTATGGGTGGCTTGTCCAAGTAAAACGATCTCAAACAACTTCGGGTACCTAAATGGAGGGGCTCTACACATATGTCGATTGTGTGGAAGGTTCTTCAATTGGTGCAACCTGTAACCTATATCTACAATTTTATTTACAAGGCCGATAGTATTGACTTCTTTGCTTTAATGTGTTGATGTAGTTTTGTCATTAACAGAGTAATCTATCCGAAGATAGGTATCGGCTCTATAAACAACCGATTTTCAAGTAAATTTTTTATCTGAATGGTTTCTTAAAGTGAAAGTGCGGTGATTTGCTCACCATAAATCTATGCGGTACTGGCCTCGGATTTCGATTTGAAAAGGGAGCAGTTCGTGAGAAGCAAGTCCTTCTGATATTATGCACAGGTAAACCAATTTAATTATTCAAATCGAATGCTACACATTTCTCCCACGTTTCTACCTTTTTGGACAGATTTTTCTTTACACTTCTCATACAACAAATCTCGAAATTTAGTTTTCACTTTCCTGTCACAAAATACTGCGGAGTTTTCGTGCCACGGTAACGTATGATATCGTCATCACACTTTACTTGGTGGATCGGCTCTTTTTAAAATGATGTCAGGAGTTGTGTTTCACAGTTCGGAAAAATGGCTGAAAGAATTACGACTCTTATTGCAAGTTGCTTAATATGCAAAAGGCGGAAAAGACAAAAGTCATTTCGGCCTCTGGGAACGCTATGGAACCCTTCTTCCCAATCGATAAAGAAGATACGCATTCCGTAAAGTTATAATCGCGTCGGTTGTCAACCTACCTTTTATAAAACCATATTGACTGGCATTGAGTTTTATAATATTGCGGTATCGACTGTCCCTGTAGTATGAACATGGCATGCAACATTATTTTCGTCGATCGGTAATTGTTGTAATTTCTCGTGACGGCTTTGCCTTTACACAGTGAAGCCAGACAGCTTTTCCTCCATGGGATGGACATTTGATCATTAGGTGAATTCAACCGCGATCCATTTAAATTTAAGATTTCCGATTGTCGCTTATATTTTGGAGGGTATACGACCCGGCCCGATTCATTCTTTTTGTTGCTACGCTGATTTCATCTTCCGCAAAATCTATAGTTTCCTCTTCGGTGCTGACAGGGAAAGAAACAGTATTGTTCGACAGTTATTCGTAAAGTAACTCGTTAAAGAACTATTTTGATCTATTTCGTTGTTCCCTATTAGTTGATGTCCCTGCTTTTGCTGCACTTTTTACTTTCTGCCGGAACAGAGCACTTTGACAAAGAACTAATCCATTGTACTCCTTGTATATTCCTTTTAATCAAATATCTCAGTATTTCATAAATAGTGGTATACGATGTCGTCACTGCGCAGGATATTGTGTCAATTTACCTAGCACACAAAGGTGTTTAGCAAAAATGTAGTACCCAGGAAAGTTACTGACTTTTAGAGACGGCGGGAGGCATTCGTTTTGCCTACTGACAATCATTCGTTCCATTTGCAGTTATGCTCATATGAAATTCAACTGGCAATGAAAATCCTAACCGTGAACGCAGACAGTCCTAACGCAGGTTCGGTTCCTCGAAAAATTTCCTCTGACCCTTGCCTAGAATGGTCATCAGCGATATCCTGTGATTCCATGGTACCCCAGGACCATAATAAGGCTCAATGCATTAAACCTTCAAACTACGTCCGAAGAAGTCTTGAACTAGCTTGAAAGTAGTGAGATGCTTCAACTTATGCATTAAACGCAGCTTGACTGTCTCCATAGATGCAGATACTTAACTCTTCTACCATTTCTTCACAATACAGTTCATTGCCATCAGGATTATGCATTTCCCTACTTAGAACACAGACACAAGTTTTCCTAACGAGGAGTGGAATCTAATTTTGTCGTCTTAGACATAGACATCAGCGTCACATCCTTAATTGATTTTGAGCCATCCGTGTAGACTGGACCATATTCCTTTTCTGGCTCAATGTTTTCCATTCAACGATCTACACAGGTAACAAATCACTTTTTCTCAGTCTTCAAATGTTTGAGTGAGCACTTCTCCTTCACTATAGTCCGATGCCTCGGTTTGCACCACAAACGCTCGCTCAAAATCCGCCAGAATCGGGGCGGTCACCAGACCCCAAACATCCCGCAGGCCAAATGAACTTACTTCAGGTCGGTCAATGTCTTTACCAAATCAGCGAAGTTTTGTATAAATCTTATTGACCAGGAAATTATGTCGAAAAAACTTTTAACCTCATTTACGAGCACATTCTTTCGTGCTCTTCGCTTACCTCGAGGCCTGCCGCGGTGAACCTCCTAAAGGCCTCTTCCCATATTGTCTGATGTTGGCAGCAATTGTAAATGACGGTTGAAAAAAATATTATGACGCCGATGTGCTTGAAGTGTGTAAAAGCAATTCGATCATATTTGTTTCATTGCCATTACCAATCGAGATACTCGTACCCATGCGAGCATTCGCTGTTTTGGAAATCCGATATTACTCACCATCTAAGTGCACTTACAGTTTTCGACGATTTTCCACATAACCTGCCCTAGGTGATGTTTAAAACCTAGACGACTGCCAATTGCAATTCCAAGGTAAGAAACAATTTCATGCCCTCTAACTCGAATCGTTATTGCTTTGCGAATTTTCCAACTTGATCATCACATGCTTACCGTTGTTAGTTAAGAAGCGACCTGCAGTTGCGATTGATTCGTATTTTTAGAGTTAGACTTCTTCCAGCATTTTTGCTACAACCACAGCGGAAATGTCATCTGCAAATCCGATCATTGACGCTTAGCTTGGAATCTGTAGGTGTAAAATTTCATTGTACTAGTACATAGTGCTCCATAGTAGGGGGCCTAAAATCGAGCCTTGTGGCACATCGCCAGTAACTTCATACGCTATAGCTCTTCATCTGTTCGATAAAGACAACTCATAATCCATTTCTAGTTTGCCATGCTTAACGCGTTCTTTACGCCCAGGTTAATGATAGCACAATATTTATTTGTGTCCGCTTTCTAGCGCCTGCCCTGTATTGCCTTTCGACCTCTAGGTATTATCACATTAATTCCGTCCACTGAAAACCGTATTGGCGTTCCAATAAACCCCCTGTTGTTACAATTATTTGCAAGACTCTATTGTAAATGATCCGCTGAAGGATTTTTTCATTCTTGTCAAGCAAGCAAATAGGGCGATGAAACGAAGAAACATTTTGGTTTCCTTTCCCTTTTGGCAAAAGTAATAGCCGCTTACACTTCACGAATCAGTAAAAAATGCCGTCTTGAAGACATGCATTAAATATGACATTTCGGCAAATGAGTCCGATAGTGTTTTAATAGCGATCTTTAAGACCTTATTTGGAACATCATCCAGTGCCGGTGATTTTTTGTCTCACACCTTTTTACATGTTTTGAGCAATTCTTTTCGTGTAATCATAGATAGGGGGCACTTTCGTGATAAATTTGACCAACCAGTGCCCTACTTTCTTGGCGAGGAAATACGATCGCTACAATTTTTTTTTGTAACATCATCGGATATGTTTCCGATTGTATGTGGGGCCTTTCAGCCTCATTTGATAAGCATAAGACATGATCAGATCGTTCACAAAGATCTCTAAAGAAAAGGCGCTTTTAGTCGGGTTTTTGCTTCTACATATGCACTGTGTGTACCTAGCACCTGCTGGTCATCGTCATCCTGAGTCCGGGAGCACTGGTAAGTTCTTCTCGTTCAGTGGCATATCGATATCAGTTCTGCGATTTTGGTGATCCACCAGTACGCAGGTGGTCCTGTTTCCTCTTTCCCAGCCTAGACATTGACGAGTCACATGCATTGACCTGGGTTAAAGAATCCGCTGCGGTTCTGGCTTCAATTATCGCCTCGCTAGCGATGAAGTTTAGAAGATATTCATCTGTGGTATTAATATTCCTTCTAAACTATTTGAGTGTTGTCCGGTTATCGCGTATTGCTGAGCTGTTGCAGACAGTAAACATTGTAGCATTATGATCTTTATGCGTATAATGATCACTCACGCGCCAGTTATTATCTCTCAGCAGGGCACTGCTTGCAGAAATGATATCGATCATAGAACCTGATCTTAATGTGCTAAACGTATTTGTAGCTCCAATGTTAGATAAAACTAAATCCAAACGGGAAAGTGCTTCAAGACCCAGTGCCAACCCAATACGATTTGTATATGGACTGTCTCATTCTGATGCACAAGCACTAAAATCGCCTGCGATTAGCTAAGGCTACAAGTCCGTCCAATATCATTTTGAACCTTTTGATAATAGCGGTAGGTCGTATATAACAAATAGGACGCACAAAATAATACTCACGAACAGTTTGTTCTAGAACCTCTTGAGCTGCTTCACAATGACGTTAGATTTACCTGCTGGATATTCACATATTTTTGGATAGAACTACAATAGTTTCGAGTGCGTTTTTATATTCTGGATATCTCCTGCTGCCGGTTATACATATCTTTGTCCAGATTCAGAGCAAGCAATTCGATCTAGCTTTGCAGTCTTTTGATTTGTGACAATTTTCTCCAGCGAAGCATCTATAGCATCATTTCAACACTGTTTTTTTCTATTATTCGACAAGAAACCCAGCCAATTCGCATTTTCCTGATTTTTAACAACTTGCTTGCGATTTCCGCGGAAAGGCGGAAGTTTTTCGGATTCGGCTCACACTCGTCCCTACTTCTTGAAGCATAGGATCCGTCTTTATTTACCGGAACATGTCCGCATATGATAGATCTCCAGTCTTCGTAAACCCTGTCCACATTGTGTTATTTTGGGTGATTTTTTTTTGCTTTTTGGTTTTTTGATTTTTGACAGCTCACGCGTGAT
This sequence comes from Volucella bombylans, assembly GCA_949129095.1. Taxonomy (NCBI): domain Eukaryota; kingdom Metazoa; phylum Arthropoda; class Insecta; order Diptera; family Syrphidae; genus Volucella; species Volucella bombylans. The sequence goes on along the minus strand of OX422140.1, from coordinate 332,341,521 downwards.
TCGTGACATGTAAATATTTAAGTAAAACATGCTCAGTTAGCACTGCTATTGCATAATGGAAAGACTTACACCCGAACAACGCTTACAAATTATTGAATTTTATTACCAAAATTCGAGTTCTGTGAAAAATGTTTTTCGGGCACTTCGACCATTTTGACCAAGCAGTTCAAGCCATAGTGACCAAATTTCGTACCAATCTCACGGTATTGGACATCAAGCCACCTACCCGTATGCGTAGAGTGCATACAGAGGAAAATATTGTTACTGTATCCGCCAGTGTTAATGAAGACTGTGATTTGTCCTTTTGGCGCGATTTGCAGCAGTTAGGATTGTGTTACTCGACTACGCGGATGTAGCTCGTGCAGAGCGTCGAATTTTCGGTGAGTGGGCCTTAGAAACGCTGGAGGAAGATCCGCTTTTATATCGAAAAATTCTCTCCAGCGACGAAGCCAATTTCTGGTTGAATGGATATGTCAATAAGCAAAACTGCCCTATTTGGTCCGATGAGCAACCTCAGGTGCGGTTTATGGTCCGGCGGAATCATTGGCCCGTATTTTCTCAAATATAACCATGGGAACAATGGCTCCCGCTGTCGTTCAATGATTTCAAACTTTTTTTTTGCCACAATGCACAAACTGAACCTGATCAACATGTCGTTCCAGCAAGACGGCGCTACATGCCACACAGCACGGGAATCGACGGACCAATTGAGAAATGAATTCGGTGAGCAGTTTATCTCCCATTTTGGACTGGTGAATTGACCGGCTAGATCGCGCGATTTGACGCCTTTAGACTATTTTTTATGGGGATATGTCAAATCACTTATCTATGCCGATAATCCGGCGTCAATCGCAGCCTTGCAAAACAGCATTGCACGTGATATTAACGATATAGCATCCAAAATGCTCGAAAAAGTGATTCAAAGTGGGACTCTCCGTATGGACCACTTAAAATGTAGTCGTGGTCCACATTTACATGAAATAATTTTTAAAAAGTAAATGGCAAGCATAGTAGAACCAAACGCTTAAAGATTGTTTAGTCTTTTCGTCATTAACTCAAGAATTGGTAAACAAGTAACTTAAATAATTGGACTTGGTAGCATTGCTTCAGGAGCTTACTTACAAGTTTCACATAAATCTTTAAAGAACGATGCTGAAAAATCACCATTTACTACCTGAATGGTATCGTTTTAAATTTTAAGAGCCCAAGATTGGTTAAGGCCACAACTGTCCGGCCTCTCGAGAAACCGAGCAAAGTTTTTGGACAGCTCTTGCATTCATTATCAAAGTTGCTCCACATATCTTGCACATTTAACTCTTCCTCTGCGAATATGGTATTTTGGAAACATTCGTGTCAATTAAGCGCCCAGAGCTGACCTCTTACCTTATTTAAGTTATGCCAGATTACTTGCTCGACTGATGACGGCTTTCATTGGATTTTCTCTGGTCTCTTCATGAAAAATTATGTCTCCAAGAGTCGGTGTTAACTTGCTAGTAGTTCACCTAATATCACATTTGAACAATCAGATTCTCCGACGTGTGCTATTAAATCTCCACATATGAAAATATGTCTTTCGTGCTGTTCTATTACAAAGCTCATCGACATTGCCCACAAATATTTCTACTTTTGATTGCTCATTGCTTACTTGAGAATGGATCTTAGACGTAAATAATACCAATCGAGTCAGCTATCAAGGTGACGGCAACTCCATGCTAATGTTTTTTTCCGCTCCTTAATAATTCGCTCTCATTTGCAAGTCAACTAGCTGGCCTTGTTGTCGACATTTCGCCGCTTAGTTCCCTGAACGCATATTATATCAGTTCCAGCTTTCTTTCTTGAAGACATCATATTGCTCGCCTGCGGAACTTGCCGGAGATATTTCCGGTAAAAACTGTATCGGTTTTTTATGCTTTGGTCAAAAACAAACCCATTTGGTTTCACATTTTCCAAAACTATTACGACATGATATTACAAAATTCTCAATTATCTGACGCAAATTTGTGTGGCACGTGGCACCACTCAAAACAAGGTAAACTGTGTAAACAATTCGCACAAAGTGGGCCCCAACAATTTGTAAAACAAAAAAAAATCAAATATCATAATCACTAACAAATTACGAGCGTAAGATAATTGTTACGCAGCCTCTTCTCCAACCTCTTTCCAAAGTAACCAAACCAGTTTTTGTAACACGTTTTTGGGCAAGAAACATCAGAAAACAAAAGTATTTTTCCCCAAAATTCGTACGATGACAGAATGTATCTGCGGGCAACGATGATATACATAATTCAAGTTCAAGTTTAGGGCTATCGTAAACACGGGTAAAGAACGTGTGCCCGAAACGTTTTTTACTTGAGTCAGCAGATAAATTTGTTCAGTTACATGGCAGTTATGCTGGCGAATGATTGGCGTGTCGGTCGCACATATTCCAACACCGATTGTTTGCTTGCGGGAATTTATTTTCGAGATTATTTCGTCGATTCAAGTTAATTTATTTAGCAGAAAAGGTAAGTTGTGATTTTCGCTTTTGTTGTGCTTTTGGGTTCTTTTTTTTCTAATATTTTCGCATGTGTTTAGAAACGCCCCGTCAAGGATAGTGTCATGCATGCACTTACTCGTAGACGGAGTGATTCTTATGTAAGGCTAAATGTACTCGTATTTTGGTTTCTAAAATTCAGGGAAAAAAAACGACGGACATATTTGTTATTCCATCATGATGGCGATGTCATGTTCGTGAATGATGACATTTAGAATAAAAATATATGGGTCAGCCTTAAGCCTGGTTCAGGAAGAGGATGATTTCGTATCCAAAATCATAATGAACGACAAAGCCACTTAAGTGGTTCTGAATATGTGAATAAACAAAATTTCCAATTCTGGAGCACGAAGAATCCACATGTAATGCGGCATGCGGCAGTGGAAACGTAATTGGCTCTTATTTTTTTTGAGGATGCCGACGGCAGCACAGTAACCGTAACTGGTGAGCGCTACAGACTGATGTTAAAAGAGCTTTTTTTGCTGCAAGTTACTCACACAGCTCGGGCAACGATAGAGGATTTGAATCATCGATTTTCAAGCCGTGTGATCTCTCGTTTTGATGATTTAAACTGACAGGCGCCATATCTTCCTTTCGAACTCTTCGAAATGTCGCGTTTATCATAATAAACAACAAACCTCTCAAGCCAACATTGAAGAGAAATCACCAATTTGGAGCCAGATATTTTGCGTGCAACAATTCAAAATGCCGTAACCCGAGCACAAATGTTCATCAACTCGGCAAGTGATCATTTGACCGATATCATTTTTTCATAATAATGTCATCAATTTCACAGCTTTTGACAGACTTTTCGTGAAAACAGGGCCCAATTTGTTTTCACTTCACATTATGACATTACTTTTGCCCCACCTTACACATCGCTTTTAGCACATTTATTACCTTGCTTGACAAACCAATATTGTACAGCTTATAAAAAAGAGCTCAATTAAATCAAAATCTGCACGGAAAACGAACAGCTTTTTTTGGTTCTGTTTCAAAATCTCGGCAATGTTGGTAAGGGTAAAAATGTGATACAGTGTTGAGTAGTGCTTCCTTCACTTAAGATCTTGTTGTTTGTTAGCCATTGCGAAGCCTATTAAAAATCATAGCAGCAAATAGTTTTGCCGAAGTATTTAGAAAAGAAATGCCTTGTAGTTAACTGGGTTAGGTAACTCGCCTTTTTATGCACTGGGTAGATAATCGCTATTTTAAAGCTTCCTGGAACTCTATTAAACCCCTTTCTAAGAACAGTGAAATTCAGTAGAGCTGTTCTTGTAAAATTCGAATGGAATCCGGTTATAACCTGGAGATTTTCTCACTTTAGATGAATCGACTACTCTTTTAACTTCAAAAAGGGTAAATGGTGCTGGTCCAGTGAGCATTGCGGCAGCGAATTGCTCATAATACTCCCTCAGCTCTAACGCTTATAAAGCCGACGAAAGCTAATATGATTTCCATTTACCATTTAACTGATTTTCAAAAGTCTGCCGAAGATCTAGAAGAGTTAAGAACTGCAATGATTTGCTGATTAAAAAGCTTCCTTTTTTCGGTTTGCCTCCATCCTTGGAACGGATAGCATTATGTATCCTTAAGCACTTTAGTAGGGCAAATGATCTATTTCTCACCTTCAGGTAGTCAAAATGGAACGATTTCTGCCTACTGACTACAACACGACTTCCATTGACGTTCGACGGCACAGATCTTTTAACAATTTGAGTTAGGTCTTCGATATGTGGAGCAGTATTATTTTGGGAAGCGATAAGAAGCGAAACTATTTTGCGCAAACAATTTCTGGTGACATATGGTCGGAAAATGTATTTTGAGGGCATCATTGCTGCAGACGTAGTCTTTCCATTTTCTAAGAACCAACTGCAACTCTACTAGTCGTTGTCCATGTTCATCTTAGCAGGCTTCCATTTGTACTTATTTTTTAAAAACTTTCGAACGCCATTCCTGCAATAAAATCTGTCCATTTCCGCAATCTCACGTTACTCGTGGAATTACTTCTTTTTTTACGAGAAGCCAATGTAAAGGGTTTTCCAATAGGGACTTGACAACTTTGAATTTAATTTGTGAAGGCACTCTTTCACTAATCATCAAACTGTCACTGTCAATTTATTCAGTAAACTCAACATTTTCATCATGGTAAAGTACACGAACGAGCAACGTCTGCAAATTATAAAAATTGTCTACCGAAATTCGGAGTCGGTGACTGCAACTTTAAGAGCGTTAACTCCAATTTTCGGTCGTAATTCTCGCCCTAGTGGACAGGCAATAACAAGTTTAGTGCAAAAATTTGAGTCTACATATTCGTTGTGTGATGTTGGCGTGTCAGTGAACAACGGCTTGGTCGAAATGTCGAAAATATCGCTGCTGTTCAGGCGTCCGTAGCAAACAATCCAAATCAGTCAAACCACATTATGGCGTATTTTGCGAAGGATCTTGGTTTACACCCATACAAGATCAAGCTGACTCAAGAATTGATGCCGATGGACCATTTGAAGCCATGTACGTTCCCCGATTGGGTTCTGGAGATGATGAATTTCATCGCAAAATCATCTTCAGTGACGAAGCTCATTTTTGGCTCAATGGGTTCGTCAATGAGCAAAATATGCGTTATTGGTCGGGTGAAAATTCACATGTGCTTCATGAAACACCACTTCATCCACAAAAAATAACTGTTTGGTGCGGTTTGCAAGCCGGCGGCGTTATTGGGCCAAATTTTTTCGTCGACGATAACGATCGTCATGTCACTGTGAATGGTCAGCGTTATCGCGCCATGATCACCGATTATTTTTGGCCCGAATTGGAAGATATGGACTTGGACGACATGTGGTTTCAACAGGATGATGCCACAAGCCACACAGCACACGCTACAATCGATTTATTGAAGAGTAAATATGGTAAGCGTGTTATCTCAAGAAATGGACCAGTCGATTGGCCGCCTAGTTCGTGCGATTTAACGCCGCTTGACTATTTTCTGTGGGGGGTACGTTACGTCATTGGTTTATGCCAACACGCCGACGACGTTGAAAGAGCTCAGAGCCAACGTTGAACGCGAAATAGCGGCCTTTTCGGCCGAAATGTGTGGCCGAGTCGTTGAACATTGGGTGCAACGAATCGACCGCTGCAAACGTGGCCGCGGTGGCCATATGAACGAAATCGAGTTCCATTCATAAATGTTTTGTTTGTACTTCAAGCCGATAATAAAGTTTTTGAAATATCTCAAATGGTTTGCGTTTTATTTAAAAAAAGAGAGTTGTCAAGTCCTTATTGGAAAACCCGATACTTCCCTCTTTTTTGCTCATAGAGATCACTCTGCCTACATTCATCGTCAAACCAGAGGTTTCCTTGTTGTGCTTCAGAAGCAGCTTCTCAGATGGCTCGTTGACAATGCTTCTAATTTTGTTCTACGGTTCTATGGAGACGAGTTCGGGAAACATTCTAGTAGTCTTCCGCGATTGACTCCCTTGTGCGTCTGATATACGCAGTCGCACTCCGTCTGCAAGACGGTAGTGATCTGGGTCGATGTTAGCTTCCTGAAAATGCTGAAAGAATGCCTTGCCTCGATCGGCATATGATCAATCTGGTTAACAGTCCCTTTATGTCGAATAGCAAACCCACATCCAATTAAATAATAAATTTCATCTAGGGCCTCCGCGTGTTTTTCAGAAGCACATGGTCTGCTAAGCGTCCAAGCATTCCATGTGCAAGGCCGACATTCGTTGTTTTTAGAAAATTTGCGCGGTACATAACCGTACCAGAATTAGAGTGATAGATGCCTCTGTAAAAATCTAGAGAAGACTGGAAGCAAATGAAAATCACTAAGAAATTTATTACATTTTTTAAATATTTATTTAAACAATTTTAAGACCAAAAATATTCGGCTCCGTTTCCCTAGCGACGTCGTCTTTTAGAGCGAGATCGACGATGCGACACACGACGACGTGAACGGCTTCTTTGCCGTCGTTGTGGCCCTCGCCTAGTCATAGATCGATCCACTCGCTCCGCTTCAGCATCCTGGAAAACACATTTTATTATGAATAAAATTATTTATGTTGAACTAAGATTCAAACTAAAGATTATTTAACCTCATCTTCGGTGATTGGCTCCTTTTTATTGGAGTCGTCGCATGAAGAGTACTCATCGCTTTCATAGACTCGCTTATTTAATTTGCGCTCCCTTTGGGTTTCGGCCGCCTTTGAAGTACTTTTAATTTTACGCTGCACCATTTTCAACAAAGAATTTTATCTAAATATTTTTTCTTTCAATAACAAACTGAAAGCAAGGAACAAAATTTATAAGCTAAATGTCGAAGCCAACTTTTTCCAAATTTTTGAAATTTCGTTCAAGTGAAATTGAGTAGAATTGAAAATCAGAAAGAAACACTTTCCTGACTTTGAAGGATCTTAAATCGTGGAATACGGAATAACTTGGATATATATGAAAGGGTCAAACAAACGGTTGATAGAAGTGATAACATCATGAAAACCAAGGGAAGAATTTGGTAAGCCTGTCGGTTTCCTTCCAGGTTAAATCCATGGGTGGTGGATAAGAAAACTCTGTGGTACGTTACCGTGAACAAATTTATAATTCTCGTTATCTGAGTTAAAGAGTTCATAATAGTGTTGGCCACAAAACAATCACAGCGAAAAGGACAACTGCCAACGTATCCGCAATGATTCGCTGTATATTGTCCCCGAACGCTCCAATCGTTGCTCCACGTAAACAAGCAATTTCACATACCCGTGTCCTGTTTTAAACATGTTCGTCGAAAACTGGCACACGTCTAACGAAATAAATATAAATGCAAGGAACTTAACACGCAACGCGCTCGTAGAACATGTCTGAATACTTACTTATGTAGATGGCGCTACAATCCGGGGTGAACCAGCTACGTCCAGATGCGCTCGCGAAGTTGACTGAAGTGCCATTCCACTTGAGTGCGCGACATAAGATCCTCATCGTCCCTTACTACGCTGTCCCTCTGGGTGGGCCGCCAAATTATCAAGGCTTCGCCCTTTAATGACGTTGTCTAATAACGAACGGGGGCAGAGCAAGGTACTGGTCTTATCGTAAACATTTGCAGATGACGCTACCGAAGGTTGCTGCGATTCGATCAGTCAGAAGTTGCCGGTCATAGGTCTTGCTGGCGGCTGGACTACCGGTAGTCCCTACCAGGACTTAAATCACTGTAACATGAGAGTCAGGAGCCCCCCGGTCCATGTCTGACTTGAAGAAGTAGGCCCTCTTGTGGGAGCGTCATGGTGGCTGTGGTTTAAACCCAAAATCGCGGGAAGGGTCTTCCTTTGGTTGACCCAATGTAGAGTTGCAATACGTACTGGGTGCTGCGACCCTAAGAGCAGTAAGGGGTTTAAGGTCGGCCTCGACTCAACCAAGGGTGGAACTTGTGACGGCAACACAGTTCCGATTTGGGATCAATGGATTGACGGAGGGCGATGGCAAGGCGTATCCTTGCTCCCATGGATGTATGGGCATCCAGTAAACATAAGTCATCATGACAGGTGGTTTACGTTAAAAATCAGAGACTATGTCCCTCTGGGTTTGAGTGTAGAACTTTCAGGAATGGCACCTTGGTGTCGCTTAAGGTGTCCTAGTTATATAATCCGGGTTATCTCGGTTCTTCTGACGAATTCGGCATCGCTAAGTTCGCTGTTGAAACGTCTCCTGCATTCTGCGCTCTAAAGCAGGACTAGGTAATCAGTGTCTTGTACGAAATCTTTTTGGTTTCTCAAGAACGGCTTTTACTACTCAATTGAATTCAAAACCCAAAAAAGCAGAGCTGGTATCGTTGTCGATGTTGATGGCAAACGCTCAATTGTTAGTTGTGTTCGTCTCATTTTGTTAAAGTCGTCTGCGTATACAAGTTGGTAAACAGGATTTCATGAATTGGCTTATGAGTTTCGCATTATTCTTTCAAGAACTACTCGTATGTTGAAAAAATCCCATCGTCCTCCTTACGTCCTTTTCTGACAGTGAAGATCTCGGTTTTGTGATTACCGATCTTAGCGGAGCACCGTGAAGGTATCGTTATCCTTCATAATTGAATGAACTGGTTATGGCTCTGTAAAGTTTGCCCTTGTAGATGCTATCATTCGTGGCTTTAAAATAGATGTAGAAGTCGGTTGTTCGATCCGATGGATCTTCCGTAATGGGAAGATTTGATCCATGGTGGATTTTGCTGACCTAAAACCACGCTGATACATAAGTGTCGAACACTATGATCGATACGGAGAGACTTTGGCGTTCACATAATACAGCAGACTGAATTTTATATGAGGTGTGGAGGAAACTGCAGTTGGTGTGGTTCAAGGAACACTGACATTCCATTCGTTGGGCATACTTTCGTCGACCCAGATTTAATTGGTGATTTGATGTAAGCTCCATATCTAATCATCACCTGGTGCTTTAATCAGCTCGGCAGTTAAGCTATCGGGTCCAGTAGCTTTGTTGGACTTGGAAAGTGTTGTCCTGACTTCATCGTGGTTGAATGGTTCACTCTGTCTGATTGTTGCAAGTCATCACGGTTTAACAGTCTGCTGTCTCAGTACTGATTATAATTTTACTAAAAGATTTTTTTCTCCATCCTTGCAGAATTCTGTTCGAGCTTTATAGCTTTGGCAGTATATCAGAGGCGGCCTCTCTGATTGCTCTTTGGCAGCGATACCACTAGACTACTTCGCTTGATGCTGGCGACATCGGATTTCTCAAAATTTTAAGTGAAACTCGATTGCAAAAGGCCTGGCGGTCTCTTGCAATTGTAACAATTCGACGTGAAATTTATTCGCAATGGTTCGCTGGCTTTAGGCTGTCACGAACATCCAAAATAGTGGAGGAGTTCCTTCCGCTCAATATGCTCAAATTGGTTTACGGTCTGTTGATCAGGAGTCAGCCCGCCCGATCCCTTTATGCATATCAAGGTGTGGTATCATTGTGTTGGATATAGTTACCTTACATCCCGCCCGAGAATCAACAAATGTCCCTTTCAGCACGTGGTCTCGTTGAGGCTGTACTTTCCAACCATATTACCAAAGATGCTATCCTTTTCTAAAAAGATTAAATTCACCAAAGACGATTTTCACAAATATTCAGACAATATTTACTTAATATGAGCTTAACCTTATATGTGCACAATATCTGCTAGGTCTTTACCAAAGGTGTCCTTACATCTTTGTGAGAATGGATTGGAATGATGAAATTATTAGTATGAGTGAAAATAGGCCGTTTATACAGCCACAATTGTTGCAGTCTCAGGACGGCCATTTATTTGTGAGGTCATACGATGGTTTTTTGTTGCACGTTGGCCATATCATACGATTCACTTCTGTTTGCCACCTAAGATGTTCTGTTGAGTGCGGAGAACCAGTGACTAAGCTACAAAAAAATTAGCCTCTGATGTGCTGGGTGGTGCAAGGTGAAGGCGCTGAAAACAGGGGTATAAGTCTTCTAGATTCGCTATGAGGATCTTCGCTACCCTGTTATGTGCATGTCTAAAACTTATGATAACGTCTATAGAGGCAGGTAGATAGAGAAATTTATTTTCTTGACATCCTTGCTAAGCTCGCTCGGTTATGCAAGATATTGACAGAGAACTCTCGCTGCTTTATCAAAGGTACCGCGTTGTAAGTGCGGTATTTTTTCGTATTAAGCTAGAAGCATCAAAATCGGGTCTGGTGGTTAATAAAAGCAAAACATATACTTTGCTGTCATCAAACACAAACTATCAACCCTCACGTCTTAAGCAGAACGTCAAAATCGAATCTATTATTTCGAGGAAATTGAACGATGTCTACGTATGAGTCTTAAAAAGGCAATACTCCTACCAGATGATAGTTTGATTCACGCTGATTAAACGATGACAGAGATGGAGCTAGTCGGTGGGTCTGGAATAAGTGTTCAGCTTCCTGGGTTGTTATGAGAAGCAAGTATCCAAATAGCCTTCGCATCCAACACCCTATATTGCAGGTTCACCAAATGACTCCACATTTTTGGAAGCAGGTTCTGATTTCTTCCATACTCTCTGACTGGTAGTGCCGACTGCGTTAGATTTCCAAAATTATAATAAATATATATATGCAACAACCTGGTCATCCAGGAAAAGAAGAATCTAGTTGCGACTCCACATCATTTCATCGAATTCTCCAAAGCAAGAATGGAATAACATAACAAAAGGGTGGTGAATGCGATTATATGATACTCGTACGTTCTCCTATTACTCACTTCCATGTGGTAACCGCTGGGTGCCTAGTACCTCGACTGGAGATGGGGTAAACAACTCCTCTGGAAGATCGTTGGTCACTGCTTTGCTAGAGAGTGATGGGAGGGGGGGAGGGGGTGCCATCTCATTAAGTCACTTTCTTTAACAGTTGCAGTTAGATTGAACTAGTGTTATCTCTACATGATCTGCTTCAACGTACTTGAATACCAGGATATCCAACACTAAGTCAGGGTTTGGAAAAGGAAAACATTTGGTGGCGGATGAGCCCTTAATAAGGGCCAACGGCAGCACTCACATCCCCGAGCCGGGTCACTCGCTCCGGAAGTCGGTCCGGCTCCTTTTGTCGTGGAGGTCCCAAAAAGGCCCTGGACTTCCAGGTTGAGGTTTGTGCGTGGCGTTAGCTGCCCAACCACGTAGAAAAGTAATTGTTACGAAGCGACCAATAGCAAAACGAACAAATGACAATGACTTTCGGATCTGCACGTGGAATGTACGGACGTTGAAGAGGCCGCGTGCAGCGGAGGCCCTAGATTGCTATAAAGCATATATCACAGCCGTCTAGAAAGTGCGGTGGGATGAGCCGGGCAAAAGAAAGTTGAAAAACTGTAAAAACGTAAGTAGCGTCTATTTGGATGCGAATTCGTTGTAAGCGGCAGACTTAGGCAAGAAGTCTTGAGCGTTCAACACGAGAGTGTTCGCTAATATCAGCTTTATGTGCGCTAACGCCCCAACAGAGGAAAAGGACGATGCTACCAAAGAAAGTTTCTACGAGCTCCTAGGCAAAACCTACAAGCAATGTACGATGTATGACGTTAAAATCATCCTAGGCGACTTCAATGCCGGAATTGGAAAGGAATACATCTTTGGCAACACAATGGGAAAATATAAGCTAAACTCTTATCCTTTTTAAACCAATCCTCGGACAACCCTGAAGTAATCTCAAACTTATTCTCTAAATTCTTTAGCCAATCGTTTGCTACGTGCATTATAGGACCTAATATCCACCAAACTTCACTTACTCGTACATCAGTTGATGTTAATATCGAACATGTAGTGGAGAAAATAAACTTGCTCAAAGACCATTAGTACTCGGGTCCTGATAGTCTGTCTGCAATTGTTTTGAAAAAATATGCAAATATCTTGGCCAAACCTCTCTCCACCCTCTTTCAAATCTCAATGATGCAAAATATTTTTCCTTCATTTTGGAAGAAATTAGGGTGACCAGATAAGAACGATAGGAAAAAAAATTAAGCAAAACAACAACAGTGTGAGATATAAAATAAATTCTGGATTTATTTTTCATTCATGCCATCATTCAAATAGCCGCCTCGGCTTCGCTGGCAGTGCTTCAAGCTGTCGGCCCAATTTTTGATGACTCGGTCCAATATGTGTGGTGTTATTCCGGCAATAGCGTGTCGAATGTTGGCCTCGAGCTCGTCCAAAATTGACTTGTTAGCGTAGATAAGGGCTTGACGTAGCCCGAGAAAAAATAATCGAGTGGTGTCAAATCGCATGATCGCGGCGGCCAATTAATGAAAGTTCGCTATGGGATGACCTAGTCGCCAAATTTCTCCTTCACATCTTCGAGAGTTGCGTCGTTTGTATGGCATGCAGTGCTGTGCTATTGGAACCACAGCTTGGATATATCGATGTTGTCGAACTCTGACCACAGAAAGTCGGTTTACATCGATCTGTACCTGAGACCATTGACGGTAACTGTGTCTCTTTCCTCATTTCGAAAGAAATAAGTTCCAATGATGCCAATATGCCATAATCCGCACCAAACAGTTAATCTTTGCGAATGCATTGATGCTCCGCCTAACACTTGTGGATTGTGTTCGCTTTAGTAACGGCTATTTTGCTTGTTGACACAGCCGCTGAGCCAAAAATGGGCCTTGTCCGAGAAGATGATTTTTTTGGCCAAAATCCCGATCTCCGGTCAACATTTCGCCCAATTAACGAACTCACGGCGTTGTCTATGATCGCTCGGGTTCAATTCTTTCGTCAGCACAATCTTATACGGATGTAGGCCCAAATCCAACCGCAAATTAAACCGGATTGACTCTCTGGTGATGTCCAATTCAGCTGATCGGCGCCGAATCGACATTTCTGGGTCTTCTTCGATACTGGCCGCTACGGCCAATACATTTCGTATTTACTACTGAGCCGGAATTTCGATATTTTTTAATAATTTTCGCACGTCCGACAAGCGTTAAACGATGCATGATGAAATGGCAAACCTTGCTCAATATTTTGGCGGCTGGATGTCATGAGTAATATTGACAGCTGCTGAAACATAAGAATTGGAAAAAGAATCATTCCTATCTGGTCACCCTATGCATCCCAGTCTTAACCCTTCTTTTAGGATGCTGATTACTTCAATTGGACAAATTGCCATAAAATGTATTACATTCTCTCCCTCCCTGAGATTACAAAGATCGCACAAAATTGGTAGGGCTGAATGATGTGGTATAAAATTCCATTGTATTTTAAATATATTAGTATTCATATCAGTTGACTAGTGATTTAAGAAGAATGTGGACTCTCCAATATTGTGACTCAGTTTGCTGAAGTGCATTTTATATATCGATAGCTGCGCTTTGAGTGTAAATTTTTCAAACGTGGTACGCCTTGTTTCTTCCAGTAATAAGCTCAACTTCATTCTTAATGATGTCAGATCCTCATCAGATTTACACAGATGTTTAGGCCGCTGTTTGAAGCTAATTTCTCTCATTCCTGGAAGAAACTCCATCCTGACGATAGAGCATGCACAAATATTAGTTTTGGCTGTCTTTCTCCTTCCAATGTCATAACCTTTACTTTGTAGTCAAAGTGAAACCAAGTATAGAGGAGGACATCCTGTTTTAAGATAATGCATATAATTGGAGGTATCACACGGCAATTGAAAGATCCGTTGAGGAAATAAAGGATGCATTTTTCAACAACTTCGAAGTGACAGTAGGCCCAAACTTGAAGAATATGGATGTAGCAAAAGTTAGAAATATATTTTGTCTATTTTTAATAGAGTGACCCCAGATTGATGAAAGAGCACGTTTTGCCTCAGATAATTTGGCCGTAAGGTTTTTCCCCATATTCAAATTAGATGAAATCAAGATTCATAGATATTTGTACTCTCATTCTACTTCAATATGGTCGCCATGGAAAATCCGCTTTTTATTTCGGGAAAATCTTTCATCCCCGTTTCTGAATATGACTATCTTTGACTTCTCCAAGTTGACAGACAAGTCCCACCACCTGCAGTACTCCTCCAGTCTATTGATCATCAATTGCATTCCATCCATTGTATCGGCCAGAAACACGATGTCATCCGCATACATAAGCCCAGGGATCTTCTTACGGTTTAACTCTATTCCTCCACCTACTACATGTGTGATATCGTTGATGAGTCCTTTCTTTACTCGCATTGAAGTTGTAAATTCACAAAATTTCCATCTCAAATATACGTATCCTTCCTCTTTTTTCCTCAGGTTGACAACTACACCACCTATATCTTTAAGGAAGCTGTATAATTGCCCTCCTCCACTGCCCGTTCCAAAGTTATTTGACTTCACTGAGTAAATCCATTCTAATTTATAATTTATTAATAAATGTTTCAAATAAAAACATCAAAACTCTTTATATAAATAGTTAAAAAACTCCGCATATACAATATTAATTTATTTTTTAGATCTGCTGCGTTATAACTTACAAACATCATGTGTACAAATAGAGGATCTTGAAATAAGCTTTCAAGGGCTGGAATCTCTCCAAAAACCCCGCTAAGGATAATTAGACCGTTTTTCTTACCACACATCAACCCCAGGTTAGCATTTTATCAGCGACATACAGTCTGTCATCCGTTAACGTAATTTTCACCTTCGAGTTGAACGAAGCACTTTCTTAATTGGGAGAAGCTTGGCTCATCTCTGACGCATGTTGTGTGGGATATCCTTATGGAGGTGGATGTTTGTACCTTTCAGCCGTCTCGCGTTGCGCAGGATGCTCTATATGTATGTACTATCACTGTAGGTGGACTTCGATGTCGGTTTTGGATCCATTTTGATACAGCAGTCCAGCGCAAATATCTTTTGCTTTCTCCTTCATGTCAATATTACCTTCTGTAGGTACGAGTAAGTGAAGATGTTGCATTCAGTTTGTCTATCTGAGACTCGAGAAGTTTATTTCATTTTTCCAGTTGATATACTTTAACAGAAATCAACAACTACTAAGGGAATGTGTTTTTACGAATTGAAGGCGAATTGAAGCTATTTAATGCAGATTCATTCAATTGGTATTACGGGGTCTACCTTGGACAGATATCTATATATAACTTGACTCCGTTCAGTGATCGTTTGAAGCTAATTAATCTGCAACCCCGCAAGAAATGTCGGGAAGTTGCAGATGTGCTACTCGTATTTGTTCATCAACTACTCACTGTTTGTATTGACTGCACTACCCTGCTCCAAATGATATCAATCATTACCAATCCACGCAACCTTAGATCTGTACTCCTCTACCACATCAACATTCATCGAACCGATTACGGCCGGTAATGAGTCTTTGATCAGAATGCTGCGAATTGCAAACAACGTAGTTAATGGGTTCAACTTCAGTATCAGCATACCCAATCTTCGAAATTCCCTCTCCCAAGCTCCATGACCCATGGCCTTTCTCGTAGTTTTTAAATCATATTAATTTTAGATTTAAGTTTTCTTTTTATACTTTTGCATTAACCATTAATAAACTGTCCGGAGTTGACCCGGAACTAAATAAATCAAAAAAAAAACAACAAAGATACTTGGAAACATTGAATGTTAGATTGCTCCTAATGGCAAGAAGATTGTTTAGTAGTATTTTTGAGTAAAAACGACGCCAGAAAACCGCTCCTCAAAGTTATAAAAATCTACTATGATGGCGTGTGCAACCAAAAGGTGACCAAAGGTACGCATCTAATTCAAAAGCAACAGCGGTTGCACAATACTTCAGCTGATTGATTTAGAAGATTTAGTGTCCTCACATACAACTACGAACTCTATGACTCTTAAACCAGCCAGACAAATAAATTTCATACAAAATGACCATAAATCTAAATTTTTTTTTATCAGATGTCAATAATAACTGCTATTAAGTCTTTATGATGAATCTTTCCGGTCGGCATACAATATAAACCAAGTTCAAGTTCATAGCCAGTACGACAGTGAGGTGTTAATAAATTTTTTTTTCTCCAATGAATCAGGTTTTATTTAAGTAACCGGCGTACACTTAGCACATGAGTGCTTCTAGTTAGCACATGCAAACAATGAGATACATACAATACAAATGAGAAGATGAAATTCGCCGAATACTCGTACATCTTCGGCATGGTGTTGATATCCATCTTTAATCTGGGTAGGCTGTCATTTTTAAATCTGCAAACTTTGGCAAATGTTTTATCAAGAAAATGTTGGTTAGATAGTCGTCACGTTTTTAGTAGTTGGCAGAATTCTTTTCCGGTTTCATTAAGCAACGGCTCAAGGTCATTTGTGTATTTAGTTAGACAAATTTAAAAAAAACTTCTTAGTCGATGGGTGTTGTACGGAACTCGACGTCACTAATTTAGTGATACTTGTAATTATGTGTGACTATAAATGTGCTTCCTTCGAGTAAGAAAGGAAAAGTCAGCGGTCGGCCAGAATACAAGAATTAAAATGAAGAGAAGAATATATGTTTAGATTAGATTAGATTGTTGTAAGAGGTGGTATAGGTTAGCCCAGATTACTGCGGCTGCAACTGGGCCTGATGTGATATCCTCCATTTAGAGCTCATCCATGATGACGGAATTGACTAGGAAGGCGGCTAAGTCTTTAGGTGAGCTGGTAGCTATTTCAACCGCTTCATCGTGGAATTTACCTAGGTAACGTTGACGTGTTTTGGTTAAAGCATTGCAGTCACATGGTATGTGTTCTACTGTTTCCACATCCTCGTTGCATAGCCTTCAGGTGTTGTCTTGTGCTATGCCGATGGTCTTCAGGTGTTTTTTCACACGGCAGTGTCCTGTGAGAAAGCCTGTAGTCACTCGATTCTGACTTCTACTTCTGACTTCGTTGCCTTCATGTCTGCTGAGACCTGGCACCGCCAAATCAAATGAACTTTATTTGTGGTCGCCAGTATTTGTAGGAATACATGTGAGTTCTTGGCAAATGTTGGTTTTTCCTGCTCCCAGCCCATTACTACTACCCACCGTATGCTTTATCATACGCAGAGTGGTACATGCATCATTATTTTTTTTTAAATGAAGAAGATAGAAAAAAAATGCAATTGACCTCTCATTTACATTCAGTGGTTTGCAGTTATCAGTGCAGTTATATGTGTCCAAGAAATGAAGAGATTGTAAGCAATATATTTATAAATATTTCTTATACAGGGTGTCCGAAAAATCAACGTCAAGCCGGAAACGGGTGATAGGTCAAGTGGTGTCGGTTATCACTATTAAAATTATTGGCACTCAAAAAAAAATCTAGAAATCTGACACCCTGTGACCGCATATCTTTACTTTTCTTAAATTTTTTTTTGTCACGTAACCCTGAGTAACTCTTCTGTAAACTACGGTCCAAAATTGAAACATAACTATATCGGTTTCAACTTTTTTGTCCATCCATGTATCTGAATATCATTAATCACCCAACTTGAACTGACTGTACTGACAAAAAAATGTACTATGCCATTTTGGCAAGTAACTTTAAAAGATGGCGTATTTAGTCTGGTTTCCAAAATGGTATGAAACTTGCGAGACTAACGCTTAATTGAAGACAAAACAAAAAAGAAACCCGATTCATAGTAAATTATTTTTAGTAAGTTAAAATGAGTACCAAGTGTGAGCGAGATAGACAGTGACGCCGTGACTGAGACGGATAAACACTCCATTTCGACTAGTATGAGTGAAACAGATAGAGATGCCACCCTGCCGTACGTTACGCTCCTCCGCTTACGGCGCATTATTCTGTATTCGTGTTGATTTCGTGCACTGCGACTTTGATTGGCTATCTGACCGTTTCTGTCGAACCTGGATTTCTTCTGGACTAGTGTTGATCGTAGATTCCGTGATTGTGTATTGCGAATGTCATCATGCCATCTCGATACACTGCTCAGGAATATGCTAACATGCATTTCGTTTATGGGGAATGCATATGCAATGCTAGTGCTGCAGTTTTGGATCAGTTTTGCCGGGATCCCGAATTCGGCCATCGCCGTATAGAGCTTCTGACGATGAATACTATCATATGCGGCTATGAGGTCGACGAATAGGTAGTAAGACTCGACCTGATTGGTCTTTTCCAGGATTTGTCTCTGTGAAAATTTGGTCTGTAGTCGATCTGCCGGGCCGGCAACAAACCACATTCACACAGTACGTTGGATAGGGATCTTATATGCAACATTAAGCAGGGATATGCCTCGATAGTTCTTGCAAGACATAAGATCGCCTTTTTTGTAGATGGGACATATGGAGCTGATAATCCAGTCATCGGGTATGCTTTCTTTCACCCATACTTGGTTGATGATTTGGTGCATGCCGCTTACCAAAGCATCGCCATCGTAGGTATTTGAACAGCTGGTAGGCCATGGTAGGTTCTTCATTGACTAGATGTGGGTTCTCTTCTTGCCCTATCACTTTCTCTATATGATGCCCAATTAGCAGCTGCTGGAAATGCTGCTTAAACACATCTACTATCCCCTGTGCTGCGTTGACTAGGCTTCCTTCGCAGTTTTGAAGAGCCTGTGTTCCGGTCTTGAACTCAGCTGCCAGTGGTTTGGCCTTCTTGTAGAACCTCCGGATGTTGTTTCGGTTGCGGGACTTATCAATCTCCTTGAGCTGGGAGACTACGTTAGATCTTTCTTTTCTCTTCTCCTAGCTCGATAATATTCCCTCGCTGCCCTTGTTGTGCGCTGCAGCGTTTTCTTATGCGCATCTTCTGTTACCTTTTTCCTTTATACGCATTCATCATCATATGACGGGCTCTTTATTTGGGGTGGCTGGTACCCTACAGTAGTTTGAGCTACCTCCTTAATGATTTCGCGATACTGGCACCAATGATTGTTGGCATTGGTTGTGGGTGACTGCACAGTGGAGAGTTTCTCACTCAGGCGCTGCCTGTATACTCTAGCTACTCCAAGTGTGCTTAGGAGTCTAATGTCGAATTTGTTCTTCCGGGCAGTTCGCAGCTTCTTCTCGTTGGACATTTAAGCTTTGAATTTAACCGCAACAAGAAAATTGCCCGTCGGAATGTGTGCATGTCGAGGATCTTGGATGCGTGCCTCGCATAGACTAGCACATGGTCGATTTGGCTGGCGGTTCGACCATCTGGAGAGTGCCCGGTTGCTGCGTGCATCCTACGCTTTGGAATCCTCGTGCTAATTATCACCGTATTATGATCTGCTGAAAAATCGATTAGTCGGTGGTTATTGTTTGTTATCGTTTCGTGGAATTTTTGTCCCAGATCAGAATTGTGACATCATACTCCGGACAAGCTCCGTAAGCTCCATCCAAGAGGTCTCGCCTTTGATATGGTTTTCAGCCTCGTCGGTAGATGTCTTTGATGCGGATCACAGTAAGATGACCACTTATCGGCTTGAAGTCCATAACTTATCGCATCCTAATGCATTCAATTTTTTTATGTCAGCTGAAATTACGGTCGCAATTTTTCCTTTTCAACCTATCCGATCCTATCCAACTTATCTTCTAGATCGCGGTAATATCTGCCTTGTACCGCGTGAGCACAGATTCAAGCTCTTGAGGAGCACCTGGGGTGTACAGTGTTTGTAAATTTCAGGTACATACTCTCAAATCGTAGTCCATTGACGTTCCGGGTCTAGTTGCCATTTGAGGAAATTCATTACCCGAGGCTGATTGTGTCTCTCTCGTAAATAAGTTTTTGACGTGGTCGGGAAGTTATCCCGACAGCATAAACCCAAACCTAGAGGGCCAGACCCTTGTTTTGATCTTAGGACAGCAGGCCGGATATTCCGGTGCCAGTAACCAACTTCGGATTATAAGCGCTGCCGTTGACCCATTAAGGTTCATCCACCACCAACTCTTTTATATACGCTGCCACCAACGACCCTTTGGATGGCTACCCTATCGATCTACTAGGCACCCACCAATCACCAACGTGGAGTTAAGAGTAGGAGTTGGTAGTGAGAGGCTAAGTGAGAACGCTTGGGTACTCATAGCATCGCATCACTATCCCTTGATGAGTAGTTAGAGCTGAATGTAAACAAAACCATCGCAAGAGTCAACGAACTTAGCTTTGGCAGAATGCAAGTCTTAGGTACTTCAAAACAAGGTTTGGTGTTATTCGGTGCACTCGAAAAGCTGCATTAATTACCTTCGCATAATGATAGACACCACATTAAACTTTGGTATGCATATGGAATAAATACTAAAGAAGCCATCAACAGTACGAACCCGTCAAGATGGAGCCCAAAAACCACCAAGGCAAACCTATTGAGTAGAATTTGTGCGCTCAAAAATGCACATCGCATACCTAAACTGGTAGGCAACAAAAATTACGTACGATGAAGTCCAATTACACTAATAACTAAGTCTCCTCATTAAATGTTGGATGCCACTCATGGAGCGAAACAACCACTGAGCCCAAAAGTCTTTCTTTCTCTCTCTATCTCACTTTCCTAAAAATTTAAAGCTTGGATTGGGCCAGAAGCGTAATAATCAAGTTCGTTGCGAAGTGTTTGCCTTACCAGTAACATTATATTAGCATACGTCGTCATAGGGCTCCCAACCCTATACAGGAAAGTTTAAACTATGTGACGAACCAGGTAATGGCCATGGTTAAAAATGGACTCACTGCTGACGACCCTAGCAAACATTTAAAGCACAACGACCTTCGTGTCTGCACCTGAAATGTTCTGTTAGCAGAGGCCTTTGACGGCTATCACTCAGATATCACCACCAAACAGAAATTGCTATGGGATAGATGGGAGAAAAGGAGGACGAAAAACTGTGATACATACTATAGTCTCTGCTATAGGCAAAATAAACTTATGACAATCCGCGTCAAGGCTGAATTCACAGACATAAGCCTACTATGCCCCCATGGTCCTACGGACGACATACGGGCCTCTCGAGAAGACATATGAGCAATGTCCGAAGGATAGTAAAGGGGGACATCTTTGCTAGGATAGTTGGTAAATATAGTCCACACGACACCACGAGTGGCAACTGACTTAGGCTTATTAAATTTGTGACAGGGGACGAGATATTACTATAGCAGGCGCACAGTTTCCTCATCTCAGTATACACAAGGGACCTGGTGGTCTCTAGATCATCGAATGCTAAATCAAATTGATCATTTTGCGATAGATGTGAGGCATGCCTCCAGTATTCTGGATCATCCAAAATTTACTCGGATCATCACCTTATTGCAGCCCCAACCCAACCCCCCAAATAAAGAAAAGCTACTGTGATTTGATGTATCGTTTAAAAGCTGCAATCGCAAGTGACCACCAGAATCTTCGCCGAACGCGTATCTCAATTTCTCTCAACAACTCCTATGTCGCCCGAATCAAGTACCGAAGACCAGCGACAACACCAAGGTCGATATCGACTTAACCCAGAGCTTGATGCCCGTGACGGCCTGTCATGTGACTTCTTTAACATCATAGTGCCGGTGGCACAATCTTTCAAAGGTCAGTGTAACTACAGTAAAAGCATACGCATACGATCATATCGACATAATTTGGAGAACTCAGCGGGCTGTCATCACTGCGTTTCTTAGTTTTGAACCGGAAGCTGAAATAAGGGTAAAACAGGAAGATTCTGTCAACAAGAAGGGACATACAACATCGAAGAATTTTACAGAACATAGCAATCAACAGCTATAATTTCGAAGTGGTAAAGGATTCTGTCTGCTTGGGATCTGCTAACAACACCTCGGAAACAACCCAACAACCCCACTCTTGCCAATCGCTGTTTCTTTGGGCTAAGAAGGCAATTGTGTAGTAAGGCGACTTTATGTAAGACCTTTATCATTCTGGCTTTATTTTATGGCGCTGAAGCATGAAATCTATCGGAGGAGAAGATTCAACGACGAACTATATGATATGTAAGCGACATCGACCAGCCAGAAAACTGCGTTAGCCAGTTTTGAGATGGCTAGGACATGTAGAGCGAATAGACAGCTATGCTACAGTCCACAGGGTCTTCCAACCCAACCCAGAGGGACAACGCAGTAGGAGAAGACCTTACATTAGGTGGAACGCACAAATATAATAGAAGGGGACGTCAACCGACTTGAAGTGCGCAAATGGATGTAGTTAGCTAACTGGAGAGGCTGAGGCCCAGGCCACATAATATAAGTAAGTAAGAAGTTAATAAAGCGTTTTTTTTTTGTTTTTTTTTTTAATTCTGATCAAAGTCACTCGAGTGAAATTTAAAAAATTTCCATCAACCTAGCAGTTCATATCGACTTTAAATTATTTGCATAAATTTTTCATTGAGAGCAGTTTGTTATTAAAGATTAAAAAAATTAAAATTCTCTGTTTAAAATGGCTGACAATAAAGTTGAAAGTACTCCAAAAGTGGTCGATACCAAACAAGAGCGCAGACTTATTAAGCGAGACAGCGAAAGCGATGAGTACTCTTCCTGTGACGACTCCAATAAAAAAGAAGCAGTCACCACAGAGGAGGTAATATAATCTTTTGTTTAAGTTTACATTTAATAGAAATAATTTTTTACAATATAATGTTCTCTTCAGGCTCTAGAAGCGGAGCCGGATGATCGAAGTCACACTAATAGATTTCAAAGACGACGGTTACAGCGAAGACTTAGAAGCCGTTCACGTCGAAGTAAGTCGCGTCGCCGATCTCGCTCTAAAAGGAAAACAGTCCAATATATTTTTGTCTTAAAATAATTTGAATTCAATAAATATATTAGTACTGTTATCAAATTCAGGAAGGTCTTTAAAAATCCGCAGGGAAAAAGTTCCCGGAATTTATTCAGAAAATTAAACATTCATCTAAATCTATATGGTCCCCTTCAAAGTAATTCCAATCGACTGCAACACACTTATGCCAGCGCTTGATCCAATCCGCTAAACATTTTTTATATTCGGTTTTCGGTATGTGCATTAGTGCTTCCTGCGATTTTTACATTACTTCCTCTCGGCTGCAGAAACGTGTTCCCCGTAGTGGTTTGTTAACACAGGGAGCCAAATCAGGTGAATTCGGTGGCTGTTGGATGGTATTTGTAGCATTTTTCGTCAAAAAATTATGAATAATGATGGCACTGTGCGACGATGCGTTAGGTTAGGTAGGTAAGAGTGGCTGTTGGAAATACCAACCCACTTAGGCATATTGGCCCATTGTGATGCCACGTGGATCTATGATCTTCCTACTACTGGAACCAGTTTGAGCTTATAATGAAGCGTAGGAGACTGTTAACGTCTTTTTTTTTAGATCGTTTAGGTCGTTGTAGAAGAAAGCTCCTAGATGAAGCTTCCTTCTCTGAGAGAGAGCTGGGCATGTGCAGAGTAGGTGGGGGATTGTCTCCTCCTCTTCCTCGTCCATGCAGCTTCTACAGAAATCGTTAGTAAAGGCGCCAAGCCTTCTTGCGTGCTTGCCTATGAGACAGTGTCCGGTAATGACACCTATTATGGCGCTGAGATGTTTCCTATCTAAAAGGATCAGACACTTAGATCGACTCAGATCCAGCCTTGGCCAGATCTGTTTGGTCGCTAGACATGTTTGTCCAGCAGTCCACCTAAGGTCCGTTCTTTTATTGGCATCTAGCTTTAGTGTTAGTTTGTACGTAGCGATTGGTATACCTATACTACCTTTGTCCGGTAGGATAGGTAGAGTGGTTCCAATTTTGGCGAGTTCAAGGGCTCTGCAGTTCCCTGGAATGTCTCTGTGGCCCGGCACCCAACAAAGGTGTATGTTGAACTGCTCTGCCATCTCCATGAGAGATGATCGGCATTCAAGGGCAGTTTTAGAACACAATGAGACCGAGTCCAGGAACTTGATGGCGGCCTGACTATCCGAATATATGCGGATGTCCTTTGCAGATATCACGTTTTTCTTCAGCCAGGACAGAGCTTCTTTAATCGCCAAAATTTCCGCCTGGAACACGCTACAGTGATTTGGAAGGCGGAAAGAGAGGCTTAATTTAGCTTATCTGAGAAAACACCGCCACCAACTCCGCTGTCGGTTTTAGATCCATCTGTGTAGAGATGGATTGACTTGTCCTCCATGAAAGCATCCTCCTCCCAGAATGATCTAGAGGGGAAGCTTACATGGAAGTTTTTGTCAAACCAAAGTTCAAGTATGGTGTAATCGGTGTTCTCCGTGAGGATTCCTAATGTATTAAGAATGTTGGCGTGGCCAAATGAATTATTTATCCACTGTTTAGTCGCTTTAAGGCGAATAGCTGCAGTCGCAGCTACTTGCTTGCTAAAAATGTCGAGGGGTGTCAAGTGAAGCAGAATATCTAATGCCGCAGAGGGGGCAGACCGCAAGGCTCCGCTTGTGCATAGACATGCTGTTCTTTGGACTCTGCTTAGTTTAATGCGGTTGACTGCATTTTCCAAGGCCGTCCACCAGACAACCACCCCGTAAGTAAGTATCGGTCTTATGACCGAGATGTATAGCCAGTGGGTTATGCGAGGTTGAAGGCCCCATTTGTTCCCAATGGCTTTCTTGCAAGAGAATAAAGCTATTGTAGCTTTATTGACTCTTTCTTGAATGTTAGGTTTCCAGTTTAGTTTCCTGTCAAAAATGAGACCCAGATATTTTGCTGTATCGGAGAAAGCTAAACTGGTACCGTTTATTGAAGGAGGGTCTATGATTGGAATTTTATATTTCCTAGAAAAGAGGACAAGATCAGTTTTACGGGGGTTTATTCCCAATCCACAGCGATCTGCCCAGCAGGTTAATCTGTTAAGATTTACTTGGAGGAGTTCTTTAATGGTATTTAAATGTTTTCCTGAGACGGCTATGGCAACGTCATCCGCATAGGCAATCACTCTGCTACCACCCGCTTCCAGGTATATCAGTAGTTCGTTGACCACTAAGTTCCAGAGAAGGGGGGAGAGGACACCGCCTTGCGGCGTACCCCTACTGACATATCTTTTAGCAGAAGTCTCACCCAGTTTGGAGTTGATTATCCTGCTTGTTAGCATTAGATTAATCAGCTCCCCAAGTGTGCCGTCTACCTGCAGAGTTGACAGCGCAGTCGTGATTGCGGATGTGTTGACGTTGTTAAAGGCGCCCTCTATGTCTAGGAAAGCAACCATTGTGTACTCTTTATATTGCAGGCATCGTTTGATGTGGGTAGTCAGTGAGTGCAGAGCCGTTTCCATCGACTTTCTTTACACTAGGCATGTTGGGCCGTTAACAAAAGTCTTGGATCAACTTTAGCTCGAATATGGATATCAATCAGTCGTTCTAAAGTTTTCAGAAGGAATGATGATAGACTTATAGGTCTGAGGTCCTTTGGGACTACATGAGAACATTTTCCAGCTTTGGGAATGAATACTACATTGACTTCTCTCCATAACAGTGGAATGTGGATAAGTTCTACACAGCTCCTCATAATATTTGCCAACACTGGTAGAATAATATCTGAGGATCTCTGTAGCTCGGCAGGTATAATACCGTCCGGACCAGCAGACTTGTATGGTTTGAAGCCATGCAGCGCCCAAAGCAGTTTGTCTCTCGTAATCAGACCATGAATTTTGGTCACGGTTGCAGTAGGCCTGTTTGGGCTGCTACTAGCCGCGAGTTGGGAGCTACCTGGAAAGTGGGTGTCCAGAAGCAGGTTGAGTGATTCATCACTTGAGGTTGTCCAAGAGCCATCGGTTTTTTTCAAACAGCTGGGCATCATCATCAATCACTCAGACTGAATTGGATGTATCTATGGTCTGAAAAGGAGTGTTCAGACGATACCAACCAGTCCGTTATCCTTTGTGTGATGCTGTCGGAGACAAGAGTGATATCTAGCGCTTCCTGTTTGTTTTCTGTTATAAAAGTGGGCTCATTGCCAATATTGCAAATTAAGAGGTTAGTACTTAAAACATAGTCAAAAAGTGACTCACCTCTATCGTTGATGTCGGTACTGCTCCATACCGTGTGATGTGCGTTAGCGTCGCATCCGATGATGAGGCCAGTTTTTCGCCTTCCAGCTTCCACAACCACCCTTTCTAGGTTATCACCAGGGAGAGGGTGCACATGGTCGGGGCCAAGGTAAGCTGATGCCAGCCAGTAGGAGCCTTTGGCAATCTCTAGTCTCGCAACGGGTAAGTCGGGGTCGCTGAAGTTAGGAAGTAAAAATAAATTAAGGCTACGTTTCACTAATATACAAGTTCTGATCTTACCTTTGTCTCTTGTATAAAGCAATCCATGGTTCCTGGATTAGGATAATATCTTCTGCATTTTTTGAAATACGCAGAATGAGTGCGGCCGAAGTCTTTTTTGAGTGGTGGAGATTAATCTGGAGAAACCGTATCATTGCTACAGTTTTCCAGAGTCGCCTCCACCACGGTTTTGTTGAGGTCCTCCGATTCTGAAGATGTGCCCAAAAGCTCATCTTCTACCTCTGATCGTATAGGACCTTTCTTTGCTTCGTCATCGGTTTCCATTTCCGACAGGGTGTCGGAAGAGGAGACCGACGGCTTAATAGTCACCTCCGACAGATTGGAGTCTATTTCTGGAAAGATTATCGACGCAGATCCAAGGTTGTGTTAACAGGTATTCAAGGAGGAGGAGGTTGTTGCAGGATCCAGATCATCCTTTTTGTATACCCTTAAGTGTATAGACTCAAATCCGAACCGATTCATGCGTTTCATCTGCGCCAGAGGGTTAAGTGATTCCTTATTGATCACGATTAACTCGCATCTATAAGAGCCCCTTAGTTCCTCCAGTTTCGCGACTTTCCAGTCATGAGTCGGAAGAGTCGGGTTGCTGAGCCGGATGATTTCCAGAATACTTTCTGGAGAGGAGGGTTCGGCTGGAATCCAGGTACGAGTTCGAGGTCTACTAGGAATGTCTTCCTTAGATACGACCTCGAGTTTTGCACCTGACCAAATCTCTCCTAAACCATCGATGGCCATGGTGAAGAGATCGAGAGATCTCTGGTTGGAGCAAGCGATGAGCTTGACATGGCCTTGGTGTCAGCCAGCGTCGCTTGTGATAGGAGGTGGTCCTGGGTTTTCCCGCATGATGGCCAAGAAGTTGCTCGAGAGCTTCAACTTGACCAATTGCCACCGTTCCGGTGTAATGGAACCGTCGGTATCGCTCCTGTCGATCACCGCGATCACCAATGCGTCCTTTAGGACTTCATTATAAGACCTCAGAGATCTGCTGTTGGATGGCCCAGGGGTTATAGAACTGTGTGTTTTGGGCCTCTTGGAAACCGGTACAGTTTCCTCCAACGATCTTTGACGCTTAGAGGAGTCTTGTGACGTTTTGGGAGCAGTGGAAGCAGTGGGAAATCCGTCTTTTAGGATGTTTTTAGCCCACTCAACCTTGCTCTTTATTTCCGCACTTCTCTCCACCACCGGAATGCATCCGAAGGTTTTGATGATGCGTGAAGCATTTCGGCGTCTTATGTAGAGCGCCTTAGATGGAGCTTGCCGATGCGGCTGAGCTCCAGATTCCTCCTTGGAGGGAGAAGTTTTGGTAGCAGCAACAAGTCCGTGGCCTGCCACAAACTTGCTGCTTCTAGGGGCGGAGGAAGTGATAGGACCATGGCTTGCCACAGTCCTAACACTTCCTGAATTCTTATTTTATGGCTCGTTCCTTTTGCCTTTAGAGGATGGCGCATCATGGCCTGCCACAGTTTTGCCTCCTCTCGGCAATGTAGGAGCCTTGCCGGTAGTCGGTGTAGTCACCGTTCCACCGCCCGGTAATGAAGGAGTACCGGCCTCGGTTTTTGTTTTTTGGTTATTTTCCATTAATGGTCCCACGAGTAGCGGAGAAACGGGTGTCCATCTGTACAGAGATCCGCCGTATACAAATAAGGCTAGCTAATCCGAAGGTCGCCAGGTATCCGGATACTCCGCGACGATGCGTTATCATGGTGCAAAATCCAAGAGTTTACTGCCCAAAATTCTGGTCTCTTTCGGCGAATTGCTTCACGCAAACATCTCATAACGCCCAAATAATACTCTTTGTTTACTGTTTGGCATTCTGGTGAAAATTCATGATGCACTACACCGTTTTAGTCCATGAAGACCGTGGGCATTGCCTTCTTTTTTGACTGAAAACGACGTGATTTTTTTGGTCTCGGCTCATTTGGTGAACGCCATTCACTTGCCTGATGTCTGGAATGTGTATCGTACTCATAAACCCACGTCTCGTCTCCAGTAATGATCCTTTTGATGAATGCGAGATCGAAACACTTTTGCAACATTTCCAACGTTCGCGCATCATTAAATCCGTTTTTTACGCAAAATTTAATACAATTTCGTTGTTGCAAATTTAAATCCATTTTTAAAATTGTAAAAAATCGCCAACACACATAAAATACAAAATCATGCATTTAAGGGTTAAAGTTTGGCAAGTTAGCGACCAAGAGGGTAAAGAAAAAGTTAAATCAAGAAAAAAGTTAATTAAGGACAGATTTAGGGCTGAAACTGGGTTATTGGTTGATATGCCAAATCAACAGTCAGGCAACACGAATGATGGAAACACGGGCAAGAGATTCTTCAGAGATGAAAAAAAAACTGTTGTACTTACAGGGATGTATAAGGAAATTATATAAAAGTTTCACAATATTTTAGAAGCGCTTGGGTCTGGGTTTCCAATTAACATAGTTCCCTTCGAAACATTTGCAACAGAAACGAGAGACCTATATATTAGAAACTATGGCTGGTTTTATATGCCAGTAAGCCTACACAAAGTTTTATTTGATGGGAAAAAAATAATTTCCAATTACATACTTCCACTTGGACAACTTTCGGAAGAGGCTCAAGAAGCTAGAAACAAGGAAGATCTACAAATTTAGGGAGTATCATCGAGCCACAAGGCTTAAATATTGTTTTTTGTTTTTGTATTTTATTTTTTTATTTTTATGAATTAAATAGTAAAATATTTTAATTGAATTAAGGCACCCATAGGACCGGGAAGGTGTGCCCGCTGGTAATATAAATGTTTCTTCCACCTGCTGGCATCACTTTTAAACCAAGTTTCGATTTGTCAATAGCTTTGTCTCTCTCTTCACAGAATTTGCAACTGCAGTTTAGACTGCTGTTCTGCTTAACTGTCATACCAATACGCTCACACAGGTTTCCTGGTACATTGGAAATTTACCGGGTGCCGGTGTTGAAGGGAGTAAATTTTGCCTTTGGTAGACACTTGGTTTTTGGTACTGTCCTACGACAGTTCAATTTAAAACTGAATTTAAAATTTGAACAGAAGGAGGAGTTGCTGGTGCCACTGGTGGAATTTCAAGGGTACACTTTCCCGATACTTATGTAAGTTCATGAAGTAAATTTAAACTGTACGATTTGTTAATATTTGCAACCTTTTACTCGCAGAAAATAAAATCACATAAGTAGTTAAAACTGTCGATGTTTATTTGGGATGCAGGGATGTGTGGAAATTTCTACGGCGTGCAGCAACAGGCAGCAATTTACAAGGAAAACCTCCCGAGTCGATACGAATACGGACCCTCTAAATAGGTTGCGAGTATTCTCAGACCCATTTTTGGTAAGTCCTAGATGCATTCAAAAAAAAAACCTTAATTGAACACGAAGTTCTCCAATTGCTAAGTGTAGGGTAGGACTTGACAACTTTTTTTTAAATAAAACGCAAACCATTTGAGATATTTCAAAAACTTTATTATCGGCTTGAAGTACAATCAAAACATTTATAAATGGAACTCGACTTCGTTCATATGACCACCGCGGACACGTTTGCAGCGGTCGATTCGGTAGACCCATTTTCAACGGCTCGGCCACACATTTCGGCCGAAACGGCCGCTATTTCGCGTTCAATGTTGGCTCTGAGCTCTTCCAACGTCGTCGACATGTTGGCAAAAACCAATAACTTAACGTAGCTCCACAGAAAATAGTCCAGCGGCGTTAAATCGCACGAAGGAGGCTTCCAATCGACTGGCCCATGTCTTGAGATAACACGCTCAACATACTTACTCTTCAATAAATCGATTGTAGAGTGTGCTGTGTGGCTTGTGGCACCATCCTGTTGAAACCACATGTCGTCCAAGTCCATATCTTCCAATTCGGGCCAAAACTAATCGGTGATCATGGCGCGACAACGCTGACCATTCACAGTGACGTGACGATCGTTAAATTTGGCCCGATAACGCCGCCGGCTTGCAAACCGCACCAAACAGTTATTTTTTGTGGATGAAGTGGTGATTCATGAAGCACATGTGGATTTTCACCCGACCAATAACGCATATTTTGCTTATTGACGAACCCAATGAGCCAAAAATGAGCTTCGTCACTGAAGATGATTTTGCGATGAAATTCATCATCTTGGCGCATCTTCTCCAGAACCCAATCGAAGAACGTTCAGTTTCAGTTTTGAATGCATTTCATTTACTTAATCACTAACTCTTAAATACTAACAAAAAATGCTTAAATGCTAGCTTACAATTACTTAACAATCTTATACTAACTTACTGGCCCCACACAGGCACTCTAAGCTAATCTAAATTCGTATATCTATGTCTTTCGACTTCATTTACATTTTATTTGGAAATATTTATTTTATATACTTAGGGCTAAGAAAAAAATTTGATTACAAAAACTTAGCATATGGACAATTTTTATTTTTTTATAAAAACTTAATATCTAACTTAAAAACAACCTTAGACTACTTAACCTACATACACAAAATACACATAAACACACTTAGACATTATACACAATAATATACATATGTTAGTATATACCTTTATATATACTAACACATGTATATATTACTTAAATGCTAACCTAAACCTATGTAAGCTGGCCATCGCTATTTACAAAGCAAATATATTGGTCAGCCCTGCCTCATTAGTGAGGCTGGTCCATAATTGACGGAAACGACGACGAAACATCTTCTCCATCATTCAACCACCAGAAATGCTGGTGCTACCGAACGACATCCCTCTTATCGCGATTCCCCACCGCCCTACTGAACCTGTGGCGATCCACAGTGCCTTGTGCGACGTCTCTGTTGTAGTTGTGTCGCCTGTCCCCAGCTGAAAGGTACAAACATCCACCTCCATAAGGATATCCCACACAACATGCGTCAGAGATGAGCCAAGCTTCTCCCAATTAAGAAAGTGCTTCGTTCAACTCGAAGGTGAAAATTACGTTAACGGATGACAGACTGTATGTCGCTGATAAAATGCTAACCTGGGGTTGATGTGTGGTAAGAAAAACGGTCTAATAATCCTTAGCGGGGTTTTTGGAGAGATTCCAGCCCTTGAAAGCTTATGTCAAAATCCTCTATTTGTAGACATGATGTTTGCGGTTCTGCAATTAATAACAAAGCGTCCACATCGGCTGCAAACAACAACAAGTAATCCCTATCTACCAGAACAATATTTGCTTTTCAGAATTACGAATCTTAAGTTATAACGCAGCAGATCTAAAAAATAAATTAATATTGTATATGCGGAGTTTTTTAACTATTTATATAAAGAGTTTTGATGTTTTTGTTCTATTTATTTGAAACATTTATTAATAAATTATGAATTAGAATGGATTTACTCAGTGAAGTCAAATAACTTTGGAACGGGCAGTGGAAGAGGGCAATTATACAGCTTCCTTAAAGATATAGGTGGTGCAGTTGTCAACCTGAGGAAAATAGAGGAAGGATACGTATATTTGAGATGGAAATTTTGTGACTTTACAACTTCAATGCGAGTAAAGCAAGGACTCATCAACGATATCACACATGTAGTAGGTGGAGGAATAGAGTTCAACCGTAAGAAGATCCCTGGGCTTATGTATGCGGATGACATCGTCTTTCTGGCCGACACAATAGATGGAATGCAATTGATGATCAATAGACTGGAGGAGTACTGCAGGTGGTGGGACTTGTCTGTCAACTTGGAGAAGTCAAAGATAGTCATATTCAGAAACGGGGATGAAAGATTTTCCCGAAATAAAAAGCGGATTTTCCATGGCGACCATATTGAAGTAGAAAGAGAGTACAAATATCTATGAATCTTGATTTCATCTAATTTGAATATGGGGAAAAACCTTACGGCCAAATTATCTGAGGCAAAACGTGCTCCTTCATCAATCTGGGGTCACTCTATTAAAAATAGACAAAATATATTTCTAACTTTTGCTACATCCATATTCTTCAAGTTTGGGCCTACTGTCACTTCGAATTTGTTGAAAAATGCATCCTTTATTTCCTCAACGGATCTTTCAATTGCCGTGTGATACCTCCAATTATATGCATTATCTTAAAACAGGATGTCCTCCTCTATACTTGGTTTCACTTTGACTACAAAGTAAAGGTTATGACATTGGAAGGAGAAAGACAGCCAAAACTAATATTTGTGCATGCTCTATCGTCAGGATGGAGTTTCTTCCAGGAATGAGAGAAATTAGCTTCAAACAGCGGCCTAAACATCTGTGTAAATCTGATGAGGATCTGACATCATTAAGAATGAAGTTGAGCTTATTACTGGAAGAAACAAGGCGTACCACGTTTGAAAAATTTACACTCAAAGCGCAGCTATCGATATATAAAATGCACTTCAGCAAACTGAATCACAATATTGGAGAGGCCACATTCTTCTTAAATCACTAGTCAACTGATATGAATACTAATATATTTAAAATACAATGGAATTTTATACCACATCATTCAGGCCTACCAATTTTGTGCGATCTTTGTAATCTCAGGGAGGGAGAGAATGTAATACATTTTATGGCAATTTGTCCAATTGAAGTAATCAGCATCCTAAAAGAAGGGTTAAGACTGGGATGCATAGGGTGACCAGATAGGAATGATTGTTTTTCCAATTCTTATGTTTCAGCAGCTGTCAATATTACCCATGACATCCAGCCGCCAAAATATTGAGCAAGGTTTGCCATTTCATCATGCATCGTTTAACGCTTGCCGGACGTGCGAAAATTATTAAAAAATATCGAAAGTCCGGCTCAGTAGTAAATACGAAATGTATTGGCCGTAGCGGCCAGTATCGAAGAAGACCCAGAAATGTCGATTCGGGGCCGATCAGCTGAATTGGACATCACCAGAGAGTCAATCCGGCTTAATTTGCTGTTGGATTTGGGCCTACATCCGTATAAGATTGTGCTGACGAAAGAATTGAACCCGAGCGATCATAGACAACGCCGTGAGTTCGTTAATTGGGCGAAATGTTGACCGGAGATCGGGATTTTGGCCAAAAAAATCATCTTCTCGGACAAGGCCCATTTTTGGCTCAGCGGCTATGTCAACAAGCAAAATAGCCGTTACTAAAGCGAACACAATCCACAAGTGTTAGGCGGAGCATCAATGCATTCACAAAGATTGACTGTTTGGTGCGATTTATGGCATGGCGGCATCATTGGAACTTATTTCTTTCGAAATGAGGAAGGAGACACAGTTACCGTCAATGGTCTCAGGTACAGATCGATGTAAACCGACTTTCTGTGGTCAGAGTTCGACAACATCGATATATCCAAGCTGTGGTTCCAATAACACAGCACTGCATGCCATACAAACGACGCAACTCTCGAAGATGTGAAGGAGAAATTTGGCGACTAGGTCATCCCATAGCGAACTTTCATTAATTGGCCGCCGCGATCATGCGATTTGACACCACTCGATTATTTTTTCTCGGGCTACGTCAAGCCCTTATCTACGCTAACAAGTCAATTTTGGACGAGCTCGAGGCCAACATTCGACACGCTATTGCCGGAATAACACCACACATATTGGACCGAGTCATCAAAAATTGGGCCGACAGCTTGAAGCACTGCCAGCGAAGCCGAGGCGGCTATTTGAATGATGGCATGAATGAAAAATAAATCCAGAATTTATTTTATATCTCACACTGTTGTTGTTTTGCTTAATTTTTTTTTCCTATCGTTCTTATCTGGTCACCCTAATTTCTTCCAAAATGAAGGAAAAATATTTTGCATCATTGAGATTTGAAAGAGGGTGGAGAGAGGTTTGGCCAAGATATTTGCATATTTTTTCAAAACAATTGCAGACAGACTATCAGGACCCGAGTACTAATGGTCTTTGAGCAAGTTTATTTTCTCCACTACATGTTCGATATTAACATCAACTGATGTACGAGTAAGTGAAGTTTGGTGGATATTAGGTCCTATAATGCACGTAGCAAACGATTGGCTGAAGAATTTAGAGAATAAGTTTGAGATTACTTCAGGGTTGTCCGACAATTGGTTTAAAAAGGGTAAGAGTTTAGCCTATATTTTCCCATTGTGTTGCCAAAGATGTCTTCCTTTCCAATTCCGGCATTAAAGTCGCCTAGGATGATTTTAACGTCATACATCGGACATTGCTTGTAGGTTTTACCGAGGAGCTCGTAGAAATTTTCTTTGGTAGCATCGTCCTTTTCCTCTGTTGGGGCGTTAGCGCACATAAAGCTGATATTAGCGAACACTCACGTGTTGAAACCTCAAGACTTCTTACCTAAGTCTGCCGCTTACAACAAATTCGCATCCAAATAGACGCTACTTACGTTTTTACAGTTTTTCATCTTTCTTTTGCCCGGCTCATCCCACCGCGCTTTCTAGACGGCTGTGATATCTTCTTTATAGCAATCTAGGGCCTCCGCTAATTGCTCGGCTGCACGCGGCCTCTTCAACGTCCGTACATTCCACGTGCAGATCCGAAAGTCGTTGTCATTTGTTCGTTTTGCACGGTCGTCAAGAGTGAATCTGTCCTCATCTGAGGCTATTGGTCGCTTCGTAACAATTACTTTTTTACGTGGTTAAGCAGTTAACGCCACGTACAAACCTCAACCTGGAAGTCCAGGGCCTTTTTGGGACCCCCAGGACAAAAGGGGCCGGACCGACTTCCGGAGCGAGTGAGGGGATGTGAGTGCTGCCGTTGGTCCTTATTAAGGGCTCATCCACCACCAGCTTTTAGTGTTGTAAATCCCTATAGACCTGGTATTCAAGTACGTTGAAGCAGATCATATAGAAATAACACTAGTTCGACCTAACTGCAACTGTGGACGACGCCACCGTTGATTCCATCCTTAGAATTCGTGCCCGGCATGCCCACCCGGAAACAGGAGAAAGTGCCTTAGTGAGATGGCACCACCCCCCCCCCCCCACACTCTCACAAAACAGTAACCAACGATCTTCCAGAGGGGTTGTTTACCCCATCTCCAGTCGAGGTACTAGGCACCCAGCGGTTACCATGTGGAGGTGAGTAATAGGAGAACGTGAGAACGCTAGTGTTCTCATATAATCGCATTCACCACCCTTTTGTTATGTTATGCTACAAAATTGAATCATTGGCGCTGGGAATACCAAATTCCATTGTTGGAATTTGCTGCTGCTTCCAAAAATGTGGAGCCATTTAGTGAACCTGCAATATAGGGTGTTGGATGCGAAGGCTATTTGGATACTTGATTTTCATAACAACTCCGGTAGCTGAACACTTATTCCAGACCCACCGACTAGCTCCATCTCTGTCATCGTTTAATAAGCGTGAATCAAACTATCATCTGGTAGGAGTATTGCCTTTTTAAGACTCATACGTAGACATCGTTCAATTTCCTCGAAATAATAGATTCGATTTTGACGTTCTGCTTAAGACGTGAGGGTTGATAGTTTGTGTTTGATGACAGCAAAGTATATGTTTTGCTTTTATTAACCACCAGACCCGATTTTGCTGTTTCTAGCTTAATACGAAAAAATACAGCACTTACAACGCGGTATCTTTGATAAAGCAGCGAGAGTTCTCTGTCAATATCTTGCATAACCGAGCGAGCTTAGCAAGGATGTCAAGAAAATAAATTTCTCTATCTACCTGCCTCTATAGACATTATCATTTTAGACATGCACATAACAGGGTAGCGAAGATCCTCATAGCGAATCTAGAAGACTTATACCCCTGTTTTCAGCGCCATCACCTTGTGCCACCCAGCACATCAGAGGCTAATTTTGTAGCTTAGTCACTGGTTCTCCGCACTCAACAGAACATCTTAGGTGGCAAACAGAAGTGAATCGTATGATATGGCCAACGTACAACAAAAAACCATCATATGACCTCACAAATAAAAGGCCGTCCTGAGACTGCAACAATTGTGGCTGTATAAACGGCCTATTTTCACTCATACTAATAATTTCATCATTCCAATCCATTCTCACAAAGATGTAAGGACACCTTTGGTAAAGACCTAGCAGATATTGTGCACATATAAGGTTAAGCTCATATTAAGTAAATATTGTCTGAATATTTGTGAAAATCGTCTTTGGTGAATTTAATCTTTTTAGAAAAGGATAGCATCTTTGGTAATATGGTTGGAAAGTACAGCCTCAACGAGACCACGTGCTGAAAGGGACATTTGTTGATTCTCGGGCGGGATGTAAGGTAACTATATCCAACACAATGATACCACACCTTGATATGCATAAAGGGATCGGGCGGGCTGACTCCTGATCAACAGACCGTAAACCAATTTGAGCATATTGAGCGGAAGGAACTCCTTCACTATTTTGGATGTTCGTGACAGCCTAAAGCCATCGAACCATTGCGAATAAATTTCACGTCGAAGGGTTACAATTGCAAGAGACCGCCAGGCCTTTTTGCAATCGAGTTTTACTTAAAATTTTGAGAAATCCGATGTCGCCAGCATCAAGCGAAGAAGTCTAGTGGTATCGCTGCCAAAGAGCAATCAGAGAGGCCGCCTCTGATATACTGCCAAAGCTATAAAGCTCGAACAGAATTCTGCAAGGATGGAGAAAAAAATCTTTTAGTAAAATTATAATCAGTACTGAGACAGCAGACTGTTAAACCGTGATGACTTACAACAATCAGACAGAGTAAACCATTCAACCACGATGAAGTCAGGACAACACTTTCCAAGTCCAACAAAGCTACTGGACCCGATAGCTTAACTGCCGAGCTGATTAAAGCACCAGGTGATGATTAGATATGGAGCTTACATCAAATCACCAATTAAATCTGGGTCGACGAAAGTATGCCCAACGAATGGAATGTCAGTGTTCCTTGAACCACACCAACTACAGTTTCCTGCACACCGCATATAAAATTCAGTCTGCTGTATTATGTGAACGCCAAAGACTCTCCGTATCGATCATAGTGTTCGGCACCTATGTATCAGCGTGGTTTTAGGTCAGCAAAATCCACCATGGATCAAATCTTCCCATTACGGAAGATCCATCGGATCGAACAACCGACTTCTACATCTATTTTAAAGCCACGAATGATAGCATCTACAAGGGCAAACTTTACAGAGCCATAACCAGTTCATTCAATTATGAAGGATAACGATACCTTCACGGTGCTCCGCTAAGATCGGTAATCACAAAACCGAGATCTTCACTGTCAGAAAAGGACGTAAGGAGGACGATGGGATTTTTTCAACATACGAGTAGTTCTTGAAAGAATAATGCGAAACTCATAAGCCAATTCATGAAATCCTGTTTACCAACTTGTATACGCAGACGACTTTAACAAAATGAGACGAACACAACTAACAATTGAGCGTTTGCCATCAACATCGACAACGATACCAGCTCTGCTTTTTTGGGTTTTGAATTCAATTGAGTAGTAAAAGCCGTTCTTGAGAAACCAAAAAGATTTCGTACAAGACACTGATTACCTAGTCCTGCTTTAGAGCGCAGAATGCAGGAGACGTTTCAACAGCGAACTTAGCGATGCCGAATTCGTCAGAAGAACCGAGATAACCCGGATTATATAACTAGGACACCTTAAGCGACACCAAGGTGCCATTCCTGAAAGTTCTACACTCAAACCCAGAGGGACATAGTCTCTGATTTTTAACGTAAACCACCTGTCATGATGACTTATGTTTACTGGATGCCCATACATCCATGGGAGCAAGGATACGCCTTGCCATCGCCCTCCGTCAATCCATTGATCCCAAATCGGAACTGTGTTGCCGGCATAAGTTCCACGCTTGGTATGAGTCGAGGCCGACCTAAAACCACTTACTGCTCTTAGGGTCGCAGCACCCAGTACGTATTGCAACTCTACATTGGGTCAACCAAAGGAAGACCCTTCCCTCGATTTTGGGTTTAAACCACAGCCACCATGACGCTCCCACAAGAGGGCCTACTTCTTCAAGTCAGACATGGACCGGGGGGCTCCTGACTCTCATGTTATAGTGATTTAAGTCCTGGTAGGGACTACCGGTAGTCCAGCCGCCAGCAAGACCTATGACCGGCAACTTCTGACTGATCGAATCGCAGCAACCTTCGGTAGCGTCATCTGCAAATGTTTACGATAAGACCAGTACTTTGCTCTGCCCCCGTTCGTTATTAGACAACGTCATTAAAGGGCGAAGCCTTGATAATTTAGCGGCCCACCCAGAGGGACAGCGTAGTAAGGGACGATGAGGATCTTATGTCGCGCACTCAAGTGGAATGGCACTTCAGTCAACTTCGCGAGCGCATCTGGACGTAGCTGGTTCACCCCGGATTGTAGCGCCATCTACATAAGTAAGTATTCAGACATGTTCTACGAGCGCGTTGCGTGTTAAGTTCCTTGCATTTATATTTATTTCGTTAGACGTGTGCCAGTTTTCGACGAACATGTTTAAAACAGGACACGGGTATGTGAAATTGCTTGTTTACGTGGAGCAACGATTGGAGCTTTCGGGGACAATATACAGCGAATCATTGCGGATACGGTGGCAGTTGCCCTTTTCGCTGTGATTGTTTTGTGGTCAACACTATTATGAACTCTTTAAACCAGATAACGAGAATTATAAATTTTTTCACGGTAACGTACCACAGAGTTTTCTTTTCCACCACCCATGGACTTAACCTAGAAGGAAACCCGACCAGGCTTACCAAATTCTTCCCTTAGTTTTCATGATGTTATCACTTCTGTCGACCGTTTGTTTGACCCTTTCATATATATCCAAGTTTTTCCGTATTCCACGATTTAAGATCCTTCAAAGTCAGGAAAGTGTTTCTTTCTGATTTTCAATTCTACTCAATTTCACTTGAACGAAATTTCAAAAATTTGGAAAAAGTTGGCTTCGACATTTAGCTTATAAATTTTGTTCCTTGCTTTCAGTTTGTTATTGAAAGAAAAAATATTTAGACAAAATTCTTTGTTGAAAATGGTGCAGCATAAAATTAAAAGTACTTCAAAGGCGGCCGAAACCCAAAGGGGGCGCAAATTAAATAAGCGAGTCTATGAAAGCGATGAGTACTCTTCATGCGACGACTCCAATAAACAGGAGCCAATCACCGAAGAGGAGGTTAAATAATCTTTAGTTTGAATCTTAGTTCAACATAAATAATTTTATTCATAATAAAATGTGTTTTCCAGGATGCCGAAGCGGAGCGAGTGGATCGATCTACGACTAGGCGAGGGCCACAACGACAGCAAAGAAGCCGTTCACGTCGTCGTGTGTCGCGTCGTCGATCTCGCTCTAAAAGACGACGTCGCTAGGGAAACGGAGCCGAATATTTTTGGTCTTAAAATTGTTTAAATAAATATTTAAAAAATGTAATAAATTTCTTAGTGATTTTCATTTGCTTCCAGTCTTCTCTAGATTTTTACAGAGGCATCTATCACTCTAATTCTGGTACGGTTATGTACCGCGCAAATTTTCTAAAAACAACGAATGTCGGCCTTGCACATGACATGCTTGGACGCTTAACAGACCATACTCTTCTAAACAACTCGCGGAGGGCCTAGATAAAATTTTTTATTTTCGTATTTCAAGAAATGTGGTGGGATGAACTGGCCAAAACGCGGATAAGAAACTACGACGACTGCTACAAAGTAGGAAGATAACGCTTAATTGGATGTGGGTTTGCTATTCAAGGAAGTCTTAAGCTTTCGGTATGTGAATGAAAGCCTCGCAGCAATCCGCATCAAGACCAAATTCGGAAATACAACCATGATTTTTTTTCATTCGAATACGAATACTTCGACCTCCTAGACTAAACAAATTCTCAGTGCCCCATCTATTACACCAAGATTATGCTAAGAGATCTAATTGCAACGGACACCTGCTTGCATAATTCCGCGTCCGACAATAGACTCCAATTTGTAAAATTGGTAACGAAGCGTGACATTTTATTAGCCAGGACGTGTTTATTACATCCCAGCATCCATAAAGGGACTGTTAACCAGATTGATCATATGCCGAACGACGCAAGGCATTCTTTAAGCATTTTCGGGAAGCTAACATCGACTCAGATCACTACCGTCTTGCAGGGGAAGTGCGACTGCGTATATCAGACGCACATGCCGAATTCGTTTCCATAGAACCGTAGAACAAAATTAGAAGCATTGTTAACGAGCCATCTGAGAAGCTGTTCTGAAGCACAGCAACAAGGAAACCTCTGGTTTGACGATGAATGTAGGCAGAGTGATCTCTATGAGCAAAAAAGATGGAAGTATCGGGTTTTCCAATAAGGACTTGACAACTTTTTTTTTAAATAAAACGCAAACCACTTGAGATATTTCAAAAACTTTATTATCGGCTTGAAGTACAATCAAAACATTTATGAATGGAACTCGACTTCGTTCTACCCAATCTTCAACGACTCGGCCACACATTTCGGCAGAAAAGGCCGCTATTTCGCGTTCAGTGTTGGCTCTGAGCCCTTCCAACGTCGTCGGCGTGTTGGCATAAACCAATGACTTAACGTAGCTTCACAGAAAATAGTCAAACGGCGTTAAATCGCACAAACGAGGCGGCCAATCGCTTGGTCCATTTCTTGAGATAACACGCTCACCATACTTACTCTTCAATAAATCGATTGTAGCGTGTGCTGTGTAGCTTGTGGCACCATCCTGTTGAAACCACATGTCGTCCAAGTCCATATCTTCCAATTCGGGCCAAAAATAATCGGTGATCATGGCGCGATAACGCTGACCATTCATAGTAACGTGACGATCGTTATCGTCGACGAAAAAATGTGGCCCGATAACGCCGTCGGCATGCAAACCGCACTAAACAGTTATTTTTTGTGGATGAAGCATATGTAGATTTTCACCCGACCAATAACGCATATTTTGCTTATTGACGAACCCATTGAGCCAAAAATGAGCTTCTTCACTGAAGATGATTTTGCGATGAAATTCGTCATCTTGGCGCATCTTCTCCAGAACCCAATCGGAGAACGTATGTCGCTTTAAATGGTCCATCGGCTTCAATTCTTGAGTCAGCTTGATCTTGTATGGGTGTAAACCAAGATCCTTACGCAAAATACGCTATAATGTGGTCTGAGCGATGCCCAATTCTTGAGAACGCCGTGGAATTGACTGATTTGGATCGTTTGCTACGGACGCCTGAACGGCAACGATATTTTCGACACTTCGACCAACCCGTTGTCTCACTGACTCGGCAACATCACACAACGAATATGTAGACTCAAATTTTTGCACTAAACTTGTTATTGCTTGTCTACTAGGGCGAGAATTACGACCGAAAATTGGAGATATAATTTGCAGACGTTGTTCGTTCGTGTACTTTACTGTGATGAAAATGTTGAGTTTACGGAATAAATTGACAGTGACATTTTGATGATTAGTGAAAGAGTGCGTTCACAAATTAAATTCAAAGTTGTCAAGTCCCTATTTGAAAACCCTTTATATGTACTCTGGTATTTGTCCGTTAATTTAGAAAAATCTAAAATGGTGATCTTCAGGGATGGGGGTGGAAATTATTCGCAACGCAATATACGCAACGAAAAATTTAAGTACCAAGGAGAACATTTTGAGAGTACAAGTACTTAGGGGTTTTACTCACGACGAACCTTAACATGAGAAGACACTTTCAATGCAAACTGGCTGAAGCAAAAAGAGCCATTTCTTCCGTCTGGAGCCGATGCATTAATAATGTGCTTATCGAATATAGTGCAAAAATGAAAATTTTTCGTACAACTGCTGCATCAATATTGCTCTACGGTGCTCAAGTCTGGGAATTTGCCCATTTGAAGAAGTAGAAAAATTTCTGAGGTATTTCTTAAAACGAGTTTTTCGGTTGCCAGCCTGCACGCACAACCATACTATATGCTACATTTAGAAACAACAGTCCCACTATTGTTCCTAGACACCATCAAGATGCACTTTGAATATGTCGAAAAAGTAATGGAAATGGATGAAGCAAGGCTGCCTAACAAGTACTGAAGCACACACTTGCGACCAGAGGAAACCTTGCTGCAAAGTGTGAAGAGCTGGGATTTGAACCCGGTAAAAACGTCCGTATCCCATCCGATACAAATACCACGAACTTGAAGAATATATTTAGTACTATTCTTGAAAGGGTAAGCCGCATTTCTTATGAAA
Organism: Volucella bombylans; assembly: GCA_949129095.1. Classification (NCBI taxonomy): domain Eukaryota; kingdom Metazoa; phylum Arthropoda; class Insecta; order Diptera; family Syrphidae; genus Volucella; species Volucella bombylans. The sequence goes on along the minus strand of OX422140.1, from coordinate 332,299,272 downwards.
AATTTAAAACAGAAGCACAATCCTCACAACATCGAATGATATACAGTCAACTGAACTTTGACCTTAAGGAAAATACGTACTTCCAAAGCCGTTTTCCACTAAAAATGATAAACGTAATATTTAAATTAAGGGGTGAAATTATCAACCTAAATTACATTCCACATCGGGCGGATCCACCAATTCTATGTGACCTTTGTAGCCGACAGGAAAGAGAAGATATATACCACTTCATTGCCAGATGTCCCATCCTAAATGAGATAAGAGTGAGTTGTTTTGGAGTAACCTTGATGGAAATGAATGAAGTCCTGGACATTTTGAATGGAAAATTAGGTTGGGAAATATTATATAAATACGCGTCAACTGCACTGAAATACAGAAAGAGGATAATAGGTGGTGACTATTAATTAAATACCAACTAGCATATTAAGTAGTTAAATTTATAAATTGTCTATCTGGTAGACGGCCTTTGGCCAAACCATATTAAACTTAGTTATCCAAATATGTAAAATTATATTTTGATCAATAAAGTCTGCAACTACTACTACTATTAGTATATACCTTTGTATATACTAACACGTGCACATATTTCTTAAATGCTAACCTAACATGGACCTTTATAAGCTGGCCATCGCTATTTACAGAGGAAATAGATTGGTCAGCTCTGCCTCATTAGTGAGACTGGTCCGTAATTGACGGAAACGACGGCGAAACATCTTCTCCATCATTCAACCACCAGAAATGCTGGTGCTGCCGAACGGCATCCCTCTTATCGTGATTCCCCACCGCCCTACTGAACCTGAGGCGGGGCCCCCGCCCAATTATCAAGGCTTCGCCCTTTAATGACGTTGTCTAATAATGAACGGGGGCAGAGCAAAGTACTGGTCTTATCGTAAACATCTTCAGATGACGCTACCGAAGGTTGCTACGATTTGATCAGTCACAAGCTGCCGGTCATAGGTCTTGTTGGCGGCTGGACCACCGGTAGTCCCTACCAGGACTTAAATCACGGTACCATGGGAGTCAGGAGCCCCCCGGATCTCGGTCCGGGCCTGACTTGTTAGAGGTAGGCCCCCTTGTGGGAGCGTCATGGTGGCTGTGGTTTAAACCCAAAATCGCGGGTAAGAGTCTTCCTATGGTTTTCCTTGGTTTTCCTTTAGGTTTTCCTTGGTTTTCCTTTGGTTGACTCAATGTGGAGTTGCAATAAGTGCTGGGTGCTGTGACCCTAAGAACAGTAAGAGGTTTTAGGTCGGCCTCGACTCATACCAAGGGTGGAACTTGTGCCGGCAACACAGTTCCGAATTGGTATCAAATAATGATTATCATTGTGAGCGCTGGCAAGGCGTATCCTTGCTCCCATGGATGTATGGGCATCCCGTAAGTTTAAGCCCACATGGCAGGTACTTACGTTAAAAACATGAGACATCTGAACCTGAGGCGATCCACACTGCCAGTCGTTCATAGACCTCCGTCGAGATCATTTCGTGTTCGGCTTCACAAGTGTGGAAGAAAAAAAAAAGAAAAAAAAACAAAGAAAAGAAAAGAAGTATACTTTTACTTAATAATTTATCGAGTGTTCGGTAGCCTAAGTGGCAAAAACCCGGGCGACAAATCTCGGGGTTCTGGGTTCGCTTCCCAGCCCCAGCGAACGGGTTTTTCTTTACCTATTTAATTTATTAAACAGACAATTTTAATAAGAGGAATTAAAGTGTTTACAAAAAAAAAAACAATATAACGTGATGGATGGTGGAGAGCGCTCCGCTCTTCCCATAACGGAAGTGGGAAAAGGCAAAAATAGTGTTGCCGGTGCCGTGGCGAAAGCCGTTAAAAGGAGGAGGAGCTTGAAAACCCCTCCTATTCTCACAAAAAGGAGAACAAATGCCGTCTTAACGGCTGATAAGGTCAACTATGAGGGGGGCAATAACAACTTTGCCTCTCTAGCCGCATCCGAATCGGATGATGAGGAAGAAGAGTTAAAAGAAATTAATAGCAGCATACAAATGCTAAATGAAAAAATGCTTGCTATTAAACAAAGACAAACAGCACGCAGGCAGAGGGAGCAATTGGAAGTAGCGAGCTCCCAACAACAAATCCAGCAGCAGCAGAAACAACAACTGCATCAAACAAAACAGCAGCAGCAGAAACAACAGCAGCAGCAGATACAGCAACAGCTGCGAAAACAAACCCTGAAACCACAGCAGCTTAAAAAAAAGCAGCAGCAACAACAACAACAACAACACCATCAACAACAACAACATCAGCAACAACAACAACAGCAGCAGAAGAAGAAGGAGAAGGTACCTCCTATTAATACATATAAATTAGAGGTAAGTGCAACCAAGGACCTGTGTAGGTTGGTCATTGGGAACAATTTTAATATTAAGCGATTGGGGAACGATCGCCATGCCATCCACTGTAATACAGTGGAGGGCTACGCGAAAGTTAAAGAGCTCCTAAAGGAAACGACGACGGAGCACTACTCATTCACACCTAAGTGTGAAAAGCGGCAATCGATGCTGCTGAAAGGGTTGGAACCGTCTTCTGATCCTGAGGAGATCCTGGCACTGCTCAAAGAGAAGGAGTGTGAGGGACTCGAGTTTGTAGGGGTAAAGCCATTTACCACAGCTAGAGCCAGGCGGGAGAAACGGAGTCTGCCGTTCTTCCTGGTGCAGCTCAGTCCCGAAAGCCGTCTGGATAGTCTAAGGAGTATCAATGTCCTAGACTACCAGGTGGTTCACTGGGAAAGATTAAAAAGGAGCGATAGCGTTATACAATGCGTTCGCTGCCAGAGGTTCGGGCACGCCGCGTCGAACTGCCAAATGCAGCCTCGATGCGTGAAGTGCGCTAAGAACCACAGTTCCGAGGAATGTCCTCTGGGTGTTGACGGAGCATCCGATAGGTCGCAGCTCTCGTGCGTGTTATGTGGGAACGTGGGACACACCGCAAACTATCGGGGTTGTCCTAAGTTCGCCGACATTAAAAAAGCAAAACTGGCTCGGCAGCAGAAGGTGGAGGTCAAACGTTCACCTGTTAGGTTTCAAACACCAGCCGTCTCGTCTCAAATTTCCTACGCCCAAATGGCGTCAGGTAGGGGGGCTACGGTACAGCAAGCGACTGTTGCTTCTTCGGCGCCAATGCCGAGAACAACGGAAGCTGCACCTAACATGCTGGCCATCTTGCTAGCAATCCAAGGACAGATGGCTCAGCTGCAACAGCAGGTACAAGAACAGGCCAAGCGGGTGGACCAGATCTACGCGCTGCTGCCGGGCCTAACGCAACACATGTCGTAATGGGTACGCACATGGTGGAGCAAACTTTGAAGGTCCTTGCGGTGAATGTTAATTCACTGATTAGGATCGAACGAAGAGCCGCGATGTTTAAATTGCTGCAAGACCAAACTCCTGATGTGCTTTTCGCTAGCGAAACTAAGCTAACCGATAAGCACAAACTGGAGTACAATAATTATATCGTTAGAAGAAGAAACCGGCCCAGATCCAAACGTGGAGGCGGTGTCGCGATCTTCATTAAAGAAGGTATAAAATTTCACAGAGTGTACAAGGGCGTGTTGCGCAGGTTCCGGGTGTTGGAGGCAGTCGTCGTTTACATCCCGCTCCGCAGTGGAAAGCGGCTGTACTTGGCCTCTGTTTATTCACCTGACGCTTCACAATCCACTTTATTCATTACGGAGCTCGACACGCTTTTTCGACTTCTGAGGCTGGAATCGGGGGAGAATTATTTTATAATCGGCGGGGATTTCAATGCTAGACACAGAGATTGGGGAAATAATTTGCCAAATACTAGAGGGAACCTACTACTCGATTGGTGGGGTCAGCACGATGTCATGTACAGACTCGGTCTTAAAGCGACGGATAACCCGTCGTTTCCCAGAGGCGGGTCTTATTTGGATCTACTGCTGTACGACGAACGTATACGACTGACAGGTACGAATTTACAAACATTAAACTGTCTGCGCACATTCGTGTATGACAGCGACCATTGCGGTTTTAGCACCGAAATTACGGTTCCCAACGAAATTGCGGAATTGGAGGAGTTTGTCCAAAGATATACTTACAACTACAGTAAGACTCGATGGACACGCTTCTCCGCAACCTTGACTAGAGCGCTCTCCTCGAACACGCTCCACCCACCGTCCAATAGGAATTTGTCAAACGAGGAGATCGACAATTACCTAAAACAAATGGACGAGACAATTAAACAAACTATGGACACTACAATACCGCGGTATCGACGTACGACTAACGAAGACCTGTTCCGCAATCCTACTATTGACGCACTGCACCGACAGAAGAGTAGACTTCTGACAAGACTCAAAAACTTGTACAGACAGTTAACTGACCGACAAGACCCGGAGATTAGGACACTGAAGTCGTCGATTAAAAATATCCAAACGCTAATTAAAGAAAATTACAGAATTGCTGTAAGCTCATATTGGAACAAGAAGGTTCGGGCTGTAAACACCAGCAACCCGAATGTTCCCGCAAATAAATAAACTATTTCGAAGAAAAAATCAAAACGACTTTCAGTGTCTTAAAATAGCCCGGACAACAGACAATGAACGGTTACTGACAATAGCAGGTATTGATCCAAATGAGGCCGCTGATGATGACGACTTTTTTGTGATCGAGGATCCACAGGAGAAGGTTGAGGCCATAGGGGCGACTTTCCAGGAAGTATACAAGGTCACTGATACCATTGGCCCTATTTACGACCTAGACAATCGCGTCTTGGTGCACGACTTCCGCATTCGAAATGAAATAGGGAACTGGCGATCCGAGGGCTCTGGTTTCACCCGGTTCAGCGACGAAAATATGGCAAATAATGTCATTGCCAGAGAGGGTGACCTACCCCCGTTCATTTCGAAGGAAGAACTCCGGGAGATCTTCGACACAATCAGGGCTAAGAAATCAGTGGGGACCGATGGTATTCCGAACATCGTGCTTCGACATCTTCCTCTAGAAGCGGTGGACATTTACACCACCCTGTTTAATAATGCAATGAATAATGCACATTATCCAGCGCATTGGAAAACGGCGGTGGTTCAACCTATCCCGAAAAAGGGAAAGGATATATCCAATCCGGCGAATCTCCGGTCGATAAGTCTCCTTCCGAATATCAGTAAGGTTTTTGAAAAGGTAATCAATAGAGCTCTGTCTAGGTGGGTTGAGGACAAACATATAGTTCCGGATAATCAATTCGGTTTTAAGGCGGGACATGATATCTCACATGCCGCGTCTAAACTGGTGTCCGATATCCAATGGAACAAAGGCAAAAAGCAATGTACTGGTGCCTGCCTTGTTGACTTGGAGAAGGCCTTCGACACCGTATGGTTAGAGGGTCTTTTCTATAAGCTGATTAGGCTGGGGATCAGTAAACCACTTTTGTACATTCTTTATAATATGCTAACCAACAGACAGTTCATCGTGAAAAATGGTGATGTGACTTCTGTTGGAATATTTCAAATTAAAAATGGTCTTCAGCAAGGCGCGGTCAATTCGCCGATCCTATTCAACATTTTTACAAGCGACTTAATTGGTTCACTTCCCTATACTATTGCGTATGCAAACGATTTGTTAGCGTACAGAACAGGTCCAAAAATCGAGGTCATTAATTCTCTCTTGCAGCGTGACTTCGATACGATAAGACGATTTTGCGATGACTGGAAGTTGAAAATCAACTTACAGAAGTCGGAAACCATTCTCTTTAGGACGCCGTTGTCTGGAGCCTCTAGGGATACCAGAAAAAATTGGCGTAAGTTCTCTATCATTGGACAGCACGGACAGCCTCTTGCCTGTCGAAATGTAGTCAGATAACTTGGGATCTGGCTAGATCAGTTTCTGTATTTTGGCAAAAATGTAGATGCTGCTCTGGCTAGAGCCAAAGGTGCGTTTGCCCTTACAAAGAGACTGTTTTATAGCAGCCAACTCGATGCGAGGGTAAAGGTAATCTGCTACATGGCCCTTATCAGGCCCATGCTGGTATTTGGTTGTCCCGTGTGGTTCAATGTACGAGCAAGCTTAATGGAAAAGATTCGGGTGTTTGAGAGGGCTTGCCTTAGGGCTTGTCTTCGCTTGTACAGAACACCAGAATCGGAGTACAAGAAATTTTATCCTAATGAGGTCCTTTACAACAGGGCGAACCTAATACGAGTGGACAACTTCGTAATTAAGCTGACTCGAAGGCACATTGCAAGAGCAATGACCTCGACGAATAACCTGATATCTGGGGCTTACTACCCCAATTACCTTTACCACGAGAGTGTGCGCTCTGACGGCTTCGTTCCACCGGAAGCATTCCTCTACCTTGATCAGATAGGGTTGATCCAGGATAGATCAGCGGTCCCGTTAATCTTCCATGTCGCTCGGGCAGCTGGGGACAGGCGACTCAACTACGACAGAGACGTCGCACACGGCAGTGTGGATCGTTTTTAGTTTTAGTTTTAGTTTTAAATGCATTTTTATTTTCTTAATCACTAACTCTTACATACTAACAAAAAATGCTTAAATGCTAGCTTACAATTACTTAACAATCTTATACTAACTTACTGGCCCCACACAGGCGCTCTAAGCTACTCTAAATTCTTATAACTATGTCTTTCGACTTCATTTACATTTTATTTAAAATATTCTTATTTTCTATACTTAAGGCTAAGAAAAAAATTTGTTTACAAAAACTTAGCATATGGACATTTTTTTATTTTTTATAAAAAACTTAATATCTAACTTAAAATAAACCTTAGCCTACCTAACCTAAATGTACCATACACACATAAACACACATAGGCATTATACACAATCATATACATATACCAGTATACACCTTTGTATACACTGATATATGTATATGTTTCTTAAATGCTAACCTAAACCTATGCAAGCCGGCCATCGCTGTTTACAGAGAAAACAGATTGGTCAACTCTGCCTCATTAGTGAGGCTGGTCCGTAATTGACGGAAACGACGACGAAACATCTTCTCAATCATTCAACCACCAGAAATGCTGGTGCTGCCGAACGGCATCCCTCTTATCGCGATTCCCCACCGCCCTACTGAACCTGAGGCGATCCACACTGCCGTGTGCGACGTCTCTGTCGTAGTTGAGTCGCCTGTCCCCAGCTGTCCGAGCGACATGGAAGATTAACGGCACCGCTGAACTATCCTGGATCAACCCTATCTGATCCAGGTAGAGGAATGCTTCCGGTGGAACGAAGCCGTCAGAGCGCACACTCTCGTAGTAAAGGTAATTGGGGTAGTAAGCCCCAGATATCAGGTTATTCGTCGAGGTCATTGCTCTTGCAATGTGCCTTCGAGTCAGCTTAATTACGAAGTTGTCCACTCGTATTAGGTTCGCCCTGTTGTAAAGGACCTCATTAGGATAAAAATTTTTGTACTCCGACTCTGGTGTTCTGTACAAGCGAAGGCAAGCCCTAAGACAAGTCCTCTCAAACACCCGAATCTTTTCCATTAAGCTTGCTCGTACATTGAACCACACGGGACAAGCAAATACCAGCATGGGCCTGATAAGGGCCATGTAGCAGATTACCTTTACCCCCGCATCGAGTTGGCTGCTATAAAACAGTCTCTTTGTAAGGGCAAAAGCACCTTTAGCTCTGGCCAGAGCAGCATCTACATTTTTGCCAAAATACAGAAACTGATCTAGCCAGATTCCAAGGTATCTGACTACATTTCGACAGGCAAGAGGCTGTCCGTGTTGTCCAATAATCGAGAACATTCTCCAATTTTTTCTGGTATCCCTAGAGGCTCTAGACAACGGCGTCCTAAAGAGAATGGTTTCCGACTTCTGAAAGTTGATTTTCAAATTCCAGTCATCGCAAAATCGTCTTATCCTATCGAAGTCGCGCTGCAAGAGAGTATTAATGACCTCGATTTTTGGACCTGTTCTGTACGCTATCAAATCGTCTGCGTACGCAATAGTATGGGGAAGTGAACCTATCAAGTCGCTTGTAAAAATGTTGAATAGGATCGGTGAATTGACCGCGCCTTGCTGAAGACCATTTTTAATTTGAAAAATTCCAACAGAAGTCACATCACCATTCTTCACGATGAACTGTCTGTTAGTTAGCATATTATAAAGAATGTACAAGAGTGGTTTACTGATCCCCAGCCTAGTCAGCTTATAGAAAAGACCCTCTTCTTCAAGCCTTCTCCAAGTCAACAAGGCAGGCACCAGTGCACTGTTTCTTGCCTTTGTTCCATTGGATATCGGACACCAGCTTAGACGCGGCATGTGAGTTCCGCCTTAAAACCGAATTGATTATCCGGAACTATATGTTTGTCCTCAACCCACCTAGACAGAGCTCTATTGATTACTTTTTCAAAAACCTTACTGATATTCGGAAGGAGACTTATCGACCGGAGATTCGCCGGATTGGATATATCCTTTCCCTTTTTGGGGATAGGTTGAACCACCGCCATTTTCCAATGCGCTGGATAATGTGCATTATTCATTGCATTATTAAACAGGGTGGTGTAAATGTCCACCGCTGCTAGAGGAAGATGTCGAAGCACGATGCTCGGAATACCATCGGTCCCCACTGATTTCTTAGCCCTGATTGTGTCGAAGATCTCATGGAGTTCTTCCTTCGAAATGAACGGGGGTAGGTCACCCTCTCTGGCAATGACATTATTGGCCGCATTTTCGTCGGTGAACCGTGTGAAACCAGAGCCCTCAGATCGCCAGTTCCCTATTTCATTTCGAATGCAGAAGTCGTGCACCAAGACGCGATTATCCAGGTCGTAATTAGGGCCAATGGTATCAGTGGCCTTGTATACTTCCTGGAAAGTCGCCCCTATGGTCTCAACCTTCTCCTGTGGATCCTCGATCACAAAGAAGTCGTCATCATCAGCGGCCTCATTTGGATCAATACCTGCTATTGTCAGTAACCGTTCGTTGTCTGTTGTCCGGGCTATTTTAAGACACTGAAGGTCGTTTTGATTTTTTCTCCGAAATAGTTTATTTATTTGCGGAAACATATTCGGGTTGCTGGTGTTTACAGCCCGAACCTTGTTGTTCCAATATGAGCTTACAGCAATTCTGTAATTTTCTTTTATTAATTTTTGCACAATTTTAATCGACGACTTCAGTGTCCTAATCTCCGGATCTTGTCTGTCAGTTAACTGCCTGTACAAATTTTTGAGTCTTGACAGAAGTCTACTTTTCTGTCGGTGCAGTGCGTCAATAGTAGGATTGCGGAACAGGTCTTCGTTAGTCGTACGTCGATACCGCGGTATTGTAGTGTCCATAGTTTTTTTAATTGTCTCGTCCATTTGTTTTAGGTAATTGTCGATCTCCTCGTTTGACAAATTCCTATTGGACGGTGGGTAGAGCGTGTTCGAGGAGAGCGCTCTTGTCAAAGTTGCGGAGAAGCGTGTCCACCGAGTCTTACTGTAGTTGTAAGAATATCTTTGGACAAACTCCTCCAATTCCGCAATTTCGTTGGGAACTGTAATTTCGGTGCTAAAACCGCAATGGTCGCTGTCATACACGAATGTGCGCAGATAGTTTAGCGTTTGTAAATTCGTACCTGTCAGTCGTATGCGTTCATCGTACGGCAGTAGATCCAAATATGACCCGCCTCTGGGAAACGACGGGTTATCCGTCGCTTTAAGACCGAGTCTGTACATGACATCGTGCTGACCCCACCAATCGAGTAGTAGGTTCCCTCTAGTATTTGGCAAATTATTTCCCCAATCTCTGTGTCTAGCGTTGAAATCCCCGCCGATTATAAAATAATTCTCCCCCGATTCCAGCCTCAGAAGTCGAAAAAGCGTGTCGAGCTCTGTAATGAATAGGGGGGATTGTGAAGCCTCAGGTGCATAAACAGAGGCCAAGTACAGCCGCTTTCCACTGCGGAGCGGGATGTAAACGACGACTGCCTCCAACACCCGGAACCTGCGCAGCACGCCCTTGTACACTCTGTGAAATTTTATACCTTCTTTAATGAAGATCGCGACACCGCCTCCACGTTTTGATCTGGGCCGATTTCTTCTTCTAACAATATAATTATTGTACTCCAGTTTAGTTAGCTTAGTTTCGCTAACTAAAAGCCCATCCGGAGTTCGGTCTTGTAGCAATTTAAACATCGCGGCTCTTCGTTCGATCCTAATCAGTGAATTAACACTCACCGCAAGGACCTTCAAAGTTTGCTCCACCATGTGCGTACCTATTACGACATGTGTTGCGTTAGGCCTGGCAGCAGTGCGTGGATCTGGTCCCCCTCCTTGGCCTGTTCTTGTACCTGCTGTTGCAGCTGAGCCATCTGGTCTTGGTTTGCGAGCAAGATGGCCAGCATGTAAGGTGCAGCTTCCGTTGTTCTTGGCATTGGCGTCGGGGAAGCAACAGTCGCTTGCTGTACCGTAGCCCCCTACCTGACGCAATAGGGGCGTAGGAAATTTGGGACGTGACAGTTGACCTAACTGATGAACGTTTGACCTCCACCTTCTGCTGCCGAGCTAGTTTTGCTTTTTTAATGTCAGCGAACTTAGGACAACCCCGATAGTTTGCGGTGTGTCCCACGTTCCCACATAACACGCACGAGAGCTGCGTCCTATCGGATGCTCCGTCCCTACCCAGAGCACACTCCTCGGAACTGTTGTTTCTGCTGCTGCTGTTTTGTTTGCTGCAGTTGTTGTTTCTGCTGCTGCTGGTTTTGTTGTTGCTGCATTTGTTGTTTCTGCATTTGTTGTATCTGCTTTTGTTATTGGGAGCTTGCTACTTCTAATTGCTCCCTCTGCCTGCGTGCTGTTTGTTTTTACTTAATAGCAAACACTTTTCTTCCAGCTTTTGTATGCTGCTGTTGATGTCATTTATTTGTTCACCCTCATCTTCCGACTCGGATGCCGCTAGAGAGGCAAATTTTTTATTGCCCCCTCATAATGGACCTCATCTGCTGGTAAAATGTGATTTATTCTCCTTTTTGTTAGATTAGTGGGTGATTTCAAACTCCTCCTCCTTTTAATGGCTTAGGCCACAGCACCGGCAACACTATTGTTGCCTTTTCCAACTCCCGTTATGGGAAGAGCGGAGGGCCCTCCATCATCCATCACGTGATTTGCTTAATTACTTTTCGGATTTGTTTGATGACAACACCTTGAGGACAAAACAAAAAAGTGCCAAGTTTGGCCTGGGCTCGAGAACCCGTGTCCCACTGTTCGATGACCGACGCCCCTAACCGCCCGGCTACGGAGTCAACTAAGTAGGTCTCAACTAATCATCTTTAGGAGGAAACTGATTCACTGTTTTTTTTTTTTTACTTTAGAAAAAGCCGAAACACGTCTGTTCTCTGCGAACGACTGCGACAAATAACCTCTTCTTTCCACGAAATTGATCCCACACATAAGCCGAAGTGACAAAAAATGTTCATTTCGTATGCATTTGGGACTAAGACAGGGGAACCAAGGCAGGATCTAGAGGTCTCTAGTTAAAACTTTTAAAAAGTGACGAAGGAAGATGGAAGCTTTTCTTAAATTAAATACCCTTATGAAAGGTGGAACCGGTGGGCTTCCGTGCAGATTTTGCGGAGCAAAATGGAATATCAGATAGCGACCCACTCTTTACACTGGTTATGTTTTTTTTTGTACAATTAGTTATTATTTTTGTTATTGTTGGTTTCTGTCTTGTGTTTCGTTTGCTCCTGTGCTTTTGTGGGTTTGTTGCGTGGTATGTATTGCAGAGAGTTGCAGACCGTCCGCCTGGCTCTAGGCGACTGGTGTAGTTTGCAGTTCTTTCATTTACACAGAGGGTTCCAGACGGTCCATTTGGCTCTAGGCGTATAGTCCAAATAACGTGACCGCCCGCCACATGTTCAGAATGTCCCAGGCCGTCCGCCTTTCTCTGTTTTTCCAGGGTGGACCTACTGGTTGTAGAATCCACAGGTGCCTTCCACAAATACGTTCCTCCAAAGCGACAACGGACACAACTGACAAGGCGGGTGAAAAAGTGAAGGGGTTAGGAGCTGGAAGGATGGAGCGGATGCCTTAGCTCTACTTAAGGCTTAAGACTACCCATTAGGGGAGACAAAACAACATTTGGGACAAGGGTCGGCTATTTCGTGTTGAACCCTTGCAAAACAGCCAAAACCTATAGCGCTTTCCTTGCACTCTTGTAGCAGGCCGTCCGCCTGCTCTGCGGGGTTCTTCTTAGAGTTTTTGACCGTCCGTCGTACCTATTTAGGTTGCACCGATGGCTGATGTGACCATGGCTGCCCATCACTCTTTCAGAATTTTGGACGAACAACTGTTAAAACGGGAAGTTTCGAAGGATTGAAGCGAAGTTTTGAAGGAAAAAGAATCCAGCTTGTTGTGGTAAATTTTACCGCAACATAATTCTCATAAAAGTAAGTGAATAACTTTTGACAAAAACATTTAATTCAAAGCATTATTAATTTAATCCCGCTAAATGAGCGAATTGTCACACTGTGGCGCCCCGAACCGAAAAGAGATATCTAACCAGAAAGACAACGAGATATCAGTCGACCTCATCTTAGATGCCGCGCACAAGCGGAACAGGACACCAGGCAACTTTGTGTGCGCAACTGGGGACAGCTGAGACTCAGGTCCAGTCCGGACTATTACGCTATTAGCAGTATAGGAATCCTTGAGCATTGTGGCGAATCTGTTAGTGCACTTAAACCCAGGGTAGAAACGCGCCTTTCTGGAACATTTAACATGGAAGTTAGATAGTAAATGACACCGATGTGCATCTCGTCCCGATAAGAAAGAAACTGAACATATTTACTTAAGGGCAATATGGAGTAAACGAAGTTTACTAGATCATATATGGCAGCATCTAGGACTGCGCAGTCATTTGGGAAATAATAACAAATATCATTAAACAATTAACTTTTGACTTAATTTCTCATCAGTTTACACTAATTTCTTCTAATTTCCAGTCATTGAAACAAATATCCCCTACTTATCTACTCATTCACAATTCCGGTTCATTACAGAGACCCTCGAAATCCATCAATGACTTGAACTAATTACCTTTTAATTTGAGCTATCTTCCTAGACAACATAATCAAACCAATTTCTGATATACGAGAAGAGACTCTGGTTCTAGTTGCAGTTGCAATTCTAGGAACTTGTTAACCCTGGCAGTGACTTATTTATAGTAAGTCAGCGATTTTTCCACATTTATTTCCATTTACAAGTGCAACGGCTAAGTTTGAAATTCGATACTCTCAACATGTTTGGCAGAACCACCATCTCTTGTGCTTTGATACTTTCAATTTTAATCATACCGAACGATGGAAAGTTACGTAAGTTATCCAGTTGAAAAGTATAACCAAAAAGATATTTTAAATGAATACTGTCTTCCCAACAGCTGATGATTTCAAGCCTTGTAAGGCTGCCGATAGCCAATGTTTAATAGAAACTATCAACAAGATCATCGAAACGAAATCAAAAGGTATGAGTATTGAGGGTTTTTCTACTCAGATAAGTGTCTGTATGTGAAATTTGTGTTTGAAAAGGTGATCCTGAACTAAATCTGGACAGCATCGATCCGCTTCACTTCGACAAGATGGTTTTAAAGCAATCTAAAGTCCAGTCAGTGTGTCTTTGGTGTTTCGAAATAGTGATGTGACGGGGTACAGTGATTTGCGAGCATACAAAGTGCGGTAAGAAATATTTTATAGTAAGTTGTATACAGTGGCAAGACACAATTAGAATTAGAGCATTTTCTTTGGCTTCAGATAGCTGTCAGAGAATGGTCAAATTTAGCCGTCATTTGCTGATATACGAGCGCAATTGTTCTACGAGTATATTACGCAGTCACTACTGTTCTTTTTTTTATCCAGTAATGAGTTTACGGAATCTTAAAAACGTGATAGATATTTAGACGTTTCTTTATTGACTTAAATGACATGATTAGGTAATTGAGTTGTATTACTCCTGCCAATAGCTGACGTTTGAAGTATTCCGCACTCAAACATGTCAAATTTGACAACCGAGATTGTTTTTTGTTAATTTGCGGGTCAATGAGACACAAATTTGACATCTATTTGTCTAATGTGAGAAATGGAATTAACCCATTAGTGCATAAAATTAAGGAAACAATTTTTTGCACCCTTTTTTGTTTATTTACAGTAAAATACAATACTCTTAATCTAAAAGAAAAAAATATTAATTTAAAACATTTTGTCTGTTTAAATGGAGTCTATGCAGAGAAGTCATTGTTTTGTATGGAAATTAAAAAAAAAAACCTTCTTTTGGGTGGAGACCTTTTTCGTACTTTTTGCAAATAAATTAGCTTTTTTTGCTAGACTTAGCGCGTCGTCTATCTGTTGCGCAATACTCAATAAAGTGAACCCGTCCATCAAAGCGAACACCATCGGTACAAATACAAGTGTTCGACCGTCTCGATTAACATGTACCATACGATTGTAGAAGAATTGAGGTGTGTCGATGAAAATCTATACAAGTTCTTGACTGACGATCGCTTGGTCTCACTTTTCTCATGAAAAGCCGAGCATTTACTACAGAAACATTTAGCAAATATGCAAAAAAAAACAACCTTTGATGGATAAATTGTTGTCTTTTCCTTTTGTTTTGGAATAAATCAATTCGTAAAATTTGTTATCCATAAAATGTTTTTAAATATGTTAATTAATTAAGTTTGTGATGGGTTCTTGCCAGAGTGTAGTTTACCCAGCAAAATCTACCATCGAAACCGAAGCATTTGAGTTTATTCACCACTCGTAATGAATTCGCGCACTCTGCACTTGCAGCATTTCTCTTCTCTCTTTCTCGTCTTTGAATTTCTCTCGTTTAGGGTTTCGGTTTCGCTGGTGGATCTTGCTGTGTGAACTTCTCGCCCACTTGTTTGCAGACCACAGAAGAGGTAACATGTAATAAACATTATAATTCGTTTAATTTACCATTCGCTTCTCTGCTTAATTTTTTTTCTTCGATTATTCTCAAACACCTTTCCTCGTATCCACCCTGTACAATGTCCGGTTTCAAACCCGTCGAAATTAATTCTCATTGTTACAGCGTTGTTGCTTACAATCGCACCAATGTTATTTGACCATTGTTGGTAAAACGAAAGTCTTGAGATCCTCTGTCCTTCTTTTTCATCTGCTCTTTCGGTAACAGTGTGCATTTATCAGTCCTTCCATCCCGTATAGTCCCAGTAGCGCAAATTCCAATACTAGACATGTACCTCAGAAATTTTACTGAGGTAAAGTATGTAATTGTAAACAAAGCATCGGTTATGTATAGGTAAAAATTTTACAAACTTACATTTAATCCTTTGTTTAGCGGTAAAGCTGCTGAGTGCAAAAGTTCAATTACCTTCCTACCACCAGGACCAAGTTCCTTATATAGTTGTTTACCATCCACAGTCTTGCCCATATATATATAAAATTGTAGCATGTACCCATTCCTAAATCCGAAATTTATTGGTTTACTCCTAATAACTGCTTAGCGCAGTGCTTACCGTAATAGGGTATCATACTCTAATCGATAGATAGACACTCATCCCATCCACCATGTTTTCTAAATGAATGATTTAGAGAACCGATCAAAGGACGTAGTTTTTGTAAACGATCTGTGTTTTCTTTTTTGTGTTGTCATTCAAGTAAAAGTTATTCAAAATGCACTCAAATCTGCGTGAATTTCGACGTCGATTTCCTAATCGTGTTGCGCCAACTGGGCAAACATTCCGGCGCTTAGCTACTCAACTCAAACTGAGTGCAACCACAGGATACCATGCAGGGCGTGCCCGCCACCGGACTGTTCGTTCGGCTAAGAATATCGCGGCTGTGGCTGACGATGTCGCTGAGAACGAAGAAACATCAACCAGACGATGGGCCACGCCACTGTCAGCCTGTGTCTATGATTATGACTAGGGTGTTCAGGGTAGACGTAGCCAATATACGCGGGCTAAAAATTAATCTCTTTCGTGATTACGTACGTCCACGTCTGTAAATACAGACCAGCTGTTTTGGCACTTAATGAAACACAGGTAGATCCCCCCCCACACCTCTCAGATCATTCTGATCTGAAGCTATCAGGCTACGAACTAGTGCCATTATTCTTCTCTCACGGCGGTCTCGCCATTTACGTGCGTGGTGATGTAGCTTACCAAACTCCACCACAATGTGATCATGTTCCAATCCGGAATTCAACTTCATGTGGTTAAAATTACATCTCCGTAAGCAAATTATCCGCTATTGCCTTATTTACAGAAGCAATCCGACTTTTAACGAGTTTGATGCGCTCTCTGACTCCATTCAAAGAATTGTATCCCGGCATCCTCGTACTGAAATCGTTATTACGGGCGACTTCAATATACACAATTCTGGGTGGCTTCGACATTCTGGACAGACAACACCCAAAGGACAGTGTGTTGAGATGTTCGCTGCGGAAAACAACCTAACGCAGTTTGTAAATGAGCCCACGCGAATACCAGACGTTGATACCGCCAACACCCTGGACTTGTTTTAACTTCTCACCCTGATAAGTACACCGTTGATATGCTCCCCCTCTAGGCTCGTCAGACAATTGTGTCATATCAGCTAATTTCTCGTGGAGGAAAAGTTCCTAAACGAACCGTATGGCAATACGAGAAAGCCAATTGGAGCTGTCTTAACAGGTCGTTATGTTTCCTCGATAACGACGTGGGTGCCGCTTCTGATATGATTACACACACCATTCTCTTTGGAATGAGATCCTTTATTCCTCATCGGATGAAGAGTATTAAACCAATAGAAAAGGCATGGTACGACTCGAGCTGTAAAGAGAAACGTTTTTTCGGTCCTTCAAGACCAACCCGACAGAGCAAAACCGAAAAAAGTTCAAACGAGCAAGAAATGACTGCAACGCCTTTCTTAAGCGTGTTTAATTCCAAAAATACGGCGATGTCCCAAAGTCAGTAAAAATTTTTCATCGTTCGTCAAAAACATTAGAAATTCCGCCTCATCCTCCACTCCAAAGCTCATTTACAATGACATTCCAGCCATCAGCTCTTTGGACAAGGCCAATCTGCTTGCTGCATACTCTGCGGCCAGCTCAACACTCCCAGATTGTGCTTTGTCTCCGCCTACACTTGAGTGCGTCGAATCTTCAATGGGACGAATCTACTTTCGCACTCGTGTAGTAGCAAGAGTATTTAAAGATCTCAACATACATAAATCCACTGGTCCAGATGGTATATCTCCCCTTCTTCTGAAGAGGTGTTCTTCCACGCTGGCAAAACCACTGCGTAAGCTTTTTTATCAATCCTTTAGGACTCTTTCCGAGCAGATGGAAAACAGCATTTGTCCAGCTCGTCCCTAAAAATGGCGAATCATCTTCTCTCTCCTCTTACAGACCCATTGCACTTCTTTCCAAGGTCATGGAAATGCTGATAAATCGTCAGCTCATGAAAGATTTCGAAACACGAAAACTCTCAATGACCAGCAGTATGGTTTTCGTAGCAACAGGTCCACTGGTGATTTGATGGCATGTCTCATCGAAAAGTGGAATCAAAGTGTGCATCAATCTGGCGAAAGCAAAATAGTTGCACTTGATATTTCTAAGGCATTTGACAGAGTTTGGCATCAGGCTGTTTTGTCGAAAATGCGTGGATTTGGGATCGACGACTCTCTTCTTCAATGGATTAGAAACTACCTTTCGGAAAGTTCGATTCAAGTTGTTTTGGACGGTTTCAAGTCCGATATTCACAAAATAACTGCTGGTGTGCCCCAGGACTCTGTTCTGTCTCCGACACTCTTTTTAATTTTCATTGATGATCTCTTGTCTGTTACTTCTAATCCAATATATTCCTTTGCTGACAGTATAGTACTCTCTGCTTTTCATATTCGTTCCCGGACTCACGGCCCTGCTCTTCGGCTGTAGAATGAGAACGGCAGCGTATGCTAAGCTCATTAAATTCCGATATCAACAGCATAACCAATAGGGGAACTATCAACAGAGTGGAATTTAATGCTTCCAAAACACAATACTGTCTGCTATCGTTAAAGCGAAATTTAAACACAAAGCCATTATCCATGAATGGCACTTGCATCGTCGAAACCGAAAAACTTTCCATTCTGGGTATGTGTGTCAATGACAACTTACGTTGGAATTACCACATATTTGATGTCGCCAAAAATGCTGCGAAATGTCTAGGTTTCCTCCAGCGATATAAGAAATATTTCATCCCCCCTGATCTGGCCTCAATTTATAAGGCATTCATCAGCCTAAAATTGAAGTACAATGCCCACATCTGGTCATTTGCTCCTAAGAAATCTCTGCACCTGCTAGATAGGATTCAACCCCGTGCGATAAAACTTATTGATGATATTAATACCAGTCAATCAATTGACACCCTCGAACACCGACGTAAGGTCTCCTGGCTCACTTTGTTTTATCGCTAGTTCCACCACCATTGCTCCACTGAAATCGCCAGTAGCATTCCGCCCATTCAAACTTTCAACCGTAATACCCGTCTCGCTATGAATGCTCATCAGTATACCCTCAAGCCCATTTTCGGACGTACTCTAAAATATCGTGATTCGTTCCTAAGCCGTACAACTCGCTTATGGAATGCCCTGCCGATCTCTGTATTTCCTGGTCGTTATAACTTGCAAACATAAAAACAATGTACATCGGTACCTCTCTTTTATTCCTAAATTTCCTTTGTCCGCTCTGTGAACAATCACCTTAAGGGCACACAAACCCCTTGAGCGTGCGCTTATTGTAAAAAAAAAAGCCGCGAGTGAGTTACTGTAAAGCCATTCTCAATCTCAACAACGAAGAGGACAATTTTGTGTCGAAAATCATCATGAACGACGAGGCGCGTTTACACTTAAGCGGTTAAGTCAATAAGCAAAATCTTCGTTTCTGGGCACTGAAAATCCGCGTGTGATGCACGAAGTGCCATTACATCCACTGAATTTAACAATTAAATAAATAACAAGAAATTGTTAAAATAATTAAATAATTGTGTAATAATTGTGAAATGAATAATAATAATCATTCTGTAACTATTTAAAGTTAGTGTTGAATGACGCTTAAGTAATATTTTCAAATTCAGGAAACTGATGTGGAGTAATTATCAGTATTACAAAAAATAAAGATAAGAGAAAGTACTTACGAGTATGTGTAGATTTCGATGTAAAAGATTCAGAGTACAAACATAAAGCAAATAATGAATCTAGGACACTTATCGAAAGAACGATTCATAATGGGATAATCTATAGTAAAAAGCCAATCTTTATCCTTATCCTTATATCCTTTATCCTTATATCCAAAGGAGTTCTTCGAATAGCAATAGGTAGTTTGTTAAAACATTTAGGCGCAGTAACAGTAAAAGAATGAGAAAATTTGGTTCTATGTGCGATCGGAACATTACCCAATGCTCGATTATTAACGCGCAAACTATAAAAAGTTGAGTTTCTATTTGGAGAGTTGGCACTGCGCTTGAAGAATTCCCTGAGAACTTTAAAAATATATAGGTGTCTCAATGGAAGAATTCTCAACTCTCTAAATAACGGCCAACTATGAGCTAAACGATTAATACCGTAAATTATTCTTATTAAATATTTTTGAGCTATGAATAAGGAACTAAAAGCGTTATCATAGGATCCACCCCAACTCGCTATACCATATTGCAACTTAGAGTTAGCTAGGCCGTAGTAAATCATAGTTAATACTTGTTTGGAGCAGTAAGGTTTCACAAGATACATTATTCGAGCCACACGCATCATATATGATTTAACTGTTTGCGTATGATTTTTCCAGCTTAAATTGAGATCAAATAAGACTCCCAGATATTTAAATTGACTAACAGACTCAATTTTAAAGCACCCTCTAGAACATTGAACATTTTCATTAAAATTTATATATCCACAAGTATGCAGAGGTAGACAAAACCTTACACAGTCGTGAGAATGATAAAACACATTGAAATCGGTAACAACATTTCCTAACATTTTGAAAGCCATCAACTTTGTTTTTTCGCTGATAATCAGCTTAAGAAATGCAAATCACTGCCTTAATATTTGTAGATCTTCCTCAATTTTGATAACACAATCAAACGATGTGAGTCCTTGATAGGAGAATGCTATATCATCAGCGAACGCTGTTGGTAAACCATTGAAGTTCTGATTGAAGAGGGAGTTAATATAAATTAAGAACAAAAGTGGACCGCGGACAGAGCCCTGCGAACATCATTCTTTATTATAAGAGATCTACTAAAACATCCATTGATATTGACCACTTGTTCCCTGTGAGATAAGTGCGAAACCAGTCATGTAAGACTCCTCTAAAACCAGCGTTGTACAACTTATCTAGAAGCAAATTATGGTCCACCATGTCAAATGCTTTTCTCATATCAATGAAAAGTGCCATTGCTGATTTGGAATTATTAAACCCTTCATACAATTGGGTACAGAACTTAAGAATGGCATCTTCTGTGGATTTGCCCGATCTGAAACCGAATTGATTTTCAGAAAAGAAATTCTGGCTATCCAAAAAAGACATCATGCGTGATTTTAGTAGCTTTTCAAACAGTTTAGAAAATGTGGGAAGTAGCGATATACTCGTAGGTCTATAATTACCCACATCTTTGCGATTTGCCTTTTTGAACAGTGGTATAATTTCTTTCCATTTCATGTGGAAAGCATCCATAACTTACACATAAGTTAAATAAGTGACAGAGTATATCACTTATATTAAAAACAATCCTTTTTAAAATGACATTTGTGATGCCATCACTTGTGCACGAATTTTTATTTTTTAACGATAATATGAGCTTGAATATTTCAGCAGAAGTAATTGTGGTAAAAGCAAAACTATTCACTTGAAGCAATTGATGAAGCAATACAATTGCATCTATAATTAGGTTGAGCAGAAGGCTTTAGTTTCTCAGAAATTTCAATGAAGTACTCATTACATTTATTTGCAATGTTGGCGGGATCAGATCAATTATATTTATATTTATTTCCAAGACATCGACTACTTTACAATTTCTGTCTTTTCCTAGAATATCGTCTACAATTCTCCATTATTAATATAGTACTGATTGCGAGCTTCTGCTATTTTTTTATTTACGTCTTTGCGCAATTTGTCATAGTATTTTTTTATTCTTAGATTTTGTGGATGTTTCTTACATTTTTTGGCGAATGTTCTTTTACTTTTCACTTTCTTTAAAAGATTGGAAGCCATCCAAGGTTTAATGTATTTTGTACTGTTAAAATTGTGCATAGACCTGTTGGTGCAGTTATCTATATGATTTCTTAAAATCGATAAAAATAAATCATAGGTAATCGAAGGATTACTTTCTGAGTAAACTGATTCCCAAAACTCATATTTTAAAACTTCATTCAACATGGCGTAGTTTATACTAAATTTGTTCCGCAAAGAATTTTTAACATGAAATGGAGTATTATAGTTACCAATGCTAAGAGTTACCATATGATGATCAGTTCAGAGTAACTGAATCGTAACATTACTATAGAAACAACTTTTATTATTTTTATGCATTCGGTCGTGTTGTTTTGAGGACGTAATACGGTCACTGTTACTGGCGAACGGTACAGGGCTATGATAAACAACTTCTTACTGCCGGAATTGGATGAGCGAGGTTGGTGAACATGTATATATATGAAGGAAGGGTTTCCTGGTCGCGTAATCTCCCGTTTTGGCGGTTTGGTATGGCCAGCAAGACCGCCCGATTTAATCATCCCAGACGTCTTTTTTTGGGGCTACTTGAAGCCGCGGGTTTATGCCAATAAGCCTCAGATAATCGCAGCCCTTAAGGAGAATATTCGACAGGAATGCGAGCACTTATCACCGGAAATCTTGCAGAAAGTTATTAAAAATGCGATAGAATATGTATCAACACTGGCGGCAGCCACTTGGTGGATATCATCTTTTCCACTTAACAGAAACAATTGTAAGGGCCCAAGTAAAGATTTCCATCATTGAAAATCATATTTTTATTTACTAAAAAAGTAATTCAAAAACAAAATTGGATGATTAATTTTGCGTCACCTTTCATTTAACGGCTTATTTTTTTGTGCAGGATATAAGTTAGTCTGTGTCAGTATTGATTCCAAAAGAATGCCCTGAAGAAATCGACAATATTCCGGTTGTGATTTCACCCAGTGGCCGGTATCCGATTTTTTTGAAACTTTATGATTTTGACAATCAGTCTTAAGTTTCTTGAGTTTCATCATCACTTTCATGAAAACTTGAACACTCATCGCCACTTTCATCATGTCGCCAGACAATTTAAATTTCCTCAAAATTTCAACATTCAACATTCCCTTCATGCTCGTCATGCTCGTCATCGCTGTTATCAAAATCCTTATCCGCTTCTCAACCATCGATGGGAGGAACAACATAAAGATTTACTTCAGAAAACTCCTCTCCAGCCTCCAATTGTTCAAACATTTCCGAAACGGTCAGCTTTTGAAATACACAGAATAGATGGTATGAAATAAGCTTGGCATTTTAATCATTTCTGTAAAAAATTGTGTTTAAAGGACGTCCATTTTAACAAACTGTAAGCGCTAATGGAGTAATACTTCTAATTGTACAGGCAGATAAGATGGTATATCGAGTTGAACTGTTTACTCTGCACTCATTTTTATGATTTCCGACTGATGATGAACATTGGAACCAAATAAGATGGTCCTTTAGGTCTTTCTTCCTACTAATTCTCCTTCAGACAACTCTTAAAATATTGATGGGAATTCGTATCTGGACATGTACTTATATTCTTATATTGCAGAGCAGTGGCATACCAACCGGTTTCAGAAGTTTTCGGGATTCATTTTTAAAATGCTAAATACAAGTTTATTCACTCAAATCAACATTGTCGACTTCGAAGTAATTCCCACGACTGCAAAGCCAGGGTTCGCTCCAGCCCTCTAAACATCTCTGGAACTCGTTTTTCGGTATGGCTTTTATTGTACAGAGCGAATTTTCAATTACCTCCTCTCGGCTCTTAAAACACGTTTTTTGAGTCGGCCGAACAGGAAAAAGTTACAAGTATAGTAATTGCGTTGTGCTTGACAAGAAATGCAGAAATGTGAGGATGTCCAATAAAAGAAAGAAACCTCCAATTATGAAGCAATTTATTTATTCAATTTAATAAAAGACTTATGACTAAGTATGAAAAGGGAAGTTAACCTGCCACATGCCTGGTTTTGACCACCGCTAGGAATTGGTATAAATTCTTCTGTTCAGACAAATACACAACAGTTCTCCTCACTAATTTGGAGTATAACGACTGCACTGATTTCCTAAGGCGAGAGCTCCTCCGCAATGCTGATGTCTCACTGGTGTTTTGGTAGAAACAGCTTCGTT
The DNA here is from genome assembly GCA_949129095.1 of Volucella bombylans. Classification (NCBI taxonomy): domain Eukaryota; kingdom Metazoa; phylum Arthropoda; class Insecta; order Diptera; family Syrphidae; genus Volucella; species Volucella bombylans. Next base: position 332,275,938 of record OX422140.1, on the reverse strand, counting down.
GTTCTGGCTTTTCACTGGTATTCTTGTTGACACTACCTTCTTGTTCGCGAATTGAAGCTGGAGCTTGAATGGTATTTTGTATCGGTTCTGGTGATTGTAGGGTGTGTACAGTAGGGTAGCTGCTGACTTTGACATATTGTCCCGTGTTGATATGGTCGTAATAATAAATAAGTCCATCTCTTCGAACTACAATATTTTGCCAAACTCCATTCCATTTCGTGTCCTTGTTGGCGTAATTTTTTGCTTTAACTGTATAGCCAGGATTGTACCGCTTTCCACTTGAGTATGCCGCCCTCAGTTTTTTGATGTTGGATCTAATTAAGTCTAGAACGATGCGAATATCCCGTAAAATTTGGAGTTTTCCTGCATCGCATAAGGTAGTTAGCAAGTTTGAAGTTTAGACTGACAGGATCGGTCATGATCTGAGGAGTGCGGCCTTCATATTCTGCAAAAAACTTTCATCCTGGCCATTCGTGGTTGGATGAAATGGAGCAGTGAACTTGTATCGATTTTAATTTCTTCTGATGCACTCCTTAAACTCCTTCAACGTAAACGTAAGCCCATCATCGTTAACCAAACTGGAAGGCAGCCTGTAGCGGTCTCGCGTTAGACCTCAATTGTTTTCCCTGCCACCATGCCATTCATCAGTGTAATCTCTAGCCACTTCGAATATAGACCTTCGAAGTCTATATGAATTCTCTGAAAGGGAGCAGATGGGTATTCCCATGAATGGTGCACCTTCTTCATGCCGAATTCTTAAATTCTTTTTCAATGTTTGGCCATAAGTCGTAGCTCCTCACAAGTGCTACATTTTGACTATCCCGACATGAGACACGTGTACTCATAACTCTGCTAGTATCACTTTGCGCAGACTTTCGGGAATCACCACTCGATTATAAAGGGTTTTATAATAGGGACTTGACAACTTTGAATTTAATTTGTGAACGCACTCTTTCACTAATCATCAAACTGTCTCTGTCAATTGATTCAGTAAACTCAACATTTTCATCATGGTAAAGTACATGAACGAGCAACGTCTGCAAATTATAAAAATTTTCTACCGAAATTCGGAGTCGGTGACTGCAACTTTAAGAGCGTTAACTCCAATTTTCGGTCGTAATTCTCGCCCTAGTAGACTAGTGCAAAAATTTGAGTCTACATATTCGTTGTGTGATGTTGCCGTGTCAGTGAGACAACGGGTTGGCAGAAATGTCGAAAATATCGCTGCCGTTTAAGCGTCCGTAGCAAACGAGCCAAATCAGTCAATTCCACGGCGTTCTTGGTTTACACCCATACAAGATCAAGCTGACTCAAGAATTGAAGCCGATGGACCATTTGAAGTGACGTACGTTCTCCGATTGGGTTCTGGAGAAGATGCGCCAAGATGATGAATTTCATCGCAAAATCATCTTCAGTGACGAAGCTCATTTTTGGCTCAATGGGTTCGTCAATAAGCAAAATATGTTATTAGACGGGTGAAAATCCACATGTGCTTCATGAATCACCACTTCACCCACAAAAAATAACTGTTTCCTGCAGTTTGCATGCCAGCGGTGTTATTGGGCCATATTTTTTCGTCGACAATAACGATCGTCACGTTACTGTGAATGGTCAGCGTTATCGCGCCATGATCACCGATATTTTTTGGCCCGAATTAGAAGATATGGACTTGGACGACATGTGGTTTCAACAGGATGGTGCCACAAGCCACACAGCACACGCTACAATCGATTTATTGAAGAGTAAGTATGGTGGGCGTGTTATCTCAAGACATGAGCCAGTCGATTGGCCGGCTCGTTCGTGCGATTTAACGCCGCTTGACTATTTTCTGTGGGGCTACGTTAAGTCATTGGTTTATGCCAACACGCCGACGACGTTGGAAGAGCTCAGAGCCAACATTGAACGCAAAATAGCGGCCGTTTCAGCCGAAATGTGTGACCTAGCAGTTCAAAATGGGAATCGACCGCTGCAAACGTGTCTGCGGTGGTCATATGAACGAAGTCGAGTTCCATTCATAAATGTTTTGATTGTACTTCAAGCCGATAATAAAGTTTTTGAAATATCTCAAATGGTTTGCCTTTTATTTAAAAAAACAGTTGTCAAGTCCTTATTGGAAAACCCTATACTTAGCAATAGCAGAACTTCGTGTTCAATTAAATTTTTTTTTTGGAATGCATCTACATCTAGGACTTAACAAAAATGGATCTGAGAATACTCGCAACCTATTTAGAAGGTCCGTATTCGTATCCACTCGGAAGGATTTCCTTGTAAATAGTTCCCTAAGTTTTCGATATTCCTTGTTTCTAGCTTCTTGAGCCTCCTCCGAAAGTTGTCCAATTGGAAGTATGTAATTGGAAATTATTTTTTTCCCATCAAATAAAACTTTGTGTAGGCTTACTGGTATATAAAACCAGCCATAGTTTCTAATATATAGGTCTCTCGTTTCTGTTGCAAATGTTTCGAAGGGATCTATGTTAATTGGAAACCCAGACCCAAGCGCTTCTAAAATATTGTGAAACTTTTATATAATTTCCTTATCCATCCCTGTAATTACAACAGTTTTTTTTTTTCGTCTCTGAAGAATCACTTGCCCGTGTTTCCATCATTCGTGTTCCCTGACTGTTGATTTGGCATATCAACCAATAACCCAGTTTCAGCTCTAAATCTTTCCTTAATTAACTTTTTTCTTGATTTAACTTTTTCTTTACTCTCTTGGTCGCTAACCTGCCAAACTTTAACCCTTAAATGCATGATTTTGTACTTTATGTGTGTTGGCGATTTTTTACAATTTTAGAACTGGATTTAAATTTGCAACAACGAAATTGTATTAAATTTTCCGTAAAAGACGGATTTAATGATGCGCGAACGTTGGAAATGTTGGAAAAGTGTTTCGGCAACGATTCTCTAAAGCAAACAGTTGTTTACCAGTGGCACGAGCCGTTCAAATGTTGTCGTGAGTCAATCGAAGATGATGAACGCTGTGGCAGACCATCGACATCGAAAACCGACGATAACATTGATGGAGTAAAAGAAATAAAAGTAAAAGAAGATTTGCGAGGCTGAATCCGATCCCGCATTCATCAAAAGGATCATTACTGGAGACGAGACGTGGGTTTATGAGTACGACACGCAATCCAGACATCAGGCAAGTGAATGGCGTTCACTAAATGAGCCGAGACCAAAACAACCACGTCGTTTTCAGTCAAAAAAGAAGGCAATGCTCACGGTCTTCATGGATTACAACGGTGTAGCGCATCATGAATTTCTGCCAGAAGGCCAGACAGTAAACAAAGAGTATTATTTTGGAGTTATGAGACGTTTGCGTGAAGTAATTCGCCGAAAGAGACCAGAATTGTGGGCAGAAAAGTCGTGGATTTTGCACCATGATAACGCACCGTCGCACAATGCCATCATTATTGGTACTTTTTTGACGAAAAATGCAACAAATACCATCCAAAAGCCTTCACCTACGGGGAACGCGTTTCAGCAACCGAGAGGAAGTAATGGAAAAATCGCAGGAAGCACTGATGGACATACCGAAAACCGAATATAAAAAATGCTTCGAGGATTGGATCAAGCGCTGGCATAAGTGTGTTGCAGTCGATTGGAATTACTTTGAAGGGGACCATATAGATTTAGATGAATGTTTAATTTTCTGAATAAATTCCGGGAACTTTTTCCCTGCGGATTTTTAAAGACCTTCCTGAATTTAATAACAGTACTAATATATTTATTGAATTCAAATTATTTTAAGACAAAAATATATTGGACTGTTTTCCTAGCGGCGCCTCCTTTTAGAGCGAGATCGGCGACGCGACTTACTTCGACGTGAACGGCTTCTAAGTCTTCGCTGTAACCGTCGTCTTTGAAATCTATTAGTGTGACTTCGATCATCCGGCTCCGCTTCTAGAGCCTGAAGAGAACATTATATTGTAAAAAAATATTTCTATTAAATGTAAATTTAAATAAAAGATTATATTACCTCCTCTGTGGTGACTGCTTCTTTTTTATTCCTTCCGTCACAGGAAGAGTACTCATCGCTTTCGCTGTCTCGCTTAATAAGTCTGCGCTCTTGTTTGGTATCGACCACTTTTGGAGTACTTTCAACTTTATTTTCAGCCATTTTAAACAAAGAATTTTAATCTTTAATAACAAACTGCTCTCGATGAAAAATTTATACAAATAATTTAATGCCGATATGAACTGGCAGGTTGATTGAAATTTTTTTAAATTTCGCTCGAGTGATTTTGATCAGAATTAAAAAACAGAAAAGCGCTTTAATGACTTCTTACTTACTAAGGTGGCCTAGGCCTCAGCTAAAAAGCTTTTCCAGTTAGCACGATCCTTAAATAACTCCATCTAGCTGCGAACTACATGTGCGTGCCAAATAAGGTAAGGTCATCCTCTACTGCGTTGTCCCTCCGGGTTAGGTTCGAAGACTCTGTGGACCGGAGCATAGAGGTCTATTCATTTTTAGAGTTTCCTCTTAACTAGCTTTGAAAGTGCCATCTACTTTCTTTAACAGACCTAAACTATTTGAAGAGTCTTTTGAGTTTTGAGAGAACTCTTTGGAGACGTGCGAGCTCTGGTACTAGTTTTCCTAGGTTTTTACATTTCCTTGCACAGTTGCAAGTTGGTTAGAGCGGACTTGTGTAGGTCCCAATTACCGGTGTGTTTGGATTTGTTAAAAATTGTTCACATCATTTTACTCAATTGTTCAACTTGAAGTTTCCACCATGGTATACCTCTGTTGACCATATTGCGTTCCAATTTGCAACTGCAATTAAGCGATGAAATTGGGTTGATCCAGATGCCAGTTGCGACGAGGGCACTATTCTATCGGAGTAGTTATTAAGACATGGAACCCATCCCAAACTACTTCCTTCCTTCACTATACTTGACGATGCGCCTGTAGCTGGTATTGGCCTCATTTGAGAGGTCTTCCTTGGTTTTTGAGTTTTTCGCGAGAGCTTCTCTTCATAAATCTGATCACAGCACATTATATTCCTCTAAGTGTTCGTCTTTGCAGTTTACTTGAAGTTAGTTCGTCTTTCTGTGTTTATTTTTCTATATGAGTCCCGTTATGACCTGCATAAATTTTTTTTTTTTATTTGAATAGAGGATTTGGAGCTAAACCGGAAGGTAAGCATGAAATTTTCTTCAAGGGGATCGCGGCACAGATGACTGGTGATTACTCAATTGATGGGAAAGTTCTTATTCTCCCAATCAAAGGCGAAGGACGAAGCAACCTAAAATTGGGTATGTGGCAGCTATCATACAAATATTCATTGAAAGAATCTATAGCATTTGCAATATTTTTCCTTTATAGATAATGTCTTGCTTAAAATGAATATTGAGGCAGGATCTAAGGTAAAGGATGGTGCCACTTACTTGGACGTTAAGAATATTAAATTGAATTTGAACACAACTCGATTGCATATGGATCTTTCGAATCTGTTCAATGGTGACAAGGCTCTCGGGGATAATATGAATAAATTCCTGAATGAAAATTGGCAGGACGTCTTCATGGAACTTAGGGAATCAGTACTTGATGGCTTCTCTAAAGTTTTCACGGATTTCGTTCGAAAAGTATTTGACTCGCATCCTTATAGTGAATTGGTCAAAGGTGGCAAGTAATTTAAGATTTTAAATTGTTGAGGACTGATGGAAAATAAATAACTGAATGCACACAGATTGTTTTATTTTTTATTTTTTTTCTTTTATTGAGAAAGAGGGATAGCTTGGATCTGATTGATGAGATAAACATAAGGAGATACGTCCCGTATAAAGGAGTTCCTTTGCGTTATCCTTTTGATATTTAAAGGCACTGTCTCATTAAATGGCGATGCCTGTAAAATCCTGACCAAGTAGTTTGCACAGTATATACACGGCGACAAGTTTTTCATTCTTCTTTCATTCGGGCCAAATCGCTTCACATAATCACCAGCAGTGATTCCGCTCTATATCAGTCTAGGGATCTACTAATTGATCGGCTGCTGTTCAGCGGAACTACATGGTTAAAACACATTTAACAATTGAACACCAAAGTTACGTCGCGGAAGGTACCCGAATCCATCACGGAGAGACCTTACCCTACCTGGCATATTTCCTTTCTCTCTTTGAATACATTGTCGGGTCACATAAAAGTCAAAGATTCTAATGGTCTAAAACGAGGTAGGTAAGTGTCTAACCAAGCTTCAAGGACATCCTGACTTGGACCTACTTTCTTGAAGAATGTGAAAATCAGGATTAATATAGTCAAGATGGTACTTGTGGGCTTTTCAAACCGCGACATCTCTATAACATTTTTCATAAATTGGGCTAGAATTATGGAGGGAATGTCGGAAGAGATCAGCCCCTTACGATTAATTTTCATTACAATGGAAAGATTGTTAGTAAAAGTGTGTCTCACTTCTTGAAAAAAAGAGACTTGAGTGTTGAGAACAATACAGCAGCGACCGCAAAGTGAAACAAGTCAGCGGAAGTGACACACTAAATGAAACCGTTCAACCTCTCAGGAACGAAGTTGCTTTCTTTTCTTCCGTCTCAAACAGAACCAAGATTAAGAAGGCTTTAGAAGCTACCCATGTTGATAACTTTTTCCGTACACCATGGTCAGACAAAACTGGTATACAATCAGCAATGTCGTAGTCCTGATCAAAATAAGTGGGTGGATGCATTCAAATCCACCAAACTGGTGGTGTAACCATAAAACGCTGTGGCACGGATACCGTCCAATTTGATATCGTGGGAAATTTCACTTTCCCGAAACCAGTGGATCTTCCCTCTGATGTTTCGAATGAGAAGATTGCCAATTATAAAGTTCTAGCGAGAGTCTCCAACGTAGAAAACTTCTCTTAAAGTGAAGTGATTTACGCAGAAAAGACAATTCGGTGTCGAAAGTCACATTGAGAATTACAACATTTGTGATTCTTGCACAGTCTGATGAACGCTGGAGTGACTCAGGAAAATGTTGGCACTTTCTTAACTCATTTTTCTCTACTGCTGGACTAAAACGTTAAAAATCAGTTCTCATAGGGACAGCAAGAATAGGGATAACAAGAAAGGCTGACTTCCCATTGTGGCCTAAAACTAAGCTCCTATCGACACTATTTTGTAGAGCAGTCACTTCATGAGTGTAAATAGGAGACGTCCTCAACATTGTTTATCTTTGATATATATACTCCATGGCTGCTACTCGGTGCCTATGTAACAGGCTTTCCGTATATACATTGTGCTGATTTCACTTACGGTAGCTTCAATTGTATTCTATCAATATTTGCCTGCTGCAGTCCAATAAAAAGCTTCTGCAGCTGCAGTCTGAGATCCAGTCATTTCCTATACTTGATTATCAATACTATACGATCTGACCGCTTTGATGTAAAAATTTACGTTATTATTTTAGTAGGAAAATTCACATCAAAAATGAATTGGAATTGGGGGGTTATGGATTCTGTGGGTCTTTCCGGGTGTAATATATTTTTTGGCGATTTTTTCCACAGCGAGAGCACAGATGACGCAGCGACAGGAGACGACGAATCAAGAAAACCAAGCGTGAACAAGAGAAAAAGAGGCCCAAACTGAGCGTTTATTGCTTTTTATTCAATTCAATTGACATCAATTTTAACGAAAGCTAACAATCATTAAATATGATAAAGTTTAAATATTAACGAAATTTAGTACAATGAAGATTATCGATTTAATTCAAACAATTTGCAATTTACAATTCAATAAATATCGTTGTTGTGTGTTGTTGATAAAGTGCTCCACTTCCGCCCCCTTTGAAAGGTCCTTTTCAAACAGGAAGGACAGCAAGCTTGCGAATTGGACGTCGTAAAACGCCTTTTGTCGTCCGGATGTCAGCAACTCTCACCATGGCATCATTGCCGGGAATAGTTTTAACGACTCTACCAAGCAGCCACTTCTGGGGAATAAGGTTATCGTCATGTACGATGACCATTGCGCCAGCTTCCAAATTCTGCTGAGGGGAGGACCACTTTGACCGTTGCTGAAGTTCGTTGAGGTATTCGTTTGACCAGCGCTTCCAAAAATGAGTTTTGACAGCGTTTATGCGACGCCATCTTTGCAGGTAGCTGATATCAGATACATCTTCTGGTGCTTCGGGAATGGTCCTTAGTGCTGCTCCGATGAGAAGATGCCCAGGAGTTAAAGCTTCAAAATCGTTGGGATCGGTTGATAGCGAAGATATTGGCCGGGAATTCATCACGGCTTCAATCTCAACCAATGCTGTTGAAAGCTCTTCAAATGCCAGCTTAGCGTTGTGAAGGCTTCGATAGAGGTGTCCCTTTACAACCTTGACGGCGGCCTCCCAGAGCCCACCGTAATGTGGAGTCCTAGGTGGGATGAAATAAAAATTAATATTGTCATTAGAACAAAAGTGATTAATGATTTTAAGTGATTTTTGTTGAAACAACATTTTGCGGAATTCTTTATGTTTTGAGTCGGCCCCCACAAAATTTGTATCGTTATCACAAAAAATTACATTTAGTAAGCCTCAACGGCCAATCATTCGCTTTAAAGCTACAATGAATGCGTCTGCAGATAAATCTGATACGGCTTCAAGGTGGACAGCCTTTGATGCAAAGCAGACGAAAACTGCAACATACGTCTTGTAGGGAATCTTGCCACGAATCCTATAAAAAGTATGAATTTGTCCACAAAAATCTACACCACAACGAGAAAAAGGACGAGACGAGATAAGTCTTTCAGTAGGTAGATCACCCATGACCTGTTGAAGTAGCTTCGGACGGTATCTTGTACAAGATATGCAGTTTCTGACGACCTTCCTAGCAATATTTCTTGCGTTGACGATCCAGAATCGTTGTCTTATTAGTGCAACAAGAGTCTTGGGTCCTGCATGAAAATTTGATATATGTACATTCCTAACCATTGAGAGAACAAAGTTTGACTCCTTTGGAAGAAGAAATGGATGTTTCTGCTCCTCTGGAACGTTCGCATTCTTCAGTCGACCTCCTACTTTTAGTAATTGAATTCCGTTGAACTCATCAATGAACGGGCTTAAACACTTGATGGCTCCTTTAGGTTGTTTTCCACGTTGAATCAGGTCGATTTCATCAGCAAAATAATATGTTTGAATAATCCATACGATTTTATGAAGTGCAGAATCTAATTCCATGGGAGTAAAAAATTTCACGTTTTCCACCGAACGTTTCCTCATCCTATTGACAATCCGTAATACGTATGCGAAAATGCGTATTGTTTTTCTATAAGAGCTATACTTATTTACGATATCCACTAAATACGGTGATTCGTCTGGATGTTTTTTACTAAGCAATGCGGTTTTTCTCTTTTCTAACGTAAGGAATTCCGAAGAAAGTTCTTCATTCAAGTGAAGTGGCCATTTTTCAGGGTCTTCCAACAAAAAGGAAGGCCCAGAAAACCATATCGAGTCTCTTAGCCCCTGAGTGGTACAGCCTCGTGAAACAATATCAACAGGGTTTTCTTTTGTGGGAACATGTCTCCAGACGATATTCTGCGTATGTTCCTGGATTTCCGCTACACGATTTCCTACGAACGTCGTGAGTTTTGAAGAATGCGTGGAAATCCAATGCAACACAATGCTAGAGTCTGTCCAAAAGAAGATTTTTGAGTACGATGTTTGAAGATTGGTTCGATTTTCAACCACAATTTGGAGAGAAGGTGAGCACCACAAAGTTCTAATCGTAGGAGTTGTTTCCTTTTTGCCGGTGCAACCTTAGACTGGCATTTGCAGATCGTATTTGCAGATAAAAGGAACCGCGGAACAGAAATGTTTTTGAGCGAATCTAAATCCAACATGAATTGACGCCACTCTGTTTCAATATTATGCGGAACTGCCGCATCCCAGTCTAACTTTTCAATCCAGACCTTTTGGAGCAGGATTTTTGCAACAATGATTATTGGGCTTAGCAATCCCATTGGATCGAATAGAGCAGATGATACTGACAACATAGATCTTTTGGTACAACTGGTATACGAGTATGTGCGATTATTTTTGTAACTAAAGGAAAAATTGTCGTTTTTGGGATCCCAAGTGATTCCCAAGGTACTCGTTAGAGTTGAGTCTGCTAAATTTATATCCTTGTGTTTCGGATTCTGTTGTTCAACATCCAACCCATTGCTATGCCACTTTGAGAGTTCAAGGCCTGCTGACTTCAAAATTGACACCACTTCCCTTTGTATCTGACGTAATTCATCGAGATTGTCAGCTCCAGAGAGCATGTCATCGACGTAAAAGTCTGAGCGAATTATTTTTTATCCTAATTTTTTATTTTTAAATTTATATAAGCGAACGGATTGCCAGGAATGGCGCCGAAGTTTTACCATAGGTAACAGTATTCAGCTCGTAGGTTTGTATGGGTGACTGCTCGCTTTCCCTCCATAAAATATATTGATACTTACGATGAGAAGGATGCATTAGTATCTGTCTATACATTTTAACTATATCTGCAGTCAAGGCGTATCTATGAAAACGAAATCTTAGTAGAATGAGGAATAAATCTTCTTGAATGGGCGGACCTGTCATGAGGATTTCATTAAGGGATATCTGTGATGATGTCCGGCATGAGGCATCAAATACTACTCTTAGTTTAGTTGAAGTGCTTCTTGGTTTCAGAACTGCCTGATGAGGTAAGGAATAATGAGATTCCTTCAAGTTAGGACTTTCTACCAAAGACATATGCCCTAGATCCTTATATTCCTGCAGAAATTTAACATATTCAAATTTTAGTGAAGTATATTTATAAAATCTGCGCTCCAACGATAAAAATCTCCTCAAAGCTATGTCATAAGAATTTCCTATGCACCCGGGATCATGCTTAAATGGGAGTTGACCCATTAGTCTCCCACCGGGTAGTTCTTCGATAGTTTTCCGAAAATGTGTTTCACAATCTCCATGTTCTTTTGTCAACTTTGACTTGCATGCATCCACTGCCTCCAGTTCCCAAAACTTTTCGAGTTTAGTTAGTTAGTTTTAAATGCATTTTCATTTTCTTAATCATTAACTCTTACATACTAACAAAAAATGCTTAAATGCTAGCTTACAATTACTTAACAATCTTATACTAACTTACTGGCCCCACACAGGCGCTCTAAGCTACTCTAAATTCTTATAACTATGTCTTTCGACTTCATTTACATTTTATTTAAAATATTCTTATTTTCTATACTTAAGGCTAAGAAAAAAATTTGTTTACAAAAACTTAGCATATGGACATTTTTTTATTTTTTATAAAAAACTTAATATCTAACTTAAAATAAACCTTAGCCTACCTAACCTAAATGTACAAAACACACATAAACACACATAGGCATTATACACAATCATATACATATACCAGTATACACCTTTGTATACACTGATATATGTATATGTTTCTTAAATGCTAACCTAAATCTATGCAAGCCGGCCATCGCTGTTTACAGAGAAAACAGATTGGTCAACTCTGCCTCATTAGTGAGGCTGGTCCGTAATTGACGGAAACGACGACGAAACATCTTCTCCATCATTCAACCACCAGAAATGCTGGTGCTGCCGAACGGCATCCCTCTTATCGCGATTCCCCACTGCCGTGTGCGACGTCTCTGTCGTAGTTGAGTCGCCTGTCACCAGCTGTCCGAGCGACATGGAAGATTAACGGCACCGCTGATCTATCCTGGACTGGATCAACCCTATCTGATCTAGGTAGAGGAATGCTTCTGGTGGAACGAAGCCGTCAGAGCGCACACTCTCGTAGTAAAGGTAATTGGGGTAGTAAGCCCCAGATATCAGGTTATTCGTCGAGGTCATTGCTCTTGCAATGTGCCTTCGAGTCAGCTTAATTACGAAGTTGTCCACTCGTATTAGGTTCGCCCTGTTGTAAAGGACCTCATTAGGATAAAATTTTTTGTACTCCGACTCTGGTGTTCTGTACAAGCGAAGGCAAGCCCTAAGACAAGTCCTCTCAAACACCCGAATCTTTTCCATTAAGCTTGCTCGTACATTGAACCACACGGGACAACCAAATACCAGCATGGGCCTGATAAGGGCCATGTAGCAGATTACCTTTACCCCCGCATCGAGTTGGCTGCTATAAAACAGTCTCTTTGTAAGGGCAAAAGCACCTTTAGCTCTGGCCAGAGCAGCATCTACATTTTTGCCAAAATACAGAAACTGATCTAGCCAGATTCCAAGGTATCTGACTACATTTCGACAGGCAAGAGGCTGTCCGTGTTGTCCAATAATCGAGAACATTCTCCAATTTTTTCTGGTATCCCTAGAGGCTCTAGACAACGGCGTCCTAAAGAGAATGGTTTCCGACTTCTGAAAGTTGATTTTCAAATTCCAGTCATCGCAAAATCGTCTTATCCTATCGAAGTCGCGCTGCAAGAGAGTATTAATGACCTCGATTTTTGGACCTGTTCTGTACGCTATCAAATCGTCTGCGTACGCAATAGTATGGGGAAGTGAACCTATCAAGTCGCTTGTAAAAATGTTGAATAGGATCGGCGAATTGACCGCGCCTTGCTGAAGACCATTTTTAATTTGAAAAATTCCAACAGAAGTCACATCACCATTCTTCACGATGAACTGTCTGTTAGTTAGCATATTATAAAGAATGTACAAGAGTGGTTTACTGATCCCCAGCCTAGTCAGCTTATAGAAAAGACCCTCTTCTTCAAGCCTTCTCCAAGTCAACAAGGCAGGCACCAGTGCACTGTTTCTTGCCTTTGTTCCATTGGATATCGGACACCAGCTTAGACGCGGCATGTGAGTTCCGCCTTAAAACCGAATTGATTATCCGGAACTATATGTTTGTCCTCAACCCACCTAGACAGAGCTCTATTGATTACTTTTTCAAAAACCTTACTGATATTCGGAAGGAGACTTATCGACCGGAGATTCGCCGGATTGGATATATCCTTTCCCTTTTTGGGGATAGGTTAAACCACCGCCATTTTCCAATGCGCTGGATAATGTGCATTATTCATTGCATTATTAAACAGGGTGGTGTAAATGTCCACCGCTTCTAGAGGAAGATGTCGAAGCACGATGTTCGGAACACCATCGGTCCCCACTGATTTCTTAGCCCTGATTGTGTCGAAGATCTCATGGAGTTCTTCCTTCGAAATGAACGGGGGTAGGTCACCCTCTCTGGCAATGACATTATTGGTCGTATTTTCGTCGGTGAACCGTGTGAAACCAGAGCCCTCGGATCGCCAGTTCCCTATTTCATTTCGAATGCAGAAGTCGTGCACCAAGACGCGATTATCCAGGTCGTAATTAGGGCCAATGGTATCAGTGACCTTGTATACTTCCTGGAAAGTCGCCCCTATGGCCTCAACCTTCTCCTGTGGATCCTCGATCACAAAGAAGTCGTCATCATCAGCGGCCTCATTTGGATCAATACCTGCTATTGTCAGTAACCGTTCGTTGTCTGTTGTCCGGGCTATTTTAAGACACTGAAGGTCGTTTTGATTTTTTCTCCGAAATAGTTTATTTATTTGCGGAAACATATTCGGGTTGCTGGTGTTTACAGCCCGAACCTTGTTGTTCCAATATGAGCTTACAGCAATTCTGTAATTTTCTTTTATTAATTTTTGCACAATTTTAATCGACGACTTCAGTGTCCTAATCTCCGGATCTTGTCTGTCAGTCCTGTACAAATTTTTGAGTCTTGACAGAAGTCTACTTTTCTGTCGGTGCAGTGCGTCAATAGTAGGATTGCGGAACAGGTCTTCGTTAGTCGTACGTCGATACCGCGGTATTGTAGTGTCCATAGTTTGTTTAATTGTCTCGTCCATTTGTTTTAGGTAATTGTCGATCTCCTCGTTTGACAAATTCCTATTGGACGGTGGGTAGAGCGTGTTCGAGGAGAGCGCTCTTGTCAAAGTTGCGGAGAAGCGTGTCCACCGAGTCTTACTGTAGTTGTAAGAATATCTTTGGACAAACTCCTCCAATTCCGCAATTTCGTTGGGAACTGTAATTTCGGTGCTAAAACCGCAATGGTCACTGTCAAACAAGAATGTGCGCAGACAGTTTAGCATTTGTAAATTCGTACCTGTCAGTTGTATGCGTTCGTCGTACAGCAGTAGATCCAAATAAGACCCGCCTCTGGGAAACGACGGGTTATCCGTCGCTTTAATACCGAGTCTGTACATGACATCGTGCTGACCCCACCAATCGAGTAGTAGGTTCCCTCTAGTATTTGGCAAATTATTTCCCCAATCTCTGTGTCTAGCGTTGAAATCCCCGCTGATTATAAAATAATTCTCCCCCGATTCCAGCCTCAGAAGTCGAAAAAGCGTGTCGAGCTCTGTAATGAATAGGGTGGATTGTGAAGCCTCAGGTGCATAAACAGAGGCCAAGTACAGTCGCTTTCCTCTGCGGAGCGGGATGTAAAAGACGACTGTCTCCAACACCCGGAACCTGCGCAACACTCCCTTGTACACTCTATGAAATTTTATACCTTCTTTAATGAAGATCGCGACACCGCCTCCACGTGTGGATCTGGGCCGATTTCTTCTTCTAACAATATAATTATTGTACTCCAGTTTGTGATTATCTGTTAGCTTGGATTCGCTAGCGAAAAGCACATCAGGAGTTTGGTCTTGTAGCAATTTAAACATCGCGGCTCTTCGTTCGATCCTAATCAGTGAATTAACACTCACCGCAAGGACCTTCAAAGTTTGCTCCACCATGCGCGTACTCATTACGATATGTGTTGCGTTAGGCCTGGCAGCAGGGCGTAGATCTGGTCCACCGGCTTGGTCTGTTCCTGTACCTGTTGTTGCAGCTGAGCCATCTGCTCTTGTATTGCGAGCAAGATGGCCAGCATGTTAGGTGCAGCTTCCGTTGTTCTCGGCATTGGCGTCGGAGAGGCAACAGTCGCTTGCTGTACCGTAACCACCCTACCTGACGCAATTTGGGCGTAGGAAATTTGGGACGTGTTGGTTGGTGTTTGAAACCTAACTGATGAACGGTTGACCTCCAACTTCTGCTGCAGAACCAGTTTTGCTTTTTTAATGTTAGCGAACGTAGGACATCCCCAATTGTTTGCGGTTTGTCACACGTTTCCACATAACACGCACGAGAACTGCGATCGGATGTTCCGTCAACACCCAGAGCACACTCCTCGGAACTGTGGTTCTTAGCGCACTTCACGCATCGAGGCTGCATTTGGCAGTTCGATGCGGCGTGCCTGGAACCTCTGGCAGCGAACGGATTGTATAACCCCTTGGCTCCTTTTTAATTTTTCCCGGTGAACCACCTGGTAGTCTAGGACATTGATACTCCTTAGTCTATCCAGACGGCTTTCGGGACTGAGCTGCACCAGGAAGAACGGCAGACTACGTTTCTCCCGCCTGGCTCTAGCTGTGGTAAATGGCTTTACCCCTACAAACTTTAGTCCTTCGCACTCCTTCTCTTTGAGCAGTGCCAAGATTTCCTCAGGATCAGAAGACGGTTCCAACCTCTTCAGCAGCATCGATTGCCGCTTTTCACACTTCGGTGTGAATGAGAAGTGCTCCTTTCCTTTAGGAGCTCTTTCACTTTCGCGTAGCCCTCCACTATATTACAGTGGATGGCATGGCGATCGTTCCCCAATCGCTTAATATTAAAATTACTACCAATTACCAACTTACATAGGTCCTTGGTTGCATTCACCTCCAATTTATAGGTGTTGATGGGAGGCACCTTCTCCTTCTTGTTCTGCTGCTGCTGCTGTTGTTGTTGTTGTTGCTGCTTTCAGCTGCTGTGGTTTCAAGTGTTGTTTTTGCAGCTGTTGCTGTATCTGCTGCTGCTGTTGTTTCTGCTGCGGTTGTTGTTTCTGCTGCTGCTTTTTTATTTGCTGCAGTTGTTGTTTCTGCTGCTGCTGGATTTGTTGTGAGCTCGCTGCTTTTACTTGCTCCCTCTGCCTGCGTGCAGTTTGTATTTGCTTAACAGCAAGCATTTTTTCTTTCAGCTGTTCTATGCTGCAGCTAATATCTTTAATCATCTCATCCTCGTCTTCCGACTCAGATGTAGCTAGAGAGGCAAAGTTGTTGTTGCCCCCCTCATACTGGACTTCATCGGACATGAACATCAACTTTTGTTTTTTGATTTTTTCTGTTTCAGCTGCTAAAGCAGCACTTATTTTTATTTTTGATAAACTCGGAGTGGTTTTCAACCGGCTCCTCCTTTTGATGGCTTTCGCCACGGCACCGGCAACACTATTGTTGCCTTTTGCAACTCCCGTTATGGGAAGAGCGGAGTGCTCTCCACCATCCATCACGTTATTTTATTTATTGTTTTTGTTTTTATTTGATCACAATTTGAGTAGAAAAAGAGAGAAAAAAAAACAGAAGTTCCAAGTTTGACCTAGGATCGAACCCGTAACCCGTATCACACGTTTCGATGGCCGACGCCATTAACCACTGGGATACCGAGGGGATTGATATTATTGTAACTAATTGTCTTTAAATGGCACTGGATCACAATTTATTTATTTACTTATGTAAAAGCCGAACACGTCAACACGTCTATCCACTGTCGAGGTCTATGAACGACTGGGCAAACAGAAGTCGTCGTCGTTAAGAAAAAACTTAGCAAACAGAAGTGAATCGTATGATATGGCCAACGTACAACAAAAAACCATCATATGACCTCACAAATAAATGGCCGTCCTGAGACTGCAACAATTGTGGCTGTATAAACGGCCTATTTTCACTCATACTAATAATTTCATCATTCCAATCCATTCTCACAAAGATGTAAGGACACCTTTGGTAAAGACCTAGCAGATATTGTGCACATATAAGGTTAAGCTCATATTAAGTAAATATTGTCTGAATATTTGTGAAAATCGTCTTTGGTGAATTTAATCTTTTTAGAAAAGGATAGCATCTTTGGTAATATGGTTGGAAAGTACAGCCTCAACGAGACCACGTGCTGAAAGGGACATTTGTTGATTCTCGGGCGGGATGTAAGGTAACTATATCCAACACAATGATACCACACCTTGATATGCATAAAGGGATCGGGCGGGCTGACTCCTGATCAACAGACCGTAAACCAATTTGAGCATATTGAGCGGAAGGAACTCCTTCACTATTTTGGATGTTCGTGACAGCCTAAAGCCAGCGAACCATTGCGAATAAATTTCACGTCGAATTGTTACAATTGCAAGAGACCGCCAGGCCTTTTGCAATCGAGTTTCACTTAAAATTTTGAGAAATCCGATGTCGCCAGCATCAAGCGAAGAAGTCTAGTAGTATCGCTGCCAAAGAGCAATCAGAGAGGCCGCCTCTGATATACTGCCAAAGCTATAAAGCTCGAACAAAGCTCGAACAGAATTCTGCAAGGATGGAGAAAAAAATCTTTTAGTAAAATTATAATCAGTACTGAGACAGCAGACTGTTAAACCGTGATGACTTACAACAATCAGACAGAGTAAACCATTCAACCACGATGAAGTCAGAACAACACTTTCCAAGTCCAACAAAGCTACTGGACCCGATAGCTTAACTGCCGAGCTGATTAAAGCACCAGGTGATGATTAGATATGGAGCTTACATCAAATCACCAATTAAATCTGGGTCGACGAAAGTATGCCCAACGAATGGAATGTCAGTGTTCCTTGAACCACACCAACTGCAGTTTCCTCCACACCTCATATAAAATTCAGTCTGCTGTATTATGTGAACGCCAAAGTCTCTCCGTATCGATCATAGTGTTCGACACTTATGTATCAGCGTGGTTTTAGGTCAGCAAAATCCACCATGGATCAAATCTTCCCATTACGGAAGATCCATCGGATCGAACAACCGACTTCTACATCTATTTCAAAGCCACGAATGATAGCATCTACAAGGGCAAACAATACAGAGCCATGACAAGTTCATTCAATTATGAAGGATAACGATACCTTCACGGTGCTCCGCTAAGATCGGTAATCACAAAACCGAGATCTTCACTGTCAGAAAAGGACGTAAGGAGGACGATGGAATTTTTTCAACATACGAGTAGTTCTTGAAAGAATAATGCGAAACTCATAAGCCGATTCATGAAATCCTGTTTACCAACTTGTATACGCAGACGACTTTAACAAAATGAGACGAACACAACGTACTAACAATTGAGCGTTTGTGATCAACATCGACAACGGTACCAGCTCTGCTTTTTTGGGTTTTAAATTCAATTGAGTAGTAAAAGCCTTTCTTGAGAAACCAAAAAGATTTCGTACAAGACACTGATTACCTAGTCCTACTTTAGAGCGCAGAATGCAGGAGACGTTTGAACAGCGAACTTAGCGATGCCGACTTCGTCAGAAAAAACCGGATAACCCGGATTATATAACTAGGAACCTTTAAGCGACACCAAGGTGCCATTCCTGAAAGTTCGCCGCTCAGACCCAGAGGGAACAGCGTAGTAGAGGATGGAGAGGAGGAATGGCACTCCAGTCAACCTCGTGTGCGCAACTGGACGTAGCTGGTTCACCCCAGACTTTAGCGCCATCTACATAAGTAAGCGCGTTGCGTGTTAAGTTCCTTAAATAGAATAGAATGGAATTTATATTTATTTCGTTAGACGTGTGCCAGTTTTCGACGAACATGTTTAAAACAGGACACGGGTATGTGAAATTGCTTGTTTACGTGGAGCAACGATTGGAGCTTTCGGGGACAATATACAGCGAATCATCGCGGATACGGTGGCAGTTGCCCTTTTCGCTGTGATTGTTTTGTGGTCAACACTATTATGAACTCTTTAAACCAGATAACGAGAATTATAAATTTTTTCACGGTAACGTACCACAGAGTTTTCTTTTCCACCACCCATGGACTTAACCTAGAAGGAAACCCGACCAGGCTTACCAAATTCTTCCCTTAGTTTTCATGATGTTATCACTTCTGTCGACCGTTTGTTTGACCCTTTCATATATATCCAAGTTTTTCCGTATTCCACGATTTAAGATCCTTCAAAGTCAGGAAAGTGTTTCTTTCTGATTTTCAATTCTACTCAATTTCACTTGAACGAAATTTCAAAAATTTGGAAAAAGTTGGCTTCGACATTTAGCTTATAAATTTTGTTCCTTGCTTTCAGTTTGTTATTGAAAGAAAAAATATTTAGATAAAATTCTTTGTTGAAAATGGTGCAGCATAAAATTAAAAGTACTTCAAAGGCGGCCGAAACCCCAAGGGAGCGCAAATTAAATAAGCGAGTCTATGAAAGCGATGAGTACTCTTCATGCGACGACTCCAATAAACAGGAGCCAATCACCGAAGAGGAGGTTAAATAATCTTTAGTTTGAATCTTAGTTCAACATAAATAATTTTATTGATAATAAAATGTGTTTTCCAGGTTGCAGAAGCGGAGCGAGTGGATCGATCTAAGACTAAGCGAGGGCCACAACGACGGCAAAGAAGCCGTTCACGTCGTCGTGTGTCGCGTCGTCGATCTCGCTCTAAAAGACGACGTCGCTAGGGAAACGGAGCCGAATATTTTTGGTCTTAAAATTGTTTAAATAAATATTTAAAAAATGTAATAAATTTCTTAGTGATTTTCATTTGCTTCCAGTCTTCTCTAGATTTTTACAGAGGCATCTATCACTCTAATTCTGGTACGGTTATGTACCGCGCAAATTTTCTAAAAACAACGAATGTCGGCCTTGCACATGAAATGCTTGGACGCTTAACAGACCATACGCTTCTAAACAACTCGCGGAGGGCCTAGATAAAATTTTTTATTTTCGTATTTCAAGAAATGTGGTGGGATGAACTGGCCAAAACGCGGATAAGAAACTACGACGACTGCTACAAAGTAGGAAGATAACGCTTAATTGGATGTGGGTTTGCTATTCAAGGAAGTCTTAAGCTTTCGGTATGTGAATGAAAGCCTCGCAGCAATCCGCATCAAGACCAAATTCGGAAATACAACCATGATTTTTTTTCATTCGAATACGAATACTTCGACCTCCTAGACTAAACAAATTCTCAGTGCCCCATCTATTACACCAAGATTATGCTAAGAGATCTAATTGCAACGGACACCTGCTTGCATAATACCGCGTCCGACAATAGACTCCAATTTGTAAAATTGGTAACGAAGCGTGACATTTTATTAGCCAGGACGTGTTTATTACATCCCAGCATCCATAAAGGGACTGTTAACCAGATTGATCATATGCCGAACGACGCAAGGCATTCTTTAAGCATTTTCGGGAAGCTAACATCGACTCAGATCACTACCGTCTTGCAGGCGGAGTGCGACTGCGTATATCAGACGCACATGCCGAATTCGTTTCCATAGAACCGTAGAACAAAATTAGAAGCATTGTTAACGAGCCATCTGAGAAGCTGTTCTGAAGCACAGCAACAAGGAAACCTCTGGTTTGACGATGAATGTAGGCAGAGTGATCTCTATGAGCAAAAAAGATGGAAGTATCGGGTTTTCCAATAAGGACTTGACAACTTTTTTTTTAAATAAAACGCAAACCATTTGAGATATTTTAAAAACTTTATTATCGGCTTGAAGTACAATCAAAACATTTATGAATGGAACTCGACTTCGTTCTACCCAATCTTCAACGACTCGGCCACACATTTCGGCAGAAACGGCCGCTATTTCGCGTTCAATGTTGGCTCTGAGCTCTTCCAACGTCGTCGACATGTTGGCAAAAACCAATGACTTAACGTAGCTCCACAGAAAATAGTCCAGCGGCGTTAACTCGCACGAACGAGGCGGCCAATCGACTGGCCCATTTCTTGAGATAACACGCTCACCATACTTACTCTTCAATAAATCGATTGTAGCGTGTGCTGTGTGGCTTGTGGCATCATCCAGTTGAAACCACATGTCGTCCAAGTCCATATCTTCCAATTCGGGCCAAAAATAATCGGTGATCATGGCGCGATAAAGATGACCATTAACAGTAACGTGACTATCGTTATCGTCGACGAAAAAATGTGGCCCAATAACGCCGCCGGCATGCAAACCGCACCAAACAGTTATTCTTTGTGGATGAAGTGGTGATTCATGAAGCATATGTAGATTTTCACCCGACGAATAACGCATATTTTGCTTATTGACGAACCCATTGAGCCAAAAATGAGCTTCGTCACTGAAGATGATTTTGCGATGAAATTCATCATCTTGGCGCATCTTCTCCAGAACCCAATCGGAGAACGTACGTCGCTTCAAATGGTCCATCGGCTTCAATTCTTGAGTCAGCTTGATCTTGTATGGGTGTAAACCAAGAACGCCGTGGAATTGACTGATTTGGCTCGTTTGCTACGGACGCTTGAACGGCAGCGATATTTTCGACATTTCTGCCAACCCGTTGTCTCACTGACACGGCAACATCACACAACGAATATGTAGACTCAAATTTTTGCACTAAACTTGTTATTGCCTGTCTACTAGGGCGAGAATTACGACCGAAAATTGGAGTTAACGCTCTTAAAGTTGCAGTCACCGACTCCGAATTTCGGTAGAAAATTTTTATAATTTGCAGACGTTGCTCGTTCATGTACTTTACCATGATGAAAATGTTGAGTTTACTGAATCAATTGACAGAGACAGTTTGATGATTAGTGAAAGAGTGCGTTCATAAATTAAATTCAAAGTTGTCAAGTCCCTATTATAAAACCCTTTATAATCGAGTGGTGATTCCCGAAAGTCTGCGCAAAGTGATACTAGCAGAGTTATGAGTACACGTGTCTCATGTCGGGATAGTCAAAATGTAGCACTTGCGAGGAGCTACGACTTATGGCCAAACATTGAAAAAGAATTTAAGAATTCGGCATGAAGAAGGTGCACCATTCATGGGAATACCCATCTGCTCCCTTTCAGAGAATTCATATAGACTTCGAAGGTCTATATTCGAAGTGGCTAGAGATTACACTGATGAATGGCATGGTGGCAGGGAAAACAATTGAGGTCTAACGCGAGACCGCTACAGGCTGCCTTCCAGTTTGGTTAGCGATGATGGGCTTACGTTTACGTTGAAGGAGTTTAAGGAGTGCATCAGAAGAAATTAAAATCGATACAAGTTCACTGCTCCATTTCATCCAACCACGAATGGCCAGGATGAAAGTTTTTTGCAGAATATGAAGGCCGCACTCCTCAGATCATGACCGATCCTGTCAGCCTAAACTTCAAACTTGCTAACTACCTTATGCGATGCAGGAAAACTCCAAATTTTACGGGATATTCGCATCGTTCTAGACTTAATTAGATCCAACATCAAAAAACTGAGGGCGGCATACTCAAGTGGAAAGCGGTACAATCCTGGCTATACAGTTAAAGCAAAAAATTACGCCAACAAGGACACGAAATGGAATGGAGTTTGGCAAAATAGTACGAAGAGATGGACTTATTTATTATTACGACCATATCAGCACGGGACAATATGTCGAAGTCAGCAGCTACCCTACTGTACACACCCTACAATCACCAGAACCGATACAAAATACCATTCAAGCTCCAGCTTCAATTCGCGAAAAAGAAGGTAGTGTCAACAAGAATACCAGTGAAAAGCCAGAACAACGAAGCTGTTTCTACCAAAACACCAGTGAGACATCAGCATTGCGGAGGAGCTCTCGCCTTAGGAAATCAGTGCAGTCGTTATACTCCAAATTAGTGAGGAGAACTGTTGTGTATTTGTCTGAACAGAAGAATTTATACCAATTCCTAGCGGTGGTCAAAACCAGGCATGTGGCAGGTTAACTTCCCTTTTCATACTTAGTCATAAGTCTTTTATTAGATTGAATAAATAAATTGCTTCATAATTGGAGGTTTGTTTCTTTTATTTGACATCCTCATGCATCCTCGGATACACAATAACAGTTTTATTTTATTAATTGTTAATGAAGTCATATCATCATGATAAGGCCCCACCTCACATTTCTGCATTTCTTGTCAAGCACAACGCAATTACTATGCAGCAGGCCCCAAATTCACCTGATCTGGCAACTTGTAACTTTTTCCTGTTCGGCCGACTCAAAAAACGTGTTTTAAGAGCCGAGAGGAGGTAATTGAAAATTCGCTCTGTACAATAAAAGCCATACCGAAAAACGAGTTCCAGAGATGTTTAGAGGGCTGGAGCGAACCCTGGCTTTGCAGTCGTGGGAATTACTTCGAAGTCGACAATGTTGATTTGAGTGAATAAACTTGTATTTAGCATTTTAAAAATGAATCCCGAAAACTTCTGAAACCGGTTGGTATGCCACTGCTCTGCAATATAAGAATATAAGTACATGTCCAGATACGAATTCCCATCAATATTTTAAGAGTTGTCTGAAGGAGAATTAGTAGGAAGAAAGACCTAAAGGACCATCTTATTTGGTTCCAATGTTCATCATCAGTCGGAAATCATA
The DNA here is from genome assembly GCA_949129095.1 of Volucella bombylans. Classification (NCBI taxonomy): domain Eukaryota; kingdom Metazoa; phylum Arthropoda; class Insecta; order Diptera; family Syrphidae; genus Volucella; species Volucella bombylans. The sequence continues at coordinate 332,252,586 of OX422140.1, read as the reverse complement.
AAAATGAGTGCAGAGTAAACAGTTCAACTCGATATACCATCTTATCTGCCTGTACAATTAGAAGTATTACTCCATTAGCGCTTACAGTTTGTTAAAATGGACGTCCTTTAAACACAATTTTTTACAGAAATGATTAAAATGCCAAGCTTATTTCATACCATCTATTCTGTGTATTTCAAAAGCTGACCGTTTCGGAAATGTTTGAACAATTGGAGGCTGGAGAGGAGTTTTCTGAAGTAAATCTTTATGTTGTTCCTCCCATCGATGGTTGAGAAGCGGATAAGGATTTTGATAACAGCGATGACGAGCATGACGAGCATGAAGGGAATGTTGAATGTTGAAATTTTGAGGAAATTTAAATTGTCTGGCGACATGATGAAAGTGGCGATGAGTGTTCAAGTTTTCATGAAAGTGATGATGAAACTCAAGAAACTTAAGACTGATTGTCAAAATCATAAAGTTTCAAAAAAATCGGATACCGGCCACTGGGTGAAATCACAACCGGAATATTGTCGATTTCTTCAGGGCATTCTTTTGGAATCAATACTGACACAGACTAACTTATATCCTGCACAAAAAAATAAGCCGTTAAATGAAAGGTGACGCAAAATTAATCATCCAATTTTGTTTTTGAATTACTTTTTTAGTAAATAAAAATATGATTTTCAATGATGGAAATCTTTACTTGGGCCCTTACAATTGTTTCTGTTAAGTGGAAAAGATGATATCCACCAAGTGGCTGCCGCCAGTGTTGATACATATTCTATCGCATTTTTAATAACTTTCTGCAAGATTTCCGGTGATAAGTGCTCGCATTCCTGTCGAATATTCTCCTTAAGGGCTGCGATTATCTGAGGCTTATTGGCATAAACCCGCGGCTTCAAGTAGCCCCAAAAAAAGACGTCTGGGATGATTAAATCGGGCGGTCTTGCTGGCCATACCAAACCGCCAAAACGGGAGATTACGCGACCAGGAAACCCTTCCTTCATATATATACATGTTCACCAACCTCGCTCATCCAATTCCGGCAGTAAGAAGTTGTTTATCATAGCCCTGTACCGTTCGCCAGTAACAGTGACCGTATTACGTCCTCAAAACAACACGACCGAATGCATAAAAATAATAAAAGTTGTTTCTATAGTAATGTTACGATTCAGTTACTCTGAACTGATCATCATATGGTAACTCTTAGCATTGGTAACTATAATACTCCATTTCATGTTAAAAATTCTTTGCGGAACAAATTTAGTATAAACTACGCCATGTTGAATGAAGTTTTAAAATATGAGTTTTGGGAATCAGTTTACTCAGAAAGTAATCCTTCGATTACCTATGATTTATTTTTATCGATTTTAAGAAATCATATAGATAACTGCACCAACAGGTCTATGCACAATTTTAACAGTACAAAATACATTAAACCTTGGATGGCTTCCAATCTTTTAAAGAAAGTGAAAAGTAAAAGAACATTCGCCAAAAAATGTAAGAAACATCCACAAAATCTAAGAATAAAAAAATACTATGACAAATTGCGCAAAGACGTAAATAAAAAAATAGCAGAAGCTCGCAATCAGTACTATATTAATAATGGAGAATTGTAGACGATATTCTACGAAAGGACAGAAATTGTAAAGTAGTCGATGTCTTGGAAATAAATATAAATATAATTGATCTGATCCCGCCAACATTGCAAATAAATGTAATGAGTACTTCATTGAAATTTCTGAGAAACTAAAGCCTTCTGCTCAACCTAATTATAGATGCAATTGTATTGCTTCATCAATTGCTTCAAGTGAATAGTTTTGCTTTTACCACAATTACTTCTGCTGAAATATTCAAGCTCATATTATCGTTAAAAAATAAAAATTCGTGCACAAGTGATGGCATCACAATGTCATTTTAAAAAGGATTGTTTTTAATATAAGTGATATACTCTGTCACTTATTTAACTTATGTGTAAGTTATGGATGCTTTCCACATGAAATGGAAAGAAATTATACCACTGTTCAAAAAGGCAAATCGCAAAGATGTGGGTAATTATAGACCTACGAGTATATCGCTACTTCCCTCATTTTCTAAACTGTTTGAAAAGCTACTAAAATCACACATGATGTCTTTTTTGGATAGCCAGAATTTCTTTTCTGAAAATCAATTCGGTTTCAGATCGGGCAAATCCACAGAAGATGCCATTCTTAAGTTCTGTACCCAATTGTATGAAGGGTTTAATAATTCCAAATCAGCAATGGCACTTTTCATTGATATGAGAAAAGCATTTGACATGGTGGACCATAATTTGCTTCTAGATAAGTTGTACAACGCTGGTTTTAGAGGAGTCTTACATGACTGGTTTCGCACTTATCTCACAGGGAACAAGTGGTCAATATCAATGGATGTTTTAGTAGATCTCTTATAATAAAGAATGATGTTCGCAGGGCTCTGTCCGCGGTCCACTTTTGTTCTTAATTTATATTAACTCCCTCTTCAATCAGAACTTCAATGGTTTACCAACAGCGTTCGCTGATGATATAGCATTCTCTGCATACTTGTGGATATATAAATTTTAATGAAAATGTTCAATGTTCTAGAGGGTGCTTTAAAATTGAGTCTGTTAGTCAATTTAAATATCTGGGAGTCTTATTTGATCTCAATTTAAGCTGGAAAAATCATACGCAAACAGTTAAATCATATATGATGCGTGTGGCTCGAATAATGTATCTTGTGAAACCTTACTGCTCCAAACAAGTATTAACTATGATTTACTACGGCCTAGCTAACTCTAAGTTGCAATATGGTATAGCGAGTTGGGGTGGATCCTATGATAACGCTTTTAGTTCCTTATTCATAGCTCAAAAATATTTAATAAGAATAATTTACGGTATTAATCGTTTAGCTCATAGTTGGCCGTTATTTAGAGAGTTGAGAATTCTTCCATTGAGACACCTATATATTTTTAAAGTTCTCAGGGAATTCTTCAAGCGCAGTGCCAACTCTCCAAATAGAAACTCAACTTTTTATAGTTTGCGCGTTAATAATCGAGCATTGGTTAATGTTTCGATCGCACATAGAACCAAATTTTCTCATTCTTTTACTGTTACTGCGCCTAAATGTTTTAACAATCTACCTATTGCTATTCGAAGAACTCCTTTGGATATAAGGATAAAGGATATAAGAATAAGGATAAAGATTGGCTTTTTACTATAGATTATCCCATTATGAATCGTTCTTTCGATATGTGTCCTAGATTCATTATTTGCTTTATGTTTGTACTCTGACTCTTTTACATCGAAATCTACACATACTCGTAAGTACTTTCTCTTATCTTTATTTTTTGTAATACTGATAATTACTCCACATCAGTTTCCTGAATTTAAAAATATTACTTAAGCGTCATTCAACACTAACTTTAAATAGTTACAGAATGATTATTATTATTCATTTCACAATTATTACTGAGAATTATTTAATTACTTTAACAATTTCTTGTTATTTATTTAATTGTTAAATTCAGTGGATGTAATGGCACTTCGTGCATCACACGCGGATTTTCAGTGCCCAGAAACGAAGATTTTGCTTATTGACTTAACCGCTTAAGTGTAAACGCGCCTCGTCGTTCATGATGATTTTCGACACAAAATTGTCCTCTTCGTTGTTGAGATTGAGAATGGCTTTACAGTAACTCACTCGCGGCTTTTTTTTTTACAATAAGCGCACGCTCAAGGGGTTTGTGTGCCCTTAAGGTGATTGTTCACAGAGCGGACAAAGGAAATTTAGGAATAAAAGAGAGGTACCGATGTACATTGTTTTTATGTTTGCAAGTTATAACGACCAGGAAATACAGAGATCGGCAGGGCATTCCATAAGCGAGTTGTACGGCTTAGGAACGAATCACGATATTTTAGAGTACGTCCGAAAATGGGCTTGAGGGTATACTGATGAGCATTCATAGCGAGACGGGTATTACGGTTGAAAGTTTGAATGGGCGGAATGCTACTGGCGATTTCAGTAGAGCAATGGTGGTGGAAATAGCGATAAAACAAAGTGAGACACGAGACATTTCGTCGGTGTTCGAGGGTGTCCATTGATTGACTGATATTAGTATCATCAATAAGTTTTATCGCACGGGTTTGAATCCTATCTAGCAGGTGCATAGATGTTTTAGGAGCAAATGACCAGATGTGGGCATTGTACTCCAATTTTAGGCTGATATATAAATTGAGGCCAGATCAGGGGCGATGAAATATTTCTTACATCGCTTGAGGAAACCTAGACATTTTGCAGCATTTTTGGCTACATCAAATATGTGGTCATTCCAACGTAAGTTGTCATTGACACACATACCCAGAATGGAAAGATTTTCGGTTTCGACGATGCAAGTGCCATTCATGGATAATGGCTGGGTGTTTAAATTTCGCTTTAACGACAGCAGACAGCAATGTGTTTTGGAAGCATTAAATTCCACTCTGTTGATAGTTCCCCAATTGGTTATGCTGTTGATATCGGAATTTAATGAGCTTAGCATACGCTGCCGTTCTCATTCTACAGCCGAAGAGCAGGGCCGTGAGTCCGGGAACGAATATGAAAAGCAGAGAGTACTATACTGTCAGCAAAGGAATATATTGGATTAGAAGTAACAGACAAGAGATCATTAATGAAAATTAAAAAGAGTGTCGGAGACACAACAGAGTCCTGGGGCACACCAGCAGTTATTTTGTGAATATCAGACTTGAAACCGTCCAAGACAACTTGAATTGAACTTTCCGAAAGGTAGTTTCTAATCCATTGAAGAAGAGAGTCGTCGATCACAAATCCACGCATTTTCGACAAAATAGCCTGATGCCAAACTCTGTCAAATGCCTTAGAAATATCAAGTGCAACTATTTTGCTTTCGCCAGATTGATGCACACTTTGATTCCAGTTTTCGATGAGACATGCCATCAAATCACCAGTGGACCTGTTGCTACGAAAACCATACTGCCGGTCATTGAGAGTTTTCGTGTTTCGAAATCTTTCATGAGCTGACGATTTATCAGCATTTCCATGACTTTGGAAAGAAGTGCAATGGGTCTGTAAGAGGAGAGAGAAGATGATTCGCTATTTTTAGGGACGAGCTGGACAAATGCTGTTTTTCATATGCTCGCGAAGAGTCCTAAAGACTAGTATTGATGAGAAAGCTTACGCAGTGGTTTTGCCAGCGTGGAAGAACACCTCTTCAGAAGAAGGGGAGATATACCATCTGGACCAGTGGATTTATGTATGTTGAGATCTTTAAATACTCTTGCTACTACACGAGTGCGAAAGTAGATTCGTCCCATTGAAGATTCGACGCACTCAAGTGTAGGCGGAGACAAAGCACAATCTGGGAGTGTTGAACTGGCCACAGAGTATGCAGCAAGCAGATTGGCCTTGTCCAAAGAGCTGACGGCTGGAATGTCATTGTAAATGAGCTTTGGAGTGGAGGATGAGGCGGAATTTCTAATGTTTTTGACGAACGATGAAAAATTTTTACTGACTTTGGGACATCGCCGTATTTTTTGCCTCAGTTTTTGGTCGTATTGGAATTAAACACGCTTAAGAAAGGCGTTGCAGTCATTTCTTGCTCGTTTGAACTTTTTTCGGTTTTGCTCTGTCGGGTTGGTCTTGTAGGACCGAAAAAAACATTTCTCTAACCGTGACGGCCTCTTTACAGCTCGAGTAGTACCATGCCTTTTCTTTTGGTTTGATACTCTTCATCCGATGAGGAATAAAGGATCTCATTCCAAAGAGAATGGTGTCTGTAATCATATCAGAAGCGGCATCCACGTCGTTATCGAGGAAACATACCAACCAGTTAAAATTCCTAAAGAAGTTATTAAGACCGCTCCAATTGGCTTTCTCGTATTGCCATACGGTTCGTTTAGGAATTTTTCCTCTAACTGAGTGGTCGGTGTACGAGAAATTAGCTGATATAACATAATGGTCCGACGAGACTATAGGGGAGAGCATATCAGCGGTGTACTTATCAGGGTGAGAAGTTAAAACAAGTCCCGGGTGTTGGCGGTGTGACTATGAACGTCTGGTATTCGCGTGGGCTCATTTACAAACTGCGTTAGGTTGTTTTCCGCAGCGAACATCTCAACACACTGTCCTTTGGGTGTTGTCTGTCCAGAATGTCGAAGCCACCCAGAATTGTGTATATTGAAGTCGCCCGTAATAACGATTTCAGTACGAGGATGCCGGGATACAATTCTTTGAATGGAGTCAGAGAGCGCATCAAACTCGTTAAAAGTCGGATTGCTTCTGTAAATAAGGCAATAGCGGATAATTTGCTTACGGAGATGTAATTTTAACCACATTAAGTTGAATTCCGGATTGGAACATGGAACACATCGTGGGGGAGTTTGGTAAGCTACATCACTACGCACGTAAATGGCGAGACCGCCGTGAGAGAAGAATAATGGCACTAATTCGTAGCCAGGTAGCTTCAGATCAGAGTGATCTGCGAGGTGTGGGCGGGGATCTACCTGTGTTTCACTAAGTGCCAAAACAGCTGGTCTGTACTTACAGATGTGGACGTACTTAATCACTATAGTGATTACTTTTTAGCCCGCGTATATCGGCTACGACTACCCTGAATTCTCTAGTCATAATCACAGACACAGGCTGACAGTGGCGTGGTCTGGTTGATGTTTCTTCGTTCTCAGCGACATCGTCAGCCACAGCCGCGATATTCTTAGCCGAACGAACAGTCCGGTGGCGGGCACGCCCTGCATGGTATCCTGTGGTTGCACTCAGTTTGAGTTGAGTAGCTAAGCGCCGGAATGTTTGCCCAGTTGGCGCAACACGATTAGGAAATCGACGTCGAAATTCACGCAGATTTGAGTGCATTTTGAATAACTTTTACTTGAATGACAACACAAAAAAGAAAACACAGATCGTTTACAAAAACTACGTCCTTTGATCGGTTCTCTAAATCATTCATTTAGAAAACATGGTGGATGGGATGAGTGTCTATCTATCGATTAGAGTATGATACCCTATTACGGTAAGCACTGCGCTAAGCAGTTATTAGGAGTAAACCAATAAATTTCGGATTTAGGAATGGGTACATGCTACAATTTGATATATATATGGGCAAGACTGTGGATGGTAAACAACTATATAAGGAACTGGGTCTTGGTGGTAGGAAGGTAATTGAACTTTTGCACTCAGCAGCTTTACCGCTAAACAAAGGATTAAATGTAAGTTTGTAAAATTTTTACCTATACATAACCGATGCTTTGTTTACAATTACATACTTTACCTCAGTAAAATTTCTGAGGTACATGTCTAGTATTGGAATTTGCGCTACTGGGACTATACGGGATGGAAGGACTGATAAATGCACACTGTTACCGAAAGAGCAGATGAAAAAGAAGGACAGAGGATCTCAAGACTTTCGTTTTGCCAACAATGGTCAAATAACACTGGTGCGATTGCAAGCAACAACGCTGTAACAATGAGAATTAATTTCGACGGGGTTGAAACCGGAAATTGTACAGGGTGGATACGAGGAAAGGAAAAGACAACAATTTATCCATCAAAGGTTGTTTTTTTTAGCATATCTGCTAAATGTTACTGAAATAAATGCTCGGCTTTTTATGAAGAAAGTAAGACCAGGCGATCGTCAGTCAAGAGCTCGTTTAGACACACCTCAACCACTCTTCTACAATCGTATGGCACATGTTCATCGATAGGGTCGAGAACTTCTATTTGTACCGATGATGTTCTTTTTGATGGACGGGTTCACTTTATTGAGTATTGCGCAACAGCTAGACGATGCGCTAAGTCTAGCAAAAAAGCTAATTTATTTGCAAAAAGTACGAAAAAGGTCTCCACCCAAAAGAAGGTTTTTTTTTAATTTCCATACAAAACAATGACTTCTCTGCATAGACTCCATTTAAACAGACAAAATGTTTTAAATTAATATTTTTTTCTTTTAGATTAAGAGTATTGTATTTTACTGTAAATAAACAAAAAAGGGTACAAAAAATTGTTTCCTTAATTTTATGCACTAATGGGTTAATTCCATTTCTCACATTAGACAAATAGATGTCAAATTTGTGTCTCATTGACCCGCAAATTAACAAAAAACAATCTCGGTTGTCAAATTTGACATGTTTGAGTGCGGAATACTTCAAACGTCAGCTATTGGCAGGAGTAATACAACTCAATTACCTAATCATGTCATTTAAGTCAATAAAGAAACGTCTAAATATCTATCACGTTTTTAAGATTCCGTAAACTCATTACTGGATAAAAAAAAGAACAGTAGTGACTGCGTAATATACTCGTAGAACAATTGCGCTCGTATATCAGCAAATGACGGCTAAATTTGTCCATTCTCTGACAGCTATCTGAAGCCAAAGAAAATGCTCTAATTCTAATTGTGTCTTGCCACTGTATACAACTTACTATAAAATATTTCTTACCGCACTTTGTATGCTCGCAAATCACTGTACCCCGTCACATCACTATTTCGAAACACCAAAGACACACTGACTGGACTTTAGATTGCTTTAAAACCATCTTGTCGAAGTGAAGCGGATCGATGCTGTCCAGATTTAGTTCAGGATCACCTTTTCAAACACAAATTTCACATACAGACACTTATCTGAGTAGAAAAACCCTCAATACTCATACCTTTTGATTTCGTTTCGATGATCTTGTTGATAGTTTCTATTAAACATTGGCTATCGGCAGCCTTACAAGGCTTGAAATCATCAGCTGTTGGGAAGACAGTATTCATTTAAAATATCTTTTTGGTTATACTTTTCAACTGGATAACTTACGTAACTTTCCATCGTTGGGTATGATTAAAATTGAAAGTATCAAAGCACAAGAGATGGTGGTTCTGCCAAACATGTTGAGAATATCGAATTTCAAACTTAGCCGTTGCACTTGTAAATGGAAATAAATGTGGAAAAATCGCTTTCGGGGTATTTATAGTAAGTCACTGCCAGGGTTAACAAGTTCCTAGAATTGCAACTGCAACTAGAACCAGAGTCTCTTCTCGTATATCAGAAATTGGTTTGATTATGTTGTCTAGGAAGATAGCTCAAATTAAAAGGTAATTAGTTCAAGTCATTGATGGATTTCGAGGGTCTCTGTAATGAACCGGAATTGTGAATGAGTAGATAAGTAGGGGATATTTGTTTCAATGACTGGAAATTAGAAGAAATTAGTGTAAACTGATGAGAAATTAAGTCAAAAGTTAATTGTTTAATGATATTTGTTATTATTTCCCAAATGACTGCGCAGTCCTAGATGCTGCCATATATGATCTAGTAAACTTCGTTTACTCCATATTGCCCTTAAGTAAATATGTTCAGTTTCTTTCTTATCGGGACGAGATGCACATCGGTGTCATTTACTATCTAACTTCCATGTTAAATGTTCCAGAAAGGCGCGTTTCTACCCTGGGTTTAAGTGCACTAACAGATTCGCCACAATGCTCAAGGATTCCTATACTGCTAATAGCGTAATAGTCCGGACTGGACCTGAGTCTCAGCTGTCCCCAGTTGTGCACACAAAGTTGCCTGGTGTCCTGTTCCGCTTGTGCGCGGCATCTAAGATGAGGTCGACTGATATCTCGTTGTCTTTCTGGTTAGATATCTCTTTTCGGTTCGGGGCGCCACAGTGTGACAATTCGCTCATTTAGCGGGATTAAATTAATAATGCTTAGTATTAAAGGTTTTTGTCAAAGGTTATTTACTTACTTTTATGAGCGTTATGTTGCGGTAAAATTTACCACAACAAGCTGGACTCTTTTTCTTTCAAAACTTCGCTTCACTCCTTCGAAACTTCCCGTTTTAACAGTTGTTCGTCCAAAATTCTGAAAGAGTGATGGGCAGCCATGGTCACATCAGCCATCGGTGCAACCTAAATAGGTACGACGGACGGTCAAAAACTCTAAGAAGAACCCCGCAGAGCAGGCGGACGGCCTGCTACAAGAGTGCAAGGAAAGCGCTATAGGTTTTGGCTGTTTTGCAAGGGTACAACACGAAATAGCCGACCCTTGTCCCAAATGTTGTTTTGTCTCCCCTAATGGGTAGTCTCAAGCCTTAAGTAGAGCTAAGGCATCCGCTCCATCCTTCCAGCTCCTAACCCCTTCACTTTTTTACCCGCCTTGTCAGTTGTGTCCGTTGTCGCTTTGGAGGAACGTATTTGTGGAAGGCACCTGTGGATTCTACAACCAGTAGGTCCACCCTGGAAAAACAGAGCCAGGCGGACGGCCTGGGACATTCTGAACATGTGGCGGGCGGTCACGTTATTTGGACTATACGCCTAGAACCAAATGGACCGTCTGGAACCCTCTGTGTAAATGAAAGAACTGCAAACTACACCAGTCACCTAGAGAAAGGCGGACGGTCTGCAACTCTCTGCAATACACACCACGTAACAAACCCACAAAAGCACAGGAGCAAACGAAACACAAGACAGAAACCAACAATAACAAAATGTACAAAAAAACAAAAATAACCAGTGTTAAGAACGGGTTGCTATCTGATATTCCCTTTTTCTCCCCAAAAACTGCACGGAAGCCCACCGAGTCCACCTTTCATAAGGGAATTTAATTTGAGAAAAGCTTCCTTCTTCCTTGGTCATTTTTCAAAAGTTTTAACTAGAGACCTCTAGATCCTGCCTTGGTTCCCCTGTCTTAGTCCCAAATGCATACGAAATGAACATTTTTTGTCACTTCGGCTTAAGTCTGGGATCAATTTCGAAGAAAAGGTTATTTGTCGCAGTCGTTCGCAGATCTCCGCAGAGAAAAGACGTGTTTCGGCTTTTTTTAAACTAAAAAACAAACAGTGAATCAGTTTCCTCCTAAAGATAATTAGTTGAGAGCTACTTAGTTGACTCGGTAGCCGCTCTTCCCATAACGGGAGTTGGAAAAGGCAAAAGGCAAACAGGCGAATCATCTTCTCTCTCCTCCTACAGACCCATTGCACTTCCAAGGTCATGTGGGATCGACGACTCTCTTCTTCAATGGATTAGAAATTACCTTTCAATTCAAGTTGTCTTGGACGGTTTCAGGTCTGATATTCATAAAATAAGTGCTGGTGTGCCCCAGGACTCTGTTCTGTCTCCTACGCTATTTTTAATTTTCATGAATGCTCTCTTGTCTGCTACTTCTAATCCAATATATTCCTTTGCTGATGACAGTACTCTCTGCTTTTCATATTCGTTCCCAGACTCACAATGCTGTCTGCTGTCGTTAAAGCGAAATTTAAACACCCAGCCATTGTCCATGAATGGCATTTGCATCGCCGAAACCGAAAAATTTTCCATTCTCGGTATGTGTGCCAATGACAGCTTACGTTGGAATGACCACATATTCGATGTCGCCAAAAATGCTGCGAAATGTCTAGGTTTCCTCAAGCGATGTAAGAAATATTTCATCCCCTCTGATCTGGGCTCAATATTTAAGGCATTCATCCGACCAAAATTGGAGTACAATGCCCACATCTGGTCAGGTGCTCCTAAAACATCTCTGCACCTGCTAGATAGGATTCAAACCCGTGCGATAAAACTTATTGATGATATTAATACCAGTCAATCAATTGACACCCTCGAACACAGACGTAAGGTCTCCTGTCTCACTTTGTTTTATCGCTAGTTCCACCACCATTGCTCCACTGAAATCGCCAGTAGCATTCCGCCCATTCAAACTTTCAACCGTAACACCCGTCTCGCTATGAATGCTCATCAGTATACCCTCAAGCCCATTTTCGGACGTACTCTAAAATATCGTTATTCGTTCCTAAGCTGTACAACTCGCTTATGGAATGCCCTGCCGATCTCTGTATTTCATGGTCGTTATAACTTGCAAACATTTAAAAACAATGTACATCGGTACCTCGTCTACACGTCGTAGACAATGCATTTAATCTCAAGCAGTCAAAGTCAGCAAACATCGAATACCACTACCAAAAAGTTACCGTGTATTTGAGTTCGGTTTTTTTTTGGTAAGTTGGTAAATCTGTTGTGGACATACCCTCTAAATCTTAGCATCATAGCTTGACATTTGCAAAAGTTACGTAGCCAAGAGTACATCTGTGTGTGTTGGCGATTTTTTACAATTTTAGAAATGGATTTAAATATGCAATAACGAACTTGTATTCAATTTTGCGTAAAAAACGGATTTAATGATGCGCGAACGTTGAAAATGTTGGAAAAGTGTTTCGGCAACGATTCTCTAAAGAAAACGGTTGTTTACCAGTGGCACGAGCGGTTCAAATGTGGTTGTGAGTCAATCGAAGATGATGAACGCAGTGGCAGACTATCGACATCGAAAACCGACGAAAACATTGATAGAGTAAAAGAAATGTTGGTCAATAACCGCAAATTAACCATTAGAGAGATAGCGGAGGACTTGAACATTGCCTATGGATCCGACCAAGACATTTTGGTTAATGATTTGGGTTTTCGTCGTGTAACAGCAAAGTTAGTGCCAAAAGACCTCAATTTCATGCAAAAAAGAGACATGTTGACGTCGCAAGAGGGATGATTTGCGAGGCTGAATCCGATCCCACATTCATCAAACTCATCTGGATCATTACTGGAGACGAGACGTGAATTTATGAGTACGACACGCAATCCAGACATCAGGCAGGTGAATGGCTTTCACCAAATGAGCCGAGACCAAAAAAACCACGTCGTTTTCAGTCAAAAAAGTAGGCAATGCTCACGATTTTCATGGATTACAACGGTGTAGTGCATCGTGAATTGTTGCCAGAACGCCAGACAGTAAACAAAGAGTATTATTTGGGCATTATGAGACGTTTGCGTTAAGCAATTCGCCGAAAGAGACCAGAATTGTGGGCAGAAAACTCGTGAATTTTGCACCATGATAACCATGATAACGCAATTTTCTCAAAAACTAAAAGATATAAAGCCATGCGGTTTTTTGTCTTCGATTCAGAATTGATATGCGCATTAATTCAAAAAACCAATTTGGCACATTATTTCACAATTTTGAATAATATTGATTTAAAAAAAAATTTTTTTTCATTTTTTACCAAAAATTTAAGTTTTAATGCGAATTATTCAAAAACTATTCACACGAATAATTTGATGTAAATTTTATATTAAAGAGTAAATTTTAGGCTTTCAAATCCTGTGTAGTACTTTATTGTAAGTGTTGCCGTTGTTTTTTTTAATAATTTCTTTCCCATTTGAAGTTATTTTTTTCTAAAACTGCCCCTAACTCCTAAATGGGGCGTGATAGACCCCCCCCTCCTATAGTAAAAAATGCTAGTTTTTAACTCCTCTACAAAATACCATTGTCAATTCTTGGCGCCAAAGTTATCGTACTCTCCCCGAACAGTCTGTATCTAATGCGTCAAGTCCATGCCCAAAAATCGGTTACATTTCCGAAGCGAATGTTGCCCTTGATGACACAACTTACATGTAAATTTTTTCGACTGTATGTTCGCATGAAACACCTTGGGCGCTACCTTCGATTTCGACCATGGCTTGGCGTTCAACCGAGACGTTCCTTGCTAAGCTATAACCTCCAATGTTCTAAAACGTGACTCTAAAAACTCTGTGAATTGTTGCCACTTTGGTAAGTCCTTGTTACTGCCAAGCTTTTCTTCCCATAACTGTTGGGTTATAATGGGTAATTTTTGAAACAAAATAAAAATGACGATACTGTCCCAATGCTTTACTGATAGCTCTAAATTCTCCAAGGCATGCAAACACTCAGAGGAAACATATAGCAAAGATTTAATACCTTGTGCAGACTCTTTTGCTAACGCAGGTTTACCAAAAAATAGCTTGAGTTGAGCATTTGCCAGTACTCTTTTGTGATCGAACCTGGCTGTTAGCAGTTCCCAAGCCTTGTCGTAGTTTCCTGCATCTATCGACATATGTTGAAGAAGTCTTACTGCTTCGCCGGTGAGACTTGACTTTAAATAATGCAGATTTATTATCGTGGATTAACGAAACAAAGATGTCATGAAAAGATCGCCATTTTGAATATGATCCAGAAAATTAAGGAATATTGATTTTATGAAGTCGAAGTTCAGTGCTTTTCGCCACTGTGTCATCTTTCTACTCCTGAGATCTCCTATCAATAGCATCCAAAAGATCACTTCGATAATCCAGGTAACTATCTTGTATTTTTTCGTAGACCCCTATTAAAGCCTCCTTAATCATACCTTTTTCTAACTTGCCTGACATTATATCTTCATGGTACCGCTTCGCTGTAGCAAAATTACCTTCAAACATTGAAAGACGACTCGAAAGGTAATTTGAAGTCCGGCGAGATTCTTTTACCGTCTTTTTGAAATTGGCATGATCACGCTCTATTTGTGCCAAAAGCAAATTTTGGAGTACGCCAAAGGACATACTCTTCTTTTTTGTTATTCAAAATAAAAAGGACAATAAAAGAGACGAGAAAAAAGATGACTTACCTTTTATGCCTTCAGCTGGTGAGTAAAAATTATTTGTTGCACGGCGCGGAAATCCCGATTAGCACAATTGGATATAAGTAATGTTTATTGCTTGGTAAGGAAAAGAACGTTACTCTCACTCTACACAATGTCAAGGGTATGTATATGTATATAATTGTAAGAAATATTTGATTTTTGATTTTTTCTTTTCTTTTAGAAATCACACACACGATCCGGCTCGACGGACCAAATGTTAGCACCACAGGTGTCTTAGTTTTGTTTCGGTTTAATGGGTACGGATATGGGGTTCGCACTTAATGACTTGGGTTTTTTCTTCGATTATATATACGTATATTTAAATAAAACTGCGTTCCGAGTTCGCTATAAACGGTGCTCTTTATTTGGCGGTAAAAATTAAAAATGCGAATAGTAATTTTTACATAATTTCCTAATTGACAGATTTTATTTGTTATACACATTAAATATAATTTGAAATACATAGTATGAATTAATTAAGATAAAGTATTAAATTGTCTATTATTTGAACTGCCAACAGGCTCACTTCAACATGCCATAGCGTACGCAGACGACTTAATCGCGTACAGATCGGGTTCAAAGATTGAGGTCATTAAGATACTTTTGCAGCGTGACTTCGACAAAATTAAGCGATAATGCAATGACTGGAAGTTGAAAATCAACTTTCAGAAGTCGGAAACCATTCTGTTTAGGACGGCTTTGTCTGGGGCCTCTAGGGATACCAGAAAGAATTGGCGAAAGTTTTCTATCGTCGGACAACACGACAGTCACTCGTTTGTCGAAATGTAGTCAGATACCTTGGGATCTGGCTAGATCAATTTCTGTATTTTAACAAACATATAGAGGTTGCTCTGGCCAGAGCCAGAGGTGCTTTTGCCCTTACAAAGAGACTGTTTTATAACAGCCAACTCGATGCGAGGGTGAAGGTGATCTGCTACATGGCCCTTATCAGGCCCATGCTAGTATTTGGATGTCCCGTGTGGTTCAACGTGAGAGCAAGTTTATTGGAAAAGATTCGGGTGTTTGAGAGGGCTTGTCTTAGGACTTGTCTTCGCTTATACAGAACACCAGAGTCTGAGTACATAAAATTCTATCCTAATGAGGTCTTATACAATAGGGCGAACCTAATAAGAGTGGACAATTTCGTCATTAAGTTGACTCGAAGGCACGTTGCAAGAGCAATGGCCTCATCAAACAACCTGATCTCCGGGGCTTACTACCCCAATTATATGTATCACGAGAGAGTTCGCTTTGACGGCTTTATTCCTCCAGAAGCGTTCCTCTATTTAGATAGCAAAGGTCTGATCCAGGACAGATTGGCGGTGCCGCTTATCTTCCACGTCGCTCGAACAGCTGCGGACAGGCGACTCAACTACGACAGAGACGTCGCACACGGCAGTGCGGAGCGTCTCCGGTTCAGTAGGGCGGTAGGGAGTCGCGACAGGAGGGATGTTGCTCAGCAGCACCAACAATTTTGGTGGCTTTTTGAAGGGGAGGATGCTTCGTCGTCGAGCTCCTCCAGTGATAGTTAGCTTCATGTAAAACAAGGTGGGCCAGCCTATTTTTTTTTTTTTTTTTTTTTTAGCCATGGCCGGCTTACATAGTTTTAGGTAGGTTTAAGTTAGATTTTAAGGAAAAAAACAGTAAAAAAACAATATATATACATACATATATTTATATATTATGTATATATATATTATGTATGTATATATATGTATTTATGTATGCATTAGATGTAAGTAGGTTAAGATTTATTTTTAGGTAGATTGTAGGCTTTTAGTTTTAAGTTTTATAAAAAATTTAAAAAAAGTCCAGATACTAAGTTTTTTTGATTAAAATTTATTTTCTTAGTTTTAGTATTAATAAATGTAAAAATAAAATAAAATTAGACTGTAAGATTCGTCGAAAGACGTAGTTTAAGTGTTAGGTTTAACTTAGAGTGCCCGCATGGGGCCAGTAAGTTAGAATAAGATTATTTGTAAGTTATTTAAGCTAATTTTTAAGCATTTTTTTGTTTAGCATTTAAGAGTAATTTAAGTTGAAAAAATAAAAATGCATTTAAACTGAAAACTGACTCTGTCGTAGTTGAGTCGCTTGTCCGCAGCTATTCGAGCGACGTGGAAGATTAGCGGCACCGCCGGTATCCTAGAGGCCACAGAAAAAGCCGTCCTAAACAGAATGGTTTCCGACTTCTGAAAGTTGATTTTCAACTTCCAGTCATCGCAATATCGTTTAATTTTGTCGAAGTCACGCTGCAAAAGTATATTAATGACCTCAATCTTTGGACCTGATCTGTACGCGATTATGTCGTCTGCGTACGCTATGGCATGGTGAAGTGAACCCATCAGATCACTCGTGTAAATGTTGAATAGGATCGGCGAATACACCGCACCTTGTTGCAGACCGTTTTTAATGTTAAATGTTCCAGCAGAAGTCACATCGCCATTCTTCACGATGAACTGTCTACTGGAGAGCATATCGAAAAGAATATACAGCAGTGGTTTACTAATGCCCAACCTGTCCAGCTTGAAAAGGAGTCCTTCTAACTATACGGTATCGAAGGCTTTCTCCAAGTCAATAAGGCAGGCACCAGTGCACTGGTTCTTGGCTTTGTTCCATTTGATATCAGAAACCAGTTTCGACGCAGCATGAATGATATCATGCCCCGCTTTGAAACCGAATTGATTATCCGGAACTATATGTTTGTCCTCAACCCACTTAGTCAGGACTCTATTGATCACCTTCTCGAACACCTTACTGATGTTTGGAAGAAGACTGATCGAGCGGAGATTCGCCGGATTGGAAGTGTCTTTATCCCTTTTAGGGATCGGATGTACCACCGCAGTTTTCCAATGCGCTGGATAATGTGCGTTATTCATTGCATTATTAAACAGGGTGATATAAATGTCCACCGCTTCTAGAGGGAGATGTCGAAGCACAATGTTCGGTATTTCATCGGTTCCCGCTGATTTCTTACTTCTAAGCGATTCGAAGATCGTTTGGAGCTCTTCCTTCGAAATGAACGGAGGTAGTACCCTATCGTTGGTGATGGCATTATTTGCCATATTTTCGTCACTGAACTGGGTGAAACCCGAGCTCTCGAATCGCCAATTCACAATTTCATTTCGAAGGTAGAAATTGTGCACAAGGACTCGATTCTCCAGATCGTGGTTCGGGCCAATGATAGCATTTGCCTTGTACACTTCCTGGAAAGTCGCTCCTATAGCCTCTACCTGCTCCTGCGGATCCTCGATCACAAAGAAGTTGTCATCATCAACAGCCTCATTTGGATCTATGCCCGCTGCTACCAGTATTTGTTCGTTGTTCGTCGTTCGGGCGATTTTAAGACATGGAAGGTCGTTTTGATTTTTTCTCCGAAATATTTTATTTATTTGCGGAAACATATTCGGGTTGCTGGTGTTTACAGCCCGAATTTTATTGTTCCAATACAAATTTACATATGTTCTGTAATTTTCCTTTATTAATGTTTGGAGGTTTTTAATCGACGACTTCAGTGTCATGATCTCCGGGTTATGTCTGTCAGTAAACTGTCTGTACAAGGTTTTTAGTCTTGACAGCAGTCCACTTTTCTGTCGGTGCAGTGCGTCAATAGTTGCGTTGCGGAATAAGTCTTCTTCGTCAGTGTGTTGGTACCGAGGTATCGTTTTGTCCATTGTTCGTTTGATTGTCTCGTCCATTAGTCTTAGATACCTGTCAATCTCCTCGTTTGACAGATTTCTGTTGGACGGTGGGTAGAGCGAATTCGAGGAGAGTGCTCTAGTCAGTGTTCTGGTGAAGTGTGTCCAACGCACCCTACTATAATTGTAGGAATGCCTTTGAACAAACTCATCCAATTCCGCAATTTCGTTGGGAACAGTTATTTCGGTGCTGAGACCGCAATGGTCACTGTCATACACGAAAGTGCGTAGACAGTTTGTGGTTTGTTGGTTAGTGCATGTCAGTTGTATTCGTGAGTCGAACAGAAGAAGATCCAAATAAGAACCGTGTCTGGGACACGACGGACTATCCGTCGCCTTAAGCCCGAGTCGATACATCACACTGTGCTGACCCCACCAATTGAATAGTAGGTTCCCTCTAGTATTTGGTGTATTATTTCCCCAATCACTATGTTTGGCGTTGAAATCTCCGCCGATAATAAAATAGTTGTCTTCCAATTCCAGCCTCAGGAATCGAAAAAGCGTCTCGAGCTCTGAGATGAATAAAGTGGATTGAGTAGCCTTAGGTGCATAGACAGACACCATGTACAACCTCTTTCCACTACGGAGGGGGATATACACGATGCATGCTTCCAGCACCTGGAACCTACGTACTATACGACTGTATACTCTTTTAAAACGTATACCTTTTCGTACGAAAATCGCAACGTCTCCTCCCTGAATGGAGTTGGGTCGGTTTCTCCGTACTATTTTGTATCCTCTGTGCCTCATTTTGTGTCCTTTGGTAAGCTTAGTTTCGCTAACCAAAAGCACATCAGGGGCTTGGTCTTCAAGCAACTTAAATAATGCGGCTCGTCGTTCGAGCGTAATCAGTGAATTCACATTCACAGCAAGGACCTTAAGAGTTTGCTCCGCCACGTACGTACCCATTACGGCAAAAGGTGCGTTAAGCCAGGCAGCAGCGCGTATACTTGATCCACCCGCGCGGTCTGTTCAGTTAAATGACGTTGTAGCTGAGCCATCTGCCCTTGGATAGAGAGCAAGATAGCTAGCATGTCAGATACTGGTTCAGGTGCTCTGGGCGCTGGGGCCTGAGAAGCAACCTTCGCTTGCTGTACCGTATTTCCCCTACCTGCCGCCATTTGGGCGTACGTAACTTGGGGAGTAACGGCTGGTGTTTGCAAATGCACGGGTGGACGTTTCACTTCTACTTTCTGCTGCCGGGTCAGATTTATTCGTTTGATGTACTGGAATTTGGGACAACCCCGATAATTTGCGGTGTGTCCCGAGTTCCTACACAAAGCACAAGAGAGTTGGCTTTTTTCAGATGCTCCGTCCTTACCCAGGGCGCATTCCTCAGACTTGTGGTTCTTTCCGCACTTCACGCATCGAGGCTGCATTTCGCAGTTCGACGCGGCGTGCCCGAACCTTTGGCAGCGAACACATTGTAAAATGTTTTCGCTCCTCTTTAATTTTTCCCAGTGTACAACCTGGCAGTCCAGGACTTTAATACTCCTTAGACCATCCAGATTGCTGGTGGGACTTAGCTGGACCAGGAGAATCGGCGGTTGCCGCTTCTCCCGTCTGGCTCTAGCCGTGACAAACGGCTTGACCCCCACGAATTTGAGCCCTTCGCACTCATTCTCTTTCGGCAGTGCAAGGAGCTCCTCCGGATCAGTCGACGGTTCTAACCCCCTCAGCAGCATTGTTTGCAGCTTCACCCCTTTCGGGGTGTGGGAGAAGAACTCCGTCGTCGAATCCCTCAATAAACTTTTAATTTTATGGTAGCGCTCCACTGTGTTACAATGGATCGCATGCCTATCTACACTTAATCTTTTTATAAAAAAATTACAGCCTATGGCCGACTTACACAGTTCTATGGTGTCTTTTAATTCCAATTTGTAAGTATTAATTGGAGGTACTTTGTGTCTGTTGATTTTCTGCTGTTGTTGTTGTTTCTGGTGTTGCTGCTGTTGTTGTTACTGGTTTTGTTGCTGCTGATGCTGCTGCTGCTGTTTTTGGGACTTGTGTTGTTGATGCTGTTGTTGTTGTTGTTGCGCTTGTGATTTTTGTTGCTGCATATTTTGCCATTGTTTTGTCTGTACTTGTTTTTGCTTTGGCACTTGTGCTGGTTTTTGTTGTTGTAGCGGATTCTGTTCGCTATTTGTGGGCTGTTGCTGAGAGCTCAGGAGTTGTTGTTGCTCCATCTGCCTTCACGCCACTTGCTTGGCTTTAATGCCAAGCACCTGTTGTTGCAGCCTTTTAATGGTGCTGTTAATTGCATGGAGTTCTTCTTCTTCATCATCAGACTCCTTGGCCGCTAGGGATCGGAAAGCATTCTCACCCCCTCCATCAGACATGTATAGATATTGTTCGTTGTCTGATTCAGATGCCGCTTTTGTTGTCGTTGTCGGCGCCGCTTCCCTTCCTCTACCAGACAACTTTTCAGTAGCTGTCAGGGTGGGGTGCTTTAGAGGATTTGGATTTGGAGGTGTCTTAAGCCTCCTCCTTCGCTTTCTTGCCACATTTTCTGGTGACAACTTCCCATCTGTTGGTCCCGCTATTGGAATAGCGGGCCGCTTATTGTCTCTCATTTCAATTTACTAATTATCTAATTGTCTTTTTGATTAAATTTAAAAAAAAAGAAAAATAAAAGAAAAAAAATCGATGACACTTTTACGGGAATCGAACCCACGACCCCTGTTTTATCAGTCGGCCACCACTATAGACGCGCCACTGAACCAATTGGCAAAATTGTTTTTTATATTTTTTTTTTCCTTATTCAGTCACTTGAAAAGCCGAATCACATCTAATCTGTACGGAGGTTTATGAACGACAGTCAACTACGACAGATTTCCTAGGTCAATTCACAACTGACATACGATATATACCAGGACGTGAGTATATTGTGGCCGATACCTTCTCACGCATTGAAGCAAGCCAGATGCCAGCCACCATCAACTACGAAGAATTGTCCAAAATGCAAGAGACGGACGAAGATCTGCAGAAATTTTTAGTATCCGACACTGCACTCAAATTAAAATCTTTCATCGTTCCAGGTACAGATCGAACAATTTACTGCGATTTTTCTGCAACGTCGAAACGACCTTACTTAACCGAAAGCTTAGGTAAGTTGGGTTTCAGCAGTATTCATGGATTAAGCCACCCCGGAATGAACAAAACAGTGGAAACAATGGTTTCCGAAAAATTTGTTTGGCCGAGAATGAAAGTACATTGTCGGCGATGGGCAAGGTCGTGTTTAGCGTGCCAAAAATCGAAAATGCATCGTCATAACAAGTCTCCATTTGGATCGTTCGTGCCCCCTAATCGTAGATTTGAGCATATCAACGTGGATATCATAGGCCCTCTACCAAATTCAAATGGGTATCGCTATTGTTTGACCTGCATAGGCAGATACACCCGCTGACCCAAGGCGTATCCAATGGCAGATATTACAGTGGAGACCGTCGCATTTACGCTGTTTTCACAATGGGTCTCAAAGTTTGGAGTACCCGCACGCATTACCACCGATCAGAGACTTAACACGATTAGTTGGCGCGAAAAACATCCGCACGACCGCTTACCACTCCGAATCAAATGGATTAATAGAGCGTTGGCATCGTGCGCTAAAAGTTGCCATTAAATGCCACGATACAGAATGCTGGACAGAAGTACTTCCAATGATTTTTCTTGGATTTAGGTCAACTGGCAAAGAGGACTTGCAATCAACAACTGCTGAAATGGTATACGGAAACATCCAATGCAATTCTTGAGCACGATTTCCTAAAGCAGCTCAAGAACTCGATGAAATCGCTTAAGCCATCCCCGACTAGTAACCATTCGTCAAGCGCAGTCTTGATCTCAAAACTTCAGCATTCGTTTCTTTCCGTACATATGCCGTTCGAAAGCCACTTCAAACACCGTATGAAGGTGAAAAATACTTTACGTTAGATTTTAATAACGTGCGAATGCAGATATTTATCGGTCGCCCTAGGGCAGCTCACATAACGACATCGGAACACGCAAAAACAAGCACCGCGAACCTGCAGCAATCAACAACAGTTGACGGCAGCAGAAAAGAATACAGACCCGCTATGACAGAAAACTCAAATTTTGTTTACATACCACTGACACTTCCTTAGGGGGGAGTATTGTGGCAGCACACTTATTGTAATAGAAAAAAACACAAATCAAAAACTACAAATAACAAAATAGTGGAGAGATAGTTTGAATTTTTGAATAGAGTTAGATGTGGAATAAAAAGTACAATATATTTTCTTAATTGTTTCAATCATCTAACTCATCACCACAAATGTATTACGAATACAATGAACCCATTTCTAGAATGGCCAACTCAATGCAAGCCACTTTTGATCACCCAAGGAAACTCTCCTTCAACTATTACACTCGTCCACTGTTTCCACCCAATAGCCCTTAGCAAAATTGTTACTCCTTAAGTTTCGTATTTCACTTTTACAGACTAGACCCGGCTCTCAATTTAAATGCACTGCACTCCATGCACAAGGCGCCCTCATCAACTGGAGCCCCACTGTTCACTCAAATTCGCTCCTGCATTACGAATTATATTACTATTAAAAAATTATATATTTTGTGTGAAATTGGAATTAATAAATCTTCGCCACCAATAATAATTAACCGGTATGGGGTTAATGTTAGTATAAGCTACTACAATAGTATTCGTTTCCCGCTGAAAACAAATTCTTAAAATTTTAATTTTTCGGGCTTACTAAAGGTTTATGCTATGCTATGCACTCGTAGATCCAGTATATTAAATTCCTAATCAATATCCAAATACATGTATATTTTGTGTCTGCCAGACCTGAAACTATAAAATAGAAATCGTCGATCGGTATCTACGATATTTGTATTTTATCTATCTTGAAGAAAAGATGTCGCTTAAATTGTTGGCCTGGACGGTGATATTTCTATGGGTGGCTGTTTGCGAGGGCAAATTCCGTAAGATCAGTGGTCGATTGTGATTTTTTTCAAAAAAAATTCATCAATTCTGTCTCTTGTTTATGACGAATCTAGCTGAAGACCCAAAACCGTGTCCATATGGCGATAGTGAGTGCATCATGAAGATAGTCAATTTTTTGTTCTCTGAAAAATCGGATGGTAAAAGAGTTTGATATTAAATTTATGATTCGAGTTGTTAACGATTATTCTGTTGACAGGATATGCCCCGCTCAATGTGATCAAATTAAATCCCTTGAAGATCTCTGAGATTAAGATCAATCAAGGCGCTGAAAGCCCTGTGAACATCGATTTGACTTTCCGGAACAGTGAATTATTTGGCATTAACAATTTTAGAGTTTCTCAGGTGAAGTAAGTGCCGACCATGGTCTTGAGCAGTCTTGATCATTTAAACGATTTCCAATTTTCAGGGGATTCGGAAAAGATCCTGCTCAAGTTCATGAGATTTTATTGACTTCAGATTCTTTAGTGCTGCTCAGTGATTACACCATCAGCGGAAGGGTTCTCATTCTCCCAATAAGTGGTAACGGGAAGAGCAATATCACAATGGGTGAGTACCTACTCGTAAAAATATCTATCAGAGTAGTTTACAGCCTAATTTAACTTCCGAACTTTTCAGATAATGTCAAGGTAAAGCTTGTCATGAATGGGGAGTCCATAGAGAAGGATGGTAACACCCACCTGAATCTGAAGGGTATCAAACTCAGCATTGACACGAGTCGTTTACACTTTGACTTTGCGAATCTCTTCAACGGTGACAAGACTTTGGGTGACAACATGAATTTGTTCCTGAACGAAAACTGGAAGGACATCTATGGCGAAGTGCGTAAATCTATAGAATCAGCATTCGCGTTAATATTCAAAAGTGTCATTAACAATGTGTTCCACAAATATCCATATGAGAAACTGTTTGCCGCGGAATAGCCTCTCAATTGATTGGCAGATGTCTGTCAAGAGGCTGTAAAGTACACCATTTTTGGTTTTTTTTTTTTGTTTGTTGTCGTTAAGGGTTTCCAGGGTTATCAATAAATCTATTACTCATAATATACTTTAGTCATTAAAAAAGTGTAAACTGCTGATCCGCCTATATTTAGTTAGTGATTGCATTTTAATTACATATAAGAGTGACTTAAGAGATGACAACGGAATGGTGGGGAAGTAATGTTGATATGGATTTATGGGGCCAAGGGTGTAACACGATGACATAAAGTGTTAGTCATGTTTGTTAATCAATAAGAGTTAGTAAAATATTGCGATGAGCGTATTTACCAAAGACACCACGAGCGCTCAGCGCAATAATAATGATGTAAGTTTTTTGTTGATGTAAAGCAACATACCGCATGCATTGAATATTCTGTCAAACCATTAGGAAGACATTAAGAGATCTTACTGTTAGGGGTTCTTCTGTCAGGAACATCTTTGGCGCGAAGTTTTCTGCCAACTGTGCTACAGCTACAACCTACATATTGTAGAAAACTGTATTCTTAAGGTAAAGTGGTAATACGAAAAAGGGGATACAAAAAAGCTTTGAAAGTTATCACAGCTGTCATACACTACTGTACCACGGTGGTTAGCTAAGGTCAGAGAACAAGACTGCAGAGTTTAAACCCTGCGACTTGTCCTCTGATGAGGTATCTGATTTTAGTAATGGTGTGCGCGTATTTAATGCATAAAACCGTGCCCAAGAGCATGTAAAGCGGATGAGCAATTTTACTTCAGCTTCGAGGATCTCTGAATCCATTGTAGAGGGACTACATAGTGAAAGAAGATATCGAGTTAGGTGGCGCAAGAGGAAAGTAAAATCAACTATGCGAAATGATCAGCTGAGATGATGTTCAAGGGTTACAGGTAAGCCAAGATGGTAAACTTGGTAAGTTGCACCGAAATGGAAGTTGGAAGTTGGGATTATTTTAAACTAATACTGTTAAGGAAAAGATTCAACACTAAAAAATGTGCAAATGTTTTTATAGAATCGAAGTTTTCAAACTAAATAACAAAACAACTTCATTTCTCTTATCACTATAGGAAGAATTTTTCGTAGGGATACTTCTGGAAAACTGTGTTTATAACACCGCCAAAAACCTGGGAAAACGCGCTACTTATAGATCCGTCTACTTCATGGAAGATATCATTCCAATTTTCATTGATAAACTCATTGATGTTGTCCCCCAATGCTTTGTCCCCTTTGAAGAGATTCCCTAAGTTAAAGTGAACTCTATTTGGCTTCGTCACAAGCCGCATGTTCTTCACCTTGAAATAGGTTCCATCTGGCTTTACTTCCGGAGTTCCAGTGAAATACAATCCCAAACTGACATTTGCTATTGAAAGTAAAACGATTAATAATGGACTTAGGGAGGCTTTTCAATTCGTACTCATAGTGATGTTGCTTTTGCCGTTTCCTTGTACAGGTAGAATCAGCACTTTTCCAGATATTGTGTAATCCCCAATTAAACTGGCCAGTGGACACAGTATATGTACCTCATGCTGCTGCGTTAGATCCTTTCCGAAACCTCTAAAAGTGTACGAATACCATAAGGTCTTCGAATAAAATTCAGAATTTTGAGAGTGTACTTGATTCCCGTAACCTTGGCACTACTTAGGCCCGTCAGTTCGGCATCTTTGAACTTCAAATCAATGTTCACTGGGCTCTCTGCTCCTTGTTTGATGTTGATGGATGAAATCTTCAGAGGATCGATTTGGACGAAGTTGAGTGACTTGGAACCTATTTTGAGTCATTAAATTGGATTTCGTCCATTTTCATTCTGGAGAAATACTTACCATCACTCTTTTGGTTCAACAAGAAAGTCAGGATATCACTGATGCAGTTTGTATCTCCATATCCACAGGGCTTCGGGTTATCCGCTGTAGAGGTGCCAAAGAACGATACAAAGTTTTATGAAAATAATGAAATTGTTGGAAGGATACTCACGGAACTTTGCATCTGCTCTGGACAAAACTAAAATCACAATTAAAACTATTAAAAGAGACATGTCCTCTGCTTTCAGTCACTTATTTTATTCAGCTTCGGCTTTGCTGAAAGTCCTCCCCTTTTATATCAAACCGTGACTAGATGAGCTGATTTCAATGTCAGTGGTAATTATTGCAACTCGTAATGTTATTGTAATGTTACTCGCCGAGGGTTATCCAGTGTGGAACGTGTATCTACAGTCCAAGATCGACCTCTTCGAGTGTGAAATTGATATTTCTCATTCATTGTGACGAATTTTTTCCATTAATATGAATTCGAGACTAGCAATGTCTTGTTAATGGCCGCAATTTTTCCCCATTATGACGATGTTTGACTGATCTTGTATGGCAACTACATGATCATCTATGTTTCGGAACATAGCTTTCGATTCTTTCCTTTGGGGTACTTGTAATTAACCTTAGCGTGAGCTATTAAGGAGAATGGGGACACTAATGAAATGTTAATTGCGAATTTCCTATAGTACTCGTAGTATTTTGCAAATCATTGTCACTTAGTCACCAAATTGAAGTGACAATGGTCGGACACACTATGTTGTCAATGTCAGGATTTTTCGAAATAAAACTTCGGAGTACTGTCCGAATTAAACATGATGGTTTCAGCTATCTGCAGTTCACTTGACACTATTTTCTTAGTCTGTATGTGTAAACTTCTTCGATTATGGAACTTTAATACTTCCACGTAGACATAAAAAGCAAACAGTGGTTTGTTCTGCTTACTATAACGTACTAGCATAGCGCTGCTTACCGGGGGGAATTATGCTTCAACCAATAAAGCACTGTAATTAGCGAAGTCTTTGACCAAATGGCACCAATTGGGCACTCTAATGTTTGGAATGTGTGTCCATCCAAGGCGAGAGTTTCCTCTACTGTTCCTCCGAGTAGTAATCATCTCCTAGCCATCTTCAATCTCAATTCAATTTCAATTCTTTATTCGGTGTACAAGTAAGATATGAATCTTTTATAGTACAAAATCAATATTATACATTTGCGGAATAAGGGCAGAGGAGAGGGAACGATGGGAAGAGGAAGGGATTAGGACATTCAAATATGTATGTATGAAAATTAGCTGTAGAAATAAAATATTTCTTTTATGAATTGCTTTGCTCCTGTCAATTGCTTTACCTCCCTGGGAAGAGAGTTCCATAGTCTAGCGACATGTACGTAAAATAGACGAGATGTGTTCATATAAATTGATGTGGGAGTGATGAGATTGTAAGTCCGGGAAGATTGTGCGAATTGAATTTTGTCATTTAGGTATAATGGCAGATGTGTGTTGATAATTTTGTGCATGAAAAGACAACACCTGGCACTTAAGAAATCCCTTAGATTACACCCAAGTACCAGACGGTGATAGCGGGAAGTATGGTCATACCTGCAACACGTAGCTTATGATATGATTGAGAGTCGAGCCCGCAGTATATAATGACAAAGTTATCAACAATTGGCAAAAGTAGTGTTTTGATTAACCTTAACCGCTGTAGGTGTAAATTCAGACGTAAGCCAAAGTTTCCGAATTACCATATAAATACAACGCACAATATGATTGACATGATTGATAGCATTAAGGGAGCGATTTATTCTGTAGCCCAGACTTATAAAAGTATCAACATAAGGAAGCGTCACACCATTTAAGTAAATATATGGGAGTGAGGCGATATCGTGATGTTTTTCTAGATATCACAATACACTGAGATTTATTAGGATTAAGGTTCAACCTATTCATTAATGACCAATTGTATATAAGAGATAGATCATCATTGAATCTATATGCTAAGCCCTCAATTAATCCAATAGGTCTAGATTGATATAATTGGACATCATCGGCGTAAAGGTGTAGAGATACGAGTACATTATCACAAACAGTGGATAAGTCGTTAATAAATAGGCTGAATAAAATAGGGCCCCAAATCGATGCTTGGGGTACTCCAGCGCGAACATCCATAAAATCAGAAAACCTATCTTCAAACTTCTCCCTTGGGTTCTGTTACTCAGGTAACTCATCATAAATCGAACAGATAGTTCACTGAAGCCAAAAAATAATCTGAGTTTCCGACATAAAATATTGTGGTCAACATTGTTGAAAGCTTTAGAGAAATCTAATAAACACAGAATGGTAACATTATTTTTGTCAAACTGAATCCTTATGTCGTCGAGCACTTTAACCATTGCTGTAGAGCAGCTATGATGGCCTCGGAAACCAGACTGAAATGGATATAACAGTGCATTTCCATTAAGATATGTATTAATTTGTTTTGCCATAATTTTCTCCAACACTTTAGATAAACATGGTAAAATACTAATTGGGTGAACATCTGAGGGAGATGATGCGTCAGGTTTCTTAGGCACAGGAGTTACTAATGCTTTCTTCCATCTAGCCGGAAATGTACATACATACAGAAATTTATGATTTGCGTGAGCGGAGCCAGTATATAAAGAAGCACCATTTTGATGACGCGGACGGGAATACCATATGAACCAACAGCTTCAGACCGGAGCGAGCGAATACTCTCAATAACCTCAATTTCAGAAACAACTTGAAAATTACATTCATTTGGGGGATGGATTATAAGTTGAGCATTTGGGACAAACTCACGGTTTACTCCAACATATTTAAATCGGGTACGTTACAAGATACGTTTCGTTTGCCAACACCAATGGTGCGCAAATTGCTCCATAGCCGCTTAGCTGCTTGATTTGGATTAAGCTTGGAAAAATAATACCTTTTCTTTGGACAGCGGGTAATCGCTGAAGCCTTATTACGGGCACGGCAATATTCTCTCCAATGTGAATCATCTGGGTTTCTTCTCCATTCCGCGTACTTTTTCCTATGGTGCTTTGTAGCATTATGTACTTCCGCGGTGAACTAAGGGATGTTTTTGTTACAAATTGCAACAGTTTTGATGGGGACGTGCTGATTAAAAAGTTAAAATAATTGGCACTCTAAGTAATCAACTTTCTCATTTGCATTGGGGATGTTATATATGTTATGCCATGGTATACGTTGAGTGTTGAATTGCAATGCGTCACAATTGGTGGATGAAAAATCTCTATATTGAAAAATTTATTTATTTTTTTTTTTTTTTATAATTTACGCGCGCCTAAGGGGTTAGATACCCTTTTATTGTTGCCAGGGCGCTGGCGGAAAGGTAGAAGGAAGAGAAAGGAAAATTGTTTTTGTAGTGGTTTGAAACTCAGGTGTGTTTGGTTTCGATATTCGCTCTCCAGGTGTGGGAGTCCGAATAGGACGGAGAGTTTTTTCTTCACTCAGAGTGATTCGAGGTATAATTCACAGTATTTTTTCTGTTCTTGAAACTCTACAACAGCCAAATCTACGTGTCAGTGTTATGCCTTCACACGCAGAATTTTTCTGTCTGAGTTCCAATTACACAAATGAAAAACTGACTTGCCATGGGCAGGATTCGAACCTGGACCCTCCGAGTGAGAAGCGATTGCTAGTATTGTATTGGTATACGAGATAAATCCAAGTTGTATGTACAAAAAATAAGATCATGATCGGATACACCTTCTAAAGACATTACAATGGTCAGACACAATAATCGCGTCAAGAAGGCTAGGAGAACAGTTGGGAGCAAAGCGGGTAGCATATGAATTAACCACAGTCAATCCATTTGTTGCAACATAGTCTAAGAGTTGTTGAGCTCTAGTATCCGCTTTTAAGAGATCAGCATTGAAATCTCCACAAATCATAATGTGTTCATAGTTAGCTGAGAAACACTGTATTTCGGGCTCAGGTGAATATCTTCGATTAGGACAATATGCAGCACCAACAACACACCTAACACTTCCATCGTTGACTTCAAAAAGAATATATTCTATTCCACTGTTTCCGGACTTCCCAATAATTGTACAATTTTTATTATAAAGGGAAAGGCTGCAGTAAACAGCAACACCACCACCAAAAGTATTGGTCACTCTATCATTACGAATCAGCTTATAACCAGGAATATATATATTGACAATCCGATATATATATTTTTTTTTTTTTTAATTTACGCGCGCCTAAGGGGTTAGATACCCTTTTACTGTTGCCCTGGCGCGGGCGGAAAGATAGAAGGAGAAGAAAGGAAAATTGTTTTTGTAGTGGTTTGAAACTCAGGTGTGTTTAGTTTCTTGTTTGCTCTCCAGGGGTGGGAGTCCGAATAGGATGGAAAGTTTTTCTTCACTCAGAGTGATTCGAGGTATATCACAGTATTTTTCGTTTCTGTGCTTGAAACTCTACAACAGCCAAATTCTACGTGTCAGTGTTATGCCTTCACACGCAGAATTTTTCTGTCTGAGTTCCAATTACACAATGAAAAACTGACTTGCCATGGGCAGGATTCGAACCTGGACCCTCCGAGTGAGAAGCGTTTGCTACTACCACTACACCACGGCCACCCCTGAGGTTTAAACCAAGTTTCTGATACGCAGATTATGCCCACACCAGAGTCATGATGTATTTAGCTTTGAACTAGTCAAGCTGCGCGCATTTAAATAACATACCCTGAAACCATTGCTTACATCAGATAAAATTT
Source organism: Volucella bombylans (assembly GCA_949129095.1). Classification (NCBI taxonomy): domain Eukaryota; kingdom Metazoa; phylum Arthropoda; class Insecta; order Diptera; family Syrphidae; genus Volucella; species Volucella bombylans. The sequence goes on along the minus strand of OX422140.1, from coordinate 332,221,941 downwards.
TTATCATCGTACGTACTGAAAAAACTGCCATGTCACCGGACAAAAACGAATTAGTCATCATGAATAATTTTGAGAAGCAAAGCAATTCATCAAAGCATTAGAATAAAATAATATACTCTCGTTCAAGTATATGCGAGCATTGATGTTGTTGCTGTAGCACTGTCGTTTATCATAGCTTTCATTCTCCAGCAGTTGCGACATAGTCAGTCTTTTGTTTGCCCGGTAAGCTGACAACCAGGCATTTTGCTCAGCATGAGAGGAGAGACAAATTAAGAGCGGATGATTGTTGCCATTCTTTGTTCTGATGCGAAACGCATCAACGTGAGGTGAGATCTGGACTTGCAGTTTGGAGGCGATTTCTTTGGTGAGTTCAATGACATCTTCTTTGTCGTTGAATGGAATACCGCGAACAATTATGTTACTTAGACGCTCTCCAATTTGTCGATTACTCTTAAGTTTTCTTCCCTCAGCTCAGAGATTTCGCTTTGGCATTTTTCCACGCGCAGATTTAAGGCGCTAATTGTATGGCCTATTTCTTTTTTAATGTTCTTGTGCGACAAGTGGGTCCTTTTCCAACTGGACCAGCAGCGGTGGAGTTGGCTAATATATTATCACCTTTCGCGTTCCGAACGACTAAGGATATCTTCATCCGCCTTCGCCAACATACTCGTACAAGTTTTGTCACCATATAGAAAAACAGGGATAATTAAAGTGTCCCTCTTCATTTGATCTCTAGGAGTTAATAGTGAAACAAAAAATCTTACTGTCGTATCCTAATGTCATGGGAGTCATGGGTCCGATATGCCATGTACGAGGTTTTGTCCTCATTCAATGCCAAATCCAATTTCAAATCGATATTCAACTATCACTATGAGATATTCCACCAAATGATTGTACTTGTATTGGCAGTATTATTAGTATATTTAAACATTAATTAAGAACATATAAATACTTGTAAAGAGTTAGAAGGTCTCAGTCTGAAGTGAAACTTATTGAAATAAACTTAAAGTAAAATAGTTGAAAGTCTTGAATTTAACATGATGTCAGATTATCAAAAAAATTATCAAAAAATTAGTAAACCTATAAAATGAATGTTATCAAGCCAAATGATATAAGTTCCGAATCCCAAAATAATCATGGGTATTCATAGTCCTTACCACCCTTAAATGTGAAATCATCTAATTTGTCTAGTGCATGGAAAAATTGGTATAATCAATTTATAATATAGAGGGTGAGTTTTTTAACTTGAGACATCCAAATTACTCGAAGAATACGCGATATCGCGAAAAATGTTTCAGACAAAAGTCACAAGGTTCTGAAGGGGACATAAGATGGTGACCACGAGTTTGACCTTGAGACCCATTTTTAAGGTCAAACGAAGGTCACTTTTGATTTTTCAAATGATAATTCCTGATTTTCATTGCTCAGTCTTATTCCTCAATGGGGCACACGACTTTGTCTCAAAGATTTTATTTTTTTCTTTTTTTTCGACACGAGTGCACTTCACGACGAGAGTACAATTACAATTTCAATTACAATTTTATTTCAAGATAATAACTATATAATATTATAATAAGTTATAAGAACTTCAATTAGTTGATAAGTAAGTAAAATATAAATTAATTAATGTAATAATTAAAATACAACTTAAACGAAGTCTGGGTTCTATTAAAATATGTGATGTATGATGAAATAAAAACACACTTTGTGGTGTAATACAACCAATTGCAAGCGTGTGACTAGTGAAAAAATTAAAAGTATAACTATTAAAGCCGAATAGTGGTGGTGGAGAAGGACGAAATAAGCAGCGAGAATGCACCGAATGAAAAGGACAAGGAAGACGAGACCGTAAAAAGAGATAGCGAGATTAAAAGTAAAGTGAAAACGAAAATATAGAAGCAATACTCCTAAAATGTAAATGAGTAGAGCGCTAAGATACTACTTGAAGAAGAGACTCCATTTCAGTTCTTGAAAGCAGCCATACTTTTAATTGTTTTAAGAATTGCTTTCCATGTGGTAAAAGATTGCGTATATCAGACGGCAGTTTATTAAATATATATATTGTGTTATAGAAGTTAAGAAACGTCGAATGTGCTCTTTGCAAACTCTAGGAACATCAACCGTATTTGTATTTCGCAACGTATATATTCTATATCTTGTAATGTGAGTGTTACCACTTCTGATAAAGAAAACCTTAAGCGCTTTAGAGATAAAAAGATAACGTAGCGGTAGTATTTTTGTTTCTTGAAAAAATGGCAGAGAGGATTCATTGTAGTTTTTGCATAGCAATACTCTCATTATTTTTTTCTGTACTGTAATAATAGGACTTAGGTTACTTTTGTAAGCACAGCCCCGGCATGTGAGACCGTACTCAAGTCGAGATTGAACCAAGGCATAATAAATAGTTAAGAGCAAAGTATGCGGGATAAGCTAGCGTAGGTGAAAGATTTTGTCCAAGGATATGTATAACATTATTTTTAGAGACATGATGTGTGGCCTCCAGTTTAATCTGCTGTCAATTATAATTCCTAGATACTTATACTCCTTCACAAAATCAAGCAAAAAGCAATTGTTAGTGCAATTAATCTTGTCACAAGAAATGTCATGAAAAATAATACCTTCAATTACTTCATTCAAGTTGGATAGGAAAAATAACATCGCCTTAGACTTTGTGCTAAGGACAAGCTGATGGCAAGTGAGCCAGGTTCTGAGCACATCTAGGTCATAGATAATTTGATTTCGAATGGTAGCTAGGAAAGTCTGCATATGAGAGTGCTATGTCATCAGCATAGCCAATTATATGACCGTAAACAGGTAGGCTAAATATAGAATTAATATAAACAAGGAAAAGGATTGGTCCGAGTACTGACCCCTGTGGGACCCCAGTATTCGGACATGTTTCTTCCTTGCTTACAAATCCATTTACCATAACCATCTGTTTTCGATTAAGTAAATATGACTTAAACCATTCAGAAATATTACCTCTAAAACCTGCCTTACCGAGTTTCTGTATTAATAAGTTATGATTTACAAGATCAAATGCTTTTGTAAGGTCAAGAAATAGTCCAGCTGTTTTTTGGTCATTGTCTAAGGCATTATAAATTCGCTTCAAAAATACAACAATTGCATCTTCAGTACACTTGTCTTTCATAAAACCAAATTGAGACTTATTAAAGAACCTAGTCTTTTCAAGAAAGCTAAGCATTTCAGTTACTATGACCTTTTCGAAGATCTTAGAAAACACCGAGAGTAAGCTTATTGGCCTGTAGTTATTAGGATTACTTTTATCACCTTTTTTAAAGATCGGTATAATTAAAGCGATTTTAAGGCAATTCGGGAATATACCGCACTGGAAGCTTTCATTAATAATATGCCTCAACGGATTTATTATGTATTTGCCAACCTTCTTAATAATCATATTACTAATACCATCTACTCCACTTGTGTTCGTAGATTTTAAACTGTTGATAATATTGAGAAGCTCTAGATTGCTAATGGGCCCATAATAGAAGGAAAGTTGACTCGATTTGTCAGTAAATAATTTTATATTGCTGCTATTGAGTTCAATAGATACACCTGGTTTACATTTTTCAGCAACATTTTTGTAAAAATCGTTTAGACTGTTGGCCATATTTAGGTTGTCATTGACGATTTTATTGCCAAATTTGAGGTATTTTAACTCTGGCTCTTTTGTGTTTTTGTCAAGTAAGTCATTAAAAATACGCCATTGCTCTTTTGGATTATGCCGATTTTTCGCAAATTTATTGGTATAATATTCAAGTTTTTGCTTGTATATGAGATTACGCACATTAGATTGCAAATCTTTGTATTTATGTTTAATTATAGGTTCATTCATTTTATATTTATTTTTTGCATAGAATTTATTCTTTTCTTCAATCTTAAAGCAAATCCTGTCAGTAATCCAGGGTTTGATTTTTTTAAATCTTTTCTTAATTGTGGTGATTTTGCATTCATTAATGAATTGCGTAAGTTTTTCCACAAAAAATGAAAAGGCGTTAGAGGGATTTTCCGATCTATAAACACAATCCCAACTTTATAAATGCAGACAATGGATTAATTGGGAATAATTTATTTGAGACACTTTTGTCGCACCAATATCTGCAGTGTGAGTAGACCTATTCCCACAACAGTCATTTCTAAAGACATTTTTAAATATAACACCAGTAGAGTAGTGGTCAGTAATATTGAGTTCCAAAATATAAGGTTGTACATTGGTTAAGGCATTGGACTTAAGAAATGCATGGTCGATGCACGATTTTGATTTTTCATCTACTCTTGTAGGTAAATTTATAAGCGCTTGAAAACCTAGTGAGGATAAGAGGAGCATATATTCATCACATTCTTTAGTTAGGTTAAATATATTAATATTTATGTCGCCTACCAGGCAAACATTCCTACAATTGACAGAGCACAATATACTTTCTAAGTCTTTAAGAAAAATATGACTGGGGACAAATTGCAGTTGATATACACAAATAAGAGTCATAAGCAAGTTCTTACCAAGATTCAATTTTATAGTTAGACAATCTGCACTTTCAATGACTGGAGTGAGAACCTCTTGTACTTCGTGCTCACTTTTAATAAATACAACCGTACCACCCGATGAATAAGTTTCATTACAATTTGGATAAACACTGTAACCCGGAATAGAAAAGTTAGAAACTTCGTTATCAAATACCCAGATTTCGGTTAAAACAATCATTTGAAGCATGGTCGAAAAGCAATTATGTAAGTAAGCACAAAAGTTATCAAAATTCCTTCGCATGCTTCTAATATTTTGATGTACAATTGTGAAGTCACTGACTGAATTACATAAACTAGTACTAACATAAGTTTCATTATAATCATGTCATTTACGTTACACAACATTATAACAAAGATTTAGATACGTATTTATAAATGTTTTAGATCTTCAAGAGTCTTGATGTATTTGACATCAGATCCATTTGATCGTCTCATCATTATTTTCCCACGTCGTACCCAGAGAAATTCATAATTAAGTTCCTTTTTTGCTGTTTTAGCTTCTTTAAGAATATGTTTTAAGTCACCAGATAGCCAGTCATTAATATATATATTCCCTTTAGCCGATGGTATGATGGTATTAGCTTTGATTGGTTTTATTTGCATAAACAGATTTAATTATGTTTTCCTTCGTAGGTCAATGTCTTCTTTGCCAATTTCCAGACCGAGCCCAGTGTTTACAATATTTACCGCGGTGTCGATGACGCATTCATTGACAACAATCGGGACATTGCGAATTTCTAAATAGTTGGTGTGTATTGACTGGTCTGTTCTGCTGAGACGTTCTTTGCACTCATCTAGTTGTAGTTTTAGTTTTTCGTTCTCCTTTTTTATTTCATTCGCAATTTTTGCAGATTGCTGCAATGCAGTGAGACGGTTGTTCATTGCGATGAGCGTAGTCTCTGTAGAAGAGATCATTTTTTTCAGATCGACGATTTGGTTGTACACTTCTCTCAGAGAAATCTTGTCAGTGCCTTCGCAAATTGCCGTTGAAAGATAATCTTACCGTATCATTGCGCCTTTTTAAAACACAGATCGAAAAATTCCATATTTTTTTATTCTTTAGCATAAAATCAATGTCTGCCGGTGTTAGTTTTGCGCACTCTGCATGAAAGAAGTTACTGCATTCATTGCATTTAATTTTATTTGAATCTCTAACAATTTTAAACTTGCACACTAAACAACTCGACATTTTTCGTCTTTCCCCTTTAACGGCTAAACACAAGAGTGCTTATTCATTCAGTGCTAGATACAACCGCACTGGCACGCCTAAATCATTAATCGGTTTCCAACGTTGTTAGGGTGTTAGAAGGTCGAGATTTGTTTTGAGGAAGTCATTATTGCCTCGGGTGAAGTTAAAACTCAAAGAAATTTCAAATAGAGACAAATTGTCCTAAACTTATCTGAGAGTGTATGATGTGCACTCTGCCGTTTTTTTCTACTTGAACGGAACTGTACTTCATTTGGAAGTTCGATATTTGTTTTGAGGAACTGATTATTATTAGTAACGTTTTCCAAATTAATAATGCAGGCTATTTCAATTCAAAAGAAAATTGAAATGATATTGATTTATGGAGAAAGTGGAAGGAACATCGATGGTGCTGTTACTCTTTACGCCCAACGTTTCTCAGACCAGATACGATGGCGCGCTTCCTTTTATCGGGTCATCCAAAAATTCACTGGTAAAGGAAGTGTGCGACCAAAGAAAAGGAATCGGTCACATAGATTGGCTGTTGAGGACAATGAAATAGTAGTGTTAGCTGCCATTGCACACGATCACATTAGCACTCGCCAAATAAGTCGTGAATCAGGAATTTCTCAAACGACTGTCTGTAAGATATTACATCGGCATAAATACAATCCTTATCATGGTTCAATGCATCAAGAACTTTGTAGTGAGGATTTTCGCAACCGGGTTTCCTTTTGTCAATCGGCACATCAGCAAATTGAATGAGACCCCCTATTCTTCGCCAAGGTGTTATTCTCTGATGAGTCGACTTTCACCAATCACGGTACGGTCAATCGACATAATATGCATTACTGGGCTACCGAAAACCCTTTTTGGTTGCTACAAGTTAAACGCCAGCACCCTTGGAATGTTAATGTGTGGGCGGGAATTATTGGGGATAAATTAATAGGTCCATATTTTATTGAAGGCAACTTGAATGGCGAGAAGTACGCAAACTTCTTGCGGGACCATCTTCCAGTATTACTAGAAGAACTGCCATTGGAGTTGTGACAAACAATGTGGTTTCAATATGATGGTTGTCCAGCCCATATTCCCAAGTAGCCCGGGGCGTATTAGACAATGTTTGCCATCAACGATGGATCGGACGAGGGGGTCCGAGGCAATGGCCTGCTAGATCACCTGATCTTACGTCACTTGATTTCTTCTTGTGGGGCTACTTAAAAAATGAGGTTTACAGAAAAAAGCCAACAACACGTGAGGACATGAAAAGAGAATAACTGAAGCTTGCCGGAAGTTCACGCCAGAAATACTTCTCAGTTCTGTTGGTTCATTTAGAGCGCGGATAGACAAGTGTATTGAAGTGAATGGTCAAATTTTCGAGCATTTGTTGAAGTAGTCTCGGGAAATAAACGTCGAAATGGGAAGAATTCAATGATTCAACAGTGGAAAGCAAGGGGACCCCCTCTAATTAATCACCCCGAAGAAAACAAAATACTGCTACGCCCACGTCGTTGTTTCTGGGTTATGCTAAACGCAGTATGTAAAAATAAATGACAAGCCTACGAGCAATACGAATGATCAATGTAAATCAGGAATTATCATTTGAAAAATCAGAAGTGACTCGTGGTCACCATCTTATGTCCCCTTCAGAACCTTGTGACTTTTGTCTGAAACATTTTTCGCGATATTTCGTACCTCTCGAGTAATTCGGATGTCTCAAGTTAAAAAACTCACCTAGTATATGCGACCTTCTAATTTGGATTCAGAAAGTGATTTTTGAAAGGTAGCACTGCTACTGCATTTGATTGGACCAGCGTGTTTAGATATATTTAATTCTTTTAATGTTAATTTGGAAAATGTGAAGTATGGAGATCCAGTGGAACTATTTAAGAATTATTTTTGGCCAAACGCGAATATAGCTATGAAACGGCATGTATTTTTTTCGCGAAAACAAAAGCCAGATGAGGAAATTGATATATACGATATCGTTTAATCAAATTTTAATCAAAAACTTAGTATATGGACATTTTTTAATTTTGTATAAAACTTAAAACTAAAGCCTACAAACTACCTAAAAATAAATCTTAATCTACTTAACCTACTTACATCTAACACAAACACAGACATACATAAATATATATATACATAATATGGATATACATAATATATAAATACATGTATATATATATATTTGTTTTTCATTTTTTTTTTTTGGTTTTTATATTTTTTTTTTCTTAAAAATTAACTTAATCCTACCTAAAACTATGTAAGCCGGCCATGGCTAAAAAAGAAAAAAAAAAAATAGGCTGGCCCACTTTGCTTCACATGAAGCTACATATCACTGAAGGAGTTTGACGACGAAGCATCCTCCCCTTCAACAAGCCACCAAAAGTTTTGGTGCTGCTGAGCAACATCCCTCATGTCGCGACTCCCTACCGCCCTGCTGAACCGGAGACGCTCCGCACTGCCATGTGCGACGTCTCTGTCGTAGTTGAGTCGCCTGTCCGCAGCTGTTCGAGCAACGTGGAGTTAACTTTTGTGTAGCACACATTGAATGTCCTACAGTACTAGGCTTACGTTCCTGTATTGATTTAAATTCAATTAAAAGAATTTATAACTTAAATACTAACATAGAATCAAAACAATCAAAATCGAAAGGTATTCATTTTGACACTAGTGATGAAAAGTTAGATTTCTTAAATAAATTTAAAAATATTTTCAGTGGTCTTGGATGTTTAAAACAATAAATTCATTTAAAGATTAAAACAGATATGGATCAGTTGTTGATTGTCCCCGTCGTATACCTCTTAGTTTAAAGGAAAAATTTAAGCAAGTTATTAAAAAGGTTGAAAAACCTACAGAATGGGTAAGCTCAATTGTACTAGTACAAAAGTCAGATCGTAGAGAAACGAGAAACCTCAATAAAGCGATTTTAAGGTCACATTATCAATTTCCCACAGTTGAGGAATGTAAGGTACGTTTAAGTAGTTCAAAATATTTCAGCATATTAGATGCAACCTCGGGTCTTTTGGGTCTGTCCGTTAGATTATGATTCATCTATGTTTGTTAAGAAATCATTATAAGCCATTAAACTCAAATATGTACTATGAAATTTCTTCTTAGTCACTGTACTGTTCAAATGTTATCGCCACTTCTGTAATCATGCAATCATCTTAGCATTGTTAACTGTTTAGTTTTAGTTTTAAATGCATTTTATTTTCTTAATCACTAACTCTTACGTACTAACAAAAAATGCTTAAATGCTAGCTTAAAATTACTTAACAATCTTATACTAACTTACTGGCCCCACACAGGCACTCTAAGCTACTCTGAATACTTATATCTATGTCTTTCGACTGCATTTACATTTTATTTATAAATACTTATTTTCTATACTTAAGGCTAAGAAATCATTGTTAACTGAAAGCATATATCATGCTATACTCGTACTATGTACCGATAAGTTCTTTCTTTTATTTTCATACTTGAGCTGTACTTATTCAGAGAATCATCACAATACATTTGTCATTCGTTGGAGTAGCACGCATTTTATTTTCAAATATTTCTGATAAAAGAATCAGAAATCGTACATTGGCGACCGTGATAGGACACATTTTTCAAAATTAAAAGTTTCTCTTTCTTTTTTGTTTTGCACTATTCGCGAGTTTCCAAAATTAATTCGTGCCATGGCAGAAAAGGAAAATTTAGTTACCTTAAAGAGAAAGTTGTCAGCCATAATGGGGCAACTTACAAAAATGAGAAATTTATTCGGTGCTTCAGCAAATGAAATGACCATACCCATAAATTCGACGATATTCAAACAAACATTTCTGAGTTGGAGAAGGATAAGAGAACAAACTTTGAGGAATCATATTGCGACTACAATTCTAACGCTTATCAATAATAAGACTCCGAAGGCAGCACCACATACACCAGATGAGACCTCCACGTTATTTGTGATCCAGAAGTCTAAAACAAATCGGCTTCCAAAACTTGAGCTAACTAAATTCAGTGGTAAATATAGTGACTGGTTGGACTTTTATGTGATGTTTAAGACATTTGTGGACGAAGACGATGAGCTCACAGATATTGAAAAATTTCAGCATCTTCGGTCATGCTTAGTGGATTCAGCGTACAAAACGATACAATCGTTAGACTTAGAGGTTACAGCTTCGAAATACAATATCGCAATACAGCTACTTAAAGAAAGGTATGATAATACATGTCTTATTTTCCAGGCACATGTGAAGGATCTCTTTAATCTAAAGAAGTTGGAATCGAGCTCGGTACAAAGGCTTAGAGTTTTGAGCGACGCCATAAATGTTCATTACCGGCTCTTCGAACTTTGGGATCAATAGAACAAATTTGTGATGTATTCCTTATACATCTTATATCCAACAAGCTGGACTTTCAATCACATAGGAAGTGGGAGGAAGAATCATCATCGAATCAAATACCAACTTGGACCAAAATGGTGAAATTTATAGAAAGACGTTGTCAATCTTTGGAAAGAGTGGAGGAGGCTATTGGAACCAGCATGGATACCCATAAACAGGCAAGATTTTTAAATAGTAGTAGTAGTTGCAGTAGAAGGTTAAACCATAGCAAAGGGGCACTTGTTGCATCAAACGTAGCTAGGTAGTGCATGTTTTGTAACTCAAGTGACCACAATAATTATAATTGCTCCAAATTCAGTGATTTATTGCCACAAAACCGATTTTTTGAGGCCAAACGATTAAGCCTGTGATTAAACTGTTTACGATCAGGTCATACTGTTCGCTTTTGCAAGACTAGAAATTGCCAAAAATGTTCTGGCCTCCTTAATACACTGTTGCATCTCCCTACAACCACTAGCTATACTCGAGTTGAATCGACCCCTTTACAAAGTTGGCATACAACGTCCAATCAAATCAAAACAGCCCTTCCCTCTTTGTCAAAAAGAAATGAGGAAGATTTATCAAACCACGAAGCATTTGTTTTTCTTGCCACTGCAATAGTTTTGGTTAAATCCTCCACTGGAACATATTTGCCTTGCAGAGCCTTGCTCGATTCCGGAGCATAGTTACATTTTAAAACAGAGCGCTTAGCACATCAATTGAATCTTAAACGCCATAGTATGTCCTCTTGTCTAAGTGGAATCGGAAATTTCAAATATTTAATCACGCAAAACACAAGTATCAGCATTCGCTCTCGACTAAACAACTACACAGTCAACATAAACGCATGCATCTTGTCCTCAATTATTGACAACCAACCAAATACAACTATTAAAAACGTCGACTGGAGAATCCCCCTCAACCTGCAACTTACAGATCCGTTTTTCTTTAAGTCGCAAAGCGTAGATTTACTCATTGGAGCAGAAATCTTTATTGATTTATTGTCCGTTGGGCAAATTCGCTTGGGACAGAACTTACCGATACTTCAAAATACTCATTTCGGCTGGATTGTCGCTGGGAACTTGCTCCAAGTCAACGGTAATAAAGTTTGTCTTCCAGCATCTCAGACTCCTCCTCAGAATGTTCACTCAAACGATGACAATATTTTATCTAAATTGCTTCAATCCTTTTGGGAAATTGAACCGCACGATCATCACAGTAGCTTTTCGTTATCAGAGGACAACCCATGTGAGCAGCATTTCATTAAAACCCACAAAAGGTAATACTCCGTCAATCTGCCCTTTAAATCGGGAGTTTCTGAATTGGGATCTTCATTTGATAGTGCATGCAAACGATTTTACAATCTTGAGAAAAGACTTTCCCGCGATACACAGTTAAAGCTCCAATACTGTGACTTCATCAATGAATATTTGGCCCTTGGTCACATGTCTCCTGCTCCCGATGATATTCTACAACGTCCACACTTCTTTTTACCACACCATTGAGTCATGAAGGTTGACAGCACTACAACCAAATTGCGAGTCGTATATGACGGTTCAGCCAAAACTTCTACAGAACTTTCGATGAACGATGTACTGCTAGTTGGACCAACAATCCAAGCTAACCTCTTTATAACTCTGTTAAGATTTCGAACTTATAGATATTGTGATAACCACTTAAATGTGAGCAGCGACATCTAGATTCAACGACCAGAAGATTTCGATACTGGAATAACAAAGTCTCGACTGGAGAGTGTAATCGAATTTTCTAGCAAATTGGAAATTGTATGGGACGCTGGATGGCGAGGATTGTTCTCGAAGTATGTCATTCGAGTATAAATACCAGCATCCCCAAGGTATGCAAATGAGTTCTAAAGTGTAATTTGAAGTGTTATTTAGGAGATGTGATTAAGTGGTTTAAGTAAAAGATAAGAAAAGTATAAGTGGTTGAGAAATTGGATGGTACTGAGAGAAACAATTAAATAGTGACTTGTAACTGTACTGAATAAAGGGATTTTTATTGAAAAGAATAAGTTCTATTATTTGTACCCACACGAACATTTTACATTGGTGTCAGAAGACACTTATTGTGTGTAAAAAAAACAAAAAAAAAAAAAATGTGTTTTCTGACTATTTGAAAAAGCTAGAATGGGTCGAAAACTATTGCAGTTGACCCTCGTCCAACTCAAATCCGAGTTGAACAAGATAAGCCTCAGCGCCAGTGGAGGAAAAAGTGACCTGGTGCTCCGACTTCAGGAGGCTTTGAACAACGAGGGACATGATCCTGATGCATATTCCTTTGATGTTGACAAGGATGAACAGACAAGTACCGGCAATGACATGGCTGCAATGATGCAACTCCTCTTATTAAAAATGGACGAACAAAACAAAAAAATGGACGAACAGAAGAACAGTCTCGAACAAAAAATGGACGAACAAAAGAAAAATCTGGACGAGCAGAAGAGCAGCATTGAACAAAAATTCGACGAACAAAAGATAGAGAAGAGAATAGAGAAGAATGTTGGCGAAAAATTCGAAGAAATGGACAGCAAAGTTCAGCAACTGGCAAAAGAGCTCGACACAGTGCGAAAACAGAAACTGCGAGAATGTTCTTTAAGCGGTCCAAGGAGAAAAGAGTTGAAGCCTCCCTCATTCGATGGCCAGACCTCATGGTCTACTTATAAGAAGCAGTTTGAAATGGCTACCTGTGCAAATGACTGGGACAATGAGGAAAAGTGTTTTGCCCTAGCAATGGCCTTACGCGGTCCTGCAGCAGAATTGTTACAAGCAATCGATATCGAAAAGAATAGAAACTATATGGCTTTAGTGCAGGCTATCGAGAAACGGTTTGGGGATAGCCACATGCGGGAAGTTTACAAGGTTCAATTGCAAGGCCGTATGCAGCAACGAGGAGAAACACTGCAACAGCTCCAAGCAGACGTGAGTAGACTGGCACATTTGTCATATCCCACCGCAGGCAAAGAAATAATCGACGAAATGGCAAAGGACGCATTTATCAGGGGAATTGCAGATTTGAAGCTACAATCAGCAGTAAGGATGGCCGGGAAAAGAACCCTTGCTGAAGCACTAGCCTTCGCTCTGGCGATGGAAGCATCCAATCAGGCCTCCAAAGGAATGCATTTCGTCAGGGAAATAGTATCTGGTGAATGCTCTTGCTCAAGACAAACTACTATGCAACGAAATATCCCGCGGGAGAGACGAAGGATGCGCTGCTGGAACTGCGATAAAGTAGGACATCTGCCAGGGCATTGTAAAGAACCGGTACGACGAGAAGGCTGCCTGCACTGGGGTTACAGGCAAATAAAAAGAAAAACCAGCAGAAACGGCTACCCAGAAACCGGTCAAATTTCCAGAAGCCATCAGTTAGGAAATGCTTACTTCGCGGGGCAGAAGTCTGTAGCAGGAGTCGACTCCAGGGTAATTATCCCAATCTCACAGGTAAAACAATGCAATGAAAGCCTCCCAGCAGAAGTAGTCAGTGGTAAAGAAGCGAAAGAACAGGCAACTATCCAAATGATCAGGACTGAGCCAATAGAGGGTTGGAGTATAGACGAAATCCGTTCCTCCCAACAGGCAGACAATGACATCGAACCAATATTGGCCTGGAAAGAACACGAGGAAAGACTAAGCTGGCAGCAGATATCAGATCGGAGCCAAACTCTGAAGGCATACTGGGCACAGTGGGACTCGCTTTTTGTGCAAGATGGATTGCTGAAGAGAAAATAGGAAAGTGTCGATGGGACAACATCTCGTATGCAGCTAATTGTGCCACGGTCCAGAGTCAACCAAGTACTCCATGAAATACATGACGGAATCTCAGGAGGCCATTTGGGAATAAAAAAGACGTTGGAAAAGGTAACGGAACGTTTCTATTGGCTAAGCGCTAAACAAGATGTCGAGAATTGGTGCAAAAAGTGCATAAGATGTGAGGCTACCAAGGGTCCAAAAGTAAAGCCACATGGACAAATGCAACAATACAATGTCGGAGCACCTTTCGAACGAATAGCCATCGACATCGCTGGGCCGTTTCCCGAAACCTTTAATGGAAACCGATATACCCTCGTAGTCATGGATTACTTCAGTAAGTGGCCGGAAGTGTTTGCCATCCCAAATCAAGAGGCTAAGACCGTAGTCGAACAGATAGTCAACAACTGGGTGAGCAGATTTGGGGTCCCAATGGAGCTGCACTCTGATCAAGGGCGAAACTTTGAATCAAAAGTCTTCCAGGAAATATGCCAATATTTGGGAATAAGAAAGACAAGGACAACGCCACTACACCCTCAATCTGATGGAATGGTCGAGCGATTCAATCGGACCTTGAATGAGCATCTATCTAAGGTTGTCAGCAACTGCCAGCGGGATTGGGATCGACACATACCCCTCTTCTTAATGGCCTACCGAAACGCGGTCCATAGCTCAACAGGGCACACACCATCCGAGATCTTATTTGGTCAAACAATTCGGTTGCCAAGTGAAGCAAAATTCGGATCCCACCGACGGAGCCCAAAGAGGTGAACGACTACGTGAATGACTTGCGCAGCAGGATTCGTAAATTGCATGAAGACACCAGAGAAAAAATGAAGCTAGCAAGCAGCCGCATGAAGACTAGGTACGATATCAAGGCGAAATCTTCCGGTTTCAACGAAGGAGATCTGGTTTGGCTGTATAATCCTCAGCGTAAGAAAGGCAAATCACCAAAATTGCAACAGGACTGGGAAGGTCCATACAAGGTGATAACCCGCATTAATGACGTTGTCTACCGGATCCAGCGTGGGGATCGAGGAAAATTGAAAGTGGTCCATTTGGATAGAATGTGTCATTTCAACGGGATGCTGAATGACGAAGCTGTACGGGACGAACAACTGTAGGGAGGGAGCAATGTGATAACCACTTAAATGTGAGCAGCGACATCTAGATTCAACGACCAGAAGATTTCGATACTGGAATAACAAAGTCTCGACTGGAGAGTGGAATCGAATTTTCTAGCAAATTGGAAATTGTATGGGACGCTGGATGGCGAGGATTGTTCTCGAAGCATGTCATTCGAGAATAAATACCAGCATCCCCAAGGTATGCAAATGAGTTCTAAAGTGTAATTTGAAGTGTTATTTAGGAGATGTGATTAAGTGGTTTAAGTAAAAGATAAGAAAAGTATAAGTGGTTGAGAAATTGGATTGTACTGAGAGAAACAATTAAATAGTGACTTGTAACTGTACTGAATAAAGGGATTTGTATTGAAGAGAATAAGTTCTATTATTTGTACCCACACGAACATTTTACAATATGTTCTCACTGCAGATGTTTGTAAAATGTATGGATGTGGTTTGGTCAACCCACTTGACACTCAGTTTCAATGTATTGTTTTCCGCAATGACGAGCGCGAGGAATTGGAAATATTCACACTTAACACTGTGACCTATGGCACGGCTCCCGCTGCTTTCTTCGCTATACGAACCATGCATCAACTTGCTTTGAATGAAAATAAGGATTTTCCTATTGGCTCTGAAATCGTTCGAAAACGTTTTTATGTCGATGATATGTTGAGTGGCGGAGACACATTAGACGAACTATATCAAATCAAGAGCCAAGTCACTGAACTATTGAGTAAAGGTCACTTCAAAATAAGAAAATGGTGTTCAAATAATTCAACGATCCTGGAAGATATTCCAGCTGAGGATAGAGAGTGTTTTTTTAAAATAAATGATGGAACGGTTACAAAGACTTTGGGTCTAATTTGGGAGCCTACTCTGGATGAATTTTGGTGTGCATACAAATCTTCCAATGTGGAGAAAAGAATCACCAAGCGAAAGGTTCTATCTGATATTGCTAGAATATATGATCCGCTAGGTTTTGTCAGTCCCGTAGTAATCAAGGCTAAGATAGTCTTGCAATTACTTTGGAAAGAGAAATTACATTGGGATGAGTCTCTCCCTGTTAAGATGCATACCATTTGGGCTAAGTTTTGTAATGAACTGAAACTCATCAATAAAATCAAAATTCCAAGATACGTTATGTCCTTTTGCGCTCAATACAAAATGCATGGATTTGCTGATGCCAGCATGGACGCTTATGGTGCATGCATCTACATAAGGAGCATCGACTCTGCTGGTAGCATTATAGTTCGATTATTGTGCTCAAAGACAAGAGTAGCACTGATAAAAGCTATCTCCATCCCACGCCCTGAATTGTGTGCGGCTCTGCTGCTGTTTGAGTTGATAGATATTATGGTCACTAACAAAATAGTAAAATGACATCGAGTTCTCTGCTGGTCTGATTCAACAGTCGTCCTATCATGGATTAAATCCTCTCCATGCAAATTTAGTACATTCATTGCGAATAGAATTAGCAAAATACAAACCTTAACTGAAGGTATGGATTGGAAGTATGTTCCAACCAGTGAAAATCCTGCTGAAATACTATCTCGAAGGGTTTACCTTGGAGAAATTATAAATTCTTCGTTGTGGTTTAGTGGTCCAGAGTTTTGGAAAAACCCAGAGACAAAGTGGCCGAAACTTGAACTTGTCATTCCAAAAGAGTTATCAGAACAACGGAGTGCAAGATCAGTTCTTTTGGTCACAGGGTCCGAAGATCATTCTGTTAATTTCTTTATAGACGAATTCGGCTTAATTCGTGTCGGTGAAAGACTTCATAACTCATCATTGGAATTTAATGTAAAGCACCCGATCGTGCTTCCAAAGCGGCATCCTGTAACGTCATCACTCATTTCGAATTTTCATCGTCAAAATATGCATGCAGGCACACAGACTTTGCTGGCTATCATAAGGACAGAGTATTGGCCACTTGGAGGACGTCAAACGGTGAGAAAAACTATAAACAAATCCGTACGGTGTTTTAGGACCAAACCACAAACTACATATCAGCTGATGGACAATTTACCAATGGAAAGGGTTCAACCTGCTCGTCCATTCACAAGTATAGGTGTTGATTTCTATGGGCCATTTTACGTTCACTCTCGGAGTCGGGGAAGGCCCCCAACCAAAACGCATGTTGCTTTATTTATTTGTTTCGCAATCAAAGCCGTTCATTTGGAACTCGCGGAAGATCTATCAACGGCATCTTTTTTAGGAGCATTGAAAAGGTTCATTTCCAGGTGAGGCAAGCCTGTAACAATATTCTCAGACAATGCAACCAATTTTATAGGCACACGTTCAGAATTAAATGAATTAAAAACATTATTTCAAAACTCCAACCACAATCAAGCAGTCCATGAGATGTGACTCAACGACGGCATCAACTGGAAGCATATTCCAGCTCGTTCACCTCATTTCGGAGGATTATGGGAGGCTTCAGTGAAGATAGCTAAGTACCATTTTCGTCGTGTCGCTGGTTATGCTCCTCTTAGTCGAGAGGAGTTGCATACTTTAGTCTGTCAAATTGAATCAATCATAAACTCTCGGCCCTTGTGTCCCATTTCCGAAGATATTGCTGACTTTAATGTTTTAACGCCTTCTCAGTTTTAAGTAGGTGGTCCCTTAACTGCGATACTGGAGCCAGATATAACAAATATTAACCTGTCCCGATTATCTAGTTGGCAAAAGGTATCTCAAATGTATCAACACTTCTGGAAACGTTGGAGCCTAGAATACTTGCATCTGCTTTAGCAGCGAAACAAATGGCATCAACTGGAATACGAATTTCGGGTTGGTGCTCTGGTTATCATCAAAAACGAAAACTTACCCCCCTAAAGTGGGCGCTAGGAAGAGTCGAAGGTGTCGTCCGAGGAGAAGATAATCTTGTGCGTGTAGTGATCATTCGAACTACGAGCGGTGTGCTGAGAAGAGCGGTTTCCAAAGTTTGTTTACATCCCACTGAGACAGACAGGCATGCAGGCGAATCTATTGAAAGTGGAGACTTTCAATGCAGGTAGGATGTTAAGAAATCATTATAAGCCATTAAACTCAAATATGTACTATGAAATTTCTTCTTAGTCACTGTACTGTTCAAATGGTAACGCCACTTCTGTAATCATGCAATCATCTTAGCATTGTTAACTGAAAGCATATATCATGCTATACTATGTTCCGATAAGTTCTTTCTTTTATTTTCTTACTTGAGCTGTACTTATTCAGAGAATCATCACAATACATTTGTCATTCGTTGGAGTAGCACGCGTTTTATTTGCATATATTTCTGATAAAAGAATCAGAAATCGTACAATGTTAACAACTTTTATTACGCCTTTTGGGAGATATCGGTTTTTAAGATTACCTTTTGGTATAAAGTTAGCACTTGAAATATTCCACCAGCAAATGGTTAATCATTTTAGTGACATACCCAATGTCATTATTTACGTAGATGATTTTCTGATTCATAGCGCTACCAAAGAAGAACACTATAAGACTCTTAAACTTGTGATAGAAAAGGCTAAATCTATTGGGTTAAAATTCAACCCGAATAAATCAACATTTTTAAAAACGCAAATAAAGTTTCTTGGCCATATACTTAGTGAATTCGGTGTTTGTCCAGACGAGAATAAAATAAAATCCATTTGTAATATGCCGGCACCTCATTTGTAAATTGAAACCTCTAATCTGCGACAACTTCTGCGAAAAGATATAGTGTGGCACTGGACTTCAAAGCATGAAGAAGAGTTTACGAATTTAAAGTCTGCGATTTCCAAAGCGCCAAATTTGACATATTATGATCCGGCCAAACCAGTGATATTATCAGTTAACGCTTCTAAAAATACAATGGGAGCTGTAATATCTCATGGGTTTGCGCCAATTGCAACCATGACAACAAGTCAACAAAATTATGCCCAAATCGTGAAGGAGTTATTTGCCATTCTTTTTGGCTGCGTTAAGTATCACCAATATGCTTCTGTCCGACATATAACAGTCGAAACAGATCATAAGCCCGTTATTTAGTCGATCTTTTTATAAGATACCGACAAGACTGCAAAGATTTATGTTGCGTCACCAAAATTATGATTTGACTGTAATATATAAGCCAGGAAAATCCCTTTATGTTGCTGATACATTGTCGAGAGCTCCTCTAACTGGAAATAGTTTGACTGATTTTGATAAGGAAATTAATCTACATTGTCGTTTAGTAATCTCAAATTTATCGGTGTCGGACTCAAGGCTTGAGGAAATATGAAATGAAACGGGAAACGATAAAACTTTGCATCTGATTAAATAATATTGCCAAAAGGGATGGCACCGCACACTAATGCTTCTTTACGAAGGTCACATGGGAATAGAACGCTGCAGAAATTTAGCTAAACAAAATGTATTCTGGCCAAATAATAATCAAGATATATACAATACAGTTTCCAATTGTGAGTCTTGCATTCGTCACAAGTATTCAACTAGTAAACAACCAATACTACCTCATTAAGTGGTCCATTTGCCGTGGTTTAAATTTGAGGTTGATCTTTTCGAATTTAAAATTTCTGACAGCACACTTCGTTTCGTAGGAATTTGCGTCAATTGAATAACGATGAATAGAAAGTTATCCTTTAAAGGATGCCATCTTAAACCAAGGGCTTTGATTTCCTCATCTAAATTAAAATCTACGTCTGTTAATTCGCGATCCTCTAAAGGAATTTCATCAAGTACTTCTTGTGAGTTGGAAACCCATTTACGTAGATTGAAACCTCCTTGGCTAAGTAGCTGCTTCAATTCGTGCCGTAAAACCTTTGCCTCTTCTACAGTAGGACATCCCGTTAGTACATCTTCTATGTAGATATCAGCCAATAACGTGCGTTTAGCTAGTGGAAATGACTGTGACTCCTCTGCTAGTTTGCGTAGGCAACGTGTGGAAAGAAATGGAGAACAACTCAATCCATAAGTAATGGTATTCATCTCATAAACAACAATAGGATCTAATGTGTTAAAACGCCATAAAATTCGTTGAAAACGTCTGTCTTCCTTCCTAACCCAGATCTGTCGAAACATTTTTTCGATATCGGCCATTAGAACAATATTGTGGATGATAATATTAAAGAGCAAATCTTGACATGGGCGACCTACCAATAGAGTCTCGTTCAATTATATTCCCGTAGCAGTTTCAGAGGAACCATCGAATACAACTCTCAGCCTTGTTGTAGAACTGGATAACTTCCAAACATCATGATGTGGCATCTTCGTTGACTCCTTCCTGTAAAGGGCCTAATAGAGTCATGTGTCCGAGGGTAATATATTCACGGATAAATTTCGTATATTCACCCTTTAGGTTCGAGTCACGTATAAATCTAGTCTCTAGAGTATGTAGACGTTTTATAGCTTGTTCCTTAGAACATCCCAACGCGGTATATTTCTCTTTAAAAGGAAGTGAAACTATCAATCTGCCGTCTGCAGCACGAATTGTGTTTTCAAGAAACTGGTATTCACATAGTATTTCTCCCCTTAATAGTGATCTCTTGATGTCGATACGATAATCTACTTCCCATAATGTTGTTAAACGTTTATCGAGGTCTTCATTGGAAACTAACATACAAGTCTGCTTAACAATCGGACGATTGTCTTGGCTGAAGGCATATTTCCCAATGACAAGCCAGCCGAGCAAGGATTTTTACAGAACAGGCTTGTCAATACCCAGATTTAATCGATCAGGCAACAACATGTTGTAATATTCGACGCCTATTAACAATTGATAGTGTTTGGTACATTAAAATATGGATCAGCTAACCGCAGATTAGGGGGAATATCTAATTAAGTTATGTTCAATTCGAATTGAGGAATGTCACTCGTAATGTGGTTGAGTATAAGAAATTCGATGTTGCTACTAAAAGTCAGTGCACGAGAACGAACTGTAATTTTCGATTTCTTTGTAATAGTCTGCGAAAATTGTCCAATTCCTTGTACGGCAAATTTTATGTCTCTTGTAGGTAATCCCAATTTCGTGACGAAGGAACTTGCTACGAAGTTAGATTGCGAAGCCGAGTCCAACAACGCACGATGACATTGTGGTGATCCTTGACTGTCAAAAACTAAAACAATCGCGGTGGATAAAAGGATGTGAGTTCGTGACGTACTGGGAAACGTAGCATCAGCTGTAATAGTATTCGACTTATGATTCCGTTCTGTAGCTGCCGAAGGGGTCGTGTTTTGCGAAAAACACAGAAGACTACTATGTCGTTTGTCACAGTAATTGCAATTTCGAGACCTACAGATACTAACACTATGTGACTCTCGTAGGCAGTTGAGGCATAAATTAAGTTTCTTAGCATGTTTAATGCGGTCGTCGATCGTAGCTGCTAAGAACCTCGGGCAGTGGTATATTCCATGAATCTCCTCGCAGCCCATTTTGCATTTCAAAGGTTGACTTAAAAATGACCTTGCCGCAACAGCCTTCTGAATTCTAGCTTGTGTATGAAAAGAATTAATAGAATTATATGGCTTACCCCTATACTGCTGTGAAGATTCTAGTGTAACGCAATGTTTTTCTAAAAATTCTGTAATGCTTGCCAGTCGTACTCCTTATCTCCGTTATTGTGAGCCCACAGACGTTTTGTGTCGCTATCCAGCTTTTGTAGAGCAATGTGAACCAACCACGGATCGCGCCCTTCGGAATTTAACGACCGTAAAGCTCTCACGACCTCGTCCGACGTGTCGTACAAAAAATGTTAGATATGCTTCGACACAATTGGAATTTTTTACTATACCGTTGCTTCAGCTATTCCCACGCTTCACTATAATTCGCGTCCGACACTAACGTATGTTTTAATACCGCCGCCGCATCGTCCCATAAAAGCGTTTTTAAATATTGAAACTTTTTAATGTTCGATAACTTATCGTTGTTATGCACTAAACTCATATATAAATCATGAAAAGAGATCCAATCTTCATATCTACCGCTAAAGATTGGGATATGTATTGCGGGTAATTTATGTTCTATGTCCGAATTACTGAAATTTGAAATTTGTGACACCGTTTCATTAAATTGTTCAAGGATTCGATTCTGTTGTTCCACGATTCGCGGAAATTGATTATTCGAGTCGAGCATTGTACTATGAATATCCGCGGAAGAACTGTGGCATGATCCGTAGACAACTTTTCTTTTTGAAAGTCGATTACTACCAAAATATTTTTTTGGGTTTTCGAAATTTAACACTTGGCTTAAATACCCAAGTCACAAACCGGATTGGTTAGTGTAAACCCGACTTTTATACCAATCTGTGTTTTGGTATTATCATCGATTGCAGTTGGCTAAACTTCTATTGTTTTCCGAAGAGTATTTAAGGGAGTGCAACATCCTATGCTTTCTTTTCTTATCATTAACACGCTTCACGTAACCTTGGACATTCGTTTTCTACAAAAAAAAATTATTTTGATTGCTTGCCTTTTTTGTTGTTGTTGTTGTGCAGTTTGGAATTATTCCCAAGGTGTCAGTTAATCCGCGCATAGTGCGCGCACGTGTAACAAAAAGAAGCATTAAAGGTAAGAATTGTGGGTTACTAAGTGAATGAATTTATATTGATTGTATGTGACCACTTTCGCAGATACATTAACCTTAGCAGAAAACCTGCTCTTGTTCTGCTATGGTTCATTTTGTTTTTTTTTTTACGAGTCGTCAGGCGTACTATGCGTGAAACTGACTCGCTGCAAAAAAGAAAAAGAATAAAACAGCAAGATCTGACTGCCCATGCAAAATGCACAGACAAATGTCGAGCACATGGTTACAATAACCTTCAACCATCAAAAGGCCAATCGGATCCACCTGAATTTGAACATTTTATAAATTTACAATACTTCAATCAAGTCTTTGCTTCTATTAGTTGTCCACCAACTCCATCAAGCCCATAGTAATCCAGAAATAATATTTTTATCATGCACTGCAATACCTGAGTTGTAATTTAGTGTCGAAGATCACATACCTAGTGCTAAATTAATATTGTAACTGTACCAATAATCTCAGATCTAACTTAATTTTCCCATAATTTTCATATCATATAAAAGTCAATTTTTCCTTGATAATAAATTCATTTACCTAATTAAGTACTGTTAAAAGCCAGAGAAAAGTGATCCTTGTAAATATTGTCACTAGAAAGGTATTAAAACTTACATCCGCAGCTGAACTTTGTGCACAAATTTCAACGAATTGGATCTTCGTTATAAAAGTGAGTACTTAAAATTTGATTTTCTTTTCATTGGCTTATTTATATCTTTCCTTTAATCTTATTAATACGTAAATTTTCGTAAACTCTTAATACTCGTACATATACTATCTATGTCTGAAATCTAAAACTAGCTTAAAATCTAAACATTTACTTAATTTTGTAGACATATCTTGAATAATATTTTCTTGCATATCCTATCAGATTTGAATTTGACATAGTATCCTATAAAATACTTATCTTAGATATAAAATTTAACGAAGCAATTTTAGACACTAAATTGTCCTAACTTTTCAACCAATGTATATTATCCACGTGTATAGATATACGTACATATGTTACAGTATATTTAAAGATTCGCAACCGAATTAAAATAAAATGACCTATAATCTTTCTGAAGTATATATTTGAGTACGCTTACTGATTATTCACTCCGTGTTATTTTAAAATATGACGTTGTGCTAAGCCCTTTATGATCGTTGAGATGATCGACTAGTGAAGTGTTAAAATATAGTAGTTAGGGACTATTCCAGGATAGACATAGGAGGGAATAGTCATGGTGTAATTGGTTAGTCAGTTGCTGTGGGAGGGTTCCTTCTGGTGTTACAACACCCAAAACACCACGATGAGTTTATAAGCAAGTTCATATAACGTCCTTTTCACATTTGCAATAGTCTATGACCTTAAGTTACAAACTTCATTTATTTATCTTTTTTTTATGGCACGATAATTCGTAAGTTTCAGAGAAAAGCAGCAAGATCCTACCCCTCCGACGAGTAAATGCCGTGCAACCGCAAGCGTGCCACCTGCTGCTACCAAACAAAGTGTCATTCTCCAGCCACACACCTCTGAAGTACATTACAGAACGTTGACGAGACGAGGACGTGAACTGTACAGAGTTAATCGCGTTAAACCAAGTCAACAAATCACTTTTTAATTCCATATACTTAGCTTCAAAATTCTCTTCGTGAGTAAAGTCATCTGAAACCGTAGGATTTTCAGCGACGTTTATAATTTTCAACTCTAAGTCTTCGTATTTCCGTTTATTTTCATCGAGTTGCTGCAAAAACACTTCTTCCTTAGAAAATTGTCGAAAATCGTTGTCAGCTTGTACGAGGGTATTTTGTAAGAGTGTAGATTTTGGTAGTATCTGACCACGTTGTTGACGAAGATTCGGTAATAACTCCATTATGTTTAATAAAATTCTATAAATTTTGTATGTGAAACTTACTAAAACCGAACTTATTAATAAGTAATAGCTTTTTCACAGTTGACTCTCACGAAGAATAATTTAAAAACCGAAAGCTATATTTCTGTCTCTTTCACATTAGCTGTTTAAAAAGAAACTGTCTTGTCACGCTATGAAACCGAAATTTTATGTTATGTGTATGTATATGTACTTAATACTGTTATAGATGCCCGTTATACAAAATTCGAACTCCTCCAACAAACTAACTGCACTATAGCACTGCACCGGAACCAGCACAAACAATTTATTTTCCTTCAATTTGTTTTGTAACAGGATAACAATTTTATTAAATTAACTTCTTGCAGAAATCCGGCTCGAAGGACCAAAAAAATTACAAGTTTTTTTTTTAAATAAAACGCAAACCATTTGAGATATTTCAAAAACTTTATTATCGACTTGAAGTATAATCAAAACATTTATGAATGGAACTCGACTTTGTTCATATGGCCACCGCGGCGGTCGATTCGTTGAACCTAATTTTCAACGTCTCGGCCACACATTTCGGCCGAAACGGCAGCTATTTCGCGTTCAATGTTGGCTCTGAGCTCTACCAACGTCGTCGGCGTATTGGCATAAACCAGTGATTTAACGTAGCCCCACAGAAAATAGTCAAGCGTCGTTAAATCGCACGAACGAGGCGGCCAATCGACTGGCCCATTTCTTGAGATAACACGCTCACCATACTTACTCTTCAATAAATCGATTGTAGCGTGTGCTGTGTGGCTTGTGGCATCATCCTGTTGAAACCACATGTCGTCCAAGTCCATATCTTCCAATTCGGGCCAAAAATAATCGGTGATCATGGCGCGATAACGCTGCCCATTCACAGTAACGTGACTATCGTTATCGTCGACGAAAAAATGTGGCCCAATAAAGCCGCCGGCATGCAAACCGCACCAAACAGTTATTTTTTGTGGATGTAGTGGTGATTCATGAAGCATATGTAGATTTTCACCCGACGAATAACGCATATTTTGCTTATTGACGAACCCATTGAGCCAAAAATGAGATTCGTCACTGAAGATGATTTTGCAATGAAATTCATCATCTTGGCGCATCTTCTCCAGAACCCAATCGGAGAACGTACGTCGGTTCAAATGGTCCATCGCCTTCAATTCTTGAGTCAGCTTGATTTTGTATGGGTGTAAACCAAGATCCTCACGCAAAATGCACCATAATGTGGTCTGAGCGATGCCCAATTCTTGAGAACGCCGTGGAATTGACTGATTTGGATCGTTTGCTACGGACGCCTGAACGGCAGCGATATTTTCTACACTTCGACCAACCCGTTGTCTCACTGACAGGGCAACATCACACAACGAATATGTAGACTCAAATTGTTGCACTAAACTTGTTATTGCCTGTCTACTAGGGCGAGAATTACGACGAAAATTGGAGTTAACGCTCTTAAAGTTGCAGTCACCGACTCCGAATTTAGGTAGAAAATTTTTATAATTTGCAGACGTTGCTTGTTCGTGTACTTTACCACGATGAAAGTGTTGAGTTTTCTGAATAAATTGACATTGACAGTTTGATGATTAGTGAAAGAGTGCGTTCACAAATTAAATTCAAAGTTGTCAAGTCCCTATTGGAAAACCCTTTACTAGATAATATTGGGACTATAATAAAGTTTTGCATAGAAAGACCAAGTTCTATCAATGATATCTCTCGCTAACAACAGCCTGCCGAGAGAAAATCGTCATACGCATAGCGATCAGAATGGTTCACTACTCATCGCAGGCAGTGGTTTAGCAATCCACATAACCATGTCAGCACTAAAACGGTCTAAATGGAATATCGTCGATAGTGAGGCTATAATCAAAGCCAGAACCGAAGGGATTTTGTAACTCAGGTATCACGATTAATAACCAATGCGTGTAGTGTTTCAATGCTATGGCTATGAAAGGGCAATATTGACCTTAATTATGGGATCAAATTATACCAATGAAACTTGAAGGCTCCCTTATGCAATCGTCAAAATGTTCGGTACTGTTCCGATTTCCTAGGCTAGAATGTATGCTACTGGTGTGACAAATTCATCACGAGAGTACACCCATACCTGTGATTACACGCGAAAAATTTGTCGAAGCATGCAAAAAATCAACAGAACTGAAATGTATTCCAAATATATAGCTCTACAGACCGTTATTGAAATACGACCGGTCTTATTTAACCAAATATTTAACGCGTGTCTTGGAGAGGGCGTTTTTCTTAAGCCTTGAAAGTGTCAACGGCCATTACTATTGCCAGGGAAACCCTTCAGCGAATCATCTTCAATAGACTTTCGCCAGCAATTGAAACAGCAGGAGCTCTATCGGTCGTTTACATTTTTCGTTTTTTTTTTTCTCTTTTTTTTCAATTCGTTTCCATTAGCAAAATTATTAAAAAATAGTCATGGCCGGCAATTCGTTTGAATTTTATTTCGTGAATTGGGATCGGATTATGAAACGTCTTATCTTATTGGCATACCGAACTTCGTAAAGTGATAATGAGCTATTTCTCGAATAGAATCTTCCCCTATAACACTGATGGTGGAGTTCAAGCATTTAGAGTAAATGGTGGTAGAGGTAATGGTGGTGCCACAGGTTTCGGTATTGGGCTTCCTATTGCGGAACATTATGTATGAAGAAATTTTACGCCTATGTACAGATCTCATGCGAGGGGTGGTTGTAGCAAAAACCTTAGAGGAAGTTAGACTCTATAGCAACGAAAAAATTGCAACTGTACGTCTCTGGTTAAATAACACACGCTTGCAACTTGCCAGTCATAAAACTGGAGCTGTGCTTATTGGTTTTAGGAAAATTCGCCAAACGATAACTTTTAGAGTTGGAGGCAATGAAATTGTTTCTCATTCGTTTCTTAAGTATCTCAGAGTTAGTTGTTATTGACAGTCGTCTAAGTTTTAAGCATCATCCTTGAGCAGATATCATCATCAGATAGAAATCATCTGCACTTACAGACTGATGAGTATCTGACCCCTAAAACAGAATAAGTGCCTCATAGGATAAGTCTTACGTGCGGAGTGTCAAATCCGAGAGTCGCCAGTACGTATCTACCCCCGGTCGCATGATTTTATACTCCTCGTATCTTCAAAGTCACCTGTCAACATAGTAAGACCCAAAAGTGAGCGAGTCCATAATGATCGAGTAAATTAGTCTTTAAGCCCATTCCTGGGGATTATTGCCTTACGGCAGTACCATGGGAAGCACATTTGGTCTGTTAAGGTGGAGATGGTTTTCGTTGGTAAGAATCCAGTACTGCCAATGAGAGTCGGCCCATTGCTGTCTCAAGCAAGGCTTCCAAGGAGGTAGCTCGAGTAAACGATACATTCACTAAGCTTGTATCCTTTCTACATAGTCACTTCCCCCTTCATCCGGCTAGGTAGTCTTGCTTTACGTTACAAACGAACTTTCTTCCGTTAACTCATTTTGACTTCCAACGGAAATGGAATGGTTTGTTCTGACTAACAGCGGGTTGTTTAATGCTTTGAAGATGTAGTTCACCAGATCCTCAAAACCGACTGCGAATTTATTACTAAATTCCATGTTCATCTCTACAGGCTTTTGTTCGGGTCTTGTTAGCTTGACACATTCTGTATACACTTGGAGAAACTGCCCACCGTTGTTCCTACAGTAGAAACTTTTTGTTTCCTCAATCATTTCCTTCTCAAGGTTTTTTCTTTTCCCAACCCAATATACTTTTCCATCCTCTTTTGCTCCCAAGGGATCCTTGTTCTTCATTTCAGAGCTTCATAAGCGAGTCGTTTTGCTGTTTGTTAAATCAGGGATTTCCTTGGCTTTTTGTCAAAGATGTCATCGACCTTCAGCGTTTTTATTTTTTATCCATTATACTAGTTTTATGTTCTTTAAATTGAATCTCTTAATCTTTTGAGGAAAGATGAGTAATCGTTGAAATGATAAAGTCTCTACAGTACCGGCACTAGTACCACTAGATAAGCGCATAGTACCTGCAGCCTAATTTGATAGTAAGCTGGAATCCGTAGGGGATGTGTCGTCATCACTTTCACATACAGTCCATTGAGTCAATGAGCCTATAGACGAGCTAGCTCGAATAGGATCCTCCCTAGAAAGGGAATTG
Source organism: Volucella bombylans (assembly GCA_949129095.1). Classification (NCBI taxonomy): domain Eukaryota; kingdom Metazoa; phylum Arthropoda; class Insecta; order Diptera; family Syrphidae; genus Volucella; species Volucella bombylans. Next base: position 332,193,386 of record OX422140.1, on the reverse strand, counting down.
TCAGATCAAACAGTCAATCCTCACTTTGCACTCTAAGAATGAAATTGGAGCGATCGATGAAAAGCATAGCTAAACTATCTACACTTGTTTCATTACTCACAGGCCATAATCTTCGGGGGGCGTATGCCATAAAGCTACGCCCTAATGACGACAGTCTCTGCAAAGGCTGTGGAGACACAAGTTCACGGGATGATACTCTCCAGTTTTGTGCCACTGTCTCAGCATCAGTAATTTGAGGCAAAGGACCTTGGGAAGTTATCATATTACTGATGAGCTATAAAATGGACTTCAGATACTTCATCAACCCACTAATCTAACCTAACCTAAGCTGAACGAGACTCAACTGTGTTTGTACCAAAAAAAAAAAGCTTCCAAGGAGCTGAGACAAACCATTCAGAAAGAACATACAAATGAATTATCTTCATGTGCAACCCTAGCTATGGACAAGACGATGCCCTGTGGGTAGCTCTATACACTTCCGCCATCACATTTTGGCTGCAGCAACATCACTTGATTTTGAGGCGCAGTCTTACAATATTTTCTGCGTTAGTTTACGTGATACATCTTAGACAAAGGATCCACAAAACAGTTTTCTGTACATGAAGCACAGACATTCACTCCTTCTTCTTCAATAGGAAAGACATCAGACCTACAGATCAGAAAATATTGGCTGTAGCCGATCTACACACTTTTGCAGTACAACTTGAAAGGTGCGATTTGGCATTTATTACCATAACCAATGGCAGATCCCAGCTATTGTACATTGTATTGTATTGCTTAGCTCGCTTGAAGTTCCGGTGACAGCACCTCGTTGTGAACCGCTACTGACTTGGTTGGCTAAGAGCCAATAGTATTTGTTTTAGCACTTTATCAACAACACACAACAACGATATTTATTGAATTGTAAATTGCAAATTGTTTGAATTAAATCAATAATCTTCATTGTACTAAATTTCGTTAATATTTAAACTTGGCGCCTACGAATATCGAGCCGCCATATTTATCGTATTTAATGATTGTTAGCTTTCGTTAAAATATATACCAATTGAATTGTATAAAAAGCAATAAACGCTCAGTTTGGGCCTCTTTTTCTCTTGTTCACGCTTGGTTTTTTTGATTCGTCGTCTCCTGTCGCTGCGTCATCTCTGCTCTCGCTGTGGAAAAATCGCCAAAAAATATATTACACCCGGAAAGACCCACAGAATCCATAACCCCCCAATTCCAATTAATTTTTGATGTGAATTTTCCTACTAAAATAATAACGTAAATTTTTACATCAAAGCGGTCAGACTCGCTGATCGTACATTTTGGCGCCAAAACGTGAAGCAATCTTTTCGGTATCGAGGAGTTGTATCGGTATTCGGTATCGTTGTGCAAAAAAACTTACAAACTATAAAAAAAAAAAACTCAAAGTGAACATAGTACCTACAAAAAAAGAACAGTGAGACAATGAGTCGCGTTCGGTTATCGGTTTACGCTAATACGAAAAAAAGCAAGGCGAAAGTCACATTGGAAGCACCAACACCAATCACCACCACCAAGGAAGAAGAGGAAGGAGATCCAAAAGACATTTATTGTCCCATCGACTAAAAAGTACAGGGAAAGCTAAGTATCCTCCCTGCAATTCATCTATTCGAATGTGCCTTATCTAAAACTACTTTATCATCAGCAAAATATCCATCCAATTAATTAAAATCAAAGTTACACAAAACGCACATTCGACATACGAGGAGATATACTGCATGCAAATTGTATCCTTTATAAATTGTATTATATTAATTTTATAAAAAAAAAGTGCTGAAACAACATTGAAGTGTATTACTCATGACATACGAGTGCATATTCCACAATAGTATTAATGCGTACATCTTGTCGGGAGAAGACCAAAATTAGAATCCACAAAGATAATGTCGCAGTTTCTTACGTTCCACGCATTTTTTTTCAATTTGGCAGTCTTCGCTCATTCGCAAAATAGCTTTCGCCCACTTACTCGTAAATCGTCGTTTCCTTCCTCATCAGACACACAGACATCTTATATAATCCAGGAAAATCGTCGCCCTTTCGCTCGATCGCTTTATTTCGGTTTCTACAGGAGACAAACAACTCATCGACATTAGCTTTTCTTTGGTAAGAAACACGTTTCGCAAATTCGTTTGGCAACAGGTTCCACGCAATAATACTAGGATTTTTATTGGAATTTCGGACGCAAGTTAAGCGTCGAAAAAATCCAATGGTTCACATACGAGAACAAGTGCGAAAGACCTATTCGTGTCGTCGCCAGAGGACTGCATCCGTCTTGCCCAAAAGAAGATATCGTAAGTGATTTAAAAAACAAGGGTTTTAAAATCATTGATGTCGTCAACATCGAAAAGCGAGAGAAACAAAAAATTGAAGGAAAGGATATGACAGTTAAACGTAGTCTTCCCCTCTTTATGCTAACCTTTGAGAACACTGAAAATACCCAAAAAATATACGATATTAAGTCAATCCTCAACATTATTGTTAAAATTGAGCCTCGACGCAAAAACTCGAAACTGATCCCGCAGTGTAAGCGATGCCAGGAATTTAACCATACGCAAGCTTACTGCCAAAAAGAGCCTCGGTGCGTAAAATGCGCAGGTAAACACCTGTCCAAAGAATGCAACGTAAGCAAACAAACCCCTCCGACTTGTGTTAACTGCAGGGGTAAACACGTAGCAAATTTCCGTGGCTGTGAAGTAGCAAAGGAGTTGCAAAATAGATGTGACAAGTTGTTTAAGCCACAAAAAGAGAATCCCAAAACTAAAGAAAAAACATCGGGATCTGCTCAAAATATCGTTAAAAACGCCAAGGCGAAAGTGATTGATTCCAGTGTTGAAAAGAAAGCATCGGAAAAACTTACATACGCTGAAGCTACCAAGCTAAAGGCAAAAGATTCCGGAGATCCTGCTTCCCAAGTATTTTCCGTTATTCTCGCGCAGCTTGAGCAGCAAAACAAAATCAATGAACTTATTTTAGATAACCTAAAGAAGTTTGAAAATAGGTTCAATAAAAAACGTCCTTCGCCTAAAAAATGAAAAGGGAAAAATTAAACGTACTCACCTGGAATGCAAACGGAATCTTAGAAAAACTATATGAACTTGAGTTATTCCTAAGGAAAAACGACATTGACGTTTGTTTGATTTCCGAAACCCACTTGAAAAATGGGTCATCTGCAAAAATTAGAGGTTTTAAAGATTACTACGCGTATCACCCTTCGGGAAACGCGAGGGGCGGATCCTCTGTATACATTAAAGAGTCTCTTGAGCACAACGAAGATATAAAAGTAGAGCTCGAGTCTGTACAACTAATTGCGGTGCGCGTAAAATTGGTACGGAACTCCTTTACTATTTCAGCCATCTACTGTCCTCCACGATTTACGCCTTCAAAACATATACGAGTATTTAAAAATATATTCAATTCTCTTGGATCGGCTTTTATGATTGGCGGTGATTTCAATGCCAAACACACTTTTTGGGGATCAAGATGTGTCTCCCAAAAGGGTAAAATACTCTATAAAGCATGTATGGAACACAATTGTGACTTCTATTCAACGGGCAAGCCGACTTATTGGCCAACAGATACAACGAAAATACCCGATCTTGTCGATTTCTTCGTTGTTAAAGGAATTCGTAACTCGGATATAAACGTTGATGAAAGCTTCGATCTTTCCTCCGATCATTCTCCAGTCATACTGACAATGAACGACACGTTTATTAAAAAACAAGGACCATTAAGACTAACTGGACGAAATACTAATTGGGAAGGATTATTAATAAGATTAATAATAACCTAGAACTAGACGTTTCACTTAAAGCAGCACTTGAACTCGAAATCGAAGTGGATTCTTTCGTTGAAATAGTCCAATGTGCTGCGTGGAACAATACACCTTGTCAACGAAAAAACACGGCTAAACGTAACTTAAACTACCCGCTTGAGGTAAAAGATATGATAAGAGAAAAAAGAAAAGCTCGCAAAAGATGGCAAACAACTCGAGCGCGGCAGGATAAAACACGCTTAAACAGGCTCTGTAATCTGCTCAAGGAGACTCTTAAAAGTTACAAAAATTCCGAAGTAAATACATATGTTCAAAACCTGACGGCAGGAAAAGAAACAAATTACTAGCTTTGGAAAGCTTTAAAATGCTTAAAAAGGCCCAAAATCCCCGCGCCACCAATCAAGGTCGGCAATAACGAATGGGCTAAGGGGGATAAGGAAAAAGCGGAGGTTTTTGCCGACTATCTTGAAGAAATTTTCAAGCCCTCCGACGGTCCAACACTGGTACCCGGCACCAGTTCTTTAGAAATAGCATATAGTAATTTTGTAATGACAAATGCAACTCTTGCTGAAATTAAAACTGTAATAAGGAAATTAAAACCAAAGAAGGCTCCGGGGTATGACCTTATTACCGGAGAAGTTCTGAAAATGCTACCTCAAAAAGCACTTATAAAGCTCTTACACATTATTAACGCGGCTCTGAGGCTTGAATACGTGCCAAGTCAGTGGAAAGTTGCTGAAGTCATTATGGTACTAAAACCAGGAAAACCTCCAAACGATAAAAAATCATACAGACCCATTTCTCTTCTACCGATCCTGTCGAAAATCTTTGAGAGGATTTTGCTAAAACGTCTTCTCCCAATTATCGAAAACCAAACTCTTATTCCCAACCATCAATTTGGATTTCGGACTAAGCATTCAACAATTGATCAGGTGCATAGAATTACTGATGTAATTGAAAAATCCCTGGAAGAAAAAAAGATTTGTTCGAGCGTATTTCTTGACGTCTCACAAGCTTTTGACAAAGTATGGCATGAAGGTTTGAAGTTCAAACTGCGACGAATTTTGCCATTAAAGCTTTATAATATATTGACAAGCTATTTTGAAAATAGAATTTTTCGCGTTCGATACGGAAATGATGTTTCGAAATTTAAAGATATCCTAGCCGGAGTACCGCAGGGAAGCGTACTGGGCCCACTTTTGTACCTTTTATATACAAGAGATATACCACACGTCGAGGATACTGTTCTCGCTACTTTTGCTGACGACACCGCTATCTTAGCGGTTGGAGAATCAATAGAAGACTCAACGGCGAAACTTCAGACTGTTTTAAATAAAGTGTACGAGTGGACAAAGATCTGGCGAATTACCCTTAATGAGACAAAATCTGTACATGTTGACTTCACCTACAGAAAGATAAATCACTTGCCCATTTCTATAAACTCGGTGAGTATCCCCTTTGCAAACGAAGCTAAGTATTTGGGAATGACACTTGACGCGAAGCTTAAATGGAAAACGCATGTTAAAAAGAAACGAAAAGAACTAGAGGCCAAATACAAAGAAATGTACTGGCTACTTGGTAAATATTCCAAGCTAAGCTTAGAAAACAAGCTGCTTCTTTATAAGCAAGTGCTAAAGCCGGTGTGGACCTATGGTATACAACTCTGGGGTTGTACTAAGAAATCAAATATAAATATAATACAAACTTTTGAAAATAAAGTGATACGACAATTTGTGCGTGCCCCATGGTTTATAAGAAATAATGACCTGCATCGAGACCTCGGAGTTCCTTTCGTGGAAGATGAAGTCAGGAACTGCGCACGAAAACATAAAGTCCGGTTAAGCGGCCATATCAACAATACAGTCCTAGAAATCTTGGACGAATGAAACATACTACGCCGTCTTCAACGAACTAAACCGTTGGACCTTGCGCGATAAATTGAAACCCCATTAAGAAAGCGGAATATATAGGGTCTTCCATTGGAAAGTGTCCTACCAATCGTGATTAACTTATGAAATAAAAACTGCTTGATAAGTTCTACTTAGTTGCGGTATTAAAATTAACAACGAAGGGATGTGTTTTTAGTGAGTAAGAATCTCACACTACTATGAGCACGCGCTTCTGATCCTCATAGTGTCTGATGGAAGATTTTCACCTGCCCTCGCCGGGAAAAAAAAAAAAAAAAAAAAAATACTCGCATAAGGGCTTCGCTATACTTTTAGTTTTTTGTATCTTCGATCTCATTGTCGCAATTAAAAGTTCGTCCATAGCTATTTAGTTTCGCATCATTTTTCATTTCTCGCAGACCTTGGAGCAAAAAAAATCATTTCACGTTCGTCAGGTTTCTACACTTTGGCAAACTTCATTATCAATTGTATTTTTTGATCCCTTTTTTCATAATGTCGGAACCATCGATAGAGGAGTTAAAGCAAATGCGTTCCTCAACCAAGGTAAGCATAACCAGAATAAAAAATAGTATCAAAGATGAACTGTCACCAACAGAATTAGAATGTCGCTTAGGTATAGTGGAATCCTACTTTAAACAACTTTTAGTATTTCAAACTCAAATTGAACGTTTAACCCCTACGGATACGGCAAGAGGTGAGCTTGAAGAGCTTTACATTTCTACAAAAACTAAAATACTAGCGGGTCTAGGTAAGGAACAGTAAGTAAGGAACAGTACTTTAGAAACTACATTTTCAGTTCCACAATCGGTCAACCATTTGCAAAAATTAAGCTTGCCTAAATTCAGTAGCAAATATTCAGAATTTAAGAACTTCATTAACTCGTATACTAAACTCGTAGACAGTGACCCGAGTCTTTCAACAATCGAAAAGTTTAATTATTTACTGACTTGCTTAAGTGGTCAAGCACTCGGCACCATAAAAGCTTTTCAGGTCACAGAGGTTAACTACCCTAAAGCACTTGCTCGACTTAAAGACCGTTACGATAACGATTGTCTTATATTTTTGGAAAACATATCTCAACTCTTTGAATTGCCTAAGGTTTCGAAGTCGTCAGCATCGTTTTTACGTAGTTTTTGTGACAACGTCTCTGCATTGTTCGATTCTTTACAGTCAATTGGAACTCATGCAGACATACTCGTATGTAATGCTGTAATTATTTACATCACGATGTCCAAAGTCGACGAAGATACTCGAGTCAAGTGGTATGAGCAGTGCGACTTTAAAACACTTCCAAGTTGGGATGCGTGCGCTAAAGTTTTAAATAAAAGATGCCAATACCTGGAAGCACGCGATGGTCAGCAGCTGCGTTCGGACCATTATAGGAAATGGCCAAATAAAACTAAATCGTCCTTTGATCAACGTTTACAAACTTCTTTGACTGTGACGCAAAGATCGTGCGCATTTTGTAAAGAAACCGCCCATATAATTAGCAATTGTTCCGCTTTTAGCAAACTCTCTGTATCAGATCGCTTTGCAAACGTTAAGAAGCTATCCCTTTGTTTAAACTGTTTAGGTAAAGGTCACACTGTATCTAAATGTCCATCAACATATCGGTGTAGAACATGTAAGCAACCACACCATACCTTGCTGCATCGAATTCAACAACAGCCAACGTGACCTCGGAAAATATTCAAATATCTACTAGTTCTGCAGCTTCCCATTCTGCGTTGGAGAAAGAATCCGCCTTTAGGACAGCACAGGTGATTCTAGCGAATGCTTTGATTTTGGTCAAGGACGGCTTCGGAAGTTTCCAAATGGGCCTCGTGTTATTAGATTCAGGTTCACAAGTCAATTTCATAAAGGAGCGCTTCGCTAACTCCCTAAATTTACATAGGCAAAGGAAAAATATGGATATAGTCGGAACCGGATCAACTGAAACAAAGATTAAATTCCTTACTCAAACTACCATTCGCTCAAGACTCAATAATTTTGAAATTTCTTTGGAATTCCTCGTTACACCAACCATTACAGGATACCAACCTGATTCAGAACTTAAGGTAAAGGACTGGAACTTACCCAACCATATTGAACTTGCAGATGAGCATTTTAATGTACCGTCGCCGATCGACATGTTACTTGGAGCTGAAACCTTCTTTGAACTACTTCTGGCAGGTCAAATTAAGCTCGGACCGGAACTTCCCTCGCTGCAAAATACACATTTATTGGATTGGATTGTATCTGGGAAATACAGGAGCCAGCTGCAACCCGAAAAACAGATGTGCTGTCTAAGTTCATCGGAAGATCCATTAGATGCATTTGTCGAAAAGTTTTGGGAACTGGAGGCAGTGGATGCATGCAAGTCAAAGTTGACAAAAGAACATGCAGATTGTGAAACACATTTTCGGAAAACTATCGAAGAACTACCCGGTGGGAGACTAATGGTTCAACTCCCATTTAAGCATAATCCCGAGTGCAACGCCTTTCTTAAGCGTGTGAAATTCCAATACGACCAAAAACTGAGGCAAAAAATACTGCAATGTCCCAAAGACAGTAAAAATTTTTGGCCGTTCGTCAAAAACATTAGAAATTCCGCCTCATCCTCCATCCCAACGCTCATTTACAATGACATTCCAGCTGTCAGCTCTTTGGATAAGGCCAATCTGCTTGCTGCACACTTTGCGGCCAGCTCAACACTCCCAGATTGTGCTTTGTCTCCGCCTACACTTGAGTGCGTCGAATCTTCAATGGGACGAATCTACTTTCGCACTCCTCTAGTAGCAAGAGTACTTAAAGATCTCAACATACATAAATCCGCTGGTTCAGATGGTATATCTCCCCTTCTTCTGAAGAGGTGTTCTTCCTCGCTGGCAAAACCAATGCGTAAGCTTTTTCATCAAACCTACACTTTAGGACTCTTCCCGAGCAGATCGAAAACAGCATTTGTCCAGCCCGTCCCTAAAAAAGGCGAATCATCTTCTCTCTCCTCCTACAGACCCATTACACTTACGTCCCTTCTTTCCAAGGTCATGGAAACGCTGATAAATCGTCAGCTCATGAAGTATCTCGAAACACGAAAACTTTTCAATGACCGGCAAGGCGGTGATTTAATGGCATGTCTCACCGAAAAGTGGAACCAAAGCGTACATCAATCTGGCGAAAGCAAGATAGTTGCACTTAATATTTCTAAGGCATTTGACAGAGTTTGGCATCAGGCTCTTTTGTCGAAAATGCGTGCATTTGGGATCGACGACTCTCTTCTTCAATGGATTAGAAATTACCTTTCGGAACGTTCAATTCAAGTTGTCTTGGATGGTTTCAAGTCTGATATTCACAAAATAAATGCTGGTGTGCCCCAGGGCTCAGTTCTGTCACCGACACTCTTTTTAATTTTTATTAACGATCTCTTGTCTGCTACTTCTAATACAATATATTCCTTTGCTGATGACAATACTCTCTGCTTTTCATATTCGTTCCCGGACTCACGGCCCTACTCTTCGGCTGTAGTACGAGAACGGCAGCGTATGCTAAGCTCATTAAATTCCGATATCAACAGCATAACCAATTGGGGAACTATCAATAGAGTGGAATTTAATGCTTCCAAAACATAATGCTGTCTGCTGTCGTTAAAGCGAAATTTAAACACCCAGCCATTATCTATGAATGGCACTTGCATCATCGAAACCGAAAATCTTTCCATTCTGGGTATGTGTGTCAATGACAACTTACGTTGGAATGACCACATATTTGATGTCGCCAAATATGCTGCGAAATGTCTAGGTTTCCTCAAGCGATGTAAGAAATATTTTACCCCCTCTGATCTGGCCTCAATATATAAGGCATTCATCCGCCCAAAATTGGAGTACAACTCCCACATCTGGTCAGATGCTCCTAAAACATCTCTGCACCTGCTAGATAGGATTCAAAACCGTGCGATAAAACTTATTGATGATACTAATATCAGTCAATCAATGGACACCCTCGAACACCGACGAAATGTCTCGTGTCTCACTTTGTTTTATCGCTATTTCCACCACCAGTGCTCCACTGAAATCGCCAGTAGCATTCCGCCCATTCAAACTTTCAACCGTAACACCCGTCTCGCTGTGAATGCTCATCAGTATACCCTCAAGCCCATTTTCGGACGTACTCTAAAATATCGTGATTCGTTCCTAAGCCGTACAACTCGCTTATGGAATGCCCTGCCGATCTCTGTATTTCCTGGTCGTTATAACTTGCAAACATTTAAAAACAATGTACATCGGTACCTCTCTTTTCTTCCTCCCTAAATTTCCTTTGCCCGCGCTGTGTACAATCACTTTAAGGGTACTCAAACCCCTTGAGCGCGCGCTCATTATACAAAAAAAAAAAAAAAAAAAAATAGGAAATTCTTATGACATAGCTTTGAGGAGATTTTTATCGTTGGAGCGCAGATTTTACAAATATACTTCACTAAAATTTGAATATGTTAAATTTCTGCAGGAATATAAGGATCTAGGGCATATGTCTTTGGTAGAAAGTCCTAACTTGAAGGAATCTCATTATTCCAGAGCTAAAGGTGCTTTTGCCCTTACAAAGAGACTGCTTTATAGCAGCCAACTCGATGCGGGGGTAAAGGTAATCTGCTACATGGCCCTTATCAGGCCCATGCTGGTATTTGGTTGTCCCGTGTGGTTCAATGTACGAGCAAGCTAATGGAAAAGATTCGGGTGTTTGAGAGGGCTTGTCTTAGGGCTTGCCTTCGCTTGTACAGAACACCAGAGTCGGAGTACAAAAAATTTTATCCTAATGAGGTCCTTTACAACAGGGCGAACCTAATACGAGTGGACAACTTCGTAATTAAACTGACTCGAGGGCACATTGCAAGAGCAATGACCTCGACGAATAACCTGATATCTGGGGCTTACTACCCCAATTACCTTTACTACGAGAGTGTGCGCTCTGACGGCTTCGTTCCACCGGAAGCATTCCTCTACCTAGATCAGATAGGGTTGATCCAGTCCAGGATAGATCAGCGGTGCCGTTAATCTTCCATGTCGCTCCGGGCAGCTGGTGACAGGCGACTCAACTACGACAGAGACGTCGCACACGGCAGTGGGGAATCGCGATAAGAGGGATGCCGTTCGGCAGCACCAGCATTTCTGGTGGTTGAATGATGGAGAAGATGTTTCGTCGTCGTTTCCGTCAATTACGGACCAGCCTCACTAATGAGGCAGAGTTGACCAATCTGTTTTCTCTGTAAACAGCGATGGCCGGCTTGCATAGGTTTAGGTTAGCATTTAAGAAACATATACATATATCAGTGTATACAAAGGTGTATACTGGTATATGTATATGATTGTGTATAATGCCTATGTGTGTTTATGTGTGTATTGTACATTTAGGTTAGGTAGGCTAAGGTTTATTTTAAGTTAGATATTAAGTTTTTTATAAAAAATAAAAAAATGTCCATATGCTAAGTTTTTGTAAACAAATTTTTTTCCTAGCCTTAAGTATAGAAAATAAGAATATTTTAAATAAAATGTAAATGAAGTCGAAAGACATAGTTATAAGAATTTAGAGTAGCTTAGAGCGCCTGTGTGGGGCCAGTAAGTTAGTATAAGATTGTTAAGTAATTGTAAGTGGATGTAAGAGTTAATGATTAAGAAAATGAAAATGCATTTAAAACTAACTAACTAAACTCGAAAAGTTTTGGGAACTGGAGGCAGTGGATGCATGCAAGTAAAAGTTGACAAAAGAACATGGAGATTGTGAAACACATTTTCGGAAAACTATCGAAGAACTACCGGTGGGAGACTAATGGGTCAACTCCCATTTAAGCATGATCCCGGGTGCATAGGAAATTCTTATGACATAGCTTTGAGGAGATTTTTATCGTTGGAGCGCAGATTTTATAAATATACTTCACTAAAATTTGAATATGTTAAATTTCTGCAGGAATATAAGGATCTAGGGCATATGTCTTTGGTAGAAAGTCCTAACTTGAAGGAATCTCATTATTCCTTACCTCATCAGGCAGTTCTGAAACCAGGAAGCACTTCAACTAAACTAAGAGTAGTATTTGATGCCTCATGCCGGACATCATCACAGATATCCCTTAATGAAATCCTCGTGACAGGTCCGACCATTCAAGAAGATTTATTCCTCATTCTACTAAGATTTCATTTTCATAGATACGCCTTGACTGCAGATATAGTAAAATGTATAGACAGATACTAATGCATCCTTCTCATCGTAAGTATCAATATATTTTATGGAGGGAAAGCGAGCAGTCACCCATACAAACCTACGAGCTGAATACTGTTACCTATGGTAAAACTTCGGCGCCATTCCTGGCAATCCGCTCGCTTATATAAATTTAAAAATAAAAAATTAGGATAAAAAATAATTCGCTCAGACTTTTACGTCGATGACATGCTCTCTGGAGCTGACAATCTCGATGAATTACGTCAGATACAAAGGGAAGTGGTGTCAATTTTGAAGTCAGCAGGCCTTGAACTCTCAAAGTGGCATAGCAATGGGTTGGATGTTGAACAACAGAATCCGAAACACAAGGATATAAATTTAGCAGACTCAACTCTAACGAGTACCTTGGGAATCACTTGGGATCCCAAAAACGACAATTTTTCCTTTAGTTACAAAAATAATCGCACATACTCGTATACCAGTTGTACCAAAAGATCTATGTTGTCAGTATCATCTGCTCTATTCGATCCAATGGGATTGCTAAGCCCAATAATCATTGTTGCAAAAATCCTGCTCCAAAAGGTCTGGATTGCAAAGTTAGACTGGGATGCGGCAGTTCCGCATAATATTGAAACAGAGTGGCGTCAATTCATGTTGGATTTAGATTCGCTCAAAAACATTTCTGTTCCGCGGTTCCTTTTATCTGCAAATACGATCTGCAAATGCCGGTCTAAGATTGCACCGCCAAAAAGGAAACAACTCCCACGATTAGAACTTTGTGGTGCTCACCTTCTCTCCAAATTGTGGTTGAAAATCGAACCAATCTTCAAACATCGTACTCAAAAATCTTCTTTTGGACAGACTCTAGCATTGTGTTGCATTGGATTTCCACGCATTCTTCAAAACTCACGACGTTCGTAGGAAATCGTGTAGCGGAAATCCAGGAACATACGCAGAATATCGTCTGGAGACATGTTCCCACAAAAGAAAACCCTGCTGATATTGTTTCACGAGGCTGTACCACTCAGGGGCTACGAGAGTCGATATGGTTTTCTTTTTGTTGGAAGACCCTGAATACGTATTACGGATTGTCAATAGGATGAGGAAACGTTCGGTGGAAAACGTGAAATTTTTTACTCCCATGGAATTAGATTCTGCACTTCATAAAATCGTATGGATTATTCAAACATATTATTTTGCTGATGAAATCTACCTGATTCAACGTGGAAAACAACCTAAAGGAGCCATCAAGTGCTTAAGCCCGTTCAGTGATGAGTTCAACGGAATTCAATTACTAAAAGTAGGAGGTCAACTGAAGAATGCGAACGTTCCAGAGGAGCAGAAACATCCATTTCTTCTTCCAAAGGAGTCAAACTTTGTTCTCTCAATGGTTAGGAATGTACATATATCAAATTTTCATGCAGGACCCAAGACTCTTGTTGCTCTAATAAGACAACGATTCTGGATCGTCAACGCAAGAAATATTGCTAGGAAGGTCGTCAGAAACTGCATATCTTGTACAAGATACCGTCCGAAGCTACTTCAACAGGTCATGGGTGATCTACCTGCTGAAAGACTTATCTCGTCTCGTCCTTTTTCTCGTTGTGGTGTAGATTTTTGTGGACCAATTCATACTTTTTATAGGATTCGTGGCAAGATTCCCTACAAGACGTATGTTGCAGTTTTCGTCTGCTTTGCATCAAAGGCTGTCCACCTTGAAGCCGTATCAGATTTATCTGCAGACGCATTCATTGTAGCTTTAAAGCGGATGATTGGTCGTCGAGGCTTACCACATGTAATTTTTTGTGATAACGCTACAAATTTTGTGGGGGCCGACTCAAAACTTAAAGAATTCCGCAAAATGTTGTTTCAACAAAAATCACTTAAAATCATTAATCACTTTTGTTCTAATGACAATATTAATTTTTATTTCATCCCACCTAGGACTCCACATTTCGGTGGGCTCTGGGAGGCCGCCGTCAAGGTTGCAAAGGGACACCTCTATCGAAGTCTTCACAACGCTAAGCTGACATTTGAGAGCTTTCAACAGCATTGGTCGAGATTGAAGCCGTGATGAATTCCCGGCCAATATCTTCGCTATCAACCGATCCCAACGATTTTGAAGCTTTAACTCGTGGGCATCTTCTCATCGGAGCAGCACTAAGGGCCATTCCCGAAGCACCAGAAGATGTATCTGATATCAGCTACCTGCAAAGATAGCGTCGTATAAACGCTGTCAAAACTCATTTCTGGAAGCGCTGGTCAAACGAAGTTCAGCAACGGTCAAAGGGGTCCTCCCCTCAGCAGAATTTGGAAGCTGGCGCAATGGTCATCGTACATGACGATAACCTTCCTCCCCAGAAGTGGCTGCTTGGTAGAGTCATTAAAATTATTCCCGGCAATGATGCCATGGTGAGAGTTGCTGACATCCGGACGACAAAAGGCGTTTTACGACGTCCAATTCGCAAGCTTGCTGTCCTTCCTGTTTGAAAAGGACCTTTCAAAGGGGACGGAAGTGGAGCACTTTATCAACAACACACAACAACGATATTTATTGAATTGTAAATTGCAAATTGTTTGAATTAAATCGATAATCTTCATTGTACTAAATTTCGTTAATATTTAAACTTTATCATATTTAATGATTGTTAGCTTTCGTTAAAATTGATATCAATTGAATTGAATAAAAAGCAATAAACGCTCAGTTTGGGCCTCTTTTTCTCTTGTTCACGCTTGGTTTTCTTGATTCGTCGTCTCCTGTCGCTGCGTCATCTGTGCTCTCGCTGTGGAAAAAATCGCCAAAAAATATATTACACCCGGAAAGACCCACAGAATCCATAACCCCCCAATTCCAATTCATTTTTGATGTGAATTTTCCTACTAAAATAATAACGTAAATTTTTACATCAAAGCGGTCAGATCGTATAGTATTGATAATCAAGTATAGGAAATGACTGGATCTCAGACTGCAGCTGCAGAAGCTTTTTATTGGACTGCAGCAGGCAAATATTGATAGAATACAATTGAAGCTACCGTAAGTGAAATCAGCACAATGTATATACGGAAAGCCTGTTACATAGGCACCGAGTAGCAGCCATGGAGTATATATATCAAAGATAAACAATGTTGAGGACGTCTCCTATTTACACTCATGAAGTGACTGCTCTACAAAATAGTGTCGATAGGAGCTTAGTTTTAGGCCACAATGGGAAGTCAGCCTTTCTTGTTATCCCTATTCTTGCTGTCCCTATGAGAACTGATTTTTAACGTTTTAGTCCAGCAGTAGAGAAAAGTGAGTTAAGAAAGTGCCAACATTTTCCTGAGTCACTCCAGCGTCCATCAGACTGTGCAAGGATCACAAATGTTGTAATTTTCAACTTTCTTTCGACACCGAATTGACTTTTCTGCGTAAATCACTTCACTTTAAGGGAAGTTTTCTACGTTGGAGCCTCTCGCTAGAACTTTATAATTGGCAATCTCCTCATTCGAAACATCAGAGGGAAGATCCACTGGTTTCGGGAAAGTGAAATTTCCCACGAGATCAAATTGGACGGTATCCGTGCCACAGCGTTTTATGGTTACACCACCAGTTTGGTGGATTTGAATGCATCCACCCACTTATTTTGATCAGGACTACGACATTGCTGATTGTATACCAGTTTTGTCTGACCATGGTGTACGGAAAAAGTTATCAACATGGGTAGCTTCTAAAGCCTTCTTAATCTTGGTTCTGTTTGAGACGGAAGAAAAGAAAGCAACTTCGTTCCTGAGAGGTTGAACGGTTTCATTTAGTGTGTCACTTCCGCTGACTTGTTTCACTTTGCGGTCGCTGCTGTATTGTTCTCAACACTCAAGTCTCTTTTTTTCAAGGGAGTGAGACACACTTTTACTAACAATCTTTCCATTGTAATGAAAATTAATCGTAAGGGGCTGATCTCTTCCGACATTCCCTCCATAATTCTAGCCCAATTTATGAAAAATGTTATAGAGATGTCGCGGTTTGAAAAGCCCACAAGTACCATCTTGACTATATTAATCCTGATTTTCACATTCTTCAAGAAATTAGGTCCAAGTCAGAATGTCCTTGGAGTTTGGTTAGACACTTACCTACCTCGTTTTAGAACATTCGAATCTTTGACTTTTATGTGACCCGACAATGTATTCAAAGAGAGAAAGGAAATATGCCAAGTAGGGTAAGGTCTCTCCGTGATGGATTCGGTTACCTACCGCGACGTAACTTTGGTGTTCAATTGTTAAATGTGTTTTAACCATGTAGTTCCGCTGAACACCAGCCGATCAATTAGTAGATCCCTAGACTGCTATAGAGCGGAATCACTGCTGGTGATTATGTGAAGCGATTTGGCCCGAATGAAAGAAGAATGAAAAACTTGTCGCCGTGTATATACTGTGCAAACTACTTGGTCAGGATTTTACAGGCATCGCCATTTAATGAGACAGTGCCTTTAAATATCAAAAGGATAACGCAAAGGAACTCCTTTATACGGGACGTATCTCCTTATGTTTATCTCATCAATCAGATCCAAGCTATCCCTCTTTCTCAATAAAAGAAAAAAAAATAAAAAATAAAGCAATCTGTGTGCATTCAGTTATTTATTTTCCATCAGTCCCCAACAATTTAAAATCTTAAATTACTTGCCACCTTTGACCAATTCACTATAAGGATGCCAGTCAAATACTTTTCGAACGAAATCCGTGAAAACTTTAGAGAAGCCATCAAGTACTGGTTCCCTAAGTTCCATGAAGACGTCCTGCCAATTTTCATTCAGGAATTTATTCATATTATCCCCGAGAGCCTTGTCACCATTGAACAGATTCGAAAGATCCATATGCAATCGAGTTGTGTTCAAATTCAATTTAATATTCTTAACGTCCAAGTAAGTGGCACCATCCTTTACCTTAGATCCTGCCTCAATATTCATTTTAAGCAAGACATTATCTATAAAGGAAAAATATTGCAAATGCTATAGATTCTTTCAATGAATATTTGTATGATAGCTGCCACATACCCAATTTTAGGTTGCTTCGTCCTTCGCCTTTGATTGGGAGAATAAGAACTTTCCCATCAATTGAGTAATCACCAGTCATCTGTGCCGTGATCCCCTTGAAGAAAATTTCATGCTTACCTTCCGGATTAGCTCCAAATCCTCTATTCAAATAAAAAAAAAATGTATGTAGGTCATAAGGGGACTCATATAGAAAAATAAACACAAAAAGACGAACTAACTTCAAGTAAACTGCAAAGACGAACACTTAGAGGAATATAATGTGCTGTGATCAGATTTATGAAGAGAAGCTCTCGCGAAAAACTTAAAAACCAAGGAAGACCTCACAAATGAGGCCAATACCAGCTACAGGCGCATCGTCAAGTATAGTGAAGGAAGGAAGTAGTTTGGTATGGGTTCCATGTCTTAATAACTACTCCGATAGAATAGTGCCCTCGTCGCAACTGGCATCTAGATCTGGGATGCGATGCTCACAACAACATCTGGGGTAGAAGCGACAACAACAAACGCGGTGAGTTACTTTCAAATTATATTTTTAGCTAAAATTTGCTCTTTTGCTTCTATCCATTCTGTAAGAGAGAAGGTACTTAACCTTACCATCTCGTCTCCTTTTCTTCACATGTTTGTCGAAACTTGTGTCAGATGAGGTATCCCTATCGGACCATATGCACATAAGATTCAATATAGGATGCATTGCCGACAAGACTAAACTAGGGAGTGCTTTTCGAGAGAATCTCGCTATCAAAGCTAACTCACTGCTTTCATCTCTATAGTCCATTGGGGACATAAATGACACGGCGGATCAACCAAATTTCATCACTTAATTACAGTTGCAAATTGGAACGCAATATGGTCAAAAGAGGTGTACCATGGTGGAAACTTCAAGTTGAACAATTGAGTAAAATGATGTGAACAATTTTTAACAAATCCAAACACACCGGTAATTGGGACCTACACAAGTCCGCTCTAACCAACTTTAATAAAGAATTGAGAAAGTCCAAGAGAGCTTCCTGTGCAAGGAAATGTAAAAACCTAGGAAAACTAGTACCAGAGCTCGCACGTCTCCAAAGAGTTCTCTCAAAACTCAAAAGACTCTTCAAATAGTTTAGGTCTGTTAAAGAAAGTAGATGGCACTTTCAGAGCTAGTTAAGAGGAAACTCTAAAAATGAATAGACCCCTATGCTCCGGTCCACAGGGTCTTCGAACCTAACCCGGAGGGACAACGCAGTAGAGGATGACCTTACCTTATTTGGCACGCACATGTAGTTCGCAGCTAGATGGAGTTATTTAAGGATCGTGCTAACTGGAGAGGCTTTTTAGCTGAGGTCCAGGCCACCTTAGTAAGAAAGAAGTCAATAAAGCGTTTTTCTGTTTTTCTAATTCTGATCAAAATCACTCGAGCGAAATTTAAAAAAATTTCAATCAACCTGCCAGTTCATATCGGCATTAAATTATTTGTATAAATTTTTCATCGAGAGCAGTTTGTTATTAAAGATTAAAATTCTTTGTTTAAAATGGCTGAAAATAAAGTTGAAAGTACTCCAAAAGTGGTCGATACCAAACAAGAGCGCAGACTTATTAAGCGAGACAGTGAAAGCGATGAGTACTCTTCCAGTGACGACTCCAATAAAAAAGAAGCAATCACCACAGAGGAGGTAATATAATCTTTTGTTCAAATTTAAATTTAATAGAAATAATGTTCTCTTCAGGTTCAAGAAGCACGGCCAGATGATCCATGTCACACTAATAGATTTCAAAGACGACGGTTACAGCGAAGACTTAGAAGCCGTTCACGTCGAAGTAAGTCGCGTCGCCGATCTCGCTCTAAAAGGAGGCGCCGCTAGGAAAACAGCCCAATAAATTTTTGTCTTAAAATCGTTTGAATACAACAAATATATTAGAACTGTTATTAAATTCAGGAAGGTCTTTAATAATCCGCAGGGAAAAAGTTCCCGGAATTTATTCAGAAAATTAAACATTCATCTAAATCTATATTGTCCCCTTCAAAGTAATTCCCATCGACTGCAACACACTTATGCCAGCGCTTGATCCAATCCTCGAAGCATTTTTTATATTCGGTTTTCGGTTGTCCATCAGTGCTTCCTGCGATTTTTCCATTACTTCCTCTCGGCTGCTGAAACGCGTTCCCCGTAGTGGTTTTTTAACTCGATTGAACAGAAAGAAGTCACAGGAGCCAAATCAGGTGAATTCGGTGGATGTTGGATGGCATTTGTTGCATTTTTCGTCAAAAAATTACGAATATTGATGGCACTGTGCGACGGTGCGTTATCATGGTGCAAAATCCACGACTTTTCTGCCCACAATTCTGGTCTCTTTCGGCGAATTGCTTCACGCAAACGTCTCATAACGCCCAAATAATACTCTTTGTTTACTGTCTGGCCTTCTGGCAGAAACTCATGATACACTAAACCGTTGTAATCCATGAAAACCGTAAGCAGTGCCTTCTTTTTTGACTGAAAACGACGTGGTCTTTTTGGTCTCGGCTCATTTGGTGAACGCCATTCACTTGCCTGATGTCTGGATTGCGTGTCGTACTCATAAACCCACGTCTCGTCTCCAGTGATGATCCTTTTGATGAATGTGGGATCGGATTCAGCCTCGCAAATCATCTCTTTTGCGACGTCAACACGTCTCTTTTTTGCATGAAATTGAGGTCTTTTGGCACCAACTTTGCTGCTACAGGACGGAAACCCAAATCATTAACCAAAATGTCTTGGACGGATCCGTAGGCAGTGTTCAAGTTCTCCGCTATCTCTCTAATGGTTAATTTGCTGTTATTGGCCAACATTTCTTTTACTCCATCAATGTTTTCGTCGGTTTTCGATGTCGATGGTCTGCCACTACGTTCATCATCTTCGATTGACTCACGACCACATTTGAACCGCTCGTGCCACTGGTAAACGACCGTTTTCTTTAGAGAATCGTTGCCGAAACACTTTTCCAACATTTTCAACGTTCGCGCACCATTAAATCCGTTGTTTACGCAAAATTTAATACAATTTCGTTGTTGCAAATTTAAATCCAGTTCTAAAATTGTAAAAAATCGCCAACACACATAAAGTACAAAATCATGCATTTAAGGATTACAATTTGGCAGGTTAGTGACCAAGAGAGTAAAGAAAAAGTTAAATCAAGAAAAAAGTTAATTAAGGAAAGATTTAGGGCTGAAACTGGGTTATTGGTTGATATGCCAAATCAACAGCCAGGGAACACGAATGATGGAAACACGGGCAAGTGATTCTTCAGAGACGAAAAAAAAAAACTGTTGTAATTACAGGGATGGATAAGGAAATTATATAAAAGTTTCACAATATTTTAGAAGCGCTTGGGTCTGGGTTTCCAATTAACATAGATCCCTTCGAAACATTTGCAACAGAAACGAGAGACCTATATATTAGAAACTATGGCTGGTTTTATATACCAGTAAGCCTACACAAAGTTTTATTTGATGGGAAAAAAATAATTTCCAATTACATACTTCCAATTGGACAACTTTCGGAGGAGGCTCAAGAAGCTAGAAACAAGGAAAATCGAAAATTTAGGGAACTATTTACAAGGAAATCCTTCCGAGTGGATACGAATACGGACCTTCTAAATAGGTTGCGAGTATTCTCAGATCCATTTTTGTTAAGTCCTAGATGTAGATGCATTCCAAAAAAAAAATTTAATTGAACACGAAGTTCTGCTATTGCTAAGTATAGGGTTTTCCAATAAGGACTTGACAACTGTTTTTTTAAATAAAAGGCAAACCATTTGAGATATTTCAAAAACTTTATTATCGGCTTGAAGTACAATCAAAACATTTATGAATGGAACTCGACTTCGTTCATATGACCACCGCAGACACGTTTGCAGCGGTCGATTCCCATTTTGAACTGCTAGGTCACACATTTCGGCTGAAACGGCCGCTATTTTGCGTTCAATGTTGGCTCTGAGCTCTTCCAACGTCGTCGGCGTGTTGGCATAAACCAATGACTTAACGTAGCCCCACAGAAAATAGTCAAGCGGCGTTAAATCGCACGAACGAGCCGGCCAATCGACTGGCTCATGTCTTGAGATAACACGCCCACCATACTTACTCTTCAATAAATCGATTGTAGCGTGTGCTGTGTGGCTTGTGGCACCATCCTGTTGAAACCACATGTCGTCCAAGTCCATATCTTCCAATTCGGGCTAAAAATAATCGGTGATTATGGCGCGATAACGCTGACCATTCACAGTAACGGGACGATCGTTATTGTCGACGAAAAAATACGGCCCAAACAGTTATTCTTTGTGGATGAAGTGGTGATTCATGAAGCATATGTAGATTTTCACCCGACCAATAACGCATATTTTGCTTATTGACGAACCCATTGAGCCAAAAATGAGATTCGTCACTGAAGATGATTTGCGATGAAATTCATCATCTTGGCGCATTTTCTCCAGAACCCAATCGGAGAACGTACGTCGCTTCAAATGGTCCATCGGCTTCAATTCTTGAGTCAGCTTGATCTTGTATGGGTGTAAACCAAGAACGCCGTGGAATTGACTGATTTGGCTCGTTTGCTACGGACGCTTGAACGGCAGCGATATTTTCTACATTTCGACCAACCCGTAGACTCAAATTTTTGCACTAAACTTGTTATTGTCTGTCTACTAAGGCGACGTTGCAGACGTTGCTCGTTCATGTACTTTACCATGATGAAAATGTTGAGTGTACTGAATCAATTGACAGAGACAGTTTGATGATTAGTGAAAGAGTGTATTCACAAATTAAATTCAAGGTTGTTAAGTCCCTATTATAAAACCCTTTATAATCGAGTGGTGATTCCCGAAAGTCTGCGCAAAGTGATACTAGCAGAATTATGAGTACACGTGTCTAATGTGGGGATAGTCAAAATGTAGCACTTGCGAGGAGCTACGTCTTATGGCCAAACATTGAAAAAGAATTTAAGAATTCAGCATGAAGAAGGTGCAGCATTCATGGGAATACCCATCTGCTCCCTTTCAGAGAATTCATATAGGCTTCGAAGGTCTATATTCGAAGTGGCTAGAGATTACACTGATGAATGGCATGGTGGTAGGGAAAACAATTGAGGTCACACGCGAGACCGCTACAGGCTGCCTTCCAGTTTGGTTAGCGATGATGGGCTTACGTTTACGTTGAAGGAGTTTAAGGAGTGCATCAGAAGAAATTAAAATCGATGCAAGTTCACTGCTCCATTTCATCCAACCACGAATGGCCAGGATGAAAGTTTCGTGCAGAATATGAAGGCCGCACTCCGCAGATCATGACCGATCCTGTCAGTCTAAACTTCAAACTTACTAACTACGAGTACCTTATGCGATGCAGAAAAACTCAAAATTTTACTGGATATTCGCATCGTTCTAGACTTAATTAGATCCAACATCAAAAAGCTGAGGGCGGCATACTCAAGTGGAAAGCAGTACAATCCTGGCTATACAGTTAAAGCAAGAAATTACGCCAACAAGGACACGAAATGGAATGGAGTTTGGCAAAATAGTTCGAAGAGATGGACTTATTCATTATTACGAGCATATCAACACGAGACAATATGTCGAAGTCAGCAGCTACCCAACTGTACACACCCTACAATCACCAGAACCGATACAAAATACCATTCAAGCTCCAGCTTCAATTCGCGAACAAGAAGGTAGTGTCAACAAGAATACCAGTGAAAAGCCAGAACAACGAAGCTGTTTCTACCAAAACACCAGTGAGACATCAGCATTGCGGAGGAGCTCTCGCCTTAGGAAATCAGTGCAGTCGTTATACTCCAAATTAGTGAGGAGAACTGTTGTGTATTTGTCTGAACAGAAGAATTTATACCAATTCCTAGCGGTGGTCAAAACCAGGCATGTGGCAGGTTAACTTCCCTTTTCATACTTAGTCATAAGTCTTTTATTAAATTGAATAAATAAATTGCTTCATAATTGGAGGTTTCTTTCTTTTATTGGACATCCTCACATTTCTGCATTTCTTGTCAAGCACAACGCAATTACTATGCAGCAGGCCCCAAATTCACCTGATCTGGCAACTTGTAACTTTTTCCTGTTCGGCCGACTCAAAAAACGTGTTTTAAGAGCCGAGAGGAGGTAATTGAAAATTCGCTCTGCACAATAAAAGCCATACCGAAAAACGAGTTCCAGAGATGTTTAGAGGGCTGGAGCGAACCCTGGCTTTGCAGTCGTGGGAATTACTTCGAAGTCGACAATGTTGATTTGAGTGAATAAACTTGTATTTAGCATTTTAAAAATGAATCCCGAAAACTTCTGAAACCGGTTGGTATGCCACTGCTCTGCAATATAAGAATATAAGTACATGTCCCAGATACGAAGTCCCATCAATATTTTAAGAGTTGTCTGAAGGAGAATTAGTAGGAAGAAAGACCTGAAGGACCATCTTATTTGGTTCCAATGTTCATCATCAGTCGGAAATCATAAAAATGAGTGCAGAGTAAACAGTTCAACTCGATATACCATCTTATCTGCCTGTACAATTAGAAGTATTACTCCATTAGCGCTTACAGTTTGATAAAATGGACGTCCTTTAAACACAATTTTTTACAGAAATGATTAAAATGCCAAGCTTATTTCATACCATCTATTCTGTGTATTTCAAAAGCTGACCCTTTCGGAAATGTTTGAACAATTGGAGGCTGGAGAGGAGTTTTCTGAAGTAAATCTTTATGTTGTTCCTCCCATCGATGGTTGAGAAGCGGATAAGGATTTTGATAACAGCGATGACGAGCATGACGAGCATGAAGGGAATGTTGAATGTTGAAATTTTGAGGAAATTTAAATTGTCTGGCGACATGATGAAAGTGGCGATGAGTGTTCAAGTTTTCATGAAAGTGATGATGAAACTCAAGAAACTTCAGACTGATTGTCAAAATCATAAAGTTTCAAAAAAATCGGATACCGGCCACTGGGTGAAATCACAACCGGAATATTGTCGATTTCTTCAGGGCATTCTTTTGGAATCAATACTGACACAGACTAACTTATATCCTGCACAAAAAAATAAGCCGTTAAATGAAAGGTGACGCAAAATTAATCATCCAATTTTGTTTTTGAATTACTTTTTTAGTAAATAAAAATATGATTTTCAATGATGGAAATCTTTACTTCGGCCCTTACAATTGTTTCTGTTAAGTGGAAAAGATGATATCCACCAAGTGGCTGCCGCCAGTGTTGATACATATTCTATCGCATTTTTAATAACTTTCTGCAAGATTTCCGGTGATAAGTGCTCGCATTCCTGTCGAATATTCTCCTTAAGGGCTGCGATTATCTGAGGCTTATTGGCATAAACCCGCGGCTTCAAGTAGCCCCAAAGAAAGACGTCTGGGATGATTAAATCGGGCGGTCTTGCTGGCCATACCAAACCGCCAAAACGGGAGATTACGCGACCAGGAAACCCTTCCTTCATATATATACATGTTCACCAACCTCGCTCATCCAATTCCGGCAGTAAGAAGTTGTTTATCATAGCCCTGTACCGTTCGCCAGTAACAGTGACCGTATTACGTCCTCAAAACAACACGACCGAATGCATAAAAATAATAAAAGTTGTTTCTATAGTAATGCTACGATTCAGTTACTCTGAACTGATCATCATATGGTAACTCTTAGCATTGGTAACTATAATACGAGTACTCCATTTCATGTTAAAAATTCTTTGCGGAACAACTTTAGTATAAACTACGCCATGTTGAATGAAGTTTTAAAATATGAGTTTTGGGAATCAGTTTACTCAGAAAGTAATCCTTTGATTGCCTATGATTTATTTTTATCGATTTTAAGAAATCATATAGATAACTGCACCAACAGGTCTATGCACAATTTTAACAGTACAAAATACATTAAACCTTGGATGACTTCCAATCTTTTAAAGAAAGTGAAAAGTAAAAGAACATTCGCCAAAAAATGTAAGAAACATCCACAAAATCTAAGAATAAAAAAATACTATGACAAATTGCGCAAAGACGTAAATAAAAAAATAGCAGAAGCTCGCAATCAGTACTATATTAATAATGGAGAATTGTAGACGATATTCTAGGAAAGGACAGAAATTGTAAAGTAGTCGATGTCTTGGAAATAAATATAAATATAATTGATCTGATCCCGCCAACATTGCAAATAAATGTAATGAGTACTTCATTGAAATTTCTGAGAAACTAAAGCCTTCTGCTCAACCTAATTATAGATGCAATTGTATTGCTTCATCAATTGCTTCAAGTGAATAGTTTTGCTTTTACCACAATTACTTCTGCTGAAATATTCAAGCTCATATTATCGTTAAAAAATAAAAATTCGTGCACAAGTGATGGCATCACAAATGTCATTTTAAAAAGGATTGTTTTTAATATAAGTGATATACTCTGTCACTTATTTAACTTATGTGTAAGTTATGGATGCTTTCCACATGAAATGGAAAGAAATTATACCACTGTTCAAAAAGGCAAATCGCAAAGATGTGGGTAATTATAGACCTACGAGTATATCGCTACTTCCCACATTTTCTAAACTGTTTGAAAAGCTACTAAAATCACACATGATGTCTTTTTTGGATAGCCAGAATTTCTTTTCTGAAAATCAATTCGGTTTCAGATCGGGCAAATCCACAGAAGATGCCATTCTTAAGTTCTGTACCCAATTGTATGAAGGGTTTAATAATTCCAAATCAGCAATGGCACTTTTCATTGATATGAGAAAAGCATTTGACATGGTGGACCATAATTTGCTTCTAGATAAGTTGTACAACGCTGGTTTTAGAGGAGTCTTACATGACTGGTTTCGCACTTATCTCACAGGGAACAAGTGGTCAATATCAATGGTTGTTTTAGTAGATCTCTTATAATAAAGAATGATGTTCGCAGGGCTCTGTCCGCGGTCCACTTTTGTTCTTAATTTATATTAACTCCCTCTTCAATCAGAACTTCAATGGTTTACCAACAGCGTTCGCTGATGATATAGCATTCTCCTATCAAGGACTCACATCGTTTGATTGTGTTATCAAAATTGAGGAAGATCTACAAATATTAAGGCAGTGATTTGCATTTCTTAAGCTGATTATCAGCGAAAAAACAAAGTTGATGGCTTTCAAAATGTTAGGAAATGTTGTTACCGATTTCAATGTGTTTTATCATTCTCACGACTGTGTAAGGTTTTGTCTACCTCTGCATACTTGTGGATATATAAATTTTAATGAAAATGTTCAATGTTCTAGAGGGTGCTTTAAAATTGAGTCTGTTAGTCAATTTAAATATCTGGGAGTCTTATTTGATCTCAATTTAAGCTGGAAAAATCATACGCAAACAGTTAAATCATATATGATGCGTGTGGCTCGAATAATGTATCTTGTGAAACCTTACTGCTCCAAACAAGTATTAACTATGATTTACTACGGCCTAGCTAACTCTAAGTTGCAATATGGTATAGCGAGTTGGGGTGGATCCTATGATAACGCTTTTAGTTCCTTATTCATAGCTCAAAAATATTTAATAAGAATAATTTACGGTATTAATCGTTTAGCTCATAGTTGGCCGTTATTTAGAGAGTTGAGAATTCTTCCATTGAGACACCTATATATTTTTAAAGTTCTCAGGGAATTCTTCAAGCGCAGTGCCAACTCTCCAAATAGAAACTCAACTTTTTATAGTTTGCGCGTTAATAATCGAGCATTGGTTAATGTTTCGATCGCACATAGAACCAAATTTTCTCATTCTTTTACTGTTACTGCGCCTAAATGTTTTAACAATCTACCTATTGCTATTCGAAGAACTCCTTTGGATATAAGGATAAAGGATATAAGAATAAGGATAAAGATTGGCTTTTTACTATAGATTATCCCATTATGAATCGTTCTTTCGATATGTGTCCTAGATTCATTATTTGCTTTATGTTTGTACTCTGACTCTTTTACATCGAAATCTACACATACTCGTAAGTACTTTCTCTTATCTTTATTTTTTGTAATACTGATAATTACTCCACATCAGTTTCCTGAATTTAAAAATATTACTTAAGCGTCATTCAACACTAACTTTAAATAGTTACAGAATGATTATTATTATTCATTTCACAATTATTACTGAGAATTATTTAATTACTTTAACAATTTCTTGTTATTTATTTAATTGTTAAATTCAGTGGATGTAATGGCACTTCGTGCATCACACGCGGATTTTCAGTGCCCAGAAACGAAGATTTTGCTTATTGACTTAACCGCTTAAGTGTAAACGCGCCTCGTCGTTGATGATGATTTTCGACACAAAATTGTCCTCTTCGTTGTTGAGATTGAGAATGGCTTTACAGTAACTCACTCGCGGCTTTTTTTTTTACAATAAGCGCACGCTCAAGGGGTTTGTGTGCCCTTAAGGTGATTGTTCACAGAGCGGACAAAGGAAATTTAGGAATAAAAGAGAGGTACCGATGTACATTGTTTTTATGTTTGCAAGTTATAACGATCAGGAAATACAGAGATCGGCAGGGCATTCCATAAGCGAGTTGTACGGCTTAGGAACGAATCACGATATTTTAGAGTACGTCCGAAAATGGGCTTGAGGGTATACTGATGAGCATTCATAGCGAGACGGGTATTACGGTTGAAAGTTTGAATGGGCGGAATGCTACTGGCGATTTCAGTAGAGCAATGGTGGTGGAAATAGCGATAAAACAAAGTGAGACACGAGACATTTCGTCGGTGTTCGAGGGTGTCCATTGATTGACTGATATTAGTATCATCAATAAGTTTTATCGCACGGGTTTGAATCCTATCTAGCAGGTGCATAGATGTTTTAGGAGCAAATGACCAGATGTGGGCATTGTACTCCAATTTTAGGCTGATATATAAATTGAGGCCAGATCAGGGGCGATGAAATATTTCTTACATCGCTTGAGGAAACCTAGACATTTTGCAGCATTTTTGCTGATTCGTCCCATTGAAGATTCGACGCACTCAAGTGTAGGCGGAGACAAAGCACAATCTGGGAGTGTTGAGCTGGCCACAGAGTATGCAGCAAGCAGATTGGCCTTGTCCAAAGAGCTGACGGCTGGAATGTCATTGTAAATGAGCTTTGGAGTGGAGGATGAGGCGGAATTTCTAATGTTTTTGACGAACGATGAAAAATTTTTACTGACTTTGGGACATCGCCGTATTTTTTGCCTCAGTTTTTGGTCGTATTGGAATTAAACACGCTTAAGAAAGGCGTTGCAGTCATTTCTTGCTCGTTTGAACTTTTTTCGGTTTTGCTCTGTCGGGTTGGTCTTGTAGGACCGAAAAAAACATTTCTCTAACCGTGACGGCCTCTTTACAGCTCGAGTAGTACCATGCCTTTTCTTTTGGTTTGATACTCTTCATCCGATGAGGAATAAAGGATCTCATTCCAAAGAGAATGGTGTCTGTAATCATATCAGAAGCGGCATCCACGTCGTTATCGAGGAAACATACCAACCAGTTAAAATTCCTAAAGAAGTTATTAAGACCGCTCCAATTGGCTTTCTCGTATTGCCATACGGTTCGTTTAGGAATTTTTCCTCTAACTGAGTGGTCGGTGTACGAGAAATTAGCTGATATAACATAATGGTCCGACGAGACTATAGGGGAGAGCATATCAGCGGTGTACTTATCAGGGTGAGAAGTTAAAACAAGTCCCGGGTGTTGGCGGTGTGACTATGAACGTCTGGTATTCGCGTGGGCTCATTTACAAACTGCGTTAGGTTGTTTTCCGCAGCGAACATCTCAACACACTGTCCTTTGGGTGTTGTCTGTCCAGAATGTCGAAGCCACCCAGAATTGTGTATATTGAAGTCGCCCGTAATAACGATTTCAGTACGAGGATGCCGGGATACAATTCTTTGAATGGAGTCAGAGAGCGCATCAAACTCGTTAAAAGTCGGATTGCTTCTGTAAATAAGGCAATAGCGGATAATTTGCTTACGGAGATGTAATTTTAACCACATTAAGTTGAATTCCGGATTGGAACATGGAACACATCGTGGGGGAGTTTGGTAAGCTACATCACTACGCACGTAAATGGCGAGACCGCCGTGAGAGAAGAATAATGGCACTAATTCGTAGCCAGGTAGCTTCAGATCAGAGTGATCTGCGAGGTGTGGGCGGGGATCTACCTATGTTTCACTAAGTGCCAAAACAGCTGGTCTGTACTTACAGATGTGGACGTACTTAATCACTATAGTGATTACTTTTTAGCCCGCGTATATTGGCTACGACTACCCTGAATTCTCTAGTCATAATCACAGACACAGGCTGACAGTGGCGTGGTCTGGTTGATGTTTCTTCGTTCTCAGCGACATCTTCAGCCACAGCCGCGATATTCTTAGCCGAACGAAAAGTCCGGTGGCGGGCACGCCCTGCATAGTCTCCTGTGGTTGCACTCTGTTCGAGTTGAGTAGCTAAGCGCCGGAATGTTTGCCCAGTTGGCGCAACACGATTAGGAAATCGACGTCGAAATTCACGCAGATTTGAGAGCATTTTGAATAACTTTTACTTGAATGACAACACAAAAGTGAACACAGATCGTTTGCAAAAACTACGTCCTTTGATCGGTTCTCTAAATCATTCATTTAGAAAACATGGTGGATGGGATGAGTGTCTATCTATCGATTAGAGTATGATACCCTATTACGGTAAGCACTGCGCTAAGCAGTTATTAGGAGTAAACCAATAAATTTCGGATTTAGGAATGGGTACATGCTACAATTTGATATATATATGGGCAAGACTGTGGATGGTAAACAACTATATAAGGAACTGGGTCTTGGTGGTAGGAAGGTAATTGAACTTTTGCACTCAGCAGCTTTACCGCTAAACAAAGGATTAAATGTAAGTTTGTAAAATTTTTACCTATACATAACCGATGCTTTGTTTACAATTACATACTTTACCTCAGTAAAATTTCTGAGGTACATGTCTAGTATTGGAATTTGCGCTACTGGGACTATACGGGATGGAAGGACTGATAAATGCACACTGTTACCGAAAGAGCAGATGAAAAAGAAGGACAGAGTATCTCAAGACTTTCGTTTTGCCAACAATGGTCAAATAACACTGGTGCGATTGCAAGCAACAACGCTGTAACAATGAGAATTAATTTCGACGGGGTTGAAACCGGAAATTGTACAGGGTGGATACGAGGAAAGGAAAAGACAACAATTTATCCATCAAAGGTTGTTTTTTTTAGCATATCTGCTAAATGTTACTGAAATAAATGCTCGGCTTTTTATGAAGAAAGTAAGACCAGGCGATCGTCAGTCAAGAGCTCGTTTAGACACACCTCAACCACTCTTCTACAATCGTATGGCACATGTTCATCGATAGGGTCGAGAACTTCTATTTGTACCGATGATGTTCGCTTTGATGGACGGGTTCACTTTATTGAGTATTGCGCAACAGCTAGACGATGCGCTAAGTCTAGCAAAAAAGCTAATTTATTTGCAAAAAGTACGAAAAAGGTCTCCACCCAAAAGAAGGTTTTTTTTTAATTTCCATACAAAACAATGACTTCTCTGCATAGACTCCATTTAAACAGACAAAATGTTTTAAATTAATATTTTTTTCTTTTAGATTAAGAGTATTGTATTTTACTGTAAATAAACAAAAAAGGGTACAAAAAATTGTTTCCTTAATTTTATGCACTAATGGGTTAATTCCATTTCTCACATTAGACAAATAGATGTCAAATTTGTGTCTCATTGACCCGCAAATTAACAAAAAACAATCTCGGTTGTCAAATTTGACATGTTTGAGTGCGGAATACTTCAAACGTCAGCTATTGGCAGGAGTAATACAACTCAATTACCTAATCATGTCATTTAAGTCAATAAAGAAACGTCTAAATATCTATCACGTTTTTAAGATTCCGTAAACTCATTACTGGATAAAAAAAAGAACAGTAGTGACTGCGTAATATACTCGTAGAACAATTGCGCTCGTATATCAGCAAATGACGGCTAAATTTGACCATTCTCTGACAGCTATCTGAAGCCAAAGAAAATGCTCTAATTCTAATTGTGTCTTGCCACTGTATACAACTTACTATAAAATATTTCTTACCGCACTTTGTATGCTCGCAAATCACTGTACCCCGTCACATCACTATTTCGAAACACCAAAGACACACTGACTGGACTTTAGATTGCTTTAAAACCATCTTGTCGAAGTGAAGCGGATCGATGCTGTCCAGATTTAGTTCAGGATCACCTTTTCAAACACAAATTTCACATACAGACACTTATCTGAGTAGAAAAACCCTCAATACTCATACCTTTTGATTTCGTTTCGATGATCTTGTTGATAGTTTCTATTAAACATTGGCTATCGGCAGCCTTACAAGGCTCGAAATCATCAGCTGTTGGGAAGACAGTATTCATTTAAAATATCTTTTTGGTTATCCTTTTCAACTGGATAACTTACGTAACTTTCCATCGTTGGGTATGATTAAAATTGAAAGTATCAAAGCACAAGAGATGGTGGTTCTGCCAAACATGTTGAGAATATCGAATTTCAAACTTAGCCGTTGCACTTGTAAATGGAAATAAATGTGGAAAAATCGCTTTCGGGGTATTTATAGTAAGTCACTGCCAGGGTTAACAAGTTCCTAGAATTGCAACTGCAACTAGAACCAGAGTCTCTTCTCGTATATCAGAAATTGGTTTGATTATGTTGTCTAGGAAGATAGCTCAAATTAAAAGGTAATTAGTTCAAGTCATTGATGGATTTCGAGGGTCTCTGTAATGAACCGGAATTGTGAATGAGTAGATAAGTAGGGGATATTTGTTTCAATAACTGGAAATTAGAAGAAATTAGTGTAAACTGATGAGAAATTAAGTCAAAAGTTAATTGTTTAATGATATTTGTTATTATTTCCCAAATGACTGCGCAGTCCTAGATGCTGCCATATATGATCTAGTAAACTTCGTTTACTCCATATTGCCCTTAAGTAAATATGTTCAGTTTCTTTCTTATCGGGACGAGATGCACATCGGTGTCATTTACTATCTAACTTCCATGTTAAATGTTCCAGAAAGGCGCGTTTCTACCCTGGGTTTAAGTGCACTAACAGATTCGCCACAATGCTCAAGGATTCCTATACTGCTAATAGCGTAATAGTCCGGACTGGACCTGAGTCTCAGCTGTCCCCAGTTGCGCACACAAAGTTGCCTGGTGTCCTGTTCCGCTTGTGCGCGGCATCTAAGATGAGGTCGACTGATATCTCGTTGTCTTTCTGGTTAGATATCTCTTTTCGGTTCGGGGCGCCACAGTGTGACAATTCGCTCATTTAGCGGGATTAAATTAATAATGCTTAGTATTAAAGGTTTTTGTCAAAGGTTATTTACTTACTTTTATGAGCGTTATGTTGCGGTAAAATTTACCACAACAAGCTGGACTCTTTTTCCTTCAAAACTTCGCTTCACTCCTTCGAAACTTCCCGTTTTAACAGTTGTTCGTCCAAAATTCTGAAAGAGTGATGGGCAGCCATGGTCACATCAGCCATCGGTGCAACCTAAATAGGTACGACGGACGGTCAAAAACTCTAAGAAGAACCCCGCAGAGCAGGCGGACGGCCTGCTACAAGAGTGCAAGGAAAGCGCTATAGGTTTTGGCTGTTTTGCAAGGGTACAACACGAAATAGCCGACCCTTGTCCCAAATGTTGTTTTGTCTCCCCTAATGGGTAGTCTCAAGCCTTAAGTAGAGCTAAGGCATCCGCTCCATCCTTCCAGCTCCTAACCCCTTCACTTTTTTACCCGCCTTGTCAGTTGTGTCCGTTGTCGCTTTGGAGGAACGTATTTGTGGAAGGCACCTGTGGATTCTACAACCAGTAGGTCCACCCTGGAAAAACAGAGCCAGGCGGACGGCCTGGGACATTCTGAACATGTGGCGGGCGGTCACGTTATTTGGACTATACGCCTAGAACCAAATGGACCGTCTGGAACCCTCTGTGTAAATGAAAGAACTGCAAACTACACCAGTCACCTAGAGAAAGGCGGACGGTCTGCAACTCTCTGCAATACACACCACGTAACAAACCCACAAAAGCACAGGAGCAAACGAAACACAAGACAGAAAC
This sequence comes from Volucella bombylans, assembly GCA_949129095.1. Classification (NCBI taxonomy): domain Eukaryota; kingdom Metazoa; phylum Arthropoda; class Insecta; order Diptera; family Syrphidae; genus Volucella; species Volucella bombylans. The sequence goes on along the minus strand of OX422140.1, from coordinate 332,160,357 downwards.
CAACAATAACAAAATGTACAAAAAAACAAAAATAACCAGTGTTAAGAACGGGTTGCTATCTGATATTCCCTTTTTCTCCCCAAAAACTGCACGGAAGCCCACCGAGTCCACCTTTCATAAGGGAATTTAATTTGAGAAAAGCTTCCTTCTTCCTTGGTCATTTTTCAAAAGTTTTAACTAGAGACCTCTAGATCCTGCCTTGGTTCCCCTGTCTTAGTCCCAAATGCATACGAAATGAACATTTTTTGTCACTTCGGCTTAAGTCTGGGATCAATTTCGAAGAAAAGGTTATTTGTCGCAGTCGTTCGCAGATCTCCGCAGAGAAAAGACGTGTTTCGGCTTTTTTTAAACTAAAAAACAAACAGTGAATCAGTTTCCTCCTAAAGATAATTAGTTGAGAGCTACTTAGTTGACTCGGTAGCCGCTCTTCCCATAACGGGAGTTGGAAAAGGCAAAAGGCAAACAGGCGAATCATCTTCTCTCTCCTCCTACAGACCCATTGCACTTCCAAGGTCATTTGGGATCGACGACTCTCTTCTTCAATGGATTAGAAATTACCTTTCAATTCAAGTTGTCTTGGACGGTTTCAGGTCTGATATTCATAAAATAAGTGCTGGTGTGCCCCAGGACTCTGTTCTGTCTCCTACGCTATTTTTAATTTTCATGAATGCTCTCTTGTCTGCTACTTCTAATCCAATATATTCCTTTGCTGATGACAGTACTCTCTGCTTTTCATATTCGTTTCCAGACTCACAATGCTGTCTGCTGTGGTTAAAGCGAAATTTAAACACCCAGCCATTGTCCATGAATGGCATTTGCATCGCCGAAACCGAAAAATTTTCCATTCTCGGTATGTGTGCCAATGACAGCTTACGTTGGAATGACCACATATTCGATGTCGCCAAAAATGCTGCGAAATGTCTAGGTTTCCTCAAGCGATGTAAGAAATATTTCATCCCCTCTGATCTGGGCTCAATATTTAAGGCATTCATCCGACCAAAATTGGAGTACAATGCCCACATCTGGTCAGGTGCTCCTAAAACATCTCTGCACCTGCTAGATAGGATTCAAACCCGTGCGATAAAACTTATTGATGATATTAATACCAGTCAATCAATTGACACCCTCGAACACAGACGTAAGGTCTCCTGTCTCACTTTGTTTTATCGCTAGTTCCACCACCATTGCTCCACTGAAATCGCCAGTAGCATTCCGCCCATCCAAACTTTCAACCGTAACACCCGTCTCGCTATGAATGCTCATCAGTATACCCTCAAGCCCATTTTCGGACGTACTCTAAAATATCGTGATTCGTTCCTAAGCTGTACAACTCGCTTATGGAATGCCCTGCCGATCTCTGTATTTCATGGTCGTTATAACTTGCAAACATTTAAAAACAATGTACATCGGTACCTCGTCTACACGTCGTAGACAATGCATTTAATCTCAAGCAGTCAAAGTCAACAAACATCGAATACCACTACCAAAAAGTTACCGTGTATTTGAGTTCGGTTTTTTTTTTGGTAAGTTGGTAAATCTGTTGTGGACATACCCTCTAAATCTTAGCATCATAGCTTGACATTTGCAAAAGTTACGTAGCCAAGAGTACATCTGTGTGTGTTGGCGATTTTTTACAATTTTAGAAATGGATTTAAATATGCAATAACGAACTTGTATTCAATTTTGCGTAAAAAACGGATTTAATGATGCGCGAACGTTGAAAATGTTGGAAAAGTGTTTCGGCAACGATTCTCTAAAGAAAACGGTTGTTTACCAGTGGCACGAGCGGTTCAAATGTGGTCGTGAGTCAATCGAAGATGATGAACGTAGTGGCAGACCATCGACATCGAAAACCGACGAAAACATTGATGAAGTAAAAGAAATGTTGGCCAATAACAGCAAATTAACCATCAGTGAGATAGCGGAGAACTTGAACACTGCCTACGGATCCGTCCAAGACATTTTGGTTAATAATTTGGGTTTCCGTCCTGTAGCAGCAAAGTTGGTGCCAAAAGACCTCAATTTCATGCAAAAAAGAGACATGTTGACGTCGCAAGAGAGATGATTTGCGAGGCTGAATCCGATCCCACATTCATCAAAAGGATCATTACTGGAGACGAGACGTGAGTTTATGAGTACGACACGCAATCGAGACATCAGGCAAGTGAATGGCGTTCACCAAATGAGCTGAGACCAAAAAAAACACGTTGTTTTCGGTCAAAAAAGAAGGCAATGCTCACGGTTTTCGTGGATTGCATCATGAATTTCTTCCAGAAGGTCAGACAGTAAACAAAGAGTATTATTTGGGCGTTATGAGACGTTTGCGTGAAGCAATTCGGCGAAGGAGACCAGAATTGTGGGCAGAAAACTTGTGGATTTTGCACCATGATAGAGCACCGTCGCACAGTGTCATCATTATTCGTATTTTTTAGACGAAAAATGCAACAAATACAATCCAACAGCCACCAATTCACCAGATTTGGCTCCCTGTGACTTCTTTCTGTTCAATCGAGTTAAAAAACCACTACGGGGAACGCGTTTCAGCAGCCGAGAGGAAGTGTTGGAAAAATCGCAGGAATCACTGATGGACATACCGAAAACCGAATATAAAAAATGTTTCGAGGATTGGATCAAGCGCTGGCATAAGTGTGTCGCAGTCGATGGGGATCACTTTGAAAGGGACAGCATCGATACAGATGAATAAACTTGTATTTTAAATTTTCTGAATAAACTCCGGGAATCAAGGTGGTACTGTAGGATTATTCGATGTCGGTTTTTGATCAATTTTGATACAGCAATATTCACCCTTATTCCGCGTGGCGTTTGTAAGGAGACAGTTGGCCACGGAGGCATCCATGATGCAGGAGTAGTTGGCAGTGGCACGCTCGCGGTTGCTCGGCTCTAGCTCGTCGGATTGGGTTGGTTCTTGCCACTACCCCGTACATCGCAACTCAACTTACCGTTTTGTTTTCGTGCCGGGTTATAAAAAAAAGAGAAAACAAAGATAGCCTGGAGAAAGCTACGTTATTTTACGGACGGACTTAAAAGATAGGAGGAGAGAAAGATGATAGAAGAAAGAGGAAATGAAACAGCAAGATCACTTCTGTGTGCCATCACCACTGTGCAAGACTGGGACTTTCGCGCTTAAAACTAACTAATCCTACACTAACCTAAACCCTAACTACCGAAATTAATTTACGACTTATAACTAAACCTAATACTAACTTAACCCTACGTACCCTACACCGAATAATGTGTCCCAGTATCACACAGCGATGACAGCTCGTTACGACCTGAAATAAGCCAGGTGTTGTTGGCTGAGGATGGCCAACCCACCCTTATCGCACTTGGATGCGACCAATTGCTACCATTCTGGCCAGATCTGTGAATGGTAGCCCCTAAGGAAATTCCTCCCAGTCTCCACCTGAAAAAGAAACAATCAGCGGAAGTCAGTCACGTCATATTCGTTATGTCGTCTTCGTGTGTACGTCACGTCCGGTCACAGTCGCCCCATCGAAGGACGGTCGGTCCGCCCATCCACACACCAATTGCTTTAAGCCTACTCCATTATTATAATAAAAAGACTAATTCAACTCATTAGGGTTTATTAAAAAAAGATAAATTCACAAAAAAAACTTAATAACTAATACGACTTTTTTTTTTTTTTTTTGAATTCTATTAAAAAAAAACTTCTATAAGGCTACTGTTATTCTAGCCAAGGAACTTATGTACATACTTAGGACTTACCGCATTTCAGATCCCTCGTAGTTCTGGCGCCAGCACTTTGAAGAATCGCTTAAACTTCATAAAAGAAAAAAAAATATTTTTTTTTTTGTTTCCGCGCACAACCAAAAAAAAAAAAAAAAAAAATAAAATTCAAAAAAAACTTAAACTTACACCCTATCCTTACTCTACACATCAAATTCAAAAAAAAAACTCAATTCTAAGGTCCTACAATCTAACTTAATCTAAATTGGTTATTTGGTTATTGTACATACACATATAGATCTATCTACTACACTAATTCAATAATTTCAGAACTCTTTTTTTTTTTTTTTTTTTTTTTTTTACTTTACTCTGTGTTTTAATCTGAAGTATTTTCTTTTTCACTTTTTCTTTTCACTTTTAATTTCTTGTTTGTTCTTTTTTCTGTTGTTGTTGTGGTGGTTGTCCCGCGGAGCACCTCTTGCAGGCGATGTAGCTATGGGTATTTGTAAAAAAAATCACAGCACTGCTCACCCGTTGGGCTATTTGAGCCTCCCGGGGAGGATCACTTCAATGCGAGGGTGCACAAGGGGGATGGGGGAGGTTCCGGTCTAATGACCCCCTCCTTTTTTTTCTTTTTTTTTTTTGTAACGCCTTATCCTTATCCTTACGCGTTTTGCAGCTTTAACAAAAAACAAACACAAACTCCCGACCAATTTCAAGTTTTTTTTTTTTCTTTTGTTGTGAACCGTCGGCAAATTCCTTTTTTTTTTGTTCGGGGACACCCGGTGGATCTCACCAAAAGGAGTTATCGGATTGGCAAAACTGTCCGCGCCGCAGTCCGAATTTCGGTTTTTTGTTTTTTTTCGTACTTTTCGCGCTACGATTCGACTATTAAAAAAAACAACGAGCGGAACCCGAAAATAGCAACCTTCTTGCTTTCTCTCCAGACATCGACTGTCTCGATTTTTAACACCCAAAAGGGGGAAAAAAAAAATTCCACCCAACACGACCTTGTCGCTGTGTCCCCAGACACACCAAAACACAACAGCTGACCGCATCGAACGATGGTCAGCTGACTTTCCTCTCAATGTCATTGACCTTCTTCCTTACTCTTTTCTTGGACTTTATTCTTAAGTTCACATTTCTTTTCTTTTTCCTTTTGCCTATTTCTATTCCCTACTCTAATTTTTGCCTCTCAATTGTGGGTTCTTGTCTAAACTTATACTTAAATTTATTTTCACGCGATCTCTAGCTCCTTAGCTAGGTTTTCCACCTCCTCCTTCTGAATTTAAAGTAGTCAACTCTCTATACTACAAAAGGGACATATTCACCATAGTAACAAGACACAGGGAGAGAGTGAGCCTACGAAGAAAGTGGAATGAGGGAATTTGGAAATAGAGGGACGTTTAATAGAGTACGAGTTGGGAAAGAGAGATTAGTAGGATCAATTAATGGATTGGTAGGGGAAAAGGTCTGTTTTTTTGACAAGGGGTAAATTTACTGGACTTGGTACAGTGACGGAACACAAATCGAACATCACAATTAAACATATTTATTTGTTCTAAAAGGCTGACGCTACAGGCTCGAAAGCAGAGTGTGAGTGGTCGTGAACATTCTGAATTCGTAAAATAAACCAAGGCGGCCTTTTACAAGAATTGTTCAGACGAGCGTGCCTATTACTCTCATACGTGGTGCAAGGGCCCACTCCCTGAGATACTCCTTTTTATTTAAAGCATATAACTACAAAGATTGCAAACAATGCTTACAGAAAACCTCTCACATTTACCTATCTAACTTATACTAATATCACAGTTAAATTCCTAACCTAAAATAAATAAATAAATAAATAAGTAAAATAAAATATAATAAATAAGTTAATGTAAATGACTAGAAGAAAAGATAAATAAATAAATAAATTAATAGGTCTATATATAAATAAAAATATAAATAAATATAATATAACTAAGTAAAATAAATAAATAATTAAAATAAATAGATAAATAAAATAAATAAATAAATCAAATAAATAAATAAATAAAATACAAATGTGTATAAAAATAATAAATAAATAAATAAATAACAAAGAATCCAACAAAAACAGGTAGACTGCGTCAAGAATAAAGCCTCTGGAAATCTCGCTCCGTAATGACTTGTTGTCCCATCGGCGGTCTAGATAAAGTATTGAGAAGCCTGCAGCACTTGCAGACCTCGCAAGACTTGACGAGATTCTGGACATCAGGTACCATACCTGGCTAGAAGTACATCTGCCTCAGGCGAGCAAGAGTCTTGTGAATCCCGCCATGTCCAGCGGCCGGTGCAACATGTGCTGCCGCCACCAAGCTCTCACGCAATTCCTTCGGAATCCAGAGTTTCCAGGATAAGTCGTCTTGTACCGGGTCTCCTGTTCGTATGTCAGTTCGCTTATACACAAATCCGTCTGAGACGCATGTGTCGGGAAGACGGTCTTGGTTTTCTGTTATGATTTTCTTCAACTCCTCATATTCCTCTGACGAAAAATATGGGGAGTTGAGATCAACCTGCAGAATGTCGGATTGGGTACTGATCTCTTCCATGTGGGCGCGTGAGAGAGTATCGGGCACTACGTTTAGGGTACCCTTTCTATGCTCGATCTCGAAGTCGAAGCCCTGAAGTTTCAGGCTCCACCTGGCCAAGCGACCAGACAGATCCTTCTGTGTCATCAACCACTTCAGACTAGCGTGATCGGTTATAATAGTAAAGGGTAAGCCCTCAACATAGGCTCTAAACTTCTTCACTGACAAGACGGCCGCATAGCATTCAAGCTCTGTGACGCTATAATTCCGTTGCGCAGAATTTAGCTTCTGAGACATGAATGCTATCGGTCGTTCGTTTTTCTCTTCGTCCACCTGGAACAGCACACTACCCACTCCAGTCGTCGAAGCGTCGCACTGTATGTAGAAGCGTCTCTTAAAGTCCAGATTTGAGAGTATGGGTGCGGACACCAAAGTCGCCTTAAGCTTGTTGAACGCGTTCAGCGCGTCTTCCGTCAAAGTAAAAGATTGTCCTTTCTTAAGGCAGTCCGTCATAGGCGCGGATAGTCCGGAGAAGTTTGGAATAAACCGCCTATACCACCCTGTCATTCCTAGAAATCGACGAAGTTGCTTAGGAGTCTTCGGTACGGGAAATTTCTCTACCGCCGACACCTTGTCTGGGTCTGTCTTAAGACTGCCATCGCCAACTATGTATCCCAGATACTTTATTTCGCGATAGCAAAATTTACTTTTTTCAACGTTGATCGTCAATCCTGCTTCCCTCAAACACCTGGCCACCTCGGATAGTAGTTTGGCATGAGATTCAAAATCTGGAGAACAAACCAAGAGATCATCGAGGTAGACAAAGACATTCTCCTTCAACCGATGGGGAATGACTTTGTCCATTAGCTGACACATTCTCTGGGCAGCATTACACAGTCCAAACGGCATGACCGTGAACTGGTAAAGTGGCCGACCAGGGACTGTGAAAGCTGTCTTCTCCCTTGATTTGGCCTCCAGAGGAATCTGCCAAAATGCATCTTTCAAATCGATACCAGAGATATACCTGGTATCTTGAAGGCGGCTTAGTAAGCCGTCGATGTGAGGAAGAGGGTAGGCATACTTTTTGGTCACGGCGTTGACTTTTCGTGAATCTAGGCATAGACGATTCTTCCCCGGTTTTCTCACCAAGACTACCGGTGAACTCCAAGCACTACTGCTTTCTTCAATTACCCCTAGTTCAACCATTCGATCCAGCTCGTCATATAAGAGTTTTTGTATCGCTGGCGAAATGGGGTAATGTCGTTGTTTGATAGGAGCTTGGTGGTCGTCTACCTCAATCACATGCTCTAGAAGCTTCGTCTTGCCTAACCCCAGGATTGCGAACGACGGAAAAAGTTGTTTCACCCTCTCTAACTGCTCGGTTTGTGATTGGGTGAGCGCTTGGATTGGGGAATCGTTTCCGGTCGGCGATGGCAAGTCTAGTCCTGATATAATGTTAGGAGCGACCGCGAAGCTCTTCCAAAAGTCTACCCCTAAATATAATGATTGTTGTAAATTCGGGACCACGAATATTTCTAGGTCCCTCGTTTTGCCATGCCATGATACAGGGGAAGTAAACCGTCCAAGTATTCTCTGATGGTTGCCATCAGCTGTCCGTATATCGGTCGTCATGTTTGTCAGGGTAATGTTATGTCTCTTCAAAAAGTCAAACGCCCCTTTTCCCAAGCAGGTTATGGACGCAGCACTGTCTAGCAGACCGAGGACATCCTCTCCCGCGATATTCACTTGGGCGAACGGTCTGTTGTCATGTCGTGTTGTTATCACAGTTTCGAGTATTCTCTTTAGTCGTCGTCTTTTTATTGCACATTTTTCCCTTAGCCTATGTATTTTTTTATATTTTCTAGTATTCTCCACAGGCACTGTCACTTCTTCTCCGAAAATTCGCTTCCTCTCTTCGTTGTACTCCACTATTCGTTGGTGGAGAGTCTTCCGTTGAGGAGGATCGGGACACGTCTGTGCTCTAGGTGTCGTTGGGTCACGCTGCAGGATGCTTACTGGCTGGGTTTGTCGAGGTTCGCCGGGGTTGTGGTCGGTTTCGACGGATGACCCCCGGCATTCCCGCCGATCTGCAGGTTTCCCTGACACTTAGTACAGTGGAAATCAATGTTCCCTTGCCCACAACTGAAGCAAGTCAACATATGGAATCCGGAAGGACAAGCCTGTGGATTCGTTAAATTTATCGTCGGCTCAGTTTTGTAGACGTTCGTTCTTTCTTTTGTTGGTCGGTCAGGTTTAGTGTAGTTGTTGGGTCTACTTGTCCGTTGATTTTGTAGAGCCGCTACCTCGAAGTCGTCATTGTCTGAAAAATCTTGCGGAGGTTCGTGTAAAGTTGCTCGTCTATGAGTATGTAGTTCGTCGATCTCCGTCACGTGACGTTTGTATCGTTGGTCCCTAGTTGTTAAGTATTTCTCTGCTCTTCTACACTCATCGCGCAGGTCTTGTATACTCCGTATGGAGCACCCGAAGATGAGTGTAGCGACACGGTCCTTAATGTTGTGTCGCAGTATGTCTACCAGGTCCAGTTCGTGCGGTCGGTTGGTCATATGGATTGTCATCGACCGTATGTCGGCGTAAAAGTCGTCGAATGTCTCATGAGGCAACTGTTTCCTATCCATGATGGACCTAAGAATTTCGTGGTCCCGTCGTCCGTCTCTAAATTGTTTAGTCAGCTCAGCTTTAAGGTCATGGTAGCTGAGCTGTTCATCTCCCCCGATTTCTTCTAAATATTCCCAGTACCATCTTTCAGCCGGGCCTGAAACTAAGTGATGGAACTGGGCTAGCAACTGGTCAGAAGACACCCCATTCTTCCGCTTCAGAGTTTCAATTCGGAATATGAAACTCTCTACCGGCATCGTTTTGGACGTGCCGTCGAATTTGATCCCCCACTTATGGATGCTAGTGCTCATCCTTCGGGAATCGTCGCGGTAGCAGTCTCCTGGAATGTCCTGGGCCCTGTCCATCTCTGGCATTCGAGCATTTCGTCGTTCACTGTGGGTGTAAGTCCTGTTGTGGTATGGAGGCGATTCGGGTGCGTCTTGTCGATCCCTAGTATTGTTTAGGCGTCTGTTAGTCGTCGTCATGTTACCCTTGGAAGATGAGGCAACTGAAAGCTCGAGGCAGCTTATCTTTTCGCTCATGATGGCAATGCTCTTTTCGAACGTTGCCATCATGGCGGTCATCCTGTCGTCGAGCTTCGACATTACGTTGTCCTCTTCTCTTTCCATCTTCCTAGGGTAGGCGTTTTGTGGTCTGTATGTCCTTTGGCTGTCCTCTGGTTGTTTCTGTCTACGTACGTTGTGGTCTTCGTCTTCGTACATTGTTCTGCGCCTCCCTCCTGGTCGTCTCTCACTATGTTCGTCGTATGCTTCGTACTGTCCAGTGTAAGTTTCGTAGGCGTCTTGGCGTTTCATCGGTACTCGTTTGCTTGTCGATGCTCGTGTTTGTCGATGCTCGAAGTTCTCATCTTCCGAGGGATGAGAGCCAGATTCTTCTCCGGGAATTTCCGGAATCCCTGTCAACACAGGAACCGCCTTGTGGGTTGTTGGTTCTGCGGCTTCATTTGTGTTTTGACGATCTGGACTAAATCGCAGAAAGTCGTGCGAGATCGTCGTGAGGTCCAGGACATCCGCTCCAGGTTCGGCATTTGCTTTGGGCCGCGTGTGTCGGTGCTTACCCATCCTAAACACATCGTTCCTCCATGGAGATTGTGTTGCGACTCCTAGAAGGCTGCTATCTGAGCAGTCCCTTGGAGCTCTCCTCTCATCCTCAAAACCGAAACCTCCAGTAGCTACATCGCCTGAAGAAGTGTCCCTAGGGACTGCCCCTGTCTCTTTATTCATCGTAGATAACGACAACAAAAGCAATGATTTATTCTGGCTTACCTTTAACCTTTCTTCAACAAGTGGATCAGAGTATTTCTTAATAATTAATCTTTTATATAAAAAAAAAATTTATTACCCGAAACTCGCGAGAAAAAAAAAAAATTGAAATTCAATGTCTAACAAATATGCAAAAAAAATAAAAAAAAAGGAAAATCAGATTATCAAAAAAAATAAAGAAATGTATGTAGTTATGGTAATTCACAAAAAAAATAAAAAAATAAAAATCAAAAAGGTATCTAATAAAAATAAAAAAATAAAATAAGTGGCTAACTCAATAACACGAAAAGTAAAGAATTGATTTGTTGATTGCTGAATTTTATAAATCGCGTTGGTGTGTGGAATTTGGGAACCGATTTTCCAGTCACTTTCAATGGGTACTAAAGTCGGTCAATGTATAGTTCGTAATGTAACGTTGTGTCACGTATAGTGGAGACTGGTATTTCAGTATCGCAACGAGTGCTGAAGCATAACCCTTATCTTCCCTCCACACTGGGTATATGGCTGAACCACATCCCAGGCTGGCAGAGAATGTCCAGGTTATACTTCAACACGACTAGAAGTTCATGATCTCAAGCCCACGCCTCACGATAAGTCACCCTAAGGCTAACTGTATCGGACAGCAGTCAGCTTATCGACCTCTCACTTCTAGTCCGCTTTTGGATCCTTTACAGACTTCCGGTTACCTCACAAAGTCCCTTGGCTTCTCGCCTGGAGACTGGACAGCCGCCTTTGATCTGCTCAGAAACCAAAAGCATAATCAGAATGTGATCTTGGAGAAATAAAAGATATATAGGAAAGTAAAATGTTAGAAAAAGAAAAAAACTAGCGGACTAGCCGTAAACGTTGGGCGCCATTGTAAGGAGACAGTTGGCCACGGAGGCATCCATGATGCAGGAGTAGTTGGCAGTGGCACGCTCGCGGTTGCTCGGCTCTAGCTCGTCGGATTGGGTTGGTTCTTGCCACTACCCCGTACATCGCAACTCAACTTACCGTTTTGTTTTCGTGCCGGGTTATAAAAAAAAGAGAAAACAAAGATAGCCTGGAGAAAGCTACGTTATTTTACGGACGGACTTAAAAGATAGGAGGAGAGAAAGATGATAGAAGAAAGAGGAAATGAAACAGCAAGATCACTTCTGTGTGCCATCACCACTGTGCAAGACTGGGACTTTCGCGCTTAAAACTAACTAATCCTACACTAACCTAAACCCTAACTACCGAAATTAATTTACGACTTATAACTAAACCTAATACTAACTTAACCCTACGTACCCTACACCGAATAATGTGTCCCAGTATCACACAGCGATGACAGCTCGTTACGACCTGAAATAAGCCAGGTGTTGTTGGCTGAGGATGGCCAACCCACCCTTATCGCACTTGGATGCGACCAATTGCTACCATTCTGGCCAGATCTGTGAATGGTAGCCCCTAAGGAAATTCCTCCCAGTCTCCACCTGAAAAAGAAACAATCAGCGGAAGTCAGTCACGTCATATTCGTTATGTCGTCTTCGTGTGTACGTCACGTCCGGTCACAGTCGCCCCATCGAAGGACGGTCGGTCCGCCCATCCACACACCAATTGCTTTAAGCCTACTCCATTATTATAATAAAAAGACTAATTCAACTCATTAGGGTTTATTAAAAAAAGATAAATTCACAAAAAAAACTTAATAACTAATACGACCTTTTTTTTTTTTTTTTGAATTCTATTAAAAAAAAACTTCTATAAGGCTACTGTTATTCTAGCCAAGGAACTTATGTACATACTTAGGACTTACCGCATTTCAGATCCCTCGTAGTTCTGGCGCCAGCACTTTGAAGAATCGCTTAAACTTCATAAAAGAACAAAAAATATTTTTTTTTTTGTTTCCGCGCACAACCAAAAAAAAAAAAAAAAAATAAAATTCAAAAAAAACTTAAACTTACACCCTATCCTTACTCTACACATCAAATTCAAAAAAAAACTCAATTCTAAGGTCCTACAATCTAACTTAATCTAAATTGGTTATTTGGTTATTGTACATACACATATAGATCTATCTACTACACTAATTCAATAATTTCAGAACTCTTTTTTTTTTTTTTTTTTTTTTTTTTTACTTTACTCTGTGTTTTAATCTGAAGTATTTTCTTTTTCACTTTTTCTTTTCACTTTTAATTTCTTGTTTGTTCTTTTTTCTGTTGTTGTTGTGGTGGTTGTCCCGCGGAGCACCTCTTGCAGGCGATGTAGCTATGGGTATTTGTAAAAAAAATCACAGCACTGCTCACCCGTTGGGCTATTTGAGCCTCCCGGGGAGGATCACTTCAATGCGAGGGTGCACAAGGGGGATGGGGGAGGTTCCGGTCTAATGACCCCCTCCTTTTTTTTCTTTTTTTTTTTTGTAACGCCTTATCCTTATCCTTACGCGTTTTGCAGCTTTAACAAAAAACAAACACAAACTCCCGACCAATTTCAAGTTTTTTTTTTTTCTTTTGTTGTGAACCGTCGGCAAATTCCTTTTTTTTTTGTTCGGGGACACCCGGTGGATCTCACCAAAAGGAGTTATCGGATTGGCAAAACTGTCCGCGCCGCAGTCCGAATTTCGGTTTTTTTTTTTTTTTTCGTACTTTTCGCGCTACGATTCGACTATTAAAAAAAACAACGAGCGGAACCCGAAAATAGCAACCTTCTTGCTTTCTCTCCAGACATCGACTGTCTCGATTTTTAACACCCAAAAGGGGGAAAAAAAAAATTCCACCCAACACGACCTTGTCGCTGTGTCCCCAGACACACCAAAACACAACAGCTGACCGCATCGAACGATGGTCAGCTGACTTTCCTCTCAATGTCATTGACCTTCTTCCTTACTCTTTTCTTGGACTTTATTCTTAAGTTCACATTTCTTTTCTTTTTCCTTTTGCCTATTTCTATTCCCTACTCTAATTTTTGCCTCTCAATTGTGGGTTCTTGTCTAAACTTATACTTAAATTTATTTTCACGCGATCTCTAGCTCCTTAGCTAGGTTTTCCACCTCCTCCTTCTGAATTTAAAGTAGTCAACTCTCTATACTACAAAAGGGACATATTCACCATAGTAACAAGACACAGGGAGAGAGTGAGCCTACGAAGAAAGTGGAATGAGGGAATTTGGAAATAGAGGGACGTTTAATAGAGTACGAGTTGGGAAAGAGAGATTAGTAGGATCAATTAATGGATTGGTAGGGGAAAAGGTCTGTTTTTTTGACAAGGGGTAAATTTACTGGACTTGGTACAGTGACGGAACACAAATCGAACATCACAATTAAACATATTTATTTGTTCTAAAAGGCTGACGCTACACGTTTTAAAGACGTTTTAAAAACGTTTCGTTAGTAAAACGCCACACTGCAATTATGTGTGACGTTTTTACACCGTTAAACGCCATTTGTCGTTGAATGGTTTGTGGAACCCTTTGTTTGACGACTGAAGGAGTCTGAACAATTTGACTGTTATTTTGTGAGGCGTTGATCGCCATAAAACGACAGAAAAAACGATGGTATCTGTCGATCATAAAATAGTGAACGCCTGAGTGAGAACATCAACTGAATATGTAAGTTTTCTTAATTTTTTAACTTATTCGTCAATATAAATTAATTTATTTTGTTTTGTAGGGTCAAAATAACAGATCAAAAGCAATTTAAAGCCTTGGTGGACCTAATGGAAGTCAATAAACCTTTAGCTCATGGATTTAAAAGTGGATGTGTAAACGTTGATGTTAAAGCCGAATGGGACAACATAGCCAGAACACTTAACATCCTAGGATCACCGACAAGAGACGGGGAAAAAAATGCAGAAAGTATGTCCTTAATTTGTTGCTTGGAAATTTTTCTATTACTAAGTGCATATTCGTATTCACAGGTCTGATCTGATATAATTGTTAAATTAAAAAAGAAGATTTTATATAACAAAAAGCAGTGTAAAGCCACTGGAGGAGGTAAATTCAGACAAAAATATTTGTCAGATTTGTAACAAATGATTTCGAATCTTCTCTGTAATGAGAAAATAATCAATCCGAAGGGAAAAACTTTGGCTTTCGCTAAGAATCGTTCCATTTCACAGCCGTCTAGCTGAGCGCAGAAAAAATAAGCCGTCAGAAAATACCAAAGTCCTCAGATAAGAACAGGATGTTAGAATTGCTACAGACGCAGACGCAAGTACAGGAGAACTTGTACAAAGGAGTGAAAGAGTCCCTAAACCGCTGTTTAGTTGAAATACTCTTTGAACAACTCATACTGAATTACGTACTAAATAGACCTACTAGTTAACAGAGGTCGCTCAACTCATCCTATACTTTTTCTCTAATGTTCCTATTCCCACTTCCTTATTATCTAACTTGCACTCATTCGTTCACTTCTTTTGCGACTCTCCTAGAGGTAAGACCACAAATAAATTTATCTAAAACGATTCATAAGCATTTGTCTTTTATTCCCCATAATTTCATAATATAATCTCCCAATTGTGTCCAACAATTGTGCGGGAACCCCAGAGTACCCGAAGAGCGCTTGCCTCCCTCAACATTATTGGTCCATAGCTCGCCGGATAATCAAAACAAGAAAACCAGATTTCAACAAATTATCGCGCTATCAAAAGCTAACAAACAGCAGCAATTGACGTGCAGCAAAACTCCACATGTTTTTCAAGAAAGCTGATGAAGGAAAATACACTACACATCAACTTGGATTAAACAGGTGCGTGGAATATTTTTGATATTAGTGCCCAATATAAATACTATATACCTACCGCGATTGATCATTAATTAATAACACAGTGACCAGTGACTAATTTCATATATGAATTTCAATGTGTATACATATATATACATACAACATACACTTGATTAGACCGCAAAACACGTGTATATTTAAGTAACACAATTCATTGGCCAAGTAAGCACCGTTAAGTAAACTTTTTTTCTACACTCGAAAATTGATAGTGATCAAAATTTTCTGCTTGTAAACCACGTATTTTCGAATTCAGTTTTCCTCTCATAAAAGCCTTGCTTTTAATATGAATGTGTTAGATTCTTATATTTTTTCCACCGATCAGTTAGTCGAATTTTATGATTCTTTCAAAAAGAAGCCTATCGTAGATTTGTCTATTCCATATTTGGAAGCGCTAAAGGTCGAATTAAAAGATCTATGAAAGGAAGTGAAAAATAACTATGCACTGTGTATTCGTTCCGATGATGCTACTGAGCATTCAAAAGAAGAGTTTCTGGAAGTCGTAAAATCTAAATACCATTCTTCATCCGAAACCTACATAGTTTGTCTTGGTGAAATAATAAATTCGATGCAAAAGTTGGCAATGATTGACAAAAGGCCAGTCAGTTCACCCACAACCCTTCCTGCTGATACCAGTTCATCGCATTGTATTAAGTTACCACCTTGTGATACGGAAGTTTTTCATGGCAGCTACTTAGAATGGCCGGCCTTCAGAGACATGTTTACTGCCGTCTACATAAAGCACGATAAATTGAGTTCAGTGCAAAAACTTTTTCATCTTCGTGCCAAGGCCAAAGATGACGCATATAACATTGTCCGCAAGTTTCCACTTACCGATAAAAATTTCATATTAGCGTGGAATGCTCTGAAGGAACATTACGAAAATAAAAGAAACTTGGTCAATAACCAAATGAAAATCCTTTTCAATCTGCCCCATATTCCAGCTGAATCAGGAAAAGCGATTAAAAAGCTTCAAAGCGATATTGATGATTGCTTAGTTGCGCTCCAAATCCACGATATAGATACCTCCTCCTGGGATTCTATTATCACCTATTTATGCTCAAATCGTCTTCCTGAAACAACGTTGTCACTTTGGGAGCAATCATTGTCAAAGCCCACAGAGATAGCATCGTGGGATGAGATGAGCATTTTTCTCTCAAATCGGTATCGTGTGCTTGAATCAGTTTCTGACATTAAGTTCTCCAATAAATCAAAGCCAACAGCCCCTAAATTAGAACAAACCCAAGTTGTACATTCAAAATATATTCGAAACCATCACACAAAAGTTATTAACAGCTGCAAAGTTTGTAAAGGGCAGCACCCTCTACGTCTTTGATCTGAATTTTTAAATATGCAGATCGCTGACAGGATTTCAACCGTCAAAAGGTATAATTATTGTTCTAATTGCCTTGCCGTAACTCAAACTAACAACAACTGCAAGAGTCTTAACACTTGTTATAAGTGCAAAAGTAGACATCACACTTTGTTGCACCGTAGTTCGCATCCGCTTTCAGTTCCAGTTGCAACCACAAGTAATCAAGATACGCCGCCTCACCATATACAGTCCACTCACAATTCAAATCATCTTGCGCTCTTCAGCTCCGAATATCGACAAGTTCTATTAGGTACTGCTTGGGTAACAATACGTCACAACGGTAACTATTTTAATCTCAGAGCCCTCATAGACCCTGGATCTGAAGTCTCTTTCATTTCTGAAAACATCCAGAAGGCCCTTAATTTATCTACAAGACCTGTACATGCACAAATATCAAGTATGAGCTCTACCGTCACAGCTTCTTCTTCAAAACTGTGCTCTTTCGAATTATATTCAAATCACACTAAAGATTTTAATCTTTATGTTCAAGCTTTAGTTCTTAAAAAACTAACAGGTGAACTTCCTTCATGTTCACTTAATATTGGTGATAAACTTAAGCTAGATTTTCCGCTAGCGGATCCTCATTTTGATCAACGCTCGAAAATAAATATGCTAATTGAAGCTGATCTGTATCCGTCTATTACTTTAGATGGAGTAAAAACTAAAATATTCGATACCCTAATGGCGCATAATACAGTTTTTGGCTGGATAATCCTAGGCCCTATTTCTGCTAGCAATTACTATAATTGCACTTCATATTCGACATTTATTTCTCAATATCATGACATCCCACTTAATAAACAAATTGAAAAATTTTGGAAATTAGAAGAATTACCACAAGTTCAGATGCTTTCTTCGGATGACCAATTTTGTGAAGACTTATACTCAGAAACTACTACTCGTGATATTTCGGGTAGATATGTTGTTCACCTCCCATTCAAAAAGAATTTTCCCGCCGAAATCGAACTAGGTACGTCCAGAGATTTGGCTTTTAAACAATTTCTTGGAATTGAACGGCGTCTTAAATCAAAACCTGAAAGCAAACACTCGTACTTTTCTGTTCTCATCCTGGCCTAGTTTTACAGTCTGATATAACTCTTCTTCTTTTAAACTGGCGTTTTTTCAAATATGTTTACAATAGTGACATCTAAAAGATGTTTAGACAAATCCGAGTACATCCAGATCATCAAGCTTTCCAACGTATTTTGTTTCGGGAAGAACCCAGTGATATTATTTCGGATTACCAACTCAAGACAGTTACATTTGGTGTCACTTGTGCCCCCTATTTGGCCATTCGCACATTGCGACAACTAGCCGATGACATACAGCTCACTCATCCACTTGCATCGACAATTTTAAAACGCGATTTTTATGTTGACGATGTTTTGTCAGGTGCGCACGATGTTCAATCTGCGCAAACTGCACAAAGGGAACTAATATCCGCGTTAGCTTCTGCAGGATTTATTCTTAGAAAATGGACTGCCAATACACCAGAACTATTAACTTGCATACCCAAAGAACATCTACTCAACGAAGATTCGTTGAAAATAGATCAAAATTGTTCAGCGAAAACACTCGGTCTTTGCTGGAAGACAAAATCAGACACATTTCAATTTTCAATGCTTTCAGAAACATTATCCTTTTCTATGACAAAGCGTTGTGTGCTTTCAATAATCGCAAGGTTGTATGACCCGGCTGGATGGCTTGCTCCTATCGTTATTGCAGCCAAAATCATTATGCAACAAATATGGAAAGATGGCACTGGATGGGACGAAACTCTTCAGCCCTCTACACAAAAGATGTGGAAAATATTTCTGGCTAATTTTTCGACTATAAAGGACATTAATATACCCCGATGGATTGAATATGTTCCATGGGCTCCTATTCAAATCCATGGGTTCTGTGACTCCTCTGAAAAGGCCTATGCCGCTGCTCTAAATATAAGAGTTCAACACAGCAGTTCACGTTTTTCTTCCCATTTACTATGGGCAAAAGGTAAGGTTGCACTTGTACGTTCAACTCCATTGCCTCGTTTAGAATTGCTGGGAGCCGTTTTACTATCAAATATGGTCCGAATAGCTCAGCAAAAACTTCATTCTGTTGAAAACCATGAACTTTTCTTATGGTCAGACTCCACTATCGTGTTATCATGGCTCAAAAAACCAGCGTGTACTTGGAAAACTTTTGTTACCAACAGAGTTTCCGAAATTATAACCAATGTTAAAGCTGTACCCTGGCGTCATGTATCGACCTTAGATAATCCTGCTGATTTGGCAACGCGCGGTCTAACACCTAAGGACTTGATTGGCAACAGCTTGTGGTGGTCAGGTCCGCATTGGTTGCAAACTCCTCAAAATGATTGGCCGTCTTCGATCCCCATACCTCCTGATGAAATCCTTTTAGATCCGAAACCCCTTAAGTCCTACAGTACTGTCGTGAATGATGAATTCGAAGTGATTTTGCGACGTTTCTCTTCTTGGCACAAAGCTGTGCGAGTAATAAGCTATGTTTTTCGGTTTTATAAAGCAGCAAAATATCGCGTAAAATATCACAGAACACATTTCCTTACACATGATGAAATCCTCCATTCTAAACTAAGACTCATTTTACTATCTCAAAAAATGCATTTTAATTTCGAATATGAAGCCTTACTGCATGGCAAGCCACTGAAGACTAGAAGTAGTCTATTAACCCTCAACCCTTTTTTAGACACCGAAAACATTCTTCGAGCAAACTGCCGATTAACTTCCTCTATCCTCACTTACAATGAGAGTCGTCCAATTTTGCTTCCATATAAGTCTTATCTCTCTCATCTGTACATCTCTTATGTACATCTCCTTTCTATACATGGCGAGATCCAAATCATGGTTCGAATCATTCGTTCCGAGTTTTGGATACCTCGGCTGAAAAATCTAGTAAGGAAGAGTATTCGTCAGTGCAAAGTTTGCGTCATATACAAAAGGAAAATGAGACTCCAACTCATGGGTTTGCTTCCACCTGAAAGAACGACATTTACTTTACCTTTTACCAATGTTGGTTTAGATTTCGCCGGACCATTTCCCATCAAAATCTATTACGGAAGAACCTGTCGGTTGGAAAAAGGTTACGTTTGTGTATTCGTTTGCCTCTCATCTAGAAGCTGTAAGCACTCTAACAACCACAGCTTTTCTAGCTTCTTTTTCGCGATTCGTAGCGCGTCGAGGCTTGCCTGCTCAAATATTTTCCGACCACGGTACAAATTTCGTTGGCGCTTCTAAATGTCTGTTGCAAGATTTACAAAAGGCTCTAAAAACATTTTCTCTTGCATATTGTAATTTTTCTCAAATCAAATGGAACTTCATCCCTCCAGGGACCCCCCATATGGGTGGTCTATGGGAAGCAGGAGTTAAAAGCTTTAAGACACACTTCCGTAAGGTTGCTGGTAATATGAAATTTACGTTTGAATAATTTACTACACTTCTAGCTCGTATCGAGGGGTGCCTTAATTCAAGGCCAATTTCCCCAATGTCAGGAAATGCATTAGATCTAATACCTTTAACTCCTGGACATTTTTTGAGAGGTGGTCCCTTACTTAGTTTGCCTGTACCTTCATTCGACCGTTGGGAAAAACTCAAAATTCTCCATCATCAGTTTAGTCTTAGATGGAAGGAAGAATATTTAAAGGAATTACATAAACGCTACAAGTGGAAGTACCCCCAAAAAAATATTCAAGTAGGAGATCTCGTTGTCGTTCGGGGAGAACAACTCCCTCCAAACGAATGGCTATTAGGAAGGGTAGTTAAAACTGACTTTGGTCCTGATAAAAGAGTAAGAGTGGTAGACTTGAAAACACGGAAGGGTATTATTACTCGCCCTGTTGTAAAGCTTTGTGTGCTTCCTTGCCAATGAATTTATTATAAAACGCGGTTACTACAGTCACTTTACTTCTTTAATTGAAACGTTGGCACTAGTATGGAAAATATTGCAGGCACTTATCCAACAACAACTTCAAAAATTAAAACTTACGTATTGCTACAATTTGCATAGTAAATAAGTTAACAAATATTGTATTATGAATTTTTCGTTCTATAAAATTATTGATTATAATCGTAGGAGCGAGTGGAGTCCCTCCGTTAACAAAAGATTCCCCCTTAGATGTAAGGTATTAGTTGTAAGTTATCCCTTGTAAAGAGTCGTTCAAGAAGCTTAGACATATATTTTGCCGGAAATGCTGCAAGGCGGCCGGTAATGTTTAGTTGAAATACTCTTTGAACAACTCATACTGAATTACGTACTAAATAGACCTACTAGTTAACAGAGGTCGCTCAACTCATCCTATACTTTTTCTCTAATGTTCCTATTCCCACTTCCTTATTATCTAACTTGCACTCATTCGTTCACTTCTTTTGCTACTCTCCTAGAGGTAAGACCACAAATAAAGTTATCTAAAACGATTCATAAGCATTTGTCTTTTATTCCCCATAATTTCATAATATAATCTCCCAATTGTGTCCAACAATTGTGCGAGAACCCCAGAGTACCAGAAGAGCGCTTGCCCCCCTCAACAACCGCATTGAAAACTATTTAAAAGAAAGTAGCAGGTACAAAAGAAAGCGGTTCTATTTTTAAGAAGAAAGACTCAAATTGTACAAGGTGCAACTACTCGTAGAACATGAAGAAACAAAAAGAATCGAAGACAATATAATTAAAATTATGGACTTGGAGATAAGGAAAAGGCAACTGGATATCGAAGAGCGGAGAAGACTTGTTGCGGAATCCAAGGAATACACACCTTAATATGAAATTACTTGGTTTTTTTTTCTGAT
This sequence comes from Volucella bombylans, assembly GCA_949129095.1. Classification (NCBI taxonomy): domain Eukaryota; kingdom Metazoa; phylum Arthropoda; class Insecta; order Diptera; family Syrphidae; genus Volucella; species Volucella bombylans. The sequence continues at coordinate 332,139,277 of OX422140.1, read as the reverse complement.
TACTTTATATTTTTTAATTTATGTTCTATTTTACTTTTTAAGTTTTCTATATACGTATAAATAACAGAACGGAATTATGTATGTTATAATAATTTTTTTAAATAACGTTAAGCAATTGATATCTTATATTTGCAGCTACTTGGTCATCGTTGGTGCTTGGGCTTATATCAATTACATTTGAATTTGAATCGTTTGAAGAATCTACAGCATTCGCATCTTCTTCTAAGTCTAATCTATAATGCAGACATATGTTGTGTAAAGCTGCACTAATGTTAACAATCTGTGTTGATTTCTCAGGTTGCAAACATTTTAAACTTGAAAATTAGGCACGATATATCGGTTTTGAAGTGAAATTTATCTTGCCACTTACTTTGCATCCGGCAAATCTAATGGATTAGATTTTCTTCTTATATTTCTTCGTATGAGAATAAGTTCTTGTTTCCGCACTCTCGTCTTCATCGCTACTTCAAAATAATGCAATACTATTCATATTTATTTATTCAACTTATATTTTTGAAAACTTTGTTTTGATTAATTTGAAATTTATCTGGAGGTAAATCAGCTCTTGCAATGACAGTGGACGTTTTGTGGCGTTCAGTTTCTGGAATAACTCTTTAAAAACGAAACGCTTTAAAAAACGACAATCGGCGTTTTAGTAAAACGCCAAGCGGAATAAGGGTGATTACCTTCTATAGGTAAGTGTATGACGATGTTGCATTCTGTGTTTTTTTGTTTTGCATGAGTTTGTCTATCTGAGACTCGAGAAGTTTATTTCATTTTTCCAGTTGGTAAACTTTAACAGAAATCAACAACTATATAATAATCCTTCTCAAGATTTACTCGTAAGATCTCGGCTCCGAAGCTCGGTTTGTCATGTGGATCAAATCTTATTTGAAAAAGTATGAATATAATATTGTTTTTGCAATAGATCATCTGTTCCAGATTCCATTGTAGTTACATCTGGTGTACCTCAAGGAAGTTACCTCTGTCCTCTGATATTTATATTAGCTATCAATGAAGCAGATTTCATTATCAAACAATCCCACATTTCCACCTATAAAGATGATATTGAAATCTATAAGCACACCTCAACACCCTCTGAGCGTCAAGCACTACAAGATGATCTGAATAGCTTTTTAACCTGTCAAACAATAACTTATTCGCGTAAACGTGTGCCACGACCTCCAAGTTCCTACTTCGTTGACAATGAGTTAATACCCTCTATCACCTTACTACGCCCTTTAGGTGTTATATGCGATAAAGAACTTAATTTCCGGTCGGTTATACTTAAAGGTACACTTTATTTGAATTAAAAATATATAATTAAAGGCGAACAATTGTATTTTGCTTTTTATTCCCGAGAAGCGTGGTGCAACACCGATGTTAAACGAGAAGTGAATGCAAAAACTAGCAGCAAGAGAGATGTCAAAAAATATTCTGTTTGTTTATGTGAACGTAAATTATCATGTATATCTGTTTGACTTATGTGTTAAGGTTTAACATCCCGGCCGCCTTGAAGTGTACTTGTCACTTCAATCTTGGAGTGGTAATGGACAAAGTTTGGCTACCGCTCGCTTGAATACGCCTTGTTGAGTCTTGACATCTGCAACTCTATGGACACCATCCCGGCCTGGATATGTTCGAAGCACTCGGCCCAGTGCCCATTTGTATGGTGGGAGATGATCATCTTGAATGACAACAAGATTGTTCGGGTTCAAATTAGTACTCGTATGTTTGTTTACCCATTTGTAGCGCTGTTGTAGCAGATGAAGGTAGTCGGTTGACCACCGTTTCCAGAACACTTGTTGAAGCTGCTGGAGACGACGAAATCTTGAAAGTCTATTTATTGGCACATCCGAAATATCTGATTCAGGAAACACAGTTAATGGGCAACCGATCAAAAAGTGCCCTGGAGAGAGCGCTTCCATATCGCAACGATCAGAGGACAATGGTGTGATGGGTCTTGAGTTTAATACTGCTTCTATTTGTGTAGTCAAGGTGCACAACTCTTCGAACGTCGGAAGAACGTTTGCTGTTACTCGTAGAAGGTGGTATTTTGCCGTTTTGGCAGCAGCCTTCCAAAGGCCGCCAAAATGCGATGATCTTGGTGGAGTATGGCACTCAATCCGGCTCTGCTGACAAAACTGATGAATTTTCTCTTGATGTGATTCGGCTTGAAATAGTTGATGTAGCTCCGCTAGCTCGTTCTTTGCGCCTACAAAACTAGTCGCGTTATCACAAAAGATAGTCTTGCATATTTCTCTCCTTGCTATGAACCTGCGAAGTGCAGCAATAAAGGCTTCCGTGGATACATCACTAGCCACTTCGATATGAATTGCCTTTATTGTAAAGCAGATCAAAATGCAGAGGTATGCCTTGATTGGTGCTCTGCCACGAATTCTCGAACTGATTCGAACAGGTCCGCAAAAACCAATTCCGGTTGTTAAAAAAGGTCGGCCGGGCTGGACATGTTCTGGTGGTAGACTTCCCATAAATGGCTGTTTCATTGTCGGCTTCGTGCGAAAACACCTTACGCAGTGATGTACAATATTGCGGCACAAACTCTTTCCGTTTATAAGCCAATAGCGCTGTCGAAGTATAGCCAATAATGATTAGGGCCCAACATGTAAATTCATGAAATGAAAGAAAGTAATTAGTAATTTAGTAATGACATGCTTGGGAAGAATTATTTGATGTTTAGAATTATAATTCAAGACGGAGTTTTGGAGGCGTCTCCCAACTCGTATAAGTCCATTACGGTCCAGAAAGGGGCTGAGGCTCTTAGCAGTAGCCGATAGTCCAAATAAAGGTATTGGCGTTGAATGTTACGTAGAATTCCGTTATGTGCTGCTTCGAGCTCAGGTAATGTAAGGCGTCCTAGATTTCGTGTAGATTCCTTATTGGCATTAGCTGCAAATCTAAGACAATAAGCCACAACTCTCTGAAGGCGCTGCCATGAACCTCGACAAAGGATAGTTGCAAATAATTCTTGATATTTTGTAGAGAGAAGTACTGATTTAATTCGTCGTTGCTCAGGAATATTAATGATGTCTACGGAACATTGAAGTGGTATCCATGTAGATGATGAATGTTGCAGGAATTTCGGTCCCTCGAGCCACAAAGGAGACTCCAAGAACACATCCGGGTGGGATCCACGAGATATAATATCTGCGGGGTTGTTCTTAGTATTGACATATCGCCATTCGTCCACTGTCGATAGCTCTTGAATTCTTGCCACACGATTCGCCACAAACGTTTGCCAAGTGTAAGATGGGCGTGCAATCCATGCTAACACGATTTTGGAATCGGTGTAATAAAGACGTTGTTGTACCTTGACCGGTAAGCTGGCTTGGACTCGATCGACTAACTCTGTCATCAGCAACGCAGCACACAATTCCAACCTGGGCAGTGTTACGGACTTCGATGGAGCTACCCTGGACTTGGAACAAATCAGTCTTACTCTAATGTTACCTTCCTCATCTTCGGAGCGCAAATAGCAACATGCTCCATAAGCTGATTCGCTGCTATCCGAGAAAACATGAATCTGAATAGTAATAGGATGCAGGTCACTTAGTAAATGTCGGGGAATATTAAATGATTGAAGCAGGTGCAACTGTTGAGTGAACTGAATCCATTTTTCTTGGTAAGATTTTGGGGGCTCATGGTCCCTAGTTTGGTTCAGTTTCCATAGTTCCTGCAGAAATATTTTTCCTAGGACTGTTACCGGTCCGATTAGACCCAACGGATTTTTCTTAGGTCTGACAAGACACTGCGTTTCGTGATAACGTTACGCTGATAAACGTCAAGATGAAAAATGAAGGCATCAGGTGTAGGCTCCCAAGCTAAACCGAGCGTTTTCACTACGTCATTTTGTCCAATTTTGAGCAGTGGTTCCCTATACTCCTCAGGAACAGCACTTAAAAGTGCTTGATGATTAGCACAGAACTTCCGTAATTCAAACCCACCTTTCTCCAACATTTTTATGATGTGTGCTTGAAGAGACCTAGCATCGTCTAAAGTATGAGCTCCAGTCATTATATCGTCGATGTATGCTTCCTTTAGCACAGATCTTGACGCAGCTGGAAAATTGGTTGCTTCGTCCATGGCGAGTTGATTTAGGCAACGTGTCGCTAAATAAGGCGATGATGTTATGCCGTAAGTTACAGTGTTCAATTCGAAATATTCTATAGGATCGGTCGAATTTTTCGCCACACTATCATCTGATATTACCTGTCCGCGGGATCCAATTCGATTTGCCTTATATCAAACCCAATGATAGCAACGAAATCTTGTTAGGACTGCGAATAAATCTAACTGCACTGTAGGCCCTGTCATCAAAATTTCGTTTAGGAAAATATTCTTTGTCGTCTTTGCTGAGGCGTCAAAAACAACACGTACCTTGGTAGATGAGCTATCGTGTTTGGTGACGCAATGATTGGGTAGGAAATAATTCTCCTGTGGTATACCTTTAACCCTTCTCATGTGACCAAGAGATTCGTACTCGCGTAGAAACTGAACATAGTGTTTTTGGAGCTATGGTTGACCTTTAAATTTCCTTTCAAGCGAATAGAGGCGTTGAATTGCAGCATCAAGCGAATTTCCCAATAGCGAGGGGGATGTCGAAAGGGTAAACGAACCGCAAAGCGATCGCTTTGCGATCTTCGAAATGTTGATCGAAAATGTGACTCACAAGGACCTTCCTCCTAAGAAACTATGTTGTTAGGAGTTTTATGGCCTACAAGCTCCCAAAATTGCCGTATAATTCTTTCTAAAGAAGATAAAGAAGGCGTGGTTAGCTGACAGGAGTATGTGATCTTGACTACTTGACTAGGAGTTACTAAGCCTCCAACAATATGTCCGAACTGGGTGTTCTGGAGTACTGCATTTTGATCAGTTATTTTTATTTGGTGTTGAATGAATATGTCGTAGAAAATTTCGGCTCCAATCAGAACATCGATGGTAGAAGGTATACTGAAGTTTGGATCTGCCAATTTGACATCCGAAGGTATGTTCCAATTGGATGTGCTAAAGTCAAAGTTAGGCAGAGCTAAGTTCCGCTGAATAAGCTGTCACCCGTGACTGAATACGTGTACTTAAGGAATGACGAGCTGATGTTAATGTTTGTTCTACTCCGCATATGGGTGTTACTGACTTACAACGTTGAAGGCCTAAATGAAGAGCAAAGTTTTCCGTCATGGGATTGACTTGGGATCCTGGATCTAATATTGCCCTTGCAACGTAAACATGGCCATGTCTTCCAAGCACATTAACAAGAGCTGTGGCAAGGAGAGATTGTTTCAAATTAAGATTCGATCTCATTGTGACTAAGCTAGCTAAAGTCGGGGGTGAGGCATTAGTATTTAAAGAGATTGACGATTGATCTGAGAACGAACATTGATTTGGCTTCTCACTGGCTTGGCTAACACCTAATGTCGATGAGCCTTCATGAAGGAGTGTATGGTGGTTACTGCGGCATATTCTACACGTCTCAGATTCACAATCCTTATAGCCATGCCCTCGTTTGAAGCAGTTCTTACATAGATTCCCCTTCTGCATGATAACAAAATGCTACTTCGGCGTTAGCATGAGCAATTTTTTACATCTATATATAGTATGATTTATTTTAGCACAATGCGCACATACCTTTTGCGTTGTCACAAACGATGCTCTCGGCATAGGTGGGCGGCTTACCTTGTTGACCTTGAGATTGGACGCAGGAAGGATGGATATTTGTGATTGCTGTTGTGTTGGCTTACGTTCCAATTGCTGGCAACGTTTATCCAGAAACTTGAATAATTCCTTAAGAGTTGGAAGTCTATCTGCAGAACGCTCGTCGATCCACCTATCATTACTGATGTTGTCTAATTTTGACAAAATGATACATGTGAGTAGATCATCCATTTGGACGACAGGTCGACCAAGAGTGGTTAACGAGCGTAGATGAACGTTAATAGTGTCCATGAGCACCCGCATGTTAGTCGCTGTAGCCCTTGTTATAACAGGATAATTCAGAATTCCTGAATTCCTGAATTCCTGAACTACTGGAGTAGTTCAAGGGCTTCACTGTAATTCTTGTTGGTTACCTCGATTGACTGAATACTCCGCAGTGCTTCACCGGATAGTGATGAACGTAAATAATGGAATTTCGTCACACCATCGAGACTGTCATTACTGTAAATCAATAAAGAATATGCTTCGAAAAAGGACATCCATTTGGTGTAATCTCCTGAAAATGAAGGAAGAGTTACCTTAGGCAGTCGAACTGCTGATCGTACCTGATTTCCTACGTTCCGTTTAAGGTCACCTACAGTCGTTACCAACGCAGGTTGAAGAGAGAAGTAGAGTTCTTCGAAACATGCACGAGTTGTCGTTTCGCATTCAGATGGATCTAATTCCTCAATTAATGATTGGACGGTTTGAAATTCGTTGTAGTATTTGTCGAGCGCATTTAGTCGAACATCCAATTCGCTGATTGTGGCTTCATGTAATTGTTTTTCCACGAATTCCTTGATGCGATCTTGTTGGCTTCTGAGCGTTTGCCGTTTGATCTTGGCGCAAGCTAACCTTTTCTCATTCATGTCAAACTATGTACGTGCACTTTCAGATGTGTGGTATAATATACTACCGTTTGCTGGTGATGCCGCTATGGATATGGAGCTATGTGCTGCTAATCACTTTACCGTTGTAACTGTTCTCCTCGGGTCCCTCCACGGTCGCCAATGTTAAATTGTGCGTAGTACTTAAAGGTACACTTTATTTGAATTAAAAATATATAATTAAAGGCGAACAATTGTATTTTGCTTTTTATTCCCGAGAAGCGTGGTGCAACACCGATGTTAAACGAGAAGTGAATGCAAAAACTAGCAGCAAGAGAGATGTCAAAAAATATACTGTTTGTTTATGTGAACGTAAATTAGCATGTATATCTGTTTGACTTATGAGCTAGGGTTTAACTATTAACAACTATTACTATTAACAAAGCTAATTCTTCACTGGGATTAATTAAGTGATGGTCCTATAAATTCTTTAACCCTTACGTCACTAGATCCCTATACCTTACATTCGTTAGGCTTATACTGGAATATGCTAAACCAGTTTGGTCCCCTTACCACGAAAGCCATTCTAGGCGAATTGAAGCTATTCAATGCAGATTCATTCAATTGGTATTACGGGGTCTACCTTGGACAGATATCTATAACTTGACTCCGTACAGTGATCGTTTAAAACTAATTAATCTTCAACCCCGCAAGAAATGTCGAGAAGTTGCAGATGTGCTATTTGTTCATCAACTACTCACTGGTTGTATTGACCGCACTACCCTGCTCCAAATGATATCCATCATTACCAATTCACGCAACCTTAGATCTGTACTCCTCTATCACATCAACTTTCATCGAACCGATTACGGCAGTAATGAGTCTTTGGTCAGAATGCTGCGAACTGCAAACAACATAGTTAATGGGTTCAATTTCAGCATCAGCAAACCCAATCTTCGAAATTCCCTCTCCCAAGCTCCATGACCCATGGCCTTTCTCGTAGTTTTTAAATCATATTAATTATAGATTTAAGTTTTCTTTTTATACGTTTGCATTAACCATTAATATACTGTCCGGAGTTGACCCGGAACTCAATCAATCAAAAACAAAAACAAAAAAAAACAAAGATACTTGGAAACATTGAATGTTAGATTGCTCCTAATGGCAAGAAGATTGTTTAGTAGTATTTTTGAGTAAAAACGACGCCAGAAAACCGCCCGTCAAAGTTATAAAAATCTACTATGATGGCGTGTGCAACCAAAAGGTGACGGTGACCAAAGGTACGCATCTAATTCAAAAGCAACAGCGGTTGCACAATACTTCAGCTGATTGATTTAGAAGATTTAGTCTCCTCACATACAACTACGAACTGTATGACTCTTAAACCAGCCAGACAAGTAAATTTCATACAAAACGACCATAAATCTAAAATTTTTTTATCAGATACCAAAAGTAACTGCTATTAAGTCTTTATGATGAATCTTTCCGGTCGGCATACAATATAAACCAAGTTCAAGTTCATAGCCAGTACGACAGTGAGGTGTTAATAAATTTTTTTTTCTCCAATGAATCAGGTTTCATTTAAGTAACCGGCGTACACTTAGCACATGAGTGCTTCTAGTTAGCACATGCGAACAATGAGATACATACGAGTACAATACAAATGAGAAGATGAAATTCGCCGAATACTCGTACATCTTCGGCATGGTGTTGATATCCATCTTTAATCTGGGTAGGCTATGTCATTTTTAAATCTGCAAACTTTGGCAAATGTTTTATCAAGAAAATGTTGGTTAGATAGTGGTCACGTTTTTAGTAGTTGACAGAATTCTTTTCCGGTTTCATTAAGCAACGGCTCAAGGTCATTTGTGTATTTAGTTAGACAAATTTAAAAAAAACTTCTTAGTCGATGGGTGTTGTACGGAACTCGACGTCACTAATTTAGTGATACTTGTAATTATGTGTGACTATAAATGTGCTTCCTTCGAGTAAGAAAGGAAAAGTCAGCGGTCGGCCAGAATACAAGAATTAAAATGAAGAGAAGAATATATGTTTAGATTAGATTAGATTGTTGTATGAGGTGGTATAGGTTAGCCCAGATTACTGCGACTGCAACTGGGCCTGATGTGATATCCTCCATTTAGAGCTCATCCATGATGACGGAATTGACTAGGAAGGCGGCTAAGTCTTTAGGTGAGCTGGTAGCTATTTCAACCGCTTCATGGTGGAATTTACCTAGGTAACGTTGACGTGTTTTGGTTAAAGCATTGCAGTCACATGGTATGTGTTCTACTGTTTCCACATCCTCGTTGCATAGCCTTCAGGTGTTGTCTTGTGCTATGCCGATGGTCTTCAGGTGTTTTTTCACACGGCAGTGTCCTGTGAGAAAGCCTGTAGTCACTCGATTCTGACTTCTACTTCTGACTTCGTTGCCTTCATGTCTGCTGAGTCCTGGCACCGCCAAATCAAATGAACTTTATTTGTGGTCGCCAGTATTTGTAGGAATACATGTGAGTTCTTGGCAAATGTTGGTTTTTCCTGCTCCCAGCCCATTACTACTACCCACCGTATGCTTTATCATACGCAGAGTGGTACATGCATCATTATTTTTTTTTAAATCGGGCAGTCATAGTAAGCGGTAAAATTTGAGAGAAATACGAGTAGATGAAGAAGATAGAAAAAAAATGCAATTGACCTCTCATTTACATGCAGTGGTTTGCAGTTATCAGTGCAATGACAGTAAAATTGTTTGTGTCCAAGAAATGAAGAGATTGTAAGCAATATATTTATAAATATTTCTTATACAGGGTGTACCAAAAATCAACGTCAAGCCGGAAACGGGTGATAGGTCAAGTGGTGTCGGTTATCACTATTAAAATTATTGGCACTCAAAAAAAAATCTAGAAATCTGACACCCTGTGACCGCAAATCTTTACTTTTCTTAAATTTTTTTTGTCACGTAACCCTGAGTAACTCTTCTGTAAACTAGGGTCCAAAATTGAAACATAACTATATCGGTTTCAAATTTTTTGTCCATCCATGTATCTGAATATCATTAATCACCCAACTTGAACTGACTGTACTGACAAAAAAATGTTCTATGCCATTTTGGCAAGTAACTTTAAAAGATGGCGTATTTAGTCTGGATTCCAAAATGGTATGAAACTTGGGAGACTAACGCTTAATTGAAAACAAAACAAAAAGAAACCCGATTCTTAGTTAATTATTTTTAGTAAGTTAAAATGAGTACCAAGTGTGAGCGAGATAGACATTGACGCCGTGATGAGACGGATAAACACGCCATTTCGACTAGTATGAGTGAAACAGATAGAGATGCCGTACGTTACGCTCCTCCGCTTACAGCGCATTATTCGTGTTGATTTCGTGCACTGCGACTTTGATTGGCTATCTGACCGTTTCTGTCGAACCTGGATTTCTTCTGGACTAGTGTTGATCGTAGATCCCGTGATTGTGTATTGCGAATGTCATCATGCCATCTCGATACACTGCTCAGGAATATGCTAACACGCATCTCGTTTATGGAGAATGCAGATGCAATGCTAGTGCTGCAGTTTTGGATCAGTTTTGCCGGGATCCCGAATTCGGCCATCGCCGTATAGAGCTTCTGACGATGAATACTATCATATGCGGCTATGAGGTCGACGAATAGGTAGTAAGACTCGACCTGATTGGTCTTTTCCAGGATTTGTCTCTGTGAAAATTTGGTCTGTAGTCGATCTGCCGGGCCGGCAACAAACCACATTCACACAGTACGTTGGATAGGGATCTTATATGCAACATTAAGCAGGGATATGCCTCGATAGTTCTTGCAAGACATAAGATCGCCTTTTTTGTAGATGGGACATATGGAGCTGATAATCCAGTCATCGGGTATGCTTTCTTTCACCCATACTTGGTTGATGATTTGATGCATGCCGCTTACCAAAGCATCGCCATCGTAGGTATTTGAACAGCTGGTACGCCATGGTAGGTTCTTCATTGACTAGATGTGGGTTCTCTTCTTGCCCTATCACTTTTTCTACATGATGCCCAATTAGCAGCTGCAGGAAATGCTGCTTAAACACATCTACTATCCCCTGTGCTGCGTTGACTAGGCTTCCTTCGAAGTTTTGAAGAGCCTGTGTTCCGGTCGTGAACTCAGCTGCCAGTGGTTTGGCCTTCTTGTAGAACCTCCGGATGTTGTTTCGGTTGCGGGACTTATCAATCTCCTTGAGCTGGGAGACTTCTCCTAGCTCGCTAATATTCCCTCGCTGCCCTTGTTGTGCGCTGCAGCGTTTTCTTATGCGCATCTTCTGTTACCTTTTTCCGGTATACGCATTCATCATCATATGACGGGCTCTTTATCTGGGGTGGCTGGTACCCTACAGTAGTTTGAGCTACCTCCTTAATGATTTCGCGATACTGGCACCAATGATTGTTGGCATTGGTTGTGGGTGACTGCACAGTGGAGAGTTTCTCACTCAGGCGCTCCCTGTATACTCTAGCTACTCCAAGTGTGCTTAGGAGTCTAATGTCGAATTTGTTCTTCCGGGCAGTTCGCAGCTTCTTCTTGTTGGACATTTAAGCTTTGAATTTAGCCGCAACAAGAAAATTGCCCGTCGGAATGTGTGCATGTCGAGGATCTTGGATGCGTGCCTCGCATAGACTAGCACATGGTCGATTTGGCTGGCGGTTCGACCATCTGGAGAGTGCCCGGTTGCTGCGTGCATCCTACGCTTTGGAATCCTCGTGCTAATTATCACCGTATTATGATCTGCTGAAAAATCGATTAGTCGGTGGTTATTGTCTGTTATCGTTTCGTGGATTTTTTGCTTATCAACTAACTCGCCAAAGAGGTTTTTCTTTCCAGCTTTGGCATTGAAGTCCCGGATCAGAATTGTGACATCATACTCCGGACAAGCTCCGTAGGCTCCATCCAAGAGGTCTCGCCTTTGATATGGTTTTCAGCCTCGTCGGTAGGTGCATGTGTATATTATAGGCTTATGTTTTGGAAGATGTCTTTGATGCGGATCACAGTAAGATGACCACTTATCGGCTTGAAGTCCATAACTTATCGCATCCTAATGCATTCAATTTTTTTATGTCAGCTGAAATTACGGTCGCAATTTTCCCTTTTCAACCTATCCGATCCTATTTAACTTATCTTCTAGATCGCGGTAATATCTGCCTTGTACCGCGTGAGCACATATTCAAGCTCTTGAGTAGCAACTGGGGTGTACAGTGTTTGTAAATTCCAGGTACATACTCTCAAATCGTAGTCCATTGACGTTCCCGGTCTAGTTGCCATTTGAGGAAATTCATTACCCGAGGCTGATTGTGTCTCTCTCGTAAATAAGTTTTTGACATGGTCGGGAAGTTATCCCGACAGCATAAACCCAAACCTAGAGGGCCAGACCCTTGTTTTGATCTTGGGGCAGCAGGCCGGATATTCCGGTGCCAGTAACCAACTTCGGATTATAAGCGCTGCCGTTGACCCATTAAGTTTCATCCACCACCAACGACCCTTTGGATGGCTACCCTATCGAGCTACTAGGCACCTCCCAATCACCAACGTGGAGGTAAGAGTAGGAGTTTGTAGTGAGAGGCTAAGTGAGAACGCTTGGGTACTCATATCATCGCAGCACTACCCTTTGATGACTATTTAGAGCTGAATGTAAACAAGACCATCGCAAGAGTCAACGAACTTAGCTTTGGCAGAATGCAAGTCTTAGGTACTTCAAAACAAGGTTTGGTGTTATTCGGTGCACTCGAAAAGCTGCATTAATTACCTTCGCATAATGATAGACACCTCATTAAACTTTGGTATGCATATGGAATAAATACTAAAGAAGCCATCAACTGTACGAACCCTTGAAGATGGAGCCCAAAAACCACTAAGACAAACCTATTGAGTAGAATCCAGATGCTCAAAAATGCTCATCGCATACCTAAGCTGGTAGGCAACAAAAATTACGTACGATGAAGTCCAATTACACTAATAACTAAGTCTCCCCATTGAATGTTGGATGCCACCCATAGAGCGAAACAACCACTGAGCCCAAAAGTCTTTCTTTCTCTCTCTATCTCACTTTCCTAAAAATTTAAAGCTTGGATTGGGCCAGAAGCGTAATAATCAAGTTCGTTGCGAAGTGTTTGCCTTACCAGTAGCATTATATTGGCTCACAGCCTTATACAGGAAAGTTTAAACTATGTGACGAACCAGGTAATGGGCATGGCTAAAAATGGACTCACTGCTGACGACCCTAGCAAACATTTAAAGGACAACGACCTTCGTGTCTGCACATGAAATGTTCTGTTAGCAGAGGCCTTTGACGACTATCACTCAGATATCACCACCAAGCAGAAATTGCTATGGGATAGATGGGAGAAAAGGAGGACGAAAAACTGTGATACATACTATGGTCTCTGCTATAGGCAAAATAAACTTATGACAATCCGCGTCAGGGCTGAATTCACAGACATAAGCCTACTATGCCCCCATGGTCCTACGGACGACATACGGGCCTCTCGAGAAGACATATGAGCAATGTCCAAAGGATAGTAAAGGGGGACATCTTTGCTAGGATAGTTGGTAAATATAGTCCACACGACACCACGAGTGGCAACTGACTTAGGCAGAAAATAGAAAATAGTCAAACGGCGTTAAATCGCACGAACGAGGCGACCAATCGACTGGCCCATATCTTGAGATAACACGCTCAACATACTTACTCTTCAATAAATCGATTGTAGAGTGTGCTGTGTGGCTTGTGGTATTATCCTGTTGAAACCACGTGTCGTCCAAGTCCATATCTTCCAATTCGGGCCAAAAATAATCGGTGATCATGACGCGATAACGCTGACCATTCACAGTAACGTGACGATCGTTATCGTCGACGAAAAAATGTGGCCCAATAACGCCGCCGGCATGCAAACCGCAGCAAACAGTTATTTTTTGTGGGTGAAGTGATGATTCATGAAGCACATGTGGATTTTCACCCGACCAATAACGCATATTTTGCTTATTGACGAACCCATTGAGCCAAAAATGAGCCTCGTCACTGAAGATGATTTTGCGATGAAATTCATCATCTTGGCGCATCTTCTCCAGAACCCAATCGGAGAACGTACGTCGCTTCAAATGGTCCATCGGCTTCAATTCTTGAGTCAGCTTGATCTTGTATGGGTGTAAACCAAGATCCTTACGCAAAATACGCTATAATGTGGTCTGAGCGATGCCCAATTCTTGAGAACGCCGTGGAATTGACTGATTTGGATCGTTTGCTACGGACGCCTGAACGGCAACGATATTTTCGATACTTCGACCAACCCGTTATCTCACTGACACGGCAACATCACACAACGAACATGTAGACTCAAATTTTTGCACTAAACTTGTTCTTGCCTGCCTACTAGGGCGAGAATTACGACCGAAAATTGGAGTTAACGCTCTTAAAGTTGCAGTCGCCGACTCCGAATTTCGGTAGAAAATTTTTTATAATTTGCAGACGTTGCTCGTTCATGTACTTTACCACGATGAAAGTGTTGGGTTTACTGAATAAACTGACAGAGACAGTTTGATGATTAGTGAAAGAGTGCGTTCACAAATTAAATTCAAAGTTGTCAAGTTATTGGAAAACCCTTTATATGTACTCTGGTATTTGTCCGTTAATTTAGAAAAATCTAAAATGATGATCTTCAGGGATGGGGGTGGAAATTATTCGCAACGCAATATACGCAACGAAAAATTTAAGTACCAAGGAGAACATTTTGCAATAGTTCGAGAGTACAAGTACTTAGGGGTTTTACTCACGACGAACCTTAACATGAGAAGACACTTTCAATGCAAACTGGCTGAAGCAAAAAGAGCCATTTCTTCCGTCTGGAGCCGATGCATTAATAATGTGCTTATCGAATATAGTGCAAAAATGAAAATTTTTCGTACAACTGCTGCATCAATATTGCTCTACGGTGCTCAAGTCTGGGAATTTGCCCATTTGAAGAAGTAGAAAAATTTCTGAGGTATTTCTTAAAACGAGTTTTTCGGTTGCCAGCCTGCACGCACAACCATACTATATGCTACATTTAGAAACAACAGTCCCACTATTGTTCCTAGACACCATCAAGATGCACTTTGAATATGTCGAAAAAGTAATGGAAATGGATGAAGCAAGGCTGCCTAACAAGTACTGAAGCACACACTTGCGACCAGAGGAAACCTTGCTGCAAAGTGTGAAGAGCTGGGATTTGAACCCGGTAAAAACGTCCGTATCCCATCCGATACAAATACCACGAACTTGAAGAATATATTTAGTACTATTCTTGAAAGGGTAAGCCGCATTTCTTATGAAAAATTTAAAACAGAAGCACAATCCTCACAACATCGAATGATATACAGTCAACTGAACTTTGACCTTAAGGAAAATACGTACTTCCAAAGCCGTTTTCCACTAAAAATGATAAACGTAATATTTAAATTAAGGGGTGAAATTATCAACCTAAATTACATTCCACATCGGGCGGATCCACCAATTCTATGTGACCTTTGTAGCCGACAGGAAAGAGAAGATATATACCACTTCATTGCCAGATGTCCCATCCTAAATGAGATAAGAGTGACTTGTTTTGGAGTAATCTTGATGGAAATGAATGAAGTCCTGGACATTTTGAATGGAAAATTAGATTGGGAAATATTATATAAATACGCGTCAACTGCACTGAAATACTGGTAGACGGCCTTTGGCCAAACTATATTAAACTTAGTTATCCAATTATGTAAAATTATATTTTGATCAATAAAGTCTGCAACTACTACTACTATTAGTATATACCTTTGTATATACTAACACGTGTACATATTTCTTAAATGCTAACCTAACATGGACCTTTACAAGCTGGCCATCGCTATTTACAGAGCAAATAGATTGGTCAGCTCTGCCTCATTAGTGAGACTGGTCCATAATTGACGGAAACGACGGCGAAACATCTTCTCCATCATTCAACCACCAGAAATGCTGGTGCTGCCGAACTACATCCCTCTTATCGCGATTCCCCACCGTCCTACTGAACCTGAGATGGGGCCCCCGCCCAATTATCAAGGCTTCGCCCTGTAATGACGTTGTCTAATAATGAACGGGCGCAGAGCAAAGTACTGGTCTTATCGTAAACATCTTCAGATGACGCTACCGAAGGTTGCTACGATTTGATCAGTCACAAGCTGCCGGTCATAGGTCTTGTTGGCGGCTGGACCACCGGTAGTCCCTACCAGGACTTAAATCACGGTACCATGGGAGTCAGGAGCCCCCCGGATCTCGGTTCGGGCCTGACTTGTTAGAGGTAGGCCCCCTTGTGGGAGCGTCATGGTGGCTGTGGTTTAAACCCAAAATCGCGGGAACGAGTCTTCCTATGGTTTTCCTTGGTTTTCCTTTTGGTTTTCCTTGGTTTTCCTTTGGTTGACTCAATGTGGAGTTGCAATAAGTGCTGGGTGCTGTGACCCTAAGAACAGTAAGAGGTTTTAGGTCGGCCTCGACTCATACCAAGGGTGGAACTTGTGCCGGCAACACAGTTCCGAATTGGTATCAAAAATGAATATCATTGTGAGCGATGGCAAGGCGTATCCTTGCTCCCATGGATGTATGGGCATCCCGTAAGTTTAAGCCCACATGGCAGGTATTTACGTTAAAAACATGAGACATCTGAACCTGAGACGGGGCCCCCGCCCAATTATCAAGGCTTCGCCCTGTAATGACGTTGTCTAATAATGAACGGGCGCAGAGCAAAGTACTGGTCTTATCGTAAACATCTTCAGATGACGCTACCGAAGGTTGCTACGATTCGATCAGTCACAAGTTGCCGGTCATAGGTCTTGTTGGCGGCTGGACCACCGGTAGTCCCTACCAGGACTTAAATCACGGTACCATGGGAGTCAGGAGGCCTCCGGATCTCGGTCCGGGCCTGACTTGTTAGAGGTAGGCCCCCTTGTGGGAGCGTCATGGTGGCTGTGGTTTAAACCCAAAATCGCGGGAAGGGTCTTACCTTGGGTTTTCCCTTGGTTTTTCCCTTGGTTTGACCCAATGTAGAGTTGCAATAAGTACTGGGTGCTGCGACCCTAAGAGCAGTAAGAGGTTTTAGGTCGGCCTCGACTCATACCAAGGGTGGAACTTGTGCCGGCAACACAGTTCCGAATTGGTATCTGAAACAGTGAAAATGTTTGGTGAGCGTTGGCAAGGCTTATCCTTGCTCCCATGGACGTATGGGCATCCCGTCGAATAAGGCCGTAAAGGCAGGTGTCCACGCAAATCGAGAGACGTTCTAAACCTGAGACGATCCACACTGCCGTGTGTGACGTCTCTGTTGTAGTTGAGTCGCCTGTCCCCAACTGGAAGATTAACGGAACCGCTGATTTATCCTGGACCAATTCTATCTGATCCAGGTAGAGGAATGCTTCCGGTGGAACGAAGCCGTCAGAGCGCACACTCTCGTGGTAATTGGGGTAGTAAGCCCCAGATGTCAGGTTATTCGTCGAGGTCATTGCTCTTGCAATGTGCCTTCGAGTCAGCTGAATTACGAAGTTGTCCCCTCGTATTAGGTTCGCCCTGTTGTAAAGGACCTCATTAGGATACAATTTTTTGTACTCCGACTCTGGTGTTCTGTACAAGCGAAGACAAACCCTAAGGCAAGCCCTCTCAAACACCCGAATCTTTTCCATTAAGCTTGCTCGTACATTGAACCACACGGGACAACCAAGTATCAGCATGGGCCTGATAAGGGCCATGTAGCAGATTACCTTTACCCTTGCATCGAGTTGGCTGCTATAAAACAGTCTCTTTGTAAAGGCAAAAGCACCTTTAGCTCTGACCAGAGCAGCATCTACATTTTTGCCAAAATACAGAAACTGATCTAGCCAGATTCCAAGGTATCTGACTACATTTCGACAGGCAAGAGGTTGTCCGTGTTGTCCAATGATAGAGAACTTTCGCCAATTTTTGCTGGTATCCCTAGAGGCTCTAGACAACGGCGTCCTAAAGAGAATGGTTTCCGACTTCTGAAAGTTGATTTTCAAATTCCAGTCATCGCAAAATCGTCTTATCCTATCGAAGTCGCGCTGCAAGAGAGTATTAATGACCTCGATTTTTGGACCTGTTCTGTACGCTATCAAATCGTCTGCGTACGCAATAGTATGGGGAAGTGAACCTATCAAATCGCTTGTAAAAATGTTGAATAGGATCGGCGAATTGACCGCGCCTTGCTGAAGACCATTTTTAATTTGAAAAATTCCAACAGAAGTCACATCACCATTCTTCACGATGAATTGTCTGTTGGTTAGCATATTATAAAGAATGTACAAGATTGGTTTACTGATCCCCAGCCTAGTTAGCTTATAGAAAAGGCTCTCTAACCATACGGTGTTGAAGGCCTTCTCCAAGTCGACAAGGCAGGCACCAGTACATTGGTTTTTGCCTTTATTTCATTGGATATCGGACACCCGGTTAGACGCGGCATGTGAGATATTATGTCCCGCCTTAAAACCGAATTGATTATCCGGAATTATATGTTTGTCCTCAATCCACCTAGACAGAGCTCTATTGATTACCTTTTCAAAAACCTTACTGATATTCGGAAGGAGACTTATCGACCGGAGATTCGCCGGATTGGATATATCCTTTCCCTTTCTGGGGATAGGTAGAACCACCGCCGTTTTCCAATGCGCTGGATAATGTGCATTATTCATTGCATTATTAAACAGGGTGGTGTAAATGTCCACCGCTTCTAGAGGAAGATGTCGAAGCATGATGTTCGGAATACCATCGGTCCCCACTGATTTCTTAGCCCTGATTGTGTCGAAGAACTCATGGAGTTCTTCCCTCGAAATGAACGGGGGTAGGTCACCCTCTCTGGAAATGACATTAATTGCTATATTTCCGTCGCTGAACCGGGTGAAACCAGAGCTCTCGGATCGCCAGTTACCTATTTCATTTCGAATGCAGAAGTTGTGCACAAAGACGCTATTGTCCAGGTCATAATTAGGGCCAATGATATCAATGGCCTTGTATACTTCGTGGAAAGTCGCCCCTATGGTCTCAACCTTCTCCTGCGGATCCTCGATCACAAAAAAGTCGTCATCAACAGCCTCATTTGGATCAATACCTGCTATTGTCAGTAACCGTTCGTTGTCTGTTGTCCGTGCTATTTTAAGACACTGAAGGTCGTTTTGTTTTTTTCTCCGAAATACTCGTAGTTTATTGATTTGCGGAAACATATTCGGGTTGCTGGTGTTTACAGTCCGAACCTTGTTGTTCCAATACAAACTTATAGAAATTCTGTAATTCTCTTTTATTAGCGTTTGAATATTTTTAATCGACGACTTCAGTGTCCTAATCTCCGGGTCTTGTCGGTCAGTTAACTGTATGAACAAGTTTTGGACAAACTCCTCCAATTCCGCAATTTCGTTGGGAACTGTAATTTCGGTGCTAAAACCGCAATGGTCACTGTCATACACAAATGTGCGCAGACAGTTTAGCGTGTGTAAATTCGTACCTGTCAGTCGTATGCGTTCGTCGTACAGCAGTAAATCCAAATAACACCCGCCTCTGGGAAACGACGGGTTATCTGTCGCTTTAAGACCGAGTCTGTACATGACATCGTGCTGACCCCACCAATCGAGTAGTAGGTTCCCTCTAGTATTTGGCAAATTATTTCCCCAATCTCTATGTCTAGCGTTGAAATCCCCGCCGATTATAAAATAATTCTCCCCCGATTCCAGCCTCGGAAGTCGAAAAAGCGTGTCGAGCTCTGTAATGAATAGGGTGGATTGTGAAGCCTCCGGTGCATAAACAGAGGCCAAGTACAGCCGCTTTCCACTGCGGAGCGGGATGTAAACGACGACTGCCTCCAACACCCGGAACCTGCGCAGCACGCCCTTGTACACTCTGTGAAATTTTATACCTTCTTTAATGAAGATCGCGACACCGCCTCCACGTTTTGATCTGGGCCGATTTCTTCTTCTAACAATATAATTATTGTACTCCAGTTTGTGCTTATCGGTTAGCTTGGTTTCGCTAGCGAAAAGCACATCAGGAGTTTGGTCTTGTAGCAATTTAAACATCGCGGCTCTTCGTTCGATCCTAATCAGTGAATTCACATTCCCCGCAAGGACCTTCAAAGTTTGCTCCACCATGTGTCTACCCATTACGACATGTGTTGCGTTATGCCTGGCCGCAGTGCGTAGATCTGGTCCCCCCGCTTGGCCTGTTCTTGAACCTGCTGTTGCAGCTGAGCCATCTGCTCTTGGATTGCGAGCAAGATGGCCAGCATGTTAGGTGCAGCTTCCGTTGTTCTCGGCATTGGCGTCGGAGAAGCAACAGTCGCTTGCTGTACCGTAGCCCCCTACCTGAGGCAATTTGGGCGTAGGAAATTTGGGACGTGACGGTTGGTGTTTGAAACCTAACTGATGAACGTTTGACCTCCACCTTCTGCTGCCGAGCTAGTTTTGCTCTTTTAATGTCAGCGAACTTAGGATAACCCCGATAGTTTGCGGTTTGTCACACGTTTCCACATAACACGCACGAGAACTGCGATCGGATGTTCCGTCAACACCCAGAGCACACTCCTCGGAACTGTTGTTTCTGCTGCTGCTGTTTTGTTTGCTGCAGTTGTTGTTTCTGCTTTTGTTGTCTCTTGTTATTGGGAGCTCGCTACTTCTAATTGCTCCCTCTGCCTGCGTGCTGTTTGTTTTTACTTAATAGCAAACACTTTTCTTTCAGCTTTTGTATGCTGCTGTTGATGTCATTTATTTGTTCACCCTCATGTACCGACTCGGATGCCGCTAGAGAGGCAAAGTTTTTATTGCCCCCCTCACAATGGACCTCATCTGCTGTTAAAATGTCATTTATTCTCTTTTTTGTTAGATTAGGGGGTGATTTCAAACTCCTCCTCCTTTTAATGGCTTAGGCCACAGCACCGGCAACAACAATAGTGTTGCCTTTTCCAACTCCCGTTATGGGAAGAGCGGATCATCCATCACGTGACTTGCTTAATTTTTTTTGGATTTGTTTGATGACAACACTTTGAGGACAAAAAAAAAAAGTGCCAAGTTTGGCCTGGGCTCAATGTGTCCCACTGTTCGATGACCGACGCCCCTAACCGCCCGGCTACCGAGTCAACTAAGTAGGTCTCAACTAATTATCTTTATGAGGAAACTGATTCACTGTTTGTTTTTACTTTAGAAAAAGCCGAAACACGTCTGTTCTCTGCGAACGACTGCGACAAATAACCTCTTCTTTCCACGAAATTGATCCCAGACATAAGCCGAAGTGACAAAAAATGTTCATTTCTTATGCATTTGGGACTAAGACAGGGGAACCAAGGCAGGATCTAGAGGTCTCTAGTTAAAACTTTTGAAAAATGGCCAAGGAAGAAGGAAGCTTTTCTCAAATTAAATTCCCTTATTATTATGAAAAGTGGACTCGGTGGGATTCCGTGCAGATTTTGGGGAGAAAAAGGGAATATCAGATAGCATCCCGTTCTTTACACTGGTTATTTTTGTTTTTTTTGTACATTTTGTTATTGTTGGTTCTGTCTTGTGTTTCGTTTGCTCCTGTGCTTTTGTGGGTTTGTTGCGTGGTGTGTATTGCAGAGAGTTGCAGACCGTCCGCCTGTCTCTAGACGACTGGTGTAGGGTGCAGTTCTTTCATTTACACAGAGGTCCATTTGGCTCTTGGCGTATAGTCCAAATAACGTGACCGCCCACCACATGCTCAGAATGTTCCAAGCCGTCCGCCTGGTTCTGTTTTTCCAGGGTGGACCTACTAGTTGTCACCTCCGAGGAGCGTAATTGCAGAAGTCCGGGATTAAAAGAATCCACAGGTGCCTTCCACAAATACGAGTACGTTCCTCCAAAGCGACAACGGACACAACTGACAAGGCGGGTCAAAAAGTGAAGGGGTTACGAGCTGGAAGGATAGAGCGGATGCCTTAGCTCTACTTAAGGCTTGAGACTACCCATTAGGGGAGACAAAACAACATTTGGGACAAGGGTCGGCTATTTCGTGTTGTACCCTTGCAAAACAGCCAAAACCTATAGTGCTTTCCTTGCACTCTTGTAGCAGGCCGTCAGCCTGCTCTGCGGGGTTCTTCTTAGAGTTTTTGACCGTCCGTCGTACCTATTTAGGTTGCACCGATGGCTGATGTGACCATGGCTGCCCATCACTCTTTCAGAATTTTGGACGAACAACTGTTAAAACGGGAAGTTTCGAAGGAGTGAAGCGAAGTTTTGAAGGAAAAAGAATCCAGCTTGTTGTGGTAAATTTTACCGCAAAATAATTCTCATAAAAGTAAGTGAATAACTTTTGACAAAAACATTTAATTCAAAGCATTATTAATTTAATCCCTCTAAATGAGCGAATTGTCACACTGTGGCGCCCCGAACCGAAAAGAGATATCTAACCAGAAAGACAACGAGATATCATTCGACCTCATCTTAGATGCCGCGCACAAGCGGAACAGGACACCAGGCAACTTTGTGTGCACAACTGGGGACAGCTGAGACTCAGGTCCAGTCCGGACTATTACGCTATTAGCAGTATAGGAATCCTTGAGCATTGTGGCGAATCTGTTAGTGCACTTAAACCCAGGGTAGAAACGCGCCTTTCTGGAACATTTAACATGGAAGTTAGATAGTAAATGACACCGATGTGCATCTCGTCCCGATAAGAAAGAAACTGAACATATTTACTTAAGGGCAATATGGAGTAAACGAAGTTTACTAGATCATATATGGCAGCATCTAGGACTGCGCAGTCATTTGGGAAATAATAACAAATATCATTAAACAATTAACTTTTGACTTAATTTCTCATCAGTTTACACTAATTTCTTCTAATTTCCAGTTATTGAAACAAATATCCCCTACTTATCTACTCATTCACAATTCCGGTTCATTACAGAGACCCTCGAAATCCATCAATGACTTGAACTAATTACCTTTTAATTTGAGCTATCTTCCTAGACAACATAATCAAACCAATTTCTGATATACGAGAAGAGACTCTGGTTCTAGTTGCAGTTGCAATTCTAGGAACTTGTTAACCCTGGCAGTGACTTACTATAAATACCCCGAAAGCGATTTTTCCACATTTATTTCCATTTACAAGTGCAACGGCTAAGTTTGAAATTCGATACTCTCAACATGTTTGCCAGAACCACCATCTCTTGTGCTTTGATACTTTCAATTTTAATCATACCCAACGATGGAAAGTTACGTAAGTTATCCAGTTGAAAAGTATAACCAAAAAGATATTTTAAATGAATACTGTCTTCCCAACAGCTGATGATTTCGAGCCTTGTAAGGCTGCCGATAGCCAATGTTTAATAGAAACTATCAACAAGATCATCGAAACGAAATCAAAAGGTATGAGTATTGAGGGTTTTTCTACTCAGATAAGTATCTGTATGTGAAATTTGTGTTTGAAAAGGTGATCCTGAACTAAATCTGGACAGCATCGATCCGCTTCACTTCGACGAGATGGTTTTAAAGCAATCTAAAACCAGTCCAGTCAGTGTGTCTTTGGTGTTTCGAAATAGTGATGTGACGGGGTACAGTGATTTGCGAGCATACAAAGTGCGGTAAGAAATATTTTATAGTAAGTTGTGTACAGTGGCAAGATACAATTAGAATTAGAGCATTTCCTTTGGCTTAAGATAGCTGTCAGAGAATGGTAAGATTTAGCTGTCATTTGCTGATATACGAGCGCAATTGTTCTACGAGTATATTACGCAGTCACTACTGTTCTTTTTTTTATCCAGTAATGAGTTTACGGAATCTTAAAAACGTGATAGATATTTAGACGTTTCTTTATTGACTTAAATGACATGATTAGGTAATTGAGTTGTATTACTCCTGCCAATAGCTGACGTTTGAAGTATTCCGCACTCAAACATGTCAAATTTGACAACCGAGATTGTTTTTTGTTAATTTGCGTGTCAATGAGACACAAATTTGACATCTATTTGTCTAACGTGAGAAATGGAATTAACCCATTGGTGCATATAATTAAGGAAACAATTTTTTGTACCCTTTTTTGTTTATTTACAGTAAAATACAATACTCTTAATCTAAAAGAAAAAAATATTAATTTAAAACATTTTGTCTGTTTAAATGGAGTCTATGCAGAGAAGTCATTGTTTTGTATGGAAATTAAAAAAAAACCTTCTTTTGGGTGGAGACCTTTTTCGTACTTTTTGCAAATAAATTAGCTTTTTTTGCTAGGCTTAGCGCATCGTCTATCTGTTGCGCAATACTCAGTAAAGTGAACCCGTCCATCAAAGCGAACACCATCGGTACAAATACAAGTTTTCGACCCTCTCGACTAACATGTACCATACGATTGTAGAAGAATTGAGGTGTGTCGATGAAAATCTATACAAGTTCTTGACTGACGATCGCTTGGTCTTACTTTTCTCATGAAAAGCCGATCATTTACTACAGAAACATTTAGCAAATATGCAAAAAAAAACAACCTTTGATGGATAAATTGTTGTCTTTTCCTTTTGTTTTGGAATAAATCAATTCGTAAAATTTGTTATCCATAAAATGTTTTTAAATATGTTAATTAATTAAGTTTGTGATGGGTTCTTGCCAGAGTGTAGTTTACCCAGCAAAATCTACCATCGAAACCGAAGCATTTGAGTTTATTCACCACTCGTAATGAATTCGCGCACTCTGCACTTGCAGCATTTCTCTTCTCGTCTTTGAATTTCTCTCGTTTAGGGTTTCGGTTTCGCTGGTGGATCTTGCTGTGTGAACTTCTCGCCCATTTGTTTGCAGACCACAGAAGAGGTAACATGTAATAAACATTATAATTCGTTTAATTTACCATTCGCTTCTCTGCTTAATTTTTTTTCTTCGATTATTCTCAAACACCTTTCCTCGTATCCACCCTGTACAATTTCCGGTTTCAACCCCGTCGAAATTAATTCTCATTGTTACAGTGTTGTTGCTTGCAATCGCACCAGTGTTATTTGACCATTGTTGGCAAAACGAAAGTCTTGAGATCCTCCGTCCTTCTTTTTCATCTGCTCTTTCGGTAACAGTGTGCATTTATCAGTCCTTCCATCCCGTATAGTCCCAGTAGCGCAAATTCCAATACTAGACATGTACCTCAGAAATTTTACTGAGGTAAAGTATGTAATTGTAAACAAAGCATCGGTTATGTATAGGTAAAAATTTTACAAACTTACATTTAATCCTTTGTTTAGCGGTAAAGCTGCTGAGTGCAAAAGTTCAATTACCTTCCTACCACCAAGACCCAGTTCCTTATATAGTTGTTTACCATCCACAGTCTTGCCCATATATATATCAAATTGTAGCATGTACCCATTCCTAAATCCGAAATTTATTGGTTTACTCCTAATAACTGCTTAGCGTAGTGCTTACCGTAATAGGGTATCATACTCTAATCGATAGATAGACACTCATCCCATCCACCATGTTTTCTAAATGAATGATTTAGAGAACCGATCAAAGGACGTAGTTTTTGTAAACGATCTGTGTTTTCTTTTTTGTGTTGTCATTCAAGTAAAAGTTATTCAAAATGCACTCAAATCTGCGTGAATTTCGACGTCGATTTCCTAATCGTGTTGCGCCAACTGGGCAAACATTCCGGCGCTTAGCTACTCAACTCAAACAGAGTGCAACCACAGGAGACCATGCAGGGCGTGCCCGCCACCGGACTGTTCGTTCGGCTAAGAATATCGCGGCTGTGGCTGACGATGTCGCTGAGAACGAAGAAACATCAACCAGACGATGGGCCACGCCACTGTCAGCCTGTGTCTATGATTATGACTAGGGTGTTCAGGGTAGACGTAGCCAATATACGCGGGCTAAAAAGTAATCTCTTTCGTGATTACGTACGTCCACGTCTGTAAATACAGACCAGCTGTTTTGGCACTTAATGAAACACAGGTAGATCCCCCCCCCACACCTCTCAGATCATTCTGATCTGAAGCTATCAGGCTACGAACTAGTGCCATTATTCTTCTCTCACGGCGGTCTCGCCATTTACGTGCGTGGTGATGTAGCTTACCAAACTCCACCACAATGTGTTCATGTTCCAATCCGGAATTCAACTTCATGTGGTTAAAATTACATCTCCGTAAGCAAATTATCCACTCCTGCTTTATTTACAGAAATCCCGAACTGGACAACAGTTCGACTTTTAATGAGTTTCATGCGTTGTCTGACTCCATTCAAGGATTGTATCCCTGTATCCTCATACTGAAATCGATATTACGGACGATTTCAATATACACAATTCTTGGTCGCTGGTCGTCTGGACAGACAACACCCGCAGGACGGTGTGTTGAGATGTTCGGCAGCTTGTAAATGAGCCCACGCGAATACCAGACGTTGATACCGCCAACACCCTGGACTTGTTTTAACTTCTCACCCTGATAAGTACACCGTTGATATGCTCTCCCCTCTAGGCTCGTCAGACAATTGTGTCATATCAGCTAATTTCTCGTGGAGGAAAAGTTCCTAAACGAACCGTATGGCAATACGAGAAAGCCAATTGGAGCTGTCTTAACAGGTCGTTATGTTTCCTCGATAACGACGTGGGTGCCGCTTCTGATATGATTACAGACACCATTCTCTTTGGAATGAGATCCTTTATTCCTCATCGGATGAAGAGTATCAAACCAATAGAAAAGGCATGGTACGACTCGAGCTGTAAAGAGAAACGTTTTTTCGGTCCTTCAAGACCAACCCGACAGAGCAAAACCGAAAAAAGTTCAAACGACCAAGAAATGACTGCAACGCCTTTCTTAAGCGTGTGTAATTCCAATACGACCAAAAACTGAGGCAAAAAATACGGCGATGTCCCAAAGGCAGTACAAATTTTTCATCGTTCGTCAAAAACATTAGAAATTCCGCCTCATTTTCCACTCCAACGCTCATTTACAATGACATTCCAGCCGTCAGCTCTTTGGATAAGGCCAATCTGCTTGCTGCATACTCTGGGCCAGCTCAACACTCCCAGATTGTGCTTTGTCTCCGCCTACACTTGAGTGCGTCGAATCTTCAATGGGACGAATCTACTTTCGCACTCGTGTAGTAGCAAGTGTACTTAAAGATCTCAACATACATAAATTCACTGGTCCACATGGTATATCTCCCCTTCTTCTGAAGGGGTGTTCTTCCACGCTGGCAAAACCACTGCGTAAGCTTTCTCATTAATACTAGTCTTTAGGACTCTTTGCGAGCAGATGAAAAACAGCATTTGTCCAGCTCGTCCCTAAAAATGGCGAATCATCTTCTCTCTCCTCCTACAGACCCATTGCACTTCTTTCCAAGGTCATGGAAATGCTGATAAATCGTCAGCTCATGAAAGATTTCGAAACACGAAAACTTCTCAATGACCGGCAGTATGGTTTTCGCAGCAACAGGTCCACTGGTGATTTGATGGCATGTCTCATCGAAAGCAAAATAGTTGCACTTGATATTTCTAAGGCATTTGACAGAGTTTGGCATCAGGCTATTTTGTCGAAAATGCGTGGATTTGGGATCGATGACTCTCTTATTCAATGGATTAGAAATTACCTTTCGGAACGTTCAATTCAAGTTGTCTTGGACGGTTTCAAGTCTGATGTTCACAAAATAACTGCTGGTGTGCCTCAGGACTCTGTTCTGTCTCCGACACTCTTTTTAATTTTCATTAATGATCTCTTGTCTGCTACTTCTAATCCAATATATTCCTTTGCTGACAGTATAGTACTCTCTGCTTTTAATATTCGTTTCCGAACTCACGGCCCTGCTCTTCGGTTGTAGAACGAGAACGGCATAGTATACTAAGCTCATTAAATTCCGATATCAACAGCATAACTAATCGGGCAACTATCAACAGAGTGGAATTTGATGCTTTAAAAATACAATGCTGTCTGCTGTCGTTAAATCGAAATTTAAACACCCAGCCATTATCCATGAATGGCACTTGCATCGTCGAAACCGAAAAACTTTCCATTCTCGGTATGTGTGTCAATGATATCTTACGTTGGAATGACCACATATTTGATGTCGCCAAAACTGCTGCGAAATGTCTAGGTATACTCAAGCGATGTAAGAAATATTTTACACCTTCTAATCTGGCCTCAATATATAAGGCATTCATCAGCCTAAAATTGGAGTACAATGCCCACATTTGCATGGTCATTTGCTCCTAAAACATCTCTACACCTGCTAGATAGGATTCAAACCCGTGCGATAAAACTTATTGATGATATTAATACCAGTCAATCAATTGACACCCTCGAACGCCGACGTAATGTCTCCTGTCTCACTTTGTTTTATCGCTAGTTCCACTACCATTGCTCCACTGAAATCGCCAGTAGCATTCGCCCATTCAATCTTTCAACCGTAACACCCGTCTCGCTATGAATGCTCATCAGTATACCCTCAAGCCCATTTTCGGACGTACTCTAAAATATCGTGATTCGTTCCTAAGCCGTACAACTCGCTTATGGAATGCCCTGCCGATCTCTGTATTTCCTGGTCGTTATAACTTGCAAACATAAAAACAATGTACATCGGTACCTCTCTTTTATTCCTCCCTAAATTTCCTTTGTCCGCTCTGTGAACAATCACCTTAAGGGCACACAAACCCCTTGAGCGTGCGCTTATTGTAAAAAAAAAAGCCGCGAGTGAGTTACTGTAAAGCCATTCTCAATCTCAACAACGAAGAGGACAATTTTGTGTCGAAAATCATCATGAACGACGAGGCGCGTTTACACTTAAGCGGTTAAGTCAATAAGCAAAATCTTCGTTTCTGGGCACTGAAAATCCGCGTGTGATGCACGAAGTGCCATTACATCCACTGAATTTAACAATTAAATAAATAACAAGAAATTGTTAAAATAATTAAATAATTCTCAGTAATAATTGTGAAATGAATAATAATAATCATTCTGTAACTATTTAAAGTTAGTGTTGAATGACGCTTAAGTAATATTTTCAAATTCAGGAAACTGATGTGGAGTAATTATCAGTATTACAAAAAATAAAGATAAGAGAAAGTACTTACGAGTATGTGTAGATTTCGATGTAAAAGAGTCAGAGTACAAACATAAAGCAAATAATGAATCTAGGACACATATCGAAAGAACGATTCATAATGGGATAATCTATAGTAAAAAGCCAATCTTTATCCTTATCCTTATATCCTTTATCCGTATATCCAAAGGAGTTCTTCGAAAAGCAATAGGTAGTTTGTTAAAACATTTAGGCGCAGTAACAGTAAAAGAATGAGAAAATTTGGTTCTATGTGCGATCGGAACATTAACCAATGCTCGATTATTAACGCGCAAACTATAAAAAGTTGAGTTTCTATTTGGAGAGTTGGCACTTCGCTTGAAGAATTCGCTGAGAACTTTAAAAATATATAGGTATCTTAATGGAAGAATTCTCAACTCTCTAAATAACGGCCAACTATGAGATAAACGATTAATACCGTAAATTATTCTTATTAAATATTTTTGAGCTATGAATAAGGAACTAAAAGCGTTATCATAGGACCCACCCCAACTCGCTATACCATATTGCAACTTAGAGTTAGCTAGGCCGTAGTAAATCATAGTTAATACTTGTTTGGAGCAGTAAGGTTTCACAAGATACATTATTCGAGCCACACGCATCATATATGATTTAACTGTTTGCGTATGATTTTTCCAGCTTAAATTGAGATCAAATAAGACTCCCAGATATTTAAATTGACTAACAGACTCAATTTTGAAGCACCCTCTAGAACATTGAACATTTTCATTAAAATTTATATATCCACAAGTATGCAGAGGTAGACAAAACCTTACACAGTCGTGAGAATGAATGTTACGTTGAAATCGGTAACAACATTTCCTAACATTTTGAAAGCCATCAACTTTGTTTTTTCGCTGATAATCAGCTTATGAAATGCAAATCACTGCCTTAATATTTGTAGATCTTCCTCAATTTTGATAACACAATCAAACGATGTGAGTCCTTGATAGGAGAATGCTATATCATCAGCGAACGCTGTTGGTAAACCATTGAAGTTCTGATTGAAGAGGGAGTTAATATAAATTAAGAACAAAAGTGGACCGAGGACAGAGCCCTGCGGAACATCATTCTTTATTATAAGAGATCTACTAAAACATCCATTGATATTGACCACTTGTTCCCTGTGAGATAAGAGCGAAACCAATCATGTAAGACTCCTCTAAAGCCAGCGTTGTACAACTTATCTAGAAGCAAATTATGGTCCACCATGTCAAATGCTTTTCTCATATCAATGAAAAGTGCCATTGCTGATTTGGAATTATTAAACCCTTCATACAATTGGGTACAGAACTTAAGAATGGCATCTTCTGTGGATTTGCCCGATCTGAAACCGAATTGATTTTCAGAAAAGAAATTCTGGCTATCCAAAAAAGACATCATGCGTGATTTTAGTAGCTTTTCAAACAGTTTAGAAAATGTGGGAAGTAGCGATATACTCGTAGGTCTATAATTACCCACATCTTTGCGATTTGCCTTTTTGAACAGTGGTATAATTTCTTTCCATTTCATGTGGAAAGCATCCATAACTTACACATAAGTTAAATAAGTGACAGAGTATATCACTTATATTAAAAACAATCCTTTTTAAAATGACATTTGTGATGCCATCACTTGTGCACGAATTTTTATTTTTTAACGATAATATGAGCTTGAATATTTCAGCAGAAGTAATTGTGGTAAAAGCAAAACTATTCACTTGAAGCAATTGATGAAGCAATACAATTGCATCTATAATTATTTTGAGCAGAAGGGTTTAGTTTCTCAGAAATTTCAATGAAGTACTCATTACATTTATTTGCAATCTTGGCGGGATCAGATCAATTATATTTATATTTATTTCCAAGACATCGACTACTTTACAATTTCTGTCCTTTCCTAGAATATCGTCTACAATTCTCCATTATTAATATAGTACTGATTGCGAGCTTCTGCTATTTTTTTATTTACGTCTTTGCGCAATTTGTCATAGTATTTTTTTATTCTTAGATTTTGTGGATGTCTCTTACATTTTTTGGCGAATGTTCTTTTACTTTTCACTTTCTTTAAAAGATTGGAAGTCATCCCAGGTTTAATGTATTTTGTACTATTAAAATTGTGCATAGACCTGTTGGTACAGTTATCTATATGATTTCTTAAAATCGATAAAAATAAATCATAGGCAATCGAAGGATTACTTTCTGAGTAAACTGATTCCCAAAACTCATATTTTAAAACTTCATTCAACATGGCGTAGTTTATACTAAATTTGTTCCGCAAAGAATTTTTAACATGAAATGGAGTACTCGTATTATAGTTACCAATGCTAAGAGTTACCATATGATGATCAGTTCAGAGTAACTGAATCGTAACATTACTATAGAAACAACTTTTATTATTTTTATGCATTCGGTCGTGTTGTTTTGAGGACGTAATACGGTCACTGTTACTGGCGAACGGTACAGGGCTATGATAAACAACTTCTTACTGCCGGAATTGGATGAGCGAGGTTGGTGAACATGTATATATATGAAGGAAGGGTTTCCTGGTCGCGTAATCTCCCGTTTTGGCGGTTTGGTATGGCCAGCAAGACCGCCCGATTTAATCATCCCAGACGTCTTTCTTTGGGGCTACTTGAAGCCGCGGGTTTATGCCAATAAGCCTCAGATAATCGCAGCCCTTAAGGAGAATATTCGACAGGAATGCGAGCACTTATCACCGGAAATCTTGCAGAAAGTCGTGGAAAATGCGATAAAATATGTATCAACACTGGCGGCAGCCACTTGGTGGATATCATCTTTTCCACTTAACAGAAACAATTGTAAGGGCCCAAGTAAAGATTTCCATCATTGAAAATCATATTTTTATTTACTAAAAAAGTAATTCAAAAACAAAATTGGATGATTAATTTTGCGTCACCTTTCATCTAACGGCTTATTTTTTTGTGCAGGATATAAGTTAGTCTGTGTCAGTATTGATTCCAAAAGAATGCCCTGAAGAAATCGACGGGCGACTGACATTTTTGAGGTTCGTGGCTTGTTGGAATTGTATCAAACTTATCAAGTGGCCGGTATCCGATTTTTTTAAAACTTTATGATTTTCACAATCAGTCTTAAGTTTCTTAAGGTTCATCATCACTTTCATGAAAACTTGAAGACTCATCGCCACTTCCATCATGTCGCCAGACAATTTGAATTTTCTCAAAAGTTCTGAGTATTACTGGTTCCAAATGGTTAACATTACTTTCATGCTCGTCATCGCTGTTATCGAAATCCTTATCCGCTTCTCAACCATCGATGGGAGGAACAAGATAAAGATTTACTTAGAACACTCCTCTCCAGCCTCCAATTGTTCAAAAATTTCCGAAACAGCCTGATGATGAACATTGGAACTAAATAAGATGGTCCTTTAGGTCTTTCTTCCTACTAATTTTCCTTCAGACAACTCTTAAAATATTGATAGGACTTCGTATCTGGGACATGTACTCATATTCTTATATAGCAGAGCAGTGGCATACCAACTGGTTTCAGAAGTTTCCGGGATTCATTTTTAAAATGCTAAATACAAGTTTATTCACTCAAATCGACGTTGTCGACTTCGAAGTAATTCCCACGACTGCAAAGCCAGGGTTCGCTCCAGCCCTCTAAACATCTCTGGAACTCGTTTTTCGGTATGGCTTTTATTGTGCAGAGCGAATTTTCAATTACCTCCTCTCGGCTCTTAAAACACGTTTTTTGAGTCGGCCGAACAGGAAAAATTTACAAGTTGCCAGATCAGGTGAATTTGGGGCCTGCTGCATAGTAATTGCGTTGTGCTTGACAAGAAATGCAGAAATGTGAGGTGGGGCCTTAACATGATGATATGACTTCATTAATAATTAATAAAATGAAACTGTTGTTGTGTATCCGAGGATGCATGAGAATGTCAAATAAAAGAAAGAAACCTCCAATTATGAAGCAATTTATTTATTCAATTTAATAAAAGACTTATGACTAAGTATGAAAAGGGAAGTTAACCTGCCACATGCCTGGTTTTGACCACCGCTAGGAATTGGTATGTCGTTGTGCACTGTTCTTCCTAAATTCTTCTGTTCAGACAAACACACAACAGTTCTCCTCACTAATTTGGAGTATAACGACTGCACTGGTTTCCTAAGACGAGAGATCCTCCGCAATGCTGATGTTTCACTGGTATTTTGGTAGAAACAGCTTCGTTGTGTTGGATTTTCACTGGTATTCTTGTTGACACGACCTTCTTGTTCGCGAATTGAAGCTGGAGTTTCAATGGTATTTTGTATCAGTTCTGGCGATTGTAGGGTGTGTGCAGTAGGGTAGCTGCTGACTTCGACATATTGTGCCGTGTTGATATGCTCGTAATAATGAGTAAGTCCATCTCTTCGAAATATTTTGCCAAACTCCATTCCATTTCGTGTCCTTGTTGGTGTAATTTCTTGATTTAACTGTATAGCCAGGATTGTACCGCTTTCCACTTGAGTATGCCGCCCTCAGTTTTTTGATGTTGGATCTAATTAAGTCTAGAACGATGCGAATATCCCGTAAAATTTGGAGTTTTCCTGCATCGCATAAGGTAGTTAGCAAGTTTGAAGTTTAGACTGACAGGATCGGTCATGATCTGAGGAGTGCGGCCTTCATATTCTGCAAAAAACTTTCATCCTGGCCATTCATGGTTGGATGAAATGGAGCAGTGAACTTGTATCGATTTTAATTTCTTCTGATGCACTCCTTAAACTCCTTCAACGTAAACGTAAGCCCATCATCGCTAACCAAACTGGAAGGCAGCCTGTAGCGGTCTCGCGTTAGACCTCAATTGTTTCCCCTGCCACCATGCCATTCATCAGTGTAATCTCTAGCCACTTCGAATATAGACCTTCGAAGTCTATATGAATTCTCTGAAAGGGAGCAGATGAGACATGAGACACGTGTACTCATAACTCTGCTAGTATCACTTTGCGCAGACTTTCGGGAATCACCACTCGATTATAAAGGGTTTTATAATAGGGACTTGACAACTTTGAATTTAATTTGTGAACGCACTCTTTCACTAATCATCAAACTGTCTCTGTCAATTTATTCAGTAAACTCAACATTTTCATCATGGTAAAGTACATGAACGAGCAACGTCTGCAACGTCGCCTTAGTAGACAGACAATAACAAGTTTAGTGCAAAAATTTGAGTCTACATATTCGTTGTGTGATGTTGCCGTGTCAGTGAGACAACGGGTTGGTCGAAATGTCGAAAATATCGCTGCCGTTCAAGCGTCCGTAGCAAACGAGCCAAATCAGTCAATTCCACGGCGTTCTTGGTTTACACCCATACAAGATCAAGCTGACTCAAGAATTGAAGCCGATGGACCATTTGAAGCGACGTACGTTCTCCGATTGGGTTCTGGAGAAGATGCGCCAAGATGATGAATTTCATCGCAAAATCATCTTCAGTGACGAAGCTCATTTTTGGCTCAATGGGTTCGTCAATAAACAAAATATGCGTTATTGGTCGGGTGAAAATCTACATATGCTTCATGAATCACCACTTCATCCACAAAAATAACTGTTCCCTGCAGTTTGCATGCCAGCGGTGTTATTGGGCCATATTTTTTCGTCGACAATAACGATCTTCACGTTACTGTGAATGGTCAGCGTTATCGCGCCATGATCACCGATATTTTTTGGCCCGAATTAGAAGATATGGACTTGGACGACATGTGGTTTCAACAGGATGGTGCCACAAGCCACACAGCATACGCTACAATCGATTTATTGAAGAGTAAGTATGGTGGGCGTGTTATCTCAAGACATGAGCCAGTCGATTGGCCGGCTCGTTCGTGCGATTTAACGCCGCTTGACTATTTTCTGTGGGGCTACGTTAAGTCATTGGTTTATGCCAACACGCCGACGACGTTGGAAGAGCTCAGAGCCAACATTGAACGCAAAATAGCGGCCGTTTCAGCCGAAATGTGTGACCTAGCAGTTGAAAATGGGAATCGACCTCTGCAAACGTGTCTGCGGTGGTCATATGAACGAAGTCGAGTTCCATTCATAAATGTTTTGATTGTACTTCAAGCCGATAATAAAGTTTTTGAAATATCTCAAATGGTTTGCCTTTTATTTAAAAAAACAGTTGTCAAGTCCTTATTGGAAAACCCTATACTTAGCAATAGCAGAACTTCGTGTTCAATTAAATTTTTTTTTTGGAAACTTAACAAAAATGGATCTGAGAATACTCGCAACCTATTTAGAAGGTCCGTATTCGTATCCACTCGGAAGGATTTCCTTGTAAATAGTTCCCTAAATTTTCGATTTTCCTTGTTTCTAGCTTCTTGAGCCTCCTCCGAAAGTTGTCCAATTGGAAGTATGTAATTGGAAATTATTTTTTTCCCATCAAATAAAACTTTGTGTAGGCTTACTGGTATATAAAACCAGCCATAGTTTCTAATATATAGGTCTCTCGTTTCTGTTGCAAATGTTTCGAAGGGATCTATGTTAATTGGAAACCCAGACCCAAGCGCTTCTAAAATATTGTGAATCTTTTATATAATTTCCTTATCCATCCCTGTAATTACAACAGTTTTTTTTTTTCGTCTCTGAAGAATCACTTGCCCGTGTTTCCATCATTCGTGTTCCCTGACTGTTGATTTGGCATATCAACCAATAACCCAGTTTCAGCCCTAAATCTTTCCTTAATTAACTTTTTTCTTGATTTAACTTTTTCTTTACTCTCTTGGTCGCTAACCTGCCAAACTTTAACCCTTAAAAGCATGATTTTGTACTTTATGTGTGTTGGCGATTTTTTACAATTTTAGAACTGGATTTAAATTTGCAACAACGAAATTGTATTAAATTTTCCGTAAAAGACGGATTTAATGATGCGCGAACGTTGGAAATGTTGGAAAAGTGTTTCGGCAACGATTCTCTAAAGCAAACAGTTGTTTACCAGTGGCACGAGCCGTTCAAATGTTGTCGTGAGTCAATCGAAGATGATGAACGCTGTGGCAGACCATCGACATCGAAAACCGACGATAACATTGATGGAGT
Source organism: Volucella bombylans (assembly GCA_949129095.1). Classification (NCBI taxonomy): domain Eukaryota; kingdom Metazoa; phylum Arthropoda; class Insecta; order Diptera; family Syrphidae; genus Volucella; species Volucella bombylans. The sequence continues at coordinate 332,103,629 of OX422140.1, read as the reverse complement.
AAAAGAAATAAAAGCAAAAGAAGATTTGCGAGGCTGAATCCGATCCCGCATTCATCAAAAGGATCATTACTGGAGACGAGACGTGGGTTTATGAGTACGACACGCAATCCAGACATCAGGCAAGTGAATGGCGTTCACTAAATGAGCCGAGACCAAAACAACCACGTCGTTTTCAGTCAAAAAAGAAGGCAATGCTCACGGTCTTCATGGATTACAACGGTGTAGCGCATCATGAATTTCTGCCAGAAGGCCAGACAGTAAACAAAGAGTATTATTTTGGAGTTATGAGACGTTTGCGTGAAGTAATTCGCTGAAAGAGACCAGAATTGTGGGCAGAAAAGTCGTGGATTTTGCACCATGATAACGCACCGTCGCACAATGCCATCATTATTGGTACTTTTTTGACGAAAAATGCAACAAATACCATCCAAAAGCCTTCACCTACGGGGAACGCGTTTCAGCAGCCGAGAGGAAGTAATGGAAAAATCGCAGGAAGCACTGATGGACATACCGAAAACCGAATATAAAAAATGCTTCGAGGATTGGATCAAGCGCTGGCATAAGTGTGTTGCAGTCGATTGGAATTACTTTGAAGGGGACCATATTGATTTAGATGAATGTTTAATTTTCTGAATAAATTCCGGGAACTTTTTCCCTGCGGATTTTTAAAGACCTTCCTGAATTTAATAACAGTACTAATATATTTATTGAATTCAAATTATTTTAAGACAAAAATATATTGGACTGTTTTCCTAGCGGCGCCTCCTTTTAGAGCGAGATCGGCCACGCGACTTACTTCGACGTGAACGGCTTCTAAGTCTTCGCTGTAACCGTCGTCTTTGAAATCTATTAGTGTGACTTCGATCATCCGGCTCCGCTTCTAGAGCCTGAAGAGAACATTATATTGTAAAAAAATATTTCTATTAAATGTAAATTTAAGTAAAAGATTATATTACCTCCTCTGTGGTGATTGCTTCTTTTTTATTGGAATCCTCACAGGAAGAGCACTCATCGCTTTCACTGTCTCGCTTAATAAGTCTGCGCTCTTGTTTGGTATCGACCACTTTTTGAGTACTTTCAACTTTATTGTCAGCCATTTTAAACAGAGAATTTTATTTTTTTTAATCTTTAATAACAAACTGCTCTCGATGAAAAATTTATACAAATAATTTAATGCCGATATGAACTGCTAGGTTGATGGAAATTTTTTTAAATTTCGCTCGAGTGATTTTGATCAGAATTAAAAAAAACAGAAAAAAAGGAAAAGGTGGCCTGGACCTCAGCTAAAAAGCCTCTCCAGTTAGCACGATCTTTAAATAACTTCATCTAGCTGCGAACTACATGTGCGTGCCAAATAAGGTAAGGTCATCCTCTACTGCGTTGTCCCTCCGGGTTAGGTTCGAAGACCCTGTGGACCGGAGCATAGAGGTCTATTCATTTTTAGAGTTTCCTCTTAACTAGCTCTGAAAGTGCCATCTACTTTCTTTAACAGACCTAAACTATTTGAAGAGTCTTTTGAGTTTTGAGAGAACTCTTTGGAGACGTGCGAGCTCTGGTACTAGTTTTCCTAGGTTTTTATATTTCCTTGCACAGTTGCAAGTTGGTTAGAGCGGACTTGTGTAGGTCCCAATTACCGGTGTGTTTGGATTTGTTAAACATTGTTCACATCATTTTACTCAATTGTTCAACTTGAAGTTTCCACCATGGTATACCTCTGTTGACCATATTGCGTTCCAATTTGCAACTGCAATTAAGTGATGAAATTGGGTTGATCCAGATGCCAGTTGCGACGAGGGCACTATTCTATCGGAGTAGTTATTAAGACATGGAACCCATACCAAACTACTTCCTTCCTTCACTATACTTGACGATGCGCCTGTAGCTGGTATTGGCCTCATTTGAGAGGTCTTCCTTGGTTTTTGAGTTTTTCGCGAGAGCTTCTCTTCATAAATCTGATCACAGCACATTATATTCCTCTAAGTGTTCGTCTTTGCAGTTTACTTGAAGTTAGTTCGTCTTTCTGTGTTTATTTTTCTATATGAGTCCCGTTATGACCTGCATACATTTTTTTTTTTTATTTGAATATAGGATTTGGAGCTAAACCGGAAGGTAAGCATGAAATTTTCTTCAAGGGGATCGCGGCACAGATGACTGGTGATTACTCAATTGATGGGAAAGTTCTTATTCTCCCAATCAAAGGCGAAGGACGAAGCAACCTAAAATTGGGTATGTGGCAGCTATCATACAAATATTCATTGAAAGAATCTATAGCATTTGCAATATTTTTCCTTTATAGATAATGTCTTGCTTAAAATGAATATTGAGGCAGGATCTAAGGTAAAGGATGGTGCCACTTACTTGGACGTTAAGAATATTAAATTGAATTTGAACACAACTCGATTGCATATGGATCTTTCGAATCTGTTCAATGGTGACAAGGCTCTCGAGGATAATATGAATAAATTCCTGAATGAAAATTGGCAGGACGTCTTCATGGAACTTAGGGAACCAGTACTTGATGGCTTCTCTAAAGTTTTCACGGATTTCGTTCGAAAAGTATTTGACTCGCATCCTTATAGTGAATTGGTCAAAGGTGGCAAGTAATTTAAGATTTTAAATTGTTGAGGACTGATGGAAAATAAATAACTGAATGCACACAGATTGTTTTATTTTTTATTTTTTTTCTTTTATTGAGGAAGAGGGATAGCTTGGATCTGATTGATGAGATAAACATAAGGAGATACGTCCCGTATAAAGGAGTTCCTTTGCGTTATCCTTTTGATATTTAAAGGCACTGTCTCATTAAATGGCGATGCCTGTAAAATCCTGACCAACTAGTTTGCACAGTATATACACGGCGACAAGTTTTTCATTCTTCTTTCATTCGGGCCAAATCGCTTCACATAATCACCAGCAGTGATTCCGCTCTATAGCAGTCTAGGGATCTACTAATTGATCGGCTGCTGTTCAGCGGAACTACATGGTTAAAACACATTTAACAATTGAACACCAAAGTTACGTCGCGGAAGGTACCCGAATCCATCACGGAGAGACCTTACCCTACCTGGCATATTTCCTTTCTCTCTTTGAATACATTGTCGGGTCACATAAAAGTCAAAGATTCTAATGGTCTAAAACGAGGTAGGTAAGTGTCTAACCAAGCTCCAAGGACATCCTGACTTGGACCTACTTTCTTGAAGAATGTGAAAATCAGGATTAATATAGTCAAGATGGTACTTGTGGGCTTTTCAAACCGCGACATCTCGTTCTATAACATTTTTCATAAATTGGGCTAGAATTATGGAGGGAATGTCGGAAGAGATCAGCCCCTTACGATTAATTTTCATTACAATGGAAAGATTGTTAGTAAAAGTGTGTCTCACTTCTTGAAAAAAAGAGACTTGAGTGTTGAGAACAATACAGCAGCGACCGCAAAGTGAAACAAGTCAGCGGAAGTGACACACTAAATGAAACCGTTCAACCTCTCAGGAACGAAGTTGCTTTCTTTTCTTCCGTCTCAAACAGAACCAAGATTAACAAGGCTTTAGAAGCTACCCATGTTGATAACTTTTTCCGTACACCATGGTCAGACAAAACTGGTATACAATCAGCAATGTCGTAGTCCTGATCAAAATAAGTGGGTGGATGCATTCAAATCCACCAAACTGGTGGTGTAACCATAAAACGCTGTGGCACGGATACCGTCCAATTTGATCTCGTGGGAAATTTCACTTTCCCGAAACCAGTGGATCTTCCCTCTGATGTTTCGAATGAGAAGATTGCCAATTATAAAGTTCTATCGAGAGGCTCCAACGTAGAAAACTTCTCTTAAAGTGAAGTGATTTACGCAGAAAAGACAATTCGGTGTCGAAAGTCACATTGAGAATTACAACATTTGTGATTCTTGCACAGTCTGATGAACGCTGGAGTGACTCAGGAAAATGTTGGCACTTTCTTAACTCACTTTTCTCTACTGCTGGACTAAAACGTTAAAAATCAGTTCTCATAGGGACAGCAAGAATAGGGATAACAAGAAAGGCTGTCTTCCCATTGTGGCCTAAAACTAAGCTCCTATCGACACTATTTTGTAGAGCAGTCACTTCATGAGTGTAAATAGGAGACGTCCTCAACATTGTTTATCTTTGATATATATACTCCATGGCTGCTACTCTGTGCCTATGTAACAGGCTTTCCGTATATACATTGTGCTGATTTCACTTACGGTAGCTTCAATTGTATTCTATCAATATTTGCCTGCTGCAGTCCAATAAAAAGCTTCTGCAGCTGCAGTCTGAGATCCAGTCATTTCCTATACTTGATTATCAATACTATACGATCTGACCGCTTTGATGTAAAAATTTACGTTATTATTTTAGTAGGAAAATTCACATCAAAAATGAATTGGAATTGGGGGGTTATGGATTCTGTGGGTCTTTCCGGGTGTAATATATTTTTTGGCGATTTTTTCCACAGCGAGAGCACAGATGACGCAGCGACAGGAGACGACGAATCAAGAAAACCAAGCGTGAACAAGAGAAAAAGAGGCCCAAACTGAGCGTTTATTGCTTTTTATTCAATTCAATTGATATCAATTTTAACGAAAGCTAACAATCATTAAATATGATAAAGTTTAAATATTAACGAAATTTAGTACAATGAAGATTATCGATTTAATTCAAACAATTTGCAATTTACAATTCAATAAATATCGTTGTTCTGTGTTGTTGATAAAGTGCTCCACTTCTGTCCCCTTTGAAAGATCCTTTTCAAACAGGAAGGACAGCAAGCTTGCGAATTGGACGTCGTAAAACGCCTTTTGTCGTCCGGATGTCAGCAACTCTCACCATGGCATCATTGCCGGGAATAGTTTTAATGACTCTACCAAGCAGCCACTTCTGGGGAATAAGGTTATCGTCATGTACGATGACCATTGCGCCAGCTTCCAAATTCTGCTGAGGGGAGGACCACTTTGACCGTTGCTGAAGTTCGTTGAGGTATTCGTTTGACCAGCGCTTCCAAAAATGAGTTTTGACAGCGTTTATGCGACGCGGCCTGCCAGAGCCCACCGAAATGTGGAGTCCTAGGTGGGATGAAATAAAAATTAATATCGTCATTAGAACAAAAGTGATTAATGATTTTAAGTGATTTTTGTTGAAACAACATTTTGCGGAATTCTTTAAGTTTTGAGTCAGCCCCCACAAAATTTGTAGCGTTATCACAAAAAATTACATGTGGTAAGCCTCGACGACCAATCATCCGCTTTAAAGCTGCAATGAATGCGTCTGCAGATAAATCTGATACGGCTTCAAGGCGGACAGCCTTTGATGCAATGTTCCTGGATTTCCGCTACACGATTTCCTACGAACGTCGTGAGTTTTGAAGAATGCGTGGAAATCCAATGCAACACAATGCTAGAGTCTGTCCAAAAGACGATTTTTGAGTACGATGTTTGAAGATTGGTTCGATTTTCAACCACAATTTGGAGAGAAGGTGAGCACCACAAAGTTCTAATCGTGGGAGTTGTTTCCTTTTTTGCGGTGCAATCTTAGACCGGCATTTGCAGATCGTATTTGCAGATAAAAGGAACCGCGGAACAGAAATGTTTTTGAGCGAATCTAAATCCAACATGAATTGACGCCACTCTGTTTCAATATTATGCGGAACTGCCGCATCCCAGTCTAATTTTTCAATCCAGACCTTTTGGAGCAGGATTTTTGCAACAATGATTATTGGGCTTAGCAATCCCATTGGACCGAATAGAGCAGATGATACTGACAACATAGATCTTTTGGTACAACTGGTATACGAGTATGTGCGATTATTTTTGTAACTAAAGGAAAAATTGTCGTTTTTGGGATCCCAAGTGATTTCCAAGGTACTCGTTAGAGTTGAGTCTGCTAAATTTATATCCTTGTGTTTCGTATTCTGTTGTTCAACATCCAACCCATTGCTATGCCACTTTGAGAGTTCAAGGCCTGCTGACTTCAAAATTGACACCACTTCCCTTTGTATCTGACGTAATTCATCGAGATTGTCAGCTCCAGAGAGCATGTCATCGACGTAAAAGTCTGAGCGAATTATTTTTTATCCTAATTTTTTATTTTTAAATTTATATAAGCGAGCGGATTGCCAGGAATGGCGCCGAAGTTTTACCATAGGTAACAGTATTCAGCTCGTAGGTTTGTATGGGTGACTGCTCGCTTTCCCTCCATAAAATATATTGATACTTACGATGAGAAGGATGCATTAGTATCTGTCTATACATTTTAACTATATCTGCAGTCAAGGCGTATCTATGAAAACGAAATCTTAGTAGAATGAGGAATAAATCTTCTTGAATGGGCGGACCTGTCATGAGGATTTCATTAAGGGATATCTGTGATGATGTCCGGCATGAGGCATCAAATACTACTCTTAGTTTAGTTGAAGTGCTTCTTGGTTTCAGAACTGCCTGATGAGGTAAGGAATAATGAGATTCCTTCAAGTTAGGACTTTCTACCAAAGACATATGCCCTAGATCCTTATATTCCTGCAGAAATTTAACATATTCAAATTTTAGTGAAGTATATTTATAAAATCTGCGCTCCAACGATAAAAATCTCCTCAAAGCTATGTCATAAGAATTTCCTATGCACCCGGGATCATGCTTAAATGGGAGTTGACCCATTAGTCTCCCACCGGTAGTTCTTCGATAGTTTTCCGAAAATGTGTTTCACAATCTCCATGTTCTTTTGTCAACTTTTACTTGCATGCATCCACTGCCTCCAGTTCCCAAAACTTTTCGAGTTTAGTTAGTTAGTTTTAAATGCATTTTCATTTTCTTAATCACTAACTCTTACATTCTAACAAAAAATGCTTAAATGCTAGCTTACAATTACTTAACAATCTTATACTAACTTACTGGCACCACACAGGCGCTCTAAGCTACTCTAAATTCTTATAACTATGTCTTTCGACTTCATTTACATTTTATTTAAAATATTCTTATTTTCTATACTTAAGGCTACGAAAAAAAATTTATTTACAAAAACTTAGCATATGGACATTTTTTAATTTTTTATAAAAACTTAATATCTAACTTAAAATAAACCTTAGCCTACCTAACCTAAATGTACAATACACACATAAACACACATAGACATTATACACAATCATATACATATACCAGTATACACCTTTGTATACACTGATATATGTATATGTTTCTTAAATGCTAACCTAAACCTATGCAAGCCGGCCATCGCTGTTTACAGAGAAAACAGATTGGTCAACTCTGCCTCATTAGTGAGGCTGGTCCGTAATTGACGGAAACGACGACGAAACATCTTCTCCATCATTCAACCACCAGAAATGCTGGTGCTGCCGAACGGCATCCCTCTTATCGCGATTCCCCACCGCCCTACTGAACCTGAGGCGATCCACACTGCCGTGTGCGACGTCTCTGTCGTAGTTGAGTCGCCTGTCCCCAGCTGCCCGAGCGACATGGAAGATTAACGGCAATGCTGATCTATCCTGGATCAACCCTATCTGATCCAGGTAGAGGAATGCTTCCGGTGGAACGAAGCCGTCAGAGCGCACACTCTCGTAGTAAAGGTAATTGGGGTAGTAAGCCCCAGATATCAGGTTATTCGTCGAGGTCATTGCTCTTGCAATGTGCCTTCGAGTCAGCTTAATTACGAAGTTGTCCACTCGTATTAGGTTCGCCCTGTTGTAAAGGACCTCATTAGGATAAAATTTTTTGTACTCCGACTCTGGTGTTCTGTACAAGCGAAGGCAAGCCCTAAGACAAGTCCTCTCAAACACCCGAATCTTTTCCATTAAGCTTGCTCGTACATTGAACCACACGGGACAACCAAATACCAGCATGGGCCTGATAAGGGCCATGTAGCAGATTACCTTTACCCCCGCATCGAGTTGGCTGCTATAAAACAGTCTCTTTGTAAGGGCAAAAGCACCTTTAGCTCTGGCCAGAGCATCATCTACATTTTTGCCAAAATACAGAAACTGATCTAGCCAGATTCCAAGGTATCTGACTACATTTCGACAGGCAAGAGGCTGTCCGTGTTGTCCAATAATCGAGAACATTCTCCAATTTTTTCTGGTATCCCTAGAGGCTCTAGACAACGGCGTCCTAAAGAGAATGGTTTCCGACTTCTGAAAGTTGATTTTCAAATTCCAGTCATAGCAAAATCGTCTTATCCTATCGAAGTCGCGCTGCAAGAGAGTATTAATGACCTCGATTTTTGGACCTGTTCTGTACGCTATCAAATCGTCTGCGTACGCAATAGTATGGGGAAGTGAACCTATCAAGTCGCTTGTAAAAATGTTGAATAGGATCGGCGAATTGACCGCGCCTTGCTGAAGACCATTTTTAATTTGAAAAATTCCAACAGAAGTCACATCACCATTCTTCACGATGAACTGTCTGTTAGTTAGCATATTATAAAGAATGTACAAGAGTGGTTTACTGATCCCCAGCCTAGTCAGCTTATAGAAAAGACCCTCTTCTTCAAGCCTTCTCCAAGTCAACAAGGCAGGCACCAGTGCACTGTTTCTTGCCTTTGTTCCATTGGATATCGGACACCAGCTTAGACGCGGCATGTGAGTCCCGCCTTAAAACTGAATTGATTATCCGGAACTATATGTTTGTCCTCAACCCACCTAGACAGAGCTCTATTGATTACTTTTTCAAAAACCTTACTGATATTCGGAAGGAGACTTATCGACCGGAGATTCGCCGGATTGGATATATCCTTTCCCTTTTTGGGGATAGGTTAAACCACCGCCATTTTCCAATGCGCTGGATAATGTGCATTATTCATTGCATTATTAAACAGGGTGGTGTAAATGTCCACCGCTTCTAGAGGAAGATGTCGAAGCACGATGTTCGGAACACCATCGGTCCCCACTGATTTCTTAGCCCTGATTGTGTCGAAGATCTCATGGAGTTCTTCCTTCGAAATGAACGGGGGTAGGTCACCCTCTCTGGCAATGACATTATTGGCCGCATTTTCGTCGGTGAACCGTGTGAAACCAGAGCCCTCGGATCGCCAGTTCCCTATTTCATTTCGAATGCAGAAGTCGTGCACCAAGACGCGATTATCCAGGTCGTAATTAGGGCCAATGGTATCAGTGGCCTTGTATACTTCCTGGAAAGTCGCCCCTATGGTCTCAACCTTCTCCTGTGGATCCTCGATCACAAAGAAGTCGTCATCATCAGCGGCCTCATTTGGATCAATACCTGCTATTGTCAGTAACCGTTCGTTGTCTGTTGTCCGGGCTATTTTAAGACACTGAAGGTCGTTTTGATTTTTTCTCCGAAATAGTTTATTTATTTGCGGAAACATATTCGGGTTGCTGGTGTTTACAGCCCGAACCTTGTTGTTCCAATATGAGCTTACAGCAATTCTGTAATTTTCTTTTATTAATTTTTGCACAATTTTAATCGACGACTTCAGTGTCCTAATCTCCGGATCTTGTCTGTCAGTTAACTGCCTGTACAAATTTTTAAGTCTTGACAGAAGTCTACTTTTCTGTCGGTGCAGTGCGTCAATAGTAGGATTGCGGAACAGGTCTTCGTTAGTCGTACGTCGATACCGCGGTATTGTAGTGTCCATAGTTTGTTTAATTGTCTCGTCCATTTGTTTTAGGTAATTGTCGATCTCCTCGTTTGACAAATTCCTATTGGACGGTGGGTAGAGCGTGTTCGAGGAGAGCGCTCTTGTCAAAGTTGCGGAGAAGCGTGTCCACCGTAGTTGTAAGAATATCTTTGGACAAACTCCTCCAATTCCGCAATTTCGTTGGGAACTGTAATTTCGGTGCTAAAACCGCAATGGTCACTGTCAAACAAGAATGTGTGCAGACAGTTTAGCATTTGTAAATTCGTACCTGTCAGTTGTATGCGTTCGTCGTACAGCAGTAGATCCAAATAAGACCCGCCTCTGGGAAACGACGGGTTATCCGTCGCTTTAAGACCGAGTCTGTACATGACATCGTGCTGACCCCACCAATCGAGTAGTAGGTTCCCTCTAGTATTTGGCAAATTATTTCCCCAATCTCTGTGTCTAGCGTTGAAATCCCCGCTGATTATAAAATAATTCTCCCCCGATTCCAGCCTCAGAAGTCGAAAAAGCGTGTCAAGCTCTGTAATGAATAGGGTGGATTGTGAAGCCTCAGGTGCATAAACAGAGGCCAAGTACAGTCGCTTTCCTCTGCGGAGCGGGATGTAAAAGACGACTGCCTCCAACACCCGGAACCTGCGCAACACTCCCTTGTACACTCTGTGAAATTTTATACCTTCTTTAATGAAGATCGCGACACCGCCTCCACGTGTGGATCTGGGCCGATTTCTTCTTCTAACAATATAATTATTGTACTCCAGTTTGTGCTTATCGGTTAGCTTGGATTCGCTAGCGAAAAGCACATCAGGAGTTTGGTCTTGTAGCAATTTAAACATCGCGGCTCTTCGTTCGATCCTAATCAGTGAATTAACATTCACCGCAAGGACCTTCAAAGTTTGCTCCACCATGCGCGTACTCATTACGATATGTGTTGCGTTAGGCCTGGCAGCAGGGCGTAGATCTGGTCCACCCGCTTGGTCTGTTCCTGTACCTGTTGTTGCAGCTGAGCCATCTGCTCTTGGATTGCGAGCAAGATGGCCAGCATGTTAGGTGCAGCTTCCGTTGTTCTCGGCATTGGCGTCGGAGAGGCAACAGTCGCTTGCTGTACCGTAACCACCCTACCTGACGCAATTTGGGCGTAGGAAATTTGGGACGTGTCGGTTGGTGTTTGAAACCTAACTGATGAACGTTTGACCTCCAACTTCTGCTGCAGAACCAGTTTTGCTTTTTTAATGTTAGCGAACGTAGGACATCCCCGATTGTTTGCGGTTTGTCACACGTTTCCACATAACACGCACGAGAACTGCGATCGGATGTTCCGTCAACACCCAGAGCACACTCCTCGGAACTGTGGTTCTTAGCGCACTTCACGCATCGAGGCTGCATTTGGCAGTTCGATGCGGCGTGCCTGGAACCTCTGGCAGCGAACGCATTGTATAACCCCTTGGCTCCTTTTTAATTTTTCCCGGTGAACCACCTGGTAGTCTAGGACATTGATACTCCTTAGTCTATCCAGACGGCTTTCGGGACTGAGCTGCACCAGGAAGAACGGCAGACTACGTTTCTCCCGCCTGGCTCTAGCTGTGGTAAATGGCTTTACCCCTACAAACTTTAGTCCTTCGCACTCCTTCTCTTTGAGCAGTGCCAGGATTTCCTCAGGATCAGAAGACGGTTCCAACCTCTTCAGCAGCATCGATTGCCGCTTTTCACACTTCGGTGTGAATGAGAAGTGCTCCTTTCCTTTAGGAGCTCTTTCACTTTCGCGTAGCCCTCCACTGTATTACAGTGGATGGCATGGCGATCGTTCCCCAATCGCTTAATATTAAAATTACTACCAATTACCAACTTACATAGGTCCTTGGTTGCATTCACCTCCAATTAATAGGTGTTGATGGGAGGCACCTTCTCCTTCTTGTTCTGCTGCTGCTGCTGTTGTTGTTGTTGTTGCTGCTTTCAGCTGCTGTGGTTTCAAGTGTTGTTTTTGCAGCTGTTGCTGTATCTGCTGCTGCTGTTGTTTCTGCTGCGGTTGTTGTTTCTGCTGCTGCTTTTTTATTTGCTGCAGTTGTTGTTTCTGCTGCTGCTGGATTTGTTGTGAGCTCGCTGCTTTTACTTGCTCCCTCTGCCTGCGTGCAATTTGTATTTGCTTAACAGCAAGCATTTTTCCTTTCAGCTGTTCTATGCTGCAGCTAATATCTTTAATCATCTCATTCTCGTCTTCCGACTCAGATGTAGCTAGAGAGGCAAAGTTGTTGTTGCCCCCCTCATACTGGACTTCATCAGACATGAACATCAACTTTTGTTTTTTGATTTTTTCTGTTTCAGCTGCTAAAGCAGCACTTATTTTTATTTTTGATAAACTCGGAGTGGTTTTCAACCTGCTCCTCCTTTTGATGGCTTTCGCTACGGCACCGGCAACACTATTGTTGCCTTTTGCAACTCCCGTTATGGGAAGAGCGGAGTGCTCTCCACCATCCATCACGTTATTTTATTTATTGTTTTTATTTGATCACAATTTGAGTAGAAAAAGAGAGAAAAAAAAACAGAAGTTCCAAGTTTGACCTAGGATCCAACCCGTAACCCGTATCACACGTTTCGATGGCCGACGCCGTTAACCATTGGGATACCGAGGGGATTGATATTATTGTAACTAATTGTCTTTAAATGGCACTGGATCACAATTTATTTATTTACTTATGTAAAAGCCGAACACGTCAACACGTCTATCCACTGTCGAGGTCAATGAACGACTGGGCAAACAGAAGTCGTCGTCGTTAAGAAAAAACTTAGCAAACAGAAGTGAATCGTATGATATGGCCAACGTACAACAAAAAACCATCATATGACCTCACAAATAAATGGCCGTCCTGAGACTGCAACAATTGTGGCTGTATAAACGGATTATTTTCACTCATACTAATAATTTCATCATTCCAATCCATTCTCACAAAGATGTAAGGACACCTTTGGTAAAGACCTAGCAGATATTGTGCACATATAAGGTTAAGCTCATATTAAGTAAATATTGTCTGAATATTTGTGAAAATCGTCTTTGATGAATTTAATCTTTTTAGAAAAGGATAGCATCTTTGGTAATATGGTTGGAAAGTACAGCCTCAACGAGACCACGTGCTGAAAGGGACATTTGTTGATTCTCGGGCGGGATGTAAGCTAACTATATCCAACACAATGATACCACACCTTGATATGCATAAAGGGATCGGGCGGGCTGACTCCTGATCAACAGACCGTAAACCAATTTGAGCATATTGAGCGGAAGGAACTCCTCCACTATTTTGGATGTTCGTGACAGCCTAAAGCCAGCGAACCATTGCGAATAAATTTCACGTCGAATTGTTACAATTGCAAGAGACCGCCAGGCCTTTTTGCAATCGAGTTTTACTTAAAATTTTGAGAAATCCGATGTCGCCAGCATCAAGCGAAGAAGTCTAGTGGTATCGCTGCCAAAGAGCAATCAGAGAGGCCGCCTCTGATATACTGCCAAAGCTATAAAGCTCGAACAGAATTCTGCAAGGATGGAGAAAAAAATCTTTTAGTAAAATTATAATCAGTACTGAGACAGCAGACTGTTAAACCGTGATGACTTACAACAATCAGACAGAGTAAACCATTCAACCACGATGAAGTCAGGACAACACTTTCCAAGTCCAACAAAGCTACTGGACCCGATAGCTTAACTGCCGAGCTGATTAAAGCACCAGGTGATGATTAGATATGGAGCTTACATCAAATCACCAATTAAATCTGGGTCGACGAAAGTATGCCCAACGAATGGAATGTCAGTATTCCTTGAACCACACCAACTACAGTTTCCTGCACACCGCATATAAAATTCAGTCTGCTGTATTATGAGAACGCCAAAGACTCTCCGTATCGATCATAGTGTTCGGCACCTATGTATCAGCGTGGTTTTAGGTCAGCAAAATCCACCATGGATCAAATCATCCCATTACGGAAGATCCATCGGATCGAACAACCGACTTCTACATCTATTTCAAAGCCACGAATGATAGCATCTACAAGGGCAAACAATACAGAGCCATGACAAGTTCATTCAATTATGAAGGATAACACGATACCTTAACGGTGCTCCGTTAAGATCGGTAATCACAAAACCGAGATCATCAATGTCAGAAAAGGACGTAAGGAGGACGATGGGATTTTTTCAACATACGAGTAGTTCTTGAAAGAATAATGCGAAACTCATAAGCCAATTCATGAAATCCTGTTTACCAACTTGTATACGCAGACGACTTTAACAAAATGAGACGAACACAACGTACTAACAATTGAGCGTTTGTGATCAACATCGATAACGGTACCAGCTCTGCTTTTTTGGGTTTTAAATTCAATTGAGTAGTAAAAGCCTTTCTTGAGAAACCAAAAAGATTTCGTACAAGACACTGATTACCTAGTCCTACTTTAGAGCGCAGAATGCAGGAGACGTTTGAACAGCGAACTTAGCGATGCCGACTTCGTCAGAAGAACCGAGATAACCCGGATTATATAACTAGGACACCTTAAGCGACACCAAGGTGCCATTCCTGAAAGTTCTACACTCAAACCCAGAGGGACATAGTCTCTGATTTTTAACGTAAACCACCTGTCATGATGACTTATGTTTACTGGATGCCCATACATCCATGGGAGCAAGGATACGCCTTGCCATCGCCCTCCGTCAATCCATTGATCCCAAATCGGAACTGTGTTGCCGTCACAAGTTCCACCCTTGGTATGAGTCGAGGCCGACCTAAAACCTCTTACTGCTCTTAGGGTCGCAGCACCCAGTACGTATTGCAATTCTACATTGGGTCAACCAAAGGAAGACCCTTCCCTCGATTTTGGGTTTAAACCACAGCCACCATGACGCTCCCACAAGAGGGCCTACTTCTTCAAGTCAGACATGGACCGGGGGGCTCCTGACTCTCATGTTACAGTGATTTAAGTCCTGGTAGGGACTACCGGTAGTCCAGCCTCCAGCAAGACCTATGACCGGCAACTTCTGACTGATCGAATCGCAGCAACCTTCAGTAGCGTCATTTGCAAATGTTTACGATAAGACCAGTACCTTGCTCTGCCCCCGTTCGTTATTAGACAACGTCATTAAAGGGCGAAGCCTTGATAATTTGGCGGCCCACCCAGAGGGACAGCGTAGTAAGGGACGATGAGGATCTTATGTCGCGCACTCAAGTGGAATGGCACTTCAGTCAACTTCGCGAGCGCATCTGGACGTAGCTGGTTCACCCCGGATTGTAGCGCCATCTACATAAGTAAGTATTCAGACATGTTCTACGAGCGCGTTGCGTGTTAAGTTCCTTGCATTTATATTTATTTCGTTAGACGTGTGCCAGTTTTCGACGAACATGTTTAAAACAGGACACGGGTATGTGAAATTGCTTGTTTACGTGGAGCAACGATTGGAGCTTTCGGGGACAATATACAGCGAATCATTGCGGATACGTTGGCAGTTGTCCTTTTCGCTGTGATTGTTTTGTGGCCAACACTATTATGAACTCTTTAACTCAGATAACGAGAATTATAAATTTTTTCACGGTAACGTACCACAGAGTTTTCTTTTCCACCACCCATGGATTTAACCTGGAAGGAAACCCAACAGGCTTACCAAATTCTTCCCTTGGTTTTCATGATGTTATCACTTCTGTCGACCGTTTGTTTGACCCTTTCATATATATCCAAGTTTTTCCGTATTCCACGATTTAAGATCCTTCAAAGTCAGGAAAGTGTTTCTTTCTGATTTTCAATTCTACTCAATTTCACTTGAACGAAATTTCAAAAATTTGGGAAAAGTTGGCTTCGACATTTAGCTTATAAATTTTGTTCCTTGCTTTCAGTTTGTTATTGAAAGAAAAAATATTTAGATAAAATTCTTTGTTGAAAATGGTGCAGCATAAAATTAAAAGTACTTCAAAGGCGGCCGAAACCCAAAGGGAGCGCAAATTAAATAAGCGAGTCTATGAAAGCGATGAGTACTCTTCATGCGACGACTCCAATAAAAAGGAGCCAATCACCGAAGAGGAGGTTAAATAATCTTTAGTTTGAATCTTAGTTCAACATAAATAATTTTTTTCATAATAAAATGTGTTTTTCAGGATGTTGAAGCGGAGCGAGTGGATCGATCTAAGACCAGGCGAGGGCCACAACGACGGCAAAGAAGCCGTTCACGTCGTCGTGTGTCGCGTCGTCGATCTCGCTCTAAAAGACGACGTCGCTAGGGAAACGGAGCCGAATATTTTTGGTCTTAAAATTGTTTAAATAAATATTTAAAAAATGTAATAAATTTCTTAGTGATTTTCATTTGCACCTTTTTACCGAGAGTCAAGATCCTTCCAGTCTTCTCTAGATTTTTACAGAGACATTTAGGACTCTAAATCTTGTTTCGTGTTATTGTACAACCGCGCAAATTTTCTAAAAACAACGAATGTCGGCCTTGCACATGGAATGCTTGGACGCTTAACAGACCATGTGCTTCTGAACAACACGCGGAGGCCCTAGATGAAATTTATTATTTACGTATTTCAAGAACTGTGGTGGGATGAACTGGCCAAAACGCGGATAAGAAACTGCGACGACTGCTATAAAGAAGGAAAATAATGCTTAATTGGATGTGGGCTTGCTATTCGACATAAAGGGACTGTTAACCAGATTGATCATATGCCGATCGACGCAAGGCATTCTTTCAGCATTTTCGGGAAGCTAACATCGACCCAGATCACTACCGTCTTGCAGACGGAGTGCGACTGCGTATATCAGACGCACAAGGGAGTCAATCGCGGAAGACTACTAGAATGTTTCCCGAACTCGTCTCCATAGAACCGTAGAACAAAATTAGAAGCATTGTCAACGAGCCATCTGAGAAGCTGCTTCTGAAGCACAGCAACAAGGAAGCCTCTGGTTTGACGATGAATGTAGGCAGAGTGATCTCTATGAGCGAAAAAGAGGGAAGTATCGGGTTTTCCAATAAG
Organism: Volucella bombylans; assembly: GCA_949129095.1. Taxonomy (NCBI): domain Eukaryota; kingdom Metazoa; phylum Arthropoda; class Insecta; order Diptera; family Syrphidae; genus Volucella; species Volucella bombylans. Next base: position 332,087,008 of record OX422140.1, on the reverse strand, counting down.
GACTTGACAACTCTCTTTTTTTAAATAAAACGCCAAACATTTGAGATATTTCAAAAACTTTATTATCGGCTTGAAGTACAAACAAAACATTTATGAATGGAACTCGATTTCGTTCATATGGCCACCGCGAGCACGTTTGCAGCGGTCGATTCGTTGCACCCAATTTTCAACGACTCGGCCACACATTTCGGCCGAAAAGGCCGCTATTTCGCGTTCAACGTTGGCTCTGAGCTCTTCCAACATCGTCGGCGTGTTGGCATAAACCAATGACGTAACGTACCCCCCACAGAAAATAGTCAAGCGGCGTTAAATCGCACGAACTAGGCGGCCAATCGACTGGTCCATTTCTTGAGATAACACGCTTACCATATTTACTCTTCAATAAATCGATTGTAGCGTGTGCTGTGTGGCTTGTGGCATCATCCTGTTGAAACCACATGTCGTCCAAGTCCATATCTTCCAATTCGGGCCAAAAATAATCGGTGATCATGGCGCGATAACGCTGACCATTCACAGTGACGTGACGATCGTTATCGTCGACGAAAAAATTTGGCCCGATAACGCCGCCGGCTTGCAAACCGCACCAAACAGTTATTTTTTGTGGATGAAGTGGTGATTCATGAAGCATATGTAGATTTTCACCCGACCAATAACGCATATTTTGCTTATTGACGAACCCATTGAGCCAAAAATGAGCTTCGTCACTGAAGATGATTTTGCGATGAAATTCGTCATCTTGGCGCATCTTCTCCAGAACCCAATCGGAGAACGTATGTCGCTTTAAATGGTCCATCGACTTCAATTCTTGAGTCAGCTTGATCTTGTATGGGTGTAAACCAAGATCCTTACGCAAAATACGCTATAATGTGGTCTGAGCGATGCCCAATTCTTGAGAACGCCGTGGAATTGACTGATTTGGATCGTTTGCTACGGACGCCTGAACGGCAACGATATTTTCGACACTTCGACCAACCCGTTGTCTCACTGACTCGGCAACATCACACAACGAATATGTAGACTCAAATTGTTGCACTAAACTTGTTATTGCTTGTCTACTAGGGCGAGAATTACGACCGAAAATTGGAGTTATAATTTGCAGACGTTGATCGTTCGTGTACTTTACTATGATGAAAATGTTGAGTTTACGGAATAAATTGACAGTGACGTTTTGATGATTAGTGAAAGAGTGCGTTCACAAATTAAATTCAAAGTTGTCAAGTCCCTATTTGAAAACCCTTTATATGTACTCTGGTATTTGTCCGTTAATTTAGAAAAATCTAAAATGATGATCTTCAGGGATGGGGGTGGAAATTATTCGCAACGCAATATACGCAACGAAAAATTTAAGTACCAAGGAGAACATTTTGCAATAGTTCGAGAGTACAAGTACTTAGGGGTTTTACTCACGACGAACCTTAACATGAGAAGACACTTTCAATGCAAACTGGCTGAAGCAAAAAGAGCCATTTCTTCCGTCTGGAGCCGATGCATTAATAATGTGCTTATCGAATATAGTGCAAAAATGAAAATTTTTCGTACAACTGCTGCATCAATATTGCTCTACGGTGCTCAAGTCTGGGATTTTGCCCATTTGAAGAAGTAGAAAAATTTCTGAGGTATTTCTTAAAACGAGTTTTTCGGTTGCCAGCCTGCACGCACAACCATACTATATACTACATTTAGAAACAACAGTACCACCATTGTTCCTAGAAACCATCAAGATGCACTTTGAATATGTCGAAAAAGTAATGGAAATGGATGAAGCAAGGCTGCCTAACAAGTACTGAAGCACACACTTGCGACCAGAGGAAACCTTGCTGCAAAGTGTGAAGAGCTGGGATTTGAACCCGGTAAAAACGTCCGTATCCCATCCGATACAAATACCACGAACTTGAAGAATATATTTAGTACTATTCTTGAAAGGGTAAGCCGCATTTCTTATGAAAAATTTAAAACAGAAGCACAATCCTCACAACATCGAATGATATACAGTCAACTGAACTTTGACCTTAAGGAAAATACGTACTTCCAAAGCCGTTTTCCACTAAAAATGATAAACGTGATATTTAAATTAAGGGGTGAAATTATCAACCTAAATTACATTCCACATCGAGCGGATAGACCAATTCTATGTGACCTTTGTAGCCGACAGGAAAGAGAAGATATATACCACTTCATTGCCAGATGTCCCATCCTAAATGAGATAAGAGTGAGTTGTTTTGGAGTAACCTTGATGGAAATGAATGAAGTCCTGGACATTATGAATGGAAAATTAGGTTGGGAAATATTATATAAATACGCGTCAACTGCACTGAAATACAGAAAGAGGATAATAGATGGTGACTTTTAATTAAAGTTAAATTTATAAATTGTCTATCTGGTAGACGGCCTTTGGCCAAACTATATTAAACTTAGTTATCCAATTATGTAAAATTATATTTTGATCAATAAAGTCTGCAACTACTACTACTATTAGTATATACCTTTGTATATACTAACACGTGTACATATTTCTTAAATGCTAACCTAACATGGACCTTTATAAGCTGGCCATCGCTATTTACAGAGCAAATAGATTGGTCAGCTCTGCCTCATTAATGAGACTGGTCCGTAATTGACGGAAACGACGGCGAAACATCTTCTCCATAATTCAACCACCAGAAATGCTGCTGCTGCCGAACTACATCCCTCTTATGGCGATTCCCCACCGCCCTACTGAACCTGAGACGATCCACACTGCCGTGTGCGACGTCTCTGTTGTAGTTGAGTCGCCTGTCCCCAGCTGTCCGAGCGACATGGAAGATTAACGGCACCGCTGATCTATCCTGGATCAACCCTATCTGATCCAGGTAGAGGAATGCTTCCGGTGGAACCAAGCCGTCAGAGCGCACACTCTCGTGGTAAAGGTAATTGGGGTAGTAAGCCCCAGATATCAGGTTATTCGTCGAGGTCATTGCTCTTGCAATGTGCCTTCGAGTCAGCTTAATTACGAAGTTGTCCACTCGTATTAGGTTCGCCCTGGACCTCATTAGGATACAATTTCTTGTACTCCGACTCTGGTCTTCTATACAAGCGAAGACAAGCCCTAAGGCAAGCCCTCTCAAACACCCGAATCCTTTCCATTAAGATTGCTCGTACATTGAACCACACGGGATAACCAAATACCAGCATGGGCCTGATAAGGGCTATGTAGCAGATTACCTTTATCTGCTATAAAACAGATTACCTTTGGCTGCTATAAAACAGTCTCTTTGTAAGGGCAAAAGCACCTTTAGCTCTGGCCAGAGCAGCATCTACATTTTTGCCAAAATACAGAAACTGATCTAGCCAGATTCCAAGGTATCTGACTACATTTCGACAGGCAAGAGGCTGTCCGCGTTGTCCAATGATAGAGAACTTTCGCCAATTTTTGCTGGTATCCCTAGAGGCTCCAGACAACGGCGTCCTAAAGAGAATGGTTTCCGACTACTGAAAGTTGATTTTCAACTTCCAGTCATCGCAAAATCGTCTTATCTTATCGAAGTCACGCTGCATGAGAGTATTAATGACCTCTATTTTTGGACCTGTTCTGTACGCTATCAAATCGTCTACGTACGCAATAGTATGGGGAAGTGAACCTATCAAGTCGCTTGTAAAAATGTTGAATAGGATCGGCGAATTGACCGCGCCTTGCTGAAGACCATTTTTAATTTGAAATATTCCAAGAGAAGTCACATCACCATTTTTAACGATGTACTGTCTGTTGGTTAGCATATTATAAAAAATATACAAGAGTGGTTTACTGATCCCCAGCCTAGTGAGCTTATAGAAAAGACCCTCTAACCATACGGTGTCGAAGGCCTTCTCCAAGTCAACAAGGCAGGCACCAGTGCATTTTTTTTTGCCTTTATTCCATTGGATATCGGACACCAGTTTAGACGCGGCATGTGAGAAATCATGTCCCGCCTTAAAACCGAAATGATTATCCGGAACTACATGTTTGTCCTCAACCTAGACAGAGCTCTATTGATTACTTTCTTTCTGATATTCGGAAGGAGACTTATCGACCGGAGATTCGCCGGATTGGATATATCCTTCCCCTTTTTGGGGATAGGTTGAACCACCTCCGTTTTCCAATGCGCTGGATAATGTGCATTATTCATTGTATTATTAAACAGGGTGGTGTAGATGTCCACCGCTGCTAGAGGAAGATGTCGAAGCACGATGCTCGGAATACCATCGGTCCCCACTGATTTCTTAACTCTGATTGTGTCGAAGATCTCAAGGAGTCCTTCCTTCGAAATGAACGGGGATAGGTCCCCCTCTCTGGCAATGACATTATTTGCCATATTTTCGTCGCTAAACCGGGTGAAACCAGAGCCGTTGGATCGCCAATTCTCTATTTCATTTCGAATGTAGCAGTTGTCCACCAAGACGCGATTGTCCAGGTCATAATTAGGGCCAATGATATCAATGGCCTCGTATACTTCCTGGAAAGTCGCCCCTATGGTCTCAAACTTCTCCTGTGATTCCTCGATCACAAAGCAGTCATCATCGTCAACGGCCTCATTTGGATCAATGCCTGCTATTGTCAGTAACCGTTCGTTAGCTGTTGTCCGGGCTATTTTAAGACACTGAAGGTCGTTTTGATTTTTTCTCCGAAATAGTTTATTTATTTGCGGAAACATATTCGGGTTGCTGGTGTTTACAGTCCGAACCTTGTTGTTCCAATACAAACTTACAGAAATTCTGTAATTCTCTTTTAATAGCGTTTGAATATTTTTAATCGACGACTTCAGTGTCATGATCTCCGGATTATGTCTGTCAGTTAACTGTCTGTACAAGTTTTTGAGTCGTGTCAGAAGCCTACTTTTCTGTCGGTGCTGTGCGTCAATAGTAGGATTGCGGAACAGGTATTCGTTAGTTGTACGTCGATACCGCGGTATTGTCGGGTCCATAGTTTGTTTAATTGTCTCGTCCATTTGTTTTAGGTAATTGTCGACCTCCTCGTTTGACAATTTCCTATTGGACGGTGGGTGGAGCGTGTTCGAGGAGAGTGCTCTTGTCAAAGTTGCGGAGAAGCGTGTCGATCGAGTCCTACTGTAGTTGTAAGAATATCTTTGGGCAAACTCCTCCAATTCCGCTATTTCGTTGGGAACTGTAATTTCGGTGCTAAAACCGCAATGGTCACTGTCATACACGAATGTGCGCAGACAGTTTAGCGTTTGTAAATTCGTACCTGTCAGTCGTATGCGTTCGTCGTACAGCAGTAGATCCAAATAAGACCCGCCTCTGGGAAACGACTGGTTATCCGTCGAGTCTGTACATGACATCGCGCTGACCCCACCAATCGAGTAGTAGGTTCCCTCTAGTATTTGGCAAATTATTTCCCCAATCTCTGTGTCTAGCGTTGAAATCCCCGCCGATGATAAAATAATTCTCCCCCGATTCCAGCCTCAGAAGTCGAAAAAGCGTGTCGAGCTCTGTAATGAATAGGGTGGATTGTGAAGCCTCAGGTACATAAACAGAGGCCAAGTACAGCCGCTTTCCACTGCGGAGCGGGATGTAAACGACGACTGCCTCCAACACCCGGAACCTACGCAGCACGCCCTTGTACACTCTGTGAAATTGTATACCTTCTTTAATGAAGATCGCGACACCGCCTCCACGTTTTGATCTGGGCCGATTTCTTCTTCTAACAATATAATTATTGTACTCCAGTTTAGTTAGCTTAGTTTCGCTAACGAAAAGCACATCCGGAGTTCGGTCTTGTAGCAATTTAAACATCGCGGCTCTTCGTTTGATCCTAATCAGTGAATTAACACTCACCGCAAGGACCTTCAAAGTTTGCTCTACCATGTGCGTACCCATTACGACATGTGTTGCGTTAGGCCTGGCAGCAGTGCGTGGATCTGGTCCCCCTCCTTGGCCTGTTCTTGTACCTGCTGTTGCAGCTGAGCCATCTGGTATTGGTTTGCCAGCAAGATGGCCAGCATGTAAGGTGCAGCTTCCGTTGTTGGAAGCAACAGTCGCTTGCTGTACCGTAGCCCCCTACCTGACGCCATTTGGGCGTAGGAAATTTGGGACGTGACGGCTGGTGTTTGAAATCTAAGTGGTGAACGTTTGACCTCCACCTTCTGCTGCCGAGCCAGTTTTGCTTTCTTAATGTCAGCGAACTTAGGACAACCCCGATAGTTTGCGGTGTGTCCCACGTTCCCACATAACACGCACGAGAGCTGCGTCCTATCGGATGCTCCGTCCCTACCCAGAGCACACTCCTCGGAACTGTTGTTTCTGCTGCTGCTGTTTTGTTTGCTGCAGTTGTTGTTTCTGCTGCTGCTGGTTTTGTTGTTGCTGCATTTGTTGTTTCTGCATTTGTTGTATCTGCTTTTGTTATTGGGAGCTCGCTACTTCTAATTGCTCCCTCTGCCTGCGTGCTGTTTGTTTTTACTTAATAGCAAACACTTTTCTTCCAGCTTTTGTATGCTGCTGTTGATGTCATTTATTTGTTCACCCTCATCTTCCGACTCGGATGCCGCTAGAGAGGCAAATTTTTTATTGCCCCCCTCATAATGAGGTCCATTGGTAAAATGTGATTTATTCTCCTTTTTGTTAGATTAGTGGGTGATTTCAAACTCCTCCTCCTTTTAATGGCATAGGCCACAGCACCGGCAACACTATTGTTGCCTTTTCCAACTCCCGTTATGGGAAGAGCGGAGGGCCCTCCATCATCCATCACGTGATTTGCTTAATTACTTTTCGGATTTGTTTGATGACAACACCTTGAGGACAAAACAAAAAAGTGCCAAGTTTGGCCTGGGCTCGAGAACCCGTGTCCCACTGTTCGATGACCGACGCCCCTAACCGCCCGGCTACGGAGTCAACTAAGTAGGTCTCAACTAATCATCTTTAGGAGGAAACTGATTCACTGTTTTTTTTTTTTTTACTTTAGAAAAAGCCGAAACACGTCTGTTCTCTGCGAACGACTGCGACAAATAACCTCTTCTTTCCACGAAATTGATCCCATACATAAGCCGAAGTGACAAAAAATGTTCATTTCGTATGCATTTGGGACTAAGACAGGGGAACCAAGGCAGGATCTAGAGGTCTCTAGTTAAAACTTTTAAAAAGTGACGAAGGAAGATGGAAGCTTTTCTTAAATTAAATACCCTTATGAAAGGTGGAACCGGTGGGCTTCCGTGCAGATTTTGCGGAGCAAAATGGAATATCAGATAGCGACCCACTCTTTACACTGGTTATGTTTTTTTTTTTGTACAATTAGTTATTATTTTTGTTATTGTTGGTTTCTGTCTTGTGTTTCATTTGCTCCTGTGCTTTTGTGGGTTTGTTGCGTGGTATGTATTGCAGAGAGTTGCAGACCGTCCGCCTGGCTCTAGGCGACTGGTGTAGTTTGCAGTTCTTTCATTTACACAGAGGGTTCCAGACGGTCCATTTGGCTCTAGGCGTATAGTCCAAATAACGTGACCGCCCGCCACATGTTCAGAATGTCCCAGGCCGTCCGCCTTTCTCTGTTTTTCCAGGGTGGACCTACTGGTTGTAGAATCCACAGGTGCCTTCCACAAATACGTTCCTCCAAAGCGACAACGGACACAACTGACAAGGCGGGTCAAAAAGTGAAGGGGTTACGAGCTGGAAGGATGGAGCGGATGCCTTAGCTCTACTTAAGGCTTGAGACTACCCATTAGGGGAGACAAAACAACATTTGGGACAAGGGTCGGCTATTTCGTGTTGGACCCTTGCAAAACAGCCAAAACCTATAGTGCTTTCCTTGCACTCTTGTAGCAGGCCGTCCGCCTGCTCTGCGGGGTTCTTCTTAGAGTTTTTGACCGTCCGTCGTACCTATTTAGGTTGCACCGATGGCTGATGTGACCATGGCTGCCCATCACTCTTTCAGAATTTTGGACGAACAACTGTTAAAACGGGAAGTTTCGAAGGAGTGAAGCGAAGTTTTGAAGGAAAAAGAGTCCAGCTTGTTGTGGTAAATTTTACCGCAACATAACGCTCATAAAAGTAAGTAAATAACCTTTGACAAAAACATTTAATACGAATACTAAGCATTATTAATTTAATCCCGCTAAATGAGCGAATTGTCACACTGTGGCGCCCCTTACCGAAAAGAGATATCTAACCAGAAAGACAACGAGATATCAGTCGACCCCATCTTAGATGCCGCGCACAAGCGGAACAGGACATCAGGCAACTTTGTGTGCGCAACTGGGGACAGCTGAGACTCTGGTCCAGTCCGGACTATTACGCTATTAGCAGTATAGGAATCCTTGAGCATTGTGGCGAATCTGTTAGTGCACTTAAACCCAGGGTAGAAACGCGCCTTTCTGGAACATTTAACATGGAAGTTAGATAGTAAATGCCACCGATGTGCATCTCGTCCCGATAAGAAAGAAACTGAACATATTTACTTAAGGGCGATATGGAGTCAACGAAGTTTACTAGATCATATATGGCAGCATCTAGGACTGCGCAGTCATTTGGGAAATAATAACAAATATCATTAGAACCATCAACTTTTGACTTAATTTCTCATCAGTTTACACTAATTTCTTCTAATTTCCAGTTATTGAAACAAATATCCCCTACTTACGAGTATCTACTCATTCAAAATTCCGGTTCATTACAGAGACCCTCGAAATCCATCAATGACTTGAACTAATTACCTTTTAATTTGAGCTATCTTGCTAGACAACATAATCAAACCAATTTCTGATATACAATTTCTGGTTCTAGTTGCAGTTGCAATTCTAGGAACTTGTTAACCCTGGCAGTGACTTACTATAAATACCCCGAAAGCGGTTTTTCCACATTTGTGTCCATTTACAAGTGCAACGGCTAAGTTTGAAATTCGATACTCTCAACATGTTTGGCAGAACCACCATCTCTTGTGCTTTGATACTTTCAATTCTAATCATACCCAACGATGGAAAGTTACGTAAGTTATCCAGTTGAAAAGGATAACCAAAAAGATATTTTAAATGAATACTGTCTTCCCAACAGCTGATGATTTCAAGCCTTGTAAGGCTGCCGATAGCCAATGTTTAATAGAAACTATCAACAAGATCATCGAAACGAAATCAAAAGGTATGAGTATTGAGGGTTTTTCTACTCAGATAAGTATCTGTATGTGAAATTTGTGTTTGAAAAGGTGATCCTGAACTAAATCTGGACAGCATCGATCCGCTTCACTTCGACGAGATGGTTTTAAAGCAATCTAAAACCAGTCCAGTCAGTGTGTCTTTGGTGTTTCGAAATAGTGATGTGACAGGGTACAGTGATTTGCGAGCATACAAAGTGCGGTAAGAAATATTTTATAGTAAGTTGTGTACAGTGGCAAGATACAATTAGAATTAGAGCATTTCCTTTGACTTAAGATAGCTGTCTGAGAATGGTAAGCTTTAGCTGTCATTTGCTGATATACGAGCGCAATTGTTCTACGAGTATACTACGCAGTCACTACTGTTCCTTTTTTTTATCCAGTAATTAGTTTACGGAATCTTAAAAACGTGATAGATATTTAGACGTTTCTTTATTGACTTAAATGACATGATTAGGTAATTGAGTTGTATTACTCCTGCCAATAGCTGACATTTCAAGTATTCCGCACTCAAACATGTCAAAGTTGACAACCGAGATTGTTTTTTGTTAATTTGCGGGTCAATGAGACACAAATTTGACATCTATTTGTCTAATGTGAGAAATGGAATTAACCCATTAGTGCATAAAATTAAGGAAACAATTTTTTGCACCCTTTTTTGTTTATTTACAGTAAAATAATTTACTCTTAATCTAAAAGAAAAAAATATTAATTTAAAACATTTTGTCTGTTTAAATGGAGTCTATGCAGAGAAGTCATTGTTTTGTATGGAAATTTAAAAAAAACCTTCTTTTGGGTGGAGACCTTTTTCGTACTTTTTGCAAATAAATTAGCTTTTTTTGCTAGACTTAGCGCATCGTCTATCTGTTGCGCAATACTCAATAAAGTGAACCCGTCCATCAAAGCGAACACCATCGGTACAAATAGAAGTTCTCGACCCTATCGATGAACATGTGCCATACGATTGTAGAAGAGTAGTTGAGGTGTGTCTAAACGAGCTCTTGACTGACGATCGCCTAGTCTTACTTTCTTCATAAAAAGCCGAGCATTTATTTCAGAAACATTTAGCAGATATGCAAAAAAAAAACAACCTTTGATGGATAAATTGTTCTCTTTTCCTTTTGTTTTGGAATAAATCAATTCGTAAAATTTGTTATCCATAAAATGTTTTTAAATATGTTAATTAATTAAGTTTGTGATGGGTTCTTGCCAGAGTGTAGTTTACCCAGCAAAATCTACCATCGAAACCGAAGCATTTGAGTTTATTCACCACTCGTAATGAATTCGCGCACTCTGCACTTGCAGCATTTCTCTTCTCGTCTTTGAATTTCTCTCGTTTAGGGTTTCGGTTTCGCTGGTGGATCTTGCTGTGTGAACTTCTCGCCCATTTGTTTGCAGACCACAGAAGAGGTAACATGTAATAAACATTATAATTCGTTTAATTTACCATTCGCTTCTCTGCTTAATTTTTTTTCTTCGATTATTCTCAAACACCTTTCCTCGTATCCACCCTGTACAATTTCCGGTTTCAACCCCGTCGAAATTAATTCTCATTGTTACAGTGTTGTTGCTTGCAATCGCACCAGTGTTATTTGACCATTGTTGGCAAAACGAAAGTCTTGAGATCCTCCGTCCTTCTTTTTCATCTGCTCTTTCGGTAACAGTGTGCATTTATCAGTCCTTCCATCCCGTATAGTCCCAGTAGCGCAAATTCCAATACTAGACATGTACCTCAGAAATTTTACTGAGGTAAAGTATGTAATTGTAAACAAAGCATCGGTTATGTATAGGTAAAAATTTTACAAACTTACATTTAATCCTTTGTTTAGCGGTAAAGCTGCTGAGTGCAAAAGTTCAATTACCTTCCTACCACCAAGACCCAGTTCCTTATATAGTTGTTTACCATCCACAGTCTTGCCCATATATATATCAAATTGTAGCATGTACCCATTCCTAAATCCGAAATTTATTGGTTTACTCCTAATAACTGCTTAGCGTAGTGCTTACCGTAATAGGGTATCATACTCTAATCGATAGATAGACACTCATCCCATCCACCATGTTTTCTAAATGAATGATTTAGAGAACCGATCAAAGGACGTAGTTTTTGTAAACGATCTGTGTTTTCTTTTTTGTGTTGTCATTCAAGTAAAAGTTATTCAAAATGCACTCAAATCTGCGTGAATTTCGACGTCGATTTCCTAATCGTGTTGCGCCAACTGGGCAAACATTCCGGCGCTTAGCTACTCAACTCAAACAGAGTGCAACCACAGGAGACCATGCAGGGCGTGCCCGCCACCGGACTGTTCGTTCGGCTAAGAATATCGCGGCTGTGGCTGACGATGTCGCTGAGAACGAAGAAACATCAACCAGACGATGGGCCACGCCACTGTCAGCCTGTGTCTATGATTATGACTAGGGTGTTCAGGGTAGACGTAGCCAATATACGCGGGCTAAAAAGTAATCTCTTTCGTGATTACGTACGTCCACGTCTGTAAATACAGACCAGCTGTTTTGGCACTTAATGAAACACAGGTAGATCCCCCCCCACACCTCTCAGATCATTCTGATCTGAAGCTATCAGGCTACGAACTAGTGCCATTATTCTTCTCTCACGGCGGTCTCGCCATTTACGTGCGTGGTGATGTAGCTTACCAAACTCCACCACAATGTGTTCATGTTCCAATCCGGAATTCAACTTCATGTGGTTAAAATTACATCTCCGTAAGCAAATTATCCACTCCTGCTTTATTTACAGAAATCCCGAACTGGACAACAGTTCGACTTTTAATGAGTTTCATGCGTTGTCTGACTCCATTCAAGGATTGTATCCCTGTATCCTCATACTGAAATCGATATTACGGACGATTTCAATATACACAATTCTTGGTCGCTGGTCGTCTGGACAGACAACACCCGCAGGACGGTGTGTTGAGATGTTCGGCAGCTTGTAAATGAGCCCACGCGAATACCAGACGTTGATACCGCCAACACCCTGGACTTGTTTTAACTTCTCACCCTGATAAGTACACCGTTGATATGCTCTCCCCTCTAGGCTCGTCAGACAATTGTGTCATATCAGCTAATTTCTCGTGGAGGAAAAGTTCCTAAACGAACCGTATGGCAATACGAGAAAGCCAATTGGAGCTGTCTTAACAGGTCGTTATGTTTCCTCGATAACGACGTGGGTGCCGCTTCTGATATGATTACAGACACCATTCTCTTTGGAATGAGATCCTTTATTCCTCATCGGATGAAGAGTATCAAACCAATAGAAAAGGCATGGTACGACTCGAGCTGTAAAGAGAAACGTTTTTTCGGTCCTTCAAGACCAACCCGACAGAGCAAAACCGAAAAAAGTTCAAACGACCAAGAAATGACTGCAACGCCTTTCTTAAGCGTGTGTAATTCCAATACGACCAAAAACTGAGGCAAAAAATACGGCGATGTCCCAAAGGCAGTACAAATTTTTCATCGTTCGTCAAAAACATTAGAAATTCCGCCTCATTTTCCACTCCAACGCTCATTTACAATGACATTCCAGCCGTCAGCTCTTTGGATAAGGCCAATCTGCTTGCTGCATACTCTGGGCCAGCTCAACACTCCCAGATTGTGCTTTGTCTCCGCCTACACTTGAGTGCGTCGAATCTTCAATGGGACGAATCTACTTTCGCACTCGTGTAGTAGCAAGTGTACTTAAAGATCTCAACATACATAAATTCACTGGTCCACATGGTATATCTCCCCTTCTTCTGAAGGGGTGTTCTTCCACGCTGGCAAAACCACTGCGTAAGCTTTCTCATTAATACTAGTCTTTAGGACTCTTTGCGAGCAGATGAAAAACAGCATTTGTCCAGCTCGTCCCTAAAAATGGCGAATCATCTTCTCTCTCCTCCTACAGACCCATTGCACTTCTTTCCAAGGTCATGGAAATGCTGATAAATCGTCAGCTCATGAAAGATTTCGAAACACGAAAACTTCTCAATGACCGGCAGTATGGTTTTCGCAGCAACAGGTCCACTGGTGATTTGATGGCATGTCTCATCGAAAGCAAAATAGTTGCACTTGATATTTCTAAGGCATTTGACAGAGTTTGGCATCAGGCTATTTTGTCGAAAATGCGTGGATTTGGGATCGATGACTCTCTTATTCAATGGATTAGAAATTACCTTTCGGAACGTTCAATTCAAGTTGTCTTGGACGGTTTCAAGTCTGATGTTCACAAAATAACTGCTGGTGTGCCTCAGGACTCTGTTCTGTCTCCGACACTCTTTTTAATTTTCATTAATGATCTCTTGTCTGCTACTTCTAATCCAATATATTCCTTTGCTGACAGTATAGTACTCTCTGCTTTTAATATTCGTTTCCGAACTCACGGCCCTGCTCTTCGGTTGTAGAACGAGAACGGCATAGTATACTAAGCTCATTAAATTCCGATATCAACAGCATAACTAATCGGGCAACTATCAACAGAGTGGAATTTGATGCTTTAAAAATACAATGCTGTCTGCTGTCGTTAAATCGAAATTTAAACACCCAGCCATTATCCATGAATGGCACTTGCATCGTCGAAACCGAAAAACTTTCCATTCTCGGTATGTGTGTCAATGATATCTTACGTTGGAATGACCACATATTTGATGTCGCCAAAACTGCTGCGAAATGTCTAGGTATACTCAAGCGATGTAAGAAATATTTTACACCTTCTAATCTGGCCTCAATATATAAGGCATTCATCAGCCTAAAATTGGAGTACAATGCCCACATTTGCATGGTCATTTGCTCCTAAAACATCTCTACACCTGCTAGATAGGATTCAAACCCGTGCGATAAAACTTATTGATGATATTAATACCAGTCAATCAATTGACACCCTCGAACGCCGACGTAATGTCTCCTGTCTCACTTTGTTTTATCGCTAGTTCCACTACCATTGCTCCACTGAAATCGCCAGTAGCATTCCGCCCATTCAATCTTTCAACCGTAACACCCGTCTCGCTATGAATGCTCATCAGTATACCCTCAAGCCCATTTTCGGACGTACTCTAAAATATCGTGATTCGTTCCTAAGCCGTACAACTCGCTTATGGAATGCCCTGCCGATCTCTGTATTTCCTGGTCGTTATAACTTGCAAACATAAAAACAATGTACATCGGTACCTCTCTTTTATTCCTCCCTAAATTTCCTTTGTCCGCTCTGTGAACAATCACCTTAAGGGCACACAAACCCCTTGAGCGTGCGCTTATTGTAAAAAAAAAAGCCGCGAGTGAGTTACTGTAAAGCCATTCTCAATCTCAACAACGAAGAGGACAATTTTGTGTCGAAAATCATCATGAACGACGAGGCGCATTTACACTGCATTTACAGCGGTTAAGTCAATAAGCAAAATCTTCGTTTCTGGGCACTGAAAATCCGCGTGTGATGCACGAAGTGCCATTACATCCACTGAATTTAACAATTAAATAAATAACAAGAAATTGTTAAAATAATTAAATAATTCTCAGTAATAATTGTGAAATGAATAATAATAATCATTCTGTAACTATTTAAAGTTAGTGTTGAATGACGCTTAAGTAATATTTTCAAATTCAGGAAACTGATGTGGAGTAATTCTCAGTATTACAAAAAATAAAGATAAGAGATAGTTCTTACGAGTATGTGTAGATTTCGATGTAAAAGAGTCAGAGTACAAACATAAAGCAAATAATGAATCTAGGACACATATCGAAAGAACGATTCATAATGGGATAATCTATAGTAAAAAGCCAATCTTTATCCTTATCCTTATATCCTTTATCCTTATATCCAAAGGAGTTCTTCGAATAGCAATAGGTAGTTTGTTAAAACATTTAGGCGCAGTAACAGTAAAAGAATGAAAAAATTTGGTTCTATGTGCGATCGGAACATTAACCAATGCTCGATTATTAACGCGCAAACTATAAAAAGTTGAGTTTCTATTTGGAGAGTTGGCACTTCGCTTGAAGAATTCCCTGAGAACTTTAAAAATATATAGGTGTCTCAATGGAAGAATTCTCAACTCTCTAAATAACGGCCAACTATGAGCTAAACGATTAATACCGTAAATTATTTTTATTAAATATTTTTGAGCTATGAATAAGGAACTAAAAGCGTTATCATAGGATCCACCCCAACTCGCTATACCATATTGCAACTTAGTAAGGTTTCACAAGATACATTATTCGAGCCACACGCATCATATATGATTCAACTGTTTGCGTATGATTTTTCCAGCTTAAATTGAGATCAAATAAGACTCCCAGATATTTAAATTGACTAACAGACTCAATTTTAAAGCACCCTCTAGAACATTGAACATTTTCATTAAAATTTATATATCCACAAGTATGCAGAGGTAGACAAAACCTTACACAGTCGTGAGAATGAATGTTACGTTGAAATCGGTAACAACATTTCCTAACATTTTGAAAGCCATCAACTTTGTTTTTTCGCTGATAATCAGCTTATGAAATGCAAATCACTGCCTTAATATTTGTAGATCTTCCTCAATTTTGATAACACAATCAAACGATGTGAGTCCTTGATAGGAGAATGCTATATCATCAGCGAACGCTGTTGGTAAACCATTGAAGTTCTGATTGAAGAGGGAGTTAATATAAATTAAGAACAAAAGTGGACCGAGGACAGAGCCCTGCGGAACATCATTCTTTATTATAAGAGATCTACTAAAACATCCATTGATATTGACCACTTGTTCCCTGTGAGATAAGAGCGAAACCAATCATGTAAGACTCCTCTAAAGCCAGCGTTGTACAACTTATCTAGAAGCAAATTATGGTCCACCATGTCAAATGCTTTTCTCATATCAATGAAAAGTGCCATTGCTGATTTGGAATTATTAAACCCTTCATACAATTGGGTACAGAACTTAAGAATGGCATCTTCTGTGGATTTGCCCGATCTGAAACCGAATTGATTTTCAGAAAAGAAATTCTGGCTATCCAAAAAAGACATCATGCGTGATTTTAGTAGCTTTTCAAACAGTTTAGAAAATGTGGGAAGTAGCGATATAGGTCTATAATTACCCACATCTTTGCGATTTGCCTTTTTGAACAGTGGTATAATTTCTTTCCATTTCATGTGGAAAGCATCCATAACTTACACATAAGTTAAATAAGTGACAAAGTATATCACTTATATTAAAAAGAATACTTTTTAAAAGGACATTTGTGATGCCATCACTTGTGCACGAATTTTTATTTTTTAAAGATAATATGAGCTTGAATATTTCAGCAGAAGTAATTGTGGTAAAAGCAAAACTATTCACTTGAAGCAATTGATGAAGCAATACAATTGCATCTATAATTAGGTTGAGCAGAAGGCTTTAGTTTCTCAGAAATTTCAATGAAGTACTCATTACATTTATTTGCAATGTTGGCCGGATCAGATCAATTATATTTATATTTATTTGCAAGACATTGACTACTTTACAAATTCTGTCTTTTCCTAGAATATCGTCTACAATTCTCCATTCTTCTTTAGTATTACCTTTAGCATTATGCATCTTATTAATATAGTACTGATTGCGAGCTTCTGCTATTTTTTTATTTACGTCTTTGCGCAATTTGTCATAGTATTTTTTTATTCTTAGATTTTGTGGATGTTTCTTACATTTTTTGGCGAATGTTCTTTTACTTTTCACTGTCTTTAAAAGATTGGAAGTCATCCAAGGTTTAATGTATTTTGTACTATTAAAATTGTGCATAGACCTGTTGGTGCAGTTATCTATATGATTTCTTAAAATCGATAAAAATAAATCACAGGCAATCGAAGGATTACTTTCTGAGTAAACTGATTCCCAAAACTCATATTTTAAAACTTCATTCAACATGGCGTAGTTTATACTAAATTTGTTCCGCAAAGAATTTTTAACATGAAATGGAGTATTATAGTTACCAATGCTAAGAGTTACCATATGATGATCAGTTACTCTGAAATCGTAAACATTACCATAGAAACAACTTTTATTATTTTTATGCATTCGGTCGTATTGTTTTGAGGACGCAATATGGTCACTGTTATTGACGAACGCTACAGGGCTATGATAAACAAATTCTTACTGCCGGAATTGGATGAGCGAGGTTGGTGAACATGTATATACGTGAAGGAAGGGTTTCCTGGTCGCGTAATCTCCCGTTTTGGCGGTTTGGTATGGCCAGCAACACCGCCCGATTTAATCATCCCAGACTTCTTTCTTTGGGGCTACTTGAAGCCGCGGGCTTATGCCAATAATCGCAGCTCTTAAGGAGAATATTCGACAGGAATGCGAGCACTTATCACCGGAAATCTTGCAGAAAGTCGTGGAAAATGCGATAAAATATGTATCAACACTGGCGGCAGCCACTTGGTGGATATCATCTTTTCCACTTAACAGAAACAATTGTAAGGGCCCAAGTAAAGATTTCCATCATTGAAAATCATATTTTTATTTACTAAAAAAGTAATTCAAAAACAAAATTGGATGATTAATTTTGCGTCACCTTTCATCTAACGGCTTATTTTTTTGTGCAGGATATAAGTTAGTCTGTGTCAGTATTGATTCCAAAAGAATGCCCTGAAGAAATCGACGGGCGACTGACATTTTTGAGGTTCGTGGCTTGTTGGAATTGTATCAAACTTATCAAGTGGCCGGTATCCGATTTTTTTAAAACTTTATGATTTTCACAATCAGTCTTAAGTTTCTTAAGGTTCATCATCACTTTCATGAAAACTTGAAGACTCATCGCCACTTCCATCATGTCGCCAGACAATTTGAATTTTCTCAAAAGTTCTGAGTATTACTGGTTCCAAATGGTTAACATTACCTTCATGCTCGTCATCGCTGTTATCGAAATCCTTATCCGCTTCTCAACCATCGATGGGAGGAACAAGATAAAGATTTACTTAGAACACTCCTCTCCAGCCACCAATTGTTCAAAAATTTCCGAAACAGCCTGATGATGAACATTGGAACTAAATAAGATGGTCCTTTAGGTCTTTCTTCCTACTAATTTTCCTTCAGACAACTCTTAAAATATTGATAGGACTTCGTATCTGGGACATGTACTCATATTCTTATATAGCAGAGCAGTGGCATACCAACTGGTTTCAGAAGTTTCCGGGATTCATTTTTAAAATGCTAAATACAAGTTTATTCACTCAAATCGACGTTGTCGACTTCGAAGTAATTCCCACGACTGCAAAGCCAGGGTTCGCTCCAGCCCTCTAAACATCTCTGGAACTCGTTTTTCGGTATGGCTTTTATTGTGCAGAGCGAATTTTCAATTACCTCCTCTCGGCTCTTAAAACACGTTTTTTGAGTCGGCCGAACAGGAAAAATTTACAAGTTGCCAGATCAGGTGAATTTGGGGCCTGCTGCATAGTAATTGCGTTGTGCTTGACAAGAAATGCAGAAATGTGAGGTGGGGCCTTAACATGATGATATGACTTCATTAATAATTAATAAAATAAAACTGTTATTGTGTATCCGAGGATGCATGAGAATGTCAAATAAAAGAAAGAAACCTCCAATTATGAAGCAATTTATTTATTCAATTTAATAAAAGACTTATGACTAAGTATGAAAAGGGAAGTTAACCTGCCACATGCCTGGTTTTGACCACCGCTAGGAATTGGTATGTCGTTGTGCACTGTTCTTCCTAAATTCTTCTGTTCAGACAAACACACAACAGTTCTCCTCACTAATTTGGAGTATAACGACTGCACTGGTTTCCTAAGACGAGAGATCCTCCGCAATGCTGATGTTTCACTGGTATTTTGGTAGAAACAGCTTCGTTGTGTTGGATTTTCACTGGTATTCTTGTTGACACGACCTTCTTGTTCGCGAATTGAAGCTGGAGTTTCAATGGTATTTTGTATCAGTTCTGGCGATTGTAGGGTGTGTGCAGTAGGGTAGCTGCTGACTTCGACATATTGTGCCGTGTTGATATGCTCGTAATAATGAGTAAGTCCATCTCTTCGAAATATTTTGCCAAACTCCATTCCATTTCGTGTCCTTGTTGGTGTAATTTCTTGATTTAACTGTATAGCCAGGATTGTACCGCTTTCCACTTGAGTATGCCGCCCTCAGTTTTTTGATGTTGGATCTAATTAAGTCTAGAACGATGCGAATATCCCGTAAAATTTGGAGTTTTCCTGCATCGCATAAGGTAGTTAGCAAGTTTGAAGTTTAGACTGACAGGATCGGTCATGATCTGAGGAGTGCGGCCTTCATATTCTGCAAAAAACTTTCATCCTGGCCATTCATGGTTGGATGAAATGGAGCAGTGAACTTGTATCGATTTTAATTTCTTCTGATGCACTCCTTAAACTCCTTCAACGTAAACGTAAGCCCATCATCGCTAACCAAACTGGAAGGCAGCCTGTAGCGGTCTCGCGTTAGACCTCAATTGTTTCCCCTGCCACCATGCCATTCATCAGTGTAATCTCTAGCCACTTCGAATATAGACCTTCGAAGTCTATATGAATTCTCTGAAAGGGAGCAGATGAGACATGAGACACGTGTACTCATAACTCTGCTAGTATCACTTTGCGCAGACTTTCGGGAATCACCACTCGATTATAAAGGGTTTTATAATAGGGACTTGACAACTTTGAATTTAATTTGTGAACGCACTCTTTCACTAATCATCAAACTGTCTCTGTCAATTTATTCAGTAAACTCAACATTTTCATCATGGTAAAGTACATGAACGAGCAACGTCTGCAACGTCGCCTTAGTAGACAGACAATAACAAGTTTAGTGCAAAAATTTGAGTCTACATATTCGTTGTGTGATGTTGCCGTGTCAGTGAGACAACGGGTTGGTCGAAATGTCGAAAATATCGCTGCCGTTCAAGCGTCCGTAGCAAACGAGCCAAATCAGTCAATTCCACGGCGTTCTTGGTTTACACCCATACAAGATCAAGCTGACTCAAGAATTGAAGCCGATGGACCATTTGAAGCGACGTACGTTCTCCGATTGGGTTCTGGAGAAGATGCGCCAAGATGATGAATTTCATCGCAAAATCATCTTCAGTGACGAAGCTCATTTTTGGCTCAATGGGTTCGTCAATAAACAAAATATGCGTTATTGGTCGGGTGAAAATCTACATATGCTTCATGAATCACCACTTCATCCACAAAAATAACTGTTCCCTGCAGTTTGCATGCCAGCGGTGTTATTGGGCCATATTTTTTCGTCGACAATAACGATCTTCACGTTACTGTGAATGGTCAGCGTTATCGCGCCATGATCACCGATATTTTTTGGCCCGAATTAGAAGATATGGACTTGGACGACATGTGGTTTCAACAGGATGGTGCCACAAGCCACACAGCATACGCTACAATCGATTTATTGAAGAGTAAGTATGGTGGGCGTGTTATCTCAAGACATGAGCCAGTCGATTGGCCGGCTCGTTCGTGCGATTTAACGCCGCTTGACTATTTTCTGTGGGGCTACGTTAAGTCATTGGTTTATGCCAACACGCCGACGACGTTGGAAGAGCTCAGAGCCAACATTGAACGCAAAATAGCGGCCGTTTCAGCCGAAATGTGTGACCTAGCAGTTGAAAATGGGAATCGACCTCTGCAAACGTGTCTGCGGTGGTCATATGAACGAAGTCGAGTTCCATTCATAAATGTTTTGATTGTACTTCAAGCCGATAATAAAGTTTTTGAAATATCTCAAATGGTTTGCCTTTTATTTAAAAAAACAGTTGTCAAGTCCTTATTGGAAAACCCTATACTTAGCAATAGCAGAACTTCGTGTTCAATTAAATTTTTTTTTTGGAAACTTAACAAAAATGGATCTGAGAATACTCGCAACCTATTTAGAAGGTCCGTATTCGTATCCACTCGGAAGGATTTCCTTGTAAATAGTTCCCTAAATTTTCGATTTTCCTTGTTTCTAGCTTCTTGAGCCTCCTCCGAAAGTTGTCCAATTGGAAGTATGTAATTGGAAATTATTTTTTTCCCATCAAATAAAACTTTGTGTAGGCTTACTGGTATATAAAACCAGCCATAGTTTCTAATATATAGGTCTCTCGTTTCTGTTGCAAATGTTTCGAAGGGATCTATGTTAATTGGAAACCCAGACCCAAGCGCTTCTAAAATATTGTGAATCTTTTATATAATTTCCTTATCCATCCCTGTAATTACAACAGTTTTTTTTTTCGTCTCTGAAGAATCACTTGCCCGTGTTTCCATCATTCGTGTTCCCTGGTTGATTTGGCATATCAACCAATAACCCAGTTTCAGCCCTAAATCTTTCCTTAATTAACTTTTTTCTTGATTTAACTTTTTCTTTACTCTCTTGGTCGCTAACCTGCCAAACTTTAACCCTTAAATGCATGATTTTGTACTTTATGTGTGTTGGCGATTTTTTACAATTTTAGAACTGGATTTAAATTTGCAACAACGAAATTGTATTAAATTTTCCGTAAAAGACGGATTTAATGATGCGCGAACGTTGGAAATGTTGGAAAAGTGTTTCGGCAACGATTCTCTAAAGCAAACAGTTGTTTACCAGTGGCACGAGCCGTTCAAATGTTGTCGTGAGTCAATCGAAAATGATGAACGCTGTGGCAGACCATCGACATCGAAAACCGACGATAACATTGATGGAGTAAAAGAAATAAAAGCAAAAGAAGATTTGCGAGGCTGAATCCGATCCCGCATTCATCAAAAGGATCATTACTGGAGACGAGACGTGGGTTTATGAGTACGACACGCAATCCAGACATCAGGCAAGTGAATGGCGTTCACTAAATGAGCCGAGACCAAAACAACCACGTCGTTTTCAGTCAAAAAAGAAGGCAATGCTCACGGTCTTCATGGATTACAACGGTGTAGCGCATCATGAATTTCTGCCAGAAGGCCAGACAGTAAACAAAGAGTATTATTTTGGAGTTATGAGACGTTTGCGTGAAGTAATTCGCTGAAAGAGACCAGAATTGTGGGCAGAAAAGTCGTGGATTTTGCACCATGATAACGCACCGTCGCACAATGCCATCATTATTGGTACTTTTTTGACGAAAAATGCAACAAATACCATCCAAAAGCCTTCACCTACGGGGAACGCGTTTCAGCAGCCGAGAGGAAGTAATGGAAAAATCGCAGGAAGCACTGATGGACATACCGAAAACCGAATATAAAAAATGCTTCGAGGATTGGATCAAGCGCTGGCATAAGTGTGTTGCAGTCGATTGGAATTACTTTGAAGGGGACCATATTGATTTAGATGAATGTTTAATTTTCTGAATAAATTCCGGGAACTTTTTCCCTGCGGATTTTTAAAGACCTTCCTGAATTTAATAACAGTACTAATATATTTATTGAATTCAAATTATTTTAAGACAAAAATATATTGGACTGTTTTCCTAGCGGCGCCTCCTTTTAGAGCGAGATCGGCCACGCGACTTACTTCGACGTGAACGGCTTCTAAGTCTTCGCTGTAACCGTCGTCTTTGAAATCTATTAGTGTGACTTCGATCATCCGGCTCCGCTTCTAGAGCCTGAAGAGAACATTATATTGTAAAAAAATATTTCTATTAAATGTAAATTTAAGTAAAAGATTATATTACCTCCTCTGTGGTGACTGCTTCTTTTTTATTTGAATCGTCACTGGAAGAGTACTCATCGCTTTCGCTGTCTCGCTTAATAAGTCTGCGCTCTTGTTTGGTATCGACCACTTTTGGAGTACTTTCAACTTTATTTTCAGCCATTTTAAACAAAGAATTTTAATCTTTAATAACAAACTGCTCTCGATGAAAAATTTATACAAATAATTTAATGCCGATATGAACTGGCAGGTTGATTGAAATTTTTTTAAATTTCGCTCGAGTGATTTTGATCAGAATTGAAAAACAGAAAAGCGCTTTATTGACTTCTTACTTACTAAGGTGGCCTAGGCCTCAGCTAAAAAGCCTCTCCAGTTAGCACGATCCTTAAATAACTCCATCTAGCTGCGAACTACATGTGCGTGCCAAATAAGGTAAGGTCATCCTCTACTGCGTTGTCCCTCCGGGTTAGGTTCGAAGACTCTGTGGACCGGAGCATAGAGGTCTATTCATTTTTAGAGTTTCCTCTTAACTAGCTCTGAAAGTGCCATCTACTTTCTTTAACAGACCTAAACTATTTGAAGAGTCTTTTGAGTTTTGAGAGAACTCTTTGGAGACGTGCGAGCTCTGGTACTAGTTTTCCTAGGTTTTTACATTTCCTTGCACAGTTGCAAGTTGGTTAGAGCGGACTTGTGTAGGTCCCAATTACCGGTGTGTTTGGATTTGTTAAAAATTGTTCACATCATTTTACTCAATTGTTCAACTTGAAGTTTCCACCATGGTATACCTCTGTTGACCATATTGCGTTCCAATTTGCAACTGCAATTAAGTGATGAAATTGGGTTGATCCAGATGCCAGTTGCGACGAGGGCACTATTCTATCGGAGTAGTTATTAAGACATGGAATCCATACCAAACTACTTCCTTCCTTCACTATCTCCTTGGTTTTTGAGTTTTTCGCGAGAGCTTCTCTTCATAAATCTGATCACAGCACATTATATTCCTCTAAGTGTTCGTCTTTGCAGTTTACTTGAAGTTAGTTCGTCTTTCTGTGTTTATTTTTCTATATGAGTCCCGTTATGACCTGCATACATTTTTTTTTTTTATTTGAATATAGGATTTGGAGCTAAACCGGAAGGTAAGCATGAAATTTTCTTCAAGGGGATCGCGGCACAGATGACTGGTGATTACTCAATTGATGGGAAAGTTCTTATTCTCCCAATCAAAGGCGAAGGACGAAGCAACCTAAAATTGGGTATGTGGCAGCTATCATACAAATATTCATTGAAAGAATCTATAGCATTTGCAATATTTTTCCTTTATAGATAATGTCTTGCTTAAAATGAATATTGAGGCAGGATCTAAGGTAAAGGATGGTGCCACTTACTTGGACGTTAAGAATATTAAATTGAATTTGAACACAACTCGATTGCATATGGATCTTTCGAATCTGTTCAATGGTGACAAGGCTCTCGGGGATAATATGAATAAATTCCTGAATGAAAATTGGCAGGACGTCTTCATGGAACTTAGGGAACCAGTACTTGATGGCTTCTCTAAAGTTTTCACGGATTTCGTTCGAAAAGTATTTGACTCGCATCCTTATAGTGAATTGGTCAAAGGTGGCAAGTAATTTAAGATTTTAAATTGTTGAGGACTGATGGAAAATAAATAACTGAATGCACACAGATTGTTTTATTTTTTATTTTTTTTCTTTTATTGAGAAAGAGGGATAGCTTGGATCTGATTGATGAGATAAACATAAGGAGATACGTCCCGTATAAAGGAGTTCCTTTGCGTTATCCTTTTGATATTTAAAGGCACTGTCTCATTAAATGGCGATGCCTGTAAAATCCTGACCAAGTAGTTTGCACAGTATATACACGGCGACAAGTTTTTCATTCTTCTTTCATTCGGGCCAAATCGCTTCACATAATCACCAGCAGTGATTCCGCTCTATAGCAGTCTAGGGATCTACTAATTGATCGGCTGCTGTTCAGCGGAACTACATGGTTAAAACACATTTAACAATTGAACACCAAAGTTACGTCGCGGAAGGTACCCGAATCCATCACGGAGAGACCTTACCCTACCTGGCATATTTCCTTTCTCTCTTTGAATACATTGTCGGGTCACATAAAAGTCAAAGATTCTAATGGTCTAAAACGAGGTAGGTAAGTGTCTAACCAAGCTCCAAGGACATCCTGACTTGGACCTACTTTCTTGAAGAATGTGAAAATCAGGATTAATATAGTCAAGATGGTACTTGTGGGCTTTTCAAACCGCGACATCTCGTTCTATAACATTTTTCATAAATTGGGCTAGAATTATGGAGGGAATGTCGGAAGAGATCAGCCCCTTACGATTAATTTTCATTACAATGGAAAGATTGTTAGTAAAAGTGTGTCTCACTTCTTGAAAAAAAGAGACTTGAGTGTTGAGAACAATACAGCAGCGACCGCAAAGTGAAACAAGTCAGCGGAAGTGACACACTAAATGAAACCGTTCAACCTCTCAGGAACGAAGTTGCTTTCTTTTCTTCCGTCTCAAACAGAACCAAGATTAAGAAGGCTTTAGAAGCTACCCATGTTGATAACTTTTTCCGTACACCATGGTCAGACAAAACTGGTATACAATCAGCAATGTCGTAGTCCTGATCAAAATAAGTGGGTGGATGCATTCAAATCCACCAAACTGGTGGTGTAACCATAAAACGCTGTGGCACGGATACCGTCCAATTTGATCTCGTGGGAAATTTCACTTTCCCGAAACCAGTGGATCTTCCCTCTGATGTTTCGAATGAGAAGATTGCCAATTATAAAGTTCTAGCGAGAGGCTCCAACGTAGAAAACTTCTCTTAAAGTGAAGTGATTTACGCAGAAAAGACAATTCGGTGTCGAAAGTCACATTGAGAATTACAACATTTGTGATTCTTGCACAGTCTGATGAACGCTGGAGTGACTCAGGAAAATGTTGGCACTTTCTTAACTCACTTTTCTCTACTGCTGGACTAAAACGTTAAAAATCAGTTCTCATAGGGACAGCAAGAATAGGGATAACAAGAAAGGCTGTCTTCCCATTGTGGCCTAAAACTAAGCTCCTATCGACACTATTTTGTAGAGCAGTCACTTCATGAGTTAAATAGGAGACGTCCTCAACATTGTTTATCTTTGATATATATACTCCATGGCTGCTACTCGGTGCCTATGTAACAGGCTTTCCGTATATACATTGTGCTGATTTCACTTACGGTAGCTTCAATTGTATTCTATCAATATTTGCCTGCTGCAGTCCAATAAAAAGCTTCTGCAGCTGCAGTCTGAGATCCAGTCATTTCCTATACTTGATTATCAATACTATACGATCTGACCGCTTTGATGTAAAAATTTACGTTATTATTTTAGTAGGAAAATTCACATCAAAAATGAATTGGAATTGGGGGGTTATGGATTCTGTGGGTCTTTCCGGGTGTAATATATTTTTTGGCGATTTTTTCCACAGCGAGAGCACAGATGACGCAGCGACAGGAGACGACGAATCAAGAAAACCAAGCGTGAACAAGAGAAAAAGAGGCCCAAACTGAGCGTTTATTGCTTTTTATTCAATTCAATTGATATCAATTTTAACGAAAGCTAACAATCATTAAATATGATAAAGTTTAAATATTAACGAAATTTAGTACAATGAAGATTATCGATTTAATTCAAACAATTTGCAATTTACAATTCAATAAATATCGTTGTTCTGTGTTGTTGATAAAGTGCTCCACTTCTGTCCCCTTTGAAAGATCCTTTTCAAACAGGAAGGACAGCAAGCTTGCGAATTGGACGTCGTAAAACGCCTTTTGTCGTCCGGATGTCAGCAACTCTCACCATGGCATCATTGCCGGGAATAGTTTTAATGACTCTACCAAGCAGCCACTTCTGGGGAATAAGGTTATCGTCATGTACGATGACCATTGCGCCAGCTTCCAAATTCTGCTGAGGGGAGGACCACTTTGACCGTTGCTGAAGTTCGTTGAGGTATTCGTTTGACCAGCGCTTCCAAAAATGAGTTTTGACAGCGTTTATGCGACGCGGCCTGCCAGAGCCCACCGAAATGTGGAGTCCTAGGTGGGATGAAATAAAAATTAATATCGTCATTAGAACAAAAGTGATTAATGATTTTAAGTGATTTTTGTTGAAACAACATTTTGCGGAATTCTTTAAGTTTTGAGTCAGCCCCCACAAAATTTGTAGCGTTATCACAAAAAATTACATGTGGTAAGCCTCGACGACCAATCATCCGCTTTAAAGCTGCAATGAATGCGTCTGCAGATAAATCTGATACGGCTTCAAGGCGGACAGCCTTTGATGCAATGTTCCTGGATTTCCGCTACACGATTTCCTACGAACGTCGTGAGTTTTGAAGAATGCGTGGAAATCCAATGCAACACAATGCTAGAGTCTGTCCAAAAGACGATTTTTGAGTACGATGTTTGAAGATTGGTTCGATTTTCAACCACAATTTGGAGAGAAGGTGAGCACCACAAAGTTCTAATCGTGGGAGTTGTTTCCTTTTTTGCGGTGCAATGTTAGACCGGCATTTGCAGATAAAAGGAACCGCGGAACAGAAATGTTTTTGAGCGAATCTAAATCCAACATGAATTGACGCCACTCTGTTTCAATATTATGCGGAACTGCCGCATCCCAGTCTAATTTTTCAATCCAGACCTTTTGGAGCAGGATTTTTGCAACAATGATTATTGGGCTTAGCAATCCCATTGGACCGAATAGAGCAGATGATACTGACAACATAGATCTTTTGGTACAACTGGTATACGAGTATGTGCGATTATTTTTGTAACTAAAGGAAAAATTGTCGTTTTTGGGATCCCAAGTGATTTCCAAGGTACTCGTTAGAGTTGAGTCTGCTAAATTTATATCCTTGTGTTTCGTATTCTGTTGTTCAACATCCAACCCATTGCTATGCCACTTTGAGAGTTCAAGGCCTGCTGACTTCAAAATTGACACCACTTCCCTTTGTATCTGACGTAATTCATCGAGATTGTCAGCTCCAGAGAGCATGTCATCGACGTAAAAGTCTGAGCGAATTATTTTTTATCCTAATTTTTTATTTTTAAATTTATATAAGCGAGCGGATTGCCAGGAATGGCGCCGAAGTTTTACCATAGGTAACAGTATTCAGCTCGTAGGTTTGTATGGGTGACTGCACGCTTTCCCTCCATAAAATATATTGATACTTACGATGAGAAGGATGCATTAGTATCTGTCTATACATTTTAACTATATCTGCAGTCAAGGCGTATCTATGAAAACGAAATCTTAGTAGAATGAGGAATAAATCTTCTTGAATGGGCGGACCTGTCATGAGGATTTCATTAAGGGATATCTGTGATGATGTCCGGCATGAGGCATCAAATACTACTCTTAGTTTAGTTGAAGTGCTTCTTGGTTTCAGAACTGCCTGATGAGGTAAGGAATAATGAGATTCCTTCAAGTTAGGACTTTCTACCAAAGACATATGCCCTAGATCCTTATATTCCTGCAGAAATTTAACATATTCAAATTTTAGTGAAGTATATTTATAAAATCTGCGCTCCAACGATAAAAATCTCCTCAAAGCTATGTCATAAGAATTTCCTATGCACCCGGGATCATGCTTAAATGGGAGTTGACCCATTAGTCTCCCACCGGGTAGTTCTTCGATAGTTTTCCGAAAATGTGTTTCACAATCTCCATGTTCTTTTGTCAACTTTGACTTGCATGCATCCACTGCCTCCAGTTCCCAAAACTTTTCGAGTTTAGTTAGTTAGTTTTAAATGCATTTTCATTTTCTTAATCACTAACTCTTACATTCTAACAAAAAATGCTTAAATGCTAGCTTACAATTACTTAACAATCTTATACTAACTTACTGGCACCACACAGGCGCTCTAAGCTACTCTAAATTCTTATAACTATGTCTTTCGACTTCATTTACATTTTATTTAAAATATTCTTATTTTCTATACTTAAGGCTAAGAAAAAAAATTTATTTACAAAAACTTAGCATATGGACATTTTTTAATTTTTTATAAAAACTTAATATCTAACTTAAAATAAACCTTAGCCTACCTAACCTAAATGTACAATACACACATAAACACACATAGACATTATACACAATCATATACATATACCAGTATACACCTTTGTATACACTGATATATGTATATGTTTCTTAAATGCTAACCTAAACCTATGCAAGCCGGCCATCGCTGTTTACAGAGAAAACAGATTGGTCAACTCTGCCTCATTAGTGAGGCTGGTCCGTAATTGACGGAAACGACGACGAAACATCTTCTCCATCATTCAACCACCAGAAATGCTGGTGCTGCCGAACGGCATCCCTCTTATCGCGATTCCCCACCGCCCTACTGAACCTGAGGCGATCCACACTGCCGTGTGCGACGTCTCTGCGTAGTTGAGTCGCCTGTCACCAGCTGCCCGAGCCACATGGAAGATTAACGGCACCGCTGATCTATCCTGGACTGGATCAACCCTATCTGATCTAGGTAGAGGAATGCTTCCGGTG
Source organism: Volucella bombylans (assembly GCA_949129095.1). NCBI lineage: Eukaryota > Metazoa > Arthropoda > Insecta > Diptera > Syrphidae > Volucella > Volucella bombylans. The sequence continues at coordinate 332,057,745 of OX422140.1, read as the reverse complement.
GAACGAAGCCGTCAGAGCGCACACTCTCGTAGTAAAGGTAATTGGGGTAGTAAGCCCCAGATATCAGGTTATTCGTCGAGGTCATTGCTCTTGCAATGTGCCTTCGAGTCAGCTTAATTACGAAGTTGTCCACTCGTATTAGGTTCGCCCTGTTGTAAAGGACCTCATTAGGATAAAATTTTTTGTACTCCGACTCTGGTGTTCTGTACAAGCGAAGGCAAGCCCTAAGACAAGTCCTCTCAAACACCCGAATCTTTTCCATTAAGCTTGCTCGTACATTGAACCACACGGGACAACCAAATACCAGCATGGGCCTGATAAGGGCCATGTAGCAGATTACCTTTACCCCCGCATCGAGTTGGCTGCTATAAAACAGTCTCTTTGTAAGGGCAAAAGCACCTTTAGCTCTGGCCAGAGCAGCATCTACATTTTTGCCAAAATACAGAAACTGATCTAGCCAGATTCCAAGGTATCTGACTACATTTCGACAGGCAAGAGGCTGTCCATGTTGTCCAATAATCGAGAACATTCTCCAATTTTTTCTGGTATCCCTAGAGGCTCTAGACAACGGCGTCCTAAAGAGAATGGTTTCCGACTTCTGAAAGTTGATTTTCAAATTCCAGTCATCGCAAAATCGTCTTATCCTATCGAAGTCGCGCTGCAAGAGAGTATTAATGACCTCGATTTTTGGACCTGTTCTGTACGCTATCAAATCGTCTGCGTACGCAATAGTATGGGGAAGTGAACCTATCAAGTCGCTTGTAAAAATGTTGAATAGGATCGGCGAATTGACCGCGCCTTGCTGAAGACCATTTTTAATTTGAAAAATTCCAACAGAAGTCACATCACCATTCTTCACGATGAACTGTCTGTTAGTTAGCATATTATAAAGAATGTACAAGAGTGGTTTACTGATCCCCAGCCTAGTCAGCTTATAGAAAAGACCCTCTTCTTCAAGCCTTCTCCAAGTCAACAAGGCAGGCACCAGTGCACTGTTTCTTGCCTTTGTTCCATTGGATATCGGACACCAGCTTAGACGCGGCATGTGAGTCCCGCCTTAAAACCGAATTGATTATCCGGAACTATATGTTTGTCCTCAACCCACCTAGACAGAGCTCTATTGATTACTTTTTCAAAAACCTTACTGATATTCGGAAGGAGACTTATCGACCGGAGATTCGCCGGATTGGATATATCCTTTCCCTTTTTGGGGATAGGTTGAACCACCGCCATTTTCCAATGCGCTGGATAATGTGCATTATTCATTGCATTATTAAACAGGGTGGTGTAGATGTCCACCGCTTCTAGAGGAAGATTTCGAAGCACGATGTTCGGAATAACATCGGTCCCCACTGATTTCTTAGCCCCGATTGTGTCGAAGATCTCATGGAGTTCTTCCTTCGAAATGAACGGGGGTAGGTCACCCTCTCTGGCAATGACATTATTGGCCGCATTTTCGTCGGTGAACCGTGTGAAACCAGAGCCCTCGGATCGCCAGTTCCCTATTTCATTTCGAATGCAGAAGTCGTGCACCAAGACGCGATTATCCAGGTCGTAATTAGGGCCAATGGTATCAGTGGCCTTGTATACTTCCTGGAAAGTCGCCCCTATGGTCTCAACCTTCTCCTGTGGATCCTCGATCACAAAGAAGTCGTCATCATCAGCGGCCTCATTTGGATCAATACCTGCTATTGTCAGTAACCGTTCGTTGTCTGTTGTCCGGGCTATTTTAAGACACTGAAGGTCGTTTTGATTTTTTCTCCGAAATAGTTTATTTATTTTCGGAAATATATTCGGGTTGCTGGTGTTTACAGCCCGAACCTTGTTGTTCCAATATGAGCTTACAGCAATTCTGTAATTTTCTTTTATTAATTTTTGCACAATTTTAATCGACGACTTCAGTGTCCTAATCTCCGGATCTTGTCTGTCAGTTAACTGCCTGTACAAATTTTTAAGTCTTGACAGAAGTCTACTTTTCTGTCGGTGCAGTGCGTCAATAGTAGGATTGCGGAACAGGTCTTCGTTAGTCGTACGTCGATACCGCGGTATTGTAGTGTCCATAGTTTGTTTAATTGTCTCGTCCATTTGTTTTAGGTAATTGTCGATCTCCTCGTTTGACAAATTCCTATTGGACGGTGGGTAGAGCGTGTTCGAGGAGAGCGCTCTTGTCAAAGTTGCGGAGAAGCGTGTCCACCGTAGTTGTAAGAATATCTTTGGACAAACTCCTCCAATTCCGCAATTTCGTTGGGAACTGTAATTTCGGTGCTAAAACCGCAATGGTCACTGTCAAACAAGAATGTGTGCAGACAGTTTAGCATTTGTAAATTCGTACCTGTCAGTTGTATGCGTTCGTCGTACAGCAGTAGATCCAAATAAGACCCGCCTCTGGGAAACGACGGGTTATCCGTCGCTTTAAGACCGAGTCTGTACATGACATCGTGCTGACCCCACCAATCGAGTAGTAGGTTCCCTCTAGTATTTGGCAAATTATTTCCCCAATCTCTGTGTCTAGCGTTGAAATCCCCGCTGATTATAAAATAATTCTCCCCCGATTCCAGCCTCAGAAGTCGAAAAAGCGTGTCGAGCTCTGTAATGAATAGGGTGGATTGTGAAGCCTCAGGTGCATAAACAGAGGCCAAGTACTGTCGCTTTCCTCTGCGGAGCGGGATGTAAAAGACGACTGCCTCCAACACCCGGAACCTGCGCAACACTCCCTTGTACACTCTGTGAAATTTTATACCTTCTTTAATGAAGATCGCGACACCGCCTCCACGTGTGGATCTGGGCCGATTTCTTCTTCTAACAATATAATTATTGTACTCCAGTTTGTGCTTATCGGTTAGCTTGGATTCGCTAGCGAAAAGCACATCAGGAGTTTGGTCTTGTAGCAATTTAAACATCGCGGCTCTTCGTTCGATCCTAATCAGTGAATTAACATTCACCGCAAGGACCTTCAAAGTTTGCTCCACCATGCGCGTACTCATTACGATATGTGTTGCGTTAGGCCTGGCAGCAGGGCGTAGATCTGGTCCACCCGCTTGGTCTGTTCCTGTACCTGTTGTTGCAGCTGAGCCATCTGCTCTTGGATTGCGAGCAAGATGGCCAGCATGTTAGGTGCAGCTTCCGTTGTTCTCGGCATTGGCGTCGGAGAGGCAATAGTCGCTTGCTGTACCGTAACCACCCTACCTGACGCAATTTGGGCGTAGGAAATTTGGGACGTGTCGGTTGGTGTTTGAAACCTAACTGATGAACGTTTGACCTCCAACTTCTGCTGCAGAACCAGTTTTGCTTTTTTAATGTTAGCGAACGTAGGACATCCCCGATTGTTTGCGGTTTGTCACACGTTTCCACATAACACGCACGAGAACTGCGATCGGATGTTCCGTCAACACCCAGAGCACACTCCTCGGAACTGTGGTTCTTAGCGCACTTCACGCATCGAGGCTGCATTTGGCAGTTCGATGCGGCGTGCCTGGAACCTCTGGCAGCGAACGCATTGTATAACCCCTTGGCTCCTTTTTAATTTTTCCCGGTGAACCACCTGGTAGTCTAGGACATTGATACTCCTTAGTCTATCCAGACGGCTTTCGGGACTGAGCTGCACCAGGAAGAACGGCAGACTACGTTTCTCCCGCCTGGCTCTAGCTGTGGTAAATGGCTTTACCCCTACAAACTTTAGTCCTTCGCACTCCTTCTCTTTGAGCAGTGCCAGGATTTCCTCAGGATCAGAAGACGGTTCCAACCTCTTCAGCAGCATCGATTGCCGCTTTTCACACTTCGGTGTGAATGAGAAGTGCTCCTTTCCTTTAGGAGCTCTTTCACTTTCGCGTAGCCCTCCACTGTATTACAGTGGATGGCATGGCGATCGTTCCCCAATCGCTTAATATTAAAATTACTACCAATTACCAACTTACATAGGTCCTTGGTTGCATTCACCTCCAATTAATAGGTGTTGATGGGAGGCACCTTCTCCTTCTTGTTCTGCTGCTGCTGCTGTTGTTGTTGTTGTTGCTGCTTTCAGCTGCTGTGGTTTCAAGTGTTGTTTTTGCAGCTGTTGCTGTATCTGCTGCTGCTGTTGTTTCTGCTGCGGTTGTTGTTTCTGCTGCTGCTTTTTTATTTGCTGCAGTTGTTGTTTCTGCTGCTGCTGGATTTGTTGTGAGCTCGCTGCTTTTACTTGCTCCCTCTGCCTGCGTGCAGTTTGTATTTGCTTAACAGCAAGCATTTTTCCTTTCAGCTGTTCTATGCTGCAGCTAATATCTTTAATCATCTCATTCTCGTCTTCCGACTCAGATGTAGCTAGAGAGGCAAAGTTGTTGTTGCCCCCCTCATACTGGACTTCATCAGACATGAACATCAACTTTTGTTTTTTGATTTTTTCTGTTTCAGCTGCTAAAGCAGCACTTATTTTTATTTTTGATAAACTCGGAGTGGTTTTCAACCTGCTCCTCCTTTTGATGGCTTTCGCTACGGCACCGGCAACACTATTGTTGCCTTTTGCAACTCCCGTTATGGGAAGAGCGGAGTGCTCTCCACCATCCATCACGTTATTTTATTTATTGTTTTTATTTGATCACAATTTGAGTAGAAAAAGAGAGAAAAAAAAACAGAAGTTCCAAGTTTGACCTAGGATCCAACCCGTAACCCGTATCACACGTTTCGATGGCCGACGCCGTTAACCACTGGGATACCGAGGGGATTGATATTATTGTAACTAATTGTCTTTAAATGGCACTGGATCACAATTTATTTATTTACTTATGTAAAAGCCGAACACGTCAACACGTCTATCCACTGTCGAGGTCAATGAACGACTGGGCAAACAGAAGTCGTCGTCGTTAAGAAAAAACTTAGCAAACAGAAGTGAATCGTATGATATGGCCAACGTACAACAAAAAACCATCATATGACCTCACAAATAAATGGCCGTCCTGAGACTGCAACAATTGTGGCTGTATAAACGGATTATTTTCACTCATACTAATAATTTCATCATTCCAATCCATTCTCACAAAGATGTAAGGACACCTTTGGTAAAGACCTAGCAGATATTGTGCACATATAAGGTTAAGCTCATATTAAGTAAATATTGTCTGAATATTTGTGAAAATCGTCTTTGATGAATTTAATCTTTTTAGAAAAGGATAGCATCTTTGGTAATATGGTTGGAAAGTACAGCCTCAACGAGACCACGTGCTGAAAGGGACATTTGTTGATTCTCGGGCGGGATGTAAGCTAACTATATCCAACACAATGATACCACACCTTGATATGCATAAAGGGATCGGGCGGGCTGACTCCTGATCAACAGACCGTAAACCAATTTGAGCATATTGAGCGGAAGGAACTCCTCCACTATTTTGGATGTTCGTGACAGCCTAAAGCCAGCGAACCATTGCGAATAAATTTCACGTCGAATTGTTACAATTGCAAGAGACCGCCAGGCCTTTTTGCAATCGAGTTTTACTTAAAATTTTGAGAAATCCGATGTCGCCAGCATCAAGCGAAGAAGTCTAGTGGTATCGCTGCCAAAGAGCAATCAGAGAGGCCGCCTCTGATATACTGCCAAAGCTATAAAGCTCGAACAGAATTCTGCAAGGATGGAGAAAAAAATCTTTTAGTAAAATTATAATCAGTACTGAGACAGCAGACTGTTAAACCGTGATGACTTACAACAATCAGACAGAGTAAACCATTCAACCACGATGAAGTCAGGACAACACTTTCCAAGTCCAACAAAGCTACTGGACCCGATAGCTTAACTGCCGAGCTGATTAAAGCACCAGGTGATGATTAGATATGGAGCTTACATCAAATCACCAATTAAATCTGGGTCGACGAAAGTATGCCCAACGAATGGAATGTCAGTATTCCTTGAACCACACCAACTACAGTTTCCTGCACACCGCATATAAAATTCAGTCTGCTGTATTATGAGAACGCCAAAGACTCTCCGTATCGATCATAGTGTTCGGCACCTATGTATCAGCGTGGTTTTAGGTCAGCAAAATCCACCATGGATCAAATCATCCCATTACGGAAGATCCATCGGATCGAACAACCGACTTCTACATCTATTTCAAAGCCACGAATGATAGCATCTACAAGGGCAAACAATACAGAGCCATGACAAGTTCATTCAATTATGAAGGATAACACGATACCTTAACGGTGCTCCGTTAAGATCGGTAATCACAAAACCGAGATCATCAATGTCAGAAAAGGACGTAAGGAGGACGATGGGATTTTTTCAACATACGAGTAGTTCTTGAAAGAATAATGCGAAACTCATAAGCCAATTCATGAAATCCTGTTTACCAACTTGTATACGCAGACGACTTTAACAAAATGAGACGAACACAACGTACTAACAATTGAGCGTTTGTGATCAACATCGATAACGGTACCAGCTCTGCTTTTTTGGGTTTTAAATTCAATTGAGTAGTAAAAGCCTTTCTTGAGAAACCAAAAAGATTTCGTACAAGACACTGATTACCTAGTCCTACTTTAGAGCGCAGAATGCAGGAGACGTTTGAACAGCGAACTTAGCGATGCCGACTTCGTCAGAAAAAACCGGATAACCCGGATTATATAACTAGGAACCTTTAAGCGACACCAAGGTGCCATTCCTGAAAGTTCGCCGCTCAGACCCAGAGGGAACAGCGTAGTAGAGGATGGAGAGGAGGAATGGCACTCCAGTCAACCTCGCGTGCGCAACTGGACGTAGCTGGTTCACCCCAGACTTTAGCGCCATCTACATAAGTAAGCGCGTTGCGTGTTAAGTTCCTTAAATAGAATAGAATGCATTTATATTTATTTCGTTAGACGTGTGCCACTTTTCGACGAACATGTTTAAAACAGGACGCGGGTATGTGAAATTGCTTGTTTACGTGGAGCAATGATTGGAGCTTTCGGGGACAATATACAGCGAATCATTGCGGATACGGTGGCAGTTGTCCTTTTCGCTGTGATTGTTTTGTGGTCAACACTATTATGAACTCTTTAAACCAGATAACGAGAATTATAAATTTTTTCACGGTAACGTACCACAGAGTTTTCTTTTCCACCACCCATGGACTTAACCTAGAAGGAAACCCGACCAGGCTTACCAAATTCTTCCCTTAGTTTTCATGATGTTATCACTTCTGTCGACCGTTTGTTTGACCCTTTCATATATATCCAAGTTTTTCCGTATTCCACGATTTAAGATCCTTCAAAGTCAGGAAAGTGTTTCTTTCTGATTTTCAATTCTACTCAATTTCACTTGAACGAAATTTCAAAAATTTGGAAAAAGTTGGCTTCGACATTTAGCTTATAAATTTTGTTCCTTGCTTTCAGTTTGTTATTGAAAGAAAAAATATTTAGATAAAATTCTTTGTTGAAAATGGTGCAGCATAAAATTAAAAGTACTTCAAAGGCGGCCGAATCCCAAAGGGAGCGCAAATTAAATAAGCGAGTCTATGAAAGCGATGAGTACTCTTCATGCGACGACTCCAATAAAAAGGAGCCAATCACCGAAGAGGAGGTTAAATAATCTTTAGTTTGAATCTTAGTTCAACATAAATAATTTTATTCATAATAAAATGTGTTTTCCAGGATGCAAAAGCGGAGCGAGTGGATCGATCTAAGACTAGGCGAGGGCCACAACGACGGCAAAGAAGCCGTTCACGTCGTCGTGTGTCGCGTCGTCGATCTCGCTCTAAAAGACGACGTCGCTAGGGAAACGGAGCCGAATATTTTTGGTCTTAAAATTGTTTAAATAAATATTTAAAAAATGTAATAAATTTCTTAGTGATTTTCATTTGCACCTTTTTAGCGAGAGTCAAGATCCTTCTAGTCTTCTCTATTGTGTTATTGTACAACCGCGCAAATTTTCTAAAAACAACGAATGTCGGCCTTGCACATGGAATGCTTGGACGCTTAACAGACCATGTGCTTCTGAACAACACGCGGAACTGGCCAAAACGCGGATAAGAAACTACGACGACTGCTATAAAGAAGGAAAATAATGCTTAATTGGATGTGGGCTTGCTATTCGACATAAAGGGACTGTTAACCAGATTGATCATATGCCGATCGACGCAAGGCATTCTTTCAGCATTTTCGGGAAGCTAACATCGACCCAGATCACTACCGTCTTGCAGACGGAGTGCGACTGCGTATATCAGACGCACAAGGGAGTCAATCGCGGAAGACTACTAGAATGTTTCCCGAACTCGTCTCCATAGAACCGTAGAACAAAATTAGAAGCATTGTCAACGAGCCATCTGAGAAGCTGCTTCTGAAGCACAGCAACAAGGAAGCCTCTGGTTTGACGATGAATGTAGGCAGAGTGATCTCTATGAGCGAAAAAGAGGGAAGTATCGGGTTTTCCAATAAGGACTTGACAACTCTCTTTTTTTAAATAAAACGCCAAACATTTGAGATATTTCAAAAACTTTATTATCGGCTTGAAGTACAAACAAAACATTTATGAATGGAACTCGATTTCGTTCATATGGCCACCGCGAGCACGTTTGCAGCGGTCGATTCGTTGCACCCAATTTTCAACGACTCGGCCACACATTTCGGCCGAAAAGGCCGCTATTTCGCGTTCAACGTTGGCTCTGAGCTCTTCCAACATCGTCGGCGTGTTGGCATAAACCAATGACGTAACGTACCCCCCACAGAAAATAGTCAAGCGGCGTTAAATCGCACGAACTAGGCGGCCAATCGACTGGTCCATTTCTTGAGATAACACGCTTACCATATTTACTCTTCAATAAATCGATTGTAGCGTGTGCTGTGTGGCTTGTGGCATCATCCTGTTGAAACCACATGTCGTCCAAGTCCATATCTTCCAATTCGGGCCAAAAATAATCGGTGATCATGGCGCGATAACGCTGACCATTCACAGTGACGTGACGATCGTTATCGTCGACGAAAAAATTTGGCCCGATAACGCCGCCGGCTTGCAAACCGCACCAAACAGTTATTTTTTGTGGATGAAGTGGTGATTCATGAAGCATATGTAGATTTTCACCCGACCAATAACGCATATTTTGCTTATTGACGAACCCATTGAGCCAAAAATGAGCTTCGTCACTGAAGATGATTTTGCGATGAAATTCGTCATCTTGGCGCATCTTCTCCAGAACCCAATCGGAGAACGTATGTCGCTTTAAATGGTCCATCGACTTCAATTCTTGAGTCAGCTTGATCTTGTATGGGTGTAAACCAAGATCCTTACGCAAAATACGCTATAATGTGGTCTGAGCGATGCCCAATTCTTGAGAACGCCGTGGAATTGACTGATTTGGATCGTTTGCTACGGACGCCTGAACGGCAACGATATTTTCGACACTTCGACCAACCCGTTGTCTCACTGACTCGGCAACATCACACAACGAATATGTAGACTCAAATTGTTGCACTAAACTTGTTATTGCTTGTCTACTAGGGCGAGAATTACGACCGAAAATTGGAGTTATAATTTGCAGACGTTGATCGTTCGTGTACTTTACTATGATGAAAATGTTGAGTTTACGGAATAAATTGACAGTGACGTTTTGATGATTAATGAAAGAGTGCGTTCACAAATTAAATTCAAAGTTGTCAAGTCCCTATTTGAAAACCCTTTATATGTACTCTGGTATTTGTCCGTTAATTTAGAAAAATCTAAAATGATGATCTTCAGGGATGGGGGTGGAAATTATTCGCAACGCAATATACGCAACGAAAAATTTAAGTACCAAGGAGAACATTTTGCAATAGTTCGAGAGTACAAGTACTTAGGGGTTTTACTCACGACGAACCTTAACATGAGAAGACACTTTCAATGCAAACTGGCTGAAGCAAAAAGAGCCATTTCTTCCGTCTGGAGCCGATGCATTAATAATGTGCTTATCGAATATAGTGCAAAAATGAAAATTTTTCGTACAACTGCTGCATCAATATTGCTCTACGGTGCTCAAGTCTGGGATTTTGCCCATTTGAAGAAGTAGAAAAATTTCTGAGGTATTTCTTAAAACGAGTTTTTCGGTTGCCAGCCTGCACGCACAACCATACTATATGCTACATTTAGAAACAACAGTACCACCATTGTTCCTAGACACCATCAAGATGCACTTTGAATATGTCGAAAAAGTAATGGAAATGGATGAAGCAAGGCTGCCTAACAAGTACTGAAGCACACACTTGCGACCAGAGGAAACCTTGCTGCAAAGTGTGAACAGCTGGGATTTGAACCCGGTAAAAACGTCCGTATCCCATCCGATACAAATACCACGAACTTGAAGAATATATTTAGTACTATTCTTGAAAGGGTAAGCCGCATTTCTTATGAAAAATTTAAAACAGAAGCACAATCCTCACAACATCGAATGATATACAGTCAACTGAACTTTGACCTTAAGGAAAATACGTACTTCCAAAGCCGTTTTCCACTAAAAATGATAAACGTGATATTTAAATTAAGGGGTGAAATTATCAACCTAAATTACATTCCACATCGAGCGGATCCACCAATTCTATGTGACCTTTGTAGCCGACAGGAAAGAGAAGATATATACCACTTCATTGCCAGATGTCCCATCCTAAATGAGATAAGAGTGAGTTGTTTTGGAGTAACCTTGATGGAAATGAATGAAGTCCTGGACATTTTGAATGGAAAATTAGATTGGGAAATATTATATAAATACGCGTCAACTGCACTGAAATACTGGTAGACGGCCTTTGGCCAAACTATATTAAACTTAGTTATCCAATTATGTAAAATTATATTTTGATCAATAAAGTCTGCAACTACTACTACTATTAGTATATACCTTTGTATATACTAACACGTGTACATATTTCTTAAATGCTAACCTAACATGGACCTTTATAAGCTGGCCATCGCTATTTACAGAGCAAATAGATTGGTCAGCTCTGCCTCATTAATGAGACTGGTCCGTAATTGACGGAAACGACGGCGAAACATCTTCTCCATAATTCAACCACCAGAAATGCTGCTGCTGCCGAACTACATCCCTCTTATGGCGATTCCCCACCGCCCTACTGAACCTGAGACGATCCACACTGCCGTGTGCGACGTCTCTGTTGTAGTTGAGTCGCCTGTCCCCAGCTGTCCGAGCGACATGGAAGATTAACGGCACCGCTGATCTATCCTGGATCAACCCTATCTGATCCAGGTAGAGGAATGCTTCCGGTGGAACCAAGCCGTCAGAGCGCACACTCTCGTGGTAAAGGTAATTGGGGTAGTAAGCCCCAGATATCAGGTTATTCGTCGAGGTCATTGCTCTTGCAATGTGCCTTCGAGTCAGCTTAATTACGAAGTTGTCCACTCGTATTAGGTTCGCCCTGTTGTAAAGGACCTCATTAGGATACAATTTCTTGTACTCCGACTCTGGTCTTCTATACAAGCGAAGACAAGCCCTAAGGCAAGCCCTCTCAAACACCCGAATCCTTTCCATTAAGATTGCTCGTACATTGAACCACACGGGATAACCAAATACCAGCATGGGCCTGATAAGGGCTATGTAGCAGATTACCTTTATCTGCTATAAAACAGATTACCTTTGGCTGCTATAAAACAGTCTCTTTGTAAAGGCAAAAGCACCTTTAGCTCTGGCCAGAGCAGCATCTACATTTTTGCCAAAATACAGAAACTGATCTAGCCAGATTCCAAGGTATCTGACTACATTTCGACAGGCAAGAGGCTGTCCGCGTTGTCCAATGATAGAGAACTTTCGCCAATTTTTGCTGGTATCCCTAGAGGCTCCAGACAACGGCGTCCTAAAGAGAATGGTTTCCGACTACTGAAAGTTGATTTTCAACTTCCAGTCATCGCAAAATCGTCTTATCTTATCGAAGTCACGCTGCATGAGAGTATTAATGACCTCTATTTTTGGACCTGTTCTGTACGCTATCAAATCGTCTACGTACGCAATAGTATGGGGAAGTGAACCTATCAAGTCGCTTGTAAAAATGTTGAATAGGATCGGCGAATTGACCGCGCCTTGCTGAAGACCATTTTTAATTTGAAATATTCCAAGAGAAGTCACATCACCATTTTTAACGATGTACTGAATGTTGGTTAGCATATTATAAAAAATATACAAGAGTGGTTTACTGATCCCCAGCCTAGTGAGCTTATAGAAAAGACCCTCTAACCATACGGTGTCGAAGGCCTTCTCCAAGTCAACAAGGCAGGCACCAGTGCATTGTTTTTTGCCTTTATTCCATTGGATATCGGACACCAGTTTAGACGCGGCATGTGAGAAATCATGTCCCGCCTTAAAACCGAAATGATTATCCGGAACTACATGTTTGTCCTCAACCTAGACAGAGCTCTATTGATTACTTTCTTTCAGATATTCGGAAGGAGACTTATCGACCGGAGATTCGCCGGATTGGATATATCCTTCCCCTTTTTGGGGATAGGTTGAACCACCTCCGTTTTCCAATGCGCTGGATAATGTGCATTATTCATTGTATTATTAAACAGGGTGGTGTAGATGTCCACCGCTGCTAGAGGAAGATGTCGAAGCACGATGCTCGGAATACCATCGGTCCCCACTGATTTCTTAACTCTGATTGTGTCGAAGATCTCAAGGAGTCCTTCCTTCGAAATGAACGGGGATAGGTCCCCCTCTCTGGCAATGACATTATTTGCCATATTTTCGTCGCTAAACCGGGTGAAACCAGAGCCGTTGGATCGCCAATTCTCTATTTCATTTCGAATGTAGCAGTTGTCCACCAAGACGCGATTGTCCAGGTCATAATTAGGGCCAATGATATCAATGGCCTCGTATACTTCCTGGAAAGTCGCCCCTATGGTCTCAAACTTCTCCTGTGGATCCTCGATCACAAAGCAGTCATCATCGTCAACGGCCTCATTTGGATCAATGCCTGCTATTGTCAGTAACCGTTCGTTGTCTGTTGTCCGGGCTATTTTAAGACACTGAAGGTCGTTTTGATTTTTTCTCCGAAATAGTTTATTTATTTGCGGAAACATATTCGGGTTGCTGGTGTTTACAGTCCGAACCTTGTTGTTCCAATACAAACTTACAGAAATTCTGTAATTCTCTTTTAATAGCGTTTGAATATTTTTAATCGACGACTTCAGTGTCATGATCTCCGGATTATGTCTGTCAGTTAACTGTCTGTACAAGTTTTTGAGTCGTGTCAGAAGCCTACTTTTCTGTCGGTGCTGTGCGTCAATAGTAGGATTGCGGAACAGGTATTCGTTAGTTGTACGTCGATACCGCGGTATTGTCGGGTCCATAGTTTGTTTAATTGTCTCGTCCATTTGTTTTAGGTAATTGTCGACCTCCTCGTTTGACAATTTCCTATTGGACGGTGGGTGGAGCGTGTTCGAGGAGAGCGCTCTTGTCAAAGTTGCGGAGAAGCGTGTCGATCGAGTCCTACTGTAGTTGTAAGAATATCTTTGGGCAAACTCCTCCAATTCCGCTATTTCGTTGGGAACTGTAATTTCGGTGCTAAAACCGCAATGGTCACTGTCATACACGAATGTGCGCAGACAGTTTAGCGTTTGTAAATTCGTACCTGTCAGTCGTATGCGTTCGTCGTACAGCAGTAGATCCAAATAAGACCCGCCTCTGGGAAACGACTGGTTATCCGTCGAGTTTGTACATGACATCGCGCTGACCCCACCAATCGAGTAGTAGGTTCCCTCTAGTATTTGGCAAATTATTTCCCCAATCTCTGTGTCTAGCGTTGAAATCCCCGCCGATGATAAAATAATTCTCCCCCGATTCCAGCCTCAGAAGTCGAAAAAGCGTATCGAGCTCTGTAATGAGTAGGGTGGATTGTGAAGCCTCAGGTACATAAACAGAGGCCAAGTACAGCCGCTTTCCACTGCGGAGCGGGGTGTAAACGACGACTGCCTCCAACACCCGGAACCTGCGCAGCACGCCCTTGTACACTCTGTGAAATTGTATACCTTCTTTAATGAAGATCGCGACACCGCCTCCACGTTTTGATCTGGGCCGATTTCTTCTTCTAACAATATAATTATTGTACTCCAGTTTAGTTAGCTTAGTTTCGCTAACGAAAAGCACATCCGGAGTTCGGTCTTGTAGCAATTTAAACATCGCGGCTCTTCGTTTGATCCTAATCAGTGAATTAACACTCACCGCAAGGACCTTCAAAGTTTGCTCTACCATGTGCGTACCCATTACGACATGTGTTGCGTTAGGCCTGGCAGCAGTGCGTGGATCTGGTCCCCCTCCTTGGCCTGTTCTTGTACCTGCTGTTGCAGCTGAGCCATCTGGTATTGGTTTGCGAGCAAGATGGCCAGCATGTAAGGTGCAGCTTCCGTTGTTCTCGGCATTGGCGTCGGGGAAGCAACAGTCGCTTGCTGTACCGTAGCCCCCTACCTGACGCCATTTGGGCGTAGGAAATTTGGGACGTGACGGCTGGTGTTTGAAATCTAAGTGGTGAACGTTTGACCTTCACCTTCTGCTGCCGAGCCAGTTTTGCTTTCTTAATGTCAGCGAACTTAGGACAACCCCGATAGTTTGCGGTGTGTCCCACGTTCCCACATAACACGCACGAGAGCTGCGTCCTATCGGATGCTCCGTCCCTACCCAGAGCACACTCCTCGGAACTGTTGTTTCTGCTGCTGCTGTTTTGTTTGCTGCAGTTGTTGTTTCTGCTGCTGCTGGTTTTGTTGTTGCTGCATTTGTTGTTTCTGCATTTGTTGTATCTGCTTTTGTTATTGGGAGCTCGCTACTTCTAATTGCTCCCTCTGCCTGCGTGCTGTTTGTTTTTACTTAATAGCAAACACTTTTCTTCCAGCTTTTGTATGCTGCTGTTGATGTCATTTATTTGTTCACCCTCATCTTCCGACTCGGATGCCGCTAGAGAGGCAAATTTTTTATTGCCCCCCTCATAATGAGGTCCATTGGTAAAATGTGATTTATTCTCCTTTTTGTTAGATTAGTGGGTGATTTCAAACTCCTCCTCCTTTTAATGGCATAGGCCACAGCACCGGCAACACTATTGTTGCCTTTTCCAACTCCCGTTATGGGAAGAGCGGAGGGCCCTCCATCATCCATCACGTGATTTGCTTAATTACTTTTCGGATTTGTTTGATGACAACACCTTGAGGACAAAACAAAAAAGTGCCAAGTTTGGCCTGGGCTCGAGAACCCGTGTCCCACTGTTCGATGACCGACGCCCCTAACCGCCCGGCTACGGAGTCAACTAAGTAGGTCTCAACTAATCATCTTTAGGAGGAAACTGATTCACTGTTTTTTTTTTTTTTACTTTAGAAAAAGCCGAAACACGTCTGTTCTCTGCGAACGACTGCGACAAATAACCTCTTCTTTCCACGAAATTGATCCCATACATAAGCCGAAGTGACAAAAAATGTTCATTTCGTATCCCCTGTAGTCCCAGACAGGGGAACCAAGGCAGGATCTAGAGGTCTCTAGTTAAAACTTTTAAAAAGTGACGAAGGAAAATGGAAGCTTTTCTTAAATTAAATACCCTTATGAAAGGTGGAACCGGTGGGCTTCCGTGCAGATTTTGCGGAGCAAAATGGAATATCAGATAGCGACCCACTCTTTACACTGGTTATGTTTTTTTTTTGTACAATTAGTTATTATTTTTGTTATTGTTGGTTTCTGTCTTGTGTTTCGTTTGCTCCTGTGCTTTTGTGGGTTTGTTGCGTGGTATGTATTGCAGAGAGTTGCAGACCGTCCGCCTGGCTCTAGGCGACTGGTGTAGTTTGCAGTTCTTTCATTTACACAGAGGGTTCCAGACGGTCCATTTGGCTCTAGGCGTATAGTCCAAATAACGTGACCGCCCGCCACATGTTCAGAATGTCCCAGGCCGTCCGCCTTTCTCTGTTTTTCCAGGGTGGACCTACTGGTTGTAGAATCCACAGGTGCCTTCCACAAATACGTTCCTCCAAAGCGACAACGGACACAACTGACAAGGCGGGTCAAAAAGTGAAGGGGTTACGAGCTGGAAGGATGGAGCGGATGCCTTAGCTCTACTTAAGGCTTGAGACTACCCATTAGGGGAGACAAAACAACATTTGGGACAAGGGTCGGCTATTTCGTGTTGGACCCTTGCAAAACAGCCAAAACCTATAGTGCTTTCCTTGCACTCTTGTAGCAGGCCGTCCGCCTGCTCTGCGGGGTTCTTCTTAGAGTTTTTGACCGTCCGTCGTACCTATTTAGGTTGCACCGATGGCTGATGTGACCATGGCTGCCCATCACTCTTTCAGAATTTTGGACGAACAACTGTTAAAACGGGAAGTTTCGAAGGAGTGAAGCGAAGATTTGAAGGAAAAAGAGTCCAGCTTGTTGTGGTAAATTTTACCGCAACATAACGCTCATAAAAGTAAGTAAATAACCTTTGACAAAAACATTTAATACGAATACTAAGCATTATTAATTTAATCCCGCTAAATGAGCGAATTGTCACACTGTGGCGCCCCTTACCGAAAAGAGATATCTAACCAGAAAGACAACGAGATATCAGTCGACCCCATCTTAGATGCCGCGCACAAGCGGAACAGGACATCAGGCAACTTTGTGTGCGCAACTGGGGACAGCTGAGACTCTGGTCCAGTCCGGACTATTACGCTATTAGCAGTATAGGAATCCTTGAGCATTGTGGCGAATCTGTTAGTGCACTTAAACCCAGGGTAGAAACGCGCCTTTCTGGAACATTTAACATGGAAGTTAGATAGTAAATGCCACCGATGTGCATCTCGTCCCGATAAGAAAGAAACTGAACATATTTACTTAAGGGCGATATGGAGTCAACGAAGTTTACTAGATCATATATGGCAGCATCTAGGACTGCGCAGTCATTTGGGAAATAATAACAAATATCATTAAACCATCAACTTTTGACTTAATTTCTCATCAGTTTACACTAATTTCTTCTAATTTCCAGTTATTGAAACAAATATCCCCTACTTACGAGTATCTACTCATTCACAATTCCGGTTCATTACAGAGACCCTCGAAATCCATCAATGACTTGAACTAATTACCTTTTAATTTGAGCTATCTTGCTAGACAACATAATCAAACCAATTTCTGATATACAATTTCTGGTTCTAGTTGCAGTTGCAATTCTAGGAACTTGTTAACCCTGGCAGTGACTTACTATAAATACCCCGAAAGCGGTTTTTCTACATTTGTGTCCATTTACAAGTGCAACGGCTAAGTTTGAAATTCGATACTCTCAACATGTTTGGCAGAACCACCATCTCTTGTGCTTTGATACTTTCAATTCTAATCATACCCAACGATGGAAAGTTACGTAAGTTATCCAGTTGAAAAGGATAACCAAAAAGATATTTTAAATGAATACTGTCTTCCCAACAGCTGATGATTTCAAGCCTTGTAAGGCTGCCGATAGCCAATGTTTAATAGAAACTATTAACAAGATCATCGAAACGAAATCAAAAGGTATGAGTATTGAGGGTTTTTCTACTAAGATAAGTGTCTGTATGTGAAATTTGTGTTTGAAAAGGTGATCCTGAACTAAATCTGGACAGCATCGATCCGCTTCACTTCGACGAGATGGTTTTAAAGCAATCTAAAACCAGTCCAGTCAGTGTGTCTTTGGTGTTTCGAAATAGTGATGTGACGGGGTACAGTGATTTGCGAGCATACAAAGTGCGGTAAGAAATATTTTATAGTAAGTTGTGTACAGTGGTAAGATACAATTAGAATTAGAGCATTTCCTTTGGCTTAAGATAGCTGTCAGAGAATGGTCAAATTTAGCCGTCATTTGCTGATATACGAGCGCAATTGTTCTACGAGTATATTACGCAGTCACTACTGTTCTTTTTTTTATCCAGTAATGAGTTTACGGAATCTTAAAAACGTGATAGATATTTAGACGTTTCTTTATTGACTTAAATGACATGATTAGGTAATTGAGTTGTATTACTCCTGCCAATAGCTGACGTTTGAAGTATTCCGCACTCAAACATGTCAAATTTGACAACCGAGATTGTTTTTTGTTAATTTGCGTGTCAATGAGACACAAATTTGACATCTATTTGTCTAATGTGAGAAATGGAATTAACCCATTGGTGCATATAATTAAGGAAACAATTTTTTGTACCCTTTTTTGTTTATTTACAGTAAAATACAATACTCTTAATCTAAAAGAAAAAAATATTAATTTAAAACATTTTGTCTGTTTAAATGGAGTCTATGCAGAGAAGTCATTGTTTTGTATGGAAATTAAAAAAAAACCTTCTTTTGGGTGGAGACCTTTTTCGTACTTTTTGCAAATAAATTAGCTTTTTTTGCTAGGCTTAGCGCATCGTCTATCTGTTGCGCAATACTCAGTAAAGTGAACCCGTCCGTCAAAGCGAACACCATCGGTACAAATACAAGTTTTCGACCCTATCGATGAACATGTACCATACGATTGTAGAAGAATTGAGGTGTGTCGATGAAAATCTATACAAGTTCTTGACTGACGATCGCTTGGTCTTACTTTTCTCATGAAAAGCCGATCATTTACTACAGAAAGATTTAGCAAATATGCAAAAAAAAACAACCTTTGATGGATAAATTGTTGTCTTTTCCTTTTGTTTTGGAATAAATCAATTCGTAAAATTTGTTATCCATAAAATGTTTTTAAATATGTTAATTAATTAAGTTTGTGATGGGTTCTTGCCAGAGTGTAGTTTACCAAGCAAAATCTACCATCGAAACCGAAGCATTTGAGTTTATTCACCACTCGTAATGAATTCGCGCACTCTGCACTTGCAGCATTTCTCTTCTCTCTTTCTCGTCTTTGAATTTCTCTCGTTTAGGGTTTCGGTTTCGCTGGTGGATCTTGCTGTGTGAACTTCTCGCCCACTTGTTTGTAGACCACAGAAGAGGTAACATGTAATAAACATTATAATTCGTTTAATTTATCATTCGCTTCTCTGCTTAATTTTTTTTCTTCGATTATTCTCAAACACCTTTCCTCGTATCCACCCTGTACAATGTCCGGTTTCAAACCCGTCGAAATTAATTCTCATTGTTACAGCGTTGTTGCTTGCAATCGCACCAATGTTATTTGACCATTGTTGGTAAAACGAAAGTCTTGAGATCCTCTGTCCTTCTTTTTCATCTGCTCTTTCGGTAACAGTGTGCATTTATCAGTCCTTCCATCCCGTATAGTCCCAGTAGCGTAAATTCCAATACTAGACATGTACCTCAGAAATTTTACTGAGGTAAAGTATGTAATTGTAAACAAAGCATCGGTTATGTATAGGTAAAAATTTTACAAACTTACACTTAATCCTTTGTTTAGCGGTAAAGCTGCTGAGTGCAAAAGTTCAATTACCTTCCTACCACCAAGACCCAGTTCCTTATATAGTTGTTTACCATCCACAGTCTTGCCCATATATATATAAAATTGTAGCATGTACCCATTCCTAAATCCGAAATTTATTGGTTTACTCCTAATAACTGCTTAGCGCAGTGCTTACCGTAATAGGGTATCATACTCTAATCGATAGATAGACACTCATCCCATCCACCATGTTTTCTAAATGAATGATTTAGAGAACCGATCAAAGGACGTAGTTTTTGTAAACGATCTGTGTTTTCTTTTTTGTGTTGTCATTCAAGTAAAAGTTATTCAAAATGCACTCAAATCTGCGTGAATTTCGACGTCGATTTCCTAATCGTGTTGCGCCAACTGGGCAAACATTCCGGCGCTTAGCTACTCAACTCAAACAGAGTGCAACCACAGGAGACCATGCAGGGCGTGCCCGCCACCGGACTGTTCGTTCGGCTAAGAATATCGCGGCTGTGGCTGACGATGTCGCTGAGAACGAAGAAACATCAACCAGACGATGGGCCACGCCACTGTCAGCCTGTGTCTATGATTATGACTAGGGTGTTCAGGGTAGACGTAGCCAATATACGCGGGCTAAAAAGTAATCTCTTTCGTGATTACGTACGTCCACGTCTGTAAATACAGACCAGCTGTTTTGGCACTTAATGAAACACAGGTAGATCCCCCCCCCCACACCTCTCAGATCATTCTGATCTGAAGCTATCAGGCTACGAACTAGTGCCATTATTCTTCTCTCACGGCGGTCTCGCCATTTACGTGCGTGGTGATGTAGCTTACCAAACTCCACCACAATGTGTTCATGTTCCAATCCGGAATTCAACTTCATGTGGTTAAAATTACATCTCCGTAAGCAAATTATCCACTCCTGCTTTATTTACAGAAATCCCGAACTGGACAACAGTTCGACTTTTAATGAGTTTCATGCGTTGTCTGACTCCATTCAAGGATTGTATCCCTGTATCCTCATACTGAAATCGATATTACGGACGATTTCAATATACACAATTCTTGGTCGCTGGTCGTCTGGACAGACAACACCCGCAGGACGGTGTGTTGAGATGTTCGGCGGCTTGTAAATGAGCCCACGCGAATACCAGACGTTGATACCGCCAACACCCTGGACTTGTTTTAACTTCTCACCCTGATAAGTACACCGTTGATATGCTCTCCCCTCTAGGCTCGTCAGACAATTGTGTCATATCAGCTAATTTCTCGTGGAGGAAAAGTTCCTAAACGAACCGTATGGCAATACGAGAAAGCCAATTGGAGCTGTCTTAACAGGTCGTTATGTTTCCTCGATAACGACGTGGGTGCCGCTTCTGATATGATTACAGACACCATTCTCTTTGGAATGAGATCCTTTATTCCTCATCGGATGAAGAGTATCAAACCAATAGAAAAGGCATGGTACGACTCGAGCTGGAAAGAGAAACGTTTTTTCGGTCCTTCAAGACCAACCCGACAGAGCAAAACCGAAAAAAGTTCAAACGACCAAGAAATGACTGCAACGCCTTTCTTAAGCGTGTGTAATTCCAATACGACCAAAAACTGAGGCAAAAAATACGGCGATGTCCCAAAGGCAGTACAAATTTTTCATCGTTCGTCAAAAACATTAGAAATTCCGCCTCATCTTCCACTCCAACGCTCATTTACAATGACATTCCAGTCGTCAGCTCTTTGGATAAGGCCAATCTGCTTGCTGCATACTCTGTGGCCAGCTCAACACTCCCAGATTGTGCTTTGTCTCCGCCTACACTTGAGTGCGTCGAATCTTCAATGGGACGAATCTACTTTCGCACTCGTGTAGTAGCAAGTGTACTTAAAGATCTCAACATACATAAATCCACTGGTCCACATGGTATATCTCCCCTTCTTCTGAAGAGGTGTTCTTCCACGCTGGCAAAACCACTGCGTAAGCTTTCTCATTAATACTAGTCTTTAGGACTCTTCGCGAGCAGATGAAAAACAGCATTTGTCCAGCTCGTCCCTAAAAATGGCGAATCATCTTCTCTCTCCTCCTACAGACCCATTGCACTTCTTTCCAAGGTCATGGAAATGCTGATAAATCGTCAGCTCATGAAAGATTTCGAAACACGAAAACTTCTCAATGACCGGCAGTATGGTTTTCGCAGCAACAGGTCCACTGGTGATTTGATGGCATGTCTCATCGAAAGCAAAATAGTTGCACTTGATATTTCTAAGGCATTTGACAGAGTTTGGCATCAGGCTATTTTGTCGAAAATGCGTGGATTTGGGATCGATGACTCTCTTATTCAATGGATTAGAAATTACCTTTCGGAACGTTCAATTCAAGTTGTCTTGGACGGTTTCAAGTCTGATATTCACAAAATAACTGCTGGTGTGCCCCAGGACTCTGTTCTGTCTCATTAATTGACATCAGGCTATTTTGTCGAAAATGCGTGGATTTGGGATCGACGACTCTCTTCTTCAATGGATTAGAAACTACCTTTCGGAAAGTTCAATTCAAGTTGTCTTGGACGGTTTCAAGTCTGATGTTCACAAAATAACTGCTGGTGTGCCTCAGGACTCTGTTCTGTCTCCGACACTCTTTTTAATTTTCATTAATGATCTCTTGTCTGCTACTTCTAATCCAATATATTCCTTTGCTGACAGTATAGTACTCTCTGCTTTTAATATTCGTTTCCGAACTCACGGCCCTGCTCTTCGGTTGTAGAACGAGAACGGCATAGTATACTAAGCTCATTAAATTCCGATATCAACAGCATAACTAATCGGGCAACTATCAACAGAGTGGAATTTGATGCTTCCAAAATACAATGCTGTCTGCTGTCGTTAAATCGAAATTTAAACACCCAGCCATTATCCATGAATGGCACTTGCATCGTCGAAACCGAAAAACTTTCCATTCTCGGTATGTGTGTCAATGATATCTTACGTTGGAATGACCACATATTTGATGTCGCCAAAACTGCTGCGAAATGTCTAGGTATACTCAAGCGATGTAAGAAATATTTTACACCTTCTAATCTGGCCTCAATATATAAGGCATTCATCAGCCTAAAATTGGAGTACAATGCCCACATTTGCATGGTCATTTGCTCCTAAAACATCTCTACACCTGCTAGATAGGATTCAAACCCGTGCGATAAAACTTATTGATGATATTAATATCAGTCAATCAATTGACACCCTCGAACGCCGACGTAATGTCTCCTGTCTCACTTTGTTTTATCGCTAGTTCCACTACCATTGCTCCACTGAAATCGCCAGTAGCATTCCGCCCATTCAATCTTTCAACCGTAACACCCGTCTCGCTATGAATGCTCATCAGTATACCCTCAAGCCCATTTTCGGACGTACTCTAAAATATCGTGATTCGTTCCTAAGCCGTACAACTCGCTTATGGAATGCCCTGCCGATCTCTGTATTTCCTGGTCGTTATAACTTGCAAACATAAAAACAATGTACATCGGTACCTCTCTTTTATTCCTCCCTAAATTTCCTTTGTCCGCTCTGTGAACAATCACCTTAAGGGCACACAAACCCCTTGAGCGTGCGCTTATTGTAAAAAAAAAAGCCGCGAGTGAGTTACTGTAAAGCCATTCTCAATCTCAACAACGAAGAGGACAATTTTGTGTCGAAAATCATCATGAACGACGAGGCGCATTTACACTGCATTTACAGCGGTTAAGTCAATAAGCAAAATCTTCGTTTCTGGGCACTGAAAATCCGCGTGTGATGCACGAAGTGCCATTACATCCACTGAATTTAACAATTAAATAAATAACAAGAAATTGTTAAAATAATTAAATAATTCTCAGTAATAATTGTGAAATGAATAATAATAATCATTCTGTAACTATTTAAAGTTAGTGTTGAATGACGCTTAAGTAATATTTTCAAATTCAGGAAACTGATGTGGAGTAATTCTCAGTATTACAAAAAATAAAGATAAGAGATAGTTCTTACGAGTATGTGTAGATTTCGATGTAAAAGAGTCAGAGTACAAACATAAAGCAAATAATGAATCTAGGACACATATCGAAAGAACGATTCATAATGGGATAATCTATAGTAAAAAGCCAATCTTTATCCTTATCCTTATATCCTTTATCCTTATATCCAAAGGAGTTCTTCGAATAGCAATAGGTAGTTTGTTAAAACATTTAGGCGCAGTAACAGTAAAAGAATGAGAAAATTTGGTTCTATGTGCGATCGGAACATTAACCAATGCTCGATTATTAACGCGCAAACTATAAAAAGTTGAGTTTCTATTTGGAGAGTTGGCACTTCGCTTGAAGAATTCCCTGAGAACTTTAAAAATATATAGGTGTCTCAATGGAAGAATTCTCAACTCTCTAAATAACGGCCAACTATGAGCTAAACGATTAATACCGTAAATTATTTTTATTAAATATTTTTGAGCTATGAATAAGGAACTAAAAGCGTTATCATAGGATCCACCCCAACTCGCTATACCATATTGCAACTTAGTAAGGTTTCACAAGATACATTATTCGAGCCACACGCATCATATATGATTCAACTGTTTGCGTATGATTTTTCCAGCTTAAATTGAGATCAAATAAGACTCCCAGATATTTAAATTGACTAACAGACTCAATTTTAAAGCACCCTCTAGAACATTGAACATTTTCATTAAAATTTATATATCCACAAGTATGCAGAGGTAGACAAAACCTTACACAGTCGTGAGAATGAATGTTACGTTGAAATCGGTAACAACATTTCCTAACATTTTGAAAGCCATCAACTTTGTTTTTTCGCTGATAATCAGCTTATGAAATGCAAATCACTGCCTTAATATTTGTAGATCTTCCTCAATTTTGATAACACAATCAAACGATGTGAGTCCTTGATAGGAGAATGCTATATCATCAGCGAACGCTGTTGGTAAACCATTGAAGTTCTGATTGAAGAGGGAGTTAATATAAATTAAGAACAAAAGTGGACCGAGGACAGAGCCCTGCGGAACATCATTCTTTATTATAAGAGATCTACTAAAACATCCATTGATATTGACCACTTGTTCCCTGTGAGATAAGAGCGAAACCAATCATGTAAGACTCCTCTAAAGCCAGCGTTGTACAACTTATCTAGAAGCAAATTATGGTCCACCATGTCAAATGCTTTTCTCATATCAATGAAAAGTGCCATTGCTGATTTGGAATTATTAAACCCTTCATACAATTGGGTACAGAACTTAAGAATGGCATCTTCTGTGGATTTGCCCGATCTGAAACCGAATTGATTTTCAGAAAAGAAATTCTGGCTATCCAAAAAAGACATCATGCGTGATTTTAGTAGCTTTTCAAACAGTTTAGAAAATGTGGGAAGTAGCGATATAGGTCTATAATTACCCACATCTTTGCGATTTGCCTTTTTGAACAGTGGTATAATTTCTTTCCATTTCATGTGGAAAGCATCCATAACTTACACATAAGTTAAATAAGTGACAAAGTATATCACTTATATTAAAAAGAATACTTTTTAAAAGGACATTTGTGATGCCATCACTTGTGCACGAATTTTTATTTTTTAAAGATAATATGAGCTTGAATATTTCAGCAGAAGTAATTGTGGTAAAAGCAAAACTATTCACTTGAAGCAATTGATGAAGCAATACAATTGCATCTATAATTAGGTTGAGCAGAAGGCTTTAGTTTCTCAGAAATTTCAATGAAGTACTCATTAATATAATTTTTATATTTATATTTATTTCCAAGACATCGACTACTTTACAATTTCTGTCTTTTCCTAGAATATCGTCTACAATTCTCCATTATTAATATAGTACTGATTGCGGGCTTCTGCTATTTTTTTATTTACGTCTTTGCGCAATTCGTCATAGTATTTTTTTATTCTTAGATTTTGTGGATGTCTCTTACATTTTTTGGCGAATGTTCTTTTTTTTTTTTTTTTTTTTTTATAATTTACGCGCGCCTAAGGGGTTGATACCCTTTTACTGTTGCCAGGGCGCGGGCGGAAAGTTAGAAGGAGGAGAAAGGAAAATTGTTTTTGTAGTGGTTTGAAACTCAGGTGTGTTTGGTTTCTATGTTTGCTCTCCAGGGGTGGGAGTCCGAATAGGACGGAGAGTTTTTTCTTCACTCAGAGTGATTCGAGATATAATTCCCAGTATTTTTTTCATTGCTTGAAACTCTTATAACAGCCAAATCTACGTGTCAGTGTTATGCCTTCACACGCAGAATTTTTTGTCTGAGTTCCAATTATACAATGAAAAACTGATTTTGCCATGGGCAGGATTCGAACCTGGACCCTCTGAGTGAGAAGCGTTTGCTACTACCACTACACCACGGCCACCCCACTTTTCACTTTCTTTAAAAGATTGGAAGTCATCCAAGGTTTAATGTATTTTGTACTATTAAAATTGTGCATAGACCTGTTGGTGCAGTTATCTATATGATTTCTTAAAATCGATAAAAATAAATCACAGGCAATCGAAGGATTACTTTCTGAGTAAACTGATTCCCAAAACTCATATTTTAAAACTTCATTCAACATGGCGTAGTTTATACTAAATTTGTTCCGCAAAGAATTTTTAACATGAAATGGAGTATTATAGTTACCAATGCTAAGAGTTACCATATGATGATCAGTTACTCTGAAATCGTAAACATTACCATAGAAACAACTTTTATTATTTTTATGCATTC
The DNA here is from genome assembly GCA_949129095.1 of Volucella bombylans. NCBI lineage: Eukaryota > Metazoa > Arthropoda > Insecta > Diptera > Syrphidae > Volucella > Volucella bombylans. The sequence goes on along the minus strand of OX422140.1, from coordinate 332,031,727 downwards.
GGTCGTATTGTTTTGAGGACGCAATATGGTCACTGTTATTGACGAACGCTACAGGGCTATGATAAACAAATTCTTACTGCCGGAATTGGATGAGCGAGGTTGGTGAACATGTATATACGTGAAGGAAGGGTTTCCTGGTCGCGTAATCTCCCGTTTTGGCGGTTTGGTATGGCCAGCAACACCGCCCGATTTAATCATCCCAGACTTCTTTCTTTGGGGCTACTTGAAGCCGCGGGCTTATGCCAATAATCGCAGCTCTTAAGGAGAATATTCGACAGGAATGCGAGCACTTATCACCGGAAATCTTGCAGAAAGTCATGGAAAATGCGATAAAATATGTATCAACACTGGCGGCAGCCACTTGGTGGATATCATCTTTTCCACTTAACAGAAACAATTGTAAGGGCCCAAGTAAAGATTTCCATCATTGAAAATCATATTTTTATTTACTAAAAAAGTAATTCAAAAACAAAATTGGATGATTAATTTTGCGTCACCTTTCATTTAACGGCTTATTTTTTTGTGCAGGATATAAGTTAGTCTGTGTCAGTATTGATTCCAAAAGAATGCCCTGAAGAAATCGACGGGCGACTGACATTTTTGAGGTTCGTGGCTTGTTGGAATTGTATCAAACTTATCAAGTGGCCGGTATCCGATTTTTTTAAAACTTTATGATTTTCACAATCAGTCTTAAGTTTCTTAAGGTTCATCATCACTTTCATGAAAACTTGAAGACTCATCGCCACTTCCATCATATCGCCAGACAATTTGAATTTTCTCAAAAGTTCTGAGCATTACTGGTTCCAAATGGTTAACATTACCTTCATGCTCGTCATCGCTGTTATCAAAATCCTTATCCGCTTCTCAACCATCGATGGGAGGAACAACATAAAGATTTACTCAGAACACTCCTCTCCAGCCACCAATTGTTCAAAAATTTCCGAAACAGCCTGATGATGAACATTGGCACCAAATAAGATGGTCCTTTAGGTCTTTCTTCCTACTAATTCTCCTTCAGACAACTCTTAAAATATTAATGGGACTTCGTATCTTGGACATGTACTTATATTCTTATATTGCAGAGCAGTGGCATACCAACTGGTTTCAGAAGTTTTCGGGATTCATTTTTAAAATGCTAAATACAAGTTTATTCACCCAAATCAACATTGTCGACTTCGAAGTAATTCCCACGACTGCAAAGCCAGGGTTCGCTCCAGCCCTCTAAACATCTCTGGAAATCGTTTTTCGGTATGGCTTTTATTGTGCAGAGCGAATTTTCAATTACCTCCTCTCGGCTCTTAAAACACGTTTTTTGAGTCTGCCGAACAGGAAAAATTTACAAGTTGCCAGATCAGGTGAATTTGGGGCCTGCTGCATAGTAATTGCGTTGTGCTTGACAAGAAATGCAGAAATGTGAGGTGGGGCCTTATCATGATGATATGACTTCATTAACAATTAATAAAATAAAACTGTTATTGTGTATCCGAGGATGCATGAGGATGTCAAATAAAAGAAACAAACCTCCAATTATGAAGCAATTTATTTATTCAATTTAATAAAAGACTTATGACTAAGTATGAAAAGGGAAGTTAACCTGCCACATGCCTGGTTTTGACCACCGCTAGGAATTGGTATAAATTCTTCTGTTCAGATAAATACACAACAGTTCTCCTCACTAATTTGGAGTATAACGACTGCACTGATTTCCTAAGGCGAGAGCTCCTCCGCAATGCTGATGTCTCACTGGTGTTTTGGTAGAAACAGCTTCGTTGTTCTGGCTTTTCACTGGTATTCTTGTTGACACTACCTTCTTTTTCGCGAATTGAAGCTGGAGCTTGAATGGTATTTTGTATCGGTTCTGGTGATTGTAGGGTGTGTACAGTAGGGTAGCTGCTGACTTCGACATATTGTCCCGTGTTGATATGGTCGTAATAATAAATAAGTCCATCTCTTCGAACTATTTTGCCAAACTCCATTCCATTTCGTGTCCTTGTTGGCGTAATTTCTTGCTTTAACTGTATAGCCAGGATTGTACCGCTTTCCACTTGAGTATGCCGCCCTCAGTTTCAGATTAAGTCTAGAACGATGCGAATATCCCGTAAAATTTGGAGTTTTTTGACAGGATCGGTCATGATCTGAGGAGTGCGGCCTTCATATTCTGCAAAAAACTTTCATCCTGGCCATTCGTGGTTGGATGAAATGGAGCAGTGAACTTGTATCGATTTTAATTTCTTCTGATGCACTCCTTAAACTCCTTCAACGTAAACGTAAGCCCATCATCGCTAACCAAACTGGAAGGCAGCCTGTAGCGGTCTCGCGTTAGACCTCAATTGTTTCCCCTGCCACCATGCCATTCATCAGTGTAATCTCTAGCCACTTCGAATATAGACCTTCGAAGTTTATATGAATTCTCTGAAAGGGAGCAGATGGGTATTCCCATGAATGGTGCACCTTCTTCATGCCGAATTCTTAAATTCTTTTTCAATGTTTGGCCATAAGTCGTAGCTCCTCGCAAGTGCTACATTTTGACTATCCCGACATGAGACACGTGTACTCATAACTCTGCTAGTATCACTTTGCGCAGACTTTCGGGAATCACCACTCGATTATAAAGGGTTTTATAATAGGGACTTGACAACTTTGAATTTAATTTGTGAACGCACTCTTTCACTAATCATCAAACTGTCTCTGTCAATTGATTCAGTAAACTCAACATTTTCATCATGGTAAAGTACATGAACGAGCAACGTCTGCAAATTATAAAAATTTTCTACCGAAATTCGGAGTCGGTGACTGCAACCTTAAGAGCGTTAACTCCAATTTTCGGTCGTAATTCTCGCCCTAGTAGACAGGCAATAACAAGTTTAGTGCAACAATTTGAGTCTACATATTCGTTGTGTGATGTTGCCCTGTCAGTGAGACAACGGGTTGGTCGAAGTGTCGAAAATATCGTTGCCGTTCAGGCGTCCGTAGCAAACGATCCAAATCAGTCAATTCCACGGCGTTCTCAAGAATTGGGCATCGCTCAGACCACATTATGGTGCATTTTGCATGAGGATCTTGGTTTACACCCATACAGGATCAAGCTGACTCAAGAATTGAAGCCGATGGACCATTTGAAGCGACGTACGTTCTCCGATTGGGTTCTGGAGAAGATGCGCCAAGATGATGAATTTCATCGCAAAATCATCTTCAGTGACGAAGCTCATTTTTGGCTCAATGGGTTCGTCAATAAGCAAAATATGCGTTATTGGTCGGGTGAAAATCTACATATGCTTCATGAATCACCACTTCATCCACAAAAATAACTGTTTCCTGCAGTTTGCATGCCAGCGGAGTTATTGGGCCATATTTTTTCGTCGACAATAACGATCGTCACGTTACTGTGAATGGTCAGCGTTATCGCGCCATGATCACCGATTATTTTTGGCCCGAATTGGAAGATATGGACTTGGACGACATGTGGTTTCAACAGGATGGTGCCACAAGCCACACAGCACACGCTACAATCGATTTATTGAAGAGTAAGTATGGTGGGCGTGTTATCTCAAGACATGAGCCAGTCGATTGGCCGGCTCGTTCGTGCGATTTAACGTCGCTTGACTATTTTCTGTGGGGCTACGTTAAGTCATTGGTTTATGCCAACACGCCGACGACGTTGGAAGAGCTCAGAGCCAACATTGAACGCAAAATAGCGGCCGTTTCGGCCGAAATGTGTGGCCGAGTCGTTGAAAATTGGGTATAAAGAATCGACCGCTGCAAACGTGTCTGCTCTGGCCATGAACAAAGTCGAGTTCCTTTCATAAATGTTTTGATTGTACTTCAAGCCGATAATAAAGTTTTTGAAATATCTCAAATTGTTTGCGTTTTATTTAAAAAAACAGTTGTCAAGTCCTTATTGGAAAATCCTATACTTAGCAATTGCAGAACTTCGTGTTCAATTAAATTTTTTTTTTTTGGAATGCATCTACATCTAGGACTTAACAAAAATGGATCTGAGAATACTCGCAACTTATTTAGAGGGTCCGTATTCGCATCCACTCAGGATATTTTCCTTGTAAATAGCTCCCTAAATTTTCCATTTTCCTTGAGCCTCCTCTGAAAGTTGTCCAATTGGAAGTATGTAATTGGAAATTATTTATTTCCCATGAAATAAAACTTTGTGTAGGCTTACTGGCATATAAAACCAGCCATAGTTTCTAATATATAGGTCTCTCGTTTCTGTTGCAAATATTTCGAAGGGATCTATGTTAATTGGAAACCCATACCCAAGCGCTTCTAAATATTGTCAAACTTTTTTATAATTTCCTTATCCATCCCTGTAATTACAACAGTTTTTTTTTTTCGTCTCTGAAGAATCACTTGCCCGTGTTTCCATCATTCGTGTTCCCTGGCTGTTGATTTGGCATATCAACCAATAACCCAGTTTCAGCCCTAAATCTTTCCATAATTAACTTTTTTCTTGATTTAACTTTTTCTTTACTCTCTTGGTCGCTAACCTGAAAAACTTTAATAGTTAAATGCATGATTTTTTATTTTGTGTGTTTTGGCGAATTTTAGAAATGGATATAAATTTGCAACAACGAACTTGTATTAAATTTTGCGTAAACAACGGATTTAATGGTGCGCGAACGTTGGAAATGTTGGAAAAGTGATTCGGCAACGATTCTCTAAAGCAAACAGTTGTTTACCAGTGGCACGAGCCGTTCAAATGTTGTCGTGAGTCAATCAAAGATGATGAACGCTGTGGCAGACCATCGACATCGAAAACCGACGAAAACATTGATTGCGTAAAAGAAATAAAAGTAAAAGAAGATTTGCGAGGCTGAATCCGATCCCACATTCATCAAAAGGATCATTACTGGAGACGAGACATGGGTTTATGAGTACGACACGCAATCCAGACATCAGGCAAGTGAATGGCGTTCACCAAATGAGCCGAGACCAAAAAAACCACGTCGTTTTCAGTCAAAAAAGAAGGCAATGCTTACGGTTTTCATGGATTACAACGGTGTAGTGTATCATGAGTTTCTGCCAGAAGGCCAGACAGTAAACAAAGAGTATTATTTGGGCGTTATGAGACGTTTGCGTGAAGCAATTCGCCGAAAGAGACCAGAATTGTGGGCAGAAAACTCGTGGATTTTGCACCATGATAACGCACCGTCGCACAGTGCCATCATTATTCGTAATTTTTTGACGAAAAATGCAACAATTGGCATCCAACAGCCACCGAATTCACCAGATTTGGCTCCCTGTGACTTCTTTCTGTTCAATCGAGTTAAAAAAAACCACTACGGGCAACGCGTTTCAGCAGCCGAGAGGAAGTAATGGAAAAATCGCAGGAAGCACTGATGGACATACCGAAAACCGAATATAAAAAATGTTTCGCGGATTGGATCAAGCGCTGGCATAAGTGTGTTGCAGTCGATTGGAATTACTTTGAAGGGGACCATATAGATTTAGATGAATGTTTAATTTTCTGAATAAATTCCGGGAACATTTTCAGGGTGGTATACACACACATGTGACATATGTAATGGCGATAGTTCATCGGAATACATTTTTAAGCTGCCTGCGGATTTTCAAAGACCTTCCTGAATTGAATAACAGTTCTAATATATTTATTGTATTCAAATGATTTTAAGACAAAAATTGATTGGGCTGTTTTCCTAGCGGCGCCTCCTTTTAGAGCGAGATCGGCCACGCGACTTACTTCGACGTGAACGGCTTCTAAGTCTTCGCTGTAACCGTCGTCTTTGAAATCTATTAGTGTGACTTCGATCATCCGGCTCCGCTTCTAGAGCCTGAAGAGAACATTATATTGTAAAAAAATATTTCTATTAAATGTAAATTTAAATAAAAGATTATATTACCTCCTCTGTGGTGACTGCTTCTTTTTTATTCCTTCCGTCACAGGAAGAGTACTCATCGCTTTCGCTGTCTCGCTTAATAAGTCTGCGCTCTTGTTTGGTATCGACCACTTTTGGAGTACTTTCAACTTTATTTTCAGCCATTTTAAACAAAGAATTTTAATCTTTAATAACAAACTGCTCTCGATGAAAAGTTTATACAAATAATTTAATGTCGATATGAACTGGTAGGTTGATTGAAATTTTTTTAAATTTCGCTCGAGTGATTTTGATCAGAATTAAAAAACAGAAAAGCGCTTTATTGACTTCTTACTTACTAAGGTGGCCTGGACCTTAGCTAAAAAGCCTCTCCAGTTAGCACGATCCTTAAATAACTCCATCTAGCTGCGAACTACATGTGCGTGCCAAATAAGGTAAGGTCATCCTCTACTGCGTTGCCCCTCCGGGTTAGGTTCGAAGACCCTGTGCCATCTAGTTTCTTTAACAGACCTAAACTATTTGAAGAGTCTTTTGAGTTTTGAGAGAACTCTTTGGAGACGTGCGACCTCTGGTACTAGTTTTCCTAGGTTTTTACATTTCCTTGCTCAGTTACAAGTTAGTTAGAGCGGACTTGTGTAGGTCCCAATTACCGGTGTGTTTGGATTTGTTAGAAATTGTTCACATCATTTTACTCAATTGTTCAACTTGAAGTTTCCACCATGGTACACCTCTTTTGACCATATTGCGTTCCAATTTGCAACTGCAATTAAGTGATGAAATTTGGTGATCCGCCGTGTCATTTATGTCCCCAATGGACTATAGAGATGAAAGCAGTGAGTTAGCTTTAATAGCGAGATTCTCTCGAAAAGCACTCCCTAGTTTAGTCTTGTCGGCAATGCATCCTATATTGAATCTTATGTGCATATGGTCCGATAGGGATACCTCATCTGACACAAGTTTCGACAAACATGTGAAGAAAAGGAGACGAGATAGTAAGGTTAAGTACCTTCTCTCTTACAGAATGGATAGAAGCAAATTTTAGCTAAAAATATAATTTGAAAGTAACTCACCGCTTTTGTTGTTGTCGCTTCTACCCCAGATGTTGTTGTGAGTTCCAAACTACTTCCTTCTTCATAAATTCTCTTCTCTTCATAAATCTGATCACAGCACATTATATTCCTCTAAGTGTTCGTCTTTGCAGTTTACTTGAAGTTAGTTCGTCTTTTTGTGTTTATTTTTCTATATGAGTCCCCTTATGACCTACATATATTTTTTTTTTATTTGAATAGAGGATTTGGAGCTAATCCGGAAGGTAAGCATGAAATTTTCTTCAAGGGGATCACGGCACAGATGACTGGTGATTACTCAATTGATGGGAAAGTTCTTATTCTCCCAATCAAAGGCGAAGGACGAAGCAACCTAAAATTGGGTATGTGGCAGCTATCATACAAATATTCATTGAAAGAATCTATAGCATTTGCAATATTTTTCCTTTATAGATAATGTCTTGCTTAAAATGAATATTGAGGCAGGATCTAAGGTAAAGGATGGTGCCACTTACTTGGATGTTAAGAATATTAAATTGAATTTGAACACAACTCGATTGCATATGGATCTTTCGAATCTGTTCAATGGTGACAAGTCTCTCGGGGATAATATGAATAAATTCCTGAATGAAAATTGGCAGGACGTCTTCATGGAACTTAGGGAACCAGTACTTGATGGCTTCTCTAAAGTTTTCACGGATTTCGTTCGAAAAGTATTTGACTCGCATCCGTATAGTGAATTGGTCAAAGGTGGCAAGTAATTTAAGATTTTATATTGTTGAGGACTGATGGAAAATAAATAAGGGAATGCACACAGATTGTTTTATTTTTTATTTTTTTTCTTTTATTGAGAAAGAGGGATAGCTTGGATCTGATTGATGAGATAAACATAAGGAGATACGTACCGTATAAAGGAGTTCCTTTGCGTTATCCTTTTAATCTTATAAGCCACTGTCTCATTAAATGGCGATGCCTGTAAAATCCTGACCAAGTAGTTTTTAATTCTTCTTTCATTCGGGCCAAATCGCTTCACGTAATCACCAGCAGTGATTCCGCTCTATAGCAGTCTAGGGATCTACTAATTGATCGGCTGCTGTTCAGCGGAACTACATGGTTAAAACACATTTAACAATTGAACACCAAAGTTACGTCGCGGAAGGTAACCGAAACCATCACGGAGAGACCTTACCCTACCTGGCATATTTCCTTTCTCTCTTTGAATACATTGTCGGGTCACATTTTTCATAAATTGGGCTAGAATTATGGAGGGAATGTCGGAAGAGATCAGCCCCTTACGATTAATTTTCATTACAATGGAAAGATTGTTTGTAAAAGTGTGTCTCACTTCTTGAAAAAAAGAGACTGTGCGTGCAGGCGAAGACTTGAGTGTTGAGAACAATACAGCAGCGACCGCAAAGTGAAACAGTTCAGTTTCAGTTTATATGCATTTTTATTTACACACCTTAAATTACTCTTACATGCTAGACAAAAAAACGCTTAAAAATTAGCTTAAATAACTTAAAATTATCTTATACTAACTTACTGGCCCCATGCGGGCACTCTAAGTTAAACCTAACACTTAAACTATGTCTTTCGACGAAACTTACAGTCTAATTTTATTTCTATTTTTACACTTATTACAACTAAGAAAATGAACTTAAATTGAAAAAACTTAGTGTCTGGGCTCTTTTTTTTTATCTATAAAAACTTATAGACTACCTAAAAATAAATCTTAATCTACTTAACCTACTTACGTCTAATACATACACATACATACATATATATATATATCCATAATACTTATATACTTTATATATAAGTATATGTATATATATATTTTTTTTTGTGTTTTTATATATTTTTCTTCTTAAAACCTAACTTAAACCTAACTAAAACTATGTAAGCCGGCCATGGCTAAAAAAAACTTAGGCTGGCCCACTTTGCTTCACATGAAGCTACATATTACTGGAGGAGTTCGACGACGAAGCATTCTCCTCTTCAACTAGCCACCAAAAGTGTTGGTGCTGCCGAGCAACATCCCTCATGTCGCGACTCCCTACCGCCCTACTGAACCGGAGATGCTCCGCACTGCCATGTGCGACGTCTCTGTCGTAGTTGAGTCGCCTGTCCGCAGCTGTTCGAGCGACGTGGAAGATTAGCGGAACCGCCAATCTGTCCTGGATCAGACCTTTGCTATCTAAATAGAGGAACGCTTCTGGAGGAATAAAGCCTCATATAATTGGGGTAGTAAGCCCGGAGATCAGGTTGTTTGATGAGGCCATTGCTCTTGCAACGTGCCTTCGAGTCAACTTAATGACGAAATTGTCCACTCTTATTAGGTTCGCCCTATTGTATAAGACCTCATTGGGATAGAATTTTATGTACTCAGACTCTGGTGTTCTGTATAAGCGAAGACAAGTCCTAAGACAAGCCCTCTCAAACACCCGAATTTTTTCCAATAAACTAGCTCTCACGTTGAACCACACGGGACATCCAAATACAAGCATGGGCCTGATAAGGGCCATGTAGCAGAGAATCTGCACCCTCGCTTCGAGTTGACTGTTATAGAACAGTCTCTTTGTAAGGGCAAAAGCACCTCTGGCTCTGGATAGAGCAATATCTATATGTTTGTTAAAATACAGATATTGATCTAGCCAGATTCCAAGGTATCTGACTACATTTCGACAAGCAAGTGGCTGTCCGTGTTGTCCGACGATAGAAAACTTTCGCCAATTCTTTCTGGTATCCCTAGAGGCCCCAGACAAAGGCGTCCTAAACAGAATGGTTTCCGACTTCTAAATGTTGGTTTTCAAGTTCCAGTCATCGCAATATTGCTTAATTTTGTCGAAGTCACGCTGCAAAAGTATATTAATGACCTCAATCTTTGGATCTGATCTGTACGCGATTATGTCGTCTGCGTACGCTATGGCATGGTGAAGTGAACCTATCAGATCACTCGTGTAAATGTTGAATAGGATCGGAGAATTTACCGCACCTTGTTGCAGACCGTTTTTAATGTCAAATGTTCTAGCAGAAGTCACATCGCCATTCTTCACGATGAACTGTCTACTGGAGAGCATATCAAAAAGAATATATAGCAGTGGTTTACCAATGCCCAACCTGTCCAGCTTGAAAAAGAGTCCCTCTAACCATACGGTATCGAAGGCCCTTTCCAAGTCAATCAGGCAGGCACCAATGCACTGTTTCTTGCCTTTGTTCCATTGAATAACAGAAACCAGTTTAGACGCAGAATGATATCATGCCCCGCCTTGAAACCGAATTGAACTATATCGGAACTATATGTTTGTCCTCAACCCACTTAGTCAGGACTCTATTGATCACCTTCTCGAAAACCTTACTGATGTTTGGAAGAAGACTGGTCGAGCGGAGATTCGCCAGATTGGAAGTGTCTTTATCCCTTTTGGGGATGGGATGTACCACCGCAGTTTTCCAATGCGCTGGATAATGTGCATTATTCATCGCATTATTAAACAGGGTGGTATAAACGTTCACCGCTTCTAGAGGGAGATGTCGAAGCACAATGTTCGGTATTTCATCGGTTCCCACTGATTTCTTACTTCTAAGCGATTCGAAAATCGTTTGGAGCTCTTCCTTCGAAATGAACGGGGTTAGTACCCTATCGTTGGTGATGACATTATTTGCCATATTCTCGTCACTGAACTGGGTGAAACCCGAGCTCTCGAATCGCCAATTCACAATTTCATTTCGAAGGTAGAAATTGTGCACAAAGACTCGATTTTCCAGGTCGTGGTTCGGGCCAATGATGTCATTCGCCTTGTATACTTCCTGGAAAGTCGCTCCTATACCCTCTACCTGCTCCTGCGGATCCTCGATCATAAAGAAGTTGTCATCATCAACAGCCTCATTTGGATCTATGCTCGCTGCTACCAGTATTTGTTCGTTGTTCGTCGTTCGGGCGATTTTAAGACATGGAAGGTCATTCTGATTATTTCTCCGAAATATTTTATTTATTTGCGGGAACATATTCGGGTTGCTGGTGTTTACGGCCCGAATTTTATTGTTCCAATACAAACTTACAGATGTTCTGTAAATTTCCTTTATTAATGTTTGGAGGTTTTTAATCGACGACTTCAGTGTCATGATCTCCGGGTTATGTCTCTCAGTAAACTGTCTGTACAAGGTTTTTAGTCTTGACAGCAGTCCACTTTTCTGTCGGTGCAGTGCGTCAATAGTTGCGTTGCGGAATAAGTCTTCTTCGTCAGTGTGTTGGTACCGAGGTATCGTTTTGTCCATTGTTCGTTTGATTGTCTCGTCCATTAGTCTTAGATACCTGTCAATCTCCTCGTTTGACAGATTTCTGTTGGACGGTGGGTAGAGCGAATTCGAGGAGAGTGCTCTAGTCAGTGTTCTGGTGAAGTGTGTCCAACGCACCCTACTATAATTGTAGGAATGCCTTTGAACAAACTCATCCAATTCCGCAATTTCGTTGGGAACAGTTATTTCGGTGCTGAGACCGCAATGGTCACTGTCATACACGAAAGTGCGTAGGCAGTTTGTAGTTTGTTGGTTAGTGCATGTCAGTTGCATTCGTGAGTCAAACAGCAGAAGATCCAAATAGGACTCGTGTCTGGGAAACGACGGACTATCCGTCGCTTTAAGCCCGAGTCGATACATCACACTGTGCTGACCCCACCAATTGAATAGTAGGTTCCCTCTAGTGTTTGGTGTATTATTTCCCCAATCACTATGTTTGGCGTTGAAATCTCCGCCGATAATAAAATAGTTGTCTTCCAATTCCAGCCTCAGAAATCGAAAAAGTGTCTCGAGCTCTGAGATAAATAAGGTGGATTGAGTAGCCTTAGGTGCATAGACAGACACCATGTACAACCGCTTTCCACTACGGAGAGGGATATGCACGATGCATGCTTCCAGCACCTGGAACCTACGTACTACACGACTGTATACTCTTTTAAAACGAATACCTTTTCGTACGAAATCGCAACGCCTCCTCCCTATTTTGTATCTTCTGTGCCTCATTTTGTGTCTCTTGGTAAGCTTAGTTTCGCTAACCAAAAGCACATCAGGGGCTTGGTCTTTAAGCAACTTAAATAGTGCGGCTCGTCGTTCGAGAATAATCAGTGAATTCACATTCACAGCAAGGACCTTCAGGGTGTGCTCCGCCACGTACGTACCCATTAAGGCAAAAGGTGCGTTAGGCCAGGCAGCAGTGTGTATACTAGTTCCACCCGCGCGGTCTGTTCAGTTAAATGACGTTGTAGCTGAGCCATCTGCCCCTGGATAGAGAGCAAGATAGCTAGCATGTTAGGTACTGGTTCAGGTGCTCTGGGCGCTGGGGCCTGAGAAGCAACCTTCGCTTGCTGTACCGTATTTCCTCTACCTGCCGCCATTTGGGCGTAGGTAATATGGGGAGTAACGGCTGGAGTTTGCAAATGCACGGGTGGACGTTTAACTTCCACTTTCTGCTGCCGGGCCAGTTTTATTCTTTTAATGTACTGGAATTTGGGACAACCCCGATAATTTGCGGTGTGTCCCGTGTTCCTACATAAAGCACAAGAGAGTTGGCTGTTTTCAGACGCTCCGTCCTTACCCAGAGCGCATTCTTCAGACTTGTGGTTCTTTCCACACTTCACGCATCGAGGCTGCATTTCGCAGTTCGACGCGGCGTGCCCGAACCTTTGGCAGCGAACACATTGTAAAATGTTTTCGCTCCTATTTAATTTTTCCCAGTGTACAACCTGGTAGTTCAGGACTTTAATACTCCTTAGACCATCCAGATTGCTGGTGTGACTTAGCTGGACCAGGAAAATCGGCAGTTGCCGCTTCTCCCTTTTGGCTCTGGCTGTGGTAAAAGGCTTGACACCCACGAATTGGAGCCCTTCGCACTTCTTCTCTTTCAGCAGTGCAAGGGGCTCCTCCGGATTAGTCGACGGTTCTAACCCCCTCAGCAGCATTGTTTGCAGCTTCTCCCCCTTCGGGGTGTAGGAGAAGAACTCCGTCGTCGAATCCTTCAATAGACTTTTAATTTTGTGGTAGCGCTCCACTGTGTTGCAGTGGATCGCGTGCCTATCTATACTTAATCTTTTTATAAAAAAATTACAGGCCGACTTACACAGTTCGATGGTGTCTTTTAATTCCAATTTGTAAGTATTAATTGGAGGTACTTTCTGTCTGTTGACTTTCTGCTGTTGTTGTTGCTGATTTTGCTGCTGCTCCTGCTGCTGATTTTGGGACTTGTGCTGTTGATGCTGTTGTTGTTGATGTGCTTGTGATTTTTGTTGTTGTATATTTTGCCTTTGTTGTGTCTGTGCTTGTTTTTTCGTTGGCACTTGTGCTGGTTTTTGTTTTTGTAGCGGTTTCTGTTCGCTACAAGTAGGCTGTTGATGAGAGGTCAGGAGTTGTTGTTGCTCCATCTGCCTTCTCGCCACTTGCTTGGCTTTAAGGTCAAGTACTTGTTGTTGCAATTCTTTAATTGTGCTGTTAATTGCATGCACTTCTTCGTCTTCATCGTCAGACTCTGTGGCCGTCAGAAATTGGAAACTATTCTCACCCCCACCATCAGACATATATGGATGTTCTTCTTTGTCTGACTCAGCTGCCGCCTTTGTTGTCGCTGTCAGTGCCACTTCACTACCTCTGCCAGGCAAGTTTTCAGTAGCTGACAGGGTGAGGCGCCTTACAGGATTTGGATTTGGAGGTGTCTTAAGCCTCCTCCTTCTCTTTCTTGCCACATTTTCTGGTGACATCTTACCATCTGCAGGTCCCGCTATTGGAATAGCGGGCCGCTTGTTCTTTCTCATTGTCAGATTCACTTTCGTATTAATTTATGTATGTAATTGTCTGTTTGATTAAATTTAAAAAATAAAAAATAAAAATAAAAAGTCGATGAAACTTTCGGGAATCGAACCCGCGACCCCTGCTTTATCAGCCGGACACCACTATAATTGCGCCACCGAAGCACTTAGCGAAATTGTTTCTAATTTATTTTTTGATATTTTGTATATTTTTTTTTTTAATCACTTACTAGAAAAGTCGAATCACGTCTGATCTCTACGGAGGTTTATGAACGACTGTGCAAAGTGAAACAAGTCAGCGGAAGTGACACACCAAATGAAACCGTTCAACCTCTCAGGAACGAAGTTGCTTTCTTTTCTTCCGTCTCAAACAGAACCAAGATTAAGACGGTTTTAGGAGCTACCCATGTTGATAACTTTTTCCGTACACCATGACCAGACAAAACTGATATACAATCAGCAATGTCGTAGTCCTGATCAAAATAACTGGGTGGATGCATTCAAATACACCAAACTGGTGCTGTAACCATAAAACGCTGTGGCACGGATGCCGACCAATTTGATCTCGTGGGAAATTTCACTTTCCCGAAACCAGTGAATCTTCCCTCTGATGTTTCGAATGAGAAGATTGCCAATTATAAAGTTCTAGCGAGAGGCTCCAACGTAGAAAACTTCTCTTAAAGTGAAGTGATTTACGCAGAAAAGACAATTCGGTGTCGAAAGTCACATTGAGAATTACAACATTTGTGATTCTTGCACAGTCTGATGAACGCTGGAGTGACTCAGGAAAATGTTGGCACTTTCTTAACTCACTTTTCTCTACTGCTGGACTAAAACGTTAAAAATCAGTTCTCATAGGGACAGCAAGAATAGGGATAACAAGAAAGGCTGTCTTCCCATTGTGGCCTAAAGCTAAGCTCCTATCGACACTATTTTGTAGAGCAGTCACTTCATGAGTGTAAATAGGAGACGTCCTCAACATTGTTTATCTTTGATATATATACTCCATGGCTGCTACTCTGTGCCTATGTAACAGGCTTTCCGTATATACATTGTGCTGATTTCACTTACGGTAGCTTCAATTGTATTCTATCAATATTTGCCTGCTGCAGTCCAATAAAAAGCTTCTGCAGCTGCAGTCTGAGATCCAGTCATTTCCTATACTTGATTATCAATACTATACGATCTGACCGCTTTGATGTAAAAATTTACGTTATTATTTTAGTAGGAAAATTCACATCAAAAATGAATTGGAATTGGGGGGTTATGGATTCTGTGGGTCTTTCCGGGTGTAATATATTTTTTGGCGATTTTTTCCACAGCGAGAGCACAGATGACGCAGCGACAGGAGACGACGAATCAAGAAAACCAAGCGTGAACAAGAGAAAAAGAGGCCCAAACTGAGCGTTTATTGCTTTTTATTCAATTCAATTGATATCAATTTTAACGAAAGCTAACAATCATTAAATATGATAAAGTTTAAATATTAACGAAATTTAGTACAATGAAGATTATCGATTTAATTCAAACAATTTGCAATTTACAATTCAATAAATATCGTTGTTGTGTGTTGTTGATAAAGTGCTCCACTTCCGTCCCCTTTGAAAGGTCCTTTTCAAACAGGAAGGACAGCAAGCTTGCGAATTGGACGTCGTAAAACGCCTTTTGTCGTCCGGATGTCAGCAACTCTCACCATGGCATCATTGCCGGGAATAGTTTTAATGACTCTACCAAGCAGCCACTTCTGGGGAATAAGGTTATCGTCATGTACGATGACCAAATTCTGCTGAGGGGAGGACCACTTTGACCGTTGCTGAAGTTCGTTGAGGTATTCGTTTGACCAGCGCTTCCAAAAATGAGTTTTGACAGCGTTTATGCGACGCCATCTTTGCAGGTAGCTGATATCAGATACATCTTCTGGTGGTTCGGGAATGGTCCTTAGTGCTGCTCCGATGAGAAGATGCCCAGGAGTTAAAGCTTCAAAATCTTTGGGATCGGTTGATAGCGAAGATATTGGCCGGGAATTCATCACGGCTTCAATCTCGACCAATGCTGTTGAAAGCTCTTCAAATGCCAGCTTAGCGTTGTGAAGGCTTCGATAGAGGTGTCCCTTTGCAACCTTGACGGCGGCCTCCCAGAGCCCACCGTAATGTGGAGTCCTAGGTGGGATGAAATAAAAATTAATATCGTCATTAGAACAAAAGTGATTAATGATTTTAAGTGATTTTTGTTGAAACAACATTTTGCGGAATTCTTTAAGTTTTGAGTCAGCCCCCACAAAATTTGTAGCGTTATCACAAAAAATTACATGTGGTAAGCCTCGACGACCAATCATCCGCTTTAAAGCTGCAATGAATGCGTCTGCAGATAAATCTGATACGGCTTCAAGGCGGACAGCCTTTGATGCAATGTTCCTGGATTTCCGCTACACGATTTCCTACGAACGTCGTGAGTTTTGAAGAATGCGTGGAAATCCAATGCAACACAATGCTAGAGTCTGTCCAAAAGACGATTTTTGAGTACGATGTTTGAAGATTGGTTCGATTTTCAACCACAATTTGGAGAGGTGAGCACCACAAAGTTCTAATCGTGGGAGTTGTTTCCTTTTTTGCGGTGCAATGTTAGACCGGCATTTGCAGATAAAAGGAACCGCGGAACAGAAATGTTTTTGAGCGAATCTAAATCCAACATGAATTGACGCCACTCTGTTTCAATATTATGCGGAACTGCCGCATCCCAGTCTAATTTTTCAATCCAGACCTTTTGGAGCAGGATTTTTGCAACAATGATTATTGGGCTTAGCAATCCCATTGGACCGAATAGAGCAGATGATACTGACAACATAGATCTTTTGGTACAACTGGTATACGAGTATGTGCGATTATTTTTGTAACTAAAGGAAAAATTGTCGTTTTTGGGATCCCAAGTGATTCCCAAGGTACTCGTTAGAGTTGAGTCTGCTAAATTTATATCCTTGTGTTTCGGATTCTGTTGTTCAACATCCAACCCATTGCTATGCCACTTTGAGAGTTCAAGGCCTGCTGACTTCAAAATTGACACCACTTCCTTTTGTATCTGACGTAATTCATCGAGATTGTCAACTCCAGAGAGCATGTCATCGACGTAAAAGTCTGAGCGAATTATTTTGTATCCTAATTTTTTATTTTTAAATTTATATAAGCGAGCGGATGGCCAGGAATGGCGCCGATGTTGTACCATAGGTAACAGTATTCAGCTCGTAGGTTTGTATGGGTGACTGCTCGCTTTCCCTCCATAAAATATATTGATACTTACGATGAGAAGGATGCATTAGTATCTGTCTATACATTTTAACTATATCTGCAGTCAAGGCGTATCTATGAAAACGAAATCTTAGTAGAATGAGGAATAAATCTTCTTGAATGGTCGGACCTGTCATGAGGATTTCATTAAGGGATATCTGTGATGATGTCCGGCATGAGGCATCAAATACTACTCTTAGTTTAGTTGAAGTGCTTCTTGGTTTCAGAACTGCCTGATGAGGTAAGGAATAATGAGATTCCTTCAAGTTGGGACTTTCTACCAAAGACATATGCCCTAGATCCTTATATTCCTGCAGAAATTTAACATATTCAAATTTTAGTGAAGTATATTTATAAAATCTGCGCTCCAACGATAAAAATCTCCTCAAAGCTATGTCATAAGAATTTCCTATGCACCCGGGATCATGCTTAAATGGGAGTTGACCCATTAGTCTCCCACCGGTAGTTCTTCGATAGTTTTCCGAAAATGTGTTTCACAATCTCCATGTTCTTTTGTCAACTTTTACTTGCATGCATCCACTGCCTCCAGTTCCCAAAACTTTTCGAGTTTAGTTAGTTAGTTTTAAATGCATTTTCATTTTCTTAATCACTAACTCTTACATTCTAACAAAAAATGCTTAAATGCTAGCTTACAATTACTTAACAATCTTATACTAACTTACTGGCACCACACAGGCGCTCTAAGCTACTCTAAATTCTTCTAACTATGTCTTTCGACTTCATTTACATTTTATTTAAAATATTCTTATTTTCTATACTTAAGGCTAAGAAAAAAATTTGTTTACAAAAACTTAGCATATGGACATTTTTTTATTTTTTATAAAAAACTTAATATCTAACTTAAAATAAACCTTAGCCTACCTAACCTAAATGTACAATACACACATAAACACACATAGACCTTATACACAATCATATACATATACCAGTATACACCTTTGTATACACTGATATATGTATATGTTTCTTAAATGCTAACCTAAACCTATGTAAGCTGGCCATCGCTATTTACTGAGCAAATAGATTGGTCAGCTCTGCCTCATTAGTGAGGCTGGTCCGTAATTGACGGAAACGACGACGAAACATCTTCCCCATCATTCAACCACCAGAAATGCTGGTGCTGCCGAACGACATCCCTCTTATCGCTATTCCCCACCGCCCTACTGAACCTGAGGCGATCCACACTGCCGTGTGCGACGTCTCTGTTGTAGTTGAGTCGCCTGTCCCCAGCTGTCTGAGCGACATGGAAGATTAACGGCACCGCTAATCTATCCTGGATCAACCCTATCTGATCTAGGTAGAGGAATGCTTCCGGTGGAACGAAGCCGTCAGAGCGCACACTCTCGTGGTAAAGGTAATTGGGGTAGTAAGCCCCAGATATCAGGTTATTCGTCGAGGTCATTGCTCTTGCAATGTGCCTTCGAGTCAGCTTAATTACGAAGTTGTCCACTCGTATTAGGTTCGCCCTGTTGTAAAGGACCTCATTAGGATACAATTTTTTGTACTTCGACTGTGGTGTTCTGTACAAGCGAAGGCAAGTCCTAAGGCAAGCCCTCTCAAACACCCGAATCTTTTCCATTAAGCTTGCTCGTACATTGAACCACACGGGACAAGAAAGTATCAGCATGGGCCTGATAAGGGCCATGTAGCAGATTATCTTTACCCTTGCATCGAGTTGGCTGCCATAAAACAGTCTCTTTGTAAAGGCAAAAGCACCTTTAGCTCTGGCCAGAGCAGCATCTACATTTTAGCCAAAATATAGAAACTGATCTAGCCAGATTCCAAGGTATCTGACTACATTTCGACAGGAAAGAGATTGTCCGCGTTGTCCAACGATAGAGAACTTTCGCCAATTTTTGCTGGTATCCCTAGAGGCTCCAGACAACGGCGTCCTAAAGAGAATGGTTTCCGACTTCTGAAAGTTGATTTTCAACTTCCAGTCATCGCAAAATCGTCTTATCTTATCGAAGTCACTCTGCAAGAGAGTATTAATGACCTCGATTTTTGGACCTGTTCTGTACGCTACCAAATCGTCTGCGTACGCAATAGTATGGGGAAGTGAACCTATCAAGTCGCTTGTATAAATGTTAAATAGGATCGGCGAATTGACCGCGCCTTGCTGAAGACCATTTTTAATTTGAAATATTCCAACAGAAGTCACATCGCCATTTTTCATGATGAACTGTCTGTTGGTTAGCATATTATAAAGAATGTACAAGAGAGGTTTGCTGATCCCCAGCCTAGTCAGCTTATAGAAAAGACCCTCTAACCATACGGTGTCGAAGGCCTTCTCTAAGTCAACAAGGCAGGCACCAGTGCACTGTTTCTTGCCTTTGTTCTGTTGGATATCGGACACCAGTTTAGACGCGGCATGTGAGATATCATGTCCCGCCTTAAAACCGAAATGATTATCCGGAACTACATGTTTGTCCTCAACCTACCTACACAGAGCTCTATTGATTACTTTTTCAAAAACCTAACAAAATAATATAATAATAACAAAACTTATACTAAATTACAGTGTATATTATAATGGAATACATTTTGCATGAAATAGTTAGGTACAATCTGTTGTTCAATAACAAGAGGTGAATGTACCTGCCATTTCGAAATAAATTATTTTAAAAATTTATCGATGGGGAAATACAATAAAATAAATTCATTAAAAGAAAACAAAGAAACATGTAAAAAGGAAAAAAGAAAGAAAGAAAAGATAGTAATAGTAACAAAAGTGATGTACATGAGCAAATATCAGCAATAGAGCAAAACTGTATTTATTATACATTAATTTACATTAAATTATTTATAGTAGAATGGTCAAAAGAGAATAACCACTTCTTTGTATTTTTAAGAAAAACTGCTTTCACTCTCTCACATCTAAGGTTTGCCGGTAATGCATTAAAAAGACGGGGTGCATCTACGGAATAAAAACGCGTATAATGTGTTTTATGAATTGTCGGAATGATTGCAAAATTTCTGGTATTGACTCGTAAATTATAATTTCCATCGAGTCGAACAGCATAAAACCCGGACTTTAAAAAAAATATTTTCAAAACTTTGTAGCAGTAAAGATGCCTTATTGGAAGGATTTCGAGACTTTTGAATAAATCGAAGCTAGGAGTTCTACGATTCACTTTACACATTATTCTGATTGCATGTTTTTGCTTTAAGAGTAAAGGTTGTATTTTGTTGAGATGTGTACCACCCCAACATGATACACCGTACTACAACTTAGACTTTAAAAGACCATTATATACCAACTTTAAAGTAGGCAGTCGACAATACAGACTAAGGTGATAAAGTTGCCTTACAACGCAATTAAGGTAAAGAGTATGGCCTTTCCAATAAAGTCTCTTGTCCAATATTACTCCTAAATACTTAAGGTTGTCAACACATTCTATTTTAAAACATTTATTACTGCAATTTAAACTATTGTTAAATGGAAAAGAATTGCGACCATAGTCTAAGCTAAAGCGCCTACAACTGGGTGCATGGTAGTGTAAAGGAAAATCCTCGCAGGTGACACTCACAATATTAAAAATCATAAATTTCGTTTTTTTGCTTATGACCAATTTGTGGTAGGTATGATAATTATTATTGGAATACGAAAGCGCTGTATCATCAGTAAATGCTGTGATTTTGCCTTTAAAAGGTTGCATAAAAAGGGAATTAACATATATCAAAAATAAAATGGGCCCCAAAACAGAAACTTGTGGCACACCAGTATTGATTACTTTCGGAGAACTAAGCTGATTTTGGATCTTTACCATTTGTTTACGATTTGTAAGATATGATGAGAACCAAGAATAAATAAAACCTCTAAAACCCACTTTGTATAATTTGTCTAATAACATTGTGTGATCTACCATATCAAACGCCTTCGTAATATCTATAAACAGGGCGGCTGGTATTTCTGATATGTTTAAACTGTTATATAATTCAGCAGTAAATTTCAATAAAGCATCTTCTGTAGATTTCCCACTTCTGAAGCCGAACTGTGAAATGCTAAAAAAATGAATCTTATCTAAGAATGAGACAATCCTAGATTTAATACTCGTACCTTTTTTAAGAATTTTTCAAAATGATAGTAGTGAAATAGGGCCGTAGTTATCAAGCTCAAGAGTATTACCCTTTTTGTGAAGGGGTATTACTATCGCTCTCTTCAGTGAATCCGGGAAGATGTCCTTTTGAACACTGAGGTTGAAAATAAAAATCAGAACGTCAGATATTTGAAATGAAATGTTTTTTAAAACAGAACAAGAAATCTGATCAAAGCCAGGCGAACTCGCTGTTTTAAGTGTCATTTTGATATGTGTCATTACGGACTATTGCTTAATGCGAAGTCTTCGGAAAATTTAGTACCAGTAAAAAAATTGTTGAATAACGTTGCTACTTCCACAGGCTCAGAAATCATTGAATTATTACTTTTTATGGATATATCACTATTAATAGTAGTTCTATTTAAAATTTCATTTACTCCTTTTTAGCATTACGAACATTTCTAGCCAGTTTATTAGTAAAGTAAGAATCTTTACGACGTGAGATTTCAGATTTCATCTTTAAACAGAATCTATCGTAGAATTTTTTAAGCCTGATGTTGCTAGGATGCTTTTTAACTTTATGATATAGCTCTTTTTTCTTTTTGATTTTATGAAGTAGGGAAAAGGTCATCCATTGCTTAATGCGTTTAAAATTGTTGGTTTTATTGAAAGTATTCTGGCTACTTATTGAAATATATGATTGGAGCTTTTCAAGGATTAGATCAGAAGCACAAGAGGGATCCTGTGCATAATAAACGTCTTCCCAATGTTCAAAAAATAGTTGTTGTTTTAGTACGCAAAATCTATTTTAACTAGTTTTTTATACTCGGGTTTATTAGCTCTAAGTATATTATGATCCAGTTGTATACTAGTTAAACTGTGATCTGTAATATTTAGACCATTGTTTTATAGTTAACACAATTGTTTCTATGCAGCCTTATAAATATGTGATCTAAGCAGGACCTATAACGTGTAGGTTGTGCCAAAGCAGAATCCATACCGAAAGATGATAAAATTTGCAAGTAATGATCAGTATCAACTGTTTCAGACAGGATGTTAATATTCAAATCACCAATGAGTATTAAATTTTTACTAGTTTGAGATACCAAAAATACCGACAATTCTTCCAAAAAAGTTCTTATTGTACATTTGTGTAATCTACACATATAAAGCAATAGTGTAAGCAAAGTTTGGTAAAATCCGCAAAATTATTAATTTTAATGACCTTATCACCTTCGCTTTTCCTTATTAAAATTGCAGAATCCCTCACCCAAACGAACTTGCATTTGTTGGTTTTCTTGAGATCATTAGCCTTTTTTAATAATGCTCGTGTGTAGCTAGTCAGACTATCGTTTATATAGATTTTTCTGCTGTTGTTGCTATTGTTGTTATTGCATGCAGTACTATAAATTTTAGTTGCAATATTGTTCCTTTTCCCTCGCATTTTGTTCATCACGGTTTTTTTATGTATTATAGAAGAAAATTTAACACATACAATACTAGAATTTGCATGGAGACTTATCGACCGGAGATTCGCCGGATTGAATATATCCTTTCCTTTTTTAGGATGGGTTGAACCACCGCCGCTTTCCAATGCGCTGGATAATGTGCATTATTCATTGCATTATTAAACAGGGTGGTGTAGATGTCCACCGCTTCTAGAGGAAGATGTCGAAGCACGATATTCGGAATACCATCGGTCCCCACTGATTTCTTAACTCTGATTGTGTCGCAGATCCCATGGAGTTCTTCCTTCGAAATGAACGGGGGTAGGTCACCCTCTCTGGCAATGGCATTATTTGCCATATTTTCGTCGCTAAATCGGGTGAAACCAGAGCCATTGGATCGCCAATTCTCTATTTCATTTCGAATGTAGCAGTTGTGCACCAAGACTAGATTGTCCAGGTCATAATTAGGGCCAATGATATCAATGGCCTTGTATACTTCCTGGAAAGTCGCCCCTATGGTCTCAACCTTCTCCTGCGGATCCTCGATCACAAAGAAGTCGTCATCGTCAGCGGCTGTATTTGGATCAATACCTGCTATTGTCAGTAACCGTTCGTTGTCTGTTGTCCGTGCTATTTTAAGACACTGAAGGTCGTTTTGATTTTTTCTCCGAAATAGTTTATTTATTTGCGGAAACATATTCGGGTTGCTGGTGTTTACAGCCCGAACCTTGTTGTTCCAATACAAACTTACAGAAATTCTCATTTATTAGCATTTGAATATTTTTAATCGACGACTTCAGTGTCCTAATCTCCGGGTCTTGTCGGTCAGTTAACTCTCTGTACAAGTTTTTAAGTCTTGTCAGAAGTCTACTTTTCTGTCGGTGCAGTGCATCAATAGTGGGATTGCGGAACAGGTCTTCGTTAGTCGTACGTCGATACCGCGGTATTGTGGCGTCCATAGTTTGTTTAATTGTCTCGTCCATTTGTTATATGTACTTTTCGATCTCCTCGTTTGACAAATTCCTATTGGACGGTGGGTAGAGCGTGTTCGAGGAGAGCGCTCTTGTCAAAGTTGCGGAGAAGCGTGTCCACCGAGTCTTACTGTAGTTGTAAGAATATCTTTGGACAAACTCCTCCAATTCCGCAATTTCGTTGGGAACTGTAATTTCGGTGCTAAAACCGCAATGGTCACTGTCATACACGAATGTGCGCAGACAGTTTAGCATTTGTAAATTCGTACCTGTCAGTCGTATGCGTTCGTCGTACAGCAGTAGATCCAAATAAGACCCGCCTCTGGGAAACGAAGGGTTATCCACCGCTTTAAGACCGAGTCTGTACATGACATCGTGCTGACCCCACCAATCGAGTAGTAGGTTCCCTCTAGTATTTGGCAAATTATTTCCCCAATCTCTGTATCTAGCGTTGAAATCCCCGCCGATTATAAAATAATTCTCCCCCGATTCCAGCCTCAGAAGTCGAAAAAGCGTGTCGAGCTCTGTAATGAATAGAGTGGATTGTGCATAAACAGAGGCCAAGTACAGCCGCTTTCCACTGCGGAGCGGGATGTAAACGTCGACTGCCTCCAACACCCGGAACCTGCGCAACACGCCCTTGTACACTCTGTGAAATTTTATACCTTCTTTAATGAAGATCGCGACACCGCCTCCACGTTTGGATCTGGGCCAGTTTCTTCTTCTAACGATATAATTATTGTACTCCAGTTTGTGATTATCGGTTAGCTTGGTTTCGCTAGCGAAAAGCACATCAGGAGTTTGATCTTGTAGCAATTTAAACATCGTGGCAAGGACCTTCAAAGTTTGCTCCACCATGTGCGTACAGATTACGACATGTGTTACGTTAGGCCCGGCAGCAGCGCGTAGATTTGGTCCACCCGCTTGGCCTGTTCTTGCACCTGCTGTTGCAGCTGAGCCATCTGCCTTTGGATTGCGAGCAAGATGGCCATCATGTTAGGTGCAGCTTCTGTTGTTCTTGGCATTGGTGCCGGAGAAGCAACAATCGCTTGCTGTACCGTAGCCCCCCTACCTGACGCCATTTGGGCGTAAGAAATTTGGGACGTGACGGCTGGTGTTTAAAATCTGACAGGTGAACGTTTGACCTCCACCTTCTGCTGCCGAGCCAGTTTTGCTTTTTCAATGTCAGCGAACTTAGGACAACCCCGATAGTTTGCGGTGTGTCCCACGTTTCCACATAACACGCACGAGAGCTGCGACCTATCGGATGCTCCGTCAACACCCAGAACCTACTCCTCGGAACTGTGGTTCTTAGCGCACTTGACGCATCGAGGCTGAATTTGGCAGTTCGACGCGGCGTGCCCGAATGTATAATGCCTTCGCTCCTTTTTAATTTTTCCCAGTGAATCACCTGGTAGTCTAGGACATTGATACTCCTTAGACTATCCAGACGGCTTTCGGGACTGAGCTGCACCAAGAAGAACGGCAGACTCCGCTTCTCCCGTCTAGCTCTAGCTGTGGTAAATGGTTTTACCCCCACAAACTTGAGTCCTTCGCACTCCTTCTCATCGAGCAGTGCTCGGATCTCCTCAGGATCAGAAGACGGTTCCAACCACTTCAGCAGCATCGATTGCCGCTTTTTACACTTCGGTGTGAATGAGTAGTGCTCCGTCGTCATTTCTTTTAGGAGTTCTTTCACTTTCGCGTAGCTCTACACTGTATTACAGTGGATGGCATGGCGATCGTTCCCCAATCGCTTAATATTGAAATTATTACCAATGACCAGCCTACACAGGTCCTTGGTTGCACTTACCTCTAATTTATAGGTGTTAATAGGAGGCACGTTCTCTTTCTTCTTCTGCTGCTGCTGTTGTTGTTGCTGCTGCTGTTGTTTTTTGTGTGTTCAGCTGTTGTTTTTTTTGTGGCTGTTGCTGTTTCTGCGGCTGCTATTGTTTCTGCTGCTGCTGTTGTTTTGTCTACTGCAGTGGTTGTTTCTACTGCTGCTGGTTTTGTTGCAGTTGTTGTTTCTGCTCTTGTTTCTTTTGTCGTTGGGAGCTCAACAACAATTGCTCCCTCTGCCTACGTGCAATTTGGTTTTGCTTAATAGCAAGTACTTTTTCTGTCAGCTTTTGTATGCTGCTGTTAATGTAGTTTATTTCCTCATCTTTATCTTCCGACTCAGATGCCGCTAGAGAAGCAAAGTTGTTACAGCCCCCCTCATACTGGACCTCATCAGAGATGTAGCTCAGCGCATCATCTGATTGTGTTGTGCGTTGTTGTGTTGTTTTATCTTTTTCATCTGTTAAAACGGCACTTTTTTTTTCGTTAAATTAGGAGGGGTTTTTAACCTCTTCCTCCTTTTCATGGCTTTCGCCACGGCACCGGCGAGAGAATTGTTGCCTTTTTCAACTCCCGTTTTGGGAAGAACGGAACGCTCTAAACAATCCATCACTTGATTACTTTCCTTATTGTTGTTGTTGGTTTTGAGGAGATAGATAAAAAGTTCCGAGTTTGACCCGGGATACGAACCCGTGTCCCACGATTCGATGACTGACGCCTCTAACCGTTGGGCTACCGAGTCAATTAACGAAATTGGTATTTGTCGAAAGACGAGCTGATACGTTTGCTTCGGATGTTCTTCAATGGAATGCAGTGGACAACAGTAATCACGGTGGCATAAAGAAGATTGTGACCGCTCAGACCCGTACATCCCGTTTAGTAAAGACGAATTTGCGAATTTTGCAACGCGAAGACTCACCGCATCAGTCGATATCCTAAATTGGTATAGAATTTAAGAATGCTGGTGCTACAACTGCTTCAACATCAACGGCATCGACCCAAGCTACCACATCATTACAGGCACCTCGCAACTACATTCATGGACCCGTCAAGACACTGGCAGTATTCAATAATAGTTTGGTTCTTTTGGCAACGGCGTATGAACGAATAGCCGACGACTTTGTCGAATTACATCAGTGCAGAATACTTTGCGATACAAGATCACAAGTCAGTTTTATGACATCTCGCTTTTTTAAGGGTTTATTTATTCGCAGGATTAAAAGCGAATTAAAAGTGGAAGGCTTTGGGAGCACAGTTTCGACTCATACTCATGGCCGTGCTATGGTCCAATTTTCTTCAAACACGGATCCATCGTTTACGATAAAGTTGGATGTACGCCTTATCGAGAGCATCACATCACCTACACCCGTGTCGAATATTGCATCTGATTGTTGGTGGCATTTACGTCATATCGACTTGGCAGACCCTACTTTTGGCAAAACTGGACGAATTGATGTATTACTGGGTGCTGGCGTTTGGGGTCATATAGTACAAACAGGCATCGTACGGGATGGTGTGGGAGAACCATTTGCAAAAGCAACTAAACTAGGCTGGGTGGTTTTCGGTCCGACAAACGTTAATTCCCATGTGGCATCCAGAGCGTTGTCATTGACTGTGCGCACAACCAAAGAGGAGCATCGACTCGATAAGTTGCTACATACGTTATTTGAATCTGAAGACGCAGAAGAAACATCAACCAACACTTTGGAGGCTGATCTTTGTGATAAAATATTCATGTTAACTCACACGCGAGATCCAGATGGTCGTTATTGCGTCAAAATTCCGTTTAATTGGCACTTGAGAACTCCCACAATTTGCCATTGCGGCAATTCCATCTACTGGAACGCAAATTCTCTCTGAACTCTCCGTCTTATTCTGGATCAACCTGGCAATCCATCACAATCATATTATATACCACATCACGCAGTCATCTCCAAATTTCTAGTGGCATACAACGCCTCAGCACAAACTTCCTCTGGAGTCTCTCTTAACGACACACAACTGGCTGGCCCATTAATCCAGTAATTATTGGTAAATATTGTTTTTCGATTTCGATGCTTCGCTCGATGGGCGTCGACAAGCGGCATAGATGTTGACAGCAAATTTTATGGAGGGAAACACCTACTGAACCCCTGCAAACCTACCAGTTGGCCACTGTCACTTATGGCACAACAAGTGGACTTTTCTTGGCTGTTCGTGCGATGCATCAATGTGCCAAGGATAACTGCAGCAAATTGCCTGGTGGCAGCCGGGCAGCGGAAGCTAAACGAACCATTCTGCGAAGCTTCCATGTAGACGATTTCCTCACCAGTGCTCCATCAATTCAACAGGCACTCAGGCTTGCCAAAGATGTTGATTTTTTCCTAAAGCAGGGGCACTTTCATTTGCGCAAATGGCAATCCAGCGATAAGGATGTTCTGGCATAGCTCACCGTTGCACCAGACCTAAATGAAATCAACTTGCAAGTTGCTGAGACGACTATTCTCGGGTTGCATTGGGACCCTAAGGCGGACGAGCTCTTCTACAAGGTCAGCCTAGGAGCTGTTTCATTATCACCGAAGAAACACCAAGTGGTTAGTGACATTGCGAAATTGTATGATCCTACTGGCATGTTGGCTCCCGTTGTCACTGTGGTAAAGGTGTTCATCCAGAGACTGTGGAAGGTAAGATTGGCCTGGGATATAACACTACCGAAACAACTGCGTGATGAATGGCTGGTATTTCGCATGAACCTGTATCAAGTGAAGAAGATACGCATACCTCGATGGCTCAAATTGAACCCAATGGCAACTCCGCACTTACATGGATATTGCGATGCAAGCACTAGGGCATATGCTGCAGTCATTTATATCGCTCTCAGGCTTACAGATGGACAGCCTCAATCAAGGGTTATCACATCGAAAACGAATGTGGCTCCAGCGAAGAGTGTTACTGTTCCCCGCCTGGAATTATGTGCTGCACATCTTTTGACAATGACGATGCTCAACATCAGACAGACCTTTGAACTCACAAATATTCAGCATAACATGTGGCCCAACTCCAGCATTATTCTTAGTTGGCTTCGTAGATTACCAAACCAACTGCAACCATATGTAGCCAATCGAATAAGTTTCATCCACAAAAACTCTGAAGTCTCAAATTGGCATCATGTTTGTACTAGTTCCAGCCCAGCAGATTGCGCCAGCAGAGGCATTAGTGTCCAACGAGCTTTGGTCGCAAGGTCCACAATTCACTAGTCAGAAATGCGGCATGAATGATGTTCCCCTAACAGCGGCTGAAGAAGCTGCAATGGCTACGGAACTCAGGCCTATCAAGACAAAAACAACATGCATTACCAATAGGCGAACCATCGAGACAACATATATAATCGTGGCTCTGAAATCATCACTATCAATTTGCTTGACCGGTTTTCAAGGTTTTGTAAATTACTTCGCACAACTGCATATGTTCTACGCTTTACCCGACTACACTCCAAATACCGGTTGCAACCATTCGTCAGTGCAGAAGAATTGGAAGAGGCTCTACACTGGCATATACTGGCAGAGCAGCAATGGTACTTTGTATCCGAAATCACCCAGCTTCAAAAAGTCAAAGACGTGTCTGCGTCTAGCAAACTCATCTCGCTCACACCATTTCTCGACGCCGAGAAGAAAAATATCCTGCGTGCAGCTGGTCGATTGCACAACGCAAAACTTGGTGAATACTGTAAACACCCAATCATCCTTCCAAAGAACAGCATTCTGGCATGGCTCATGATTGTACAGGCGCATAATGATACACTCCACGGAGGTCTACAATCCATGCTACAGGCAGTTCGAAAAAAATACTGGATATTGCACCTACGTACCCTTGCTAAACACTGTCTTCATATATGTGCTGTTTGTAGAAGGCAACAACACAACATGGCTGCACAACGTATGGCAACATTACCACGTTCGCGAATTTTGGCATCTCCCCTGTTCTCAACGTCTGGCGTAGACTATTGTGGCCCATTCAACATCCGTATTGGCTCAAAAACCATACGGACCATCAAGAAGACATATGTTGCAATCTTCGTCTGTATAGCTTCAAAGGCAGTGCACATTGAGCTGGCGGAAGACTTGTCATTAATGCGTATACTCGTTTTGTAAATCGTCGAGGTCCATGCTTCCACATATACAGCGATAATGGGACCACATTTGTTGGCGCGAACCGAATCTTGCAACCAGACCTAAGGGAATGGCATGGCACTTACTCGATGCAACACTTGGCCAAATGAGGTACTCAGTGGCACTTCATCCCACCTGGTGCACCTCATCAAGGCGGACTTTGGGAGGCAGCCGTTAAGTCAGCGAAACGACATCTAATCCGAGTCGTAGGAACATAGTCCATTTACTATGACCAACTCCACACCTTGCTGGTACACGTTGAAGACTGCTTAAATGCACGTCCTTTGGTGGCTTTGCACGATGACATCGATGATCGGATGGCACTCACTCCAGCAGATTTGTTCATTTGTCGCTCGATTATTGCTGTACCCGACGCACCAGCTCTGGAAGTACCTACGCAACGACTGAGTTACTGGCGACAATTAAGGCAGATGCAACAACAATTTTGGAAGAGATGGCAGGATGAATATCTCTCTACCCTTCAACGGCGGTCTAAGTGGCATGAGCAACGAAATTCAAATTGGTGATGTTATCATCAGGAGCGAGAACTTTCCAGCAACACAATGGCGTCTTGGACGAGTTACCCAACTTCATCCTGGCGAAGATGGTGTCATAAGAGTTGTCACGGTCCAAAATTCACATGGCGAATTTATCCGACCAATTCAAAAGCTGTGCAAACTAGTAGATAGGATGGGCAGGATGTTAAGGAATAATTGGCAAAACTTGCTGGGAACTCAAGCTGGCAGCACCATAATTATTTAACTGTCATCCACTGATTGACAATTCATACCTTCTTCGTAAATTTCGAATTATCCGTTATGTTCTTGGAGGTATAAAAGGGCAATCTTTTACGAGTAGTTCGTATCGTATTCCTGTTCTGTTTTTCATTTCATTTTCTCATTGTTGTATATTTTGACTAATTCTTTCTGGTTACTCTGCTGTACAAGAAGTGTTTAATTGAATAAATATATCAAATAAATATTGCATTCAAAGTAGAAAAAGAATCTTGTACACTATCAAAGGAATTCGAGGTCCAAAGTCGTGTTCGACAAGGTTCCATTCTGTCGTCGATACTTTTTTTATTTTGATGTTCTTCACGCAGCCTTGTCTACTGGAAACGGAGGAATTCAAACATCTGACGACGTTTCTTTACTCTCTCACAGGATTAAGGATCTGCACCAAATGAAAGGGAAGAAAATATCGTTCGTTTGCAGATTAACACAGTCCAAAACTAAAACGGTACTAACTCATCAACTCAAATTAACATTACTGGGCAACAGCTAAAGAGAGTAGAAGTTTATATTATCTCGGGTGTATTGTCTCTACCGAAGCTGGACCCGAACAGGATATTGTCAACCCAATCTGCAAAGCAAAGTCTGCGTTTATAATGATGTTCATGGTATGGCGAAGCAATGCAATCAGCTTAAACCCCGTTCAAATATTTTTGCTGCTGTATAGGTATAGGTACAGCGCTCACAAAAAAACTACAAACGTTCGTTAATAGGTGCCTACGGAAAATCTTAAGGGTTTTCTAGCCTAACGAACATCTTTACCAGAGATCGGGTTCGGAACCAATAGACACAACCTTCTAACGGCGGAAATGGCAGAAGATTGGTCCTACACTTCGAAAAGACAATATTTCCATAGCAAACTACGCGATGGAATCCGTCATCACAAGACAGTAGAAGAACGGGTCTGCTGCGAAATACATGGCGTAGAACAGATGACGAGGAGTCACGGCAATTAGTGAAGAGTTAGAAATAGCTGAAGCTCTTTGCCAGGAATAGTATACGATGGCGCGTAGGTGTAGTTGACGCCCTATGACCATCAAGGCGAAACAGGACATAAGTAAAATAAGTAGATACAACCTCGTGTAGTGCCATCTCTACTGATTTTCCCTGAAGATAAGCGTGTTGAGAATCGCATAGGTTGTGTTTGTTAAGTTTTTGTCTTATAAGTTGATCGTATGGGCCTTTACTTATGTGGTAGCAGAGATGTGGGTAGGTCTTCCTGCTTTATGAAAGCCACTTTTACTTCACTCCAGTTGTTTGGAACGTAGACCATCTTTAGATAACTGACAAAGATAATTTTAAACCAAGGTATGATGTATGGAAGAGCGTGTTGAAACATGGCCGGAATTACCTCGCCAATATGTAGGGTTTGAACGATTTGATCGCCGATGTTATTCTATTCGCTGTGATCGGACCAGAGATTACGGGTTCGTTGGGGGTTGATGTTGTGGTGCCAGTTAATACCTACCTGTTCATCAACATCCTTGCAGTCTGGGAAGTGATTTTCAATAAGAAGCTGTTCTCTGTCCAGACTCCATTGGAGTCCTACAGATATCCCAGGGCTATTGGATATTTGGATAGGACTTTCTTTAGCCTAACTGATTCGTTCGCACTTTCTATCGTTTCGCAAAAAAATAATATAAGATTGTTTCTTGGCCATTCTTGCGTTTCTTGTGTAGAAGTGGACTTCACACCTATATTTGGTTCAATCTTCCTCTCTTCTAGCGCGATTGGCTGGTCTATGAAGTTTTCTGACCTCTGTGGTTTGTATTTTTACTCGTAGTTCGCTTGTCCACCAAGGTTTGAAGTTACATGGCTTACGGCAGTGTCAATGGAAAAGCGATCAGGAAGGTACACCCTTGAGGGTGGTTCCATGTTTCGCTTATCCAATTTGAGTACCCCGTCCATTAATTCCTCTTAGGATTTCGGGTTATATGGTCGTTGTTTTATATGAACCCTAAGGTGATCCGAGAAGGATTCTTTAGTGGATACTCTCCAGTTATTGGCATATGTTTGCACATGCATATTTATGATTGTTAAGTCGAGAATTTTTTCTAGGTTTTTTGTATGAAAAGTAGGCGAGTTCTCCTGTTACACACAACAAGTTTGAAAGAAATAATAAATTCAAAAATTAATTCAACCCTGACGTTGACTGTGGTGTGCGTTGGCATCTGGCATCGCAGCCGATTACCAGACAAGTCTCTCTCGTGTATGTCACCAATTCACAAACTTCTGTTGGCGGTGGATCATGTGTTCGTGTGGCATGCAAGCTGAGACAAGGATGATATGCTTCATCATATTCTCTAATCTTGCTGCCACCGTATCTTCATCAATGTGTCTAAAAAAAAGGGCGTTTTAAGTGATTTTGGATAGAGTACAGATTTTGATTTTACCTAGTTGTATCTTTTCGATAGAAAATATCGTATTTTTTGAACTTTAATCCTTGTACCTTGTTTCGAAAAATCTAGGGTTTTTGGATTAAAAGCACGTCAGTGTGCCTGTGCTTCAAGTTGTTGCTTTACAGTACAAATGTGCACGATAATTTACTCTACCTGCAGCTTACTTTGACGTCTTTGCCGTGATGGGGTAGCTGTGCTTTTAGACAAGCTATCCGGTATTTTTTTTCTTCAGGATCTGCACAGTAAGCTTGTCTACGACAAACAGCAGATCTTTTCTCTCATTTCTGTGGCTTTTTCTAGAGTTGAGTAATACCCACTCTTTTACACCGAGATATTGGTTTCACATCGCGATTAGTTTAACAATGTTTGCTACTTCGTGAGTTGCTGGAGGAGGGATCTATACTTTTTTTTGGGAATAATCATCAAAGAGACTCCATTTCAGAGTCTTCCAGCTGAGGAGATGGTCTTGTTGAGTACCCTGGGATATAGTTCGTTCCCATAACGGACCATCTTAGCCCTATTTTGCTAACCCGCTCCGTTCAAAAGGAATTATTCCCGGTAGCTGATTTCAATGTTGTCCACCATTCTCCTGTTAAATTTTGCCATCGGAGTTTGAAGGTCGACAATGGTATCTGAAGCTCCACAGGAGTGCTCTCGAAACTAGCCGAGGGCTTTTTTCGCTTCGCATAGCCCACTTTGGTATGATATCTTGACCTCTGCCGATTCTCTGACAGTCCCGGGGTTGGTGGGAGTTTCAGCTTAGCTGACTTGTCTTGTTCTTGGACTTTTTGTAGATTTATCAGCCAGCACGCCTTTGGTTTGTTTTTGATTCATGGTGATCACCATCGTTTTCCCTATGTTTTTTGCTTGAACCGTATCAAGTTTGTAAGGAGTCAGTTGGCCACGGAGGCATCCATGATGCAGGAGTAGTTGGCAGTGGCACGCTCGCGGTTGCTCGGCTCTAGCTCGTCGGGTTGGGTAGGTTCTTGCCACTACCCCGTGCATCGCAACTCAACTTACCTTTTTGTTTTCGTGCCGGGTTATAAAAAAAGAGAAGACAAAGATAGCCTGGAGAAAGCTACGTTATTTCACGGACGGACTTAAAAGATAGGAGGAGGGAAAGATGATAGAAAAAACAGAAGAAAAGAAACAGCAGGATCACATCTGTGTGCCATCACCACTGTGCAAGACCGGGACTTTCGCGCTTAAAACTAACTAATCCTACACTAACCTAATCCCTAACTACCGAACTTAATTAACGACTTATAACTAAACCTAAAACTAACTTAACCCTACGTACCCTACACCGAATAATGTGTCCCAGTATCACACAGCGATAACAGCTCGTCACGACCTGAAATAAGCCGGGTGTTGTTGGCTGAGGATGGCCAACCCACCCTTATCGCACTTGGTTGCGACCAATTGCTACCATTCTGGCCAGATCTGTGAATGGTAGCCCCTAACGAAATTCCTCCCAGTCACCACCTGTAAAAAAAACAATCAGCGGAAGTCAGTCACGTCATATTCGTTATGTCGTCTTCGTGTGTACGTCACGTCCAGTCACAGTCGCCCCATCGAAGGACGGTCGGTCCGCCCATCCACACACCACTTGCGTTAAGCCTACTCCATTATTATAATAAAACACTTAACTCAACTCATAACAACTATAATTGGGTTTATTAAAAAAAAAAAATTCACAAAAAAAGGAACTTAATATCTATAGTACAATAATCGTGGCTTTTTGTTTTTGAATTTTATTCTATTTACCCTAGTATCTTATGACTATTTTAATTCAAGCCAATCCAAAAAAAAACTTACTTCTAGGACTTACCGGTTTTAGCGGATCCCTCGTAGTTCTGGCGCCAGCACTTGAAGAATCGCTTGATAAAATTTAATGTAGTAAATATATTTTTTTTTGTTCCCGCGCACAAGCAAAAATAAAATAAAATTCAAAAAAAAATTAAAAAAACCCAACTTACTTAATCCTAACCTTACTCTACACAATTTAATTAAAAAAACTGAAACCTATGTACATACAAAATAAAATACGTTATTCTAAATTCAAAATATCTACATATATGTACATATGTATCTACTATACTAATCCACTAATTTCAACACTGTTTTTTTTTTTTTTTCAATTAATGTTTTTGTTGTTGTTGTTGTGGTTGGAGTTGTCCCGCGGAGCACCTCTTGCAGGCGATGCAGCTTTAGGAGTATATGGGGAAATCGTATCTCGCACTATGATTTTTTTTTTATTTTTTTTTTTTTGTGTTTTTATTTTTGTAATTTGCACCACACCACAAGGACTTTTCGCCCACCAGCTTATTTGTGGGTTGCGCTTATTACACCGGTAACAAAAAAAAAGGCACCGCATAGGTGTGATGGGGGGGCGGATAGGGGTAGTTCAATTTTCTTTTTTTTCTTTTTCTGCACCGCGGCACTTTGCGTTATTTTTTTTTTGTTTTTTCTTATTTTGCCCGGGGAGAAGTTTCACCGACTGTTGGCGAACGGGTTCCAGTTTTTTTTTTTTTTTTTTTTTTTCTTTAAAGAGAAGGAATACGGCCGCGAATATACTTTTCGCGCCGACCTTTTTAAATCCTTTTTGTTTTTTTTTTTTCACCACTTTGCGCGCCGACTGTGTACAATCCTTTTCTTTCTTTTTCTTTTCCGTTTCAACACTTTTCGCGCAGACTGTATAAATTCTTTTTTTTTTTTTTTTTTTGTGTAACCACTTTTCGCGCCGACTAAATCTCCAAAGTCTAAAAAAACTGAAAGAGGACCCGAATGAAATGCGACCTTGTCGCTCTATCCTCAGACATCGACTGTCTCGACTTTTAACACCCAAAAGGGGAACAAAAAGTTCTACCCAACACGACCTTGTCGCTGTGTCCCCAGACACACCAAAACACAACAGCTGACCGCATCGAACGATGGTCAGCTGACTTTCCTCTCAATGTCATTGACCTTCTTCCTTACTCTTTTCTTTGACTTTATTCTTAAGTTCACATTTCTTTTCTTTTTCCCTTTGCCTATTTCTATTCCCCACTCTAATTTTTTTGCCTCTCAATTGTGGGTTCTTGTCTAAACTTATACTTAAATTTACTTTCACGCGATCTCTAGCTCCTTAGCTAGGTTTTCCACCTCCTCCTTCTGAATTTAAAGTAGTCAACACAACTCTCTATACTACAAAAGGGACATATTCACCATAGTAACAAGACACAGGGAGAGAGTGAGCCTACGAAGAAAGTGGAACGAGGGAATTTGAAAATAGAGGGACTTTAATAGAGTCAGGCCTTGTATGAGTTGCGAAAGAGAGATTAGTAGGTCCAATTAATAGATTGGGAGGGGAAAAGGTCTGTTTTTAAAAAGGGGTCAATTTAATGGATTTGGTAAACTGAGGGAACACAAATAGAACACCACAATTAAACATATTTATTTTTTTGTAAATAGGCTGACGCTACAAGTTATAAAGCTTTAGGCGCTACCAGACGTTTGTTCGACTTTAACTTTAACACGAGACATAGTGCACTCGTACTCTCGATCTGGGTTTGTGCAGACAAAAAAAAAATTAGTGGTGTTGTTCGGTGAATCGGGGAAAAAATCATAGTGCGGGCCCACATCTCCTGCCCCTGGACAGAGTGCTGTTGTTTGCACTCGGCCACTGCCATTACTGTAGAACTCTGTTATGCAGCAGAGCCAGTATTTGAGTTCATGTAACAACTGATGAATAGCGGGTTGCGAGTGTGAATTCTGTTGTCGCACTGTTTCATTCTGTTGTAAGGGCATAACACCTACAACAATTTGATTCGGTAAACCAACTTTAGAATTTTCACGTTGCAGCCTTGCTTAGCATCGTCGTTGTTTGTGTCTTTTGTGTTTGTGAATTTGTGAATTTGTAATAACTCGGGAATTTAGAGCGGACATAGCAAATATAGGTGGGCTAAAAAGCAAACACTTTTCTGCGTACATCCACGTCTGTAAATTCAGACCAGCTGTTTTGGCACTTACTGAAACACAGATAGATCCCCGCCCCACAACTCTCAGATCACCGTGATCTGCAGCTACCTGGCTACGAACTAGTGCCACTATTCTTTTCTCATCGTGGTCTCACCCTTTACGTGCGTAGTGACGTAGCTTACCAAATTCCACCACAATGTAGTCTGTGATAAGTACACCGTTGATGTGCTATCCCCTCTAGGCTCGTCGGACCATTGTGTCATATCAGCTAGTTTCTCGTATGCTGACCACACAGTTAGAGAAAAAAATTGGTAAAAGAACTGTCTGGCAATACGAGAAAGCCAATCGGTGTGAACTTAACAGCATCGTTAGGAAATTTAACTGGTCGTTATGTTTAACCGCTGCTAATATAATCACAGACAACATTCTCTTAGGAATGAGATAAAGAGTATCAAACCAAAGGAGAAGGCATGGTACGACTCGAGCTGTAAAGAGGCTGTCGAGGTTAGAGAAATGTTTTTTCGGTCCTTCAAGACCAACCCAACCCAGAGGAAAACCGAAAAAAGTTCAAACGAGACAGGAATCACTGCAACGTCTTTCTCAAGCGCGTGAAATTTCAATATGACCAAAAATTGAGGCAAAAAATACTACAATGTCCCAAAGGTAGTAAAAATTGTTCATCGTTCGTCAAAAATATTAAAAATTCTGCCTCATCCTCCATCCCAACACTCATTTACAATGACATTCCAGTCGTCAGCTCTTTGGACAAAGGCAATCTGCTTGCTGCACACTTTGAGGCCAGTTCAACACTTCCAGATTGTGCTTTGTCTCCGCCTACACTTTAGTGCGTCGTATCTTCAATGGGACGAATCCACTTTCGCTCTCGTGTAGTAGCAAGAGTATTTAAAGGTCTTAACTTTCACAAATCTGCTGGTCCATATGGTATATCTTCCCTTCTTCTGAATAGGTGTTCTTCCACGCTTTCAAAACCACTGCGTAAGCTTCTTCATCAATCCTACTCTTTAGGACTCTTTCCGAGCAGTCCGTCCCTAAAAAAGGCGAATCTTCTACTCTCTCCTGTTACAGACCCATTGCACTTACGTTCCTTGGTCATGGAAACGCTGATAAATCGTCACCTCATGAAAGATGTCGAAACACGAAAACTTCTCAATGACCGGCAGTACGGTTTTCGTAGCAACAGGTCCACTGGTGATTTGATGGCATGTCTCATCGAAAAGTGGAACCAAAGTGTACATCAATCTGGCGAAAGCAAAATAGTTGCACTTGATATTTCTAAGGCATTTGACAGAGTTTAGCATCAGGCTCTTTGGTGGACAATGCGTGCATATGGGATCGACGACTCTCTTCATCAATGGATTAGAAACTACCTTTCGGAACGTTCAATTCAAGTTGCATTCGATGGTTTCAAGTCTGATATTCACAAAATAAATGCTGGTGTGCCTCAGGGCTCCGTTTTGTCTCCGGCACTCTTTTTAATTTTCATCAATGATCTCTTGTCTGATACTTCTAATTCAATATATTCCTTTGCTGACCACAGTACTTTCTACTTTTCATATTCGTTTCCTAACTCACGTCCCTACTCTTCGTCTGTAGAACGGGAACGGCAGCGTATACTAAGCTCATTAAATTCTGAAATATTATAGTGGAATTGAATGTTTCCAAAACACAATGCTGTCTGCTCTCGTTAAAATTAAATTTAAACACCCAGCCACTGTCCATGAATGGCACTTACATCGTTGACACCGAAGAACTTTCCATTCAGTGGCTATAAAAAAAAAATATACGGAAGTAGCAAACCTCAAAATACGAATACACAAATAGGTCCGTAGGCGCCACGGAATCTTTTTTACAAGAATTGCGAAACCTTAAAACGATGAAAAAAAAAAAACACAAGAAAGGTTGAAAGTCACGTTCTAAAGAGAATTTTATTGATCGGACTTTTTTTTATGGACAACGGAATTGAGCGGTATAAACTGTTAAAACTATCGTAGCAGAAGCCGCTTAAGAGTGGGCCGCTGTCGACCGACTTCCCGAACGATTGAAAATGATTTTTTTTCTAGCGGGTCGGGTGTCCCGTTAGCCTTTCTTTGTACGGGGTAATAATAATTTTTTTCACATTGGCGAAAGACTACCGGGATCTCACTATAAACTCTCACTACACAATACTTAACTTTGCCTGGTATCCTTCTTTCCTCGTCTTGCCAGTTCTCGCTGTTGTTCCCTGATCCTGTCCTATTTTCCTCTGACCTTCCATTTCAATTCTTTTTCTTTTGTTTCACTTATTCCACTTACCCGCTACTTAGCTGGAGCGTGTGGAGCTTGAAGCACCGCTAGACCGCTCTTTCATACATTCAAGTGTGCCACTTTGACTACCCAGATCCTCGGAGAAATTTCCGAATTCTGGGGATTTCCTTTGGCCTGAGTGAAAATTTCCCCTGAATTGTTTTGGGTCCAAATAACCTCTTCTTTCCACGAAATTGATCCCAGAGATAAGTCGAAGTGACAAAAAATGTTAATTTCGTATGCATTTGGGACTAAGGCAGGGGAACCAAGGCAGGATCTAGACGTCTCTAGTTAAAACTTTTGAAAAGTGACGAAGGAAGATGGAAGCTTTTCTCAAATTAAAAACCCTTATGAAAGGTGGACCCGGTGGTTTTCCGTGCAGATTTTGGGGAGCAAAATGGAATATCAGATAGCGTCCCACTCTTTACACTGGTTAGGTTTTTTTTGTACAATAAGTTATTATTTTTGTTATTGTTGGTTTCTGTCTTGTGTTTCGTTTGCTCCTGTGCTTTTGTGGGTGTGTTGCGTAGTGTGTATTGCAGAGAGTTGCAGACCGTTCGCCTGGTTCTAGGAAACTGATATAGGTTGCAGGTGTTTCATTTACACAGAGGGTTCCAGACAGTCCATCTGGCTCTAGGCGTATACCTACTGGTGGACCTACCTGTTGTCACCTACGAGGAGCGTAAAGGCAAAAGTCCGGGATTGGAAGAATCCACCGGTGCCTTCCACAAATACGTTCCTCCAAAGTGACAACGGACACAACAGAAAAGGCGGGTCAAAAAATGATGGCGTTAGGAGCTGGAAGGATGGAGGGGATGCCTTAGCTCTACTTAAGGCTGGAGACTACCATTAGGGGAGACAAAACAACATTTGGGACAAGAGTCGGCTATTTCGTGTTGGACCAAAACCTATAGCGCTTTCCTTGCACTCTTATTTCAGGCCTTCCGCCTGCTCTGCAGGGCTATTCCTAGAGGCTTTGACCGTCCGTCGTTATATTTATGTTGTCCTTCTAAGATGATAAGAAAGTGCGCCGATGGCTGATGCATCCATGGCTGTCCATCACTCTCTCAGAATTTTAGATGAAAAACTGTAAAAAGGGAAGGATTCGAAGGAGTGAAGTTAAGGTTTCAAGCAAAAAGAGTCCAGCTTGTTGTGCTAAATTTTACCGCAGCATGACGACAATATTACACAGTCAATCGACACAGACGTAATGTTTCCTGTCTCACCTTGTTGTATCGCTATATTCACTACCAGTGCTCCACCGAAATTACCAGTAGCATTCCACCCGTTCTAACTTTTAACCGTAACACCCGTCTCGCTATGAATGCTCATCAGTATACCCTCAAACCCACTTTCGGACGTACTCTAAAATATCGCGATTCGTTCCTAAGCCGTACAACTCGCTTATGGAATACCCTGCCGAGCTCTTTATTTCGTAGTCACTACAACTTGTAAACATTTAAAACCAACGCGCATCGGTATCTCTCTTTTTCCCTCCCTAATTTCCCCTCGCCCACGCAATGTGTAAACATCTTAAAGGTATACAAAATCCCTTGTGCGCGCGCCAATCATAAAAAACAAAAAAAAAAACCGTCTTGTTATGTCTTCGGATCAGGGCACGGTCTCGTTCTTTGAGAATGGTGGGATCCTTTTCCGTCATCTTATTCATCATCGTACCTTTGCAAAGCTTTGCAATTTCTTTCGTGTCTAGCAAGTGGGTTTAGACTTTTGTTTTTGAGTTAATTTTGCCACTATAGTCATGTCCGAGGCCGACTCTAGCAGTTATTCTTCAGTCTCGGAACCTATCTTGTCGGTTGCCTGAGAGGTATAGGTGTCCTTCCTGGATCAGGTTGTCGACCTTTAGAAGAGTCTGAGTCCGTGTCTGGTTCAAAGTCGTTTTTCTGTAGGTGAGTTGTTTTCCCAGTTTTTGTTATTAGTGTCCGTATTTTTGTTCTTTTTTATTTTCTTTGTTCATCTTAAGTATTTGGTCCCACGAATAATACGGTAGGGGTGTCCACCCCAGAAGAGCCGATATACCAGGATAGACCTAGAATACGACAGACCTCGCCTGTGCAACTGAAGGAGTTTCTTCGTGACTGGTTGACTGAGCGCTAGCCTAGCATTCTTAGGCACGGTTTTATGCATTAAATGCGCACACACGATTACTGAAATCAGATACATCATCAGAGGACAAGCCGCAGGGTTCAAACACTTTTTTAATGACTAAAGTATATTATGAGTAACAGATTTATTGGTAACCCTGTAAACTCTTAACAACGACAAACATAATAACAAACAAAAACAAAAATGGTGTACTTGACCTCTTGACAGCAATTTGACAGACATCTGTCAATCAATTGAGAGACTATTCCGAGGCAAACAGTTTCTCATATGGATATTTGTGGAACACATTGTTGACGATACTTTTGAATATTAACGCGAATGCTGATTCTACAGTTTTACGCACTTCACCGTAGATGTCCTTCCAGTTTTCATTCAGGAACAAATTCATGTTGTCACTCAAAGTCTTGTCACCGTTGAAGAGATTCTCAAAGTCAAAGTGTAATCGGCTCGTGTCACTGGTGAGTTTAACACTCTTCAGATTCAGGTAGGTGTTACCATCCTTCTCCATGGATTCCCCATTCATGACAAGCTTTATCTTGGCATTATCTGAAAAGTTCGGAAGTTAAATTAGGCTGTAAACTCCTCTGTTAGATATTCTTACGAGTAGGTACTCACCCATTGTGATATTGCTCTTCCCGTTACCACTTATTGGGAGAATGAGAACCTTTCCGCTGATGGTGTAATCACTGAGCAGTTTTAAAGAATCTGTAGTCAATACAATCTCATGAACTTGAGCAGGATCTTTTCCGAATCCCCTGAAAATTGGAAAACGTTTAAATGATCAAGACTACTCAAGACCATGGTCGGCACTTACTTCACTTGAGAAGCTCTAAAATTGTTAATGCCAAATGCTTCACTGTTCCGGAAAGTCAAATCGATGTTCACAGGGCTTTCAGCGCCTTGATTGATCTTAATCTCAGAGATCTTCAAGGGATTTAATTTGATCACATTAAGCGGAGCATATCCTGTCAACACAATAATCGTTAACAACTCGAATCATAGATTTAATGTCAAACTCTTTTACCATCCGATTTTTCAGAGAGCAAAAAATTTATTATCTTTATGATGCATTCACTATCGCCATATGGACACGGTTTTGGGTCTTCAGCTATATTCGTCATAAACAAGAGAGAGAATTGATGAATCTGTTTTGAAAAAAAATCACAATCGACTACTGATCTTACGGAATTTGCCCTCGCAAACAGCCACCCAAAGAAATATCACCGTCCAGGCTAACAATTTAAGCGACATCTTTTCTTCCAGATAGATAAAATACAAATATCGTAGATACCGATCGACGATTTCTATTTTATAGTTTCAGGTCTGGCAGACACAAAATATACATGTATTTGTGCATATATTGATTAAGAATTTAGTATGACGTATCTACGAGTGCAATAGCATAAATGTTTAGTCAGCCCGAAAAAATAAAAATTTAGAGAATTTGTTTTCAGCGGGAAATGAATACTATTTTAGTAGCTTATACTAATATTAACCCCATACCGGTTAATTATTATTGGTGGCGAAGATTTATTAATTCCAATTTCACTCAAAATATATATTTTTTTAATAGTAATATAATTCGTAATCCGGGGGAAGGTTCAGGGTGATCAAAACTAGCTTGCATTGAG
The DNA here is from genome assembly GCA_949129095.1 of Volucella bombylans. Taxonomy (NCBI): domain Eukaryota; kingdom Metazoa; phylum Arthropoda; class Insecta; order Diptera; family Syrphidae; genus Volucella; species Volucella bombylans. Next base: position 331,989,081 of record OX422140.1, on the reverse strand, counting down.
TTGGCCATTCTAGAAATGGGTTCATTGTATTCGTAATACATTTGTGGTGATGAGTTAGATGATTGAAACAATTAAGACAATGTATTGTACTTTTTATTCCACATCTAACTCTATTCAAAAATTCAAATGGTCTCTCCTCTATTTTGTTATTTGCAGTTTTTGATTTGTGTTTATTCTATTACAATAAGTGTGCTGCCACAATACTCTTCCCTAAGGAAGTGACAGTGGTATGTAAACAAAATTTGACTTTTCTGTCATAGCGGGTCTGTATTCTTGTCTGCTGCCGTCAACTGTTGTTGATTGCTGCATGTTCGCAATGCTTGTTTTTGCGTGTTCCGATGTCGTTATGTGAGCTGCCCTAGGGTGATCGATAAATATCTGCATTCGCACGTTATTAAAATCGAACGTAAAGTATTTTTCACCTTCATACGGTATTTGAAGTGGCTTTCGAACGGCATCTGTATGGACAAAAACGAATGCTGAAACGAATGGCTTAAGCGATTTCATCGAGTTCTTGAGCTGCTTTACGAAATCGTGCTTAAGAATTGCATTGGATGTTTCCGTATACCATTTCAGCAGTTGTTGATTGCAAGTCCTCTTTGCCAGTTGACCTAAATCCAAGAAAAATCATTGGAAGTACTTCTGTCCAGCATTCTGTATCGTGGCATTTAATGGCAGCTTTTAGCGCACGATGCCAACGCTCTATTAATCCATTTGATGCGGAGTGGTAAGCGGTCGTGCGGATGTTTTTCGCGCCAACTAATCGTTTTAAGTCTTAATGCGTGCGGGTACTCCAAACTTTGAGATCCATTGTGAAAACAGCGTAAATGCGATGGTCTCCGCTGTAATATCTGCCATTGGATACACCTTGGGCCAGCAGGTGTATCTGTAATGTATCTAACAATAGCGATACCCATTTGAATTTGGTAGAGGGCCTATGATATCCACGTTGATGTGCTAGAATCTACGATTAGGGGGCACGAACGATCCAAATGGAGACTTGTTATGACGATGCACTTTCGATCTTTGGCACGCTAAACACGACCTTGCCCATCGCCGACAATGTGCTTTCATTCTCGGCCAAACAAATTTTTCGGAAACCATTGTTTCCACTGTTTTATTCATTCCAGGGTAACTTAATCCGGGAATACTGCTGAAACCCAACTTACGTAAGCTTTCGGTTAAGTAAGGTCGTATCGACGTTGCAGAAGAATCGCAGTAAATTGTTCGATCTGTACCTGGAACGATAAAAGGTTTTAATTTGAGTGCAGTGTCTGATACTAACAGTTTCTTTAGATCTTCGTCCGTCTCTTGCGTTTCGGACAATTCTTCGTAGTTGATGGTGGCTGGCATCTGGCTTGCTTCAATACGTAAGAAGGTATCGGCCACAATATTCTCACATCCTGGTATAACATATATCGTATGTCAGTTGTGAATTGATCTAGGAAATCCATTTGCCGTAACTGTCTGGGTGATGCCTTGTCTAATTTTTGGTCGAATGCAAATGACAGCGGCTTGTGGTCCGTATATATTGCGAACGTACGACCTTCCAGCATATGTCGAAAATGCTTCACCGCTTTAACGGCGGCAAGTTGTTCGCGATCATATGTGCTGTACTTTGTTTGTGCGGATGTTAACTTGTTAACTTTTCGGAGTAAAAACCCAAAGGCCGCCATGCTCCAGTACTTTCCCATTGTTGCAATGTTGCTCCTACGGCCTTCTCCGATGCATCTACCATGAGCGCTAATTGCGAGTCTAAAGATGCCAAAAGCGTTGCGTCTCCCAAATCGAGTTTGCAGTTGTCAAAAGCTTCCTTGGCTTCGTTATCCCACTGAACAAGGCATTTGTCGTTATTTTTATTACCTCTGATAAATTGAAACAGTACTTGTTGTCTTTCAGCTGCATTCGGTATAAATCGGGGGTAAAAATTAGCCATAGCAAGAAATCTACGTAGTTCATTGACTGCTTTTGGGTATGTGATTCTTTTTAACGCCTCAATTCGTTTTGGCGGTGGTCGAACTCAAACATAACTAATGGAGTGGTAACGGCCGTTTTAGGGATGTCGTTTGGCTCGACTAGTATCTGGTGATATGCTCTTTTCAAATCTATTGTTGAAAAAATCCGCTTTCCCTCTAACGAATGAGTAAAGTCATGAATGTGTAGGATGGGGTAACAGTAGGGTTCGATTACAGCATCGCCACACGGTCTCCACTCACCATTAGGTTATTTGACAAGGTGGAGCGGAGCGGCCCATGGACTACCTTGTGAAATTCTGCCTTCGCTGCTTTAAGTTTTTTCGGAAATAGACGTCGGTGTCGTGTTACTTCATGCCGCGATGCGCCCGGAGATAAGGTACTGCGTGTGATGTCTCTGAACTCGTATACAATTTTCTGAAAGGGCAATGATTTATTAATTGTTGAAAGGTTAATAATTACCCCTTTCCTCTCATCTAAGTTGCAGGAATATAAAGTGTTTGTTTGACAATTAACGAGTTTTTTGTTTCGGAGGTCGACTTGCAGATTGAAGTGTTGCAGAAAGTCAGTACCGAGAATAGACTGGGCAACGTCAGCAATTGTGAAAAGCCATTGAAATGAGCGTCTGAGTCCAAGGCTGAATGTTATCGGTTATGTTTGCCTTTTGCTGTAAGCCTCCACTGATGATGGAAATGATACGGTGGATGTTAGATGGTAAGCTCTGCGTCCAAATCGACTTCAGCAGTTCTTCTTGCGTCAATTTGCGCATTTCTCGTAGTAGCTGGGACGGTCTCATGTCTTCAAGTTCCACATTTTGAAGTAGCTTTTTTACGCGTTTTTGCTCAGAGTCTGCGAACAGTTCGATCAGTCTTTCATTTAAGGTATTGTACATACGAGGGGCGTTCAATATATTCTCGGTATCGATATGAAGGAAAATGCGAATTCAATTTAAATTGTTTTTATTTTTCAATATAATCTCCCCTAACATCAATGCATTTGCTAGATCTTGAGATAAGCTTTTTTAAACCCTCAAAAAAATAAATTGCCTCTTTCTCTGCAAAATACCCATTTATTGCCGACTTGAGTTCTTCATCATCCGAAAATCTTTTTCCACGAAGACATTTTTTCAAATCCGGAAACAGGAAATAATCACTAGGGGCAAGGTCTGGACTATAGGGTGGGTGTTGGATTTCTTCGAAACCACAATCTCGCGCAGCAGCCTTGGAAACTCGCGCCGTGTGAACAGGAGCGTTGTCATGAAGAAGCAACACACCCGCTGCGAGTTTACCCCGTCTTTTCTTTTTAATTTCCTCCCGCAAATTATGCAAAGTGGAAGCGTAGAATCTGGCGTTGATGGTTTCACCTTTTTTTTTGTACTCAATGAGCAAGATTCCCTTTGAGTCCCAAAAAACTGTGGCCATGAGCAGACGGAGTGATTTTGAACTTCTTCGGGGGTCTGTTCCTTTTTTATGCCACTGCATGGACTCTTGTTTGCTTTCAGGGTCATAGTGGTGGACCCATGTTTCGTCCCCAGTAACAATTCGAAACATAACACCGTCCGCGTTCTCACTACACATCTCCAAAAGCTCTCTACAGCATGCGATTCTCACTTTTTTCTGAGGCGCTATGAGCATTCGTGGCACCCACCTTGCACTGACCTTTGAAAGGATAAGATGGTCATGAAGAATGGTGTGAATGGTAGCAATTGAAAGCTTGGTGATCTCTGCCATCATTTTCACCTTTATTCGGGCATCCTCAAGAATAAGTTTTTCGACTTCTTTGATGCTTTCTCCCGTACAAGCAGTAGCCGGGGCGCCGGAGCGGGGGTCGTCTTCAATGCTCTCTCTGCCTCTCTTGTACTCACTTGACCACTTTTGCACAGTTGATAATGAAGGTGCGGAACCCTGGTAAACAGCCACCATCTCTTCAAGAATAGTTTTTTGACTTTTTCCTTGCTTAGTGAGAAATTTAATTACAGCGCGATGCTCAATTTTCACCATCATCGTCTCAGTTGCCATTGTGATTCTGTTTAACTAGAGATAAAACGCGAATTAATAATCACATTTATATGAAATTTTACATGAATGCACGAAAATAATGGTACTACTTGATAAATAAGTCAATTTATATATACAACCACAGCTTCACCCCGATACCGAGAATATGTTGAACGCCCTTCGTATCTACTGAGGGTGGATTCAAGATTATGTCGGAAATGTATTAAAGGACGTTGCTCTCTATTTGGTCTTTTCTTTTGAGATTCCACCCGCGTAGAATTGGGATTGAATGATTTGGCAAACAAAAGCTGTGTTTTTGCACTTCAAAATGGAGGGATTTTAATTGAAATCCTGGCTATTTCCGAAGTTGATTGACTGGAACCACTTGCCGTTGGAACGCTATCTTTTAGTTGAGGTACCATTTTTTTTTTATTCCTCTGGGTTAGAGTCGAAAACGCTGGTGCCTACGCGTTTAAGGTGACCTAGACATCTAAACCGGGTTATCTGTGCTTCTCTGAGGAGGTCAGCATCGCTTTGCAGCCCGTACAACTGACTGTTGAAACGTTTCCTTCAAACCCCATTGATTGCAAACACGATCAAAACTTGCCTGGAGAACTTTTCTCTCGAAGCGTCCGATATCATTTTAAACCACTTTCGTCAGTATTTAGGGCCGTCAATCAGGACTGGTATAACCAGGATCCTGTAAAAAGTCTTTTTGGTTGCTCGACTGAGAACTTTACTACTCAATTGCCTTCTAAGCCCAAAGAAGCAGCGGGTAACTGAACAGACCTTTGAAAGATGGTGCCTCTGGATTTGAATTGCGAGTTTCGCATACAATTTTCAAGAACAATCGTATGAAAAATCAAAAAACAACGCATCGAGTTGATTAAGTCCTTTTCTGATATTAAGGGTCCAGTTTTGTCACCGTTTCGAAGGAGCAGCGTGCATTCTCCACCGTCATCCTGCATAGTCAAACCAGCTTGGCTCTGCATAGTTCGTTTCTATATTTGTTGACATATGCGAATCTGAAATCGATGAAGAGGTGATGAATATCGCTTTGGACTTCTGGATTATATTTTAAGATATGCACTAATGTAAAAATTTGAACTATTGTACATACTTGTAGGCTGCTACTTGCGTTTATTTTTATAATTTCTGAGCTCAAGGACTTTGAATACCCTTAAAACGCTTGCAAACAGCGCGGCGATGCATAATTAGGGTGGGAAGAAAAACGGGTACCGATGAACCTTGGTTTTAAATGCTTGACGGTTGTAATGACTAGGAAATAAAGAGCTCGGCAGGGCATTCCATAATCGGGTTAGGAACGAATCACAATATTTTAGGTTACGTCCGAAAGTGGGCTTGATGGTGTACATATGAGCATTTATAGCGAGAGGGGTATTACGTATAATAGTGTGGAAGGGCAGAACGCTACTGTCAATTTCGGTGAAGCACTGGTAGTGAAAATAGCGATAGAACAAGGTGAGACAGGAGACATTACTCGATGTTCGAAGGTGTCAATTGACTGTGTAATATTGGCGTCACCTATGAGTTTTATCTCACGGTTTTGGACCCTATCTAGCAAATACAAGGATAAGAGGGGGTGAAATATTTTTTACATCGTTTCAGAAAACCTAGATATTCCACAGCATTTTTGACGACGTCGAATACGTGGGTGACCGCGGTGCAAGTATATTGCATTGGATTCCAAATTGGACGGTTCGGGGTTCAATACCAGCCGCGCCGAAAATATATTTCTTTTCAGGCAACTACAATCACGTAAGATGAGTGGTTGCATAGAATGCAACAACAAGACCATTTATACCAACAATTTAATCTCCCGCTTAAATGTTGGGTGCCACCCAGATGGAGCGAAATAACCACTGAGCCCAAACATCTTTTTCTCTTTCTCTATTCAATTTTCCGACAAACTTAGCACGTGCTCAGGCATTTTAAGAGCAGTAATACCATCTTTAGTTTTAATTTCGTCATTATCATTGATACACATACCGAGAATGGAATGTTTTTCGGTTTCGACAATGCAAGTGCCATTCATGGACAATGGGTGGGTGTTTAAATTTCATTTTAACAACAGCAGACAGCATTGCATTTTGGAAGCATTAAATTCCTCCCTGCTGATAGTTCCCCTGTTAAAATTGGAATTTAATGAGCTTAACATACGATGCCATTCCTGTTCTACAACCGAAGAGCTGGGACGAGAACGATTATGAAAAATAGAGAGTACTGTCATTAGCAGAGGTATATATTGGATTGAAAGTAGCACACAAGAGATCATTAATGAAAATTAAAAAGAGTGTCGGAAACAGAACGGACCCCTGGGGCACACCAGAATTTATATTGTGAATATCAGACTTCAAACCATCCATTACAAATTGAATTGAACGTTCCGAAAGGTAATTTCTAATCCCTTGAAGAAGAGAGTCATCGCATTTTCGACAAAAGAGCCTGATGCCCAACTCTGTCAAATGCCTTAGTGCATGTTCCACATTAATGTCAAGCAAAATTTCGTTGTCAAGCTCTTCCTTGAATACCTCACTAATGCTTTCCTCTCCCATTCCACTAAATTCAGCTTCCCTAGCTAAGCCAGTAAGCTCTTTGCAAACGTTTGGAATGTCATTAATGTCATCCTCATCTGTAGGAACGCAGTCTGAACATAATTTCCAGGATGTTTTAACTCCTTTCCAAGGAAGATTTATATTTTTAATTGTCATCATTATGTTGTAGTCCCTCCAAAACCATGGAGGACTTAGCATTTCCGTATGTTGCTTCCAGAAGTTGCTTAAAAGTTGGTCTTAGATAATAACTTTTAAAGTTGGATATTACACTTTGATCCATGGGTTGTATAAGGGATGTAGTGTTTGTTGGGAGGCATGAAAACTACTTATATATTTTCGGAAAAGTCATCTGAAAAAGCTGGATGTCCTGGTGCATTGTCTATTAATAATAGCACTATAAAATCTAAATTTTCGGAAGAACAGTAAAGGAACAGGAACAGCGCAGTTTCCTATCTAATCCTTAAATAGAGATGCAGTCATCCATGCTTTTTTATTTGCACGCCAATAAACAGATCACCTTTTTTAACATTCCTTAGTGCTCTTGGATTTTCGGTTTGGTAAATTCGAAAAGGCTTAAATTTAAAGCCTCCTGCTGCATTACCTCCCAAGAGTCTTTGATTATTTTGAGGTGTCTTTGATCAAAATAATCTTTGTTGAGTCGAACAACAAACGCCTGAAATGACCAGTTTGAAGACAACCAGTGATTAGCTAACGGGATAAAGTGGGATACCCCACAAGTGGTGCAGTAGCAATGCAGGTAAGTGGGAGAAATACATATGTAGCGTAGATACATACTTCTACGCGCTACATATTTCAACGGTCAATAAAAGAAAGAGAATAAAATGGGAAATCCCCTTTTTGCATGTAGCTTACCGAATGATAATCAAACAAAACTCTTCACAGAGTGTATGCAGTTAGTGACGCTAATCGAAATCAAAATGACGCAAACCGGAAAGAACAAAATTTAAAAATGTGACGCAAATCGAATCGACGCAAACCGAAACGACGCAAACCGAAACAACGCAAACCGAAACGACACCAATCGAGGATTAATGTGTACTTAAAACTTGGTCATATGACTCCGATAGAAGAGTCCGATAAAATATTTAGTGGTCCATTCCACTATATCATCCCACATCATGCTGCTATTAAAGAATCCAGTACTACAACGAAGTTGCGATGCAACTTTTAAATCATCTTTTGGCTCTTCTTTAAATGACATGCTTTTGGTGGGACCTAAAGTACAAACAAACCTGACTGATATTATTTTAAGATGGAGAAAATACAAATATACCTTTACTGGTGATGTGGAAAAAATGTACCGTCAAGTCAAGGTTGCCGTTCCAGATGCAAATTACCAGTTGATTCTGTGGAGAAAGAGACTCACAGACAAAAACTAGAAATCTACCGTCTAGATACGTTAACATTTGGTACTGCACCATCTCCTTATTTAGCAATACGGGTGCTTTTAAAGCTGGCGGACGATGAAGCGGCTAACTTCTCTCACGCGACACCCATCACCAGAGAAGATACCATCGAGGAAGCCCAGCTGAAACTCCACGAAGTTAAAGATTTATTGGCAAAAGCTGGATTCCCTCTGCGAAAACATGTCAGCAACACACAACAAATTTTACAAGACATACCACAAGAACAATGTGACGTCGATTTCAATATTCCAGGGGAAGAAAGCATTGGAGTTAAAACCCTAGGCATAAAGTGGAATCCTATTTCTGATGCGTTCTCCTTTCAGGTAACTCAGGTCTGGAATGAAGACGTAACTAAAAGGACAATCTTGTCGGCTATAGCAAAATTATACGATCCAATGGGTTGGACTTCGCCTTGCATCGTCAAAGCAAAAATCATAATGCAGCAGCTTTGGGCAAGAGGCCTTGACTGGGATGGTCCAGTGCCAGAGGATTTGAAAACCGAGTGGCTAAAGTTTCGAGAAGATCTGCCATCGATTCAAAAAATCCAAATCCCACGTTGGATGAACATAATAACTAGTTCAAAAATAGAAGTTCACGGATTCAGTGATGCATCAGAGAGAGCTTATGCAGCAGCCGTCTACCTTCGTGTTTTCGATGCGACCGGGCATGTTCATATGCATTTGGTAATGTCTAAAACAAAGGCGGCCCCACTGGCATCAGTAACGTTACCTCGAATAGAACTCTGAGGAGCAACACTACTGGCAAAACTGCTGAAGAAGACAACACAAGTCCTGGAGTTGGATGCCGTAAAAATTTACGCATGGACGGATTCCGTCATTACGTTATGTTGGATTCAGGCAATACCATCCAAATGGAAAACATTTATTGGAAACAGGGTTTCGCGAATTCACCAACTCGCAAACTGTTCAATTTGGAGGCACAATTCATCAGAGATGAATCCAGCAGATGTAGCATCACGTGGCATATTACCATCGGCTCTCACTAGCAACACATTATGGTGGCAGGGACCAGAGTTCCTTAGGAGTCAGTGTCGGTTCAACTGACATTTTTGGAAACGGAAAGAGAAATTCGACCAATAAGAGTCCATCTTTGTTCGAAAGAAAAGGAAGTAGGTTTGGTTGATGACCTTCTTAGCAGATGTTCGACGCTTCCAAAATTCATAAGAGTGGCAGGGTACTGTGGCAGAATGCGGCGTCACAACACAGTCGAGTAAAGGAGTGAGTACCTATCACCAGTAGAACTCGATCAATCTCACAACATAGTGGTGAGTTTGGTGCAACAGCCAATGTTCCCCCGAAGAAATCAAGAAACAAATAAAGGGCTACACAAGTCTAAATCCTTTTACAGATGATAGCAACATTCTGCGAGTAGGGGGAAGGTTATCAAACTCAGAGCTACCATATAGCAGAAAGCACCCTATATTGCTAAGACCAGATCATGATTTTACCAGACTGGTAACTCGAGACGCCCACGAAAAAACTTTACATGGAGGCAATGAGAAGACAATCGCCTATATACGTCAACGATATTGGGTGCTACACTTGAAGAAAGCGGTGAAGAAAATGGTTCATAACTGCACGATTTGTTTCAGGTTCAGGGCAAAACCATTAACTGAGCTAATTGGAAACCTTCTGGCAGCAAGGACAAATATATCTAGACAATTCCAGCGCTCAGGAGTAGACTACGCAGGCCCCATTGACATTAAATCATGGAAAGGGCGCAATGCAAAGACCTTAAAAGGTTATTTTGCAATCTTTGTCTGTATGGCGACTAAAGCTGTACATTTAGAGGTCATAACCGACATGACTACGCAGGCATTCCTCAGTGCATTTAAACGATTTGTTGCTCGAAGGGGTCTGTGTCGAGAATTGCAAAGCGACTGCGGGAAAAATTTTGTCGGAGGTGACAGAGAATTGCGAAAACAACTGCGAGAAGCGCAGTTTAGTTGGACGAGCGTGGCAGAAACATTAGCCAACGAAGGAACGACAGCTTCCCCCCCCCCACTTTGGAGGATTACGGGAAGCGGGGGTGAAGTCAGTAAAATTGCATCTCAAACGTGTGGCGGGTACTCCGATACTCACTTATGAGGAGCTCATCACCCTTCTAAACCAAGTGGAAGCGTGCTTGAACTCAAGACCTCTTTGCCCACAAACTGATGACATCAGCGACCTTCAGCCACTGACCCCAGGACATTTTCTCATTGGAGAATCTCTCATTGTACTACCAGAACCGGAATACCAAATAGAAAAAATCTCGCATCTCGACCGATGGAAAAGAGTTCAAACCTTAATGCAGAGCTTTTGGAGAAGATGGAGCAACGAATATCTGCCCCGATTACAGCACCGGCCAAAATGGATGAAAACAATACAAAATATCATCAATGATGGTGATTTAACTACTCAAGGACGAACGGCTTCCTCCCCTAAAATGAAGCCTAGCTCGAGTCCTTAAAGTACACCCGGGACTAGATAATTTAGTCAGAGTGGTGACTATAAAAACAGCGACAACAGAACTGAAGCGTCCTATAACAAAAATTTGTCCCTTACCATCTAAGAAAAAGGAAGATTTACATCACGCAAAATTGGGTATGACAACGTAAAGAACACACCAGAATGAATAGAACATAGAAAACAGAACAGCCCATATCAATTGACCAGAGGACACATATAGTTTACAACACAGGACGTTACAAAAGGTTATAAGTTACGGTCCCAACCCAGCATAAGCAGAACTTAGCGGAATTACGATTGTCCAATACAAAACAAAATTTCATATCATTAGTATAGTTTTTCAATGACATTAAGTACTATTCATAAGAGTAACATTTAAATTCATAATATATAATTCCCATCAACAAGGAGATATTTGTCACTCAACAAATCCACCCAGATATCAAACCAGTAATCCAGCGATAACATTTAAAAATAACGAATTAGCTTAGCCACAAACCCATCATACATACAGTCCATTAGTCATGCAAAATCCACCAGATTTTCAAACAACAATAAATTCACTCAATATCAATCCCTGTCCAAAACTCACTCAAACACGCACTCAGGGTTAAACAGCAACAAAAAAAAATCTAACTATAAATCTTAAAACCCCACGAAACGGCTGATCTTCGCCTCAACTCAATGTAAATACAATAAACAACTTACGTGGATTTCGGCAACTTGCGCAAAGGGAGATGCACTTGCACAAGGGTTCCAGATGAGTGTAAGCGGGATAGTAATAGCGCAATGTACGATGTACAATACATACATGCAATGATAAATTGTCTTGTCAATGGCTTGAATGCCTGTTTTCCAATTTTACTAATTGTTTCTCTATTTGCATAAGAGAAAATAAAGTTAACGAATTAAAGATGTTCAGAGGTAAAAGAAAGGTGCGTAAGATGACATTCATGAGGCGTAAGATGACATCGAAGTATTATAGCAACCGATTGTTGCACACATGTTGGAGTTTCCTAGCCTAAAAGTACATTAAAAGGGGTCAGTCTGACTGTTACAGCAGACAAGATTTTATTTGTGATGTTGAGAAGCCTTATTCGTATTCCCCTGTAGTTGGCGCAGTTTTGGAGACCTCCCTTCTTTAGAATAGGTGCTGAGGTTCAATTCGTCTAGCATACTCTGTATTTCGATTCTAATATCATTTGAATAATTGTCACTTAGTAATCCGAAAGTAGTATTGAGAATATCGATATACGGATTTCAAATTCTCTCTTTTTCTAAAATTTGAAAATTTGTTGTTGCCAGACTCACGAGATCTGACAATCAGTAAAATAAAACTACTCCGCAACTTTCAACATTATAATATGTTGTGTTCTATTCTTTGTTCTGTATGTCATTTGCCCACAAACTGATGACATCAGCGACCTTCAGCCACTGACCCCAGGACATTTTCTCATTGGAGAATCTCTCATTGTACTACCAGAACCGGAATACCAAATAGAAAAAATCTCGCATCTCGACCGATGGAAAAGAGTTCAAACCTTAATGCAGAGCTTTTGGAGAAGATGGAGCAACGAATATCTGCCCCGATTACAGCACCGGCCAAAATGGATGAAAACAATACAAAATATCATCAATGATGGTGATTTAACTACTCAAGGACGAACGGCTTCCTCCCCTAAAATGAAGCCTAGCTCGAGTCCTTAAAGTACACCCGGGACTAGATAATTTAGTCAGAGTGGTGACTATAAAAACAGCGACAACAGAACTGAAGCGTCCTATAACAAAAATTTGTCCCTTACCATCTAAGAAAAAGGAAGATTTACATCACGCAAAATTGGGTATGACAACGTAAAGAACACACCAGAATGAATAGAACATAGAAAACAGAACAGCCCATATCAATTGACCAGAGGACACATATAGTTTACAACACAGGACGTTACAAAAGGTTATAAGTTACGGTCCCAACCCAGCATAAGCAGAACTTAGCGGAATTACGATTGTCCAATACAAAACAAAATTTCATATCATTAGTATAGTTTTTCAATGACATTAAGTACTATTCATAAGAGTAACATTTAAATTCATAATATATAATTCCCATCAACAAGGAGATATTTGTCACTCAACAAATCCCACCCAGATATCAAACCAGTAATCCAGCGATAACATTTAAAAATAACGAATTTAGCTTAGCCACAAACCCATCATACATACAGTCCACTAGTCATGCAAAATCCACTAGATTTTCAAACAACAATAAATTCACTCAATATCAATCCCTGTCCAAAACTCACTCAAACACGCACTCAGGGTTAAACAGGAACAAAAAAAATCTAACTATAAATCTTAAAACCCCACGAAACGGCTGATCTTCGCCTCAACTCAATGTAAATACAATAAACAACTTACGTGGATTTCGGCAACTTGCGCAAAGGGAGATGCACTTGCACAAGGGTTCCAGATGAGTGTAAGCGGGATAGTAATAGCGCAATGTACGATGTACAATACATACATGCAATGATAAATTGTCTTGTCAATGGCTTGAATGCCTGTTTTCCAATTTTACTAATTGTTTCTCTATTTGCATAAGAGAAAATAAAGTTAACGAATTAAAGATGTTCAGAGGTAAAAGAAAGGTGCGTAAGATGACATTCATGAGGCGTAAGATGACATCGAAGTATTATAGCAACCGATTGTTGCACACATGTTGGAGTTTCCTAGCCTAAAAGTACATTAAAAGGGGTCAGTCTGACTGTTACAGCAGACAAGATTTTATTTGTGATGTTGAGAAGCCTTATTCGTATTCCCCTGTAGTTGGCGCAGTTTTGGAGACCTCCCTTCTTTAGAATAGGTGCTGAGGTTCAATTCGTCTAGCATACTCTGTATTTCGATTCTAATATCATTTGAATAATTGTCACTTAGTAATCCGAAAGTAGTATTGAGAATATCGATATACGGATTTCAAATTCTCTCTTTTTCTAAAATTTGAAAATTTGTTGTTGCCAGACTCACGAGATCTGACAATCAGTAAAATAAAACTACTCCGCAACTTTCAACATTATAATATGTTGTGTTCTATTCTTTGTTCTGTATGTCATTTTATAGGTTAATAAATTACTAACAAATTACTGTCTATATTAACAGTAAGAAAAATTTCCCTTTTAGTAGTGGTGGGCTCGTTCAGCATTATGTTACGTAACGTAGTGTTGTTGCGTAAACAGTATTTGTACTTCACTTTTAATACTTATATAATTAAGAAACAAAAATAAATATACTTCATTTGACTTAATACTAATTATGGTATACCACATCACATTTTTCGTTCTCTAGTCTCTTTAAGTTCCATTAACCTTTTTTTTCAGTTCAATTTTCGTTATTTCACGTTTCGAATTTTCAATTTCATTTTTAACTTTGAAATCAAATTTGCTTTTGGAATATTCTATTCATATTCTATTCTTTGGTACCTGGAAATGCTCTTTAAATTTGTATTAATTTCTTGCAATAGTTTCCTGATAACTTATTTGATTTGACACCTGCTTCTCCAAAAGACAATTTTTCTTTTTTTGAAGACTGGCGTTGAACTGGTTCGTTATTTTCTCGGCTTTCAGAAAAAAATGGATAAACGGCATCGTCCATTTGAACCTCATCTGTAGCATTTAAAACTTCTGGTTCATTGTCCGAAATTCGGTCAGCCAAATGTTTAAGAGCCGCTTATACCACTTATAGCAGAATTCAAGTCAAGCAACTGAATTACCTTTTCGTCAATTTCTGTGAATGAAAAGCAATTGCTGGGGCCGCCACCTGTTCCAGAAATATTGGACTTGTTCCTCCGGAGTTTTGTCCTGATGTAGTTTTTGTAATCCGATCCCATATGGCAGGTGAAATTTTTTTGGCGTCCGCCGCTTTTAAATTCCTTTGGAGAATTGCGGATGCTGGCCCATAAATCAACTAGCAACTCGAACTGTCGTTTCAAGTCGATCACATCTAGCGTCAAGTTATTGGTTTCTTCTGTGCGGTATCTAGCTTTATTTAAAAATTAGTAAGAGAGTAAGGTCCCCCAAAAAGTCGTAAAATGAACCCCAGAGCTAATAACTCTAGGAGTAATTATTTTGCACCCTTGCAATGTCTACCCGATTCGGACAATGAAATCGAGTGTGACGAGATCATTTCTCCAACTGTAAACTATTGTGTGAAGAAAATATCCATCGGTATTAAAATTATTTATGACAAACCTGAAACACATAACAGTATTTGTGCGGATTTAACCTCGAAAAAAATGCAATTTTTCACCCACGACCTTCCATTTCAAGGGCGTTAAAAGTAATGTTGTATGGTCTTGATGAAATGTCAAAACATTAAAATAATTAAGAAACCACAAGACAAGTTTGTTGACGTATTTTATTTAATGTACTTAGAATCTGGTTCTAAATATAAGGTTAATATATTTAAAATGCAATTTTCGTTCTGTGTTCAGAACTCAAATCAAGTGGGAACTTTGCGCGCAGAGTGAAAAATAAAATCACTCAGTGTTAGAATTGCCAAATGTATGAGCATGGGGAAAAAATTGCCATGTACGGACTCACTGTGCTATTTGCTCTGAGAACCATCGAACAAACTTATGCAACTCAAAGAACATCAAATGCGCTAACATTCACACAACTCAGACAACTCGTCATGTGTGAGTAGACAAATTTTTTTTGAAATTCGTGAGCGGTTTGCTCTTCGAAACAAACCTCAGCAAGTAAAGGGTTTTCCAATAGGTACTTGACAACTTTGGATTTAACTTGTGAACGTACTCTTTCACTAATCATCAAACTGTCACTGTCAATTTATTCAGTAAACTCATCATTTTCATCATGGTAAAGTACACGAAGGAGCAACGTCTGGAAATTATAAAAAATTTCTACCGAAATTCGGAGTCGGTGACTGCAACTTTAAGAGCGTTAACTCCATTTTTCGGTCGTAATTCTCGCCCTAGTAGACAGGCAATAACAAGTTTAGTGCAAAAATGTAAGTCTACATATTCGTTGTGTGATGTTGCCGTGTCAGTGAGACAACGGGTTGGTCAAAATGTCTAAAATATCGCTGCCGTTCAGGTGTCCGTAGCAAACGATCCAAATCAGTCAATTCCACGGCGTTCTCAAGAATTGAGCATCGCTCACACCACATTATGGCGTATTTTGCGTAAGGATATTGGTTTCCACCCATACAAGATTAAGCTGAAGCCGATGGGCCATATGAAGCGACGTACGTTCTCCGATTGGGTTCTGGAGAAGATACGCCAAGATGATGAATTTCATCGCAAAATCATCTTCAGTGACGAAGCTCGTTTTTGGCTCAATGGGTACGTCAATAAGCAAAATATGCGTTATTGGTCGGGTGAAAATCCACATGTGCTTCCTAAATCACCACTTCATCCACAAAAAATAACTGTTTGGTGCGGTTTGCATGCCGGCGGCGTTATTGGGCCATATTTTTTCGTCGACGATAACGATCGTCACGTTACTGTGAATGGTCAGCATTATCGCGCCATGATCACCGATTATTTTTGGCCCGAATTGGAAGATATGGACTTGGTTTCAATAGGATGGTGCCACAAGCCACACAACACACTCTACAATCGATTTATTGAAGTGTAAGTATGATGAGCGTGTTATCTCAAGAAATGGGCCAGTCAATTGGCAGCCTCGTTCGTGCGATTTAACTCCGCTTAACTATTTTCTGTGGAGCTACGTTAAGTCATTGGTTTTTGCCAACATGCCGACGACGTTGGAAGAGCTCAGAGCCAACATTGAACGCGAAATAGCGGCCGTTTCGGCCGAAATGTGTGGCCGAATCATTGAAGTCATTTAGTTGGTGGGGACTTAAATTGCAGACATACAACATATTGCTAGACTATAATCAAAGACATTCTTTCGACACTTTGTACCCTCCCCATCCTACTTACTTTCCTTCAAAAGCTCAATCTAACCCTTCAACGTTGGACTACTATTTAACAAATTCGAACAATCTGTTTGACCAGCCTATGGCTTACAATGAACTCAGCTCTGATCATCTTCCAGTAAATTTACATATTCCTTCCTCTCCAGTACAAAATTCGAACTTGGTTTTTGATTACGAGAACGCGAATTATTCCTGTTTTAAAAGAAATCTCAGTCGGAAGCTGAGCAATTTGGCTGCTTCTACACCTTTTTCTAACAGTACAACTCACATCGATGAGGCTGTTAAACAGTTCACTGAATTCCTCTTAGAAGCAGTGGATCAAGCTGTACCAAAAAAAGTCAGATCTCGTGAGTCTGGCAACAACCTCCCATCTTATATATTAAATGTTATAAAGGTAAAGAATGGTTGCAGATCCAAGTGGACTAGAACCAGAAACATTCAACATTCTTCCTACAGACATGAGGTTTGGAACCAAAAGCTTCGAAAATTTGATAAAGGAAATAAACCCTTTTGGAACATTATAAAGATAATTAAAAAAAAAACTGTGCATAACGGATATCATTAGTCTCGACGATGATCAACCACATTAAAAAATAAAAATAACAAATCGTCAGGTTTTGATTGCGTTAAAAATATATTTTTGAATGCCTGTAATGGGCATTAAATTCATTCAGCAACTTTTTAATAGATGTCTGAAACTGGAATATTTTCCTGACAAGTAGAAAACAGCTAAAGTAGTTCCGATTTTAAAACTTGGGAAAGCACCTTGTTTTTCTGATAATTACAGGCCAATTAACTTGCTAAATTCGCTAAGTAAATGCCTTGAACGATTAATTAAAATAAAATTACGCTCGCACATTAAGATCATTGATTTGTTACCTCCTGAACAATTCGGATTCAGGCAATATCACAGTTCCGTGCACCTAGTTCTTCACATTATAAAACATGTCAGAAGTCAATTGTTGCTGAAAAAAAGTACAGGCTTGGTACTTTTTGATATTCAGAAAGCCTTTGACACAGTTTGGCACAATGGCCTGCTACATAAAATGTTTATGCTCAACTAACTTTCCGCTTTATTTAATAAAAATAATTCAAACCTTTTTATCTTCTCGAAAATACAAAGTTACTGTTAATGGTACACTTTCAGATGTCCAAGATCTAGGAGAAGGTGTTCCCCAAGGCTCCGTCTTGGATCTCCACTTTTATTTAATATACATTTGTCGGAACTTCCAATACTCGCTAACTGTGAAATCGCACTATTCGCTGATGATACTTGTATTTTCTGTTCAGATGAAATTGGTTTCAATATTGAAACCAATTTACAATCTGCTCTAAATACACTACTAACCTATTTAAATAATTGGAAGATTAAAATTAATGCTTCAAAGACTCAGAAAAGCCTGTTTCTTGCCAAGCAACAACCATTCTATAAATAATGTTTTTACTGAGTGGAAACCTAATGTCAAATATCTTGGGATACACCTGGACAAACAATTAAATTTCGGGTTGCATATTAAAGAAACGATAAATAAGACCAATATTATAACAAGAGTTCTCTATCCATTTATAAATCGGAAGTCAGATTTGAGCAGAGAAAGTAAGATGATCATTTCCAAAATCATTTTCCAGTCAATTCTTTGTTTCGGATCTCCTGTCTGGAGGAACTATGCCAAAAGTCATCTCCTCAAACTTCAAAGAGCACAAAATAAATTAGTAAAACTGATTTGGAAACTGCCTTGGGACTTCTCTACTAACGAGCTGCATATTAGAACTAATGTTGAAAATATAAAAGACCGCATTGCCAAACTGAATGTAAAGTACAAAATATTATATAGCATGTCTAGCAATAAATTGGTTTCAGCTCTCAACAACTAATTATTAATTAATTATTACAAATTTATCTATTAAGCAGTTTATTTATTGTTATATTTATTTATTTATTAACTTTGTTTCTGTTTCTTTGTTCCTTCATTTATTCAATGCTATTAATTGTAATTAAACCAAATTATTTTTTCTACTGCCCCCTCTCCTATCTACTACGATGATTTAATGAAGGTTTTTTTTAGTAGTTTTCCTTCTTAAGCCTGTATTTACATTAATAATTGTTCACTAACTTTTTAAATTGTCAGTTGTAAGGTAGTGAAATACCATATCTCTGTAAAATGTGCAATAAAGTCTGTAAAACCAATAATGTACAATTTAAGCTACAATAAAGTGATAACTAACTAACTAGCGATGTTTTGTTTGCTTCCCTAAAATAATAGAAATAAGTATTTTTGCTATCATCCAAAGTAAAAACTTATATTTACATCAACACTTGTACCCTTTCGCAAACAAAACATCAATCGAATAAAAAATCCGAAACTCGAACGACTGTGACACAATGATTCGAGTTGCTAAGTACAAATTTTCCGATTTTAGAAAAAGAGAGAATTTGAAATCCGTATATCGATATTCTCAATACTACTTTCGGATTACTAAGTGACAATTATTCAAATGATATTAGAATCGAAATACAGAGTATGCTAGACGAATTGAACCTCAGCACCTATTCTAAAGAAGGGAGGTCTCCAAAACTGCGCCAACTACAGGGGAATACGAATAAGGCTTCTCAACATCACAAATAAAATCTTGTCTGCTGTAACAGTCAGACTGACCCCTTTTAATGTACTTTTAGGCTAGGAAACTCCAACATGTGTGCAACAATCGGTTGCTATAATACTTCGATGTCATCTTACGCCTCATGAATGTCATCTTACGCACCTTTCTTTTACCTCTGAACATCTTTAATTCGTTAACTTTATTTTCTCTTATGCAAATAGAGAAACAATTAGTAAAATTGGAAAACAGGCATTCAAGCCATTGACAAGACAATTTATCATTGCATGTATGTATTGTACATCGTACATTGCGCTATTACTATCCCGCTTACACTCATCTGGAACCCTTGTGCAAGTGCATCTCCCTTTGCGCAAGTTGCCGAAATCCACGTAAGTTGTTTATTGTATTTACATTGAGTTGAGGCGAAGATCAGCCGTTTCGTGGGGTTTTAAGATTTATAGTTAGATTTTTTTTTGTTCCTGTTTAACCCTGAGTGCGTGTTTGAGTGAGTTTTGGACAGGGATTGATATTGAGTGAATTTATTGTTGTTTGAAAATCTAGTGGATTTTGCATGACTAGTGGACTGTATGTATGATGGGTTTGTGGCTAAGCTAAATTCGTTATTTTTAAATGTTATCGCTGGATTACTGGTTTGATATCTGGGTGGATTTGTTGAGTGACAAATATCTCCTTGTTGATGGGAATTATATATTATGAATTTAAATGTTACTCTTATGAATAGTACTTAATGTCATTGAAAAATTATACTAATGATATGAAATTTTGTTTTGTATTGGACAATCGTAATTCCGCTAAGTTCTGCTTATGCTGGGTTGGGACCGTAACTTATAACCTTTTGTAACGTCCTGTGTTGTAAACTATATGTGTCCTCTGGTCAATTGATATGGGCTGTTCTGTTTTCTATGTTCTATTCATTCTGGTGTGTTCTTTACGTTGTCATACCCAATTTTGCGTGATGTAAATCTTCCTTTTTCTTAGATGGTAAGGGACAAATTGTTGTTATAGGACGCTTCAGTTCTGTTGTCGCTGTTTTTATAGTCACCACTCTGACTAAATTATCTAGTCCCGGGTGTACTTTAAGGACTCGAGCTAGGCTTCATTTTAGGGGAGGAAGCCGTTCGTCCTTGAGTAGTTAAATCACCATCATTGATGATATTTTGTATTGTTTTCATCCATTTTGGCCGGTGCTGTAATCGGGGCAGATATTCGTTGCTCCATCTTCTCCAAAAGCTCTGCATTAAGGTTTGAACTCTTTTCCATCGGTCGAGATGCGAGATTTTTTCTATTTGGTATTCCGGTTCTGGTAGTACAATGAGAGATTCTCCAATGAGAAAATGTCCTGGGGTCAGTGGCTGAAGGTCGCTGATGTCATCAGTTTGTGGGCAAAGAGGTCTTGAGTTCAAGCACGCTTCCACTTGGTTTAGAAGGGTGATGAGCTCCTCATAAGTGAGTATCGGAGTACCCGCCACACGTTTGAGATGCAATTTTACTGACTTCACCCCCGCTTCCCGTAATCCTCCAAAGTGGGGGGGGGGGGAAGCTGTCGTTCCTTCGTTGGCTAATGTTTCTGCCACGCTCGTCCAACTAAACTGCGCTTCTCGCAGTTGTTTTCGCAATTCTCTGTCACCTCCGACAAAATTTTTCCCGCAGTCGCTTTGCAATTCTCGACACAGACCCCTTCGAGCAACAAATCGTTTAAATGCACTGAGGAATGCCTGCGTAGTCATGTCGGTTATGACCTCTAAATGTACAGCTTTAGTCGCCATACAGACAAAGATTGCAAAATAACCTTTTAAGGTCTTTGCATTGCGCCCTTTCCATGATTTAATGTCAATGGGGCCTGCGTAGTCTACTCCTGAGCGCTGGAATTGTCTAGATATATTTGTCCTTGCTGCCAGAAGGTTTCCAATTAGCTCAGTTAATGGTTTTGCCCTGAACCTGAAACAAATCGTGCAGTTATGAACCATTTTCTTCACCGCTTTCTTCAAGTGTACCACCCAATATCGTTGACGTATATAGGCGATTGTCTTCTCATTGCCTCCATGTAAAGTTTTTTCGTGGGCGTCTCGAGTTACCAGTCTGGTAAAATCATGATCTGGTCTTAGCAATATAGGGTGCTTTCTGCTATATGGTAGCTCTGAGTTTGATAACCTTCCCCCTACTCGCAGAATGTTGCTATCATCTGTAAAAGGATTTAGACTTGTGTAGCCCTTTATTTGTTTCTTGATTTCTTCGGGGGAACATTGGCTGTTGCACCAAACTCACCACTATGTTGTGAGATTGATCGAGTTCTACTGGTGATAGGTACTCACTCCTTTACTCGACTGTGTTGTGACGCCGCATTCTGCCACAGTACCCTGCCACTCTTATGAATTTTGAAAGCGTCGAACATCTGCTAAGAAGGTCATCAACCAAACACATTTCCTTTTCTTTCGAACAAAGATGGACTCTTATTGGTCGAATTTCATGTTCCGTTTCCAAAAATGTCAGTTGAACCGACACTGACTCCTAAGGAACTCTGGTCCCTGCCACCATAATGTGTTGCTAGTGAGAGCCGATGGTAATATGCCACGTGATGCTACATCTGCTGAATTCATCTCTGATGAAATGTGCCTCCAAATTGAACAGTTTGCGAGTTGGTGAATTCGCGAAACCCTGTTTCCAATAAATGTTTTCCATTTGGATGGTATTGCCTGAATTCAACATAACGTAATGACGGAATCCGTCCATGCGTACATTTTTACGGCATCCAACTTTAGGACTTGTGTTGTCTCCTTCAGCAGTTTTGCCAGTAGTGTTGCACCGCAGAGTTCTAATCGAGGTAACGTTACTGATGTCAGTGGGGCCGCTTTTGTTTTAGACATTACCAAATGCATATGAACATGCCCGTTCGCATCGAAAACACGAAGGTAGACGGCTGCTGCATAAGCTGTCTCTGATGCATCACTGAATCCGTGAACTTCTATTTTTGAACTGGTTATTATGTTCATCCAACGTGGGATTTGGATTTTTTGAATCGATGGCAGATCTTCTCGAAACTTTAGCCACTCGGTTTTCAAATCCTCTGACACTGGACTATCCCAGTCAAGGCCTCTTGCCCAAAGCTGCTGCATTATGATTTTTGCTTTGACGATGCAAGGCGAAGTCCAACCCATTGGATCGTATAATTTTGCTATAGCCGACAAGATTGTCCTTTTAGTTACGTCTTCATTCCAGACCTGAGTTACCTGAAAGGAGAACGCATCAGAAATAGGATTCCACTTTATGCCTAGGGTTTTAACTCCAATGCTTTCTTCCCCTGGAATATTGAAATCGACGTCACATTGTTCTTGTGGTATGTCTTGTAAAATTTGTTGTGTGTTGCTGACATGTTTTCGCAGAGGGAATCCAGCTTTTGCCAATAAATCTTTAACTTCGTGGAGTTTCAGCTGGGCTTCTTCGATGGTATCTTCTCTGATGATGGGTGTCGCTTGAGAGAAGTTAGCCGCTTCATCGTCCGCCAGCTTTAAAAGCACCCGTATTGCTAAATAAGGAGATGGTGCAGTACCAAATGTTAACGTATCTAGACGGTAAATCTTTAGTTTTTGTCTGGGAGTCTCTCTCCACAGAATCAACTGGTAATTGGCATCTGGAACGACAACCCTAACTTGACGGAACATTTTTTCCACAGCACCAGTAAAGGTATATTTGTATTTTCTCCATTTTAAAATAATATCAGTCAGGTTTGTTTGTACTTTAGGTCCCACCAACAGCATGTCATTTAAAGAAGAGCCAAAAGATGATTTAAAAGTTGCATCGCAACTTCGTTGTGGTACTGGATTCTTTAATAGCAGCATGATGTGGGATGATATAGTGGAATGGACCACTAAATATTTTATCGGACTCTTCTATCGGAGTCATATGACCAAGTTTTAAGTACACTAAGTCCTCGATTTGCGTCGTTTCGGTTTGCGTCGATTCGATTTGCGTCACATTTTTAAATTTTGTTCTTTCCGGTTTGCGTCATTTTGATTTCGATTAGCGTCACTAACTACATACACTCTGTGAAGAGTTTTGTTTGATTATCATTCGGTAAGCTACATGCAAAAAGGGGATTTCCCAGGACATCCAGCTTTTTCAGATGACTTTTCCGAAAATATAAAAGTAGTTTTCATGCCTCCCAACAAACACTACATCCCTTATACAACCCATGGATCCAGGTGTAATATCAAACTTTAAAAGTTACTATCTAAGACCAACTTTTAAGCAACTTCTGGAAGCAACATACGGAAATGCTAAGTCCTCCATGGTTTTGGAGGGACTACAACATAATGATGACAATTAAAAATATAAATCTTCCTTGGAAAGGAGTTAAAACATCCTGGAAATTATGTTCAGACTGCGTTCCTACAGATGAGGATGACATTAATGACATTCCAAACGTTTGCAAAGAGCTTACTGGCTTAGCTAGGGAACCTGAATTTAGTGGAATGGGAGAGGAAGGCATTAGTGAGGTATTCAAGGAAGAGCTTGACAACGAAATTTTGCTTGACATTAATGTGGAACATGCACTAAGGCATTTGACAGAGTTGGGCATCAGGCTCTTTTGTCGAAAATGCGATGATTCTCTTCTTCAAGGGATTAGAAATTACCTTTCGGAACGTTCAATTCAATTTAGAATGGATGGTTTGAAGTCTGATATTCACAATATAAATGCTGGTGTGCCCCAAGGGTCCGTTCTGTTTCCGACACTCTTTTTAATTTTCATTAATGATCTCTTGTGTGCTACTTTCAGTCCAATATATTCCTTTGCTAATGACAGTACTCTCTACTTTTCATAATCGTTCTCGTCCCTGCTCTTCGGTTAAAGAACGGGAATGGAATCGTATGTTAAGCTCATTAAATTCCGATTTTAACAGGGGAACTATCAACAGGGAGGAATTTAATGCTTCCAAAATGCAATGCTGTCTGCTGTTGTTAAAATTAAATTTAAACACCCACCCATTGTACATGAATGGCACTTGCATTGTCGAAACCGAAAAACATTCCATTCTCGGTATGTGTGACGTATGTATGATAATGACGTTGGAATGACCACGTGTTTTTTTTTTTTTTTTTGAAAGAAATTAAAACTAAAGATGGTATTACTGCTCTTAAAATGCCTCAGCACGTGTTAGGTTTGTCGGAAAATTTAATAGAAAGAGAGAAAAAGATGTTTGGGCTCAGTGGTTATTTCGCTCCATATGGGTGGCACCCAACATTTAAGCGGGAGATTAAATTGTTGGTATAAATGGTCTTGTTGTTGCATTCTATGCAACCACTCATCTTACGTGATTGTTGTTGCATTCGACGTCGTCAAAAATGCTGTGGAATATCTAGGTTTTCTGAAACGATGTAAAAAATATTTCACCCGAACTGGCCTCAATATATAAGGCATTCATCTGCCCAAAATTGGAGTACAATGTCCACCTCTGGTTAGGTGCCCCTAAGACCACCTTGTATTTGCTAGATAGGGTCCAAAACCGTGAGATAAAACTCATAGGTGACGCCAATATTACACAGTCAATTGACACCTTCGAACATCGAGTAATGTCTCCTGTCTCACCTTGTTCTATCGCTATTTTCACTACCAGTGCTTCACCGAAATTGACAGTAGCGTTCTGCCCTTCCACACTATTATACGTAATACCCCTCTCGCTATAAATGCTCATATGTACACCATCAAGCCCACTTTCGGACGTAACCTAAAATATTGTGATTCGTTCCTAACCCGATTATGGAATGCCCTGCCGAGCTCTTTATTTCCTAGTCATTATAACCTTGAAGCATTTAACACCAAGGTTCATCGGTACCTGTTTTTCTTCCCACCCTAATTATGCATCGCCGCGCTGTTTGCAAGCGTTTTAAGGGTATTCAAAGTCCTTGAGCTCAGAAATTATAAAAAAAAACACGCAAGTAGCAGCCTACAAGTACCTATGTACAATAGTTCAAATTTTTGCATAAGGGCATATCTTAAAATGTAATCCAGAAGTCCAAAGCGATATTCATCACCTCTTCATCGATTTCAGATTCGCATATGTCAACAAATATAGAAACGAACTATACAGAGCCAAGCTGGTTTGACTATGCAGGATGACGGTGGAGAATGCACGCTGCTCCTTCGAAACGATGACAAAACTGGACCCTTAATATCAGAAAAGGACTTAATCAACTCGATGCGTTGTTTTTTGATTTTTCATAAGATTGTTCTTGAAAATTGTATGCGAAACTCGCAATTCAAATCCAGAGGCACCATCTTTCAAAGGTCTGTTCAGTTACCCGCTGCTTCTTTGGGCTTAGAAGGCAATTGAGTAGTAAAGTTCTCAGTCGAGCAACCAAAAGGACTTTTTACAGGATCCTGGTTATACCAGTCCTGATTGACGGCCCTAAACACTGACGAAAGTGGATTAAAATGATATCGGACGCTTCGAGAGAAAAGTTCTCCAGGCAAGTTTTGATCGCGTTTGCAATCAATGGGGTTTGGAGGAAACGTTTCAACAGTCAGTTGTACGGGCTGCAAAGCGATGCTGACCTCCTCAGAGAAGCACGGATAACCCGGTTTAGATGGCTAGGTCACCTTGAACGCATAGGCGCCAGCGTTTTCGACTCTAATCCAGAAGAATAGAAGGAAAAATGGCCACTCCAGTAAAAGATAGCGTTCCAACGGCAAGTGGTTCCAGTCAATCAACTTCGGAAATAGCCAGGATTTCAATTAAAATCCCTCCATTTTGAAGTGCAAAAAAACAGCTTTTGTTTGCCAAAGTTGAATCCCAATTCTACGCGGGTGGAATCTCAAAAGAAAAGAACAAATAGAGAGCAACGTCCTTTAATACATTTCCGACATAATCTTGAATCCACCCTCAGTAGATATGTACAAAACCTTAAATGAAAGACTGATCGAACTGTTCGCAGACTCTGAGCAAAAACGCGTAAAAAAGCTACTTCAAAATGTGGAACTTGAAGACATGAGACCGTCCCGGCTACTACGAGAAATGCGCAAATTGACTGGATCGAATATGCAAGAAGAAATGCTGAAGTCGATTTGGACGCAGAGCTTACCATCTAACATCCACCGTATCATTTCCATCATCAGTGAAGGCTTACAGCAAAAGGCAAACACAGCCGATAAAATAGTTGAAATTAATGATTGCCCCCAAATTTCTGAGTGCTCGACAATGCCAACGCCATCACGAAACAATACCTTGGAGCTGCAAGTAGCCGAACTATCGCGCCAGCTGTCGGAAATATAGGTATCATTGCAACATGGTGCAGACCAACGCAGTCATTCGCGAGGAAAGAGACGCCCAAGGTCAGTTCATCGCACTACTTCTGATATACCCGATACAGACATATTTTGGTATCACATGAAGTAGGGCAACTCAGCCCGAAAATGTCGCCCGCAGTGCAAACATCGTTCGGAAAACTAAAATCTCTGTCACATTGGGCGGTAAATAACAGAGTTTTCATCGGAAACCGCCGCTTCTTTATCGCCGACACAAATTCCAAATTGAGATTTCTAGTGAACGCCGGCGCAGAGATATCCGTCGTACCACCGACCCGAAACCAACGCAATCTACCGGATCAACGAAATTTTCTTTACGCGGCCAACAAAACTTCGATTAAAACCTTTGGAGAAAAATTGCTAACATTCAGCCTTGGACTCAGACGCTCATTTCAATGGCTTTTCGCAATTGCTGACGTTGCCCAGTCTATTCTCGGTGCTGACTTTCTGCAACACTTCAATCTGCAAGTCGACCTCCGAAACAAAAAACTCGTTAATTGTCAAACAAACACTTTGTATTCCTGCAACTTAGATGAGAGGAAAGGGGTAATTATTAACCTTTCAACAATTAATAAATTCTTGCCCTTTCAGAAAATTTTATACGAGACATCACACGCAGTACCTTACCTCCGGGATCAGCATCGGGACATCAAGTAACCCGCCGCCGACGTCTATTTCCGGAAAAACTTCAAGCAGCGAAGGCAGAATTTCACACCATGATGGCACAAGGTAGTCCATGGGCCGCTCCGCTCCACCTTGTCAAATACCCTAATGGTGAGTGGAGACCGTGTGGCGATTACAGACGCCTTAATGCTGTAACCGAACCCACACATACACGACTTTACTCATTCGTTAGAGGGAAAGCGGATTTTTTCAACAATAGATTTGAAAAGAGCATATCACCAGATACCAGTAGAGCCAAACGACATCCCTAAAACGGCCATTACCACTCCATTTGGTATGTTTGAGTTCGTCAGTATGACTTTTTGACTGAGGAACGCCGGGCAAACCTTCCAGAAATTCATGGACGAAGTTTTAAAATACTTTGATTTCGCTAACGTTTACCTTGACGACATCCTCATTGCGTCTGACAACATCGAACAACATCTACTTCGTTTATTTTAAAGGCTTCATGAGTATGGACTTGTAATCAACATCTCTAAATGCACAATCGGCCAGCCCAGCGCAACATTTTTGGGATATATGATCGACGAAAAGGGGATTCGACCACCGCCAAAACGAATTGAGGCGTTAAAGAGAATCACATACCCAAAAGCAGTCAATGAACTACGTAGATTTCTTGCTATGGGTAATTTTTACCCCCAATTTATACCGAATGCAGCTGAAAGACAACAAGTACTGTTCCAACTTATCAGAGGTAATAAAAATAACGACAAAAGCCTTGTTCAGTGGGATAATGAAGCCTAGGAAGCTTTTGACAACTGCAAACCCGATTTGGGAAACGCAACGCTTTTGGCATTCCCACGTTCACACTCGCAATTAGCACTCATGGTAGATGCATCGGAGAAGGCCGTAGGCGCAACATTGCAACAATGGGAAAGTACTGGAGCATGGCGACCTTTGGGTTTTTACTCCGAAAAGTTTACAAGTTAACATCCGCACAAACAGAGTACAGCACATATGATCGCCAACTACTCTCCGCCTTTTCGACATATGCTGCAAGGTCCTACTTTTGCAATACATACGGACCACAAGCCGCTGTCATTTGCATTCGACCAAAAATTCGACAAGGCATCACCCAGACAGTTACGGCAAATGGATTTCCTAGGTCAATTCACAACTGACATACGATATATGTTATACCAGGATGTGAGAATATTGTGGCCGATACCTTCTTACGTATTGAAGCAAGCCAGATGCCAGCTGGTCAGATGGTCTCCGAAAAATTTGTTTAGCCGGGAATGAAAGCAGATTGTCGGCGATGGGCAACTTCGTACTTAGAGTGCCAAAGATCGAAAGTGCATCGTCATAACAAGTCTCCATTAGGATCGTTGGTGCCCTCTAATCGTAGATTTTAGCACATCAACGTGGATATCATAGGTCCTCTACCAAATTCAAATAGGTATCGCTATTGTTTGACCTGCATAGACAGATACACCCGCTGGCCCAAGGCGTATCCAATGGCAGATATTACAGCGGAGACCGTCGCATTTACGCTGTTTTCACAATGGTTCTCAAAGTTTGGAGTACCCGTACGCATTACCACCGATCAGAGACTTAACACGATTAGTTGGCGCGAAACACATCCGCATCAAATGGATTAATAGAGCGTTGGCATCGTGCGCTAAAAGCTGCCATTAAATGCCACGATACAGAATGCTGGACAGAAGTACTTCCAATGATTTTTCTTGGATTTAGGTCAACTGGCAAAGAGGACTTGCAATCAACAACTGCTGAAATGGTATACGGAAACATCCAATGCAATTCTTAATCACGATTTCGTAAAGCAGCTCAAGAACTCGATGAAATCGCTTAAGCCATCCCCGACTAGTAACCATTCGTCAAGCGCAGTCTTTGTGAAAAGAGATCTCAAAACTTCAGCATTCGTTTTTGTCCATACAGATGCCGTTCGAAAGCCACTTCAAACACCGTATGAAGGTGAAAAATACTTTACGTTCGATTTTAATAACGTGCGAATGCAGATATTTATCGATCGCCCTAGGGCAGCTCACATAACGACATCGGAACACGCAAAAACAAGCATTGCGAACCTGCAGCAATCAACAACAGTTGACGGCAGCAGACAAGAATACAGACCCGCTATGACAGAAAAGTCAAATTTTGTTTACATACCACTGTCACTTCCTTAGGGAAGAGTATTGTGGCAGCACACTTATTGTAATAGAATAAACACAAATCAAAAACTGCAAATAACAAAATAGAGGAGAGACCATTTGAATTTTTGAATAGAGTTAGATGTGGAATAAAAAGTACAATACATTGTCTTAATTGTTTCAATCATCTAACTCATCACCACAAATGTATTACGAATACAATGAACCCATTTCTAGAATGGCCAACTCAATGCAAGCTAGTTTTGATCACCCTGAACCTTCCCCCGGATTACGAATTATATTACTATTAAAAAAATATATATTTTGAGTGAAATTGGAATTAATAAATCTTCGCCACCAATAATAATTAACCGGTATGGGGTTAATATTAGTATAAGCTACTAAAATAGTATTCATTTCCCGCTGAAAACAAATTCTCTAAATTTTTATTTTTTCGGGCTGACTAAACATTTATGCTATTGCACTCGTAGATACGTCATACTAAATTCTTAATCAATATATGCACAAATACATGTATATTTTGTGTCTGCCAGACCTGAAACTATAAAATAGAAATCGTCGATCGGTATCTACGATATTTGTATTTTATCTATCTGGAAGAAAAGATGTCGCTTAAATTGTTAGCCTGGACGGTGATATTTCTTTGGGTGGCTGTTTGCGAGGGCAAATTCCGTAAGATCAGTAGTCGATTGTGATTTTTTTTCAAAACAGATTCATCAATTCTCTCTCTTGTTTATGACGAATATAGCTGAAGACCCAAAACCGTGTCCATATGGCGATAGTGAATGCATCATAAAGATAATAAATTTTTTGCTCTCTGAAAAATCGGATGGTAAAAGAGTTTGACATTAAATCTATGATTCGAGTTGTTAACGATTATTGTGTTGACAGGATATGCTCCGCTTAATGTGATCAAATTAAATCCCTTGAAGATCTCTGAGATTAAGATCAATCAAGGCGCTGAAAGCCCTGTGAACATCGATTTGACTTTCCGGAACAGTGAAGCATTTGGCATTAACAATTTTAGAGCTTCTCAAGTGAAGTAAGTGCCGACCATGGTCTTGAGTAGTCTTGATCATTTAAACGTTTTCCAATTTTCAGGGGATTCGGAAAAGATCCTGCTCAAGTTCATGAGATTGTATTGACTACAGATTCTTTAAAACTGCTCAGTGATTACACCATCAGCGGAAAGGTTCTCATTCTCCCAATAAGTGGTAACGGGAAGAGCAATATCACAATGGGTGAGTACCTACTCGTAAGAATATCTATCAGAGGAGTTTACAGCCTAATTTAACTTCCGAACTTTTCAGATAATGCCAAGATAAAGCTTGTCATGAATGGGGAGTCCATGGAGAAGGATGGTAACACCTACCTGAATCTGAAGAGTGTTAAACTCACCAGTGACACGAGCCGATTACACTTTGACTTTGAGAATCTCTTCAACGGTGACAAGACTTTGAGTGACAACATGAATTTGTTCCTGAATGAAAACTGGAAGGACATCTACGGTGAAGTGCGTAAAACTGTAGAATCAGCATTCGCGTTAATATTCAAAAGTATCGTCAACAATGTGTTCCACAAATATCCATATGAGAAACTGTTTGCCGCGGAATAGTCTCTCAATTGATTGACAGATGTCTGTCAAATTGCTGTCAAGAGGTCAAGTACACCATTTTTGTTTTTGTTTGTTATTATGTTTGTCGTTGTTAAGAGTTTACAGGGTTACCAATAAATCTGTTACTCATAATATACTTTAGTCATTAAAAAAGTGTTTGAACCCTGCGGCTTGTCCTCTGATGATGTATCTGATTTCAGTAATCGTGTGTGCGCATTTAATGCATAAAACCGTGCCCAAGAATGCTAGGCTAATCCTCAGTCAACCAGTCACGAAGAAACTCCTTCAGTTGAACAATCGAGGTCTGTCGTATTCTAGGTCTATCCTGGTATATCGGCTCTTCTGGGGCGGACACCCCTTCCGTATTATGCGTGGGACCAAATACTTAAGATGAACAAAGAAAATAAAAAAGAACAAAAATACGGACACTAATAACAAAAACTGCGAAAACAACTCACCTACAGAAAAACGACTTTCAACCAGACACGGACTCAGACTCTTCTAAAGGTCGACAACCTGATCCAGGAAGGACACCTATACCTCTCAGGCAACCGACAAGATAGGTTCCGAGACTGAAGAATAACTGCTAGACTCGGCCTCGGACATGACTATAGTGGCAAAATTAACTCAAAAACCGTCCGGAAGCAAAAGTCTAAACCCACTTGCTAGACACGAAAGAAATTGCAAAGCTTTGCAAAGGTAAGATGATGAATAAGATGACGGAAAAGGATCCCACCATTCTCAAAGAACGAGACCGTGCCCTGATCCGAAGACATAACAAGACGGTTTTTTTTTTTGTTTTTTATGATTGGCGCGCGCACAAGGGATTTTGTATACCTTTAAGATGTTTACACATTGCGTGGGCGAGGGGAAATTAGGGAGGGAAAAAGAGAGATACCGATGCGCGTTGGTTTTAAATGTTTACAAGTTGTAGTGACTACGAAATAAAGAGCTCGGCAGGGTATTCCATAAGCGAGTTGTACGGCTTAGGAACGAATCGCGATATTTTAGAGTACGTCCGAAAGTGGGTTTGAGGGTATACTGATGAGCATTCATAGCGAGACGGGTGTTACGGTTAAAAGTTAGAACGGGTGGAATGCTACAGGTAATTTCGGTGGAGCACTGGTAGTGAATATAGCGATACAACAAGGTGAGACAGGAAACATTACGTCTGTGTTCGAAGGTGTCGATTGACTGTGTAATATTGTCATCATGCTGCGGTAAAATTTAGCACAACAAGCTGGACTCTTTTTGCTTGAAACCTTAGCTTCACTCCTTCGAACCCTTCAATTTTTACAGTTTTTCATCTAAAATTCTGAGAGAGTGATGAACAGCCATGGATGCATCAGCCATCGGCGCACTTTCTTAGCATCTAGTCAAAGTCTTAGTCAAAGCCTCTAGGAATAACCCTGCAGAGCAGGCGGAAGGCCTGAAACAAGAGTGCAAGGAAAGCGCTATAGGTTTTGGTCCAACACGAAATAGCCGACTCTTCTCCCAAATGTTGTTTTGTCTCCCCTAATGGTAGTCTCCAGCCTTAAGTAGAGCTAAGGCATCCCCTCCATCCTTCCAGCTCCTAACGCCATCACTTTTTGACCCGCCTTTTCTGTTGTATCCGTTGTCGCTTTGGAGGAACGTATTTGTGGAAGGCACCGGTGGATTCTTCCAATCCCGGACTTTTGCCTTTACGCTCCTCGTAGGTGACAACAGGTAGGTCCACCAGTAGGTATACGCCTAGAGCCAGATGGACTGTCTGGAACCCTCTGTGTAAATGAAACACCTGCAACCTACATCAGTTTCCTAGAACCAGGCGAACGGTCTGCAACGGTCTGCAACTCTCTGCAATACACACTACGCAACACACCCACAAAAGCACAGGAGCAAACGAAACACAAGACAGAAACCAACAATAACAAAAATAATAACTAATTGTACAAAAAAAACCTAACCAGTGTAAAGAGTGGGACGCTATCTGATATTCCATTTTGCTCCCCAAAATCTGCACGGAAGACCACCGGGTCCACCTTTCATAAGGGTTTTTAATTTGAGAAAAGCTTCCATCTTCCTTCGTCACTTTTCAAAAGTTTTAACTAGAGACCTCTAGATCCTGCCTTGGTTCCCCTGTCTTAGTCCCAAATGCATACGAAATTAACATTTTTTGTCACTTCGACTTATCTCTGGGATCAATTTCGTGGAAAGAAGAGGTTATTTGGACCCAAAACAATTCAGGGGAAATTTTCACTCAGGC
Source organism: Volucella bombylans (assembly GCA_949129095.1). Classification (NCBI taxonomy): domain Eukaryota; kingdom Metazoa; phylum Arthropoda; class Insecta; order Diptera; family Syrphidae; genus Volucella; species Volucella bombylans. The sequence continues at coordinate 331,956,090 of OX422140.1, read as the reverse complement.
CAAAAGAAATCCCCAGAATTCGGAAATTTCCCCGAGGATCTGGGTAGTCAAAGCGGCACACTTGAATGTATGAAAGAGCAGTCTAGCGGTGCTTCAAGCCATGGTTACACGCTCCAGCTAAGTAGCGGGTAAGTGGAATAAGTGAAACAAAAGAAAAAGAATTGAAGTGGAAGGTCAGAGGAAAATAGGACAGGATCAGGGAACAACAGCGAGAACTGGCAAGACGAGGAAAGAAGGATACCAGGCAAAGTTAAGTATTGTGTAGTGAGAGTTTATAGTGAGATCCCGATAGGCTTTCGCCAATGTGAAAAAAATTATTATTATCCCGTACAAAGAAAGGCTAACGGGACACCCGACCCGCTAGAAAAAAAATCATTTTCAATCGTTCGGGAAGTCGGTCGACAGCGGCCCACTCTTAAGCGGCTTCTGCTACGATAGTTTTAACAGTTTATACCGCTCAATTCCGTTGTCCATAAAAAAAAGTCCGATCAATAAAATTCTCTTTACAACGTGACTTTCGATCTTTCTCGTGTTTTTTTTCCATCATTTTAAGGTTTCGCAATTCTTGTTAAAAAGATTGCGTGGCGCCTACGGACCTATTTGTGTATTCGTATTTTGAGATTTGCTACTTCCGTATATTTTTTTCTTTTTTAACCACGGAATGGAAAGTTTATCGGTGTCAACGATGTAAGTGCCATTCGTGGACAGTGGCTGGGTGTTTAAATTTAATTTTAACGAGAGCAGACAGCATTGTGTTTTGGAAACATTAAATTCCACTATAAGATTTCAGAATTTAATGAGCTTAGTATACGCTGCCGTTCCCGTTCTGCAGACGAAGAGTAGGGACGTGAGTTAGGAAACGAATATGAAAAGTAGAAAGTACTGTGGTCAGCAAAGGAATATATTGGATTAGAAGTATCAGACAAGAGATCATTGATGATAATTAAAAAGAGTGTCGGAGACAAAACGGAGCCCTGAGGCACACCAGCATTTATTTTGTGAATATCAGACATGAAACCATCCAATAGAACTTGAATTGAACGTTCCGAAAGGTAGTTTCTAGTCCATTGAAGAAGAAAGTCGTCGATCCCAAATGCACGCATTGTCCACAAAAGAGCCTGATGCTAAACTCTGTCAAATGCCTTAGAAATATCAAGTGCAACTATTTTGCTTTCGCCAGATTGATGTACACTTTGGTTCCACTTTTCGATGAGACATGCCATCAAATCACCAGTGGACCTGTTGCTACGAAAACCGTACTGCCGGTCATTGAGAAGTTTTCGTGTTTCGACATCTTTCATGAGCTGACGATTTATCAGCGTTTCCATGACCAAGGAACGTAAGTGCAATGGGTCTGTAACAGGAGATAGTAGAAGATTCGCCATTTTTAGGGACGGACTGGACATATGCTGTTTTCCATCTGCGGAAAGAGTCCTAAAGAGTAGGATTGATGAAGAAGCTTACGCAGTGGTTTTGCCAGCGTGGAAGAACACCTCTTCAGAAGAAGGGAAGTTATACCATCTGGACCGGCAGATTTGTGAAAGTTAAGACCTTTAAGTACTCTTGCTACTACACGAGAGCGAAAGTAGGCAGAGACAAAGCACAATCTGGAAGTGTTGAACTGGCCGCAAAGTGTGCAGAAAACAGATTGCCTTTGTCCAAAGAGCTGACGACTGGAATGTCATTGTAAATGAGTGTTGGGATGGAGGATGAGGCAGAATTTTTAATATTTTTAACGAACGATGAACAATTTTTACTACCTTTGGGACATTGTAGTATTTTTTGCCTCAATTTGTGGTCATATTGAAATTTCACGCGCTTGAGAAAGACGTTGCAGTGATTCCTGTCTCGTTTGAACTTTTTTCAGTTTTCCTCTGTTGGGTTGGTCTTGAAGGACCGAAAAAACATTTCTCTAACCCCGACAGCCTCTTTACAGCTCGAGTCGTACCATGCCTTCTCCTTTGGTTTGATACTCTTTATCTCATTCCTAAGAGAAGGTTGTCTGTGATCATATCAGCAGCGGTTAAACATAACGACCAGTTAAATTTCCTAAAGATGCTGTTAAGTTCGCTCCGATTGGCTTTCTCGTATTGCCATACAGTTCTTTTAGGAATTTTTTTCTCTAACTGTGTGGTCAGCATACGAGTAACTAGCTGATATGACACAATGGTCCGACGAGCCTAGAGGGGAGAGCACATCAACGGTGTACTTATCACAGACTACATTGTGGTGGAATTTGGTAAGCTACATCACTACGCACGTAAATGGCGAGACCACGATGAGAAAAGAATAGTGGCACTAGATCGTAGCCAGGCAGCTTCAGATCACGGTGATCTGAGAGTTGTGGGGCGGGGATCTATCTGTGTTTCACTAAGTGCCAAAACAGCTGGTCTGAATTTACAGACGTGGATGTACGCAGAAAAGTGTTTGCTTTTTAGTCCACCTATATTTGCTATGTCCGCTCTAAATTCCCGAGTTATTACAAATTCACAAACACAAAAGACACAAACAACGACGATGCTAAGCAAGGCTGCAACGTGAAAATTCTGAAGTTGGTTTACCGAATCAAATTGTGGTAGGTGCTATGCCCTTAAAACAGAATGAAACAGTGCGACAACAGAATTCACACTCGCAACCCGCTATTCATCAGTTGTTACATGAACTCAAATACTGGCTCTGCTGCATAACAGAGTTCTACAGTAATGGCAGTGGCCGAGTGCAAACAACAGCACTCTGCCCAGGGGCAGGAGATGTGGGCCCGCACTATGATTTTTTCCCCGATTCACCGAACCACACCACTTATTTTTTTTTGTCTGCACAAACCCAGATCGAGAGTACGAGTGCACTATGTCTCGTGTTAAAGTTAAATTCGAACAAACGTCTGGTAGCGCCTAAAGCTTTATAACTTGATACGGTTCAAGCAAAAAACATAGGGAAAACGATGGTGATCACCATGAATCAAAAACAAACCAAAGGCGTGCTTGCTGATAAATCTATAAAAAGTCCAAGAACAAGACAAGTCAGCTAAGCTGAAACTCCCACCAACCCCGGGACTGTCAGAGAATCGGCAGAGGTCAAGATATCATACCAAAGTGGGCTATGCGAAGCGAAAAAAGCCCTCGGCTAGTTTCGAGAGCACTCCTGTGGAGCTTCAGATACCATTGTCGACCTTCAAACCCCGATGGCAAAATTTAACAGGAGAATGGTGGACAACATTGAAATCAGCTACCGGGAATAATTCCTTTTGAACGGAGCGGGTTAGCAAAATAGGGCTAAGATGGTCCGTTATGGGAACGAACTATATCCCAGGGTACTCAACAAGACCATCTCCTCAGCTGGAAGACTCTGAAATGGAGTCTCTTTGATGATTATTCCCAAAAAAAAGTATAGATCCCTCCTCCAGCAACTCACGAAGTAGCAAACATTGTCAAACTAATCGCGATGTGAAACCAATATCTCGGTGTAAAAGAGTGGGTATTACTCAACTCTAGAAAAAGCCACAGAAATGAGAGAAAAGATCTGCTGTTTGTCGTAGACAAGCTTACTGTGCAGATCCTGAAGAAAAAAAATACCGGATAGCTTGTCTAAAAGCAGAGCTACCCCATCACGGCAAATACGTCAAAGTAAGCTGCAGGTAGAGTAAATTATCGTGCACATTTGCACTGTAAAGCAACAACTTGAAGCACAGGCTCACTGACGTGCTTTTAATCCAAAAACCCTAGATTCTTCGAAACAAGGTACAAGGATTAAAGTTCAAAAAATACGATATTTTCTATCGAAAAGATACAACTAGGTAAAATCAAAATCTGTACTCTATCCAAAAAAAAAATCACTTAAAACGCCCTTTTTTCTTAGACACATTGATGAAGATACGGTGGCAGCAAGATTAGAGAATATGGAGATTGGAGAATATCATCCTTGTCTCAGCTTGCATGCCACACGAACACATGATCCACCGCCAACAGGAGTTTGTGAATTGGTGACATACGCGAGAGAGACTGGTCTGGTAATCGGCTGCGATGCCAGATGCCAACGTACACCACAGTCAACGTCAGGGTTGAATTAATTTTTGAATTTATTATTTCTTTCAAACTTGTTGTGTGTAACAGGAGAACTCGCCACACTTTTCATACAAAAAACCTAGAAAAAATTCTCGACTTAACAATCACAAATATGCATGTGCAAACGTATGCCAATAACTCGAGAGTATCCACTAAAGAATCCTTCTCGGATCACCTTAGGGTTCATACGAGTATAAAACAACGACTATACAACCCGAAATCCTAAGAGGAATTAATGGACGGGGTACTCAAATTGGATAAGCGAAACATGGAACCACCCTCAAGGGTGTACCTTCCGGATCGCTTTTCCATTGACTCTGCCGTAAGCCATGTAACTTCAAACCTTGGTGGACAAGCGAACTACGAGTAAAAATACAAACAACAGAGGTCAGAAAACTTCATAGACCAGCCAATCGCGCTAGAAGAGAGGAAGATTGAACCAAATATAGGTGTGAAGTCCACTTCTACACAAGAAACCAATTTACAATCTGCTCTAAATACACTACTAACATATTTAAACAATTGGAAGATTAAAATTAATGCTTCAAAGACTCAGAAAAGCCTGTTTCTTGCCAAGCAACAACCATTCTATAAATAATGTTTTTACTGAGTGGAAACCTAATGTCAAATATCTTGGGATACACCTGGACAAACAATTAAATTTCGGGTTGCATATTAAAGAAACGATAAATAAGACCAATATTATAACAAGAGTTCTCTATCCATTTATAAATCGGAAGTCAGATTTGAGCAGAGAAAGTAAGATGATCATTTCCAAAATCATTTTCCAGTCAATTCTTTGTTTCGGATCTCCTGTCTGGAGGAACTATGCCAAAAGTCATCTCCTCAAACTTCAAAGAGCACAAAATAAATTAGTAAAACTGATTTGGAAACTGCCTTGGGACTTCTCTACTAACGAGCTGCATATTAGAACTAATGTTGAAAATATAAAAGACCGCATTGCCAAACTGAATGTAAAGTACAAAATATTATATAGCATGTCTAGCAATAAATTGGTTTCAGCTCTCAACAACTAATTATTAATTAATTATTACAAATTTATCTATTAAGCAGTTTATTTATTGTTATATTTATTTATTTATTAACTTTGTTTCTGTTTCTTTGTTCCTTCATTTATTCAATGCTATTAATTGTAATGAAACCAAATTATTTTTTCTACTGCCCCCTCTCCTATCTACTACGATGATTTAATGAAGGTTTTTTTAGTAGTTTTCCTTCTTAAGCCTGTATTTACATTAATAATTGTTCACTAACTTTTTAAATTGTCAGTTGTAAGGTAGTGAAATACCATATCTCCGTAAAATGTGCAATAAAGTCTGTAACACCAATAATGTACAATTTAAGCTACAATAAAGTGATAACTAACTAACTAGCGATGTTTTGTTTGCTTCCCTAAAATAATAGAAATAAGTAGTTTTGCTATCATCCAAAGTAAAAACTTATATTTACATCAACACTTGTACCCTTTCGCAAACAAAACATCAATCGAATAAAAAATCCGAAACTCGAACGACTGTGACACAATGATTCGAGTTGCTAAGTACAAATTTTCCGATTTTAGAAAAAGAGAGAATTTGAAATCCGTATATCGAAATTCTCAATACTACTTTCGGATTACTAAGTGACAATTATTCAATTAGAATCGAGTATGCTAGACGAATTGAACCTCGGCACCTACTCTAAAGAAGGGAGGTCTCCAAAACTGCGCCAACTACAGGGGAATACGAATAAGGCTTCTCAACATCACAAATAAAATCTTGTCTGCTGTAGCAGTCAGACTGACCCCTTTTAATGTAGTTTTAGGCCAGGAAATTCCAACATGTGTGCAACAATCGGTTGCTATAATACTTCGATGTCATCTTACGCACCTTTCTTTTACCTCTGAACATCTTTAATTCGTTAACTTTATTTTCCCTTATGCAAATAGAGAAACAATTAGTAAAATTGGAAAACAGGCATTCAAGCCATTGACAAGACAATTTATCATTGCATGTATGTATTGTACATCCTAAATTGCGTTATTACTATCCCGCTTACACTCATCTGGAACCCTTGTGCAAGTGCTTCTCCCTTTGCGCAAGTTGCCGAAATCCACGTAAGTTGTTTATTGTATTTACATTGAGTTGAGGCGAAGATCAGCCGTTTCGTGGGGTTTTAAGATTTATAGTTAGATTTTTTTTTGTTGCTGCCCTGAGTGCGTGTTTGAGTGAGTTTTGGACAGGGATTGATATTGAGTGAATTTATTGTTGTTTGAAAATCTGGTGGATTTTGCATGACTAATGGACTGTATGTATGATGGGTTTGTGGCTAAGCTAATTCGTTATTTTTAAATGTTATCGCTGGATTACTGGTTTGATATCTGGGTGGATTTGTTGAATGACAAATATCTCCTTGTTGATGGGAATTATATATTATGAATTTAAATGTTACTCTTATGAATAGTACTTAATGTCATTGAAAAACTATACTAATGATATGAAATTTTGTTTTGTATTGGACAATCGTAATTCCGCTAAATTTTGCTTATGCTGGGTTGGGACCGTAACTTATAACCTTTTGTAACGTCCTGTGTTGTAAACTATATGTGTCCTATGGTTAATTGATATGGGCTGTTCTGTTTTCTATGTTTTATTCATTCTGGTGTGTTTTTACGTTGTCATACCCAATTTTGCGTGATGTAAATCTTCCTTTTTCTTAGATGGTAAGGGACAAATTGTTGTTATAGGACGCTTCAGTTCTGTTGTCGCTGTTTTTATAGTCACCACTCTGACTAAATTATCTAGTCCCGGGTGTACTTTAAGGACTCGAGCTAGGCTTCATTTTAGGGGAGGAAGCCGTTCGTCCTTGAGTAGTACTAAATCACCATCATTGATGATATTTTGTATTGTTTTCATCCATTTTGGCCGGTGCTGTAATCGGGGCAGATATTCGTTGCTCCATCTTCTCCAAAAGCTCTGCGTTAAGGTTTGAACTCTTTTCCATCGGTCGAGATGCGAGATTTTTTCTATTTGGTATTCCGGTTCTGGTGGTGCAATGAGAGATTATCAAATGAGAAAATGTCCTGGGGTCAGTGGCTGAAGGTCGCTGATGTCATCAGTTTGTGGGCAAAGAGGTCTTGAGTTCAAGCACGCTCCCACTTGGTTTAGAAGGGTGATGAGCCCCTCATAAGTGAGTGTCTGAGTACCCGCCACACGTTTGAGATGAAATTTTACTGACTTCACCCCCGCTTCCCATAATCCTCTAAAGTGGGGGGAAGCTGGGGGAATAAAACTCCATGGCGTTCCTTCGTTGGCTAACGTTTCTGCCACGCTCGTCCAACTAAACTGCGCTTCTCGCAGTTGTTTTCGCAATTCTCTGTCACCTCCTGTCACGCCTGACAAAGATTGCAAAATAACCTTTTAAGGAAGGTTTCCCATTAGCTCAGTTAATGGTTTTGCCCTGAACCTGAAACAAATCGTGCAGTTATGAACCATTCTCTTCACCGCTTTCTTCAAGTGTAGCACCCAATATCGGTGACGTATATAGGCGATTGTCTTCTCATTGCCTCCATGTAAAGTTTTTTCGTTGGCGTCTCGAGTCACCAATCTGGTAAAGTCACGATCTGGTCTTAGCAATATAGGGTGCTTTCTGCTATATGGTAGCTCTGAGTTTGATAACCTTCCCCCTACTCGCAGAATGTTGCTATCATCTGTAAAAGGATTTAGACTTGTGTAGCCCTTTATTTGTTTCTTGATTTCTTCGGGGAACATTGGCTGTTGCACCAAACTCACCACTATGTTGTGAGCTTGATCGATTTCTACTGGTGATAGGTACTCACTCCTTTACTCGACTGTGTTGTGACGCCACATTCTGCCACAGTACCTTGCCACTCTTATGAATTTTGAAAGCGTCGAACATCTGCTAAGAAGGTCATCAACCAAACCTACTTCCTTTTCTTTCGAACAAAGATGGACTCTTATTGGTCGAATTTCTTGTTCCGTTTCCAAAAATGTCAGTTGAACTGACACTGACTCCTAAGGAACTCTGGTCCCTGCCACCATAATGTGTTGCTAGTGAGAGCCGATGGTAATATGCCACGTGATGCTACATCTGCTGGATTCATCTCTGATGAAATGTGCCTCCAAATTGAACAGTTTGCGAGTTGGTGAATTCGCGAAACCCTGTTTCCAATAAATGTTTTCCATTTGGATGGTATTGCCTGAATTCAACATAACGTAATGACGGAATCCGTCCATGCGTACATTTTTACGGCATCCAAGTTTAGGACTTGTGTTGTCTCCTTCAGCAGTTTTGCCAGTAGTGTTGCACCGCAGAGTTCTAATCGAGGTAACGTTACTGATGTTGTTTTAGACATTACCAAATGCATATGAACATGCCCGTTCGCATCGAAAACACGAAGGTAGACGGCTGCTGCATAAGCTCTCTCTGATGCATCACTGAATCCGTGAACTTCTATTTTTGAACTGGTTATTATATTCATCCAACGTGGGATTTGGATTTTTTGAATCGATGGCAGATCTTCTCGAAACTTTAGCCACTCGGTTTTCAAATCCTCTGGCACTGGACCATCCCAGTCAAGGCCTCTTGCCCAAAGCTGCTGCATTATGATTTTTGCTTTGACGATGCAAGGCGAAGTCCAACCCATTGGATCGTATAATTTTGCTATAGCCGACAAGATTGTCCTTTTAGTTACGTCTTCATTCCAGACCTGAGTTACCTGAAAGGAGAACGCATCAGAAATAGGATTCCACTTTATGCCTAGGGTTTTAACTCCAATGCTTTCTTCCCCTGGAATATTGAAATCGACGTCACATTGTTCTTGTGGTATGTCTTGTAAAATTTGTTGTGTGTTGCTGACATGTTTTCGCAGAGGGAATCCAGCTTTTGCCAATAAATCTTTAACTTCGTGGAGTTTCAGCTGGGCTTCTTCGATGGTATCTTCTCTGATGATGGGTGTCGCTTGAGAGAAGTTAGCCGCTTCATCGTCCGCCAGCTTTAAAAGCACCCGTATTGCTAAATAAGGAGATGGTGCAGTACCAAATGTTAACGTATCTAGACGGTAGATCTTTAGTTTTTGTCTGGGAGTCTCTCTCCACAGAATCAACTGGTAATTGGCATCTGGAACGACAACCCTAACTTGACGGAACATTTTTTCCACATCACCAGTAAAGGTATATTTGTATTTTCTCCATTTTAAAATAATATCAGTCAGGTTTGTTTGTACTTTAGGTCCCACCAACAGCATGTCATTTAAAGAAGAGCCAAAAGATGATTTAAAAGTTGCATCGCAACTTCGTTGTGGTACTGGATTCTTTAATAGCAGCATGATGTGGGATGATATAGTGGAATGGACCACTAAATATTTTATCGGACTCTTCTATCGGAGTCATATGACCAAGTTTTAAGTACACTAAGACCTCGATTGGTGTCGTTTCGGTTTGCGTTGTTTCGGTTTGCGTCGTTTCGGTTTGCGTCGATTCGATTTGCGTCACATTTTTAAATTTTGTTCTTTCCGGTTTGCGTCATTTTGATTTCGATTAGCGTCACTAACTGCATACACTCTGTGCAGAGTTTTGTTTGATTATCATTCGGTAAGCTACATGCGAAAAGGGGATTTCCCATTTTATTCTCTTTCTTTTATTGACCGTTGAAATATGTAGCGCGTAGAAGTATGTATCTACGCTACATATGTATTTCTCCCACTTACCTGCATTGCTACTGCACCACTTGTGGGGTATCCCACTTTATCCCGTTAGCTAATCACTGGTTGTCTTCAAACTGGTCATTTCAGGTGTTTGTTGTTCGACTCAACAAAGATTATTTTGATCAAAGACTCCTCTTTTGGGAGGTAATGCAGCAGGAGACTTTAAATTTAAGCCTTTTCGAATTTACCAAACCGAAAATCCAAGAGCACTAAAGAATGTTAAGAAAGGTGATCTTCCTGTTTATTGGCGTGCAAATAAAAAAGCATGAATGACTGCATCTCTATTTAAGGATTAGATAGAAAACTGCGCTGTTCCTGTTCCTTTACTGTTCTTCCGAAAATTTAGATTTTATAGTGTTGTTATTAATAGACAATGCACCAGGACATCCAGCTTTTTCAGATGACTTTTCCGAAAATATAAAAGTAGTTTTCATGCCTCCCAACAAACACTACATCCCTTATACAACCCATGGATCCAGGTGTAATATCAAACTTTAAAAGTTACTATCTAAGACCAACTTTTAAGCAACTTCTGGAAGCAACATACGGAAATGCTAAGTCCTCCATGGTTTTGGAGGGACTACAACATAATGATGACAATTAAAAATATAAATCTTCCTTGGAAAGGAGTTAAAACATCCTGGAAATTATGTTCAGACTGCGTTCCTACAGATGAGGATGACATTAATGACATTCCAAACGTTTGCAAAGAGCTTACTGGCTTAGCTAGGGAACCTGAATTTAGTGGAATGGGAGAGGAAGGCATTAGTGAGGTATTCAAGGAAGAGCTTGACAACGAAATTTTGCTTGACATTAATGTGGAACATGCACTAAGGCATTTGACAGAGTTGGGCATCAGGCTCTTTTGTCGAAAATGCGATGATTCTCTTCTTCAAGGGATTAGAAATTACCTTTCGGAACGTTCAATTCAATTTAGAATGGATGGTTTGAAGTCTGATATTCACAATATAAATGCTGGTGTGCCCCAAGGGTCCGTTCTGTTTCCGACACTCTTTTTAATTTTCATTAATGATCTCTTGTGTGCTACTTTCAGTCCAATATATTCCTTTGCTAATGACAGTACTCTCTACTTTTCATAATCGTTCTCGTCCCTGCTCTTCGGTTAAAGAACGGGAATGGAATCGTATGTTAAGCTCATTAAATTCCGATTTTAACAGGGGAACTATCAACAGGGAGGAATTTAATGCTTCCAAAATGCAATGCTGTCTGCTGTTGTTAAAATTAAATTTAAACACCCACCCATTGTACATGAATGGCACTTGCATTGTCGAAACCGAAAAACATTCCATTCTCGGTATGTGTGACGTATGTATGATAATGACGTTGGAATGACCACGTGTTTTTTTTTTTTTTTTTGAAAGAAATTAAAACTAAAGATGGTATTACTGCTCTTAAAATGCCTCAGCACGTGTTAGGTTTGTCGGAAAATTTAATAGAAAGAGAGAAAAAGATGTTTGGGCTCAGTGGTTATTTCGCTCCATATGGGTGGCACCCAACATTTAAGCGGGAGATTAAATTGTTGGTATAAATGGTCTTGTTGTTGCATTCTATGCAACCACTCATCTTACGTGATTGTTGTTGCATTCGACGTCGTCAAAAATGCTGTGGAATATCTAGGTTTTCTGAAACGATGTAAAAAATATTTCACCCGAACTGGCCTCAATATATAAGGCATTCATCTGCCCAAAATTGGAGTACAATGTCCACCTCTGGTTAGGTGCCCCTAAGACCACCTTGTATTTGCTAGATAGGGTCCAAAACCGTGAGATAAAACTCATAGGTGACGCCAATATTACACAGTCAATTGACACCTTCGAACATCGAGTAATGTCTCCTGTCTCACCTTGTTCTATCGCTATTTTCACTACCAGTGCTTCACCGAAATTGACAGTAGCGTTCTGCCCTTCCACACTATTATACGTAATACCCCTCTCGCTATAAATGCTCATATGTACACCATCAAGCCCACTTTCGGACGTAACCTAAAATATTGTGATTCGTTCCTAACCCGATTATGGAATGCCCTGCCGAGCTCTTTATTTCCTAGTCATTATAACCTTGAAGCATTTAACACCAAGGTTCATCGGTACCTGTTTTTCTTCCCACCCTAATTATGCATCGCCGCGCTGTTTGCAAGCGTTTTAAGGGTATTCAAAGTCCTTGAGCTCAGAAATTATAAAAAAAAACACGCAAGTAGCAGCCTACAAGTACCTATGTACAATAGTTCAAATTTTTGCATAAGGGCATATCTTAAAATGTAATCCAGAAGTCCAAAGCGATATTCATCACCTCTTCATCGATTTCAGATTCGCATATGTCAACAAATATAGAAACGAACTATACAGAGCCAAGCTGGTTTGACTATGCAGGATGACGGTGGAGAATGCACGCTGCTCCTTCGAAACGATGACAAAACTGGACCCTTAATATCAGAAAAGGACTTAATCAACTCGATGCGTTGTTTTTTGATTTTTCATAAGATTGTTCTTGAAAATTGTATGCGAAACTCGCAATTCAAATCCAGAGGCACCATCTTTCAAAGGTCTGTTCAGTTACCCGCTGCTTCTTTGGGCTTAGAAGGCAATTGAGTAGTAAAGTTCTCAGTCGAGCAACCAAAAGGACTTTTTACAGGATCCTGGTTATACCAGTCCTGATTGACGGCCCTAAACACTGACGAAAGTGGATTAAAATGATATCGGACGCTTCGAGAGAAAAGTTCTCCAGGCAAGTTTTGATCGCGTTTGCAATCAATGGGGTTTGGAGGAAACGTTTCAACAGTCAGTTGTACGGGCTGCAAAGCGATGCTGACCTCCTCAGAGAAGCACAGATAACCCGGTTTAGATGGCTAGGTCACCTTAAACGCGTAGGCACCAGCGTTTTCGACTCTAACCCAGAGGAATAAAAAAAAAATGGTACCTCAACTAAAAGATAGCGTTCCAACAGCAAGTGGTTTTAGTCAATCAACTTCGGAAATAGCCAGGATTTCAATTAAAATCCCTCCATTTTGAAGTGCAAAAAAACAGCTTTTGTTTGCCAAAGTTGAATCCCAATTCTACGCGGGTGGAATCTCAAAAGAAAATACCAAATAGAGAGCAACGTACTTTCATACATTTCCGACATAATCTTGAATCCACCCTCAGTAGATATGTACAAAACCTTAAATGAAAGACTGATCGAACTGTTCGCAGACTCTGAGCAAAAACGCGTAAAAAAGCTACTTCAAAATGTGGAACTTGAAGACATGAGACCGTCCCGGCTACTACGAGAAATGCGCAAATTGACTGGATCGAATATGCAAGAAGAAATGCTGAAGTCGATTTGGACGCAGAGCTTACCATCTACGAGTAACATCCATCATTGCAACATGGTGCAGACCAACGCAGTCATTCGCGAGGAAAGAGACACCCAAGGTCAGTTCATCGCACTACTTCTGATATACCCGATACAGACATATTTTGGTATCACATGAAGTAGGGCAACTCAGCCCGAAAATGTTGCCCACAGTGCAAACATCGTTCGGAAAACTAAAATCTCTGTCATATTTGGCGGTAAATAACAGAGTTTTCATCGGAAACCGCCGCTTCTTTATCGCCGACACAAATTCCAAATTGAGATTTCTAGTGAACGCCGGCGCAGAGATATCCGTCGTACCACCGACCCGAAACCAACGCAATCTACCGGATCAACGAAATTTTCTTTACGCGGCCAACAAAACTTCGATTAAAACCTTTGGAGTAAAATTGCTAACACTTAGCCTTGGACTCAGACGCTCATTTCAATGGCTTTTCACAATTGCTGACGTTGCCCAGTCTATTCTCGGTGCTGACTTTCTGCAACACTTCAATCTGCAAGTCGACCTCCAAACAAAAAACTCGTTAATTGTCAAACAAACACTTTATATTCCTGCAACTTAGATGAAAGGAAAGGGGTAATTATTAACCTTTCAACAATTAATAAATCATTGCCCTTTCAGAAAATTGTATACGAGTTCAGAGACATCACACGCAGTACCTTATCTCCGGGCGCATCGCGCATGAAGTAACCCGACACCGACGTCTATTTCCGAAAAAACTTAAAGCAGCGAAGGCAGAATTTCACAAGGTAGTCCATGGGCCGCTCCGCTCCACCTTGTCAAATAACCTAATGGTGAGTGGAGACCGTGTGGCGATGCTGTAATCGAACCCTACTGTTACCCCATCCTACACATTCATGACTTTACTCATTCGTTAGAGGGAAAGCGGATTTTTTCAACAATAGATTTGAAAAGAGCATATCACCAGATACTAGTCGAGCCAAACGACATCCCTAAAACGGCCGTTACCACTCCATTAGTTATGTTTGAGTTCGACCACCGCCAAAACGAATTGAGGCGTTAAAAAGAATCACATACCCAAAAGCAGTCAATGAACTACGTAGATTTCTTGCTATGGCTAATTTTTACCCCCGATTTATACCGAATGCAGCTGAAAGACAACAAGTACTGTTTCAATTTATCAGAGGTAATAAAAATAACGACAAATGCCTTGTTCAGTGGGATAACGAAGCCAAGGAAGCTTTTGACAACTGCAAACTCGATTTGGGAGACGCAACGCTTTTGGCATCCCCAAGTTTAGACTCGCAATTAGCGCTCATGGTAGATGCATCGGAGAAGGCCGTAGGAGCAACATTGCAACAATGGGAAAGTACTGGAGCATGGCGGCCTTTGGGTTTTTACTCCGAAAAGTTAACAAGTTAACATCCGCACAAACAAAGTACAGCACATATGATCGCGAACAACTTGCCGCCGTTAAAGCGGTGAAGCATTTTCGACATATGCTGGAAGGTCGTACGTTCGCAATATATACGGACCACAAGCCGCTGTCATTTGCATTCGACCAAAAATTAGACAAGGCATCACCCAGACAGTTACGGCAAATGGATTTCCTAGATCAATTCACAACTGACATACGATATATGTTATACCAGGATGTGAGAATATTGTGGCCGATACCTTCTTACGTATTGAAGCAAGCCAGATGCCAGCCACCATCAACTACGAAGAATTGTCCGAAACGCAAGAGACGGACGAAGATCTAAAGAAACTGTTAGTATCAGACACTGCACTCAAATTAAAACCTTTTATCGTTCCAGGTACAGATCGAACAATTTACTGCGATTCTTCTGCAACGTCGATACGACCTTACTTAACCGAAAGCTTACGTAAGTTGGGTTTCAGCAGTATTCACGGATTAAGCCACCCCGGAATGAACAAAACAGTGGAAACAATGGTTTCCGAAAAATTTGTTTGGCCGAGAATGAAAGCACATTGTCGGCGATGGGCAAGGTCGTGTTTAGCGTGCCAAAGATCGAAAGTGCATCGTCATAACAAGTCTCCATTTGGATCGTTCGTGCCCCCTAATCGTAGATTTTAGCACATCAACGTGGATATCATAGGTCCTCTACCAAATTCAATTGGGTATCGCTATTGTTAGATACATTACAGATACACCTGCTGACCCAAGGTGTATCCAATGGCAGATATTACAGCGGAGACCGTCGCATTTACGCTGTTTTCACAATGGATCTCAAAGTTTGGAGTACTCGCACGCATTAAGACTTAACACGATTAGTTGGCGCGAAAAACATCCGCACGACCGCTTACCACTCCGCATCAAATGGATTAATAGAGCGCTGGCATCGTGCGCTAAAAGCTGCCATTAAATGCCACGATACAGAATGCTGGACAGAAGTACTTCCAATGATTTTTCTTGGATTTAGGTCAACTGGCAAAGAGGACTTGCAATCAACAACTGCTGAAATGGTATACGGAAACATCCAATGCAATTCTTAATCACGATTTCGTAAAGCAGCTCAAGAACTCGATGAAATCGCTTAAGCCATCCCCGACTAGTAACCATTCGTCAAGCGCAGTCTTTGTGAAAAGAGATCTCAAAACTTCAGCATTCGTTTTTGTCCATACAGATGCCGTTCGAAAGCCACTTCAAACACCGTATGAAGGTGAAAAATACTTTACGTTCGATTTTAATAACGTGCGAATGCAGATATTTATCGATCGCCCTAGGGCAGCTCACATAACGACATCGGAACACGCAAAAACAAGCATTGCGAACCTGCAGCAATCAACAACAGTTGACGGCAGCAGACAAGAATACAGACCCGCTATGACAGAAAAGTCAAATTTTGTTTACATACCACTGTCACTTCCTTAGGGAAGAGTATTGTGGCAGCACACTTATTGTAATAGAATAAACACAAATCAAAAACTGCAAATAACAAAATAGAGGAGAGACAATTTGAATTTTTGAATAGAGTTAGATGTGGAATAAAAAGTACAATACATTGTCTTAATTGTTTCAATCATCTAACTCATCACCACAAATGTATTACGAATACAATGAACCCATTTCTAGAATGGCCAACTCAATGCAAGCTAGTTTTGATCACCCTGCACCCTGCTCCTGCATTACGAATTATATTACTATTAAAAAAATATATATTTTGTGTAAAATTGGAATTAATAAATCTTCGCCACCAATAATAATCAACCGATATGGGGTTAATATTAGTATAAGCTACTAAAATAGTATTCGTTTCCCGCTGAAAACAAATTCTCTAAATTTTTATTTTTTCGGGCTGACTAAACATTTATGCTATTGCACTCGTAGATACGTCATACTAAATTCTTAATCAATATATGCACAAATACATGTATATTTTGTGTCTGCCAGACCTGAAACTATAAAATAGAAATCGTCGATCGGTATCTACGATATTTGTATTTTATCTATCTGGAAGAAAAGATGTCGCTTAAATTGTTAGCCTGGACGGTGATATTTCTTTGGGTGGCTGTTTGCGAGGGCAAATTCCGTAAGATCAGTAGTCGATTGTGATTTTTTTTCAAAAAAAATTCATCAATTCTCTCTCTTGTTTATGACGAATATAGCTGAAGACCCAAAACCGTGTCCATATGGCGATAGTGAATGCATCATAAAGATAATAAATTTTTTGCTCTCTGAAAAATCGGATGGTAAAAGAGTTTGACATTAAATCTATGATTCGAGTTGTTAACGATTATTCTGTTGACAGGATATGCTCCGCTCAATGTGATCAAATTAAATCCCTTGAAGATCTCTGAGATTAAGATCAATCAAGGCGCTGAAAGCCCTGTGAACATCGATTTGACTTTCCGGAACAGTGAAGCATTTGGCATTAACAATTTTAAAGCTTCTCAAGTGAAGTAAGTGCCGACCATGGTCTTGAGTAGTCTTGATCATTTAAACGTTTTCCAATTTTCAGGGGATTCGGAAAAGATCCTGCTCAAGTTCATGAGATTGTATTGACTACAGATTCTTTAAAACTGCTCAGTGATTACACCATCAGCGGAAAGGTTCTCATTCTCCCAATAAGTGGTAACGGGAAGAGCAATATCACAATGGGTGAGTACCTACTCGTAAGAATATCTATCAGAGGAGTTTACAGCCTAATTTAACTTCCGAACTTTTCAGATAATGCCAAGATAAAGCTTGTCATGAATGGGGAGTCCATGGAGAAGGATGGTAACACCTACCTGAATCTGAAGAGTGTTAAACTCACCAGTGACACGAGCCGATTACACTTTGACTTTGAGAATCTCTTCAACGGTGACAAGACTTTGAGTGACAACATGAATTTGTTCCTGAATGAAAACTGGAAGGACATCTACGGTGAAGTGCGTAAAACTGTAGAATCAGCATTCGCGTTAATATTCAAAAGTATCGTCAACAATGTGTTCCACAAATATCCATATGAGAAACTGTTTGCCGCGGAATAGTCTCTCAATTGATTGACAGATGTCTGTCAAATTGCTGTCAAGAGGTCAAGTACACCATTTTTGTTTTTGTTTGTTATTATGTTTGTCGTTGTTAAGAGTTTACAGGGTTACCAATAAATCTGTTACTCATAATATACTTTAGTCATTAAAAAAGTGTTTGAACCCTGCGGCTTGTCCTCTGATGATGTATCTGATTTCAGTAATCGTGTGTGCGCATTTAATGCATAAAACCGTGCCCAAGAATGCTAGGCTAGCGCTCAGTCAACCAGTCACGAAGAAACCCCTTCAGTTGAACAATCGAGGTCTGTCGTATTCTAGGTCTATCCTGGTATATCGGCTCTTCTGGGGCGGACACCCCTTCCGTATTATGCGTGGGACCAAATACTTAAGATGAACAAAGAAAATAAAAAAGAACAAAAATACGGACACTAATAACAAAAACTGCGAAAACAACTCACCTACAGAAAAACGACTTTGAACCAGACACGGACTCAGACTCTTCTAAAGGTCGACAACCTGATCCAGGAAGGACACCTATACCTCTCAGGCAACCGACAAGATAGGTTCCGAGACTGAAGAATAACTGCTAGACTCGGCCTCGGACATGACTATAGTGGCAAAATTAACTCAAAAACCGTCCGGAAGCAAAAGTCTAAACCCACTTGCTAGACACGAAAGAAATTGCAAAGCTTTGCAAAGGTAAGATGATGAATAAGATGACGGAAAAGGATCCCACCATTCTCAAAGAACGAGACCGTGCCCTGATCCGAAGACATAACAAGACGGTTTTTTTTTTTGTTTTTTATGATTGGCGCGCGCACAAGGGATTTTGTATACCTTTAAGATGTTTACACATTGCGTGGGCGAGGGGAAATTAGGGAGGGAAAAAGAGAGATACCGATGCGCGTTGGTTTTAAATGGTTACAAGTTGTAGTGACTACGAAATAAGGAGCTCGGCAGGGTATTCCATAAGCGAGTTGTACGGCTTAGGAACGAATCGCGATATTTTAGAGTACGTCCGAAAATGGGTTTGAGGGTATACTGATGAGCATTCATAGCGAGACGGGTGTTACGGTTAAAAGTTAGAACGGGTGGAATGCTACAGGTAATTTCGGTGGAGCACTGGTAGTGAATATAGCGATACAACAAGGTGAGACAGGAAACATTACGTCTGTGTTCGAAGGTGTCGATTGACTGTGTAATATTGTCATCATGCTGCGGTAAAATTTAGCACAACAAGCTGGACTCTTTTTGCTTGAAACCTTAGCTTCACTCCTTCGAACCCTTCAATTTTTACAGTTTTTCATCTAAAATTCTGAGAGAGTGATGAACAGCCATGGATGCATCAGCCATCGGCGCACTTTCTTAGCATCTTAGAAGGACAACATAAATATAACGACGGACGGTCAAAGCCTCTAGGAATAACCCTGCAGAGCAGGCGGAAGGCCTGAAACAAGAGTGCAAGGAAAGCGCTATAGGTTTTGGTCCAACACGAAATAGCCGACTCTTGTCCCAAATGTTGTTTTGTCTCCCCTAATGGTAGTCTCCAGCCTTAAGTAGAGCTAAGGCATCCCCTCCATCCTTCCAGCTCCTAACGCCATCACTTTTTGACCCGCCTTTTCTGTTGTATCCGTTGTCGCTTTGGAGGAACGTATTTGTGGAAGGCACCGGTGGATTCTTCCAATCCCGGACTTTTGCCTTTACGCTCCTCGTAGGTGACAACAGGTAGGTCCACCAGTAGGTATACGCCTAGAGCCAGATGGACTGTCTGGAACCCTCTGTGTAAATGAAACACCTGCAACCTACATCAGTTTCCTAGAACCAGGCGAACGGTCTGCAACGGTCTGCAACTCTCTGCAATACACACTACGCAACACACCCACAAAAGCACAGGAGCAAACGAAACACAAGACAGAAACCAACAATAACAAAAATAATAACTAATTGTACAAAAAAAACCTAACCAGTGTAAAGAGTGGGACGCTATCTGATATTCCATTTTGCTCCCCAAAATCTGCACGGAAGACCACCGGGTCCACCTTTCATAAGGGTATTTAATTTGAGAAAAGCTTCCATCTTCCTTCGTCACTTTTCAAAAGTTTTAACTAGAGACCTCTAGATCCTGCCTTGGTTCCCCTGTCTTAGTCCCAAATGCATACGAAATTAACATTTTTTGTCACTTCGACTTATCTCTGGGATCAATTTCGTGGAAAGAAGAGGTTATTTGGACCCAAAACAATTCAGGGGAAATTTTCACTCAGGCCAAAGGAAATCCCCAGAATTCGGAAATTTCCCCGAGGATCTGGGTAGTCAAAGCGGCACACTTGAATGTATGAAAGAGCAGTCTAGCGGTGCTTCAAGCCATGGTTACACGCTCCAGCTAAGTAGCGGGTAAGTGGAATAAGTGAAACAAAAGAAAAAGAATTGAAGTGGAAGGTCAGAGGAAAATAGGACAGGATCAGGGAACAACAGCGAGAACTGGCAAGACGAGGAAAGAAGGATACCAGGCAAAGTTAAGTATTGTGTAGTGAGAGTTTATAGTGAGATCCCGATAGGCTTTCGCCAATGTGAAAAAAATTATTATTATCCCGTACAAAGAAAGGCTAACGGGACACCCGACCCGCTAGAAAAAAAATCATTTTCAATCGTTCGGGAAGTCGGTCGACAGCGGCCCACTCTTAAGCGGCTTCTGCTACGATAGTTTTAACAGTTTATACCGCTCAATTCCGTTGTCCATAAAAAAAAGTCCGATCAATAAAATTCTTTTTAGAACGTGACTTTCAACCTTTCTTGTGTTTTTTTTTTTTCATCGTTTTAAGGTTTCGCAATTCTTGTTAAAAAGATTGCGTGGCGCCTACGGACCTATTTGTGTATTCGTATTTTGAGGTTTGCTACTTCCGTATATTTTTTTTTTATAGCCACTGAATGGAAAGTTCTTCGGTGTCAACGATGTAAGTGCCATTCATGGACGAGAGCAGACAGCATTGTGTTTTGGAAACATTCAATTCCACTATAATATTTCAGAATTTAATGAGCTTAGTATACGCTGCCGTTCCCGTTCTGCAGACGAAGAGTAGGGACGTGAGTTAGGAAACGAATATGAAAAGTAGAAAGTACTGTGGTCAGCAAAGGAATATATTGGATTAGAAGTATCAGACAAGAGATCATTGATGATAATTAAAAAGAGTGTCGGAGACAAAACGGAGCCCTGAGGCACACCAGCATTTATTTTGTGAATATCAGACATGAAACCATCCAATAGAACTTGAATTGAACGTTCCGAAAGGTAGTTTCTAGTCCATTGAAGAAGAAAGTCGTCGATCCCAAATGCACGCATTGTCCACAAAAGAGCCTGATGCTAAACTCTGTCAAATGCCTTAGAAATATCAAGTGCAACTATTTTGCTTTCGCCAGATTGATGTACACTTTGGTTCCACTTTTCGATGAGACATGCCATCAAATCACCAGTGGACCTGTTGCTACGAAAACCGTACTGCCGGTCATTGAGAAGTTTTCGTGTTTCGACATCTTTCATGAGCTGACGATTTATCAGCGTTTCCATGACCAAGGAACGTAAGTGCAATGGGTCTGTAACAGGAGATAGTAGAAGATTCGCCATTTTTAGGGACGGACTGGACATATGCTGTTTTCCATCTGCGGAAAGAGTCCTAAAGAGTAGGATTGATGAAGAAGCTTACGCAGTGGTTTTGCCAGCGTGGAAGAACACCTCTTCAGAAGAAGGGAAGTTATACCATCTGGACCGGCAGATTTGTGAAAGTTAAGACCTTTAAGTACTCTTGCTACTACACGAGAGCGAAAGTAGGCAGAGACAAAGCACAATCTGGAAGTGTTGAACTGGCCGCAAAGTGTGCAGCAAACAGATTGCCTTTGTCCAAAGAGCTGACGACTGGAATGTCATTGTAAATGAGTGTTGGGATGGAGGATGAGGCAGAATTTTTAATATTTTTAACGAACGATGAACAATTTTTACTACCTTTGGGACATTGTAGTATTTTTTGCCTCAATTTGTGGTCATATTGAAATTTCACGCGCTTGAGAAAGACGTTGCAGTGATTCCTGTCTCGTTTGAACTTTTTTCAGTTTTCCTCTGTTGGGTTGGTCTTGAAGGACCGAAAAAACATTTCTCTAACCCCGACAGCCTCTTTACAGCTCGAGTCGTACCATGCCTTCTCCTTTGGTTTGATACTCTTTATCTCATTCCTAAGAGAAGGTTGTCTGTGATCATATCAGCAGCGGTTAAACATAACGACCAGTTAAATTTCCTAAAGATGCTGTTAAGTTCGCTCCGATTGGCTTTCTCGTATTGCCATACAGTTCTTTTAGGAATTTTTTTCTCTAACTGTGTGGTCAGCATACGAGTAACTAGCTGATATGACACAATGGTCCGACGAGCCTAGAGGGGAGAGCACATCAACGGTGTACTTATCACAGACTACATTGTGGTGGAATTTGGTAAGCTACATCACTACGCACGTAAAGGGTGAGACCACGATGAGAAAAGAATAGTGGCACTAGATCGTAGCCAGGCAGCTTCAGATCACGGTGATCTGAGAGTTGTGGGGCGGGGATCTATCTGTGTTTCACTAAGTGCCAAAACAGCTGGTCTGAATTTACAGACGTGGATGTACGCAGAAAAGTGTTTGCTTTTTAGTCCACCTATATTTGCTATGTCCGCTCTAAATTCCCGAGTTATTACAAATTCACAAACACAAAAGACACAAACAACGACGATGCTAAGCAAGGCTGCAACGTGAAAATTCTGAAGTTGGTTTACCGAATCAAATTGTGGTAGGTGCTATGCCCTTAAAACAGAATGAAACAGTGCGACAACAGAATTCACACTCGCAACCCGCTATTCATCAGTTGTTACATGAACTCAAATACTGGCTCTGCTGCATAACAGAGTTCTACAGTAATGGCAGTGGCCGAGTGCAAACAACAGCACTCTGCCCAGGGGCAGGAGATGTGGGCCCGCACTATGATTTTTTCCCCGATTCACCGAACCACACCACTTATTTTTTTTTGTCTGCACAAACCCAGATCGAGAGTACGAGTGCACTATGTCTCGTGTTAAAGTTAAATTCGAACAAACGTCTGGTAGCGCCTAAAGCTTTATAACTTGATACGGTTCAAGCAAAAAACATAGGGAAAACGATGGTGATCACCATGAATCAAAAACAAACCAAAGGCGTGCTTGCTGATAAATCTATAAAAAGTCCAAGAACAAGACAAGTCAGCTAAGCTGAAACTCCCACCAACCCCGGGACTGTCAGAGAATCGGCAGAGGTCAAGATATCATACCAAAGTGGGCTATGCGAAGCGAAAAAAGCCCTCGGCTAGTTTCGAGAGCACTCCTGTGGAGCTTCAGATACCATTGTCGACCTTCAAACCCCGATGGCAAAATTTAACAGGAGAATGGTGGACAACATTGAAATCAGCTACCGGGAATAATTCCTTTTGAACGGAGCGGGTTAGCAAAATAGGGCTAAGATGGTCCGTTATGGGAACGAACTATATCCCAGGGTACTCAACAAGACCATCTCCTCAGCTGGAAGACTCTGAAATGGAGTCTCTTTGATGATTATTCCCAAAAAAAAGTATAGATCCCTCCTCCAGCAACTCACGAAGTAGCAAACATTGTCAAACTAATCGCGATGTGAAACCAATATCTCGGTGTAAAAGAGTGGGTATTACTCAACTCTAGAAAAAGCCACAGAAATGAGAGAAAAGATCTGCTGTTTGTCGTAGACAAGCTTACTGTGCAGATCCTGAAGAAAAAAAATACCGGATAGCTTGTCTAAAAGCAGAGCTACCCCATCACGGCAAATACGTCAAAGTAAGCTGCAGGTAGAGTAAATTATCGTGCACATTTGCACTGTAAAGCAACAACTTGAAGCACAGGCTCACTGACGTGCTTTTAATCCAAAAACCCTAGATTCTTCGAAACAAGGTACAAGGATTAAAGTTCAAAAAATACGATATTTTCTATCGAAAAGATACAACTAGGTAAAATCAAAATCTGTACTCTATCCAAAAAAAAAATCACTTAAAACGCCCTTTTTTCTTAGACACATTGATGAAGATACGGTGGCAGCAAGATTAGAGAATATGGTGAAGCATATCATCCTTGTCAAGCCTTGTTGTGGCTTGCATGCCACACGAACACATGATCCACCGCCAACAGGAGTTTGTGAATTGGTGACATACGCGAGAGAGACTGGTCTGGTAATCGGCTGCGATGCCAGATGCCAACGTACACCACAGTCAACGTCAGGGTTGAATTAATTTTTGAATTTATTATTTCTTTCAAACTTGTTGTGTGTAACAGGAGAACTCGCCACACTTTTCATACAAAAAACCTAGAAAAAATTCTCGACTTAACAATCACAAATATGCATGTGCAAACGTATGCCAATAACTCGAGAGTATCCACTAAAGAATCCTTCTCGGATCACCTTAGGGTTCATACGAGTATAAAACAACGACTATACAACCCGAAATCCTAAGAGGAATTAATGGACGGGGTACTCAAATTGGATAAGCGAAACATGGAACCACCCTCAAGGGTGTACCTTCCGGATCGCTTTTCCATTGACTCTGCCGTAAGCCATGTAACTTCAAACCTTGGTGGACAAGCGAACTACGAGTAAAAATACAAACAACAGAGGTCAGAAAACTTCATAGACCAGCCAATCGCGCTAGAAGAGAGGAAGATTGAACCAAATATAGGTGTGAAGTCCACTTCTACACAAGAAACCAATTTACAATCTGCTCTAAATACACTACTAACATATTTAAACAATTGGAAGATTAAAATTAATGCTTCAAAGACTCAGAAAAGCCTGTTTCTTGCCAAGCAACAACCATTCTATAAATAATGTTTTTACTGAGTGGAAACCTAATGTCAAATATCTTGGGATACACCTGGACAAACAATTAAATTTCGGGTTGCATATTAAAGAAACGATAAATAAGACCAATATTATAACAAGAGTTCTCTATCCATTTATAAATCGGAAGTCAGATTTGAGCAGAGAAAGTAAGATGATCATTTCCAAAATCATTTTCCAGTCAATTCTTTGTTTCGGATCTCCTGTCTGGAGGAACTATGCCAAAAGTCATCTCCTCAAACTTCAAAGAGCACAAAATAAATTAGTAAAACTGATTTGGAAACTGCCTTGGGACTTCTCTACTAACGAGCTGCATATTAGAACTAATGTTGAAAATATAAAAGACCGCATTGCCAAACTGAATGTAAAGTACAAAATATTATATAGCATGTCTAGCAATAAATTGGTTTCAGCTCTCAACAACTAATTATTAATTAATTATTACAAATTTATCTATTAAGCAGTTTATTTATTGTTATATTTATTTATTTATTAACTTTGTTTCTGTTTCTTTGTTCCTTCATTTATTCAATGCTATTAATTGTAATGAAACCAAATTATTTTTTCTACTGCCCCCTCTCCTATCTACTACGATGATTTAATGAAGGTTTTTTTAGTAGTTTTCCTTCTTAAGCCTGTATTTACATTAATAATTGTTCACTAACTTTTTAAATTGTCAGTTGTAAGGTAGTGAAATACCATATCTCCGTAAAATGTGCAATAAAGTCTGTAACACCAATAATGTACAATTTAAGCTACAATAAAGTGATAACTAACTAACTAGCGATGTTTTGTTTGCTTCCCTAAAATAATAGAAATAAGTAGTTTTGCTATCATCCAAAGTAAAAACTTATATTTACATCAACACTTGTACCCTTTCGCAAACAAAACATCAATCGAATAAAAAATCCGAAACTCGAACGACTGTGACACAATGATTCGAGTTGCTAAGTACAAATTTTCCGATTTTAGAAAAAGAGAGAATTTGAAATCCGTATATCGAAATTCTCAATACTACTTTCGGATTACTAAGTGACAATTATTCAATTAGAATCGAGTATGCTAGACGAATTGAACCTCGGCACCTACTCTAAAGAAGGGAGGTCTCCAAAACTGCGCCAACTACAGGGGAATACGAATAAGGCTTCTCAACATCACAAATAAAATCTTGTCTGCTGTAGCAGTCAGACTGACCCCTTTTAATGTAGTTTTAGGCCAGGAAATTCCAACATGTGTGCAACAATCGGTTGCTATAATACTTCGATGTCATCTTACGCACCTTTCTTTTACCTCTGAACATCTTTAATTCGTTAACTTTATTTTCTCTTATGCAAATAGAGAAACAATTAGTAAAATTGGAAAACAGGCATTCAAGCCATTGACAAGACAATTTATCATTGCATGTATGTATTGTACATCCTAAATTGCGTTATTACTATCCCGCTTACACTCATCTGGAACCCTTGTGCAAGTGCTTCTCCCTTTGCGCAAGTTGCCGAAATCCACGTAAGTTGTTTATTGTATTTACATTGAGTTGAGGCGAAGATCAGCCGTTTCGTGGGGTTTTAAGATTTATAGTTAGATTTTTTTTTGTTGCTGTTTAACCCTGAGTGCGTGTTTGAGTGAGTTTTGGACAGGGATTGATATTGAGTGAATTTATTGTTGTTTGAAAATCTGGTGGATTTTGCATGACTAATGGACTGTATGTATGATGGGTTTGTGGCTAAGCTAATTCGTTATTTTTAAATGTTATCGCTGGATTACTGGTTTGATATCTGGGTGGATTTGTTGAGTGACAAATATCTCCTTGTTGATGGGAATTATATATTATGAATTTAAATGTTACTCTTATGAATAGTACTTAATGTCATTGAAAAACTATACTAATGATATGAAATTTTGTTTTGTATTGGACAATCGTAATTCCGCTAAGTTTTGCTTATGCTGGGTTGGGACCGTAACTTATAACCTTTTGTAACGTCCTGTGTTGTAAACTATATGTGTCCTCTGGTTAATTGATATGGGCTGTTCTGTTTTCTATGTTCTTTTCATTCTGGTGTGTTTTTACGTTGTCATACCCAATTTTCCTTTTTGTTAGATGGTAAGAGGCAAATTTTTGTTATAGGACTATTCAGTTCTGTTGTCGCTATTTTTATAGTCACCACTCTGACTAAATTATCTAGTCCCGGGTGTACTTTAAGGACACGAGCAGGCTCCATTTTAGGGGAGGAAGCCGTTCATCATTGAGTAGTACTAAATCACCATCATTGATGATATTTTGTATTGTTTTCATCCATTTTGGCCGGTACTGTAATCAGGACAGATATTCGTTGCTCCATCTTCTCCAAAAGCTCTGCATTAAGGTTTGAACTCTTTTCCATCGGTCGAGATGTGAGATTTTTTCTATTTGGTATTCCGGTTCTGGTGGTGCAATGAGAGATTATCAAATGAGAAAATGTCCTGGGGTCAGTGGCTGAAGGTCGCTGATGTCATCAGTTTGTGGGCAAAGAGGTCTTGAGTTCAAGCACGCACCCACTTGGTTTAGAAGGGTGATGAGCCCCTCATAAGTGAGTGTCTGAGTACCCGCCACACGTTTGAGATAAAATTTTACTGACTTCACCCCCGCTTCCCATAATCCTCTAAAGTGGGGGGAAGCTGGGGGAATAAAACTCCATGGCGTTCCTTCGTTGGCTAATGTTTCTGCCACGCTCGTCCAACTAAACTGCGCTTCTCGCAGTTGTTTTCGCAATTCTCTGTCACCTCCTGTCACGCCTGACAAAGATTGCAAAATAACCTTTTAAGGAAGGTTTCCCATTAGCTCAGTTAATGGTTTTGCCCTGAACCTGAAACAAATCGTGCAGTTATGAACCATTTTCTTCACCGCTTTCTTCAAGTGTAGCACCCAATATCGGTGACGTATATAGGCGATTGTCTTCTCATTGCCTCCATGTAAAGTTTTTTCGTGGGCGTCTCGAGTCACCAATCTGGTAAAGTCACGATCTGGTCTTAGCAATATAGGGTGCTTTCTGCTATATGGTAGCTCTGAGTTTGATAACCTTCCCCCTACTCGCAGAATGTTGCTATCATCTGTAAAAGGATTTAGACTTGTGTAGCCCTTTATTTGTTTCTTGATTTCTTCGGGGAACATTGGCTGTTGCACCAAACTCGCCACTATGTTGTGAGCTTGATCGAGTTCTACTGGTGATAGGTACTCACTCCCTTGCTCGACTGTATTGTGACGCCGCATTCTGCGACAGTACGCTACCACACTTATGAATTTTGAAAGCGTCGAACATCTGCTAAGAAGATCATCAACCAAACATATTTCCTTTTCTTTCGAACAAAGATGGACTCTTATTGGTCGAATTTCTTGTTCCGTTTCCAAAAATGTCAGCTGAACCGACACTGACTCCTAAGGAACTCTGGTCCCTGCCACCATAATATGTTGCTAGTGAGAGCCGATGGTAATATGCCACGTGATGCTACATCTGCTGGATTCATCTCTGATGGAATGTGCCTCCAAATTGAACAGTTTGCGAGTTGGTGAATTCGCGAAACCCTGTTTCCAATAAATGTTTTCCATTTGGATGGTATTGCCTGAATTCAACATAACGTAATGACGGAATCCGTCCATGCGTACATTTTTACGGCATCCAAGTTTAGGACTTGTGTTGTCTCCTTCAGCAGTTTTGCCAGTAGTGTTGCACCGCAGAGTTCTAATCGAGGAAACGTTACTTATGTCAGTGGGGCCGCCTTTGTTTTAGACATTACCAAATGCATATGAACATGCCCGTTCGCATCGAAAACACGAAGGTAGACGGCTGCTGCATAAGCTGTCTCTGATGCATCACTGAATCCGTGAACTTCTATTTTTGAACTGGTTATTATGTTCATCCAACGTGGGATTTGGATTTTTTGAATCGATGGCAGATCTTCTCGAAACTTTAGCCACTCGGTTTTCAAATCCTCTGACACTGGACTATCCCAGTCAAGGCCTCTTGCCCAAAGCTGCTGCATTATGATTTTTGCTTTGACGATGCAAGGCGAAGTCCAACCCATTGGATCGTATAATTTTGCTATAGCCGACAAGATTGTCCTTTTAGTTACGTCTTCATTCCAGACCTGAGTTACCTGAAAGGAGAACGCATCAGAAATAGGATTCCACTTTATGCCTAGGGTTTTAACTCCAATGCTTTCTTCCCCTGGAATATTGAAATCGACGTCACATTGTTCTTGTGGTATGTCTTGTAAAATTTGTTGTGTGTTGCTGACATGTTTTCGCAGAGGGAATCCAGCTTTTGCCAATAAATCTTTAACTTCGTGGAGTTTCAGCTGGGCTTCTTCGATGGTATCTTCTCTGATGATGGGTGTCGCTTGAGAGAAGTTAGCCGCTTCATCGTCCGCCAGCTTTAAAAGCACCCGTATTGCTAAATAAGGAGATGGTGCAGTACCAAATGTTAACGTATCTAGACGGTAGATTTATAGTTTTTGTCTGTGAGTCTCTTTCTCCACAGAATCAACTGGTAATTTGCATCTGGAACGGCAACCTTGACTTGACGGTACATTTTTTCCACATCACCAGTAAAGGTATATTTGTATTTTCTCCATCTTAAAATAATATCAGTCAGGTTTGTTTGTACTTTAGGTCCCACCAACAGCATGTCATTTAAAGAAGAGCCAAAAGATGATTTAAAAGTTGCATCGCAACTTCGTTGTAGTACTGGATTCTTTAATAGCAGCATGATGTGGGATGATATAGTGGAATGGACCACTAAATATTTTATCGGACTCTTCTATCGGAGTCATATGACCAAGTTTTAAGTACACTAAGACCTCGATTGGTGTCGTTTCGGTTTGCGTCGATTCGATTTGCGTCACATTTTTAAATTTTGTTCTTTCCGGTTTGCGTCATTTTGATTTCGATTAGCGTCACTAACTGCATACACTCTGTGCAGAGTTTTGTTTGATTATCATTCGGTAAGCTACATGCGAAAAGGGGATTTCCCATTTTATTCTCTTTCTTTTATTGACCGTTGAAATATGTAGCGCGTAGAAGTATGTATCTACGCTACATATGTATTTCTCCCACTTACCTGCATTGCTACTGCACCACTTGTGGGGTATCCCACTTTATCCCGTTAGCTAATCACTGGTTGTCTTCAAACTGGTCATTTCAGGTGTTTGTTGTTCGACTCAACAAAGATTATTTTGATCAAAGACTCCTCTTTTGGGAGGTAATGCAGCAGGAGACTTTAAATTTAAGCCTTTTCGAATTTACCAAACCGAAAATCCAAGAGCACTAAAGAATGTTAAGAAAGGTGATCTTCCTGTTTATTGGCGTGCAAATAAAAAAGCATGAATGACTGCATCTCTATTTAAGGATTAGATAGAAAACTGCGCTGTTCCTGTTCCTTTACTGTTCTTCCGAAAATTTAGATTTTATAGTGTTGTTATTAATAGACAATGCACCAGGACATCCAGCTTTTTCAGATGACTTTTCCGAAAATATAAAAGTAGTTTTCATGCCTCCCAACAAACACTACATCCCTTATACAACCCATGGATCCAGGTGTAATATCAAACTTTAAAAGTTACTATCTAAGACCAACTTTTAAGCAACTTCTGGAAGCAACATACGGAAATGCTAAGTCCTCCATGGTTTTGGAGGGACTACAACATAATGATGACAATTAAAAATATAAATCTTCCTTGGAAAGGAGTTAAAACATCCTGGAAATTATGTTCAGACTGCGTTCCTACAGATGAGGATGACATTAATGACATTCCAAACGTTTGCAAAGAGCTTACTGGCTTAGCTAGGGAACCTGAATTTAGTGGAATGGGAGAGGAAGGCATTAGTGAGGTATTCAAGGAAGAGCTTGACAACGAAATTTTGCTTGACATTAATGTGGAACATGCACTAAGGCATTTGACAGAGTTGGGCATCAGGCTCTTTTGTCGAAAATGCGATGATTCTCTTCTTCAAGGGATTAGAAATTACCTTTCGGAACGTTCAATTCAATTTAGAATGGATGGTTTGAAGTCTGATATTCACAATATAAATGCTGGTGTGCCCCAAGGGTCCGTTCTGTTTCCGACACTCTTTTTAATTTTCATTAATGATCTCTTGTGTGCTACTTTCAGTCCAATATATTCCTTTGCTAATGACAGTACTCTCTACTTTTCATAATCGTTCTCGTCCCTGCTCTTCGGTTAAAGAACGGGAATGGAATCGTATGTTAAGCTCATTAAATTCCGATTTTAACAGGGGAACTATCAACAGGGAGGAATTTAATGCTTCCAAAATGCAATGCTGTCTGCTGTTGTTAAAATTAAATTTAAACACCCACCCATTGTCCATGAATGGCACTTGCATTGTCGAAACCGAAAAACATTCCATTCTCGGTATGTGTGACGTATGTATGATAATGACGTTGGAATGACCACGTGTTTTTTTTTTTTTTTTGAAAGAAATTAAAACTAAAGATGGTATTACTGCTCTTAAAATGCCTGAGCACGTGTTAAGTTTGTCGGAAAATTAAATAGAGAGAGAGAAAAAGATGGTTGGGCTCAGTGGTTATTGCGCTCCATATGGGTGGCATCCACATTTAAGCGGGAGATTAAATTGTTGGTATAAATGGTATTGTTGTTGCATTCTATGCAACCACTCATCTTACGTGATTGTAGTTGCATGAAAAGAAATATATTTTCGACGCGGCTGGTATTGAACCCCGAACCGTCCAATTTGGAATCCAATGCAATATACTTGCACCGCGGTCACCCACGTATTCGACGTCGTCAAAAATGCTGTGGAATATCTAGGTTTTCTGAAACGATGTAAAAAATATTTCACCCCCTCTTATCCTTGTATTTGCTAGATAGGATCCAAAACCGTGCGATAAAACTCATAGCTGACGCCAATATTACACAGTCAATTGACACCTTCGAACATCGAGTAATGTCTCCTGTCTCACCTTGTTCTATCGCTATTTTCACCACCAGTGCTTCACCGAAATTGACAGTAGCGTTCTGCCCCTCCACGCTATTAAACGTAACACCCCACTCGCTATAAATGCTCATCTGTACACCATCAAGCCCACTTTCGGACGTAATCTAAAATATTGTGATTCGTTCCTAACCCGATTATGGAATGCCCTGCCGAGCTCTTTATTTCCTAGTCATTATAACCTTGAAGCATTTAACACCAAGGTTCATCGGTACCTGTTTTTCTTCCCACCCTAATTATGCATCGCCGCGCTGTTTGCAAGCGTTTTAAGGGTATTCAAAGTCCTTGAGCTCAGAAATTATAAAAAAAACACGCAAGTAGCAGCCTACAAGTATGTACAATAGTTCAAATTTTTACATTAGTGCATATCTTAAAATATAATCCAGAAGTCCAAAGCGATATTCATCACCTCTTCATCGATTTCAGATTCGCATATGTCAACAAATATACTCGTAGAAACGAACTATACAGAGCCAAGCTGGTTTGACTATGCAGGATGACGGTGGAGAATGCACGCTGCTCCTTCGAAACCATGACAAAACTGGACCATCAATATCAGAAAAGGACTTAATCAACTCGATGCGTTGTTTTTTGATTTTTCATAAGATTGTTCTTGAAAATTGTATGCGAAACTCGCAATTCAAATCCAGAGGCACATTCTTTCAAAGGTCTGTTCAGTTACCCGCTGCTTCTTTGGGCTTAGAAGGCAATTGAGTAGTAAAGTTCTCAGTCGAGCAACCAAAAAGACTTTTTACAGGATCCTGGTTACACCAGTTCTGATTGACGGCCCTAAACACTGACGAAAGTGGATTAAAATGATATCGGACGCTTCGAGAGAAAAGTTCTCCAGGCAAGTTTTGATCGTGTTTGCAATCAATGGGGTTTGGAGGAAACGTTTCAACAGTCAGTTGTACGGTCTGCAAAGCGATGCTGACCTCCTCAGAGAAGCACAGATAACCCGGTTTAGATGGCTAGGTCACCTTAAACGCGTAGGCACCAGCGTTTTCGACTCTAACCCAGAGGAATAAAAAAAAAATGGTACCTCAACTAAAAGATAGCGTTCCAACAGCAAGTGGTTTTAGTCAATCAACTTCGGAAATAGTCAGGATTTCAATTAAAATCCCTCCATTTTGAAGTGCAAAAAAACAGCTTTTGTTTGCCAAAGTTGAATCCCAATTCTACGCGGGTGGAATCTCAAAAGAAAATACCAAATAGAGAGCAACGTACTTTCATACATTTCCGACATAATCTTGAATCCACCCTCAGTAGATATGTACAAAACCTTAAATGAAAGACTGATCGAACTGTTCGCAGACTCTGAGCAAAAAGCGTAAAAAAGCTACTTCAAAATGTGGAACTTGAAGACATGAGACCGTCCCGGCTACTACGAGAAATGCGCAAATTGACTGGATCGAATATGCAAGAAGAAATGCTGAAGTCGATTTGGACGCAGAGCTTACCATCTACGAGTAACATCCACAGTATCATTTCCATCATCAGTGAAGGCTTACAGCAAAAGGCAAACATAACCGATCAAATAGTTGAAATTAATGATTGCCCCCAAAATTTCTGAGTGCTCGACAATGTCAACGCCATCACGAAACAATACCTTGGAGCTGCAAGTAGCCGAACTATCGCGCCAGCTGTCGGAAATATAGGTATCATTGCAACATGGTGCAGACCAACGCAGTCATTCGCGAGGAAAGAGACACCCAAGGTCAGTTCATCGCACTACTTCTGATATACCCGATACAGACATATTTTGGTATCACATGAAGTAGGGCAACTCAGCCCGAAAATGTTGCCCACAGTGCAAACATCGTTCGGAAAACTAAAATCTCTGTCATATTTGGCGGTAAATAACAGAGTTTTCATCGGAAACCGCCGCTTCTTTATCGCCGACACAAATTCCAAATTGAGATTTCTAGTGAACGCCGGCGCAGAGATATCCGTCGTACCACCGACCCGAAACCAACGCAATCTACCGGATCAACGAAATTTTCTTTACGCGGCCAACAAAACTTCGATTAAAACCTTTGGAGTAAAATTGCTAACACTTAGCCTTGGACTCAGACGCTCATTTCAATGGCTTTTCACAATTGCTGACGTTGCCCAGTCTATTCTCGGTGCTGACTTTCTGCAACACTTCAATCTGCAAGTCGACCTCCAAACAAAAAACTCGTTAATTGTCAAACAAACACTTTATATTCCTGCAACTTAGATGAAAGGAAAGGGGTAATTATTAACCTTTCAACAATTAATAAATCATTGCCCTTTCAGAAAATTGTATACGAGTTCAGAGACATCACACGCAGTACCTTATCTCCGGGCGCATCGCGCATGAAGTAACCCGACACCGACGTCTATTTCCGAAAAAACTTAAAGCAGCGAAGGCAGAATTTCACAAGGTAGTCCATGGGCCGCTCCGCTCCACCTTGTCAAATAACCTAATGGTGAGTGGAGACCGTGTGGCGATGCTGTAATCAAACCCGACCGTTACCCCATCCTACGCATTCATGACTTTACTCATTCGTTAGAGGGAAAGCGGATTTTTTCAACAATAGATTTGAAAAGAGCACATCACCAGATACCAGTAGAGCCAAACGACATCCCTAAAACGGCCATTACCACTCCATTTGTTATGTTTGAGTTCGACCACCGCCAAAACGAATTGAGGCGTTAAAGAGAATCACATACCCAAAAGCAGTCAATGAACTACGTAGATTTCTTGCTATGGCTAATTTTTACCCCCGATTTATACCGAATGCAGCTGAAAGACAACAAGTACTGTTTCAATTTATCAGAGGTAATAAAAATAACGACAAATGCCTTGTTCAGTGGGATAACGAAGCCAAGGAAGCTTTTGACAACTGCAAACTCGATTTGGGAGACGCAACGCTTTTGGCATCCCCAAGTTTAGACTCGCAATTAGCGCTCATGGTAGATGCATCGGAGAAGGCCGTAGGAGCAACATTGCAACAATGGGAAAGTACTGGAGCATGGCGGCCTTTGGGTTTTTACTCCGAAAAGTTAACAAGTTAACATCCGCACAAACAAAGTACAGCACATATGATCGCGAACAACTTGCCGCCGTTAAAGCGGTGAAGCATTTTCGACATATGCTGGAAGGTCGTACGTTCGCAATATATACGGACCACAAGCCGCTGTCATTTGCATTCGACCAAAAATTAGACAAGGCATCACCCAGACAGTTACGGCAAATGGATTTCCTAGATCAATTCACAACTGACATACGATATATGTTATACCAGGATGTGAGAATATTGTGGCCGATACCTTCTTACGTATTGAAGCAAGCCAGATGCCAGCCACCATCAACTACGAAGAATTGTCCGAAACGCAAGAGACGGACGAAGATCTAAAGAAACTGTTAGTATCAGACACTGCACTCAAATTAAAACCTTTTATCGTTCCAGGTACAGATCGAACAATTTACTGCGATTCTTCTGCAACGTCGATACGACCTTACTTAACCGAAAGCTTACGTAAGTTGGGTTTCAGCAGTATTCACGGATTAAGCCACCCCGGAATGAACAAAACAGTGGAAACAATGGTTTCCGAAAAATTTGTTTGGCCGAGAATGAAAGCACATTGTCGGCGATGGGCAAGGTCGTGTTTAGCGTGCCAAAGATCGAAAGTGCATCGTCATAACAAGTCTCCATTTGGATCGTTCGTGCCCCCTAATCGTAGATTTTAGCACATCAACGTGGATATCATAGGTCCTCTACCAAATTCAATTGGGTATCGCTATTGTTAGATACATTACAGATACACCTGCTGACCCAAGGTGTATCCAATGGCAGATATTACAGCGGAGACCGTCGCATTTACGCTGTTTTCACAATGGATCTCAAAGTTTGGAGTACTCGCACGCATTAAGACTTAACACGATTAGTTGGCGCGAAAAACATCCGCACGACCGCTTACCACTCCGCATCAAATGGATTAATAGAGCGCTGGCATCGTGCGCTAAAAGCTGCCATTAAATGCCACGATACAGAATGCTGGACAGAAGTACTTCCAATGATTTTTCTTGGATTTAGGTCAACTGGCAAAGAGGACTTGCAATCAACAACTGCTGAAATGGTATACGGAAACATCCAATGCAATTCTTAATCACGATTTCGTAAAGCAGCTCAAGAACTCGATGAAATCGCTTAAGCCATCCCCGACTAGTAACCATTCGTCAAGCGCAGTCTTTGTGAAAAGAGATCTCAAAACTTCAGCATTCGTTTTTGTCCATACAGATGCCGTTCGAAAGCCACTTCAAACACCGTATGAAGGTGAAAAATACTTTACGTTCGATTTTAATAACGTGCGAATGCAGATATTTATCGATCGCCCTAGGGCAGCTCACATAACGACATCGGAACACGCAAAAACAAGCATTGCGAACCTGCAGCAATCAACAACAGTTGACGGCAGCAGACAAGAATACAGACCCGCTATGACAGAAAAGTCAAATTTTGTTTACATACCACTGTCACTTCCTTAGGGAAGAGTATTGTGGCAGCACACTTATTGTAATAGAATAAACACAAATCAAAAACTGCAAATAACAAAATAGAGGAGAGACAATTTGAATTTTTGAATAGAGTTAGATGTGGAATAAAAAGTACAATACATTGTCTTAATTGTTTCAATCATCTAACTCATCACCACAAATGTATTACGAATACAATGAACCCATTTCTAGAATGGCCAACTCAATGCAAGCTAGTTTTGATCACCCTGCACCCTGCTCCTGCATTACGAATTATATTACTATTAAAAAAATATATATTTTGTGTAAAATTGGAATTAATAAATCTTCGCCACCAATAATAATCAACCGATATGGGGTTAATATTAGTATAAGCTACTAAAATAGTATTCGTTTCCCGCTGAAAACAAATTCTCTAAATTTTTATTTTTTCGGGCTGACTAAACATTTATGCTATTGCACTCGTAGATACGTCATACTAAATTCTTAATCAATATATGCACAAATACATGTATATTTTGTGTCTGCCAGACCTGAAACTATAAAATAGAAATCGTCGATCGGTATCTACGATATTTGTATTTTATCTATCTGGAAGAAAAGATGTCGCTTAAATTGTTAGCCTGGACGGTGATATTTCTTTGGGTGGCTGTTTGCGAGGGCAAATTCCGTAAGATCAGTAGTCGATTGTGATTTTTTTTCAAAAAAAATTCATCAATTCTCTCTCTTGTTTATGACGAATATAGCTGAAGACCCAAAACCGTGTCCATATGGCGATAGTGAATGCATCATAAAGATAATAAATTTTTTGCTCTCTGAAAAATCGGATGGTAAAAGAGTTTGACATTAAATCTATGATTCGAGTTGTTAACGATTATTCTGTTGACAGGATATGCTCCGCTCAATGTGATCAAATTAAATCCCTTGAAGATCTCTGAGATTAAGATCAATCAAGGCGCTGAAAGCCCTGTGAACATCGATTTGACTTTCCGGAACAGTGAAGCATTTGGCATTAACAATTTTAAAGCTTCTCAAGTGAAGTAAGTGCCGACCATGGTCTTGAGTAGTCTTGATCATTTAAACGTTTTCCAATTTTCAGGGGATTCGGAAAAGATCCTGCTCAAGTTCATGAGATTGTATTGACTACAGATTCTTTAAAACTGCTCAGTGATTACACCATCAGCGGAAAGGTTCTCATTCTCCCAATAAGTGGTAACGGGAAGAGCAATATCACAATGGGTGAGTACCTACTCGTAAGAATATCTATCAGAGGAGTTTACAGCCTAATTTAACTTCCGAACTTTTCAGATAATGCCAAGATAAAGCTTGTCATGAATGGGGAGTCCATGGAGAAGGATGGTAACACCTACCTGAATCTGAAGAGTGTTAAACTCACCAGTGACACGAGCCGATTACACTTTGACTTTGAGAATCTCTTCAACGGTGACAAGACTTTGAGTGACAACATGAATTTGTTCCTGAATGAAAACTGGAAGGACATCTACGGTGAAGTGCGTAAAACTGTAGAATCAGCATTCGCGTTAATATTCAAAAGTATCGTCAACAATGTGTTCCACAAATATCCATATGAGAAACTGTTTGCCGCGGAATAGTCTCTCAATTGATTGACAGATGTCTGTCAAATTGCTGCCAAGAGGTCAAGTACACCATTTTTGTTTTTGTTTGTTATTATGTTTGTCGTCGTTAAGAGTTTACAGGGTTACCAATAAATCTGTTACTCATAATATACTTTAGTCATTAAAAAAGTGTTTGAACCCTGCGGCTTGTCCTCTGATGATGTATCTGATTTCAGTAATCGTGTGTGCGCATTTAATGCATAAAACCGTGCCCAAGAATGCTAGGCTAATCCTCAGTCAACCAGTCACGAAGAAACTCCTTCAGTTGCACAATCGAGGTCTGTCGTATTCTAGGTCTATCCTGGTATATCGGCTCTTCTGGGGCGGACACCCCTTCCGTATTATTCGTGGGACCAATTACTTAAGATGAACAAAGAAAATAAAAAAGAACAAAAATACGGACACTAATAACAAAAACTGCGAAAACAACTCACCTACAGAAAAACGACTATGAACCAGACACGGATTCAGACTCTTCTAAAGGTCGACAACCTGATCCAGAAAGGACACCTATACCTCTCAGGCAACCGACAAGATAGGTTCCGAGACTGAAGAATAACTGCTAGACTCGGCCTCGGACATGACTATAGTGGCAAAATTAACTCAATAACCGTCCGGAAGCAAAAGTCTAAACCCACTTGCTAGACACGAAAGAAATTGCAAAGCTTTGCAAAGGTAAGATGATGAATAAAATGACGGAAAAGAATCCCACCATTCTCAAAGAACGAGACCTTGCCCTGATCCGAAGACATAACAAGACGGTTTTTTTTTTGTTTTTTATGATTGGCGCGCGCACAAGGGATTTTGTATACCTTTAAGATGTTTACACATTGCGTGGGCGAGGGGAAATTAGGGAGGGAAAAAGAGAGATACCGATGCGCGTTGGTTTTAAATGTTTACAAGTTGTAGTGGCTACGAAATAAAGAGCTCGGCAGAGTATTCCATAAGCGAGTTGTACGGCTTAGGAACGAATAGCGATATTTTAGAGTACGTCCGAAAGTGGGTTTGAGGGTATACTGATGAGCATTCATAGCGAGACGGGTGTTACGGTTAAAAGTTAGAACGGGTGGAATGCTACTGGTAATTTCGGTGGAGCACTGGTAGTGAATATAGCGATACAACAAGGTGAGACAGGAAACATTACGTCTGTGTTCGAAGGTGTCGATTGACTGTGTAATATTGTCATCATGCTGCGGTAAAATTTAGCACAACAAGCTGGACTCTTTTTGCTTGAAACCTTAGCTTCACTCCTTCGAACCCTTCCCTTTTTACAGTTTTTCATCTAAAATTCTGAGAGAGTGATGAACAGCCATGGATGCATCAGCCATCGGCGCACTTTCTTAGCATCTAGTCAAAGTCTTAGTCAAAGCCTCTAGGAATAACCCTGCAGAGCAGGCGGAAGGCCTGATACAAGAGTGCAAGGAAAGCGCTATAGGTTTTGGTCCAACACGAAATAGCCGACTCTTGTCCCAAATGTTGTTTTGTCTCCCCTAATGGTAGTCTCCAGCCTTAAGTAGAGCTAAGGCATCCCGTCCATCCTTCCAGCTCCTAACGCCTTCACTTTTTGATCCGCCTTTTCTGTTGTGTCCGTTGTCGCTTTGGAGGAACGTTTTTGTGGAAGGCACCTGTGGATTCTTCCAATCCCGTACTTTTGCCTTTACGCTCCTCGGAGGTGACAACCAGTAGGTCCACCAGTAGGTATACGCCTAGAGCCAGATGGACTGTCTGGAACCCTCTGTGTAAATGAAACACCTGCAACCTACATCAGTTTCCTAGAACCAGGCGAACGGTCTGCAACGGTCTGCAACTCTCTGCAATACACACTACGCAACACACCCACAAAAGCACAGGAGCAAACGAAACACAAGACAGAAACCAACAATAACAAAAATAATAACTAATTGTACAAAAAAAACCTAACCAGTGTAAAGAGTGGGACGCTATCTGATATTCCATTTTGCTCCCCAAAATCTGCACGGAAGACCACCGGGTCCACCTTTCATAAGGGTATTTAATTTGAGAAAAGCTTCCATCTTCCTTCGTCACTTTTCAAAAGTTTTAACTAGAGACCTCTAGATCCTGCCTTGGTTCCCCTGTCTTAGTCCCAAATGCATACGAAATTAACATTTTTTGTCACTTCGACTTATCTCTGGGATCAATTTCGTGGAAAGAAGAGGTTATTTGGACCCAAAACAATTCAGGGGAAATTTTCACTCAGGCCAAAGGAAATCCCCAGAATTCGGAAATTTCCCCGAGGATCTGGGTAGTCAAAGCGGCACACTTGAATGTATGAAAGAGCAGTCTAGCGGTGCTTCAAGCCATGGTTACACGCTCCAGCTAAGTAGCGGGTAAGTGGAATAAGTGAAACAAAAGAAAAAGAATTGAAGTGGAAGGTCAGAGGAAAATAGGACAGGATCAGGGAACAACAGCGAGAACTGGCAAGACGAGGAAAGAAGGATACCAGGCAAAGTTAAGTATTGTGTAGTGAGAGTTTATAGTGAGATCCCGATAGGCTTTCGCCAATGTGAAAAAAATTATTATTATCCCGTACAAAGAAAGGCTAACGGGACACCCGACCCGCTAGAAAAAAAATCATTTTCAATCGTTCGGGAAGTCGGTCGACAGCGGCCCACTCTTAAGCGGCTTCTGCTACGATAGTTTTAACAGTTTATACCGCTCAATTCCGTTGTCCATAAAAAAAAGTCCGATCAATAAAATTCTCTTTACAACGTGACTTTCGATCTTTCTCGTGTTTTTTTTCCATCATTTTAAGGTTTCGCAATTCTTGTTAAAAAGATTGCGTGGCGCCTACGGACCTATTTGTGTATTCGTATTTTGAGATTTGCTACTTCCGTATATTTTTTTCTTTTTTAACCACGGAATGGAAAGTTTATCGGTGTCAACGATGTAAGTGCCATTCGTGGACAGTGGCTGGGTGTTTAAATTTAATTTTAACGAGAGCAGACAGCATTGTGTTTTGGAAACATTAAATTCCACTATAAGATTTCAGAATTTAATGAGCTTAGTATACGCTGCCGTTCCCGTTCTGCAGACGAAGAGTAGGGACGTGTGTTAGATCATAGATATACATACATACATTTATAAAAATTTGAATTTTATACCCGCACAATTGAAAGCTGTGGAATATTTATAATTATAACACTTTAGAAAAAAAAACATAGAAATTTTGAATTTACCGCCAATCGCGGTGACCACCATATTTATTACATGCGATGTTTTTAAATTATGTAGAGAATAC
This sequence comes from Volucella bombylans, assembly GCA_949129095.1. Lineage (NCBI taxonomy): Eukaryota > Metazoa > Arthropoda > Insecta > Diptera > Syrphidae > Volucella > Volucella bombylans. Next base: position 331,915,156 of record OX422140.1, on the reverse strand, counting down.
CACTTACTTATCATGCCACATTTTGTAATAAAGTTAGTTGCTTGAAGAACTCATTATCAAATAGATCGCCTTTTCTTTTGCTCGTGTCGCTCGCTCTTTTCGCTCCACTCGCTATAGTAATTTTTCCATAGTCTATATCCGTGGCTCTATAATCTAACAGTCTAACTTATCATCAACTAAGATTCATCTATCAATCAAAGATAGAAATCTCGAGTTGACGTTGCAAAAACCCTAGCAACGTACATTTTTGGCGCCCAAACGTAAAAAAAAAAAACCCCAAACTACAAAAAACAATTTTGCAATTCTCAAAGACATTAAAGTATCACATAAAGACAATTAAAAAGTGCAAACATAAAACAACATAGTGAATAGCGGTTCGGTAATCGGTTTCGCGTAGACAAGTGCATAGGTACCATATAACCCACCAGAGAAATCGCGAGAATCGAACAAACATCAAAGGAATCGGATCAAAAAAAAAAAAAAAAAAAAAATCCACAAACGAAAGGAACCACATGCGGGTAGATAAGTATCATCTCCCATTCAGGTACGTGATAAATCGGTTTTCAATCGACCGTGCGCTTACAAGAGTCATAGACCAAAACTAAAAAAAAAAAAAAAAAAAAAAAAGTTAAGAGTATTTAATCCAGACAACTTATGAATAAACGCACTTTCGACGGAAGAGCGGTATGCATGCAAGCAACATAATTATCTATAATATTACATACTCGTATAAAATATATACCTAAGGAACATATTGCTGAAGCCACCCACATAATTTTTTATTTTTCAACTGCTGTGAATTAACACATTCGATGCGACCGCAGTTATCATAAAATTATCTAATAAATCGCTTATGTAAGTTAACGAACTTTTCGTTACAAAACATGCAAATTCCATAAACCCCCAAATCAGCACGTCCACGATTCATGTTTCCAAAATCCAGCAATCCACATTCCTATGCTACCATATTACAATAGAAACACGCTCCAGATTCATGTTGCTGACTATGCGTCTGGAGTCGACAAAAGCGTGATCGCATTTCATTTATTTTCCCACATTTTTCCTTTCTCATATTCCGCCGCATAGCATAAGATAGGTTTAAAGGTATTGAAAGAAAATTGTTTAAGTTAGTTCTAGTTTGAAGTTAATAAAGGAAAGAGACTTCTCCTCCAAAATAAATAAAAAAAAGTTTTTTTTATTTTAAATAATTAAATGTCTATTTAATTGGCGCCGAGCAGGGACCACGGTTAATCGCAGTAACTCGGTACTGAAGTAGTAAATTAAACGGGATAAAAGGTTACAAGTACCAACCCCGCGAGTGGCGAAAATTTTTTTTAAAAAAAAAAAAACCGTGGTCCATCGTGAGTGAAGTGTCGTGGTGAAAGTACTGTAGTACAAGGGCCCCTTAGTAGACCAGCTATAAATTGGACAAACAGGACGCTCGTAGAGCTAGCCGCACCACCCTTCCCAGAACCCGGCGAGGAGACCCATTCCAGATGACACCAAACGGACTCATAGGGATAAGATTTATTTTAGTTTTAGGGTAAGCAAGTTATAAGTTAAGTAAAGAAATAAAATTAAATTTAATCAAAGTTAACTAAAAAGGAAGAAAGTAAAGTAATTAAGTTGAAGTAAAAATTTTTTTTTTTAAGTAAGAAATAAGTGAAAAATTGAAGTGAAACTTTATTGAAAAATAATTGCTCATAAATTTTTAAAGAATACAAAATAATATTCATACTAAGGAAATTACATTCAAAAAGACAAATATTCTTAAGGATAAATCTAAGATAATAATAAGTGAGAAGTTGAAGTGAAACTCTATTGCAAAATAATTGCTCATAAATTTTTAAAGAATATAAAATAATATTCATACTAAGAAAATTACATTCAAAAGACAAATATTTTTAAGGATAAATTTAAGATAATTTTTAGTTTAACTCATATTAACTTGTCGAAAAAATTTTTTTCTTTGCTATTACTGTTTCCCTCTGGTTTAATATCCAATTGCATAAATCATGCCCACTACTAGAAGCCAAGTCCCAGAGCAGGTGGCTGTCGCTCAAAATACGCAGCGAAATAATATTCCAATCAATCCCACACAAGCCTCCCAGTTGAACCCAACAATTTCTAACACATCTCGATCCCACACATCCTCAAATGATCCAAATTGCTCATATCAATCGAGCTCTTCTACCATAGAACCCCAAGAAGTCGGAACAACTCCCGAATTAGACGCTTTAGTCACAACTATAGTAAAGCGTGTCTTAGAACAGCAAGGCAAAGCACTTGTTCGAAGTGTTCTAAACCCAAATCTTGATCATTTTCTTGCTGTAGACCAGTCTATCCTCCCAGAACATCGCCATCGTTTAGATGATTTAGATAAAATTCCGGACGTAATTCGTTCCCTTAGAACTTTTTCCGGGGATGCCAGTGAGTATTCCTCCTGGAAGAAAAGCGTAGAGCGCGTACTAAGCATCTACGAACACGAAAAAGGAACGCCAAGATACTTTGGCATATTGAACGTAATACGTAATAAAATTATTGGACAAGCTGACGCCGCTCTGGAGTCGTATAATACGCCCCTTAACTGGGAAAGTATAGTGAATTGTCTCACTATGCATTATGCCGACAAAAGAGATGTCACCACGCTAGAATGCCAAATGGCACATCTAGTGCAAGGAAATCGTTCGGTACAAGAATTCCATCAGTTGGTCTGTTCCCAGCTAACACTCATAATAAATAAAATTTCCTGCATGGATATTAGCCCCGAGTCAATGCGCCTTCTTACCCAAACTTATAGGGACAAAGCGCTTGACACATTCATAAGAGGCCTGAAGGGCAATTTGTCAGATCTTCTTGGCATAAAAGAGCCAGCTGACTTGCCCCAAGCTCTTCACCTCTGTTTGAAGATCGAAAATCAAAATTATAGGTCACAACACGCTCAAGCACACCAAGGGTTACCCAGGAAAAATTTCCAACAGCAACCATCTCGTCCAACCCAACCATACCCACAACAAGTTACTCAGCAACAAACAACTTCATTTAGAAATCCAATCACCAGTTTTAGGCCACCGTATCCACCCTTCCAATCACACGCACCTCCTCCACAGCAATTTTATTCGTACGGGTACTATCCTAATTTCAATTTTCCTCCACAAAATCAGGCACCAAATTATCGGCAAAACACTTATCAGCCCAATAGGCCTGCTGCCGCTCTAATGCCTGTAAAAATGGAAGCCGTAACACAAGGCCGAAGCAACCAAGCTGGAAATATTAACCAACAAAATCGGCTAGCCAATTTTAATTCTACAAGACAGAAATTGCCATCCCATCAACCCACTACATCCCAGAAGGTAGGACAACAAAACTATCATATAAGCCAATCCGCAGAAAATTTAGAAGAACAAACGACGCAAGTATCAGAAGATAGGGAATCGGAAGAAAATCTCTACATGCAAGGTTATAAAGAAGATACCCAGCCTAACACTCAATACTTCGATTCTCAGCAGTTTGATAACCAATATCTAAATTCTCAATATTACGCCTTACAGCAACCAGCTGAACCCCAAACAGGGGATAAAGAACATCAGTATCTGATGCAACAGCCGTCAGAGCATAACGATGTTCATTTTTTAGGCTGACCGACTCCTCCTTGCCTTACTTTGAATGTAGGACAGGAGGCGGGGAGACCCTCAAATTTCTAATAGATACTGGCTCTAACAAAAATTATATCAAACCAAAGTTCGTAAAAAAATTCATCCCAAATAAACAAATTTTCTACGCGAAATCCATAGCCGGCGATGTAAGAATCAGCCACCATACCCTCCTCAATCTATTCGGTTTGAAAAATATCGATTTGAAATTCTTTATCTTACCTTCCCTCAGAACATTTGACGGAATATTAGGCAACGATAGTTTGAAGGAACTTTCCGCAATTATTCATACTAAAGGAAGTTACATGACAGTCCTGAACAAAGTCAGAATAGAAATTAAACAGCATGTGTCCCAGTCGATTAACTCCATAAACATCGACACAAAGGACCTCACACAAAGTCAAGAGCGCTTACTAAAATTGTCCGTTAGTAAATACCCCTCCCTTTTTTCGGAACCTGAAGAAAAATTAACCTTCACTACAAGGGTTATTGCAGATATAAGAACCTCCACCGACGATCCTGTATATACACGACATTACCCATTGCCAATGGCATTGAAAGCAGAAGTTGAAAAACAAGTTCAGAAAATGCTTGAAGACGGCATAATAAGACCTTCACGGTCACCATACAATGCGCCCGTGTGGATTGTTTCAAAAAAACCTGACTCCACCGGCGCAGAGCAATACAGATTGGTAATAGATTACCGAAAACTGAACTCTGTCACAATCGCCGACCGCTACCCTATCCCTGATATAAATGAAGTAATTGCCCAGCTAGGGAAAAACAAATTCTTTTCGGTTCTCGACTTAAAAAGCGGTTTTCACCAGATACCGTTAAGAGAATCAGACATCGAGAAAACAGCGTTTTCAATTAACTTTGGCAAATATGAATTCACACGTTTACCGTTTGGTTTAAAGAATGCCCCTTCCATCTTTCAACGGGCAGTTGACGATATTTTGCATAAAAATATCGGAAAAACGTGTTACGTGTACATTGATGATATAATCATCTTTAGTAAAGTGAAACCCAGCATGCCAAAGATATCGAGGAAATATTTGATACACTATCCAAAGCGAATATAAAGGTCCAGTTGGACAAGTGCCATTTCTTCAAAACCGAGGTTGAATTCTTAGGTTTCCTCATTTCCTCAAACGGTGTCAAGACAAATCCCAAAAAGGTTCAATCCATAATCGATTTCGCAGTCCCCAAAACATTAAAGGAATTAAGGTCCTTCCTTGGTCTCTCAGGCTACTACCGCCGCTTTGTCAAGGATTACGCAAAACTAGCGAAGCCCTTGACAGTCCTTTTAAGAGGGGAAGAGGGACGCGTGTCCAAAAACAAGTCTGCAATATTAGCAATAGAACTCGACCATGATGCCCTTGAAGCTTTCAACAAGCTGAAAGCTTCCCTTACCTCCGAAGACGTAGTACTGTCATATCCCGATTTTAACAAGCCCTTCAATTTAACAACGGACGCCTCTAATTTTGCGATAGGTGCCGTGCTTGAACAAGATAACAAACCCATTTCTTTTATATCCCGTACACTTAGCAAGACAGAAGAAAACTACGCGGCCAACGAAAAGGAGATGTTGGCCATCGTTTGGGCACTAGTATCGTTCCGAAGCTACCTATATGGTCCTACAAAGGTAAAAATCTTTACAGATCACCAACCTCTCACCTTTGCATTAAGCAACAAGAACAACAACGGTAAAATGAAAAGGTGGAAGGCGATACTGGAGGAGTACAATCACGAGTTGGTATACAAGCCGGGGAAAACCAATGTAGTTGCGGATGCTCTATCAAGAGCCCCACAATTTTCAAACATCAACACCATGTCAGTTACCCAGCATAGTGATGAGAGCTCTTCTCAAAATTTAATTCAGAGCGTGGAAACCCCAATTAACGCATACAAAAATCAGATTTTCCTTCAAACTGGAGACAATCCGAGCCAAACTTTTAATATTATCTTTCCCATTTACCATAGGCATGTTATTGTAGAACCCGAATTCAACCAAGAAAACTTAAAACAGATCCTCAAGAAAACTCTGAACCCGTCGGTAATAAATTGTATTCAAACCGATGAACATACAATGGGCATAATACAGGAAATTTACAGATTCAATTTCGATAACTACAAAGTTAGATTTAGTCAATTGCATGTTCAGGACATTACTAGTGAAGCAGAACAAGAAGAAATCATAATAGCCACACACAAACGAGCACATCGCAATAACCACGAAAATAAAAACCAAATATTGGAAAAGTTCTACTTTCCTAACATGACCAGTAAGATAAAGAAGGTTATAAAAAAGTGTGTAGTTTGCCAGGAGAATAAGTATGACAGACACCCTAGCAAACCAGAAATTCAAGCTACACCAATACCCCAATATCCAGGGGAGATCGTTCATTTGGATATATTCTCGACTGAAAATAATCTTGTTTTGACTTCAATTGATAAATTTTCTAAATACGCGATAACAAAAGCTATTAAGTCCAAAGCAATTGAAGACATCCGACAGCCATTAAGGGAAATACTTTTTTCCTATGGGTTGCCGAAAACCGTTGTAATAGATAATGAGAAATCATTTAATTCAACATCAATTAGTTTCATGATCGAAAATGAGCTTAAAATAGCTATCTTCAAGACACCCCCATATTCAAGTAGTGTTAATGGCCAAGTTGAACGCTTCCATTCAACGCTCATAGAGATAATGAGATGCCTTAAAACAGAAGGCCTTCATCGTTCCTTTACGGAACTCCTAGAACGCGCTGTCCACGAATACAATTTTTCTATTCATTCTACTACCCAAAAGAAACCAGTGGAAGTATTTTTTGGGCGAAGAGTCACCTCCGACCCCACACTATTAGAGAAAGGCCGTCAAGAAAATATCAGGAAAATTAGGGAAAAGCAAACTGCTGACATTGAATATCATAACAAGAAGAGACAAGCTATCAAAAATTTCACCCCAGGCCAAGTAATATTTGTTAGACAAAATAGACGTAAGGGCTCAAAACTTTCACCCCGATACAAAAAGGAAGTAGTATTAGAAAACAAAACAACAACTGTTTTAACTCAATCCGGCAAAACAGTACATAAATCTCTAATCAAAAATTAACATTCATTTTAGATTCCTAATTGCCTTTGCAACTGCCGAAATACAAATACTAGATTACTCACTCAGTGAGCTAGTATCGATCGAAACCGGAATAGCCAAAATTCAGACCGGAAGTTTTAAGATAATCCACATAATAGACTTGGAGCCTTGTATACACTTGATATCAGATATAAAAAACGCAATAGAACACAGCATCAACGAAAGCCATCCTTCCCATCCCTTCCTTCTCCACGAATTAAACCAGGTTATAAATATACTAGATAGACTCAAGCCAAACTTCAGGATCAAACGATCCCTCAATTTTATAGGAAGTGCCTGGAAATGGGTCGCGGGTACCCCCGATCATGAGGACTTCCGGATAATCAGAAACAGAATTAATAACGTCTTAAAAAATAACAATAAGCAAGTAGTAATAAATAGAGATTTAATTAGCCGTGTTAACTATGTAACGAATATAACCAATAAAATAATAAATGTAATGCGAAACCATGATTTATTCCGAAACAATATAGTGATAATAACGCAACACAAACTTAAGATACTTAAAGAAGAACTTCTAAATTTAGAATACGCCATTCACTGGGCAAAACAACAAATTATTAACCCATACATTTTGTCAACTAAAGAAATAAATATTGCAAAAAGTATATTTAAAACTGAAAATATTCCATATAGCTCTATTGACGAGGCTCTAACCCTTGCGGAAATAAAAATAGCATCAAATTTTACTTCAATAATATACATTGTTAACATACCAAGTGTAAAAGTTGATACATGTCATAAAATTCTTGTTAAAGCAGTAAAAAAAAATAATTTGGTAAATAAGCTAGAATACGATAAGATCTTGAAATGTAATCAAATGATTTATGGCATTAAAATAGATTGTAAGACATATAATAGTTTATCGATTTGTAGAAATTCAGATATTGTAGATTTAAGCGGCACTCCCTGTATTCCTTACCTATTCCAAAGTAAAAAAGCGAACTGTATTCATGTTAATAACCAACATGTCCCAACCATCGATGAAATTTATCCAGGGGTTATTCTGCTCAATCAATTCAATGGAACACTAACGAAAGAGAACAATGAAACGTTAAACCTTGTTGGCACATTTCTTGTAAACTATCAAAACTCGACAATCAAGATAGAAAATAAAACCTACATTTCCAACATTATAATTTCAACAGTAAAACCTTTGCCTGCAATAGCACAATCTTCCTCACCAGACGACACAGAAGAGCTGTTATCATTGGAAATGCTCAAGGAACTTCACTCCAGTAATATCGAAGATATCAAGCTATTAGAATCAAAACATGTTATCACTTCAACAACAAATTTTGGGCTAACAATAGTACTATCCATCCTTGCATTGTTTCTGCTAGTAAAATTCATTCAGTTTAAAAGGTCAACCAAAGTCCAGGTAACCAACGTACTTGACCTGGAAAGCAGAACAGCGGAAGTGGAAACAACAAAACAAATCCAAGTTTCTAATATTACCGATCCGAAAGAAACACAAACACGATGCAATATACCGGATAAGGACCAAGGTGGAAAACAAGAACAACCACAACAGAAGCCAGATAGGATTAGCCAAATCCCGTATTTCTGACCCTTTCAAACATGGAAGTTTGAATTTAAGCGGGGAAGAGTTAACGAACTTTTCGTTACAAAACATGCAAATTCCATAAACCCCCAAATCAGCACGTCCACGATTCATGTTTCCAAAATCCAGCAATCCACATTCCTATGCTACCATATTACAATAGAAACACGCTCCAGATTCATGTTGCTGACTATGCGTCTGGAGCGACAAAAGCGTGATCGCATTTCATTTATTTTCCCACATTTTTCCTTTCTCATATTCCGCCGCATAGCATAAGATAGGTTTAAAGGTATTCAAAGAAAATTGTTTAAGTTAGTTCTAGTTTGAAGTTAATAAAGGAAAGAGGCTTCTCCTCCAAAATAAATAAAAAAAAGTTTTTTTTATTTTAAATAATTAAATGTCTATTTAATTTGTACCACAATTCTGCACGTGTAAATTTACTCACGATCATAGTCATTGGCAAAAGCTTTTATTAGAGCAAATCAAACTCCTTGCACTTGTCTAGTCTTCGTCGCTCGTTCGATCTCTTAGTCCGCATTGCAGAAAAGCTTTACACTGGAATCCTACGTGCACTGTTGCATACCTTCATTGCATAGATCCTCATTTCGCCCACACTCACAGAGCTTTTTGTAGTTTTATTTTCTTGTCGTCGCCGGAGAGGATGCTTCATTGATCTTGCATTGAAGGAAAACTTTCGCTGATTGTCTTCGTCGCTGGAGTTCGTCTACTGAGTAGAGTAGGAGTGGATCCATATTTTCGCTTTTGAATAGACATAAGTGTCATTTCGCCTCGCAACATATGCAAACAGCTTGACAGTTGGCTTCGTCTTTGAAACTTAAATTGAGTAGATTTCATCGTTTCGCAGTTTGATACATATAAATGTCGTGACACATTTTCTTCGCAACATACAATATTCATAGATTCTAGTTTCAATTTAACGAATACATATATTTAAATATATTGAGCTGGACATTTTCATTACCTCTAGATACGACGTTTAGCTAGATCTCTTTGTCAAAGTCGTATATTTTCTTCGATTTGAAGTAAATCTCCAGGACATAGAACATTTAGATTCGTTTTTTTGTTTTCGGCTAATTTTGTTGGTAATTGTTTGTAAAACATCAATATGTCAACTGAGTCTGCAACCAAGGCTACCATTGAGGAACTGAAGCAGATGCGTTCATCCACAAAGGGCAGTATTACCCGTATTAAGAACCTTGTAGAGGCAAAGGCAGACTCTTTATCAGCAACAGAATTGGAGTGCCGGTTGGGTATACTCGAGTCGTACTTTAAACAGGTTCTTGCTTACCAGACTCAAATCGAGCGGATAACACCTTCTGACACCAGTCGAGGAGAATTAGAAGATTTATATATTGCGGCAAAAACAAAAATCCAATCGCTTTTAGGAACTACAAGGAGTATTGGTATGGAAACAAGTTTTGTAGTACCACCGCCACAATACAACAACTTACCAAATCTCAAGCTTCCGCAGTTCAGCGGAAAATACTCCGATTACAAGAACTTTATGAATTCGTTCACAAAGCTGGTGGATGATGAGACAAATTTGACTAGAATTCAAAAGTTCAACCATTTGCTATCTTGTCTGAGTGAGCAGGCTCTCACCACGGTTAAGGCCTTTCAAGTTTCGGACGAAAATTATCCAAAGGCACTTGCCAGGCTCAAAGAACGCTACGATAATGATTTTCTTATTTTTGCACAGTACATTTCGGAGTTGTTTGAGCTGCCGATCATTACAAAGGTTTCGGCTATAGACTTACGAGCATTGATAGATAATGTGCCTGCAATATTTAATTCTCTTCAGTCCATAGGATCGTTTGAAAACATTTGCAATGCAATGATTATTCACATCGCAATGTCGAAGGTAGACCCAGAAACAGTGTCCAAATGGGACGAACACCAGGATTACAAGAAACTTCCGAGTTGGATAGACTGTTCAGCTGTTCTAAGTAAACGATGTCAATATCTCGAAACTCGTGATACTAACCAATTGAGAGCCAACTGTGCACGGAGGACACAGAATAAGGCCAAGCCATCGGGTTCTGCTCATCGCTTTCAGACTTCACTTACAGTTGCAAAGCGAGCTTGTTTGTTTTGTGGAGATACTAGCCATTCGATTTTAAATTGTCACAATTTTGGTAAATTAGGAGTTATGCAACGATTCTCAAATGTGAAAAAGCTTGGGCTTTGTTTGAATTGCTTGGCAAAGGGGCATACCGTTTCGAAGTGTCCATCGCCTTTCAGATGCAAAGTTTGCAAGCAATCTCATCACAGCCTTCTACATCGATCACAACAAGAAGAAAATGTTTCTACAAGTGGAGAACCACCAACATCAGCGGCCGTCCACACTGCCTTAGAGAAGGGAACTTTAGCCGAAGCTCAAGTGATCTTAGCGACAGCAGTAATTCTCGTAATGGATTCTACTGGAAGTTTTCAGATGGGAAGGGCGCTAATAGATTCTGGCTCACAAGTTAACCTTATCACCGAAAGATTTGCCAGATCGCTTCACTTGCGAATGTCACAGAAGAATGTAGATATAGTAGGAGTAGGGGTCGCTGAAACAAAAATCAACTTTCAAACCCAAACCACTATTCGGTCAAGATATAGTAACTTTGAAGTATTACTAGAATTCTTAATCACCACTTCCATCACTGGTTATCACCCACAATCAAATATTAGCGTGGCGCCTTGGAATTTGCCTAAAAATCTGGAGTTAGCCGACGAGCATTTCTATCATTCGTCCCGAATCGATCTGTTGTTAGGTGCCGAAACATTCTTTGATTTGCTTAAGTTGGGTCAGATCAAACTAGGCGAAGGACTTCCTTCCTTGCAGAAAACTACGTTGGGCTGGATCGTTTCAGGAAGGTACCAGGTACCAGATAAGGATAGGAAACAATGTCTTCTGACTAGGGGCGAAGATTCATTGGATCATTATGTTGAAAGGTTTTGGGAGTTGGAAGAACTTCAGGATTCCAAATCAAGGTGGACAGAAGAACAAAGAGAATGTGAGGCACACTTCAACGAAAACCTGGAAATTTCTTCTTATGGTCGATTGATGGTCAAACTGCCATTCAAACAGGAGCCGAGTTGTTTAGGAGCCTCATACAATATAGCGTTTCGTCGTTTTTTAGCACTTGAGCATAGGTTATCGAAAAATAAGTCTATAAAACAACAGTACGCATCGTTTCTAGAGGAATACAAGGAATTAGGACATATGTCGCTTGTCAAGGACCCAGAGTTAAACGGACCACACTACTACTTACCACATCACTGTGTACTTAGGCCAGGAAGCTTATCCACGAAACTAAGGGTAGTGTTTAATGCGTCTTGCTATACCTCCTCACAAATTTCGTTAAACGATATTCTCATGGTAGGCCCAACAATCCAGCCTGAACTATTTACAATTCTCCTTCGGTTTCGTTTGCATAGGTTTGTTCTGACAGCCGATATCGTGAAAATGTATAGACAGTTCCTGGTTCACCCTGCTCATCGCAAGTTTCAATACATCTTGTGGAGGACGAAGGAAACAGAACCAATACAAACATACGAGCTGAATACTGTCACATATGGAACTACTTCAGCTCCGTTCCTAGCCATCCGTTGTCTAAAATATTTGGCAGATAAACATCGATCATCATTGCCGTTAGGATCTTGTGCATTAGATGAGGATTTCTACGTAGACGATTTTATCACAGGAGACGACAATCTTGACAAATTAGTTCAAAAACTAGAGGAAGTCAAATCAATTTTGAAGTCAGCAGGGTTAGAGTTATCAAAATGGAACAGCAATCACCCCAACATCGAAAAAGCTGTACCCGATACAAAGATTAAGTTGAGTGAGTCAGGTTTAACTAGCACTTTGGGAATTTCGTGGAACTCCGTTTGTGACCATTTTATCTTTTCCTACGCACCTACCAAAACATTTTCTAAGCAGACAAAAAAATCGGTTTTATCAATTTTGTCGTCACTCTTCGACCCATTAGGCCTGCTCAGTCCGATCATTATTAAGGGCAAGATAATCCTTCAACAATTATGGATCGAACGGGTTGAATGGGACGCATCACTGCCACAAGGCATCGAAGCAGAATGGGAACGGTTCGTAACGGATTTGCACTCTGTACAAAAGGTATCGGTTCCTAGATTTGTCTTGATGGGAAACCGGCGCAGCTATCAGATACATGGGTTTGCTGATGCATCTATGCACGCATATGGTTGCTGCATATATCTTAGATCGGTGGATTAATTTGGATCCACTCAGGTTAGGCTCTTGGTATCAAAATCCCGGGTGGCACCTATAAATAGGAAATCTCTACCTCGCTTGGAGCTGTGTGCAGCTCATCTGTTGTCCAAATTGTGGGAAAAGATTGAGACCATTTTCAAGGATCGTCAGTCAGAAGTTTACTTTTGGACGGATTCCGCCATTGTTCTACATTGGATTGCTACCCATTCCGCGAAGTTGACCACGTTCGTCGGCAATCGAATTGCTGAAATTCAGACGAAAACGCGAGGAGTCTTATGGCGCCATGTTCCTACACAAGAGAATCCAGCTGACATCGTGTCGAGGGGCTGCGATATTCACGAATTGAAGGGATCAATCTGGTTCGATGGACCACGATTTTTGATGGAGAGTGGTGAAAATTGTCCCTCACGGATAGAGATTCCGCTTTCATCAGAGGAAATTGCACTGGAAAAACGGAAAACAGTCCTCATCTGCAAAGGAACAATACCAAATGTAATACACGGAATAGTCGAGCGTTTTAGTTCCTATTCCAAGATACTTCGAATAATAGCGTACGTAATACGATTTTGTCGCCGATTTGAGGCGAAGTGGTCTCGAAGCATGAAAAAGCTTTCCAACATGAAAGACTTGCAAGAGCACCCCGAACCATTTTTAACTCCCGCGGAATTAGACCATGCACTTTTGCATATCATGTATGCTATACAAAAGGATTCGTTTGCTGAGGAAATTGATGCAATCAAAACCAATCGACCTCTAAAAGGATCCATCAAGTGGTTGAATCCTTTCCTGCAAGAAACAAGTGGTCTCTTGTTGTTAAAAGTAGGAGGACGGCTGAAGCATGCAGATATTCCTGAGGCGTGCAAATATCCATTGTTGTTACCAAAAAACCATATTTTTGCAAAAATATTAGTTCGTCATATACACCTCTCAAATTACCATGCTGGTCCTAAGGCTTTGGTAGCCCTAATTAGACAACGGTTTTGGATAATAAACACTCGAGAGTTGGCAAGGCAGATTGTAAGGCAATGCATTCACTGCGTTAGGTATCGGCCCAAGCTATTGGAGCAAATCATGGGTGACCTGCCTCAACAGAGAGTCACTCCCTCGCGTCCCTTTCTTTGTTGTGGCGTAGACTTCTGCGGCCCCATCTTAACGTACCTTAAGATTAGAGGCAAGGTGCCTTATAAAAGTTATGTAGCAGTCTTTATATGTTTTTCGTCAAAGGCTGTTCACTTAGAAGCAGTGTCTGACTTGTCAGCCGAAGCATTCATTGCAGCTTTAAAACGGATGATTGGTCGTAGAGGTCTGCCAAATTCCATCTATTGCGACAATGCAACCAATTTCGTTGGATCACAGTCAAAACTCAAGCAGCTACGCAATATGTTCTTTAAAAAGTGTTCGCAAGAAATCTTGCAAAATTTTTGTACTAATCTTGGTATCAATTTTAATTTTATACCCCCCAGGGCACCTCACTTTGGCGGAATCTGGGAGGCAGCTGTTAAAGTCGCGAAGGGTCACTTATATCGAAGCTTAGGAGGAGCGAAGTTGACATTCGAGGAGCTCTCTACAGCACTGGTCGAGATAGAAGCGGTGATGAATTCTCGACCCATTACACCGATGTCGTCTGACCCCAATGACCTAGAAGCCCTAACGCCCGCACATCTATTGATTGGTTCGTCGCTCAAAACCATCATAGAACCAGCGATCGAAGTTCCTGAAATAAGCTATATCGAGAGATGGCAGCGAATCAACGCAGTAAAGACTCATTTCTGGCGCAGATGGTCCCTGGAATATCTTCACGAGCTACAGGGAAGAGGAAAGTGGTCATCGCATAGCAAAAACCTCAAGATTGGCGACTTAGTTCTCATCCACGAAGACAACGTCCCACCGCAAAGATGGCTAATGGGAAGAGTAGCAGCAGTCATCAATGGTGCTGATGGTCAAGTTAGAGCGGCAGATGTTAAAACGGCAAAGGCAGTCATCAGGCGTGCTATTCGCAAGCTTGCACCATTACCCTCTTAGCCTCTTGAAAGACGTAGCTTCCAAAGGGGGCGGAATGTTAGATCATAGATATACATACATACATTTATAAAAATTTGAATTTTATACCCGCACAATTGAAAGCTGTGGAATATTTATAATTATAACACTTTAGAAAAAAAAACATAGAAATTTTGAATTTACCGCCAATCGCGGTGACCACCATATTTATTACATGCGATGTTTTTAAATTATGTACTTATCATGCCACATTTTGTAATAAAGTTAGTTGCTTGAAGAACTCATTATCAAATAGATCGCCTTTTCTTTTGCTCGTGTCGCTCGCTCTTTTCGCTCCACTCGCTATAGTAATTTTTCCATAGTCTATATCCGTGGCTCTATAATCTAACAGTCTAACTTATCATCAACTAAGATTCATCTATCAATCAAAGATAGAAATCTCGAGTTGACGTTGCAAAAACCCTAGCAACGTACAACGTGAGTTAGGAAACGAATATGAAAAGTAGAAAGTACTGTGGTCAGCAAAGGAATATATTGGATTAGAAGTATCAGACAAGAGATCATTGATGATAATTAAAAAGAGTGTCGGAGACAAAACGGAGCCCTGAGGCACACCAGCATTTATTTTGTGAATATCAGACATGAAACCATCCAATAGAACTTGAATTGAACGTTCCGAAAGGTAGTTTCTAGTCCATTGAAGAAGAAAGTCGTCGATCCCAAATGCACGCATTGTCCACAAAAGAGCCTGATGCTAAACTCTGTCAAATACCTTAGAAATATCAAGTGCAACTATTTTGCTTTCGCCAGATTGATGTACACTTTGGTTCCACTTTTCGATGAGACATGCCATCAAATCACCAGTGGACCTGTTGCTACGAAAACCGTACTGCCGGTCATTGAGAAGTTTTCGTATTTCGACATCTTTCATGAGCTAACGATTTATCAGCGTTTCCATGACCAAGGAACGTAAGTGCAATGGGTCTGTAACAGGAGAGGGTAGAAGATTCGCCATTTTTAGGGACGGACTGGACATATGCTGTTTTCCATCTGCGGAAAGAGTCCTAAAGAGTAGGATTGATGAAGAAGCTTACGCAGTGGTTTTGCCAGCGTGGAAGAACACCTCTTCAGAAGAAGGGAAGTTATACCATCTGGACCGGCAGATTTGTGAAAGTTAAGACCTTTAAGTACTCTTGCTACTACACGAGAGCGAAAGTAGGCGGAGACAAAGCACAATCTGGAAGTGTTGAACTGGCCGCAAAGTGTGCAGCAAACAGATTGCCTTTGTCCAAAGAGCTGACGACTGGAATGTCATTGTAAATGAGTGTTGGGATGGAGGATGAGGCAGAATTTTTAATATTTTTAACGAACGATGAACAATTTTTACTACCTTTGGGACATTGTAGTATTTTTTGCCTCAATTTGTGGTCATATTGAAATTTCACGCGCTTGAGAAAGACGTTGCAGTGATTCCTGTCTCGTTTGAACTTTTTTCAGTTTTCCTCTGTTGGGTTGGTCTTGAAGGACCGAAAAAACATTTCTCTAACCCCGACAGCCTCTTTACAGCTCGAGTCGTACCATGCCTTCTCCTTTGGTTTGATACTCTTTATCTCATTCCTAAGAGAAGGTTGTCTGTGATCATATCAGCAGCGGTTAAACATAACGACCAGTTAAATTTCCTAAAGATGCTGTTAAGTTCGCTCCGATTGGCTTTCTCGTATTGCCATACAGTTCTTTTAGGAATTTTTTTCTCTAACTGTGTGGTCAGCATACGAGTAACTAGCTGATATGACACAATGGTCCGACGAGCCTAGAGGGGAGAGCACATCAACGGTGTACTTATCACAGACTACATTGTGGTGGAATTTGGTAAGCTACATCACTACGCACGTAAAGGGTGAGACCACGATGAGAAAAGAATAGTGGCACTAGATCGTAGCCAGGCAGCTTCAGATCACGGTGATCTGAGAGTTGTGGGGCGGGGATCTATCTGTGTTTCACTAAGTGCCAAAACAGCTGGTCTGAATTTACAGACGTGGATGTACGCAGAAAAGTGTTTGCTTTTTAGTCCACCTATATTTGCTATGTCCGCTCTAAATTCCCGAGTTATTACAAATTCACAAACACAAAAGACACAAACAACGACGATGCTAAGCAAGGCTGCAACGTGAAAATTCTGAAGTTGGTTTACCGAATCAAATTGTGGTAGGTGCTATGCCCTTAAAACAGAATGAAACAGTGCGACAACAGAATTCACACTCGCAACCCGCTATTCATCAGTTGTTACATGAACTCAAATACTGGCTCTGCTGCATAACAGGGTTCTACAGTAATGGCAGTGGCCGAGTGCAAACAACAGCACTCTGCCCAGGGGCAGGAGATGTGGGCCCGCACTATGATTTTTTCCCCGATTCACCGAACCACACCACTTATTTTTTTTTGTCTGCACAAACCCAGATCGAGAGTACGAGTGCACTATGTCTCGTGTTAAAGTTAAATTCGAACAAACGTCTGGTAGCGCCTAAAGCTTTATAACTTGATACGGTTCAAGCAAAAAACATAGGGAAAACGATGGTGATCACCATGAATCAAAAACAAACCAAAGGCGTGCTGGCTGATAAATCTACAAAAAGTCCAAGAACAAGACAAGTCAGCTAAGCTGAAACTCCCACCAACCCCGGGACTGTCAGAGAATCGGCAGAGGTCAAGATATCATACCAAAGTGGGCTATGCGAAGCGAAAAAAGCCCTCGGCTAGTTTCGAGAGCACTCCTGTGGAGCTTCAGATACCATTGTCGACCTTCAAACCCCGATGGCAAAATTTAACAGGAGAATGGTGGACAACATTGAAATCAGCTACCGGGAATAATTCCTTTTGAACGGAGCGGGTTAGCAAAATAGGGCTAAGATGGTCCGTTATGGGAACGAACTATATCCCAGGGTACTCAACAAGACCATCTCCTCAGCTGGAAGACTCTGAAATGGAGTCTCTTTGATGATTATTCCCAAAAAAAAGTATAGATCCCTCCTCCAGCAACTCACGAAGTAGCAAACATTGTCAAACTAATCGCGATGTGAAACCAATATCTCGGTGTAAAAGAGTGGGTATTACTCAACTCTAGAAAAAGCCACAGAAATGAGAGAAAAGATCTGCTGTTTGTCGTAGACAAGCTTACTGTGCAGATCCTGAAGAAAAAAAATACCGGATAGCTTGTCTAAAAGCAGAGCTACCCCATCACGGCAAATACGTCAAAGTAAGCTGCAGGTAGAGTAAATTATCGTGCACATTTGCACTGTAAAGCAACAACTTGAAGCACAGGCTCACTGACGTGCTTTTAATCTAAAAACCCTAGATTCTTCGAAACAAGGTACAAGGATTAAAGTTCAAAAAATACGATATTTTCTATCGAAAAGATACAACTAGGTAAAATCAAAATCTGTACTCTATCCAAAAAAAAAATCACTTAAAACGCCCTTTTTTCTTAGACACATTGATGAAGATACGGTGGCAGCAAGATTAGAGAATATGGAGATTGGAGAATATCATCCTTGTCTCAGCTTGCATGCCACACGAACACATGATCCACCGCCAACAGGAGTTTGTGAATTGGTGACATACGCGAGAGAGACTGGTCTGGTAATCGGCTGCGATGCCAGATGCCAACGTACACCACAGTCAACGTCAGGGTTGAATTAATTTTTGAATTTATTATTTCTTTCAAACTTGTTGTGTGTAACAGGAGAACTCGCCACACTTTTCATACAAAAAACCTAGAAAAAATTCTCGACTTAACAATCACAAATATGCATGTGCAAACGTATGCCAATAACTCGAGAGTATCCACTAAAGAATCCTTCTCGGATCACCTTAGGGTTCATACGAGTATAAAACAACGACTATACAACCCGAAATCCTAAGAGGAATTAATGGACGGGGTACTCAAATTGGATAAGCGAAACATGGAACCACCCTCAAGGGTGTACCTTCCGGATCGCTTTTCCATTGACTCTGCCGTAAGCCATGTAACTTCAAACCTTGGTGGACAAGCGAACTACGAGTAAAAATACAAACAACAGAGGTCAGAAAACTTCATAGACCAGCCAATCGCGCTAGAAGAGAGGAAGATTGAACCAAATATAGGTGTGAAGTCCACTTCTACACAAGAAACCAATTTACAATCTGCTCTAAATACACTACTAACATATTTAAACAATTGGAAGATTAAAATTAATGCTTCAAAGACTCAGAAAAGCCTGTTTCTTGCCAAGCAACAACCATTCTATAAATAATGTTTTTACTGAGTGGAAACCTAATGTCAAATATCTTGGGATACACCTGGACAAACAATTAAATTTCGGGTTGCATATTAAAGAAACGATAAATAAGACCAATATTATAACAAGAGTTCTCTATCCATTTATAAATCGGAAGTCAGATTTGAGCAGAGAAAGTAAGATGATCATTTCCAAAATCATTTTCCAGTCAATTCTTTGTTTCGGATCTCCTGTCTGGAGGAACTATGCCAAAAGTCATCTCCTCAAACTTCAAAGAGCACAAAATAAATTAGTAAAACTGATTTGGAAACTGCCTTGGGACTTCTGCATATTAGAACTAATGTTGAAAATATAAAAGACCGCATTGCCAAACTGAATGTAAAGTACAAAATATTATATAGCATGTCTAGCAATAAATTGGTTTCAGCTCTCAACAACTAATTATTAATTAATTATTACAAATTTATCTATTAAGCAGTTTATTTATTGTTATATTTATTTATTTATTAACTTTGTTTCTGTTTCTTTGTTCCTTCATTTATTCAATGCTATTAATTGTAATGAAACCAAATTATTTTTTCTACTGCCCCCTCTCCTATCTACTACGATGATTTAATGAAGGTTTTTTTAGTAGTTTTCCTTCTTAAGCCTGTATTTACATTAATAATTGTTCACTAACTTTTTAAATTGTCAGTTGTAAGGTAGTGAAATACCATATCTCTGTAAAATGTGCAATAAAGTCTGTAAAACCAATAATGTACAATTTAAGCTACAATAAAGTGATAACTAACTAACTAGCGATGTTTTGTTTGCTTCCCTAAAATAATAGAAATAAGTATTTTTGCTATCATCCAAAGTAAAAACTTATATTTACATCAACACTTGTACCCTTTCGCAAACAAAACATCAATCGAATAAAAAATCCGAAACTCGAACGACTGTGACACAATGATTCGAGTTGCTAAGTACAAATTTTCCGATTTTAGAAAAAGAGAGAATTTGAAATCCGTATATCGAAATTCTCAATACTACTTTCGGATTACTAAGTGACAATTATTCAATTAGAATCGAGTATGCTAGACGAATTGAACCTCGGCACCTACTCTAAAGAAGGGAGGTCTCCAAAACTGCGCCAACTACAGGGGAATACGAATAAGGCTTCTCAACATCACAAATAAAATCTTGTCTGCTGTAGCAGTCAGACTGACCCCTTTTAATGTAGTTTTAGGCCAGGAAATTCCAACATGTGTGCAACAATCGGTTGCTATAATACTTCGATGTCATCTTACGCCTCATGAATGTCATCTTACGCACCTTTCTTTTACCTCTGAACATCTTTAATTCGTTAACTTTATTTTCTCTTATGCAAATAGAGAAACAATTAGTAAAATTGGAAAACAGGCATTCAAGCCATTGACAAGACAATTTATCATTGCATGTATGTATTGTACATCCTAAATTGCGTTATTACTATCCCGCTTACACTCATCTGGAACCCTTGTGCAAGTGCTTCTCCCTTTGCGCAAGTTGCCGAAATCCACGTAAGTTGTTTATTGTATTTACATTGAGTTGAGGCGAAGATCAGCCGTTTCGTGGGGTTTTAAGATTTATAGTTAGATTTTTTTTTGTTGCTGTTTAACCCTGAGTGCGTGTTTGAGTGAGTTTTGGACAGGGATTGATATTGAGTGAATTTATTGTTGTTTGAAAATCTGGTGGATTTTGCATGACTAATGGACTGTATGTATGATGGGTTTGTGGCTAAGCTAATTCGTTATTTTTAAATGTTATCGCTGGATTACTGGTTTGATATCTGGGTGGATTTGTTGAGTGACAAATATCTCCTTGTTGATGGGAATTATATATTATGAATTTAAATGTTACTCTTATGAATAGTACTTAATGTCATTGAAAAACTATACTAATGATATGACATTTTGTTTTGTATTGGACAATCGTAATTCCGCTAAATTTTGCTTATGCTGGGTTGGGACCGTAACTTATAACCTTTTGTAACGTCCTGTGTTGTAAACTATATGTGTCCTATGGTTAATTGATATGGGCTGTTCTGTTTTCTATGTTTTATTCATTCTGGTGTGTTTTTACGTTGTCATACCCAATTTTGCGTGATGTAAATCTTCCTTTTTCTTAGATGGTAAGGGACAAATTGTTGTTATAGGACGCTTCAGTTCTGTTGTCGCTGTTTTTATAGTCACCACTCTGACTAAATTATCTAGTCCCGGGTGTACTTTAAGGACTCGAGCTAGGCTTCATTTTAGGGGAGGAAGCCGTTCGTCCTTGAGTAGTACTAAATCACCATCATTGATGATATTTTGTATTGTTTTCATCCATTTTGGCCGGTGCTGTAATCGGGGCAGATATTCGTTGCTCCATCTTCTCCAAAAGCTCTGCGTTAAGGTTTGAACTCTTTTCCATCGGTCGAGATGCGAGATTTTTTCTATTTGGTATTCCGGTTCTGGTGGTGCAATGAGAGATTATCAAATGAGAAAATGTCCTGGGGTCAGTGGCTGAAGGTCGCTGATGTCATCAGTTTGTGGGCAAAGAGGTCTTGAGTTCAAGCACGCTCCCACTTGGTTTAGAAGGGTGATGAGCCCCTCATAAGTGAGTGTCTGAGTACCCGCCACACGTTTGAGATGAAATTTTACTGACTTCACCCCCGCTTCCCATAATCCTCTAAAGTGGGGGGAAGCTGGGGGAATAAAACTCCATGGCGTTCCTTCGTTGGCTAACGTTTCTGCCACGCTCGTCCAACTAAACTGCGCTTCTCGCAGTTGTTTTCGCAATTCTCTGTCACCTCCTGTCACGCCTGACAAAGATTGCAAAATAACCTTTTAAGGAAGGTTTCCCATTAGCTCAGTTAATGGTTTTGCCCTGAACCTGAAACAAATCGTGCAGTTATGAACCATTCTCTTCACCGCTTTCTTCAAGTGTAGCACCCAATATCGGTGACGTATATAGGCGATTGTCTTCTCATTGCCTCCATGTAAAGTTTTTTCGTTGGCGTCTCGAGTCACCAATCTGGTAAAGTCACGATCTGGTCTTAGCAATATAGGGTGCTTTCTGCTATATGGTAGCTCTGAGTTTGATAACCTTCCCCCTACTCGCAGAATGTTGCTATCATCTGTAAAAGGATTTAGACTTGTGTAGCCCTTTATTTGTTTCTTGATTTCTTCGGGGAACATTGGCTGTTGCACCAAACTCACCACTATGTTGTGAGCTTGATCGAGTTCTACTGGTGATAGGTACTCACTCCTTTACTCGACTGTGTTGTGACGCCACATTCTGCCACAGTACCTTGCCACTCTTATGAATTTTGAAAGCGTCGAACATCTGCTAAGAAGGTCATCAACCAAACCTACTTCCTTTTCTTTCGAACAAAGATGGACTCTTATTGGTCGAATTTCTTGTTCCGTTTCCAAAAATGTCAGTTGAACTGACACTGACTCCTAAGGAACTCTGGTCCCTGCCACCATAATGTGTTGCTAGTGAGAGCCGATGGTAATATTCCACGTGATGCTACATCTGCTGGATTCATCTCTGATGAAATGTGCCTCCAAATTGAACAGTTTGCGAGTTGGTGAATTCGCGAAACCCTGTTTCCAATAAATGTTTTCCATTTGGATGGTATTGCCTGAATTCAACATAACGTAATGACGGAATCCGTCCATGCGTACATTTTTACGGCATCCAAGTTTAGGACTTGTGTTGTCTCCTTCAGCAGTTTTGCCAGTAGTGTTGCACCGCAGAGTTCTAATCGAGGTAACGTTACTGATGTCAGTGGGGCCGCCTTTGTTTTAGACATTACCAAATGCATATGAACATGCCCGTTCGCATCGAAAACACGAAGGTAGACGGCTGCTGCATAAGCTCTCTCTGATGCATCACTGAATCCGTGAACTTCTATTTTTGAACTGGTTATTATATTCATCCAACGTGGGATTTGGATTTTTTGAATCGATGGCAGATCTTCTCGAAACTTTAGCCACTCGATTTTCAAATCCTCTGGCACTGGACCATCCCAGTCAAGGCCTCTTGCCCAAAGCTGCTGCATTATGATTTTTGCTTTGACGATGCAAGGCGAAGTCCAACCCATTGGATCGTATAATTTTGCTATAGCCGACAAGATTGTCCTTTTAGTTACGTCTTCATTCCAGACCTGAGTTACCTGAAAGGAGAACGCATCAGAAATAGGATTCCACTTTATGCCTAGGGTTTTAACTCCAATGCTTTCTTCCCCTGGAATATTGAAATCGACGTCACATTGTTCTTGTGGTATGTCTTGTAAAATTTGTTGTGTGTTGCTGACATGTTTTCGCAGAGGGAATCCAGCTTTCCAGTTTCAGCTGGGCTTCCTCGATGGTATCTACGCCGCTTATGATATCATTAACATATGTTTCTTCTCTGATGATGGGTGTCGCGTGAGAGAAGTTAGCCACTTCATCGTCCGCCAGCTTTAAATGCACCCGTATTGCTAAATAAGGAGATGGTGCAGTACCAAATGTTAACGTATCTAGACGGTAGATCTTTAGTTTTTGTCTGGGTGTCTCTCTCCACAGAATCAACTTTTAATTGGCATCTGGAACGACAACCCAGACTTGACGGTACATTTTTTCCACATCACCAGTAAAGGTATATTTGTATTTTCTCCATTTTAAAATAATATCAGTCAGGTTTGTTTGTACTTTAGGTCCCACCAACAGCATGTCATTTAAAGAAGAGCCAAAAGATGATTTAAAAGTTGCATCGCAACTTCGTTGTGGTACTGGATTCTTTAATAGCAGCATGATGTGGGATGATATAGTGGAATGGACCACTAAATATTTTATCGGACTCTTCTATCGGAGTCATATGACCAAGTTTTAAGTACACTAAGTCCTCGATTTGCGTCGTTTCGGTTTGCGTCGATTCGATTTGCGTCACATTTTTAAATTTTGTTCTTTCCGGTTTGCGTCATTTTGATTTCGATTAGCGTCACTAACTACATACACTCTGTGAAGAGTTTTGTTTGATTATCATTCGGTAAGCTACATGCAAAAAGGGGATTTCCCAGGACATCCAGCTTTTTCAGATGACTTTTCCGAAAATATAAAAGTAGTTTTCATGCCTCCCAACAAACACTACATCCCTTATACAACCCATGGATCCAGGTGTAATATCAAACTTTAAAAGTTACTATCTAAGACCAACTTTTAAGCAACTTCTGGAAGCAACATACGGAAATGCTAAATCCTCCATGAAAAGGTTTTGGAAGGACTACAACATAATGATGACAATTAAAAATATAAATCTTCCTTGGAAAGGAGTTAAAACATCCTGGAAATTATGTTCAGACTGCGTTCCTACAGATGAGGATGACATTAATGACATTCCAAACGTTTGCAAAGAGCTTACTGGCTTAGCTAGGGAAGCTGAATTTAGTGGAATGGGAGAGGAAGGCATTAGTGAGGTATTCAAGGAAGAGCTTGACAACGAAATTTTGCTTGACATTAATGTGGAACATGCACTAAGGCATTTGACAGAGTTGGGCATCAGGCTCTTTTGTCGAAAATGCGATGATTCTCTTCTTCAAGGGATTAGAAATTACCTTTCGGAACGTTCAATTCAATTTGTAATGGATGGTTTGAAGTCTGATATTCACAATATAAATTCTGGTGTGCCCCAGGGGTCCGTTCTGTTTCCGACACTCTTTTTAATTTTCATTAATGATCTCTTGTGTGCTACTTTCAATCCAAGATATACCTCTGCTAATGACAGTACTCTCTATTTTTCATAATCGTTCTCGTCCCAGCTCTTCGGTTGTAGAACAGGAATGGCATCGTATGTTAAGCTCATTAAATTCCGATTTTAACAGGGGAACTATCAGCAGGGAGGAATTTAATGCTTCCAAAATGCAATGCTGTCTGCTGTTGTTAAAATGAAATTTAAACACCCACCCATTGTCCATGAATGGCACTTGCATTGTCGAAACCGAAAAACATTCCATTCTCGGTATGTGTGACGTATGTATGATAATGACGTTGGAATGACTACGTGGTTTTTTTGTTTTTTTTTTTTTGAAAGAAATTAAAACTAAAGATGGTATTACTGCTCTTAAAATGCCTGAGCACGTGTTAAATTTGTCGGAAAATTGAATAGAGAGAGAGAAAAAGATGTTTGGGCTCAGTGGTTATTTCGCTCCATATGGGTGGCATCCAACATTTAAGCGGGAGATTAAATTGTTGGTATAAATGGTATTGTTGTTGCATTCAATGCAACCACTCATCCTACGTGATTGTAGTTGCCTGAAAAGAAATATATATAAATATATTTTCGGCGCGGCTGGTATTGAACCCCGAACCGTCCAATTTGGAATCCAATGCAATATACTTGCACCGCGGTCACCCACGTATTCGACGTCGTCAAAAATGCTGTGGAATATCTAGGTTTTCTCAAACGATGTAAAAAATATTTCACCCCCTCTTATCCTTGTATTTGCTAGATAGGATCCAAAACCGTGCGATAAAACTCATAGCTGACGCCAATATTACACAGTCAATTGACACCTTCGAACATCGAGTAATGTCTCCTGTCTCACCTTGTTCTATCGCTATTTTCACCACCAGTGCTTCACCGAAATTGACAGTAGCGTTCTGCCCCTCCACACTATTAAACGTAACACCCCACTCGCTATAAATGCTCATCTGTACACCATCAAGCCCACTTTCGGACGTAATCTAAAATATTGTGATTCGTTCCTAACCCGATTATGGAATGCCCTGCCGAGCTCTTTATTTCCTAGTCATTATAACCTTGAAGCATTTAACACCAAGGTTCATCGGTACCTGTTTTTCTTCCCACCCTAATTATGCATCGCCGCGCTGTTTGCAAGCGTTTTAAGGGTATTCAAAGTCCTTGAGCTCAGAAATTATAAAAAAAAACACGCAAGTAGCAGCAGTTCAAATTTTTGCATAAGGGCATATCTTAAAATGTAATCCAGAAGTCCAAAGCGATATTCATCACCTCTTCATCGATTTCAGATTCGCATATGTCAACAAATATAGAAACGAACTATACAGAGCCAAGCTGGTTTGACTATGCAGGATGACGGTGGAGAATGCACGCTGCTCCTTCGAAACGATGACAAAACTGGACCCTTAATATCAGAAAAGGACTTAATCAACTCGATGCGTTGTTTTTTGATTTTTCATAAGATTGTTCTTGAAAATTGTATGCGAAACTCGCAATTCAAATCCAGAGGCACCATCTTTCAAAGGTCTGTTCAGTTACCCGCTGCTTCTTTGGGCTTAGAAGGCAATTGAGTAGTAAAGTTCTCAGTCGAGCAACCAAAAGGACTTTTTACAGGATCCTGGTTATACCAGTCCTGATTGACGGCCCTAAACACTGACGAAAGTGGATTAAAATGATATCGGACGCTTCGAGAGAAAAGTTCTCCAGGCAAGTTTTGATCGCGTTTGCAATCAATGGGGTTTGGAGGAAACGTTTCAACAGTCAGTTGTACGGGCTGCAAAGCGATGCTGACCTCCTCAGAGAAGCACAGATAACCCGGTTTAGATGGCTAGGTCACCTTAAACGCGTAGGCACCAGCGTTTTCGACTCTAACCCAGAGGAATAAAAAAAAAATGGTACCTCAACTAAAAGATAGCGTTCCAACAGCAAGTGGTTTTAGTCAATCAACTTCGGAAATAGCCAGGATTTCAATTAAAATCCCTCCATTTTGAAGTGCAAAAAAACAGCTTTTGTTTGCCAAAGTTGAATCCCAATTCTACGCGGGTGGAATCTCAAAAGAAAATACCAAATAGAGAGCAACGTACTTTCATACATTTCCGACATAATCTTGAATCCACCCTCAGTAGATATGTACAAAACCTTAAATGAAAGACTGATCGAACTGTTCGCAGACTCTGAGCAAAAACGCGTAAAAAAGCTACTTCAAAATGTGGAACTTGAAGACATGAGACCGTCCCGGCTACTACGAGAAATGCGCAAATTGACTGGATCGAATATGCAAGAAGAAATGCTGAAGTCGATTTGGACGCAGAGCTTACCATCTACGAGTAACATCCATCATTGCAACATGGTGCAGACCAACGCAGTCATTCGCGAGGAAAGAGACACCCAAGGTCAGTTCATCGCACTACTTCTGATATACCCGATACAGACATATTTTGGTATCACATGAAGTAGGGCAACTCAGCCCGAAAATGTTGCCCACAGTGCAAACATCGTTCGGAAAACTAAAATCTCTGTCATATTTGGCGGTAAATAACAGAGTTTTCATCGGAAACCGCCGCTTCTTTATCGCCGACACAAATTCCAAATTGAGATTTCTAGTGAACGCCGGCGCAGAGATATCCGTCGTACCACCGACCCGAAACCAACGCAATCTACCGGATCAACGAAATTTTCTTTACGCGGCCAACAAAACTTCGATTAAAACCTTTGGAGTAAAATTGCTAACACTTAGCCTTGGACTCAGACGCTCATTTCAATGGCTTTTCACAATTGCTGACGTTGCCCAGTCTATTCTCGGTGCTGACTTTCTGCAACACTTCAATCTGCAAGTCGACCTCCAAACAAAAAACTCGTTAATTGTCAAACAAACACTTTATATTCCTGCAACTTAGATGAAAGGAAAGGGGTAATTATTAACCTTTCAACAATTAATAAATCATTGCCCTTTCAGAAAATTGTATACGAGTTCAGAGACATCACACGCAGTACCTTATCTCCGGGCGCATCGCGCATGAAGTAACCCGACACCGACGTCTATTTCCGAAAAAACTTAAAGCAGCGAAGGCAGAATTTCACAAGGTAGTCCATGGGCCGCTCCGCTCCACCTTGTCAAATAACCTAATGGTGAGTGGAGACCGTGTGGCGATGCTGTAATCGAACCCTACTGTTACCCCATCCTACACATTCATGACTTTACTCATTCGTTAGAGGGAAAGCGGATTTTTTCAACAATAGATTTGAAAAGAGCATATCACCAGATACTAGTCGAGCCAAACGACATCCCTAAAACGGCCGTTACCACTCCATTAGTTATGTTTGAGTTCGACCACCGCCAAAACGAATTGAGGCGTTAAAAAGAATCACATACCCAAAAGCAGTCAATGAACTACGTAGATTTCTTGCTATGGCTAATTTTTACCCCCGATTTATACCGAATGCAGCTGAAAGACAACAAGTACTGTTTCAATTTATCAGAGGTAATAAAAATAACGACAAATGCCTTGTTCAGTGGGATAACGAAGCCAAGGAAGCTTTTGACAACTGCAAACTCGATTTGGGAGACGCAACGCTTTTGGCATCCCCAAGTTTAGACTCGCAATTAGCGCTCATGGTAGATGCATCGGAGAAGGCCGTAGGAGCAACATTGCAACAATGGGAAAGTACTGGAGCATGGCGGCCTTTGGGTTTTTACTCCGAAAAGTTAACAAGTTAACATCCGCACAAACAAAGTACAGCACATATGATCGCGAACAACTTGCCGCCGTTAAAGCGGTGAAGCATTTTCGACATATGCTGGAAGGTCGTACGTTCGCAATATATACGGACCACAAGCCGCTGTCATTTGCATTCGACCAAAAATTAGACAAGGCATCACCCAGACAGTTACGGCAAATGGATTTCCTAGATCAATTCACAACTGACATACGATATATGTTATACCAGGATGTGAGAATATTGTGGCCGATACCTTCTTACGTATTGAAGCAAGCCAGATGCCAGCCACCATCAACTACGAAGAATTGTCCGAAACGCAAGAGACGGACGAAGATCTAAAGAAACTGTTAGTATCAGACACTGCACTCAAATTAAAACCTTTTATCGTTCCAGGTACAGATCGAACAATTTACTGCGATTCTTCTGCAACGTCGATACGACCTTACTTAACCGAAAGCTTACGTAAGTTGGGTTTCAGCAGTATTCACGGATTAAGCCACCCCGGAATGAACAAAACAGTGGAAACAATGGTTTCCGAAAAATTTGTTTGGCCGAGAATGAAAGCACATTGTCGGCGATGGGCAAGGTCGTGTTTAGCGTGCCAAAGATCGAAAGTGCATCGTCATAACAAGTCTCCATTTGGATCGTTCGTGCCCCCTAATCGTAGATTTTAGCACATCAACGTGGATATCATAGGTCCTCTACCAAATTCAATTGGGTATCGCTATTGTTAGATACATTACAGATACACCTGCTGACCCAAGGTGTATCCAATGGCAGATATTACAGCGGAGACCGTCGCATTTACGCTGTTTTCACAATGGATCTCAAAGTTTGGAGTACTCGCACGCATTAAGACTTAACACGATTAGTTGGCGCGAAAAACATCCGCACGACCGCTTACCACTCCGCATCAAATGGATTAATAGAGCGCTGGCATCGTGCGCTAAAAGCTGCCATTAAATGCCACGATACAGAATGCTGGACAGAAGTACTTCCAATGATTTTTCTTGGATTTAGGTCAACTGGCAAAGAGGACTTGCAATCAACAACTGCTGAAATGGTATACGGAAACATCCAATGCAATTCTTAATCACGATTTCGTAAAGCAGCTCAAGAACTCGATGAAATCGCTTAAGCCATCCCCGACTAGTAACCATTCGTCAAGCGCAGTCTTTGTGAAAAGAGATCTCAAAACTTCAGCATTCGTTTTTGTCCATACAGATGCCGTTCGAAAGCCACTTCAAACACCGTATGAAGGTGAAAAATACTTTACGTTCGATTTTAATAACGTGCGAATGCAGATATTTATCGATCGCCCTAGGGCAGCTCACATAACGACATCGGAACACGCAAAAACAAGCATTGCGAACCTGCAGCAATCAACAACAGTTGACGGCAGCAGACAAGAATACAGACCCGCTATGACAGAAAAATCAAATTTTGTTTACATACCACTGTCACTTCCTTAGGGAAGAGTATTGTGGCAGCACACTTATTGTAATAGAATAAACACAAATCAAAAACTGCAAATAACAAAATAGAGGAGAGACAATTTGAATTTTTGAATAGAGTTAGATGTGGAATAAAAAGTACAATACATTGTCTTAATTGTTTCAATCATCTAACTCATCACCACAAATGTATTACGAATACAATGAACCCATTTCTAGAATGGCCAACTCAATGCAAGCTAGTTTTGATCACCCTGCACCCTGCTCCTGCATTACGAATTATATTACTATTAAAAAAATATATATTTTGTGTAAAATTGGAATTAATAAATCTTCGCCACCAATAATAATCAACCGATATGGGGTTAATATTAGTATAAGCTACTAAAATAGTATTCGTTTCCCGCTGAAAACAAATTCTCTAAATTTTTATTTTTTCGGGCTGACTAAACATTTATGCTATTGCACTCGTAGATACGTCATACTAAATTCTTAATCAATATATGCACAAATACATGTATATTTTGTGTCTGCTAGACCTGAAACTATAAAATAGAAATCGTCGATCGGTATCTACGATATTTGTATTTTATCTATCTGGAAGAAAAGATGTCGCTTAAATTGTTAGCCTGGACGGTGATATTTCTTTGGGTGGCTGTTTGCGAGGGCAAATTCCGTAAGATCAGTAGTCGATTGTGATTTTTTTTCAAAAAAAATTCATCAATTCTCTCTCTTGTTTATGACGAATATAGCTGAAGACCCAAAACCGTGTCCATATGGCGATAGTGAATGCATCATAAAGATAATAAATTTTTTGCTCTCTGAAAAATCGGATGGTAAAAGAGTTTGACATTAAATCTATGATTCGAGTTGTTAACGATTATTCTGTTGACAGGATATGCTCCGCTCAATGTGATCAAATTAAATCCCTTGAAGATCTCTGAGATTAAGATCAATCAAGGCGCTGAAAGCCCTGTGAACATCGATTTGACTTTCCGGAACAGTGAAGCATTTGGCATTAACAATTTTAGAGCTTCTCAAGTGAAGTAAGTGCCGACCATGGTCTTGAGTAGTCTTGATCATTTAAACGTTTTCCAATTTTCAGGGGATTCGGAAAAGATCCTGCTCAAGTTCATGAGATTGTATTGACTACAGATTCTTTAAAACTGCTCAGTGATTACACCATCAGCGGAAAGGTTCTCATTCTCCCAATAAGTGGTAACGGGAAGAGCAATATCACAATGGGTGAGTACCTACTCGTAAGAATATCTATCAGAGGAGTTTACAGCCTAATTTAACTTCCGAACTTTTCAGATAATGCCAAGATAAAGCTTGTCATGAATGGGGAGTCCATGGAGAAGGATGGTAACACCTACCTGAATCTGAAGAGTGTTAAACTCACCAGTGACACGAGCCGATTACACTTTGACTTTGAGAATCTCTTCAACGGTGACAAGACTTTGAGTGACAACATGAATTTGTTCCTGAATGAAAACTGGAAGGACATCTACGGTGAAGTGCGTAAAACTGTAGAATCAGCATTCGCGTTAATATTCAAAAGTATCGTCAACAATGTGTTCCACAAATATCCATATGAGAAACTGTTTGCCGCGGAATAGTCTCTCAATTGATTGACAGATGTCTGTCAAATTGCTGCCAAGAGGTCAAGTACACCATTTTTGTTTTTGTTTGTTATTATGTTTGTCGTCGTTAAGAGTTTACAGGGTTACCAATAAATCTGTTACTCATAATATACTTTAGTGCAATTGTCAACCTGTGCGGACGTGTTTTTCTTTTTCTCCCGTATACCGAGCTCAGTTATTATTTTCCACTTTTTTTCAAAGCCCCGTAAACTGCCGACTCAGTATATCTACCGTCGTTGTTCGTCGACCTAGTTTTGTCTGCCGATTCCTCAAACTCAACTGTGCCAGTTTTGACCCCAAAACAAAACAAAAAACAAAACAAAAACAAAACAAAAACAAAACAAAAATTAACCTCAATAAACAAATAATGGAAAAGTGCTGTGCTAGTGTTTTGTGCTCAATTGTTGACCCCAACGCCGAATGGGTAGCATGCTATGGTCTCTGTGGATCATTCCATGCCATATGCATCGGACTTCCCCGAAGATCAATAACCTACCTTAAGGAGTATTGCAGTCTTTTCAATTTTTACTGCAACGAGTGCAAAGAGATCACCTTGGGTCACGTTATGCTGGCAATTAAATGCAACAACGAGTCAATTACTGCGATGCTAACCGAGAATGGTCATATTAGCAGAACTATTTTGGACAGAATAGAAAAGATTGAGGACTCAATAAACTGCATTGACAGTAATGTAGAAGCTTACAAGTCCACAGGTAGAATGATCGAAAAGCAACAGGCAGCTATCCAAAATCTGACCACGACAAGAGAGCGAAGTCATCAAATATCACTTCGACGGAATTAAAACTTTCCTCAAAACAAATTTTACCAACCTCCTGAAATCCAACGAACTATCAACCTTCTCAGTACTGATCTCGACTTGCTTTTTCAATCCTCCTCCAAAACAACACATCACACCCCGCATCCATCAGATTCTACGCCTGACCCTAAAAATGATTGACGTCAGCGAGGAACTCATAGCAACTCGGTTGACCGTTGCCGAAATCGGTAAAGAAGTGAGATTGGCTTCCCACAAAATCGATGGAATACCCGATCAAATTCAGTTCCAGGCTAGTTCCCCGTACAATGTCTCAATTCATAATGAATTAGTAGGCAGAGTCTCATTTGCCATCATTTTCAAATACTCCTCCCGTCACCTTAACAACGGAAACCGAAACCGTTTTGCCTTTACCAACTAGAATCCCGCCCGTCGCCGATCGTCGCCGCTCCACGCAAACGGCTCAAACAATTTGGAACTTCATGGACCCCCTCCGAATGGAAAAACAGACTCGAAAAGCTGAAACAGGAAAACCATACGGCATTCTTCATTGAAGGGGCTCCTCAACACGCTGATGTTTCTTGGGTGCGGAATTTCTTTCACCGAAGTTATGCTATCACCATTAGTGAGTGCCAGATGATTTCCCCCGCTGACTCCAACAGTTCCTGCAGCTTCAAAGTCAACATCCCAACCAAATATTCGTGGTTGTTCCCAACTCGTCCTGGTAAGGCAACTAAACCTGGGAAGATAAGAATTACTAAATGCTCTGAGGAACGAGAAAACACACATCTCGAGAGTAATGAAAGTTTTAAAAATAATCGTAGTTTTAACAATAAACTTAAAAAAAGACCTCTCTCCAACTCCCTTCCAAACAAAAAACATGCTACCAACTTGAGCTTCAAAACAAACTTATCCCCCAATTTTAGTCCTCCCGTCTCACTTATCCGGCACAAAGCCCTTACACACCATTCTTCTAATCCCCCAATTCCCCCCGTTCTACCGAAGCCCCCGCGCCAACGCGTCTCTTTCAACTTAACCCCAACCACACATATTATTCCTTCTCAACCTTCTACGCCACCAAACCTAGCTAGCAACTCAATTCCCAATTTCGACCTTAAAGCTGGAGCTAAGTACCCTAATTTCATTAACTCCCATACCCTAAACCCCACATCTCATCCCTCGTCCAACTCCATATCCAATCATTTATCTCTATCTCCCTCCTCCAATGCTCCTATTCTTGATCCCCTTTTCCCCCCACTGTTAAACTAACACAGCAAACCAATGGCACTACAGAAAGTCGATATGCTCTCTCTAGGCTTAGAGAAAGAAAGATATATGAAAACATTCGTCTCTTTCTTGCCTATCTACATGACAAATCGGACTCGGTCTGCTACGAAGGGAAAACCAAAACCAGCGTCATAGTTTCCATCCAGCAGGAAGGCCTGCCTACCGACCCTATCAGTCTCATTAACCTTTATGTCAGGTACCGAGCGATTTTTAACATGTCCCCTCAGAAAGTAGCAGACGACCTTGCTGCATTCGGCAACTATGTTCACTCTAAACGAGTATCACACCTACAGCGAAGCCGAGCCGACCACGACAAATTTTTTCGTCCATAACGTGCCTCCCTTGCCAGCGCTTAAACCATCCTGCCTCACACCTCCACCCCACAACATCCCTCTTACATTTTACTACCAGAATGTAAGAGGTCTTCGCTCTAAAACCAATGCTGTCCAATGTCAATCGCATGCTCTTCCCTTTGATATTTACGCCTTGACCGAAACCAATTTGATTCCCGACATAAAGAACCAGGAATTGTTCCCTCCTACTTTTAATGTTTTCCGCGACGACGATCCTACCCGCACAAATAAAGATTCCCCCTGTCGACAACAGCCGTAACTCTTCCCCCATTACAATTTCTTCATCCTCTAAAGCCGACTTTGTCGCAATAAATATATCACTGCCTCTCAAGTCCCTTTACGTTATATGTTGCAACATCCTACCAGCTCAACCTATCGAATCTTACCAATTTGTTATTGATGCGATCGATCATTTAATTGACCTGTCAGACCCTATTGATGATATCCTTATTTTCGGCGACTTTAATCTTTCTCAGCTACAGTGGACTCCATCAGATGATCAATCGTTTGTCATCACTTCAAATGCCAACTAAGCTAAGGAATGTCTCTTCTTAGATCGCTTAACAGACTCAACTCTATGCCAAGTCAGTGGTATATCCAATTAAATGGGCAGGCAATTAGACCTTATTTTCACAACAGATCCCATTAACTCCTCAGTCTCACTTTGTCCCCTATCTCTCTCAACAATCGATTACTACCATCCCCCCCTTCTACTTTCATTTTTTCATAACTCTTCATTCCAGTCCACTCCCCCCACAACTCTCTCATCCCACGACTTTCATAAATCAAACTTTCACAAAATCAGCGAATATCTCAGCAGATCCCTCTTTAACTTTCACAACCTAAGTGTAAATTATGCCTTATCCATTTTTTATAAAGAAATATTTAATTCTTTTTCCCTTTACGTTCCGTTTTCCCGCCTTAAAACATCATCTACTAGTCCTCCCTGGTATACTCGCAAGCTTCCTTCCTTACGAAATCAGAAAAATAAGTTATGGGCTGTTTTCCTGCGTACCAGATCCTTTACCGACTATTCCAACTATCTTGGTGCTTATCTTCATTTCACCGAACTTTACGATTCCCTTTACCAGCGCTACCTTAACAATGCGCAAGTCAACCTTATAAACCACCCTAAGTCCTTTTTCCAATTTGTTAACTACAAAAGAAAGTCCGATGGTTACAATCCTTCCCTCTCTTTCAACAACAGGTCATCAACCGATCCACTCACCATTGCCAACCTATTTGCCACCTTTTTTAAACAATCCTTCACCAACGACTCCTTTGTACCAGATCCATCCTATTTTAGTTACCTACTGAACTTCTCCAATGGCCCACTTCTCTCTCGTCTTCTATCGTATCGAATATAAATTACACCAAATCAATGACGAATTCACACCCGGCCCAGATGACCTCCCTGCCATATTTCTTAAAAAATGTTCTTCCTCTCTTTTCCTTGCCCGTTCTAATCTCTTTCGTCTATCCCTTTTACAAGGAGAATTTACTTAGACTTGGAAAACCTCCTTCATAATCCGGATCTACAAGGATCAAAGAATGAAATAACCAACTATCGTCCCATCGCTAAACTCTCCAATATACCCAAACTCTTCGAAAGTATTTTGTATGAAGATCGAAGCTTCCAATGCAAATCACTTATTTCCCCTAGACAACATGGTTTCCTAAAGGGTAGGTTAACCACCACAAATCTCGTTGAATTTATATCCTTTGCCCTCTCTTTAAATTGTCTGCCCTCGGCTTTGAACCCATACTGTTAAAATGGATATCCTCTTACCTCGAAAACCGTTTTTACAGTGTTCGTTTTAGGTCAGACCACTCCGCTCCATTTTTGGCCACCTCTGGAGTTCCACAAGGCAGCCATATCGGTCCCCTTCTTTTTATATTAACCATAAATGATCTCGATATGATCATCAAACACTCGTCTGTCTCCCTGTCTGTTTCAAAACCATTTCCTCTCCCCATGACTCTTTCCTCCTTCAACAAGATCTTGATAGTTTTTCGATCTGGTGCTTCAAAAATTCTTTGGAACTTAACATCGCCAAATGCCAATCCATCACCTTCTTACATAAGCGGAACCAATCTCCTCCCCGAATCTATCTTCTCCATAACCAACCTATCCCTCCGTACAATCTCTCGGCATTTTGTGTGATAGCGAGCTCAACTTTCGTTTACATATGGATGAGATAATCCTCAAAGCCAACTCTGCACTAGGTTTTGTAAAAGGTTAGTTTTAGTTTTAATTGCATTTTATTTTCTTAATCACTAACTCTTACATACTAAAAAAAAATGCTTAAATGCTAGCTTAAAATTACTTACAATCTTATACTAACTTACTGGCCCCACACAGGCACTCTAAGCTACTCTAAATTCTTATACGAGTAGCTATGTCTTTCGACTTTATTTACTATTTTTTACTAATATTTGTTTTCTATACTTAAGCACAGATAATAAATCTGTACAGATGTCTCATCGCTGTAGAAAAAAAATGGTTCAATTTTTGTCGGCTAGCCCACACGAGCTTTCGGAATAATGTAAAGCTTTTTTATTTTCGCTCTTTCTTGCTTTGTTTACTGAGAGATTTTTTTTTTCTCTCACCACAAGTTGCTGGCAGTGGCAAAAGGAATATGAAAAACAATTGCAAGGGGTTTGCGGGAAGGGGTATGAAGACTTGGCTGTTTGTTTTCATTCGACTGCAATAGGAAATTATGTAATTTTTCATGAATTGGTATTTTGTTTGAGCGTATGGGTGTGTATGTAAGAAAGAACAATTCAAAGGCGGGAAAAGTCGAATATTTCTTTACATTTTGGAATTGAAGTTTGACGAGCAAAATATTAGGCATTCGTGTTATTAATACACAGTGCAGATACACCGGTGTGCAAAATAATAGCAGTGTTAGATGCTTAACTTTTTATTTTACAATGAAACCAATTTTATAGCACCTGCATTTTAATTATTTATTTTTTCTTTCTCTAATGTTCTAAAGACATAGTATTAAATTTGAAATTAAGTAACTAACTATTCTTATAGAAAACCTAAAATACCACCTTGATCAAAAGGAATTATTCAGAAAATTAAAAATACAAGTTTATTCATTTAAATCTATATTGTCCCCTTCAAAGTAATCTCTTATCGACTGCAACACACTTATGACAGTGCTTGATCCAATACTCCAAACATTTTTTATATTCGTTTTCGGTATGTCCCTTTGTGCTTCCTGCAATTTTTCCATTACTTCCTTTCGGCTGCTGAAACGCGTTCCCCGTAGTGGTTTTTCAACTCGATTGAACAGAAAGAAGTCACAGGGAGCCAAATCAGGGGAATTCGGTGGCTGTTGGATGATATATGTTGCATTTTTCGTCAAAAAATTACGAATAATGATGGTACTGTGCGACGGTGCGTTATCATGGTGCAAAATCCACGAGTTTTCTGCCCACAATTCTGGTCTCTTTCGGGGAATTGCTTCACGCAAACGTCTCATAACGCCCAAATAATACTCTTTTTTGACTGAAAACGACGTGTTTTTTTTTTTTGTCCCGGCTCATTTGGTGAACGCCATTCACTTGCCTGATGTCTGGATTGCGTGTCGTACTCATAAACACACGTCTCGTCTCTAGTAATGATTCTTTTGATGAATCTGGGATCGGATTCAGCCTCGCAAATCATCTCTTTTGCGACGTCAACACAGTCTCTTTTTTGGATGAAATTGAGGTCTTTTGGCACCAACTTTGCTGCTACACGACGGAAACTCAAATTATTAACCAAAATGTCTTCGACGGATCCATAGGTAATGTTCAAGTCCTCCGCTATCTCTCTGATGGTTAATTTGCGGTCATTGACAAACATTTCTTTTACTCCACCAATGTTTTCGTCGGTTTTCGACGTCGATGGTCTGCCACTGCGTTCGTCATCTTCGATTGACTCACGACCACTATTGAACCGCTCGTGTCACTGGTAAACGACCATTTTCTTTAGAGAATTGTTGCCGAAACACTTTTCCAACATTTCCAATGTTCGCGCACCATTAAATCCGTTTTTTTTACGCAAAATTTAATACAAGTTTATTGTTGCAAAATTAATTAAAAAAAAAAACTGAAATTTGAATATGTTGCACTTGCTTAATACTTCGTTGAATGGCCTCTTTTTGCCAGAACTGCAGTACAACGAAGTAGCATAGAGTCGACTAAGCGCATGCACCTCTCTCTCGAAATACCTGCCCATGCAGATTGCACTGTAGTCCATAATTCACCAACGTATTTTGGTTCTGCCTTAAAAACCTCTTGTTTAACATCAGCCCATCAGTTTTCAATGATATTAAGATCTGGAGACTGAGCAGACCACTCCATGACATTAATCCCATTGATTCCAAACCAATTTTTAGCCAATTTACTGGTGTGCTTGGGGTCATTATCTTGGTGATATACCCAATTAAGCGGCAACTTACGAGTACTCTTAAGGCTTAAGGTAAGTTTTGAATTTGGGGAATAAAAAAAAGTCGCACGGGGCCCAGTCCGGACTCATTTGACAAAATCACTGATAAAAACATGTTTCTTCTGGGATTGGTTTGATTGAAGATATTGTAAACAACCTGATTGGACCCTATCAGTGCGGTTTCACGCCTGCAAAGTCCACAATCGATTAGATTTCCACACTCCGGCAGATCTTGGAGAAAACCCAAGAAGTCCAGATCGATACCCACCACCTGCTTATCGATTTTAAGGCTGCCTAGGACAGCATTTATAGAGACGAGCTATATAGAGCAATGTCTAGTCTTGGCATCCCTGCCAAACTCGTCCGTCTGTGCAGGATGACGATGGAAAGCCCCCGCTTCTGAGGAATATGTTTGCCTATTGTCGGCATTATGATTCTATTCAGTGTACTGTGTGAACGAGTAAAACCTCTTCGGTCCACAAAAATTTACAGAAAGCAGTGTGACTTCCGTCCTGGAAAATCAGTCCGGCGTGGACCAGGACCTCGACCAACAAGCCTTTCCACCTAGCGCGATCTTTCGCCAGCTGTTTCCAGCGGTGCTGCACTCCAAGTTGGTTGAGATCCCATTCCACTTGTTCGAACTACCATATATTCGGCCGTACATTACTGCCGTGTCCCCGAGTCTCGGAATTGAAGATTTTCGGTCTTTACATACAAATATTTTGCGTACAGTTTTAAAAACTCCCTTTTACATAACTTGAAAGAAAAGGGAGCTATATGTACTCGTAAATAGCATATACATACATAAATTTTCCGAATAAGTTCGATGTTGCTCAATGCTTGGAAATTTATCAAATTTTGTAGGTACTTAATGTCCTGAGCACAAAAATAAAATCGGGAAATTGGTCTAGCGCTCACGTACATACGTATATCTTCCACCCCATAACATGTATTAGCCCTTAACACCTCGTGCTTCAAATATCAACCACTTTTATAGTGTGGTGCAACGTCATACCCACCCCCTCCAGCACGACCACATCATGGACCATCGATCGCATGATCTTCAAAATTATATTCCTACCCCCATTTAATTTACATTGCATACAAGTTACAAACAAAATAACAAGCACACGTACATAAACCCAAGTAAACCGGGCAACGTCAACGTATGTTTTTTTTTATTTATTTCTTTCGTTCACGTAGTGTTTTTGCACGATAAACGACTTTGAATGGGTGAGTGACAAGTGGCAAGAGCAAAAAGCGAAAAGAAATAAAATGATTTTTCTGCTCTTTGCAGCTTTTTTTTTAGTTCGATTTCATTTTCATAGGACAAAACTTCCCATTCATATGGGACATCTGTATAGATTTATTATCTGTGACTTAAGGCTAAGAAAAAATATTCGTTAAGAAAAAACTTAGCATATGGACTTTTTTTTATTTTTTTATAAAAACTTAATATCTAACTTAAAATAA
Source organism: Volucella bombylans (assembly GCA_949129095.1). Classification (NCBI taxonomy): domain Eukaryota; kingdom Metazoa; phylum Arthropoda; class Insecta; order Diptera; family Syrphidae; genus Volucella; species Volucella bombylans. The sequence continues at coordinate 331,875,358 of OX422140.1, read as the reverse complement.
ACCTTACTCTACTTAACCTACATACACAAAACACACATACACACATAGACATTATACACAATTATATACATTTATTAGTATACACCTTTTTATATACCAATATATGTATATATTTCTTAGATGCTAATGTCAACGAGCTCCCTTCCATTGTCAGTTCATCCTCTATACACATGTATGCCGATGATGTCCAATTGTCTAGAAGCTGCCTTTGGGTTGATTTAAGACTGCGCAAGTAGAGTTAACGTAGATCTGGACAGGATCTCAGTATGGGCGGAGAGGAACGGATTATTTCTTAATCCTAACAAATCTAAATGTTTAATGATTAGTAGGAAGCCCATCGATCTATCATATTTTCCTAAAATTCATCTAAACGGTCCGACCATAGAATATGTTACTAGTAATTTGATTGAAAATGGAAGCAATTATACGAGGGGCGTTCAACATATTCTCGGTATCGGGGTGAAGGTGTGGTTGTATATATAAATTGACTTATTTATCAAATAATACTATTATTTTAGTGCATTCATGTAAAATTTCATATAAATGTGATTATTAATTCGCATTTTATCTCTAGTTAAACAGAATAATAATGGCAACTGAGACGATGATGGTGAAAATTGAGCATCGCGCTGTAATTAAATTTCTCACTAAGCAAGGAAAAAGTCAAAAAACTATTCATGAAGAGATGGTGGCTGTTTACCAGGGTTCCGCACCTTCATTATCAACTGTGCAAAAGTGGTCAAGTGAGTTCAAGAGAGGCAGAGAGAGCATTGAAGACGACCCCCGCTCCGGCGCCCTGGCTACTGCTTGTACAGGAGAAAGCATCAAAGAAGTCGAAAAACTTGTTCTTGAGGATGCCCGAATAAAGGTGAAAATGATGGCAGAGATCACCAAGCTTTCAATTGGTACCATTCACACCATTCTTCATGACCATCTTAACCTTTCAAAGGTCAGTGCAAGGTGGATGCCACGAATGCTCACAGCGCCTCAGAAAAAAGTGAGAATCGCATGCTGTAGAGAGCTTTTGGAGATGTGTAGTGAGAACGCGGACGGTGTTATGGATCGAATTGTTACGAAACATGGGTCCACCACTATGACCCTGAAAGCAAACAAGAGTCCATGCAGTGGCATAAAAAAGGAACAGACCCCCCGAAGAAGTTCAAAGTCACTCCGTCTGCCGGGAAGCTCATGGCCACAGTTTTTTGGGACTCAAAGGGAATCTTGCTCATTGAGTACAAAAAAAAGGTGAAACCATCAACGCCACATCCTACGCTTCCACTTTGCATAATTTGCGGAAGGAAATTAAAAAGAAAAGACGGGGTAAACTCGCAGTGTGTTGCTTCTTCATGACAACGCTCCTGTTCACACGGCGCGAGTTTCCATGGCTGCTGCGCGAGATTGTGGTTTCGAAGAAATCCAACACACACCCTATAGTGCAGACCTTACCCCTAGTGATTATTTCCTGTTTCCGGATTTGAAAAAATGTCTTCGTGGAAAAAGATTTTCGGATGATGAAGAACTCAAGTCGGCAATAAATGGGTATTTTGCAGAGAAAGAGGAAATTTATTTTTTTGAGGGTTTAGAAAAGCTTATCTCAAGATGTAACAAATGCATTGATGTGAGAGGAGATTATATTGAAAAATAAAAACAATTTAAATTGAATACGCATTTTCCTTCATATCGTTACCGAGAATATATTGAACGCCCCTCGTATTATAAATTATAGGCCATACCGTGTAGCAATGTTATAGGTCCTTGAAACGTATTATAGTCAAAGATCGCTACCAAAACAAGTAGCAAGGGACGAGCAAGCGGAGGTTGTTTGTATGGAATAAGAACATCACATATTAAATTGTACGTCTTTGCAGAGATACAAGAAACAACTGTAATTAAACTCTTAAAAAGAAACGATATGTATATAATGCCTCTTTATTTAAACTGCAATAAGTGGACCGAGGATTTAGAACAACTCAACAATAATTTATCTGTTTTTGCCAGCAAGAGCGTACTAATGATTGGGGACTTCAACGCCAGAACTAGTAACGATCAAGTCACTACAGTCAGAAACATTAACAATGTTTGTTTAAACGTTAACTCTAGAACATCCAAAGACATAATATGCAATAGTAATGGTGCTGCACTTCTTGAAACGCTGCAATTGTATGAGTTTATTCTTTTGAATGGCTGTACCGAAGGAGACATGGATGGTCAATATACCTTTATTGGAGGACAAGGTAAGTCAGTGATTGATTACTGTATGGTGAACAATGATTGGCTAGACCTCATAAATAAGTTTGAGGTGCTATGCAAACATTTCTCTGATCATATGCCAATCGCAGTAGAATGGAAAACCGAACCTGACTCGTCACAATCAAATCTTCAGTTGTTACCTAGACTTAAATGGAGGGATGAAGAAGCTAAAACCTTTCAACACAAACTAGACGTTTGGCTCTCAAGAATTCCTGCTGGCATTGAGTCTACTGATATTCTTTCAAATGAAATAATAACATGCATGAGAAATTCGGCAAACAGGTTTAGCTCTAATGTAGCAAAACATTCAAACAAAAATGGTTTGTTAAAGAGTGTATGAGAGCAAGAAAAAAATCATTTGCTCTTTTAAATGCATTCCGTAATTCCAACAATGAAGGATTACGAAAATGGTACGTTCAATGAAATTCCCAATATAAAAGTCTGTGTTTTGCAAAGAAACTTAATTTTGAAAATAAACAAGCCCAATCACTTGGTGAAACAAAGAACACAAAGGAATTTTGGAAGCTGGCGAAGGATATTAATGGTTCTCATCACATAACAGGCACAAATGTATCCGCCGATGATCTTTCTATTCATTTCTCGAAAATACTTCAAACGAATTCCAACTTAACTTTTGCTTATGCTGAACCTTTCTTCACCGATGATATACTTGACACCGAGATATCTATTTTTGAGATAAAAGCAGTGCTTCTGAAAGCTAAAAATAGAAAAGCTCCGGGTGAAGATGGTGTAACTTATGAATTTTTTAAGAATGCTTCTCAAAGTTTTAGTATTCAACTGGCTACGCTTTTTAACAAAATTCTTATGAATGCGGAAGTTCCATCCTCGTTCAAAAAAGCTGTTATATTCCCAATACATAAAAAAGGTGCCATGAATGACGTTGCCAACTACAGAGGTATATCTTTTATGAATATCATAGCTAAGGTACTCTGTTAGCCGATTGGAAAATTGGGTAGAAGAAAAAAATATACTATCCGATTTCCAGGCTGGATTTAGGAAAAACTATTCCACAGTTGACCAAATCTTCTCTCTGACATCGATTGTCAAAGCATATCATGCTAGAAATAAAAAGGTGTACGCGTTCTTTGTCGATTTCAAAGCAGCGTTTGATTTGGTAAATCGAAATGCGCTAATATACAAACTTTCACAGCTAGGTGTCTCAACCAGGTTTCTACATGTTATCAAAAATATGTACAATGACACAGAAGCCAGCGTGTGGGATGGTTCACGTTTCTCTGAATGGTTTAGAACTGATTCAGGTGTCAAACAGGGATGTCCGCTTAGCGCACTTTTATTTGCACTTTTTATAAACGACATTGTAAACCACCTTCCTGGAGGAATTAGAATGGCAGGAATCCAAATCAATGTGTTGCTATATGCTGACGACTTGGTTATATTATCAGAATCGAAAGACAATTTACAATTGATGATAAACCGGCTGTCTACATACTGTGAAAAGTGGGGACTTGAAATCAACACTGAAAAATCAAAAATTATGATTTTCTCGCGTTCCAATCGAACTAAAGTCGGAAGCAATTGGGTGTACAATGGAAGGCATTTGGAAGTGACAAATGAATATAGGTATCTTGGTGTGAACCTTAACCCAAGGCTAAATTTTAGTAAGCACCTTGCCGAAAAAACCAAGGCCTCTCAAAGTCTTATAAACTTAACATGGAGAAAGATTTTTACAAACAGCCGTATACATTTGTCTACCAAATATCAAATCTTCAATTCAGTTGTGAAGTCAACTCTGTGCTATGCAGCTCAAGTTTGGGGAATGGAAGAGTATGAGGTAACTGAGAAACTTCAGAGGAACTTCATCAGAAAAATTTTCAATCTACCAATCAACACACCGAATTATGCGATTTATTTAGAAACCGGCTTGCCAAAGATATTTACCAGCACCCTGAAACTACAAGCTGATTATCTACTTAAAGTCTTAGGTTTTCGAGATGAACGTCTGAGTAAAAAGATACTGCTATACGAAGTTAGGAACAAAGACTGGTGGTTTAATAAATGGCAACAGATCGCCACTTCTTTTGGCGAAGATATAGAAATTGACCCAAACAACATTATTGGTGTAAAGGAAAAGCTTTATAGAATTATTCAGCTGAATGAAGACTCGGTTCGAAATCTGCTTGTAGAAACAGCTACTGAATCTGAAAGCCGAATATTATACAGTCAGTTGAAATTTAATCCGTGTAACAATAATTATTTTCAAAATTCTCTAAGTCCCAAAGATATTTCTCTAATATTTAAAGCAAGATGCGAATTATTATGCCTCAACGGAAGACCTTACAATGGGAGTTACAACCAGTTTTGCACACTATGCAACACAAGATCCAAAGAAGACTGCTTCCACTTTATAAGTAGCTGTCCGATTTTTCGACAAGAGAGATTTGCGTATTTTGGAAAATTCTCTCTCTCAATGCAGGAGACAATACAAATATTGGATGGACCAGATTGGATAAAACTTGCCAATTATCTAAAGGAAACTTGCAGATTTAGGAAACTAATCATGACTGAATATGATTGATCTACGATAAAAAAAAAAAAAATAAACAAAAATATTAAATGAAAACTGAAAATTAAAATAATAAAGTATATTTAAAATCAATAGAAGAAATTAAAGTTGTTAGTCGAGCTGACGGCAATCCCAAAGCGTTTATATTCATAAATAGTTAATGTAAATGTATGTTAAAAATTGTAAATAAATGAATGGATTACTTACTTACTTACTTACTTAGTCAAGGATCGTTATCCATTGCCTAGAATTGAGGATCAGTTAGATCAGCACGTTGGATATGGCTTCTGGATTCTACCAGATCCCGAGAGTGGAAAATTCAATTGAAAAAAAAAACAGCCTTCGTGACCTCCGATAGGTAATACGAATATCTCCGTATGCCATTCGGACTTACCAATGCCCCAGCGGTATTCCAGCGTGTTTAACTACGAGTAGACGACGTTTTCATACTATCTAAAACAAATTAGTCCTTAATGCTTCAACTAGTAAAGGATCTTCTTTAAATATGGACAAATGTAAATTTTTGCAAAATAATCTTGGGCGAGAAATTTCTGCGGATGGGATACGTCCTGGTAAATCTAGGATAGATTTGCTTACAAATACATCTATTCCCAACAGCGTTGAACTAGTCAGACAATTTATGGCGTTAGCTAACTATTTTAGAAAGTGCGTACCGGAATTCGCAGCCAAAACACAATGTATTACGGCTGTTGCGTAAGAACATCAAAAATGAAACAAAAGGCAAGACTTTACTAGTTAATCGAAATAAATTTAATAGACAGACTGAAAAAAGTACAATGGCGGGAAAAGATATAAAAAAGCGGGAAAAAAAGATGACAGTTCTAAGGAGAAAAAGTGGTACATATGTGCTGCCAAGTGACTTCTTCTTGCTGGTTTCTTAAACTTGAATTTGATCAGAACATTTCGCCGGCCTTGATCTTATCGCGGAGTAAGTTCAATCAATAAACATTGACGTCGTCTTTAAAAGCCAAGAGCGGTGATATCCTAACAACGGGCCGTGTCAATGTTCCATCTGCAGTTCTTAAAGTTACGATGCGAACTCTACCATCAGCGCCAGGATGAACCTCAAGAACTCTTCCCATCCTCCTCCACTGGAAGGTTGTCTTCCCTAAGGATCACAAAATCTCCCTCGGTGATATTTGTAAACAACTTTGTTCATTTAGCTCGCACTAGAATTGACGCAGGTCTCGATTTCTGTCAGAAGAGTCGAGAATTCCTCGAATGTCAGTAAATGTTCATGTAAAGTCGGTCGCAGATGAAACTTTACGCGTTTAACAGCAGCTTCCCAATATCCTCCCATATGTGGTGCTGCAGGAGGGTTAAAGTACCAATCTATGTTGTCATCTCACAAATATTTGGCCAAGCTCTCGTTTCACGTAGCTTTGAAGAAGAAATTTCTAAGCTCCTTTTCGGCTCCAACAAAATTTGCCCCGTTGTCGCTGTATAAATCAGAACAGCAATGAAGGTACTCGCTGAAAGGTTACTTGCTAATTCCAGGTGCATGGCACCAGTTGACATGCAAATAAATATGGAGATGTAACCCTTCACGGACTTGCAACCACGTCCCTTTGATAAGCGCAGCCGTACAGGTCCTGCAAAATCAACGCCACTTCACTGAGAAAGGGTCGACAAGACTGCACTCTAGCTCTTGGTAAATCGCTCATCAGCTGCTGTTGAACAACGTTCTGATATCTAAGGCACTTGACACAAGACCTGAAAATCTTCTTCAGTAAATTTCGGCCAGTGATTATCCAAAATCGTCCCTGTATAATCGCAAGCATTGTTGTAGGGTCCGCGTGAAGCGATGTACGATGAACATCCTGGCAGATCAAAGTAGTAAGTCTTGCGGCAGCTGGTAAAAGAATGGGATGCTTTCTGTCAAAGTGTAAGGGGGCATTTCGCAGCCTTCCGCCCACAGGAAGAAGTCCGTTCTCGTCCATAAATGGATTCAACTTTAAGAGTCTGCTTCCTCTTTTAAGATTATTCTTTATAGTGAGTCAGCGAACATCATCTTCGAAAAAGCATCACTGCGTGGCCTTTATCCAAAAGCGAAATGCATTGTTAATTTCATCGAGGCTGAGAAACCCACTGGACCGACCTGAAATATCGGATTCTCCTTTACGGTGTGCTATTCGACGGCGAATGTTATTTATGAATCTATAGATAAATGCGGTAACATGTTTTAGTGTAGTTAAAGAGGAATACTCATCAATGAGTTCCCATATTTGAGGTTAATTTGCGGTTGTAACTAGAGTAACATTATCTGCATTCGGCTTCTGGTCTATAGAAGTAATAAAAATTTGTTGCGACGGCCAGGTTTCAGCGGATAGAGGCAGCCATAGAGGTCCATTCCACCATAAGTTGAATTCTTTGAGTTCCTGAAGTGGCAATCCTCGGGATTGCACAGATTGCACAGTCGGCCGGATTTTGTGAAGATGAAATATATAACCAATGCTCTGGTGGTATAACCTCTTGTATTTGAGCAACACGATTAATAACAAACGCGCACCATCTGCTTGGATGTTGATGAAGCCAAGCTATTGTTACAGATGAGTCGCTCCATCCGTAGACGTTACGAACGCATAGGTCGATTGCTTTTCTAACATGCATAATCAGTTTCGCTAACAAGGCGGCAGCATACAACTCCAGGCGTGGTAATGATATCGGCTTGATGGGAGCTACCTTGGTTTTTGTAGTAATGAGAAGAAAAAGAATATTACTAGCGTTTATGGTTCTAGCGTATACGTGGATTGCGATGCATCTGCAAAACCATGGAGATCTGTGACTGCGGCCGGATCACCAACTCCTATCTACCTCGGTATTTGAATAGCTGCTAAGCTAGGTAAGTTCGCACAATAGTCAAACCACTTTTGTTTGATCGAAGAAGGAACATGATCGTCCCAATTTACTTTTGGCTTCCAGAAGCGTTGAAACAGTAACTTGAGAATAAGTGTCGTTGGGGCAAGCAATCCCAGCGGATTAAACAGCTTTCCGGCTTCTGAAAGAAGCAACCTTTTAGTAAAATGTGGAATATTTATATCATTAACCTGCACGATGTACGCAATAACATCAGAAAATGGGTGCCATTGAAGACCTCGCGCGAACGCTTTCAGCATTGGTTAGGTCAAGGGCTGATTTAATTTCACGAAGTTCGGCGGGAATGGAATCAAGAACGGCAGTTGAATTTGATGACCATTAACTAAGATGGAAAACACCACGTTTTAAGACATTGATAATAGTGATTTGTAACCGTTGTAGTTCATCTTCATTATAACTTCCCGTTAGTAGATCGTCCATATAAAAATGAATTATTTTGGATGCTGTAGGAAAATTGTGCCCTTCGTCAATAGCAGTTTGTTGCAATGCTTTAACAGCTAATTGGGAAGCTGACGCCCCTCCATATGTCATGGTCAGCTAACGATAATCTTCGACAGGATCTGTGGACTTGCGATGACAGACGATACGTTGGAAATCGACGTGATCAGGATGGATACGTACTTGGCGCAAACCGATGACACCGAAATCGTAGCAAAGTTTCAAAGAGATCAGCCTGAAGTTACGGACCAACCAATTGCGCATCATTCAAAGAGAATCCAGAGGTGGTTTTGGCTGATGTATTAAAGACAACACTCAGCTTGGTCGTTGTGCTGGACTCTTTAATCACTGCCCTGTGTGGTATATCATAATATTGTAAAATGTTTGTGTGGGTACAAATGATAGAACTTATTCTTTTCAATACAAATCCCTTTATTCAGTACAGTTACAATTCACTATTTAATTGTTTCTCTCAATACAATTCAATTTCTCAACCGCTTATACTTTTCTTATCTTTTACTTAAACCACTTAATCACTTCTCCTAATTAACACTTCAAATTTCACTTTAGAACTCATTTGCATACCTTGGGGATGCTGGTATTTATACTCGAATGACATACTTCGAGAACAATCCTCGCCATCCAGCGTCCCATACAATTTCCAATTTGCTAGAAAATTCGATTCCACTCTCCAGTCGAGACTTTGTTATTCCAGTATCGACATTTTCTGCTCTGTAAATCTAGATGTCGCTGCTCACATTTAAGTGGTTATCACAATATTTACCTGGAATCGGGTCATTGGTGGCCTTTTCCATATGACCCAAATCGATGAATTCCTGCATAAACTCTGCGTATTCTCTATAAAACTGGTGATCCTTCGCGAATATTTTCTCCATACGATTTAATGCTCGAACTGCTGTGTCTCTAGAACTTCCAAGCGGAACAGTAATTTTAATAGGCAGTTTTACCACATAGCGACCATCTTCTTGACGAGAATGAGTTTGAGAGAAAAGTTCTTCACAATCCTTGTTACATCTTTACTTTACGAAAGAAAACGAACGCTCATTCGGGTGGTTATACAGCAACTGACTTTATTTTATTTGATTCTCTTTGTTCTCGATAATTACACTTGTCTCTTTCTACGGTATATATTAATAACGTAACATAAGAAAGCATAACATAACATAGCATAACATAATATAGCATAACATAACACCCTCATCCTAATTGTTGTACTTAAATATATATTAATTCACAATGTTTTATATTTTTAAGAATAGAGTAACAAATTTACGTCTTTACTGTAATCCAAATTCAAATCATTGCCAGTTTCCAATTGTTAAATGTATGCTTTCATTCTTATTATTATTATTATTATTATTTTTTTTACGAAATCATATTTCAAAAATTTTTTTTTTATAAAATATAAATAATAAATATTATAAATTAAGCCTTTCCGGAACTTTAATTTTATTTCTAGGCCTTAAAGACCTCTTAATTAATTCCTTTCTATCGCTATTCGTATCATTGCCTCCAGGACAGTTGCTCTCAGGCATTGTTGCCGAACCATCATAATCAACATTACTGTCTATACGAATATTTTCGACTTCGTTTTTATCATTAGCTGATGGTGGTGCAACAAAGCTTTGATTTGGACTTTTGTCGTTGCCCGTAATAATTGGTAGATTTTGAGATGTTTCCGAAGTCATATCTTCTACTATCCTTCTACAACAACCCTTATAGAATGTACCTGCCTTCATCATTTGATCAATATGCCTTTTCGTAGGTCTACCGGATACTATTTCTTTGCAAATGTAGACCGAGGAACCTCCTAGTCTTTTTTTTACTACTCCTGCACTCCAGCTTTTGCAGGCCGGATTCTTGTAATTTCTGATATAAACTAGATCACCCTTTTTAAATATTTTCTTTTCACTACTATTTGCTAAAAAATTTTTTTCGCTATTAAAATTTGGACGAATTTGGTCTAATCGTGAACAAATATATCGATTTAACATCAGCACCGACGGTTTTCCTCCTGCGGTACTGTGTGGAGCGTTTCCATAACCAAAGAGATATCTTTGCAACTGCGTTTGCAAAAGTAGCGTATTATCCAGATCCATTTTTTTATGGCAGCTTTAAACGTTTTCACTGAATTTTCCGCTGCCCCATTACTGGATGGATGGAATGGTGGAAATGTTACGTGTTTGATGCCATTGATCTTGCAAAACCTCTCAAACTCGTTAGAAACAAATTGCACTCCGCTATCAGATACCAAGGTCTTAGGTAGCACAAATCGAACAAAAACCTCTCTTAACTTTTCTAATGTATTTCTAGTATCTGCCTGGATACCATAGCAATTTCTGGCCATTTACTAAATGCAACCGTTACAATTAAAAACATTCTATCTTTAAATGGTCCTGCATAATCTATGTGTATCCGGTCGAATGGCCGCTCTGTATTTGCTCATTTCACAGAGCCCGGTTTTGGTGATTCGGGTCTTCCTTGTACACACTGTTGACAACCCTTAGACAACAGCTCAATGTCTTTATCTAACTGCAGCCACCACAATTATGAACGCGCTATTCCATTCATTTTTGTCATACCTAAATGTGTGGCATGTAGTTCTTTTAGCGACGGTCGCACAAGCGACCTAAATTTAATTGGAACAATCACCCTGTAGCCCCACATGATAATACCTTCTCAATACTCAATTCGTTCCTTCTGTTGAAATAGCTCTTTAGCCTCCCTTCAACATGTTCTGGCCAACCATTTTGAATATTACGACAAACCTGACTTAAACTTGGTCGTGTTTTACCTCTTCTCGAATTTGATCAAAATTCACTGGGACAAATTGTTCTACCCAATTAATATAATCAAAGTCCCTTATTTGACCATCTATCTGATTACTTTTTACAGGCAATCGCGATAATCCATCGGCCGCTGCATTTTCAGCCCCCTTAACAAACCTCAACTCGTAGTTAAAGTGTGACAAGTATATTGCCCATCTTTGGACTCACCCTGCAGCCATCGCTGGTACCCCTTTTTGCTCTCCAAATAATGCTAATAAAGGCTTATGATTTGATTTAATACAAAACCGCCTACCCATAAGATACTCATAAGACTTACGCACGCCCCAGTAAATTTTAAATGCTTCTTTTTGTATCACAGCGTAATTCTTTTCAGCCTTAGTTAGTATTCGTGAAGCGAACGAAATTGGCCTCTCGCTACCATCCGGCATTTTATGCAAAAGAACTGCTCCTATTCCATGAACTGACGCATCGCAAGCTATAACAATCTCATATTTTGGGTTAAAATGTACCAGTACCTTGTCGAAAATTAATGATTTCTTGCATTTATTAAAACAATCTTCACAATCTTTATTCCAATCGAATTCCTTTCCCTTTTTTAATAAATTATACAGTAATTGACCATACCGACAAACGCTCGAACTTCGGTCACATCGCTTGGCCTTGGTGACTCCAGCATCACAGCTACTTTGTCAAGATCTTTTTGTAGGCTCTCCTTGCTTACAATATGGTCTAACAATTTGATATGGGGCTTAAAGAAAACGCATTTTTCGTTATTTAGTTTTAAGCCCGCGTTCGACAAAACACCTAAAACTTCCTTAAAATTTGCGATATGTTCTTTTAGATTAGTTCCAGTGACCACTATATCATCTAACAAATTACCTGTACCCTTACATCCCTGAAGTGTTTTCTCAATTTATCGTTGGAAAATTTGACATGCCAGCTTCGTCCCAAAAGGTAAACGGAGAACTCTAATAATGCCCTTGTGTGTACTCTATGCCAGTTTCCTACCTGTTTCTTCGTCTACTACAATTTGATTATATGCCGACGTAAAGTCAAGTGTGGTAAATAATTCCCCACCTTGAAGAGAATTAAAAATGTTCGCAATCAACGGTACGGGATGATTAACATCTTCCAATTGATCGTTTACTGTCACTTTATAATCTGCACAAACCCGCACCTTGCCATTTGATTTTAGAACCTAATTCCTAATTTTCAATTCTTTCTATAATGCCATCTTTTTCTGGTCTTTCAAGCTCCTGTTCAACTTCATCTTTAAATGAAAACGGTATTTTTCGCGGCTTACAAAACTTTGGTTTTGCATGCTGCTTAAACTCTAAAGAAACCTCAGCGTTTTTATAACGGCCCAGCTTTCCATCAAATAAATTACTAAACTCTTCAAGAATATCTTTTCTTAACTTTTTAACTTACTTTCCCTGATTTCTAAAAAATGTTCACTAACTATTTCTCTTCCGCGAATGTTCCAAGTTATACCTAAGCGATTCATTAAATCTCTACCTATCAACGGTTTCTTATCGGCGTTCTCTATATCAATCACCTGGAAACACCCCAAAAGCTGTCTATTCATAAAATCGACTGTAACTGTTACGAGTACTTCCCCCAAAGGCGTTATCACACCTCCATCGTAATTGCGCAAACATAAGTGACTCTTTTCTGAATTTTCCTTCATGCAAATTTTCTTAAGAACTACCAACGTCAACACTGATGCACCTGCCCCAGAGTCCAATTCAACTAATAGTGGGATATTATTCAATTTAATATCAGAGGAGGCTACATTATATAATAATTCTTCCGTGTAAATTTTAATTTCCAAATTATTCATATTTTTCGCGACCTGTTTCTTACAAAATTTCCTGCATATTGTGTTTCTGAACTTACAATCTCTAAAAAAGTGGTTTGTCTTACCGCATGCAAAGCACATAGCTTTGCTTTCTTTCTTCCCTTTTCTTTGATGTCCCAGAAACTGCAGCTGGTGATGGTACTGCTGCTTTTGATTGTGACACTGTTGCTGTCGCTGATGATGCCGTTGCTGTTGTTGTTGCGTTTCTCCAGTTTTTTGTCTGTTTTTCTCCTCCTCTACTTTGTTTCGATCACTTCCAGACTTAATTCGGTGTATGCCTTCTTCTCTCTCTTTAAGTGCAATCTCCCGTTGTACTGCCACCCGGAGAATATCAGATAGCGGCTTTTCTATCTCCTCTTCGCATACCCGATCCAATACCGGACCACTTAGCAGACCGGTTATAAAACGGTTACACTATTAAATTTACAGTACATAGCGACACTTTTAATTCTTATTAACCAGGAATTTACTGCTTCTCCTTCCATCTGCTTGATATCGAAAAACTCAATACGTTTTCTGATGCACGAAGATGTTGTCTCAAACTGTTTTTTCATGCAGCTCATGAGTTCTGCATACCCTAGCTCCTTTGGCTTTCTAGGAAGACCACCTCTCTAAGTATTTCGTAGGCCCTCCGGCTCACTGTCGTCAATACCACTGGCACTCTGCGATCATCTTCGATATAATTTGCGATGAAATACTGTTCCAGGCGTTCTTCATAGATGAGGAAATCATCTTCCAAATTAAACGATGGCACCGCTCCTACGTGGCTAGCACTTCGCACAATTGAAGGCACCATTTGCAATGTATCCGGCATTTTAACTTAAAGTTTTTTTTACACGCGTCTTCTATTTTTTTTTTTTGTTTTTTTTTTATTTGTATTTGTATTTTTTATTAGCAACAATTTACATTTTTTTGCAATGGATGTACGAGTACATTGAAAAATAACACAACGATTGCTTAGGATTTTTTTGATTTTATTCTTCTCTCTTGGTTACTTGGACTTGCTTGTTTGACGTCCTCGATCAGAAGAACAACCAATAAACCTTCTTTCTCTCTCGCACGAAAATCGTGATGGCTGCTCTAATACAATATGGCTGTGCCTATTTAGGTTCTCTACTCGACAATAGAGGGCTTCCTCATACTCTACAATTTAATTATACATTACATCTCGGCCAATCTGACAATATGATCGGCCTTGATCATGACAATATCACATAACCAAATTCAAACAATGGGGGGGCCTCTTCAACATAAACTTACTTAAACAAATTTAAACTTATGACTAGGTTAATCTTGCTTTCTAATATTAGCCGTTGTGGTGCTTTACGTAGGGGTAATCCATTTTCTAATACTCGCGGCTTCAATAACGTTGTCGTATGGTAACTGTGTCAGCTGACAATTATCGATGTCCCTTACTACATAGCGGTCGTTCGGTAACACCTTATGGATGACATATGGCCCTCGATATCTTTGAATAAACTTTTTATTAGTTCCGACTGACGTATCGACATGTTTAATTACTACAAAGTCACCTGTACTATATGTTTTCACTGGCACACTGTGCCTAAGGAAATACTTCTCATTGTATTCTTGGCGCCTCTTAATAGCGGCTGATGCTTCTGATCTAATAACCTCAAGATCGCGAACCTGCACCTGGTCAGACTTATCCTCCAAATACTCGGTGAGCTCATCCACAACCGTTCCACGCTGTTCTACCACGAATAATAACCTACTTAGCGACTCTCTTGTTGAACTGTGGACGGTGTTATTGATAGCATACTCCACCTGTGATAGCTTAGTTGCCCAATCTGCGTGGTTAACCGGCTCACTCATTTTGCTCAACATGGCTTTGATCACCCTATTCACCCGCTCGACCTGCCCGTTTGCCTAGGGGGAAGCGACGGCCACTTTGACATGGTCCACATTATTTCGGAGCAGGTAATTCCCGAACTCGAGAGAGATGAAACCAATAATTTTTCCGAATCTGATTATAACACTTGTCAACTCCTAAATGACCAATCTTCTCATGAACCATCCTAATTAGATTGTCCTTCATTTCGGCGGGTACGCAAAGCAACAGCCCACCCCCATCGACCTTGCGAAAAACTAACCCGTCTTGCAAGTCATAATGTTCGAGTGACTCTACTTCTAACTTTTCACGATATCTTCTAATTTCCGGATCCCGATTCTGAGCTACTTGGATTTGGATATCCACCTCGTCGCTAGTAAAGGCGGCAACTACGTGACAGCGGCTTAATGTATCCACACGCCCCATCGACACCCCACTGCGGTGTTGTATAGTATAGTCGTAGTTCTCGAGTTCTAATGCCCACCTCGAGATCCTTGGATTTACCTGCTTTTTACTTAGGGTCCGGGTTAGGGAATTGCAGTCCGTGACGATCTTAAACGGTATTCCTTCCAAATATACCCGAAAACGTCGTAGAGAATAGATGATGGCTAGAGTTTCCAGCTTGAAGCTATGATATCTAGACTCTGCCGGCGTAGCCGTCTTGGAAAAGTATGCCACCGGGTGCAATTTTTTATCATCTTGTCGCTGTAGCAGGACTGACCCAAACCCCAAACTACTTGCATCACAGTGCAGCTCAGTCTCCCTTTCTGCACTGTAAATCGCTAATACTGGTGCGGTGGAAAGTTTGTCGCGTAGTTCTCGTAATGCTTTTACACAATCGTCCGAGAAGTCATACCGACTTTCCTTGCGCAACAACTCCAAAAGCGGCTTTGCTATCTTGGAGAATGAAGGTACAAATCGCCTGAAGTACGAAAACAGGCCTATACATCGTTGCAACTCACACTGATTCTTCGGCATCGGATACTGCTTAATATTTTGAATGTGTGCCCCCGACGGTTTAATGCCTGATGCATTCACGACATACCCTAAATACTCCAACTCGTCATAGCCAAACTTACATTTATTGAGTTTAAGTTCCAGCCCCTTCTCATAAAGGCGGCGCAGAATCTCGGCCAGGATTTCTAAATGAGAGTCAAAATCGATTGTAGCTACTAGGATGTCATCTAGATACATAATCATCTTGCCCGACTCGACCAGGTCTCATAATATTTCGTGCAAGAACCGCTGAAAATTAGCGGGTGCATTCTTTAACCCGAATGGCATCTGTACATATTCGTACTGCCCAGTTACGAAAGATGTAAACTTTATGGAATCTTCATCCATTCCCACTTGATGGAAACCGTCCTTTAAATCAATGAGGGTAAACCATCTTTTACCCCCAAGAAACTCAATACAATATTCCATAAGTGGTAACGGAAAGTTGTCTCTGACCGTTTTCCTATTTAATGCGCGGTAGTCAATACACATTCGCAATTCCCCGTTTTTCTTCTACGACTGCTGATGCATACGGAGATTTACTTGGTCGAACTATTCCCCTCCCCATCAGCTCTCTCACTTTTCTAACAACCTCTCTTCGTTCGAACACCGAAAGTGACCTGGGAGGACAATGAAAGGGTGTATTGTCGGTCAGGCATATCTTCATTTTGTAGTCGTGTGGCTTACGTTCAATACCTATCGGATTTAAATAATTTCTATCTATTACCGCTTTAAGAGCGCTACTATCATCCTCTCTCAACTTCGAACAGACATCGACATCGGACAGCGGTTCACTTAAGCCTATTTCAAAAATCGACGGGACACTATCACAATCCGAAGGGAACTGCGACGGAATAACATTAAGCAATGGACTTGAGACATCGGTTCGGCGGACATTTTTACCATTCGACAGACTTGACAATTCTATAGAGTTTACGTTTCGACGCTTGTCACCCGGACAAATTCCTCGGCTACCACAACTGATAGAATATTTAATTTGACCAGAGCCAGAAGTACCAACACATAATTTATTTGAAATAACACTTTTATTATAATTCAATTCTTTTGTCTTATTTTTTATAGGCTTTATACGACTTAAATGAATGTTAAACGATCTTAGAAAACTGCGTCCCAAAATCAGCGGCAGCGTCATCAGGTTATCTGCAAGAACGTAAAGATACACTATAAGAATGTCGTTTTGAAATTTAATATAACTCTTAATCGTACCGTATGTACGAGTATGAAGATTAATTCGACCGACCCCAATATATTTGGTTGGCTTCAACACTTCCGATATACTGATGTCGCTTGGGACCAGGGAACGTCTGATGAGATTAATCGCGCTACCGGTATCAAACAAAGAGAAATAACTAGTGAATTTGGTGCTTTGGGCTTGGCCAATAGAGAAAGCAACACTTACCGTCTGCATGGCGCTGATGGCAGCCACGTCTTCATCACTGCGTCCCTCCTCTTCGAACACCTTTTCGATGGCAGCTACAATTTTCTGTCGTCGGCGGTTGGACTTCGGGCAGCTGTCACGATAATGCCCCACTTCGTTGCAAGTGAAGCAAGCGTTTGGTAATCGCAGCGGCTTGGTACAGCTACTCTTGTAATGCCCAAATTTCGAGCAGTTGTAACAGCGGACCTCAGCAAGCTCCTGCGGTTTCGTATTTGTTGAACTCGTTCTGATGGCTGCGGGGACGGCGGCGGCGGATAACTTAGTGGACTTCCTATTAAGCGGTTGGCTTCGTTTCTGCTGATATCGATCGAGTCGGCTCAGAAGCTCAGCGATCGTTTGGGCATCATTAACTAATGTTATATTAGTGCTGTCGTCATTGAAGCCATCTATGATGAAGGTCACCAACTCTGCCTCTGGAACCGGTGAACGCGGCTTTCACTCCTCTCGTTGCCCTCCATTTCACGAATCTGCTGCTGCAGGGAAAGCATCTCACGTCTCATACGCAGAATGCTTACTTGTGCCTGCAATCGACGGACTTCAATTGCCTCGGAGATCTGTGTCGTGTACACGTTCGTGGGGGGATCTCCTCTGGCATCCTCAAAGCAGTCTGACTCAACGGCGGGGACGGCGGCTGGTTCGGCGAGTTGTACGCCAGCTGGGTCGGCGGCTAACACGGCGGCTGGTTCATCGCTTAATTCTTCGACGGGTTCGGCAACAGCGGGGATGGCGACTGGTACGGCGGCTGGTCCATTTTCCTTCGACTCTGCTGACCCTTCTGCGGCGATCAATTGTTCGTATAATGGGTGCAGTTGCGCCAGCGTAGCACTTGGAGGGAACTCTACGTTTGACCTAGAGAGCACCTCCACCAAAGTCTGCCGTGTTGTGCGTGAGCTTGACATGTTTTTTTTTTCTCTTCTTTTTTTTTTTGGGATATAAATAATTATTTTTATTTGCTCTTCAGTTTATTTTTAGGTTGAACCCCACACCTGAGGTGAAAAATAACACAACGATTGCTTAGGATTTTTTTGATTTTATTCTTCTCTCTTGGTTACTTGGACTTGCTTGTTTGACGTCCTCGATCAGAAGAACAACCAATAAACCTTCTTTCTCTCTCGCACGAAAATCGTGATGGCTGCTCTAATACAATATGGCTGTGCCTACTTAGGTTCTCTACTCGACAATAGAGGGCTCCCTCATACTCTACAATTTAATTATACATTACAACATAGATATGGTTATTGTTTACCTTACTTATGAAAAATGGAAATACGAGCACAATATAAATTTTACAAAAGAAAGGAGCCGAATGAAAAGCTAATTAAAAAAAACCTTCATGGAAAATATAACAGTTTCGTATATGGGTATGTCCTTTGATGACACATAAGGCATGTATAGAACGTAATACATTAATTAATAAATAAAACATGTAAAATCAAAGAACATTTACAAGATTAGAAACGAGAGGGTTATCTGATATATTATATGAAAAGACAAATTTTTCAGAAAGTCGAGCTATTCTTACTTTTACCGTTTCAATTTTGGCTATTTCGTGAAGTTCTGAAGTTTGAAAATACCATGGTAGTTTTAGGATCATTTTTAAGACCTTATTTTGAAGAACTTGCAACTTTTTAAGGTGACAGTTGGCGCCGTTCCCCCAAACTGGAGCTGCATAGCACAGAATGGCTTGGAAGATAGATTTATAAATTATAAGCTTATTATCTTTGCTTAATTCAGACTTGCGACAAATGAATGGGTATAGAACTTTAATGGTGTTGTTGACTTTACTAACGACATTATTTGTATGTTGGCCAAAAGTCTGTCTCTTGTCCATAAAGAGTCCTAGATACTTAACAAATGGTGCCCAGTCAATCTGATTTCCGCAGACTATTAAATTCCCAGCAGGTAAAAAACTAGATTTTCTTTTTCGAGAGAAAAGGATTACTTGTGTTTTTTGAGGATTAATTTTAATTTTCCAATCTGCAAGATATTTAAGTAGGCATTCTAATCCAGATCGCAAATTAGACTCAATATTCGAGCCTATCGAATTATCATCTGCAAATTTTGCAGAATGACATCCAGGAAGTGAAGGAAAGTCAGATGTATAGATGTTGTAGAGAATGGGGCCCAATACGGAGCCCTGAGGAACACCGGCAGGTATCCATTGGACATCAGATGAAGTCTGGTTCACAAATACCTTAAAACTCCTTGCCGTTAAGAAAGATTGGATGATTTTTATGAGGTACATAAGAAAATTAAATTGTAAGAGTTTATGGACAAGACCATTGTGCCATGCAGTGTCAATGCTTTTTCGACACCTAAGAGAACCATGCCAGTACTTTTGCCTTCTGAAAAGGAATCAAGTACGTGTTTTTTTATTCTGTAAATTTGATGTGAAGTACTATGATGTGAGCGAAAGCCGAATTGTTGTGGCGGTAAGATATTAGATTCTTCCAAATGAAGCATTAATTTATTTTTAATGACCTTTTCAAAACATTTACTAAGAGAACTTAGGAGACTTATGGGGCGATAATTTAAGGGATCATTCAAGGGCTTTCCTGGTTTGGGGATTGGGATAATTTTGGCGCATTTCCAATCAGAGGGAAAGTAACCTATTTTGAGACATCCGTTGAAAATTGATTGTAAAATCTTAAGAGCCAACGTGGGAAGGTTTTTAAGAAAGATGTTCCTAATTCCGTCAAATCCGACTGACTTACGAGTTCTTAGAGTAGTGATAATCGATTTAAGCTCATCCAGACCAACATTATCAGCGTCATAAGGCTGAGTTTGGTTGTTTATCAGTCGAACCTTAAATAATACTATCGGTAGCATTATTTACTGTACTCGAGATTTGGTGGTTCGATAAAAATGTACTAGCTAATATATTAGCTTTTTCTGCATTGGAGACAGCTTGTGCAGTGGAAGTTTTTAAGAAAGGAATAAACGTTCGCTTGTTCTTAATAACTTTTACGATATTCCAAAAGGGTTTACTACATTTGTCTAAGTCTCTCACTTTATGGTTCCACTCAATATTTTTAAACATTTGTATCTCCTGTCTAATTCTTGAAGTAAGATACCTGGTCGCATGTAAGTAGTCTTCTATCCTAAGTTGCTGCCATTTTCTGCGTAGGCAGTTGCGAAACTTAATGAGCTGTAGGATGTGTCTAGGCAGTTTGGTTGAACTATTGAAACACGAAACCTTGCTAGGAACCACTTCATCAACGGTGCTTAGAACTGACGAGGTTAACGTTTCGAGTGCATGGTCAATGGAACCCGGAGAGTCTAATCTGACGTTTTCTTCGCCAAACACATGTCTCAAATTGCGTCTCAGTACTGATGCATAGCGTAACCAATCAGTCCTATTGAAGTCTTTGACCCGAGTGACACTGAAAATTGGTGACACTAATACAGAACATTTTACTGAACTGAGATCATTTACTGTTAGTGGTTGACTAATCAAACCTACTGTGTTGGTAATAAACAAGTCAAGAGTGGATGGATTTGCTCTAGCAGAAGGTGGGTAGTAAGTTGGGCTTGGTGAGTATAAAATTGAAGTTGGATACCGACACCTAAGCTCAGCTAATACATTCCCATAAGTATTTGCTCGAAGACAGTTCCAATCTCGATGACGGCAGTTAAGATCGCCACCGATAAGGAGCTGCCCGTTAATATTTATTAGTTTCCTCATATCGTTTTTTAAGGCTTCCCGTTTAAAAATGGAATTTCTAGAACCTCCAGGAAAATTCACTGCAAAGACTTTCAAGCTACTATCGTTACTAAAAGGTATTTCGAGACCAATATTTTCAACAACTTGTGTTCTGACGGTAGGTAATAACTTGTGCTGAATTGATCTTTTCACTATCACCGCAACACCACCGCCAATTCTGTCGTTTCGAACATACCGGTAACATTTATAGTTTATGTTAGATAGATTAACATTATCAGATAACCACGTTTCAGACATTAAACCAATATCAATATTATGTTTGCACAAAAATGCATAAAATTCGAGTTTTTTTTATACACGCATAAATACGTTTTATTTGCTCGTCGCCAATGTTATAGTTTTACTTTACTAAAGAAAACGAACGCTCACTCGGGTGGTTATACAGCAACTCTTTGTTCTCGATAATTACACTTGTCTCTTTCTACGGTATATATTAATAACGTAACATAACATAGCATAACATAGCAAGGATCTCTTCGTTGGTGAAATGTCTTGATTCTGGAAATTCCTCTAGCTTCCAAAACTTGGCTACTTCTTTGGTTAGAGCGGAATCTTGGCGAACGATAGTTGTAGAAAAAGCGTAGGTACGAGTAGTATCTAGCGTGACCGCTTTTCCGAAAAGTACCCAGCCGAGTGTTGTTTTCTGTGCGATTGGGGTATCCCTTGGGCCATGATCAACCCATTTAGCAAGAACCTACCTAGTTGATCACAACCAAGCAGAACGTCAACTGCAGCAGTTATGTTAAAATGCGGATCAGCTAAAATTAATTTATCGATATGTTGCCATGATCCTCTGCGAATGAAAGTGGGCGGAAGAGCATTTATTATTTTAGGTAATTTGTTTACCTGAATAGTTTCTACGCAACTGTTGTCTAGTGAAGATAAGACAAGCTGCACGATACCTTTGGAGCTAACAACTCCTACAGCACCTATTCTTTCGATCGTAGTTGTTGACGGCGTAGTGTGAAGCGAAAGTCTATCTAAGGTGTGAAGTGTTGTCGAATAGAGTTCTTATTTTTTGATATTGACCGGAGTTGTCCAAAACTTTTGCGATGGCAGTGCCTAAAAGAACTTGGTGAATCGAATTGAGTACGTTAAATGAACCTATCTTTTGCGATGTTGATGGTAGATTAGAATACAGCAACGTATGATGTCGAGTCTGACACAAACGACATGTATTCGTACTACGACATCCTTCTAAGTAATGTGCATATGAGAGGCAATTAGTGCACAATGATTTTTCCTTCGCGCTTGAGCTCGGAACTGCTCACAGCCGAAAATTTTATGTTTTCCATCACAAAAATAGCATTTATCTATCCTTTTAGGCACATAGAGAGCTGTTGTGGATCTGATTTTTGTCTTAATAGAGGTTGTGAATTGTGTAGATTAACTGCATCTAGTGATCGACATCTTGTTTCTAGGAAGTCTACAAGTTGGTCGAAGGTGGAATTTTTGTCTTCTGCTTGCGAGAGCTCCCATTGTCAATGAGTTTCAGGATTGAGCTTGCTGATCATCAAGTGAACGAGCCAGTCATCCCAGTTTTCTACAGATCTACCCAGACTCTTAAGTGAAGGATAATTCTCCTGGATGTTGTCTATCAATGTTCTTATACCTGTGGTTGACTCAGATGAAAGTTTTTATAGTGAAAACAAGGCTCGAAAATGAACATCGACAATGACGCGTAGTTTTTATCAGTGATGGGGAACGCCTTGATGACTTTTAGAGCTTTACCATGTAAGCTACATGGCAGGTAGTGAAGCTTCTGTGAGTCTGTAAGCGATGGTTCATTGTGAATTAAAGATGCAAATTAATCGTGAAACTCTTTCCATTCTAAAGGATTCCCGGTAAATTTTGGCAAATCCATACGTGGCAACTTAACGTCAGCATACTGGTAATCTTCTTTCGGCATACTGTTGGAAGTACTACTGAAACTAATTGAACTAGATTTAAGCTGTGCCCGTCTGAAGTTGGAAAATGCCAATCTGTACCACTCTTCGCCCTGTACACGCTGTGCTTCTTTTGCTGCCAGAGTGTCATCACCACATCTTTCCTCTACACTACTTCATCAAACTTAATCCACTGATACTCCAAAAATTTGAGAAATGTCTCTGCTTTTTTACTCGTGGTCATTAGACGTTTCAATAAGTTTCTGAAAATATCTCGCTTATTAGTAGACATTATGCAAATGTAATTTAAATGATTCGAAATGCATACGAAATAGAATGCAATTTAAATTTTCCGGCTTAGAAGGACCAACAATGTTGCGTAAGAACATCAAAAATTAAACAAAAGGCAATACTTTAGTAGTTAATCTAAATAAATTTAATAGACAGACTGAAAAAAGTACAATGGCGGGAAACGATATAAAAAAGCGGGGAAAAAAGATCACAGTTGTAAGGAGAAAAAATGGTACCTATAGTGCTGCCAAGTGACTTCTTCTTGCTGGATTCTTAAACTTGAATTTGATCAGAACAACGCCATTGACAAAAAATAATACTAAGTACGGATGGACGACTAATTCCCGGACATCCGACACTAACTAGGCAAAAACAACAACGTTTAGCCGCTCGCTTAGAAGAGTGTGGGACAACACGAGATGCTCCCAGGTCTGGCCGGCCACGGAGCAGCCGTTTTTTTGAGAATATCGCACCTGTAGTTGAAGAAGTAGCAGAAAACAGAGGAGTATCGACCAGACGACGTGTCACGCAAGTGGGCATCAATCGGCAAATTTTGGTGAAAGACTAAGATGTTCCCTTACAAAGCACAGATAGTGCATCAGCTACTAGTTGTTGACCGCAAAACGCGTGTAATCTACGCCCAAGCCATCTTGAATCTCAACCACGAGGGAGACAACTTTTCATCAAAATTCATCATGAGCAACTAGGCCTACTACATTTCCATCTCTGTGGATTCGTGAATAAGCCAAATTATCGCTTCTGGGGCACCGAAAATACGCGTTCCAGACTTCCTTTTGTGGGTTTTTTTTTAAGTAAAGAGTCTATGTCAATAAGCCTCATATTCTTGAAGCCCTCAAAGAGAATATTTATTTTTTATTTAATTAGATATTTGAAGGCTTACACATTAAGATATGTTATCTTTTAAAATAGTGATAAGGTAAACAATTTGTTTAAAAGAAACAATAAGGGCTACCATTTAACGAGACGGATACAAATTAATAAAATGGAAAATGAAACATACGAGTATAAATGATTTAAATTTAAATTTACAATAAGAAGTATATACATATATATATTTTGTTGTTATTTTTAAATTTTTCAATTGGTGGAGAAGTAGGATCTTAAGTTCGTTAAAAATCTCTTTTTCTGTCTTATTTCTCTAGTTTGACGAGGGAGAGAATTCCAGAGTCTAGTGGCGTTAACAAAAAATTTACGTTCACACGTTAGACAAGAATAGCGCGGGGATAATATTTGTCTAGTCCTGATGGATATACAGAACGTTAGTCGGTTAAAGAGATTTCGGGGTTGACGTGCAGAAATTATGTTACACAACATTAGTATGGTACGGTACAGTAAGAGTTTTTCGAACGTGATGTTCCAAATCCGGTAAGAGAAATGCGAAATATGGTCGAATCTTCGAAGACCGAAGACGTAGCGGGCTGTATTATTATAAGCGACATTTAGTTTTCGGCTACTAATCGAGTCGAACTTTCCGAAAACTTCACAACCATATGTTAAGATCGGGATAGTTATTGTCTTAGCTAACAGCACTCGCGTTTTTATGGGGGTAAAGTATTGAGTCGCCCAAAGAGAACGTAGAATACCATAAACTTTTCCAACTGTTAAGTTAATGTGATCATTCCAAATCAAGGTTTTATTAAATAACATTCCCAAGTTTTTTGCGGTATCGACGTATATGATCGGACCATCATTAAGGTAGATTGGTGGAAATGATAAGGTGCTTATACTTTTTCTTGATATGACAATACATTTAGATTTATTAGGGTTTATAAGCAGCGAATTCTGTTGCGACCAATTAAAAACGTACAAAGAAAAGAGAAAAAGAGAAGGGGTCCTAGGATGGAACCTTGGGAGACACCACGTGTATTGGGAGGAAAGTCTGACATTTTATTGTTCAAAAACACAGCCTGCTGACGATTTGCGAGGTACGAAGATATCAGGCACACAGCGGAAGAAGAGAAGTTGAATTTACTTGAGAGCTTATTGAATAGTGTTGCGAGATTGACATTGTCAAATGCATTAGAGAAATCAAGGAGCACTAGAAACGTGACATGATTTTTATCTAAGTTCCGTCGTAAGTCGTCTACCACAGTCAAAAATGCTGTGGTACAACTATGCTTAGGACGGAAACCGGACTGATGAGAATTCAATAAATTATTAGCATTAAGATACCTATTTATTTGCTTCTGCACTTTCAAAGACTTTAGAGAGAAAAGAAAGTATAGCAATTGGGCGAAAATCTTTATTTGTACGATTCTTGGGAATAGGTAGGATTTTAGATTTTTTCCAGGCGGAAGGGAACACACCTGTTGTTAGAATGTGATTGAAAGCATAGGTAACATATGGAAGTATGATGGGCAGGATAACCTTAATGAACTTTGGATGAATTTCGTCAACTCCGACTGAATTGGATTTGATTGAAAGTAGACTCTCAACCACATCAACCTGTTCAACGCGAGAAAACTCGAAAGCTGCATGGGTAAAAGGGGTGTTATTGTTGTTGTTGTTGTTGTTTTGAATATGCAAAGTAGAGGGGACAGAAGGAGGAGCGCAAGACACAAAGCATCGATTCAGTTTGTCACCATCAACATTATCAAAAAGGATGTTCTGTTGCTTTCCTACGCCAATTTCTTTAAATTCTTCCACAAATGTTTTCCGGTCATGGATGCATTTAGTCGCTCAGAATAAAATCGTCTTTTTGCGGCGCGAATTTTGCAACCCACCTGATTGCGGAGAATACGATATAACATATGGTGATCTTCTATTCGAAAGCGTTTCCATTGGTTATACGCTCCGTCACGCCTTTCCATAAGTTTTCGGATGTCACTCGTAAACCACGGATTAGCGCGATGTCTCACAATTTTAGTTTTAAGCGGCACGTGTATATTAAAAAGTTGATTGACATTGGTTTGAAGGAACTCTACTTGTTGATTAGGAGAAGACATGCAATATATTAGGTCCCAGTTAATGCTGCGCACATCATTTTCAAGACGCGAGTAGTCAATGTGTGACTCAAATGAATTAGGAAAATTCTGATAATTAAAGTCAAATGTTACATAGATCAGATCGTGTTTTGAAAACCCCCGGGGCCGACAATTGGTCATAAAATAGCGCCCTTGTGGCTTCACTAACAAAAAAGACGTCAAGTAAAGTGCTACAAGTATCTTTAAAGTGAGTAGGTGTGGAAAAATTAACTGGAAAAAGATTAAGTAAACAAAAACTATCAATCAGATTGCGTTCTGACAACAGATTACTATTCATGTCCCCACATATGATGACGTTAGGTGAAACGCAAATAATATCAACCCCTGAACCTACAAACAGATACCGAAATTCATCTATTTTTGGCCAAAGACTTTGGGCATTGATATGGCAAATCTGAAGGCCATGCTTCTGCTTGGAGAATACCTTTATCATAGAAGCCAATGTAGTATTACCACTGGTGTCCGGAGAATCACCCCTCCGATTTGCCGAAACTCGGCCCAATAAATTTGACATAAATAAAAAGTAAGATACAGAAAGAAAAAGAGATGTTGCAAGACAAGTTGATTTTTTTCGAGATATATAGCTCTTTCATCTAACTCAGCAATACTTCGTGTGATAGCATCAACCTCCTTCTCGATTTTGTTAAAAAATCCTCTGTTCCGATTCTCTTAGTTTTGAAGATAGCAGATTTACGATAAGCTCACTCTGTCTCAAAAGATTAGCGTCTAGACTTTCCATGGAAGGCGTTGGAGGGATTTCAGCTAGATCACAAGAGTAATTTTGCGGTTGATCGGTCGTGTTAGAGGGCGACGAGATAAGGGGAATTTGCACTTGACACTGGTTGGTTTTTTGATGTAGGTCGGGAGTGGTAGCAGGGGAATAAACAATGAGCGATGACACTTTGCACTGACGAGCTTTGGGCGAACGGAACATTGTAACTTGTGTATGGGAAAATTATCATTTTGAGAAGAATGAAAAACAAAAATTAATAACTATGAAACGAATAGGTGATGATTGAGATACAAAATTATGTTTGTTTTTAATTTCACTGTTAATAACACTTGCTGGTGACAACAGATATAACTAATGAGTAGGATATAACCACAAATTAACGGAGAAGCGTTGAAAGACGTCTACTCGGTAGATCTCATTCGGCGGAATATCCCTCAAGAATACGAGGATCTATCGCCGGAAGTTCTGGCAAGAGTAATGGAAAATACCACAATTCAGGGCCGAGTGGTCATCAATTATGGCGGCGGCCACTTAGCCGTTATCATTTTCTCGACTTAAAGGAAACAAATTTAAGACATCGAATAAACACTTTATCACTGAAACGATAGCTCATCCCTCTACGAAAATTGAAACAAGAGCCCAATGTGACATGCACGTATCAGCCACACCATTATCTTTATGCGTATACTCTTATGATACGAGTATTTTGACATTTTCAGTTTAGAGATATTTCAGGTTTTTCGCTTGGCGATGAACGTATGTAAAGCTGGTCATCATCTTATTGAGGTGTGTTGATATTAATCAACTCTTGGGACATCTTATTAATTTTACGAATATTAAAACATATCCAATAGTAGCATCCTTCCGGGGAACAATAAGTTGCAACGCTTGTTGTGGTCCTAAGACTTAGTATTCGTCCACACAAAATCAATTTTGTTAAAGTTTATCTTGGATTTGTGCATTTCCAACTCCGTCCTGCCTGCGTGTATGTGTTTACTATTTCAAAGCTCTTTGGGAAGGCAAACAAAGCAGTTTTCTTGAAAATAACTTTACCACTCTGGCAGTTAGGCTCTGAGATTTACGTTAGTCTAGTCTCGCTTTGTACTTGCTGAGATGCCATTTAAATTTTTTTAAGAACCAAGCTTGTCACCAAGGATATTGTTAAAAACTATTTAGAAGCAATGTGTCATGCGTTAAGTCCATGGAACTTGCTTTTCTAAGAAAATAAAGCCATTAAGCGAGCGAACAAAGAGCGACTCAACTTCCATTTGTTAACTTATGAAATTGCTGACTGATGCCAAGGAAGCTAATGAACTTCTATACTACAATTAAATCATTTTAATTTACAGGCGAAAACAGCAAGTAGGTAATAATTTAATTTTTAACTCGTTTCGCGGCGTTAATTTGCATTTAATCACTTGAGTGCAATAAAATGCGATGTACAGATAACTTTAATGGCAATTACATGGTAGAGCACAATAATTCCAGGAATTTATAATAGCTATAAAGAGTCATTGGCCTTTTTTCATTACTGCATACCTGCATCAACTATTTAAGGTCGGATGACGCCGCTTTTAGAGCTCTCAAATAAAATGGCGTTTATGCAAATGACAATGCAGCTACTCGTAATATGTAAATCTAGACTTTAGTTTTGCTAGTTGAAGAGTTCTCGTAAAGAAATCAAGAGTCATCAAAAAGAATGCGGCATTATTTATATACACATATGTGACATATGTAATGGCGATAGTTCATCAGAATATATTTTTAAGCTCCCTGCGGATTTTCAAAGACCTTCCTGAATTTAATAACAGTTTTAATATATTTATTGTATTCAAATAATTTTAAGACAAAAATTTATTTGGCTGTTTTCCTAGTGACGCCTTCTTTTAGAGCGAGATCGTCGACGCGACTTACTTCGACGTGAACGGCTTCTAAGTCTTCGCTGTAACCGTCGTCTTTGAAATCTTTTAGTGTGACTTGGATCATCCGGCTGCGCTTCTAGAGCCTGAAGAGAACATTATATTGTAAAAAATTATTTCTATTAAATTTAAATTTAAACAAAAGATTTTATTGCCTCCTCTGTGGTGAGTACTTCTTTTTTATTAGAATCGTCACAGGAAGAGTACTCATCGCTTTCACTGTCTCGCTTAATAAGTCTGCGCTCTTGTTTGGTATCGACCACTTTTGGAGTACTTTCAACTTTATTTTCAGCCATTTTAAACAAAGAATTTTATTTTTTTTTATATTTAATAACAAACTGCTCGCGATGAAAAATTTATATAAATAACTTAATGTCGATATGAACTGGTAGGTTGACTGAAAGTTTTTTAAATTTCGCTCGAGTGATTTTGATTAGAATTAAAAAAACAGAAAAACGCTTTATTGACTTCTTACTTACTTAGGTGGGCTGGGCCTCAGCTAAAAAGTCTCTCCAGTTAGCACGATCCTTAGATAACTCCATCTAGCTGCGAACTCCAAGTTGGTTGAGGTCCCCTTCTACTTGTGCGTGCCAAATAAGTTAAGGTCATCCACTACTGCGATGTCCCTCCGGGTGGACCGGAGCATAGCTGTCTATTCATTCTACATGTCCTAGCCATCTCAAATCTGCTAACACAATTTTCGCTTATCGATGTCACTGAATTTTCTCCTCCGTTAGATTCCATGATTCAGCGTCATAAAATAAAGCTGGATGATGAAGGTCTTATATAGAGTCCCCTTAGTTTTTCGAGATAGAGCCTTACTACACAATTGCCTTCTTAGCCTAAGGAAACAGCGATTTATAAGATTGATTATTCGTTTTATTTCTGCTAAGGTGTTCTTGGCAGAATTTATAGCAGAGCCAAGATAGACTAAGCTCCTTACTACTTGGAAATTATAGTTGTCAACTTGGTTTTACCTTGATTTACCGGTAAACCCATTTTGGCAGCTTTATTTTTTATAATTAGCGCGAGCTCAAAAACCCTTAAAATGTTTGCACACAGCACAGGCGAACGTCGATTTCCTAATCGTGTCGCGCGAACTGGGCAAACATTCCGGCACTTAGCTACTCGACTCGAACAGAGTGGAACCACAGGAGACCATGTAGGTAGTGGCCGTAATCGGACTGCTCGTTCGGCCGAGTATATCGCGGCTGTGGCTGCCGATGTAGCTGAGAGCGAAGAAACATCAACCATATGACCGGCGGACCCTACAGCGAATTTTATTGAAAAACTTACACATGTTCCCGCATAAAGTGCAACCAGTGCATCAGTTAATGCCTCCTGACCGTCAGTCACGTGTGAATTACTGTAAAGCCATCGTCAATCTCAACAATGAAGAGGACGATTTTGTGACGAAAATAATCATGAGAGACGAGGCGCATTTCCACATAAGCGGTTACGTCAATAACCAAAATCTTCATTTCTGGGGCACTGAAAATCCGCGTGTGATGCACGAAGAGCCATTACAACCACTCAAAGCCAATGCGTGGTGCGGCGTTCACGCGGAAGGAGTAATTGGGCCGTATTTTTTTGAGGGCACCATCGGTAATACGGTCACTGTTACTGGCGAACGCTACAGGACCCTGATAAACGACTTCTTACTACCAGAATTGGATGAGAGAGGCTTAATGAACATGAACCACAATGGATATTGTGAAGGAAGCGTTTCCTGGTCGCGTAATCTTCCGTTTTGGCGATTTGGCATGGCCAGCAAGATCGCCCGATTTAACCGTCCCAGATTTTTTTCTTGGGGGCTACTTGAATTAGTGGATTTATGCCAAAAAGCCTCAGACAATCGCAGCCCTTAAAGAGAATATTCGACAGGAATGCGAACAGTTGTTACCGGAAATCTAGCGGAAAGACATGGAAAATGCGATAAAACGGGCACAAATGTATATCAACACTGGCCGCAGCCACTTGGTGGATATCATCTTTTCCAATTAAGAGAAACAATTGTAAAGGTCCAAGTAAAGATTTCCATCGCTCAAAATAATTTTTTTTATTTAGTCAAAAAGTAATTCAAAACAAAAATTGGATGATTAATTTTGCGCAATCCAACACACCACGGCCACCCTGAATATGTGGTCATTCCAACACAGGTTGTCACTGACATATGTAGGTACAGAGAATGGCCAGTTTTTCGGTTTCGGCGATGCAAGTGCCATTCATAGATAGTGGCTGTGTATTTAAAATTCGCTTTAACGACAGCAAACGGCATTGTGTTTTGGAAGCATTAACTTCCACGCTGTTGATAGGTCCCCTGTTAAATAGTTATGCTATTAATATCGGAATTTAATGAGCTCAACATACGCTGCCGTTCCCATTCTACAGCCGAAGATCAAGGACGTGAGTCCGGGAACGAATATGAAAAGCAGAGAGTATTGTCATCAGCAATGGAGTATATTGGATTAGAAGTGGCAGACAAGAGATCATTAACAAAAATTAAAAAGAGTGTCGGAGACAGGACGGAGCCCTGGGGCACACCAGCATTTATTTTGTGAATATCAGACTTGAAACCATCCAAGACAATTTGAATTGAACGTTCTGAAAGGTAATTTCTAATCCATCGAAGAAGAGATTCGTCATCGTCGTAGTTGATGCCAAACTCTGTCAAATGCCTTAGAAGTATCAAGTGCATATATCTTGTTTTGGCAGGATTGATGTACGAGTACGCTTTGATTCCACTTTTCGGTGGAATTTCGACAATATTTTTTAATAATCTGCACACGTTCGGCAAACGTAAAACGATGCATGATACAATGGCAAACCTTGATGAATATTTTGGCGGCTTGGAGTACAATGCACGCATCAGGTCAGGCGCCCCTAAGACTTCCTTGCACTTTCTAGATAGGATCCAAAATCGTGTGATGGCAATAAGACACAGTAATATGACACCTTCGAACAACGGCTTAACATCTCCTGTTTCACTTGTTGTATCGCTATTTTCACCACCAGTGTTCCACTGAAATTGCCACCAGCATTCCGCCCTTTCATGACTTTAACCGTAACACCCATCTCGTTCATCTGTATACCCTCAACGTCACTTTTGGACTTACTCTGAAATATCGTGATTCATTCCTAAGCTGTAAAACTTGATTATGCAATGCTTGGCAGGCTCTGTATTTGCTAGTCATTGTAACTGGCAAATATTTAAGACCAATGTAATTTTGTTTCGCCCGCGCTATGTACATACATTTTAAGAGTGCATTAGAACCCCGTAGACGATGGCCTCCGCTAGGTACTCGGCTACATGCGGTCTAATCAATGTTAGAATATTCTATATGCAGATTCGAACGTCGTTGTCCTTTTTTCATTTTACAGGATCATCAACAGTAGATCCGTCCTTATCCGAGGCTTTTGGTTCTGGAGAGCTGCCCTTGATCTGTTAAGAGGTCATCTGCCACCATTTCTATTTAAACAGCCTGGCTGGTCCTGAAAATCCTTATCATAGTTGGCACGGTATTGTTAGTAACACGTTCGGGATATTGTTTCGGCAGCGGCGAAGAAGTGATATAATGGTCAAACGAAGTACATACACACATATATTCTGGCTTCAAAAAGACATTCCGAAAAGAACGTCATTTCGGAATATAACTTTGATTCTCAACATTTAGAATGAATGAGGACTCCACAATTTGATTTGTACGAAAAAGTTGTTGGATTATTTTCGGTCAGGGCTGGAAAGACAGTGAGTGGAAAAGAAGATATATCGAAATGTACAAGACTGTACAGCTGCATCGACCTATTCTTTAGTGTATATAAAGCGTATGAACAATTTTGCTCCAGTTCCGTGGATCTCTCATTGTGGAGGGACTACGTAAGGAAGATATCGAATTGGGTGGTGCAAGAAGAAAGTAATCTTAACTATGCGAAATGATCAGCTGAGATGATGTTCAAGGGTTACAGGTAAGCCAAGATGGTAAATTTGGTAAGTTGCACCGAAATGTAAGTTGGGATTATTTTAAATTAATACAGTTAAGGAACACATTCAACACTAACAAATGTGCAAATGTTTTTATAGAATTGAAGTTTTCAAACTAAATAACAAAACAACTACATTCCTCTTATCACTATAGAAAGAATTTTTCGTAGGGATACTTCTGGAAAACTGTGTTTATAACACCGCCAAAAACCTGGGAAAATGCGCTACTTATAGATCCGTCTACTTCATGGAAGATATCATTCCAATTTTTATTGATAAACTCATTGATGTTGTCCCCCAATGCTTTGTCACCTTTGAAGAGATTCCCGAAGTTAAAGTGCACCTCTTTTGGCTTCGTCACTAGCCGCATGTTCTTCACCTTGAAATAGGTTCCATCTGGCTTTACTTCGGGAGTTCCAGTGAAATACAATCCCAAACTGACATTTGCTATTGAAAGTAAAACGATTAATAATGGACTTAGGGAGGCTTTTCAATTCGTACTCATAGTGATGTTGCTTTTGCCGTTGCCTTGTACAGGTAGAATCAGCACTTTTCCAGATATTGTGTAATCCCCAATTAAACTGACCAGTGGACACAGTATATGCACCTCATGCTGTTGCGTTAGATCCTTTCCGAAACCTCTAAAAGTGTACGTATAACATAAGGTCTTCGAATAAAATTCAGAATTTTGAGAGTGTACTTGATTCCCGTAACCTTGGCACTACTTAGGCCCGTCAGTTCGGCATCTTTGAACTTCAAATCAATGTTCACTGGGCTCTCTGCTCCTTGTTTGATGTTGATGGATGAAATTTTCAGAGGATCGATTTGGACGAAGTTGAGTGACTTGGAACCTATTTTGAGTCATTAAATTGGATTTCGTCCATTTTCATTCTGGAGAAATACTTACCATCACTCTTTTGGTTCAACAAGAAAGTCAGGATATCACTGATGCAGTTTGTATCTCCATATCCACAGGGCTTCGGGTTATCCGCTGTAGAGGTGCCAAAGAACGATACAAAGTTTTATGAAAATAATGAAATTGTTGGAAGGATACTCACGGAACTTTGCATCTGCTCTGGACAAAACTAAAATCACAATTAAAACTATTAAAAGAGACATGTCCTCTGCTTTCGGTCACTTATTTATTAATGGCTTCGGCTTTGCTGAAATTCCTCCCCTTTTATATCAAACCGTGACTAGATGAGCTGATTTCAATGTCAGTGGTAATTATTGCAACTCGTAATGTTACGTATTGTAATGTTACTCGCCGAGGGTTATCCAGTGTGGAGCGTGTATCTACAGTCCAAGATCAACCTCTTCGAGTGTGAAATTGATATTTCTCATTCATTGTGACGAATTTTTTCCATTAATATGAATTCGAGACTAGCAATGTCTTGTTAATGACAGCAATTTTTCCCCATTATGACGATGTTTGACTGATCTTGTATGGCAACTACATGATCATCTATGTTTCGGAACACAGCTTTTGATGCTTTCCTTTGGGGTACTTGTAATTAACCCTAGCGTGAGCTATTTATTAAGGAGAATGGGGACACTAATGAAATGTTAATTGCCAATTTCCTATAGTAGTATTTTGCAAATCATTATCACTTAGTCACCAAATTGAAGTTACAATGGTCGGACACACTATGAGTGCTAAATGTTGGCAATGATCTTACGACAGGATTTATGAAATAAAACTTTGGAGTACTGTCCGAATTAAACATGATGGTTTCAGATATTTGCAGTTCACTTGACACTACTTTCTTAGTCTGTGTGTCTTCAGAATTGTCCATCAACACACTCACCCTGATGGTAACAACGCCCCTAACAACAATATTATTAAATGTCAATGTAATGCGAAAAATTCAAAATGTCAAATTAAGAATTCTAATAAAATTCATTACCCTTTATAACGTTGGCAGAAAAAGATCGTTTATTTTATACATCTCAACACTTAACATTTGTGGTTTTTATTTTAGATATTCAACACTTAACATTTGGTCCTTCGAGCCGGATATTGAATCGGTTTTTAAATTAAAAATAGAACAATTGCTTAATAATTAAAAATTAATGTAAATTGAATGAGTTTAACAACACATCGAGGACTTTTTAACATTTGGACATAATATAAAAGTGCAAATCGGTTTCCCGCGTCGATTAATTTAATTCATTGTTTAATATAATACACCATTTGAAGAAAAATTAATTAATTAATTAATTAAGTCTTCCCGATTTTTTTCGGTTGGGGGTAGATCCTGATTCCGTTTCCTGGGACCATTTTTTCAGCGTACAACTTTCATACCCGTTGGAACCAACACCAACAGTAACAGTTACGGTACAAATACCGGTGTGAGCTTCATAGACATCGCTTCGTGCTACGGCTTTACAATATACAGTACATACGAGTATATCCGTTGACACCAACCGCAACAATTACGGGGCAAACACTGCTGTGTATTTTGCTGATATTCAGACTTTCTTGAAACGGAAATCTGCAATTAAGTTAGAAAGTAAGTAAAATTTAGTACATTAGAAAATCAAATCCCTTTGCTTACTTCGAATTAATATTTTTTTGTGGCAAAATGAGCACAACGGAAAAACTACAAAAAAATATCTTTGCTTAAATGCAAAAGGATTTTTCGAATTTTGGGAAGCGGCCTGAGGCCCAACGAACAAAAAACTATCTCAACGTCAGGATAACAATTTTAATGCCATCTCCGAGTACAACAAGGAGGCAGTTTCATCAAAGGATGCTGAAAACAAAGAAGAATTGGAAAAGCTGTTTGACAGAATAAAGGATTTGTATGTGGATTACTGGACTGCACTGATGGATAGCATCAACCAATTGGCAGCAACATCCGAAGCAGCAACAGAGAAACATTCAGGATCAACGGTGAGTTCTGTGGAAACAAATAAAGGTCATTATAGAGATTTAAAATTACCTGTTGTTAAATAACGTACGTTTTCTGGGAGTTACGAAGATTGGGGATCATTCCATGACATTTTTGTGTATCTTATCCATACAGACGAGTCCCTTTCTGAAATTCAAAAACTCCATTTTCTAAAATCGACTGTGACAGATGAGGCTGATAGGTTAATACAGCATTTATGAATTACACAAGGGAATTATGAGAAGGCATGGACGATTTTAACTTCGAGGTATGATCACAAACGCATGCTCGTCAATGGTCAGCTAAAGCTTTTCTTCAATCAACCATCCTTAAATCAAGAAACTGCGACAGGGATAAAGAAGCTATTGGATACAACCACAGAATGCCGACATTCACTCCATAATCTTGATCTTCCGGTTGAGCAATGGGACTCAATCCTCATTTATTGTATGCTGCAAAAACTTCCTGTAATGACTCAACAGTTGTGGGAAGAGAATTTAGGGATAAATAAGTCTTTACTTACTTAGATTTAGGGCACTTGAAATTGTAGACGAGCAAAAGGGAAAAAGGGGAAACAACCATAGGGGCTTAGAAACAAAGACCAGTTCTTTTCACGTTATGCCAAAACAAAAGAATCACTAAGGTTTGCAACAAAAATCCACATTCTCTGAGTTCGTGCAATCGTTTTCTTAGGATGGATATAGGTTTGCGAAAAACAACTGTCGAGAGAATAGGGATATGTGAAAATTGTCTCGCTTATAGCCACAGCACCCAGCATTGTCCAAGTCGAACGCGTTGTTATTTCTGCCAACAGCCACACCATTCTTTGCTTCACTATTCTGAAAATTTACCCAATACAAACTCACAAAACCCCCATTTACACACTCAGCATACTCCACACCGTTCTACAACTTACAACCAACACAACACTAGACACTCTAACTTACCACATAACTCAGCATCCTATAATAACTCTGAAAATGAGCATTCAACTGCGCCTACTACACAATCCTGTCAAGTCTATAACTCTTAATGCCAACACCGCGTCTTTTCACCCATCTGATTGTGTCCAGGGGTCAACACCCAGCTGATCAGGACTAAACACTTTCCACACTTCTAACAATAACATCACTCAGGTACTTTTATCCACGGCCCTGGTAGGGGTAAGGTCCGCGTCAGGAGTATATCACACCTTGAGAGCCTTAATAGATCCTGGTTCGGAAGCCGTACAACTTTTAAGATTGAAAAGTCGTCGAACATTCGTTGAGGTGTTAGGGCTGGGGTTGGTCAGCAGCGGTTCATGTCACAATTATGTTGTCATTGCGTTTGGGTCTCTACACTCGACTTTTGAAACAAACACACGCGCTTATACGAGTATATATAAGTCGCTGACTGTCCTTCTTCCGGCCAACAAACTGGATTTCCAGCCGTGGAAGCACATAAAGGAGTTGGTATTAGCAGATCCCGCATTCGATAAGCCAGTCCGGGTCGATATACTCTTAGGTAGTGATGTCTATACTGATTTTATCCTTCCATAAATTGTTCGAGGAGAAACATTTGCATCGCCTATCGCCCAAAAAACCCAACTTGGTTGGATATTAGTAGGAAAAGTTCCAACGAATCCTCCAAGAATGGTCCAAAGCTTCCACCAATGTTTAAGGCTAGAGGAACAATTAACAAAATGTTGGGAAATGGAAGAGACACCATTCAAAAGGGATTTATCAACAGAAGACCAGGCCTGTGAACTGCACTACATGCAACACACTAAGCGACTGCCCGATGGGCGTTACTAGGTATCGCTTCCATT
Source organism: Volucella bombylans (assembly GCA_949129095.1). Lineage (NCBI taxonomy): Eukaryota > Metazoa > Arthropoda > Insecta > Diptera > Syrphidae > Volucella > Volucella bombylans. The sequence goes on along the minus strand of OX422140.1, from coordinate 331,838,014 downwards.
TAAGGAGGGAAGACAACCTGGGCTTGGATCCTCGAAAAAAGGGGCCTTGCGTAGGTTTCTTCAGTTGGAGAGAAGGTTTGAGCAGAACCCAACACTATACAGGCAATATAAGGAATGTATTAAAGAATACTTACATCTTAATCAAATGGTAGAAGTTGAAGTTGACAATAACCAGGTCCTCAAAACACCTTTCCACTACAACGTACCTCATCCGGACTTGAATAACGCCAAACTGGGCTACCTGGATAGATGGCAAAGTATTTAGCATCTCTATAAAAGATTTTTGAAACATTGGAGCACATAATATCTCGCAGGGCTCCAACAACGACCCAAGTGGCACACGCTCGAACATCAGCCGAACATCGGAGGTCTTGTCTTGGTGAAGGATGAGAGGTTAACACCATCGAAATGGAGCCTTGCCCGGATCACCGACACTCATCCAGGAACAGACAACATGACTCGCGTGGTCGCAATAAAAACGCAAAGCGGAGAAATAAAACAACCCATAACCAAAATATGCCTTCTACCGTCGAACAAAACCTGCTCTAATGAAGGTTTTCTATAAAATGAAATAAGAAACTACGTACAAGGGTAAGCACAGGCCATTCATAACTCTTAAAAATAAACAAAAAATACTTAAACACAATCATACACCACACAACATCCGCGAATCGTTTCCGAATAAATCACTCATGCACTTTTAGAAATTAAATACACCTTAAATTATCTTAAATTTAATTTATTTATTATCATTATATCTTAAAATTACAATATTATAAAATATAAATATACCTAAATTTACATAAATACATATATGTATGTGTGTACATACGTGCAAATCGAATATAGGTCATTCATGTGGAATCTCTACAAAATTCAAGGTACGAGTACGATAAATTTGGCGCCAACAATTGATAACGGTATTTTGTAGATGAGTTAAAAACTAGCATTTTTTACTATGGGAAGGAGGGGGGTCCACTTCATCCCGTTTAGGAGTTATGGGCAATTTAAAAACAAATGACTTAAGATGGGAAAAAAATTATTAAAAAAACAACGGTAACACTTACAATAAAGTACTATACAGAATATAAAAGTCCGAAACTTGTTTTTAATATAAAATTTACATCAAATTATTCGTGTGAATAGTTTTTGAATAATTCACATTCAAACTCAAATTCTTGGTAAAAAATTAAAAAAAAAAATTAACAATATTACTCAAAATTGTGAAATAATGTGCCAAATTGATTTTTTATATTCAATGCGCTTATTAATTCTGAATCGAACACAAAAAGCCGCATGGCTCTATGTCCTCTAGTTTTTGAGCAAATTGTTTTTTGGCATTTATGTACGTAGTCTTCCTTTGAATAAGTTAACAAGTATTATTTAAACATCTCGCAGATGCCTAAGTATATCAATAGTTTTCTTAATTAAGAGTACACGGGTGACACGCTTCGCGGGATTAAGAGATTTCAACTTCGTTGCTCCGCTCGGGGTATGTGCTTTTCGTCAGGCAGGTGCCTATGTCATCAATACTCTTCATCCACAGTACTCATCACAAAATTACAAAGTTCCCATTAATAAAAAAGTTTCACTAATTCGCATTATAGAAAATTCATATGTTCCAATGTTGCAGTAAATTATTTACTTTGCGAAATATCTATGTTTGTACGTATGTAATATGTGATGCACTTACGTTTGGCTTTTATACCGTTATTTCTTTTTGTGATAAGGCGTGTAGTTATTGATATTCACAAATATAACTCTGTGTTCAACCGTAGTGCGAATCAAGTGATATTTTTTGTGAATAAGCAATGACGGCTAAGCATCCTCTAATCCATCCTAAACTAAATAACTGCTCAGTGTTTTGTTCGTTCGGAGATTTGGTGTCGACCAACGAAAGAAGCATTGAATTTTTAGAAGAATCTGGTTTAATTCCCACTAAAACATCCATTCCCCCCACTGTATTGCAACTTACCTATGAAGGTAGAAAAGTGTAGAAATGTAAAGCTCGGTTGGATGTGGCGATGCTCAAAGAAAAGCTCTAAAAAAAAGGTGACAAAAATTGTAGAAATACAATCAACCCATCTATCGGTACATTTTTCCATGGACCTCAATGTCGGTTAGAGATTCGCGAGGTGCTTGCAATAATTATCGCTTTTGTTATCAAAATGCCTGTGAAGACGGTTTTTCAGGTAAATTGATTAAACCTTAAGCTACAACCTAAGGATTTTTTAAAAATATTATTACATGTATGTTATTATTTTAAAATTAGCATATAATCGCTTGGCGCCATCACGACAATAAAAGTGAGCTTAGTAAATCTACTATAATAGATTACTATAACTATTGTCGTGAAATAGCCGAAATAATAGTATCTCACGTCGATGTTAACATTGGCGGAGGCAGTCGTTAGCAGATCTCCACAGAGAACAGACGTGCTGCGGCTTTACGTAAAGTAAAAAAAAAGAAAAAAAAAACTTGTGAATTAGTTAAAATTTACTTAGCTGACTCGGTAGCCGTGCGGTTAAAGGCGTCGTTCAGTGAATAGTGGGACACGGGTTCGAGCCCAGACCAATCTTGGACACAGTCGTTCATAGGCCTCCGTGAGGAATAAACGTGTTTCGGCTTTTAAAGTGGAAAAAGTAAGAAAAAATAAATATATATATACTCGTAAAAGTGAATTAGAAACATTTTGCGCAAGTGCATCGGTGACCTAGTGGTAGTGGTGTCCGCCCGTTCAAGCAGGGGTCGGGGTTCGATTCCAGAAGGAATTCCGTTGACTTTTTTTTTTTTAAGTTTAAAATATAGTGGAAAAAAAAATACGGAAGAGCGACCATACGATGAGTGATAGCAAGCGGTCCGCTACTCCAATAGCGGAACCAGCAGATGACATAATGTCATCGGAAAATATTGCGAAGAAAAGGAAGAGGAGGCTCAATCTAACTCCAATTCTTGTAAAGCGCCCCTCCCTAACAACTTCTACTGAAAAGCTGACAGGTAGAGCAAGGGAAGGGGCGCCAACAACGTCAACAAAGGCGGCAGCTGACCAAAACGAAGACCCATACGTGTCTGATGGTGAGAATACCTTCCAATCTCTAATGGCTACTGAGTCAGAGGATGAAGAGGAAGAGGTGCATGCACTTAAGAGCTGCATTAAAGAGATGGAACAAAAAGTACTGGCTATTAAAAAGAAACAAGTGGCGAGAAGGCAAAAGGAACAACAACTCCAGAGCTCTAAGCAACAGCTCATAAATAGCGAGGCTAAACACAAGGCACAGCCGCTACCACAACAAAAAGCCACACATGTGCAAATGAGAAAACAAGTCCAGAAACAAAAACAAAAATCACAACCGCAGCAACAACAACAACACAAGCCCCAGAAACAACAGCAGCAGCAGCAAACACAGCAACACCAACAGCAAAAGCAACACCAGCAACAACAACATATTCAAACGCAGCAACAACAGCAGCAGAAACAAGACAAGATTGTAAAGCAAAGAGTTCCACCCATAAATACATAAAAGATGGAACTCAAGGAAACTATCGAATTATGTAAGTCGGGCATAGGCAACAATTTTTTTGTAAAAAGGTTATCTTTAGATAGACACGCGATCCACTGCAATTCAGTAGAGTGCTATTATAAAATCAAAAATTTACTGAAGGATTCGACGACGGAGTTCTTCTCCTACATCCCGAAGGGGGACAAGCTGCAAACAATGCTGCTGAGGGGATTGGAACCGTCGACTGATCCGGAGGAGCTCCTTTCACTGCTGAAAGAGAAGAAGTGCGAAGGGCTCCAATTCGTGGGGGTCAAGCCTTTCACCACAGCCAGAGCCAAAAGGGAGAAGCGGCAACTGCCGATTTTCCTGGTCCAACTAAGTCCCACCAGCAATCTGGATGGTCTAAGGAGTATTAAAGTCCTAGACTACCAGGTAGTCCATTGGGAAAAATTAAAGAGGAGCGAAAACATTTTACAGACATGAGCTAAGTGTTACCATTCACGAAATACGAGTAAGTACTAGTTGCAATCGATGCTGCTGAAGGGATTGGAACCGTCTTCTGATCCTGAGGAGATCCTAGCACTGCTCAAAGAGAAGGAGTGCGAAGGACTAAAGTTTGTGGGGGTAAAGCCATTTACCACAGCTAGAGCTAGACGGGAGAAACGGAGTCTGCCGTTCTTCTTGGTGCAGCTCAGTCCCGAAAGCCGTCTGGACAGTCTAAGAGTATCAATGTCCTTGACTGCCAGGTGATTCACTGAGGCTCGGGCACGCCGCGTCGAACTGCCAAATGCAGCCTCGATGCGTGAAGTGCGCTAAGAGCCACAGTTCCGAGGAGTATGCTCTGGGTGTTGACGGCAAACTATCGGGGTTGTCCTAAGTTCGCTGACATTAAGAAAGCAAAACTGGCTCGGCAGCAGAAGGTGGAGGTCAAACGTTCACCTGTCAGATTTCAAACACCAGCCGTCACGTCCCAAATTTCCTACGCCCAAATGGCGTCAGGTAGGGGGGCTACGGTACAGCAAGCGACTGTTGCTTCTCCGGCACCAATGCCAAGAACAACAGAAGATGCACCTAACATGATGGCCATCTTCCTCGCAATCCAAAGGCAGATGGCGCAGCTGCAACAGCAGGTGCAAGAACAGGCCAAGCGGGTGGACCAAATCTACACGCTGCTGCCGGGCCTAACGTAACACATGTCGTAATCGGTACGCACATGGTGGAGTAAACTTTGAAGGTCCTTGCCACGATGTTTAAATTGCTACAAGCTCAAACTCCTGATGTGCTTTTCGCTAGCGAATCCAAGCTAACCGATAAGCACAAACTGGAGTACAATAATTATATCGTTAGAAGAAGAAACTGGCCCAGATCCAAACGTGGAGGCGGTGTCGCGATCTTCATTAAAGAAGGTATAAAATTTCACAGAGTGTACAAGGGCGTGTTGCGCAGGTTCCGGGTGTTGGAGGCAGTCGCCGTTTACATCCCGCTCGGCAGTGGAAAGCGGCTGTACTTGGCCTCTGTTTATGCACAATCCACTCTATTCATTACAGAGCTCGACACGCTTTTTCGACTTCTGAGGCTGGAATCGGGGGAGAATTATTTTATGATCGGCGGGGATTTCAACGCTAGACACAGAGATTGGGGAAATAATTTGCCAAATACTAGAAGGAACCTACTACTCGATTGGTGGGGTCAGCACGATGTCATGTACAGACTCGGTCTTAAAGCGACGGATAACCCGTCGTTTCCCAGAGGCGGGTCTTATTTGGATCTACTGCTGTACGACGAACGTATACGACTGACAGGTACGAATTTACAAACAGTAAACTGTCTGCGCACATTCGTGTATGACAGTGACCATTGCGGTTTTAGCACCGAAATTACAGTTCCCAACGAAATTGCGGAATTGGAGGAGTTTGTCCAAAGATATTCTTACAACTACAGTAAGACTCGATGGACACGCTTCTCCGCAACTTTGACAAGAGCACTCTCCTCGAACACGCTCCACCCACCGTCCAATAGGAATTTGTCAAACGAGGAGATCGAAAAGTACATAAAACGAATGGACGAGACAATTAAACAAACTATGGACGCCACAATACCGCGGTATCGACGTACGACTAACGAAGACCTGTTCCGCAATCCTACTATTGATGCACTGCACCGACAGAAAAGTAGACTTCTGACAAGACTTGAAAACTTGTACAGAGAGTTAACTGACCGACAAGACCCGGAGATTAGGACACTCAAGTCGTCGATTAAAAATATTCAAACGCTAATAAAAGAGAATTTCTGTAAGTTTGTATTGGAACAACAAGGTTCGGGCTGTAAACACCAGCAACCCGAATATGTTTCCGCAAATAAATAAACTATTTCGGGGAAAAAATCAAAACGACCTTCAGTGTCTTAAAATAGCACGGACAACAGACAACGAACGGTTACTGACAATAGCAGGTATTGATCCAAATGCAGCCGCTGACGATGACGACTTCTTTGTGATCGAGGATCCACAGGAGAAGGCTGAGACCATAGGGGCGACTTTCCAGGAAGTATACAAGGCCATTGATATCATTGGCCCTAATTATGACCTGGACAATCTAGTCTTGGTGCACAACTGCTACATTCGAAATGAAATAGAGAATTGGCGATCCAACGGCTCTGGTTTCACCCGATTTAGCGACGAAAATATGGCGTCCGATATCCAATGGAATAAAGGCAAAACCCAATTATAGTCAGATACCTTGGGATCTGGCTAGATCAACATCTGTATTTTAACAAACATATAGATGTTGCTCTGGCCAGAGCCAGAGGTGCTTTTGCCCTTACAAAGACACTGTTCTATAACAGTCAACTCGATGCGAGGGTAAAGGTAATCTGCTACATGGCCCTTATCAGGCCCATGCTTGTATTTGGACGTCCCGTGTGGTTCAATGTACGAGCAAGCTTAATGGAAAAGATTCGGGTGTTTGAGAGGGCTTGCCTTCCCTTATACAGAGCACCAGAGTCGGAGTACAAAAAATTGTATCCTAATGAGGTCCTTTATAACAGGGCGAACCTAATAAGAGTGGACAACTTCGTAATTAAGCTGACTCGAAGGCACATTGCAAGAGCAATTGCAAGAGCAATTGCAAGAGCAATTACCTTTATCACGAGAGTGTGCGCTCTGACGGCTTCGTTCCACCGGAAGCATTCCTCTACCTTGATCAGATAGGGTTCATTGAGGATAGATCAGCGGTACCGTTAATCTTCCATGTCGCTCGGACAGCTGGGGACAGGCGACTCAACTACAACAGAGACGTCGCACACGGCAGTGTGGATCGCCCCAGGTTCAGTAGGGCGGTGGGGAATCGCGATAAGAGGGATGTCGTTCGGCAGTACCAGCATTTCTGGTGGTTGAATGATGGGGAAGATGTTTCGTCGTCGTTTCCGTCAATTACGGACCAGCCTCACTAATGAGGTAGAGCTGACCAATCTGTTTTCTCTGCGGATAGCGATGGCCAGCTTACCTAAGTTTAGGTTAGCATTTAAGAAATATATATATATATTAGTATATATGAAGGTATATACTAATATGTGTATATAACTGTGTATAATGTCTATGTGTGTTTATGTGTGTATTGTGCGTCTGGGTTAGGTAGGCTAAGGTTTATTTTAAGTTAGATGTTAAGTTTTTATAAAAAATAAAAAAATTATGTCCATATGCTAAGTTTTTCTTAACAAAAATTTTTTCTTAGCCTTAAGTATTCAAAATAAATAGTTCTAAGTAAAATGTAAATAAAGTGGAAAGACATAGTTATAAGAATTTAGAGTAGCTTGGAGCGCCTGTATGGGGCCAGTAAGTTAGAATAAAATTGTTAAGTAATTTTAAGCTATCATTTAAGCATTTTTTGTTAGTATGTAAGAGTTAATGATTAAGTAAATAAAACGCATTTAAAACTGAAAAACTGAAAAAGTTTTTGGAGCAAATTTTGTGTACGCATTTGTAACCATATTATGTTCGACCGCCTAGACCACATATTTTTATGCGGCTTTTTTTACACAATACCACATGATGCAGTTCGCCATATTCATACCACGTACTAAATATGTATGTTACGATGAAAATTGTACTAACAAAGACGATTGGAGGAAATCCACGTCGGGTTTATGCCCAACGACTTCACTAGGATATAACTCCTCTGAATTCCATCCTTTGATAGTAACAACTCCGATTTCTAACCATTTTAGCTGCGCATCTTAGGATCACAGTCAGGGTCACCTCTCTAACTGGTCGTCGTGTACTTTCTTCACCAAAGCTTACAATCAAGTTCAGTCTTCTTGATTTATTACTCGTATTGGTCATAGATTTTGGGCATTACCGGCTTGCAGCAACTTGTTTAGAAAACAATTTAAATTAAATCAAAATGAGGTAAATAAAACTAGCCTAACTTGTAAGATACTCGTAGCTGGATTAATTAATTTAAAACAAGTAACTAGCTATATCAGGTCATAATCAAAATAAAGATTCGGAAAAACACCAGACAATTAAAACGATTATAAACTTTTTTGGACCAATAACACCAATGGTATTTAATTAAAAACTCTCATAAATGTCAAATCTAGCGACCAGGTTTGTCAACCACATTCAAGGTCAGGTCTCAATCTCTCAATCCACCACGCAAAAGTCACTTAATCACCCATAATTAGCTTGTAACGGCGCCACAACTTCTAGTTGGCCCTTTAAGATATATCTGATTGCTTAATAGATACAATTACGTCCAGCACTTTATTACGAAAGCGAAAATAAATTAAAAAAGATCTCAAAACAGCCAGTATGACTGGACTTAGGCCAAACAAGTCTGTGGCGAATAACTTAATTTAAATAGTCAACCGAAATTCTGTCTTTATTGCAAATTAATTCGTTAATTAGCCGTTACTGAGAAATGTCTCAAATCTCGTTAACTGATATGATATGACGACAAAGGGGTAATAGATGGATTGTGATGAGCAGAAAAAATAGGAAGAAAAAAATTAAGGCGCTTACACTGAATTGTGCAATACCCTATCGTTTTTGTTTTTAAGAGTATATATTGTAATTAACGCTGACTTAATGGAACACGCTTAAATGATTGAACACAGCGCAGGCGAATAAATATTAGGGCGGAACGAAAGGGAGATAACGATGTACATTGGTTTTGAATGTTTGCAGCTTACAACGAGTAGGAACTAGAGAGCCCGGCAAGGCATTCCATTAGCAAGTTGTACGGCTTAGGAAAGAATCGCGATATTTCGGAATGAGTTTGAGGGTAGGTTAGATTAGGTTAGGTTACAGTGACTGTAGGAGACTCTCTATGTTGCTTAGATGTATATAGTGGGCGAAGAATTGTCTCCTCCTCTTCATCATCCATGCAACTTCTGCAAAAGTCGTTTGAGAAAACGCTATGGCTTTTTGCAGGCTTGCCTATAAGACAGTGTCCAGCGATGACGTCTATAATATCGCTGACATGCTTCCTATTTAGAAAGATCAAACACCTAGAGATATTTAGATCCAGTTTTGATCGCTTTTTGATTGTTCTTCTAATAGCATCCAGTTTTAGTTTTACTTCGCACTCAGTGATTGGCATACCAATGATAGCTTTTTCGGCTAGAATAGGTAGACTGGTTCCACTTTTGGCGAGTTCATCGACCCTACAATTAACTAGAATATCCAACATAGGTGAAAGTTGAACTGCTCTGCCATCTTCTTTTGAGATGATCGGCAGTCAAGGGCAGTTTTAGAATTTTGTGAGAGAATGAGTACCGGGGATTTGATAGCTGCCTGATGCAAAGATGCGGATATCTTTCGTTGATATCACGTTTTTCCTCAGACACGATAGGACTTCTTTCATCGCCAAAATTTCGGACTGGAACAGAGGAAGTATAGTATAGTATAGTACAGCATACAGAAGAGAAGTGGATTGACTTGTCATCCATAAAATCATCGTTCTCCTAGAAGGATCTAGATGCTTAATTGAAAGTCCTTTTCAAAACAATGTTGGCGTATGGTGTAACTGATGTTCTCTGGCAGGATTCCTAGTGCATTAATAATATTCGCGTGACCAAATATATTATTTGTCCACTGTGTAGTCGCTTTAAGGCGAACAGCTGCAGACCTAGCTAATTGCCAGCTGGAGTGCCAAGTGAAACAGAATATCCAGTGCCGCGGAGGGAGTGCTGCTTATGCACAGACCTGCTGTTCTGTGGACCCAGCTTAGTTTCTTTCAGTTAACTGCATTGTATTGGGCCGTCCACCAGACAACAACTCCGTAGGTTGGTTTCGGTTTTATAACCGAGACGTATAGCCAGTGCAGTGTATCGGAAGAGACTAAACTGGGAAGGTTGAATGAGGGAGGGTCTATGATTGGAATTTTATATTTCTACGATAAGATCAGTTTTATGGGGGCTTACTCCCAATCCACAGCGATCCGCCCACTTGGCTAATCTGTGAAGATTTTGCTGTAAGAGTTCTTTGAAACTTTCCTGAGACGGCTATAGCAACGCCATCCGCATAGGCAACCACCCTGCTACCACCCAATATCCACGTATATCAGCAGTTCATTGATCACAGAAGCGGTGAAAGTACACAGCCTTGCGGCGTACCTCTGTTGACACATCTTTTAGCAAAAGCTCCACCCAGACTGGAGTTGATTATCCTGGCATAAGACTGATCAGCTCCTCAAATGCTTCATATACCTTTACGGTTGCCGGTTTACTGACATTTCAAAGGCACCTTCTATATCCAAAAAGGCGACCATTGTGCTCTCTCTATAATGTAGGAATTGGTCGATGTGGCTAGTTAGTGGATTTAGAGCTGGTTCCACCACTTTTGCAGTAGACACGTTGAGCCGTATATGGATATCAATCAGTCGTTCTAGACTTTGCAGAAAGAAAGTTGATAGACTTATAGGTCAGGTCTTTTGGGATAACATGAGAATATTTTCCGAATTTGGGAATGAAGACAACATTAACTTTTCTCCATGGAAATGTGGACCATTTATACGCAGTTCCACATTTTATTCTCTAGCGTTGGCAGGGGTCTTCCAAGAACAATGGTTTTTTTTCCAATTTCCTAGGCATCGTAGGATTGTTAGAGGGAATTATTGGTAGCCGCAATGTCTCGCAGGTCTCTGCCTCCTTTTGCCCCCGAATGACCACTAAGATTATCGCTTTGCCTTACTCAGTTTTATATTATTATATATTTTGGGGGATTCCTTATATGAGTCCCAGCCTGTTACCTTTCTTTTGCTTTTCGCTTGGTTGAAAAGTTGCTTGCTGTGGTTTCTAAGCAGTTACAGCACCGATGTCCACCCGTGCGTCTTTTTCTTACCTCTAGGTTGAATAAGATGGCAAGTGGCGGATGTTGTCTGATTAAGAGCCAGGGTAAAATCTTTGACTCATTGATGTTAAAAGGGGGACTTAAGAGTTTAGAGGAGAGTAGTTTTCAGATTGTTCCCCTGTATTTTGACCAGCCAGTTTTCCGATAATTCCGGAATGCCAGTTGACTGGGAGGAGCATCATTCAGACTGGCATCCCAAGTCCGCGAACCACGGCTTCTGCAATCCATAGTTTCTGGGGTAAGGATGATGTTTTCTGTGTCTTGAAGAAGCCTTTTTGGAATAATGGAGTTTAATCTTTAGAAGTCGTCGTATTATTTCTACAATCAATCAGAGAACCCTCCACCACAATGGCATTTGAGCCTCCGGTTCTGAAAATGTGTCCAAAAGTCCATATTCATCGTTTGATCGTAAAGGAACTCTTTTTGATTCGTCATCGATTTCCATTTCCGACAATTACCTCGGAAAAATTGGAGTCGTTCCTAGCCATTTCAGGAAAGGAGTTCAACGCTGCATGTTCTGAGGTTATCATTTCTGTTTCTATTAAAGGAGGAAGAGCTTGCTTATCAGCATCCAGCTCATCGTTTTTGTAAACCCTTAGGGTTTTGGACTCGAATCCTTACCGAATCATGCCTTTTGTCTGGGCCAGAGAATTAAGGGATTCCTTATTGTTCACAATTAACGCGCATCTATAAGGACGCTTCAGTTCCAGCAGAGCCTTTCCAGTCACGAGTCGGAAGTTTAGGGTTACTGAGCCTAATAATCTCCAGAATATATTCTGGATAAGAATATAAGAAGAGTTCAACTAGGATCCAGTTCCGTGTTCTAAGTCTGCGATAAGCTTGACGTAATATTGATAATCCCGGTCCGTGACTTCCTCGCATGATGGCCAACTGCAACGATTCAGGTGAAATTGATCCGTCGGCGTCGCTTTTACTGATTACCGCGATCGTTATTGCGTCTTTTAGGACTTCGGTAAAAGGCCTCAGAGATGTAATGTTGAAAAACCCTGGGTGGCTTTGGCGATTTTAAATGTGGGCCTGCTGGGAACCGGCATATTTTCTTCTAACGATCTCTGACGTTTGGAGGAGTTCTTCAGCGTTTTGTGAACAGTGAATAATCCATTTTTCTTGTTGTTGGCCTACTTTATTTTGTCTGCCTTTCTCTGGACCTCCGGATTGGATCCAAAGGTTTTGTTTATGAGTGCAGCATCTCAGCGTCTTATATAGAATACCTTAGAAGGGGCTTGTCGCCGCGGTTTAGCCTCTGATTCCTCTTTTGATTGTGGAGTCTCATTCCTGCCACAAACTTGCTACTGCTACGAATGGAGGAACTGTTAGGACTATGACTTGCCGTAGTCTTGCCACTCCTTGAAAGTTTTACTTAGTTTTGCTCGTTGTACTTGCCTTTGGAAGGTGGCATGGCATTGCAGGAGACCTGCCGGTAGTCAGTGTAGTCACCGTATTATCGTCCGCTATTGAAGGAGTACAAGTCTCGAGTTTTATTTTAAGATTAGATTCCATGTGGGAGAAAGGGAGGTCCATCTGTACAGAGGTCCGCTGTATACAGATAAGGTTAGCTAATCAGGAGGTCGCCAGATATTCGGATACTCTATACATTATTAACTATTTTAAAATATTACGCCGTCAGCCAGGTTGATCCTTGATACGGGTCATATGACATCTTGATCCAGTCGAGGGGCAATAGGTGAGGGAAGGAAGGAGGGAGGTGAAGAAGGGAGAGTTGGTATGGGGATTAGCATCTTTTAGTTTCAGGAGTCATCTGGAAAACTAATCGAGAGTCAGAGTAGAGGGGATTTGAGAGTAACTACTCAGCATTATTAGCAAGACGGGTGTTACGGTTAAAGGCTTTAAGGGCGGAATGTTGGCAATTTCGTTGAAGAACTGGTGGCTGAAACAGCGATAGAACATAGTAAGGCCAGTGACGTTACGTCGATGTTGCAGAGTCTCAATTTACTGGACAATATCGCCATCACAATATATACTAAAACTAATACTACCTAGAAATTGCAGAAGGGCAATACCAGATGTGGTCATTGTACTAAAATTTTAGATGGAGGAATTCCTAGTACCATATTTTGAGAAAAGTATTATTTGCATCGCTTGAGGAAAGATAGACATTTCGCAACATTTTTGGCGACATCGAATATGTGGTCGTCCGAACGTAGGTTGTCATTGACACACATACCGAGAATTGAAAGTAACCTTAGCCATTTATTCGGTAGACATTCGCCAGCTGTTACTAGTGGTGTTACGCAACCGAGCTGTCTGCACAAGAGCGCTCCTAATGATTGAGGCCATGCCACCGGTGTCTATCCCTGCCATACATTTTCCCTTACGGCTGACTTCTTCTACCAGGAGACTTTCATTGCATCGTTTTACCAGCGAGACTTGGATGATTGTTTCAGAAAGATTGACCGGATTCTTTACAGCCAATTCTGTCAAATTCTTCCTCTACTTACTCGTTACTGCAGTGAGAGCAGCTTTTTCGTCGAGCCGGTTCTTCACACTGCCTTCGAAGATTTCGTATGTTATCGCCGTTCCAAAGACCATTCAACAGATGCTACTTCCCCAAAACGTGTTCCCTTGGAAACTTGATTTGCTACTTCCATCACTAAAGCGAAGACAAATGCTTTGGAAATAATAATTTTCCCGGCCATCCTCACTCCTGGCTGTAGCTTGGAATCTGCGATTCCACTGATGAATGGGCCCTTTGCCATTTCGTCAATTGCTTTCTGGCCTGCGGTGAGATATGACGAACTGGCACAGTTTACTGAGGTCAGCTGGAACTGTTGCAAGGTTTCCTGCATTCGGCTTCGCAATGAGAGCTTGTAAACCTCTTGCTTGTGGCTATCGCAAAACCGTTTCTCAATGGCCCGTCTAATGAGGGAGGCTTCGATGTTTTTCGACTTGGATCGTTTAAAGAACATTCTCGCAGTTTCTGTTTTCGCACTGCGTCAAGACCTTTTGAGAGTAGTGAGTATTCTCCATCGTTAATCTACACAAACGGACAAGTTTGGCAGGGATGCCAAAACTAGTCTCTATATCGATGAAAAGATGGTGGGTACCCATTTTGACTTCTTGAGTTTTTTCAAAGATCAGCCGGAGTGCGAAAATTTGGTCGATAGTGGACTTTCCTGGTCTGAAACCGCAAAGATTCCATTCATCAGGCATACATTCTGCTGACCAGATCTGAAAAATGAGTTGGTGTACTCGTATGCTTTGGGAAGATATTTTCAGCAATATTGAATACCTCGGCCAGTAAGCCATCAGTTGCTACCCTTTCCTCGTTTTGGTCAGGTGGGCGGAAGGTTTGACTATCATCCTCTTAGTTGAATGGTCTATTCTGCCTGAGGGCGGAATATTGGGCATTGGGAATAAGTCTACAGAAGACAATTTTCCATATTCTCAGTACCGACTGTGTCTCTACTACAAGGTTTCCTTCTTCATCTCTACAAGCTTATGTACGGATTTCTTGCCTTAACACATTCTTTTTACCTTTTGGTAAAATTGCTCTACGTTATTCCTGGAGTACAAGCTCTCAATATCTTCGATCAGGCTCTCCTCGTGCTCTTTTTCCTACTTTTGGAGAAGCCCATATTCTTCCCGTCTCTTTTGGTCGCAGCGGTCACGAGCCGCTCTTGTACTTCGTTGCAGCGCCGCTTTTTACGCTTCTATAGTAGTTTAACTGCTTGCTGGCATTCTTCATCGAACCAGGGATTTCTTGGTGATGGTCGGGTGTAACGCAGCACTGCACTGGCGGCATTGCCACTGGCCTTCGGTACTTGGGATACGCGTTCAGCGAAGATTTTGTCGGTCTATTGCGATTGCGGTTTCTCTACGTTATATCTTTCTACAGTAGGTAATTCTTCTTTATTATGGCGCTTTGGAAATCCATATTCGTACCTTAGCTATAACTAGGTGGTGCCTGGAAAGATGTCTTCCTTTCCTATCTACATTGCTCATATGTCGTGTCGAGCACCTCGTAGAAACATTATGTATTTGGTCGCGTCGTCCTTGTATGCCGTAGTGGCATGGGCGCATATTGGGCTTATGCTGGCGATTAACCCAATAGCAATCACCATAATACTTATAACAGTTTTTCACCCTCCTTTCGTCCGGCCCATCCAATCGCACTTCCTAGATGGTGGTGATAGCTGCATGATTGCAGTCATGGGCTTCTACTAATTACTCGGCTGCATGTGGTGTATTAAGGATCCGAACTTTTCACGTGCAGACCAGATGGTCGTTGTTCTTTAAACATTTGCAAGGGTTATCAACTGTGAATTCGTTTCTATCAGAGTCACATCTTTTTAATCTCTTCCGCATTATACTACTGGCCGAGCATGCCCTTGCCATCTTAGCCTACATGTAAAGTAAAAGTTTACTCATGCAATTACCGGGGACCACCACTGCGAGGTAAGGCAAGCACTTGATTGTTGCACTGCTGGCCCGCGATGTATACAAATATTTTAAGGGTACTCAAATTCGTTCTCACGCTAGTTATAGGACAGTCAGCAGTCAGTCCCGACCAATCACCACGCAATTCCCCGCATACGGCAGGATCTAGAAAATCGAGCTTTTTAGAGCCATGTTTAGTTTAGAAATCTCTGCCAAGCTCGCTTGATTGTGTCTAGAGAACGTTTGTTGCTTTAGATAGTAGAAAGCACTTTCACGGAGACCTTAGAGAAAATTGTACAAAACTCGCACGCCAGTAAAGGATACACAATTTACCAAAAGTTTCTGCAACTACTTTTTCTTATTGAAAACGACACCTGTAATTGGTGCGTTTGAAAGCATTAAGATAAGAAATGGAAGCTTGGGTCTAGTTTTTAGGAAATGAGGACAAAACCAAGTATACTGTCGATTAGAAGGGACAGAAAACATAGACGGAGCGAACAGAACGCCACAATAGAGACCTACAACTTTTGAGGCAATTAGGAGTTTTGTCTACCTCGGCTCCGCCTTAAACTCTGGTTAGGACACCTGAAGTTGATCCTCATTCTAGACGAGCGAAAAGCCGCTAAAGGCTTTCACTGGATGCTATTTTCATCTGTTTGGTGACTTTAATGTCGATTTTTGTGTCACACTTATGTTTAGCTTCTTCCTATTATGCAGTCTTTGAATTGAAGGAGATGTGTCTATCAATATGTGATCGATATAGTGACATTAGCTCGTACCTTTCTGCAAGACATGGCCTTAAAACTTTTTGTTCTTGGGCGAACCTCCTTATCTTTATTAAGCCACTTGCACTCTTTCGACAATACTTCGGAAGTGAACACATTTTTTTCATCGGTTCAATTGGTTGGCCACTGCTGCTCGTTCGTCCTTATATTTGCGAGAGTTGTTTCTTTTATTGGTTTCTTGTTGGTACCCCCAAAAATGTTGCCTCTTATGACAAGGCGGTTAGAATTGTAGAAATCTACGAGGAGTTCACTATTGCTATTCCGTTCTGAGAGACCTTGGGAGCCCATAACAAACTTGAGTCCTGGAGTGCTGGTGACTGTCTGGGCATTCTGATACTCTGAGGTCTCAGTTTAGTACTGCGTTGTTTACGGTGCTCAACTGATGTAAAAATTCTCCTTTTCGTCCTCAATTGTTATGTGATATACAAGATACTAACGGCATTAGTAAAGACATGGTTTTCTGTTCAACAAATTTAATCGGTCCAATCTTAATGCAGATATTCAACGAGTCACTGCAATCTGGGATATTCCCTTATAATTGGAAAGAATCAGTAGTTATCCCTGGAAAATGTGTAATTGTTAGGAATTTCGTCCGATAAATATTGCACGCCACCATTATTCGAAAAAGTTTTGAGAAAGACTCGTGGCTAACCACCTTCAAAAGTTATTTGGAAGATATTAGACTATTAGTTTGGACTTAGATGAAAACATTCTTGTGAGGCAGCTCTAAACTGGCTAATATTTGGGTGGAAGGAACAAGCTGACTCTGGAAATTCAGTGATCGCAGGGTTTTTGGATTTTAAAAGGGTTCTTCAAACAATTGATGGGCGCAAAAATTAGAAATATATATTAGAACGTATGACGTGAAAGGCACACAACTCAATTGGTTTAGTTCTTATCCGATCTCAAGGATCCAAAGTGAATGGAGTATTGTCGAGTTCATTGAATGTGGAATTAGGTGTGCCACAAATCTCGGTTTTAGGGGTAATACTTTTTCTACTATACATAAATCATAAGTTTGTAAGATTACTTTATTTGCGGATAATAGACACTTTGATTTACATAAGTGGAAAGCATATTGATTATATTTGTGAGAAACGGAATGCGGACCTAGAAAATGTGAGCAAGTGGCTTCAAATGAATTAAAATTGAATGTGTCAATAGACAACTACTCATCTTACTTGATTTTCGTTAACTGAAAAAATGAATGTCTTCCGGGCGAGAGTGGGATTCGAACACCGAAACTTCCCATTTGGAAGCCAGTCCAATACCACTTGAGCCACGACCACTAACACCCCTGGTTCAATCGTTTGGCATATTATTTGACTGTGAGCTTAATTTCTGTTCGCATATCGGTAAGATGATACTTAAAGCCGACCCGTATGTAACCAGATATCCCTATGTTACATTTGTTGGCCCCCCGCTTGAATATGCCAGTTAAGCTTGGTTCCCCTTTCACCGACTTCATGTTTCTCGAATCGAGGTATTCAACGTCGATTCCTCCGATTTGCTCTCAGTGGAATATTGCTGATATTCACCCCAATTATATTTGTCAGGAATCGGAAACGACTCAAGTCGATTAGGTACATAATTTATTCAACCGACAGGCCGTGTACTAGATTTTTTTTCGACAGTCGACACACGTGTGTTTTTTTTTTTACAGCTCTTTTTTGAGAACAGACAACATGTCCTCCTCTACACGAACTTATCAACCTTATCAACCTTATCAACCTTATCAACCTTATCAACCTTAAATTAGAAAAATATATATGAAACATATTTAAAAACAAACAAACAATTTACTTACTTTGTTTATGCAGAAGCAGTCTTCTGCCTTTTTGCTATCGACTCGAAATGACATTTATCCGCCCGCCATCCGACAAACAGAATGACAACTGAACTCGAAAATATCCTATAATCTATTACAAAAACCAAATATGCCAAATAGAATGTTAACTGTTCCGAGTCGGTTGAAACCAAGTCGATTATTAGTCGAAATCGACAAACGTAATTGGGGTGATTCTTTTCATTCAGCAACTGCTCTCAGGTTCCATCGATTGTGCATCCCTTTTTGAACTCTATTTCCTTCAACACCAACCCACGTAATCTACCTTGTCCTTATGGCCCCAACGTACTAATTTCTCGTATGCTCCGAAAGGTCAACTCAAACCTCTCCGTCAAAGATGTATTTAGTGGTCAGCGAAGAAAATGCAATGAATATGCTGTCAAGAAAGAGGGGCACATATCATCGACGCTTAGGACAAGAGGCGTCGATAAGCTGCTATAACTTTGAGGCAGTAATGGACTTTATCTACCTCTACTCCACTATCAAGTCAGACAACAACACCAGCGAGCAAAGTATCACTCTTGCAGAATCTTGTTCTAGAAGAATCATGCTGCGTCTTTGGCCCTAGAACGCAGTTATGTATTGTAAATAGAAAAGTCCTCTCTCGAAAAAACATTATATTGTACAAGACACCGATCATCCCAGCCCTGCTTACGGCGCAGAAGCGCCTATAGTGACGAGAACGGATGAAAATGCTCTTTGGTACTTCCCGAAAAAAGTTCTTAGGCTAATGGTCCCACTTGCATCAATGGAGAATACAGATGACATTTCTACCGCTAACTGCATGGACTGCATAACGACGACGACTTCGTCACAAAAGCTCGGATAACCCGGCTTAGATGGCTATGACCCCTTGAGCAAATGGATATCATCGTCCCAACTCGCAAAATTTTCCACTTCAACCCAGAGGCAAAATGCTGTAGAGAACGACCTCATCTTATGTAGCGCACACAAGTGGAAGGAGACTCCAGCCAACTTACTTCGTGTGCGCAACTGCACGTAGCTGGTTCACCCCGGACTGTAGCATCATTTAACTAAGTACGGAGGCATGTTCTACGAGCACGGCGCACATTATGTTCCTTAGATAGAATAGAATGGATTTCGTTTCATGTATACCTAAGTTCTTTTGTATTCAACGATTTAGGATGCTTTAAAGTCAGGAAAGTGCTTTTTCAGTTTTTCAATTCTGCTCAATTTCACTCGAACGAAATTTGAAAATTTTCAATGAATATACCAGTTGGCTTCGACATTTAGCTATTTATAAATTTTGTTCATTGCTTTCAGTTTGTTATTGAAAGAAAAAAAATATTTAGATAAAATTCTTAGTTGAAAATGGTGCATCATAAAATTAAAAGTACTTCAAACGCGGCAGAAACCCAAAAGGAGCGCAAATTAAATAAGCGAGTCTATGAAAGCGATGAGTACTCCTCATGCGACGATTCTGATAAAAAGAAACCAATCACCGAAGAGGAGGTTAGATAATCTTTAGTTTGAATCTTAGTTCGACATAAATAATTTTTTTTTTCAGGATGTAGAAGCGGAGCCAGATGATCGATCTAAGACTAGGAGAAGGCCACAACGACGGCTAAGAAGCCATTCACGACGTCGTATTTCGCGTCGTCGATCTCGCTCTAAAAGACGACGTAGCTAGGGAAATGGAGCTGAATATTTTCGGTTTTAAAATTGTTTAAATATATATTTAAAAAATGTAATAAATTTCTTAGTGAATCAGCCGAGAATCAGGGTCCGCCCAGTCTTCTCTATATTTTTTCTGAGGTTTAACCGAATCGGCTCTGGGGCAGAGATTACGATATTCAAGATTTGAAGTGTCTAGGAACTTAATTCTGAGACAAGCTTTGTTTTTCAAATGAAAAAAAAAACTAATTAAAGAAACATTGCACCACCACGCAAATTTTTTAAAACGTTAGGATGCATAACAGACCATTTGCTGCAGAACAACTCGCGGAAGATCTAGACTGCTACAAAGCAGTTATTACCGTAATTTGAGAAATGCGATGGAAAGAACTGAGCAAAAAGCGAATGAAAAACTACGATGACTACTACAAAGAAGGAAGCCAATTCTTAATTGGATGCAGATTTGGTATTCGAGATTTCAAATTCGAAGCCTTATTTCCATTTAAGTGACTACAGAGGGTTCTATTCTATGACTAAGCTAAGCACAAGGGGTGTGCCCTTTATAAGGCACCAAAATTGTGCTAAGATCTTATTGCAAAGCTAAGTTAGGAAGCTGTCCTTGAGCAGCTCATCGGAAGAACTTCCTGCATGCTTAACACCCACCCACATATAAAAGGACTGTCAACCAGATTGATCATGTTGCGATCGAGGCAAGACATTCTTCCAGCATTTTCGATGAAATAACATCGACTTCAATCACCACCTGTTACAACCAGAGTACGAATATGGAGTCAACCACAAGAGACTACCCGAATCTTTACCGATTGCGTTTCCCTCAATCTCTCTTAAAATCCTACATCTCACATATAAATTATAGAACACCAACGACCCATCCGATAGGCTGCTTTTGATATGATTGGTATCAAAGCCCCGAAACAAGGAAACCTCTGGTTTGACGATGATTGTAGGCAGCTACATGCAGCCAAAGAAGATGCATACAAAGCTGCACTGCATCGAAGGACGAGATCTGCTCGTGACCTCTACGAGCAGAAAACAAGGGAAGTACACAGACTTCTAGGAAATAAGAAGTATTATGTATAATATCGCGAGAAATGCGCAGTGCTAAATGCGAAATAGTCCGAAGCGTGCGTTGGGGTGGTATAGGGATTTGACTCCCCGCATTTAAGACTTAATTTTTGCGCACTATTTTAGGCCTCCGATATTACTTATTGTCCTTATGAGCGCACTTACAGTTTTCGATGTTTTCTCAGATATCTGCTGACTGTCAATCACAACACCGGGATACTTGAAAAATGGTTCAGAAACAATTTCCTGTCTTCTAACTCTAATCGTTATCATTTTCTTGCTCATACTGAGTACCGGTGCCAGTAAAAAATAAATAGCGACTTACCATATAATTGTAATTGCTTCCTTGCTGTGGAGTTGAACTTCTTCTAGCATATTTGCTACATCCACCACGGCAATATCATCAGCAAATCCGATAATCGACGCTTTGTATGGAATCTGTAGGCGTAAAATTGCATCATACAAAATATGACACAATAGGGGCCCTAAGCCTGCACCTTGTAGCACACCGCGAGTGACTTCGTATGCCCTGAGTCCATCATTAGAGTCATAGAGAAGGATTCTATTCGAGAAATACCTAATTATCATTTTACAGAGATATTTCAGTATTTCAGTCCGATAAAGACAATTTATATATAATTCGTTCCAAGAATTAGACGCTCATAAGTTCATGTACATGACTACAATCACATAGTAGTTATTGGTGCCTCCATTCCAACGCTAGTCTTGTATAGCGTCTCCAGCTTTAATTAATTGCATTCCAGTTGTATTCCAATATACCTCTTCCTGTTTCAATTGCTAGAGAAAGTCTATTGTAAATGATCCGCTCAAGGATTTGCTCGACCGTGTTAAGCAAACAAAGAGGACGGTAAGACAAATGATCGTTGGGATTCCCCAACGGCAATTGACGTTCCTGCTTTCATGGGTAAGGAAGAAAGCCGTCTTGAAGACACGCATTATACATTCCAGCGGTCATGTTTTAATAGCGATCATTAAGGCTTTGTTTTGAATCCATCCACCCTTCCCGGCGCGTTTTTGCCGGGAACAATGCTTGAACAATCCTTCCCGGTTCTGACTTTAATTATCACTACACTAATGACGAAACTTAGAAGATCTTCATCCAGTATATTGATATACCATCTAGACCGCTTGAGTATTATCCGGTTAACTGAACTGGTGCCGTCGGTAAAGGATACATTATGTTATGTCCATGTTTTAATGATCACTCACGTGCCAGTTATTATCTCTCTGCAGGGCAAAGTTTGTAAAAGTGATATCGATGATAAAATCTGATATTGCTGTGCTAAACGTATTCGTAGTTACGATGTTAATCATGAATTCACGAACTAACGCAGATCTCCTCCTTAGACGTCACTTCGTCTGTAATATATATATCTTTGCGTTCTAGCAAAACCTCATGCGTTATGGACCAAATGTTGCCGTTTCCTCCTACCGCTTTTTTATTTTTTCTTTGTAGGAGCTCCGAAGCATTTCAGCATACCTTCTTAATTTTTCGCACTCAGGCGCTATGACTTTTTAGTACCCATTGTCCACTTTTTCTTAGCAACCTTCGCCAATGTTTTCTTCTTGGGTGAGTTTTGGCCTTAGCTTCGGCGAACTCTGTTCGGCTGTTTGTTTAGTTTGATTCTTGCTGTTGTTTCCGCTTGTTTTTCTCGGTGAATATATTCATATCGGTTTCCTCGATTTCCTGCAACTTCAGCGGGATTTACCAGAAGATGTTTTCCTTTTTAAACCTGCGCCTGTTTTTCTTTACCCACCGCGTTGGTTGACGTAATTGCTTCGGTGAGAATTTCATCCGTTTGTGACTATATTGTTAAACGACTCTTCTGAGCAATATGACTGCTGAAAATCATTATTTATCATTATTACACCTCGGATTCTGCCTCCCCGACTTTATGAACGCACCCATATCCTCAATTTCTCGCTATTGCCAGATTATTTTAAATTCGTTTCGGAATTTCTGGCTTAAAAAACCACATTACGTGGCACACAACCCCATTTGTTTTCCCACCTTCCTTCTGGAATTAGTTTATCATTATCAGCTTTTTGCGTATCGGTTGAAATAAAATATAGGAGCCGAACGCAAGCTGTTGGAAGTGACATTGTAGTTATAACAACCAGCAGGCTAAACACAATTTTCTTAGAAAGCTTTGTTGCAATTTTTTTCATTTATTTTTCCCCGGATTAAAACAATATCTAAATTAAAATTTACTAATTGGTAGCCGGTCTGACAGCAGGAATCAACAAACCAATTTTTGTTTTCTAAAGAAAAAGAACGAGCCCGAACCACACAGGTGGTGATTTGGTCGATAATGGATGGTTTATGGTCAAAGAAAAAAATCTGCGGCAGTCGTAAGTCTCAAAAAAGAAAAAATAAACAAATGTGTCCGCAGGCGCCATGAAAATGAATTGCGAAACCTTAAAAAATTATAAAAAAAAACATCAAAAGTCACGTTCTAACCAGCGATTTATTGCTTGGAATCTCGTATATCACAATGAATTGAGCGGTATCAAAAATTTACTGATCAAGGCAGTTAAAACTACCGGAATGGAAACCGTTTAGGAGTGGGCCGCTATCTTCCGTCTTTACGAACGGTTGAAGAATTGTTTTTTTCTCTAGCGGGTCGCGTGTCCCGTTTGTCTTTCTGTTTACGGGAGTTACTTTTTTTCCACTAACCGGGCGAAAGCCTACCGGGATTTCACTAAACAGTCTCACAACACAATACTTAGCTGTTGTTTGGTATTCTCCTTATCTCGTCTTCCTGACTCTCCCTGTTGTTCCCTGATCTATCTATCTCTAGACGTTCTTTTTTCCTTTGACTTTCCGTTAATATTTATTTTTTCTTTTTGTTTTTCAACTGTATATACAATTTTCTTCTCCTTTTGGTCACTTTGCCTGAAATCTTGTTTTTCCTTTTTTGATAAACCTCTTTCAAGCGTTGTGGTCAACCAAGAAGTGGCCGCCCTGATTTAACTTATGTCCACTCAGACCAAACATATATTCGTGCATTACATCTTAACGTTCTTAACGGGCCCAATGTATGGTATATGGGTATATGTGTACAGCGCTCCGCCAAGGAGCATAAAGGCAAAAGTCCGGGGTTGGAAGAATCCACAGATGCCTTCCGCAAATACATCTCCAAAGCTGCAAATCCTCCAAAGCTAGAACGGACGAAACATACAAGGCGGTTCAAAAAAAGTGAA
This sequence comes from Volucella bombylans, assembly GCA_949129095.1. Classification (NCBI taxonomy): domain Eukaryota; kingdom Metazoa; phylum Arthropoda; class Insecta; order Diptera; family Syrphidae; genus Volucella; species Volucella bombylans. The sequence goes on along the minus strand of OX422140.1, from coordinate 331,814,167 downwards.
GGGGTTAAGAGCTGGAGGGATTGAGCCCAATGCCTAGACTCTACTCAAGGCTGGAGACTATCCATCATTGGAGACAGAACAACACGTGGGCGCATGTCGACAATTTCGCGCTGGACCCATGCAAAAAAAATCCTTTATAGCGCCTTCCTCGCGCCCTTGTAGTAGGCCGCCCGCCTGCTCTGTTGCTCTGTTAAGTGACATAAAAGCTATCTGTTCCACCCAGGTTATATGCAACCAAAAGACCTGAGAGTTGATAAGCTCCCTTGACACTGACATTCATTTCCAGTTTTCGTCACACAAACAACCATCTCCTAAACAATATGATCCTATGCTTGAAGCTATCTTCGACAAAGTGAACGATGTCATAGATGAACTTACTGCGACTCGATCCCTCGTATGCGATCCCGAACATCACATCGCAACAATAAACAGGAAAATCGTTGACCCACCAAACTTCCTGTAGCCTTACCAGAAAGTTGCCTATAATGGATCGCTTATGGCTAAATTAATGGAATCTGAAGTGGATTCACGCTCACCCATAGACGCAATTCATCTGCGGGCGGTTCAACCTACTAATTCCTGCGAAGTTTCTTCCAACTTGACAATAGAGAACACATATATGTCAGCTCTTCCAATCGCTGCCCCACGGAAGCTTATCTTGGACACTCAACTTGGACGCCTTCCGAATGGCAGCGTAGACTTGATAAGCTCGCTTTGAAGAATCAATTGGTCACTACGTGTTGGGGTGTATAGGGTTTTTTTTGGGTTACTATGTGTGGCGTTAATGAGTTCAAAAAATGCGGTTTAATGAAACACGTCTTTTCGTTTCCAGGGTTACAGCAAAAAGAAAAAAAGTTTTATTACTCTTTTTATTATTTTCCGGAAATTACTTCCATTTTTACTTTTTACAATAAGTGTTATACACTACTAAAAATCATAACTTTACGTTACGTTTACTAGGTTACATTAGATAAAATAAGAGTACAATTTCAATCAATTTAGCTCAGTTTAAACATGAATTACAATTTTAAAACAAAAATGAAATAATTATTTTTACTAAAAATACATGTACGAGTATATTATTAATACATTTTGTTCACGAACACTACGCTTCTTAACAAAGGCGCCCCACCAAACACTGATATTGATTGGATCTAGAATTTCTTTCTTTATTTTTGCATGTGTTTGCTCCCGAAACATGTTCGCTTTATGGCTCTAGTGGCCGAAATTAAATTTATGACTAGAACTACTTACTTACAAACTAAATAAATAAAAAGCTACATCTTATTTAAGATAAGATACAACAATAATTGGATAAGCATCAGCATGTAATAATCATGTCTACTTAGTTAGATATATAATTATGTTTATATAATAACAAGAAGAATGTATTGTTATGAATAAGCTGAGATATCAATTCGATTACTAATGGAAAACAAAAGTCTATGTTGTATTTTTGGATACAAGATGTCATACATTTGGTTAACTTTTGGTTTAAATTCATTAAATTAGACAATTTAAAATCGTTATCCTCTGAGAACAGGTAAATTTGCCTTTTCACAAAATGGAAGTTTTAAGTTGGAGCTGGACGATGGTTCAAATAATGATTGTGATCTTAAATTCAATATATTAATAGGGGAAAGGTAAAAATTGTTATCTAGCACACTTTCGTTGATGTTTCTGTCCCATATACTTTTTATAATTGGGTTGGGGTGATTGGAGGTAGATTGTAATTTGTGTTTCAATAATTTAACCATATATACGCAAAGAGGTTCAATATTATTTTCTCTGTATATTGTTGCATGGTACAATGGTATTCAACATTGTTTATTTCGTTTTCTGAACTTTCCACAAGAAAATCTTAGCATTTTTCGCTCGAAGTTTTCTACGAGTAACTCATTTGTTGCTGTTGGTGAAACACTAAGCCAACAGCCAAATCCATATGTAATTATAGGTCTTGTAAGTGTTTTGTACATAAGCAGTTTGGTTTTCTTTGAAATAGAACTCGATGATAAAAGTTGTTTAAGCAGACCAGAAGCCATTTTGGCTTTATTCAGCACTGCACTGGCATGATTATTAAATTTGAATTTGTTTTGGTAGTATATACCAAGATATTTTGGTTCCGTTTTCAGTGTGATCGATACATTATCGATTTCTAGTAACAGTGTTTTACTCTCCTTGACTGCCTTACGGTGCCCTTTTCCATAAACGTTTCTGAAACATGTCATACTACTCTTTCCTGCGTTTAATACTAATCCCCAAGAGTTGAAATAAGATATTAATGAGGGCACACATTCTTTCAATTTGTTAAGTGCATCGTAGGGTCTTATTGCACTTGCTAATATCTTAGTATCGTCCGCATATAAAAAGGCTTCAGTCTCATCTACCTGGATATTTAAAGGGAAATCGTAAAGATATATGTTGAAGAGTTTTGGACCAAGTAATGATCCCTGAGCCACGCCCATAAGTACTGGAAACTCTTCAGAGTATTCAGAAGCAATAGAGATTGCTGCTGTCCTAGAGCTCAAAAAGCTGATGATCATCCGAATGAACACTTCAGAAAAATCCAGCGTTATCAGTTTGAAGATAAGTCCGTTGTGCCAAATGGAAACAACAGAGCACTTTTCATTCCTAAGGTTTTGAATGATTCGATCGTTTAGCACTAGCAATGAGTGCTCGGTTGAATGATTTTTCCTGAAACCGAATTGGTTATTTGGAACAATATTTTTTTCTTCACAGAAACTGTTTAGGTGATCAGCCAAAACTCTTTCAAATAGCTTTCCAACGTTAGATAGCAATGATATAGGGCGAAAGTCTATGATTTCTTTTCCACTTTTCTTTTTTGCTATAGGAATAAGCTTAGATTTTTTCCACGTTGAGGGAAAGTACCCATTATTTATGCATTGGTTGAAAATGCACGAAAGGGCTACATCAAGGGTGTGAGGACATTTCCGCAAAACATAGTTTGAAATCTTATCTACACCGTACGATTTTTTGTTGTTTATGCTCATTCTATGAGCATTAATTTTCTCTGGAGAAGTAAAAGGTAGAGGTAAGTTATTTAAGGTAGTGTTAGATGGAAGAAAATTGGTTAAGTGTGTATTTGTATGCCTGCTCTTAAACTCGTTGACTCTGAGATTAACATGGTTTGTTAAGTTTGTGTCAAACTGTGGTATTTTTTCTGAGTACAGGTCGGAATACACCGTCTTAAATGCAATTAGTTTGTCTTCATTATCTGACAGTTCTTCTCCATTAAAAATCAAGGTATTCTTGGCTATATTCGTACCAAAATATTTTCTGCCCATTATTCTGTCGATTTCCTTAAAAGCTTGGGGAGAAGGTCTTATTTTTCTTAAACGTGACCTAAAATCATTATCCATGTCTATTTTAACTCTTGCAGCTATTATTTTGTTAAGACACTGTATCCTAGAGTGCAACTCTTTATATTCCGTGTTAACCCTGTTTAAATGTCTATGGAAAATTCTTTTAAGTTTTCTAAGCCAAATGCTTTGAATTTTCATAAGATTTTTAGTCAAAAGTGAAATGTTTTTGTATTTTAAGTTTTTACCGATTTTAGTAACGGAATGGTTTTCTACACTTGAATTTATTTTATTGCTTACCTCTTGAACAAGATCGTCAATTTCAATATTGGAAATATTTGTACTTACTGGAAGATTCATTCTAGAAAGGCTACTGTGTAGTTCTATTCTAAAATGATCCCAGTTCGTATTTTGAAAACAAGTGTAAGTGGTAGGAGGTACTAGAACAGGGAAAACATTGAACATTTTTATATTAGTTTCTACACCAAAATGGTCAGAAACGAAAGGAAATGTTTTACAAAGAGTGTTATTTCCTGTGTTTAATGAACTTGACAGCAAGAAAAAGTCCAATACGGACGAAGATCTAGGAAAAGTTGGACATTAGGATTAGTCACAACATCACCCCAGTCAGGATGTCGAGCATTAAAATCACCCCCTAATATCACTGCGTCATATGAGCTTGCAATGCCGAGTAGCCTATCTAACTCGCTCGAAAGAGACTGACCTGCCGCTGATGGAATGTAAATACTTTCAAGAAGTATTCGTTTCGTGGCCCGATTATTGTTCTGGCATACTAATACACCTAGGCAAGCTGAGAAGGTATTACTGTGGAAGGATACTTTATTAACTTTAAACTTTTCTTCAGTAACGATGGCTGTTCCCCTACCATCGTCGTTTCTTATTATGTTGTAACCTTCAAAGGAAGGTTCTAGTTTGGTGTAGAGTCTTGTTTCAGATATGAAACAGATTTGGGGTTTTTTGTTTTGAAGAGTTCGAAGGAGTGAAATTCTTTTATTATGTGAGATTATGGAGTTTGTATTTATTGAGATTATTTTAAGATTTGTGTTTGAGCCCATTATGTAACAATTGAAGCGACAAAGTCAAGATACGCAAACATCTTGTCTTCTTTATTCTGGAGTTTTTGATAGTTAGGCCAAATTGCCTGATTTTAAACAAAAGTTCTTTAAACGATATATTAAAGAGATTTTTGGCTTCGTTAAGAAAGTCGTTTAAATTTGTGCTGGAAGATGGGTGAGTATTTTCAACAGCTGGAGCTTGGTAAGCTTTTTGCTGGATAGGTTTGTTTACGTTCCTGACCACATCGGCAAACGACATATTATTTTTTGTTAAATTGCTTACCATATCATTCACTTCAATTCTTGCTGTATTCGCAACAAATCTAGAATTTTGGGCTAACATTATTAACATTGTAGTATTCACAGCTGGAAGAGCTTGCTGCGTGGCCCTCCAAACTGCAATTGGCACATTTTGCAATGGGAACTTGTTGGTTTTGTTCTTTTAATGCTTTAAATGAATTCATGCATACCTCAGAGTCATGGAACTCACTACACAAGACACATCGGCTGTGATAGGAACAACATTCCCCTGTGTGCCCAAACCTTTGACAGCGATAACAACGAATAACCACATTATTGTGTTTCCTCTCCCAATAAATTTTCTGGTGAAGAAGATATTTTATGCTAGTTAAGTCTTTAATGCTTTCCCCTACATCTAATTTAACTACAAAAATGTTTAGCTTTACACCCTGCTCTTTAGTTTTAGCTGTGACAAATTGAGTGATTTTGTTGATTTGACACTAGGAGCAGCTTCTTCTAATGCCTTTTGAATTACTCTTATTTCGGTATCGGCCTCGATTCCTTTCAAGAGAATTGTCGCTCTTTTCGTTTCTCTTGGTGAGAAAGAAAAACCACCTATACCTGTTCCACGGATCTTTTCTATAATAAGCTTATGAACGAAAGTATTGTTTACATAGACTTTTGTTTTTCGGTATCCTAAGTTTACAAATTTGTGTCTTAAGTTCTCAGCATTGCATTCATGAGCGGAAAGATTAATTAAGTCGGTTATCAAACTACAATTTGCTCCGAAAATAAAAATAGGTGGACAAAACGATTTGTTGCTTATCTTTCTGTCATCGGTGACAACGCCAGTCGTAATGTTGCTGTCCTCCTCTCCAAGAGTACTACACCCTGAGTTGTTGTTTTGGATTGTTGCTCCATTCGAGTTCGCGCTTTTTTTTGGTTTTTTGCTATGAGGCAGACTGATTGATGGATTGGTTAGGTCCGATAATGGTGCGAATAGATTATTTGCCAAATTTGATAGGACAGATGGTGATGACTCAGCGTCATCTGCATCATTTCGTCTTCTCTTTTTATTAGCAAAATTATTTGCTGCCGTTTTAAGATTGGATATGACAATATTCCAATCACTTTTTTTTAATTGTTCATTGTTAGTGTCCATATTTGTCCCTGTGGGATACACACTTAATTTATCACTTTGGTTGTCGGCCGTGGCCTTTGTATTGGATAAATAACACAAGTTGGGGTTATTTTTATTTAACGTGTCCCCCAGAACTTCTTCTGGGGTTCTGATATTATTGATTTTGTTCTTTTTTTTTCCACTGTTTTTTTTTTTAGAGTAACTGTCTTTGGAAATATCTAGGTTTTTATATTTGGTTTTTAATTGGGCATATATATCCCTTAATTAACACTGTCAAAACTTATTGTAACTTTAAAGAATGAACTCAGACAAGTAAGGCACATGTGCTCGCTACAGAGGTCGCGCACTCACTCCCTCGATCATACGGTAATAGAAAATAAATTACAACAACTTCAAGATGAATACTTACCCGGCCCAAATGACCTTCCATCCATATCTCTTAAAAAGTGTTCCTCAATTCTTTCCCGCCCCCTTGCAAATCTCTTCCGATTATCGCTCTCTCAAGGTGAATTTCTTCTTTCATAATACCGATACATAAAAAGGGATTAAAGAGCGAAGGCACTAATTACCGACCCATAGCTAAAGTTTCACATATACCCAAACTCCTCGAAAGCATTTTGTACGAAGCCTTAAGCTTCCAGTGCAAATCTCTTATTTCCCCTAATCAAGGCTTTCTGAAAGGTAGATCAGTTACCACTAACCTCGTCAAATTCGTGTCCTCTGCTCTCTCAGCCTTAGAAAGTGGCAAAGAAGTTGACGTTATAACAACTGATTTCAGTAAGGCTTTCGACAAGATATCTCACAAACTAATCCTGTTCAAATTGTTCGCCTTGGGCTTTGAACCCATTTTGCTAAAATGGATATCTTCTTACCTGGATAATCTCATTTATAGTGTTCGATTCAGGGTTGCCCTAATGGCCCCATTCTTGGCCACTTTAGGTGTTCCTCAAGGAAGCCACCTAGGTCCACTGCTATCTAATTTATCCTAACTATTAACGGCTCATTCAACACCCAACACTTTCTCTCTATGCTGACGATACCAAATTTTTTAAACCCATTTCCTCGCAACATGACCCCAGCCCCCTTCAAATACTCGTAGATCTAAATAGTTTTTCCACCTGGTGCATCAAGAACTGCTTAGAACTTAATGCCTCCCAATGTCAATCGCTTACTTTCTCACGTAAGTGCAAGAAGTCACCTCAACGAGTTTACCATCTACACGGCCAACCTATACCCCTTGTTGAATCTATCCGCGACCTTGGCATACTATGCGACAGGCAGCTTAATTTTCGCTCGCATATTGACGAAATAATTTCTAAAGCAAACTTATCACTTGGCTTCGTTAAAAGATGGTCGAAAGAATTCTGCAACCCGTACGTGACCAGATCACTACACATCATTTACTCTCGCCCCCTTCTCGAGTACGCTAGCCAACCGTGGTGTCCCTTTCAACGAGTTCATGTATCCCGTATTGAGCATCGTTTTCTTGGCAAATAATGTCATCACCAACGATAGGGTACTACCCCCGTTCATTTCGAAGGAAGAGCTTCAAACGATCTTCGAATCACTTAGAAGTAAGAAATCAGTGGGAACCGATGAAATACCGAATATTGTGCTTCGACATCGCCCTCTAGAAGCGGTGAACATTTATACCACCCTGTTTAATAATGCAATGAATAATGCACATTATCCAGCGCATTGGAAAACTGCGGTGGTACGAGTACATCCCATCCCCAAAAGGGATAAAGATACTTCCAATCCGGCGAATCTCCGGTCGATCAGTCTCCTTCCAAACATCAGTAAAGTTTTCGAGAAGGTGATCAATAGAGTCCTGACTAAGTGGGTTGAGGACAAACATATAGTTCCGGATAATCAGTTCGGTTTCAAGGCGGGACATGATATCATTAATGCTGCGTCTAAACTGGTTTCTGATATCCAATGGAACAAACGCAAGAAACAGTGCACTGGTGCCTGCCTGATTGACTTGGAGAAGGCCTTCGATACTGTATGGATAGAGGGACTTTTTTTCAAGATGGACAGGTTGGGCATTAGTAAACCACTGCTGTATATTCTTTTTGTTATGCTCTCCAGTAGACAGTTCATCGTAAAGAATGGCGATGTAACTTCTGCTGGAACATTTAACATTAAAAACGGTCTGCAACAAGGTGCGGTAAATTCGCCGATCCTGTTCAACATTTACACGAGTGATCTGATAGGTTCACTTCACCATGCCATAGCGCACGCAGACGACTTAATCGCGTACAGATCGGGTCCAAAGATTGAGGTCATTAATATGCTTTTGCAACGTGACTTCGACAAAATTAAGCGATATTGCGATGAAAGTTGAAAATCAACTTTCAGAAGTCGGAAACCATTCTGTTTAGGACGCCTTTGTCTGGGGCCTCTAGGGATACCAGAAAGAATTGGCGAAAGTTTTCTATCGTCGGACAACACGGACAGCCACTTGCTTGTCGAAATGTAGTCAGATAGATACCTTGGGATCTGGCTAGATCAATTTCTGTATTTTAACAAACATATATAGGTTGCTCTGGCCAGAGCCAGAGGTGCTTTTGCCCTTACAAAGAGACTGTTCTATAACAGTCAACTCGATGCGAGGGTGAAGATAATCTGCTACATGGCCCTTATCAGGCCCATGCTTGTATTTGGATGTCCCGTGTGGTTCAACGTGAGAGCAAGTTTATTGGAAAAGATTCGGGTGTTTGAGAGGGCTTGTCTTAGGACTTGTCTTCGCTTATACAGAACACCAGAGTCTCAGTGCATAAAATTCTATTCCAATGAGGTTTTGTGCAATAGGGCGAACCTAATAAGAGTGGACAATTTCGTCGTTAAGTTGACTCGAAGGCACGTTGCAAGAGCAATGACCTCATCGAACAACCTGATCTCCGGGGCTTACTACCCCAATTATACGAGTATGTATCACGAGAGAGTTCGCTTTGACGGCTTTATTCCTCCAGAAGCTTTCCTCTATCTAGAGAGTAAAGGTCTGATCCAGGACAGATTGGCGGTGCCGCTAATCTTCCACGTCGCTCGAACAGCTGCGGACAGGCGACTCAACTACGACAGAGACGTCGCACATAGCAGTGCGGAGCGTCTCCGGTTCAGTAGGTCGGTAGGTAGTCGCGACATGAGGGATGTTGCTAACCAACAATTTTGGTGTCTTGTTGAAGGGGAGGATGCTTCAAACGCCAAAAGCCTCCAGTGATAGTTAGCTTCATGTGAAGCAAGGTGGGCCATCCTAATTTTTTTCTTTTAGCCATGGCCGGCTTACATAGTTTTAGGTAGATTTAAGTTAGATTTAAAAAAAATATATATAAAAACAAAAAAAATAAATAAAAATATAAGATGAAAAAAAAAAAAATATATATATATATATACATATATTTATATATGAAGTATATATAGCATGTAGCTGTAAGTAGGTTAAGTAGATTAAGATTTAGTTTTAGGTAGTATGTAGTATGTAGGCTTTTAGTTTTAAGTTTTATAATAAAATTAAAATACTCGTAGTCCATGTACTAAGTTTTTAAACCTGTTTTCTTAGTTTAAGCTATAGTTAAGTCACTGTAGAATAAGAATAAAACCCGCCATAAACGTCGAAAGACATAATTTTTAAGTATTATGTTTAATTTAGAGTGCCCGCATGGGGCCAGTAAGTTACAATAAGATTATTTTTAAGTTATTTAAGCTAATTTTTAGCGTTTTTGTCTAGATGTAAGAGTCAATTAATGAAATCAAATAAAAAATGAATTTAAACTGAAAACTGAAAACTAAACATCGTTTTCTTCGATTTGCTCTTCGAGGTCTACCTTGGAACGATCCTCTAGTCTTACCTACCTTGAGAAACGAAGGGACGCAGTTGACATTCTTTTCGTTCACCGACTCCTCTTAGGCTTCGTCGATTACACGTCTCTTTACAACTCCATTTTCTTTTACACTAATCCTCATAATCTACGTTGCCACCGTCTCTTTTGTCTACCAATCCACCGCACCACATATGGCTCCAACGAACTAATCTCCCGTATGCTGCGTAAGGTAAACTGCAATCTTTCCGTTTTCGATTATAACCGCAACACTCTCTCCCTCAAATCCGATCTACTTCACCTTCCCTAGCTTTAAGCCCTAGTGATATCGCTAAACCTGAATTTTTCTTTTAGTTTTGGAGTCTTAGTTGTTTAGCTTGTATTAAGCCAATTAAATGGGGGTGTCAGCCCCACTGAAATTAAAATTAACGTCCGTCCTACCTGTTTTTGTTGTCCTTCCAAAATACTGAGAGATTGCACCGATGGCTGATGCGCCCATCGCTGCCCATCGCTGCCCATCACTCTCTCAGGATGTTGGAAGAACAACTATTCAGCGGGAAAAGGTTCGAAGGGATGAAGGCGAAAGTTTTCACGCGAAATCAGCCCAGCTTGTTGTAGTAAATTTAACCGCAACAGCTTGTCCGAGAATTAAGGCCCTTCGCATTTCTGACATTGGTCATACAAATCCTGAATACCTTACTCAAAATAACCAATCTAACTGGCTCATGGTTCATGTTTTGACATAAATCTAGACAAGAGCCTTGATTCTGGCTAAAAAAAAAATTGTAAATAAAAATTAATGAAAATCATTATATTTCTCAAAAATTTATTTAAAGAATTTTTAGACAAAAATTATTCGTCTCAGTTTCCCTAACGGCGTCTTCTTTTAGAGCGAGATCGACTACGCGATATACGACGACGTGAACGGCTCCTTGGCCGTCGTTGTGACCTTCGCCTAGCCTTAGATCGATCATTTGGTCCCACTTTTACATCCTGAAAAAAAACATTTATTATAAGAAAATTATTTATGCTAAATTAAAATTCAAACTAAAGATTATTATCTAACCTCCTCTTCGGTTGTTGGTTCGTTTTTATCGGAATCGTTACAAGATGAGTACTCATCGCTTTCCTAGGCTGGCTTATTTTCTTTGCGTCCCTTTTGGCCTTTGGCCGCTTTTGAAGTACTTTTAATGTTACTACGCATCATCTTCAACAAAAAATTTTATCTGAATATTTTTTTCTTTAATAACAAACTGAGAGCAAGGAAAAAAATTTATAAATAGCTAAATGTCGAAGGCAACTGCTATATTGATAAAAATTTTCTTTATTTCACTCAAAGAGTTTGATTAGAAGTAAAAATAAAAACAAAGTCCTTAACTGTCTTTTGTAGGGCATAAAATAGTAAAGAACGGAACGCTGAACACGCCATTTCCTCATTTCCGAAAAATCACAATCTCAACTACCTCGTTCCTGGTTAAGGAATTGGATGAAATGTAGCTTTTAACCAACAAAACTTCGATAGACGAAAGCGAAAGCGTGACATCCTGGAATTCTAACTGGTGACAGTCAGGATAAACTTCGAGATAATTAACAGTTCAACCAATAATATTTTGTTTTTTACTCAGGCAAGCCCATTGTATCAACTGAAATTCAATGAAATGTATCGCTCTTTCGAAGAAAGACGAGGAGGTGTTAAAGTGATGAGGTGCCTACAGAGCCAGCGCCGAACACCTGCACCTCACATTTACAGAGGAAATTTTACGACATATGGTCAGCACACTTAAGTGCTGTTGAAAATTGTACAACCGCCTTACTCAGCCAAGTTTAAGCGAAGTATACCACAAAAAGAGAGTAACGTCATCAGGTTCGGCGAAGCAGAGCCTAACGTATTGAGAGTAAAGAAAGCTGCTACGTTATCGTGGTCGTCTGACCTTATATTGTCTTTACAGCTGCTTCAAACTCGAGAGCTGGCTTCTTTTGTATACGTACAGTCTGTTGATCTTTGGAGTTCTATATTTGTCGGTCTGGCTTCCATTTGAGTGTTCTAATCGGGGAATAGCCTTCTGTTCATTTTCTCAAAGGTAAATCACGATTTACAATTCTAGATTAGCGCAACCACCGTCCTATACAGTATCAGTACGCTGATCATACTGCTCCAGTTGCGTGTACTCGTTTAGGCAAATCCAAATTGATCACCATCGTACTCAAGTGCTTGCAAATATCACAGTTCCGTCTTCGTCAGTTCTAGTCTACTATGTACAAGAGTCAAAGTACAGAAAATAACCAGCTGATGGGAAGGATGGGACATTCGCCACGTACAACTCAAGTTTGTACTCAATCTTATATTGACCACTCCTGAAATTTATAATTTTCTTCCGATTGAAGCCGGAGAAGTAACGAAAAAGTATTTCGAGCTCAGATATAAATTGAATGGTGATTCAGGTGTACATATAGAGTGGTCCATACACACTCGCCCTCCGTTATGAAGAAATGTGTGTATGATACAGGCTGTCAACATCCGGAACAGCTGCACGTCCTCGCTTTTTAGGCTTACCAAAAGTACATCTTGGCGTTCGCTTAACAACACGTTAATGCAGTCAACAAAGAGGGACACATAACGTTGACGCTTAGGAAAAAAGGCCACGATAAGCACCTAAAACTTTGAGCCAGTAAAGAATTTTATCTACCTCGACCCCGCTATCAACTTCGACAACAACACTAGGGCGGAAAGAATCACTCCTGCAGAGTCTTTGAGCCTAGAACGCAGTTATGTATTTTAAATAGAAAAGTCCTGTCTCGAAAAGACATTATATTGTACAAGACACCAATCATCCCAGTCCTTCTTACGGCGCAGAAGCGCGGACAGTGACGAAAGCGGATGAATATGCTCTTTGGCGCTTTCAGAAAAAAGTTCTGCGGCTAATTTTTGGTCCCACTTGCATCAATGGAGAATACAGATAACATTTCTATCTGCATGCACTGCATAGAGATGACGACTTCGTCACAAAAGCTCGAATAACCCGGCTCAGATGACTATATCGCATTGAGCCCGTGAATACCATCCTCCCAGCCCGGACAATTTTCCACTTCAATCCAGAGGCGAAATGCTGTAGAGAACGACCTCATCTTATGTAGCGCACACAAGGGGAAGGGGAAACCAGCCAACTTACTTCGTGTGCGCAACTGCACGTAGCTGGTTCACCCCGGACTGTAGCATCATTTAACTAAGTACGGAGGCATGTTCTACGAGCACGGCGCACATTATGTTCCTTAGATAGAATAGAATGGATTTCGTTTCATGTATACCTAAGTTCTTTTGTATTCAACGATTTAGGATGCTTTAAAGTCAGGAAAGTGCTTTTTCAGTTTTTCAATTCTGCTCAATTTCACTTGAACGAAATTTGAAAAATTTCAACCTTGAGTGGGACACCAGCCTGTATAATACCACGTCCGGCAATAAACTCCAATTTATAAAATTGGTAACCAAGCTTAACATTTAAGTAGCCAGAACGTGTCTATTATATCCCAGCATGCATAAAGGGACTGTCAACCAGATTGATCATATGCCGATCGACGCAGGACACTCTTTCAGCATTTTCGAGAAACTAACGTTGACTCGAATCACCACCTGTGGCAAACAGAGTACGAATGCGGACATCAAAGGCACAACGGAGTCAATCGCAAGAGACCACTCGAATTTTTTCCGATTGCGTTTCGCTCGAGCTGTCTTAAAATCCTACACCTCACATACAAACTATTGATCACCATCTAGCCATCCGATAGGCTGATTCTGATGTGATTGTTACCAAAGCCCCGAAACAAGGATACCTCTGGTTTGACGATGATTGTAGGCAGCTACAAACAAAAAGCATACAAAGCTGCGCTGCATCTAAGAATAAGAGCTGCTCGTGACCTCTACGAGCAGAAAACAGGAGAAGTACACAGACTTCTAAGAAATAAGAAGTTTTATGTATAATAACACGAGAAACGCGCGATGGTAAATGCGAAACAGTCCGAAGTGTGCGTTAGGACGGTGGAGCAATTTGTCTCCCCGCATTTAAAACTTAATCTTGGTCATATTACCGCTGCGTAGATGAGTATAGAACTCGTAGCTTCGTCACATGGAGTCATTTATTCTATTTTAGGCCTCCGATATTACTTATTGGCCTCATGAGGGCACTCACAATTTGCGAAGTTTTTTCCAGTTTTTTTACAACTCCGAGATATTTGACAAATAGTTCAGAAATAATTTCCTACCTTCCAATTCGTTATCGTTATCGTTATCATTTTCTTGCTCATAATGAGCCCCACTGTCAGTTAAATAGCGCCTTACCATATAATTGTAATTGCTTCCTTGCTGTGGAGTTGAACTTCTTCTAGCGTTTTTGCTACATCCACCACGGCAATATCATCAGCAAATCCGATAATCGACAATCACACAAAATATGACACAATAGAGGCCCTAAGCCTGCGCCTTGTAGCACACCGCGAGTGACTTCGTATGCCCTGAGTCCATCATTAGAGTCATAGGAAAGGATTCTATTCGAGAAATACCTCATTATTCTTTTACAGAGATAGTTCTGTATTTTAATACAATAAAGGCGATTCATATGTAATTCGTTCAAAGAATCAGACACTCATAGGTTCATGTCCATGACTACAATCACATAGTTGTTATTGATGCCTCCAGTCCAACGCTTGTCTTCTATAGCGTCTCCAGCTCTAGTTATTAACGTGTTAATTGCATTCCGATTGTATTCCGATAGACTTGTTATTGTTTCAATTGCTACAAAAAGTCTATTGTGATAACGACTTAAATGTGAGCAGCGACATCTAGATTCACAGAGCAGAAAATGTCGATACTCGAAGACGAGAAGATTTCGATACTTGAATAACAAAGTCTCGACCATTGATGACTGGAGAGTGGAATCGAATTTTCTAGCAAATTGGAAATTGTATGGGACGCTGGATGGCGAGGATTGTTCTCGAAGTAAGTCATTCGAGTATAAATACCAGCATCCCGAAGGTATGCAAGTGCAGTTCTAAAGTGAAATTTGAAGTGTTAATTAGGAGAAGTGATTAAGTGGTTTAAGTAAAAGATAAGAAACGTATTAGCGGTTGAGAAATTGGATTGTATTGAGAGAAACAATTAAATAGTGAATTGTAACTGTACTGAATAAAGGGATTTGTATTGAAAAGAATAAGTTCTATCATTTGTACCCACACAAACATTTTACATTGGTGTCAGAAGTGGGATAGGACTTATTGTGTGTAAACAAAAAAAAAAAAAAAAGTGTTTTCTGACTATTTGAAAAAGCTAGAATGGGTCGAAAACTATTACAGTTGACCCTCGTCCAACTCAAATCCGAGTTGAACAAGAGAAGCCTCAGCGCCAGTGGAGGCAAAAGTGACCTGGTGCTCCGACTTCAGGAGGCTTTGAACAACGAGGGACATGATCCTGATGCATATTCCTTTGATGTTGACGAGGATGAACAGACAAGTATCGGCAATGACATGGCTGCGATGATGCAACTCCTCTTGTTAAAAATGGACGAACAGAAGAACAGTTCAGTTTTCAATGCATTTTATTTTCTTACTAATTAACTCTTACATACTAACAAAAAATGCTTAAATGCTAGCTTACAATTACTTAACAGTCTTATACTAACTTACTGGCCCCACACAGGCACTCTAAGCTACTCTAAATACTTATATCTATGTCTTTCGACTTTACTTACATTTTAACAGAAGAACAGTCTGGAACAAAAAATGGGCGAACAGAAGAACATTCTCCAGAACAGTCTGGAACAAAAAATGGACGAGCAGAAGAGCAGCATTGAACAAAAATTCAACGAACAAACCAACAATCTGCACGGTCTTCAGCAGAAAATGGATGAACAAAAGAATAATCTGGAAGAACAAAAGAACATTCTCCAGCAAAAATTCGAAGAAATCCATGACAAATTTGAAAGAATAGAGAAGAACGTTGATGACAAATTTGATAGAATAGAGAAGAACGTTGATGACAAATTTGATACAATAGAGAAGATTGTTGGCGAAAAATTCGAAGAAATGGACAGCAAAGTTCAGCAACTGACAAAAGAGCTCGACACAGTGCGAAAACAGAAACTGCGAGAATGTTCTTTAAGCGGTCCAAGGAGAAAAGATTTGAAGCCTCCCTCATTCGATGGCCAGACCTCATGGTTTACTTATAAGAAGCAGTTTGAAATGGCTGCCTGTGCAAACGACTGGGACAATGAGGAAAAGTGCTTTGCCCTAGCAATGGCCTTACGCGGTCCTGCGGCAGAATTGTTACAAACAATCGATATCGAAAAGAATAGAGACTATATGGCTTTAGTGCAGGCTATCGAGAAACGGTTTGGGGATAGCCACATGCGGGAAGTTTATAAGGTTTAATTGCAAGGCCGTATGCAGCAACGAGGAGAAACACTGCAACAGCTCCAAGCTGACGTGAGTAGACTGGCACATTTGTCATATCCCACCACAGGCCAAGAAATAATCGACGAAATGGCAAAGGACGCATTCATCAGGGGAATTGCAGATTTGAAGCTACAATCAGCAGTAAGGAAGGTCAGGAAAAGAACCCTTGCTGAAGCGCTTGCCTTCGCTCTGGCTATGGAAGCATCCAATCAGGCTTCCAAAGGAATGCATTTCGTCAGGGAAATAGAATCTGGTGAATGCTCCTGTTCAAGACCAACTACTATGCAACGAAATACGAGTATCCCGCGGGAGAGACGAAGGATGCGCTGCTGGAACTGCGATAAAGTAGGACATCTGCAAAGGCATTGTAAATAACCAGTACGACGAGAAGCCTGCCTGCACTGGGATTACAGGCAAATAGAAAGAAAAACCAGCAGAAACGGCTACCAAGAAACCGGTCCAATTTCCAGAATCCATCAGTTAGGAAATGCTTACTTCGCGGGGCAGAAGTCTGTAGCAGGAGTCGACTCCAGGGTAATTATCCCAGTCTCACAGTCTGCCTCCCAGCAGAAGTAGTCAGTGGTGAAGAAGTGAAAGAACAGGCAACTATCCAAACGATCAGGACTGAGCCAATAGAGGGTTGGAGTATAGACGGAATCCGTTCCTCCCAACAGGCAGACAATGACATCGAACCAATATTGGACTGGAAGGAACACGAGGAAAGACCAAGCTGGCAGCAGATATCAGATCGGAGCCAAACTCTGAAGGCATACTGCGCACAGTGGGCCTCGCTTTTTGTGCAAGATGGATTGCTGAAGAGAAAATGGGAAAGTGCAGATGGGACAACATCTCGTATGCAGCTAATTGTGCCACGGTCCAGAGTCAACCAAGTACTCCATGAAATACATGACGGAATCTCAGGAGGCCATTTGGGAATAAACAAGACGTTCGAAAAAGTAAGGGAACGTTTCTATTGGCTAAGCGCTAAACAAGATGTCGAGAATTAGTGCAAAAAGTGCATAAGATGTTCGGCTGCCAAGGGTCCAAAAGTAAAGCCACATGGACAAATGCAACAATACAATGTCGGAGCACCCTTCGAACGAATAGCCATCGACATCGCTGGGCCGTTTCCCGTAACCTTTAATGGAAACCGATATCTTCTTAATGGCCTACTGAAACGCCGTCCATAGCTCAACAGGACACACACCATCCGAGATCTTATTTGGTCAAACAATTCGGTTGCCAAGTGAAGCAAAATTTGGATCCCCACCGACGGAGCCCAAAGAGGTGAACGACTACGTGAATGACTTGTGCAGCAGGATTCGCAAATTGCATGAAGACACCAGAGAAAAGATGAAGCTAGCAAGCAGCCGCATGAAGACTAGGTACGATATCATGGCGAAATCTTCCGGTTTCAACGAAGGAGATCTGGTCTGGCTGTATAATCCTCAGCGCAAGAAAGGCAAATCACCAAAATTGCAACATGACTGGGAAATCACCAAAACTGCAACAAACATTTTACACTATTATACATGAATATGAAGTTTGGTAAACTGCTCTTAACAAAAAAAAAGTTGTATAACTTTTGTTTTAATTTTTTTTTTGCTATTGAATAAACCTTACATCTTGTACTATTGCAATTTTATTTTTGTTAATTTTTATGTTTAAATTTCATTTTACTTTGGATGTTTTATCGGTGTTTACTCAGTTGTGATTCTCACAATATGTTCAAGGAATTGAACTTTTTTAGTGGTCTACCAAGTGAAATAAAAACCGGAAACAAACCGGATATTATATGTATTTTAATTGTAAATTGTTATTTAAAAGAAGCTTTATAAACTAATAAAATTATTCGACTCCAAAGGGCTAAAACTTGGTCTATGCTCCCACAAAGCGTAATCTTTTGGTTAGCCAAGAATAGGTGTGTTCCAGAAAGGAGCTGGGAGGAGTAGTAGTAAATGTAATTTTATTGTACAATAAAAATATTTTGTTACAAAATTCACAAAATATAGCATTGGCAAGTGGCGTCAGCGGCGTAAGAAACATTTACAATTTCTTTTAGAATATTATTCAAAATAAGTTTAATAATTCAGTTTACATTTTATTTTTCTTCTTCTTCTACTTTTGTTGTCGATATTTTAGTAATGACTTTATGCAGTGATAACCTCGTTTGTTGATAATGTGTGTTTTCCACAATGTGCTCTTCGAATCGCCTTTAAATTTGGGCATATTCCGACTAAGTGATGACGAGTAGATTGCACAATTAACATTTTTCCTCCTTATTTCGCTTAGATACTTAACTACAAAAGCTCCGCTCTACTTTTGACTATTGTCGAGATTGTACTTGCGTTATTTTGGTCGTGGAAGTAGCATTTCTCTCTTCTTTTCTTCTCTTCTATTGCAGCATAGGGGTTTTACCCTAAAAGTAGCACGGGTGGACATATCAACTTTCGCTAAAAGGTTCTGCAGTACAGCTTTCCATGCCGTTGCATTGTCATGTCATGTCATGCCATGTCATGTTCGCTGCATAATCTAGACCATTCATTAAAAAATTTTAGGTAACAATGTTCGAGCATATGATGTTTTGCGACGATGTGTGGATGATGCGTTGGCTCGGAAGTGGCATTACTTTTAAAATGTACAGAAAGTGCAGAGTGTTAAGTAGTATGTCCGTTTTCCAAGAAGCATACAATTTATTGCTCCTTTTGCCTCTTTTAATTTTTCTTGCAGGTGCTTTTTAAAAGTCAATCGTGGTGTTATAATGGTTTCGAGATATTTGTATTCCCTTACTTTCTCTAATTCTTTTCAGTTAACCCGGAGCTCTCTCTACCCCGCATTCGTAAGCGAATAAGCTATAAACATTACCAAACGCGATCGATCACCTATTTCCGAGGACAATCGGCTGTCCTCGGGCAAAAAGATTCGTGTTAGTATGTCCGATAAAAACATTCATAGGAAGGACTCTAGATTTAACTACTGGAGTCCCCTTCAGTGTCAACCGGACGATGATAAAGAAAGTGAGAATATGGACGAAATTGTTTTGCCAGTGCAAAAGAAGGCTCCACCCATAAAATTTATACAATGCAATCACTTAAAATAATTGACTATTTTATCAAAATAATCTCAATCGGAAATAAGATAGTCGGTGAATCAATCGAATCGTACACGAGTATGCTCGGTAAGCTAGAAGACAATGATTGCCAATTTTTTTCACATGACCCTCAAAGTGCAAAAGCATTTAAAGTTGTTCTCTACGGCATGAATGACTTTGATGTTGCTGTACTTAAAAGTGAACTAATTGGAATCGTTTAAAGTGCATCGGCATAAAAAAAAGTAACAAAAAAATATGAACTAAACAAAGCTATGTACACGGACTACATCTATTCGATATCTCTTGAAACTGGTTCAATTGCTCTAAGAGATCCTTTCCTATCTAAAAGGATCAGACACTTAGAGCGACTCAGATCCAGCCTTGGCCAGATCTGTTTGGTAGCTAGACATGTTTGCCCAGCAGCTCACCTAAGGTCTGTTCTTTTATTGGCATCCAGCTTTAGCGTTAGTTTGCACGTAGCGATTGGTATACCTATACACCCTTTTTCGGTAGAATAGGTAGAGTGGTTCCAATTTTGGCGAGTTCATCGGCTCTGCAGGTCCCTGGGATGTCTCTATGGCCCGGCACCCAACGAAGGTGAATGTTGAACTACTCTGCCATCTCCATGAGAGATGATTGGCATTCAAGGGCGGTTTTAGAATATAATGAGACCGAGTCCAGGGACTTGATGACGGCCTGACTATCCGAAAATATCCGGATATCCTTTGCAGATATCACGTTTTTCTTCAGCCAGGGCAGAGCTTCCTGGAAAAGAGGACAAGATCATGGGGGTTTATTCCCAATCCACAGTGATCTGCCCAGCGGGGTAATCTATTGAGATTTACTTGAAGGAGTTCTTTAATGGTATTGAGATATTTTCCTGAGATGGCTATGGCAATGTCATCCGCATAGGCAATCAGCCTGCTACCACCCGCTTCCAGGTATATCAGTAGTTCGTTGAGTTCCAGAGAAGGGGAGAGAGGACACCGCCTTGCGGCGTACCTCTGCTGATACATCTTTTAGCAGAAGTCTCACCCAGTTTGGAGTTGATTATCCT
Source organism: Volucella bombylans (assembly GCA_949129095.1). Classification (NCBI taxonomy): domain Eukaryota; kingdom Metazoa; phylum Arthropoda; class Insecta; order Diptera; family Syrphidae; genus Volucella; species Volucella bombylans. Next base: position 331,793,980 of record OX422140.1, on the reverse strand, counting down.
GCTTTTTAGCATCAGACCGATCAACTCAATAAGTGAGTCGTCTACCTGCAGAGTTGACAGCGCAGTCGTGATTGCGGATGTGTTGACGTTGTTAAAAGAGCCCTCTATGTCCAGGAAAGCAACCATTGTGTACTCTTTATATTGTAGGGATCCGTCGATGTGGCTAGTCAAAGAGTGCAAAGCCGTTTCTGTCGACTTTCCTGTACAGCAGGCATGTTGAGCAGTTGACAGAAGTCTTGGATCACTTTTAGCTCGAATATGGATATCAATCAGTCGTTCTAGAGTTTTCAGAAGGAAAGCTGATAGACTAATAGGTATGAAATTCTTTGGGACAACATGAGAGCATTTTTCGTCTTTAGGAATACAAACTACATTGACTTCTCTCTATGACAGTGGAATGGGGATATGTTCTATATGTTTGTCTCTCGTAATCAGACCATGAATTTTGGTCGTTGTTGCAGTAGGCCTGTTTGGGCTGATACTGGCCACGAGTTGGGATCTACTTGGAAAGTGGGTGTCCAGTAGCAAATTGAGTGATTCATCACTGAAGTTGTCCAGGAGCCGTCGGTTTTTTGAAACAGCTACATAGGCATCATAGGATTTGTAGAGAGGATTTTTCTTAGCCGCGATGCCTCAGAGGTTTCTGTGATTTTGTCACAGAATGACCTCCAGGATTGTCGTTCTGCCTTCCTTTTTTTTGTATAATTTGAATTGGATGTGTCTGTGGTCTGAAAAGGAGTGTTCAGACGATACTTTCTGGAGAGGAGGGTTCCTCTGGGATCCCGGTACGAGTTCGAGGTCTGCTAGGAATGTCTTCCTTAGACACGACCTCGAGTTTTACACCTGGCCAAATCTCTCCTAAACCACCTTAGATTCCTCCTTGGGGGGAGGAGTTTTGGTAGCAGCAACAAGTCCGTGGCCTGCCACAGGAACCATGCCGGTAGTCGGTGCAGTCACCGTTCTACCGCCCGGTATTAAAGGAGTACCGGGCTCAGATTTTGTTTTAGAGGTTTTGTCCATAATATGGTCCCAGGAGTAGCGAAGAAAGGGGTGTCCATCTGTACAGACATCCGCCGTATACAGATAAGGCTAGCTAATCCGGAGGTCACCAGGTATCCGGATACTCCGTTCGGGACTCAGCTATTTTTGGAGATGCTGCGCCCTCAACCAGGTTGATCTTCGGCACGGGTCGTATGACACCTAGATCCAGCCCAGTGGAAGAAGGATGTGGTAGGGAGGGGGTGGGGGAGTATCCTATTGTTTCAGGACTCGTCTGGAGAATTTCTTCTCGAGATTCATTGACCCTACTCAGCCTCTAAAACTCGACAAGTTCGATGCTCGCGGTAGAAGAATATGGTGGATAGTTATATAAAAATAATAACATGGAATGCTAGAAGTATACGTAGCAAAAATATTGAATTCCTAAACTTTTTAAACAATAACAATATTGATATAGGTCTAGTAACTGAAGCTTGGCTTAAGCATGATGGTAATCTGTCCACCTTTGAAGTTAATTTTATCGACTAGATAGAATCGATACAAGATGTGGAGGTGTTGCAACACTTATACGAAGAACAACTCAACATTCGCTCTTACCAATTATTCAAACATGTTTAGTAGAAAATGTGGGCATAGAGGTAGAACTAGAAAATCATCAAACAATTAAAATCTATTTCGCTGGTGCTCGTAAGTCTGTCGAAAATAAACATTTGTTTAAAAACCTTTTCTCTGTAAATGGCAACTCTCTTGTAGGCGGTGATCTCAACAGTAGACACAGGGAATGGGGCTGTACAAGAGCCAATGTTTGGGGGAATTTACTCCCGGTCCTTCCTAAATCTCTTCCAATATCAATTTTGTATCCCCTATGTCCTACTCATGTTGCAGCTGATTCTCGTGGTCGTCTTTCCGTCAAATAGTCCTAGTTTTATTACGCAGCTAATATCGTTAAGCGAGCTATGCTCTGATCACAATCCAGTCCTGTGCAAACTTCGTTGGTCATGCAAGGCAAATGTACAGTACTTCAAAGAGCTACAAAATGCAAATTGGAAACGATACCGTGCAATTATTAGAAGCAGAGTTAAAGAAAACTATGCGAGCGTTGAAAACATATCTACTAAAGAAGAAGTAGATGCTGTTGCAACTGACTTCAGTGATTTAATCCTTGAAGCAGTAGCTGACTCTATACCAAAAGTTAAAATAAATAAATTTTACAAAAAGCTTTCCCCTCATTTAGCAAAATTAATTAAATTGAGATATATGCAAAGAAGAAATTGGCAATGATATCGGCAGTTGTTATATCGAGATAATGTGCAGCACCTAAACCAGTTGATCTCGAAACATTTAGTTCAACAACGCCGCGAGGAATGGGAAAAACTTGATTCTCTAGATTAGAACGCTAAACCATTTTGGAATGTAGTTAGAATAATTAAAAATAAAAACAAACAACCACCTGGACTTCGGAATGGATATAATTTCTATTTCACAGATGATAAAAAAGCAGACGCCCTTGCGATTATTTTTTTTTTTGTAAGAAATCACTCTGTATCAGCAAGTCTAGAGAATCCAGCAACAAATGCATTGGTTAGTGAAACAATCCAGGATTTCAACACCCTAATTCCTGTCACCCCTTTAAATACACTTCTTACAGAAGACTACGTACAATTTTATGTCGATAATTTAAATATAAGAAAGTCCGGCGGGTTCGATCTTAAAAAAAATTTGTATCTCAAGCATTTGCCCAAAGCTGGAGTGAAATTTTTAACAGACATTCTAAATGCATGTCTGAAAGTCCAATACTTCCCTAATACTTGGAAAATAGCCAAGGTGTGAAAGTTGGAAAACCTCCTGTGAGCCCCGAAAGTTATAGGCGGATAAGTTTGCTTATCAGTGTAAGTAAAATATGTGAAAAAATTCTCAAAGAAAAAATATCAAATATAGTTACAGAATGTAGCATATATCCTGACGTGCAGTTCGGTTTTAGACCTCAGCATAGTACCTCCCACCAGGCTCTTCGAATTTTGTCAAAAAAAACGACCAACAATTAAAATCAGCCGGGATGATGCTTTTGGACATCGAAAAAGCATTCGATGCCGTTTGGCATGATGTTCTTTTATATTAAATGATTATGTACCGCTTTCCTCCGTTTCTGTGTAAGATAGTCCAAAGTTTTTTGTTAGGTCGTTCTTTTAAAGTCCAAATCAATGGTAGCGTTTCAGGTATGATATGTTTTGAGTCAAGTGTGCCCCAAGGTTCTGTTCTTTGTCCAATTTTGTACAATTTGTTTACGTCTGATTTTAACAACTGTGAAGTTGCAATGTTTGCAGATGATACTGCATTACTCTCATCAGACGAATTTCCACTCACTATTGAGACGAATATTCGCAATGCGATGGTAGTAATAGAGCACTATTACAATAGGTGGAAAATTAAGCTGAAATGTGAAAAAATACAATCTTTCTTTTTTACCCGAAAAAGAAAACCTTACTATCTTCCGAGCAGCCAACTGCAATTGCATGGATCGACCATAATCTGGTCCAATTGTGTAAAATACTTAGGTATGTATCTTGACAGCTAACTTACATGTCATGAGCATATTTCGAGAACCGTACAAAAGGTCAATATAGCAATAAGAATGTTATATCCTTATATAAACAGAAAATCAGCTCTGTCTAAGGAAAAAAAAGTGATCATACACAAAGTATTTTTCCAATCGATACTTCTTTATGGGACCCCGGTGTGGGGAAGTTGTGTGCAGTGCCACATTAAAAAACTACAAGTGGCACAAAATAAGCTACTCAAGACGATGCTTAACCTTCCATGGCACCATTCTACTTCAAAGCTCCATAGAAGAGCGAATATTGAATTGTTATCGCTAAGAATTAAAAAACTTACATTTAAAATGTGCAGTAACTATCCTTTGTAAAAATTTGTATACGAAATAAAAATCTATCTATCTATCTATCTAATTCTTTTCTTTCCATCTTTCACTCCTTGCATATTTCCAAAAACTGTTCCGGAAAACCACCATCTTGCATTTTTGGATGTTCACTTGTATGTTCCACAACTACATGAGCTGGGATGATATTGAGTAACTTAATACTAATTGTCAGATCTGTTCCGACATGCCACTGTATAATTGTGACATTTCTTAATCTACTCCATAACCCGGCTGTTAGAATTCGTTCACCATGATGTCATCAAGACAGTACACTACAATGTGCTCTTCTTAAATTCGCTGATTCCACGTTCAATTTGGCAGTATCAGAAATTATTGCGTTCTCTACCAACTTGATCGAGGAAAGCGTGAGTATTCCAGAATACTTTCTAGGACCAGTCCCTATTTGGACCTACAATTTGATAGATATTAGGACTTACTTTCGCAACATAAGCCATAAACCATTGAAAAAAACGAGGTTAGTATGGTATGAAAACAATTGTACGATCCTGCTTAGAAGGCTTTGGTGAGAAGATAATGATCGTCGGCCTTGTAACTCAATCACATTCTAATGGATGTTTTTTTAAACATTTAGCCTCTAATTATCAAAAAAAAATGGGAAAATCGCAAAAGTGCATACAATTTTTTTTGTATTGATAAATCAATGCTTGCCATTTACTTTTTAAAGTTTATTTCATGTAAATGTTGACTACGACCACGTTTTAATTGGTCCATAAGGAGAGTCCAATTTTGAATCACTTATTCGAGCATATTGACTGGTTCGAGTATCTCGCTAATAACACGTGTAATGTTATCTTCCAAGGCTGCAATTGACGCTGGATTATCGGCATAGACGAGCGATTTGACGCATCTCTCTAAAAAAAAATAGTCTAAAGGCGTCAAATCGCACGATCTAGCCGGTAAATTCACCAGTCCAAAATGGGTGATAAATTGCTCACCGAATTCATTTCCCAATTGGTCCATCGATTCCCGTGCAGTGTGGCATGTAGCGCCGTCTGGCTGAAACCACATGTTGATAAGGTTCAGCTTGTGCATTGTGGGCAAAAAAAGTTCGAAATTTGAACGATAGCGGCCGATATTGTTCCCATGGTCTTCTTTGAAAAAATACGGGCCAATGATTCTGCCGGACCACAAAACGCACCAAGTAGTGCATTCTTTCCGACTAGGTACATTGACAGCTCTTGTATTGCATGAGGTTGCTCATCGAACCACATACAGTAGTTTTGTTTATTAACATATCCATTCAACCAGGCTTCGTCGCTGGAGACAATTTTTCGATAAAAAAGCAGATCTTCCTCCTGCTTTTCTAATGCCAATCGCAGAAAATTCGGCGCTGTGCACGAGCTGTATTTTATAAAATTTTAGACCTTCCACGTAGTCAAGTAACACAATCCCAACTGCTGCGAATGACGACAAATGGACAAATCACCGTCTTCATTAATACTGGCGGATACAGTAGCAATATATTCCTCTGTACGCACTCTACGCATACGGATAGTTGGCTTGATGTCCAATACCGTGAAATTGGTACGAAATTTGGTCACTATGGCTTGAACTGCTTGGTCAAAATGGTCGAAGTGCCCGAAAAACATTTTTCACAGAGCTCGACTTTTGGTAACAAAATTCAATAATTTGTTAGCGTTGTTCGGGTATAAGTCTTTCCATTATGCAACAGCAGTGCTAACTGAGCATGTTTGACTCAAATACATGTAACGAATCACGCGTGAGCTGTTAAAAATCAAAAAGCAAAAAAAAATCACCCGAAATAACGCGACGACGGCAGGGTTTAAGAAGACTGGAGATCTATCATATGCGGACATGCTCCGGTAAATAAAGACGGATTCTATGCTTCAAGAAGTAGGGACGAGTGTGAGCCGAACCCGAAAATCTTCCGGCTCCTTCCGCCAGAAATCGCAAGCAAGTTGTTAAAAATCAGGAAAATGCGGATCGGCTGGGTTTCTTGTCGAATAATAGAAAAAAACAGTATTGAAACGATGCTATAGATGCTTCCCGGAGAAAACGGTCACAAATCAATAGACTGCAAAGCAAAACCGAATTTTTTGCTCTGCAACGTCAACGGCGTCGAATCTGGACAAAGATATGTATAACCGGCAGCAAGAGATGTTTAGAATGTAATAACGCACTCGAAACTATTGTAGTTCTATCCAAAAATATGTGAATATCCAGCAGGTAAACCTAAGTCATTGTGGAGCTGCTCAAGAGCTTTTCGAACAAACTGTTCGTGAATTCGAAACATAGTGATTCTTTGCGAGCAATACAGAAACTTAACTGAAAAAACCTGGCTCACTGACGCAACAAATCAGACACCGATTTGGGATAGCGAAAACGCTTCCATTCAGAAATACTCGGATCAAGCTGAGTATTATTCTATGCGCGCTATCTCTTATAACCGACCTGCCGCTACTATCGAAAGGTTCAAAATGATATTGGACAGACTTGTAGCCTTCGCTAATGTCAATAGCCCTGTCATAATCGCAGGTGATTTTAGTGCATGGGCCTCAGAATGGGACAGTCCATATACAAATCGCATTGGGTTGGCATTGGGTCTTGCAACACTTTCCCGTCTGGATTTAGTTTAGCTAACATTGGAACTAAAAATACGTTTTTTATGATCGATATCACTTCTACAACAAGCATACAACAAGATAGCAAGCGCCTTTATTTTAGAGATCTTTGTGAACGATCTAATCATGATGTAGGGGTTTAAGCTTATCAAATGAGGCTGAAAGGTCCTGCATACTGGTTGGTGAAATTTATCACGAAAGTACCCCTTATCTATGATTACACGAAAATTGCTCAAAACATGTAAAAAGCTGTGCGACAAAAAATCACCGGGACTGGATGGTGTTCCAAATAAGGTCTTAAAGATTATTAAAACACGATCGGACTTATTTGCCGAAATGTCATATTTAATGCATGTCTTCAAGAGGGCATTTTTTACTGATTCTTAAAGCGCCAGCGGCTACTACTTTTGCCAAAGGAGAAAGGAAATCAAAATTTTCCTTCGTTTCATCGCCCTATTTGCTTGCTTGACGAGATCGAAAAAATTCTTGAGCAGATCATTTACAATAGAGTCTTGCTAATAATTGAAACAACAGGGGGTTTATTGGAACACCAATACGGTTTTCAATGGACGGAATTAATGTGATAATACTTAGAGGTCGAAAGGCTATACAGGGCAGGCGCTAGAAAGCGGGCACAAATAAATATTGTGCTATCATTACATTAACCTGGGTGTAAAGAACGCGTTAAGCATGGCAAACTAGAAATGGATTATGAGCTGTCTTTATCGAACAGATGACGAGCTATAGCGTATGAAATTACTGGCGATGTGCCACAAGGCTCGATTTTAGGCCCCCTACTATGGAGCACTATGATCGGATTTGCAGATGACATTTTTGCAGTGGTTGAAGTAAAAACGCTAAAAGAAATCTAGCTCTACAGCTACGAAATAATCGCAACTGCAGGTCGCTTGTTAACTTACAACGGTAATTCCCGAAACAATAACAATTCGAGTTAGAGCGCATGAAATTGTTTCTCAGCCGTTTCTCAATTACCTTGGAATTGCAATTGGCAATCGTCTAGGTTTCAAACATCACCTAGAGCAGCTATGCAAATTGGTATTCATGTAAACTTAATATAGATCGAGGGTAAGGGTATCCGCACCAAAGAATGTGCTCGTAAATGAGGTTAGAAGTTTTTTCGACATAATTTCCTGGTAAATAAGATCTATATAAAATTTAGCTGATTTGGTAAAGACATTGACCGACCTGAAGAAAGTTCATTTGGCCTAAGGGATGTTTGGCTTCCAAATCGGAAGGTTCGGTGTTCGAATACCGGCTTCGTCCGAAAGACATATTCATTTTTTCAGTTAACAAAAATCAAGTAAGATGAGTAGTTGACTAGAAATCAACAACAAGCCAACTTCCACTAAGAATTTAGTCTCCCCATTAAATGTTGGATGTCACCCATAAGCGAAATAACCACTGAGCCCAAACATCTTTCTTCTCCCTCTATGCCATTTTCCTTAACATTTTAAGTGTAATAATACCCACTTGAGTGTTCTTTTAAAAAAAAAAAATCTAGCCGGCCAATTTACCGGTCAAAAAAGAGAGATAAATTGCTCACCGAAATCGTTTCCTAATTAACGATATCTTGCAGGAACCACATATTGACCAGATTCAGCTCGTGCATTTTGGGCAACAAAAAGCTCGAAATCATTGATCGATAGCGGGTGCCATTGACAGTAACGTTGTTCTTACGGTCATCTTTGAACAAATACGGCCCAATGATTCCGCCAGACCATAAACCGCACCAAACAGTGCATTTTTCCGGCTTTCCTGAAGTTGATCATCGGACCAAATTGGACAATTTTGTTTATTAACATACCCATTCAACCAGAAATAAGCTTTGTCGCTGAAGACAATTTTTCAATAAAAAAGCGGATCTTCCGCTAGGTTTTTTGAGGCCCACTCACCGAAAATTTGACACTGCGGCAGATTATTCGGCCGAAACGAGCTGTATTTTATAAGGTTTTAGACCAAGATCCTTGCGTAAAATTTTCCACGTAGTCGAGTAACACAATCCCAATTGCTGCGAACGGCGACGAATGGACAAATCAAGGTCTTCATTAACACTGGCGAATACAGCAACAATATTTTCCTCTGTACGCAGTCTATGCATACGAGTAGGCGGCTTGATGTAAAATAGCGTGCAATCTGTGCGAAATTTGGTGACTATGGCTTGAATTGCTTGATCAGTAGGTCGATTATGACGACCGTAAAATGGTCAAAGTGCGCGAAAAACATTTTTCACAGTAAACGAATTTATTGGATTTTATCCACAATGAAATGGCAATGCTAACTGAGCATGTTTGACTTTGACACATGTCACGAATCACGCTTTTGCTATCAGAAATATAACACTGGAAACCCAAACAGCAAAAAAATCACCCTTTACAAATAAAATACGTTCTCCAAAAGTTCATTAACAATTCAAGCAGCTATTACAACCATAATTGCCTCTATTGACGCCTATGGCTCGTATGGCTTAAGAACTGATATCTGTCCGAGATTGTAGAAGAATAGGAACCAACAAGTTCAGATATCAGTCTCTTTGTGATAAAATACGAACCAAATGCAACACACCCTAGATATAAACGAGAATTGAATAAAATCACATACGAGTACATGTACGAGTATGTTTGTTATTACTACCACCCTAACAATTTCCACCTTATTATTGTTGGTTGAACGATTTTTGAACTACCTGCTCGGGTTCACCTGGGGAACCTAGTATAAAAAGCAATTGCCCAGCAAGGCTAATTCTAATCTAACTTCTCAAACTCGACTTGCAGTACTTACAGAGCATAATGTATCGGTTCAGTGTGGTTTTGATTTCATGGGTAATTTTAATAGCTGTGATAAATGGTGACGAGTTTCGTAAGTTTCGAGTTTCTATTGCTTGATAATGAAAATGCAGTCTTATCAATTTGTATCCTTCTAGCCTCTGACATCCAGCGATGCAAATATTCAGACAGTGAGTGTTTAAGTTCAGTGGTAACAAATATCATTAGAACATACTACAAGGGTTATCATCCTTTAAATTTGATTCCAATCGATCCGTTGCATATAAAAAGTTTGCACTTGAAGAAACTACCCGACAGTCCTGTCAATGTGGATCTCAAATTTAAGGACATCGATTTGACTGGCATTAGCAAGGGCAAAGTTACTAAAGTGACGTTAGTATCATTACATATGCACATATGACATAATTTGAGTATTCCAATTGAAATGAATTTTGGTTTCAGTGGATTTACGGAGGAGCCCACAGATCTTGTCTTTGAGATACATGGACATTTAGAAGAGCTCAAGATTAATGGACCATATTCTATTTCGGGACGTGTGCTTATATTGCCAATCACTGGCGAAGGAAATAGTGAAATTATATTCAGTAAGTATGAGTGAACGTTTTTGATAAAATTTTATGTGTCATTGGTGTGATGTGATTATTGAACTTGATTAGCATGTCAAGCAAGATATGTTGATAATTAAAGTACTCTGAGCAAGTGGGAACAAGTTAAACGAGGAGAACCAAAGACAATCTAATTAAGTCAATTCTGAAAACTGAATTATTATAGATTAGAAGAAATTTACTAGGCAGCTCTTTGTATTATACAAGTTTGGAAGTGTGAATCTTCTCCCAAATGTATTGGTACACAATGCCTTTGTTTAAGAATTTCTGAAATCGTCTGCAGTAAAAAAAAAAGGCAGTAAAAATTAAATACGTAAATTAAAATGATCGAATATCAACGCATTTAACTGATAAATGTAACTACGATAAGTATTTCTTACTGATGTCTATTTACTTACTTATCTACTTAGATGGCACTGCTGTCCGGAATGGACCTGGTCGTCAATTAATAAATCTATCAAGTCAGCGCGGTCGTAACATCCTCTTTTCATGCAATCCAGTATGGTTGAGATCCCTTCACATTTGTGCGTACCATCGAAACCGAGATCTTTTTTTAGTGTTCCATCTGGGTGGAAACCGAAGACTCTTCGAGCCGAAACGTTCTACATACCCTAGTTATATCTGGCAACTGTGGCGCACTTTTCTTAATTACTCAATTCCCTTCAAAGACCGAAGATAGGTGTCATAATTCAAGTTAACAGCAAGATAAACAAACTCTCTTAATACCTAAGTAGTTGAACACAGAAGATTTTAGAAAATTGTGTCTCTGGTATTAGTTTGCGAGTTTTGTGCAATCTCTTCAAGTATTCTGTTCAGGAAGTCACGTGAAACCTCACCTGGTCTGAACCCTGTTTTGATATCAAAGGTGAGTGAGATTGGATCCGATCTTTCGGAGCAACGAGTGTTCTCTGTTACGAGTTTGATAGTGATGCCAGATGATACGCATTGCCGAGTGTGACATTTCTATCGCAATTGAGTCACTCTTTCGCAGCTCCTAGCGACACCGAAAATCGGTCTTAGATCAGCTCCTTACTGTCAAAATAAAAAAAAAACGCTTCTGGAGAATTATTCAGGTTGTTGGTCGAGGTTATTTCTCCTGGATATACCCTGGAGTCAAGTTAATGAAAAAACTGACCACTATTACTGGGTTCGCCCTATTGTACAAGACTAGAGTTTTAATTAACTCAACTCTGGTGTTCTCTAACCCAACTCTGATGTTCCAAATACCCGAATCTTTGCCCATGTAGCAGATTATCTTTACCCTTAAGTTTATCCTGTTAGCTGCTATAAAATAGTCTCTTTGTAAGAGAGAAAAAGCATCTTTGGCTATAGACATCAATTTATCGAAATCCCTAATCATCTAACTTCATTTCAACAAGCATATGACCGCCTGTATTGCCACACGATCGGAAACTTTCGCCATTTCTGTCTGGTATCTCTAGAGGCTCTAGACAACGGCGACCTAAAGATAATGGTTTCTGACCTCTGAAAGTTGATCTTCAACTTGCAGTCATCGCAATGCTTAATCTTATCGAACACACATTGCAAGAGCATGTTAATGGCTTGGATCTTTGGAACTGATATGTGAATTAACCGCAACTTAATACAACCCGTTTTTAATGTGAAATATTCCAAATACTCGTACTCGTATCTATGTATTTTCGACAGCGCACAACGGTTCATTTTGACCTTTTTGCTTTCAAAAATCATAACTCTTAAACGAATAAAGGTATTGTGGCAGTTTTTTCCCTGCCTAAAGGAAATTCTCAGGGCTATGGAAGTAGGTAGTGCTTTTCGAGGAAAATGTTGCATAGGGTGATTTAGAATCTTCTGCTAAAATAGGACTTTCTCACCACAGGGGATAAACACAATATTTTCAAGATTCATAATACATTCAAAAGATTAAAGTAATAACAGGGTATCTAAAAGCTAATCAAAGCAAAACAGTGGTGAATTAAAGTAAACGAACCATTTTGTCAATGTTTGTTTTAGTTGTATCAAAAGAGCAGTTTTTTTATTTTGTGGCACATTAGACTACATAATAAAATATTTCAGTGATTCATTTCAAGATAAACAGTGGAGACAAAAAGTAAACGGTTTTCTTGGAAAGTATCGTCAACATCCGAGGTAATGTCTAATACACTTAGCATTTCTGAAGAGTATTGTGATTTGAGATCTTTTTCAGTTTTGACATGCATTAACAACGACATGAGTGGATCCATTGAAAAGGAAAACCTGACACGTATTTTCACATCTACAATATATTTCTTGTAGTTGTTATTTTTGGATTCCTGAGCTTCTTCTGACGATTTTCCAAGTGATACTCGATTATATTTTAACTATGAACCAAAATTTTATGAAGAGTAGGTATGAGTAGCTTTTCGGGATAGTTCTACTGTTTCCTTGGCATACTCCCCAAACTTGAGACTTTTTAATTTTAATTAATTTGTTCTTTATTACAATACGGTTATACGCACTACTTGATGGTTCTACGGTTGGTCTTCGAATTCTTCTATCATAGATTCCAATTTTACAAAGTAGCTGCTCGATCTCCTGGAGAGAGAGAATTTATTGGAAGGAGATTCCGAACACTACTTTTCGTTTTGCAGATTTTGATACATTACAATAATTCACAATAGATGAGATAGGTTATAATTCAATTGTTATGTGGTGAATTGACAAGTATAAAAGAAATGTTAAGATATTTTAACATAAATATAAAAAAGGTAAAGATTTAGTGTTAATAGCATGAACATCTTGGCCGCCTTAAAGTATCCGCAACATGTTACAAATACTTTAATCATTTATTGGTAGTGGAGCCAGTCGGTGAATAGCTCGACGGAGAACTCCATTTCTCGTCTTCAGGTCCACGACACGAATTTTGCCATCTGCTGATATCACTGTTCTGATAATTTTGCCCAGGAGCCATTGCTGGGCAGATGTATTGTCTTCAGAAATAAGGACAATAGTGCCAGTTTTCACATTTTCGTATGACGGCTTCCATTTTGCCCTTCGCTGCAACTCTAAGAGATACTCTTTCGTCCATCCAGAAATGCTGTTTAATTTGAGCCAGCCGTCTCCACCTCTTTAAACAGTGTATCTTTCATGTTCCAGTGACGGTTCTGGAATGGCATTCAGAGGACCTCCAATCAAGAAATCCCCAGATGTTAGAACTGGGATCACTCGACATCTGGCAGATTGGTCGAGAGTTTGAAGTAGCTTCAACTTCTGTCACCACAGTAAAAAGCTCTTCAAACGTCAAACTGGCTTGACCCAAAGTTCGCAATAAATGAGATTTCGCGGACTTTACAGCGGCCTCCCAAAGTCCTCCAAAATGAAGCGCTTGAGGCGGGATGTGATGAGAATTTATATGTTCTCCAGTACACCAGGCAGCGATTGCATCCTGTCGTTACTGTTGCAGGAATTGATCTTTGAACTCCTTCAGCTCGTTTCGTGCTCCAACAAAATTGGTTGCATTGTCACAAAAAAGTTCTTGGCATAATCCTCTCCGAGCAACGAACCTTTTCAAAGCAGCGATAAAACCTTGACTTGTTAGGTCTGAGACCACCTCCAAATGAACCGCTTTGACCACAAAGCAGACAAAAACTGCAACGTAAGCCTTGCAGATACGTTGGCCACGAAGTTTTTGTGTGACATAGAATGGCCCACAGAAATCAACTCCAGTCTTCAGGAATGGCCTGGTTGCACTCGGTCCGATGGCAAGTTTCCCATAATTTGCGTCATCAACTTGGGCCGGTACCTGAAGCAGTGAACGCATCTGTCAACTAACTTCTTCACCTGTCTTCTAACTTCAAGTACCCAAAATCGCTGCCGTATTATACCAATTAGCGCTTGTGGTCTTGCATGGTAGTTTTTCCTTTGTAAATAAAAACCAAGATTGTAAATGAAAGGGTGGAATTTGTGAAGAAGAATAGGACATTTGGTGTAGTAAGGAATGTCTGCATTCTGCAAACGCCCACCAACTCTCAGAAGTTTTAAAGAGGTATCGTCTAGGAAAGGATTTAGATTTTTAACGAAACTCCTTGGGCTAATCTAATTATCTTTTTCTAGTTGCTGGATTTCTTCTTTGAATTCGCCGCACTGAATGTGCCACAAGATACGGAGAAGTGCGTCGTCTATCTTTCTTACTGTTAGTGGAATAACATCTTGTTTAGGCCTCTTGGCAGTGAAAATCTTCGGGTCTAGTTGATCAATTTCTGCAGTCGGTTTTCGCCTAGAGTGCCTTAATGCATTTATGAATTTCACTGCATATCCAAAAACTCTGCAAGTCCCTTGGATGTCCCGATGATGCAGATACATTTGCGGAATTTGCTCTGAAATATTATTCGTCAATAAAACTGTGACTGTTTTGCGCCTTACTGGTGCATTATTGAGAATAGAAAAATCTTTTTTGAACTGGCCACCGATCGTTTGGAAAGTACAGAAATGCTAGTCCTCGAAACCAGATACTCTTCTCCAAGATATCTGAGTATGACCCCTAGCAATAATATCCGCTTAATTTTGTTTACCACTTACATGTCTCCAATTAGCTGCTGGTAGATCTGATTGTATCTTGGACACTCTGTTTGCGATAAAGACATCCCTTTGCTCCGATAGCCAACAAAGAACAATTTCAGAGTCTGTCCAAAGAAATACCCGGTCAATAATCAGATGTGAAAGATTTGGTAGCACTGTCCTCAATAGCATCTCTAACAGTTTCGCAGCACATAATTCCAACTTAGGCAAACTTTGTGCTTTTATGGGGGCAACTCTTGACTTTGCAGCCAAAAGGTTGTATGTGACGTGCTCAGTTTCATCAGTCGCTCGAACATGTCTACAAAAACCATATGCTTTCAGCGATGCTTCTGCAAATCTGTAAATTTGAATCGTTTTGTAATATGGTTTCAAGACATATCGTGGGACTTTAATGTTGTCTAGTTCTCGAAGGCGGTGTCGAAGCACCATCCATTCCTCGTATATACGTGCCTGTACTGATTCATCCCAGTGTTTCTTCTGCATCCAAAGGCTCTGAAGTATTATTTTTCCCTTGACAATCACTGGATTAATCAGTCCCAATGGATCAAAAAGAGTAGAGAGTTCCGATTCTTTTGGTAACGATATTTGAACAGATGATGTCTGGTACCATGGATGGATTCCATTTACTGCCAAGGGTTTTTATTACATCGGAATCGTTTATCCGCAGTGGAACTTCTTTATCAGCATCAGGAATTTTATTCAGCATGACATCATCATTAGTCCACCATTTTCGTAGCTCAAATCCTGCACTTATTAAAATCAAACTGACTTCTTGGTAAATCCTCGCGATCTCTTCTGATGAATCTCCTCCTGTTATAAGGTCGTCCATGTAAAAGTCTTCACCTATTACCTTTGACCCTAAAGGTATTCTTTCGATGTTTATCTCCGCCAACATTTTAAGACAGCGGTTGGCTAAGTATGGAGCCGACGATGTCCCATAGGTTACGTTTTTCAATTGGTATACCTTTAGCTCTTCCGATGAAAGAGATCTCCATAGAACACATTGATATTTCCGATCCAGCTGATCAACGAGTATTTGCCGATACATTTTTGAAATATCAGCAGTAAGAGCGAATCGAACACAACGAAAACGCTGTATAATTGAAAAAAGTGTATCTTGGATTACCGGGACGACTTGTTTGGTTGAAGGTCTGTGATGCCTTCAATAATTAACAATCCTAGCTCTGTTTCAAAAATCTGAAATCCTCGACTTACATACTGCCTTGCTTCGAAAACGAATTTTAGAGACATTCTCTCCGATACCACTGATTTCCACATCCGCCTTCAACCTATTCAACCTTAGCCTTTGAGCCATATGCTCCGTAATAAAATTTAGCTGTGAAGCAAAATCCAGAAGTGCACGCACTGGATGATAAGCCCCTGACTGATCTCTGACTTCTATTACTGCTGTCGCTAGGACAACTTGATTCGAAGTTCGGCCAAGCAACGTTGTAGGACGTGCAGTGTTTGATGACCCTGCTGTTTCCTCATTGACATTCAAGTTTGAGGAGAACCTATGCAAAAGCTGATGATGTGGAAGAAAACTGCTTTACTGAATGTCCCTTCTCCAAACAATTTATACACAACACTAACTTCCTGGTCTCGTGAAACCTACTTGCTACTGGCAACTTCTGGAACTCTGCACAACAACCTATGTGATGACCTTCTACATTACAAAATTCCCATTGTACTCTTTGTGTTGTCAAAGCAGTGTGTCGTATACTCCGATCTCTATTACGAGGAGGAGAATAATTTTTTCTTTTGTCCCTTTTGAGACAACCGATCTATCCGCATTATGCCTTTGGGATACTTTTGCCTCCAAGTTCTTATAACTACGATCTAGAATCTTCGTAAATTCTTCCCTCGATGGAAGCATGCTATAATCCATCGCATTTTGCCACTTGGAAAGTGTTTCCAAGTCTACTCGATCTAACGCCAGGGATATAAGGATGACATGGGTAATATTCTCATAATTCCCTATGGACAACATGGCTGTTAAATGGGTATTGAAGCTATCTTCCAAGTTTCGCAATGAGAAAGAAGTAGCTTTCGTAACCTTGGGAACCTCCAACAGTGAATTAATATGCTCCTGAAACAGTAGGCATTTGTTATCAAAACGATTAGCCAATCGCTCAAGTGCCTTCCTATAGTTCGTACTGGTCATATCGAACCCTTGTATTGCCCCCAATGCAGCTCCTGTTAAAGACCTCCTTAAATAGGTAAACTTTTGTAAACTATCAAGCGTCTCGACTCTTTATCAACCAGATTCTTAAACAGACCAATGAAATTTGGGTACTCGAAAAACTTCTGCGAAAATGTAGGCAACTTTATTTGCTCTAACTTCGACCTCGAAATTGGCTGCGGGTGAAACAGAGTTGTGTTCAAATTTTCACCAGCGATCGTACTGTCTTTTAACGCAGCTAAAAGCTCCATAATCTTTGCCTTCGAACCAATATAAGTATCTTCGATTTCTGATCGGAAATTTTCATTAGCGTCTGCTTCCTCAACTATATTATATAGCTCTATTGATGTCTGCAAGTTCAGCATTTGCTTAAAATACGACTCTAGTATACCTAGTCGGCATTCTAACTCAGTTGTCGATAACGAGTCCCCTTTTGAATGAATAAGCTTTCTTGTTCGCGTGAGATTTCGCTTTGTGGTAGCCCTCAACGTCTTCAGATCTGCTAACGTCTTCTGCCTAGAAGAAGAAGGTTAGCATCAGTAGAACCATCGATCTCCCCACTGCCATCAGCTGATACAATTGGATCCGACATTCTAACAATCGACAACTATTATAAATAAGATTCAACGTAGCCAAACGAGATTGATATAATAATTTTATTGGATTAATCCGTAGTCTTGTCGCTGGTTAAAGAAGGACGGTAGGTATACGAAACTAATGGTTTCAGGACAATTTAGCAACAAGCTTCCAAACAACTATGATAATGGAACTGAAAATGCTTATACAAGAAGTACCTCCACTCTAGTCCTCTGCAACTTTTCTAACCGGTTCCAAACTCTCCTTCACCAACTATATATATCAACCAAGTTTTCAGCAACCAAATATCGTAGAAAAACAACAATAAGTCAGCAACAAGGTCTTAACAACACAGCAACAATTTACCGGCAACAAAATCGCTTGTCAACAATTTCTTAAAAGCTTAACTAGTCTTGTAATCGTATACAGATGTGGTGAAAACAAGATCAAAATTTTGAACTTACTTGTGTCTCTTCTTCAAAAAAGCTTACAAACTCACAACTTTAATCCTCCGCACGTCATCAGATTTCCCCACAGTACAGCACCAAAACTTTCGGTCTGAAGAGTTGTTGCTCTGCTCTCTCGGTGATGGATAATGATATAACCTAAAGCGTGATTCTCGCGATGGTTGATGATGACGCAGCTGGCTCAGCAGTTGCAATGACGAATATAAGCTCTTGGTCCACGGTCGCGTTAAGATCACAAGTACATCCACTCAGACACAAATCTGCATGCGGTAAAATTTAAACAAATGATAATTTTACCACCTTTATCCAATGATCTGTTATGTATCTGCGATGATTTTGCTGGATTTCCTCGAATATTTTTTCGTTGATCTTGAAAGATGTGAGAACAAAGCCAAATGTCTAGAAAGCCCGGGTTTCGGTACCAAAATGTTTCCTGAGAGTTTTCAGGAACTAAGTTTGTTTAACGAATTTTGTGACTTTTAACTTTAAATGTTAAGATACTAGGTGGAGTGAAAAGTAACCTCCTTGGGAATGAAAAAAAATTTTTTCTTAAATGTTTGTTTTATTTTATTCAATATAGTCCCCTTTTAGCTTGATACACTTATTCCAGCGATTTTACAACTTCTTGATTCCGTCCGAAAAGTAATTTTGCGGAAGGTCTGTAAAATACCCCTCCGTGGCGTCGATGACCTCCTCGCGTGAGCTGAATTTTTTATTGATGAGCCATCTTTTGATGTTTGGGAAGAGATAATAGTCCGAGGGAACCAAATCGGGCGAATACGGTGGATGCGACAGCAATTGGAGCCGTAAGTCATTGATTGTAGCCGTAGTTGCGATGCTCTTGTGCGCCGGCGCATTGTCTTGCAAAAATAAAATTTTTTTTCGCTTCATGTGACGCCGTTTTGCAGCGATTTCGGTCTTCAATCGCCCCAATAATGCACAGTAATACTCGCTGTTGATGGTTTTTCTTTTTCGAGGTAGTCCACGAAGAGTATGCCATGACAATCCCAGAAAACCGACGCCATAACCTTTCCAACCCATCGAGCCTCCCTCGGCCATTTCGGAGCACTCGTGCCGGCTTCAGTTCATTGCCGGGCACTCATTCTGTTCTCTGGTGTGTAATAGTGGATCCAAGTTTCATCAACAGTTACCAATCGACGCCAAAAGTCCGCCCGATTCCGCATCAGCAAGTCCAAACACTCTTTCGAAGTGCTCTCGCGTTCGTGTTTTTGCTCAGGAGTGAGCATGAGCGGCGGGATAACTTTTTCATATGCAGAATATTGCCCAAAATATGGCATGTGCGCTCAGTACTAATCTTTGTGGTATCTTCTAGCTCGCGCACCTTCACTTTCCGGTCAGCCAACACCATTTCATGTATTTTTTTGACATTGTCCTCTGTAACCGCATCGGAGTTGCGGCCACCACGAAACTCTCGAAACCAATATTTGACGGTATAGTCTGACGGAGCATTAGCCCCATAATATTTATCCATCTTTTCTTTTGTTTCCTTCGCCGTTTTGCCTCTCAAAAAATAATGTTTTACGAGAGAACGAAAATCGTTTTTGTCCATACTCAACATGATGCCAAACACGTCAACAACAATCAGCTGTCAGAACAAAACTAAATACAGTATCGCACTGAAATTTGGGATGTCTGCCTAAATATGAACGGACTTCAAGGCACCATAACCTTTTTTGCAGTGGCAGGGCATTCTGGCTGTCAAGGAGGTTACTTTTCACCCCACCTAGTATTTTAACATAAATATAAAAAAGGTAAAGATTTAATGTTAATAGCATGAACACATTGGATCTCTTGTTTTCTTCTTTTTCCTGTTTCCTTGATTCCAATAGATTCACCATCACCCTCCTGTCCAAGTGTATTCGTATATGCAAGTTTCAAAATAAAGTCTATGCATCTGATTCTTGCATATAATGGAGAGATTCCAAATTCGTGGTTATGTCCATCATCATTTAATTCATCTTGATTGTTGAAGTTCATTTTGCATTCTTTTGTATATGGGACATGACCGCGTTGACTTTGTATCTGTTATTTCATTCAAGACTTTTCCGTCAATCATAGTTAAAAAGTACTCGAAGTTCACAACTATCCCTACTTCGTCATTAACTTTACATACAGTAGGGTGGAAATTACATATTTGACTTTTTATATCGTTGACTGTACTTGTTAAGCATATTGAAACATTATGGGTCGGCAAAAATGAACTGATGATAGGTGAGGGTTCCTCCAATATTCACCATTTGAGCTGCCTCTAAACAGATCTTTGATTCAGGATGGGTTTGCATGTCGTGGGGCAGCTTTGAGGAAGATTCATTATATTTAATATTTGTAATCTGTTGTTTCATTCAGAGAGAGTCCAGGATACTCCGAAAGCCCTAATTATCGGCAATGGTCTTGGGACGGAATTGGTTATTGAAGTTGTATTTATCCTAGTAGCGGCTGTTGAATGAGTCGGAGCGAAAGTGGTTGCGTGTGATGGATACAGTTCGTTGTGTAGAGATACTTTTTGCAGGGGCTAACTATAGGTGTTGGATCATCCGGATTATTAGAAATGTGCTTTAATTCCCCCAATATCTGCATTGTGGTTGAATTAGAGGAAGTAGCTTCCTCCCTTAGAAAATTGAGGTCATACTGAATGGATTCGATGTTTTCGGTGTGTGCAGTAAGCTTGAGATGTAACAAAATGGATTGGCCAGCCAGGATCCAGTAATAATTGTACGCAGCGGACTTGACGTTGACGGAATCGCTGGTAATGTATTTGGAGAGTGCAGGGATTGAAGAGACGATTTTATAGTGGTAACGCTGTGATCGATTGAGCTGTTTAGAGTAACATAGTTCTCTGAAATGAGTTTTGTTATATTATATTTTATCAGGTATACTGTGTAATCGAGTCCGCAAGCCCACTTGGTTGCTGTACCAGCGAGATGGTCCGATATCCTACACAGAAGACGCAAAATATGCATTTGTTCTCATCTATTGTAGATTGGTTTTAGCATTTCTGCTCAAGCCAATACAGATGGGAAGGAAATTCTTTCCACAAATCCCATTGCATGTAATCATTTTTACTGAGTTGGTAGGTACAGTGCATTCAGCAGGTCCACAGGAAGACATGGTGCATAAGGTATGTGGTTTTTATTAGGTTTTTAAAATAGGTTATTTTCATGAGAGTAAGGTAAACGAAAATTGCGTCGCATTGACCACTATGCAGTAATAAATATATTCCGAAGTAACGTATTTCTTCAGTTTGCCTCGTTGTCTAACAGAGGCAAAGATGCAAAGTTGCTTTCACCTTCCTACATCGAGTTTTCGTTACCCTCCGATTCTCTGTTTTTTTTTTTTTTTCCTTTTTCCGCGTCGGCCTCGGGTTCCTCCTCCTTTTGACATTAGGTTTTCTGACCTGAACTCATTTTCTCAATGGCAGGTTATGCTCATGGGTGATCTGGGAATTTGGATGATCACACTTTCATAATTTCGTGAGTAGAATCGAAGCACAATAAACAACTCGACTCGTTCTTCGATATACTCCTTGCGATCTTAAATTACATCCCGCATGACGCAGATAGTCCAGGTTATGATCCCATTGAAAGTAGAGATTCATGAATTATTTTGCGAAAAAAAAAACTTCCGAAGGATTGTCTTCTAGCTTACTGCAAGGAACCTAGTTTAGGTACATTTGCAGAGTTTCCACTACGATTTGCATGGAACTTGTCGATCAGCGAAGGTTCTGGTAGTTTCGCATGATTGAAGCCATTCAGCAATAAATTTAGGTTATAACTCGGTTATGATCCTGATTGATTGGCTGCTCGAACAACAAAAAGGAGTGCTTTGGCTCGATCGTAACATGATCAATGATCACCTATATACGTGTGTATTACAGGAAAAATTCAACAAGCCTCTGCTGAATATTCACTGATCTTTTCCATGATTTAGATAGCGCTCCTTAAGATTACGACATTACATCTCAAGATTTCGACGTTATTCCATGTAAATTATTTTTCAATAAAAGGAATCTGGAGTGTTGCGTTTCACGGCCGTCTAAATCGAAAAGCGCATTTTCTTTCTAAAATCCGCTGGTTGTCATCTGCCCAGAGTGAATGAACGCCAAAAATGTGTAAATCCATATCCGAGTGTAGCTGATTATATTATATTAGTTGATCATCAATATATCTTAATATCTTAAAATTTTTATTATTTTGTTTTTTGTTTTTAGAAAATATGGACATTGCAGCTAAAGTTAAATGCACTACAGTTGAAAAAGATGGCAAAATTTATCTGAACATAGCTCAGATTAATCTGGACCTGAAGCCAAAGAATTTGTTTTTCAACTTCGAAAATCTTTTCGGCGGCAATAAACCAGAATTGAGTGACAACATGAACAATTTCCTGAATGAAAATTCGGATGTTGTCTTCCAAGAGCTAAAGCCTTTAATAGGCGAAGCAATAAGCAAAATCCTTGTGCATATTGCAAATGCTGTTTTTGGAAAGTATTCATACAAGGAATTATTTTTATCTTAAATTACTCACAGAATGAGTGACGTGAAAATAAAGTTGGAAAAAAAAATCATAAATGATCAATTTGAGAAACGTGTTTCTATTAAGATTCAGTTACAAGGTAAGTGTGTGTATTTGTACATAGGTAGCATCCTTCAAGGACTCATAATAGTCATCTGTCGGAAGTTGTCCTACGAGATGGAGAGAAAGGGGTGGAGTTTTCACAGATATCTAAACGTGCAGCCCTAGCTTTACTGCAATCGGTAGAATCCAGCAATCGGCAGTTATATCGTCATATAGCTAGACTAGCTGATGTTTTTGGTATTTCCAAACTTAACTTTGAGAAACTTATATCGAAGCAGATAAGCAGTGCACTTGTGTGCAATAATTACTTCACATCGTTCTGCAAGAAAAAAAAAAAAAAAACCGCTTTCGAGTGTGAAAAAAAAAATTTGCACAGTGCGGGTATTTCACCACTTCCGCTCCTGGTCGTAAGTACTGTTCCTTGCACTCAGTCACTGCTGTTGCTATATTTGTCATACGGCACGGGCAGTTGCTGAGTGTAGGCAATAACTGATGGATAGTGGGTTGTGAGTGAGAATTTTGTTAGTGAACTGTTTTCTATTGTTGTAAGGGCATAACACCTACAACAATTTAATTCGGTAAACCAATTCTGAATTTTTACCTCACAACTGCTCTTAGTATCGTCGGTGTTTGTGTTTGACTTTTTTATAACGCGAGAATTTAGAGTGGATATAGCCAATATTCGCGGGCTTAAAAGCAACCACTTTTCTGCGTACGTCCACGTCTGTAATACAGACCAGCTGTTTTGGAACTTAGTGAAACACAGGTAGATCCTCGCCCACACCTCTCAGATCACTCTGATCTGAAGCTACCTGTCTATGAACTAGTGCCATTATTCACCTCTCACCGCGGTCTCGCCATTTACGTGCGTAGTGATGTTTGTTTTTAACTTCTCACCCTGATAAGTACACCACTGATGTGCTCTCCCCTCTAGGCTCGTCGGACCATTGTGTCATGTCAACTAATTTCTCGTACACGTTAGAGAAAAAATTCCTAAAAGAACCGTATGGCAATACGAGAAAGCCACCTGGAGCGGTCTTAACAACTTCTTTAGGAATTTTAACTGGTCGTTATGTTTCCTCGATAACGACGTGGATGTCCCTGCTGATATTCTCTTTGGAATGAGATCCCTTATCCCTCATCGGATGAAAAGTATTGAACCAAAAGAAAATCGTTGTACGAATCGAGCTGTATAGAGGCCGTCAGGGTTAGAGAAATGTTTTTTCGA
The DNA here is from genome assembly GCA_949129095.1 of Volucella bombylans. NCBI lineage: Eukaryota > Metazoa > Arthropoda > Insecta > Diptera > Syrphidae > Volucella > Volucella bombylans. Next base: position 331,770,449 of record OX422140.1, on the reverse strand, counting down.
TTCTACAAGACCAACCCGACAGAGGAAAATCGAAAAAAGTTCAAACGAGCCAGAAATCACTGCAACGCCTTTCTTAAGCGTGTGAAACTCCAATACGACCAAAAACTGAGGCAAAAAATACTGAAATGTCCCAAAGGCAGTAACAATTTTTGGTCGTTCGTCAAAAACATCAGAAATTCTGTATCATCCTTCATCCCAACGCTCATTCATAATGACATTCCAGCTGTCAAGTCTTTAGGCAATTACAATCTGTCAGGTATATCTCCCTTTATTCTGAAGAGGTGCTCTTCCACGCTGCGTAAGCTTTTTCATCAATCCTACTCTTTACGACTCTTTTCGAGCAGATGGAAAACAGCATTTGTCCAGTCCGTCCCTAAAAAAGGCGAATCTTCTACTCTCTCCTCCTACAGACCCATTGCACTTAAGTCCCTTCTTTCCAAGTTCATGGAAACGCTGATAAATCGTCAGCTCATGAAAGATCTCGAAACACGAAAACTTCTCAATGACCGGCAGTACGGTTTTCGTAGCAACAGGTCCACTGGTGATTTGGACCTCACCGAAAAGTGGAAACATAGTTTACATCAATCTGGCGAAAGCAAGACAGTTGCACTTGATATTTCTAAGTCATTTGACAGAGTTTGTCATCAGGCTCTTTTGTCGAAAATGCGTGCATTTGGGATCGACGACTCAATGGATTAGAAACTACCTTGCGGAACGTTCAATTTAAGTTTTCTTGGATGGTTTCAAGTCTGATGTTCACAAAATAAATGCTTGTGTGCCCCAGGGCTCCGGTCTGTCTCCGACAATCTTTTTCATTTTCATCAATGATCTCTTATCTGCTTCTTCTAATCCAATATATTACTTTTCTGTCTCCCTTTGTACTCTCTACTTTTCATAATCGTTTCCAAACTCACGTCCCTGCTCTTCGGCTGTAGAATGGGAACGACAGCTCATTGAATTGCGATATTGACAGCATAATCAATTGGGGAACTATCAACAGAGTGGAATTTAATGCGAATTTTAAATACACAGCCATTATCTATGAATGGCACTTGCATCGCCGAAACCGAAAAACTGGCCATTCTCTGTACCTACATATGTCAGTGACAACCCGTGTTGGAATGACCACATATTCGATGTCACCAAAAATGATGGGAAATGTGTAGGTTTCCTCAAGCGATGTAAGAAATATTTTACCCTCTCTGACTTGGCTTCAATATATAAGGCGTTTATCTGCCCAAAACTGGAGTACAACGCCCACATCTGGCCAGATGCCCCTAAGACCTCTTTGCACTTGCTAGATAGGATCGTGCAATAAAACTCATAGGTGATGCTAACATCACCCAGTAAATGGACACCCTCAAACACCGGCGAAATGTCTCGTGCCTCACTTTGTTTTATAGCTATTACCACCATCAGTGATTGAAATCGCCAGTAGCATTCCACCCGTTCAAACCTTACAACCGTAACACCCGTCTCGCTATGAATGCTCATCAGTATACCCTCAAGCCCACTTTCGGACGTACTCTGAAATATAGTGATTCAACCTGCTTATGAGCCCTGGCGAGCTCTCTATTTCCTAGTCATTATAATATTCAGACATTTAAAACCAAAGTACATCGGAACCTATCATTCTTTTCTCCCTGATTTTCTTCACCCGCGCTGTGTGCAAACATTTTAAGGGTACTTTAATCCCTTGAGCGCGCGCTACTAAAAAAAATAAATAATAAGTCATCTGTCCTCTAATAATCTCCTTAACTCTTTCCAATCTGGGTCCAGAAGTAATCATAGCTGTTCCTCGGTTATGATTAATGTCTTAGATGACATTAGGCATGACTTTGATAAGGGATACACAATACTTCTTTGCTTACTTGATTTCTTAAAAGACTTTGATAGGGTAAATCACGACATTTTATGGTGGAAATTACATAACTTGTTTGGCTTCAGTAAACAAGCTTTTCAGCTTCTTAGAAGTTATCTTTACAATAGATCGCAAAAAATTGTCATTGGTGGCAAATCCTCAGCTTTGAAAAGAATTAAACAAGGTGTACCACAAGGATCGATTCTCGGTCCTATCTTGTTCTATGCATTCATTAACGACTTACCATCAGTATGCCAGCATGCAACGGACCACTTATGGGCTGACGACGTTCAGATATACCTATCTCGTCACATAAATTTGATCGCTGAACTTGCGTTGAAATTAAATGAAGGCTTATCAAAAATATAATATATGATTGGTCGGTGGCTAACGGATGGTTGCTTAACTCAGCGAAATCAAAAGTTCTCACGATATCTAATCGAAAATCTGACATTAACGCGTACAGACTTATGACTTGCTGACTCTAGGATTAAACATGTAAAATCAGCAACAAGCTTCGGTATTGTCTTAAGTATCCGGGTACGATCATACAAACCTTGACATTGGTCGCATTTACGGATGTCTACGAAAGCTTTACAATAATGGCGGCTCGACAGAAATTGGTTAGGACTTTAATTGTACCTTTAGTAACCTATTCTGAGGTGGTCTACAGTGACCTTGATTCAAAATCTCCGCGAAAACTTCCAGTAGCTTTCAATAACTCAATGCGATATATATGTACATGGGCTTCGTAGATGTGACCATATTTCTGCACATTCAAAAAGCTTATTCAAATGTATGATATCTCAGCGCACGAAACTGCATTTACATACATAGTGATAAAATATTATTTCAACGGCCACTTTTGCCATTTGTCTGATTCTGAGTTTAAAATAACTCTTGTCACAACTACTCAATTCCTCTTGCAATATTGCTAATTATCTGAAAGTATAAATCCCATCAAAACGACTCTCCAAACAATCTATTTCATTAACGATACATCAAACTGTTCGAGCATTTTATTCTGAAATAGAACACCCAGAGCGACAACAAGTCCAATTGTATTCGTTTTAAGTTCTTTTACTGGAATTTCTCGGTCTTTCATAGAAACATGAGTAAAAGTATGTCGTCATTACCACTTCAACACCAAATACCAAAATACCATATGCCTGTAGCCTGATGCGCGCGTGAGCCGACATTTCGCAAAATTAGCGTTCAGCGGTCTTGCCATACCTTTCACAGCAAATCCAGCAGAGTGTTGTATTACTTATGCTCACCACACTCAGGTGCTTAGCAAATGTAGATTGCAGTTTTTCCTACTGAGGGACAGCAGATATCACGCTGATCTCTTACAGACATCGGGAAGCATTCATTTGGTATACCAACAATCTGCCGGTGGAAGCCTTAACCGAGGATGCAGGCAGTCCTAAAGTATGTTTGGGTCCTAAGAACCTCTGTAACTAGATCCCAGTAACTGCAGACTTCCAACTGCGTTCAAAGAAATTTTGCAATCTTGAACCAGCTTGGAGGTCATGAGAGGGCTCAGCAAGGTTGCAAATAATTCGTCGCCTTGCCATCAGGGTTGCGTAATATTAGTCATGGGAAAGTCGAATTCGTGTCTTGGCAGCAACATGGGTTAAAATACAGTCGGTCAGTGAGTGTTGTAACAAAGTCCATAATATGGGAAAACATGTTATAACATCTTGACCATACGGACGACTAGGTGCTGTAGAATTAGAGTACGCCTGAGCGTTGTTAATCTGACGCTGCCCACTTTTGTAACTATGTGGCAGTCATCGAATATAGGTTCAAGTTCACTCGAATTTATAAACGGAAGTGCTAACATCGGAAGTGGAGTCAACAGCGATGTCAAAACTTTGACCTATTTCTGCTTATTTAACATAGACAAAACTAGGGCCGATAAGAAACTTGATTTGTTAGTCAAGACTATGGAATAGAGATTACTGGATGGAAAGCACTACCGGAGATCTCTATGTCAGGCCATAAGTACATCGAATTCGAGTTCTTTTTTTTTTTTATTGCCGAAGTAAAACAAGCCGAATCCGTCATTGCCCGATTACTATGACACCCTGGCGATGATGTTAGTGCAAACCGTATACGGAATGTGTAGAGAAAATATATAGATTTGCACGGACACACGTTTGTGTAGTGTATGGATTAACGAATCAAACTGTTGTAGGTATTATGTCCTTACAATACAATCATATGAAAAAGTGCATCAACATATTCACACTCCTAACCTGATATCCATAGAGGTTGGTACATACACTTAGTCACTGCCAGTGCCGTATGATAAAGACAGTAACGGCAGTGAATGTGCAAGCAACATATATTGTTGCTATTATATCATGGGCTACAATCTCAAAGCCATCTTCCTTCTAAAAAGGAGTAGTTTTTGGTACAACACGCACTGTAGCTTCGATGAATTCCCGCCGACTCTCTTTTGACTCTGGTCTTATGGCTACGCCTTCTGATGCAATGACACTAGAACTCCTGCTGCGGCAAAAATACGAAATCGACTTTGTCGATTCTGAATTTGAGCCTGGAAAGGAATGCAGTCGCGACTGGATGACTCCAAAACCATAATAGAATGCGACCATGCAACCAGTGGACGCGGCAGAGGATTTGCATCTATTACGTCAGACAAGCTGCGCTTACAGTTTTTTTTTTACGACTTTTAGAACTTACAGCTCTGTTCCGACCGTAAAAAAAACGTTACTCTGATCTCACATTGTATCATACGAGTATCTATCATACATCTCAGATAATATTCAAAAACTTGAAACGGTTCCCGCACGTTATAAGAAAGATAGAACAATAATCTAAGAAATGCGATGGATAAGATGAAATATAAAACTTTACAAATTGCTTTATTGTCGCTGCCATAAACGGCTGTACATCTAATTTATTGATTTGAAACTGACAAGCGGTTGCCTGGCTATAATTCGAATCAGACCTGCATTTCATAACATCAGCTTTATATGTATGTACTCACTCCTCTACCGATTAGAAAATAGAAACCCTATCAAGGATGAATCTTATAACCACACATCGATAAAATGAATAAGGAAATCATTCTCAGCAAAAAATATGAGAAGTAGGAAAGTCTCCCCGAAACGAATGCAGATGTAATATGCTAATAAGTTGCAGTCTGCTCCCAAAACTAGTAATCCATAGAGCTAGTACGAAATCTGAGAAATGAATCTATTTTTCTGACATCACTACTAATTCGCCTGACAGTTGCAACCCAGAGTCGAACTACCTGCATATGAAAAGGTCTATCACGTTGTTTGTTGTGCGTTGTTCGAAGTCGGAAAGTATTGAATGTCGCCTCTCACTGGAAAACAACAGAATAAGCGGGGCAGAGTGGGTCTTTCTTCACTCCGGACTGTCACGTCATATACCATATATACATACCTATACATATTAGCGTGTTCTAAATGACACAGATGTCTCATGTTTTTTAACGTAAGTACCTGCCGTGTGGGCTTAAACTTACGGGATGCCCATACATCCATGGGAGCAAGGATACGCCTTGCCATCGCTCTTCAAAGATTTTCACTATTTTAGATACCAATTCGGAACTGTGTTGCCGGCACAAGTTCCACCCTTGGTATGAGTCGAGGCCGACCTAAAACCTCTTACTGCTCTTAGGGTCGCAGCACCCAGAACTTATTGCAACTCCACATTGAGTCAACCAAGGAAAACCAAAGGAAAACCAAAGGAAAACCATAGGAAGACTCTTTCCCGCGATTTTGGGTTTAAACCACAGCCTCTAACAAGTCAGGCCCGGACCGAGATCCGGGGGGCTCCTGACTCCCATGGTACCGTGATTTAAGTCCTGGTAGGGACTACCGGTGGTCCAGCCGCCAACGAGACCTATGACCGGCAGCTTGTGACTGATCAAATCGTAGCAACCTTCGGTAGCGTCATCTGAAGATGTTTACGATAAGACCAGTACTTTGCTCTGCCCCCGTTCATTATTAGACAACGTCATTAAAGGGCGAAGCCTTGATAATTGGGCGGGGGCCCATCTAAATGACACAAGTGAATACGGAAGAAGGAAAACTCACTTCAATTCAATAAAATATGTGAGACCTTCCAACATAGAAAAGATTGCCACTGCTTTAAGCTGAAAGGACTATATACTACGGAGGAGATATTTTGGTAGGTAGGATGCAGACGGAAGCGGAACAGTTCTCCAAACTGAATCAACTGTAGGGTCTATTGTTCTAGTGAGATTGAACGACTTAGTGAACACCTTATAAAGGTTACTCGCACATATTCGGAGAAGAGGCCTCAAATGGCAAGACGAACCTGAACTACCATGGACTATGGGTCCATGGACTAAAGAGTCTGCTCTCATAATTTACGTACATTGTACGAGTACCACTGGAGTAACTCAAAAACTAAAAACCGTTCTTGCGCAATACAATGCAGATATAAATGCCCTCTAGGAAATACGGTGAACAGCATCAGAAACAATTAATAGTTAAAGCTGTGACATACAATAACATATTGTAAAATGTGAGTTTGTGTGGGTTCGAAAGATAAAACTTATTTATTTCAACATAATCGATTTATTCAAAATTATAATACTGGATGGCCAGCAGCTGTCAAAGTTACAGTAAGGTTTGCCATTTCATCATGCCCCGTTTTGCGCTTGCTGAGCGTGCGAAAATTATGAAAAAATATTATCAAAATTCCGCCTCAGTTGTAGATACGCAGAGTGAATTTCGTCATGAGGTCAGTCGCTATCATGGCTTCAGTGTGCAGGCAATTTGTTGCACCGTGGAAAAGTTTGAGAGTGAGTACACTCCTTTCGATCATGAGCCACCAACCAGGCAGATATTGGTGCGCAATGAAGAAAACACAGCCGTTATTGCAGCCAGTATCGATGAAGACCCAGAAATGTCGACGATCAGCTGAATTGGGCATGCCAGAGAGTCAACCCGGTTTATTTTGCGATTGCCGCAAGAATAGAAGCCGAACGACCATAGACAATGGCGTGAGTTCGCTAATTGGGCGCTGGAAATGTTGGCCGAAGATTCGGATTTTGGCTAAAAAATAATTTTTTCGGACGAGGGCCATTTTTGGCTCAGCGGCTATGTCAACAAGCAAAATAGCCATTATTGGAGCATACACTATCCACAAGTGTTGGGCCAAGCATCAATGCAGTCGCAAGGATTGACTGCTTGGTGCGGTTTATGGCATGCCGCATCATCGGACCTTATTTCTTTCAAAATGAGGAAGGAGACACCGTTACCGTCAAAGGCATCAGGTATAGAGCAATGTTAATCGACTTTCTGTGATCTGGGCTCGACAACATCAGTATATCCAAGCTGTGGTTCCAACAAGGCGGCACTACATGCTATACAAGCGACGCTACACTCGAATTTGTGAAGGAGAAATTTGGTAACTGGGTCATCTTACGGCGACCGTTCATCAATTGGCCACCGCCAATTGGACATAAATGTCCATATTTTTTCATTGACCATGATGAAATTTGGGGTCTAAGCCCACTATGATTTCCCAAGTGGAATTGCTGAATGAATGAATGAATTAAAATATTAAAATATTAGAACTCGCTTATGGAATGTCCTAGTCGTTATAACTTACAAACATTTAAGACCAATATACATCGGTACCTCTTTTATTTCTCCCTAAGTTTCTTTCGTCCGCGCTGTGTACAAACATTTTAAGGGTACATAAATCCCTTGAACGCGCACTAATTATAAAAAAAAACTTCCTGCGTTGGATTTTAACTTTACTGAAGGCAGAAAGTAATAGGCATGCCCCTCTCAGTTTGGTTAAAACCCTCTGTCGGTTTGATCTTGCCTACCACATGTATTTTACGCTGCGAAGATTGACTAAATAGTCGCTCGAACTCTGTCTACATTGCGATTCCTAAAGCTGCCAAGAAGACAGCGCCCAAATTTTTGCTGACCTAGTGGGTATACGGTTTTCGCTATATTTCACTTTTAGTTGTACTTCGCGCTATTGAAATTTGAACTGGCAGCGGAGCGGTGTCCCTGATACCTAACGAGTTTTGATTGAATTGGCGAGGCCAATCTTTATCTAGGCAGACCAAAAACAACTGAGTAGGTATATGTATCTACTAATTATTTGCAATTAACACCTGATGACCCAGAAGAATAAAGGGCCTATTTTAGCATTTTAAATCCGAAACGCTTACATGACTAATCTACAATATCTATTCACAACAAAACATAAAATATACTATTTCAAAGTTTTTATTATTTCAAAAATTAACTATTTTACTGTCCTGAACTACACTTCAAACAAATGGATTGCCATCTGTTTTTGAGCACTTGAACTATGCACAGCTCCAAACCTTACAAACTGTGTTTGAAAGTATTGTGATAACCACTTAAATGTGAGCAGCGACATCTAGCAGAAAATGTCGAAGACCAGAAGATTTCGATACTGGAATAACAAAGTCTCGACTGGAGAGTGGAATCGAATTTTCTAGCAAATTGGAAATTGTATGGGACGCTGGATGGCGAGGATTGTTCTCGAGGTATGTCATTCGAGTATAAATACCAGCATCCCCAAGGTATGCAAATCAGTTCTAAAGTGTAATTTGAAGTGTTAATTATGAGAAGTGATTAAGTGGTTTAAGTAAAAGATAAGAAAAGTATAAGTGGTTGAGAAATTGGATTGTACTGAGAGAAAGAATTAAATAGTGAATTGTAACTGTACTGAATAAAGGGATTTGTATTGAAAAGAATAAGTTCTATTATTTGTACCCACACAAACATTTTACATTGGTGTCAGAAGTGGGATAGGACTTATTGTGTGTAAAAAAAAAAAAAACAAAAAGTGTTTTCTGACTATTTGAAAAAGCTAGGATGGGTCGAAAACTATTACAATTGACCCTCGTCCAACTCAAATCCGAGTTGAACAAGAGAAGCCTCAGCGCCAGTGGAGGAAAAAGTGACTTGCTCCGACTTCAGGAGGCTTTGAACAACGAGGGACATGATCCTGATGCATATTCCTTTGATGTTGACGAGGATGAACAGACAAGTACCGGCAATGACATGGCTGCGATGATGCAACTCCTCTTGTTAAAAATGGACGAACAGAAGAACAGTCTCGACCAACAAAAGAAAAATCTGGAAGAACAGAAGAACGGTCTGGAACAAAGAATGGACGAGCAGAAGAGCAGCATTGAACAAAAATTCAACGAACAAACCAACAATCTGCACGATCTTCAACAGAAAATGGATGAACAAAAGAATAATCTGGAAGAACAAAAGAACATTCTCCAGCAAAAATTCGAAGAAATCGATGACAAATTTGAAAGAATAGAGAAGAACGTTGATGACAAATTTGATAGAATAGAGAAGAACGTTGATGACAAATTTGATACAATAGAGAAGAATGTTGGCGAAAAATTCGAAGAAATGGACAGCAAAGTTCAGCAACTGGCAAAAGAGCTCGACACAGTGCGAAAACAGAAACTGCGAGAATGTTCTTTAAGCGGTCCAAGGAGAAAAGAGTTGAAGCCTCCCTCATTGGATGGCCAGACCTCATGGTCTACTTATAAGAAGCAGTTTGAAATGGCTGCCTGTGCAAACGACTGGGACAATGAGGAAAAGTGCTTTGCCCTAACAATGGCCTTGCACGGTCCTGCAGCAGAATTGTTGCAAACAGTAGACATCGAAAAGCATAAAGATTATGTGACGTTAGTACAGGCTATCGAGAAACGGTTTGGGGATAGCCACATGCAGGAGGTCTACAAGGTCCAATTGCAAAGCCGAACGCAGCAAAGAGGAGAAACACTGCAGCAGCTCCAAGCAGACGTGAGTAGACTTGCACATCTGTCATACCCCACCGCAGGCCAGGAAATTATCGACGAAATGGCAAAGATGCATTTATCAGGGGAATTGCAGATTCGAAGCTACAGTCAGCAGTAAGGATGGCCGGGAAAAGAACCCTTGCTGAAGCACTTGCCTTCGCTCTGGCGATGGAAGCAGCCAATCAGGCTTCCAGGGGAACACATTTCGTCAGGGAAGTAACATCTATCGAATGCTCCTGCACAAGAATTAGTGCCGAGGAACGAGATACTCGACGGGATAGACGAATAATGCGCTGCTGGAATTGCAATAAAATAGGACACCTTCAAAGGCAGTGTAAAGAACCGGTGCGACGAAAAGACTGCCCTCACTGTGGTGGCAAGCAAATAGAGGAAGAAACCAGCAGAAACAGCTATCAAGAAGCCGGTCAACCTTCCCGAAGCCATCAGTCGGGAAATGCTTAAGCACCAACTTCGCAGGGCAGAAGTTGGTAGCAGGAGTCGACGGCCCCACGACCATCATCCAAGTCTCGCTGGCAAAACGATGCAACGAAAGCCTTCTAGTAGAAGTAGTCAGTGGAAAAGAAAAATGGATGGCAACAATAGACACCGGTGCCACGGCCTCAATCATCAGGAGGAATCTTGTGCAGAAGTCTTGGCTGCATAACACTAGCAGTTGCAGCTTGCGAACAGCTACAGGAGCAACGATTAAGGTATATGGTGAAGTCCGCATAAAAATCCAATTGGCCGGAATAACATTCACTCACGCGTTTCTGGTAGCTGACATATGTGACGAGTGCATCATTGGTACAGACTTCATGAGAGAACATGGACTTGTAGTCGACTTGGGGGCACAAACCCTGAAATACGGAAACATGGAGATACCAATGATATACGGAAACGCCAATATCTCAGTCTCAAATGTCGTCATCTGCAGCAATCAGAGTCTAGAGCCTTCGTCAGAAGCAATTTTGTGGGCAAAAGTGGAAGGTGGTCCTGGTAGCCACCGATTCTATTTGATGGAGCCAGAAAAGAAAAGAGACTTCATGGTGGGAAAGACCTTAGTGGAGCCAAAGAACAACATGGTCCCTGTAAGGATTCTAAATCCAAAGACATTCAGTGTAAAGGTGAAAAAGGGGGAAATAGTGGGAAAATGCGTACCTGTTGAGGCTATATCGACCACAACGGAAAAAAAGGGTGCAAAACCGGTCACAACAGTTCAGAGCATAAAAATCAAGAACAAAATTCTCAGCCTCTGTAATCTGGACGAAGATCAGCGAATCCTGGCAGAAAAACTAATCGGTGAGTACGCTGATATATTTGCTACACAAGACGGAGAATATGGACGTACGCATATTGTTCAACACCACATTGACACCGGAGACGCTCGACCAATCCGTCAACCTGCAAGGCGTCTTCCATTGGCAAAGCAAACAGAAGTTGCTGAAATGATGTCGAAGATGAAAGCTGAGGGAGTGATTGAAGAATCGCAAAGTCCGTGGGCATCTCCAGTGGTCCTCGTGAAGAAGAAAGATGGCAGCACGAGATTTTGTGTAGACTACCGACGTCTCAATGATGTCACTAAAAAGGACAGCTACCCTCTTCCGAGAATCGATGACACTTTGGATATGCTTTCTGGAGCGAAATGGTTTTCAACACTTGCGGTCTTTGGCAGTTTGCAGTGATGCCGTTTAGACTGTGCAACGCTCCGGCCACCTTCGAGCGACTAATGGAACGAACATTGCAAGGACTCACCTGGAAAACCTGCCTAGTATATTTGGACGACGTTATCGTCATAGGTAAGACGTACGAGGAGCACCGCGAAAATCTAAAAGAAGTGTTTGAGAGGCTACGAAGTGCTCATTTAAAGCTCAACCCGGAAAAGTGCGCCTTGTTTCGTCCGGAAGTAAAATATCTGGGTCACATTATATCAGCGGAAGGAGTAAGAACGGATCCTGACAAAATCGAAGCCGTGAAAAGTTGGCCTTCTCCAAAAGATAAACACCAACTGAGAAGCTTCTTGGGCCTCGCCACGTATTACAGAAGGTTCGTAAAGGATTTTGCTGGCATTGCAAAGAGCCTGCATCAACTTACGGAAAAAGGCCGACAGTTCAGGTGGTCTGGAGAATGCGAAAAAGCATTTCAAGAACTGAAGCGACAGCTGTGCAATGCCCCCATCTTGGGTTACCCGACGCCCGGAAAAATGTTCATCGTGGACGCAGACGCTAGCAATGTTGGGGTCGGAGCTGTGATCTCCCAAGTTCATGACGGTCAAGAGAAAGTGGTCGCATATTACAGCAAAGTACTTTCCAGACCTGAACGGAACTACTGTGTAACCCGGCGCGAGCTTCTAGCTTTAATTCTGGCTACGAAGCATTTCCATAAGTACCTCTACGAACAAAAGTTCATTCTCCGGACAGACCACGCAGCTCTGAAATGGCTACTCCAATTTAAGAACCCTGAAGGCCAAGTTGAAAGATGGATCGAACAGTTGCAGGGCTACGACTTTGAAGTGCAACACCGCAAGGGAACACTCCACTCAAATGCTGATGCTCTCTCTCGTCGACCGTGCGGAGTAAAATGCGAACACTGCAATCGTAAAGAAGCAAAAGAACAGGCAACTATCCAAATGATCAGGACTGAGCCAATAGAGGGTTGGAGTATAGACGAAATCCGTTCCTCCCAACAGGCAGACAATGACATCGAACCAATATTGGCCTGGAAAGAACACGAGGAAAGACCAAGCTGGCAGCAGATATCAGATCGGAGCCAAACTCTGAAGGCATACTGGGCACAGTGGGACTCGCTTTTTGTGCAAGATGGATTGCTGAAGAGAAAATGGGAAAGTGCAGATGGGACAACATCTCGTATGCAGCTAATTGTGCCACGGTCCAGAGTCAACCAAGTGCTCCATGAAATACATGACGGAATCTCAGGAGGGCATTTGGGAATGAACAAGACGTTGGAAAAGGTAAGGGAACGTTTCTATTGGCTAAGCGCTAAACAAGATGTCGAGAATTGGTGCAAAAAGTGCATAAGATGTGCAGCTACCAAGGGTCCAAAAGTAAAGCCACATGGACAAATGCAACAATACAATGTCGGAGCACCTTTCGAACGAATAGCCATCGACATCGCTGGGCCGTTTCCCGAAACCTTTAATGGAAACCGATATACCCTCGTAGTCATGGATTACTTCAGTAAGTGGCCGGAAGTGTTTGCCATCCCAAATCAAGAGGCTAAGACCGTAGCCGAATAGATAGTCAACAACTGGGTGAGCAGATTTGGGGTCCCAATGGAGCTGCACTCTGATCAAGGGCGAAACTTTGAATCAAAAGTCTTCCAGGAAATATGTCAATATTTGGGAATGAGAAAGACAAGGACAACGCCACTACACCCTCAATCTGATGGAATGGTCGAGCGATTCAATCGGACCTTGAATGAGCATCTATCTGATCGGATCGGGTTCGACACATACCCCTCTTCTTAATGGCCTACTGAAACGCCGTCCATAGCTCAACAGGACACACACCATCCGAGATCTTATTTGGTCAAACAATTCGGTTGCCAAGTGAAGCAAAATTTGGATCCCCACCGACGGAGCCCAAAGAGGTGAACGACTACGTGAATGACTTGTGCAGCAGGATTCGCAAATTGCATGAAGACACCAGAGAAAAGATGAAGCTAGCAAGCAGCCGCATGAAGACTAGGTACGATATCATGGCGAAATCTTCCGGTTTCAACGAAGGAGATCTGGTTTGGCTGTATAATCCTCAGCGTAAGAAAGGCAAATCACCAAAATTGCAACAGGACTGGGAAGGTCCATACAAGGTGATAACCCGCATTAATGACGTTGTCTACCGGATCCAGCGTGGGGATCGAGGAAAATTTAAAGTGGTCCATTTGGATAGAATGTGTCATTTCAACGGGATGCTGAATGACGAAGTTGTTCGGGACGAACAACTGTAGGGAGGGAGCAATGTGATAACCACTTAACTGTGAGCAGCGACATCTAGCAGAAAATGTCGAAGACGAGAAGGTTTCGATATTGGAATAACAAAGTCTGGAGACTGGAGAGTGGAATCGAATTTTCTAGCAAATTGGAAATTGTATGGGACGCTGGATGGCGAGGATTGTTCTCGAAGTATGTCATTCGAGTATAAATACCAGCATCCCAAAGGTATGCAAATCAGTTCTATAGTGAAATCTGAAGTGTTAATTAGGAGAAGTGATTAGTGGTTTAAGTAAAAGATAAGAAAAGTATAAGCGGTTGAGAAATTGGATTGTACTGAGAGAAACAATTAAATAGTGAATTGTAACTGTACTGAATAAAGCGATTTGTATTGAAAAGAATAAGTTCTATCATTTGTACCCACACAAACATTTTACAACAGTATAGGTGTAGTAAGTACACTAATTTAGTATTTCAATTGCATAGCTCAAAGCGCGGTGAGAAAGAAAATATTTATATTCAACATGTAGTCGCGTTTTAGGCTAAAAAATAATTTCTTATGGATTTATACACTGCCGCACAAAAGTTTGAAAACTGGTTACTGTCGATGGAGATTCAATTTTAGGAAGTGAATTGAATTTTTTTTACCTAAATTTTCTACCTGCACAATATGCAACACATTCCGATAATAAAAGTCGGATTTTACATCCACGTTTTTGAACATTAGGCGTTTTGTTTACAAATGTGGAAAGCCGCTTTTGTGGTTTATTATTTAGTGTTTAGGTTTTTCATAATTATTAAATTTTATGACATTTGGTTGTTGATTCAGCACTTGTTTGTGACTCCTTACATGAAAAGGTTGGTCAAGACCCAAAATTTGTCAACCTAGATTGCAAGGGTCAATCAAAAGCCACACATTGAAGTCATAAGGCTTTATTTGAGATTCATCACGTCTTGAATAAACAACTCGTTAAAAATGGGAAAAGGCGCGGATACAACAATCGAGAAATGATCTGCAATCATCACATTTTTAAAGAACGCAAATCGCAGCAGAAAGTTGGTTTAAAATTGAAGGTATCAAGGTGCTGCATTCAACGTGCCATTGAACAACGCGTTCACACTGGAAATCTTGATGATAAATCACAGCGAAACGGCCTAAGCACGGGGATCGGCTAATAGTCAGATCAATCAAACGAAATAGGCGAAAACCTTCACAAAACCTATGTACTTGACAACGGTTAAATAAAGTTTTAGACATGCTGGAATATATCTGTTCGATAACTTATGCTGCTACCACAAAAGAAGCAGATGAATGGTATTTGGCACAAAACAGAGAAATTTCATTCGATGCAGCGCTGAACAAAACATGCTACCAGGCTGTTTGGTTCCAACGGTCAAGTGGGTGGCCGTGGCTCAAGTGGTAGTGTATTGGCTTCCAAATCGGAGGGTTCGGTGTTCGAATCCCCGACTCACCCGATTTTTCAGGCAACTTCAATCACGTAACACGAATGGTTGCCTATAATACAACAAGAAGTCCAATTACAATAATAATTTAGTCTCTCCATTAAATGTTGGATGCCACCAATGGAGCGAAATAACCACTGAGCCTTTTGTCCCATTTTCCTAAAACCTTAACACGTGCTCAGGCATTTTAAGTGTAATAATACCCACTTGAGTGTTAAGTTCTTCTTCCAAAGAGCATGGAGGCGACTCTGTTATTGTCTGGGGATGTGTCTCTTCAAACGGAGTGGGAGATCTGGTTCGAGGGATTGGAAACACGCATTTCAAACAATCTTGGAAGAAAACGCTGTGACCTCTGGACTAAGATTAATTGGGGAAGGATTCATATTTCATCAGGGAAACGACCTCATCAAGACTTGGACTAATTGAAAGAAAGGAAAGGTGAATAAATCTTACAAATCGTGATAAGGCGACTGTAATCACCTGGATAGAAGTGTTCCGAGATCAACGTCCATCATCAGAACTTGCGTTGGGGAATATCCTGTAAAATATTTGTGTGGGTTCAAAAGATAAAACTTATTTCTGCCAACACAATCGCTTTCTTCTAAATCACACTACAAAAACAACATTCGCTATAGTTGTCATTCAATGGATGAGTTTCTAGAACTTCAATATTCCGTCGCAAGCTACATAGTGATACTATTACATACGAATGCACTTTCTATAGAATACACACCTAGCCTTACTTACATGCTTTGATGGCGCTACAGACCGGGGCAAACCAAGGCCTCGACTAATATACCTCTCCAGCTAGTACAGTCCTTTACCAATTGTCTTTAGTTACGAGTACACACACGAAGTTGGTTGAGGTCCCTTTCCAATTGTATGGACCACCTAACATGAGGTTGTACTATACTGCGTTGTCCTTTTGGGTTGAAGTCGCAAACCTTCCGGGTCAAGATGCTGGTGTCTATATACTCAATCTAAGACGAGTTATCCAAGCTTTTCTGACGAGGTCGGCATCAACGTCTTCTCCATTATCCATTAATGCAAACGGGACCGAAAATTGCCCGAAGAACTTTTCTCTTC
The DNA here is from genome assembly GCA_949129095.1 of Volucella bombylans. NCBI lineage: Eukaryota > Metazoa > Arthropoda > Insecta > Diptera > Syrphidae > Volucella > Volucella bombylans. The sequence continues at coordinate 331,754,249 of OX422140.1, read as the reverse complement.
AAGCGCGCCCAAGACCAGTTTCATCTGCTTTCATCAGTATCCAACCATATGTTAATCCCAACGATATTAAATCTATATCTTTGGGGGTTTATCCGCACAAAGATTGGCTGATTAGTAGAGACACCTCTCCGTCATTAAAAACTTGCTATAGACATAGAAAATCGGTAAAAGCATTCTTAAACTCATACTTTCAATCTAAAGGAATATGCTATGCTAACTGCTCTATATATTATACTATATCATAGGTTTCTTTACACGTCGCGTTGAGGAATCATATTCTGAAGAAAAAGATCCTCACACAAAGCTGGAAAAAGCTCTAACCTATCTATACAACTTAGAAGTCAACTAACTACTTAGCTATCTGGAAGTTTATGCTGGCGACATTGCAGCAGCAATACTATGTTAAGAGGTTCATATGGATAAAATGGGAACTACAACAAAAGCACTCCTTGACCTCGATCCCTCCGTGTCCAAAAGTAATGTCGTAATGTGAATTGGCTGTCATTTTGTTCGAAATGGAAAAAAATTGGGCTCAGTGTTCACGAAAAGTTTATTTGGAGGTGTAAAGTTTATGGCATTAACCTAAGTTGAAAAAATTACATCAGCCAAATGACCGCCTCTTAAGTTGATGCACATTTGTGATCGTTTTATGACATTTTGAATTATTGCTCGCACAACATCTGACTCCAAATTTGTGATTTCTTTTTCAATTGGCTTTCAAGACTAACAAAGGTTAAATGCAAGATCTGGCGATCTGACCCGCCGTCGGTGTCCTCAGAAAAAAAATAAGGGCCAATCACTTTTCCACTGCAAAGGCCGCACCAAATAGTCAGGGGATGCAATGGCTCTTCGTGCCTCTCATGTGGATTATCCGTGCCCTAGAAACGCAAACTTAGTTTATTCACATAACCACTTAAGTGGGAATGGGCTTCGTCGCTAATCTGCTACATGGCCCTTATCAGGCCCATGTTGGTATTTGGTTGTCCCGTGTGGTTCAATGTACGAGCAAGCTTAATGGAAAAAATTCGGGTGTTTGAGAGGGCTTGTCATAGGGCTTGTCTTCGCTTGTACAGAACACCAGAGTCGGAGTACAAGAAATTTTATCCTAATGAGGTCCTTTACAACAGGGCGAACCTAATACGAGTGGACAACTTCGTAATTATGCTGACTCGAAGGCACATTGCAAGAGCAATGATCTCGACCAATAACCTGATATCTGGGGCTTACTACCCCAATTACCTTTACCACGAGAGTGTGCGCTCTGACGGCTTCGTTCCACCGGAAGCATTCCTCTACCTTGATCAGATAGGGTTGATCCAGGATAGATCAGCGGTGCCGTTAATCTTCCATGTCGCTCGGACAGCTGGGGACAGGCGACTCAACTATAACAGAGACGTCGCACACGGCAGTGTGGATCGCCTCAGGTTCAATAGGGCGGTGGGGAATCGCGATAAGAGGGATGTCGTTCGGCAGCACCAGCATTTCTGGTGGTTGAATGATGGGGAAGATGTTTCGTCATCGTTTCCGTCAATTACGGACCAGCCTCACTAAAGAGGCAGAGCTGACCAATTTATTTGCTCTGTAAATAGCGGTGGCCAGCTTACATAGGTTTAGGTTAGCATTTAAGAAACATATACATATATCAGTGTATACAAAGGTTATACTGATATATTTATATGATTGTGTATAATGTCTATGTGTGTTTATGTGTGTATTGTGCATTTAGGTTAGGTAGGCTAAGGTTTATTTTAAGTTAGATACTAAGTTTTTATAAAAAATAAATGTCCATATGCTAAGTTTTTGTAAACAAATTTTTTTCTTAGCTTTAAGTATAGAAAATAAGTATTTATAAATAAAATGTAACTGCAGTCGAAAGACATAGATATAAGTATTCAGAGTAGCTTAGAGTGCCTGTGTGGGGCCAGTAAGTTAGTATAAGATTGTTAAGTAATTGTAAGCTAGCATTTAAGCATTTTTTGTTAGAATGTAAGAGTTAGTGTTAAGAAAATAAAATGCATTTAAAACTGAAACTGAACTGGCTTCGTCGCTCATTATGATTTTGGATATGAAATCATGCTCTTTGCACCAGGTTTAACATAGTGTGGGAGTAAATTAACCTAAGTAATCAACTGCAGGCAGCAATTGGTGATGTTTGTACTTTTTAAGGAAGCATCTTCAGGTATTTCACCAAATTATACGCAAGGAACGTCTGCTGATGCCAAATTGTATGCATCGTTATCTCGTCGATATTAATTAATTACCCTCTCGGACGTGGTCGGCCACGGCAGTGATATTCTCGGTCGAACACTTCTTGCGACATCTATTGTGGACCCAGTTTGAAATGTCAAACCACAATGACACCTGGCGCCATTTGCAAAAATTATAGCACATTCACATTACGACATTACGACTTTTTCCCCACATTGTACTAAACCTAAACGTTATATTCTTTGGGAAAGTGTATGGTTCGACGTCATCAATACCTCAGAGCTCCGACACACTATTCCGCCTTTTAGCTCCGGACGTATGCAGTATGCAAATGTTGATGACCAACACACGTTTGAAAGCTAACTCCTATTAAATCAGTCTATAAACGTTAATCTACACTCGTCCACATTTTTATCCTAAATCATCTATATATAGCTTACTAACTTACTTCGGGCGCTATATTCCAGGACGACTAGGCCCTCAACCAATAAACCTATCCATTAGACCGATATTTTTAGCCAACTACCTCTGGTTGCGCACTCCAAGATGACTGAGATCCTCTTCCTGCCATCTACTGGATTTTGTCTTTGGAAACTCTTCGGGCCTAAGCGTTAATCTCCATTCACTCTTTGTACATGTCCTATCTATCTCAGGGAGGGCCGCCGCTCATTGACGTTGTCTAATACAAAGCGGAAGCAGAGCAAATACTGATCTTATCGTAATGGTTTTCTGAACTTAACGCCTGTTAAGGTTGCTACAATTTACAATTACAAGCTGCCGGTCATAGATCCAGGACTTAAATTACAGGACCGACTGTATGAGTTAGGAGTTCGATTCAGGCCTGACTTGAAGAGGTAGGCCACCTAGGGTTAGCGTCACGGTGGCAGTGGTTAAAACCTAAAATCGCAGGAAGGGTTTCCCAATTGATTTCGACCCGATGTAGAGCTGCAACAAGTACATGGTAAAGTACACGAACGAGCAACGTCTGCAAATTATAAAAATTTTCTACCGAAATTCGGAGTCGCTGACTGCAACCTTAAGCCCTAGCAGACAGGCAATAACAAGTTTAGTGCAAAAATTTGAGTCTACATATTCGTTGTGTGATGTTGCCGTATCAGAGAGGCAACGGGTTGGTCGAAGTGTCGAAAATATCGCTGCCGTTCAGGCGTCCGTAACAAACGATACAAATCAGTCAATTCCACTGTGTTCTCAAGAATTGGGCATCGCTCAGATCACATTATGACGTATTTTGCGTAAGGATCTAGGTTTACACCCATACAAGATCAAGCAGAATTGAAGCCGATGGACCATTTGAAGCGACGTAAGTTCTCCGATTGGGTTCTGGAGAAGATGCGCCAAGATGATGAATTTCATCGCAAAATCATCTTCAGTGACGAAGCTCATTTTTGGCTCAATGGGTTCGTCAATAAGCAAAATATGCATTATTGGTCGGGTGAAAATCCACATGTGCTTCATGAATCACCACTTCATCCACAAAAAATAACTGTTTGGTGCGGTTTGCATGCCGGCGGCGTTATTGGGCCATATTTTTTCGTCGACGATAACGATCGTCACGTTACTGTGAATGGTCAGCGTTATCGCGCCATGATCACCGATTATTTTTGGCCCGAATTGGAAAATATGGACTTGGACGACATATGGTTTTAACAGGTTGGTGCCACAAGCCACACAGCACACTCTACAATCGATTTATTGAAGTGTAAGTATAATGAGCGTGTTATCTCAAGACACGGGCCAGTCGCTTGGCCGCCTCGTTCGTGCGATTTAACGCTGCTTGACTATTTTCTGTGGGGCTACGTTAAGTCATTGGCTTATGCCAGCATGCCGACGACGTTTGAAGAGCTCAGAGCCAACATTAAACGCGAAATAGCGGCCGTTTCGGCCGAAATGTGTGGCCGAGTCGTTGAAAATTGGGTTCAACGAATCGACTGCTGCAAACGTGCCCGCGGTGGCCATATGAACGAAGTCGAGTTCTATTCATAAATGTTTTAATTGTACTTCAAGCCGATAATAAAGTTTTTGAAATACCTCAAATGGTTTGCGTTTTATTTAAAAAAAAAATTTGTCAAGTCCTTATTGGAAAACCCGATACATGCAAGCGATGGCAAGGTGTATGCTTGCCTGCCATGGATGTATGGATATCCTGTGAACTTAAGTCTTGACTGTAGTTCACGTAAAACCCTAGAGGCTTCCATTTCAGGACTGATGTGCACATTTCTGACCACCCCGACGTCACTCTATAGCTCGTAGAGTTTCAAAAAGCCCGTCACCCCAAACAAGTCGAACAAGCACTAGAAGAATGTTGTACTCGAAACGGCCAAGGATATCTCCATCTACCTTCGCTAAGGCACATATACATATGCTTCTGCGCCATATAACAAGGCTAGATTGATAAAGATATGATGTATATAGAGCCGTAGAGTCCCAGTAGTGTTTCTTGGCAAAACCTAATTACTCAATTGTCTTCTCGTCCTATGTCCTCTGGTATGCTACGCATTAGTTCACTCTGGGCTTAATGCTCTCAATGGTTCTAATGTCTACGCTGATCTACATAGTTGTACCATCTATTGGATCATACCCAGCGATTGTCTGCTAGAAAGAGCAAGAATTGCCAAAAATATGGGACCTGTCACCGAGGAAGATACTCTGGTTCTAGACGGCTATGATAAGACCAAGTATATCGTTTGAATCTATTGTCTGATGGAAGATGGAAGAGGGTGAAGCATTTGTATCTGTAGCGACAGCAAAGCTGCGCTTAGAGCCCTGCTGATCCCTCTTACTGCAATACTTGACTGAAAGCATTCGGAATGCTAAATTCACAGAGTCATGTCTGGTCTCAGGTCACAATGGGATCACGGGAAATTGAATCGCCGATGAACGTGCTAGGAAATGTTCAGAGGAGAGTTATTCAGGATCCAAACCTTGACAGTTGGGTTTCATATGAGCACAACTACAAATGGCATGATTGTTCAGATTGCAGGCAGACCAAACGAATGCTTCCCGACGTCTTTAAGAGGTCGGCGGCATTCCTGCTGTCCTTCAGTAGAAAAAACTACAGGCTGTTTACTGGCGCCATAGGCGGCCACTACACTTTTACTAAGCACTTGAATGTACTGGGCATAAGTGATACAACATCCTGCGACGCTTTCTGTAAAAGTGATGACGACACCGCTGAGCACTTACTCATCTTTCTTGGAAAGGCTGAAGGATTCCATTAAAAGGATTCCAAAATTCCAACTTACAAGGAGTATAATGGAAAAGTTATTTGTCTGATAAAATCAACTTTATCAAACTCAATTATTCACATCATACTCGTATTTGCACAAACAATTGTCTGTTATTGTTATTTCGCAATACAATTAAAATCGTAATAAGTGATTTAAATTCTAACGGAAAAATTATAAAAATTCTGGTTTAACTGAATTTTAAAATTCCTCTAATTCAGTTCTTAAGTACTCGTACAATAGATAGTCAAATTGTGCAAATTAACACGAAAGACAGCAAAATGCTATTAAAAGACGATTGAAACCTCACATGAATTAGCTCGTATGCCCGTGTGTGGCGCCATAACAAAGTTACTCTTGTTTTGACCATTTTGACTAGTTCTGCATTCTTTTTATTTAACAAAGAAGATGCTAAAGTATAAAATAACATCTACGAGAAATAAAATGATGGCTAAATGAAATGGAACATAATAAAATTGTAAACACTAACCGGATAAACTCAGAATTCGGAATTTGCGTCTTTTTAAAGAATATTGATTTTTACCAAAAGCTATCATAGGTTACCAACTTTAGGGGATGACTTCTAAGTGGGCGCCTGTGGGAGTGAAATCATTTACTTTAACGCACGAGTATCTTTCAAATAAGCAACATCTAATGGAGGCGTCTTTTTACGCTCTCTATTCGATCCGTATAAGTCTTTTTGTTTATCTTAAAAGTTAATATTATTAAATTCGTGTAACATGCGTCAAGTTACGATTTCCTTATTAGGGGCTTTGACAGGAAACTGGAATTTAGAAATTAGATCATATAGGGAAGGAAATGCAAATGTACTCTCATACGTATACGAAACATATGATTTTTTTTAAAGGATCTATCAATTGCGGGTGCACTGCGACCTGAAAGATCTTTTGTACCACAAAATCAGTATTACGAAGCCAAGAAAGGCTCAACTACTTTGATGAAATTGAGAACCTCTCTGGTGGTTAATCCCCCAGGGATTAACATTTCTCATTCACATAAAATGTGTTCCGCAGTTTCGTTATCTTCCATGCAAAGATGACATTTAGTCTCCTGAATAAAACCTATTTTGTTTAGGTGTTATCGAAGGTGGCAGAGTCCGGTTAGAAATCCAATCAGTCATCTCATCCCTTTTGAGTTGATTTTATGTGAAAGAGTTTGATGGCTTTTTTAACCAGTCGGCTTGGATGTCTTCCCAATGAGATATACACATTCTCCCAAATCTTTATTACAGAATTCGGGATATCACAGAACGGCTCAGGGCTGAGGAAAGAATTCGCCGAAACCTTTCTACCCAGTTCGTTGGCTATTTCATTTCCGTCAATACTACCTACTCGTATATTTCCTGGCATACTTTGTTCTTATGGGAGATATCTTGTAGCGTATTGAAGTAGTGCATGACCCGTTTCGAGTCGATCGAATTAGAGCCTAATGATTTAATAGCTACTTGACTGTCTGTTAGTGTATGGATGGGGACGTTGGGATTGGCGCACACCTAAATAGTATAGATTTCCGCTTGAAATACGAGTGTACTGCGACTTTTCCCCATTAGTTGCGAAATTCTGGTATTTCAGCCAAAAATAACAGCACTTACCCCAGTGTCCTTCTTCAATTTATCGGCATACTACTTAATACCTTTAAGGTTGAAGGTGGGGTTTTTGTATTTCCATGCTTCTCTATATTGAACCTTCTGCCGAAACACATGGTCTTAGATAGGCGGTCGTTTACCGGGCAGATCATGTCAAGCTCTGGTATTTCGGAGAGAAGATTCATTTGTTCCATGTGATCTTCTGTTTCTAGTAGCCTGACCGTGCTGCGAATTGCCACCTTTTCCCTAAAGGGATGAAGTGGTGTTGAACCAATGAAGGCTTCTATAGCTGCTGTGGGTCATGTCTCCATTCTGCCTGAGATGTCAAGGGATGCAAGTTTTCTCAATACTACTGATGAGTATGTGATGATGGGTCATATCATCATTGTAACAGATGGCGCAAAATTAATCATCCAATTTTGTTTTTAAATTACATACTTCTTTACTAAATAAACACAAAAAGATTTTGAGTGATGGAAATCTTTATTTGGACCTTTACAATTGTTTCTGTTAAGTGGAAAAGATGATATCCGCCAAGTGGCTGACGCCAGTGTTGATACACCTTTGTGCCCGTTTTATCGCATTTTCCATGACCTTCCGAAAGATTTCCGGCGATAACTGTTCGCATTCCTGTCAAATATCTCCTTAAGGGCTGCGATTATCTGAGGCTTATTAGCAAAAACCCGCGACTTCAAGTTGCCCCAAAGAAAGACATCTGGGAGGGTTAAATCGGGTGACCTTGCTGGCCATGCCAAATCGCTAGAATGGGTGATTATGCGACCAGGAAACGTTTCCTTCACAATATCCATTGTGGCTCGTGCTATGTGTGCGATTGCACCGTCTTGTTGAAACTACATGTTCACCAAGCCTCGCTCATTTAATTCCGACAGTAAGAAGTCGTTTGTGATGGCCCTGTTGTGTTCGCGAGTAACAGTGACCGTATTGCCGATGGCGTCCTAAAAAAATACGGCCCAATCACTTCTCTCACGTGAACGCCGCACCACACAGTGGCTTTGAGTAGATGTGGCGTGTATCACAGGCGGATTTTCAGTGCCCCAGAAACGAAGGTTTTGCTCATTGACGTAACAGCTTAAGTGGAAAAGCGCCTCGTCGCTCATGATGATTTTCGACACAAAATCGTCCTCTTCGTTGTTGAGATTGAGGATGCCTATACATTAATTCACACACGATTGACGGTCAGGAGGCATTAACTGATGCACTGTTTGCACTTTGCACGGGAACATGTGTAGGTTTTTCACTAAAATTCGCTGTCGGGTCCGTCTGGTGATGCCCAACTGCGTGGCCCGTAGTCTGGTTTATGTTTCTTCGTTCACAGCGACATCGGCAGCCATAGCCGCGATATTCTCGGCCGAACGACCACTCCGGTGGAGGCCACACCCGGCATGGTTTCCTGTGGTTCCACTCTGTTCGAGGCGAGTAGCTTGATTAAATTGTGAATTGTTACTGTATTGAATAAAGTGATTTGTATTGAAAAGAATAAGTTCTATCATTTGTACCCACAAAAACATTTTACAATACATACAACGACAAGCCCACTTGGCTTTAGTAGCTCTGGTAATTTTATTATTAATATGTGAACTCCAATTTAGTTTTTTTTATCGAGAGCCATTCCAAGATACTCGTATTTTACGTCATTGGACTGCGCAATTCCTGTATCATTAAGTTAGATCTGGTCAAGGCTGAGGTTTCTTTAACGAATGAATGGAACAACCAAAACATTAGTCATTTACTATCTTTAGAACAATCTACATCTTATAGCAAACGCCTTTAGGTTTACCCTTCACTTTATGACTAAGTCGTCGGCATATCCTATTGTTTGATACCCCAGATTACTAAGCTTTACTAAAGGGTGACCAGATAAGAACAATAGGAAAAAAAATTAAATAAAACAACAACGGTGTGATATATACAAATGATTCTGGTTTTATTTTGAAGCTACTCTTGAAGAAACTCTACAACAGCCAAATCTTCGTGTCAGCGTTACGCCTTCACACGCAGAATTTTACTGTTTGAGTTCCAATTACACAAATGAAAAACTGACTTGCCATGGGCAGGATTCGAACCTGGACCCTCCGAGTGAGAAGCGATTGCTAGTACCACTACACCACGGTCACCCACCAAAATGTTCGGCACTGGTTATTTTGTTTTACCGTGTTATATTTAGTTGGACTGTATATCAACAGTATCAACTGTGTAGTTAATTAAAATGTACTGTCTTTAAAACTGCGTACAAAAACTGTGTAGAAAAACTGTGTAGAAAAACTGTGTAGGAAAAATATTTTAAATAAAACCAACTGTTTGCTTGTACGTTATAAAATTGAAGATTAGCGTAGACTAAGGACTTGAGATAGCCCCAGAGTAGATCATCAATGACCAGTGGCATCAACAACGGTGAGAGAACACCTCCTTGTTGGTAATTTTTACGGCTGAAACAGAGATTTTAATCTCACTGGAAGATGTGGAGATTTTCCGGTTTACGAGCATCGCCCTAACCCAACGGTTAGTGGGATGGTCAATACACATTTTGGACATGGCTTCCTAAATGGATTCATATCCGGTATTATCAAAGGCACTTTCAATATCTAGGAAGCCAAAGGAGATAAACGTCTTTAATCTGTGTTACAAGATTTAGTAGAGCGCCTTCCGTGGATCTTTCTTTCCTATATGCGTATTAGTGAGGGTGCAGAGGTGAATTTCTGTTGAGAAGGTCTCTGGTGTGTAAATCGATAAGCCTTTCCATGATTTTCAGAAAAAATTATGTAAGAATTAATTAGGTAGTTCACTAGGCTTAGATAAAAACTACATTTACCTCCCTCCAGGATTGTAGAATGTATCCCAAGCTGAAGCTATACCTAAATAAGGCGGTTAGAGTGGGACGAATGTGTACCAGACTCTTTGAATGAGTGATGGGAAGATGCCATCTGATCCAGGTGTCTTATATGGTTTAAATGAGTTTATGGCATATTATCTCCAGGATACTCTCTGGGAGTTTCTCAAAGTTGGTCATTGCGGACATGCTAAAACAATTTCTCACCATTTTACTTATTTGTTCTAGCAGAACCACGGTACACACTTTTGACCATATTGTGGTTCAACTTTCAACTGCATTTAAATGATGAAATAGTGGCTTCATTTAGCTGATCCGCTGCATCATCTGCTTCCCCAATGGACTTTAGAGGTGAAGGCAGTGAGTCAGTTTCTTGAGATTTTCAGCGAGATTTTCATGAAAAGTACTCCAGTGCGTAAGTTTCTTCATGTATCTGATTTGACCATGTCCGATATTGTACCTTCTATTGAACCTCATTCCCATATGGTTCGATAAGAATGCTTCATCTGACACATGCCAATCCTTAATAAAATTATGAAAAAACGAAGGCGAGATGGCGAGGTCAAGTATCTCCTCTTTTACAGAGTTTATAAAAGCGAGTTTATTACTCCCTATAAGCAGATTTTTGCTAAAAATATAATGTGAAAGTAGCTCACCCCTTTTGTTCGTATCGCTGATACCCCCGTATATTGTTGCGGTCGTTGACATCACATCCAAGAACGAGATTCCAATTGGAACGGTGGCAAAGCTCAATCAGATCCTGTACCAGAACAGGACGAATCGTATCGATGTCTCTGGTAAACATATGATACATCATTCAGAAAGTATTCCCATGCTTGCGGTGAAGTCCTAGAATTATATCCAGTGTCTATAGTAATAACTTAAGATCTTAAGTTGCTATATATATTAGCTTTAACTTCGAGTTTTCTCAGCAAAAGGGTTAAGCCTCCAAAGATGATCTTAAGTACGGAAATTGTCGAAGCTTTTTATGACACTATGCCTTTCCTTACTTAAATGTCCGTTTACCTTTCAAACTAACATGTGGTCAGTCCTAGTGGCAGGATGGTAAGGTAGATGAATGTGCGCCGGTTCCAGCACTTAAATCATTGTTTAACTAATTTGAGAGAAGGTTACAGTATCAGGCTTCATTTAGCAAATTTACTTAGACAAAGGAAGGCCTCATAAACTCATTCTTCTGAAACCTAATGCCTGCATAGAGCAGATGCTTGAATGAAAGCCAGTGAGCTTACTCTGCATTTCAGACAAGTGTACAAAATTTTCAAAGAACAAGTCGCCGCGATACATTTTGCTTCTGGAGGAGGGAATTTTCCAGTTGCAAAGTCTGTAAAGTGGTTTTTCATCCCTATAGCTCCTGTAAAATTATTATTAGGTAAAACAGAGTCGTTTAGTGTGTCTACTTATTACGCTATAAGCCACTAGTATGCTTTGACGCAATTAATGACTATTACGTAGATAAAAAAAATCTGTGTATCTCGGATATTGCTTGTGATGATTGCAGGTTATGTTAGTTAACCTCCTACTATTGGTCCTATCTATTATAACCAGCTTGAGCATAAATTTAAATGAAGCGAGTGGCATTCCAAAACCGGAACGAGCGAAAAAAATTTTTTTACCGTGAAAATCATTGAAAGACATCGCTTGCGAGCTTTGCGATAGTGTGGGACTTGAATCACCCACTAAAAGTACCCAGGGAAGGCATTATTTTACCATCCTTCCAACAATCGCACCTAGTGTTGCTGATAAAGATATATATTAAAATTAAATATTTCAAATGTAAAAGAAATAAAAAACATAGACAATTTGTACACTTAAAATATTTAAACAAACACACTTATGATAAATCTCTCATGAGATAAAATTGCTTATGTCAAAAATTAACATAAAAGAAAGACATTTTTACATAAAATAAATCAGCAATTTCATAACGTTGAAGCAAACAGTTGGTTTTATTTAAAATTATTTTTTCCTACACAGTTTTTGTACACAGTTTTCAAGACAGTACATTTTTTAATTAACAACATAGTTGATACTGTTGATACACATTTCAACTTAATATATAGTATGTACTTATGTACTTATGTACTATTTATATATCATTTACTGGCCTTTGCAGTTTTTCTGTAACTTCTGCAAAAGTGGCAATAGTAGTTTCGTCATTTTTTGGTAGGTCGTTCGTGTATAGGAGGAACAGTACGGGTCTCAGCACGCTAGCTTGCGGTAGTTATAGCTTTGATGTGTTTCAATGCGGAGTACTCATCCTCTTGCTTAATTCTAAATAATCGTTTCATTATATACTACTCGTACTCTAATATTTCATAGTACTGTTTTGGAAGATATTTTTGTAGCTTTCGGACTAATCTTTGTGCCAGACTTTATCAAAAGCCTGTCCTACATCAAGGAAGATGGTTGAGCATATTTGTTCTTCTTCTAAAGTAGAATATCAGTTATTCTGTGGATCTGATCTATAGTTGAGTATTTATTTCTGAGTCCAAAGTGATGGTATGGGGTCAGTGCCTTTTCTTCTAGAATCGGATGGAGTCGTTTTAGAAGGATATTTTCGAATAGCTCAGACAGGATTGGCAGCAATGATATCGGCCGATATGACGTTACTTCACTGGGCAATTTTCCGGGCTTAGATACCATAATAACTTCCGCGACTTTCCACATACGTGGAACAAACCTTAGTCTGAAAGCTGCATTTGTTATCTGTGCTATTTTTTTCATACCTTTTTTAGCCAATTTTCTCAGAATTTCATCCGTTATTAGATCAAATCCAGGGGCTTTTTTTGGGTTGATCTTTTCTTTTATTTCTTTGGCTATTTCCCTAGAGGTTAATCGATCTCTCGTCTTCGCACGTTTCTTCCGTTTGTTTGGAATTATCATTATCGTCGTATGGCTTAAAAACGTTTTCAAGATGTTCCACAAATAGATCTGCCTTTCGTTTGTTTGTTTTAGTCCAGTTACCACTGCTGTTTTTCACTGTCGGAATCTATGCCGTTGGTCCTTTTATTTTTTTTTGTAACCTTCCACAGTGAGTATTCTGTACTAGCATCGTTTGTCAGATTGGTAAGGTTTCTTTCCACTGACGTATTTTTAAATTCTGCTATCCCTTTTCTGAGTTTATTGTTTAAGCTTTTAAGTCTACATTTATCACTTGAAGCTCTTGACAGTTGCCATCGTTTGCGAGCTTGTCTCTTTTTCAGATATAATGTCGCAAACTTCTTTGGGATACACGTTTCTTTTTACTTTACTATTTAATTCAGGCGTTGCAGCCCATGCAGCCTTTTGTATAACTAGGGTGAAGGACTGTACTTCACTTTCTAAGTGCTCTATTGTATTAATTGTTGTGGATAGTTCAATGCGTTCATCTATTAAATATCTGAAATATATCCAGTCAGTTAGTTTGTTGTTGACGTGGGTTGTGTTCCTTCATTATAACTTTATTACCAAGTGTAAGCAGCACAGATTAGTGATCTGAGGCAACATCTGGCCCTTCCTTAACTTGGATAGTATTTGAGGAGATATTCTTAGTTAAGAAAAAGTCGACAACATCCGGGATTTCGTTCCTATCTGTGGGCTAGTAACTAGGATTTCCCGTTGAATGGTAGTTAACATTGGTTTTTTTAAAAAGATTCAAGGAGTTCTCTTCCTCTTGTATTTATTCATCTTAATCCCCAAGATTTGTTCTTAGCATTGAAATCTCCACCTATTATGAATTTATTTCCGAATTTACGGAAGACGCTTTCAAAATTGTTTTGTTTCAGCCCATAGGTAGGAGAACAATATTCCGCTGCTATCGTTATCTGGCCGCTGCTTGTTTTTATGTATTGTGAGGATGTGGGGTATGGTATGTCTTGTATCTGCGAAGTTTGTATTTTGTTCCAATTCTAAAATGTGTCTTGGAGACTAGACATATATCAATTTTGTTTATATCGAGAGTCGCTTGCAATTCGTCTTTGTGATTTTCGTTTTTAGTAATTATGTTCTTTTAGGCACGTTCTTTTATTACTGTTTTGATTTTCAAGGAAAGATTTTCATTCCAGAATTTTCTTATTATTCTTTTCCATATCTTCTATTCTGTTAAGAATTCTTTGCATGATATCCTCCATAACATTGTTGGGAGCCTTGGGGTTTCCGACTGGTTTTACAACGTTTTTCGAAGGAACTTGTGCATATGTTTTCTTTGGACCGGTTATGAGGCTTAAGTTTTCATTTTCGCTTAAGGGTAGATTTCCTTTAGCTCTGTCCAATTTTTTATTCATTTGGGGCTTAGGTTTAACTCTCAAGTCTTTTTTGTTTCGTTTTTCTCCGTTTTTGGTTGCGCCGTTTTGAACAGGCTTTTGCATTTTCTTTTGCTTGTTGTCGAAATAAATAAATATCGAAACTTAAATAACTAATTATGACTAAACATAAAGGTAACTACACCGAATAAAATGTCACAGGATCACACTGCGATGACGGCTCGCTACGACTTGGAATAAGACGCATTGTTGGCTAGCGATGGCCAACTCACCCTTTTCGCACCGGAATGCGACCACTTTCTACCATTCTGGCCGGATCTGTGAATGGTAGCAGCTAAGCTGAAGTTCCACCCAGTCGCCATCTGCAAATAAAAATTAGTGGAAGTCAGCCACTTTTGTCATCGTTTCTACGTGACGTACTGTTACAGCCGGCCCAATTGAAGGACGGTCGGTCCGCCCATCCACAGACCACTTGCGCTAAAGATTTATGCCATCATCATAAAAAAAACCAATTTCACATCAACACAAAAGTTATAATTTTACTAACAATAAATTCACAAATGAAACCTTTTCTTTTTGTCTGCTGAGGAGGTCCCGCGTTGCACCTCTTGCAGGAGGCGATGTAGCTTCGAGGTCGAAGATTACTATTGTTTATTGTACGAGTAGCTAAACTGCACCATACAAAAAAACGCAGACTTATTTCGTGTCTCCCGCGTGGCGTGTGCTTATCACATACTTATGGATAAAGCAATTATTATTATCCTTTCAAGAGTTTTTTTTTATGTACACTTTTGTTTTGTCTGCCACGGGTAAAGGCAGACACCTTGACGAAATTCCGGACTGTTCGCGATGTTTTTTTATAAAAAAAACTGAAACTCGCTTCGCGATATATATACATATACAACCTCTAATTATATTTCATTTGAAATCTGGAATTGTCTTTGAAGCGGGAAAGTCTTTTCTGTCTCGAATCATAAATAAATCAAACGTCTTTCTCGGTACCGGGTCTTTGACTATTTGGTCTCTAGTTGTTAAGTATCTCTACCCTCTTCGGCACTCATTGGCGGAGGTCTTGTATACTCCGTATATAGCAACCGAAGATGAGTTTAGCAACTCGCTCATTAGTGTTGTGTCGCAGTAAGTCAACCAGGTCCAGTTCGTGAGGTCGATTGGTCATATGTATAGTCACCGACCACATGTCGGCATAAAAATCGTCAAAAGTTTCGTGGAGCAACTGTTTCCTATCCATTATGGAACTTAAAATTGTGTGGTCCTCTAGTCCATACTTAAATTGTCTGATCAGCTCACCTTTAAGATCGTGGTAGCTGAGCTTTCATCCCAGTACCATCTTTCGGCAGGGCCTGAAACTAAATAGGTGGTGAAACTGGACTAGCAGCTGGTCAGCGGTCAGCGGAATATTGATTCCGTTGTTAATTTTTTGTTTTATTTATTCAAGCAGGAAAGTTTCTTAACAATTTGTATAATTTTCTACGAAGCCTTAATGGCTTTTTTGCAGAAGGTTGTTTTTCCAAAGTTTAAACTAAAATGATTCATTTATTTTAAATGTAATTTTGTGAATTTAAAAGAAAATTTTTAATAATTTTTTTCTGTTTTTAAAATTTATAATATTTTTAAGACCAGCAGGTAATTCATTTAATATTGTGGGAACGCTATATTTGAGCTGCCTTTTACCATAGTTATTGTAGTTAGAGGGCACTTGTAACATACCCGTAGCACGTCTTCTGGTGTTGATTTCATGTTCGATTGGCCTTTGAAAGCGTCATCTTGAAGATATTTTGCACCTCAAGTACATTTCCGCAGTTTATTAGTCTTTAGAACTAGAATTTTGGAGTTTTTGCAGCTTCTCGATATGTGTTTTGGAGGCGTTACCCCAGGCCAGTATTCCATACCTTAATTTGGATTCAATCAAGGCGTAGTATACCAGCTCCAAAATTTGTGGTGTTCCATGATTTCTTAGATGCGCCAATGCAAATGAAGCCTTCCTTAAATTAGAGCGTATCTTGTTAATTTGCTTGTCCCAGATGAAATAGCTATCAATGATAACTCCTAGGTATTTACAGCTTGAAAAATATACTCGTTTCTGCGTAGCTTTGATGTAGACTTCGGATGTGCATCATCTTTGTTTTCACCGCGTTGATTACTAAGCCATTGTGGCGACACCATTTGATTGCATTATTAAACTCCAGAGACCTGTGGCGCACAACTATAGCGGTCCCATCTGCGTAAGCAAATGGAATGCTATTTTTAAAAGTGCGAAGAAGTTAATTTGTGTACAAAATGAAAAGAATTGGACCTAGTTTCGACCCTTGAGGACCTCCATATTGTACATGCTTCTTTTGACTGTAAACGTTCTTGATTTTTACACAAAAGGCCTTGGAGGGTAGGTAATCCCTTAGCCAGTCTGCCATCACTCCTCGTATACTAATCCGTTCAAGCGCGTCCAGTAACTTTGCATGCAAATGCTTTACTAAAATCCATAAACATGACCAAAATATATGATGACTTTTATTTAAGGATTAATTGACGCAATTCGCAAACTCTCCAAGCAAACTTTTCTGCAAACCGTACTGACTTTGGTGGATAAGGGAGTGGTTCTCAATAAAGCTAATTAGTCTACTTCTAATTACATCTTCTAGACAACCCATGACTGGCAGTATAGATATCGGTCTATAATTGCCAATTTGACTATTAACACCACAGCAATTTTCAGCTTTTTCGGAATTTTGCCCTGCATCAGATTGAGGTTAATAAATTTAAACAAGAGGGGAGCAAATATATCTACGTGTTTTTTAATATCTACCGGCCGTATTCCATTGATTCCGGGGGATTTATTTTCGTCGAGGAAATTAATTATGCTGCGCACCTCTGCGATGTTGGTTTCCCTAGCAAAAATTAAGTTGGCTACGAAGGTATTCGTATGATACAATGTGATTACCGTCACACTTATGCATCATTTGGAGAATCTGTTCAGAGAAAAGCTTAGCACATTCATTAGAAAGGCTGATCATACTTTTTTCCGATGAGAATTTAATAACAAGAACTTCATCAACGCTTAACTTTTTTCTTCCCATTAACTTGTTGATTAAGCTCCATGTTTTACGTGAGTAAGTTTTAATTGCGTTAAACTTGTTTCTAAATATAAAAATTTGATTTCTGTGCGTTAATTTCTCTGTTGATCTTGTTTCGGAAGTCTTTATATTCAGTTTCATACGTTCTGCTAAGCCTATTATTCTTCCACCTCCTGTAAAGCTCGTCTCTTCTTTTACATTTTGCAACTAGATTTGGGGACATCCAGGGATTTTTTATGTATTTGCTCTTTAGTGTTCTAGTATTCGTTGATTTTTTATATACAGCTTTTAACTTACAAGCTAAATTTTCATATAGGGTAACTGCATCGCATTCATTTAATACTCCATCCCAATCTACTTCATAGATGAGTTCATTTAATTTTGCTTTACACATGTAAGACGTACTCATCGATTTTTCTCTGTCAACTGTCAGTCCATTTGTGGAATACATGATTGGGTAATGATCGGTTATACGAGTATCGCTTTCAATTACAAAGGAATTTATTAGGTTGTCTGCTCTGCTAACTAAAATGTGATCTATCACAGACTTGTATATTCTTTGATAACAATCATCAGTACCAACGACGCTAAAACAACTCTAAATAATCCTTGACATAGTTTGAATTCAAGTCACGGATATTGATATTCATATCACCCACCACAATAATTTCATTTAAGAGTTTCGAATCGGAAGACGAAACTTTCCTCTGGCATTGTTTTGGATGTGCCGTCAAATTTAATCCCCCATTTATGGATCGCCGTTTCTTCTCTCCGGGCCTCGTCTCGGTAGTAGTATATACTCGTAGGTGTCATGGTATCTGTCCGTCCCTGTTAACTGCGTATTTCGTCGTTCACAGTGAGTGTTAGTCCTGTTATCGTATGAAGGCAACTCGAGTCTGCCTTGTCGTCATGTAAGTCGTCATGATGGTAATGCTTTTTTCGAACGTGGCCATCATTTCGCCCATTCTCCAATCGAGCTTCGACATTAATTTCTCCTCGCCTCCCTCTGTCTTCTTTAGGCATGTGTCTTGACCTTGATCTCACTTGGCTGTGCTATATTTTTTTTAGTTCACGTATGTTGTGGTATGTATATCTATGTCTTCTGCCAATATTCTGCGTCCCCTCCTGACCTTCTCACGCCATGCTCGTACGCCTGTATCTGTTTATTTTTTCTTAATCTGACAGGAAATCAAAACAGTCTTCAACTCTGCTTTGATAGTACCATATGTGGAAAAAGGGCTGCACTACGACTATGTTTATGTTACATATTTAAAAACTGTCCTCACGGATCCAACTATTTCCTCATTGCAAGACAACTAAGTAGATTCTAGTTGGTCATACAAACGAGCATATCTATCCAGTCTCGACTACCGCACGATTTGGAAGGGTGACTGTACAATGCGAAAACAAACCGTCACGAAAGTCACGAGAGTAATATTTTAAGAATATCGAACAGCAACAATGGCCAAAAAAATCAATCCAAAATGGTTGAAGCAAATGGACACGACTGCGATGTTAGACAGTTCATTGATCTGTGTAGTGATCGTTTACGGAGATAGTATGACAGTTGCGAATTTCATTGACTAAAATTGGCAAACTCGTGGTTATGTCACCGCTCCAATTCACATGGCTTGAACCCAAGACGATGGTCGCAAGAATAAATGAATTGTAAATCGGTGATTTGTTTATACGGCGATATAATTTGATAGATGCTTTGTGGCCATAATTGTAGCCCATTACGTTAACTTAGTTATCTCCATAACAAAAACCAGCTGTGAAATATTGCTACAACCAGACACAGGTCGAATTCGAAAAATTCGTCAAACTGACTGGCCCGTAGTAAAGGGTTTTCCAATAGGGACTTGATAACTTTGAATTTAATTTGTGAACGCACTCTTTCAATAATTAGCAAACTGTCACTGTCAATTTATTCAGTAAACTCAACATTTTCATCATGGTAAAGTACACGAACGATCAACGTCTGCAAACTATAAAAATTTTCTACTGAAATTCGGAGTCGGTGACTGCAACTTTAAGTGCGTTAACTACAATTTTCGGTCGTAATTCTCGCCCTAGTAGACAGGCAATAACAAGTTTAGTGCAAAAATTTGAGACTACATATTCGTTGTGTGATGTTGCCGTGTCAGTGAGACAACGGGTTGGTCGAAGTGTCGAAAATATCGCTGTCATTCAGGCGTCCGTAGCAAACGATCCAAATCAGTCAATTCCACGGCGTTCTCAAGAATTGGGCATCGCTCAGACCACATTATGGCGTATTTTGAGTAAGGATCTTGGTTTTGCACCCATACAAGATCAAGCTGACTCAAGAATTGAAGCCGATGGACCATTTGAAGCGACGTACGTTCTCCGATTGGGTTCTGGAGAAGATGCGCCAAGATGATGAATTTCATCGCAAAATCATCTTCAGTTCATTTTTGGCTCAATGGGTTCGTCAATAAGCAAAATAAGCGTTATTGGTCGGGTGAAAATCCACATGTGCTTCATGAATCACCACTTCATCCGCAAAAAATAACTGTTTGGTGCGGTTTGCATGCCGGCGGCGTTATTGGGCCATATTTTTTCGTCAACGATAACGATCGTCACGTTGCTGTGAATGGTCAGCGTTATCGCGCCATGATCACCGATTATTTTTGGCCCGAATTGGAAGATATGAACTTGGACGATATGTGGTTTCAACAGGCTAATGCCACAAGCCACACAGCACACGCTACAATTTATTTATTGAAGAGTAAGTATGGTGAGCGTGTTAGCTCAAGACATGGGCCAGTCGATTGGCCGCCTCGTTCGTGCGATTTAACGCCGCTTGACTATTTTCTGTGGAGCTACGTTAAGTCATTGGTTTTTGCCAACATGCCGACGACGTTGGAAGAGCTCAGAGCCAACATTGAACGCGAAATAGCGGCCGTTTCGGCCGAAATGTGTGGCCGAGTCGTTGAAAATTGGGTCCAACGAATCGACCGCTGCAAACGTGCCGCGGTGGCCATATGCACGAAGTCGAGTTCTATTCATAAATGTTTTGATTGTACCTCCAACCGATAATAAAGTTTTTGAAATATCTCAAATGGTTTGCGTTTTATTTAAAAAAAAGTTGTCAAGTCCTTATTGGAAAACCCTATACTATTGTAGTCGTTATACACGGAGCTCATTTTCACGTTTAATTTGAATTTTTAAATTCTCTGAGAATGAAACCTAAATTCAGCTCACTCCGCTGACAAAAAATTATTCACTCAGCCGTCAGCAGATTCAAACTCACAGCATGTTGCGGAATCTCATGAATTGAGATTCGGGTACACGGCCGTGAGAGTGAGTTTTGTTGACTGTGTACACGGGCGAAAAACTCACGCTTGCAGAATCGGGCCCCAGCACATTGATCGATCACAGTTTAGTGCGCCTCGGAGGCATGACAATAGATCCGCGGTTATATAACTGAATATATGTATCTGATCACTATGCGATGTATTGCAGACTTGAAATGCAAAGTGACACGGAAGACAGCCAAATAATGATGCATAAATACATAAGTGATAACAAAGTTACTCAAGCAATGAAAAATGTTGATTGGAATGAACTGGACCAATACCAAGGCGTAAACGAATTCTATGAGCAATTTAAGAAAACATACCGAAATATGATAGAACCGGCAGCAACAACAAGGGCAGTGAAAAAAATAAATAATGAGTACAACTGGATGATAAGGAAATTAAAGAATGCGTGCAAAGACGGAGACCGACTCTACATACAGGAGATTTAAAAACCACAGACAAAATCATGAATATGAAAAGGCTCGTAATGCTCTGAGCAGACAATGCTATAAAATCTGGATTTTTCAAAGAACGTTCTCGTATAGTAAAGAAACGTTACCATATTGTCAGAAGTAAGCAAAATTCTAGAGTAGATTCTCTCAAAAAGGCTGTATAACTACCTTGAAAGATTTGTGATGTTAGAAAGGAATCAATTCGACTTTCTGAAGAACAAAAGAGATTTTCCCTATCAAATAAATAGCAGTCTGAATAGAAACCATAACACAATAATTTTGTTCATAGATTTCAAAAAATCATTTGGCACCCTATGCCATTAAAATATATGTGGCGGGCCAAAAGGAGCATTCTGGCAACTCTAAGCACCAACTGACAGTCACATGACAGCAGAACAACACCCCCCAAGTAACAGCCACCGGATAGAAGCGACTTATGAGAAGCCGCCAAAATACCACTCGTTGTTCCCTTGTTCAAACATTGCGCTAAAACCGTCGAGATAGCAGGTCTTGACCTGTGTTAACTATTTTTGGTGACGCTTTTAATAAGGTTTTAGATCGAACGAACTTTATTATTGCGATCAAAGTGATGTCCTCCTACGAACAGGAAAACCGTACCGAGAAGGAGGTTGATTTGCAGGCGGGTCCAAGTGACCACAGTGACGTGGCCGCAAACTACTACGCTCGCCTCCAGATGCCACCTTTTGTAGAGTCTGACGTAGTCGCCGTTAAGTTGCTAACCTCTGCCTCATCCGAAGTCGCACCGTTGTTGGTGCGGGAAGTCTTTAGGCTATAGCAATGATCATTACGACCCTGCACTCGAACGCCACCGAAACTTGGTCAGCCTCATAACTCGCGCCAGTGCATATGAGAGCAATCCATCGAACAATTCGGCGAGTATTGGTTCCAACGCAATTTCTGTAACAGGGCACTAATTGTCGTCCACCATGCGACCTGCATCGATTGTCAGTCATATCGCAAAAACAATAATCAATAATGACTTCGATTCAACGAACGTAGAAAGGGCCCGCTTCATTGATTCACTAACTAACTCGCTATCAAAATCACTTTTCGCTATAACCAGCAATCAACCGTCCCCTCAGCTCATCGATTGGAACGCACCTTTGGCCGATATCATAATGACACTCACCATCACTCGCTTAGTCCCACCTGAAGTATCGACTAACTCAGAAGCAGTGCACATCATAGAGATGAATAGCCCATCGGTTTCTGCATGACCGCCAGACACGTTGACCTGCGCTCATGCGTGCAGGAATATTCCGGCCGTCAAAGTCAAATCATCGAGTCCGTTCGAGTGGGTTTGTCGCACCTCGTCCCGGTAGCAGAGTTAAGCCTTATCACGGATGCATCGAACTTAGCAGCAGGTGCCGCTCTGCACCACATAATCAAAAACGTACCAGAGCCAATAGGCTACTTTTCAAAAAAAATCTTATCGACGCAACAACGCTATTCCACCTAGGATTGAGAACTCATCGCTATGCACTTGGTCGTAAGCCATTTTTAGGACTTGCTAGAAGGACGTAAATTTCACAACCATACGGACCACAAGCAGCTCAAATTGGTCTTCAAGCAGCAACCAGAGAAATCCTCGACGCGACAAACGGATTACCTGTTATTTATCAGCTAATTTACCACCACAACCGATATATAAAGGGGGAGGAGGGGGAGCATTCTTAGAAACCAACTATAACAACACTGAACAGCCGTCCGTATCCGATCAAATTAACCCGCAACCGTACTTCGTACGGATTTCGAAACAGCCTCCCAGCACCCGCACCGATCGCAACGCCCAGCACCATTAGAGTGCTTGAGTCTGCTGGGTGGCATTAGTGGTGGTGGATTAAGACACGTCAAATAGAGTGTTTTGGAAACGCCAAATGATAGCAGCACCCCACCCCCAAGTGACAACCATCGGATAGAAGCGACCTGAGAGAAGCCGCCAAGCTTCAAAGTCGAAATCCAAGATTATTATAGCAATCCCGAGAGAATATCATATGGAGTACCGCAGGTACCTCAGCAGAGGTACGCCGCAAGGTGTACTCCCTCCCCTTCTCTGGAGCTTAGTAGTTAATGAACTGCAGATATACCTGGAAGCGGGTGGTAGCTAGGCAATTGCCTATGCGTATGACGTTGCTATAGCCGTCTCAGGCAAGCATCTTAATATCATTAAAGAACTCCTTCAAGTAAATCTTAACCGATTAACCCGTTGGGCGAAACGCTGTAAATTGAGAATAAATCACCATAAAACTAATCTTGTCCTCTTTTCTAGGAAATATTAAACTGCAATCATAGACCCGCCCTCAATCAACCGTTCCAGTCTAGCCTTCTCCGATACTCCAAAATATCTGGTCTCCTTTGTTACAGGAAACTAAACTGGAAACCTAATATTCAATAAAGAGCCATGAATGCTACAGTAGTTTTATTCTCTTGCACAAAAGCCATTGGAAATAAATGGGGCCTTCAACCTCGCATAACCCACTGGCTATACATCTCGGTCATAAGACCGATACTAACTTACGGGGTGGTCGTCTGTTGGACTGCCTTAGACAATACAGTCAACTGCAGCAAACTAGGCAGAGTACAAAGAACAGCATGTCTATGCATAAGCGGAGCCCTAAACTCTACTCCCTCCGCAGCACTGGATATTCTTTTTCACTTGACACCCCTCGATATCTTCAGCAGGCAAGTAGCTACGACTGCACCTATTCGCCTTAAAGCGGCTAAACAGTGGACAAATCTTTTCAGAGGGCTGACGAAAGGGGTAGCATCGGTATACCAATCGCTATGTGCAGATCAATATTAAAGTAAAAGAACAGACCTTAGGTGGAATGTGTGGACCAACATGTCCAGCGACCACACAGATCTGGCCAAAGCTAGATCTGAATCCCTCCAAGAGTTTGATCCTTCTAAATAGGAAATATCTCAGCGCCATCATATAGGTCTCATCACTGGACAGTGCCTTATAGGCAAGCATGCAAGAAGCTCTCTCCCAAAGAGGAAAACTTCTTTTAGGAGCTTTCATCTTCAATGACTTAAGCGATGTAAAGAATATAGTCTCCTACGCTCTATGATAAGCTCAAATTGGTTCCATGAGTAGGAGGATGACAGATCCACGTGGCATTATAATGGGCCAATAGGCCTAAGTTGATTGGTCTTTCCAACAGCTGTTTTTACCTAACTACCTACCTTTAACACTAACAATAGCAGTATAGTTCTGTTCATAGATATGACCAAAGTTTGGATAAATTGTACAAGGCTGGTCTGAGAGGTTCAATTCTGCCTTAAATAGCCAAATTTTATTGCTACCTTAATTTCGTTTAGTTCAGACAGATGGAATTCTCTGTCGTTTTTATCCAGGTAAATGGCATTCTGCTAAACAGTGGGATTTTGACCATCATCGCTATTATACAGTCTGCAGGAGTAGTTTATCCATATTTGCAGCACCGAAAGCGATTGTGCTTCTAGTTGTCCATATTAATCTCCTTTCATTCCTAGCCTTGTATTTAGTTTGGGATGTTCGTTTTATTCTCTGGTAAAACTTTTGAACGCCATTCCTGAAGTAACATTTCTCCATTTCCTCGATCGCGCTTTTCTTTCTGAAGAGCTTCTAACCTCGTTCTTTTTGTACTCATAGAGGTCCCGAACGGCTGTCATCTCTCAATGCAGCGCAGCTTTTTATGCTTCTTGTTTGGCTGCATGTACCTTCTTACATTCGTCGTAGAAGCGCCTCCTGTGATGGATCGTTGACAACATACGTATTTTGAGAGAGCTTCAGGGAAACGCGATAGGTAAAGGTTCTGGCGGTCTCTGCGATTGCAGCTTTTCGATGTCGAACTGTGGTGGTCTTTTTTGATTCAGTTGTGCCTGTAATATCCGCATTCGTAACCTGGCTGCAACAAGGTACTGATTCGAGTGGATGTTGGCTCCTCGAATAGATCGGACATCCAGAATGTCATCAATCGT
Source organism: Volucella bombylans (assembly GCA_949129095.1). Taxonomy (NCBI): domain Eukaryota; kingdom Metazoa; phylum Arthropoda; class Insecta; order Diptera; family Syrphidae; genus Volucella; species Volucella bombylans. Next base: position 331,729,232 of record OX422140.1, on the reverse strand, counting down.
AATGTCAACATGGTTGACAGTTGGTTGCTCAAGATATAGCCAAGTCCCTTTATGGATATTGAGATGTAGAACCGCGTGCTCCCTACTAAGAGGTTACGCTCTGATACAAAATCCGCAAATCGGAATCCATTGTCGGACGTGGTCTTATGGAGACCAAAAACGAAACTCGTTACCCTTAAAATGTTTGCTAGGGTCGCCAATATTACATCGTACGTATCCGGGGTTGTTGATTGTCTCTAACTGTTTTCTCTTTTACACGATGGAGAAGTTACAACACGCGGAACCCCAAAAGTCCCTAATAAAATAAAAAACTAAGCTTCGATGGGGTTATCAGAACCGCCATTGACCTATTCATATTTCTTGCGCGCCATATCTATATTAGAGTCCTGATACAACCATGGAACTCCCTTAAGACATGCGCTCCGAAAATGTCGAAGAACCTCTAAATGGAGTTTACCCCATATAGCTCAAACTGACTACATTAAGTCATGGTTGCCGACATTGAACCTGCGTCGCCGTCCTGATCAAGGTAGAAGTGCCCTAGTGCGAACAATGTGAGAGTCTCCAGCCGACGATGTCCCGCAGGGGTTGAGTATCCGAATTTCCGTCAGAGGTACTAGGCTCCCAGGCTACACCACGTGCACTTGAGAGGTTTATGTGTTGACGCTTGTGTCTCCATAAAACCCTTGAACACCATTAAAAATTGATAGATGGAATAGTAGCAATAAAAATGAAAAGGAAGTCGTATTCCGCAGCTTAACCAACATTTAAGTTAATTTTGCATAATTATTACACCCTAATCGTTCAGTGCTACTTTATATTGAAGAATACAGAATTGGCATGAAGTACTCGTATTGGCTCCGATTTTATGTAAATTAGTACTTAGAAAGCAAAATGAACATTAATAGCCGGTAAGCCGATACCGCGGAGGTAAACCAATCAAAACCGTGTATCAATCATCCATTATCAAGTTCCTGTCTATTAGCTTTAGCACCCTAGACCACATGCTTGTTAAATGCTACCGATTGATATCACATAATACCGTAGTTTCTCCATCATGATATCAATTACTTCATGTTTTTCTTTCCATTCACCGCCTCTCCTTTTCAATCTCATTACATGCTTCCCACTGTGATGAATGCATTTGCTCTGAAGTTGTTCTTCAGTTCAAAATATGCAACGATACAGGTCGTATGTAAAATATTTTAAGGTGAAAACACAAGTTAGGAAATTAACAAGCATATGGAAGCCATGACATCTTAACAGTTCGAGCTCAAACGGCGCCACAGTCCATTGCAAACAAAGAAAGACATTTCGTTTCGCTAATTAGCCAACCAGCCTGTTCAATGCGACAATACAAATAAGACAGCCTTGACAATGCAATAAAATCTGTTCGAAATTCGAGTTATTTTTAACACTGTCCGAAAGTAAACACCTACCTCTGGTGACCTATCCGGTCGTTCCAAGTGTCGTTTGGTACAGTCAAACTAAAATTATTTTACCTCCGTCGTCTATAAACAGCCATTAAAACAAGTTTCTCTTCGAAATCCAAATCCGTTATATCGAGAGCTATCTTCTTGCAGACAAAACATTCGATGTGACGTCAGCTTAAAATTTCGGATTGAAATCCTACTTTCCATCTTCGTGTTCCCATTTTACGGTGTTTTGTATCCCGAAGAAAGCAGGAAAAGTCATGCGAATCATGTTATAATAAAACCGGAAAATGTTTGCATTGGTTATACTAAACGTCATCACGCATCTTGCGCTTCCCAGATGCGTGCATCACACAATTCCAACTTTATGAAGCCAACTGTCATACTGTCACCCTACGATGGTTCTTCCTCTAAAATTCCGCTTCGATTGTTCTTTTGAAAAAAAAAAAACAAAAAAAAAATCCAAAACCACTCGCACCTCAGATGACATTTGCTGGAGTTGTAGCATTGAATCCTACAACTGTCACAGTGACTGCAGATATAATATCCGAGTGCAAATACGAGTACCTAGCACGTATACGAACGAGTACGGACGGAATACGAGTTACTCCGCGTGGAAGCCGTACAATTGGATCGGTGGCTGGTAGGCCAAACAAACTGTGAAATCCAAGAAGTATCTCCGTATCTGTATCTTAAAATTGAAAACCACACTACAATACCAGTTAGTACGATTTGAACCGTCGACGGAGTAGGTACATACGTTCGATTCATCAATACAGGGTGTTCATAACCAACCAAGAGAGGGAGAGCGAGTTCGAGCGCGGTCGTCTAGTTTTTTGTTTGCGTTTGCGTTAATTTTTTTTTTGTTTTGAAGTGAAAGGGGCCAGTATATAGTGGAAGCCTAAGTGTAGAAAATTTATCCGAAAAAGAGAACAAAGTCGTGGAACCCGTAGTTGTAGTGCTCGTAGTCGATTTCGATTTCGTTTGAACCAACAGAGGTGCAGCAAAGACTTGGTGCGTTCGGTTCGGAGTACGAGCAGTATAGCTACACGACTTACGTGCGCTGACTGGAAATACATTCCAAATTGGGTGCTACGATTGCAAGACTCTAGTCCGTGGTAGTACCAGACACTTGGAAAATAACACAACGTACTGCACTGCAAATCTGAAGCCAAATTCAAATTCAAAGTGAGACTTCTCGAAGTTAACCGGGACCGGGTAGACTTAAGATTTCGACGGTGTTTTCTGTGGTGTGTGTGTGGCTAAAGTGGTCACGGTGTTGACATAGTTTTCTACAAAACATACATAAATCACATCGTGTAACTAGTTGGTAACGATTTGGAAAACTATTTAGCACATTCTTTGAATCTCTTGATCTGTGGGCGTGTATTGAGCAAATCATATCCTTTGCAGAGCTCCGTCTTTTGGATTATGGATTAAAGTTCAACAGAAGAAGAAGAAAGAGGAAGCAAAAAGTAAGTATCCTTGAAGACCTGGTAATGGATCCTTTGACCTCGTTCAGTGACGAACAGTGAGAGGTGGTTGAAAGATCAGAAAACTGTGCTAAATATAGAGATAAAACCAGTTTACGGTATGTTGTTGGATGGAAAGTTGCTGCCTTCGCTGATATCGATTGACAGAGCCCACAGTTTTCCGATTTCGATAAAAACGATTTACAACGACAAACTGGCAGACCAGTTTTTCCTTAAGACAAGATTGAGAGCGTTTTTTGGAAATTTTCTTTGTTACAGATTCTGATTTTATTTTTCTTTTAAGTGACTCACGAATGGCGATTTAGTCAGAGGGCTGAGAAGTGACCAAATCGTGGACTCATTTGAATAAAAATTTTAAACCGATTCTTGGTAAAACAGGAACACTAGTTCAGCGCGAGATTTGGGAAGGCGTTGTTTACTTGTAGGTTTAAACGACATTTTTAAGTTGTCTGACGTGGTTGTTATTCATTTTTTTAAAAAAATTCAATAAATAATTACAAATTTCTATTAACGTAGAAAGATACAAAGGCAGGTTTCCGGCTTTTGAGGGCTATAAGAAGCCTATGAAAAAGCGTGCCATTCATTCTTTCGAGTGACATTTTCAAAGCCTTTTTAAGCATTTGAATACGTCTACTTCTTTTGCCATTTTATGTAGCTGTCAACGGTGACGTTCCGATTTCAAGATAAACCTACCCTGGCCTTTAATTGCCATAAATGGCTTTTTTTTGTCAAAAGCCATACTTCAGTTATCGATTGTAGAAGCTTGATAGAGCAATTTTTCAAAAATGAATGTTCTGGTTCTTCCGATGCAGAAGTTCTAAGTTTTGAAAATATCTGTCTCTGTCAGACGCATAGAGGCCGTGCTGCCATTTACATATTTTCCCTCCTATGATATTGCGAACATAGTCTCATAGCTATTCCCATTTCAGCATGGATTAACGGATGTCATCTGTTTTAAAAAAAGCTTCGTTAAAAATAACATATTTTGGTAGTAGTCATGGATTAGTTTTCAGCTGCATTGGTTGTGAGTTTATTAATTCATAAATTTCAAATGAGCCCTCAGATCTAGTTTGTTTAATTCCTTATAGACGGACTCTTGGAGACTGCTGCTCTCCAACTTTGGCCAACTGCCTTCAGCTGCACACTCCAAGATTGCTTAGGACTCTTTCAACTTATTCGCCTCACATATTTTATATGTCTTAGTTATGTCAGAGGATTGATGAGGAGTTTTCTGGGCACGTCTATATCGCTGTACAGCTCGTAGATTTCGCTGTTATGTATCCTCTTTAATTGCTCATCAACGCAACTAGGACTAAGAATCACTTGGACAATCTTCTGTTCACAAGCGATGAGATGATGAGAATCCTTTGGAAAACAGAGATTGGTAATTTTACCTCTTCGTTTGATGTCTGAGAAGGAGGCACAGTTGATGTGCATCCCTTTTTTGTTGACAATTTATGTGTACACGAGTTATTAGCTAGGCCTCTTTGTTTCAATTCCTGCAAGCCTATCAGTTAAAATTGGCTGCGTTTTGCCAATGAAGTCAATGTCACCAAAGTATACAAGTAGTTGCACAGACTTCTGGAAATTGCGGCCTCGTTATTATTCAGATTGAAGATCTTTGAATTTGTTCCATATCCGCAGCACCTACTATGAAACCTACTTACATATTGTACATAAGCGGCGCTACAGTTCGGAGTGAACCTGCGCCTCAACTAACAAGCCTCTGCAGTTTTCTGAATAGTCTATGTGTCCGTACAGCTTGTATAGTTTGTCGTTGAATCTTCTCCTCCTAACTCAGAACATTTTTCGAAGTATTTTCCTCTCGATAGGACTGAGGATATCTTCATCCGCTTTCGATAGAGTCTTCAGCACCATAAAATAGAACTGGGATAATGTGCCCCCCGCAAAGTCATTTCCAGCAGCTTTGTATACCTCGACCGGTAAGCCGTCATTTTAGGCGGATTTGCTGGATTTTAGCTTAGATATTCCTACACTTACTTCGCTGTGGTCATCGTCTAGGTTGAATGGTCCATTCTGCCTGACGCGTCTGCAGAAAAAGTTTTTCCATATTCTCAGCACGGACTGTGACTTTACTACAAGATTTGCTTCTACATGTTTACAGACTCCTGTACTGGTCTTCTTATTGGTAAAACTTCTGTACGTTATTCCTGGAGTACAACCTCTCAATATTGCTCCTCGTGCTCTTCTGGCGAAACCGATGTTCTTCCCGCCTCTTCTCCTCATTATAGCGTCGCTTTGTACGCTTCTTGTTTAGCTGCATGTGCTTGCCGGTATTTTTCATTAAACCAGAGATTTTTTGTGGTGGTCGGGTGAAACCCAGCACATAAGTTGCGACGTCTTTGATGGCACGTTGACACTGTTTTTTTTTTAGTTTTCGGCACTTGATGGCATAGGAGTGTTAAGAGATTTCTGGACATACTCGTATGTACGTTCGGCGAAAATTCTGGCAGTCTCTTGCGATTGCAGCTTTTCTACTTTATATCGTCGCACAGTAGTTCTTGTTTGTTGTGGCGCTTGGAAAATCTGCATTCGCACCTTGGCTGCAGCAAAGTGTTAATCCAAGTCAATTTTGGCTGCTCCGAACGTTCGGACATTCGGACATCCAGAATACTGGAGGCATGCCTTATGTCTATCGCAAAACGATCAAATTGATTTAGCGTTTGATGACCCGGAGACCGCCATGTCCCCTTGTGTATATTGAGTGTGACCGCTACAGTAATATTTCGTTCCGCCGCAAAGATAATAAGCCTAAGTTCGATGCCAGACGTGGTTTCGTGTAGACTATGCTTTCCAGCTATGCTACCAAAGATGTCCTCCTTTGCCACCCTGTCGTTAAAATCTGCTACTACGATTTTAACTCCTTTCTTCGGACATTGCTCATATATTTTGTCGAGGAGTTTGTAGAAAAATTCTTTGTTGGCGTCGTCCTTGTTGAATGTAGTTGTTCTTTAAACGTTTGCTAGGGTCGTCAACAGTGAGTCCATTTTTATCCGAGGCCATTAAATTGTATAGGGCTGAGAACCCTATAACGACGTAGGTCAGTATAAGGCTATTGACCGTGCATGCCTGTGCCATCTTAGCCTGCATGAGTATGGGTTTAGTCCTGCAGTTACCGTGGACCAACTCCGGGAGATAAGGCAAGCACTTCGCTACGAACTTGATTATTGCGCTGCGCCAGCACCAAAGTTATAGGACACTCAGGACACTCTGCAGGCCCCCACTAACTATAATGCTACTTCTAATTTCCTTGCTGCTATCTAAAGGCTTCTGTTGGTTTGACAAGTTATTTTTTATCTTTTGTAAATGGGTCAACATCTCTAGCGACAAAGCTGAATCTGAAACGCTTTAAGAATTTAACACTAGTACCTCTTAACAGGCGCTATATTGTGTCATCACTAAGTACTCTCTTATTATCAAGCATAGAATTTGGCATGTGGGCAAATGACTTTCACAAGATCTGCATAAATGAGGAGGAGGAGGAGGAGATCCCACATTCTCTGTACATTCTTTAACTGGGAGCTTTCTACGTTAATCATAGCATTGATTTGATCCTGATTTGAGTCTGATTAATTGAAGATCAGATTAATTGAAAATCAAATGTACAATCATTTTATAATTGACTACAGTCTTGGGCATATGAACACCTGGACTACGTTATACAAAAGCCATCCTATCAGTCCAATTATTAACCACATTTCCGAATAAATCAGGTCGTCAATAGTTGCGGGTTTATCAACATAAATCAATTCCTTCAGGTGGTCGCAAATAAAACCGTCGAGAGGTTTAAATCTCGTGGTTTCAGAGACCAATTGAGACCACCATTCAGCGAAATCCCCTTCTCGCCAAATTGTATATTCAATGAGTCCAGTAACGATGTTCGATGGCCGTACGCATTATGATTCTAGTCTTATTTTTGGAATAATTGGGACAGCTGATGCCACTAGAATGTTAGCCGCATCAAACTTGAAGTAACAGAGTTTAAAAAAGTCTACGCCTTACAGTAAATGTGGTAATTTTGCTCACTAATATACCCATAAGCCAGAAATGAGTCTCGTTACTGAATACGATTTTTCGGTAGAAATTTAGATCTCTTTCCAATTGCTATATAACATTCATTGTCTTGTGACTATTGTCTTATGACTATAATATCTGTACCAACTGAACCTTCTATGGGTATAGGGCGAGATCTTTAAGAAGAATTGACAAATTTGGTTCAGTAGTACTTGAAGAAATTAGTTAAAACTGTTTGCCAGCATTTTAGAAGCGTTTTCAATCAGTTTAAAGGAAGTTCTCGCTTTTTTCGGCCAAAAACTATTCTACAGCCATTAGGAAACCCCAACATTCTAAGTACAATACTCAGTTCCATCAGAAATGTGTTGTATAGATCGGAATAGGTTATCACATGGTACATGATCAGGAGAAAACCATATGGCTGCACGGCGTCGCATTTCCTAACCCAACTTGCATTTTCACGATAAGAGGCTAGGCCCTTTCAGTTGGCTATAGATGGATGTTTGTGCTGAACTTCGGTGTTCTAAATATAGAGCTGCGTACAAAAATTACCGTTATTTTTATTAATTTATTTTAATTATTTTTAAGCATTGTATCTCTTGATGCACATCAGTTTTTGATATTGATGTTGGAGTTTTCCGTCTGTAAAATTGGCTCCAAAAACACCACCCTTTTCTAACGAACAAAGTGTAAGGGACATGGACATTCGGTCCCTTAAATTTCTTTCGCTTAATTCAAGTATTACTCATACAGAAAGTCTTGACAAAAAACAAGCATATCGATGGGATACGATACAGTTGTGTGATGGACTCCAAGATTGAAGGCCTTATCAACGCTCGTCAATTTGCGATTTGTCCGGATAATATTGTGTAGGACTACTTCATCAAAGAAACGTCGTGCGAGCCGAATTTTGAAAACCATATTTTCCATATTCGAACTGTTACTATGGCCTCTCCAAACTTATCACATATGTAAGTTTATTCCACTACGTTATTGCCTTTTTGGAACTCATAAAATTGCAACTCTCAAGTGTATTTTTATTCATTCATGTTGACGCTTCGAAAGCTAAATATTTATTAGCTACATACCACGATCTAGTCTACTTAACCAAACCAGTCAGATTATTTACTAACTGTCGACAACTCATAATTTTACGAAGTTTGATCAATATGTACCCGTATAAGGAATGAAAAGTCAAGTTTTAGAAAAATTTGTTTGTTTATTTTTCAACATAAGACAATAAGATAAGACGATAAGACGGCTTAAGACGATACACTTTCCCATTGTCCTGTAACCGTTTTAAATCATCTAAGAAATGTGATTTTCTAAACTCTTCGAAAAGGGCTTCTGTCTCGCAATTTGAGCTGAATTTTTACCCGGGGAGCCACGTTTTCATGCTGGGGCGTGTCTTTATCAATTTCTTATTAAATCGGTTTAATAATTCGCTGTAGTACTGTCCTGTGAACGTGCTTTCTTTCTTCGAAATGTCCATGAGGATTATCCCTTTCGAATAAAAAAAAAATCGACTTTCAAAGTAAGAGGAGCGTTTGCCTTCATCTTGTTTTGTTTGTCATTTGGGCTTTGACATGTAGCAATAGATTTAGGTGACGACTCGGTGCAAAACTCCTGCTTATTTTCCAGTGTAAAAATCGCGGCCCTCATCGGAGTTACAGCTTTCTCATGCTGAACTTATCATGTAAAAATCGATTATCATTCGGCGATCAGCAAGACTTATGTCACGAATCGATTAATCAATCGATTTAATCTGCAATCAGGCTGGGACCTATTCGCTCCTCATCAAAAATATCATAGATGACGGCCGAGCTTAAATTCGATGAACGAATGCCTTGACCTACGAGGGGCTTATTCTTCATATTCTCGGTATCGGGGTGAAGCTGTGGTTGTATATATAAATTGACTTATTTATCAAGTAACACTATTATTTTAGTGCATTCATGTAAAATTTCATATAAATGTGATTATTAATTCGCGTTTTATCTCTAGTTAAACAGAATCATAATGGCAACTGAGACGATGATGGTGAAAATTGAGCACCGCGCTGTAATTAAATTTCTCACTAAGCAAGGAAAAAGTCAAAAAACTATTCATGAAGAGATGGTGGCTGTTTACCAGGGTTCCGCACCTTCATTATCAACTGTGCAAAAGTATTCAAGTGAGTTCAAGAGAGGCAGATAGAACATTGAAGACGACCCCCGCTCCGGCGCCCCGGCTTCTGCTTGTACGGGAGAAAGCATCAAAGAAGTCGAAAAACTTGTTCTTGAGGATGCCCGAATAAAGGTGAAAATGATGGCAGAGATCACCAAGCTTTCAATTGGTACCATTCACACCATTCTTCATGACCATCTTAACCTTTCAAAGGGCAGTGCAAGGTGGGTGCCACGAATGCTCACAGCGCCTCAGAAAAAAGTGAGAATCGCATGCTGTAGAGAGCTTTTGGAGATGTGTAGTGAGAACGCGGACGGTGTTATGGATCGAATTGTTACTGGGGACGAAACATGGGTCCACCACTATGACCCTGAAAGCAAACAAGAGTCCATGCAGTGGCATAAAAAAGGAACAGACCCCCCGAAGAAATTCAAAGTCACTCCGTCTGCCGGGAAGCTCATGGCCGCAGTTTTTTGGGACTCAAAGGGAATCTTGCTCATTGAGTACAAAAAAAAGGTGATACCATCAACGCCACATCCTACGCTTCCACTTTGCATAATTTGCGGGAGGAAATTAAAAAGAAAAGACGGGGTAAACTCGCAGCGGGTGTGTTGCTTCTTCATGACAACGCTCCTGTTCACACGGCGCGAGTTTCCAAGGCTGCTGCGCGAGATTGTGGTTTCGAAGAAATCCAACACCCACCCTATAGTCCAGACCTTGCCCCTAGTGATTATTTCCTGTTTCCGGATTTGAAAAAATGTCTTTGTGGAAAAAGATTTTCGGATGATGAAGAACTCAAGTCGGCAATAAATGGGTATTTTGCAGAGAAAGAGGAAATTTATTTTTTTGAGGGTTTAAAAAAGCTTATCTCAAGATGTAACAAATGCATTGATGTTAGGGGAGATTATATTGAAAAATAAAAACAATTTAAATTGAATTCGCATTTTCTTTCATATCGATACCGAGAATATATTGAACGCCCCTCGTATCTTATTCCAATCCCAAGATCAAGTCTTCTCAACATAAACTAGCTGTCAGTATAAGAACTTCTAAAAGATAGCAAATTCATTTGGCGCGACCATAGCATACTTCATGCTTTCAAGTGTTGCCCGGAAAAGTCAAATATTGCCGATTGTGACTGAATTCATACTTGAGACGGAACTGAGAATAATTGAAAAAGTAGCTGACTCCAAATACAAGAAGACTTACAATCACACTCAACCTCATTTAGATACCATATCTTTCCCATTTTCCGTTTGGAAAAAAAATTAAATAAAAAATTGCAGTTTTTCACCTGACTATGAGTAGTTTTTTTGTTTACAAGCAAACACGTTTAACTTCAACAAACCGTAATTAGGCGATTGTTCGATCTTTAGACTGTAATTACATAGTTTGACAACCTTAAAACTGGTGCGTGATTAAAAGATTTGTTTTTAAATCTAATTGGGTCTCACGCCTTAAATAGATAAAATACAACTCAATTAACAACTTAATTAATAGCTTAATAGCCTTAATTTCCATCAAAAAAACACTCTTCCAATTTGATACCCTGTTTTCACCACATTGCACATGGCTTTCTTAGAAATGTCAATAGTGGACAATTATTTGATTTGGCGCAATCTTAAGTCATGCGTTGAAGTTTTTAATTAGATCGACTTTAAATGACTAATTGTGAGTCGTGAGTCACTGAGGTTCCCAAAAGCCTTACGAATTTCTAAAAATTTATGCATTTCCTCGATGACTGTTTAGTTTCTAATTCTGAATTAACTCACAAAAGTCTAGTCGAACACAAAATATGTGAGATACATTTTTGTTTTAAATAATTTTGACGTCATTTTATAATGTTTCGATAATCAGTAGACCCGATATTTATGTAGATTTTGTTATCATTAGCATAATGCCTTGTTCAACTAATTTTTTCTTCTTCAAACAGTTACAACCTATATCGTATATTTTACCAAATCAATCACTTTGATGATTTTAGATTTATGACATTTTTAAACAGCTTTTTTATGTAAACATTGTGGTGTTTATTATTAATTCAAATTAATACGATGTTGTGAATTTTTATTTTCGTGAAATTTATCAAGTTTAGTGTAATTTATGATACAACCGATAAATTTTTAAATTATTTTTAGATACTTGTTTTTATAATTATAAAAATGATACGAATGAAAAAAAAAGATTTTTTTTAAATTATAGCGAGTTACGTATCGACAACATCCGGCACCTTAAACTACTTTTGCTTATATTACATTATCTTTACTATCTTATATATTGTTAACCTCGAAATCTATGTCTATGACAAGGCACATTATATGATCTCATTATTTCCTTTACCACGGAATATGTTAAAATTATTGCCGAGTAAACTAAAATCATTGTTAGTTTATTCACCTTGTGAATAAAGTACAATAGAATACACCGTTACGCTGTAAGAATAGTACAACCGTCAACTCGTGCTCAGGCCTAGGAGTACTCGTACTTTTAACATATTTGCACACAGGGCGGGCGAAGAAATATGTAGGAATAAAAAATGAGAAATACCGCTGTACGTTGGTTTTGAATGTTTGGAAGTTATAATGAAAATAAAGAGCTCGGCAGAGCATGCCATAAGCGAGATTTTCGGCTTAGGAAAGAAGCACGATATTTCAGGGTATGTCCGAAAGTACACTTGATGGTAAACCAATGAGCATTCATACCGAGACGAGTGTTACGATTGAAGTTTTAATGGGGCGGAATGCTACTGGCAATATTAATGGAACACTGTTTACCGTCCAGGACATCTACCGATGTATGGATTTGGCGTCACTCGGAAAATCTTGACAGCAATTAGATCAGTGCCGTACGTTTTTTTCTTATTAACCAACTATGAGAAAGCTGTTGTTTTCAGTGAATAGTTTTTGTAGAAAGACTGATCTACAATTATTCAGCGGTGTCTTCAAAGTCAGGAAAGGTTTCAGCCCAGTGTTTAAGATTTGTACCGAAGGTACATCTATAGTATTTAAAGGGTGCGCCAAATCTTCCAAAGAGGGATTCTCTGAACTCAAGCATGTCATCTTTTGACATAAATAATTTGGATAAATTTTCAATTTATCCAAATTTTTTATTCAAATACTCAGTTGGCTGCGTTCAATGAGCCAACAATTGAGCTCACTTAATTATTTAGCGTTGTCAATTTAGCCCTTAACTAACAAGCTCTTCCAGTTATCCCGGTCTTCAGCTAACTACCTCCATTTGCGCAGTCCACGTCGGTTGATGGCCTCTTCTCTTGTTCGCACCACCTAATATAAGGTCTTCCGCTACTGTGTTGCCATACGATTTCGACTCGAAGGCTTTGCGGGCCGGAGCATTGATCTCCATACCCTCTACATGTCCTAGCCATTTCAGGTGACTTCTCCTCCAATTCCGTCAACTCAAGCGGGACCGAATGTTTTTCGGCGGACTATTATCTTGAAACGACTGAGGATATCTTCATCCGCTTTCGATAGAATTCATGCTTTAGCGCTATAAAAGGCCTTAGACGGAGCCTATTTAGTCTTTCTGGATAGATTCTGAATACTCATTAGTCTTATTAGCCCAAAAAAAATAGCAATTTTCAAGAGTCGTTCTCCGATTTGTATATGCTGAGGTGTTGTTGTCAGAATTTATAGCAGAGTCAAAGCAGACAAAGTCCCTTACTACCTTGAAATTATAACCTACCTATACTTGGTTTTGCCCTCATTTACCGCTAAACCCAGTTTGGAAGCTTCCGTTTCTATAGTAGCGAACAGACCGGTGACAGCCCGCTGTGTTCTCTCAATTATGTCGATATCATCGGCGTACGCTAGTAGTTGTACAGACCCCTGAAAGGATGTGCCTTCGGTGTTTACTTGTGAGCTCCGCACAATTCTTTGAAGTCTGATGTTAAAGAAGTCAAATGACAGCGCGTCACCTTGCCCAAATCCTTTTTTGACATCAAATTTAATTTAATTTAATTTAATTTTAATTTAATTTATTTAAATTCAATTGTTCACATAAGAATAATACATCTTTTGAAAAAAGAACAAGCTTTACGTAATTTCAATATTTTAACAATTAATTAGTTAAAATTTAACAAATAATTATTATTAATAAAAAAGTTCTTAGAGTAGGAAGTACAAAGAAAAAGAAGAATAAGAAAAAAGAAAGAATTGAAAAAAAAAAGGAAAATAGATGATACAAAGGAGAATGAAGTTTAGGGATACAAGAGGAAATTCATTAAAAATTTTCTGAACAATATTTAAATACGTACGAAAAATTGTCGAGACGTGTTTAAATACTTGCACCTAGGTGCTATCAGTTGCCAAGTTCTTTGATTTGTTGGAAATTTTACTATCTCAAGTAAATATTCTGGTACTTTCTTGGTTAAAATTTTGTGAAAATACAGCATGGTTCGATATTTCATAAGAGCAATCAGAGAGCAGCCGGCAATTTTTTTGGTATAGGCGGAAATGTGTTCGTGTCTTTTGATATTAAAAATGTATCTCGCGCAGGAATTGTATGCAACTGTTAACTTTCTGGCGGACTCTTGATCCATGTTTGCAAATATTTCACAACCATATAGTATGATGGGAAGGATAAATGCATTAACAAGTTTTAATTCTGTTTTGGTTGGAAGGTAACTTGTAGTGGGACAAAGTCCTCGGAGAGCTCCGTAAATTTTAGATACAGTTTTGTTAACATGTACATTCCAATTTAAGTTAGAATCAAAATAAACTCCAAGATTCTTTATGTTTACCACGTACTCTATAGGGGATGCGTTAAGACTCAGTGGTGGGAAAACATCTGTACTTCGTCCTGCATTTATAATCAGTGCCTTTGTTTTATTTGGATTAAGCTTTAGACCGTTATCTGATGACCACTTATGGATTTCATTTAATTCTTGGTTTAGAATGTCAAGCGCTCAGTTATGTCGTTACAGACCATGACGGAGTAGAAAACCCTCTCAATCGTTATTCGACACAGACGGACGAGCTTGGCAGGGATGCCAAAACCAGCTCGTATCTATAAATGTCGTCATAAGCGGACTTAAAATCGAAAATATGGTGGCTGTTGATTTGAACTTGCTGAGTTGTTTCCTGGATCTGCAGGAGTGTGAAGGTTTGATCGATTGTACACCATGTTGAGAAGACTTATACCTCTATAATTGGTGCACTTGAGGGGGTCTCCTTTTATGTGGGTCGGCCAACGATACTGGTTTGATTCATCAGGCATACACTCTTCTGATTAGATCAACAAAGTCATTTGCAGCAGCTTTGAATACCTTGGCCGCTTCGCCGTCTGGTCTAGCTGCTTTCATAGATTTCATCTAAGATATTACTATCCTTACTTCGTTTTGGTCAGGTGAACGAAAGTTTTGGGTATCATCATCCAAGTTGAATGCTCTATTCTGACTGACAGAGGGATGTTAGGCTTCTTCGGCGTTGTACACTCTGTAGAAAAAGTTGTTCCATAGTCTCAGCATCGACTATGACCCTACTACAAGGCTTCCTTGTTCATTTCTACAAGCTTCTGTACGGGCCTTCTTTCCTTGGCACGTTCTTTTTACCTATTGGTGACACTTCCGTACATTATTTCTGGAGTACAACCTCTCAATGTCTCCTATAACGAGCGCTTCTAGTGCTCTCTTTTTTCTTCTTCTGAAGAAGCCGATGTACTTCCTGTCTCTTCTGCTCGTAGAGCTCACGAGCGGCTCTTGTTCTTTGTTGCAGCGCCGCTTTGTACGCTTCTTTAAACCAAGAAATATTTATGGTAGTCGGGTGAAATCCCGCACATCAATTTCGGGGTCTCTGATGGCACGTTGGCAGCGTAATCACTCCTTCAGACATTTCTCATACATATGTACGTATGTCTGGTCGAGGAGCTCGTAGAAATATTTTTTGGTGGCGTCGTCCTTATGGGACATGGGCGCATATAAGGCTTATACCAGCTAATTTAGACTTGATGTGGGTTGTCATAAGAGCCTCTGCTAAATGCTCGGTCGCACGTGGCCTGTGCGCCCCCAAAGGCCGTTGTCTTTTAAGCATTTGCAAGGGTCGGCCATTAGTTGGTTTAATAGAGGCCATTAGTTGGTTCGTTAGATCTTTTTAAACTCTTCCGTATAGGGTTGTGAGCCCTATGACGGCTTAAACCAGTACTATGCTACTGACTGAATATGCCCTTGCCAATTTGGCCTGCATACAGTTACCGGGGACCATCACTGATAGGTCAGGCAAGTACTTCGCCACGCTGCTGGCCTAATTCAGGTTATAGGACAGTCCGCAGTTTCCCCATCAATCGCCACGCGGGGCAAGTATTAAGTGAAAAAATTCAGTTCGACTTATTTACTCACTAATGTTGCCGTGCTAATCAATCAACCGATTCCGGGTGTTGGATATTTCTCGAACTTCGCTTCACGCATGTACAAAATCGTATTGACCCAAGAGCTAAAGCCAATGACCGTTGTACACGTCGAACTTTCGCCAATTGCAGATGTAGGAAGATCCGGATTTTCAGCGAGAAATTATTCTCAGTGACGAGACACATTACGGGTTGAATGGCTTTGTCAATAGGCGAAATTTCCACGCGTAGATACGCGTAATATCATGCCGGAGATGTCCTTGGGTAGCACTTATTTTAAAATAATGCAAGTAAATCCGTTACAGTCAATGTAGACCACTATTTCTCCATGTTAACCTTTTTTTTCTTTTTTGGAAAAATGGGGAATTGTAAGGCTTGGAGGACATGCCACACAGACTAAATAATCCTCAAGCCTCTATTTCATCGAAAACAGCAAGAATGTTGGCTGTCACATGGCTCCAAAAAACGTGGTCACTCGGTGTTATATCGCATGATTTTGGCATCCATTTTCGATCACCATTTCGTAATTTCTTCTTTGTTGCACGTAACGCCATCTTGTTTGCAATAAACAACACCCACATCTGTGTCCTCAAATTTCGGCCACTAAAGTTAATTGATCATCGTTCGATAGCGCAATCCAATCATAAAAACAGCCGCACTTGCCTCAGTTTCGAATAAATAAGGTCCAATGATATGCCCAATTCCTCAGATCGACGTAAGAGCCACAAACGTCAGTTTTCCGCTACATTTTGTCGCAAGAATGCAATATTTGCAATTGTACTTGCGCGACTTGCACAATTTCGATTCTTGTTTTCATTAGTTCATCCCAATAGCTAAAATGTCGGACCCAATTTAATAAATGCTAGCAAAAGTGGTGTACTTCACGTCGCCCGCTTTTGAACCAATTCTGCGAAATTTTCATCATTTTTGTAGTAAATTTTAGCAATTTCAAAGCGGTGTCGAAGCGTGTATTGTTTTAGCTCGTCAAAATGCAACCTTTTATTGGAATACCCTGTGGTAAAAAATATTTTGTGTTAATTTTTCCATATGACTATAAATAAATAAATTAATTTTATAATAACCACAAGTAAGTAGTGGGTGTTTAACTGACACTAGTTTCGATTTGGAAAGCTTAATTGCAAAAAACAGTGGTAATTACTATTCACAAGACGTGTCAGATTGTTCAATAACAAAATAAAGTTGATTTGTTATTAGCTTAGTGAGGTAAAACCTGTGCGTACTAGTATCCATAGAGTTGAAAGCTTCCGTAAGAAATAAATTTAATATGACATTTTGTCAGACACGGACAGCGTGTATGGATTTTTAATTGATCCGGTATGATAGCAGAGACGATTGTAGATATAGTGGACATTTCATGGATATTAAATTAGATTTTACGAGTATATGAATTTGCTCGTAAAATTTAAAACTCATAGAAACTAACTTGAAATAAAAATCAAAAGTACCACAGTTACATGACTACTTAAACGGTTTTTTAAATTTCCCTAATTTCCATATAAAAGACATTTTTCGAGATTTGGAATTGAAATAAAACACATGCAATTGAGCAAACAAGCCAATGTTTTTATTTATTCGATAATGATTTCTGGCATATGGCCACCAAGGGAGTGTCTTAGGAACTGCATCCTGAAGCTCCAATTTTCGACCATTAGCATTTTAGGCCGTATATCACGAATGATGCGCTCGAAGTTACCTTCCAAGGCTAGAATCGTTGTTAGCTTATCCGCATAGAACCAACGACTTCAAATACTCTACCAGAAACAATCCAACGGCGTCACTCACTTTAGGCCAGTCAACATGCCCATTTCTGGAAGACAATGTTGTCATCGAATACCTCCTTCCTGTTACAACCAAATGCGGCAAAAGCGGCACTAAACGGTGCATTTTTTAAGATGCGTCAGCAACTGATCACCTGAGTCTTATTTGATAGGCAGAGAACAACAAACCACATCGCTATTAGCCGGCGATTTAGAAGCTGTTTTTATGACATCCATAACAGTCGCGGAGCCGACATCAATCACCATCTTACTTACTTACACCATCCCGAATGTGAACTTGCACCCAACTAACTTGGTCAGTACTGGGTAAAAAAAAAGGAAGTGCTGTGTAGTGTAAGATGCGATAAGCGCAACCACATCAATGGCTATCTTTGACCGTTTATAAACACTGTTACCAAGGAGCTTACAGATGGACGCATCACTAAACAGCATCCTGTAATAAATGTAGATGAGGACCGGCTTAGACAGTTGAGTTTCCTATGAGCATAACTGCTGATGGCATAACTTTTCAGGATGGCGGCAGACCGGACAAATACTTTCCGATATTTCGGAAAGTTCTTTATCTGAGTGCTCTTGTCCATGTAATCATTTATTATTGGCCCGTAACTTTGGGCACTGAGTGTTACCATAATTTCAACCAATGACTATTGTAATTGGCTGGCCAAATAATTTAGGACACTTTCAGTAGCTGAAATATGAATGCCTAGTAATTTTTCTATTTGATGCGTTCCTTAAGCAGTATCACTAGTTTTTCGATGATTATTGAGAAGCATAGGGCTCGATAGTATTTTGAGAATAACAGGACGTAGGTCCTCTTTAAGATAAGATATCGGAAAGTACTTGATCGTTTCCAATAGCTATTGGAAAGTAGACGTCTTGAAACAAAGACTATAACAGCGCTTATAGGCACTCTTTTTTTAGAATGCCCAAATTTATTAATTTTTCTACTTTTCATTATTGTTAACCATGAGTACCGTAGGATCAAGGAAAACCAGTAAAGGAATTTCCATTGTGCAAATAAGGCGATCTAATTCGGATGTCGGCAGTTATTTACCTAGTTATTTACATAAGTTCTGTTACACACTTTCCAGCGCTTATCGTTCAAAACTCCTTACGGAAATAGAACCGTTAACTTTTTTTTTCAGAACACATGCACTGATCAATGAAGTCAGTTTGATTTCAGTTTGCCAACTATTAACGTGGAGTGGGGAGTTAAAGGAAATCGAATCGCAATAATAGCGTTGCATAAGTGCGGAAACAGTGTTGGCCAAATTTTCGAGTAGTTAAAACCACTCGAAATATCGAGAATATTCGTTTACTGGGCTATTGCTTTGGCGAATTGTCTGGAGTAGAAGACAGGCCAAGAAGTGATCGCCCGCGTGAACGAATTCGTAGAAATCCTCTTAGGAAGCAGAAGATCATGCCCAAGGAATTGGATATATCAACCAGATCCATGTCTAGGCTGATTCGGGATAATCGGCATATGAAAGCCTGAAAGTCGGTCCACGGGTCATCTTCTAACTCCTCGCCTAAAATAAATTAGACTGGAAAGATGCAAGCAACTTTTGCAGTGACACGCGGATAATGGCCATGAAAACATTCTGTTTACGGGTGAGAAAAGTTTTACCGTGGAAGAAGTTTTCAACAAACAAAATGACAAAATTGATGCCACTAAGGAAGCGAAAAAAGTTGTTCCAAGGGTTCAAAGTTGACATCATCCCGCTTTCATATTGGTTTGGTGGGGGTCTCTCACCATGGTGTCACATCCCTCCATTTCTGTGAAAAAGGCGTAAAAACTGGTGCTAAGGGTTACCGAAAAGATGTGAAGGGTTTGACCAATGCCCATTCCAATTGATACAGATGGATCTTCCAACAGGACTCTGCTCCAGCGGAGTGGCTCAGAGTCAATGTTCTTGGCTTTATAGCAGCAGAAGATTAACCGTCATGAAGTCCGGATCTGAATCCACTGGATTATGTTTTGTGGGCAGAATTGGAGAACATGGCCTGCACGACTCCCCACAGAAATTTAGAAAGTCTTAAAACAGCACTAACCAGAGCTACGTTCACGATCTCCATGGAAACCGTACGTGCCGCTATAGCCCAATGGCCACACCCTTTGGAAGCTTGTGTTAAAACAAAAGGCACTCATTTCGAGTGAATACATTTGTAATAATCAATATTGTGGTCTAATAAATGAAACAATTTTGAATACAAAATGTTTACTGTTTTTTTTTTTCTAGCGTTTTATATTTGTGACAGAACTTATGGCAACTCTAGGTAGATACCCTCTTTGGAACTAAACTATTTAAATGGTTCTCTCGGATTACTTCAGTACATTTTCAATTACGATGTAGAAAGATTATATCAAATAGTGGAACATCAAGGTCTCTAGATTCGTGTTTAAGTTTTGATCAAACCCAAACCACGGCTTGGTTGACACAGTATGGTAGATAGTCAGTAAAGCAGGACCAGTGCCTTAACAAAGCAGATAGCGGCCAGTTTTTTGGTAAGAAATATTCAAATATTCAGATCTTGCCCTCTACAACATTCAAAGACAGGATTCTAAGCAGATTCCTGGCAACGTAAATAAATTCGGATGTGAAAGACAGTCTGAAGGAGAATTAATCACCTCAAATATCCGAGTGTATTTCTCAAGTTGTTATACTCGTACGTAAAACTACGACCAATTTACTACTAAGAAATTGCTGTGTACTTAAGTCGCACTTAGAAATATTTGAAAGACCATTAATTTCAGATAAAAATGTTTTCTACCAACATTCGAATCCAAGAAAAATCGCCTCATATTGTAGATAACACTCTCTAAACACATACTCGTAAGTTCAAACAATTAGTGTTGCGTTTCTATTGTATAAATTAAGTAGAGAAAAGTATTAAAATCATGAGAGCATTTCTGTGTCATAGATATCAATTTGTTGGAACAATGCACAATTAAGTGTTGAATATGCAAACACTTCAAGAAAGTGATTCAAGTATAGACATTCCAGCAAATAAAAAAATTGCAATGAGTTCTTTGTCTGTGAGTTTCAGAATTTCTTCGACGATCATTGAAATTCAAAAAACAACTTCAGATCTTTGGATCATTTGGAGCATTTGTGATCAGAAGACAGGCTTGAGAAGCCTGTCAGTTACGACACTTATTTCTCTAAGATCCTGTCAACAGTTCACTGGACATAGAGTCAACAACAACTGAGATTTGCATTTTAGCTCTCTAACTGATCACAAGGGACCTAGGTTCCTTCTTTCCTTTTCTGAACTTCATTTATCCTTGACAGTGAATTCCTTCACATGACATGCTTCCCAACAATACAGTCTTATATGTGGCCAATTTACTGTCAATTATTTTGCCGGATGGTGATATCATTTGGCTCTGACTTTGTTTTTATTAGGAGGTATTCCTTCTGAGATTTAGTCCAAAAAACCAACACCAAAACCCGTAAACATCTATTCACGAACATTTGCAGCTTCAAGTAATAGCGATGGTTTATCTTCATGTACGCTATAGAAGTAGATGCAAACTTTATTGATCAAAATACAATTTTACATAATTGGATAACTAAGTTTAATATGGTTTGGCCAAAGGCCGCCTACCAGATAGACAATTTATAAATTTAACTTTAATTAAAAGTCACCATCTATTATCCTCTTTCTGTATTTCAGTTCTGTATTTCAGTGCAGTTGACGCGTATTTGTATAACATTTCCCAACCTAATTTTCCATTCAAAATGTCCAGCACTTCATTCATTTCCATCAAGGTTACTCCAAAACAACTCACTCGTATCTCATTTAGGATGGGACATCTGGCAATGAAGTGTTATATATCTTCTCTTTCCTATCGGCTACAAAGGTCACATAGAATTGTTAGATCCGGTCGATTTGGAATGTAATTTAGGTTGATAATTTCACCCCTTAATTTAAATATTACGTTTATCATTTTTAGTGGAAAACGGCTTTCGAAGTACGTATTTTCCTTAAGGTCAAAGTTCAGTTGACTGCGGCTTACCATTTCAAGAATAGTACTAAACATATTCTTCAAGTTCGTGGTATTTATATCGGATGGGATGCGGAAGTTTTTACCGGGTTCAAATCCCAGCTCTTCCCACTTTGCAACAAGGTTTCCTCTGGTCGCAAATGTGTGCTTCTGTACTTGTTTAGGCAGCCTTGCTTCATCCATTTCCATTACTTTTTCGACATATTCAAAGTGCATCTTGATGGTGTCTAGGAACAATGCTGGTACTGTTGTTTCTAAATGTAGCATATACTCGTTGTTGGGCGTGCAGGCTGGCGAAAGAAAAATTCGTTTTAAGAAATACCTCAGAAATTTTTACACTTCTTCAAATGGGCAATATCCCCAGACTTGAGCACTATAGAGCAATATTGATGCAGCAGTTGTACGAAAAATTTTCATTTTTGAACTATATTCGATAAACACGTTATTTATGCAGCGGCTCCAGACGGAAGAAATGGCTCTTTTTGCTTCAGTCAGTTTGCACTGTAAGTGTGTCCTCATATTAAGGTTCGCCGTGATTAAAACCCCTAAGTACTTGTACTCTCGAACTATTGCAACATTTTCACCTTGGTACTTCCATTTTTCCTTGTGTGAATATTTTCCACCCCCATTCCTGAAGATCATCATTTTAGATTTTTCTAAATTAACGGACAAATTCCAGAGTCTACAGTATCTTTCAAGACAGTTTAACATAAGCTGCATTCCTTCAACAGATTCAGATAGAAAAACCATATCATCCACAAAAATTACAGCTTGTAAAAAAGAGCTTTACGTCCGATCGAGTCAACTAAACAGCTTGACTGATGTGTTCAAGAAGGAGATTCTTCTTTAATTTTCAGGATTATCATATGATCTTTTTTATGTAGGGGATAGATAATCGCTCTTTTGAAGTATGCAGGAACATTTGCTGTCTCAAATATTCTTTTATATTCTCTTGTTAATGCTTCAAGAAATTTCATAGAACAATTTTTGTAGAATTCAGCTGGAACGCGGTCGTCTACTGGAGCTTTCCCCACGTTCGCTTTCTGTATTACATTCTGAACTTCATAAATTGTAAATGGTGCAACTAAAAAGTCATCAGTAAAAAGTGGTGCTGCGTAGTGTGGAAGCGGTGAGAATTGTTGGTCATTTGGTAGGTTATAAAAGTAGTATCGAAGTTCAAATGCTTGCAATGCTGACGAAATTTGATTTGTTCTTCTGTTTATAACTTTAGCTGCTTTCCAGAAATCTGCTGACGATCTTGATGAGTGCAAAACGGCTATATTTTCTTGCTCAAGCTGTTTGCTCTTAGACCAACAGAGTTGCTTACAATTTTTATTTGCTGCTGCATACAAATTCTTAAATAAAGTTGTGTTCTGTTGCCTTAGAAGCTTTAGAAGCCCAAAAGATTTGTTCCTGGCGCTGCGGCACTCAGCATCAAACCACGCTTGCTTGTATTCAGTCCTACGTTTTACTTTGTTACTTACTGGAACAGCTTCAGTTATAATTTGAGTAAGATCCTCAATATGTAAAAGATTATTCTCTGATTTTCGTTTCGTACTCGTAAGTCCCTTATTCAAATTACTTTGGAAAACTGGTTTCATTTTATCATTCCAAGCCAGTTTTGGCAACAGACCAAGTTGTTTGGCGTTGGTCATACCCTCTCTACTCGAAATTATACAAAGGCATGTGGTCAGAAAAATGTCTTGTAGCTATGTTGAAGTCTTTCAGAATTGTGTTCCACTTTCCAGACACAAAACAATAGTATATGGCTGAGCACGCCGTACCACGTACAAACGTATACTCGCCACTTAGGTCCCCTTCACAACTTCCATTCAGAACTCTTGCGTCCAACGAATCGGCACTTCCAATATCTTTGCGCCTTTTGCATCACATACTTCGTCCTTTGAACTGCGAGTTGGGTTTATAACAGCTGATGCTGTTATGCGATCTGTGCGTTACCGACAAGCATTACATCCACATCCAAATCTTGCAGTGCATCATATAGCCGGTTATAATCTCTCATCCAGTTTAAACAATTAAGGTATATAGGTACAATATAAAAAGACGATTCTTTGATTTGTATTTCTAGAATATCCATTTCATTAACCCACTTAAAATTTGGGGCACCTGCTTTAAAATCCTTTCGATAACCGAACAATTCACCTCCGCTTCCCCTTTGATTTAACTGCTGAATTCCATTTTAATTCATAATTCTTAAACAATCTAATGGATTTTCTCCTTTTTCTCCTTTTCTCCTTTCTCCTTTTCATCTATCATACTATTTACATATCAAAACTATTTACATAATCAAAAAAATCCATTAATATAAATTTATTTTTAAGCCCTGCTACATTGTATCCTAGTATTCTTACATCTATATATTTTATTTGTTTCTGGTAGGCGATTTCATCTCAAAAAGTTTCCATGTGTGTTTTGACATTTGATTGTTGAGTCGCTCTTGAACTTGTGGATGCACCCAAATGGCCCTTATTCTGCGCTGCGGCTATTTTTCTTAGCTGAATGCGCCCATCTTGAATCAATTCCGTTGACGTTTTGTTGTTGACATTATTTACGTTTTTGTTTTTATTACCTTGTGAAACTTCATTTATAAAATTTTGAATACTCGCAAATAGAATCGGTTCGCCAACAAAAATTGTACGCAGAGTCTCCAATGGATCATTTTCACCACATTTCAGGCCGTTCGTAAAGATCTTGCTACCAATGAAAAGTTTGTCATCTCTTAGCTGGATTTTCATAGCAGGAAATCTACTGCGCAGGAATTTGGCAATGGGTAGTAAATTATTCATTCTACGGGGCATGTTATACGTGAAATCTTTATGGATATAGAACAGAGCAGTGCTGAAAACATTACTCTTCCAGACCTGGACTCAAATATCGAAGGGAATTTTCGCTTTTCCAATTCCACATCAAGTTAGGTCCCACCATCAGCTGAGACTATATTTACTACATAAAGCAAGTAGGCGACTGTTGCTTAGTTAAGTTTGACGTTAGAATTTGAAAGCTCAGGGATTTTTTTTACCGCAATTATCTTCAGCTCTATCTGCCAAAATTTTTTGTTCATAATCCTTGAGTTGTATATTAGGTCAAAAATGCTTTTCGATAGTGCTCCGCGTATAATATCCCTAATGATCACAGGAAATAACAGCTGTGAAAGTACGCATCTGGTCTTACCGGATTTTGGACTTAAAATTCTTCTGGTATTACCATTGTGCATAAAACAACACCTAGCAACATTTTTGGAAGCTACAAGTTTTTTTCTGGAATACACCTCCTGCCCCAGGCTGACCAAATAAAACCTCGAAATCGATAAAGATCAGATGTATGTTAACTAAAGCCTATACTTGCCCCATGGCTCTATAATTATCCGCAAGATCTTAATGTGGAAAGTTCATCTGTTAAACATCGGGAGTTGAATTTAACTGACTTCGGATCCTATCCAGAACTATTTGTGCCTTTCTTCAGAAGCTTGACAGTTATCCTATTGCTTCTCACACACTCATTTCTCATACACTAGTTATTTAAGGTAAGAGCAGCTCTACGCATTTGCTTGGCGCGTCTTGAAACAGCTAGGTATTCGAGCAATGCTTGAAATTTCTTTTGTTGCCCTTGAGGACGTTGTTGATCACAGCAAGGAGATGCATATACGAGAATTCATTGCTGCGAATTTGAGTTTTAGACCACAAAATTGACTTACACATGCCTTAACACCTTTTCGAATGGTTT
Source organism: Volucella bombylans (assembly GCA_949129095.1). Taxonomy (NCBI): domain Eukaryota; kingdom Metazoa; phylum Arthropoda; class Insecta; order Diptera; family Syrphidae; genus Volucella; species Volucella bombylans. The sequence goes on along the minus strand of OX422140.1, from coordinate 331,704,193 downwards.
TCTTATAAAGACCTATCTCAACTTTTTACCATGTGTTGTTTGAAGCAACGGGTACTTTTACTCTCTCTGAATCGTCCTGCTTTCATTCCTTCTTAAATTAAAAATTGCTGCTTCCGTGACTTATGCAGACAATACAGCTATGTACTCGTATGTGTCGTTCTGAATTTCCTTTATTTTCACTCGATATTGGGCTATAAGTTTGGGTTCATCTACTGCTGAAGCTGCTTCAATCCTTGTCTTTATTAGAAAAAGTTGTTCGATCCCATCTCTAGGTATGTGCCGATATCGATTTGTTGTTAGCTTTCCTGTACTTTAACTGCATCTCAATGTTCGTTGCTTATACGATGCTGCAAATTGTTCCCTCTCCAAAAGTATGATTAACTCTAAATTATTGACGCACGTCAATTTCGGCGTCTGTCCGTATTACACATATTGTTTTTGGGCACGATCGCTGTCGATAAATGCGGTATGAAACTCATGGCAGCTACTATAAAATCGTGGTTATATTCTATTCCGATATGGGCTCTTCGTATTTTTTTTACACTTTTTAAAACAGCTGCTTATCTCAATGTGGTCGACTTGGTTGGCTGTTCTTTGCCACTTAAAGGGGATCAAGCTCATCTATCTATTCAGCAGATGTCATAGTCCACGATTGGTTCATCAGAAAAAAATGGCCGAGGTTGTTTTTTTCATGAGAAGGACGACGGATCACCATTCGTTTCTGCAGCGAAGCTAAGTATCTGAGCGTTATTTTGAGCGGCAAGCTTTCTTCAACTCAGCACGTCCCGTCAGAAACTTTTAAGGCGGTTTCGGCTTTACGCTGTCGAGGTATAAAGCTTGCCACCGAAGAGAGTTCTCTAGATACATACGGCTCTAAGAAGATGGAATAATATTTCATGCATATACGTCACTGTTGCTTCTACTAAATTTCAAAGACCGATTTGCTTGGGAGGTTTTTCTGTCGCCGTTCTAAGCACACTGTCATCATTTTTGTCATAGTAACCTGACACACCGCCTTTCATTTGACTCCGATCAACGAAGTTGACTCCTCTGTTCGTATGGCTGGTTTTGACCAGAATCTGCTATATGGTGATCTGATCTGCTATATGGTGCTAGCGCCACTGTGGAAAAGCTCACTATCGGATCACTGAAATTGAGATCGTCGATAAACTTGCTAGGCAAGGCACAGAGCAGAACCTTGGGACTAAAGACAGCATTGAGACTGGATGAGTCCTCCGCCCGGACTTTCATGGGCTATTCAACCGTACGTAATTTAAGAGGTCAGTTACCTGCAAATATGTCGGTTCAATTTTGTACCACTTTTTCCAACATAGACGGCTTTATTTCGACAATAACGCGTCGAATGTTGGCTTATAAGTCGCCAACTGTACCTGGTTTATCAGCACATACGAGTGACTTGACGTACACCCAGAAAAAGTAGTCCAAAGGAGTCAAATCACATGATCTAGACAGCCTATTGAGAGGTCCATTTCTTGATATCGCTAGCTCATCAAATGTTTGTCTCAATATAGTGATGGTTAGACCGGCTCTATGGCATGCTGCGCCATCCTGCTGAAACCATTCGTTCCTTAGACGATAGTTATTGACAGAAGGAATCAAAAAAGGGCGAATCATTAGCCTGTAGCGCTCGCCATTGACGATAATGTTTGCTACAGATTTGAAAGAAACAGCACCAAGCAGTGACTTTTTCCGGGATATAATGGGGTCTCGAGAGTCTCGTGAGAATTTTGCTCACACCAAAAATCGCAACTTGGCTTGTTAACATACCGATTAAGCGAAAAATGATGAGGTTCGTTTAAAAATGATTCGACGCTAAAAATTCGTTTCAATTGCTGCACGAGCTGGATCTAATTCGAGTGTAGGCCAAGATCTTTCCCCAAACTCTTCGACGTAGTTGTTGGCTGAGTTGCTGGAAATGGCGATGGCTTCTTCGGTACGCACAGTATAAGCTCGTGTTGGATGAATATTACCCATAAGAGTATACGTAGACATAAATCGATCCATAGTATTTAAGTGTAAGCTGCTCAGATAAATGATTATGAGTACCGTAAATTGGGCGAAGCGCTCTATGAGTTTGGTGCACAGAACGCGAATTTTTAAAAAAATTTCCACGATATATAAATGCTGTTCGGGTGTAAGTCTTTGTAGGTAATTTGGCTAAATATACTGAACATAAATGTCAAAGACGTGCCCAGCCTGACAGCTGGTTTTACAGATAATCCTATCGGAAGTCTTACACCTATAAAAAAAAGCACCCTTTTGAAGGCTAAGAGATATTTAAGTCGCAACATCGGGGTTCATTATGCCCGCTGTCACATATATTATTAAGGAATTGATGGGTTGAAAATTGTGTCACCCTTTCATGATACAAACTCTAGTGAGGCGAGTCCCTTGGTACTTCCGAAGCTTTTTACCTTCGGGACATGATGCTGAATGAAAGGTTGACACCACTAATAATTCAATGAGAACAGGCATGGACTCCTAAATATCATTCGAGCATTGAACTCTACGTGATAATCATTAGTTAAACTGTACAGCGGGAACTGCAGGAGGGGATGATTCCACTTAATAAAATCAACTTCATCAAATTCAATTACCACATCATATTTGCACAGACAATGACATTTCGCAACACAGTCAGAATCGTAATAAGTCATTTCAATTCTAACGGAAAAATCATAAAATTCTGGTTTAACTGAATTTTAAAAGGCTTCTAACTCGGTTTTGAAATAAAAAGCGAAATTGTGTAAATTAATGTGAAAGACAGAAAGCGAAACGTTATTAGAAAACCATTAAAACCTCACCTGGATTAACTTGTATGCCCGTATGTGGTGCCATAAAAAAGTTACTTTTATTTTTAGTCTTTTAACTACCAAAGGTTTTGCATTCCTTTTATTTAACAAACAAGATGCTAAACTATCAAATAACATCTTCTAAGAGCCATAAAATGTTGGCTAAGTAAAATGGAACATAATAATATTGTAAACACTAACCGGACAAACTCAAAATTCGGTTCTTTTTTTTTTTAATTTGCGTCTTCTTCAAGAATACTGATCTTTGCCGAAAACTATCATCGGCTACCAACTTTAGTGGGCGAGTATCTTTCAAATAAGCAACATCTTGTGGAGGCGTCTTTCTATGCTTTTTAATCGATCCGCATAAGTCTTTTTGTTTATCTTAAATGCTAATATTATTAAATTCCTGTAACATGCGTTACCCTACGATTTCCTTATTAGGGACTTTGCCAAGAAACTGGAATTTGGAAATCAGATCATATAGGGAAGGAAATGCAAATGAACGACACAGCAAATCTAAATATTTGATTATATTTGATGATTTCAACTTAAACTTACTAGGTAACAGTGATACTATATCTAACTATTTAGCCCTCTTAGGATCACACGGCCTATCCTACTTTATAACTGAACCTACGAGGATGGTGTCGGGAAGTTTTTTGGATCACATTTATGGTCGTTTTTCCAATATCTCCAGCTCATGTAAGAAGTGCATATTCGATCTTAAAATCTGTGATCACCAATGACAGGATTATTAATTAACTATTCTTTGTGGAAAAACATAATAATGAATATGCAATCAAAATAGCAAGAATATCGTCAAGCTAAAAAGCAATCTGATTTTTGAATGACGGAAAATGATCCGTCCGTTTCTCATGCACTGTTTTATTGATCGTCTCTCTAATCATATTGCCAACTGCACCTCCATTGTATCCTTGAAAAAATCTCCAAAAAGACTTAAACCTTGGATATCAACACGCCTATTAACAAGGTGAGTTGTAAAAATAAACTTCGAATAAAGTGTTCAAAACATCCTTCCAACATTAGATTGACAAATCGGTACAAGAAACTCCCAATATCAAACTCGAAATATCAAAAATGAATGGAAGGTGGTTAATGATATTCGAAGCGAATCGCCATCCACTAATAAACCCATCGGGATTTTCGTGTTAATAATGTTGTAGTTGCTGATAAACTTGACATTGCTAATGCCTGCAACAATCATTTTACTTCGATAGTTACCAATTTACCAGGACAAACAAGTCAACACAGTTGCGGTTTATGTTCGGTTGTTGGTATCCTTTGTGAACCACTGCAAAGGAATATGTTTGCCTTCGAGCCTATAACTGCTTTGGAACTTTTAAAACTAATTAGTTCTCTAAAAAAAACTCTACCACAAGCAGGATGTGATGGCATTTGAAATGTACTGTTGAAACGGATCGGTTTTTGGAGTTTATCCTGAAGACTTAAATTATGCTGACGTAGTTCCATTTAAAAAAAAAAAGGCTCCGCAGAAGATATGAACAATTACAGGTCTCTTTCTCTTCTTCCTGCTTTCAGCAAAATCTTTGAGAAAACTGCTAAAGTAAGGATCATATCCTTTCTATGCAAAACAAAATTTTTTAGCTCTGTGCAATTTGACTTTCAACATGGAAAATCCACTGAAGACGACCTATCTTTGCTCTAGTATTTTCTCAAACATTGAAGCTAAAAAATTCACTGCAGGTCTTTTGGTGGATACTACAAAAGCCTTCGATATAAGCTGGAATTCGTGCGTTTATGCTCTCCTGGGTTAGGTCTTACCGCTCCAATCGATCTCAAAGAGTGAAGGTTGGTTGGCGAAACCAAGAGCGGGGTTTAGTTTTTCAAATTTGGGAGTTCCTCAAGGTTCCGTACTGGGACCCATTTTGTTCCTTATTTAAAGGGTTTTCCAATAGGGACTTGATAACTTTGAATTTAATTTGCGAACGCACTCTTTCACTAATCATCAAACTGTCACTGTCAATTTATTCAGTAAACTCAACATTTTCATCATGGTAAAGTACACGAACGAGCAACGTCTGTAAATTATAAAAATTTTCTACCGAAATTCGGAGTCATTGACTGCAACTTTAAGAGCATTAACTCCAATTTTCGGTCATAATTCTCACCCTAGTACAGGCAATAACAAGTTTAGTGCAAAATTTGAGTCTACATATTCGTTGTGTGATGTTGCCGTGGTGTCAGTGAGACAACGGGTTGGTCGAAGTGTTGAAAATATCGCTGCCGTTCAGGCGTCCGTAGCAAATGGTCCAAATCAGTCAATTCCACGGCGTTCTCAAGAATTGGGAATCGCTCAGACCACATTATGGTGTATTTTGCGTAAGGATCTTGGTTTAAACCCATACAAGATCAAGCTGACTCAAGAATTGAAGCCGATGGACCATTTGAAGTGACGTACGTTCTCCGATTGGGTTCTGGAGAAGATGCGCCAAGATGATGAATTTCATCGCAAAATCATCTTCAGTGACGAAGCTCATTTTTGGCTCAATGGATTCGTCAATAAGCAAAATATGCGTTATTGGTCGGGTGAAAATCAACATGTGCTTCATTAATCACCACTTCATCCACGCATTCCGGCGGCGTTATTGGGCCATATTTTTTCGTCGACGATAACGATCGTCATGTTACTGTGAATGGTCAGCGTTATTGCGCCATAATCACCGATTATTTTTGGCCCGAATTGGAGGATATGGACTTGGACTACATGTGGTTTCAACAGGATGATGCCACAAGCTACACAGCACACGCTACAATCGATTTATTGAAGAGTAAGTATGGTGAACGTGTTATCTCAAGAAATGGGCTAGTCGATTGGCCGCCTCGTTCGTGCGATTTAACGGCGATTGACTATTTTCTGTATGGCTACGTTAAGTCATTGGTTTATGCCAACACGTCGACGACGTTGGAAGAGCTCAGAGCCAACATTAAACGCAAAATAGCGGCTGTTTCGGCCGAAATGTGTGGCCGAGTCGTTGAAAATTGGGTCCAACGAATCGACCGTTGAACGAAGTCGAGTTCCATTCATAAATGTTTTGATTGTACTTCAAGCCGATAATAAAGTTTTTGAAATATCTCAAATGGTTTGCGTTTTATTTAAAAAAAAACTTGTCAAGTCTTTTCAGTATAAGTTTCAATGGGACACTTACTGCTTTTGCAGATGATGTAGACTGTTCTTTTGGTGCTGATAGTGCTTTGAACTTGGTATCTGATATCAATTGGGATCTTAATATGTAAAGAATCTGGTTCTCCGAACATAGATTGAATATTAGCTCCAAAACTAAAATTATGTACTTTGGTCTCTTAACCCAGATTGCAGAACTTTACTTTCACGCACCAGAATGCCTAAGATTTAAACTGGCAGATTGTACTTGTGCTTCCGTTTTAGCTTGTCCAACTTTTTTTAACACTCTTAATTGCAGCGACAAGTGTTTTCTAATTGAAAATATGGAGGAGTTTAAGTACTTGGGACTTACTATAGATTCTAGGGTGAGCTCTGCTAATCATATTGAATTGTTAAGAAAATATTTTCGTCGTTCTCTCTGGAATTTTTTCTACTTGAAAAATGTTTGTTCTAAAAGATTATTAAAACCCATCTGTTATGGCATTTTTCATTCGAAGCTCCACTATGGTATTTCTTGTTGGGGTGGAACTCATATAAATAAAATTAAACCACTTTTAATCCTGCAAAAAAGCGCCCGAAGAATGATATGCCGAAAAAATAGTCGACATCCCAGTTATCCATTATTTCGTGATATGAGAATTCTTCCTGTCCGTCACTTGTATTGTTTTAAAGTATTGAAAACTTTCTTCATGAGATCGGGTAATAGTAATTACAGATTAATTTACGAACTTAATTTTCGTAGAAACTTTTTGAATGTAGTGTCCATCCCGATGTAGGTAGTGCGACCTTTCGTAACTTTATTCGGTTTCATCGTTTCATCAATTTAATAAGCTTCTACAGTCCCTAAGAGCTTTAACGGTTTCTGGAAGATTTGAAGAATGTGTAAAGCATTGACTTTTAGATATGGATCCTGCTAGCGTAGAATCAATCTTCTATGATATTCTGGTGTACTCGTAACTATACTCAGTACAATATTTACGTTTTGTTGCTGTGTGCTAACCTTTTTTGTTCTTTTTTCTTATTTAATTCGCTTCTTTCAATTCTCTACATATACTTTCTTTGATTTTTTCACAAATGTAAGGTTAGTTGGTTAAGGGTCACCGCACTCACAACTTAAATTTTAATATTGAGGTTCATTGAAATGGCATTTACATCTACATAATACTTAAAGTATATATAAATAAAAAAATGACATTATCATTTCTTAATTTGTTTTGAAATTAACATATTGTTATATTTTTTAATCTGTGAATTATGTATCAACTGAATTTTGTATAAAATAAAAATCTATCTACTCGTATATCTATCTAAAATTGACGTACTATACGAGTATATACGAAACATATAATTTTTTTTAACCCTTTCGCTTTCAATTTGTTATTTCTGTATTATTCGATTTTTTATGTAAATCTTTGTTAACTGTAATAAATTAAATGTTTTTTTTTAGGTTTGGATTAAATTCAAGGCCGGTTTTTGAAATTTTAGGCCGGGACGTATTGTCCCATCGGTATTTTTGAGTGTGATGTATTCGTCCCAATGAGACTCAAGAAACAAAAAATCATAATTTTTCAAGAATTCAAGTTATATTAGAAAAAAAGGAATATTAATATAAAAAAAAAAAAAATAAATTAGAAAAGAGAACCGGTACCATATTAATAAGGGACATGTATTATTTATGGTAAATTTTAAAACATGTTACGCACAAAGTGGCCTTGCAGCTGGCGTAAATAGTTTTAGTACATTTTTCAATCTGGTTTGCGGAGCATTGCAAACAGCGACGTGTCTGTGTTATAAGTTCTGGCATGTGCTCCCCGATATTTAACATATGTATGTTTCAGTTTCTTAGATGCACGACCAGAACCACGTCTTCTCTTGAGGGTTCCTGCTTTCTCCTTTGCGATACCTATCATAAGTTGAAAGTTTTTGATCAGCCAGATCCTCTCCTAACATTATTTCGTTATAGTTTTTAATTTCAACTGGTATAGGAACTTAAATTTTCTTACCGTCTTTCATTTTGCGTAGACCTTTAGCGATTGTAGGTGGTTGGTAGCTTGATAATACTATTGATTCCTTTGAATCGAGTCACTTTGCAGCTAATATTCCACCACATCGTTTTTTATCAGTATGCTGTCAAAGATGGAAAGGTTTTTCGTCTGTGTTATAGCGGTTCCAACTGCAGCATAGTTAAGTTTTTCCAATAACAAAGTGCTGGTGAAAAAACCATCCATTGCAATCATTACACCAGTCTCCCAAACCGTACTGCAAAGCTTTTTTACAACTCTCTCCCCAAGAGTTCCTTCTAAGAATTCTTTCTCCTTTCCAGCATATACATACATACGAGTATATACTCGTAAGTCATAAGTGTAGCCTGTTTTTGCGTCACATCGCATCCAAATTTTAATCAGCCGCTTTATTGGTTGTAACGGTTGATACTGTTTCAAAGATGACCTGCCTTTGAATTTCGTCATGCTTTCGTTTTGATTACAGGTTGATGATCATTGGGAACATTTTTGCGTGGAACATAGCTGGGAACTGGACAAGACCAGAGAATGAAATCGTTGTTTTGTTCAGTACTTGTGGGATGGTTAACGATTACCCTCATTTCAGGCTGAGAATGTTGTTCAGGTTCTACATCCGTGCCTTCAGACGTTGAATCCTTATCATCAGAAGGACTGTATTCAGACTCTGAAGCACTAACGTCATTTGAGACAGAGTCGTCTTTTTCCAAAAGACGTTGCAAATCTTGAGCTAGTGCAACCATTCGAAAGCTAATGACACCAATGGGACATATAATTCCATATTTTTCTTTTTTTTGGTTCTTGAGCACTAAATGCACGTAATTATATTTACACAGTATGAAAACCTAAGAAAACTACGGTTTTACAAATAAATAACCACTTTGTACAAGAATATTGAGTGCACTGTGCAAGAATCGATCAGCAACTGATTTATTCTGATAGTTGCTAAAAAAATCGAATGTGCAAACTGGGTAAAGTAAAGGTTAGAAAGCATGATCACACCTGAAATGGGACTAATTTAAATAACATTTTCTTTCAAATATGGCTTTCTAGGATTCTTCGAACTTTGATTGGGAAATACGATCCCAATGGGAGCGTTAAATGATCTGAGCCGCCAATTGCGGGTGCACTGCTCCCTAAATGATCATTTGTACCACAAAATCAGTATTACGAAGCCAAGAGAGGCTCTTTTGATGAAATTGAGAACCTCTCTGGTGGAGATTTTAAGATATCCCCCAGGGATTAACATTTCTCATTCACATAAAATATGTTCCGCAGTTTCGTTGTCTTCTATGCAAAGACGACATTTAGTCTCCTGAATAAGACCTATTTTGTTTAGGTGTTATTGAAGGTGGCAGAGTCCGGTTAGAAATCCAATCAGTCTTAAATATCATCCCTTTTGAGTTGATTTTTTGTGAAAGGGTTTGATGGCTTTTTTAACCAGTCGGTTGGGATGTCTTCCCAATGAGATATACAAATTCTCACAACTCTTTATTGCTGAATTCGGGATATTACAGAACGGCTCAGGGCTGAGGAAAAAATCAGCCGAAACCTTTCTACCCAGTTCGTTGGCTATTTCATTTCCGTCAATACTACCTATATTTCCTGGCATACTTTGTTCTTATGGGAGGTATCTTGTAGCGTATTGAAGTAGTGCATGACCCGTTTAGAGTCGATCGGATTAGAGCCTTATGATTTAATAGCTGCTTGACTGTGTGTTAGTGTTTGGATGGGGATGTTGAGATTGGCGCACACCTAAATAGTATATATTTCCGATTGAAATACACATTGACTTTTTCCCATTAGCTGCGAAATTCTGGTGTTTGGGCCAAAAATAACAGTACCTACCCCAATGTCCTTCTTCAATCTATCCGCATACTACTTAATACCTTTAAGGTTGAAGGTGGGGTTTTTGTATTTCCATGCCTCTCTGTTTTGGGATCACTATATTGAACCTTCCGCTGAAATAAATGGTCTTAGGTAGGCGGTCGTTTATCACGCGGATCATGTCAAGCTCGGGGATTTCGGAGAGAAGCTTCTTATGATCCAAGTGATCGGAGTGATTTACCTCTCCTGTTTGTTGTAGCCTGACCGTGCTGCAAATTGCCATCTTTTTTATAAAGATATAGAGTGGTGTTAAACCAATGAAGGCTTCTGCACCTGCTGTATGGCATGTGTGCATTCCGCCGATGATGCCGAGACATGTAAATTTTTGTAGCCGCTGGAGCTTTTGTATGGCAGATTTCTATTTGTTTTGTTCCGCCATACTACTGATGAGCAGGTGATGATGGGTCATATCATCATTGCACAATATATGCCCAACGGGTGACCTTTGGGGTTAATCTAGAGGTCTTAATATACATACGATGGCAAGCCCACTTGGCCACTTTAGTAATTTTATTATTAATATGTGAATGTATTTTACTTCACTGGAGTGCACAAATCCTGTGCCTTTAAGTTAGATCTTGCTCAGATTTATTTTACAAATGAAGGGAACAACCAAAAAATCAATTATTTACTATCTTTAGAACATTCTACATCTTAAAGCAAACTTCTTTAGGTTTACCCGTCACTATTACGATTAAGTCTTCGGCATATCCTATTGTTTAGTACCCCAGATTACTAAGTTTTACTAAGATTTACTTGTTGGTAACCTTTGAAGGTTGAGATAGAGATTTTAGTCTCACTGGAAGATGTGGCGATTTTCGGTTTACGAACATCACTCAAACCCAACGGTTAGTGGGATGGTCAATACACATTTTGGACATGGCTTCCGAAATGGATTCATATCCGGTATTATCGAAGGCACCTTCAATATCTAAGAAGCCAAAGGAGATAGACCTCTTTAATCTGTGTTACAAGATTTAGTAGAGCGCCTTCCGTGGATCTTGCTTTCCTATATGCGTATTAGTGAGAGTGCAGAGGTGAATTTCTGTTGAGAAGGTCTCTGGTGTGTAAGTCGATAAGCCTTTCCATGATTTTCAGAAAAAATTATGTAAGACTTATGGGTCGACAGGATTTAGTTTGTTCACTAGGTTAGGCGGTTAGAGTGGGACGAATCTGACCTCTTTGAATCAGTGCTGGGAAGATGTCATCTGATCCAGGTGCCGTATATGGTTTAAATGAGTTTATGGCTTATTATTTTATCCAGGAAACTCTCTTGAACTTTCTCAATTCTTTATGGAAGTTGGTCTATGCCGACCAGTAAAGGTCGCAATTACCGGTGTGTTTGGATTTGCTAAAAAAAATTCTCACCATTTTGCTTATTTGTTGAAGTTGATGTTCCCACCATGTTACACAACCTTTGACCATATTGCAAGTGCATTTAAATGATGAAATAGTGGCTTCATTTAGCTGATCCGCTGCATTATTTGCTTCCCCAATGGACTTTAAAGATAAAGGCAGTGAATCAGTTTTGATAGCAAGATTTTCTTACTCCAGTTCGTAAGTTTCTTCATGTATCTGGTTTGAACATGTCCGATATTGCACCTCCTATTGAACCTTATGTGCACATGGTCCGATTTGGAATACCTCATCTGGCACTGGCCAGTACTTGATAAAATTATGAAAAAAACGGAGGCGAGATGGTGAGGTCAAGTACCTCCTCTTTTACAGAGTTTATAAAAGTGGGTTTGTTACTCCCTATAAGCAGATTTTTGCTAAAAATATAATTTGAAAGTAGCTCACCCCTTTTGTTCTTATCGCTGCTACCCCCGAATGTTGTTGCGGGCGTTGACATCACATCCAAGAACGAGATGCTAATTGGAACGGTTGCAAAGCTCAATCAGATCCTGTACCAGAACAGGAGAAATCTTATCGATGTCTCCGGGAAACATATGATACATCGTTCAGAAAGTATTGCCATGCTTGCGAAGAAGTCTTAGAATTATATCCAGTGGATATGTTGTATAGCAAGTTGTATATATTAAGAGCTTCAGTTGCTATATATGTTAACTTTAACTTCGAGTTCTCTCAGGAAAAAGATTAAGCCTCCAAAGATGGCCCTAAATTCGGAAAATGTTGAAGCTTTTTATGACATTATACCTTTCGTTACTTAAATGTGCCAAAATTTGGCCAATCCTAGTGTCAGGATAGTAAAATAGAGGCATGTGCGTCAGTAGTGTCAGCAGAGCAGCACTTAAATCATTGTTTAATTAATTTGAAAGCAGCTTTGGGTGCAGTAGCAGGCTTCATTTAGCAAGTTTACTTAGACAAAGGAAGACCTCATGAACTCATTCTTCCAAGACCTAATGATTGCCTGGAGCAGATTTACTTTGTCTTTGAACCATTTAATGCTTAAAAGAAAGCCTCTGAGCTTGCTGACCTTCATTTCAGATAACTGTACAAAATTTTCAAAGAACGATATTGTATTTTACTTCTGGTGGAGGGAACAGGCTAGTTGCAAAGTCTTTAAATGGATTTTTCATCTCTATAGTGCCTGTAAAATCATTATTGGATAAAGCCTGGTCTGTTAGCGTGCCTACTCATTGCGCTATGGGCGACAATGTTACTCACTAGTATGCTGCGAAGCAATTAATGATCTTTTCGTAGATAAAAAACTCTGTGTGTCTCGGATATTGCTTAGAATGATTGAAGGTTATGTCAGTTAACCTCCTACTGTTGGTCCTATCTATCGCAACCAGCTTGAGCATAAGTTTACATGAAACGAAGGGCATTCCTGTATTTTTGGGAACTGTTCGTATATCTGGCGATTTGCCACTTTTGGCAAGCTCATTACTCGTAGCTTTACATTTTTTTTTAAAGTTTCGATGTCCACATGTGAGTTGTGGACTGTTCTACCTTATTTAGTGGTTTTCACGACTACTGGTGTAGATGCAGATATTCCTATATATATCGTCACCAACCCGTTGATTTGCTTTGAGCCATCATGTGAATTGTTTTTGCCCAAATAATGGGTACTCATCCGGCCCTTCCTTCGGATTTTAAGGGTGATGCTTTCAAAAATGGTATAAAGTACAATGTTGTCTACTGTTTGGCCGTTTTTCTGTATTTTGCTTTAAACGATAGAGGGGTGGTGTGTTAACAAATTGATTCACTGCTAAGTAGATCCCTGTCTCATTTCGTATAGCAGCATATACCGCCATCTGCTTACTATACCCGTCTAGGGGTAGAAGGTGGCATATTTTTGAACTGGGAAAAGTATTTTCGAGGAATAAACAATTGTTCTATTTGTTTAGGTCTGGCCACAAAATTGTTGCATCACGTAATAGTTCTGACGTGTATGCTCAGGCATATGCAGATGATGGAGTTGTACATATGCAGATGATGGAGTTGTACTGTCTGCTGCCCAAGAACTGTCTGCTCTAAAGCGCAATTAACCCTGAATCTCATCGACGACTGGTGCACCAGAAATGAGGTATCAGTCAAAATTCTCAAAACTGAAGTCATTCTCTTCACGAGGAGGAGCAAGTCTGGTCTGTCTCATGTAGTGCTTAAAGGTATTGCAATCCAGATTCTCTAAAGAATCTAAGTATTTGGCTTTCATCCTGGATAAACTCTATGGCGGTATCGGCTTTCCGATAGTCCAAAGAAGTTTTCGGCAGGACATGGGACTTGTCACTGCTCCGGATCTACACGACAATGATAAGGCTAATTATATCCTATGTGTCGATTGCCTGGTGGAAAAAGCTTTTATGAAAATACATCACTACTGCTTTTACGAATCTACAAAGAATATCCCGGCTGCAAAAGCACCCTCCTTCATATCATAGACTCCACTCTGAAAGTCATTTAGCTTGACATTATATTTTATTCCTCATTAAAAAAACGTCTTCCAAAATCTACATTTGTGACCCTGATTGCAACAAACTACATTGTAAAGAGTCGGTTATGAAGGTCGTTCCATCCTTAACGCTAGCTAAGTAGCGTTTAACGGCTTCCTATACTCTCTTACGACTAGTTCAAGAACACGGAAAACGTGATAGCCGATAAACTGCTAAGCAAGGCCCGAAAGAAAGTTTTTCAGGACCCGTGCTTCGGTGAAGACTGTCTGTGTCCTAGATTAGAGCTCCCATTGACAGTTGGGTTTGAAGATAATTAAAGATTGTTGGCAGGCTTCTCGTCGCCTCTAAGAGTTCATCGGCTTTCCTTCTGTTCCAAAGTAGAAAAGATTGCAGGCTGCTTACTGGTGTCATGTTGGAGCGCTATTCTTTCGCCAAGCGTCTTAGTGTACTGGGCATTAGCATCCTACGATGCTTGCAGTAATGACGATACCAGAGTAGACTGGCTCTGTGAGTTTCCGCCCCACACTTCCATCAGACTGCAGGTACTCGGCGCTAATGTGGTGGGTACTGGTACTGCAGCTCGTTTACTCATCTTTATACAAATGACAGAGAAATTTCGGTAAAAGGAAAATACATAAGCAGTTCGAAGAACTAGTTCTTTGCCTGAGTGCTGCTCTGTTCTGAGAGAAAAAAATGGGTGTAGCGACCGAAGTATAAAGACAATAAATGACTTCGGTCCGAAGTCTCCATTACTCTCTCTCCTTATGACTTTCTTTACATATAAAAAGAGCCGTATTGGCCTATAAGTTTGCACAAAAAAAGGAGATAATATCTCTTGAAGTTGCCTTGATTGACATGTCTTCAAACTAAAGATCCTCCTTACAGAGCCCTGTACTCGAAGACCTGACAACAACGCTAATTGGCTTTTACTATGGCATTATTGAAGGCAAACTTAGTGTTGAAACCGTAGTTGTTGAAAATGTAATTCTCGTTGCTATTGATTAATCCCTGCCGTATGCACGTTAAGATGTAGAGAGCAAATTATTACAAAACAATTGACCTCCTCTCAAAACTTGGAAATGTGAATCCATTCTAGACTGAAGCTTAGCATGACATTGAACAGCTTTATTGTAAGTTTAGCTGAAAATATGTCATCTGGTTCTTAGGTAGATCAAATCTGTTAATAACTAGACGAAATCCGAAGACCTAGCAGTCTGTAATCAATCCTAAAGCAGAGGAGATATCTGAACAAAAAATTAGCAAGGATTACGCCATAAACGCGTCATAGCAGAAACAGCTATATACAAATATGTAATGTTATTCGTAGCCTATTTTCGCCTTTTCCCGCACACCCTAAATGGGAATGATGGGCATTTGTGCAATCACCTAATCTCAGTATCTTGCCAAAGAGATATAGCAAAGTCACTAGGACAATACAGAAACGATATATTTTCCTCCCGCTCACTACTTACCTTCAAATTTATAAACGAATGAAAAAACTCCCGCTTTCCAAAGGTCTAAAACTAGCAGATATGCCAGAAAGCTGAAGCCTTCCGAAGACTTATGTCACATCCGTGAACATTTTATCCAACTGAGGATTAGAAAAAGTTGAATGAGCCAATTATAAAATAATGGGTTTAGCACAACATCCTGTTACAGATATCTGATCCAATTTGTGTGAGCCTATCAACTTACTAACTTGTTTTTTTTTTCTTCTTTTACTAAAACGCCCGTCAATTAGTTACATCAACAGCTTCTGATGAGGAAAAAGCGGCAAAGCAGACAAAATCGACATCAAAATAATCTACATACTCGTACATGACTACCGACTTAACAAAATAACCAGATTTAATAACCGTCTTTGCATCTTTCGCGCTGCTCGTAGCTCACTGTGTAAATTTAAACAGGCTGTCGGGTAAGTTGTTACGGATACATTGATAAGTAGTTGTTAAAGCTGCTATAGTGTTTACATCTCTTAAAACGTTGTTTCATTCATTCATTTAATATGCATTTTTATTTTCATACTTCATTTACACTTACAAGCTAGACAAAAAAATGCTTAAAAATTAGCTTAAATAACTTACAAATAATCTTATTCTATCTTACTGGCCCCATGCGGGCACTCTAAGTTAAACATAATACTTAATCTATGTCTTTCGACGTTTCTTACAGACTATTTTTATTTTTGTTTTACATTTATGAAAACTAAAACTAAGAAAATAAAATTTAAGTGGAAAAACTTAGTATATGGACTTTTTGGTTATACTATAAAACTTAAAACTAAACTATAAACTACCTAAAACTACATCTTAACTACTTAATCCTACTTAAACTATCTAATCCTTTACCATATTTTAGAGCGTGTTACCCACCTCTGTTCTAAAATTTTTTTTTTGTTTTTGTTTTTTTTTTATTTTTTTTTTGTGATTTTTATTTTTTATTATTTTTTTTTTATTTTTTCTTAAAACTACCCTAATTCTACCTAAAACTATGTAAGCCGGCCACGGCTAAAAAAAATATGCAGAAGACCGACTTTGCTCCCTATGGAGCTACGTAGGACTGGAGGAATTCGACGACGAGACTTCCCCTCCTTCATCTAGCCACCAGAATTGTTGGTGCTGCCGAGCAGCATCCCATATATCGCGACTCCCTACCGACCTACTGAACCGGAGACGCTCCGCACTGCCGTGTGCGACGTCTCTGTCGTAGTTGAGTCGCCTGTCCGCAGCTGTTCGAGCGACGTGGAAGATTAGCGGCACCGCCAATCTGTCCTGGATCAGACCTTTGCTATCTAAATAGAGGAACTCTTCTGGAGGAATAAAGCCGTCAAAGCGAACTCTCTCGTGATACATATAATTGGGGTAGAAAGCCCCGGAGATCAGGTTGTTTGATGAGGCCATTGCTCTTGCAACGTGCCTTCGAGTCAACTTAATGACGAAATTGTCCACTCTTATTAGGTTCGCCCTATTGTATAAGACCTCATTAGGATAGAATTTTATGTACTCAGACTAAAACTCGTACTAAAACGTTGTAGTCTTGAATCGGTGGTCATGGTTCACACCTTCCTACAATTTTTATTAAAAAAACTATCGGCAAAATCGTGATTTACTTTGACAAGCATTCTCTACGCTCGGAGAGTTTTCTTATATTCTTTTTTTTTTTGTGCGATCCAATTATTTTTTTCTTCAGTTTCTTTGAGCCGCCGTTGAAACTTCAGCTTCAAGTGCCTTCTGGACAAACTTATTTTAACATGGAAATACCAACTGATGCATAGAATTTTTCTACTATCGTAGACACATTAACATACTATATCCGTTCTATTTAAATTAAACTAGCAGAGCTAAAATACCTAAAAAAAAAAACCTGTAAAAAATGCAAATAGCACTCGTATGACAAAACGTTCTGAACACGTATTAAAACCGTCAAACTTTACGATGCTGGTGTCATATTTCCGGCATAGATATTGCCATATTTCAACCTAAGTAGCAAATTACGAACCTTCGAGTGCCATCATTCACAATAATTCATAATTTGTATACATCCTAGCAAAGGCTTCATAGGAGGTTTCCGCACATTTAAATAATCTTAACTCCAGTGTTTGTCTTATACAGAAACAATCTATCCCCAAAGTACTAAATTTGTATTTGCTACCACAATACTACCAATAGCCTAACACAATTCATTACATGTAGCGAGTAAGTGAAGCACTTTTAACTTTCAGAACTCCGTTTTGTACACCTTTCCTTATTCTTCCTTTGATTCTGCTTCACTTGTTTGGTTTTTTATTCCATTATACAGCGTCCACTATGGGAAGTTACTTTAGAACACATATTGTTGTTATGATGTTCCCACTTCCTCTTTTATTGCCATTTCTGGGTCACTAGATGTACATACTCGTGTATGTCACCTTTTAGCAACTTGTCCTTGTCCAGCTTGTCACACCTAAATAAAGCTGTTGATCGTTTTTTTCTCACAATTTTAGGGCTAACACCTCTGTAGAAATGGGTCTTAAATTATTAGTAGTCTAATTAGCGAATCTTGGCTTCATTAGGCTACCACAACCTTTCGAAATGGGACTGATAAGAACTTTAGAAAATTCCATCGAAGTCTAGTAGATATTTTCAAATCTAACACCACAATTCAACCTCGATTCATCTGTTCAATATCCCCTTACAGTTTAAGAACTTACCATGCGTGTGTTTCCAGAGACAGAGAGACTATTGGGTTAAATTCCAGCAGGTTCAACTCCTATTCTTCTTCGTAGGTAGTTTCAGTGCTTGGAAAATGACTGTTTCGACTTCGCGATGAAGCTTCCCAAAAGAAAATGCCTGAGGGCTTTCTAATGGTTTTATCGTGAAGGAGGAGAAGCTATTTGCCGTAGAAATTGCCTCTTCCTGGATGGTAGGGTACTCGAAGACCTCCGTGTAGTCAGTCGAGATCAACTGTCAAATATTTGGGTAGAAACTTCCGTGCCAATCACGTGGGTGATAAGGTTTTCTCAGGTTGTGTCATTGTTTGAATGTACAACGAAGACCACTAGGCTACAGTTCCCAGTTGTAGCGCACTCTCCGAGTCATTGATGTTGAGAGTCCTTTCTTGTTGACAGAATATATGTGCTTTTTTTATCCTCAATTACCACTTAAACCACGGTACTTTGACGGTGGTAACAATTATGATGGCGTTGTTGATTTCGTTGTTATGCATGTAATTCGTGCATTTTGCACTCACCCACGTGTTAGCGCCCCATTACGCGCCTTTTCATTCCTCTCCCATGTCTCATTCTGCTCGTTTCTCATCCGCCTCTCCCCTTTCCGTTTCCTATCATTTGTTCGTTTCATCGAAGTTTTAGCATTCACTTTATTGGCTACGTAGGAGCACTACTGGTGGAAATAGTGATAAAACATCGTAAAGCAACTAACAGTTCATCCTTGTTGGGTAATGTTAGTATAATTTACAAGCCTCATCGCACGCTATCTAGTGGGTGTAAAGGGGACTAAGGATTCGTTTCATCGGAGTTCGAAACCACTTCATTTCGCATTTTCCTTTCATCGGAGTTCAGAATCACTTCATGTCGCTTTTTCGTTGCATCGGAGATCAGAAATACTGTCAAACGAGCGATAAAAAGTTGCACTTAAAAAAACGTGGCCTTTCTCCATTAAAGGGCGCGAGATGCGGTATGATATCTTACACAGTCGACGTCAACCTTTATGCGTCAGATACTCTCCAGTACGCATTAGGAATGCTCTCCACTTTGGCACGTAGCTGTGGCCCTAACTTAAATCCGATCAAAATGGAAAGGCCCTCTTCACAAGAAAAGACAAGATATCCAAGATCATACAAGATAGCTACAAAAAAGTTTTAATTGCCCCCTACTGGTGCAAGACGGCTGTTTGTTCAAGCCGACATCAAAGTTATTGATTGAGTTTGCACCACAGCCTTAAGACCGATTTTCTTTTCTTGTCTATGATATAGCCGTTGTTGAGCTGCACTAGAAAGGTGGACTAAAATCAACTTGTTAAAAGGAACGCAATACGCTACAGGTATGAGGATCACTGGCCCGATAACTATCTCTTCAGCAGCGGCTCTATCAATTTTGATTCATTTTATACCTACAGTCAAGCACCTTTCAAGAAATAAATAGAAGACATACTTTCAAGCGGGGTATGGTATATAGACGATCGGTTCTGAGTTGCCAAAATAGCTTAAGAAGAAGTGACATTTGCAAACTCATTTCTATTGGAAGGCATGCTCAGCGATAGAGTATATCACACAACGCTTTCTGTAGTAGCTGCAAGGAGCAAGAGGAAGAAGAATCTGTGACGCACTTCCTTTGCAACTGCTCTAACTTAGCACGCATCAGAATGCAATCAGAATGCTCTATGAAAATCACCGATCTTGACAATTTTATCAAGAAACCTCTTTTTATCCAGGATTAGCTATAGCATCGTCCTTCCAAGCTCTCCAAATGGTTTCGCAATGTACTTGCAAACTTACAAGGTCTAAGGGAACCTCAACGAGGACAACTTTATCCTAACCTATTTAACCTACCTAACATTCCTAACCTAGCTTACCTAACCTTCTATTGACAGGTCGTTCATTTTTACTATCAGTGTCGTAAGCTCTCCATCTAAAAGTAGGAGAATAATGTTAAGAAAGTCACATGACAGCGCATCACTTTGTCTAAACCATTTTTCCACATTATGCGTCTTGATGCACCTAGCATTCTCTACTGTCTGCACAGGTGGACGAGTATGGTAGGAATACTAAAACTTGACATACTTCTTCTCTGAAGTAGGGATTCAAGCATTCATATAGATAGTAGATATAGCTGGCGCAATTTAGAAGGTTTTGCAAAAAGGCAGAGGCAAGCGATGCTGAGATTAGATTCACCGGATATACTTTAAATCAACCCTCGCTGCTTTAAATAAATTGGAAGGGATTTCGTCTGCTACAGTAGCTTTCTTCGTCCTTAGTTAAGACATCACTATGCAAACCTCTTCTTCTGGTCAAAGCTGTTTTCGATCGTCGTTCACGTTGAATTGTTCATAGATTCCCAGGTCGTACTCGTACGCAGAGTAAAATAATTTCTGGCAAACCTCCAAAAGCTGGATTTATTGTGTCACTCCACCGCTATTCAAACACATCAAAAATACCGTAGGTCCATCTCTCTGTGCAAGACGAAAAATACAGTACTCTGAAGAGACGAAAGACTTGGTCATAAGTTTATTTATCTTTGATTTGGATCCCTTCTTCCAGAAAGACCCATTGAGTCTCTAGAATATGATATTAGCTGCATGAAAAACCTTACCCATACACCACTTGATCTGCTAATTGCTTCTAATGCAATCTAATCCAAAGAAAAAAATCAAATTTTTTTTCTTTAAAATTAACACCATCAATGCAGATTGTTGGCTCACGAAGAACAGCCACTTTGGAGCTTTAGTTTCCAAATCAAACCACATTGAATTGACCTACTCCCATATTCTGTTTACTTGCTCATTAGTTCAATTAAAATCGAAAGATACAAAAATTTCCTTCTTTGTACCCGTTTGACCGGAAAACTTCAAATCGCATATCAACCACAAGATCTATGCGTCACATTTCGGCTTCTTAGAATTCTACTCCAACTCAAGGTTTACTCCGAATTGCTATAATTCCCGTCGTATCCGTAGTATCTAAAGTGTTACCCAATCATTGCTTTCTCATATTCTCTAGTTCTTCGCTAGTAGATTGTTTTGTTGATTGATATCGGCAGTCTGTAGTGTTGTTATATAAGTAGTGCGTGCATCTATTAAACAAACAATTTCACCTTTCTCTTTGGAAGTGTTTATTCTCTTTTTTTTTTGTATTTTATTCCGCAAAATCCCGCGCGCACGGGCTTTGCATGCAAATTAGATTGGAAGCCGTGTACAATTCGGACCTTCAACAACTGGCGCTGGCCCAGAGATTAGATAAAATAAGAAAAAAAAAAAAAAAAACAGAAACCCATTAACTTGAAAACGCTTCCTATTTTCTAATCTACTCGCATGCAATTTTGTTCCATTTACGTAATCCAGACCGTGCTTTACATTCCGCCTTACGAGTCGACAATCTGTCCAGCCTTTGGCTGGTAATTATTCGTAGCCACGTTCGGCCGGCTGTCGGTGTAGAGTAATCCATTTAGGCTTTGATTTGTTTATTAAGGCACTGGAAATAGACTGTATTGACAGCAGTAATTGGCCCGGTTTGGACCGACTACCAGGTAAGCGGTAGTTACAATACGTGGAAATCCTAATCGGATTGGTTCCACTGCACAACTTGACATGAGTCAAATCCGCACTGAGATACGTATAGTCATCGCCTTCATGACTCATGAATGGGCGGTTAATTTGCTTTTTTATGATTCTTGTGATTTTTATTTCTATTTTATCTGAACTTCAATATACGAGTATGTATAGCCGTACATAAGCGCTAGTATGGATACGAGCCCAGTTCGGTCAGTGATAATCGATTCGAAATATTTTTTTGTTGATAATTTTTTGTTTCAAAAATGAAAGTGTGATTGACGGCTATTGGCGGTGATTTAAAACTTTCCTTTTCGACTTTTACTAGCAAATTAAAATGACAATGTAAAGCAGAAAAGAGAAGAGCAATAAAAAATTAAAAAAAAATAATTCCTCTGGGGATTGTGTAACCGGGTTAAGAGCTTTAAAAAACGAGAGCGATTCACAAAGGTTGTGAGGCTCCACGCGCTCTTGGAAGCCCCAAAGCCTTAGACAGATTAAGTGGTGAGATTTTTTTTTGTTGTCGAGTTTCCAGATTTCGGTTTTCAAATTTCACCATCGAATTCAATGACACGGCATAGTGTGACTGACTGACTTAATGAATTTAGATCACATGGAGTCGAGTTGAGCGCCAACAGCATTCGCTGATTTTAATCGCAACACAATTCAAATTAATCTCTCACATTAATTCTGTGGGTTAAGGCATGAGAAAGTCAGTAAAGCAAATAAAACACAATGGGATACAGTGTAGGCAAAAAGTTTTGTGCTAATTGGCGAGCTAATCTGACCGCAAGTTTGAGGGATAACATAATAGCCTGCATTGAAATTCCATATACTCGTACAAAGCAAACGAAGTTAAGTCCCAGACTCTTCTTGAAACACTTGGATTGAGCCAAGCTAAAGATCCTTCTACCAGGGAAACGAAAAGAATCAGTTTTTTTAGCCACCAACATCAATATTCGGCACTGAAATACCATTATTGTAAGAGAGATCTTAATGGGTAGAGAATTGATAGCCAGCCATCAGGTCCTACTACTTCTTCTTTGATTATCCTTTGAAATATCTAATGCTTATAACTAAACCTATCTACAATGTTTGATATTTTTTACCCATATCTACACTTTGGGAAATTCCCGTATTATTGAGACCAAGCTTTTTGTGATTCATTTTTACATTAGAGGGCTTTAACTATTCTCATCTTCTAACTTCGGTTGGAGTCTGAATCTTTTTGCGTTTTTGCCCGGTTTTTCCGACGTCTTTCGTTGATTATGGCAAGACCAGCTGACTTGCTCAGCCTCAAGCGTATCCACTATCGGTTTCATAATGTAGGAACTTCTACAGGTCGTGTTATACACGATATTCATAACGTTTTGACTTCCGTCGTTTTCATATATTTCTCCTATATCGTCAAGCCTGCAATGCGTATGTTTTCGCTGGCACTTTTCTGTCTCAAAATATTTCGCAATTTTTGCGCCATCTAAGCCACCTAGTTCGGAGTACAACATACTCATAGTAATTTCCTTGATGGTTACCTCTGAGAGATCCAAAGGTATTTGAATTTTACGTACTTCAGCAAGATAACTCCACATGGAATTGAGTTTGTGGGTTCAGAAAGATGACAATGCAGACATTCGGCCATCTAGTACCTTTGTTCTATTATTAAGCGTAACCCGAAGGGCAGCGACCTTGTTTCTTAAACAGCGAAATTAATAGAAGTTCTTCTGTACTCGTCAGTCTGGGGCTTCCATGAAATCCTTCAAAACCCGTAACATTGTTATGTAAATCTCTAGAAACTGAAGTCTATATTACATTATATTTTAAGATCTTTCTCCAGATCGATGAGGATGATGTATAGATCCTTAGTTTCGTTGTGATATTTCTTCATCATTATCCTCGCTTCATATGTAGGCCAGTCTTCATAAAGCAGCAGTAACTGTCATTGAGTTTACTGATATTGCGTTGTTGACTGTCTAGAACCCTCTCACATTCATTAGTTTCATTTCATCAGTAGAGAGTTGTTACAGTTCGACGTGTCGCTCTGCCTTTAAAGAGTGAAACAAGGTAGCTCATTCCGTTTCCCATCATTTCTTTAAACAATTTCAGTTCGAGGTTTCCAATTTTCATTTATACATATTGGAGGATCTGTGATTTGGTCCGACCATATGCCCCAGGGTTACTCTTCTAAAGGCTTCAACTTCCCTTTAATCTACAATTTTCTCTGCGTGCGCGAGAACCGAGTAAATACTATTTCTCAGAGATTCTGTGTTTAAGAATGTGTAGGAATATTCTTTCAATTTATTGGAAATTGAAATGATCACCATTAGCAAGCGGCCCTGCTTGTCAGCACTACATTTCGGCGATTAAATCGTTTTGAATTCAAAAAATGTTACCTCATTTGCCTATGCTTTGAGGTTGAAATTTTTTATTGCTTAATTTTGTGAAGATAATGGAGCGCATGACCATTCGTAGTTTAGCTTATTTCTCGCCGTCAGAGTTCGTTAAAAATATTAGAAACTCTGCCTCATCCTCCATCCCAAGGATCAATTAAATTGCCATTACAGCTGTTACCCCTTTTGACAAGATCAATCTACTTACTGCGCACTTCGCGGTCAACTCAATGCACTTAGATAGTGTTATGCCTTCACCTACATTAGAGTCCGTCGAAATTTCTAGAGATCTAATCTATTCTAAACGATCTCAATAAACACAACTCCGCTGATTAAAATGGTATACATTTTTTTCTCCTGATGAGATGTTCTTCCACATCGAGAAAATCACGGCGTAAGCTTCTTCATGAATTCTACTCTTGAAGACCCTTTCCGAGTATACTATACAAGACAGCATCGTCCAGCTCGTCCTTCATTACACCCACACTTACGTCCTTTCTCCTTAAGGTCATGGAAACGCTGATAAACCATCACCTCAGGAAATATATCGAAACTCGAAATTTTCTCAGCAACCTTCAGTACGGCCTTGGTTCCAACACCTCCACTAGTGACTTGACCTCACCGAAAAGTGGAGTAATAGTCTCCACTAATTTGATGAAAGTAAAATAGTTGCACTTGCTATTTTGACAGAGTTCGCCATTAGGCTCTTTCGTCGAAAATGTGTGCAGAAAGGGTCGACAAGCCTCTTCTTCAATGGATTAGATATTATGTTTCCGATAAGTTTAATATAAGGGGTCTTGGGCAGCTTCAAGTTTGATACTCGTAAAATATATGCCGGTACACCCCAAGGGTTTGTTCTGTCTCCCATGCTTTTTTTCATTTTCATTACCTCATGTTTGTTACTTCTAGGAATCCAGTATATGACTTTGCTAACAATAGTACTTCCAAACGATAAAACTGTCTGTCTTTTGGACTTTGCTTAGTTAGCTGCAGTTGACTGAACTGTTTAACGCCGTCCACCAGGCAACCACTCCATAGGTGGGAATCGGTCTTATAGCCGAGACGTATAGTGATTCTTAATCCTCGAAATATATTATGTATTAATAATAGTTTTTCCGCCTTAAATCTTAAAAATTTACAATGTTTTTGTGTAGAACATTCAAATGTTAGTCAGTATTCTGGTTTCTCTGTAGTACATCAAAATATACGTAGCATGAGAAGTAATTTCGACAGTTTTTTCACACATCTCTCATCTCTGAGTCATTTGCCTGACATTATTTTCCTTTCCGAAATTTGGTTTTTCGATGAAGAATCTTCTGAATATAAAATACCTAATTACACATTTGAACTGAATTGCAATAATTCCTATTCAGCTGGAGGTGTTGCAGTATTTTATAGAAATGATCTACTAGATTGCGAAATTAAGAAGTGGAATTTGGATAGTGCAGACATAATAAGTGTTTCATGCAAAATCTCTGGTTTACACTATTGCTTTATATGTGTATATAGATTAATTGTCGGTATTTTTGGTATCTGAAACTAGTAAAAATTTAATACTCATTGGTGATTTCAATATTAACATCCTGTCTGAAACAGTTAATACTGATCATTACTTGACAATTTTATCATCTTTCGGGATGGATTCTGCTTTGGCACAACCTACACGTTACAGGTCCTGCTTAGATCGCATATTTATAAGGCTGCATAGAAGCAATAATGTTAACTATAAAACAATGGTCTATGATCTAAATATTACGGATCACAGTTTAACTAGTATACAACTGGATCATAATATACTTAGAGCTAATAAACGCAAGTATAAAAAGCTAGTTAAAATAGACTTTGCCGTACTAAAACAACAACTATTTTTTGAACATTGGGAAGACGTTTATTCTGCACAGGATCCCTCTTGTGCTTTTGATCTAATCCTTGAAAAGCTCCAATCATATATTTCAATAAGTAGTCAGAATACTTTCAATAAAACCAACAATTTTAAACGCATTAAGCAATGGATGACCTTTTCCCTACTTCATAAAATCAAAAAGAAAAAAGAGCTATATCATAAAGTTAAAAAGCATCCTAACAACATCAGGCTTAAAAAATTCTACGATAGATTCTGTTTAAAGATGAAAACTGAAATCTCACGTCGTAAAGATTCTTACTTTACTAATAAACTGGCTAGAAATGTTGGTAATGGTAAAAAGGAGTGGTCAGTCGTAAATGAAATTTTAAATAGAACTACTATTAATAGTGATATATCCATAAAAAGTAATAATTCAATGGTTTCTGAGCCTGTGGAAGTCGCAACGTTATTCAACAATTTTTTTACTGGTACTAAATTTTCCGAAGACTTCGCATTAAGCAATAGTCCATAATGACACATATCAAAATGACACTTAAAACAACGTGTTCGCCTGGCTTTGATCAGATGTCTTGTTCTGTTTTAAAAAACATTTCATTTCAAATATCTGACGTTCTGAGTTTTATTTTCAACCTCAGTGTTCAAAAGGGCATCTTCCCGAATTTACTGAAGAGAGCGATAGTAATACCCCTTCACAAAAAGGGTAATACTCTTGAGCTTGATAACTACGGCCCTATTTCACTACTATCATTTTGAAAAATTCTTAAAAAAGGTACGAGTATTAAATCTAGGATTGTCTCATTCTTAGATAAGATTCATTTTTTTAGCATTTCACAGTTCGGCTTCAGAAGTGGGAAATCTACAGAAGATGCTTTATTGAAACTTACTGCTGAATTATATAACAGTTTAAACATATCAGAAATACCAGCCGCCCTATTTATAGATATTACGAAGGCGTTTGATATGGTAGATCACACAATATTATTAGACAAATTATACAAAGCGGATTTTAGAGGTTTTATTTATTCTTGGTTCTCATCATATCTTACAAATCGTAAACAAATGGTAAAGATCCAAAATCAGCTTAGTTCTCCGAAAGTAATCAATACTGGTGTGCCACAAGTTTCTGTTTTGGGGCCCATTTTATTTTTGATATATGTTAATTCCCTTTTTATGCAACCTTTTAAAGGCAAAATCACAGCATTTGCTGATGATACAGCGCTTTCGTATTCCAATAATAATTATCTCGATCTTTTTTCGACGTCAATCATGATTTGGATTTATTACGAAGATGGTTTACATACCACAAATTGGTCATAAGCCAAAAAACGAAATTTATGATTTTTAATATTGTGAGTGACACCTGCGAGGATTTTCCTTTACACTACCATGCACCCAGATGTAGGCGCTTTAGCTTAGACTATGGTCGCAATTCTTTTCCATTTAACAATAGTTTAAATTGCAGTAATAAATGTTTTAAAATGGAATGTGTTGACAACTTTAAGTATTTAAGAGACAAGAGACTTTATTGGAAAGACCATACTCTGTACCTTAATTGCGTTGTAAGGCAACTTTATCACCTTAGTCTGTATTGTCGACTGCCTACTTTAAAGTTGGTATATAATGGTCTTTTAAAGTCTAAGCTGC
Source organism: Volucella bombylans (assembly GCA_949129095.1). Taxonomy (NCBI): domain Eukaryota; kingdom Metazoa; phylum Arthropoda; class Insecta; order Diptera; family Syrphidae; genus Volucella; species Volucella bombylans. The sequence continues at coordinate 331,676,794 of OX422140.1, read as the reverse complement.
AGTACGGTGTATCATGTTGGGGTGGTACACATCTCAACAAAATACAACCTTTACTCTGAAAGCAAAAACATGCAATCAGAATAATGTGTAAAGTGAATCGTAGAACTCCTAGCTTCGATTTATTCAAAAGTCACGAAATCCTTCCAATAAGGCATCTTTACTGCTACAAAGTTTTGAAAATATTTTTTTTTAATCCGGGTTTTATGCTGTTCGACTCGATGAAAATTATAATTTACGAGTCAATACCAGAAATTTTGCAATCATTCCGACAATCCATAAAACACATTATACGCGTTTTTATTCCGTAACTGCACCCCGTCTTTTTAATGCATTACCGGCAAACCTTAGATGTGAGAGAGTGAAAGCAGTTTTTTCTTAAAAATACAAAGAAGTGGTTATTCTCTTTTGACCATTCTACTATAAATAATTTAATATAAATTAATGTATAATAAATACAATTTTGCTCTGTTGCTGATATTTGCTCATGTACATCACTTTTGTTACTATTACTATCTTTTCTTTCTTTCTTTCTTTCTTTTTACATGTTTCTTTGTTTTCTTTTAATAAGTTTATTTTATTGTATTTCCCCATCGATAAATTTTTAAAATAATTTATTTCGAAATGACAGGTACATTCACCTCTTGTTATTGAACAACATATTGTACCTAACTATTTCATGCAAAATGTATTCCATTATAATATACACTGTAATTTTGTAGAAAGAAGAATAATAAAAAAAAAAAAAAAAAAAAGAGTGGGTAATGCGAAAGGCCCATTAGTTCTCAATGGTTTGTTTTTGTAAGAGAATAGAGCTACTCGAACTTCTTTCTTGAATATTACGAGTAGGTTTCCAGTTTGGCTTCCTGTCAAAAATAAGACCCAGATATTTCGCTGTAGCGAGTGAGGCTAAACTGGTACCGATGTTTGAGGGAGATTTACTGGAAAAGAGGACAAGATCAGTTTTATGGGGGTTTACTCCCAATTCACAGCGATCCGCCCAACGGGCTAATCTATTGAGATTTAGCTGTAGCAGTTCTTTAATGGTATTAAGATGCTTACCTGAGATGGCTATAACAACGTCATCCGCATAGGCAATCACCATGTTACCACCTGATTCCAGGTATTTCAGCAGTTCACTGACCACTAAGTTCTGAAGAAGAGGTGAAAGGAGACAGCCTTGCGGCACAACTCTTCTGACAGTTCTTTTAGCAGAAACCTCACCCATCTTAACTAACCAACTAAAAAACAAAATATATAGCATATTATTTAATGCCATTTAATATTTGAAAATTGTTTCGGATATATGTCCACCTCGTGGTGAACGGTGATCCCTCGTACAAATCGCATTCTAGAGGCCCAATTTTCGAGCAATTGGGGACGTATATCACGTATTACTCAAACAATATCTTGCTCCTAAGCGTCATTCGTTGCTGATTTATCGGCATAAACTAGTGACTTGACGCAGCTCCGCAGAAAACAATCCAATGGCGTCCAATCGCACGATCTTGGTGGCCTATTTCTTGAAATGACTGTTTTGCCAAATCGTGTTTTCAATAGAACGATGTTTTGGTACAATGGGGTAGAGCACCATTCTGTTGGAACTACAGATCTTTCACATTGATGGTTCACGTAGCCGGTTAACCAGAACATAATTTTAAGGTAAAAAAATGGGTCAACTTCCAATGGGTTTATAGCCCAATCACTAGACACCCGAGGCACCAATATGGTCTTCTTTGAGACCAAAAAGGCCAAATTTCTGCGTACGACGACGAATTCAAAAATGTGGATCCTCTTCAACACTAGCCACATATGTATATATTTTTTCCCAATGCACTGTTCTCATAATTATTGATGTGTGAATATTCAATAGCGGGAAATGGATAAGAAATTGTTCACTAATTCGATAAATAGCACGTTCAGATGGCCAATGATTTTTACCGTCAATTTCACGAAGTGTGCTCTATTAATTTCGGGAACAGAGCTGCGATTTTGGAAATAAATGTCAACGATTTGAAATCGTTGTTATGGTGTCAATCTGTACTGAAAATAAAGTATGCTTGGCAGCTCACTGCCACAGCTCATTTCTACAGGCCATTGTGGCAAATCATTGCGACACCGCAAAACAGCACCCTTTAAACTGCACAATAAATTAATACCCTTGAACACCAACGGAATGTCTTCTGTCTTACCTTCTTCTATCACTGTTTTCACCACCAGTTCTCCACTGAAATTGACAGCACCATTTGGCCCACTTTCGGAAGTAGTCTGAAATATAGTGATTCTTTGCTTAGTCGTATAACTAGCATGTGGAATGCCCTGTCAAGCACTTTCTAGTCATTATAACCTACAAACATTCAAAACCAACGTACATCAGTATCTCTTTTATTTTTCTTCTCGTGTAATTCGTCGGTCGAAGCTTGATGTTATATTTAAAACCTAATCGAAGTCGCTCCAAATTATTTCGTTTTCTGATTGCTCACTACCTGTTTGCTATTTGGGGTACGTAGGCACTAAAAATATTACAAGTTTCGCATTTTACCCTAAGCATAGAAGAAGAACCGTAAGCCGTTCGTCCCAAAAGTATGACAATTTTTCTATAAAATAGTATACTCCACCATGTAGAGACCGCAGAAACAAGGAAATAATAGAAGATAGCAACCTCTCCAAATCGGTAAACTATTGAATGTCTATTCCTATGTGTTAATATATATAAGGCCCAATCAAAACTCAGAAACATGTCAGTTTCATTTCATTTTAAATACAATTTTATTTCAATTAATTCATTAATTCCTTCATGCTAGACAAAAAAATGCTTAAAAATTAGCTTAATTAACTTAAAATTAAATTATTCTAACTTACTGGCCCCATGCGGGCACTCTAAGTTAAAGCTTACACTTAAATCTTTCGCCGTTTCTTACAGTATTTTTTTCATTTTTTATTTATTTCAACTAAAACCAAGAAAAACAATTTTTTTACGAAAAAAACTTAGTATATGGACCATTTTTAATACAAAATAAAACTAAAACTTATAAATTATCTAAAATCAAAATAAATGTTAATCCACTTAATTTTTTCTTATTGTAAACATATATGATACAATATGATACCCCTTTTTTCGAAAAAAGTTGATACCCATCTTTTATGTTCTTTTATAATTTTTTTTTTCTTAAATCTAACTTAATCCTATGTACCTAAATCTATGTAAGCCGACCATGGCTACAAATAAATAAGGCTAACTCACTTTGCTTCACAAAGTGATGCTACCTAGTACTGGAAGAATTCGACGATGAAGCTTCTTCTCCTTCAACAAGCTACCAAAATTGTTGGTGTTGCCGAACAACATCCTTCATATTGCTATTCTTTACCGCCCTACTGAACCGAAGACGTTCCGCCCTGCCATGTGCGACGTCTCTGTCGTAATTGAGATGCCTTTCCGAAGCTGTTCGAGCGACGTGGGAGGAAGAAAAGAGGGGTACCGATGTACATTGTTTTTAAATATTTCCAAGTTATAACGATCAGGAAATACAGAGATCGGAAGGGCATTGCATAAGCGAGTTGTACGGCTTAAGAAAGTATCACGATATTTCAGAGTAAGTCCGAAAATGGGCTTGAGGGTATACTGATGAGCATTCATAGCGAGACGAGTATTACATTTGAAAGTTTGAATGGGCGGAATCTGGCGATTTCAGTGGAGCACTGGTGGTGGAAATAGCGATAAATAAAAAGTGAGACAAGAGACATCACGTCGGTGTTCGAGGGTGTCAATTGATTGACTAGTATTAGTATCATCAATAAGTTTTATCGCACGGTTTTGAATCCTATCCTAGCAGGTGCAGAGATGTTTTAGAGCACCTGACCAGATGTAGGCATTGTACTCCAATTTTGGGCGGATGAATGCCTTATATATTGAGGCTAGATCAGAGGGGATAAAATATTTCTTATATCGCTTGAGGAAACCTAGACATTTCGCAGCATTTTTGGCGACATCAAATATATGGTCATTCCAACTTAAGTTGTCATTGTCACACATACCGAGAATGGAAAGTTTTTCGGTTTCGACGATGCAAGTGCCATTCATGGACAATGGCTGGGTGTTTAAATTTCGCTTTAACGACAGCAGACAGCATTGTGTTGTGGAAGCATTAAATTCCACTCTGTTGATAGTTCCCCAATTGGTTATACTGTTGATATCGGAATAACGTTCTCGTTCTACAGCCGAAGAGCAAGGCCGTGAGTCCGGGAACGAATATGAAAAGCAGAGAGTACTGTCATCAGCAAAGGAATATATTGGATTAGAACTACCAGACAAGAGATCATTAATGAAAATTAAATCAGTGTGTCGGAGACAGAACAGAGCTCTGGGGCACACGAGCATTTGTGAATATCAGACTTGAAACCGTCCAAGACAACTTGAATTGAACGTTCCGAAAGGTAATTTCTAATCCATTGAAGAAGAGAGTCGTCGATTCCAAATACACGCATTTTCGACAAAAGCGCCTGATGCTAAACTCTGTCAAATGCCTTAGAAATATCAAGTGCAACTATCTTGCTTTCGCCAGGTACGCTTTGGTTCCACTTTTCGGTGAGACATGCCATCAAATCACCAGTGGACCTGTTACTACGAAAACCATATTGCCGGTCATTGAAAAGTTTTCGTGTTTCGAGATATTTCATGAGCTGACGATTTATCAGCGTTTCCATAACCTTGGAAAGAAGGGAGGTAAGTGCAATGGGTTTGTAGGAGGAGAGGGAAGATGATTCGCCTTTTTTAGGGACTTGCTGGACAAATGCTGCTCCATCTGCTAGGAAGAATAAAAAAGCTCCGGAGATCAGGTTGTTCAATGAGGTCATTGCTCTTGCAATGTGCTTTCGAGTAATTTAATCACGCAATTGTCCACTCATATTTGGTTCGCCTTATTGTCTAAGACCTCATTAGGATACAATTTTATGTACTGATGTTCTGGTGTATAAGCGAAGACAAGGCCTAAGGCAAGCCCTTTCAAACACTCGAATCTTTTCCAATAAACTTGCTCTCACGTTGAACCATACGGGACACCAAAATACAAGCATAGGCTGGATAAGGGCCGTGTAGCAGATCACCTTCACCCTTGCATCGAGTTGGCTGCTATAGAACAGTCTCTTTATAAGGGCAAAAGTACCTTTGGCTCTGGCCAGAGCAACATCTATATGTTTGTTAAAATTTAGATATTGAATATCCAGATCCAAAGGTATCTGACTACATTTCGACAAGCAAGTGGTTGTCCGTGCTGCCCCACGATCGAGATTCTTCTTCTCGCCAATTCTTTCTGGTATCCCTCGAGGCCCCAGGCAAAGGCGTCCTAAGCAGAATGGTTTTCGATTTCTGAAAGTTGATTTTCATCTTCCAGTCATCGAAATATCGTTTAATTTGATCGAAGTCACGTTGCAAATTGTATATTCATGACCTATGACATGGTGAAGTGAGCCTATCAGATCACTTGTGTAAATGTTGAATAGGATGAGCGAATTTACCGCACCTTGTTGCAGACCATTTTTGATGTGAAATGTTCCAGTAGAATTCACATCGCCATTTTTCACTGTCTATCTGTGGGAATATTGAAAAGAATATACAGAAGAGCTTTACTAATGCCCCGCCTGTTCAGCTTGAAGAAGAGTCCCTCTAACCATACAGTATCGAAGGCTTTTTCCAAGTCAGTCAGGCATGTACCAGTACACTGGTTCTTGCCTTTGTTCCATTGGATATCAGAAACCAATTTAGACGCAGTGTGAATGATATCCTGCCGTTGAAACTGAATTGCTTGTCCGGACTCTATTGATCACTTTCTCGAAAACCTTACTGATGTTTGAAAGAAGACTTATCGACCGGAGATTCACCGGATTAGATGTGTCTTTACCCCTTACATCCTGTGAATGGGGTGTACCACCATGCATTATTCATTGGGTGGTATAAGTGTCCAGCGCTTTCATCGGTTCCCACTGATTGCTTACTTCTAAGTGATTGTTCGGAGCTCTTCTTTCGAAAGTACAGAAACATGTCATATACTAGTGTGCGTATTAATTTTTTCCAGGATAGCTTAGATTCAATGCCACAAACGACGTTTGTTAACCTTGATGTGGTTGTATGTGTAATGTAAAGTAGTCAACATTGAACCTTTCCGGCAACTTTTAATGTCATTTTGTAATTTTAATCATTTTGTCTGTGGCACACTTTTCAAGTGTCATTTCCATTGCAACAGAAGAACATGGTGTCCTTAATAGATATTGAATGGAAAAGTGGTTTGATATACTTGTAGACGTCCTACAAAGTTCATTCGGAATTCAAAAGTTATTAAGGTAATGGTTGTTTTGCTACACAAATTTAAAATTTTTTTAAGAAATATCTAACTTGTTCATTTATAAATCAATAAACCAGAAACAGTTGCAAGCCGGACTACTTTTTCCCAAGGAAATTACTCATTTCAAAGGAACTAGTATGTACTCGTATTAACAGGAAAGTACTCGTATCCGTGGTGTATCATATCCATACAGCAGTGATACGAGTACTAGTGCAAGTAAAGAACTCAATTTTCTTGTGTTTGGGAAAAGGATGAGACATTTATTCTCATCTACAGGATACAAAACACAACGTATACCGCTAAATTTTTTTTCTTAAAATGAAATCCCACAAGGTTCCATGGGTACAATGTAGCCCTATTTGTAGTCGCAAAGAAAAATATACAATAGATACGGACATATTTCAGTGCATTGAACCTTAGGTGGTTAAAGCCCGCCTTGTGTCAATATAACTTAAAATCGTTAATACCAGTATACATGTGCATTAAGTTGCTGGTTACTTGGGAAGAGTTCTCTAAAGTTCGTAAGACCGGTTGCCCCTCGGTTTCATTATAAAAAAATTATACCGAATTAAGTAGCCTGTCCTTAATTCTCTTTCAAGAACTCTCCGCTTGTGTTCAATTTTCCAAAGAATATTGAAATTCAGCTTATAAAAAATAGTATTGTAAATGACATGGCTCATTAAAAAAAAAAACTGTGTCACTCGTAATATACTGAGGTTAAAAACGTTCTTTTTGCATTTGAGTTCAATGCATGGGTGCTTAAGTGTTCAATTATACTCGTCTTCTTAAAAATAAATAAATGATTGCATCCCACAGGGTTTCGTTCTGTCTGCTTCACTTTTTATATAATTTCATTGTTTTTGTTGTGAAACCGCATGAGTCGATTAAAGAAAGAATTTCAAATCATAAATTCAACAGTTTATTTCATATAAAATAAAGGCTTAGAGCTAAGTTTTAAGTAAGATAATCTGAATGATGCGAGATTATCGTGAGCCAAATTAAATAAAATAACACAAACAATTCAATAAATTTACCCGTAGTCAGGACTCTCCAGTAGATGTGATATTGTTTTAAGAATCGTTCGTTGAAGCAAATATGCAAGAATCCTCCCCACTAACTTCGAGTTTTTGGTTCCAGTGGTTGTCTAAGGCAGGATCTTCTACGCAACGCGGTTGTCTCGCTTCCTTTTCTGCTTCACACTCTCATGGTAGCTATCTTGCATTGGTTCTGGTACTTGTACTTCGTTCATTGAATTCCATATAATGAAAAGGGGATTTAGTTTAGGAATACCTGGAATTACCTCTAGATGGAAATTCTTGTTCACTTCGAGTGAATAAACACAACACTTCAAGATTTGATTAGTATGCCTTCGACAGTTTTTCCTGTGTACGCTGACCTAATACTCGTAATTGGACCTGCGTAATCTATGTAAATTTTCTGCCATGGGGCAGATGGATAATCCAAGTGACGCTGTATTTCCTTCATTTGCTGTATCACTTCACTTCTGCACAACATTAAAGTGGTAATGTAGCTTCTTGCAAATGCCTTCATTTTAACTATGCCAAAATGAGCGGCATGCAATTCTATTAGTACAACAATTTGTCAAAGAAAATTGCTCTTGCTAGTCTTGTTATCCTGGATTCATCTGCTATGTCCTCAAGTACAAGTAGTCGTAGACCTTCTCCAGCACTGGATCCTTGCTTTTTTCCCTGGTGGTTTGTCTTTAAGTAACTGGAGCTGATTCATTTTCAACCGTACGGTCAAGCGGAACTGGGCGTTGTATAGCATGTGAATATCCGCCAAACTGGGTAAATTCTTACCTCTGCTGCAAATATCAGCGTGTGGCTTTTCCCTTTTCCTTTGAATAGAATAGTCACGAGTAATAAGTGAAGGCGCTTAATAGACTAAGTATTGATAAATTCTTGATGAGACATCCATGAAATTGCACCTTTGTCGCTCCATCTAAGATTAACCGAAGTATACGTTTCAAAATGACATTTCTCGTCATATTTGACTTCTTCTACTGAACTAGTTTCCCCCAACCGGTATGTATTTCAAAGACCCTTTATGAACTGTTGCCCCAAGTGCGTATACGCGGTCGTTGCTTTATAAGAAACACTGTTCATTCACATGTTAAGAATTCGACAACCAAAGGAAATGTTACTTTAGTCACCATTCCCCAATTCCGATAATTTTTCAGAATGTTCATACACCGTCACCATAGCATTAACAGTTTCTTACTTGATGCAGTCTACCAGTAAGCTGATTTTCTCGTCTAGCACTTCTTTAATTTCCAATGTGATTCCATGTGTTGAATGACTTGTCCGCTTCTTTAATTATCAATGTCCTGCACTATTTTTTATCAAGTTTTGAAGACATCTTATAGACCGCGTCAGCCCTGGACCCGAACTTACATTCATCTCCAGTTACCTCGAACCTCATCAAGCTGCCTCCAACTCATCGCCTCATCGAGCTGATGGAAGACGCCTTCCAAGTTCGCGCCCCACTTTGTATGTGTATATGTAAGGTCCTTTTTTACTGCAATATTCTAATGGGCTGTATTTGAAAATCCTACTGGCTGGAGTACAGAAGTACATACGCTCTATCGAGCTGAGCAGCCTTCTGCCCTAAACTCAGATCTATATCGTTGTTACTGGCTTCTCCTCACTCCGTCAACCCGAAAAGGATCGGAGAACGCACGGAGAAACGTTTACTCAAAGCATCTAAGAGTATCGGCTTCTTCTTTGTTTAAGACATTTTGCTGCTGCGTTAATTCTCTTTATTTATTTATTTATTTATATATTTCCAAAGAATCTTTTACATTGGGCTTAAAAGGCTATAATTAATAGTAAAAGTTATAAAAAGTATAGTTAGACTTAAATTCAAATCAATTTTAATTATTGTTTATACATTCAGTTATTATTGATTTAAAATGACAAACTAAATTCATATTCATAATGACAAAATAAAACTCGTTATTACACTAAATATTAAATTTAATTATTTACTAAGTATCTGAATAAAACCGTCTCAAATTGTGTGGTGCCGCGAAGCCTTCTAATGAAAGAGGGTAAGCTATTCCACTACTTTATGGCATAAACGAAAAACTGACACTCCGAGTTTCTGCAAGTGAACCTTGGTTGCAGTATCATAAAAGAACGAGATGAGTTAGTAAACTGTATTTTTGTAATTAGATATGAAGGTTCTTTGTTTAAAATGATTTTGTTCAATGTTTCAAGGGAAAAATACTTAAAATACGTGTAAGATTACAGCCTAATATGTTACTTGTGTAGTTTGAAATATGGTCATATCGTCGGAGATTGTATACATGTAAACAATTGGCACACATATGTTGTCATAGGAAGGATCAAAGTTTTTGCCAACCTAAATCGAATGTGTTGAGAAGTAAAGTTGCTTCGAAAGTGAAAGACTTCGTAAGGATCCATATATTTTCAACAACAGTTTGAATATGGTCATCCCAGGTAAGGGTAGAATTAGATAGAATGCCAAAGTTCATAGTTTTATCTGCAGGGAAGTAGCTGTTATCAAGTTTATTTTTATAAATAATTAAGCATTTGGACTTTTGTGGATTGAGGTGAAGACTATTTGTATTGGACCAGCGAAGTATTCTTTTTAAATCAGAGTTCAATTTCACAACACCATATTCAATCATGCCTAACTTGCAGCTTATACGAACTTGAGTATCGTCAGCATACAAATCGATTGAAGAGTATTCAGATTGGTGTGGAAGATCATTAATAAAGATCGTAAATAAGAGTGGACCAAGAATGTATCCCTGAGGAACCCCACTGAAAAGATTTAAAGGATGGCACGTTTTATTACCAATAACAACAGCTTGGTTTCTTCCACACTAATGTATGATAAAATCAGTTTTGCAGCTGTGTGTGAAAACCGAAACTGTTGTAATAGTTTTTCAATAAGTCTTTTATGATTAATTTTATCGAATGCCTTGGAAAAATCTATGAGAACTAAAAATGAGATCAAGTCATTATAGCGGATACACAACTGTGGTTTGGTCTAAAACCGGATTGATTTTCACTTAAGTGTTTGAATGTCCTTAAAAAGGTTGAAATTTGATTGTGTAAAATTTTTCCCAGAATCTTTGACAGAAATGACAAAATTGAGATTGGTTTTAGACCAATCTTCTTGAGATAATCGAGTTGCTGGTATTTTTAAGACTGGTATAACTTTAGCCACTTTCCAAATGGATGGAAAAGAAGACGTTGTTATTACAGTATTAAAAACATGTGTTAGCACAGGAAGAATGTGGGGTAGGATCATTTTGATGAATCGTGGATGTATTTCATCAAAGCCAGTAGCTGATGATTTTATTTTAAGTACAGCACTTAACACATCCGCATCATCCACCTTTTGAAATTGAAAGGAATGCCCACTACCGGGGTCCACAACCCGGTAGGTTTCATTTGGTTCACCAGTGCTTTGTACAGGGTCAACAACCGGCAAAATCCCATTCAACGACCCCTTAATAGTTTGAGAATCATAATTTTCAGGGTCAACATCCTCTATAGTTTCCTCTACAAATGAAGTATTTTGATTACTACTGCTTTGAACTTTGGAGAAATGTTCATTTAAATAGTTGGGACATACATCCAGGGAACAATGTTCTCTTTGTCGACCAACACCAAGCTCTCGAATATTTTTCCATAAGGTTTTTGATGGTATGTTTTTGTTTAAGCGTTTTGAATACTATACAGTCTACATTTTGCTTCTTTTACTTTTTTGCACACATTTTTTCGTAAGGCTCGAAAGGTAGAGAGCAATTCAGAAATGCGAAAGCGCTTCCATCGCATGTACGCTTGATCCTTTTGCTTAATAGAAATAAGTATGTCAGCCGTAAACCAAGATTTTCTTTCCATGCCAGAAAGTTTTGTTTTCAGCGATACATGCATATTAAAAAGTTGGTTTACTAAAGTTTGAATAAAATCAACTTGATCGTCCGGTGATGCCATTGAAAAAATAATTTGCCAGTTTATTTCGTAAATACTATTTTCTAGGGCATTTACATTAAAGCCTTAAAGTCCCTATACTTATAGACTGTTGATTTAACCTGTCGAGTAACTTTAAAAGTCGCAAACATTAAAACATGCCTTGAGAATGCAGGTGCCTGAAGTTGAGAATAAAGCAGAACGTTGCCGATATTATTGACACAAATTAAATCTAAATGTGTAGAAGTATTTGATGAAAAATGTGTAGGATTTGCAGTGTTGACTATTGATAAGCCAAAACTTTTTATTTTAGTGAGAAAACTAAGTGAGGTATCTTTCTGAAGTAAATCACAATTAAAATCTATACAACGGATCCCTTCTAGGTAAAGAGACGAGAAGCGCTCAAGTTCAAAATATAACCTGGAAAAGTCAATATGTTTATTGGGGCGATAAATAACTCCAAGCAAACAACTGCTGGATCCGTTTAGAATATCAATGAAACAATATTCAAGCAAAGATGACGCGTCTGTCTCTTTGATCACACCGTATATTTTGTATTGCTTTCATTGACCATCGGATCCTCTTTTGCTGCTTCTACTTTAAAATATCAAATTTATATCAAAATCATCTGAATATGCATGAAGTTTGGCAGATTTTTGAAATATTGTGCATCTACGGTTGGCTTAAGATTTGTGCGTCGATCTTTTTCTGCCAGGTTTAACAGAGAACAGAGAGCGTTCCATCGAAATCCTGTGCAACTAACTGAAAGAATTTCACAAGGAAACAAAGACTTGATATAAGTATGTATAGCTCGTCCCAATGGATACTATTATAAGCGAAAATAGCATCGACAAAGAGTCGGTGATTATAGATATGTTAAAACTGGGCCTTCTCCAAGACTTGCCACAGAGTCAAAATTTGACTGACTATGGGCTTGACCGGTCTAAAATATGATAGTACCAATCAGTTGACGTTGATAATATCTAAAAGGCATAAGTCCTGTAGTTGGCGCACTTCAAGGGTCTCCTATCGTCAGAACTGGACAAATTCTGAGATTTCGTCCAATGGACATGCCTTCCTCTATATATATTATAGATAAACTAGTACATAGTCCTAACCAGATCATTTCCTCCAGCTTAAAAAAAAGTTCAGCAGCTGCAGCGAAGTTTCTGCATTTGAGTTACTTGAGAGTATTGCTACTCTCACTTTCTTACGGTCTTCGTCCAAGTTGATCTTCATCATTTAGCAGTCTAAAGAAGTGATTCGATGTCGTCTTTATAGGCTTTGATTTGGGTTATTGCCCTGACACGTCCTTTTTACCTCCTGGTCAAATTTCCGAACCTAATTCGTAGAAGTTTGTGTCTGATTTTTCTCTTTTGTCACTGCATATCAATAGCAGCAACTCGGCCCTCATCCTCGTGTGCAGTGTTGCGAAATATGCCCCTTGTTCGACAAATTTTATAGGAATCTTTTGCCGTGTGACTTCAAACCATCTCACAGTATTTTTCTGTCGCTGGTCTGCCTTTAGTATTCATACGTGGGCCACTACTAGGTAGTAGTGAAGAATACTGAACTAACTCGTAGTGTTTTGATCAGGAAACTGCCGTATATAGTTTTGATTCTAAGATAGGGAGCGGAGATATGATCAGTCCACTTGAAAAGTCTATCAGCCTGTTGAATGACGATTATGTTATTCACGGGAGCAAGATGCCTGTTAAGAGTCTTCAGATTCCATCATAAACGACTACTCTTGTCAAGCTTGGATTACTCATCAACTATTGAGTCAATATTATCCGAATTTGGGTTGAATTTTGTTTCGCTTCTACATAGATTTGTGAGATTTAAGGCTTCTTGTTATGAATTCATATTAACAGATCAACAAGGTATGTATCCACTCCCGGCCGTAAGCTTTCCTTTACGTTTACAACCAGAGTCACACATGGAGACACATAACTCATCAAGTTTGCCTTGAATCTTGAAATGGTTTACTTAAGTCCCTGAAATGCACAGGCAATCCGACTAAATCAATGATGTGTTCTATCCTAAGAGATATTTAACAAACTTCTCATATTGTCGACATTGACCCTCGTCTAACTTGCTACGAAAATGACTGACTTAACGTACCTATCTCTGCTAGCGTCTAGGCTGCGCTGTAACTGTATTCTAAGACTTTCTTCAACAAAATCTTCCAACAATCACCATTGCAAGTTAGTTATGGTTTCTGGTCTACAAACCTCTGAATCTGAATTTTGTCGCTGCACCTTTCCTGTATCACTTTCACCAATAAATTGTTAAATTCTATATTCTTTGGTACTTTCTCTCTCCTTTGTATTGCATTTCTGAGAGAATGCACCATAAAAGTGGAACAATAATGAAAGGAGATTATAATCAATCCGTCGGTCTCTTACAAAGGCGACCGCTCATTTTCAAAACAATGGTTGCATTATAGATTTCCTCATTTTTTCATACAATAACCATTGCATTCAAGAACAAATACGCTCCAATCAAATATTTTCCCCTTGGCTTACTTCTCTTTAAGTAAAGTCCATGCCAGCTCCTTAAAATCATTTATGACTCAGACCCCACAGCATTGCTACAGGCCAAAACTTTCAAATGAAAGTGAATGCCCACTAATTAGCCTCCACCCGATAGCCATATCCAACCCAAATACGAACACCCAGAGGTTAATCGCGTTTAGAATCCAATTATAGCCACAAAGCACTTTGTATCTACGGATACCTCCCAATCTCCACTGCAATAATAGCCCCAAAGCATTAATTACCTGAAACTCAGCCTTGATCAGTCATTTAAGGAAGTGAATTCTGCGTGCCACCTAACCTGGTGCGGTAACTGAAACTTATCACTCTCGACGCACTCTTGTCATACAAATCGAATCGAATTAGACCATAAAAATTCACACACAAAAAAAACTGGCTTACTCGCCGGAAATATAAATTGAGCTACTCGTATGTCTCTGGTCTGAGAAATTCAAATTAACCAAACTAACCTTCGGCAATGCATGTACCAACAATTGTTCGGATATTTTTCACACGTACCATCTGGTACTTGGCTTGAAAGCTATGCTATACCATGAAGATAGCCTTCCATCAGTAACACTGAAGAAACCAAAATACCACAGATACATTCGAGTACAACTACGAGTACGGTGGTTGTAATTGGAATCTATCTTCCCAACTGGTAAGTTGTAAATTTATTTAAACGGCAGTCGGTGTCGGTCGTTGTTGGTCGGAGTCGGTTGGAGTCGGCTGGGGACAAGATTGAGAGAAAATATTGCCAACTGACTTAATGGCCTATAGCTTGGTAGAAGATGAGATCCCGTTGAGATCTCATAGATACTCCGAGTATCTATCTCATTCTCATGGTAAAGTTGATAGAGACATTGGTTTGGTTGTTGCCGTTGCTTTGCTGTTGCTTTGCTGTTGCTTTGCTGTTGCTTTGCTGATGCAATCTCCTGGGGTAAACTTTCCCTTTGTGTAAATAAAGCTATGTATTTGGCGTGGTAAATGAAGCTAGAGATGAAACTGGAGATGAAGATACAGATGAAGTTGAAGATTAAGAAAAAGTCTCCCTCTCTCCATTGTTCCAATTTTCACAGACGAAATGATTTTGTTACCAAGCGATACAGATACTCGTTCACATATACAACAAATGAGGGAAATTTGTTTATTTTTGTTGCAGATATTTATTGGATGCTAACGAAACGATACTGGGGGTGGTTGTCAGTGTGGGTAAAAAGTCCGTAGGCATGTTAAGATTATGTTAATGGGACAAATTGGAAGTAAAATATTATGCCACTTCAACGAAGTAAACGGTAAGACATTTTTTACTGCGTTCTTCCTGAATTTGTGCGTGGAAGGGTAGATGAGAACGCAGAAGATTGTACGACTTGATTTTTTGTTTCGAGACAATTTGAGAGTACTTACCTATGGTACCGGAACCTTAAGAAATAACGAGAGCAAAGATCTCGCATACGACTCATCTCCATTGTGCCCGCGCAGTTCGGGGATATGTTCTTCCAGTCAGGACTTACTGGTTATCCCTTCAATAGATTTTCGTGCAGCTTTGAAGAGCTCAGATATTGCTACACTAATTTCAATGTATTCGAGCATCATGGCCTTTCTTCCGGACTAAATACTGCGTTTTGTCTTAAGGCTATCTTTATATTCGATTACCTTTTTTATAATTTTTGGCATTATAACTATCAGTTTTTGAACTGTTGCCTGTGGTGTATTGTTCCAAACATCCAATAGTATTTTTAACAACGCAGATTCTGATGATGGAAATTGATCCTGCACCCTTCTATCCAGCTCCATAGGATTTCAATCTGGAGATAGACTTGTAAGATGTCTTCATATTCCCTCTGTTTCAGATAGTCTTGACAAAGTATCAACGTGTGTTTAGGGTCGCTAATCAACCTTAAACCAGAGGTCACAGCGTTTTTTTCCAATAGCGTTTTGTATGCCTCATTATTCATTTTTCCAATCATAATCAAGATCTCCCGCTCCATTTGCAGAGAAACATCCTCAGACCATGACAGGACTGCCTCCATGCCTGACGGTAGGAACCACACAGTCTGGTAGCATCTTTCGTCCAACACTGCGACGAACGAAAACTCCCCGTTTTGTGCTACATATATACCTCGAACTTGGACTCACCGCTCCATGAAACTCTGTTGAAATCTTGTTCCGTCCAGTCTGTACTTATTAATTTATTTAATTTATATCGGCGCGTATTTTGAATGCTGTTCTTCATCTACTTCGTTTGCTTGTTGATCTGATACTCATGTTTAGTTGCAGCTCTCGAATTCCGGTTTAAGCGTTGCGTTACAGCACCTTGATACCTTCAACTGAGAAGACACTTCGCGCTGTAATTTGCCTTCTTTAAGAGGGTGATGGTTTCAGATCGTTCTTAGATAGCGGTTTCCGAGTTGTTAAGCCGAGACGTGGAGAATCTCAAATAAATTCTTATGACATAAAAGTGTAGCTTTTACGTAAGATACAGGCCAACCACTCAAAGTCTTTCGCTAGCTGCCTCCAATTATGCGCTCCAAGTCGGTCAAAATCCACTTTCACTTATGCTGAGGTCACCATGTACTGGAAGTTAGATTCGAAAACTCTGTGGGCCGTAGTATTGGTGTCCATTCGCTCTACATGCCATAGCCATCTCAGAGGACTTAAGCGCAGTTTTCTAACTAGGTTGATATCGTGGTTAAATCTTCTCCTCAGAAGCCAGTCAACGCAAATGGGACGGAATATTTTTCGAAGAATTTTTCTTTCGTAGGGCTGAAATGATCAAGGTTTTATATAGAGTTTCTTACTACTCAATTGCCTTCTTAACACAAAGAGACATCGATTGGGAAGAGTGCTTCTTCACTTTATTTTTGCTGTTATTGGCAGAATTTATAGCAAAGCCAAGGTGCGCAAAGTCCCTTACTACCTCAAGATTATAGCTGTCGACTGTGGCGTTCTGTACAATTTGTCGATGTTGTGTGATTTTTCCCATATTTACCGCTAAACCTAATTTGCCAGCTTCCGTTTTAACACTAGCGAACGCACCGGTGACAACCCGCTTTGGTCTCCTAATTACATATGTCGATATCATCGGCCACGTACAACCGAACAATTAGCAGTGGTCCTTGACTGCTATCATGCAGATATCACCACCATCCAGTAAGCGCGATGGGATGGGCTGGACATAATGAGGCTGAAAAACTGTGATATGTACATTCTCGTATACTATGGTGATTGCTATAGGGAAAAGAAATGGCGCTTATTCAGATGCGGATTTGTCATATGCGGCAGACTTAGGGGAAGAGTCTTGAGCTTCCGAAACGTGAGCGAGCACATTATGACAACCTGCGTCAGGACTATATTCGCTAGCATAAGCCCAATTATGCACTCATGCCCATACGGAAGATAAGGACGACGACATCGATGAATGTTTCTACGCGCTCCTCGACAAGACATACGAGTATGAGCATACTAGGCGTAATAGGCGATTTTAGCGTCATACTTCAGGAATTGCTCATATGTTTTGTTAAAATCGTGCTAGGCTATGGTAAGCATAGCCTTAGCCACCACACCACGTCTGGCAAGAGACTTAGGTTTATTAGCTTTGCGGCGGCACGAAATATCATTATAGCAAGCGCTCAGTCTGCTTATCTTAATATACACAAGGTGGCATGGCAGTCTCCGGATTATGAAATGCTAAATCAAATTGATCACAGTACAATAGACGTAAGTCATCCCTATAGTATTCTGGATGTTTAAATCTTCCGCGCCGCCAACATTGACTTGGATTAGCACTTTATTGCAGCCAAGGTACGATTGCCAATTTCGTAAAACTTTCATCCACCAGACCAAAACGAAGTAAGGATAACAATATCTAAGCTGATATCCAACAAAGCGGTTGGACGTAATGGTTTACAGTCCGATGTATTCAAAGCTGCTGGAAATTATCAGATCTTGTCAGAAGAGTGTCTGATGAATTGTTCCTCAACTGCGCCAACTATGGAGATATAAGTCTCCTCAACATCGAATACAAGAGCAACCCCTATCAGTGCGGTTTCAGACCAGGAAAGTCCACAATCGACCAAAACTTCACACTCTGGCAGGTCCGGGAAAAAACTTAACAAGTCCAAATATTTTCATCGATTTTAAAGTCGCATATGGCAACGTATATGTAGAGACTAGCTATATAGAGCCATGTCTAGTTTTGTCATCCCTGCCAAACGCTCGCTGCTCTGTCAAGGTAGGTAACGACTTAACCGAGACCTTTGGTGTCAAAAAAGGTTTTAAACAAGGTAACAGGCTGTCCTATGACTTCTGTAACATCATACTTGAATGAATTATGAGAAACTCACAAGTGAACACTTGAGGCATAATCTTTCCAAAGGGCCTTACAACTACTACCGCACGCCGATGATATCGATATAATTGGGAGAAATCAGTTGACTCTCACCCGTGGGGTTCGCTAGTAATGAAGAATGGGTTTAATGGTAAATAAGGGAAAAACCAAATATATGCTATCAATAAGAAGGGACACATAGCATCGACGAATTGTACAGAACGTCACAGTCGATAGCTATAATCTCGAGATTGTAATGGGCTTTTTCTACTTCGGCTCTGCTGTAAATTCTGCCAACAATACCTGAGTAGAAACAAAACGAAGAATCACTCTTGCCAATAGCTGTTTCTCTGGGCTAAGAAGGTAATTGAGTAGTAAGGCCCTATCTCCAAAAGTAAGGAGACTCTAAGATATAAGATCATCTCAGTCCTTCTTTACGTCACTGAAGCGTGGACTCTATCGAAAGCGGATGAAGGTATCGTCAATCTTTTCGAGAGAAAAATACTTTGAAAAATATTCGGTCCCGTTTGCGTTGACGGACTTTGGAGAGGAGAATTCCACGATGAGCTGTACAGCGACATCAACCGATGCTACCAATGCTCCGGTCTGCAGAGTCTTCGAATCTAACTCGAAGGTACTACGTAGTAGAGGAAGATTTCAACTTAGGTGGCGCGCACAAGTAGAAAGGGACCTCAACCGACTTGGATTGCGCAACTGTAGGCAGTTAGTCTGTAGCGTCACCTAAATAAGTAAGTAAGTATGGCCTCCTCTACCTGTTCAACGAAACTCCTTGTTGCTTCGAAAGAGTCCTACGTGACCGTATAATGTACTCATATCGTTGCCTTTCTACCTAGGTTAGGTTAGGTTAAACTGGGGTATGATGGATATGCCATCATACAAACACCAGACGCCAAAACGGACCCAAAGCGATCTCTGCGGAACTAGTTGAATTTGTCTTCAAATGGCAAAAACCTAACAATCTCCCTCGTGAAACACTTAATTTCTCTACAAAAGCCAAGAAGGCCTTTGAAGTTCATGCCATCTATTTCCTCTAAAAATTTATGGAGTCTAGGTCTATTTGAGCGTAGTAATTACTTGAATTCTACAATAACTTTTCTATTAGCTTAATGATTTGATGGAAAATGTCCTTCTTGTTGCAATGTGTTTGCATAGCTTCCATCGCATTAATCACGACCAGAATTCAGATTGTGTTTGAATATAAAACCTTCACTGAGAAAACATTCCAAAAAGAACATAGGTACTCTCATTCGATTACCAAGTTGTATCTTTTGTGTTGTACTAGTACCTGCAATCCATTTTAGCAGATATTTTGCATAGTTGAGGTGTTTAGTTTCTCTTTTAATTATTTTCGTAATAACTTTTCATATAGCCAGCGCACAGACTTACTGTTGGCTCCGCTGAAGCAAGACATGTTCGTACAACGTCAATGACTTGTTTTCTTCGTTGCATGACAAAACGGGCTTCTCACTGCTATTTGATATCTCAAACTGGAAATATAGAAAAAGGAAAAAGCAACCTTCACCCCAAGTTTGTGACGGCCCTTTACATTGATGGTATCCTGTAATCGTACGGCTTTTTTCACAGGATCGTTTGCCATTGTAATCGTTACATGACCTACTTAAAGATACCTTTATACTCGTGCATGTACATGTAACATATACGTTGGCATGAATCACTAATCTGACCCCTTACCGTGACTCATCATTCAACCTTTGTCCAACATCTTCAGAAATGAATAAATGACCACAAGAAGGGAAACCTGTGTAGTGATTAATGAACCCCATTCAATGTGTGTTTGTGGATAACAGCCAAACAGCTGTCAGCTGCAAGATCATAATATTTTATTCACTTATGGCCTTGTTTGCGGTCACGCAAACCGGGAGACTACGAAAGTGATCATATTACAGCTTATCTCCAAGTTTACAGTATTGAATACCGCTTCGGTGTGGCCTTTTTGTATTTTATGGAAATCTTTCTGACTCTCGGATGCCCTCTGGTATGCATACCCCATAGACGGATGGATTTAAATCTTCATTGAAGTTCAGCTTAAGGTTCAACTTGAGATTTCACTTATTGGGTCCTTGAATTGAATTCACCTTGAATAATTGAAAACAAATTCGAACAAACGGAATTAAATCATTTATCCCTTGTGATTTTTCTAGAACAGGTTTTCCTAGTTATCCGGTATGATATACTCGTACATCTAGGCTCCATTTAATCTTCTCAGTTGAAGTTTGGAACTAATCTTTAAAGCTGGAAATATTTAAGAAATGGTGCTATTCTTCCATCTGTGATAACAGGGTTCTCGTACCTTGACGTCAAGAAAGAATTCTATATTACGTATGGCCTTGAACAAAGTTTATTTAATATTAATATTTTTACCCGAAAACATATGTGGTGTGTTAGTCATGTGCTTTTTGTTGTCATTCAGCTCGGTAATTGAAAACTATTAATAGAGTCTGTAATAACTAATTTCAAGAAAGCAATTTAAATCACATTAAAACTCGATTTATTTTGGTAGGTTTGGTCTTCCTTATCGTAACTAACTTAGGAGATGCTCTTGAAAACTTTGTGGTGCCATATCGTAATGGTGCATATGACCAATATAGCCGAGCCAGTAAGCTAAGTCGTTTCGCCGATTGACCTATTAGAATAGTTGAAATGGCAATCTTCGAAGAGTTTATAGGCGCTGGTGTATGATTCTTAGTTATTTAACATCCGCAGTAAACTATCTTTCCTATCTTAGCCCGCAGAACCTTGAAATTAACATGGTCCCCCAATGTGTCACCCATGAAATGTGTGCAATATAACAGTTGGTTCGAAAAGTCCCGAAACTAATAAACTCTTTCTAGAGTGAAAAAATACTTATAGCACCGCTCTTACATTTTTATGCCTTTGACTAGATAACAATGATAGTTTTTCCAATTGCTATGTTTCAACAGCTGTCAAAGTTACCGATGACATCCAGCTGTCAAAATATTCGGTAAAGTTTGCCATTTCATCATGCATCGTTTTACGCTTGCCGAACGTGCGTAAATATTTAAAAAATTTTATCGAAATTCCAGTTCAGTTGTAAATACACAACGTGAATTTCGTGGTGAGGTCGGTCGTCATCGTGGATTCAATGTTCATCGCACTGTGGAAAAGTTTGAGCGTGAGTACATTCTTTTAGATCTAAAGGCACCAACCAGACAGAGATTGGTGGGAAATAAAGAAAACATAGCCGCCGTAGCCGCCAATATCGATGAAGACCCAGAGCTGAATTCGGATTCGCCAGAGACTCAACCCTACTAATTTTGCGGTTGGATTTGAGCCTACATCCGTATAAGTTTGTGCTGACAGACAAATGCTGGAAATGTTGGCCGAAGATCCGGAGGCCATTTTCGGCTCAGCGGCTATGTCAATAAGCAAAATTGCCGTTATTGGAGCGAACACAATCCACAAGTATTCGACCAAGCATCAATGCATCCACAAAGATTGACTGTTTTGTGAGGTTTATGGCATGGCGGCATCATCGGACCTTATTTCTTTCGAAGTAAAATAGAGCGATGTTAACCGACGTTTTGTAGTCAGCAACATCTACTACTCCTCTGGTATGGTAATGTGCTAAGGTTGTACCTGTTCCTAGATATACCACTGCTTCCGATGCTTCTGACTACAGACCTATTAGTATCTTACCTTGCCTGTTTAAGGTCTTTGAAAAGGTAACAGAGTCACAAATTCAGAAACACTTGGCTGGAAATTCGCTGTTGAGCCCATTCCAATCGGGCTTTAGGAAGAACCCTAGCTGTTCTTCCGCCATGGTAAAAATCTGGGATGATATCAGGCAAGATTTTGACAAAGGATTTGTGACGCTGCTTTGCCTGCTTAATTTCTCTAAGGCTTTTGACAGAGTTAATCATTCCATTCTTTGTTGGAAACTGCACCATTACTATAGTTTTAGTGAAAGAGCTGTAAGGCTCATTCGAAACTTTTTATGTGGACTGTCACAAAAAGTCGTTGTTAATACAATCGCTCAGGTCTCCGGTCAGTTTCTCAAGGGGTTCCACAGGGATCAATATTGGGCCCAATTTTGTTCTGTATGTACATAAATGACTTAGCATCGATTTGTAAGCACGCACTTATTCATTTCTATTCAAACGATGTACAACTTTACCTATCTCCTCGGGTTAATAAAATAGGTGAACTAGTGTCTCTACTAAATGAGGATCTTGTTTCTATTGTTGAATGGGCAACTAAAAATAGACTAGCTTTGAACCCAACAAATTGCCAAGTACTTCCAATATCAAACAAGTCTTTTGAGCTAAGTCTAGTTCCTGATGTTTGCTTAACCTAATCAGGTTAGTTGAGGCGGCTACAAGTCTTGGTTTCACCATAAACCGAAAGCTTTCTGGCTATAACCACGTTAATATAGTTGTTGGTCGCGTGTACGGATGCTTGCGTAAACTTTGGATTTCTGCCAACTATACCCCCTGGAATACTCGCCGAAGACTAGTGCTCACTCTCATAATACATATTATTTCATATGTCGCAGCTGACTCACTATCTTTTCGCAAGTACCAGGTTGCTTATAATGATGCTGTTCGGTATGTTTATGCAAGGTAAAGATACGATAGAGTCTTGGAATTCTCATGCCGGTTTCTTGGCTGTACATTGAGAAAATACCTTGATTTCAGAAATTGCATATTTCTACATCAAATTATAAACATAAAGCAACCCGCTTACCTTTACTCCAAACTGGAATTTTCCCTTTCCAGAAGAACTTTCAACATTAGTTTTCATTTATGCTATTAGACTATGGAATAACTTACCGTCTCATATAAAGTGCTTGTCAAATACCGCTAGCTTCAAAATTGCCTTGTATGTGTACTTTTCTTCTTAACGTATCTCTTTACTATCAACTCTACCTCAGTCTTTCTCCAATTTCTCAACTATTTTATTTCGTCTCCCTTGTTTTGTCTTTCTTTTTCCTTTTTAGTATTTTATCTTATTATTATCATTATAATTACTATTAATTTGTTTGTTATATTTTTTCTCTTCTTTCTGTTTAAACTTAACATTTTGTTACTAAATATTATTAATTAGTACTATATTGTCTTAATGTACAAATTGTTTATTGTAATAAATTGAATTGAAATTTAAATTGAGCTCGGCAACATCGATATATCCGAGCCGTGGTACAAATAAGACGGCACTACATGCCATACGACCGACGCAACGCTCGAAAGTGTCAAGGAGAAATGTGGCGACTGGGTCATCTCACGGCGAGCGTTCATCAATTGGACGCCGTGATCATGCGATTTGATATCACTCGATTATTTTCTCTGGGGCTGCGTTAAGTCCTTAGTCTACGCTAACAATCCAACCACTTTGGAAGAGCTCGAGGCGAACATTCGATGCGCTATTGCCGAGATAACCCTGCACATATTGGACCGAGTCATCCAAAATTGGACCAACTGCTTGGAGCACTGCTTGTGCTATGTGTTCCACACATAATGGCATGAACGTAGGTTCAAAATAAAGCCAGAATCAATTTTATATCTCACATCGTTGTTGTTTTATTTAAAATTATTTTTATCGTATCACCCTTCAAAATACGCTTCAGTTTCCGCGATCACGTTTCCACTTCTCCTTCTCTATCTCTTTCCGGCTAGCATTTTATTGAGGTTTGCTGATAGGTAATAGTCGCTGCGGCCAAAAATTGTCACTTACCACCTAAAACAATTCTTTTTATTGCGCTTAAACAGCTCCCAACAGTGCACTGCGTCATCAACACAACTTTCGCATATTCAAATACTCATATTCAAGCTTTAATATGATGTACACGGTCTATTGATATCTATGTGACGGCAGCTATCTCACGCACTTTCGATTTACTGTTGTTCAAAACGATTTTGTGAATTTTTTGTATGTTTACCAGCGTAACAGCCGCATTTAGGCACCCAGAGCGTTCAGCATCACTTGTGTTTGTACGACCGCATTTGAATACAGCAAACCAGAGACAAAAGGTTACTTTCGACGAAGCAGACTCCTTATAAAACTTTTTAAGACATTCTTGACTTTTAACGGTATTTTTTCCCTTCAAATAACTTAAGAAACTCGTTTTTCCATGGTTTTGTGCGTCACTAAAACTTCAATATCTCGATGACTATGCTTGAAATGTCATCAAACTTTAACACGATTCGTTTAAATCATATGGATATATAATTATGGTCGCCATCTATGTGTCAGACTCGTAGGTGTGCTCTTATGCATCCATAGCTACTCAAAATCTGCCTCAACTAGAAATTGTTTTGACATATGCATCCTGATTTCTACCTACAAAAAGCTTTTCCTAGTCATTTGCGTTTGCCTCTAATACAATATACATATGTACACCGCCACAAGAATATCGATTTAGCGAAATGATTAAAGCGAGTACTGTTACTTCCAAGGCCATTTTAAATGAGCAACACTCCTACATAACTGTACCAATTCTATATACCGGCTTCAATTTGCAGGATATAGTCTCTATTCTTGCGGTTCAAGTAGTTGTTCTGCCATCGCACAGAGATATTTTATGCACGCTTTTGATTTGAAGTGTCTTCAAGTTGTTCCATCTGTATTTGAACACCACTTCGGTTAAAAATTCGGCTAGGCTAAGTTCAACTATATTAAGACAGTTGTTGATGTCCCTGATTCGTTGTGATAACCAATGCCTCCACAATCTATTATCTAGGCTTTTGCAGTTACCTGTTCTCAGGTTTCAAACATGGTCATATATAATGTTCCGGAGCAAGGATCATGGGACTGAACCCTACGGGGCTCCATTGATTACTCTGTATGACTACGTGCCTTCGTACCGGAGTACACTCTTTTCGAAGTAAGTCGCGATGAACTAAATTAGGAACTATTGTAGGCCAACAAACTTCATGAGATCTCACACTATACATTTCAAAATTGCCAAGTTCTCAAGGCAACACTATTTCATCCTGATGATATCGACTGCTTGAGTCTTCCGTAACTCAAGTTGCATTTTTAAGGGGCCTACCCCTACTTAGATACCTGTTTTGATGTTCCAAATACTACTTCTCCTACTATTGTATGTATCATATGTTAGAACTGCATAATAGCATTATTATATTGTAGTTGCAGTTTTTAGTGCCCGGCAGCGTATCGCATTATAACGTCCTTTGTTGTTGCCAGGGCTAGATACATGCATTAATAAGGTCGCTCGTTCTGTTTTTGTTTTTTTTTGTAAGCAATATCTTTTTCCATATGATTTTTGTCAAAGCAACTCCATCTTAAATTGACTGTTCAAAAAAAGTGCTTACAGAATTGTATCTTTGGCGAGCCTTATTAGGAAACTAGTTTGTTCCCTAAGTGAAGTGCCAACGATTAAGTACGTCGACTTTCTCGTTTCCTTCTATATCCATGGATAGAAAAGCGATGTTCAAACAACTGCTGCCTCACATAATTTCCTTCTTGGATCAATGTATCAATTTAGAGAAGATTGTCCTTGATGCTTAATTGTAGTTTGGCTGTCAATACAATTGTATGTTCTTCTAAGCTGAGTAGCTTCCATTTTACTGCTACTAGCTCCGCGGAAAATCTGCGGTGAAAAGACTCACAGGTAGCAGGTTTAGCTGAGACGCCACTCTGTTCAACTTAGTACTCTTATCTTGGAACCATCAGTAAAGAATCTTAGGGTGCTAGCTTCCAGCAAAGAGATCAATGTGAAATTTGTAGGAACTCGCTTTTGACAGAAACTTTAGTTTCGTCGGTAGAGGCGTGTTCAAAAATGCTTATGTTGAAGAATATAATTTATTTATCACTTCCTTTGTAATTACAAAGTGTACACAGGATACGTACATTCCATGTGAATACAAAGTCCGCAATTCAGGTTCGACAGTGATCCAATTTGTGGTAAATTAGTATCCCGGTCAAATTAAATATATCTCACATACCTGCTTTCTTTGTTAAGGAAGGAGATTGCACCGACGACACAATCACCAATCTCAAGGATCAATTGTAACTAACTCTAGGACGTGATAGCTGTTATAAGATAGATATTAGCTGATTTAAATTTCATTTGTCATTACCCGTTTTCGGGAAAACCTCAGCTCTAAAAATCCTCGATTTTTTAACTTCTAGAAACACATTTGCGTCAACTTTTATTTATGCAACGAACTCTGTATTCTGGAATTCACTCCAATGGCTCTCGCAGTCGAAAATTTGGAATTCCATATACACAGTCAGGCTCGGGATTCAGCTATTGTTAGTTTACTATTAGATATACATATAGGCACCTAAGCTTGTACCATGAAAAGGATTATTTTCTGTCGGAACCGAGCAAAAAAAAGACCTAGTCCTCGAATTTTCATTTAAATGGTGTTTGATGGAGTAAAGGCTGCAATTATAGATCACCTATAGTACACACTACGTATGTGTCTAGTACATACAGCTTTATTCATGCGTAAGTCAGAAGAAATGTTCCGCTGTACTGTCATCACTCTCACAGCTAGGGTCGCAAAAGATGCTGCCATTTGTTCATAGCACATTTAAGTAATACTTAGATAAAGTGCCCCACTAAGATGACTGTACACGGTCCACAGCCTTTTCTACTAAGAGACAGCTGTAAAGGCGCTAGCCTTTAAAAGATTTCTAAAGTATTCTTTAGTCTGCCTATAAAAGATATACGACCTACCAAGGAAGATTTAGGTCCTCAGAAGTATGCATCTGAGCCTTGCCTAGCAATTTTATCGGCGATTTGGGACCCACACAAAACTCAGTGAATCCAGTCTTCGAATTATTTTCAGAGAAACCTCGCATTGTCAAACTAGATCCGATATGGAGAAGGCATTCAGAAAGCTCTTAAGTGCTGTTCGGCTGTTGCTACAGACGCAGATACCTCACTTTATCTACGTGTTCCTCCCAATATACATAGTTCATTGCCATCAAGATTTGGTATATGGTATTTCCGTTTGGAAGATAGAATCAGTTTGCCTAGCGGGTAACAAGATCTATGATTGTTATGCTCCACAAAAAAGACACTCCCAAATTCAAGATCGGATTTGGAACCAGCGGTGAACATCTCTATTCTATCCTTGCTCAGATTCTGAAGCCTGTCTTTAGAACGGGAAAAGGCGACGTCGCATTCCCGCAGCAACCGCAAATCCAAAGTCTTTGCTTCAGACCATTTATTCAGGGAGATTCATCAATGGATCTAGAGTATAGCAAGGCGTATTAGGAAAAGCTTTCAAGTAGCCGAGAGTAATTGTTCTTTAGAGTCCGATGAAGGCAGGAGTGACATATTTCCGTGAAAACTTATTCCACGAAACAAGTGATGGATAGGATATAATTGGTCTTATTATAACCGTGTAGATCCAGAGGACCCTTCTCGGAGACTAATCAAATGTTTCGTGGAGAACCCCTTTACACTACCAGCTCCTTGGACGTTTTTTTCCAAAAAGGATTGATATCTTGGATGCCACCCACATAGATGGAGCAATAGACAGAACTTCCTTAATTCACACCAGTCAGCTTCTTCCTTCTCGTAAAGAGGACAATTTAAGTTTTGAGATGATTGACTGCAAACCAATTTCTGGTGAACCAATCGTCGATTTCGTATAGGACTGCCTGCGGTTAAAAGCATGATCCAACTGTCATGACCTGGCAGATTTTTTTTTTCTATAATTGGCGCGCAAGACATTTTATGTAACCCTAAGATAATGATGGAGGGAAACAAGAGAGATACCGATGTACGTTGGTTTTAAATGTTTGCAAGTTATACTGACTAGGAAATAAAGAGCTCAGTAGAGCATTCTATAAGCGAGTTGTACGGCTTAGGAAAGTATCACGATATTTCAGAGTAAGTCCGAAGTTGGGCTTGAGGGTGTACTGATGAGCATTCATAGCAAGACGGGTGTTACGGTTGAAGGTTAGAAGAGGCGGAATTCTACTGGCGATTTCAATGGAGTACTAGTGGTGAAAATACCGAAACAACAAGGTGAGACAGGAGGCGTTACGCCGATGTTCGGGGGTGTCGAATGACTGTGTAATATTGGCATCACCTTTGATTACATGATTACATGATTTTTATTTTATTTATTTATCAATTTTTATTTTATATATATTACAAATGTTTGTTTTTCCCTCGAAGATGAGTATTTGAAGCAATACCCCACTCAAGTATACCATACCTTAACTTTGTTTCAATTAGTGCGTAGTAGACTTGTTATAATATACCCGGTGTTGTGTAATTGCGCAGATGAGATAATCCATAAAGAGCTCTTCTTAAGTCCGAACGTAAGCTGTCGATTTTGCTGTATTTTTAATTTCCAACAATATCTCGAAGATGAGCTCGGACACTTACCGTTCTCAAGGACGATATTATGGGAAGTAACAGCATGATGTGATCCACGAATATGCACCATTTTGGTTTTTGATGAATTTATTATTAATCCGTTGTCGTGGAACCACTGAACGGCTTTCAAAAACTCCCTTTGAATTATATTCGTCGCCGTCTTCAAACATCTGTGTCGTACAACAATGGCTGTATCGTCTGCATAGGCAAATGGGATAGTATTCTTAAATACACGAAGTAGTTCATTTGAGTAAAGCACAAAAAGTATCGGGCCTAATTTAGATCCCTGGGGAACTCCGTACTTGACTTTCTTTTTACTGCTGTACTCATTTTCAAATTTCACATGAACAGTTCTTACGCTTAAGTAGTCTATTAACCAGTTACCCAATTTAGCTCGAGTACCAATTTTCTCCAGTGCTGCTATAAGTTTTTGATGATTAAAGGTATCAAAGGTTTTACTAAAGTCCATGAATAACACCAGTACATGGTGATTTTTGTTTAGACTTTCATGAATTGTATGCGAACTCACCAAGAAACTTCCCAGTGCTTTTGTTTTTTTCTGAAAGCCGTATTGTTTATTATGTATAATGGTGTTACGTTCTATAAAGCTTACCAAACGTCTTGTTATTACTTCCTCCATACATTTTTCAATTGCAGGTAAGATCGAAATACAGCAGTCTTAAAAGCAACAGGGATCTTCCCTTGGTGTAAACTCATGTTTATAATTAATCTTGCCGGCCTGGGTTTTCAACTCATCTGCTCTGATGCCATCAAGTCCTGCAGATTTATTAAATTCGAGATGTTTCAAAAACTTGTGTACCTCCTCAGAGTTTGCATCCTCTACGTAAATAGAGTTAGGTTTCATGGTGCCAACATGATCTGAGGTAGTTGCGTCACAGATATACAAAATCCGAATTGTTTGTTCTGCGAAATGCTCAGCAAATTCATTTGTCAATACACTTTTCATCAACGCTGGCTTTTTCCCTACCCATAATCTCGTTAATCCGATTCCATGTTTTTCGTGGGTCCTACCGTGTATCATTGAATTTGTTTTTATAAAAGCTTGATTTTTGCTGTTGTATTCTTTTATTTAAATAGTTTCTAAAACTTTTGTATTCTAATTCGAATGTTTTGTTTAATTGATTATTTTTCCACTTACGATAGAGGAGATCTCTGTTCTTGCATCCTTCAGTTAGTTCGTATGACATCCAAGAATTTTGTTTGCATTTAGATTTATTAATTTAATGTAGCATTGATTTCTTGTAGATATCTTGTATTTGTGTAGCAAATTTCTCATACCAAGTGTCAGCATCCAATTCAGTCAATAGAGAGTCCCAGTTAGTGGAAATAATGTATTCGTCGACTTTTTTCTTGCAGATATATTATGTTTTGTTTTCATTTCCGTTCTCGATGTTTGAACTATTTATGTTATCATAATATAAAAGAGGGTTATGGTCTGATAGACCGCTTTCGATTACTGCAGAGCGCGTTTGTATTGGAATTTTCAAATTGCGTATTAAAATATGATCTAATAAAGTGGATACTCCTCTATTTAGATCTACCCTAACTCTAGTGTTCTCCTTAGTTACATTAGTCAAACCATTCAAAGCCAAGATCTCAATATAGTTTTTTACATGATTTTTGTCATAATCGCAAACAATTATATTAATATCACCCATGATAATGATATTGTCCTTCTTATCAATTAGGGAGAGACTATATTCAAACTCCTTGTTAAAATTTGCCACACAAAAACCAGAAGGTCTATAAATTTGCAGACATTCATAAGATACACTATCAAACTCTATAAGATCATATTTGATCCCCTCTTTTATAACTATGACAACTCCACCACCTCTTTGCTGATTTTTATTGTTAAATTCAGGTGTGAAGCCTTCAATCTTATAAAATTTTTTTTCATCTTTTTGATGTTTATTTTCACAAGAATAATTAATTAAAAAATTTAGTAGATCTTTTATATTTACCATATATAGAACGCATTCCAATTTCTTCTCATTGATCTAATATTATGGTGTAGACAGTAAAAATTTGTTTTTTTCAATTCATTTAAATTGATGCTGCTAAAACCATGTACTACCTTACAGTCTAAGTCATATAAATGATTGCTTTCATTTGCGTTTTCCACTTTGATAAAAATATTTCTGCATTTCGCAATTCAATACACACGATGCGAAATTATTGTATGTGTGTTATTTTGTTTACATCATTTAAATTGTTTATCAAGATCGGCATCGTGCTCACACAAATCTCCAATTTTCGGATTTTCGGAGTTTTATGGCACGATTTTGGATCCTATCTAGCAAGTGCAAAGAGGTCTTAGGGGATGAGAATAGGTGTAAAGTTCTTTAGAGTTTTCTTAAAGTCCTCTTAAGCGAAGTGGAGTCTTAGCATTTGATTCGGAATTTGACACACCAGTAGCTGTAAGGCGAAAACTTGTTCGGTAGCGAATCTACCAGGCCATAAGTACTAGGTGGGGTGAAAAGTAACCTCCTTGACCGCCAGAATGCGCTGCTACTGCGAAAACTGCCTTGAAGTCCGTTCATATTTAGGCACACATGCCAAATTTCAATGCAATACTGTCTTTAGTTTTGTTTTGACAGCTGATTACAACGTCAAATATTGGTTTCGAGAGTTTCGTGGTGGCCGCAACTCCGCTACCGACCAAGTCCGCAGCGGTAGGCCCTAAGATGCGGTTACAGAGGACAATGTCAAAAAATACATGAAATGGTGATGGCTGACCGGAAAGTGCAAGTGCGCGAGCTAGCAGATACCACAAAGATTAGTACTGAGCGCACACGCCATATTTTGGGCAATATTCTGCATATGAAAAAGTTATCCTGCCGCTGGGTGCAGCGTATGCTCACTTCTGACCAAAAACACGAACGCGCGAGCACTTCGAAAGAGAGTTTGGACTTGCTGATGCGGAATTTGGCGTCGATTGGTAACTGTTGATGAAACTTAGATCCACTATTACACACCGGAGAACAGAATGAGTGCCCGGAAATGGACTGAAGCCGGCACGAGTGCTCCGAAGTGGCCGAGGGAGGCTCGATGGGTCGGAAAGGTTATTTCGTCGGTTTTCTGTGGTTGTCATGGCACACTCTCCGTGGACTACCTCGAAAAAGGAAAAACCATCAACAGCGAGTATTACTGTGCATTATTGGAGCGATTGAAGGCCGAAATCGCTGCAAAACGGCCTCACATGAAGTGAAAAAGAGCATAGCAACCACGGCTAAAATCAATGAATTACGGCTCCAATTGCTGTCACATCCGCCGTATTAACCCGACTTGGTTCCCTCGGACTATTATCTCTTCCCAAACCTCAAAAGATGGCTCATCAATAAAAAATTCAGCTTACGCGAGAAAATCATCGACGCCACGGAGGAGTATTTTACAGACGTTCCGGAAAATTTCTTTTCGGACGGGATCAAGAAGTTGGAATACCGCTGGAATAAGTGTATAAAGCTAAAAGGGGACTATATTGAATAAAATAAAAAACATTAAAAAAAAAATTTTTTTCATTCCCAACTTATTACTTTTCACCCCACCTAGTAGATAGTTAACAAAGTTGGAGAAATCGCTTCCTTCTTTAGAATCTATTGGGCATCCTTACATCGGATCATATTTAACAGATAAAGGTGTGCGTCCAAATCAACTCCGCTGCATTAAATAATTTAGCTGAGAGTCTGTCTGCCCAATCAACTTTATAGTTTATTTATTGGGATAGTCAGGGTTTCCGGTGGAAAATTTATGTTTTTCAACGTGTATAAAAAAATAAATAAAAACTATAAGACCTTTTGTTTTATTTCTTACTTGATTATAAAGAGAAAATATGCGAATTTAATTTTTTGAAAACAGCATCATCCAAATGCTGCCCATTTAATCGGACAAACTGTTGAAAACGGTCCATCGTATTTCGTACCACACGCTGCAGTAAGCTAGGCTGAATATCGATAATTTCGCGACGGATATTTTCCTACAGTTCTGCCAGGGATCTCGGATTGTTATTGTAAACTTTAATTTTAAGGTACGCCCATAAAAAAAAATCTAAAGGGGTTAAGTCTGGAGACCACGGTGGCCACGGAACGTCTTCAATCGGCTGATCAGTTTCTCTGGAAACTTTTCACGTGGTTCTAGCGGTATGCGGAGTAGCTCCATATTTGTTGAAACCTCGTGTGTGACGAGTAAGATGCATATACTCGCAAATGCGGTAAAAAATAATCTGTTCACATTTATCGACTGTTCTCTGGCATTTTCGCAAAAAAAAAATAGGGCCCGATGATTCCGTTCGACGATCAGGCGCACCAAACACTTACCATTGGACAATGTAAGAGCCGTTGATGTTTTAAACGTGAGTTACGTGTTCTTGGAGCCCAGTAGCGGCAGTTTTGCTTATTCACATGTCCATTGAGGTGGAAATGGGCCTCGTCACACCAGAAGATGCAATTTACTGTACAAAATCTCTCCATCATTAGTTCGCAAAAGTTTTTTCCTAAATTAAAGTCATTTTCTTTGAGTTCTTACACCACTTGAATTTTAAAAGGATGGTATTTTAAATCTTTCTTTAAAATTTCACTAACTATAGTTTTTGGGGGCCTAGAGAGTACGCTCTTTTTCGAAGAGGAGCTGTTGGATTTTCGAGCAAGCTTCGTTGCACGGCTTCCACGTTTTTGATGGTCCTCGACGATGTGCTGAAGAACAAATTAAATTAACACTTGGCCCGTCAATCAATCGGCGAATATCATAGCGTGAACAAAACTTCCGGTGCCTACAAACGTAATAATCAACACTCTTAAAAAAAGTTTCTATAGCGAATGCAGAATGCTCTCTCGACCACTGCGACATTTTAATTAATAAATCCGCACTCAAAAAGATTCAAATGAGAGTAAAACCTTCCCGCCCAGCTTATAACTGTTCGCGATATTAACGTCTTAAAACATAAATTTCCCACCAGACACCCTGTACTATCCAAATATCTTTCTTGGTAAGCTGGACGTGGTTTCTGACAACTGTCATCTTAAATATTACTTTCCAGCTGGTGATCTCCTTAGCGTACATGTTGGATGGAGTTCAATCGATTCCTTGCTGTTTTACTTTCATAGCAAAGCTTGGATGTAAGCCAATAGAGTTCAAGAGATTATTACCATGAAAGTATTCTAAGCATTAATATGTAAGACTCTTGGCAAAAATCCATCTAGCTCATCTGAAAGTGAATTCAAGACAATTTCAAAATTTTTCCATCTTTCAGATAACTCGTCATATATTGATCCAATTAGGGAGGAATCCATATGCCGTACGCTATGTTTCTCCGCACATCTCTTTTCATATATTTGGCAGAGAGATTGGGCAGACGATCCAAATATGAGCACAACCTCATTCGTTTTTTAGAAAACCTTAGCTCATAGATTGATCCTTATCTACAAACAAAGTTCCTCCGTATAAATGTCAGGCATGAAGTATGCAAACAAATATACACTCGTATGTGTCTAGACACCTTCGCAATGATAATTTTTTCTTAATACCATTAGCTCTATTATTACTAGTTACAACGACACTTATTTTTCTACCCACAAAGTCAATGGGAAAGGATAGAAGGTAACGACTTTTGTAGCAGGATGTTAGCCATAATAAGTAGCCAATGGAAACACTCCTCTGAAACATGTTTTCCGATGAGCTAACTCCTTAAACCCGTTGAAAATAAAACCAATTTTGTGTATCTTAAATCCGTAGCCATGGTTAATTGTTTTGATACATTACTCGTAGGTACAACCGAAAATTCCGCTGTCAGCAATGTTCTCCACTCTTTCCCATTTGTTATCAGGTACCAGTGAAAATGGAATAAAAATTCGTTTAATCGTTTATTCTGTATTCTGTTTATTTGAACAACCTCTTCAAATGCAAACGCTAAAAGTTCCCCCAAAAATTAACATTTCCAACATTTGGCACGCAACAAACAGTGCTTTGGACACGCAAATCAGCCCAACACACAACTCGGCTCCATTCATGTGACTGCGGAACGTCGACGATGGTGGTAGCTTTCTCCAATTAACACTTGAAGTAGAAAAATAAAAAAACATTATAAAGTAACACAAGTTTTGAGGGGGAACAAAAGTAAATAAACAATTTTCTGACTCTACAAACCTTTCAAGCCTCAGTTGAGATGAAAAAAGACACTTCAGTCTACTACAACGTCACCTCTTTCGTTTCAGATAAAAACCACTCGTCATCATCATCATTATCATCATCATTACCAACAACACCGTCGTCACCATGACACAGAAGTTTTCCACCCAGAAGCCAGCATTCAATGCAATTACCATTGGACTGTTTCTTCTGTACACCTGTAGCACTCTGTTCACAACCTGCTCTGGTCATGGACGGCTGATTGAGCCGCCAAGTAGGGCGTCTGCATGGCGATATGGCTTCCAAACTCCTCCAGACTATAACGATCATGAATTGTATTGCGGTGGATTTACGCGCCAATGGAAAGGTAATGAAGGTAAATGTGGAGAATGTGGTGATGCCTGGGATCTGCCCGAACCAAGACCGCATGAATACGGTGGTAAATGGGGTCAAGGAGTCATTGTGCGAAGGTATAATCCAGGATCGGAATTGATGATACGAGTCGAATTGACAGCTAGTCATATGGGGTGAGTTAATGACTGCTGGAACATATGAAACATGTGTTAATATTTTGAAATTGAATTTACAGATACTTTGAGTTCCGCCTTTGTACTGAGCCCAAGGCAAAGCAAGACTGCTTGGATAAGAATTTATTGATGATTTTGAGCGGAGCACCTGCTATACCAGGACCGGAGGATTTGGAAACGAGATTCTACCCAAGGAATGGAAGTCGCATCTATGAGATTAAGGCACAATTACCAGGTTAGTTTGATAATGCGAGTGTAGTTCGACAAGAGCATTTGCAGATTGGTTAACCCCTTTTTACCTTTTTTTTGTTGTTGCACACAATCAGCCAATATCCTGGTAGTTTCTTGAAATTTCGAATTTCACGATGAGGGAACCGCATTATGGCTACCATAATATAGGGTTTTCCAATAAGGACTTCACAACTTTTTTTTTTTAAATAACACGCAAACCATTTGAGATATTTCAAAAACTTTATTATCGGCTTGAAATACAATCAAAACATTTATGAATGGAACTCGACTTCGTTCATATGGCCACCGCGGGCACGTTTGCAGCGGTCGTTCCTTGGACCCAATTTTCAACGACTCGGCCACACATTTCGGCCGAAACGGCCGCTATTTCGCGTTCAATGTTGGCTCTGAGCTCTTCCAACGTCGTCGGCGTGTTGGCATAAACCAATGACTTAACGTAGCCCCACAGAAATAAGTCAAGCGGCGTTAAATCGCACGAACGAGGCGGCCAATCGACTGGCCCATCTCTTGAGATAACACGCTCACCATACTTACTCTTCAATAAATCGATTGTAGCGTGTGCTGTGTGGTTTGTGGCATCATCCTGTTGAAACCACATGTCGTTCAAGTCCATATCTTCCAATTCGGGCCAAAAATAATCGGTGATCATGGCGCGATAACGCTGACCATTCACAGTAACGTGACGATCGTTATCGTCGACGAAAAAATATGGCCCAATAACGCCGCCGGCATGCAAACCGCACCAAACAGTTATTTTTTGTGAATGAAGTGATGATTCATGAAGCACATGTGGATTTTCACCCGACCAATAACGCATATTTTGCTTATTGACGAACCCATTGAGCCAAAAATGAGCTTCGTCACTGAAGATGATTTTGCGATGAAATTCATCATCTTGGCGCATTTTCTCCACAACCCAATCGGAGAACGTACGTCACTTCAAATGGTCCATCGGCTTCAATTCTTGAGTCATTTCGACACTTCGACTAACCCGTTGTCTCACTGACACGGCAACATCACACAACGAATATGTAGACTCAAATTTTTGCACTAAACTTGTTATTGCCTGTCTACTAGGGCGAGAATTACGACCGAAAATCGGAGTTAACGCTCTTAAAGTTGCAGTCACTGACTCCGAATTGCGGTAGAATTTTTTTATAATTTGCAGACGTTGCTCGTTCGTGTACTTTACCATGATGAAAATGTTGAGTTTAGTGAATAAATTCACAGTGACAGTTTGATGATTAGTGAATTCAAAGTTGTCAAGTCCCTATTGGAAAACCCTTTATATGTATTTCCTTCATAAATTTAATGAATTTGTATCTCTGTTTCGGAGGTCGTGTGACAGGCAGGAGCTCATATTTTATAGCTTTGCAGAAAAACAGTTGATGATAGGTCTTAGGGATCTAAGGAACTCGTATAAGATGCCTTAGCTTCATCAATGTAAGCTCTCTGTTTTATTACCACCTTTTGTGCCTAAGATTTCTGTAATACATCAATAGGAATCGGATTTAAGAGGGGCTTTCATTGAATTGATGTTTGTAATAGCTTTGAACAAATTTAATTGTTTCCATCGAGTTCTCCTCAATTTACATTTGCCGTGTGGATATTCTGCTCCTGGAAGATACTCCGATCTCTTGAATAGATGTTCACGTCTCATGTACTTAGTAAGTTTGCGCCTTGTGTGTAGTGATCCACTAATTGTTTCACTGCTGTTGTCTGTTAAGAATCCTACATGGACCTAAGCTGCGAATACCAGTATATACAATTAGTTCAAAGGAAATTGCTTTCGACGTCACTGTTGATTTTATCTTGGATACTCCTTCGCCGAAACGTCTGTAAATATTGTGTTTTGTCTAGACAAAACCTATGCACTGCAGTTAACGCAGAAGCCCCAGGCGACGCGAATTTTCACTATTTTCACCCTAACGTCTAGTATGACATGTGTGTTTCTCACACAAAACATGCATGGTATCGTATAGAGCATATGCTAACACCAAGAGCGGATCTATGCTTTCCTTCTCCCTTATACAGTCCACGAAATCAAATTTTCAAGATTGTTGCCCATATCTGGTGATTTCTGATACTCTGCTTCCAATCTTGTACGTTAAGTCTTAAAAAATCTCTTTAAGTCGAATGTACAGCTCATAGAATTCGCATACAGGGCCAAATATTCAGCAAAACACGTTTCATCCGAAAGCATTCAAATTTAACTTTACTGTTTATCGATCAACACTCAAACATCAAGGCAGGAACAAGGTTTTGTAAAGCATCAGCTTTGTCTTTTTGGGATTAAGTTTTTAACCATCTTGTTTCGGCAAACCGAAGTGGAAATGGTTTGCTATGGCCAATCTTCGTATTAAGGTAGAATCTGAAGTTCATGATTCAAGCTTGTTCAAGGAACAGAGTATAGGTTCTAATGGCTTTAAATAATCATTCTCCTGTATCTTCTCATTCCTGCGTGAGACAGTAATCAACAGATAAACAACTTGATATCATTCTTCGTATATGGTTCAGAGGTGTAAATAGGTATCTTGCACCTGTTCCGATCACCTGAGGCTATCTTAAATTATCTTAGATGCTCACTTCACCTTTGCGACCAGCTAATAATGTCTTGTAAGCCACGAGACAGCAATATAGACAATATGGGGCATTACCATTTTTATCAACAACCAGACTATCATAAAGGCTATCGTTATCGTTAAGATTTGTGGAGCATTAATGTTAAACTCTGCTGTATACTGCTGGTCAACAGGAAGGTGGTAGGCAACGAACATTCAGACGAGTTAATTAGTAATGAATCCTGCACTAACAACAAACTTCCAGACCAAAGTACCAACTCTTTACTCTGCCATCTCAGGCTGCAAGTAGAGCAAGGGATACAAAATAGAGCTTATGACAGAATTAAAATGCTTTTCACCTTTAAGTCTTCAAGTAAATATGGCCGGAGTTTAAAAAATTCAAATCTAGCCAGATTCTCTTGAAAGGAAAAACAGAAATGTCAACTGTCTCCTGAGACCGCATACAATGAAGGTAGTGACGATAAAGGTAGGTTGAAGATAAAGACATGTCCACTTTACTATTACTATGACTACTACTACTATTACTATTTCCATGACTTGGCAGGACCATTAGTCAAAGTGTAAGCCTATTGTACTCATTGTATGTTCCGTTTACTAGAATTTCTCAGCCTTTCTCAGAAAAGTGAGTAGGCGCTTCAGCGATAAAGTCCCTACAGTACCAACACACATCACACCAGCGCCAAGTACCAGAGCGCAGTGTTCCGTTACAAGGAAAGTCCGTACGCAAGACGGGGTCCTAACAAACTCCCCTCTGTCTCAAACAAGACTCAGTAATTCGACCTTACGACTACGATCAGAAAAGCCTATTTTGATTATGAGGGCACATAGCGCCCTTGTGGATTCTACGATAAGTGCATGCCACGACGATGTTTCATGGATGTTTGTCAGCCTGTTTCCATGCACGGATGTGTTGTCATGCAAGTACCCTAAACTCGACATCCAATGACAAGTCCTCATATTAATATGCTCTGCGCGATTATAGTCCAACCAGCCCGGTCTGTCAATCGTATTTCTTGAATGGCGGTTATATCACCATTATAGGCTCCGGTGTTTCCACTACGTATTTCGGAGCACCAGGTCTGTTTAGAGTCCTCACATTCTAGGTATACTCGTTTACCCGAACGTCATTGTCAATTGTTCCTAGATCGTCGTATTTTTCTTATCTGAGTCTGTTTTGGTTTCTCTTTCTCATAAGCTCATGACCACTATCAGATATGTTATTTATTGCTCACGATATGCCCTTTTCTTTTACCCGAAAAGCTTATTTTTATAACTTCTGAGACATGAGTCTATTGAAGCTACATGATATATAGGCACCATTGTTGTAAGTTTTAGATCACGGTTTCAACCACAGATGCACTTGGGCACTCTGTTGGGTTGGTACTAATACATCACTCGGTTTATCAAT
Organism: Volucella bombylans; assembly: GCA_949129095.1. Classification (NCBI taxonomy): domain Eukaryota; kingdom Metazoa; phylum Arthropoda; class Insecta; order Diptera; family Syrphidae; genus Volucella; species Volucella bombylans. The sequence continues at coordinate 331,637,346 of OX422140.1, read as the reverse complement.
CCAATTTTTAAATCCACCCAACCAGTAGGAGAAATTCCTTATCTGCATGGGCTTGGATAAGCTTGATACACCCGCATTTTTGGTTCTAGACTATATAGTTATCCAGGAGCCACCGCGATTTTGCCACTAAAGTCTTGCTACAAGTAACCTTGGCCTTCAGAAGCCTGTATACTTTGCCTCCAGTTCAATTTTGGACGTAAGGGGACATACTGATAGCTGCGGCTCAATAACTCTAGTTCTTCGCATGGAAGTGGTTCATTTTGCAGTAAGCGTACTCACACCTATTTGGTGAGCGAATCTAGAATATATTCCCAGCGAAGGCCCTTTCTATGTCGAGAAGGTTTCTCAGATTTCTCTATTTTGTTTGTATCCCTAGGAGCCTTGTATGAAAGCAGGATGTTGTGTCACTTATGCATAGCACACTTAGATACACGGTAGTGCCCAGTCACGAAACCATCTTTCCTACTGAAAGCAGCCGGAAAGCCACTGACCTCTCAGCGATCTCAGGAAACAATCCTTTGGTCTATCCACAATCTTGAGAGTCATATTATTTTTATATAAAATCCAACTGAAATCTAACTGAGGCAGTCTCAACCCAGATTGGGATCGTGAGCAACTCTGTTCTGAGCCCTGCCACGCTATAATGTTCTCATTGTGATCTGGGATCCAAACAGTACTTAGTGAATTCAGTCTTCGGCCGGCGTTCAAATAAACTTTGCCCTATCGGAATAGCTTTGAAGTTATTAGAGGGATCAGCAGGGCTTTAAGCCCAAGTTAGTTGTCGATAGAGACTTCATCCCTTCTGTTGGGAACCGGATTGCATATATCTCCGCTTTTAAGACAGATGCAAGTTTTCCTAACGAAAAGTGGAAACTACCATTGTAGAAAGACTAAACCGTCGCATCCTAAATCAGTTTTTCAGGCGTCCATGAAGACCTGACCACATTGATTTCTTATTCTGAGTGCAGAGTATTTCTTAGCAACAGAAGACTTGGAGTCATTGCATTAGATGGCATGAGACCAGAGACAAAAGACAGTCGGCGCCAAAGGCAATAAAAATTCCAGGTGGCGCAAAATTAATCATCCAATTTTGTTTTTGAATTACTTTTTGACTAAATAAAAAAAAAATGATTTTGAGTGATGGCAATCTTTGTTTGGACCTTTCCGTTAAATGGAAAATATGATATCCGCCAAGTGACTGCCGCCAGTGCTTATACACATTTGTGTCCGTTTTATCGCACTTTCCATGACTTTCCGCAAGATTTCCGGTGATAACTGTTCGCATTCCTGCCGAATATTCTCCTTAAGGGCTACAATTGTCTGAAGCTTGTTGACATAAACACGCGACTTCAAGTAGCCCCAAAGAAAGAAGTCTGGGATGGTTAAATCAGATGATCTTGCTGACCATGCCAAATCGCTAAAATGGGAGACTACGCGACCAGGAACGCTTTCTTCACAATATCCATTGTGATTTATGCTGTGTGTGCGGTTGTACCGTTTTGTTGAAACCGCATGTTCACCAAGCCCAGCTCATCCATTTCTGATAGTAATAAGTCGTTTATCATGGCCCTGTAGCGTTCGCCAGTAACGGTGACTGTTACTCCCGATGACGTCCTCAAAAAAATACGGCCCTATCACTCCTCCCGCGTGAACGCCGCACCACACAGTGGCTTTGTAATTTCTCTTCGTGCATCACGCGCGGATTTTCTGTGTCCCAGAAGCGAAAATTTTGCTTATTGACGTAACCGCTTAAGTGAAAATACGCCTCGTCGCTCATGATGATTTTCGACACAAAATCGTCCTCTTCGTTATTGAGATTGCGGATGGCTTTACAGTAATTCACACGCGACTAACGGTCAGAAGGCATTAACTGATATGTTTCTTCGATCTCAGCTACATAGGCAGCCACAGACGCGATATTCTTGGCCGAACGACCAGTCTCGTGGCGGCCACACCCTGCATGGTCTCCTGTGGTTCCACTCTGTTCGAGTCGAGTAGCTAAGCGCCGGAATGATTGCCCAGTTGATGCGACACGATTAGGAAATCCACGTCGAAAATCATGCTGCGCTAACACCACCGACCGATCAAAAACATAGACACAGTTATTCCACGCTCTTGCGGAATATAGCTCTCCATTACTCCATTGTTTGTATACTGCAGCTGTGTAGTTCACAAATGTCAAATATGATTGACGTACGACGCCATTTGCGAAAATTATCGAAAATACCATCTTCCGATAGGGTGATTAATTTTGCGCCACCTTGTAGTACACGGCTATATCCAAAGTCTTGCCGGAAGCTGACAACACCTTGGAAGTTTTCGACGTGAACATATTAAGTCCAGAGAAGTTTGTTATTGAAGGAAATACTTAGCTTCACTAACCACGTGTCAGACTAGTCCGATTCCTCCTTCTCGTAAAGAAACCAACTCGCCTGAGAGTTCACTTCTAGTGCACCAATCATCGACCAAATCTAGGGCTGCTCGCGCTGTAGAGTAAACAGTAAACATCATCTACATATGCATTAGCGTAGACGTTAGAACTTTTGAGAGTGTTAAGCTATGAATCGACAAACATACATCATAGCAATACGGAGGGGACGCCGCCTTTCTAGGAATCTCTGTTTACCCCCGCCCTCACATATTGACCGCAGCCAGCATCCATTATCAAGGTCGTAATCACCGAGATTGCTTTTGTCCACAAAACTAGTGGCACGTCTACACCGCCGTGTGGTTTCGCCGAGTTACACATGCCTTCAAAAGTTGCTTTGTCGACAGTACCTTCAAGGTACACCGCATATTCTTTCCTATCGCTCTCTATCTGCCTACCAGATTCTGAAGCGCAGTCCCACAGAGTCGTGATGTTACGTCTTGAGGACGTATTCACCAAGCACCTTGGTGATACGCCTGAAACTGTTGGCGAACTTGGAATGTACATACATAAGTGAAAAAATAGGTATTCAACAAAAAGGAGGTGCGAGTACCTAGAGTTTGATAGACAAATGCCGGTTGAAGACATGTATGTTATGTCCTCGTATGTTACTTCTAGCCTTTGCTTGGTAGGCACGAGTATTACAAATGAGCGGACTTACTCTACTTTGTGCACCAATATTAAAACTATTCACTATGACTTGGATTTCAAAAATATCTCTTTAACAGGAAGAGTGACTATTTTCCATTTTATAGCCGCTATTGCAGAGCATTTTTTCCCAATTATCAGCAAAACTAAACAAACCTCCTAAATGTATCCTTTGACAACTGCTGCTTTCTCTTCAAATTTTAAATGTCCTAAAGTCCTAGGATTAGAGCTACTGAATCCATCGAAGTATACATATGCAAATTCCCCTGCTACTTAACTGATTTTCGACGATTTGGTTTCAGGTTTTAAGTGATATACGACGCAAACACGTTTCAAATGTCATTAACCCCTAATTCCACGAATCTAAATTGGCAAGTTTATTACTCACAAATTTAAATGTTGCTGTAGTGGCTCAGTTTTTTATAGACTTGTCATTAATAAGACTTATATTGCTTAAACGACATTCCAGATTGTTACCAAAACCGGAAACAGTTCCATATATACAAATTAAATGTGTCAATAAATTTAAGGAGGCGTTGGTATTCGATCGCATCAAATTCTTTACCAATAAAACAAAATAGTCAAACACACTATCTACGTTTCTATTTAACATTTTTGACATTAACCTTATAATTTTTTTCTCTCTTCCTCTCGCTCCAGATATCAAATGTAGTCATTGTGTTCTCCAGTGGCGATACATTGCCGGCAACAATTGGGGTATGTGCGACAATGGAGTCGGTGCCGTTGGTTGTGGACCACAAGAAGAATTCCGTGCCTGTTCCGATATTGCAATTGGAGAAGGTGGCAAAACAACAATGCGTCCGTTCCGGCCAACAATCAAAACAAAACCAACCACAACCGTCACGCCACCACCAACCACAGAGGAAACCCAAACCCAAGAGACCACAAAAGAACAAGAGCCACTGCCCGAAGTTTCACCATATCTTGCTCCACTTATTATTGCCCTCACTCTACTTATTGTTCTCTGCATCTTGGCCACAATTTATCTGTACCATTACCATGGTCAGCGTGTCAAACAATTACTTCGCTGGAGGAACGGCAAAGATGGCAACAACAGCAGCCCACCTGGTGGCAATGCCCGGACCAATATGCAAGAAGCTATTCCAGCTCCGGCCGATGTAAAGAGTTCCGTCTTGGCTGTGCCGCCAATTCCACCACCCCGAACCAAAAGACTGTCCCAAGTGAGAGAGATGTCTGCCGATCAATCGAGCGTGGCATAAGCGTGCAATCGTCGCTTGCACTGTTCGCTTTCAAATTATTTATAAACAAAAAAAAAAAAAAAAACCAACAACAAAACAAAATTAATTTAATTAAGAGAAGAAGAATTTTTAATTAGTTCACTCTTAGGCTTAGGTCGCATATTTAACTTTAGAAACTTAGTAACGCGAGAGAAAACCAAACAATAACACCAAAGCGGACCGGCCAACCCGGCGGCGGCAGGTTAAAGGTGAAGATTACTTTTGTTTTATTTTCTGTTTTTGTTTCGTTTTTTTCTCTCTATTTTTTAAGATTTATATATATGCATGTATATATGTATGTGATACAACAACAAATAAACGTAAATGATCTTTGATATTCAAGATAATCGAAAATACATTTAATTAAGACAACAAATTACGAGTGCTCGGTACGAGTATCTGGATTCGACAATGACTGTCTGTGTGAAACAAGTTTCCAAGGTTTCCACCTGGAACTACGAGTACATACTTAAGTTCGTTGGTAATGCATATATCGCGTGATGCAGTTGGAACCTTGAGTTTCAAATTAGTCCAGCACAGTGAGGTCAGGCTTTTAGGGAACGTCTCACCTAAACCTATGAATTGAGGAAGAAAATTGGATTTTTTTTTAAGATTGCCAAACAGAAAAGGAAATTCTTAAATAGAGTGAGCTGATGTCGAGTTTGTGGCTTGCTATTGTTGTTCTTTTTTTTTCTTTATTTCACATCAAAAACTTTTATAAGATTGAAATAAACATTACAAAGGTTGTTGTTTGATAAGTGCATATTTGTACGAAATAGTGCGATACATTCAGTTGTCCTTTTTGACAAGAGGTGTACATTTTAATTTTAGTAAACTTAATTACAGAAATAAAAAAAAAAAAAAACTTTTGTTGGGGAAAAAACAATTATAATATGATGATACAGTTACAACGTATTTAGAATGTAATTCTCATGAATTCGGGAAGCAATATATCCTGAACTGAAAAAAAAATATTTTCAAGACCTTGCAGCAGTAAAGATGCCTTAAGGGGTTATACGCAGTTCCAAGGACGAAAAAAGACATTTTTTTATGAATTTTTTCAGTCATATTATGTTTCATAAAAGTAGTTAAAAATTCTTACTCCATAATTTAATTAAGAGAATAGTTAGTGACATTTGTATTCAGAGAAAAAAATAAAGAAAATGTCAAAGTTATAGTGTGTGGAGTGAAATAAATTATACAACTTACTAGCCTACCCGGCAACGCCTTGCTGTTGCAAGATTTGACTGTGCATAAGCTATTATATGCATAAAGGCATGGTATACCACCTTGATCAAAAAGTCCCCGGATATTTATTCAGAAAATTAAAAATATAAGTTTATTCCTCTAAATCTATATTGTCCACTTTAAAGTAATCCCCATCGACTGCAACATACTTATGCCAGCGCTTGATCCAATCCTCGAAACATTTTTTATACTCGGTTTTCGGTATGTCCATCAGTGCTTCCTGCGATTTTTCCATTACTTCCTCTCGGCTGTTGAAACGCGTTCCCCGTAAAGAAAGAAGTCACAAGGACCCAAAACAGGTGAATTCGGTGGCTGTTGGATGGTATTTGTTGCATTTTTCGTCAAAAAATTACGAATAATGATGTCATGGTGCAAAATCCACGAGTTTTCTGCCCACAATTCTGGTCTGCTTCTCAATTCTTTACGCAAACGTCTCATAACGCCGAAATAATACACTTTGTTTACTGTCTGCCCTTCTGGTAAAAATTCATGATGCACTACACCGTTGTAATCCATGAAAACCCTGAGCATGTCCTTCCTTTTTGACTGAAAACTACATGTTTTTTTTGGTCTCGGCTCATAAACTCACGTCTCGTCTACAGTAATGATCCTTTTGATGAATGTGGGATCGGATTCAGCCTCGCAAATCATCTCTTTTGCGACGTCAACACGGTCTCTTTTTTGCATGAAATTGAGGTCTTTTGACACCAACGTTGCTGCTACACAACGGGAACCCAAATCATTAACCAAAATGTCCATGACAGATCCATAGGCAATGTTCAAGTCTTCCGCTATCTCTCTGATTTCGCGCACCATTAAATCCGTTTTTTACGCAAAATTTAATACAAGTTCGTTGTTGTAAATTTAAATCCATTTCTAAAATTGTAAAAATCGCCAACACACAGAGTTATAAATGTACTCTTGGCTACGTAACTTTTGCAAATGTCAAGCTATGACGCTAAAATTTAGAGGGAATGTCAATAACAGATTTACCAACTTAACAAAAAAAAACAGAACTCAAATCGGAATGTAATCACTTGTAAAAAATCTGCACATCCTCGAAAAGATTTTATTGATTTTTCGCAAAGACTTTGAAAAAAAATTAATCAACCGAAGAGTTAACATTTGCTGCCTGAATGAGCTTACGATCTTCCACTGAGTTAGAAACAGCGAAAATTCTAAAAAACGCTATCACAAATTCTTCCGAAAGAGGTGCCAAATATAGAAAAGTATCCAAACATTTTGGAGTAGCTAAAAATGGACAACTGACCGGGAGACAAGCTCTTTCTATGTTCGTGAAAGCTAAGCTCACCAACCAGGCACCAATACAATGTAATAAAAGAAAATGATAAATCAAGATCTCCATATAAAAAAATCCAACTTACTAAAGGGACTGTTACCCTTCTAAAGAACACATCATGGTCACGGATACTGTTGCTGAAATTAAATTGCAAACTTTTCTTAATCACACAGTCCAACGTTTACTAGTTGCTCAAAAGGATGTTTTAGAAGTTCAAAAAGCCGGCGTTTTGAAAAATCTGGAGTTAATACATAAGTGGAGAATGGATAGTTCCGACAATCGGAATACCAGCAACGTTTCTCTGATTTACTCGTATATTCTGAAGACTCTAGCATATTTTTGCAATTGAGGGTACCCATAATATTAGTTTCGAACGGGCCAGGACATCAGCAGTTCATAATTTGGCAAAATGAAAGGTACTGCCCACCAGTAAAATTAGTGTTTTAATGTGAAACAACAGAGTTGGCAAGGATGGAGGTAGAAATAATGCGGAAACAAATCGAGGAGCCACCGCCAGTTATATACAGCATGCATAACATTGAAATACATGTAGCAACAGATACCAAACCAATGCAAATATGTTTTGTTTGCGGCTCACATTTAAGGATTTCAATAATGTAGAAAAATATGCAACACAAGAATAATAGATACTTCTCTCTTGTAATGCGGATTATCGGTGCTTCATGCCTGCATATTTAGGTTTTGTTATAAATGGCAAATTCGAGACGAAGAAAAAAAAAATTGTAGCTGAACGAAAGAAAGATATTCAAAGCCATACTGCTAGGCGATTCCTTAGCGATCCGGACCTACCAGCTAGAATAGCCGGTTTAGATATTGAATTGATAAAAAGATTTAAAACAGTTCTACAAACCATAGCTAGTGGACAAGAAATAAAGATGGACAAATTCCAACAATAAGCCACTGAAACAGCTAAGCTGTTTGCGCGAAAATACAGGAAGTAGCCAAAGCCTCCCAAAATTCTAATTCATGGATTGGCCATGACTCAGGTCAGCTGAGTGAAGTACCGCACGAGGCAAGTCACCAAGAGTTCAAAAGATTTAGACATAATTTCGCTCCAAAAATGTCGCGCTTAAAAACTAACGAAGATATTATGAAGTCCTTGTTGATTTCCTCGGTCACATTGAAAACGAGTTTGCGGAAATTGCCTAAACGGAAATTGCCAGAAATCGTCTTGCAATTTGATGTATTGCGTATTTGGATGCAGTTCTATTTCACCGTTTCCAATAACCAGTAGTTGTTCAGAAAATATTTTTGCCGATAAATCATTTTGCAATTGTACTCGCATGTTTATGTTCAATCGAAATGTTTCGACATTTCATCATATAAAAATTTTTTTTAAGCATGAGTTAATCTCATCGGCAAAAGTAGAGCGAGGAATGACTGGCAATGTCTGTCGGAAATCACCAGACAGTAGTAGGACAGCACCATCAAAAATGTATCGTTGCCGTTCAAATCTTGCATAGTTCTATGTAATACTTCGAGTGAAGGTTTATGAGTCATAGTGCACTCATCCGTATGCGACCGTATCTTTGCAAGGGTCCACGATACTCGTATTAAAAATGTCATACCAGTTCCACCTGGTGCGTCCAAGAAAAAAGAGCCGCCTTTTTCAGCATCAACAGTCAGCATAATCCGATTATAAATATTTTTTTTATTTAGCTGTCAGTAATGGCTCATTATTCGTAATAACGGTAGCTAAGTCAACGTCATTATACTGTTTTTCTAGTTGCAAATCACTGTCAACTATGTCGGTGACCGGGCGATCAGGTGATAGCATACCATAATGAGTACTCGTAAGTGCTAAACTTGGAATTAAAATGCATAAATCTTCGACCAGCACTAAAGCTTCATTATACATCTCTGGCGTGTAATCTATATTTGGACATTGGTCTTTTTATCTAACTCGGTGCAATATGTCTTCAGTCATATGATTCTTGTATTTTTCCCACAAAGTGGACGATTGTGTTAGATAACATGTCGTCAAAATAATTGCAAATAGTTGAAGAATGTTATTCGGCGTGGATGTCAACGCTGCATCAGCAATATCAGGCCCCAATGATTCTTGTTTTTCAGCAATAGCAACTCGCGACATGCAAAAACAAAGAAATAAACGATGTCATTGGCGGTTAAATTTTCACTGATGTTTCTGGCAATACAATTCCGTAAGTGGATGTACTCCTCCGACCGTAATTTAGCCTGGTTTTGTCGAATAAATCGCAAACGATCGCTTTCGATCTTAGCATACATATCCACATTGTATTGATGGTACAGCTGACGATATCGAAGGATATAGTTGTCTTTAATATGTCTAATCATCAATCGGTGCGCGTAGTAGTGGGCTTTTAAAAGGTATTTCCGTTTACAACCGAATATTCAAACACATTACGGCGCCGTCTATTGGATAATAGCGCAACCTAGATAACAGAAGATAATGCAGTGTTATGTCAAATAACTATGTGAACACAAATGAACAGCCGTTAAGATGGCTGGAATAAATATACCAAGAATCGTGGCGCCGCATTTCGATTTTGGTGTCGTATGGTGGTAGCGGGGTTAAAAATGCCGATTATCATTTTATTGTTTCGAGTGACATCTGTTGGTGACTAGCGTCTGGTCGCCACATAACTAATTTACACCGCCATTTACTGGTACGTAGTGGAACTTACCATATAATTAATTTAATTGCAATAACAAATTATTGAGGTCATAAATCGAGATAAAAACTGGTAAGTTTGACCAACTAGACACAGTGTGCAAAATATTATTAAGATCGGTTAAGTAGTTTCGGAGTTCATTACCAACGGACAGTGTGACACGGGATTTTATATATATATATAGATGGTTAAAAAAAATTCAAAAGTTAATTCGAAACAATTAAGAAACTAGATCAAGTTATGCAGTGCAAGGAGATTTCAATTTTATTATGATTAAAGTTGAAACAAAACAATTTTAACGTTTCGAAAGGGTTCTAATGTTTCATATATCTTTGGGTAGGGTGTTAAATAGCTTACAAGAAGTAATAGAGTAAAAGTTTCTCAAGCTAGAAGCACGAAATGGAGGAACACAAGCGAAGGGTCCAGTATTTCTACGTATATAGATTACACGCATCGGAAATGGGAGTCTGCAAACATCCAGCTTTCTTGAAAAATATTTTGAGGACCTTAAAAAAGTATTACTGCAATACTTTAAGTCTTCTAAATAACTCCCCCCCCCCCCCCCCCCAGGAGCTTATTCCGTACTGCAATCTTGACTGGAAAATCCCAAAATAAACTGTCTTTAGAGTGTTTATAGAGCAGTATATCCTAGATGCTTGTATTGCTTAACTATTTCTATTTTAAAGCAATCAGCATTGCAGTTCATATTTTCATTATATAGGATATCTGGGCTTTCTCCAACGCAAACACATTTACACAATTTATTTCTGTAGCAGGTAGATGAATGTAAAGTGATCTCAGCGGTCAGTGCTTCTTTCACAACAAAACTGGAAAACATTAACTTTGTCTTATTGCTAACTACTATATAAGCTTCTGTCTGACAAACTTAAGACGTAGCAGATGTATTTACATAGCGGTTAATTTCCGCAACTAAATTTAAGGGGTTGGTGGAGCTATAAGCAAAAGTATAGTCATCCGCAAAAGCAGAAGGGAAGCAGAAAAATAGAGTTGACGTAAATTAAAAACAATATTGGACCAAGGATAGATCCTTGGGGTACACCTAGATTGACAATCTTTGAACTACTTAAACTATCCCCAATTTTTACTTTTTGGATTCTATTCTTTAGATAGGAAGCAAACTAAACTAATATAAAATCGCGGAATCCCATGCAATGCAGTTTATTCAAAAGAATGCTGTGGTCAACCATGTCAAAAGCTTTTGAAATGTCCACAAAGAGCGCGTTTTTTTTTTGTAAGATATTTTAGTATTCCAGTTTTGGTAGTCTTTTCGAAAATTTTAGAGAATGAGGAAAGTAAGAAAATCGGCCTAGAGTTGCTCTTTTCGTTTGTGCTTCCCATTTTAAAAAGAATGTTGAAGGCTACATTCTTTAGAATAATGATATACCATCATAACCACAAGAGCTCGAATTCTTAAGAGAATTTATTATTTTAATAACTCAAGACCTGAAATTGGTTCAAAAAAGAAGCTATTACTTGCAGGATTGTGATGCACAAGATCAGATATATGGCACAGATTGCAGACCCTTGGGAGCACTTTAGGAGGAGACACATTGCACATTAAACTCGTTGGCAACGTTGTGAGATCTGTGATATGAGTGTCTCCATACTTAATTGTAATAGATTTATTACAGTCATAAACTTTGCGATTTATTATGTTGTTAAGCACCCCGTGATTTTTTAAGATTTTCTTGGGAATTACGTATCCTTCTTTGATAGTAACTATCACGACAGATCTTAATTTCCTTATTAATTTTTTTGCACATACCAGTGTAACGACTTTTTAAGGCTAAATTACCACCTCGATCAAAAGGTTTCCGGAATTTATTCAGAAAATTAAAAATACAAGTTTATTCATCTAAATCTATATTGCCCCCTTCAAAGTAATCCCCATCAACTGCAACACACTTATGCCAGCGCTTGATCCAATCCTCGAAACGTTTTTTATATTCGGTTTTCCGTATGTCAAATAGTGCTTCCTGTGATTTTTCCATTACTTCCTCTCGGCTGCTGAAACGCGTTCCCCGTAGTGGTTTTTTAACTCGATTGAACAGAAAGAAGTCACAGGGAGCCAAATCAGGTGAATTCGGTGGCTGTTGGATGGTATTTGTTGCATTTTTCGTCAAAAAAATACGAATAATGATGGCACTGTGCGACGGTGCGTTATCATTGTGCAAAATCCACGAGTTTTTTGCCCACAATTCTGGTCTCTTTCGGCGAATTGCTTCTTGCAAACGTATCATAACGCCCAAATAATACTCTTTGTTTACTGTATGGCCTACTGGAAAAAATTCGTGATGCACTACACCGTTGTAATCCATAAAAACCGTGAGCATTGCCTTCTTCTTTGACTGAAAACGACGTGTTTTTTTTGGTCTCGGCTCATTTGGTGAACGCCATTCACTTGCCTGATGTCTGGATTGCATGTCGTACTCATAAACCCACGTCTCGTCACCTGTAATGATCCTTTTGATGAATGTGGGATCGGATTCAGCCTCGCAAATCATCTCTTTTGCGACTTCAACACGGTCTCTTTTTTGCATGAAATTGAGGTCTCTTGGCACCAACTTTGCTGCTACACGACGGAAACGCAAATCATTAACCAGATCCATAGGCAATGTTTAAGTCCTCCGCTATCTCTCTGGTGGTTAATTTGCGGGTATTGATCAACATTTCTTTTACTCCATCAATGTTTTCGTCGGTTTTCGATATCGATGGTCTGCCACTGCCATGTTCATCATGTTCGATTGACTCGCGACCACTTTTAGTTTTCAATGCATTTTATTTTCTTACTAATTAACTCTTACATACTAACAAAAAAATGCTTAAATGCTAGCTTACAATTACTTAACAGTCTTATACTAACTTACTGGCCACACACAGGCACTCTAAGCTACTCTAAATACTTATATCTATGTCTTTCGACTTTACTTACATTTTATTTAGAATTATTTATATTGTATACTTAAGGCTAAGACAAAATATTCGTTAAGAAAAAACTTAGCATATGGACTCGCGATCACTTTTGAACCGCTCGTGCCACTGGTAAACGGCCGTTTTCTTTAGGGAATCGTTGCCGAAACACTTTTGCAACATTTCCAACGTTCGGAAAATTTAATACAAGTTCGTTGTTGCAAATTTAAATCCATTTCTAAAATTGCAAAAAATTGCCGACACACACAGAGATAGATGTACTCTTGGCTACGTAACTTTTGCAAATATCAAGCAATGACGCTAAGATTTAGAGGGACTGTCAACAACAGATTTACCAACTTAACAAAAAAAAAACAGAACTCAAATCGGAACAACGGAAGCGCCACACGGTGGGCTGGAACTTTTTGATCAAGGTGGGAAATGAGTGTTTACAACATTTTTTACGCAAATTTAGCTTGAGTTTAAATTGTTTTAACAGGGAATTTGTCATCCAGGGCTTAAGTCTAATTTTAGTTTTTTTTAACTCTGTGGAGACGCTGTAATTTTTCAGTTATGGCAATATAACTATAGACTTCTTCCCAACTTTCGCTCAGTAGGCTGTTGTTCAGTTGACTGTAGTTAATTTTAATTACCTTAGATAGAGCGAGGGTAGCAAGTTTTTTGCTGTTTAAGCTACTTCAGATGATACCAGTCAAACAGGGATCTGTAATTCTAAGATCGAGGTTAACACCTGTACATGAATTAGTTGGTATATCTCTAAAGCGACCAAACACATGATCAAGACAGGTGTGGGCTATCGCCCTAGCAAGACCATTTATAAACATTGATAAGCCATGTTCCGCAAATAAAATATGCGTCTATTGAAGAATTAGGTTTTAGGATATCAACATTCAAGTCCCTGAGAATGGTGAGATTATTCATTTTTTCATTGCGCAGGAAAACCGTAAGCTCTTCTGAAAACAATTCTAAGGGTATATATTGGACTCTATATACGCACAATATGCTAAACATTTCCTTATAAAAGTCACATGTAATATTAATGACATAAGTGCTACTCAGACTATACGAAACAACCTCACAATCATACGAATCACGCACAAATACTCCTACTCCGCCGGACGAATGCGAATCATTAGATTTGCCATAAAAATCGTAATTTGGAATTTTGTAGTGTTCCTTTTCGCAAGAATAAATCCATATTTCAGACAAAAACAAAAATAAATCGGGCGGATTTGCAAACACAAATTTATTATTTTCAAATTAGCAAATCGAAATTTTGTCGCAAGCTTCTTATATTTTGATGTACAATGAAAGTAGGCTTTTTAAATATTTAAATCTTTTTTCTGCTTTAAATTTTTTTGCTGTTATATCTCATTTATGAATAAACTTTTACAGCTTCCGTCTCCAAATATCGAAGTTTTAAGAGTTTTCTTCACAGTTTTTTTGTTTCTCAAAATCTTCTATTTGACGTCAGGATTCGAAGTAGCATTTTTATTGCTGATGCGTTTAACAGAAGAATCCCACAGGAACATTTATTCCACCAAAAATGTTTTGTGCGCTCTCAAATGCATTTTTGGTATTTACCTCGGGTACACTACACAAACTATTTCGATGACTTTCTCCATCTGTTTTTTCTCTCTCCAGTTCAGTTTACTCTCTAAGCTTGTTACTCTCGATCTCAGTTTAGCGTTTTCCTCTTACAGCTGAATCATGTTGCTGAGGAACTCAGAGTTATTTTTTTTAGACTCAGAATCTCTTCGTATAACAGCTGAAGGATTATTATCGAACTGCTGTTAGGTTGTTGACACCGTCCCTTTTCATTAGCACTTGCACTTGTCTCCTAATTTTCTTTGTTTGCTGATACCGTTGTGCGATTTGTTAGAGAAGACGATGTTGGTTTGTGTAATGTTCTTGAATGCAGCTTAGTTAAACCCGAGTTTTTCTCCTACTGATTATGTTACAGTATCCACTTTTCATCATAGGTGACTATCCGGTGCAAAAACGGTTAAGTTTGGTTTCTTAATGTAAGCGATGCGCAGATTTCCAGGCGCAGTAGTTTTTGAGATTCGTTCAGTTCATGGGGTACCCACTTTTCGAGTTTCTTTACCTTTCCTATGAAAGAAAGGTGTCGAATTATTGTCATTGGGGATACTCCCATGCTTCGTGCAATCCCCTGCACCGATTTCGTTGGGTCCGCATACACCGTTGCTCTTAAAACATCGTCGTCAACCAACGTTTCCGGCTTCCCACGTGGTTCATTTTCGAGGCTGACCTCTAACGAACGAAACTTTCCAAACCAACGTCGTATAGTGCCTTCGTTTACCGCTACATCCTCAAATGCGTCGTCAATGTTTTTCATTGCCAATGACGGATTATGTCCCATTTTAAATTCGTAGGGGAGAGGGTTCGAATTTGAACTGCCGACAGTATGGTAAATAATTCCTAAAAACAAACGAACGGTACTTGTGACGAACCCTAAAATTCTCACACGTCAAGCACACGTACCACTTTATTTTATAAAAAAAGAAAATTTAACGTTCTGGCACAGACGTTCACCCGAGAACTTCGACTGGACTGAACGAACATCGGAAATTTCATGTGGTACAACCCAATAGATCGTGATTCATGTTTCAGTTGCTCTTTCTTTTCTACAACACTTACGTGGAATTTTAATTCACATTTAAAGTCAATTTAATTAAATTAAGAACGCAAAACTGGGAACAGAAAGTTAAAACTGAACTGTACAACGTGGCGGAAGTGATTGAAATGATGTTCACTTGTTTTGCACAAGAAATAACTCGAGTCAGTCATCAGGAATAAAATGGACTATTCATAAGAGAACACCTGGAATACCTGGTGAAGAAAAGAGCAGCTGCTACTCCGATATGGGCTTCGCCTACCTTTTTAACAGTCCGAGAGGTCCTTACAAATATGCGTATATCTCGAAAAACACTTCCCGGATCGATTTAAAATTTTCAGAGAATATAGTCAGATATATGTATATTATGAAAATATGAAAACTCAATTTTTGGAAAATTCTGCGTATAACCCCTTAAGGCAAGAACAGCAAGACTTCTGAACAGTTCAAAACTGGGATTCTACGATTTACTTTGCACTTAATTCTTATTGCATGTTTTTCTTTTGTGAGTAAAGGTTCGATTTTATTGTAATACGTACCACCTCAACAAGATATTCCGTATTATAGCTTTGATTTCAATAAACCTTCATAGCCCAATTTTAATGTAGCCCGACGACAATAGGGCCTTAGGTGGTAAAGTTGCCTTGCAACACGCTTCAGATAGTGATAGAGCAGAATTTATGGTCTAATATTTATTATGCCTAAATATTTGAAATTATCAACTCAGTCAATCTTGAAGCAGTTATTGCTACATCTCATACTGTTGTTGAATGTTACAGGATTATGTCTGTTTTCAGCTAAACAAAAACGCAAGAACTCGGTGAATGGTAATATTTTAAAGGGTGTTTTTTTTAGAGGCATGAAAATTCAATATGAAATAAAATATTTGAAGCTAATGCTAATGTCTATGATATTATCTTTATTAAATAGATAATTTGATGCCATTAGTGCTTAAATATGATATCGAGTATATGCGTGCCACGGCTAGCTCGAATGAAGCGCAATCATGAAGTTAAATTTTCGAGAACTTCTTGGAGCAACTGGGACCGTATACAAGCAATAACACGGCGAATGTTAACTTCCAACTCGTCCAACGTCTCAGGTTTATAGTTATAGACTAGCAACTTCACATACCCTCAAAGAAAGTAATCTAAAGGTGTGAGATCACAGGATCACGAAATGTCGCATGCTGTGTGGCAGGTTGCGCCATCTTATTGAAAAGAAATCTTGTTGTCACGTGAATGCCATTGAAACGAGGAACGAAGAAGTCAGAAATCATATTTCAATGGCGCTCTCCATTGATGGTAACATTCTGGCCGGCATTTCTGTCCTTAAAGAAATATGGGCTGATGATCCCACCAGCCCATAAAGCATACCAAACAGTGAGTTTTAATAGTTGTAAGGGCGTCTCGACAAATGCTTCTGGGTTTTCTCCACTCCAAATTCGGCAATTTTGCTTCTTTACATATCCATTTAACCAGAAATATTCCTAATCGGGGTGCAAAATTTTGTATTGAAAATGAGGATCAAGCTGAATTATATTATGTTGTCGGCCCATTCGCCGAACCTACGACGCGTATAATGGTCACTCTTGCACAAGCTGGATCTTATGAGCTTGTAAGCCAAACTCTTTCTGTAAAATCTTCCAAAAAGTGGATGGGCATAGCTCCAATTGCCGTGCACGATGGCGAATCGACTCATTGGGGATGCGTATTATCTATGTACGTGGTGTGAAAACGATTCATCGTGTTCCAAATACCTTGCTCAGATAGACTATTATGTCGACCGTAAAATCGACGTTGCGCACGATAAGTTTGCGAACAAAACCATGGTTTTCAAAATAAGTTTGCACTATTTGCTGTCGTCGATGACGACTACTATAACTTGTGAATTCTTACATTGTATATTTTGTATTTTTGGTGTTTCCGATCTAACTAACAAAAAATATTAGAGACTCTAAAATGTCGAGAAAAAGAAATTCAACAACATCCAAAACATTATCAAGCGAAGACAATTCTCACCTTCTTGGTGAATCTAGTGAAGATAGTATGGATGCTGATGGTTCAGATGCTGACCCTGATTATATTCAGTACGAAAACCATACTTATTCGATGCAATCCTCCTCTTCCGACTCGAATGATGACAGAGAAAATAAGCAAATATCCTCTCCAACTGCTGGAATGCCATCAACTTCTAGAGAAAATGAACCAACAAACTTACGTGAGTCCTCACTGTCCTCATTCTTTGACAGTGATGATGAGGAAATGTCCTCAAGTGCTGCAATGCCATACACTGCTGCGATGCCGCCAACTGCTGGGGTTCCGTCAACTTCTAGATAAAACATACCAACACAACGGTATGTAATGTCACATGGGGAACTGTAAAAGAACAGCCGCATATCCCTTATAATCCATCGAAGCCAGAGTGGATTGCTCCGCATTTTGCAGATGCTCTTTCCGGAGAAACTCCTCGCGAATACTACTCGTATTTGCATTTTGTGGATAACAGTGTATTGCACTTGGTTGTAGAAGAAACAAACAGATACGAGTATGCTCGAAAACTCATAAACAGTAATCAAGAGAGCCAAGGAATGAAGAAGTGGACCGATACGACCGTTGCAGAGATAAAAAAAATTCTTTGGTTTACTTATGTGGATGGTAAACCTCTGTAGGTTCAAAAAACTTCTCAAAAGTTCAAACGCATTTCGATTGCATTTCAATAATGATAGAAACTTTTGTATAGACGAAAGTAACATACCGTGACGAGGTCGACTGGCAATATATTCCGTCAAAAGTACGGAGTAAAAGAGTTCAAGCTCTGTGTGAAAGCAAGCTATCTGTATAATCTAAAAGTTTATACTGGAAAAGATATCGAAAGGTGGTCATCAGTTTCTGAAACTGTGGTACTGATATTGTCTGAGCCTTTGTTGAACCAGGGAAGATGTTTGTTTACAGTTAACTGGTACACTAGTGTTCAGTTAGCAACTACACTCATGGAAAAACAAACCCACCTGCTAGAGACAGTCCGCTCTAATAGGAAGCACAATGAACCATCAATGAATGATGTGCTTATGTTGAGTACATGCCATATCGACAATATGATCAATGTTGTACAGAGAGGGGGAGAGATAGAAAAACCAGAAATTGTTGCGACTTACAATCAATGTAAGACTTACATTGACTTGTCTGACCAAATGACGTCTTACTCGCCTTTCCTGGGTCGTACAATCAAGTGGTACAGACGTGTTGCACTAGAAATGTTTCTGTTACTGTAAGCGCATTAGTTTTCTACAACAAATTGAACCCAACAATGAACATAACGGTCTTCAAAGGAGCGATAACTAAGGGACTCTTCTTCGCACCAGTGCAAATAACGCCTCCTCGTCTCCCTACTGATCACAGACTGGTCAGACAACAAGGACCAGTGTCAAAAGTCCGCCGGGCTTTGCACTATATGTTACGAGCACATGCTAAGAAAGTTCCCACAAAGTGTGAATTATGTGAACAATTTTTATGCTTAGAATGCTTCAATGCATCTCACACATAATATCTCAACATATCTACTTCAAAATATTCTTCTGAATTCTCCTTTTTATTTTCACAAAATTTAATTTTGTTAATTTTTTCTATGAATTTAATTTAATTTAATTTTACAAATACAATAAAGAAAAAAAATTCTGTAATAAAATACACTTTTTTAATTTTCCCACCATCCCGCACCATAACATCCGATTTCAGAATCAAAGGTACCGAATTGCTCGGACGTTCCACGACTGTCCACTCCCTATTAGAAATGCATTGAATTGACACTCATAAATAAGTTTCATGTACATAAATAGAAGTAGGTCGCGTCGCCCATATATGAGTGGCATGTAGCAGTTTTACACTAGGATGACAGTCATATGTGTATTTCGTGTACCAGCGGAGACGATGGTAACACTCACATTTTTACTCTTTATACCTGGAAACTTTTACTACCTGGGAACAGTTACATATTTCCTCAACAGCAAGTCATAAAATTTAATGGCGAATAAGAAACGATCGTTGGAATTTCCCAAGAGCAATTAATGAACTACTCGAAAAGCGTATAAAAAGATGCGCCACTAGGATGAGGCCATTGCGAATATTTCGTTGCAGGAGTTCACATCAGTGATTTTTTTCAAAGTTTTGTTAAGAATATTTAAAAAAGCATTGAAAAGAACTTTTTTTATTTAGTTTAAAAAACATGGGTTCCCGAAAGACTTTGAAGCGACAGAAAGAGGAAAAATAGGTGCTTTCAATGAGTTAGGACTCTTAGGCCGAGAAACTGCAAGGAGGCTTAATAGAAGTAAGACTGTTGTAAACAGTTATCTTGCGGATCCACAACACTATGGGAAAAATCGAAAAGGCCGCACGACAGAAGCAACAACCTTGCGAGAAAATCGGTTAAACGGAGTGGCTCAAATCCTGCTCTACCAGCGACTAAAATAAGGTCCAACAGCATAGCAACGGTCCGAAGGATATTCTAAAAAAGTAGTACTATACAGTGGAGTAAACTTAAAAAAAAATCTGTGTTGAGGCAAGTGTACAAGGAGCATCGAATGAATTTTGCAGCAGAACATGTCGCTTGGAGCAGTAAATGGAAACACATTGTCTTTTTGGATGAAAAAAAAGTTTAACCTTGACAGCCATGATGGTTACAACTTTTATTTCCATGATCTAAGAAAGGAAGTGCTTATTTTGGCAAGACATCACAGCCGTACATCAGGTGTAATGTGTGGGTAGCTATTACCTACTATGGCACAATCGAGTTTGAGATTTCATTCACAACAACGAACGGAAACAACTACAAATGTTCGCTGGAACGGTCATTTCCAAAAGTAAAAAACATTTTCGGACCCCTGCCTTTGATTTTCCAACAAGACAATGCCCCCATCCACACTTCCAGGGTTGGATTCAATCAGAAGACGTGGAACTTTTGCCATGGCCGCCCTATTCACCTGACTTAAACATAATCAAAAATGTTTGGGCATGGTTATCTCGTAAAGTGTATGAAGGCGGCAGACAATTTGAAGACAAGGACACTTTAATCGAAGCTACTCGTGATGCCTGGGCCCAAATTTCTCTTGATTATTACCGCCGCATTTATGAAAATGTTCGGCCCTACCTTGCCTACTTACACGACAAACCCAACTCCGTTTGCATTGATGGCATAACCAAAACCAACATAATGGTTTCGATTCAACGAGAAGGTCTTCCTATTAAGCCAGTGGAATTAATGCAAATTTTCGTTCGCTACCATGAGAGTTTCGACATCTCTTCCGACGAAGTTCATAATGATCTTTCTACGTTGTCTTCGCATGTCAGCTCCAAACGTCTTTCCCATTTGCAAAGAACTCGTTCAAATTTTAAAAACTATTACAGTTCCTAACAAACTGAAATCTGTATCCTCCAGTCCACAATGCCTGTCCATTTACTACCAAAATGTAAGAGGTTTGCGCTCTAAAATCTCCTCGGTGTATCTCAATTCTCAAAAGTTTCCCTATGACCTAATTGTTCTTACTGAAACTAATCTAATTCCAGACATAAAAAACCACGAGCTGTTTCCTCCAAATTTCAACGTTTTTCGAAAAGATGGATTTGAAAGAGCTGATAATCCTTATGGCCGCGGTGTTTTACTAGCAATCCGGAACTGCTTTCACTCAACTCCTGTCGATATTCCCCACACTGAAAACTTTGAGTTAGTATGCGCCAACATTACGCTCCCCAAACGATGTCTTACGTACTTTGTTGCTACATTCACCCATCTCAACCCATTGAGTCTTATCAACCTGTACTTCACGCAGTTGATTTTTTGACTGAGGATGCACAACCTGAAGATTGCATTGTTCTAGTAGGAGATTTCAACCTCCCTCACCTTATATGGGAGCCTTCCGATGATTCGTCTCATTTTGTCTCTCGTAATTCGACATCTGAAATAGAAATATTGATGGTGGACTGCCTAACCAACTCAAGTCTGCATCAGATTAGTGGAATACCTAACACAATGAACAGACAACTCGACCTTGTCTTCACATCCGATTCAGATAACTGTGTCGTTTATAGGAGTGATCATCTTCTTTCTAAACTAGACCGCCTTCATCCCCCCTTGTCAATTATATATTCATATGAAAATGGCAACACATGTGTCGATTCGGAAAATTCATTCTCATTTGACTTCCGTAGAACCGACTTTAACAAACTTAAAAACCTCATCAGCAACATTAACTTTGACTTTATTGGTGAGACAACTAACATTGATCTTGCCCTATCAACGTTCTATTCGTTAATTTTCTCCTGCTTTGCCCAATCGGTTCCGTATACCTTCCGAAAGGACTGCATATCTGCTCCTCCCTGGTACAACAATGAGTTGTGGCACAAATTCTTAAGAACTCGATCTGATTCCGACTACAATAATTAACAAGTTGTGGCACAAATTCTTAAGAACTCGATCTGATTCCGACTACAGTAATTATCGATCGGTATATAATCGTTTTTCTGAACTTTGTGAGTCTCTTTACCTTGAGTACCTCTACCGCATGCAATTTAGCTTAGTCTCGGACCCTAAACGCTTCTACCAGTTTATTAATACCAAAGAAAGTCAGACGGCTACCCATCTACTCTTAAATTTCTTAGTGAATCTTCTGCCGACCCAAAAACCATTGCAAATTTCTTTGCCTCTCTTTTTAACAAATCCTTTTCTAAGAAAACAGCTGAACCCGATCCTAGCTACTTTAGCTATATGAGAAACTATCCTGAGACGTCAGCCATTTCACTAAATATAACAACAACTTTGGTATCTGAAAACATTAATAAACTTAAAGATGATTTCTCGTCCGGCCCTGATGGAATTCCGGCTATTGTAATAAAAGAGTGTGTTACCCATCTCGGTCCTCCTCTTGCTGCTCTATTTAACTTGTCTGTCTCAACAGGTACTTTCCCTTTCCTATGGAAGGAATCTTACATTATCCCTATTCATAAAAAAGGAAGTAAAGCTGAAGTCGATAATTATAGGCCCATAGCGAAACTCTCTTGCATACCCAAACTTTTTGAAAGCATAGTCTATCAACAACTGCTTCCGTACTGTAGGCCAACTATCTGCACAAATCAGCACGGCTTCTTGAAAGGTAAATCAACGACCACTAACCTAACAGAGTTCGTCTCTAGGACTCTTCATGCTTTAGAAGACGGTGATGAAGTCGATTCAATTTCCACAGATTTCAGAAAGGCATTCGATAAAAATTTCTCACCAACTTATCATCTTTAAACTAAAAAAACTTGGCTTTTCCTCTCATTTTGTGGCATGCACCAAATCCTATTTAGAAGACCGAGAATACAGGGTCATCTTCAGATCTTCAATATCCGAACCCATTAAAGCAACATCTGGTGTCCCTCAGGGTAGTCACCTTGATCCAATCATCTTTATCCTCACAATTAGTGATATAAATTTAATTTTAACTAACTCTAATCTTTCTATTTTCGCTGATGACATGAGAATTTCCAAAGTCATCTCATTGCCTTCTGACTCCCATTGCCTGCAAGATGACTTGAATAAGTTTTCGGTATGGTGCAAGCAAAACTTTTTGGAGCTTAATGTCAGCAAATGCCAAGCGATAACCTATTCCCGTAAACGTCTATCTCCCCCTCCAAGAAACTACTTCATCTGCGATGAGCCTATTCTTTCCACTACCCAAGTACGGGATCTAGGTATAATTTGTGATAGAGAATTGAATTTCGACTCACATATTGACCGCATTATAAATAAAGCTAACTCTTCACTCGGCTTTATCAAACGCTGGTCAAAAGAATTTTCCAACCCTTACGTTACAAAGTCCCTGTACATTACTTTTGTAAGGCCTCTTCTCGAATATTGCAGCCAAGTTTGGTCACCCTATAAACTAACCCACATTCAAAGAATAGAAGCAGTCCAACGCAGGTTTATCCGTTTTGCACTTCGTGGTCTACCTTGGGCCGATCCATATGGATTACCCCCCTATGAAAATAGGCTAAAACTAATTAGCATGCATACCCTAAAAAAACGTCGTGAAGTCGCTGATGTACTTTTTATCCACCAGTTACTGACTGGAAATATCGACTGCTCGACAATAACGCAAAATATTGCATTCACTCCCAATCCCCGTAATCTAAGATCTGTCCCACTCTTCCTGATCCGAACTCACCGCACCAACTACGGTCACTTTGAACCCATATCCAGAATGTTGCGTATAACGAACAACTACGCCGAAGTCTTTGACCTAAATACGAGTAGCAGCAAACAAGAAATAAAAACAGCGCTGCTCAATATGCCACTCCCTTAACATCTCCCCCGTCCACCATTTCTCCTCGCCCCATTAGGTTAAGTATATCTTTGTTAGTCTTTTTAAGTCTAGTTTTAAGTTTGGCTTGTTAATAAGCTTAATAAAGTTGTCCGGGGTAGACCCGGGCCAATAATAATAATAATAAAATAAATTTCATCCCAAAACTCAAAATTAGGACGTGTTTTAAGAGCAAACATTTCAATTTTATTTGTCTTTTTTCTTCCAGCTTTAGCCAGATCTGTTTGGTCGCTAGACATGTTGATCTATGATCAGTTTACCTAAGGTCTGTTCTTTTATTGGCATCCAGCTTTAATATTGATTTGCACGTAGCGATTGGTATACCGGTGCCACTCTTATCCGGTAGAATAAGTAGAGTTGTTCCAATTTTGGCAAGTTTGGCAACATAGGTGAACTGCTCTGCCATCTCCGTAAGAGATGATCGCCATTCAAGGACGGTTTTAGAATTTAATAAGACTGAGTCCAGGAACTTGATAGCGGCTTAACTATCCGAAAAGATGCGGATTCTTCAGCCAGGACAGAGCCTGTCGCCAAAATTTCCGCCTGGGACACGCTATAGTGATTTGGAAGGCAAAAGGAGAGTCTTAGATTTAGCTTTTCTGCGAAAACACCGCCGCCAACCCCGCTATCGGTTTTAGATCCATCTGTGTAAAAGTGAATTGACTTGTCCTCCATGAAAGCCTCTTCTTCCCAGAAGGATCTAGAGGGTGAAGCTTACATTAAAGTCTTTGTCAAACCAAAGTGCAGGTATGGTGTAATCGATGTTTTCTGTGAAGATTCCTAGTATATTAAAAATATTAGCGTGGCCAAATAAAATATTCTAGCATTGATTGAGGAAGGATCTATAAGTGAAATTTTATATTTCCTGGAAAAGAGGACAAGATCGGTTTTATGGGAATTTATTCTCAATTCCCGCAGATTCGCGAAACGGGTTCATCTGTTAAGATTTACCTGAAGGAGTTATTTAACGGTATTAAGATGCTTGTCTGAGACGACTGTAGCAACGTCATCCACTTAGACAATCACCCTCCTACCACCCGCTTATAGGTTTATCAGCAGTCCATTAACCGCTATGCAGAATTGACAGCGCAATCGTGATTTCGGATGAGTTCACGTTATTAAAGGCCCTTCCTCGTACAGAGAGGCAGGACCGGCAAACTTGTATAGAATAGGGAGTTACCTGGAAAATGGGTGTCCAGTAGCAGGTTGAGTGATTCATCACTTGATGTTGTCCAAGAGTTGTCGGTTTTCTTCGAACAGCTGGGCACCATAGGATTTGTATAGAGGATTTTTCTTAGCCGCGATGTCTTAGAGGTTTCCGTGATTTTATTATAGAATGGACTCCAGGATTGTCGCTTTGCCTTGGTCAGTTCTACAAGTGTTTCTGAGCAGTCCCAGTGCTGATGTTCACCAGTGCGGGTTTTTCTTGCCTCTAGGTTGAATAAGAAGGCAGGAAGCAGCCATAGCCTAATTCACTAGGGTGAATTCCTTGACTTTCATGTCAAACATCACTCAGGCTGAATTGGATGCATCGGTGGTATGAAAATGAGTGTTCAGTTCGTTAGCATTTGAGTGATGTTGCCGGATACAAGAGTGATATCTAGCACTTCCTCTCGGTTTCTCGTTATATAAGTGGGCTCACTGCCAATGTTGCAAGCCATGAGGTTAGCAGTTATAATATAATTAAAAAGCGACTCACCTCTATAGTTGATGTCGGTACTGCCCATTCCGTGTCACAAACGTTAGCACCACACTCGATGATAAGGCCAGTTCTTAGCCTTCGAGCTTCGAGTACCATCTTTTCTAGCTTACCACCAGGAAGAGGCACCACATAGTCTTGGCCAAGATATGCCGATGCCAGCCAGTACAAGTTTTTGGCAGTCTCCAGTCTGGCAATGATTAAGTTGAGGTCGCTGAGGTTAGGAAGTAAGAATGCATTAAGGCTACGTTTCACTAATATAAAAGTTATAATCTTACAATTGTCTCTTGTATAGAGCGGAGCGTATATAGGTGTCCCAAGTCCACGAACCACGTCTTCTACGATCCGTGGTTCCTGGAATAGGATGATGTCTTCTATGTTTTTAGAAAGCCGAAGTATTTTTCGACTAATCGAGATTAATCTGAAGAAAACGTATCATTGCTACAATTTACTAGAGTAGCCTCCACTATGAAGCTGTTCGAGCCTTCCGATTCTAAACAAGTGCCCAAGAGCTCATCTTCTTCCTCTGATTGTATTGGATCTCTTTTTAATTCATCATAGGATCCATTTTCGACAAAGTTTCAGAAGAGGAGACTGACGTCTTAGTTGTCGCCTTGGATAAATTGAAGTAGTCGTTATCCATTTCTGGAAAGGATATCGACGCTCTAAGATTTAAGGTCGAATTTGCAGTTTCAGTTAAAGGAGCAGTAGGTTGCTTATCAGCATCCAGCTCATCTTTTTTATAAACCGTTAGGTGAATTGACTCGAAACCGAACCAAATCATGCCTTTAGTCTGCGCTAGAGGGTTAAGCAATTCCTTATTGATCACAATTAAGGCGCATCTAGAAGTATAAGCCTTAGTTCGCTCAGTTTCGCTACTTTCCAGACATGAGTCGGAAGGGTTGGGTTGCTGAGCTTGATGATCTCCAGAATGCTTTCTGGGGAGGGCGGTTCGGCTGGTTCTAGGTCTGATAGGGATATCCTCCTTAGGTACAACCTCGAGCTTTGCACAAAGCCAACTCACTTCTAATCCACCTATGGCTTTGGTGTAAAGATCGAGAGATCTTTGGTCGGCACATGCGATAAGTTTGACGTGGCCTTGCTGCCAGCCAGCGTCACTTGTGATGGGAGGTGGTCCGGGGTTTTCCCGGATGATGGCCAAGAAGTTGCCCGACATCTTTAACTTGACCAACTGCCACCGTTCAGGATTATTGATCCGTCGGTGTCGTTTTTGTTGATTACCGCTAAAAGACCTCAGAGATGTGCTATTGGAAGGCCATAGATAAACTAACCTAGATGTCAAACTCAGCTAATACTTTTGCAAACCCTTAACTTTCGCCCAGACACACTGTAAGTGAATTCTAACACTTTTACATCTCTATAACTTTGTCAAAAATTGCTAGAATGAGAGCGATTTGCACGAGTGTGTGTAATGTGGATAACGTTTTTTGGTTAAAATGGGCGTCGTTTGTATAAAAAAGGAGAGAAATTGCCATTGATCACAATTCACACGTATGTTATTCACAGACAGAGTCTCACGGTTAGGGGCGATCAGTAGAAAACCGGTTTTGATTTTCCAATATCTGGAAAGTTTGCCATCTAGGTTAGTTCATCTATGTGAAAGGCCCAGGTGTTTTGGCGTTATAGATATTCTACCTCTTGGAAACCGGCACCGTTTCCTACAACGTTCTCTGATGCTTGAAGGAGTCTTGGGTCTCGTTTTGGGAGCAGTGGATGATCCATTTTTAAGGATGTTGTTAGCCCACTCAATCTTGCTGTTTATTTCCGCACTTCTCTCAACCTCCGGAATGGATCCGAAGGTTTCGATAATGCGTAGAGAATTTTGGCGTTTTATGTAGAGTGCCTTAGATAGAGCTTGCCACTAATTCCTCCTTTGAGGGTGGAATTTTAGTAGCAGCAGCAAGGCCATGGCCTGTCACAAACTTCATGCTGCTAGGGTTTCCACAGCCTTAACACTACATAAAAATTTGATTTAGGGCTCATTGCGTTTGCCTTTAGAGTATGGTGCACCATGGCCTGCCACAGTTTTACCTCCGCTCGACAATACAGCAGCATTGCCGGTAGTCGGTGTAATCACCGTTCTATCGTTCTATCACCCGGTATTAAAGGGGTCTTGGGTTTTGTTTTTTTTAGAGATTTTGTCCATAGTTAGGTCCCACGAGTAGCGGGCAAAGGATGGTTCATCTGTACAGAGATAAGGCTAGCTAATCTAGAAGTCGCCAGATATCCGGATAATACATTTGCAACTGAGATATTTTTGGAGATGCTGGGCCTTCACCTAGGCTGATCCAGCACTGGATAGGGGTATATTTCATTTCGTTCATAAATCACAGCTGATTGTCGCACAATTTACACAAAATAAATAACATAGAAATTCGATTCACAAAAGAACATCTCTCTACTGAAATCATTTACCGTTTCTATCTACCGATTCGCACAATCTAGCCGCCCAATTCACCAATCCAAGACGAGGGATAAATTGTTTACCGTCATTTCTTAATTGATCCATCGATTCGCGTGCTGTATGGTATGTAGCGCCATCTTGCTGGAACCACATGTCGACCAGGTTCAGCTCGTGTATTTTGGGCAAAAAAAAAGTTCGAAATCATTGAACGATAGCGGGCGTCATTGACGATGACGTTGTTCTCACGGTCATCTTTGAAAAAATACGGGCCAATGATTCAGCCAGACCATAAACCGCACCAAACAGTGCATTTTCCGGGTGCATTGGCAGCTCTTGTATTGCCTGAGATTGCTCATCGGACCAAATACGGCAGTTTCGTTTATTGAAATACCCATTCAACCAGAAATGAGCTTCGTCGCTAAAGACAATTTTTTGATAAAAAATCGGTTCTTCCTCCAGCTTTTCTAAGGTCCACTCACCGAAAATTCGACGCCGTGGCAGGTCGGTCAATTTCAATTCTTGCACGAACAGTATTCACGTAAAATTTTCTACGTAGTGGAATAACTCAATAAATTGCTGCGAACGGCGACGAACGGACAAATCACGGTCTTCATTAACACTGGCGGATACAGCAGCAATATTTTCCCTGTACGCGCTGTACTCATACGGGTAGGTGGCTTGATGTCCAATAGCGTGAAATTGGATCTGAATCACTATGGCTTGAATTCCTTGTTCAGTAGGTCGATTATGACGACCGCGTGAGCTGTCAAATATGGAACACTGAAAAACCAAAAAGCACTACTGTTGAACTATTGAAGGATTCTCAGGAATGTCGCAAATGATCTTAAATGAATTATTGTACTTTCGTATTCTATTGAAGATGAATTCAGTAATAATTTTTAAGTTACGGTAATGTGGCAGATATTGGCTCCAAAACTGATCTAGAATATGACGTTTGTGTGTTTTTGTAGGAAGACAATCATAACCTTCATAACTCGTTAGGAAAACTTGTGTTCGTCTGTGAAGACTTCAGACTTCTTACTGCCGTTTTAATAAGCAATACGCTTTTGTAAAGCACCTAAGGGTACTATGCATAAGTGACACCACCTCCTGCGATGCTTGTTGAAAGAGCAATGACGACACCACGAAGCACTTCCTCTAATGGTTCTGTAGGCAATATTTCTTCCATCGAAAGCCTGAGAAAATTCAGTGGACGAGTACTTTGACTGAAGAAAAGGCAAGGCGTTACAAAGAACTAATATAAAAACCACCTAATCCTAGAGGGAAGTCTTTCTTGGTTTACTATAAAAGACAATAGCAACATACGAAACTGTAACAACTACAACTTCGTTTGCTATCCAAATATACAACGCAGAGGAGAAAATAGAAACTTTAACAACAAGTTCCAGCCTGGACTACAGCTATTTTAATAAGTAAGTGAATCATCAATCAAAACGAGCTTTGAACTAATCAGTCAGAACTTGTTTTTCCTAAATGCCATGATCAAATACGATCTCAGAAGAAGCGTCATCAGAACACGCTCGACAATTTATTCAACATAACTACATATGTGAATCGTTAAGTCACTGTCTAATCAGCCTTGCTTACAAGGTATTCAAGGTAAACCCCGGCAATTCAGCTGTTTGAATTGAATTTCCATTTCAGAGACATGTGTGTAAAACTAACATTACATTGCCTTTGCTTTGCCAGGGCATAAACCCCTAACTTCTAGCTTTCGAAATATATACCAGCAATGCGTCACCAATCAAAGGCACATTTTAAATTCAGCACTTAGTATACTTACTGCATCGGACGTTTTTCATTAACCAATACCGTCTCAGACATATAGTTTTCGAAAATATTTACTCCGAGACGGCCATTTTGCACACCAATGCAGAATTTATTTCGAAAGTAAACAGGTTAGGGAATTTTACAAGTTATTCAGCTATGCAGCACTTAGTGGTCGTTTTACTTTTATTCTTCAACCTAGTTTATCAGTTACTACGTCCATGAACCAAGGAAACCAAAAGACTACTCTATGTGCCGAAAAAAAAAACATTGCTGAATAAAGGAGGTCAATAGACGGACCGTGCATTTAATTTGCATTGCGTGTGAATGCACGCCCGAAATTTTCCGAAAAAATTAAATGTTATTTCCCTTCTTTCTGCAATTCAAATTTATGCATTAAGATCAATAAAATGCTATTCCTCCCTAGAGAAGTTTACTGATGACAATGCAGCTGAATTGGAAAACCGTTCAAATGCAGCTGCCCTTCCTCCTTAGTTTTTCAGATTCTCATCTCTTGTGGTGTCAAACTCTCTTCAAATGAAATCATGACAGTCGACAGACGACATATCGAATTTACAATATTTTTTAAATTTTACTTTCATGTCTTTTGTTCAAGTGAGTTTATGTAATTGTTTCAGCTATTCAGCAGGCTTACAGGTTAACGTTTCTACTCAACGTGTGACTTACAAAATTACACAAACAGTTTTATTTTATTTTATTTTTTTACAGCGAAATGCTTCTAGAAGTATGCTGCACCAACTCACACTGCTGCACTGCATTCGAAATAAAGAAATTTATATATTTGCAAGCTGATTAACAATTCAGCAGTCAGTCAGGGATTAAGGTCATAAAAACCTATAAAAACTGGGGACCGCTCAGAAATAATTCAATTGTGTATAAGCACTCGCTAGCTTTCCACAATTTTAGTCGAAAGCGGTCCGATAAGTGCCAAGCCTAAAAGTGAACATTATAAGAAGTGAAACCATACGTTAAGGATACATTCAAGTTTTCTTTATTAGAGTGCGCAAATAAAGGTTTAAAGGAATAAGAAATGGCACCAATACCGAATACCGTAAATGAAGAAACGCGTCCCAATATGTCGAGACCTCAATTCTATCGTGCGCGTCCTGTCGATGAGGGTGATTCAATTGTCGTTTCTGGAATATCAGGACGCTTCCCTAAAGCGGATAATGTAGCAGTCTATGGAGAGAGTTTGTATAATAAAGTAAGTGATAAGTGCTAGTGTAAAATGTATAGTTCAGATGCTTTAAAGGGACTTTTATGTAATTCAATACGAAAGTGTGAAGAAGTGAATTTAAGGACTAGGCCAATAGCTTAAGATAGTCCGGAAACTGGTATTGCACCGTTTGATATTGTTCAATTATTCAGTATTTTAAGTGTAATACCACATCTACAAACAATTTGGCCGTTCACACAGCTGTTTTGAAATTTTTAAAATGTCAAAACTATCGAAGTGTTAAAATCAAAATTATTTTTGAAGAAGTGAGAACATGGAGAAACAAAATAAATTAACAAATAGTGCTTTAATTTGACATTTTAATGACAGAGTGGACGCTGTTAAGTACGCAAACAAAGTTACCTATGTCAAAGATCAGTTGAAATCCCTATTGAATTGAATTGAATAAAGTTGAATCGTTTTCAACGACATTTCTATCGACTATCGACTATCGACTTGTTTTCAATAATGCATGGAAAAGCATTGGTATTCAGTACTGTTTTCGCGAAAACCGAACATTTTTGTGAAAGCCCGTGCGATGTAAATGTGGTATAAACTAGTTCAGTTTCTGGCTTTGATGCCTAAAAATATCAAAATGTACATACTCGTATTAAATGACCCGAAACGTTTGAAATGCAACAAATATTTTTGGTGACTCAATTTTAGTTCCATGAGTGTTCGCCTGATTTGTATTAATGTACATCGAAGAAGTATGAAAAGTGAGAAAGTAGTGTCCGTGCAGCTTGCTGATTCAACCTTCTTGGCTGCTCTCAGCTTATATAAACTAATTCCAAGACGAGAATTGTTGGAAGTTCTTCCAATTTGATAGCAATAGTTAATTCACTATTTGATCTTACCTACGAATAAAATACCTATTAGATTGGAAGATCACTTAAAAATGGTATGTCTTCCCTTTTCATTGAACCTCTCTAAGGCTCTTTCCGTCAATGACACTTTACTTTGAAATGACCACATTTTCGATGTCGCCAAAAATGTTGCGACATGCCTAGGACTTCTGAAACGGTGTAAGAAACATTTCACCTCCTCTCGAACTGCCCTCAACTTAGAAGACATTCATCTGCCCAAAATTGGAGTACAATACCCACTTTTAAAACCTCTCTGCACTTGCTAGATGGGATTCGAAACCATGCGACAAAACTCATAGGTGATGCTAATATCACTGTCACTAACACTCTTGATCACGTAATGTCTACTGTCTCACCTTGTTCTAACGCACATTTCGTTGTGAACGCTCATAAGTTTCCCCCTCAACGTGCATAGGTACCTCTCTTACTTTCCTTTGTTAATCAACTAATTGTCTTTTAGTTGCTAATTTCACGACTTTAATCATTAACCATTCAATTCAACTACAATACAATTAATTTAGTCATCCTGGAATGATTAATACAATAATAATAATTTTTTTGAGAAATTCTTTAGCTACGACGTTACGCTTCCGAGTTCCACAATTTAAAAAAAAATCTGAGTTCCTTGGAGTGAGAGCTCAAATCTCCAAGGAAATCGTTAGCATTGCCGTTAATTTTCTACTAAGAGGACTCACTCGTTGATACCTTTGGAATAATTATAACCTTGTTGTTATTTAGGACCTTTAAGCGTTGGTACCTCATTAAATCGGGCTTGGCTTACTTACGTCATTGCAAAGAGAACATTCCTATCGGTTCATTATACTTAGCTTCACCTTGAAGCTAAGTTTCTGTCATTCATTCTCTTAGTCACGCCCACAGAATAAATCACATAAGACTCAAAGCCTAAAGTTCAAAATTTGCATTCAAATATGTTGCAAGAAACACCTTTTTCCAACTGTCCAGCTGTCTTACATTGCACTAACAATACTATCCAATGACGTGCATGAAATGCAACAATGAACTTCGTATTTTAATTACCGATAAATTATTTGTTCACATAATGACTGACTATGCAAATGCAATGCAAAATACCTAATTTTCAAATAGAAATTGTTACGGCTGCAATCCCATTTCAAAAACATCAAAATAACGAAAGTTTTTTCACTCTTACTGAAATGCCGACAATAATCGCCTTAGTAAATGTCACAGTTTTTCATTCTCTTCTTGTCCAGCCCATCCCATCGCATTTCTTGGATGGTGGTAACATCTACTTTGCAGCAGTCCAAGGCCTTCGCTAGTTGCTCAGCTGCATGTGGCCTATTAAGGGACATAACATTTTACATGCAGATCCGAAGGTCGTTGTCTTTGTTTCGTTTGCAGGAGCTCTCTGTCCGTACCCGAGGCTTGTTGCTGCTCCGTAACTTAACTTTTTTTTCCATGACATGGAGTTACCCCGTAAAACCCCCAACCTGGAGGGCCAGTTTCATTATTCAGTACACACCGCTAGGACGAAGGATCGGTTAGACCGAAGCAGTTAACCCGTTTGGGGATGTTAGTGCTTCCGTCAGTCGAGTAAGGGCTCATCCGTCACCACCTCCGGGACTTAATCCCGGAAATCGTTACAGGACTGAGCTGCAAATATGTCGGAGTGCTGTCAAGACAGCAACACACTTCTATTTCTTTATATCTGAGTGTTCAATTCTAAAGTTAAAGTCTGATAAACGTATATTGTTGATGTTCCTTCTTGGCAATCATGTTGATAAGTAAGAAAGGAATTCACTTGGAAGGTCCGATACTTGATATGCCTATTTAGGGCGTATTTATCTATAGCCATTACGATTTAGAAAGCTCTGTGAATCTACCTTTAGGTATCTTTCTTACGATATTTTCCTATATCTTAAACTATAAGATAATTAAGGTACTAAGAACACAGGAACATTTTTGTTAATTCAAGAGTGGATGAAGTCTGCGTTTCGGAAACTTGATTCGATCTAGACGTATCGAATGCAATTTGTGGAATGGAGTGGCAGGATCTAGCGAATTGGCGGTGGTGTTGCGATATATGTTCTTGATGACCTCGCAAGAAAATCACTCTGAATATCTGACAGGGAAAGCCCAGTAGATTATGTACTCGTAGAGGTCTACAAGTCTAGTAGTCTCGTCGGGTTTATAGAACAGCATTGCTGCTCTACACCGAATATTTCGATTTGATAAATTGCAACCTGCTATGTAAAACTGAGTGTAGACCACTCTTAAATACAATGAGATCACTAGATCTGTGCGCCGTAAATCTACTTACCACAACCCATTCACTTTGCCAGCAGTTCAAACAGTCTTATTTTTGTAAGCAATCCTGATATAGCGCTTTTCTATAATCAGCTTTCCGTCCCATACTCCTCAAAACATGTCCTTATATATCTAACCTTTGAGTTAACATGGAGGACGCGGAATCTGTTTTGTATTTCAGGAGTTTTAAAAATATTAATCCCAACTCATGCCAAAACGCGACGCAGCATACAAGAAGTGGGAAAAGTTCAGGATTAATAAATTCAACAAGACCTATCGTGCTCTACGAAATGTTGTCATTTCAAAAATAAGAACCTCGACGTCTCAGTATAGTACTGCGTAAAGCCTCGATGGGGAAAAATATATGGACACACATGCGCAAGATTGGCATCTGCAAGCAGTATTCTAAAATTCCGGGAGAAATGAACTGTGATCTTCTCAACGCACACTTCATAGCATACGGTTTGCCATACGTAATTTAAATCCTTCTCATCCCGTTAAGACGATAGAAAGGGATGTTGCGTGCGTAACGAAGAAGTTCTACAAGCCATACTATCTGTAAAATCAATTCAAGATTTATAAAATGAATTTTGCCAACTATTTTGCCATTTAGACGTTTGCTTTTAATGCCATCGTTATACGTTCAACTCTCCCAAAAGACTGGAAAAGAGTAAAAATAATACCAGTACCTAAAAAACACAACTCAGACTCTTTGGAATGGCTATACTCTCTTTCCTATCTAAAGTATTTGAAAAAATTATTCAAAAGCACCAAACTTTAGCTATTTGCTGCTCATCAATATGGTTTTCGAGCAAAAAGAAGCTGCGAAATTGAGCTGTTGTAGCTTTTTGAGGAAATTAGAGAAACTTTAGATAGAAACGAAGTGAATGTTTTGACTCTTTTAGATTTTTGAAAAGCTTTCGACACAGTTAATCGTGGGGTTCTATGTAGAAAGCTTAAGAAGGACTGTACATTTTCTTGGGAACTGGCAGAACTAGTATCTTCTTACATAAGTGATAGACAACAGAATGTGTTGGCTAATAACAAAATGTCAGGTTTTCTTCCTGTTAATAGCGGCGTGCCACAGGGCTCCACCCTAATACCAATTATCTTCAATTTGTATGTGAACGACCTTTCCGCCCAGATTAAACATTGTTGTGCACACGTACTTGCCGATAATGTCCAAACGAGATACTACCGTCTGACATCCGAAAAACAATTCTTCGTGAACATGGTGCGACTTTGGAACTCTCTACCCTGAACACAAGAAGAACCAAAAACACAAATTCCATTAAAACCTCGCTTTTATGATATATTACTAGTACATTGCTTGACAGTTGAATGAATTAATAATATGTCATACCAAATGTAAAAACATAAATATAGTTGTACATAAGTATAAATTCCTCATATTAATTAAGGCTTCTTCTTTTTAATAAGACCATATTGGAACTAAATTATGAAATAACGATATTTTCAGGGATTTAGCTCCATTCATAACTATTCCTAAATATGTTGACTAGATGAGAGAATATGAATAAAGCGACCTTTTCGGAGTACAGCCCTAAACATACCATCGATTTAAAACGAGCAGTTGGCCTATTTTATTTTGCCTTCTCAAAATATTTCCTTTGCCCTCATTATTATTTCTTCTGCTGACCGCGATTAGCTTCCCCTTATATTTTCTATCACCCAGGAATTATTTCCCTCAACCTGGAAAAGGCCTTTTATTATTCCCCTACATAAAAAATTTGAAAAGACAATATTTCGAACTATGGACCTATCGCTAAGCTGTCCTGGTTTTTGACAGCATTATCTATGACATATGGTAATGCTTTTCCATTGTATTGTAAATCTATTGTTTCCCAAAATCTTCACGAATTTCTCAAAGGTAGATCTACGACCACTAACTTTACGGAATTCGTATCAAGCTCCTTATGTGCACTGGAATCTGGAAATGAAGTTGATGCAATTGCCATCAATTTCAGCAAAACCTTTGATAGAATTTCTCATGATATAATCCTTCTGAAATTAAAGGCTCTTGGTTTCCAAATAAACTTTATAACACGGGTACAATCCTATTTAAATGAACGGCATTACTATGTTCTATTTAGGTCCATAGTTTCTGACCCAATTAAAGCCTCCTCTGGTGTCCCTCAAGGCAGCCACCCTGGTCCCTTATTATTTATTTGATGCATCATTGAAAATTCATACATATCTGTTTACGCGGAAAATCTTTAGGTATATAGAATCTTTCTCAGATAGCCAACTACTGCAGGAAGATAGAGAAAGATTTTGTACTTGGTGTCAGAAGAATTTTCTTGAACTTAACGTCAATATCTTATAACCGTAAGCGCCCCCTACTTAACCCACTACTGAGTTGCGTGATTTAGGTGTTATCTGTAATAAGGAACTCAATATCCGTTCTCACATTAATAACATAATAAAAAAAGCCAACTCTGCCCTTGGCTTCATCAAGCGCTGGTCTAAGGAGTTTTCCTATCCTTTTTGATAGCCAAAACTTACCACCATACACTTGACCGGCTGAAACTTATAAATTTACAAACCATTTCTATATGCCGAAAAGCTGCGGACATTCTCTTTATTCATCAAATTTTAGTTGGTAATATCGATTTTCCTTCTTTACTTCAACTTATTGCCGGCTCAGTCTTCACAGAAAGAATTTCGGACACCTGGAGACATTGTCTAAAATGCTTCGAGAAGTTAACAATATTCTGCCTCTCTTAGACTACCATCTCAGCAAACCCTTCCTCAGGACCATTCTTATTTCCACCTATGCATCACGTCCTAACGAACGGGCCGAAAATGAAATCAATTCTCCCTAGAATGTCTTAAGGATAGTTAAAAAGAAAATCGGAATGACATCGGTCTAACACTATCACGTGATGCTCAGTCACTTTTCTTCTTGCTTCCCAAAAGCACTCGTTCTTACATTTATTTGAGCTCAACGAGTATAACGAGAAGTGATTACTGCTCTAATCACTTCTAATTACGCACACAAAGTTGGTTTGTTTCTAGTTCACCTTAAGCTCGTCTAACTTTATCGCTCTTCAAATACTTTTCAAGTCGGTGCATTGGAGTTTATTCAGTCAACATATCCCGGTAATTCAACTGGCCTTTAACATTTCTTGCCATTCACTCTCCTCAATATGATATTTTATGTAAACGGGGTCAAATATCACTCGAATTTACATACGAGTACTTATAACAGAAGGAAGGGACATTTCCAACCAATTTGAGTAATGTCCATACTTCTTTTAATAGGCCTGGGACGGTAGGTCTTATCGAGAGCTTTCAGATTTGTTCGCAAGTGAGGCTTATTTTTCAGCAGCTTTCTTATGCGTAACCCAAAGAATAGCGGTTGGAAAGTATGCTAGCGGAAGCAAGGTAAACTAAATCTGAAACTCCCCCTTATATATATGTACAGTTCTGTCTAGGCCGTTGGGCTTGAGTGCCCTTCCTTGTCGACGGCATGTACTTTACTTTGCCATCGTTCACTACTAAGCCCATCTTTGTCCCTTTCTACTTCAATGGCCGCAAGCCGATTGTTGGCATAACCCCAACGTGTCATTCGCCCCCACATGGTGGATGGTGGTGGTGTCATTGCCAACCTTAATGGAGTGGTAGGTAAAGATTATGCAGTAGGATCTGGTACAAGATATAGAGTGATTGATTTGTAGTCGGTAAAGTTCGGAAGGTACTTACTTGTACTTGTAGACACTGCAGCCGGTGCATTGATGTCTATTCGCTCTACATATCCTAGCCATCTCAACGACTAATGCGCTGTTTTTTGACTAGATCGATGCCGCTGCACAGGCCGAGTTTGACGTTGAAACTTCTCCTCCAAAACCCGTCAACCCAAACGGGGCCGAATATTTTTTTAAGAAATTTTTCCTCGATACGACTGAGGATGGCGCTGGAGTCCATCCTCCAGCGCCATAAAGTAGAACTGGGATAGTCAAGGTCTTCAAAGAGACTCCTTAGTTTTTTTTTTTCTGCTGAGGTGTTGTTTACAGAATTGATATAGCAGAGCCAAGGTAGACAAAGTCCCTTACTACCTCGAAATTATATCACAGTTCTCGACTGTGACGTTCTATTTTATTTATACGCTGTGTGTCCCTTCTTATTGACAACATTTACTTTAACGCTAAACCCATTTTGGCAGCTTCTGTTTCAATACAAGCGAACGCACCGGTGACATCCCGCTGAGTTACTCCAATTATGTCGATATCATCGGCGTACGCTAGTAGTTACTCAGACATTTGAAAGATTGTGCCTCCAATGTTTACTTGTGAGTTCCGCACAATTCATTCAAAACGGTAAAGAAGCCACATGAGAGCACCTTACCTTGTCTAAAATCTTTTTGACATCATTTTGCACGTACGGACGACGAGCTGCCAAAACTAGACATGGCTCTATATTGCTCGTTTGGGATTCTTGAGTTTTTTGCAGGATCTGCCGGAGTGTGCAGATTTGGTCGTAGTCAAAGTCATGTCCAGTAGCTTTGAATACCTCGGCCAGTAAGCCGCCAGGTCCATCTGAATTGTTGGATTTTGGGCTTCTTCGCCGTTATACAGTCTGTAAAAAAATATTTTCCATATTCTCAGCACCGACTTTGACTCTACTACAAGGTTCTCATCTTCATCTTTACAGGTTTCTGTACGGGTCTTCTTGCCTTGATACATTCTTGTTGGCAAAACTTCCATAAGTTATTCCCGGAAGACAACCTCTCAATATCTTCCATCGCGGTTTTTTGTGCTCTCTTTTGTTTTCTGTAGAAGCCGATGTTCTTCGAACAGCTCTCGTCCGTCGCTGCAGCACCTCTTTGTAGGCCTCATGTTTAGTTGCATATGCTCGCCGGCATTCTTCAACAAACCAGCGATTTCTTGGTTGGGGTTGGGTGAAGCCCAGCACACAGCGTTGCAGTAAACGACTTTTTATGGAGATCCGTGTTCTGAGTTCATACAAGAAATGTAACTTTGCCACTAGTCCTCGGTACCTGATGCTGGCGGCATAGGAGTTGTTGAGAGATTTCGGGATACGCATTTGGCGAAGATATGTTAATGGCGGTCGCTTGCGATTGCAACTTTTTTCTACATCATATCTTCTCACAGCAGTTCTTCTTCTTCTTGGCTCTTGGTAATCCGCATTTAGACCTTAGCTGGTGATCCGAGTCAATGGTGGCTGCCCGGATGTTTTGCGTCTATCGCAAAATGGTGGCCAATTTGATTTAGCATTTGATGATCCGGAGCCCGCCATGTCCCCTTATTAATATTGAGATGAAGAAACCGTGTGCTTGTATTTGTGATATTTCCTCCCACCGCAAGTCAATAAGCCTAAGACCGTTGCCAGACGCGATATCGTGTAGGCTATGCTTTCCTCCTTTCCTATCCTAGCGTTAAAATTTCCTAGTATAATTACGAGTTCAGAAATTCTCTTTCTTAAGTGTCGACTTAACTATGCTGAGATTTCATTCATTGAGCAGACTTTCACCGGAGTACATTTAACAAATGGCTCTATGTATCCTTCTGCCAGACCAACTATCGCTGTTTTAAATCATTCGGCAGAGAGTCCCTTTTCCTTAGCATTCTTATTGGTGCTCTTCTCTAGCTCTCGATCGTCGATGATTAGAGGTAGTAATTCTTCCTCCAGATGTGCAACAATATGGCCCTACCGTTAGATTTCATCCATATCTCTGCATGCTTCTATGCAGAATTTGTGCTCTTCATGTTAGAGTTGTCCTTTCTCAAGCCAGTTTCATGGACAGATCACTGCATCTGTGAGCCGTGGTTGTAATATCCCGCACGAAAATTAGTCTATAGGCAGATGGAAAATCCGGATCTCCTTTGCTTTTGCTGATCAGCATCAAGTGTTACGTCTTCCAACTCCGGAGAAAGACCTCTTAATCAAGGCAGCTGTTATACATGTTCAAGAGTAGCTGTGGATTTGTTTAGCCAATAGCTTCTTCGCTGAAAGCTGGAATTTCCTGTCGTTGGACCAGAGTCGTGTCGGGGACCAGACAGGGTGAGTTGGGAGAAGCGTGTCTATCTTTTCTTTACTTAGGGCAGTGTTGGGTGCCCGAGCTCCTAGGTTTTTGCATGACGTCCTGATGGCCTAGTCCACTGTGATCACTATTAACGTCTCAGCAAAAGTCCTCCCACTTCTCTTTTTTTCTCGTATTGATGGCCCTCTTGAGCTCGGATATTTTGGTTCTGAATTCTGATAGAATGTCTTCCCTAGGCTCAGCGTGTCTTCACCTTACCTGTTTCTTTTTGAGCTAGTCATTCGGGGCATCGAAGCGTCGCATGCAAGCCGAATGAGTTGCAACCCTTTTGTTTCTGCAGCACCCTCAAGTTGAAGTATAGCACCTTTTCCTTCTTCGATCACAGACGTGAAAAGCACTTAGTTGAGTCTATTAATTTTCCATCTCGGAGCTCGTATTGGATTCCATTTTGGAACTCGTTGGTCCCCTCGTAGATCGAAGATTATGTATTGATGGTGGCGGCCCATATAGTCTTCGGTGACTCTCCAGTTCTCTATTCTTGATGTTGCTTCCCCCGTGAAGGTGACGTCCGAAATGTTTCCGTCGTATCCAAGCCTTCCTACATTTACTACAATGAGACCGCGTCTCTGTGGTTGGCATTCCCCACTCTCGGGCTCTGGCATTAAAATCTCCGTCGACCAGGGTCCTCCCCTTCGATTTCAGCCATGAAGTCCGCCAAGTCTTCCAGTTTTTGCCGGAACTCGTCCATCTTTTCATTTGCAGTGAGATAGATGCTTATTACCGTGAGTCCATCGCTTTTCATCCAAACAAAGCCTTGGCTTTTGATGGGAAATTTCCTTGCGTCCGGAATGCAGTTAGCAGCTGTTCCTAATCAAGTTTGGCACTGTCTTGTTCATGCATTGTTCGCTGACGATAACCACATCTGCTCGCAATTCACTTCTGATCTTAACCACGATGTTCTGGTCATTGGTCACCTTTTCAAGTGCTTCTCTGAACGCTTTACATTTACCTGAGCATTACATTTACAACGCTGATGATGGAGTCGACTACTTTACATAGTCGAAGTCAAAATTCCCTTGGCATTGGTTTACTATTATAGTTAGAAATCTATTCAGCAGAAATCTATTTGCAGACATCTACGAGTAGCACCAATTCAATCTTCCTTCTCCATATACTCGCACTTTCATCGCCTTCTCTATTTAGTTTACATCACTCTTTCTACAATATTTCTCTTTAAACTACTAATTCAACAATCTCCTCTTATTCCAGTTGGATATGATAGATGATTCCGAACTGCGATGGACGCATACCAATCCAGATATCCCAAAACGGTGTGGTCGCATCAGCAAAATTGACAGATTTGATGCCACTTTTTTTGGAGTTCATTACCTCCAAGCAGATGTCATGGACCCCCAAAGCCGGACAATTCTTGAAGAAGCTTACCAATCTGTTATGGATGCCGGAATCAATCCAATCAGTCTTCGTGGTTCACGAACCGGTGTCTACATCGCTTCATGTTTTTCAGAATCTGAGAAGAGAAGTATCTCAGATCCACCAATTCAAGGCGCTTTCGCAATGACTGGGTAAATTAATCTTCTCTACTCCTAAGCATTGTATTTATGTATTTTATACTAATTTCTCAAATCTCAAACAGTTGCAGTCGAGCTATGTATGCAAATCGGATCTCCTACAGCTTGGGTTTACAGGGGCCATCGATGTACGTGGACACAGCCTGTTCGAGTTCAATGTACTGCCTCGATATGGCCTACTCTGCCTTAAGAAATGGCGAAATCGATGCAGCTATAGTTGGTGGAACTAATTTAATCCTACATCCGAATATCTCACTTCATTTCGCCCGCCTGGGTGTACTCTCGATGACAGGTACTTGCCTGCCATTCGATCAAAAAGCTAATGGCTATATTCGTTCTGAAGGTGTCGCAACTATTTTTCTACAACGTCAACGGGACGCATTTCGTATCTATGGCACGCTGGTGCATTGTAAAACTAATTGTGATGGCTTTAAATCTGAGGGAATCACTTATCCCTCCGGTGCTGTGCAGGAGAAACTCTTACAGGAATTTTATAATGACGTCGATGTGGCGGCAGACGATATCGGCTACATTGAAGCCCATAGTACTGGCACTGTAGTCGGTGATCCGGAGGAGTGTCGAGCCATTGATAATGCCATTTGTCGTAAACGCTCAGAACCGCTTATTATCGGATCAGTGAAGGGAAATATTGGTCACACAGAGCCAGTGTCCGGCATTTGTTCAGTGATAAAGGTCTTACTCCTCTTCCAGGATGGAAAAATTCCTCCGCAAGTCAATTTCACGGAACCGAGGAAAGAGATTGACGCTCTGATGGAGGGCCGCATCAAGGTGATCACTGAAACCACAGAATTGAAGAAGCCCTACGTGGGAGTGAATTCCTTTGGTTTTGGTGGTGCCAATGCCCATGCTTTGTTTAAGCAATTTGACAAGAAGAAGATACATGGAGTAGTGCCAGAAGGTAGTTTGCCAAGGTTGTTGCTTTGGTCGAGTCGAACAAATGAGGCAGCTGAACATTTTTTTCAAAAAATCGAAAGCAAACCCTTGGATTCGGAGCATTTGGCATTGCTGGACAACATTCAAACGGGTAGCATACCCGGAATGGTGTTTAGAGGTTACAGCGTTCTCAAGGGCAATGGCACAGAGAAGCCAACCTGTTACGTAAAAGACGTTCAACATAACGCTGGTGTGAAGAGGCCAA
Source organism: Volucella bombylans (assembly GCA_949129095.1). Taxonomy (NCBI): domain Eukaryota; kingdom Metazoa; phylum Arthropoda; class Insecta; order Diptera; family Syrphidae; genus Volucella; species Volucella bombylans. The sequence goes on along the minus strand of OX422140.1, from coordinate 331,594,771 downwards.
TTGTATGGGTATTCAGTGGAATGGGATCTCAATGGCCTGGTATGGGCACAGCGCTAATGGCAATACCTCAATTCCGGAACTCCATTCAACGGTGTCATAATGCTCTCAAGCCATCTGGTGTGGATCTGATAAAAGTCTTGACTTTGGATGATCCCAAAATGTTTGACAACATCATGCACTCGTTTATAGGTATTGCAGCAATTCAAATAGCATTAACGGATGTCCTTAGAGCGCTAGGTATGAAACCAGATTATATTATTGGACATTCTACTGGGGAATTGGGATGTGCTTACGCGGACGGATGTTTCACAGCGGAACAAATGATTTTAGCAGCCTACTACAGAGGAAAAGTGAGCATCGATAAAGAGAAAATAAAAGGTTCTATGGCAGCTATTGGGTTATCGTACAAGGCCATTCGAGGCATGCTTCCCGAATCGATTGAAGTTGCATGTCACAACGGACCCGATTCCTGCACTATTTCTGGTCCCGCAGATGATGTTGCTTGTTTCGTTGACCAGGTTAGAGCTCAGAATATATTTGCCAGAGAAGTTCCATGTGCAGATATCGCCTACCACACACGATACATCTCACACATGGGGGCAGACTTTTTAAAATATCTCAAGCACATCATTCCCAATCCAACGAAACGCTCCAATAAATGGTTGAGTACAAGTGTTCCCCAAAAACACTGGGTACGTCCAGAATCGCAACTATCCTCAGCTGAATATCACACAAATAACCTCTTGAGCAGTGTTTACTTTGAGGAGACATCAGCACTACTTCCGCGTAATGCCTTAACAATCGAAGTCGCCCCACATGGCTTGTTGCAGTCGATTTTGAAGAGCTCCATTCCCACTGGTATTCACGTGGGTCTGACACAGAGGAACAACAAGCACAACCACATATTCTTCTTATCTGCCTTGGGAAAGTAAGTATGCCTTGAGATTGCAAACCAAGAAATATGAATAAATGTACTACCTCTTCTTACAGACTATATGTCAACGGTTTAAGCGTTGGTGTGAATGTCCTGTATCCAAAAGTTCAATGGCCTGTATCGCGTGGTACAGCCACAATCAGTGATTTAATTGAATGGGATCATCGGGACGAATGGGACGTGTACAGCTACTATAAAATTATAGCCAAAACTAGCGGAGAGAAAGTCTTTTATGTTGACATGAAGACGGAAGAAAGCAAATACTTGGATGGACATAATATCGATGGGAAAGTTCTGGTACCAGCCACTTACTATTTGGAATGCGTTTGGAGGACATTTGCGGGGATGAATTCTAAGCAGACGTTCACCGATTGTTTGATTGAATTTGAGAATGTGAAATTTTTGAGAGCCACCACATTGACAATCGAAAGCAAAGTGGAACTGACGGTTATGATTCATTATGGAACTGGTAGTTTCGAGGTAAGGTAGAATAGCTGTTAAATATCCTTCTACCACATGAGTAGTACATGTGTAAGATTCCTGGTAATATGTGGATTTCTTTCCTCAACTTTTTCCGAGATGCCTTGAGATTTATTGACCACCAAAAGCGCATACATATAATTTTTTTCGTCTTTCTTAGTCACCAGATAAATTAGCGGATAGAGAACTTAATTATTTAGATGGCGCTACAAAGCGGGATGGACTATGGCCGCAGCTAACATGTAGCACAGTCTATTGTCATTAGGATCGGACGAAACATTGTTATTTATAATCCTCCGGGTTGAATAGTTCATTCTGTCTGACGGTAGAATATTGCTCGTCATCACCAACTTGCAGATTCTCATCACCGACTGTTCTTCTATTGTACTATGAGGTTTCCTCCATTCTTGCAGATTTCTATTCGTTCTTTACAACTTTGACTTCTGGACTTCATTCTTGCTGTAACAACTTTTTAGCCAATGCTCTTCTGTACTCTTTCCTACTATACGTAGTAGAGTTCACGTATCCCTTTCGTTTATTTCTGCAGGGCCGCTGTTTGTCTAAAGTTGTCTGCGATGCTGGTGGCATCGGACTTCCCGATTGCAATCGTTCGGTGTTGAAAATCTTCACAATGGTTCGCTGGCCTTGGGCTATTACGGATATCCGCATCTAGAATATGGCTACAGTAACACAATGTCCATGTTAATGATACCTGCTTACATTAAAATTACAAAGGACGATTTTCACGTCATATTTAGGGCATTGCTCATCTGGTATTGTCGAGGAGCTTGTAGAAGCAATGTTTGGTAAGGTCATTCTTCTTCTCTCTCAGAGTGAGGGAATTAATGGGATTAACGTTGGTGAGTTCAGTGATACGAATCGTCATCAAGTCTTCCGCAACCGAATCACATCATAGTGGATATCACAATTTGTCATACACTTTTTGTCGGCGGTTACCTCTGCTTTGTAGCACCAACATTCCACGTGCAGACCGTTGTCTTTTCATCGTTTTTCAGAATCGTCGGCAGTGAGTCCGTCAATATTCGAGACTATTTGATGAGAGAAAAGCGGCAATCGCAAGAGACAGCCAGAAATCTCTCAACAACTCCTATGTCCCCAGCATCATGGACCTAAGACCACTGACAACGCGACCATGACATCTCCGGTTTGATGAAGAATGAAGAATGCGGGCTAAACAAGAGGCCTACAAGGCGTCGTTGCAGTGAAGGACGAGCAAAACCGACGGAAAGAACACCGACTTCTCCAGTAGAAGAAAAACGAGCACGAACATTGCGTGATCGAAGATATCGAGAAGTTGTGGGGTCGTAATCGGTGCTGAGAATATGGAAAAACTTTTTCTGCAGACGGTATAATAGGGAGGAAGCCCCAAATCTCGGCGTTAAGCATAATACACCATTTAACTTAGACAAAACTTAGATAGTAGCCAAACATTCTCTACCTGATCAGAACGAAGTAACGATAGCTATATCTAAGCTAAGATCCAACAAATCAGCCGAATCTTATGGCTTACCGGCCGAAATATTCAAAACTGCTGGAAATGACTTTCTGGAGATCATACACCAACATCAGATACTAGATCTTATCTGCCATATTGTGTAAATGTCTGAAACCATTCGCCAACAATCTAATTGGTCCCTATCAGTGCGGATAAAGACCAGTAAAGTCCACAATCGACAAAATCTTCACATTCGGTCAAATCTTGGAAAAAACTCAAGAAGATCAAACCGATATCCACCATTTATAGAGACGAGCTATATAGCGCCATGTCTAGTTTTGGCATTCCTGCCAAACTCGTCCGCCTGTGCAGCATTACGATTGAGAATGCTCGCTGCTCCGTCAAGGTAACGACTTTAACTCGTGTGCACTCGTGCACTCACATGCAGTTTTAGCCTGCATTCGTAAGGATTTATTTATGCTGTAACCGGGGGTTACCACTGGAAGCAAGGGCAACCATGTTGTAGGACAGTCAGAAGGTTCTTAATCAATCGCTTCTAGGACGCAGCCTTTTAAAGGGCTTCTTAACTTAAAGCTCTCCAACACCTTAATAGGTTACAGAAAATTACACTTATAACCATCGTACGAGTATATACATACCTGTGAGTATAGCAATGTGTGGATATCTGGCGATATATTTGGCAGCATTTGGGCAAACAAGAATTTTATCAGTATCATCTTGAGATCTGTGAACAGCTATCGTTATGTCTTATTCAGCTTATACACATAGTTATTCGTTATATCTTCCCTTTCACACTCTAATAACGCAGAAGAGGGCAAATACACATGAAGAGTTTTTCGCTCAAAGCAACTAATAAAGCTTTCATCCGCTCTTAAGTGTGTCCCGGTCGTTGCACCGACAGGGATGATGAGGATTTGCTACTCAATTGTCTTCATAGCCAATGGAAACTGCGGTAGCCAAGAGCTATTCATTGTTTAATTTCAATATGTCATTATTGGAGTTCACTGCAGAGCCCAGTTAGATATGCAGATTCCTTTACCACCTCAAAATTATTGATGTCGATAGTCACATTTTGCCTGAGGCGTCGACCATAAATTTCGTTTTGCCAGTCCCATATTTGCTGCTTCTGCCTCAGTGCTCAGAAAAGCCTCACTGATATCCCACTGGTTTATCCCGATTATGGCAATGTTACTGTACCCATGGTGTTGGGTACAATACTTTCAAGTTCGATGTTAAAGAAGTGTCATGATAGCTCAGCACTCTGTCTGAGACTTTATTGAGCATCAAAAGGTTCGGTCGTGTTTCATATGACTTTGACCGAGCAGCGCGAGTTCTCCATTGAACGATTCTCCATGGTATAACGATTTTTGTAGGGACTCCATGACCAAACAAGGTTATATTCAGCCTTAAAATCGATAAAGCGATGGTGGGTATCGATTTGATATTCTCATGACAAGATCTGCCGTAGAGTTAAATTTTGTTGACGATCGGTTTAAAGCGTTCACATAGCACAGTGGCAAGGCCCTTGTATGTAGCATATGTACATATGTTAGGCTTATGGTTTTAGATTTTTATACAATATGTATTGAACTAAGTATTTGGTGTTGACTATCGTGTAAAATCCAGAACTTAAATCATGAAATTCATGTTAGCCTCTTGATGCCATTGCAAGTGGTCTTCTTTTGGAATGCTCAATAAAATTTCGAGCGTACCCTTGCAGCTACAAACAAAACTATTTTTTTTACCGTGATTCGCAACTGGTTTTTTTTCATACCTTGGCAAGAGATTAATTAAAACACGTGTCTTAAAAAAAACTTGGATCACCCATTTTCTTAGGAAAATAGGTTTATATACAAAAACAAAAATTACTGAGCTTCGAAGGCGATTAATTATTTTAACAAAATACTCTCAAGACTTTTTAGTTCGTTTTGCTTGTCCCTTTTAATTGTATAATGGATATTCTCGTTTTAATGTCCAACCAAAACCTGCGAGCAATTTTCCTTGGTATCTTTTTCCCATCGTCATGATGTCGTGATGGAATCTCTCCCCGTGCTCGTCGCTTACGGCACCTAGGTTTTCGGGGAAAAGGTCTAATACATCCTTTATAACCCTGCAGTTTAGAAACCATCTTCTTATAATTTGCTGACTTTGTACTTTAACAAAAGAAAACCATACATTCAAGATAAAAATTAATTCTTTTAATTTAGCTTCGCTCAATCTAGGAAACAAGCAAAACCCACTTCAGTTCTATCCTTTAAAAGGCGGTAAAATTATATTATTAAGGTCATTGCCATTATGCAGTAAGACTGGTTTTAAACTTAATTTCGAAGAATTAATGAATAGTTTCCATTGATACTGGTGAATAGTCAAAGCCTATTTGATCATGAGCCTCTAAACATCACTGCAATATGTTAGAACACTTGCTTCTTTAAAAAAAACTACAAATTCAGCATCGCGTTCTCGATACACTGAAATTTGTGGAACCTAAAAGTTCAGCTTGGGTTTTAGACAAATTTAGGTCTCTAACTAAATCATTTAGTTCACCTTGGCTTGACATTTACAACAAAATCTTGCGACTCAAAAGTGTTTTGTGTTGAAGAATCTGATTCGATATCGCTTACGTTGTCCTCTGCATCTTTTTCCTGTCAGTATTAGGAAGCGATTTAGTTACAGATATATAAAATATCCCTTCAATTTCGTTAAACAGAAATAACAGTCATTGTCATGACCTTTTTGTTCTCTCCAAATTACAGGTTTAGAAAAGGACATTGATGTGTGTAGGGGTACCCACCATCCTCTTAAATAACGTACACATCTTAAACAAAAAAAAACCTTGGTGTTCAAGGTTTATTAATACTCTGAAGAATGTTGAAACTAAAATACAAATTGTAAATTTCATTTAGTAAGGGCGTGGGCCGTTCTCGATTGGAACGTGAAATAAACTCCGAAAGTCAAACTGTTTAGGACTAAAGTAATTGTTAAAGTTTAAAAAATTTTCTATTCTGTCTTTCACAAGTTTTTCGAAAATCCTGCTTAACTGGAAACTAGGCCTGTAGTTGCACAATTCTACAGCAGATCCTTTTTTGAATAATGGTATGACATCCGCACATTTGAGTGCTTGAGGAAAGGCCTCTGCGAAAACGTTATCGTTGAAGATAAAACATATGCTACGAAACACACAATTTTTTTTAGAATCAAACTAGAACTTGTATTCTTTAGATTTCGAATCACTTTTAACATTTGAAGAGAAGTTATGGGTTTATAAACAAAACTATTCCTTTGACATGGTTCAACAAACAGAAAAGGAGCACAAATTGGAATGGCTAAACAAGGTTGTAAACTGCCGGCCATATTTGTGAAATAATCATTAAATGCTTCAGCGATATGGAATTTGTCAGAGACTTAACAGTTTCTGATGCGCAAAGTCGAAGGTTTTTTTTTAGAAGAAGATTTACTAAGTAAACTGTGTGCTATTTTCCATTCGAATATCCCTTTTCAGTTCAACGCACAACATATTATATTCATTTTTTTAATCTCAAATTACTAGGGTATCGATAGCATTTAATTCTAGGTATATTTTTTGTATTGACTTTATTTAATAAGTCCCTGGAAATCCAAGCGTTTCTCGGAGGCAAGAAAAACGAACAATCAGAATTGTGTAAGAAGTCGACGCATCTTTATACAAATGTACGAGTACGTCATCTCAAAACTCAAAAAGCAACTTGGTTTTCAGTCTGCTACAGTTAATTTTCATAATATTGTTCAGTGGTTTGGAATAGCTGACATTCTTCCTGTGAGAGGTTTCTACAAGGAGTCCTATCATGCAGTGGTCAGTGATAATTAAATCGAGAACACATTTCTCACAGTAATGATGAGATAGGATGAGACACTTTTGAATCGCCCATTAATGTGATCTAAAAATCTACCTGACACAATGCTAGTAGATTCATCAATAAAAGACTGAAAGCCACGAGAAGCTCAGAAGGCTAAATATGTTGAAATAGTTTCACGTTTATCAAAATTTTTTATGTTAATATCTCCTACAACAATTAAGATTTTTGCTTTGATATCAACTAAAAGATTAGAAAACTCATTTATAAACATAGAAACATTAAACAATGCAGTGTATCAAAAGACGAACACTTCATTATTAACTAAAATAGAAACTCTTAAAACATAAGCACTTACAAAGTCGACACACAAAATGTATAACATTTTATTTGAGTTGATAAATCAATGCTTGCCATTTACTTTTTCAATATTATTTCATGTAAATCTAGACCACGACTACGTTTTAAGTAGTCCATAAGAAGAGACCAATTTTGAACCACTTTTTCGAGGTTATTGGATGGTATCTCGCTAATAACACGTGCAATGCCAGTCACCAGTCAAAAATGAGAAATAAATTGCTCACCGAACTCATTTCTTAACTGGTCCATCGATTCGCGTGCTGTGTGGCATGTAGCGCGGTCTTGCTGGAATCACATGTCGACCAGGTTCAGCTCGTGAATTCTGCGCAAAAAAAAATTCGAAATTGTTGAACGATAGCGGACGCCATTTACGGTAACGTTATTCTCACGGTCATCTTTGAAAAAATACGGGCCAAAGATTCCGCCGGACCATAAATCGCACCAAACAGTGCACATTTCGGGCTGCATTGGCAGCTCTTATATTGCCTGAGGTTGCTCATAGGATCAAATATCGCAGCTTTTGTTTATTAACATACCCATTCAATCAGAAATGAGCTTCGTCGCTGAAACAAATTTTCGATAAAAAGCCGGATCTACCTCCAGCTTTTCTAAGGCCCACTCATCGAAAATTCGATCTTGTGGTAGGTCGTTCAACTTCAGTTCTTGCAAGAGCTGTATTTTGTAAAGTTTTTAATGAAGACCCTTGGAAAAAATCTTGCACGTAGTCGAGTAACACAATCCCGAATGGACAAATCACGGTCTTCGTTAACGCTATTCTCCTTCGAATGAGATGCTTTATCCCTCATCGGATGGAGAGTATCAAACCAAAAGAAAAGTCATGGTACGACTCGAGTCTGTCTAGGTTAGAGAAATGATTTTTCGGTCCTACAAGACCAACCCGACAGAGGGAACCCGAAAGAAGTTCATATGAGCCAGGAAGAATGACTGCAATGCCTTTCATAAGCATGTGAAATTCCAATACGACCAAAAACTAAGGCAAAAGATACCACAATGGTTCGTCAAAAAAATTAAAAATGCTGCCTCATCTTCCATCCCAACTCCCATTTACAATGACATTTCAGCTGTCTGCTCTTTGGACAAACACAATCTGCTTGCTGCACACTTTGCGGTCACCTTAACACTTCTAGATTGGGCTTTGCCCCCGCCTACACTTAAGTGCGTCGAATATTCAATGGGAGGAATCCACTTTCGCTCTTGTGTAGTAGCAAGAGTACTTAAAGATCTTAATATACACAAATCCGCTGGTCCAGATGGTATATCTCCACTTCTTCTGAAGAGGTGTTCTTCCTGGCTGGCAAAACCACTGCGTAAGCTTTTTGATCAGTCCCACTCTTTAGGGCTTTTTCCGAGCAAATGGAAAACAGCATTTGTCCAGCCCGTCGCTAAAAAAGGCGAATTTTTCTCTCTCCTCCTACAGATCCATTGCACTTACGCCCCTTCTTTCCGAGGTAATGGAAACGCTGATAAACCGTTAGTTAAGGGAATATCTTACAGCACATGGTACATCGATACCTCTCTTCTCTTCCTCCCTAAATTTCCTTCGCCCGCGGTGTGTACAAACATTTTAAGGGTACACAAAACCCTTGAATGCGCGTTAATTATTTAAAAAATAAAAAAACTTGCAGATACAGCAGCAATATTTTCCTCTGTACGCATGATGATGTCCAATAGCATGGAGTTGGTGCGAAATTTGGGCACTATAGCTTGAATTGCTTGCTCAGTAGGTCGATAATGACGACCATAAAATGGTCATACGAAAAACATTTTTCACAGAGCACGAATTTTGATAATAAATTTCAATAATTTTTAAGAACACTGAAATACCATTGATGTGCAAGGCAGTGTAAAGAAGAGGAAAAAAGGTATGTTTCCAGCCAACTGCTCACATTTAAAAATTAGAAATAATCCAATTCAAATGTTTCGCTTGTCAAAAAGTCTTTCAATACCATGAAAATGTGAGCAAGACGTTCATGGGCAGGACTTTCACGCCCACGCTAATGTGAACAGGCACAAATAAATACCGTGTCCCTTGCTGCGGCTACTGTTGTTTAAGCTGCCACTGCCGCGCCATCGACTTCAGCCACTTGTGTGTTGAAATTTTGTTTGTTTACCCTCTTTGCGCTCAAAATTCGTTGCTTCGTTGATAAGTCGAAAGTTTTACGCAAATTATAGATTTTGTTTTGACTTGAGAAAATATAGAGAAGAAATATAGAGAAAGTTTTGTTGAAAATTTGCTTTGTTTTGTTAAATGCATTTTTGTCAATGTCTAATTGTAAGGCACGTGAAAATTGCACCCCATCTACGAGTATTCTCGTTTTGCCTACCAGCTGTCACCACGATGGTACTAAAATAGTCCAATCCTACAAAAGAGAACGGTCGACCGTAGTTCGCCATTTCGGGAACGACTGCACGAGTTCCTATAATTTTACATAGCTGGCAACTCCGTTGGACAGACTTCGCCGAAGCCCTTAAATTAGCAATATAATATTACCGTCTAATTTCATTTAGTGTGGCTTCATGATTGCAATGATGGAACCTTCTGTGAAAAAATACCACCATCAGGAACGTAAATCGGTGCAGCTTTGGCCATCAATCAAGAACTCCATCTTCATCCTGGAAAGGGTGAAAGTTTGCTTTTCAAAATGTACCTCATTTTGGCTGCAGATTTTTACAAGCAATCGATTTCATTTGGATAAACTGCGAATTAAACCTGCCGGTAAAGTGCGGCTTGGCATCTTCACCTCACGCTCGTAGGCAACAAATACGGTCGAATCTCCTCGTTGGTGACTTCGAGTGCAGGTGTTCGAGACCATTCCTTTGGCATTTTTCCCAAAAACGCTGGACCAGTGAACCACGCACTCGTTGCGTAATACACCGACTCTGGGTTCCATTTCGCGACTTTATCAGCAACGTTAAATTTTTTGGGAATCCATCTCCATTCAGAGAAGTGCGACGCTTCCAAAATGTCACCAAATCGGAACACGACAAACTGCTGATACTTTCGTGGGTCTCCCCTGAGCCATGACAGCACTGTTCTGGAATCACTCCAAAAGAAAACTCACGTGGACTGCATATGCATATGGAGAAAGGGGACAGAAAGTGGCTTCGCTTTCGCACATACAATCGCAACATCAATTTTGTCTCGAGATTCGGTCCGGAAGTACAATACGGCCATGAAAGTATGTAACTGTATGCTCGAGCTTGTATGTTCTAAAAATAAAGAATAGCATTTGGTACCTTCACTGCTGTCACATTGTTCAACAATTTTATGAATCGAAACCATCTCTCAATCATGCATGCCGGTAGCTCACCGTAGCATCCAATAGATGTGCTCCAGATCTCTTGGAGAAGTATATCCATAAAAATAAGGAAATGTGATAGGAATAGGATAGGGTCAAAAACTGACATGAGGATTGTAAGCACTTCTCGTTTGGTAGGCACTACTCGTGTGGTTAATATGTTTCGACTTCAAACGATGTGCATGAGTCCTAAAATCTTTCCTGTTTGGGTGAAATTGTTTGCACTGACACCTACACCTAGTACTGCAGCAAAATTAGAAGCCCAGTTTCGTATATGAAGTCCAACGTTCCGGTGGATAAACTTTACATCCTTAGTTTAAGTGATCGACATAATAGTGTTCGAGTATAACTTCCAAAACTGTCGAAAATCCGTCTGGTTGTTTTTGTAGTTTCGAACAGTTGACGACCGTATGTAAAGCAATGAACAGTCGATTGTCAGTTGTGACATTTATACAAGTTTTCGCTGATTATGAACGTCTCTAATGGATGCGTTCAGCCAAAGAGTCGTTGTTAAACTTGATTTGTAAAATTTTTTGAAAAATAAGTTTATATTCACTGTGTGACGAGTTTAAGTAACATTTGATCTGAGCTTCGATGGTCATAACAACATTTAAATACGACGCTTAAAACAAAAAACACCAACTCATCGCAAACATATAATGCTCAGTTTACTATTCCTTTCTAGATTATTGAAGGCAACAGCTTAGTGTGTAGTGGCACCGTTTCTATCATAAAGGATGCTACACAACCAGCTGAAATCACTGTTAACCCATTCGATACGCAAACAGGCGAAGAATTCACCATGTCTTCAAAGGACTTTTACAAAGAACTCAAACTTCGTGGCTATCACTACAGCAAAGCATTCAAATCTGTCGAATCACTACGAGGTGATGGTCAAGTTGCTCGCCTCAAATGGATTTCCAACTGGGTGTCGTTCATGGATTGTATGCTTCAAACACAAATTGTTAGAACAGACTCGCGCGAGCTTTGTCTGCCAACGAAAATAAATAAGATTCGAATTTTCGGTCGCTATCATATGACGAATGTAAGTGACAACCAAATAATAAACGTTTACACAAATCCCTTTGAAAATAGAGTCGTCGGAGGTGGTGTTGAAATAATAGGCATGGAAACAAGCACAGTTCAAAGAAGAAAACCACCAGGCTTACCGGTCTTGGAACGGTATCAGTTCATTCCACATCTACCATCTCCAGTGCTGCAAATAGAGGATATTAGCAGGTTCTTCGTCCAGCTTGCTTTAGAAAATGATGTCCTGTCTAAGTTAAAGTTCGTAGAAATAATTTCATCGTCGAAGCAAAATCCAACCATTGAGCATTTTCTCAATGCTGTTGAGGATCTACCGTTGATAACGGGAGAGTATAAGATTTTAAGCTCCAACAAATATGAAGACCTACCATCGGAGATTACCGTTGAAGACGGTAAAGTTTCAGAACTACATGAATACAATTTCATCATCGATCAAAGTGGAGGCAATGTGCTAAATCGTAAGGACAACTTAGCGGAGAAGTCCTATTTAGTCCTTGTTCTGAATGTTGGTGAAAGTGTCGCTGTTGTAGAGGGTTTAACCGTGTTGGCCACATGTCCGTGTGCGAAAAGTGGTTTAACTGTTGCCCTTCTACGAAAGAACGCAACTGCTCGTTCAAACGAAGTTAAGTTCCTTAAGATTTCGTCTACCGACACCGATTTCAAGTGGCTGAGAGAAGCGCAACATATCTTGCAATCAGATGGTGATTTGGTGGTTTTCTCTGAAAATGATAAGCATAATGGCATCGTAGGACTGACGAATTGCCTGCGAAGGGAATATATAAAGAAAGAAGTGCGATGTGTGCTCATTGATGATTTAAATGCGCCTGCATTTGATCCGCAGAATAGTTTTTATGCAAATCAGTTGGCACATGGCATGGCAGTTAATGTCTTTAGAAAGGTAAACGTTTCATTTAAGAGATATGACCAGAATTAATGGACTGATGTTTCTTTTATAGGGTCAATGGGGTAGTTACCGGCATCTGCGATTACCAACAGAATACCCTGTGGCACCATATCCTGGTCATGTCTATGGCAATATCCTCCATCGAGGTGATATGTCAACTTTGAAGTGGTTACAAGGACGACTCAACCAAAAGAACGCTCAAATCAAAGTTGTCTACTCAAGTCTTAACTTTAAAGACATTATGCTAGCTACGGGACGTATATCCACTACAGTCTTTGGCGAAGGTCGTTTATTCCAAGATTGTTTTCTGGGCTTGGAATATTCTGGCGTTGATTTGAGGACCGGAAAGAAAATCATGGGGACGTGTGACAAAGCTGCTGTCGCAAATTATATTGACGTTGTTCCTCCGTTAACTTTGGAGATTCCTGAGCATTGGTCACTCCGTGAAGCCGCCACAGTTCCAACTGTGTACACTACTGTGTACTATTCGTTCTTCTGGCGTACCGATATTCGAAAGGGTAAGAGTATTCTCATTCATGCCGGAACTGGCGGTATTGGATTGGCGGCAATTCGAACAGCATTAGCCTATGGGCTGGAAGTATTCACAACTGTTAGCACGATTGAAAAAAAGAACTTTTTGCTCAAGACTTTTCCCCAACTGAAAGGTAAGTTCTGAAATTCCATAAAGACTTTGCGTTACATTAAGATACGTGTATATTTCCCGTAGAAAAAAACATCGGCAACTCAAGGGATATATCCTTCGAAGCGATGGTTAAGAAGGAGACCAATGGGCGTGGTGTTGACTTTGTGCTGAACTCACTTTCTGAAGAAAAACTTCTTGCATCAGTCAGATGTGTAGCAAGTGGTGGGGTTTTCCTTGAAATTGGCAAATTCGATATGGCCAACGACAATCCTTTAGGAATGGCACAGTTCCTGAAGGAGATTTCTTTCGTTCCTATACTTCTTGACTTGGAGATGAAACGTGAGGATCTAACTGTAAAACTGGTAAGATTGTTGGAACATTATGTGAATATCGTTCCGCCATTATTTTATTCATTTCAGCACATTTGTGAGTTGATGAAAGAGGACATTGCCAAGGGTATTATTCAACCACTGCCAAGCACAGTTTATCCAGCCAAGGATATGGAGCAAGCCTTCCGGTATTTAGCAAGCTCAAAACATATAGGAAAGGTTCTCATTCAAGTCTCTGAATCTGAAAAATCCAAGACTACACTACCGATACAAGTATTACCAATGATATACTTCTCGTCGGAGTTAGTATATGTCGTGCCAGGTGGTCTTGGAGGCTTTGGCTTAGAACTAGTCGACTGGATGGTATTAAGGGGCGCCCGAAAAATCGTTTTAAGTTCCAGTCGTGGTATTTCAAATGGTTACCAATCATATAGAATACAGTAAGTTGTTTTGTAAGTAGATATTCCAGAGTCCTTTCTGTACTGGCAATTTCTTCTAGAACTTGGAGAATGTATGGCTGTGAGGTACGCATTAGTCAAGCTAATATCGCAACACGATATGGCTGTGAAGCACTCCTCCGATCAGCCATGATTATGGGACCAGTAGGAGGCATATTCAATTTAGCTGTGGTCCTAAAGGATGCAATTTTTGAAAATCAAAACGTTGAACTTTTCAATGAATCTTTCGCTCCGAAAGCTCTTGCTACCAAACACCTTGATGAACTCTCAAGATCACTGTGTCCAAACTTACACCAATTTGTTGTATTTTCCAGTGTCTCTTGTGGCCGTGGAAATGCTGGTCAGACCAACTACGGCATGGCCAATTCCATAATGGAACGTATCATAGAAGACAGAATTGCCAACAATTTGCCGGGTAAAGCTATTCAATGGGGCGCAATCGGTGAAGTCGGTTTAGTTGCAAGTATGGCGGAAGATAAGATTGATCTCGAAATCGGTGGAACCCTACAACAGAGAATTTCATCGTGCTTAACAGAACTTGATACACTCCTTTCCTGTCCAGATCCACTAGTCGCTAGTATGGTTGTAGCAGAAAAAAAATGCGGCACCTTAGGCTCTAAGAATCTTCTCGACACCATTATGAACATAATGTCTATTCGAGATGCGAAATCAGTATCATTTACATCGACTTTGTCCGAAATAGGAATGGATTCCCTTATGGCTGTCGACATTAAGCAAACTCTCGAGCGGGACTTTGATTTATTCCTTTCGCCTCAAGATCTTCGCTCACTCACCCTACAAAAACTTCAAGAATACTCTCAAGACCGTGAGCAAGGTGAGGACAGTTCAATACTGGAAATTCGAGATGAACGTCAGAAGATCGCCTTAATGGTCCGTAGTTTGGGTGATGAATCGAACTATGACAAGACCATTGTACCCATCAATCGAGGAAAGAAACAAACAACTCCTATATTTTTCTTCTCTGGCATTGAAGGAACATCCGGCCCCATTTGGATAAGCTTAGCTGATCACCTCGATGCCCCGGCATATGTCATTCAATTGCAAAAGACTGCTAAGATGAATTCTTTTGACGAAATAGGCGAGTTTGCCCTTAAAGTGAGTCTTTTTTACTTGTATCGCATAACAATCCTCAACAACCATCTCTCTTCTATTTTAGGAAATTAACTCCATCTTAAAGCCAAATGAAGACTTCCGTATTGTAGCCTATTCATACGGATCAACCATAGCAACTAAGGTTGCTTATCTTCTGGAAAAGCAAGAGCGCAAGGGAAGACTGTTCTTAATCGACGGTTCACCATCGTTTATGCAAACATTATTCCAAGGTTATAAGAACAAGGCGGGCCGAGAAAATATAGGCACCGTCTTGCTGTCGGCAATCGTAAACATTCTTCTTCCCGACGAAACCGAAGAGAACCATCTGGCCAATATTGGATCCATAAGCTCGTTTGAAGGAAAACTGATTGCTATGCGGAAATATGCTCAGCGTCAAAAGCTTTTCAGCGAACAGTTTATCGTCAATCAGTCAGTAGCCGCCCTTCAACGTAGTCATCTAGCCGTAGAAATGGATCCCTTCTCTTTCAAACGAATCAATGCGCCAATTATTCTGGCGAAACCTACGGAACTATCGATAGCTACCATGTCAAACGATTACGATTTAAGCCTACTATCAAATAATGAGATTACGATAAAGACGATCGATGGTAACCATATTACGATCCTAGAAAATCCGCAACTTCTGCAGCTAATAAGGGACTTCTTTTCATTAAATCGGTACTGAAGGAATGACTCACAGAAAGAGGGAGAAAACATAAACAGAGAAAAAGAAAAAGATAGTTTTATTGTAATATCAGGTTTTAAGGTTAAGACGAGAGGCCACAAGGTTTCTACGGAATAAATTATGTAACATACTTTATGTAGAGAACTTTTGGTTTGTGTTTGCAAGTTTGCCTTACCCAGGTCCATACGTAGTTTCACTATACTCTTGGGGCACAGCGTAAGATGCATTTGTGACGAGTGCTTTCGATAGAGACTTTTACGAAAAGACCGAAGCACTCGGGGAAACCATCAAACTGATCAAATTCTTAAAAATGCAAAATCAGTCAAATCTGATGGCACCTTCGCAGTGTGGAAAACGGAGGCTCCCAGTCTCTTGATCTTAACTACGTTTATTTTTGTTATTCACTTCATCATAAGTAAAGGGTTTTCCAATAGGGACTTGACAACTTTGAATTTAATTTGTGAACGCACTCTTTCACTAATCATCAAACTGTCACTGTCAATTTATTCAGTAAACTCAACATTTTCATCATGGTAACGTCTGCAACGTCTGCAAATTATAAACATTTTCTACCGAAATTTGGAGTCGGTGACTACAACTTTAAGAGCGTTAACTCCAATTTTCGGTCGTAATTCTCGCACTAGTAGACAGGCAATAACAAGTTTAGTGCAAAAATTTGAGCCTATATATTTGTTGTGTGATGTTGCCGTGTCAGTGAGACAACGGGTTGGTCGAAGTGTCGAAAATATCGCTTCCGTTCAGGCGTCCGTAGCAAACGATCCAAATCAGTCAATTCCACGGCGTTCGCAAGAATTGGGCATCGCTCAGATCACATTATGGCGTATTTTGAGTAAGGATCTTGGTTTACACCCATACAAGATCAAGCTGACTCAAGAATTGAAGCCGATGGACCATTTGAAGCGACGTACGTTCTCCGATTGGGTTCTCGAGAACATGCGCCAAGATGATGAATTTCGTCGCAAAATCATCTTCAGTGACGTGCTCATTTTTGGCTCGATGGGTTCGTCAATAAGCAAAATATGCGTTATTGATCGGGTGAAAATGTGCTTCATGAATCACCACTTCATCCACAAAAAAAACGATCGTCACGTTACTGTGAATATGAATGTCAGCGTTATCGCTGAATTGGAAGATATGGACTTAGACGACATGTGGTTTCAACAGGATCATGCCACAAGCCACACAGCACACTCTACAATCGATTTATTGAAGAGTAAGTATGGTGAGAGTGTTATCTCAAGAAATGGGCCAGTCGGTTGGCCGCCTCGTTCATGCGATTTAACGCCGCTTGACTATTTTTTGTGGGGCTACGTTAAGTCATTGGCTTATGCCAACACGACGACGACGTTGGAAGAGCTCAGAGCCAACATTGAACGCGAAATAGCGGCCGTTTCGGCCGAAATGTGTGGCCGAGTCGTTCAAAATTGGGTCCAACGAATTGACCGCTGCAAACGTGCCCGCGGTGGCCATATCAACGAAGTCGAGTTCCATTCATAAATATTTTGATTGTACTTCAAGCCAATAATAAAGTTTTTGAAATATTTCAAATGGTTTGCGTTTTCTTTAAAAAAAAAAAAAGTTGTCAAGTCCTTTGAACAATCGTTGGATGAGGTATCAAGTGATTTAAAAAATTTTGTTTACTGATTAGCAAGGCGCTGGAGAATTGAATAGTCGGCGTTATGTTCTTCTACATTTTATCTGTCACGAATGGCCTTTCTTAGACCCGAATATGCTTCGAAGTATTTCAATTCGTAAGCAGCGAAATTACTTTCGTTCTCCTCTAGTTCACTTTCCTCCACGTGTTTCAAGCATTCACTGTGGAGCGAACAAAATTCCGACCATGCTTCAACGACCCTACATAACCGAATTTCAAACTTCTCAATAGTGGTGGAGTCTTCGATAGATGAAAGAAATTCTACCGCGCGTGTTAGGCAGGCTTTGGCATTACCACGTTTTACTTTTAAAGTGTATATGTACCGAATACGCGCAAAAAGTTCACATGAAAAACCTTGGCAGAATGCTGGCTTATACGCACCGAAATTGTTTAATTAAGTATAAATATAGGTTATAAATAAAAAGAATTTGCCGTGAAAATCAAGAAAGCTCTTATTGGAATAGGAAAGGGCAGTATCATCAGCAAATGCGGTGATTCTGCCCTTAAAATGTTGAATAAAGAGCGAGTTAACATATATTAAAAACAGTATGGGGCCCAGGACTGATCCCTGAGGAACACCTATATTTAAATAATTATGTGAGCTAAAAACATTTTTGACCTTTACCACTTGTTTACGATTTGTTAAATAAGAGGCAAACCAGTCATGAGTGAAGCCTCTGAAACCAGCATTAAATAATTTATTTAGTAACAGAGTATGGTTCACCATATCGAAAGCCTTGGTTATGTCAATAAATAAAGTCGAAGTGATTTGAGAAGTATTCAAACTGTTATAGATTTCCCCAGATATTTAGTTTTAATAAAGCACTTTCAGTTGATCTACCTGTTGGAACGGATTGAATCACGTTCGGAATAAAACTCCTTTTGACAAAATGCGATGTAGAGTTTATTCTCTGTAATTATTGTAATTTGTTAATAATATGTAATTCTAGGGTTAAATTACCTACTCGTTTTAGCAATTCCTTGGCACGGGTTTCAATTTCAACGACCCGACTGCTTCCTGGCGTGTTTAAAGAAGAAAGTAGAGCAAAAAACGTGTTCACGCGCGTATTTTAAAAGAGCTGTCTAATAGCTTGTTTCGATGAGATTTGGAAATGTCAAAATGACGCCTGGCTGCAGTTGAAATTGAAACCTGTGCCTCGGTTACATTTCGTATAAGTTTAAGGAGCTCCGGTTCCAAAGCCTCACCAACCGTTAAAACAGCAATCTTTACTGCCGGCCTGAGACAAATCCCAGTACTTGTTCTCACTTCCGCTATACGAAGGAAAAACTCTTGTGATACGTCCGCGTATCCACTGGCTCCTGGGTACGTCTACGTCGCAGACAAGACACAAGTCCCCGACTTTGCTTGGTTCAACACGCTGAAACCACTTACACCTTCTGGTCAAGATCGGCATATATTCTCGGATCCACCTTTTCCAGATTCGATCCTTAAGTTGCTGACTTATGCGTTGCTGCTTTCGAAGACAAAGTGCCCTGTGATTAATCCGGCCTGGAGTTTGCGTTGAATTAGGGACTCCTAACAAAAAATTATTTGGCATCAAAGGATCATCATCGTGAGCTGACACGGGCAGATGTGTAAGTGGACTTCCGTTGACAATATTCTCTGCTTCTATCAAGGCACTCTGTAATGTTTCAAATCTGGGTGCCATCTCGCTGAGATGAATGTGAAAGCACTCTCTTCACTGATTGTACTAATCTCTCCCAGCAACCGCCTGCGTGTGGGTTCGATGGGCAGTTGAACACCCACTCGATGCCTTTTGACGATAGTTCGGCTTTGATGGCTTCGTTGTCAAAAATGTCCGCGCTCAACAGCTCCTTCTTTGCCCCAATGAAATTAGTACCGTTGTCATTTCGAATGCGTTTCGGTATTCCACAGCGGTTGACGAAATTACGAATACATAATATACAGGCGTCAGACGAAAGATTCGCAGCAATTTCGAAATGCACCGCTCTCACCGTCATGCACGTAAAGAGTGCAATTCACCCCTTTTCCCTTCTTCGTCCTACGGTGATGTACACAGGGCCAAAATAGTCGAGTCCCGTGAATGTAAATGCTCGTACGTATGGAGTTAAGCGATCTTCTGGAAGCTGTCCCATTAATGGCGGATGTGGTTTGGCGGAACGAATTCGACAATACAAGCAGTCGTTCTTTGCCCTTCTAATACACGATCGTAGACTTGGCACCTAAAACCGGAGTTGAATCTAGTTGGCAATTGTATCATCATTTTGGTGGCGCCAGCGGCAATGAAAATGGTCCACAATCAACTTTGTAAGACGGTGGTAATTTGGAAAGATAATAGGACGTCTAGCAGTGAACGGTAGAGTTGTGGCAGCATCGATTCTCCCATACACCCGTAACAAACCAGCATCATCTAAGTACGGCGTCAACTTAAACAAGCAACTACTTTTATCGATTGGTAAATTGCGGGTTTGACTATTTAATCTCATGCGAAAACACTTCACTTTGCACCTGCAAGCACAAAACTCGTTCAGCGTCCTCAAGCTCCTTGACGGATAGCTCTCCACCTTCTGTTTGTTTACGCAAGCAGGTATCCCTAAAGCGCAATACCCATGCCATGCATCTCAGCAACTTTGTAAACTTGGAGAATCTTGACATATCAATAACTATGTTACTTACTGCGCTTATATGCAGCAGGAACTTGGGCCGGACCTCGTTCTCACACTCCTGGGTACGGTTGACGTCTGGTTGGAGTGGCCAATCCTTTTCACATAGCTGGAGGAACTCCGGACCCTTTATCCACTTGCTGTCAAAATTAAGCTTTGGAGGATATCGCGCTCGTGTTGCTTCATCAGCTGGGTTTAGCTTCGAGGGTACCCAGCGCCACAGACTGACCTGACTTCTTTCCAAAATTTCGGCTATTCGAAACGCCACAAACTGTTTATATTGTCGGGGCTCCGATCTTATCCAACTGATGATGAGTCGGCCCAGAAGATTCGGTCTTTGAATGGTAGGGTTTGGCTCTCTACAACTGCATTGCTTAGCCTAATGCCCAGGATCGCTGATGACAACTCCAGGCGGGGTATCGACATGGGTTTCTTGGGAGCACATTTAGTTTTACCGCAGACGAACGAAACTCGAACGCTTCCACGGCACTCAATTCGAAGAAAGGCCTCTTCACTGGCGTCGACGAAAGGACGTCTCTTGCTGACGTTAGCTGTGGATCGTAACATCTTGGTATGCGAAACTGAGTTAATGATGGGAGCTCGGCTTTCCACTGCTTCCACCTCTCGAAAACTTCTTGGGGAATGGGTTCATGCCATCCAACAGCATGTGCCCACACTGAGCGTAACATCAGCTTTATATAAATGACAAAATTGGAAACCATACCGAAAGGATCGAACACCGATATGGCAATGCTTAAAAATTCCCTTTTGGTAGGGCATCTATCCTTGTCCATGACGTCCCGGTTTGCTCGAGGACATTTGCATTGAAACTTAAAGATGTCTTCTACTGGGTCCCAACAAATCCCAAGAATTTTCTCCGTCACTGTTTCAATGTTTAAATCAATCATACTGCTTTGCCTGCTCTCGATTTCTTGGCCCGATATTCTTTGCAATACTTTTTTTGAACTCCACGACAAGTTTCGTAACTCGAAACCACCTTCTTTGTGAATTAAAATCACTCAATTAGGCATCTCGATTGCTTCTTCTTCACTGTCAAAGCTATCGACGTAATCGTCAACGTAGTAGTGTTCGATGATTGCCCTTACAGCTCTGGGATAGATATTCAAATATTTCGAAGCATTCAAATTCTTGACGTAATTCGCTGAACACGGCTAGCAACTTATACCAAATATCATCGACGTCATCTTTCCTTTCTTTCCTTTCTGTTCCCTCCAAAGAAAACGTTGAGAGTGTTGGTCCTCCGGTTGGATAACAATCTGGTGGAACATTTCTCGAATGTCGCCAGACACAGCTACTGTTCTCAGGCGAAAATTAAAAAGGATCGTCATCATGGGTTTTAGCTCATCAGGACCCTTAAGCAAAAGGGAGTTCAGAGAGACATCATTCACTTTGGCTGCGGCATCAAACACCAATCTCAGTTTGTTTGGTTTGTTGGGATTTTTCACACCAAAATGAAGGAGATACCAAGTCTTCTTTGTGTTGTTTTTTGCTTCAGCTGTTGTTAATTTTCTGGCATACCCTTTTTTAGCAAAGCTTATAATTATGTTCTTGTACATCACGGCATATTCAGGATCCTTTTGCAACCTACTTTCCAGATTCCATAATCTTCGTTTCGCCATCTCGTAGCTAGCTGGAATATCGCGAATGTCATCCTTCCAGAGAAGACCAGTTTGGTATCGTCCTTTGGATTGTTTTGTTGTAGCTAATAATATCTCCTTCGCTCTTTTGTCAGCAGAAGAAACCAGATGTTCCGTCGGCTTCTTGACTCCGAAATTTTCCATTGCAAAATACTTCGCCACCATCTTGTCCTGTTCATAACTGCGTCGGCTGTTGTGGAGAATAACATCATCTTTTATTTCTACAGCGGCTCCACTCGGGGTGCACCCGTACACAATCCACCCTAATTTGGTTTCGGCTACGATGGGTCCCACTCCTACTGACTCAAGAGTGCGAATTGGTGCATCTAAGTGACTGTTGTCGAGTCCAATCACTATTTGTGGCTTGGCATTCTTATACTGGATGAATGGAATGGTTGCAAGATGACTATTGGAGAGCTGTAGTTCCTCCGGATTGACTGTTTGAGATGGAAGGTTTAAGTCGTTGACTGTCTGTATTCCTTGCATCCTGTATCTCGTAGCACCTTCTTTATCTGCACTTATGTCGGCATCCAGAACAAACGATTCCCTCGCTATGGTCTCCTTGCCAAACCATTGTAGACTCAATGGCTTTGAGTATCCATCCAAACACAATTGTCTGGCCAAATTTGCACTCATAATGGTGACTGCGGAACCTTCATCTAAAAGTGCATATGTTGATAAAACAATGTTCTTACCATAAATCCTAACAGGCAATACGCGAAACAGAATTTTAGCGTTGGCATTAGCGTGGCAACTGGTCTCGAACGTCCGAGGTCGGCTTCTGTGGCCACTGTTGACATCAAGGGCTCGTGCAGTAATGGATGGTGCATCTTGGAACAACCATCGAGTCCGCATTTCTTTCGAATTCTGCATGAGCGAAGATTATGACCATACTTCAAGCAATGAAAGCAGAGTCTATTTTTTTTTGCAAAATCCCACTTCGCTTGGACATCGAGTTGTACGAAAGCATCGCACTCCGCGACTGGATGCTGCTTACTTTCACAATGGCGGCATTTACTTCTGGCGGAAGCATCTTGTCCAGACATATGGAGGACTTTCTTGGGACCAGACTTTTGTTCCAATTGAACTGGCGGCAATGAAGATGTCGATGTCACCAAGCGTATCAGTCTAGCAACATCAGTAACCCACTCAGCAAAATGAGGAACTGTAGGATATGGCACAATACTAATGCTCCGCCGAGCCCATTCTAATCACTTATTCATAGGTAACTTGCTTACTAACTCCTCAATTAGCACTAGGTTTGCTGGGTGCTGGTCTAAACCACTCTTCTCCAAAAATGTCGATAAATTTTGCACTACTGTGGCAAAGGGCACCAGCATTTCCAGTTTATGTTCCGTTATTTGTGAAATTGACTTCACTTTCCCAATTGGCTTCGCAGCAGGCATTCGGGACGCCCAAACCTAAACTCCAGGGCGGCCATCACCTGTTCCACATTTTCAGGATGGATTAGCAGAGACTCCACAACTTCCTTGGCATCTTGTTTGATTGCCTTTTGTAGGCGAAACAGATTCTCCACTTTCGAATAATTAAATATTGCCGTCGATTCTTTATATGCGGTTGAGAACATTGGCCATTCCTCAGGTCTACCAGTAAACGGAGGCAAATCCTGTAGCTTTCGACCATTTCCATGGCTGACGTTTTCACACTGTTGGGAAGAATGACTTGGTGTAAGAATCGGCGGTAAAAACTGCTGGTTGCATGGCTGCGATGCACTTAAAGGCGACAAAAATGTAGGCACTGCATACGAATATGAAGTGGATGTTGTTGTTGTCAATGCAGTTCGGGGTGGGGGCGGCGGATGATACATTGATACCGGAGTCGTGTACATACTGTGGTTTGGACATCCCATGGTTTTATATATAGCGGATGCACTCACTGTCGTTGTCTCGTTCAGACTGGAACTTGTTGTTGTTGCGGCGGTTACTAACAGAGCTGTTGATGGCGTTGGTGGTATACGAATAGCAGCTGGGACAATGGAAGCAGTTGCAGCGGCTTCTATTGCAGTTGACGTGTTCTGCACATGTGCTACAATTGTCTGCAGGCGGATGCGTTCGGCTTTTTCGGCTGCGGCACTAGAATTTACTGCTATAAGTTGTGAACGCAATTCATTTACCTGTTGCAATAGTTCCTCCATTGTTTTTGCTGTCGTTGCCTCGATGAATGTTTTCTCCAGGCTTTCTATAGAATCACTATCCGATTCAGAATGTTCTGTAACAATGTCGAGCTGTACTTCTAATAAATATGGCTGTACGGGTTCTGTTGCTATGCGCGGGCTTCTTCGTGGCTGCTTACTGCTCGACATACGTATTTATAATATGTATGTGTGGCTGGGCGGCGGACTATTCTCTCCTGGCAGGAGTTTTGTTGCGGCGGCAACAATGTTTCGCAGGCGGGGTAATATTCTCCTGGCTGAAGCTTTGTCGTAGGAGTTAAAGATTTCGCGTCCTTTCGGAAATAATTGAAGTTTTCTTTATTCGCAAGTTTCTTTATTCACTTCTAATCTTCAACTGATTGTAATTGATTCTCTTCAAAAGATAAGACTTAACATAATATGTACATAAAAGAAAACGAAAGCAACAACAAAAATATAGAGGCCGATTGACAGTTAACAGCTCAACAAGTATAGCAACAAGGATACCATATATGGTATGAAAACGATTTGACATGAAAACAATGATACACAGAGTGATAAGATGCTGTTTTCTCTCTTCGTTTCTCTCTTGTATTCGTCAGTGATGATCCAGAGATAACGATGATGATTTTCTCCTTCTTTTGCATTTAGTCAAGTGGATCCCGAGCCTAGTTGTCAACAGCAGGTTGTGTTGTTCCTGTATTGCTAGGAAGTTGCGTTTGCTTGTGTTGCTGCTCTTCTGTTGCTAGGCGCTGGACATAATGCGTTATGTACATAACTCAGGCGGCGATGGGATTATGCAAATGGCGGCGTCAACAGGCTTATATAGGCGACGAAAATATTTGTTTTTAAAGGGATTCTATCCCATAAAAAGAAGAATAAAATTTGTTGGAATGGATTGAATCACGTTCGGAATAAAACTCCTTTTGACAAAATGCGATGTAGAGTTTATTCTCTGTAATTATTGTAATTTGTTAATAATATGAAATTCTAGGGTTAAATTACCTACTCGTTTTAGCAATTCCTTGGCACGGGTTTCAATTCCAACAACTCGACTGCTTCCTGTCGTGTTTAAAGAAGAAAGGAGAGCAAAAAACGTGTTCTCGCGCGTATTTTAAAAGAGCTGTCTAATAGCTTGTTTCGATGAGTTTTGGAAATGTCAAAATGACGGCTGGCTGCAGTCGTTGAAATTGAAACCTGTGCCTCGGTTACATTTCGTATAAGTTTATACTTTATATAAACCGCTTCTAAAACTAAACTGAGAATCATTAAATAAATGAGTTTTATCTAAGAATGATAATATTCTAGATTTAATTCCGTTTTCAATAATCTTAGAAAAAACGGATAAGATGGAAATTGGACGATAATTATTTAATGACATTGTGGCATCTTTTTTATACAATGGTAATACTACAGCTGTTTTCAGAGACTCAGAAATTAAAAATAAAACATAAAACATCAGAAATATGAAATGCAATATTTTTTAATACAAAACTTGAAATATAATCAAAAGACGACGAATTGGATGTTTTAAGAGACATTATAATTTTATAAATTTCAAGCGGTGTAAACTTATCAAAGGAAAAGCTCTCTGGTTGAATACTGTTTTGTATTAGACTGTTGTCACAGTGACTGACATTTGAAACACTGTTACAAGAACCTACACTAGCAAAAAATTTATTAAATAAATTAGCAACTTCTATAATGCTCAGTTAAATTATTATTTGAAATACTTATATCTGTGTAAGATCTATTTTTGTTAAGTATTTCATTAACAACTCGCCATCCCTCTTTCGAGTAACAAAGGTTTCTTGCCAATCTATTGCTAAAGTATGTATTTCTACATAGCGGTATTTCAATCTGTCTTCTCATAACTTTTCGTAACAATTCTTAAGCCTGTGATTATTTATTGATAATTAAGCAAAGTCGTATTTTCTTTTTTATTTTATTTAATAATGAGGGTGTAATCCATTGCTTAAGACACTTTAATTTGCTACTTCGTTTACATTTTTTCTCACTACAATTCAATATATGAAATTGCAGCTTATTAAGGAACAAATTAAATGCAACAGAAGGGTCGACGGCAGAGTAAACATCATCCCAAAATTCAAAATGTAACCTTGATCTTAAAGTGGCAAAATCAATTTTTTTTATTTCAATGGCATCTAGTTTTTTTGTCCGAGAAACCCTGCAATTGAGTTGAATACCAGTTAGGCTATGGTCGGTTATTTTTAAGTCAAATGCAATTGTTTTATAATCAAAATACATTTTTGTGTAGCCTTACAAAAATGTGATCTAAAAAAAAAGCTAAATCGAGAAGGCTGATTCATAACAGACTCAAAGCCAAACGACGAAAGCGTTGTTAAAAAATTATCGACATCAGATGTATCGCACAGGATGTTAATATTAAAATCACCTAACAAAATTAAATTTCTACATTTCCGATTATCCAAAAATCTCGAAAACTCATCCAAAAACGTTCCCACTGTACACTTATGCAAACTGTACATACAGATAAAACAGTAGTGAACACCAGAGACTTCGGAATTAACACTGGCTATATCCTATTATGTTACTTCTATAATATACCGCGACACCGCCAGCAGAATAAGTTTCATTACAAGCCGTGTCGAAGAAAAATTTGGAATTATATCATATTCAGACTTCTCTTCTTCAAAGATCCAGATTTCAGAGAGAAAAATAACATCTGATAAATGATCCAAAGGTGCGAGGTGAGTGCGAAAAGTATTGAAATTTGTCCGCATACTGCGAATATTTTGATGAATGACAGAAAAAAACAGAAAATCCGGAAATTTGCTCATTGTCTATACAAAAACATTCAAAATTTTAGATGTTGCTGCTTCTGTTTTTGCTGCTGTTGCTGTTGTTGTTGGTATGACAAACACCAAAAATATTGGAAGAAATTTTGTTTTTGTTCTCCCGCATTTTCTTCATTACAGCTTTCTTCCGTGAGACAGTTGAGAACTTCACACACCCGATGTTAGAAGCAAATTTTGTGTTCTTTCCTTTTACACTCTTAAAAAAGCATGAGTCAATGTCGTTGGAGTTCATCTCTTCACCAAGAACAGTACCCAGCAATTTGTTGACTCTCTCTTTTACGTTAGAGTTGCTAACGTCGGGAATGCCAATAATGTCAACTGCACAATGTCTCCCTCTGCTCCAGTAGATTCAGCTTCGACTCCAAATAATCAACTCTCTTATTAAGAGAAGCATTGCAATCTTCAAGAGCTTTGATTTTAGTAAGCGCCTCGGTGTTAACTTGCTTAAGCTGAATAATTTCGCTGTGCAACATTTGCAATGTTATGGTTTGTTGACCCGTATTGTTTTTATCATGGGAAGCAATATTTGGGATTACGGCTGATGAACTTTTGATTCCTGTAGACGGACTCTCAGTTTTTTTGTTTTTAGAGATACACTAGTAGAGGTAAAAGAAGTAGTACTCAAAGAAGAGATGACGTTTGCAGATGAGTTAATGGGAGCATCTCCCAATATTGACTTTCTCCGCTGTGTGACACAACTATCACACTTGTACCCTAGACTACTTTTGTCATAAAACTCTATTTCTCTTTTCTCAATTTTGGCGCACTTTTCATGACAAATAATACACTGAATCTTAAGTTCATGTCTGTCGATTTTTAAATAGCACAAATCGCACTTCATTTTCGCCCCATCAGTTGTTACAGCAGGCCAATTGAATAACAGAGTTAAATGAAAAGATAAAAACTAATTTTTACTTAGATTTTAAGTTATAAAAAATACTTTAAGTGAAGCAATTTCCAATGCGGATACACGCATCAACACTTGTGAGAACTTGATTTACATAGCTTTTCCTAACTATAAGGATAAAAAGTTTGACAATGTTTATTTATTGGATACGAGGATAGTATTTTTGAGTTTATACATACATATACTCGTATGATTATGATAAGTTAGGTTTAAGGAAGTTCTGCCCTCCAATGTATTTAGTTAAAGGCATAGGGTTCTATGTACATATATATACGTATACACATATATATATAGGAAAAAACAATCCAAGTAAGAAATTAAGTAATCCAGATTTAATAATTCAAGGAAATAACACAGAAAAAATACAAGTTTACAAGAAATACAAAGAACAAAAAAATGACACTTTATTGCGTTCTGCTCGCCGACCTATTCACCCTTATCGTCTTTCGGCGAATGTAATTAGTCCCGACGCCGTTTATTACTCTCTCCTTCTCTTATTGGTGGAAAAACCCTTATGGAGGAAATTCCCTTATGGTGCGATCACATCCTACAATCGGCCATCCTCTTGACCATCGTCCTCGATGCCTTCTACTAAAGAATTATCAATCCCGTCTTCATCCGGTTCCACGTATTAGAATTGCGAATACAGCTTCATGTTATCGGCAGAGGTACTTGTATTATTAGGTCCTTGATGTTCACCCATTTGTTCACCAGATAACGATCATTTCTCAGCTTAGAGACTACCTCATATGGCCCTAAAACCTACCACTAAGCTTCAAATCGGGTCCGAATTATGTTCGACGAATAGCGACTACATCTCCAAATTGGTACTGAGTTGACTCTCTTCGGTTTTTGTTGAACGTTTTTTGATTTTCTTTCTGAAGTTTCTGAATTTGTTTGGCTGCTTTCGATCTTAATTCCGTTCGTGCTTGAGTGTAGAGTTGCGAGATTTCCTTATCAATGATTTCCCTTAAGTGAAAATCTTCTTTAATACGCATCTTTCGTCCAATCATTAGTTCGAACGGTGACGTGTCGATACTTCGTGAATAAGAGGCGTTGATATACCTTTGTACGCGCGGAACAAATTTATACCAGTGATCGATCTTGTCCGCAGTCAACTTAGTTAAAACCGGAATAATTGTGCGGTTCACTCGTACAATTTGCCCATTGCCACGAGGAACTCCGGTTACGAATATACAATGTTCGATACCTTCTTCACGGTAGTATTCTTCAAAAACTTTTGATCGAGCAAAAATCCTTCGGCTTTCCCCTTCTTTTTTCCGCTAATAAACATTTGATGCACGCATTGATGAATCTGTCAACCTTAACGTGCATCTGAGGGAACCAAAACTCTTGAAGAATAAGATGCTCTGTCTTTTTACAAGCAAAATGTCCTTGCTCGTGTGCTTGCCTTATTACTTCGAACTGCATGAATGTTGGTACTACAAGTAACATGTTTCCTTCATAAATTCGATAAAGTATCTTACCCTTTATAACGAAATCTTTTACCTTTCCCTTCAGAACGTTTTTTATAATGTCTTTTACTTCCTGGTCATCGTTCTGCGCTCTTTGTATGCGAACTGATATGAAATCCATGGTCTTATCAATCACACACACAGATATGATATTTCGACTGAGAGCATCCACATGACGCATTGGTGTTCCTGGTCGATGTTCGATTGT
Organism: Volucella bombylans; assembly: GCA_949129095.1. Taxonomy (NCBI): domain Eukaryota; kingdom Metazoa; phylum Arthropoda; class Insecta; order Diptera; family Syrphidae; genus Volucella; species Volucella bombylans. The sequence goes on along the minus strand of OX422140.1, from coordinate 331,565,630 downwards.
GTATTGAAATTCTTCAAGCATTAGTGCCCAACGTGCAACTCGTAGATTTATATCTGCTTTAGCCATAGTGAGAGCGAATGCTTGGCAGTCTGTAACGATCTTAAAAGGAATGCCAATTAAATAAATGCGAAATTTTTTAACAGCTTTCACAACAGCAAGGATCTCGAGCTCATACGAAGTGTACTTTTCTTCAACTGGCGTTGTCGTGTAACTTGCGTAGTAGACTGGATGCAACGATTTATCTTCAGAATCTTCTTGTAGCAAAATAGCTCCTAGTCCTTGTTTGGAAACGTCAGTGTGAAGTTGGGATGCTGCTCCACTGCGATATATTCTTAATACTGGAGCGTTCGTCAGAATTAACTTCAACTGCTGGAATGCCTGCATTTGTTCTGAACCAAACTCGAACTTGACGTCATTTTTCAGTAAATTGCTTAGGGGTCGAGCAATTGTCGCAAATACTGGAACAAATTTACGGAAATAACTGGCTAATCCATAAAAACTGTGAACGGCTTGAGCACTTGTCGGCGTTGGAAAGTTTTCTACAGCCTGCGTCTTCTTCTCGGAGGGTCTTATCTTTCCTTCTTCTATTTCGTAGCCCAAGTACTCTATACAGCTGTGGAGAAAACACTTTTGTCAGTTAAAAACGATTCCATTTTTACTTGCTTTTTCGCTGAAGTTTCTCCAAGTTATTCTCCTCATTATTTGCAGGTATAATGATGTCATCTAAATACAATGACGCTGAAAAACTGCAGGTGAATTACTCAATCCAAACGGAATCTTCAAAAATTCGTTTCAGTTTTAAATTCATTTTATTTTCTTAACACTAACTCTTACATTCTAACAAAAAATGCTTAAATGCTGGCTTACAATTACTTAACAATCTTATGCTAACTTACTGGCCCCACACAGGCACTCTAAGCTACTCTGAATACTTATAATCTTCAAAAACTCGTAGTGGCCGTCGGGTGTAATGAAAAGTGTGTATCTGATGCTGTCTTTTTCCACTGGTACATGATGAAATCCATTTCGTAGATCTAACGTGCTGAATATTTTTGCGGACTGTAAACGGTCGATTTGGTCCTCAATCAGGGGTAATGGATATCTGTCGCGAATAATTTTTTTGCTGAGTAGACGATAGTCCACACAAAGTCTTTTTTTTCCATTCTTCTTTTTCACCAAAACAATCGGACTTGCATATTCAGACGTACTTGCACTCCTTCCCTGGTCCATTCTCCAACAATTTCGTTGACCTGCTAGCATTGTTCACATGAAAGTCTTTGGAAACGTTGAAAAACAGGTTCATCGTCTTTTAATATGATACGCATCTTGACGCCAGTGTCTTCTGTTTTACGTGCACTGTAATTAGATATCATATTGGTGAGTTGTATTCGATGAATGGGGTTTCGAACGTGCTCGAAAGATGCGCTCTCTGGATTATCTGAACACACATTGATGTTAAATATTTTATGAACATGATCAGTTTCATCATTTAATTGTACAGAACCTTTTTCTGAAGGCTGTATTTCTACGCATTCTACTTTGCCTTGCTTAAGACGCACTTCGACAGCTTCGACCACTACCGAAAACGAGTTGATAAGGGATAATACCTTCAGGAGCGACATGAATTTCCAGCTCAATCGGAATGCCATCAACGTTGACTTCTATTTTGAAACTTCCAAGCGTCTGCATTTGCTCGGAACCAATTCCTTGGCATGTTGTCAGCTTCGTTGTGAGTTTTGGCGAACCCAATAGAATGTACATAGTTGGAGTTGTGAGGTGGACATCACTTCCCGAATCGATTAATGCGTCGTATACTTTACCATGTATTTTCACTTCTTTAAAAATGTTATGGCTTCCTAACGATATCGCTGAACAGTTTCTCTTTGCTACCTGACATTCTTTAGCACGATGCCCGAAGTTGTTACACACAAAGCATTTTGTTCCCTTATCTTTGTTTGGACAGTCTTTTCTCAGATGAGCCACGGTACCGCAATTGAAACATCTTTTAACAGTTGACGATCGGTTTGTTATCTGTTGAATGCTTGTTTGCTTTACTGGACGATGTTTGTCTATGGATTTTGATTTAGTCGTACTTTTAAATGCTTCACACAATTTGAATTTCTTTCGCAGTTCTTTAATTGTTTCCGCCCCAAACAAAATTGCTTTACTTGCGTCATCGTCTTGAATGCCATCTACAATGTATTGGATTTTTGATTCTAGTTCCATGTTGGCATGGCTAGCGACTTCTAATACACGCTTCTTTTACGTAAGCTAGACAATAGTTTGTGGACTTCTTTGCTGTTCATGTTTTCTGAAAACTCTGCAGTAAGATTTCTTTTAATGCTATTAATGCTATGCTATTTTAATGAATTTACCTCCTCGTTTTCATATGTGATGAAAAGTTTCGCCGATCCACGGAGAAGTCTTTTGGCATAAATTACTTTTTGTGCATCCGACCAAGCGCACATTTCTGCTGCCTCTTCAAAGTTTGTAATCCAGCGGTGTACATTCTGTGATCCTTCACCGGAGAATATTTCCAGAGCTTCTTCTACGTCCTTAAATGTGAGCGGCGATGTATGGAAATATTGTTTTTGTCGCGCAGAGCGAGTTGAAACTGGGGCATTTTTATCGTTGTCATCGTCATCGTCGTTTATTTCTCTAGCAATCGATGCTCCTCTTTCCACGTTGTTTTGAGTTAGAGCTGCACGTAATCTAGACTGTAATTCAGCTTTCTTACCTGTCTTCTTTAAATTTAAATCTTGCAGTTTCTCCTTGAGTTCGGCTACCGTCATGGAATCAATTTCATCTTCCTCTTCATTATCCTACATATATATATATATATAATATACATACGTGTATCGTATTTGTATATATAATTTTGAGAGTTTGTGTTGTTTCTTTTTTTTCTTAACTGTCTAATGCAGTGGTTCCCAATCTTTTTCAGCCCGCGGCGCACCTACAAGTTTGTTACGACGCCCTACCCTAGCTATTTAAAAAAGATACAGTCGAATGAAATAATAGATAGATAGGCACAAAAATTAAAACATCCACAATATGAAACTGAGTTTCTTATTATACATATTTATAATAACATACATACATATAGCTACTCAGTCAATTCAATGTGACGGGTGAGCCTGGTTATCTCCACACAGTTTTTCAAAGCGGGGAATACGGCTTCACACTGCTACTCTCATTTCTTGGTCCACATTGATCCTTGAGCGATATTTGCTTTTGATTACAGCTACAGCTGAAAATCCAGCTTCACACAAATATGATGTTGCAAATGGAATGAAAATTCTTAAAGCTTTTGAAGTTAAATTTGGATATTCATTTTGAATCGATAACCAAAAGTCCACCAAACCGGAACTGGTGAATCTAGTTTTAAGGCTGCTGTCGCGAGAGAGTTCAATGAGACTCTCTTCCTCTTGTAAAGTGAATTCTGGTGGAGCTTGTGCATGAAATGGATCTTGGATCCACGCAATCTTTTCGACATCATCATCCGCAAAGTATTTTGAAAACCATTCGATGAGTTTCGAAAGGTGTTCCGCGAAAAGGGCCATTAGGTCTTGTGAGACAACCAGTTCATTAGATGCCGCATATTTATACAACTGCGGGAAGGAATCTTGACCGCCACCTTCATTCATCTTTTTATCCACAACTGCAATTTCTTTCTAAACGCCGCTATCTTCTCCAATAGTTTCACAATGTGCGTGTTGTTGCCTTGCAAAGATATATTCAATTTATTAAGTTTTTCAAATATATCGTACAAATATGCTAGTTTTAGCAAAAAATCTGGTTCAGCAAAGTTTATGGCGTTTTCATGACGTTCTTGTTGTAAAAAAGTGCGTATTTCTTCTTGTAATTCTAACACACGAAATAAGACATTTCCACGTGAAAGCCATCGTGAATTGCAGTAATACAGCAGGGCCGTTTGTTCAGCTCCCATATCTGTGAATAGTTTTTTGAAAAATCTGGCGGCCTAGTTTTTATATAGTTTACTGCACCAATGACACATTCTAGTACTTGGTTCAATTCAGAGCTCATTGACTTTGATGCCAGATCTTCTCTATGGATGATGCAATGGGTCCACATAGCATTCGGAGCTTTTTTACGAATAAGCGCTTGTATTCCTCCATACCTGCCAGACATGGATCGAGCACCATCTGTACATACACCAATACACTTTTCCCAATCCAAACCATTTTCTGCAATAAACTTGTCAAGAATGTTAAACAAGTCTTTGGCCTTCGCACTTTCGGTAATGCTTTTGCAGAATAAAAGTTCTTCGACAATAATATTATGAGCCAGAGAGTGTACGTAACAATTAAGATGTGCATCATTATTACTGTCAGTGGCCTCATCAAGTTGCAAACCAAAATCCTTGCCTTTCATTTTTTCTATTAAGGTACCTTGGAAATTAATTTTCCTGCTGATTCTCCCACCATAATATTCACCATGTCGAGAGCAGCCGGTAAAATAAGCTCTTCGCAATAGTATGAGGTTTTTTGCATTTTGCCACCCAGTACGTCACCTGGAATGATGCTAACAGTGCGCTGTTGGGTACTGAGGCTTGCTGAGTGAACAAGTTTTTTGTTTTTATTAAATTTTGTAATTTCCGGTGAAAAAAATCACGCGACTTTTCAGCCATAGTTGGAAAAATCGTCGCGAGATGTTGCTTTAACTTACTCGGAAGCATACTTTCAGATGATAGTATTTTCAAACAAAGCACACACTGTGATTTTTCTTCATTGTTTACTTCTATTGAAGTAAACCCAAAGTCCAAATAGCTATCATCGTATTTACGATATTTTCGCTTCTTTGCTTCCCCGCTGCCACTAGTAGATGCTTTATCTGTATCACTTGAACTACCGTCTTGTTTATTTAATAAAAATCTGTCCATTCCGCGTGAGATTTTTGACGAAAAACAAAGCCACACAATTAAAACAAAACACGACGACACGTCCGACCCTTCAATAATCGTTTTTGAACTACTGAATATATTTACCGTTTTTGCTTTTACTTCTCGCTGCGGTTTATACCTCTTTGTCCGCTTTTACACGTCGCAAGTGTGTAATGCGCATGTTCTGGTTATTTTTTTTTAACTGTCATTCAGTGATGCGCGCAACTCTACATGAAGACTTTCCCCTTCTTTGGGTTTGCATGTTATTTGACAGTTCTCTTTCATTTCATCTTTCGTGCTGTTGCGTTAAAAGTGTGGAAATTTATAGTAAATAAGTGTAAAAATAAAAGTGGCATTCCAAGAACTAAATAAATTATTGGACTCTGCAAGCTCGGATGAAGAAATTTTGTTAGGTTTTTTAGATATTTGTCAAGATGCCTTGGAAATAATGAAAGAAAAAAAAAGGAAATGGGTTAAAGTGTGGAGGAAAAAAAGACCTCTCCAGGAGTCATTCAGTTTCTTGATAAGAGAGCTATAAGTGAATGATAAAGCATCCGTTTTAAATTATATAAGGATGACCGAAAACACTTTTGACTTGCTTTTGTCACTTATTGAAATTGACATAAAAAAACAAAGAGACAAAGACAAAGAGACGCAATTTCACCAGCAGAAAAGTTGGCAGCTACTCTGAGATTCTTAGCGACGGGTGAATCATTCACTAGCATGAATTATCAAACCAGACTATTACCATCTTTTCTTTGTAAAGCCATCACAGAAGTTTGTAAAGCAATTTGGAAGAACTTGAAAAACACATATTTAAAGGTTGCTATAAAATTTGAATTATATTTTTTTAATTTAAAATTACTTAAAAACAAATTACACTAAGTCTTCATAATTTAGAATTACTTAGAAACTAATTACACTAAGTCTTCATCCTCAAATAATCCAACCATTGACTTCTGAAGTAAGTCCGAACTTACGGAACTCCTAGCAGCCTCCGATTGTGAAAATGATTGGCTTAACTCTTCCGCAGTTAAAATTTAAATTCTTTGAAAACTGCTCGATGTGGATGGAAATGAGGTTAACGACTCTTCTAATGTTCACTTGAATTATTATTCCTGAGAGCCATATCTTCCTCGACGCTTTCGCGGAGAATTTTTTGTATGGCCCAAGATGTTTTGCGTCTTATTCCTTCGTTTTGAATGTTATCCAATTCAAAAACGACTTGTTTTCCCAGCCAGGAATAAGACGATTTGTTTTCCATTTTTTTCTGAAGAATCTGCTTTTTTTGCCCCAGAACTAGGGTACTTGCTTTTCTCTGAAACGATAAAAAAAATTTATTTTTTTACTACTACTATTATTATTATTTATAAGAATATTTTTAGTTTCCAGATTCAAAATCAGAATGGGAACGAATCGCTGATGAATTCGCAATACGTTGGCAGTTTCCAAATTGTCTTGGTGCTCTCGACGGCAAACATATTGCTTTCAAAAGTTTAAGAAAAGATGGTGCATATTATCACAATTATAAAGGAAGTAACAGCATAATTTTACTAGCTTTAGCAGATGCAAATTGTAGATTTATTCATGTGGACATAGGATGCAATGAGCGAACAAATGACGCTGGAGTGTTATTACAAAGCTCTTTAAAAAACAATATTGATGATGCAACTAATAAGTTCCCACTTGAAAAGGTTGTGGGAGATGGAAGAGTGCTTCCATATGTAATTCTTGGGGATGATGCTTTTCCTCTTTAAAAACACATAATGAAGCCTTATCCATTTAAAACAAAATGTGAAACAAAAAAAAATTTCAACGTAATATTAAGCAGAGTAAGGCATGTTGTGGAGCATGCCTTTGGAATACTGTACAACAGATTCAAAATTATACAATCAACTATGAATCTACGAGTCGAAAATGTTGAAATTGTCACGAAAGCTTGTTGCGTCTTGCATAATTTTTTAGTGAAGCACAACTCTAATGAAATGAATCTATTAATCTCATCTTCTGCTGTAACAACAAGCTCACACATTCAAGGTGAAACAGTCGATAATCCCCGTAAAGGAGCAGCGGAGGCAATACGCCATACTTTTGCTGAATATTTTTGTAATGAAGGGGAAGTTGAATGGCAGAATAAACAGAATTTAAATAAAATATTGTACTTACTTTTCTTTTTGAGGTATTCGAACTTTCAAAATCCGAGCCATCTTGTACATTTTCACGGATGGATGTTGTCCGGTCCAACAGGTCTTCCTCGTTCTAAAAACAAATATTGAAGAAAGAAAAAAAAACAAAGTTATTTTAATATAGGCACTAGAATTTTTAAATTCTTAAACTTACCTCTTCAATGTTTGAAATGGATGTTCTTGATCTGCAGTGAGTTTTTAAAAAAAAACTAATTGATCAAAACACTAGAGCTTAGGCTCATATACATCATCGGCACCAGCTCCACTTTTCTTGGACTGTTCAATTTCGCTGAACTCTTTTGAAAACTGAGTCCGCAGAGTGTGCAATTTTTTTTTATTAAGTCCAGTGTTATTCTTGACTCCAAATACTTAAGTGCATTTAAAAGGCTTTCAAATGCATCTACTTTTTTAAATCTATTTATATAATCAGGATGGCGAGGATTATACAAAACCGGGTGCATTTCGTAATGCAAAATTAATTCACTGATTAGTTCTGTAGTCCATTTAGATTCATCTGACATTGTTGGTGCGCGGTTATAAAAAAACAAAACATTTAAGAGCACCTCTCGTGCAATCTTACTATAATTTACTAACGTAAAAATAAAATTATTAATTAAAATCAAGAGCTTAATAACAATTTGTTAGTTCCCGAGTCTAAAATGTTGATAGTCAGTCAAATGTTCAATATATATATATAAAGGGTCCGTCATCTAACGTTTTTTTTTTTTCAACAAGTGCTTATTTCATGAATGGTAACACATAGCTCATGTCTGATTTGACAGATAATTAGTTTTATCCTTCCGGTTAATAATGGAAAATAATATCATTCAAATGGCTGCCTCGGCTGGCCATGCAGTAGCCTTTACGATCGGTCCAATTTTTAAGCACATTATCGATTGTGTGCAGCTGTATTTCACCAATGACTTCACGAATATTGTCCTTTATAGCGCCAATTGTCTCTGGCTTGTCGGCGTAACACTTATCTTTTACGGCACCCCACAAATAATAGTTCAAAGGTGTCAAATCGCAGCTCCGAGGTGGCCAAACGACATCAGCTCTGCGGCTGATAATGCTATCTTCAAAAATAGGGCGCAAAACATCGAGTGTAGCTTCGGCTGTGTGGCACGTAGCGCCGTCCTGTTGAAACCAAATGTTGCCAATATCCTCCTCTTCAATTTTTGTGAACAAAAATTCGCTCAACATGGCCCGATAACGATCGCCATTGACTGTAACGGCCACTCCTTGCTCATTTTCGAAGAAAAATGGCCCAATTATGCATCTGGATCAAAATCCGCACCAAACAGTGACTCGTTTTGGGTGTATCGGCTTTTCAATGTATGCGTGCGGGTTTTCTGTGCCCCAAATGCGACAATTTTGCTTGTTTACATACCCGCCAAGATCAAAATGAGCTTCATCTGAAAAGATGATTTTTTTGGCAAAATCGGCATCTTCTCTAAGTCGATCGCAGGCCCACTTAGCGAAGCGTTGTTCAAGCATATGCACAACCATATTCGTTCAGCGGAAGAATAAAACTAATTTTCTGTCAAATCAGACATGAGCTAAGTGTTACCATTCACGAAATAAGCACTAGTTGAATAAAAAAACGTTAGATGGCGGACCCTTTATTAAAAAGAGCATTGGGCCCAAAACAGAACCTTGTGGATGTATTGATTAAATGCTGAGAACCTAAGATTTGATCGATTTTTTACGTACGAAGTTAACTGACCATGAATAAAGACTCTGAAACACGCTTCATAAAGCGGGTCGATAGCCTTGGTAATACGAGGGCGGGTCAATAAGTCCGAGAATAAGACTTTTTGAATTCCTGACCTCTTTACTGAAACAGCAACACTGCTCCTGTCAACAGGCATCTGTCAGTTGACTCCTGTCAAAATTTAAACTTGCTGCGTCAGTTAGTTTGTGTTTGACAGCTATTTTTATCAGACTACTCACTAATTTGAGGAGAAAATGGAAAAAAGTGAATTTCGTGTGCTTATTAAGCATTATTTCTTGCGAAAAAAAACCATTACCGAGACCAAGGCTAAGCTTGATAAATACTATGGGGACTCTGCACCATCGATTTCAATGGTAAAAAAGTGGTTTACTGAATTTCGTTGTGGCCGTACAAGCACTGAAGATGCCGAACGTCCTGGACGCCCAGTTGAGGTCTCTACACCCGAAACAATCGAAAAAATTCACGATATGGTGTTAGCCCACCCAAGATTGAAAGTGCGAGAGATTGTGGAAGCCGTAGGGATCTCGCATGGCTCAGTGGTTTCAATTTTGAATGATCACTTGGGCATGAGAAAGCTTTCCGCAAGAAGGGTGCCGCGTTTGCTCACAGTCGACCACAAACGCAATCGTGTAACAACTTCACAGGAAGGTTTGGCGTTGTTTAATCGCAATATGGAGGAGTTTTTGCGCCGTTTTGTAACCATGGACGAAACATGGATCCATCACAACACACCAGAGAACAAACAACAGTCAAAACAGTGGGTTTCTAAGGGTGAATCGGCGCCAAAGAAGGCCAAGGTGGGTTTGTCAGCCAATAAAGTTATGGCGACTGTTTTTTGGGATGCACGCGGGATAATCCACATTGACTACCTTCAAAAGGGAAGAACAATCAATGGGGAATATTATGCCAACTTATTGGACCGATTCAATGACGATTTGAAAAAAAACCGACCTCATTTTGCCAAGAAAAAAGTTCTTTTCCACCAAGACAATGCAAGGGTGCACACATGTGCAGTTGCCATGGCAAAAATCCATGAATTGGGCTATGAATTGCTCCCTCATCCACCCTATTCTCCAGATTTGGCTCCGAGCGACTACTTCTTGTTCCCAAACCTGAAGAAATGGCTTGGTGGAAAAAGATTTGACTCCAATGATGAAGTCATCTCGCAAACAAAGGCCTATTTTGAGGACCTTGACAAATCATTTTTTTTGGAAGGGATAAAAAAATTGGAGAAGCGTTGGACAAAGTGTATAGAGCTCAAGGGAGACTACGTTGAAAAAAAAAATTATATTTTTATCAAAAAATCTGTGTTTTATTCCAAAAGTCACGGACTTATTGACCCGCCCTCGTATCTACAAATAAAATACCTGGGGTTTCGGATTCATTTAAACTATTATAAATTTTACCAAAGCTTCCTCCGTGGACTTGCTACCTCTAATATCATACTGAGAAGGACTAAAGTAATATGTCCTATCTAAAAACGTTAAAAGTCTTGACTTGATCCCTCTCTCAAAAACTTTTGAAAAAAACTGACAAAAGGGATATAGGTTTATAATTGTTTAACACAGTAGAGTTTCCCTTTTTATGCAGTTGATTAACTAATGCTGTTTTTAGCGATTCAGGGAATATTCCGCTCTGAAGGCAAAAATTAAGAATAACATAAAACATATGAAATTTAAAGGGAAATATTTTTCAATACGAAGCTAGAGATCTGATCAAATCCAGAAGAGGTAGGTGTTTTATGTATTTCAGATGTTGTGAATTATTGAAAACAAAAACTTTCTGACTGAAAGTTCATTGGTTTTTAAATTTAAAAATTTAGAACACGGCAATCGCATTTTTCGGTGTTGTCTCCAATTATTGTTGTGTAGTTTAGTATTTGTAAGAACAAAAAAAAATCCTTGTAAATCACAATTTATTAAATAAATAAATATACAAAGAATTGCTTGTTAGTTCAACAAAATAAAATGAACAAAATTAACACAAATAAAAAATCTACAAGTAAAACTTTCAAATAAATCTAGTCTTTTGTTGTTTCAATTTCTTTAATTACGAGTAGTTGCCTTAAAAGCTCGTTTACGAGTATTTCTTTTTCTTTTTCTTCTTTCCTTTTAAGGAATTCTGCAACATTCTCATAGTGCGCATTATTTAATTCATACAAGACATTTTACATTTTTAAAAATCGCCAACATGGCGTATTATACAAAGCGTGGAAAACCCGCATCCCAACAACAAGAAGAACAATCTCATACCTGAAGACAGCGCCAGTTAAGGGGATTATGAAAGAATGAACAACTTTAATGCAAAGCGGAATTTCGAGATTGGCGATTGGGCACAAGCTGATAATGTGCAAGAACGGTATGAACAGGCCATTACCAGGCTCCCCCAACGGAAATCAAAGCCGAATAGAAATACTAGAGGTCCTTTACCAGTGCCACCAACGACTGAGTTCGCACCAAAAGAGGAACTCCTCTGCGAAAGGCGTTACTTCGTTGTGCAATTGAAAGTGGTGATCAAGTTTTGGTCAATCATTTGAATAGTGCGGGTGCAAACGCAAAGTATAAGTTAATAACAAATAACGTCAAACGTTTTAAAAAACATTTTTTTCAAGCAGATTGCCTGTCTGTTTATCAAATTTATCAACTTAAGCCTAATGCAAATAATCACTTCACATGTATTTATGATTTCAATTTCTAGAATTAGTTGCATAGGTGCAATGCGCTGCCGGGGTAATGAACTGCATGTGCAGGTGTACGGTATCAAGTTGATTCTAATTGATTTTTGGAATTCATTCAATGTGAAGTTATAAGCTACCGCATTCAAAATCAAATTATTGATGCTGCAGGGAAACTACAATAATAACGATGAATATTGTGCAACGTATCAACAAATATTTTTCTGGTATTGCTGATGAAAGTACGATTGTTAGTGGCATTGAACAGTTTTCAATATGCGTTCGTTATGTATGTAGATACAATTGAAAAAGAATATTCAATTTGGGAAGATATTTGTGTTTTATTCCTGTTGACGACGTAACCGGAAAAGGGCTTGCAGGTACGTTGGGTAATAAAATATGAGAGGGCACGGTAACTGTCAATAATTAACAGTATTTATGTGAATAAAAATTTCTGTTAGACCGAATAGGTAATATATGACATTACATGTTTAGCCTATGACGGCTGGGCTGTCAAAGTAAGAAAATTCTATCCGGAAGCTATTTATGCTAATCATAATTTGAATTTGGCCATTACTCACGCTTGTAACATACCGCCCATCCGAAATTACATAGGGACCATTAAAGAGATTGTTAAATTATTCCGTTTATCTAATAAAGCAGCTCTAGTTTTAAAAGACGAAAATAAAGAGCCTTGCCCAAAAACAAAACAAACGCGTCTTCTGAAATTTTTGCGAAACGCGTTGGTTTGAGCATTCGGATTCACTTACTCGTAGTTTGTTTTATGATGTATATGAACATATCTGCTCTGTATTAGAGTATCGGCATGAAAATAATTTGAAAACCGAAGGATTCAAACCTCGTGTCCTACTTGGTTCTATACAAACTTCTCAATTTATAGTATCTTTAATAATAGTTAGGCCGATTTTCAGCTTAATGAAAAATGCAACTGAATTTTTGAAAAAAAAACAGAAAAAAAGAATGTGATCTCATCTGTTGCATGTTCATGCGGAAATAAATGAGATGCGTCAAAACTCCGAAGTGAAATTCAATGACATATTTGCTGCAGCTTAAGGAATGGCAGAGAAAATGGATGTTCATTTAGTAGCCCCGCGGAACGTAGGAAAATAGAAGAACCGTGACCGAAGTCCAGAAGAATATTTCCGTCTGTTCATCTTTGTTCCTTTTTTGGACCACTTATCAATTCAGTTAAAGACTAGATTTGTTGACCATCGTGAACTGCTTTCAAAAATTCTAAATGTTCTACTGAAAAAGTATTCTGAGCCGGATACAGAAGAAATACGTAATACTGTTAACATATTTGCAAAAGAATGGCTATATGACATCAAAGGGACGGTGTAGCGCAGGTAACAATTTGTTTCTTACGTTTTCTTGATATCTGATTGCAGACATTGCTTAAATATTTTGATAGATAAACTGCCAAAAAATACATATACACGAGTAAATACATCGTTTTATGCAGATCAGTGCAACTCTTCCCGTATCTGTGGGTTCAAGCCAACGGTCTTCATCTTGTCTTCGCTGATTAAAAACGTATCTCTTTTATCGCCTCAATTGTCTCTAAACGCGAAGCGTTACCTTGAGTCGTGGGAATAGAAAAAAGTCGGAAGGAGCCATGTTAAGTGAATACGGAGCTTGCGAAACTATATGAACGTTGTATAGGATCAAATAGTCAGAATGAATGCAATACTGTTTCTGCAACAAATTCATCAGTCTCGGTAAAAACCGCGCTTCAACCGCGCTCACACGACGATCTGCGAGAACAATCTTTTCTACTTTTTCGATGTTTACTGGCGGCTGGATGACCGGAACGAGGCAAATCATCAACCGCTTTAAACTGTTTGTAAAATACCACTTGTACGTTAGTATGAGTACGTAGGCTACCGTTAACATTTCCAACGCTTCCGCTCATGACATTGCGAAATTTGCAGAACAAAATAAAACACTGGACTTTTTTACAAAGCTATCATGCAAAAACTCCCGACAAATGGTACTCAAACAGACATTTTAGCGCCAGATGACAGATGCGCCAACCTAAAAAAAAGCCTTCGAAAATATTTCAAGCGCAGTTTGTTTCAATGTTTCAATTCCGGGTACGTTTTGCTCAGAAGGTAAGCTTGTAGAATTATGTATAAATTATCATATATATACTCGTATTATTTCATACCTTCAATATAGAATTAATCGTTACTTTTCCTTTAAATAGCAAAGGCATATCTATAATAAGAATGAAACTAGTCTTCCCGTATGTACTGCAACTTGGGCGATAACCTGTGTACTAGTTTTATAACGAATAAATTCTAGTATTGTATATTTTTTCTTCTTTCTTCTTCGGGCTCGATACTGTTCCCATGTTACTTTTGTCCAACGTTGCAGCGTCTTGCGGTGTCTATCTTCCGTCACCTCCTTCTGATATTTGCAATCATTATAACATCACAGCATCTTTTCGTAAGTTGGTGTTAACTTAGTGTTGATCACAGATCATAGATAAACTAAACTAGATGTCAAACTCTACTAATACTATTGCAAACCTTTAACGTTCGCTCAGACACACTGTAAGTGAATTCCAACAAGTTTACATCTCTATAACTTTGTCAAACTTTCCTAGAATGAGAGCAATTTATAACACAAGTGTGTAATGTGGATAACGTTTTTTGACTAAAATGGGCGTGATTTCTATAATGGGAGGGAGATTGCCATTAATGACAATTCACACGTATACACGTACACAATACGGGGGCACACGGATTGGGGCGACCAGTAGAAAACCGCTTTTGATTTTCCAATAGCTGGAAAGTTTGATATCTATGTTAGTTTATTTATGTCATAGATGAACTAACATATGGAGGGCTCACTGCTGAACCGAACCAAATCAGAAAAAGAGAATTCGAAGATAATAAGAGGTTTAGTAAATAAACTGTCATTAATTACCTAAATGACAATTCCAAGGTTTATTCTCTAAATGTTCTTCTTATTTAAAAATGAAAAACTAGAGTTGAAAAGTATTCACAAAAATTTGCAAAAAAAAAAACGCTGAAGCCCCATTTACAATGCTTCGAGATCCGATACGTTGTTCGAAAAAGAGAGCGCATGAACTGTCAAAAATATTTCCGAAACATGTACTTCAGTGTGTTTGTTTACAATAATGCGAGTCTCGCAGCAAGCATCGCAGTCAATTTGGAAAACCCTCGCATCTCGCAATGCGTGACAGTTAAATTGTTTTTGTTTTCATTTTGAGGTTGTTATTTGTGAGTGGTGTTTTGATGTATAATTGTAAACAGACGTTCGCTGTCTGAATGCGAGAGCTCTAGCCATGCTCTAGCATTCGACTTCGAATGCGACCCTCGTATCGGAGCATTGTAAATGGGGCTTGACTTGGTTCATTTTTGCTTCATTTCAAAAGCTTAACAGAAGTGTGTTATAAAATTATAGAATTTTTTTTGTAAAAAAACATTTATTAGACATAAAAAAATTCGTCATTTTCATCACCTTGGGGCTGGTCCTGGTGCTGTCTCGTTGTTAACTCTTGTTTGACTGGTAAGTTTTTATAAAAATTATGGTACACAAGTGTAATAGATTTAATTAAACCCATCATATCCCTTTTTTTCTCTGACGTAACTGTACGACGAGTTGGGTGGAGTCTAATTTGTTCCAAATTTTGAAGGGATCTCCCTTGTTTTGCTTCTCCCAAGTAAACTTTATTAAACTCGACTTCTTTATTGATTCCCTACTTTATATTTAAGGGAAAACTGTCAATTGCGCTCGAATCGAAGCCACTTGATTTTAAGCCATGAAAAATTATGACCATCAACAGTTTTTTTTCTGTTTGTTATATTATTTTCTAGAATTTTGGTTGATAGAAATTCATTTCTCACCATTTCAATGACTTCGAATTGCGGGAGTTTAATCTTAGCACTTTTAACTATTTGAACCCGGTTATTGTGGGAATAAATAAATTGTTGTTTTTTGCTTTTATTTTCAATCACACCAAAATCAGCATCGTTGGGCAAGAACGAGTGACCAGATTCCATAAATTTTAGATCGATGACTTCCACACTTAAATCAGTTTATCCTACTAAATTAAGTAATGAGAGGCTTAATTTTATGTTTTTATTTTGTCCTCCGCATGCATCACTGTACATAGTTATGTACTTAGACTCCGACGCATGAGTGAGTAAATGCTTTTTTAAACATGCAGCGATTTCTTGTGATCCTCTCCCTCCTTCAGTTTCATTCCACATGTGCATATAGGCCGTTTTTGTGTTCATTGAACGAACTCCAAAATTATACACATACATGTTTCGTTTATAATAAGCCACTGATGTTGAAAGTTTAGAAAAAGCAAGTGCTTTTTGAAGGTCAAAAGTCAAGACATAGTTGGCAAGACATAGCACTTCAGTTTTGAGTGAATTCCGTGCTTGCTGCGCTTTTTTTAAATGAAGTTCTTTTTGTGATAGTGAATTGGACTCTCCAATTTCACCAAATTTTATTTTCATATCCAACTCGTCACAAATCCTGCACGTGTCCTTATGCGGAGTTTTGAAATGTAAATTAATTTTTGTACTAAATATTTTATAGTAAAATTTTTGATTGACCGTTGACACATTTTCGCCATTACAATTTCCACATACTCGTACATATCGTACATTTTGTGAATATTCAAATTCGAATCGAGATATTTTCGGTCTGTGTTGTCTTTCTTACTGTAGTGGCTTTGATAAGCTGGGAACAATGAAATGTGCGCGATAACACCACTGTCATCTTTTTTTGTTTTTGACATTTCTACCACGGCAATCAATCACTGCAGATACTTCCTCTCGTGATAGGCATCGATACAATCTCCCCAACCAATTTGCAGAGTTTTTAAAAAATATCTATGTTTTACAAACCTGGATGTTTTGTCCTTGCACCAATAAAGAGTAAGTTAAGGACTTATTCTTTGAGCCACGACTTTCATCACAAACATGATTTAACATGGATGATTTAACAAGACCTCCTTTGATTACCATAATCAGCGAGGTTCCAAAATGAGGTAAAAAATAATTCCCTCTCAGTTTCATTTACCTGGCTACTGCATTTTTTTTACAACCGCATTCAAAATTTCGAACAAATGTATTTGCAGAGATCTTGCAGCCTTTTTGATTGGTACGAGTATATTCTTTCCCACTATTGCAATTTAGTTTACGCACATTTTTTTTCAAATTTTTCGAATTTACTGTTGTTTTTCTTCCCAGATGTTGGTTCTTAAAATCTAACTTAGATGGTGGTTCCTCCTCCGGTCTTGTAGATGCTGGACTAGCCAAAAGTTCAACAGGGGGGTGGCCGTGGTGTAGTGGTAGTAGCAAACGCTTCTCACTCGGAGGTTCCAGGTTCGAATCCTGCCCATGGCAAAATCAGTTTTTCATTGTATAATTGGAACTCAGACAAAAAAATTCTGCGTGTGAAGGCATAACACTGACACGTAGATTTGGCTGTTATAAGAGTTTCAAGCAATGAAAAAAAAAATACTGGGAATTATTTCTCGAATCACTCTGAGTGAAGAAAAACTCACCGTCCTATTCGGACTCCCACCCCTGGAGAGCAAACATAGAAACCAAACACACCTGAGTTTCAAACCACTACAAAAACAATTTTCCTTTCTTCTCCTTCTATCATTCCGCCCGCGCCCAGGCAACAGTAAAAGGGTATCAACCCCTTAGGCGCGCGTAAATTATAAAAAAAAAAAAAAAAAAAAAAAGGTGCAGACACTGCATTCATATTTTCTACAATAGTGAGTACAAATAATTACGAAAATAAAGTTAAATTTATAATGTTTTATTACTTGTTAAATTGTCGTCATCACTTTTGGATGATTCCAAGGTAGGAACATATTCATAATCTTCATCATGGGAAAAATCACTTTCCATAGTTAAAACGGCTCTCTGATAGTATTAACACTGTAAAACAATAAACACGTTCCCGAAAAAATTGGTCTAAGCTGAAAATACGTCTGTTCATGAATAAAACTTACAAACACTGCATATCCTTGACTTTTTGCTTCGAAAGGAATCGAAAAAGCAAGTCCCTGACCTGATTTTTTTACAGTTAACTTAGGAACTAAACACTTTCTGACTTAGTTCATTACAGGAATTAGAAGAGTTAAATTTTACGCAGAATTTAGCAGTAATTTTGAAAAAAAAATCTTTATTACTTGGTCCGGTACGGCTGTGAGCCCTCCATATTTACTCGTATTTGGAAAAGTTTTCAGATTTTGGCCTTTTCAGAAACCACTTTCCACTGATTGACTATCCCGTGTGGCACTGACCGTGAATACGTATGAATTGTCAACTATGTCATCCACATTCACAAAGTACCTCCTATTACTAAATATAAACGACTTCCGAGGCCATGATTTGGCATATGTATCGTGCTGAAGTGAAAAGCAATCAGTGGCTACCCTGATATTGAAATCATCCATTTTCAGATTTAGGGAAAGAAACGAAGACAAGAAATTAATTTTCTCTAAGCATAGAAAGTACCTTGATCCTATAAGCTTACTGAGGCGTAATATCATACTTCCTCCCAAAATGAAACAAAATATTTTCAATTATCTATAGATGTAACTGTTTATTTGCATAAAAAAGCGTTCTATACCAACATACGGATACGACTTAAAAGTATTTAAAGAGTTTTTCGTACTAAAGCAGATTTACAGCACCGTCACCGGTTTAACGTCTTTTAAATATTCGTCAAATAGTTTATCATCCTGCACCGCAGGATCAAAGTCATTGATTATCTTCGCCAGCTTAGGATTGTCCAACATTGTCGTATGATTACCTTCCACAAACTTCACCGTCACATCACCTTTCGTCAATTTGGATAGACAATAATCTTCGGCAACATCCTGCATTGATACTTCTGATGGTCGGACCAATGTTATCGAAGCCTTTATCACATCCAAACTGTCGATATCAAATTCGGCAGCCATTTTAACACGGTTAAACATGGCTAGTACCATAACTCTGGCGTAGTCCTTACTGTAGAATTGCTGTTTATCTACAAATTCCATGAACTTTGTCATTTTCTCGTCGAGTGTCCTGAGGGGTAAGAAGATTTGCGCTGCCGATTCTGTTGTTTCATCGGGGAAGATTTGATTCACGATTCCAGACAAAATCAAATTTTGTAGATCTTCATCTTTAAAGTCTTCACCGATATGGCCAAGGGTCAGTTTTTTAAGAAAATGAGGAGCACCATCGATCAATAAGACTTGTCCTCTATAACCCGCCTTTTCTAGAAGTCCAGCAAGATGCAGGGTTATGAATGTGCCGAAGGAGTAACCGACAATATAAAACATTTCTGAAGGCTTAAGGACCTCTTTGACACTCTACAATGGAAAAAGATAACTCATAATCTTGATATATCACGTCAACACCGTGAACTTACCTCGAATACAGTTTGTGAGACATCCTTGACAGTTGTAAGATGGGCGGTTTGGTGCAACTGTAATACGAATGATTTTGAATTTAGCATCTTACCAATAGTATACCAGGCTTGTCCAGCGACACCCTCAAGACCTGGGATGATAATGCTCGGATTCAAATTGACCTTCGTTGCTTCAGCAGCGGTTTCTAGAGGGAACAATGTCATATTGCAATGCGATTCATCACCAAGATTTCGAAGAAGCATTGCCATGCCTATTGGTTTATCAGTGGCGGTTAAAATTAACTTAACAGCTTCGATACTTTCTTTTTCTTTAGCTTCAGTGTATTCTTGTAATTTATGGAATGTGAGCGATCGCAAATCCTGTGGTGTGAGACTCAAGTCAAAGTCTCGTTCGAGTGTTTGTTTAATTTCAACAGCCATCAGCGAATCCATTCCCATTTCAGAGAGTGTTGTCCCAAGTGATACTGATTTTAGGTCCCGAATGCTCATGATATTCATAACAGTCTCTGTAATACTTTCATTTCCGCCGCGTCCAACACGCTTCTCAGCCACAACCATACTAGCTACAATCGGATCAGAAGTTGATAGCAAATTGTCCAATTCCTGAAGACATGATGAGATTCTTTGTTGCAGTGTTCCACCGATCTCCATGTCGATCTTATCCTCTGCCATGTCAGCAACTAAACCAACTTCTCCGACAGCACCCCATTGAATAGCTTTGCCAGGTAAGCCGTTTGCAACACGATCTTCAACTACACGCTCCATCACGGAATTAGCCATTCCATAGTTAGTTTGACCGGCATTGCCACGACCACAGGATACACTCGAGAACACGATGAAGTGCTCTAAATCCGGACAGAGTCTACGAGATAACTCATCAAGATATTGTGTAGCAATTGCCTTTGGAGCAAAACTCTCTTTAAATTTATCTGCTGTTTGGTTGGCAAAAATGGCATCCCGCAGAACCACAGCAAGATTAAAAATTCCTCCAACTGGGCCTAGTTTTATTGATTCTCTGATTAATTCCTCGCAACCAATACGAGTTGAAATGTCTGCTGTACTCACAACCACTGTACAACCATACGATTTCCAAAGCCTACAATGACAGAGTTATTAAGTTTATACCATATACGTATCTGAAGTTTTGACTGGATTTTAACTTACGCAATTCGAAATCTCTGATAATCCTTTGTAATTCCTCTGCTTGAGCTCAAAACTAACTTCTTCGCTCCTCTCATAACCATCCAGTCAGCCAACTCAAGTCCGAAACCACCAAGCCCGCCCGGAATCACATACGAACAATCAGGTTCGAAGTAGATTTGTCTCAAAACCCGCACCGGGATTGTATAAGGCGAATCTGGGTCATCACGCACTTGGACAAGTACCTTACCCATATGTTTGCCACCTACTAAATGTCTAAAGGCTTGTTCGATTTCATTTGCTGGAAACACTGTTGACGGTAAGGGCCTTATGATTCCATTCATCATATCATCGTCAAGCATTGATTTCAGTCTCTGAAGAAAAATATCAAAATTGTTTCACAAACAACAACAACAACTCAAAGATATTAAGGCCCAACTTACGTCAAGTTTAGAATCGGAAGCGAAAAGAAGAGTATCAGCTAACACAGCGTGGAATGTAAGTTCTTTGAGGAAGCATCCCATACCAAGCTTATTGTCGTTAGCCATATCGAATTTTCCAATTTCCAAGAAATGTCCACCGTTTCCTAAGCATCGCACAGACGCCAAGAGTTTGTCCTCTGCCAGAGAATTTAAAACGAAGTCTACACCTTTACCGTTAGTTTCGCGTGCTATCATTTCCTCGAAAGATGTGTCACGTGAGTTTCCAATTTGAGAATCTTCAAAAAAAGAAAACAGACATTAGCACGAAACGTTTTGACATATGTAATACACAAAACCCACCCTTTAATTCAGGGAAAGTTTTTAGAAGGAACGCCCTCTTTTGTGTAGTACTGACGGTCGTAAACACTTTCAATCCATAGGCCAGAGCAACTCTAATTGCAGCCAAGCCAATTCCACCTGTGCCAGCGTGAATTAAAATACTCTTACCCTTTCGAATATCAACAACCATAAAGAATGCATAATAGACGGTTATATAAACAACAGGCACAGTGGCGGCCTCTTGCAGTGACCAGTTATCTGGAATATTCCAAATAAGTTTGTTGGCCTTTTCGACGTAAGATGCTACACCGCCTCTTAGGACCATACTCATTATTCGCTTTCCAGTGCGCATGTTAATGCCAGAATATTCAAAACCTAAAACCAAGTTTATATCCATACGACTATTACCGTTAAGATCAGCGGCTAGACGACCAGTGGCTAACATAACATCACGGAAATTGATTGACGAGTAAACGATTTTGATATCACAATCCTGGGGTTTTGATGGTCCCTCAAACCACCGAAGAGATGAGAGATCTCCACGATGAATGACGTTTGCATAGATATGATCAGCCCTTGGCATGACTGGGTTGTCAATTATTAATTGCAGATGGCGGTAAGTTCCCCATTGACCCTTTAAATATAAGAAACATATTTTTGAATTTGAAATTGTCTTAAATCGACAAAGATTACTCACATTTCGATACACATTCACTCCGAGACCAAGTGCCAATTGATCTTTGTACAATGGATGATTTGTGTCAAAAGATGGCGCTGTTTCATCATCCACAAATACGCTACGAATAAGTTGTCCATCTGGTTCATTTCTCATACAATTTACCAATCCCATTAGCCCATTGCGCTTTTCATTCTCCGTATAAAGAATAACAGGTCCATTAGCAACAGCCGCTTGAACTGCCTTAATCCAGGAGAATTCTATATCCTTTGTAGATATCCTGATGACGGTTGGTTCAGAGGAAATGTTGACCTTTTGTTTCTGAATAAGGAAGATACCTTCATTTTCTGTCGTCGGAATAATAGCTACCAGTTTAAACTCCTTCGGCATTGACATTGGAAGAGACGAATCATAACTCTCCATTTGAGTCTGACGTGCCACAAGGAATCCTCCATCTATAAGAATCTTCTGTGCGATCGTAAATATATTCTCCTGTTTGAACAAATCCCTTGCAATAACAAAGTAACAATTTGTCTGAGTTGAAACCTTTCCATTTTCTATATGAACACCAGTCAAATCTAATGTTTGCTCGCTGAGGAATATGTAGTCTCCGCTAATGAGTGGCAAATCCTCAACTGCATCTAAAAAGTGATTGATCACAGGAACCACATTACCAGTGTCTATTTCAACCACCTTCAATTTATGTGTTGGGACATTTTCCAGCCCCAATTGGACGCAAATCTTTGCTGCATCAGCTGGACTCATAGTTGGTGTTGGAAAATGTGATACGAATTGGTATTTCTCCAAAACTGGAATACCTGGTGGCTTTTTCCTTTGGACAGCACTAGAATTTAGACCAATCATTTCGATTCCACCAGCGACAACTCTGTTATAATTTCGACTGGCATAAACATCAAATACCCGATCTTCGGGATTCATCTTTGATATCAGGTTAAAGTGATGTCTACCGTTGATGCGTAATTTTCGAATCTTTGTCGGCAATAGGAGACTTCGAGAATCGGAACCGATAATGTTTATTTGCAACATGGCGTCCATAAATGCAACCCAATTGTATTCCCAATCGATCTTGCCACAAAGCCCATCACTACGAGCAGTGCGGACAGCCTTAAACGCACCATTGTAATGGTAGCCACGGAGTTTAAGTTCCTTGTAAAAATCTCTCTTTGACATCATGGGCAGTTCAGGTTTTTCCTCATAAGGCAGCTGCATTGGAATGGTTGGATTTGAGACTTCGTGAATATTACCTGTCACCACTAAACTGTTTGATTCTGTCACCTGTCAAAAAAAATTTCCTCATCTAACATTCAAAATTGATAAATCAAAAATTGTACTTCAAAGTTTCCGGTTCCATAGTGAATCATAACTGTCAGTTCGATATTGTCACTCAACGACAGATTGGTCGCACGTATGAATCTAACATCTTCGAATTCAACAGGAATGTCCATATAACTCGGTCCATGGTACATAAGAGAGAAAGTCTCCCAAACATACTGAAGATAGCAAGTGGCTGGGATCAGGATCTTTCCGTCAATAACGTGACCTTTCAAAAAGTCCTCATCATCATTCTTTAAGGTGACCTTAAAGCTGCGTTCACCGCTAGATTTCGTTTTCATGTTTTCGTATTTAGTCAAAAACCAGTCTTCACTATGATCCCATCTGATGAGAGACGAAATTCCAGGAGTCCCGCGAGATACGGGAAACTGGACGCGTGGATAAAGGTTCTCAAACGGCAACGTCACGCCATTGTTGAAAAGTCTGAAAAAGAGATTGAAATCCAAGAAATATTTATGATATTCGAAGTAGTAAACTTACTTTCCCAGCGCCCCAAGGAAGAACAAAGTGTTATTCTTATTACCACGCTGCGTCAATGAAACATGTACACCTCCTGGCATCGATCGTTTTAAAATTGCTTGTAAAAGACCATGAGGAGCGATTTCTATTGTCAAAGCGTTATTTGGTAACATAGCAAAAGTTTCCTCAAACAAAACGCTACTAAGCAAATTGTTGGTATGGTACTCTGCTGAACAGAGATTTCTTCCGGTTTGCTCCCATTCAGCTTTGGGGACACTTGAACTTAACCATTTCTCTGACCTCTCCTTAGGATTTGGAATAGTTTCCTTCAAATACTTGAGCAACTGTGGTCCCATGTGTGCAATATAACGGGAATGATAGGCAATATTTGAGCAAGGAACTTCCTTGGCAAAGATACCCTTAGCCTTAAGTTCGCCAACAAATCGAGCAACATCCTCAGATGGTCCTGAAATCGTGCTGGAATCAGCCCCATTATGGCACGCTACTTCAATGCTCTCCGGTAATAATCCAACAATCTGTTTATAGCTCAAACCAATGGCAGCCATTGAACCATGAATCTTTTCAATCTCCAAACTCACTTTACCGCGATAATATGCTGCCGTGACCATCTGCTCAGGAGTGAAAGCACGATCCGCATATCCACAACCAAGTTCTCCCACAGAATGTCCAATAATGTAATCTGGCTCAAGATTCAGAGCTCTAAGCATATCTACCAAACCGACTTGGATAGCGGCTATCCCAACAAAAGAGTGAAGAATATTGTCGAAGGTATGTCTATCAGTGGATGTAAGAATTTGGATGAGATCCAGTCCTTTCGGTTTCAGTGCTTGATGGCAACGCTCTATGGAGTTTCGGAAAATTGGTATTTCCATCAAAGACGATCCCATCTCAGTCCATTGTGAACCCATTCCACTGAATACCCAAACTAGAGGACGTTTTATCCCAGTAAAATGTTGAACATCCTTTACCAAACATTTTGCATTTTCAAGACCATTCTTTGCATAGATTGCAAATCCTCGTGATACTAAGCCAGTTATTTCTTCCTTTTGGATATTGTGTAAAAGAGCGATGTATTCGGCATCTAAAGGGCGATTTTCAATTGAATCCAGAATGACAGTGACAGCTTCTTCAGTTCTACCAGCCCATGTAACGATTCTTGGGATATCGTCAAGCGGTGCTCCTTTGTCTGTTTTGTTCTTATCACAAGCTCTTAACAGAGCATGCGCATTTGCACCACCAAAACCAAACGAATTCACCCCAATGTAAGGTTTGTGAAGTTCCATAACATCCTTCACTACAGTGAGTCGTCCTTCAGCCAACGCAGGAATTTCATCTTTGATATTTTCAAAATTGATATTTGGAGGTATCATTCCGGTTTCAAAAGCAAAAATGGCTTTTACCAGAGAACACATGCCCGAAGCCGCTTCAGAATGACCTACGTTTGATTTCACTGAGCCAACGAGCAGAGAATCTTTACGTTGTCGGCAAAGAACATTGTCGATTGCTCGACATTCTTCAGGATCACCAACGATGGTACCAGTACTGTGAGCTTCAAGATAGCCTAAGTCATTTGGGTTGATATCCACATCAGCGTAGAACTCTCGAAGTAGTTGCTCTTGGGCATTGCCCGACGGGTAGGTGATGCCTTCAGGTTTATAACCATCGCAGTTTGTTTTAGAATAAACCACCTCGGCGTAGATACGTTTGGCATCGCGTTTCCGTTGCAAAAACAAACAACTGATTGCCTCAGCTCGAGTATAGCCAGTGGCATCTTTATCGAAAGGCCTACAGAAGCCATTTGGTGCTAGAACTCCCAATCTACAAATGAAAAACAAACATTTGGAAATAAATTGAAATGTCAAACAAAATATAATACAATCCGAATGTAACTGTCAGTGTCAAGTTATCATCTGAGCTTACCTTGCAAACTGCAATGTAACGAATGGATGCAATAACAAATTAGCACCACCAATTATAGCTGCATCTATCTCACCATTTCTCAGAGCTGTGAAAGCATTATCTAAGGCATACATTGAACTGGAGCAAGCTGTATCCAATAAGAATGAAGGCCCATTTAGGCCTAATGCATAGGAAATTCGATTTGCCAACATTGCTCGACTGCAACCAGTAATACCGAACCCTCCAGTTGACACCTTCTCGTAAAACCAAGTTTTCTCAGATTCAGAGATACATGATCCAATATAGACGCCAGTACGTGTGCCACGTAGAGCTTTTGGATTAATACCAGCATCAATGACAGCTTCATAGGCAACTTCCATGAGAATACGGCACTGAGGATCCATTGTGTGGGCCTGTTTAAAGTGCACCCCAAAGAAGGTAGCATCGAATTTTTCTAAATCATATAATTTGCCGGCACGTTTTGGAATTTCAGGATTAAAATGCCTCCAACGTCGTTCATCATCGTCAACCATGTCCACCTAGAAGAAGAATTGTAAGGGTATATAACATACATAGAAATGTCAAAATTGACACTAGCATCAGCTTCTGGCGTTTTCCATTGGTTTCTCTCCAGAATTTTGGCAATTTGGACTCAAATGGAACACATAAGACTTCTGACTTTGCTGTCAAAATTTTTACAAAAATTGGTTTAGATGTCAAATTTTTATTTCGCAATTTCTTTGTTTGGCAAAATGGAGGAAGATTTATTGAGTTAAAAAACTACATATAAAATTGTGAAAGCATCCAACAACGAAGCCATGCACAGTCGATTGTGTGTCTGGTTTGACACATAATACTACATATTTGACGTTTATATATATGAGAAAGTGAGAGGAGTGCTAATGCAACATTTTCAGGAAGTTTCTCCTCTAGGCTTCTAGCGGCCAATGGAAATCGACATTAATGGCAAAAAATTCACTAGCCAGATACGAATGATGGTAACATTAATTGTCAAATAAGTTTTACATAATTTTAAGATATGCGAACGAGTTTTAACTTTCGAATCCAGTGGTTCAGGGTAAGGTATTTAATATTTTCTACAATTTTTTTTATCGTATTACCGTTATGAATATTTAGTATTCATCGCCGACGACAACGTCTTGAAATGAGATAATTAAAACGTTTTCCCTTTAAATGACAAGGTCAAGTTGGGTGAATAAACCTGGACAATATTGATTTGGTAATGGAAATATTTTCAAATGCATTTTTGACAAATTTTGAATATTGCCAGACTGTTAGGTTTTCAACGTCGAGTTTTGTAGTTCAAAAATTACTAATTATTGACTGATGATTTCAGAATTGACAAGTTTCGAAATTAATCATCAAAATTAGAAAGTAAATTAAAAGCTTTTTTCAATTTGTACTTTTCAACATCACTGTCACCGTAATTTTTTGACAAGCTCGAAAACAGAGTCGGCTGCAGATCTTACTCGTATGATTTCGTCACAAAATCAATTTCAAAATTGAGGAGAACGTTGACATTGTTGGTGTTTCAAATGCTGCAATTTTTAAACATCGGATAAATCAGACTTGTACATTTTTGACGTGAGGAGTCACATTTTCCATTGAAAACAATCATATGTCACACTTAAAAAAAAAAACAAAATCTGTTTCCACTACTCACCTTATTATATAAATTATATTCATATTCAGCTATATTTTTGGAGTTTGGGAATTTACCCGATATTCCCGAAATAACCACTTGATCAGCTTCAGATTCGGGATAAATTCTCGAGAATTTCTTATCCTTATTCGGCGAAATGATCTCGGGGGTAACTTTGATTGCATGTTCTGGGTTGGGTGCCATTTTTCTGGTTATAATGTTGTTTTTTTTTTTTATATGAAAACACTTTTTTTTTAAAGAAAATTCTTTTTTTTTAGAACTTTATTCCTTGTCACTTTTATATAGAGGTCCTTTTAATCCTTTTACGTCACAATCACAGTTTTTAGGAGTTTTTTTTCACTGAAACTTGATAATCCCCAGAAACAATGCGAACGAATTGACAGACACACCGCAATTGGCATTACACTCTCCAAAGAACTCTTTTATAAGTTGCTTGAGACCTAATTGTAAATTCAATAAAAAAAACAATACGAAATAACGAGAAAAGGGAAATAAGCAATTGTCTGTTGGATTAATTAAATATAAAAATGTACATAGGCTCAACAGTTTCTGCTCCTTCTTCAATTAAAATGGTAATAAGGTTAAGGCAAATAAATAAAAGAAAGAACAGAGCATATTTTGAAGGCCGTTGATCCCGTTTTACTGTTTTAAAATTGTAGCATGTGTGGATTTTCTTAACACTTATTACAAAACGCTCAACAATTTTCCTCTTTTCTATTTTCTTCAATGTTGTTATGTAGTTGGGAAAACTGAGGAACTGACCTATGCCACGAGAACGTTGCGTCGTATGTACTTGTGAAGAAATCTTCCAAATCTGGAATATTTTGAAAATAGATTTTCAGACCGAAGGTCTGAATTGCGGCATCAGCTCTCGACAGCCTATACACATATATATTCCACTGGCTACTCAACAACTTAGAGGCCTATTCTCGCACTGCAATTCAGGCAGTACCAGGGATACGACAAATTCAAAACCGCACCAGCGACCTTCTCTGCTAAAATTGGTAATAAAAACAATTTAGGAAACACCGATAAAACAACAGTTCCCGGCTTGTATATTTCTCAGCCAAAAAGTAGCTTTTCCCGAAGGAGCGATTTAGAAAATAGCCTTTCCAACTCAAGAAGGTCAAACTAAACAAACTACTTGCTTGTACCTTTTATTCTTGATGGGTGGTATTGTAGTCTTAGACATGTACAGTGAGTTCAATCAAAGGTGGCAAAAATGCTCGTATATTTTAGTCCCGCTTACGCTGATATTTGCCTTCGAGGAGAAAAATATAACAACTACTTCTTTAAACTATACAGCGATATCGGTGATATGTTCAACCACTACAAAAATAACTTTACTAATTCATGTAATAATTCTGACCACTTTGACGTGGTGAAAGAGCTTATGTAATTAATCTCCAGCGAACCGAAGAGCTAAATCAGAGTTAGGTGCACGGGACTAAATGGCTAGCAATCGCACCTAACAGCGGGGCTACCCATGCCGATTAATTCGACGGGGAGGGAACTACAACTAAGAGATGGTCTTCCAAGGAAACGCGGCGCCTATTCATTTTTCGTTTTCGTGTGTATAGGGGGTGAGTCCAGGACAACATCTCTTCCCCCGTACCCTAAACGGGAATCCGCCACCAAAGAAAGTAGTCTCAGGTGAGGGAAGTGTCGGAACAATCGACATCGATATGGAGATGTCATACTTCTCCGAGATGACAAAAAATCGCCAGCTCATCCAAATTCTCTATATTGTCGACTGCATCTACTCGGATTAAGATAGCGAATAGCAAGTTGGCGACAAATTCCCTATATCGTCGACTGAATCTAATCGGGATAAGATAGCGAATAGTTAGTTGGCCATAAAACGGCTCAGAAAGAAAAAGGACCTCAGGAAGAATCCAATCAAGAAGTCGCGCGTGAGAGAAAGCCGATGGGATCATAAAATGTACGCTCACCGAACCCGCTGACAGTAGTTGGCGCTGAAAATGCTGTCAATTTGTGCTGTCGACATCCAACTATAGGGTGAACGAGCCTATTGCTCGTACCACTATGAAGAAAAAGCCGACAGCAAAAACCATCAGAAAGGGAACAACTAGAACAATTTTGAGATTCACCACGGTGAATCTAAAGTGAATGAGCCTATTGCTCATACCTCTAAGAAAACGACCAAAATGGCAGAAAGCATGCAGGACACAAAACATAGTGAAGTGAATAAATTCGAATAAATTCAAGACGCCAACCCCAAAAGTGAACTAGCAAAAGAATAAGGACGAAGAGAAGTCGAAAGAACCATCGATTGTTGCCATGCAACAATCAACCGCCACAGACAAGGACTGCTACAAATCTGGGCCGGTTGCTGTTAACTCAAAAGGAAGACGGTGAAATGACACAACCTCCCCCATAATGGGCAGGGATGTCAAAAGGCAGAAAAAGAACTCAGCCGAGGCCAACGGAGGCTTGGGGATTGGAATAGTCGACGTTAGTAATCTAGAACGGAAGCTATCTGACGATCAATGGCGGCTGCTATAAGAATTCTAGACGGTATCAATGACGCTATCATGAAAGGGGCTGGAAATATCCCACTCGACAGCTGGGCACCACTCTGGAATAGCTGAGAGAGTTCGCTTGCAACACGAAGGCTCCATGGCCAGAAGCCGAACTTCGTATTATTAAAGAGAAAGAACTAATGGATCGCACCAGACCAGGATGGTTGAACATTCTTGGTCCCTACATAAACGAATGACAAGATAGAACGCAACCTCCGACACCTCAACCCAGAACTTAGCAGAAAGGAGTAGGAGGTAATTCAAATGGGAATCCACACCAAAGATGGAATTTTGGTTGAACTAAGCCACAAATCTACATCTCTATGCCACGACTTTTCCCAGTCGACTTGCGTAGTAAACGGAAGAGGAACGTGAACCGCCATGCTAAAGATGGTGCAAATAAATCTTCACCATAGTAAGACGGCCAGCGCCAAATTTGCCTACCTTATGACTAAGGAAGAAAACTACATGGCCACCCACCATGCCGAATCAGGTAATGAAATTAGAATTAAGGCCTGTATAGTTGCAAAGCCCGACATCAAATTATCTATCTCTAGGCTCCTAAGCAATGACGACCAGAAAGTAGTCAGGTTAGAGCGACTGAATAAACCATTGCTCAAGCTCTTACATACTCTATGAATCGACTGACGGACCCCCTCCAGCAATACTTAGCTCACTTATCAACAAAGTAGAGCAGGAAAGGTCCGATGTGATCATTGAATGTGATGCTAACAACAACTTTATGTCCTCAACGAACTCAAAATGGAAGCCCCCGCCGAGAGAGACTATGCAGCGGAATGATATTCACTTAGGATTTTAACCAAGCATACTCTACGAAGATCAAGAAATTCAAGAACTCCCCAAATTTGTGAGGATTATGAATTAAGAAAAACGCAAGGAAACTTGTGCTCCAATTGGGACAAATGTAAGGCCAGTCTGAGGAAATATAGGAGCGCAATCCGCAGCGCTAAAAGAAAATCATGGATAAAGTTTTGCTCCAATATTTACTCACAGTGGTTGGTGATCTAAGTTAACACGCGTAAGCAGCCACCTGACTGCCACCATCTGACTGAAATACGATAAGGCTCAAGTATCCAGTCAGACGCACTGTATGCATTTTTCACCTGCATGAGCTTTCCCGTGGGAACCGAGGCCATTGGAGTCAATTGTGCCGAGGTTATATTTTGAGTATTAGACACATTGTTAGGCAGTCTTATCAAGTACCCGGTTGAATAAACAACATTTTGTAACGTATCCCAAAAATCGTGTTTCATTTTGCAATAGCAGCGCAAAACCAAAGACGTCACGATTCGGATGATGAATCCGTCTCTGATAGAGTGGCACATCACAACAACGGAAGACGAAGAGGATGAATTAAATGCCATTAAAAGCAGCATCCTGCAACTAGAAGGAAAGGTACTTGCTATTAAAGATAAGCAAATCGCCCGTAGGCAAAGGGAGCAGGAAGCTAAGGCAATCTCCCAACAGCAACTTCAGGGACAAAGTGTGCAGAAACAACAGAAAACACAAACACAAGTGCCAAAGCAGCAAAAAACGCAGCAGCAGAAACAACTACCGCAGCAGCAAAAGCAATAACCGCAGCAGAAAAACGTCAACAAAAATTACTACAACAGCAGAAAGAACATCAGGAACAGCAGCACAAACAACAACAGCAACTGCAGCAGAAAACAAAAAAAGAAAAGGTGCCGCCAATCAACACCTACAACATGGAGGTCCAGGACACCAAGGACTTGTGTAAGTCGGCCATAGGTAAGCACTTTAGTATTAAAAGATTAGGTTTAAACAGACACGTCATCCACTGTAATTCAGTGGATGACTACAAAAAAATTCAAAACCTGCTGAAGGAAACGACGACGGAGTACTTCACGTACACACCGAAAGGTGATAAATTTAAAACAGTACTATTGACAGGACTGGAACCGTCTACTGATCCCGAGGAGCTCTTGAAACTGCTTCAAGAGAAAGAGTGCGACGGTCTCAAATTTGTGGGGACTACCAGGTAGTGCACTGGGAGAAATTAAAAAGGAGCGATAACATTATACAATGTGTTCGCTGCCAAAAGTTCGGCCATGCCGCATCGAACTGCCAAATACAGCCTCGATGTGTTAAGTGTGGGAAGAACCACAATTCTCAGGAATGTGCTTTGGGTCAGGAGAAAGAATCAGACAAAAGCCAACTTTCATGTCCTTCATGCCGGCAACACAGTTCCGAATTGGTATCAGTGGATTGACGGTGAGCGATGGCAAGGCGTATCTTTGCTCCCATGGATGTATGGGCATCCCGTAAGTTTAAGCCCACATGAAAGGTACTTACGTTAAACACAAGAGACAGTGACCAGAACACCGAATATTGTTGGACGAGTTTGTTCCTAAGTATTCTTACAATTACAGTAGGACTAGCTGGACACGCTTCTCCAGAACTTTGACAAGAGCACTCACCTCGAATTCGCTACAGTGAAGCGACACCACCTCCTTGTGTGGAGTTGGGTCGGTTTCTTCTTTTACTATTATATTAGCTGTGCTCCAGATTGTGTTTATCGGAAAACTTAGTTTCGCTAGCGAAAAGCACATCAGGAGCCTGGTCTTCTAGCAACTTAAACAGCGCGGCTCTTCGTTCGATCCGAATCAATGAATTGACATTCACTGTCTTCTGTCTAACTTCACTTCTTCTGTCTAACATCACTGTAACACTGTAACTTCACTGTATCTGTCTAACGAGGAGCTTGACAGGTACCTAAAACAATTGGACCAAACAATTAAACAGACGATGGACATTACAATACCTCGGTATGAACACACACCCAACGAAGACCTATTCCGCAATGCTACTATCGACTCACTGCACCGACACAAAAGTAAACTGCTGTCAAGACTCAAAACCTTATACAGGCGGTTTACTGACAGACATAACATGGAGGTTAGGACACTGAAGTCGTCGATTAAAAACCTGCAAATATTGATAAGAGAGAACTACATATCAGCTGTAAGTTTGTACTGGAACAATATAATTCGGGCTGTAAATTCCAGCAACCCGAATATGTTCCCGCAAATAAGTAAAATATTTCGGAGAAAAAATCTAAATGACTCACAGTGCCTTAAAATTCCTCGAACGATGGACAACGAACGAATACTGACTACTGCAGGCATAGATCCGGGAGAAGTCGCAGATGATGATAATTTCTTTGTGATCGAAGATCCTCAGGAGAAAGTTGAGGCCTTGGGAGCGACTTTTCAGGAAGTGTATAAAACCAATAACGTTATTGGCTCAAATCGCGACCTGCAGAATCGAGTCCTTCTGCACAATTTCTACCTGCGAAATGACATACAGAACTGGTGATTCGAGAGCTCGGGTTTCACCCAGTGCAGTGACGAGAACATGGCAAATAATGTCATCGCCAATGAAGGGGACCTAACTCCGTTCATCAAAAAGGAAGAACTCCATGAGATCTTTGACACAATAAGAAGTAAAAAATCAGCGGGAATCGATGGATTACCGAATATTGTGCTTCGACATCTCCCTCTAGAAGCGGTAGACATTTACACCACCCTGTTTAACAATGCAATGAATAATGCACATTATCCAGACCAATGGAAAACTGCGGTGGTTTATCCCATCCCTAAAAGGGGTAAAGATACATCCAATCCGGCGAATCTTCGGTCGATAAGTCTCCTTCCGAATATCAGTAAAGTGTTCGAAAAGGTAATCAATAGGGTTTTGACTCAGTGGGTCGAGGACTAAAATATAGTTCCAGATAATCAATTCAATTTTAAGGCGGTGCATGATATCATACATGCCGCGCCTAAACTGGTGTCAGATATCCAATGGAATAAAAGCAAAAACCAGTGTACTCGGGCCTGCCTGGTTAATTTTGAAAGGGCCTTCGACACCGTATGGTTAGAGGGTCTCTTCTACAGGCTGACCAGAGTGGACATCAGTAAACCACTTTTGTATATTCTTCATAATATGCTCATCAACAGACAGTACATCGTGAAAAATGGCGATGCGACATCTGTTGGAACATTTCACATTAAAAACGGTCTGCAACAAGGTGCGGTTAATTCGCCGATCCTATTCAACATTTACACAAGCGATTTGATAGGTTCACTTCCCCATTGCATTGCGTACGCAGACGACTTGATAGCGTACAGAACAGGTCCAAAAGTCGAGGTCATTAACGTGCTTTTGCACGAAAAATTAGGCGATTTTGCGATGACTGGAAGTTGAAAATCAACTTTCAGAAGTCTGAAACCATTCTGTTTAGAACGCCCTTTTCTGGTGCCTCTAGGGACACCAGAAAGAATTGGCGAAAATTCTCGAAAAATCTCTCATTGGACAACATGGCAAGCCACTTGCTTGTTGAAATACCTTGATACCTTGGGATCTGGCTAGACCAATATCTATATTTCAACAAGAATGTAGATGCCGCTCTGGCCAGAGCCAAAGGTGCGTTTGCCCTTACAAAGAGACTGTTTTATAACAGCCAACTCGATGCGAGGGTAAAGGTTATCTGCTACATGGCCCTTATCAGGCCTATGCTTGTGTTTGGATGTCCCGTGTGGTTCAACGTAAGAGCAAGTTTATTGGAAAAGATTCGGGGCTTTGAGAGGGCTTGTCTTAGGACTTGTATTCGCTTATACAGAACACCAGAGTCTGAGTACATTAAATTCTATCCTAATGAGGTCTTGTACAATAGGGCGAACCTAATAAGAGTGGACAATTTCGTCATTAAGTTGACTCGAAGGCACATTGCAAGAGCAATGACCTCATCGAACAACCTGATCTCCGGGGCTTACTACCCTAATTACTCGTATATGTATCATGAGAGAGTTCGCTTTGACGGCTTCGTTCCTCCAGAAGCGTTCCTCTACCTAGATGTGAAAGGTCTCATCCAGGACAGATTGGTGGTGCCGCTAATCTTCCACGTTGCGCAAACAGCTGCGGACAGGCGAATCAACTACGACAGAGACGCCGCACATGGCAGTGCGGAGCGTCTCCGGTTTAGTAGGTCGGTAGGGAGTCGCGACATAAGGGATGTTGCTCGGCAGCACCAACAATTCTGGTGGCTAGATGAAGGAGGGATAGTTTCGTCGTCGAATTCCTCCAGTAATACGTAGCTTCATAGGAAGCAAACTCGGTCTTCTGCATATTTGATTAGCCGTGGCCGGCTTACATAGTGTTAGGTAGAATCAGGGTAGATTTAAGAAAAAAAAGAAAAAAAAAAAAATTAAAAAATAATAAAAAAAAATTATATTAGAACAGAGGTGGGTAACACGCTCTAAAATGCGGAATAGGATTAGATACTCGTAGTTTAAGTAGGATTAAGTAGTTAAGATTTAGTTTTAGGTAGTTTATAGTTTAGTTTTAAGTTTTAAATTATAACAAAAGTCTATATACTAAGTTTCTCTACATAAAGTTTATTTTCTTAGTTTTAGTTTTAATAAATGTAAAAACAAAAATAAAAATAGTCTGTAAGAAACGTCGAAAGACATAGATTAAGTATTATGTGTAACTTAGAGTGCCCGCAATGGGCCAGTAAGATAGAATAAGATTATTTGTAAGTTATTTAAGCTAATTTTTAAGCATTTTTTTGTCTAGCTTGTAAGTGTAAATGAAGTATAAAAATAAAAATGCATATTAAATTAAATGAAATGAAATGAACGGACTGCAAGGCACCATAACCTTTTTTGCAGTAGCAGCGCATTCTGGCGGTCAAGGAGGTTACTTTTCAGACAACCTAGTATTAGATTAGAAGTGGCAGACAAGAGATCATTGTAAACAATTGAAACGAGTGTCGGATATAGAACGGATCCCTGGGGCACACCAGCATTTATTTTGTGAATATCAGACTTGAAGCCATCCACGACAACTTGAATTGGACGTTCAGAAAGGTAGTTTCTAATCCATTGAAGAAGATAGTCGTCGATCCAAAATGCACGCATTTTCGTCAAAAAGCCTGATGCCTTAGAAATATCAAGTGCAACTATCTTGCTTTCGCCAGATTAATATACGCTTTGGTTCCATTTTTCGGTGAGACATGCCATCGAATCACCAGTGGACCTGTTGCTACGAAAACCGAGATTGAGAAACTTTCGCGTTCCGAGATATTTCATTAGCTAACGGTTAATCAGCGGGACGTAAGTGGGCTGGACAAATGCCGCTTTCCATCTGCTCGGAAGGATTCCTAAACAGTAGGGTAGATGAAAAAGCTTACGCAGTGGTTTTGCCAGCGAGGAAGAACACTTCTTCAAAAGAAGGGGAGATATACCATCTGGACCAATGGATTTGTGTATATTAAGATCTTTAAGTACTCTTGCTACTACAGGAGTGCGAAAGTGGATTCGTCCCATTGAAGATTCAACGCACTCAAGCTTTTACTACCTTTAGGATATTGTAGTATTTTTTGTATCAACTTTTGGTCGTATTGAAATTTCACACGCTTAAGAAAACCGTTGCTGTCATTCCTGGCTCGTGTAAACTTTTTTCTGTTTTCCTCTGTCCGGTTGGTCTTGAAAGACCGAAAAACATTTCTCTAACCCTGACAGCCTCTTTACAGCTTGAGTCGTACCATGCCTTTTCTTTGGTTTGATATTCTTCATCCGAGGGATGAAAGAGAGAATGGTGTTTGTGATCATATCAGCAGCGACATCCACGTGGTTCTTTGCCAGTCTCTACAGCTATCGCTCGGTCTTGCACGAATTAAAGTGTTAGTTTGCTCTCAGCCAATAGAGCTTGTTGCAATTCGATCTCTTAGCATTCGATCTACCACTTCTCCACTGAAGTTGCAGTTTATAATTAAGTGACAATGCTCTGCAATATATTCAGCCACTGATTCTGAAGGTTACCAATTGCGCTTGAAAAATTTAAAAAATGAAGCGATTCCTGATGGAGTGGTATGAAATGTTTTGTCAACTGCTCAAGTATTACCATGTATTGTAGCCAGCAAACCGTAAGAAACGTAACTTTTCGTTTTTTCTCCTCCTCGATTACGTTGGCTTGCAGGAACATTTCAAAGCCCGTATTGTACGAATTCCATGAAATTCCAAAAATTCCATTTTTCTACAGACAACTGGTGGCTCTCATTTATGACGTCTGATGAAATGGTAGAGCACAGATGCTATAATTGGCCAGGTCAGAAAAGTACTCACTAGTGGGCTGAGAGGGCTTGGGCATGTAGAGGGAATAGATATGGTATTTATGGTCTGGAAAAGTCTTAGATGAAAGACGACCTGCACAATCTTGGAGTGCACAACCGGGGCAGTTACTCGTAGCTAAATACCGCGTTAACTATGGAGATTAAATGTATGAGACCTCCTCTACCTCGAATCTTAACACCACAGATATGTCCTCTGACATTTTCCTATGATATCAATGCCATCCGCATATTCGACGAACTGTAAAAACTTTTGAAATAAGGAAGTGGCATGAAAACGTGTTTCCCTGGATAAGGTTTTTGACATTAAAATATTTCGTGACGTTGTTTATAGTACAGAGCAGCGAAATTCTCCATTACACAACAGGAACAAGTATAGCAGGGATGCCAAAATAAGACATGACTCTGCTAATCTTGTCTCTATAGATGCTGCCACGAGCAATCTTCAAATCCGTGTCTTCCGCAAGATTTGATGCAAGAAGTCCTCAACGAAGGACTTACCAAAAACTGCAGTAACATGGGCATATAAGATTTTAAACGTTCACATTATAAGCTAGCAAGTATCTTCCATGAGTGTACGAGTATCATATATGTCAGATCATTATTAAGCCTTCCGCTCTTTCAGATTTGTTGCATTTGAATTTGGGGAGAAAGAAGTTTTGGTGGCTTTCGGACTGGTTGAATATCTGGAGTAATGTTTTAGAATTATCTAAGCAGCCACTGCGTTTCTACTACGCTACTACTACCATAGACATTCTTAGAAGCTTCGATCCAGTTTTTATTGCTCTCACCCATTACTCTTTGCCTTCAAAACTACATTAGCATCTTTCAATGGTCCTTTTTTTGCTTCCCTGGCCTTTATTCCAGCCCTCTCCCTCGCATGATTGGACGCCTTATAAAATCTAGCATATTGGTATATAGTCGACATTTCCGATGGATTCCCATCAGCATTAATAATGGTTGTCCGTACTTGATACTGGCAGTGCAGAATTTAAATTACACTTGGGGAAGGCGGTCTTGAAAGGCGTTGGCAACGTAATATATATACATAGTATCCATCAGACATCAAACCTTCTCAAAGTATCTTTCAGGCAATCAAGAGACGGCCAGGCTCTTCAGATGCGAGGTGCGCATATTTGCTGCAAGTATGACGATATGTAGTCCACTTACGAAGTCAATTAGCATGTAGTTGGATGTTATGTTATGTAGCCTCTGCACTTACTAAGGCTTGAGATCACTCATAGGTTTTTTTTTCAGAAGTTTGTACAAGCCTACTTTGGTTGTTTCATTCTTTTCCTGCGTTGGAACTTACTCGCATATGTATATGTAGTGTTTGTCATCGAATTAAGTTTATGCTGCCATCTGTATTGTAAGCTATGGACCTTTTTCTGTTTTTGGAATCTCTTGCGCCGAAAGCCGATTAGAGCTGCACAGTCGCACAGTTTATTGTTTCGTTATCCTATAAACGACTCAGACTCGTACACAGTGTTTCAAGAAAACGCTGGTAAGCATCATATTTTGAGAATTGCTCTCTATCCTATATAGCGGCGGTTGATCCTAAGTGATACTACACTTGACACTTAGTGATACTACATCTTCATCCACTTACATATATGAACTAAATCAATGTTATAGCTTTCTATTGTGACACTCAGTCCAAATCTTCAATGTTAAACTTTCATTCGTGTTGACTTCATATCTATACGCTTGGTATTGCGCTTATTAACAGCTAAGTCTATTTTTACCGCTTCTGTTTCATTACTTACAAATGCGCCAGTGATTGTGCCACAGTGCTAGGTTATGAGTTCGCACAACCTTTACGAAGCAGATATCGTTGTCCATCATCACTCTGCGCAATTTATGTATAGCCTTTAAATATAACGATAACGAGATGGCGATCTTAATTTTTAGGATCTAGGATTTGCCATAGTGTGAATAGTTGGTCAATTGTGGATTTATTCGGATTAAAACCGCACTTATAGCGGGAACTCCGATCTTTCACACATATTTCAGGATAATATGGATATTAAGAAGACTGATGCGTCTAGAGTTTGCACATCGCCGGCCATCTCCGACTGGCTTAAATAGCTCTACAGTCGACAGTGGAGTTTGGGTCATCCCCGCTGTTGAGGCCAGGGGACAATGCGGTAGCTCTTGTGATATACCATCGCCATATATTCCAGACTACGTACATTTCCGGATATGTTGTCGCGTGGGCTATGCTTTGTAATTGTACTTCCGGAAATGTCTCCTTTTCTTATTTTGGCATAATAATCTCCTAAAACTATTTCAATGTCAAACTTAGGTCATTAGTCAAGTGGGTCGTATAAGCATTGTTTGCCAGCATCGTCTGTGGAGGCCTGAGCGTATATTAGGCGGATGTTCGCGAAGTTAACCTTGATGAGAATTGTTACAAAGCATTCCCTAGAGTACCCGCAGCTCAAGACTTTTTATCTTATTCCGCATCCAAATAGACGCTGCTTCTTCTATATGTTGAAGTTACCGTATTATGTGTCCCAGTTTTCCATTCCGCTTTTGTTAGGTTCTAAACACCGCTAGTTGTTTGCCTGCACGTGTCATTCTAGGCCCAAACATTCTATGTTCAGATCCGAACGTCGTCGTCCTCTTTCGTTTTGCACGGTCGTCAATACTAAATTGGTCCTAATTTGAAGTTTGATTAGCTTGCAACAGTGCAGCTTTAACGCGGCTAAGTTATTTACCCTACACCACAGCTTAGAAGGTCAGACCCCGCTGCCACCCCTGAGGTAAAAATGACCGGGTGTTCCAGGGTCAGTAACCAGTTTCCCATTGATCCAGCACCATGGAAACTTCTTATTGGCAATGATGTCACGCGAATCCATCCGAGATTAATTTCTGATATTCCTTAGCACAATCAATGTGTAGTCCTTGTTATAGTACTGGGCATCGCCATGATGACTTTTCTTTCTGCCTACCATACAACACACAGTGACCGGAATATTGTAGACTATGACATTCAAGATTGGCCACATGCCTTTCCAACGATTTCTGGAAAACGATCAAAGCAAATCTTTATTAGCTTAAGCTTGGCTTTCTCGAATGGAGATAAGAGAAATACAGCATAACATGTGAACCGCTAAATATAGTTAAATCAATAATTTGACAGCAATGACAACTACTAGCTGTGGCACCTGACAGGTGGCCACAGATCTAGACAGTATGCAGTAAAGGTTTTAGGCGGCTCTCTACTCTACTCAGCCAAAAGAAGGTTACTAGCGTCGATTTCCAATCCTATATTGCTGTACAGTGCCGAGGTGTAAGCGAATACGTTGTTGAGACATTGTCTCTGAATGCGGTTTACCTCTGTACAACGCGTCGGGTCCGTTCGGATCAGGTGTGCGTACGTGACCGTCGTATTGCTTGCTTAGGAGCGCAGAGAGGAATGTTTGTCCCGGAATCCGAACAAAATAGCCACAGGCTACAGGAATCGGATGATGAGCTCGTGGATAGGTGGACACACTGACTCTTGCCCATGCTGAGCGTGTGGCAGGAGTTACGGTGAGACGAATTACTACCTTACTCAGCTTCTTTCCGGACACGGGTAGTTTGAAGCATATTTAAACCCCATGACAGTAAAAACATCACCCAGATGAGACTATTAACCTGCGGTGACCGATACCCCCGATCATAAGTTCTTCGTTTGCCCAAGGTGGCATCAGAAATGAAAGCGGTTAGTGTATCAACTGAATCTGATAATCACGACTGAAACCATCGTTTGCGCGATGTTAAGTTGCGAGGACGCATGGAGGACGCCCAGTCTGTAATGAAGGAAACAAAAAGGAGAAGCAAACGGTGGGCGAGTCTGCATGACCCGTCTCCCCAAACTTAGGTACATTTTGATACGGAGCGTAGCTGACTAGTTCGGGTTGCTAGCAGGGTGAAACAGAATAGAAGCCCACCGATCAAAGACCACTGTACCATTCGTGGTAGTAGCGGGGATGTCTTTTAGACTGAGAGACGAGCTTACTCATTAGAGTGGCGTAGTTCTAGGAACCCAAACGGTGGCTCCACGCTGAAGTAATGCTACCGTGCTTGCTGGGTAGATTAAAGCGGCAAGATGGGGTTTTGAATAGCAGACTAGTTC
Organism: Volucella bombylans; assembly: GCA_949129095.1. NCBI lineage: Eukaryota > Metazoa > Arthropoda > Insecta > Diptera > Syrphidae > Volucella > Volucella bombylans. The sequence goes on along the minus strand of OX422140.1, from coordinate 331,524,859 downwards.
GAACCCAAAACCTGCACGAGTCCCACACTATCATAAGTAGGATTTCCCCTCTCTCCCCAAAAAAAAACAAAATAAAAACTCTACGAGTACGAGGACCACTTAAGAAGAAGTAATCAATGTTAAATTTTAGTTTTGATTAAGGCACTCAAAAACAACAAGGCGGTAGGGCTTGATGACATTCTCGTGTGGCTATTAAAAGTAGTGCAAATACATCAACTGCGTCCACTAGTAAGAAGGAACTGAATCACACGCTTTAAAAAGCCGACAATTCCATGTCAGCACCATGCAATACACAGAAACTTGATAGGTATTCGACAGTTTTAAAGGAAAGCTTTTCAAAACTCAAACCACATTAGATGTGGCGCACAACTGCGACTTTGTTATGCTTTTTCAAAACATATATCTCTTCTGTAAATCAGAACTACGAGTATGTAGCAGAATATTTTTTTATAGGCCTCGATCAAGTCAGGTTGGGCCTGGTGACAGCTTTCATTTACTATTACTGAACGAAATTATTTTTTTTTCTATAAATATTTTCGAGGCAAATGAACTTTAAGTATATAAAATACGAATACTATGTATATGACGAGTTTTCACATTGAACTTGACTTTCAAATTCAAATACACCACAATGACGCCGAGCATGTAGGTAAATAATTGGGTTCGTATAGATATAAATACGTTGAAATACGAGTATTACTGAGTCATCGAAAGTATTTACGGTCGATATATGAGACTTGCGTAGTATAGGTCAATAAGGCCCAGTGTAAGGCTTTGATTTTTATTCCTATTTGAAGACTTTAGTTCAGTGAACTAGTTTGAAGAACTTTCTTACTACGCATTGGTGATGGGAAATGGAATCAATTTCATTGCTTCTCTATATGCCTGCACAACCGTACAAAGAAAACGGACGATGCTACCAAAAAATGGTTTCTATGAGCTGCTCGATAGAACCTTTGAGCAATGGCATATGTACTCGTATGATTTTAACATCAAAATAAAAACAACTGGACATATTATACTTTGTAGAACAATCGGAAAGAAGAAATTTCTTCAACTACCACTACCACCACTGCCTATATCGAGTTTTCTGAACTTTGTCAATCTTTCTACGTTAAATATGTGAACCAAATGCGTTGCACCCTCATTTCCGATCCCAAACGATTTTTTTTAAATTTATTAACACCAAACTAAAGTCTGATAACTATCCATCGTCCTTAAATGGTTTGGACAAATCTTCTAATGATCCCCTTGTGATTGCAAATCTTTTTGCCGTTTTCTCAGCCAGGCTTTTACTAGTCAAATCTATGAACCTGACTATCTTTACTTTTTGTTACTAAACAACTGTTCGAAAACAGCGTTAGAATCGGTATACATACATAACATTGGAACAAGTAAGCAAAGAATTTTAAGATCTCAAAGATGACCACTCAGCTGACCCGATGGGTTGCCCACGTACTTCTAAAAAAATATGCAGCTTGTTTAGCTCAAGCTCTCACTGCTCTCTCTCTAGAAGAATTCCTACATATTTCCCCTGCATAAAAAAGGCCGCAAGGACCCAACTATCTAACTTAGCTGTTTGCAAGCCTATCGTTTCCCCAAACCAGCAAAGATTTTTAAAAGATTGGTCTACAACCGCATTCCTTATTGAATTCATTCCAAGTACTTCGTGCGCACTAGAGCCTGGGATTGAAGTTGACGTGATCGCCACTAATTTCAGGAAAGATTTCGACAAAATCTCTCATAAAATTATTTTGCTCAAACTAAAGGCTCTTGTATTATATGGATTAAAAACTACTCAGAAGATCGACAATATAATGTTTTATTTAAGTCTTGTATTCACAGCCCCATTAAAGCCTCTTTTGGAGTACCTCACTGTAGCCATGCTGGTCCTTTGCTTTTTAAAATTTTATAACTCTGGGTGTACCTATTTCTTTGTTAAATCTTAGCATGTAGAGACCTCAAGGGGCGAGTAGAAATGCTACACATTCCTAAGCTTCAAATAAGATCACTAGTTAGCGCTAAGAGCAAAGTTTTGATTTTGTTTTTTTGTTAAGTTTAAAGTTGGAATTTTTCCTGGATATTTCAGTTTGTATACTTTTAAATTTGGTCAACTATTCAACTTCTTACTTAAATAACAGATTGTTGTTTCTTTTTAGAGCTGATAAACTGTATCGACTTGTGAGAATGTAAGTTTTTGATTTACTTTTTTTTCGTGAATTTCCTTATTGTCTTTTTGTGGCGCAAGTGTGTACCTCAGGAACATGAAATAGTTTTGTTAGTTCTTAGATTAAACATGAATGATTAAACAAGAATTTGCTCAATAATAGTTATTTCGACTTCCCTGGGTATGATAATGATGAACAGAAGTCATAATAGTCTGTCGGCTGTCTGGAGAATCTGATGAAGGAGGAGAAGAGATAGAGGAAGGCAGCCGATACTTTCCGTGCTCCATATATTGCAGATGATGTATTTATTTCACAGTGCACCCTGAAATCAGTTAATACTAATTTTATCGAAATGATCCGCTTTGCTGGTACTGAATTATTAATGGGTACCCTAAAATATCCTCAAGACAAGCTTTACTTGAATGGAGATCTTTGCGTGTCTCTTATCAGGAATACAATCTATCGGAACGAATTTTTGAGCTACGCAATCATCTTCACTTCGCGAATGATGCAGTGCACCGGAATCACGAAGACAAGCTGTGGAAAATAAAGCCAATAATAGATTCTGTCTTGAAAAAATGCCATTGGTTACCACTTTCAAAACACTTGTCAATCGATGAGCAAATGATTCAGTTTTTAGGGCGACGTACATATTGTATAATACATAAGTACCGCCAATATGTGTCAGCCAAACCTAGTCAACTTGGACTTAAAACCTTTGTGTTGGCTTCCGGAGATGGTCTAGTACTTGATTTTGAGATTTCAGTTAGCCAAAATACAATACCTGCAGAATTAATGAAAAATCTTCGTCTAGGGTCTGGCATCGTTCAAACTCTCTGCCGTAGGTACAATAAACAACAGCTGTGTCATATATACAACCCATTTTTTTTTACAAGCATTAAACTGGCTGACCATTTAATTCAAAACAAATGAGAAAATTTGCTGACTGGAACAGTAATGTTAAATAGAATTGGATCCGTACCAAATACGGAAAGACAAACAATTGCAAAGAGGTCAATGGGATGAGAAAGTAAGGAGTGACGAAAATGTATGTGCTTTAAAATGGAAGGACACAAAAGCTGTGACATTGCTTTTTACATGTACCCCAGCAGATACTTACAAGCGTTGCTGCAAAGAACTTAAACGGGAAGTTGCCGTAAATCAGCCATCTATTATCAAGAACTATAGCACCAGCATACGTGGTATGTATTTGTGCAACAGATGAATCGCATATTATCGAAGAGTGATGCTCACAATTTCTTGCTTTCACTTCCTTGATCTATCTGTTGTCAGTTGCTACATAATATACCTACATGCCCTGTTGTACAGAAGAAGATGTCCAATTCAAGGATAAGCTAGATTTAGTGCAATACAGGCTTATTTTATCAAAATCAGAGAAGAAATATGATATCGGGAAATGATTTCGGCTGTAGTTCTAGATACAGCTCCAGTTGAAAAACTAGCGAACAAGATCGTCAAAATGAGCACCTGTGATCAACCTGTAACCTGTACCTACCCAGTACCTGAAATCTGGCTTGATGGTGTTGGTCACTTTCCACGTTTTGTCGAGACCAAGTTGGGATCTAAGCGTCGGTATCCAACATGTTCTACAAGAGTTAGTAAATGCCAAGCAATAACGTACACTCGTAAGCGCTTCCCAATTTATCCTCGTGCGTATTTAATTTTTAATCAACCTGTTCCCTTAGTAAACGAATTGCGGAACTTAGGCGTTATTTGTGATAGAGAACTCAATTTTCGCTCCCATATTGACAATATAACAAATAAAGTCAACTTCGTACTTGACAACTACAAGCGCTGGTCTACGGAATTATCCAACTCCTATGTTATTATACTAAGTTTCTTCTAAAACCTTTGTTCGTCGTCGTTGAATACGCTAGCCAAGTTTGGTCACCTTATTCCACCAAACACGTTCTCGGGTTGAAGCCATACATTGCAGATTCATCCAATTCGCTTTACGGGCACTTACCCTGACTGATAATTTAAAACATAAAACCTGGACTGAGAGTTGCTGACCGGAGAGTTGCCGACATTTCTCCATCAGATACTAGCTGGTAACATCGACAGACCCTGTTTACTTGGATTTATCTCTCTTAATACCGACCCACATAATCTTAGGTCTGTACCACTCTTTCGACTCAACCCTCACTGAACAAATTATGGATACCTAGAACCAATATCTACTATGCTACGGGATTTCCTAAATCTTTTGGATTTCCACCTCAACAAAATATCCCTAAGGAACTTCCTTTACTCTACCTTTGCCCCTCGACCCAATCTCCCAAAACTTTAGTTTTTAGTATACGTACGTAACTTTAAGTTGATTTGGCCTCAAATTAATTCAAAATCATAGTCTACACTACACCACGCCTGCAAATGGATTTAGGCTATTTGAAATTGCTTCGTTGCAGAATATCGCCATTACCAGGAACATGGTAGTCACCTAATCATAAAACAGACAATCAAATTGATCATACCGCCACATAAAACACCTCTCATCCGAAAATTCCCAGCAGACAAGGAACGTTGCCAGATATCTCAATAACGAAGCTTTCAGAAATTTCGCAAATGATGTGTTTGCGTTCAACTGACTACCCAATGAAAATATGGAAAAAACAATTCTGCAGACTGTTAAATATGTAGTAGGGAACCAGGGAGAAATAGAGAGCTTGGCAGGGCATTTCATAAGCGAGTTCTTCGACTTGAGAACGTATCACGATATTTTAGCGTACTTTTGAAAGTGGGATTGAGGATATACTGATGAGTATTCATAGCGAGACGAGTGTTACGGTTGAAGGTTTGAATGATTGAAATGCTACGGCGGTTTCTATGGAGCACTGATGGTGGAAATACTCGTAGCGACAAAACAAAGTGGGACACGAGACATTTCCGTCGGTGTTCGAGGGTGTCAATTGACTGAGTGATATTAGCATCACCTATGTGTTCTATCGCACGGTTTTGAATATTATCTATTGTAGTAAGTGCAGAGATGTTTTAGGCAAACCTGGCCAATGTATTGTACTCCAATTTTGTTCAGATGAATGCCTTATATATTGCGGCTAGCTCAGAAGGGGAAAAGTATTTCTTACATCGTTTGAGGTAACCTAGATCGTAGCGTTTTTGACGACATCGAATATGTGGTCGTTCCAACGTATGTTGTCATTGACACACATATTGAGAATGGAAAGCTTTTCGGTTTCAACGATGCAAGTGCCTAAATTTCGCTTTAACAACAGCATACAGCATTGTATTTTGGAAGCATTCAATTCTACTCTGTTAGTGGTTCCCCAATTGGATATGCTGTTAATATCAGAATTTAGTGAGCTTAGCATGCGCTGCAGTTACCGTTCTACTGTCGAAGAGCAGGAACGTGAGAATATCAAAAGCAGAGAGTACTGTCGTCAACAAAGGAAAATATTGGATTAGAAGTGCAAACAAGACATCATTAATGAAGATTAAAAAGCGTGTCGGCTACAAAACGGAGCTCTGGAGCACACCAACATTAATTTTGTGAATATTAGACTTGAAAGTAACTCATAATCCTCCTAATCCATTGAAGAAGAAATTCGTCGATCACAAATGTACGCATTTTCAGCAAAGGAGCCTAGTGCCAAACTCTGTCAAATGCCTTCGAAATATCAATCTTGCTTTTGTCAGATTGATGAACGCTTTGGTTCCACTTTCCGGTGAAACATGCCATCAAATCAGGTGCACTACCTGTTGCTACGAAAGCCATACTGCCGGTCATTGAGAAGTTTTCGCTTTTCAAAATATTTCATTAGCTGGCGGTTTATCAACGTTTGAATGAGCTTGGAAAGAGGGTTTTAAGTGCAATGGGTCTGTAAGAGGAGAGAGAAGAAGATTCACCTTTTTTAGGGACGGCCTGGATAAATCCTGTTTTCCGTTCGGTAAGAGTTCTAAAGAGTAGGATTGATGAAAAAGCTTACGCAGTAGTTTTGTCAGCGTGGAAGAACACCTGTTCAAAAGAATGAGAGATATACCATCTGGACCAGCGGATTTATGTATGTTGAGATCTTTAAGTTCTCTTGCTACTACATGAAAATTCGACGCACTCAAGTGTAGACGGAGACAAAACACAATCTGGAAGTTTTGAGCAAGCCGCAAAATGTGTAGCAAGCAGATTGGTCTAGTCTAAAAAGCTAACAGCTGGAATGTCATTATAAATGAGCGAGAGGGCAGCATTTCTGATGTTTTTGACAAACGAGCAAAGCTTTTACGACATTGTTGTATTTTTTGCCTCAGTTTTTGGTCGTATTCAAATTTCATACGGTTAAGAAAGACGTTGCAGTCATTCCTGGCTCGTTTGAACTTTTTTCGGTTTTCCTCTGTGGGTTCGGTCATGTACGACCTAAAAAACATTTCTCTAATCCTAAAAGCCTATATACAGCTCGAGTTGTACAACGCCTGGTGTTTTGGTTCATCAGATCTCTTTGGATCTTATTCCAAAGAGAATAGTGCTTGTGATCATATCAGCAGTGGCATCAACGTCATTATCGATGAGTTGGCGGTGTGAATAGCTTCGTCTTATATTCGCGTAGGCTTATTTACAAGCTGCGTCAAGTTGTTTTCCGCAGCGTGGATCTCAATACCCCTTCCTTCGAGTTTTGTCTGTCCGGAATGAAGAAGCCACATAGGATTGTATATATTGAAATCGCCCGTAATAACGATTTCAGTATGATGATACAGGCATACAATTCTTTCAATGACGTCATACAGCGCATCAAATGCGGTAATGTGTGAGGTAGTACTTGAAAATGTTGATGTTCGTATGAGAGCCTGTAGACATAAATGATGTTATTTTCAAATAAAAAAAACCAGACAAAATCTAAGTTTTTACGTGTTCTATTTAACCAAAAAAAAATTTGGGGATTCAACGTTTTGAAAACCATACCGTCTAAAGGCCGTCCATTCTTATCAACACATTTTTGTAATTTAACTCTCAAATTTTCATATATTCTTGTAATGCCTGAATTATTCCAGGATTGCTGCTGTAAACCCCCGACTTAAGGTATCCCCATAAAAAAAGTTGCACGGTGTAAGGTCCGATGACCGAGGTGCCCAGGGTATGTCTCCGTACGTCCTGATTAGTTTATAGGGAAAATTTTCCCTCAGCTTCTACACTGAAACTCTAGCTGTGAGTACTCCTCAGGCCCCTTTTTATTCCAGTGCAGCCCCCAATTTGATAATAAATGGTTTACACTGATCGCGCATAATTCTGCGTCGAATTTGAGCCGCATGTCCTAGCGCCGCTGCTGACGTTAATGGTCCTGGAGAATTTTGGTTAACCATTGTATCTTCTTGTCAAAACTTTTGAACCCACGACCAGTTAAGTTATGTGCTCGGTCCATCACTTACTCGTCGAATATTGCAGTGATCACAAAATGCGCGACGCGCACGATAAAGGAATTCCCGACCAGTGACTCATTGCGACTGATGATGCCCATCTCACTTACCTCACCCTGTTAGTTTACGAGCAATTATTACAGTCTTAACGTGCAAGAATCCCGGACATTGTATTCCATCCTTCTAGTTGTTGTACACATAGCTTGCTAAACTGTGCTTATGATATACAAAGCACCAATGGTTTATGATGTAAATATTGACTCTAATGTGAATTGCTTCAAAATTGAAATACGAGTAGTTGAGCACTATAAATACTTACGACTAGGTGTCATTATTGATAATACTTTGAGTTGACGCAAACACATTTCAATTTTTAAGCAATATCTACGATCATCTCTACGTAGTCTCTACCATCTTGGCAAAAACTGCTCTACAAAGATTTAGAAAACCATCTGCTTTTAGGTTTTCCACTCTAGATTACAGTACGCAATAAGCTGCTGGGGAGGTGCTTACCGTAATAAATTCTTCTAACTGGTCGTCCTATAAAAAAGTGCTTTTAGGAAAGTATGTAAATCAGCTCGTTTAGCCCACTCCATGGAGCTATTTAGAAAAATTAATACCCTGCCGGTAAGGCTCTATATTAGTTTAAAGTCCTTAAAACTTTCTTACTTGCAGAGCCCTTCAACCTATGAAGCAACACAGGAACCTTCGTCTGTATTCCTTGATTAAATTGAATGAATTTTTAATATATGTAATATGCTGTTCTTATGGAGCCTGCGTGGCGCTTGATCGGGAACTGCTGGGTGTCCTATAACTTGCATTGGACCAGCAGAGCAGCAATCTAGTTCATAGCGAAGTACTTGCTTTAATTCCCAGTGGTAGTGCCCGGTAAATGCATGAGCAAACCCTTACTTATGCATGCTGGCATGCCCGGCCAGCATTATACTAGCCTACGCCGTCATTGGGCTCTCCACCTTATATGTGAGGAACAAACTACGAGTAATGTCCTCGGATAAAAATGGACTCACTATTGCCAACCCTAGGAAACGCTCACAGGACAACGACCTTTAGATCTGTGGAATATGCGGACCGTTAACTGGTCACGTGCAACCGAGCAATTAGTAGAGGCTCTCGACTGCTATCACGCAGATATCATTCCAGGAAGTGCTATGCGATTGCCGGCCGGAGGATGAAAATCTGTAATGTATCATAAAATATGGTGATATGGTGAAAAACTGCGCTTATTCGGATACGAGTTTTCAATATGCGGAAGACTTAGGCTAGATGTCTTGAATTTCCGACACGTGAGCAAGCGTCTTTTGACAACCCGCATCAAGGCTAAATTCGCTAACAAAAGCCTAATGTGCGCTCATTCCCCTAAGGAAGACAAGAACAAAGCCACCAAAGAATGTTTCTCGTCAAGCCATATGAGCAATGTTCGAAGTATAAAGAGAAACTGTGATCGCAAGAGACCGCCAGAATCTTCGCCGAACGCGTGTCCCGAAATCTCTCGCATCAAATACTGAAGACCAGTGGCAACGCTGCCAACGTTCCAGACGCCGCAGCTGATGTGCTGGATTTCACCCAACCAGGCCGAATAGACTATTCAACTTAGATAATTATAGCCAAAACTTCCGACCACCTGACCGGAACGAAGTAAGGATAGCAATATCTAAGCTGAAATCCAACAAAGCAGCTGGGCCAAACGGCTTACCGGCCAAGGTATGCAAAAGTGCTGGTAATGACTTTGTGGAGAGCAAACTCATTTCTCAGATCTGGTCAGAAGAGTGTTTGCCTGATGAATGGAATCTCAGTACCGTTTGCCCCATCCACTGAAAAAGAGACCCCTTCAACTGCGCCTCTATAGTTGCATATACATCGGATACAAGATCCATATTGTGTGAACGTCTAAAACCATTCGCCTATAACCTGGTTGGTCCCTATCAATGCGGCTTCAGACCAGGAAAGTCCACAATCGGCCAAATGTTCACACTCCGGCAGATCCTCGAAAAAACCCACTAGCTCTAAATAAGGCCACGTATGACAGCATCTATAGAGACGATATATACAGAGCAATGTTTAGTTTTGATATCCCTCACAAACGCGTGCGGTTGTGCAGGATGACGATGGATAATGCACGCTGCTCCATAAAGATCGGTAAAGAACTCACCGAGATCTTTGATACCAAAATAGTATTTAGACAAGGCGATGCGCTGTCATGAGATTTCTTTAACATCATTCTTGATAGAATAGTGAAAAACTCACGCGTCAACATTAGAAGCACAATCTTTCAACAGTCCGTCCAATTGCTCTCATACGCCTATGATATTGACATAATCGGAAGAAAGCAGCGTGATGTAAGTGGCGCTTTCGTGAGTATTGTGACTGAAGCGGGGAAGATAGGTTTAACGGTCAATGAGGATAAGACCAAGTATATGGTGTCAAAAAGAAAAGATACCCAACACCGACGTCTCGGACAGAACGTAACCCTCGACAGATAGTTAGAGACTTTGTCTACCTAGGCTCCGCTACCAACTCAGACAACGGTACTGACGCTGAGATCAGGCGAAGGATAACTCTTGCCAATCGCTGCTTGTTTGGGCTTAGAAGGCAATTAAATAGCAAACCCCTCTCTAACAACAAAAGTGACCTTATATAAAATCTTAATAATCCCAATCCTGCTCTATGGCGCAGAGGCTTGGACTTCATCAAAAATGGATGACGGTGCTCTTGGCTGCTTTGAGAGAAAAATTCTGTTGGTGATTTTCGGACGCATCTGCACAGACGGTGAGTGGAGGAGGAGATACAACGACGAACTGTACCGACTGTACTGCGACATCGACTTAGCCAGAAGAGTGAAGGTCCAACGACTGAGGTGGCTGGTTCAAAATGGATGACACCAATTACGTTTGACTAGAATTGTTTGGTTTATAATACATTTTTACTGCTGGCTTTTGGTGCCAAAGCAGTTTCAGAATCCGCGATACAGCTACACTGATATGAACGAATCCGCATGTTGACGATCGGCTTCAGGTGTTCACACAATACGACGGATAGGATTTTGTAGGCGATGTTAAAAATAATGATGCCGGTGTAGTTCAGTGGGTTTCCTTTCTTGAGGATCGGCCAAACAATACTAAGGTTCCGTTCATCGAGCATACTTTCGTCCGACCATACTTTACAGATGATTTGGTGTATGCTACTTACCAAGTCATCGCTTGCCGCTTTGAAAACTTCGGCAGCCAAGCCTTCCGGTCCAGCAGTTTTGTTGGACTTAAGTTTGAATATGGCTATCTTCACTTCATTCAGGTCGGTTGGGCATAATTGTTGGTCTACATCGTCCAGGCTGAAAGGTTCATTCTCCCTGACAGCGGTATTTGGTTCGTCATTGCCGTTTTAAGGTCTACAATACTAAGTCCCCTTGTTCGTCTTTACAGGCTTCAGTTCGGGTGTCAATTGTGTCCGTGGCCTTTGTTTTTACCTTTTGGTAAAACTTCTGGATCTCATTCCTGCAATAGCACCTCAATTTCATTGACCGCGAGCTTCACGCACTGCTTCTTTTTTCCTCCTGAGAAACCGGTGTTCAACTCTCATGTTCTGCTCTTAAAGCTCGTGAGCAAATCTAGTTGTTTCCTGTTGTTGGTTTCCAACACAGTTTATTCACTTTTTATTATATTATTTGGAATAAAAAGCCACCGACCACCAGAAGAACACGAAATCAACAAAACACATGTCAACATCCTTACAATTACATTCTATCTCTCTGACTATGGCAAAGTGGAAACGAGATCGGCAAGCATCTCTCTTGCACCAAATTGATCATAGCTGACTTAAAGGCAAGGAGAAAGGATGCACTATCTTAAAGGCTATTGCTACCTACGCACATGAAAATATGGGGCATTAATTGTTGAAATACAACACTTTTGAAAAACATACACAAAGTCTTTAGAAGTCGAATGGTAACGTAGCAGTAGTAAAAGAATTTCAAGTTCAAGTGCTCATTGACCTTCTAATGTAAAACCATGATTCTGTTAATTTTACAGCTGTAACTAAAAGCAAGGTTTCATGGGAACTATTCACACGTAATAAAGAATTAATTTATAATGTGGTGGACATACCTACAATTTTTAATTTGTACTGCATAGTGATATATTTTACTCGTCCCTTTGGCCCTAAGACAACCTTTCTTGGGGAATAATTCTATGTTCAACTCAGCTTAAAACAATCGCCAAGGACAATTGTAATGTCATAGCTAGTGCACTGACTTAACATTCCACCCCGACATTACGGACGACATTCAATGAGAATCCATAAACAATCGAAGTCGCATTATCTATTACTGAGCAAGGCCAAATCAAACTTTTAACCTGTTTTAAAAAATCAATCTATCTCAAAACGCATTTACGTAACATTGGAATAAAACAAATGAACTAAAGGAAACCTTAATAACTGTCTTCGACGCAATGTCCTACTTTAATTGAATTGATTGATTTTCTTTCATATTAGATATTTTTCTCATCCTCTTCTGATAATAATGATTAAAAGACAATCAATTTACCATAAATACGATTTCGACTTCTATATCTCACTCACAATCTCGGAAAACATTATTCATTTGCATCATTTTTAAGGCTTCCACAATCAAATACTCACTCTCTCTTTGCTGTGTCTGAGCTTATCAAAACGAGGCCCACGATTTTGTTGTTGCAGTTCATTGCTATGAACCGAACTCTACAACCTCGACTTATCAGAAACATATTATAAATAAACAACAAACTTGTTACGTTACTTTGGGATTACTTTATTTGGTTTTAATTTTATTCTTATGATTTTACTTATTTCCATCGATTTCAGAGAACACCATCCAAGGGATGATTAACAACAAAACAACGTAGCGGTGCAACATCATTTACTTGCCAACAAAGTCAATACCCTTCTTGATGTTCTTCAACAGTTCAGGAATAGCTTCCTTCAACACCTTCTTCTCGTAGTCGTCCAATTTTGGCAATCCAAGATTCTCTTCGACTCCATTTTTGCCCAAAAGCAATGGTGTGGAGAAGAATTGTGCTTCTGTTACGTTGGATTCGACATAGGCGCATTCAATGACATTGCTTTCACCACTCAGACCTCTCAACAAAGAATTGGTCAAACGAGCACCAGCATAAGCCATGGAAAGGGTGGCAGAACCAGCACCAGCCTTAGCTTTGACGACTTCAGTACCGGCATCTTGGATTCTCTTGGTCAAAGCATCGATATCGCCCTTGTATTTAGGATTGCTCTGGGACAAGATTGGGATGATTGTCACACCAGAGTGACCTCCGATGACATTGATGTCGACTTTCTGTGGATCGGCGCTAAGAGATTCACCGATAAATGCGCGTGAACGAACAACATCCAAGGTGGTAACACCAAAGAGACGTTTTGGATCATATTTTCCAGCCTAAACAACAAACGGAATATGAAAATTTACTTGATCTACAGAATAAATATAGGAAAGTCTTACCTTCTTGAGGACTTCGGCAGCGATGGGTACAACAGTGTTAACTGGATTGGTGATAATTGCAACAAAGGCTTTTGGGCAGTTTTGGGCAACGGCAGCGGCAAGATCCTTTACAATACCAGCGTTCGTGTTGAACAAATCATCACGAGTCATACCGGGTTTGCGGGGAACTCCAGCTGGGATGACGACAACATCGGCTCCTAAAGAATTACAATACAAATATTTTGTTATTTTAATTGATGCAATTGTGTGTGGAATGCAGATGGAGAAAAACATTAAGTGCCCATGTCTTGTACGAAAGGTTATACGAGTATGTTCTTGTTTTCTTTGGACACAATCTCGTTGGTTGCCGAGACAGAAACTTCTTCAAATCTTTATCGGATAGACCAGAGTGTTTCCAAGATTTTAAAACTTAGGTTTACAAGATCGATCCTACCTCTGCAGAATACTATGTAGTACACAAAAACGTTTTCATTTCAACGCCGAGGCGGCTGCACAAATACATATCTTACTCTTCTGTCTTCGGCGAAAGAGAAGATTTTTAAGTGGCAAATCCGTACGACATTGGACCTTTAGCAGAGCCATCAGTTAAAATTCCATTACCTCTTTACGATGCCTGCTGAATAGCTATTTAGTGATAGATCGTGATCTACTTATGAGAGTACGCTGAATCTGACTGCATCGGAACTGTGAAGGCACAATCAAGTGAATTTCACTCCACATACGAGTACATACGAGGGCGGGTCAATAAGTCCGTGACTTTTTGAATTTCTGACCTCTTTACTGAAACAGCAATACTGCTCCTGTCAACAGGCATCTGTCAGTTGACTCCTGTCAAAATTTAAACTTGCTGCGTCAGTTAGTTTGTGTTTGACAGCTATTTTTATCAGACTACTCACTAATGGAATGAAAATGGAAAAAAGTGAATTTCGTGTGCTTCACTTCACAGGAAGGTTTGGCGTTGTTTAATCGCAATATGGAGGAGTTTTTGCGCCGTTTTGTAACCGTGGACGAAACATGGATCCATCACAACACACCAGAGAACAAACAACAGTCAAAACAGTGGGTTTCTAAGGGTGAATCGGCGCCAAAGAAGGCCAAGGTGGGTTTGTCAGCCAATAAAGTTATGGCGACTGTTTTTTGGGATGCACGCGGGATAATCCACATTGACTACCTTCAAAAGGGAAGAACAATCAATGGGGAATATTATGCCAACTTATTGGACCGATTCAATGACGATTTGAAAAAAAAACCGACCTCATTTGGCCAAGAAAAAAGTTCTTTTCCACCAAGACAATGCAAGGGTGCACACATGTGCAGTTGCCATGGCAAAAATCCATGAATTGGGCTATGAATTGCTCCCTCATCCACCCTATTCTCCAGATTTGGCTCCGAGCGACTACTTTTTGTCCCCAAACCTGAAGAAATGGCTTGGTGGAAAAAGATTTGACTCCAATGATGAAGTCATCTCGCAAACAAAGGCCTATTTTGAGGACCTCGACAAATCATTTTTTTTGGAAGGGATAAAAAAATTGGAGAAGCGTTGGACGAAGTGTATAGAGCTCAAGGGAGACTACGTTGAAAAATAAAATTATTTTTTTATCAAAAAATCTGTGTTTTATTCTAAAAGTCACGGACTTATTGACCCGCCCTCGTATGTATACGAAAATGGATGCAGCGACGAAAGATACGCTCCCAAAATACTGAATATATTCATTTTCAGGAGTACAACTAGCCACCCGATTCAGAGTCCAACTTTCAAACGAAAAGACTTTGCGAAATCGATCAAATAGAAGCTGTATATCTAAGTGCAACTGTAAAAGTCGGATTCTATAGCAATATGATGAACGTGAAATTCTTTGTTAGCCTACCGACCTAGACGATCGTCTGGTGCCACGAGTCTCTCGAATTTGTTGCGCTGAGAAGTTCCATACACGAATGAAGTGGATGCAAAACTGTCACTTAGATACAAGGCACCAAAAACGGGTATGAATTATGTGATGTGATCTGTTTGAGGGGCTGAAACGCAATTTGTTAAAGAGGTATCTAGGCTGGCTGGTTTAAATCACATTTGAGAGCAAAATGAGACTTCTGCAACGGAAAAAGTGATCGAGTGACGTGCTATAGAGTGATTTTGAAACATAACGAGCAGTATTGATAAATGTAACGTTAAGCTTTCTGCTGCTTGTATTGCATTTTCAGAAAAGTTCGCAGCGATAAATAAGAATAGGAATTAACAGCATTTTTGCTACAACATAGTGTTTTTAGAGGAGTAAAGGAAGCCTACTAGATCAAGATCGTTGCAAAGGACACGGGCTTTCTTCCTTTTCCTCCTTATGCCTTTAGCTCCTGCAGAAATTACTGCGAGTTATTCTCAATCATTACACGTGTCCACCAATAGCACAGTGTTGTGTTGATAAGCTTTCTAAATCTGTTTAAGTATGGGCAATATGGTATAAGCCTAGATGTGCCGATAGGTACATCAATATGCACTCGATAGTATGTCTCTGGTTTAGGGTAAACATCCGTGGATTGACGTTGTCAAGCTGACTACTATTAGTTCCTAGAGGTCCGGGTGTAGCCAATTTATCAGGAGTGCTGTTCCTCGGGACGTATGAGTGAATGATTTACTGTTTATGTAGATTTCATTAACCATCGATACTATGGCATTCAGGTTGAAGCAAGAAACGGCCTGATAAATACCTGACATTTCGACTTTGAATATGCTACACTATGTGTAGATCAAAAAACGCCCGAAGAGCACTTGTTCGAAAATTCTTAGACACGTTTCACCAGAAACATTGTACAATGAAAGCGAACAAACCTCGTACGGAAACCTTTAAATATGAAGAGGGAATGGAAAACTCACTTTTCCAGATTGGATGGAGATCTAGCACTTGTAGACCAAGAAAGTCCTAACGTAGTTTCGGGCCCTGAAAAGCTATCCTCTGAGTCTTGCCTAGCAAAATTTATCAGCGATTTCAATTCGCTTTATCCCATTGTGACCTGGGACCCAAAAAAGACTTAGTGAATTCAGTCTTCCAACCGCGTTTAGTGAAGTCTTATATTCTTGTACTAGTTTCGAAGTCGTGAAATGCTGTAGCAAGACATTAAGCACAGCTTGGCTGTCGCTACATATGCACATGTTTCGCCTCCTTCCTCGATTCTTCTAAGACCTGAGTCAAAAAACCGTCAGCGCGCAAGGAATATACCTTTGAGAGTGCAGCCCATGATAGGGACTTCAAGTGAGCACAGTCAGGCCCCAATCAAGCAGATGACACAGGTGTTCTTTGGAGTCTCGTAAAATCATCGGTGACGTATATTCATAAAAGTTTTTCTACCAGACAATCGAGGCACAGGATATAATTGGCCTTATCACAGCCGTGTAGAACCCCTCGGTGACAAGTCCCATCCATGTCTTACTGAAAGCTTCATTGCACTGCCAGAAGGCCGACAGCGCATTGATTTTAATCCCATTTCTCGTGCACCAGTTGTCGATTACGTCTAGGGCTGCCTGCGCTTTTGAGGAAACAGTCGGTAGGTCGCTCGATCATCCGCACATACCATACCCGTTAGAACTACTAAGACCGCCATCACGTATTGACCTAAGTCAGCTTCCGCAATCTGTGTCCAATGCACTTGTATTGCTTTTATCCACGAAACTAGTGATTTGTCTACGCAGTATTGTCTGGCCGAGTAAGACATGCAATCAAAAGCTACATTGTCGACACGCCCTCAATCTTGATGAAAATACCGAGAGCGTATTCCGTCTTGACGAGTGCGCCTTTAATTCAGCCTACTAAATTTTGAAGCGCATTCCCGCGAACTTGACCATTCTCTCCATGCACTTCAACATGAAGGAAGTCAGACTGATAGATCTGCAGCTTTTAGCAAGCTGCTCTTCGCAAGCTTTAGCAAACTTCACTCTTCGCCAGGGTTTCGGCAGTCTTCAAAGTTACCAGCAGCTGATGTATAACTTTTTGTAACATAACTGGGTCCATGCCATCGGTACCAGGCGACTTGAAGCCATTAAAGAAGCAACAGCGTGTTTGATGGCCTCTTGGGTCAATACAATCGCTTAACAAACTCTACTAATACTTTTGCAAGCCCTTAACTTTCGCTAAGTCACACTGTAAGTTAGTTACCAACACCTTTACATCTCTATAACCTGCTTGAATTTGCTAGAATGAGAGCAGTTTACAAGTAAAGTTACTAGAACATAGACTAACTATACCTAGATATCAAACTTTCCAGATATTGGAAAATCAAAACCGATCGTCACTATCCGTGAGACTCTGTCTGTGAATACGTGTGAATTGTGATCAATGGCAATTTATCTCCATGCCTATTTGAACCAAAAAACGTCATCCACATTACACACACTCGTACAAATCGCTCTCATTCTAGCAATTTTACTTGTAAATTGCTCTCATTCTAGCAAATTTTGACAAAGTTATAGAGATGCAAAAGTTTGGAATTCACTTACAGCGTGTCTGTGCGAAAGTTAAGGGTTTGCAAAAGCATTAGTAGAGTTTGACATCTAGTTTAGTTTATCTATGTACTAGAATGAGAGCGACTTACACACGTGTGTGTAATGCGGATGACGTTTTTTGAGTAAAATGGACGGGTTTTATGTAAATCGGAGGGAAATTGCCATTGAGGGCAATTCACACGTATTCACATACAGGGTCACACAGTAGAAGCGATCAGTAAAAAACTGCTTTTGGTTTTCCAATATCTGGAAAGTTTGCCATCTCGGTTGGTTCATCTACGAATATCAGCTATTCCGTGTTTGTTATTCAGCTCACTTGCATTCGAACTAGCCGCTTATATTCGATTAGTAAAAATTCCAGTCTTCTGCAAGTATATTAAAAACAGATCTCAACAAGTTGGTCATGACCATAGACTAACTATACCTAGATATCAAACTTTCCAGATATTGGAAAATCAAAACCGGTTTTCTACTGATCGCCCCTATCCGTGTGACTCTGTCTATGAATACATGCGAATTGTGATCAATGGCAATTTCCCTTCTTTTTTATACAAACACGCCCATTTTAACCAAAAAACGTTACACACACTCGTGCAAATCGCTCTCATTCTAGCAATTTTACTTGTAAATTGCTCCCATTCTAGAAATTTTTGACAAAGTTATAGAGATGCAAAAGTGTTGGAATTCACTTACAGTGTGTCTGTGCGAAAGTTGAGGGTTTGCAAAAGTATTAGTAGAGTTTGACATCTAGGTTAATTTATCTATGGTCATGACCGAGCTGGCTGAAGTCTTATTGATTGAGGTTTAGATCGTACAGCCTGTTACGCTTACTACTAAAAGAATAATTGGATACCCTGCACACTTAAATATGAGTATTTGACTGCTATATGGGAATAGACATTCTATGAATTTGCGCGCTTGTAGTGTTTTTCTGATGAATCGACAGTGTGTTCAAGTTTAAATGCTGATCAAGTGCTGGTATAAAAATAGATTTAGGCAAGCCTCCATAAGCAAAATGCAAAAGTCAATTTGATCGATGACACAAGTTGCACACTTGGCTCTATATTGGAAGGCAAATATAAATAAATCCAAGCGATCGACAGCACTTTTCTGCCGAAGTTGAGGGAAAATCTAAAGCGATTCAGAAACACAGCAATTTTTTCACTTCACCGCAAAGAAACAACAAAGTCAGATTTCACATCGAAACAGTTATGTATATGTGTGTTGTTATCTGTTATCTATCTAAGGAAAATCACCAGACGATTCTTCCGTTATTATGTGGCATACTCAAGCTTTTTAATTTTTTTTTAATGAAATTAAGCATCCCACAGGTTATTGATGCACTTGGCATACCCTTTGAATTGTACTTTGCATTCAATTTCAAAGATAAGATCAAAGCATTACACACGCTCGCATGTTATAACAACGAATGTCAAAAGAAATTGTCTTATCTTAACTCTAATACCTGATAATTTATCTACAGCAGATTCTAACCAACACCAATTAACCAGCTCCTTGAGAGCTACCAAAACTAGTTTATAAGATTATGTAAAAAAAAAAACTGAACTGTTTTCGACAAATCACGTCAACACTTTTTGTATATTGGACTTAGCAACTTACCTTGTAAAGCGGCTGCCAATTCTCCTGGGCCAGTGAAACCACGGGTCGAACTCTTTGTATCGATGTGGGAAAGGTCAGCGGCAACACCAGGTGTACCGACAATATCGTACAAGCTGAGCTGGGTAACCAATGGATTCAGCTTCAACAGCAGCGACAGGGGTTGCCCAATACCACCACTAGCACCGCAAACAGTAACTTTGAAGTTATTCTAAAATGAAAACGGATACAAATCACATTTTCCGTATTTTGGGAATTATTGAAATTTTGTAGACGTCGAGTAAATTGCTAGTAACTGCGACTTGTAAATCGACGGTGTCGGTTAAATGCAAGACTTTATCGTGCATTTGTGCAAAAATGTACCCTCTATAGTAAGATTACGTAAACGTGCAACGTTTCCATCTACTGCAGTGACTACATTCGATTGGATTTGGTGCGAAATTTTCTCTCACCTGTTTGCTGGTGGAAAAGTTCCTGGTAGCTTGGAATGCTAACTGCTTGCTGACTTGCTTGAACATATTGATGCCGGTAGATAAATTCCAAAATAGATTTTATCGAAAGAACTTTTGAAAAGATAAACTCCCAAAGCGATACACCCAACGACCGTTCTTCCCCGCAGAGGTTAAGCGAAAAATGAGAAATGAATTCGTACCAAAAATAGTTTTTATGGTGAATCCAATGAATTGATCGATTGACGTTCTTAAGGTGAGTGAAGATGGATGTTGTTGAAGTTGGGCGTGGATTGTAGGAATTTAAATATTAAATTGAAAAAGTCGTTACAAAAAACTGATTGTCGCGGTATTTATAGGGTATTTGATTCTCCATCCTATACATTCACCAGTTCTTCACACTTTTATATTTTAAATATATTTGCTTGCGAATCAATTTGAACACTCAGAATAATAAATTAACCAAATACAGCCGATTGCACGAAAACAGAAACCTAGTTTGACACACAATACTATTTGACGTTTATACATTTTAACATGAAGGCGAGGAGAGAAATTTCGATTCTCAAATGAAAACGAGAAGCAAAATTTTGATTCTGAAAAAATGAGGGGAAATGGTTTTACGACGCTTTTCTTCTCCTGAGCACGTAGAGAAGACCAAACGAAAACGACAAATTTCGACAACAAAACTGTTAGTAAAGGGTGTGTTTTTAGGGGTATACAAATTGAATATAAAATAAAACACTTGAAGCTAATGTTAATGTCTATGATATTAGCATTATTTAATATATAGATAATTTAAATATGATATCGGGCATATGCGCTCCACGGCTAGCTCGAATGAAGAGCAATTTTCGACCACGAATGTGGCTTCCAAATCGTCCAACCTCTCTGGTTTATCGGCATAGACTAGTGACTTCACATACCCCCAACGAAAGTACTCTAAAGGTGTGAGGTCACAAGATGGTGGAAGCCAGTTCACAGGTCCAATACGCGAAATTATGCCCTCAGCAAATGTTTCCCGCAATAAATAGTGTCACGCGCCGTGTGGCATGTTGCGCCATCTTGTTGAAACCAAAGTTCTGTGACGTCAATGCCATTCAACTGAGGAACGAAGAAATCATGATTCTGTAGCGTAATTGACAGTAATCTTCTGGCCAGCATCGTCCTTAAAGAAATATGGGCCGATGATTCAACCAGCCCATAAAGCACACCAAAGAGTGAGTTTTAATGGCTGTAAGGGCGTCTCGCCAAAGGCTTCTGAGTTTTCTCCACTCCAAATTCGGCAAATTTGCTTGTTTACATATCCATTTAACCAGAAATGGACCTCATCGGAGAACAAAATTTTGCATTGAAAATGAGGATCAAGCTGTATCATGTTCTCAGCCCATTCGCCGAACCTACGACGCGGATAATGGTTACGCGGTTTCAACTCTTGCACAAGCTGGATCTTATAAGCTCTTAAGCTAAGATCTTTCCGTAAAATCTTCCACAAAGTGGGTAGGCCTAGCTCCAATTGCTGTGCACGATTGCGAAACGATTCATCGTGTTCCGATTAACTTACTCAGATGGACGATTATGTCAGATGGACGATTATGCTCACGATAAGTTTGGCGAACCGAACCATGGTTTTCAAAATAAATTTGCACAATTTGCACAATTTGTACGCGCTGTTTTGGCGTTTATCTATTCACCAAAACGTACTAACCACAAATCAACTTCCAACTGTCAAATGACAATCTATAGAAACAGTGTTGCCAGTTTAAAAACTTTAAAAAACAAGCTTTATATGAGTTTCGGGAAGTGAAATGAAGTTTATTTAGGCTTCTTGCGGAATTCATAGAAAAGGAATATATGGTAAATTATAAAAACACAAATCAACGCGCAATCAATAGGCCAAAATCTCTTGATTTTCAAGAGTTTACTTACTAGACATGCAATATGCATCATTTATTTAGGTGAAAGCGATAGTGAAGTCCGAATATGTAGTCGTTCAGTAGTATATTAAGGACTTCGAACACTCTAGTAGAACATAATAGTATGTTGGTTTTGGCTTCGTCTAAGGCTTGAAATTAAATCATATCAATCTAATGCCACTGTGTGCTAATAACTCACCTTTGACGTTCGTATATAAGAACGTATTCCCACGAAATGTCACTTCAACTGTAAGCAAAAGTTGGCAGAGGCTAACTTTGTATTTATGCATTCAATGTACAATAGATTTCGAAATTCACGTAATATTTATTGCTTATGGTCAGTGTATTACACTAACACATTTTGAAAAATGTATCAATTTCTGAGCTTTATACACAAAGAAATACGTTCACCATGCAACGTTTAATAAGAGCTTTCAAATAATAGTGTAAAATGTTTGTGTGGGTACAAATGATAGAACTTATTCTTTTCAATACAAATCCCTTTATTCAGTACAGTTACAATTCACTATTTAATTCTTTCTCTCAGTACAATTCAATTTCTCAACCACATATACTTTTCTTATCTTTTACTTAAACCACTTAATCACTTCTTCTAATTAACACTTCAAATTCAACTTTGGAACTGATTTGCATACCTTTGGGATGCTGGTATTTATACTCGAATGACATACTTCGAGAACAATCCTCGCCACCCAGCGTCCCATACAATTTCCAATTTGCTAGAAAATTCGATTCTATTCTCCAGTCAATGACTTTGCTAATCCAGTATCGAAACCTTCGAGTCTTCGAGTTTCGACATTTTCTGCTAGATGTCGCTGCTCACATTTGAGTGGTTATCACATTGCTCCCTCCCTACAGTTGTTCGTCCCGAACAACTTCGTCATTCAGCATCCCGTTGAAATGACACATTCTATCCAAATGGACCACTTTCAATTTTCCTCGATCCCCACGCTGGATCCGGTAGACAACGTCATTAATGCGGGTTATCACCTTGTATGGACCTTCCCAGTCCTGTTGCAATTTTGGTGATTTGCCTTTCTTACGCTGAGGATTATACAGCCAAACCAGATCTCCTTCGTTGAAACCGGAAGATTTCGCCTTGATGTCGTACCTAGTTTTCATGCGGCTGCTTGCTAGCTTCATCTTTTCTCTGGTGTCTTCATGCAATTTACGAATCCTGCTGCGTAAGTCATTCACGTACTCGTTCACCTCTTTGGGCTCCGTCGGTGGGGATCCGAATTTTGCTTCACTTGGCAACCGAATTGTTTGACCAAATAAGATCTCGGATGGTGTGTGCCCTGTTGAGCTATGGACCGCGTTTCGGTAGGCCATTAAGAAGAGGGGTATGTGTCGATCCCAATCCCGCTGGCAGTTGCTTACAACCTTAGATAGATGCTCATTCAAGGTCGGATTGAATCGCTCGACCATTCCATCAGATTGAGGGTGTAGTGGCGTTGTCCTTGTCTTTCTTATTCCCAAATATTGGCATATTTCCTGGAAGACTTTTGATTCAAAGTTTCCTTGATCAGAGTGCATTGGGACCCCAAATCTGCTCACCCAGTTGTTGACTATCTGTTCGGCTACGGTCTTAGCCTCTTGATTTGGGATGGCAAACACTTCCGGCCACTTACTGAAATAATTCATGACCACGAGTGTATATCGGTTACCATTAAAGGTTTCGGGAAACGGCCCAGCGATGTCGATGGCTATTCGTTCGAAAGGTGCTCCGACATTGTATTGTTGCATCTTATGCACTTTTTGCACCAATTCTCGACATCTTGTTTAGCGCTTAGCCAATAGAAACGTTCCCTTACCTTTTCCAACGTCTTATTTATTCCCAAATGGCCTCCTGAGATTCCGTCATGTATTTCATGGAGCACTTGGTTGACTCTGGACCGTGGCACAATTAGCTGCATACGAGATGTTGTCCCATCTGCACTTTCCCATTTTCTCTTCAGCAATCCATCTTGCACAAAAAGCGAGTCCCACTGTGCCCAGTATGCCTTCAGAGTTTGGCTCCGATCTGATATCTGCTGCCAGCTTGGTCTTTCCTCGTGCTCTTTCCAGGCCAATATTGGTTCGATGTCATTGTCTGCCTGTTGGGAGGAACGGATTTCGTCTATACTCCAACCCTCTATTGGCTCAGTCCTGATCATTTGGATTGTTGCCTGTTCTTTTGCTTCTTTACTATTGCAGTGTTCGTATTTTACTCCGCACGGTCGACGAGAGAGAGCATCAGCATTTGAGTGGAGTGTTCCCTTGCGGTGTTGCACTTCAAAGACGTAGCCCTACAACTGCTCGATCCATCTTGCAACTTGGCCTTCAGGGTTCTTAAATTGGAGTAGCCATTTCAGAGCTGCGTGGTCTGTCCGGAGAATGAACTTTTGTCCGTAGAGGTACTTATGAAAATGCTTCGTAGCCAGAATTAAAGCCAGAAGCTCGCGCCGGGTTACACAGTAGTTCCGTTCAGGTCTGGAGAGTACTTTGCTGTAATATGCGACCACTTTCTCTTGACCGTCATGAACTTGTGAGATCACAGCTCCGACCCCAACATTGCTAGCGTCTGCGTCCACGATGAACATTTTTCCGGGCGTCGGGTAACCCAAGATGGGGGCATTGCACAGCTGTCGCTTCAGTTCTTGAAATGCTTTTTCGCATTCTCCAGACCACCTGAACTGTCGGCCTTTTTCTGTAAGTTGATGCAGGCTCTTTGCAATGCCAGCAAAATCCTTTACGAACCTTCTGTAATACGTGGCGAGGCCCAAGAAGCTTCTCAGTTGGTGTTTATCTTTTGGAGAAGGCCAACTTTTCACGGCTTCGATTTTGTCAGGATCCGTTCTTACTCCTTCCGCTGATATAATGTGACCCAGATATTTTACTTCCGGACGAAACAAGGCACACTTTTCTGGGTTGAGCTTTAAATGAGCACTTCGTAGCCTCTCAAACACTTCTTTTAGATTTTCGCGGTGCTCCTCGTACGTCTTACCTATGACGATAACGTCGTCCAAATATACTAGGCAGGTTTTCCAGGTGAGTCCTTGCAATGTTCGTTCCATTAGTCGCTCGAAGGTGGCCGGAGCGTTGCACAGTCCAAACGGCATCACTGCAAACTGCCAAAGACCGCTTCCTGTAGTGAAGGCAGTTTTCTCACGATCCGCACGATTTATCTCTACCTGCCAGTAACCGCTCTTCAAGTCAAGTGTTGAAAACCATTTCGCTCCAGAAAGCATATCCAAAGTGTCATCGATTCTCGGAAGTGGGTAGCTGTCCTTTTTAGTGACATCATTGAGACGTCGGTAGTCTACACAAAATCTCGTGCTGCCATCTTTCTTCTTCACGAGGACCACTGGAGATGCCCACGGACTTTGCGATTCTTCAATCACTCCCTCAGCTTTCATCTTCGACATCATTTCGGCAACTTCTGTTTGCTTTGCCAATGGAAGACGCCTTGCAGGTTGACGGATTGGTCGAGCGTCTCCGGTGTCAATGTGGTGTTGAACAATATGCGTACGTCCATATTCTCCGTCTTGTGTAGCAAATATATCAGCGTACTCACCGATTAGTTTTTCTGCCAGGATTCGCTGATCTTCGTCCAGATTACAGAGGCTGAGAATTTTGTTCTTGATTTTTATGCTCTGAACTGTTGTGACCGGTTTTGCACCCTTTTTTTCCGTTGTAGTCGATATAGCCTCAACAGGTACACATTTTCCCACTATCTCTCCCTTTTTCACCTTTACACTGAATGTCTTTGGATTTAGAATCCTTACAGGGACCATGTTGTTCTTTGGCTCCACTAAGGTCTTTCCCACCATGAAGTCTCTTTTCTTTTCTGGCTCCATCAAATAGAATCGGTGGCTACCAGGACCACCTTCCACTTCTGCCCACAAAATTGCTTCTGACGAAGGCTCTAGACTCTGATTGCTGCAGATAATGACATTTGAGACTGTGGTATTGGCGTTTCCGTATATCATTGGTATCTCCATGTTTCCGTATTTCAGGGTTTGTGCCCCCAAGTCGACTACAAGTCCATGTTCTCTCATGAAGTCTGTACCAATGATGCACTCGTCACATATGTCAGCTACCAGAAACGCGTGAGTGAATGTTATTCCGGCCAGTTGGATTTTTATGCGGACTTCACCATATACCTTAATCGTTGCTCCTGTAGCTGTTCGCAAGCTGCAACTGCTAGTGTTATGCAGCCAAGACTTCTGCACAAGATTCCTCCTGATGATTGAGGCCGTGGCACCGGTGTCTATTGTTGCCATCCATTTTTCTTTTCCACTGACTACTTCTACTAGAAGGCTTTCGCTGCATCGTTTTGCCAGCGAGACTTGGGTGATGGTCCTGGGGCCGTCGACTCCTGCTACCAACTTCTGCCCCGCGAAGTTGGTGCTTAAGCATTTCCCGACTGATGATTTCGGGAAGGTTGACCGGCTTCTTGATAGCTGTTTCTGCGGGTTTCTTCCTCTATTTGCTTGTCACCACAGTGAGGGCAGTCTTTTCGTCGCACCGGTTCTTTACACTGCCTTTGAAGGTGTCCTATTTTATTGCAATTCCAGCAGCGCATTATTCGTCTATCCCGTCGAGTATCTCGTTCCTCGGCACTAATTCTTGTGCAGGAGCATTCGACAGATGCTACTTCCCTGACGAAATGTGTTCCCCTGGAAGCCTGATTGGCTGCTTCCATCGCCAGAGCGAAGACAAGTGCTTCAGCAAGGGTTCTTTTCCCGGCCATCCTTACTGCTGACTGTAGCTTCGAATCTGCAATTCCCCTGATAAATGCATCTTTTGCCATTTCGTCGATAATTTCCTGGCCTGCGGTGGGGTATGACAGATGTGCCAGTCTACTCACGTCTGCTTGGAGCTGCTGAAGTGTTTCTCCTCGTTGCTGCGTTCGGCTTTGCAATTGGACCTTGTAGACCTCCTGCATGTGGCTATCCCCAAACCGTTTCTCGATAGCCTGTACTAAAGTCACATAATCTTTGTGCTTTTCGATATCTACTGTTTGCAACAATTCTGCTGCAGGACCGTGCAAGGCCATTGTTAGGGCAAAGCACTTTTCCTCATTGTCCCAGTCGTTTGCACAGGCAGCCATTTCAAACTGCCATGAGGTCTGGCCATCGAATGAGGGAGGCTTCAAATCTTTTCTCCTTGGACCGCTTAAAGAACATTCTCGCAGTTTCTATTTTCGCACTGTGTCGAGCTCTTTTGCCAGTTGCTGAACTTTGCTGTCCATTTCCTCGAATTTTTCGCCAACATTCTTCTCTATTCTATCAAATTTGTCATCAACGTTCTTCTCTATTCTTTCAAATTTGTCATCGATTTCTTCGAATTTTTGCTGGAGGATGTTCTTTTGTTCTTACAGATTATTCTTTTGTTCATCCATTTTCTGTTGAAGACCGTGCAGATTGTTGGTTTGTTCGTCCAATTTTTGTTCCAGACTGTTCTGGAGAATGTTCTTCTGTTCTTCCATATTTTTCTTTTGTTCGTCCAGCTTTTGTTCGAGGCTATTCTTTTGTTCTTCCAGATTTTTCTTTTGTTCGTCGAGACTGTTCTTCTGTTCGTCCATTTTTTTGTTTTGTTCGTCCATTTTTTTGTTTTGTTCGTCCATTTTTAATAAGAGGAGTTGCATCATTGCAGCCATGTCATTGCCGGTACTTGTCTGTTCATCCTCGTCAACATCAAAGGAATATGCATCAGGATCATGTCCCTCGTTGTTCAAAGCCTCCTGAAGTCGAAGCACCAGGTCACTTTTTCCTCCACTGGCGCTGAGGCTTCTCTTGTTCAACTCGGATTTGAGTTGGACGAGGGTCAACTGCAATAGTTTTCGACCCATTCTAGCTTTTTCAAATAGTCAGAAAACACTTTTTTTTTTTTTTTACACACAATAAGTCCTATCCCACTTCTGACACCAATGTAAAATGTTTGTGTGCGTACAAATGATAGAACTTATTCTTTTCAATACAAATCCCTTTATTCAGTACAGTTACAATTCACTATTTAATTCTTTCTCTCAGTACAATTCAATTTCTCAACCACATATACTTTTCTTATCTTTTACTTAAACCACTTAATCACTTCTTCTAATTAACACTTCAAATTCAACTTTGGAACTGATTTGCATACCTTTGGGATGCTGGTATTTATACTCGAATGACATACTTCGAGAACAATCCTCGCCACCCAGCGTCCCATACAATTTCCAATTTGCTAGAAAATTCGATTCTATTCTCCAGTCAATGACTTTGCTAATCCAGTATCGAAACCTTCGAGTCTTCGAGTTTCGACATTTTCTGCTAGATGTCGCTGCTCACATTTGAGTGGTTATCACAATAGTATAATAGATATTCTACATTCTTTTTCCTCGAACCAATATATTCCAATCTTCGAACAAGTCATTTAAGATTATAAGTTTAATGAGTCCCACTGTCACTACTGTAAAACTCTACATGGTGAAGCCTGGAAGCCTAATACCTTTGATTACGTAATTGGCGGGAGTGAGCGGGAAGTGTATCTGCACTAGTATACTTCGCCTTCATCAGGACGGCAGCATAGGAATCCCGTATACTGATTTACAGTGGCACACGTCCCTTTAGAGCTACTTCGATGTTTTTGGAAAGAAAACTCCATGGTTATATCTGGACCCTGGAGTAGAGACAATCTGAACAGACCATCGGCGGCGGCTCTCACTACCTCAGCGAGGTTACTGCCACCAGACTAGTTAGTGGTGCTCTTTGTTCAGGGGTCATATCCGGGACCTGGCCCTCTATGAAATGTAAGGACCCTTAATAGGACAGTCGCTGCTGCACAACCTCACGGAGGCCCAAGGCCCAAGCTAAAAAACAACTATTACCGTAATTAAAGAAGCGCGATGGGGTGGGCCAGGCAAAAAACGGATGAAAAACTAGACGACTGCTACAAAGAAGGAAGACGACATTTATATGGATGTGAATTTGTTATTCGAAAATACTCAGGCAGAAGGTTTTAAGCTTTTGTCATGTAAAGGAATGCTTTACAAAATCCGCGTCAAGACCTAATTTGGGTTCATGTTCAGAGGATAAGGATGACACCATCAAAGACTAATTCTATGACCTCTTAGACCGAAACTCAACGCACCAGCTTTGATTTGGCTATCCCTTGACCAATCAACCATCAATCAGATTGAACACATTGCGATCAACATCAGACATCGCTCTCGTATTCTTGATGTCGGAACTTCTGAGGGGACAGCATCGACGCGGATCATTAAAAAATCGCATATATAAACCGTAGAACAAAAATGGGAATTTATCAATGAATCATCAAAAAACCTGCTTCTCATTGGTTTCAATGTGCCGCCACAAAGTTTTGTTTTGACGTCTCTGCCTGGCTGTGAAGGATGACTATAGAGAAGGTCGCTCCTCAAGGTCGGCAACAAATTAACCGGGACCTCCAATGTTTTGTACAAAGCGACACACTACCATGCAACATTTTTAACATCGCCATAACAAGAATCGTGCAAAGCTCACTGGCTAGGAAAAGGGGCTAGATCTTTTTTAAGTCCGCACAATTACTTACGTACGCGGAAGACATTAATTGATAGGACACACACAACGAGCGGTCAGCGAAACTTTCGTGAGTAATAGAGCGGAAACGGTCTAACCCCTCGATACCCCATATCGGACTCACTCCCACAGCAAGCGTCCGGGAGATGGTATCATATATGCCTTTGTGTTTAACAAAAGCGTAGTGCTCCGTTAATTTTCCAGTCTTTCGCAGGAGAAAGGTCGCTGACTTTATAGAGACCTAGAAAGTCATAAAAGACCCAACTGTGAATAGAATCTCTAACATAGAATGTAGGCAGTCGAAACGATAGTTCAGGTCATGAGAATTTCTTTTTTGAGACATGCCACTCGTTATGATCTGAAACCCAGATACGAATTAGTCTTCAAATTGTTTTCAAAGAAGCCTTGCATTCTCGAACTAGCTACTAGGTGGCGAAGTCTCTAGCCGTGATCAGATATACAATACAAATACTTAGACTTTAGAGCCATTGAGTCAACCAACATGCACATGATACCACCATGCAAACAACCCCTGTAAGTATTTCAGCATCGGCAGCCAAATTTTTGGTCACCAGCATTGCTTTAATGAACAAAACTAGTAATTCGAATACGGCAGGTTGTCTGGTCATGAAACTCATCTCCAGTTTGGCATGAATGTCCTAAACGCGTACACCTTATTTTCGACTGCAATTCCATTTTGCTCACTTGATTTTGAAGCACAGTCTCATAAGATTGTTTGCATTTGTATTGGTGTTGCATATTAAGCAGAGGATGCATTCGCAAAACACTTGCACTAAAACGAAGTCAGACTCATAGATCAGAAACTCTTCGCACATGTGTAGCCATCTTTGCCAACTTTCGGTATAAAAACTACCCTCAATCTTCGTACGTAAGTCATTGTCATTGCCAATTTTGAAATTAAGATACTCTTCAGAGTTAGCAACAAATAGTCCATAACATTTTCTAGCATAGTTGAGAAATACGCCATCGGCTCTAGAAGTTTTGAAGCCATCAGAAGAAGCAGCAGCGCATTAATGACCAGAATTAGATGCCACATACCAAATATGTTGGCTAATTTTATTTGGGTTACTTGCAGCAGGTGGTTAAGAACGTATTCCGATTTGGTTACCTGTAAAGCTCTATTCTCTACTTCGTCGCGCGTTTGACAGCTATCCGCTATCAGCTCTACTGTCATTTTTGTAAAAAAAATTGGAATTGCTCGCTTTGACACTACACGATACGTTGATTTGTTCGGTAATGTACTTACTCTGAATGGGTAACCTCCAATATATTGGATTTTGAGATTATTTCATTATGGTTTTCTTGCACAGTACTTTGAACTATGTATTTGTTGTTCTTTCTTCAATTTATTTTAATATAAATAAGAAAAGTACATTTCTACTCTACCTCGTGCCACGAATTCATATACGAGTATGTATTAGAAATTTGAGGAAACAATACTTTATGTCAGCTCAACGCCGAAGCGACATTCCGGACTGCAATTTTCAAGTAGGTACTTGGTTTTGACGCAAGTTATCGTAAGTTCGATATAAAGCGTGTATGAAGCATGCCAAAGCACGCGCGCGCGAACACGACATTGTGGTTTATCCGTTAGAGTTTCCACTTTCGAATCAGCGTAATTAAATTCCAGATTGACTGATTTGTCCCTTTGGATCAGCTACCTGGTATCACCGAGTGTGATCACCTTTTTGCAAAAATTTCTTCTATAGGGGATTGCTTTGATCTGTAAAGATTCCAAATATCATCCAAATTATTCTTAAATTACTTGCATAGAAGTACATTCCCTTTTTTAGTTGGTGCAGATATGCATTCCAACATAGAATAAGAAATCTACAAAACATACCTCTACCTTCTCTTACATACTTTTTTTTTTATAATTTACGCGTGCCTAAGGGGTTAGATACCCTTTTACTGTTGCCAAGGCGCGGGCGGAAAGGTAGAAAGTAGGAGAAAGGAAAATTGTTTTGTGGTGGTTTGAAACTCAGGTGTGTTTGGTTTCGGTATTTGCTCTCCAGGGGTGGGAGTCCGAATAGGACGGAGAGTTTTTTTCTTCACTCAGAGTGGAAGGTTATAATTCGCAGTAATTATTTGTGCTTGAAACTCTACAACAGCCAAATCTACGTGTCAGTGTTATGCCTTCACACGCAGAATTTTTCTGTCTGAGTTTCAATTACACAACTGAAAAACTTGAAAGACTTGTTCATGGGCAGGATTCGAACCTAGACCCCTCCGAGTGAGAAGCGATTGCTAGTACCACTACACCACAGCCGGATGTGCCGAACCCTATTTTCAATTTTTCATGACTTTTTTGCACAATTTATCACAAATTAATAATTCATAACGTAAATTTCGATTTTGCTAAACTTTATAACTATGATAACATAAATAACTTATCACTCAATTATTATACTAAATGAAATTCGAATTTTAAGTCTATTCTTTTTTTAACCCTAGAAAAGTAAGGTTTAATTTCTCTCTTGCTTTTTCCGCGATCCCTTTCGTTCTTCGTATAGCTCTAGTCATCCATAAGTTCTTATTGTGTGCAGACGCAGTTTGTAAATAAATTTTTCTACAAATTGGGTTTAAACTTTGCGTCGTCGATTCGACGAATTATTAGTCTTAATGTACTAAAAAGTATGATTAGTCTTCTAGGGTTAAAAAACAAAACAGAAAGAAATAAAAAAAATTATATTTAAAAAATTCTGTACCCGATGAACACTTGAAATACAACCGCCTCTTTCAAACAGAAAGAAATAAAAAAAATTATATTTAAAAAATTCTGTACCCGATGAACACTTGAAATACAACCGCCTCTTTCAACGTTCAACTCTCGAATCCCATGGCAGTTGCAATAGAACATAGCATAATGTCAAAAATACCGATACTCACCAGACTGCAAGATGTAAACAATTCGCAATTCACCACATGATCTGTCAAAAATCGGTCGTAACGCTGCAATACGTTTGTTTTCATTTCGATCATCATTGCCGCAAAAATCAGTCTGTATAATGGATTCTTTAAAAAAGAAATCCACCCTTGACCCTGACGGTGACAATGCATGCGAGAGATCCTGCAAAAGTGATGCAAGCTTCATTAATGGTGACGACGGCGATGAAGAGGAATCAGAGTGTTCAGACACCAGCGGCAACGAAGACGACGCTGGGAATGCCATAGGAAATTACTTAAATGGAACCGATTGTGATTATATGACCGAGGCAATGAGACTTCTTGAAACTCGTGCTGAAGTTAACATCGATAATGCTCTGGAGCTCAACTTAAAGTTGCAAAACATGTTGAGCACACTTCGTGATAAAATCATTTCGATGCTCAATAAATGCCGCGAGAAGTACATGGAAAATCATAAGAAGCTGTCTAATCCCACGCCTATGACGTCCTTGTTGAGAGGTATAGGCAGTTGCGGAGCTCCGTTCTTCAAAGACGCATGTGGGAAGCCTTGTCCACCTAATGCGGACTACACATTCCGAAGTGAAGTCGAAAAAGAATTATTTCCAAGTGACTTGGCGTTGTACCCACATTTTATCTGGACCCCACGAGACAAAGTTGGCATCCTGCAAGGTATCAAAGAACAGGTAAGGATATAAGTCATATTGCGGTTCCTAGAAGCCGCTCACATTTCTCTATTTAAAGGCAATCGAACACATAGAACGAAAGGAAACCTATTCATCGACCAGCGCTGGCAAAAGAAAATCCGCCTTAAGCAAAAATGTTCAGCTCCACTCGCTGAAACTTAAAGAACTCCTGAATCAAGTCGACGAAGAGTTCACCATCGATTGGAATCAAATATCTGTCTACAATCTCAAATCCCGGCATACGGCGAGTAGTTGCTATGCAATTTGGAATGTATACCTCAAACCGGACATAAATCGAGGCGAATGGACGGAGAAGGAGAACCTCAAACTGAATGCTCTAGCGAAGAAATACAAATTCCAAGATTGGATTGCCATAGCCTCTGAAATGAAAGGCAGATCCGATTACCAGTGCTTTGTCCAATATCAGACGGTGGTTTCGATTCGCTTGCGTGAGGATAAAGGCGAACGCTGGACGAAGGAAGAAGATGAACTGTTGTTAAGTTTGATAGAGAAGCACCGCATGGGCAGCGTGATTCGATGGAATCCAATTTGCTCACAATTTCCAAATCGAACGAAGAAACAGTGCTTCTCTCGGTACAAATACAGCATCAACCCTAACATATCGAGGGGTAAGTACGAAGTGAGTTCCACGAGGATTACAATAAGTTTGTCATACTTTACTATTAGCTCCATTTACTCCTGAGGAAGACTGTATCATTCTGGCCGCCGTTGAGGAATATGGCGAAAACTTCAATTACTTCCCAAAGGCGCTATTCCCAAATCGAACTATCGTGCAAGTCCGCTGCCGCTACTACAACTCAATCAAAATTAGAGAAACAAAACACCACTGGACGCCAGAAGACGATAAAATCCTGCTCCACCTTGTTACCAAATATGGCAGCCATGATTGGAAAAAAATCGCCGAAGAAATAAAGCGACACTCTCGAACCAGCTGTCGCACCCGATTCGTGGTTATTTCGAAATTTCTTAAGGACAATCCAAATGCGAAGATAAACGAATTTCCCAGAAAGAACCGCGTTCCCTTTTCGAGTGTTACTAAGCGCAACTGGATGACCAAAATAGTGGAAATCAATCAAAAGCTACCGAAGGTTCCCGTCAAGATAGTCAGGAAGCAGACTTACCGCTCCAAACTACGCAACAACGAACGAAAGTGGCACGACTTTTTTAAGTACGCCTACGACTTTCAGTTCGGCAAGAGTTTCAGCAGAGCTCCGACTTCTGTCAAAAGTCTGGAGTTTGTGAGAATCGCACTCGATATACCTCTCCGATTGCCAATTATCTTGGACGAGCGTTACATGTCCGGAGTAGTATGCATTGCGCTAGAGAAACTCGTACGTACATTTCAAGATTCAAGATTCAAATTGCCCAGTAGCCCACCTGTGGTAGGATATAGATTTCCGCCGAGCTATAGCACTCTCTTGGCCTTCAGAGGGCTGTGCATAGCCAGATCTGTCCCAGAAGATAAAGAACCTTCGCCCAAAGCAAAACCTCAAGACACACATGCGGCACAACAAGCAAAAGCCAAGTTCCGTCAGCGCCTGCATGCTCTTCTTTACAAGACCGCCCTGCTGAGTCGTTTGGAACCTGACAAAGTCGTGGAAAAAAGTCACTTCCAAGTGATATTCGATCCAAACACACCAAAGGGGAAGTTGGCCAGTCGATCGTTGGCGGAGCTCAAAGTAGCACAGTTGAACGAGATCGCAGAGCATCTCAAGGTTGCGACGCAGAAAGCAAAGAGAAAAAGAAAACCCACAGAGCCAGTTTCTAAAAAACCAAAGCGATCAGAACAATAAAGGTTCAATGACGAAAAAAGTCACCAGTTTATTTTTTGTTTGTTTTTCTGTTCTTATGCACGTACAGGGAGAGTGAGGGTGGTCAGCTATTTTTGTTAATGTCTACCAGCCGGTTGTAGTGTTCGCCAAGCGACGCATTCTTCTCGTGTTCCTGTCTTGGTCCCGAATCTTCTTTTCCATTTCCGCATCGGTCAGGGTCTCGAGGAAAGGCGCCCAGGCATCGGCGTCACTAGGATTACGAAACGGAACATCAATCGTTGAGAGGGGTGCCTCTGAGAAGGCATACGTCCGCAAGTGCCACGACAACTGTCCACGAATAGAATATGCAATCGCAGTGACGAATTCTCCACCCAAGCCCAGTTCGGCACAGAGTTTCATGGCGAATTCCTCCGGATTGTTGTTCTTCTCGGACATGTCCCACTCGACTTGATCCACTAGTGATGTATTGCCCACGTGAATGTTAAGCTTCACGATAACACGTTGATCGCAGCTCTCTTCCAAGATCGGCGGCTCGTTGGGAAATGCTTCGATTTGTTGGCGTATTGCTTGCGCTATGGCCGGTACAAATGGCACCGGATTGAGATCCAAGTCATCGCACAAAACTTCAGCGAACTGTTCGGGAGTTATCATGCTTTCTATAATTTTAAAACGAATCGTTACTCCAAATCCACGGTGGAAATCACTTTCCCCACTTACCATTCTTATTCCAAGTGAATGTATCTCTTAATTTCTGTCCCTCCAACTCCATATCCAAGCGAATTGGTACCAAACACTCCCGCTGCGCTGCATTTTCCATACTCGCCGTGGGATCGGTGTCATCGAAGCACATAGGGAACGTCCGCACCTTTTTTGTGTGCACTCGATTACGATTGATTGGAGTGGCCTGAGGTACAGCATCTAGGTGACTTGAATTTGGCATTGTTGGCACCCATTGTGGGGGCTTCTTCGATTTACTTTCTCTGGGTAGAGGCGGTTCTGATGTGTTGACAGAGATTGCCCGGTATTTCTCGTCGTTGCCAGCGATAATTTCATCAACTTCGGAAGCTTTTAGCAGTGATACGGAACTGGCTAGAATGTGATTACTTAGGCCAGCATCAGATAGACGTTTTCGTTCGTCATTGGACAAAACAATTCTGGTCATTCCGGGATACTTTTTGTACAGAATTCCACGAAAGAGGCGTAAATAGTTGCCGACCTCTGAGCCGACATAGTAATATTCGCCGCCTTCTTCCAGTTGAAAGCTAACTGGCTTATCGCCGTACGTAGGAACTGACATTATTGAGTACTTTTCCGTCTTGACTTAGTTTGTTTTTCGGGTTTAATTGATGAATTTTTTAAAGTTTTTGTTTGGAAAATTTATTTGTGGCGTCTATGAAGTGTGACAAGTTGAAATGGCGATGCGATGAAGGATGTTCGTTTTGATGTTTGGAATATGTATTATTGTTAGTGGATGCATTTAGGGATGTTGATATATTTTAAGCTATAATGATAACATTCAGCGGTGAAGTAAACACTTTATTGTATGGCTCGACTTGGTATCGTTTACAATCATTTAAATAATAATGAAATAGCTGGCAAAAAACCAAAAATGGGCAATTAGTTAATGTTCGAGAGCCATTTTCGACTTTTAGTACTTGAAGAAAAAGATTAACTATTTTAAGGGTGTTCAAGTCATGCGGATATACAGTTATCAAAAAATTTCACAGACTCTGCTATAGGAAATTTTTGAATTTATTTGGGGATCGATCGAAAACTCCTTTTAAAATTATTTCGTAATAGGTTTAATATTTGTCCGAAGTGGACTTCGTTGATCTGGAATTGAGAACTACGAGTAGTTAAAATGTGGCCAATTATGAGATTCGCGTATACATTTAGGTAAACTTAAACGTCAATCTTGTCAGTTAAATGAAGTAGAGACAATATGATCAGAGTACCTGCATATGTCCGTTTATGAATGTAGGCATCAATAATTACTATCGTGAAGAGAACATCACTTGTTCTGTTCATTACGTTTAGTTCGCAATGACAATTGCCAGAAAAATAACGACTTTCTGAATCTATTACTTGCGTTGTCTTTAATCCTGCCGAGCTTTTATAAAATTGGAACATTCGCATGAAGTAAGGTAGGCTTCGGATATAGATATGTGGGGTGGCCGTGGTGTAGTGGTAGTAGCAAACGCTTCTCACTCAGAGGGTCCAGGTTCGAATCCTGCCCATGGCAAAATCAGTTTTTCATTGTACAATTGGAACTCAGACAAAAAAATTCTGCGTGTGAAGGCATAACACTGACACGTAGATTTGGCTGTTATAAGAGTTTCAAGCAATGAAAAAAATACTGGGAATTATATCTCGAATCATTCTGAGTGAAGAAAAAACTCTCCGTCCTATTCGGACTCCCACCCCTGGAGAGCAAACATAGAAACCAAACACACCTGAGTTTCAAACCACTACAAAAACAATTTTCCTTTCTCCTCCTTCTATCTTTCCGCTCGCGCCCTGGCAACAGTAAAAGGGTATCAACCCCTTAGGCGCGCGTAAATTATAAAAAAAAAAAAAAAGATAAGTGTTATGAGAATTCTTCCTGTAAAATAACATTAGTGCACCACTGGAAACATAGTTGTATCATACTTTCACTAAAACAACATATTTTTACTTGCAATTGAAGTCAGATATGCAACTAGTATTCGGAGAATACAAACTTTAGATGTGGAATAAAAGGATTTCGAGTTTCGACTAATTTGTTCAGTTTCTCAATATAATTAACTAAGTCCGTTTTTGGCGTATAAGGTCTCGGTAAGATTTCTTTCGACCTTTACGTGGCGTTATCCGTAGTAATTATGTACAATCTGACCTAGACCGTGTCCGGCATAGATCGTCACTTAGAAGCTCTCATAAGCGGTTTTGAAATCGATAAAAAGTTAGCAAGTATTGGTCCATAACAAGGTCTACCATATTGTGAATATTTACTTGATAAAATATAAACACACACCCAGATTTTATTTCAAAATTAGGGAAACGTTGCTCGTTGTAAGTGTATGTCGTTGTTAACGTTGTTATTCAAGTGCCCGTTCACATTGGCGTGGGCAGAAAGATTGTCCGAAGGAGAAGCTTTTCATTGAAGTGGGAAGAAGAAGGGTTACTTGCATTTAAAATCCACCTCCGAATTGGATTTTCGGGTGAAGCATGACTTTTTCGTTTCATTTCTAATCGCTGATGAGCAAGTAAAGAAGTGGAAAAAATGTATGTTTCCGGGCAAATTCTTAAATTTAAAAAATGGTCTGATTCAAGTGTTCGGCTTATCTAAAAGCAATGGGATGGTAAGTGCCAGACACAATGGGACTGCCTTCCCATGCACACAGTGGCTACACACAAAAAACGCTTCATTGGCAGACGGGGAACGCTGAAATATAAAACATAAAATATCATTGATGTAGTAAGTCGCATGGATAAAATTGTTTGTAGTAAAAAAAAGAGTAATAGTGAAAACATTTTATTAGGCAGTGGTAGCTACAACTCTAGCAACATCTGGTATCCTACTTAATGGAGCTACGGAAGAAAAGCAGAATACAAAATTGAGGTATGCAATAAAACCGGAAAAAGGCTTGACGTTAGCGCTGCGATTTTTGACTACCGGAGAAACATATAGAAACTTTGAATGGACTACCAGCCTACTTCAATCGAAAAAAAAGAAAAAAAAAATTAATTGTCGCCTAAGCCATTCAATCAATGCATTGAGGTGGTACTACTCTGTGCGTCGACTTGTCCGCACAGGTCACGGATATCTTTGCTCTTTTGCTCAGTTATCGCTGCAACTGTACCGTCTTCGCGCCGGATTGTAAACTGCGCACTTTTCCTATATACACGCAACGTAGCGTCTGGACCGGCCTTAACACCACAATTTCTGTACGTACAATACAAATCGTCTGTACCGGCACCACTTCGTTTAGAATTCATGACCTTGGTTTTTTCCTTCAAGCGTTGGGTTTTTAGAATTTTTAAATTTAAGGAAATGCCCTTCAAAGTTGTTTCTTGTCGATATAATTTAATTCTTTCAACTACTTCCAATAAATTATCATTCCTTTTGATACGGTTTTTGTAATCCGAATGACGAATTTTGTATAGGTCCGGTAACTGCTTAAATGCTTCTATTAAGCTTAAAGTCTGTTCTTGCATCCATATAGCCATTGTATTGTACTAATATGTATAACCAACATTTAATCACCAAATCTACCACCCAAGAACAGCAACATAATCAGTATGTGCAACACACCTGCTTCTAATCAAAAATCGATATTCTACTACATATTTAAGTCGCTTTTTCCTGCTTTAAGAAAATAACATTCAAAAGAATTATATTTTGGAGTGGACATTCGGTGCAATTAGCTCCTCCCTTTTTGACTCACATAAAATCTACCAGTCTCGCGCTACACGACATTCATTGCCATGATAATGTAGGCAGGCACTAAAGGAGCTTAGCCGGATCCTACGAATTTCGTCGTTATAACCGATGTTGTTGTAAGCGATTCTGACCGCATTTCTTACTGAGCTAGGGCCTCAGAATTTTACCCTTTCCAGCAAGCGCGGTGTTTTCCGAGGGATGGAGTCGAAAATTCTCCGGATTGAAGACTGGCTGTATAGCCAGTATAGTTCGCTGTTGAAACATTTCCTCTATTCATTATTGATACAAACGGGACCAAAAATTATCCAAATAACTTTTCTCTCGAAGCACTCGAGAGCAATTTTATCTACCCTAGTCAGTGTCTAAAATACACTCATTCCAGGACAGGAATGATTTACAACTCAATTACCTTCTAATCCCAAAGAAACGGTGATTAGCAAGACTGATTCGTCACATGATTTCCGCACAGGTTCGTTGTTGGGATTGGTATCGGAACCGTGGTAATACCTTGCTACTTCAAAGTTGACGTTTTGTCCTAGGCGTTCATGTTGTGTGTCCCTCTTTGTTCACAGCATATTTTCCTTCCATGCTACTAAAACCATCTATGACGCTTCTTCTTCAATAGTGGCAAACGCTCCTTTCGCTTGTTCCCATTATGAAAGATGATGCCTCTGGAGTTGGCTTGTTAGTTTCGCACAATTCTTTTAAGAACGATGTTAAAAAAATTACATGACAACGCATCGACTTGTTTGTCCATTTCTAACACTGAAAGCTTCCGTTTTGTCATTACTGACATTGACGGAGCAGCGTGCATCCTGCATAGTCTTGTGATCTGTTAAGTTAACCTCCGCCTATATACATTTCTGTTCCAAACACATATGTTTCAACCCTAGGTTTCGGCTGCCAACTTCAAAAACTTGACATCTGACATAAGACCATCGGAAAATGTAGATTGTTTGGTGGACCCTGTAAAAATATTTTATTTATTTTTTTGTTGCTCGTGCTTTAAAAAATTTGAAGCGTAAATATTTAATAAATGGGTCTATTAGCTAAATCCGTCAAATTCGGGCGCATTGCATATTGTGATATATTTATACGGACAATAACAACCCGCAACGCAAAATCAACAAAGTACGTAACAACTCGATGGGGCATCACACATAAAAAGAAAAAAAAAAGTTTAAAAATAAATTCTGTACAATAGAAACACGAATATTGCGCATTTTTTCTTTTGCATTCACTTTAAAACATCACTTTAATTGCATAATTTGATTTTGAATAAATAGATTAGCCGAAGTTGGGCGGCTAGAGAGTCCAAAAGTCGAGGGAAAATATCTGACCGGCCAATTGTTTCTACATCGAATTTTTGGCTATCGTGGAGTTGTGCTTTTTCCTTGGCTGGCCAGAGTATATGATCGTGACTTGCATGCACCCGGTAAGGTGCCAATAGATGAAAATTCTGACAAACTAGAGAGTGGTGATGGCAAATCAGGCACTGATACAACAGCAGGTGTAGTGGATGGGGCAAAAGATGTCAAGGGCAAGGTTAATACGTTCTATCAAGTATTAATCGATTCAAGAGATTGTCCGTTTATTGTGAGTATTCTTGAGAACATAAACAAGGGGCTCCATTCATTTTTTGTTTTCGTTTTTAGAGAGCTCAGACCGAAGCTGTGACTTTTCTTGGTAATCAGGAATCCAATCGTAGTC
Source organism: Volucella bombylans (assembly GCA_949129095.1). Classification (NCBI taxonomy): domain Eukaryota; kingdom Metazoa; phylum Arthropoda; class Insecta; order Diptera; family Syrphidae; genus Volucella; species Volucella bombylans. The sequence goes on along the minus strand of OX422140.1, from coordinate 331,484,236 downwards.
TTTATGCTATACCTGGTCTAGATTATGTGTCGCACGATGATATTATGCCGTACTCATCGACGGAGAGCAGCCCGCTACATCATGAATTATTTGATAAGTTTCTATCTAGAGTAGAAGGCAGTGATCCTGGATTCGAAGCAAAGGATACACTCAGGGCGTGGCAGGAGAAAAATAATCCATGGCTGGAGTTGTCTGATGTTCACAAAGAAACAACGGAGAATGTTCGAGTGACGGTTATTCCGTTCTATATGGGATGCCGAGAAACACCGTCTTCTTCTGTTTATTGGGTAAGTTGTTGGTGTATTGGAATAGTCTGTACTGCGACAGGTTGTTGTGCATCATCCTGGTATGCTTGAAGTTGAGAACTCTAGAATAGACTGAATATGAATGTGAATGCATTGTTTGTGATCAGATAAGAAGAGTTCAAATGTCGACACGCATTGATAACTTACAAAAACTGGACACTAAAGTGACAATATGGATGCATGATGTCGTTTAACAAACTTAAACTCCAAAATGTCTAAACGGCGGAAAGACTATGCATTGGAATCGAATTTCAGACGTTCACCTTGTGAGAGGTTAAATATGCTGTTCACATATTTTTAGAACAACTAAACGCTAAAGTGTCAGTATAAACTCTTAGGTTAAACAGCGGGATAAGTGACGACATTGTACGTCTTTACGTTGGCGTAAAAAAAACATTTCGAATTCCGGGTTTCCACATGGAATGTTAGGATTCTTAACAGGCCATTTGTCGCCGGACAACTTGCGCAGACCCTAGATTGCTGCAAATTTGCAATCCAATAAGTGCGATGGGGTGGCACAGATTGAAGCGGATCGAAAACTACGCATCGGAACACACAGCAATTGAAAGCAATTTGTATAGCTGTTCGTTAGGAATCTTATTTTCTTCCTTTTTGCGACGTCAATGGCTGGGGGACATTTTTTTACGACGTTGGGCGGTATATGCTAATGAATGTTCGTAGACGACTACAAAGTGAATGTAACATTCCTAGAGTATGCGTTTTTCTCGACGCCATTCAAATTCAATGGTCTACATTTGGTGAACTTACGAGTACATCTCGCCTTGAACAAGTGATCAGTCAGTGAAATAACGTTGGATTGCGCATGATAATCAGCAAGTATACTCGTAAATTTTCTGAAGGTTCAAATACGTATTTAGGTTAGTTACTCCGTTACGTAAAGGGGATTTAAAAAGGCAAAGGGTAAAATATATGCGATAACTGATGTACCTGCCTACTACCGAAGTCAGAAGTTGACTGGCTCGGGTCAACTATTATGGAAGATTTTTGCAGAATCTAGAAAGGAATCAATCAGAAAGTCGAGAAGGCGTTTAGAAGGATCAAATCGGAAATAGTTTCGGACGTAGTTCTATGTGCGTACAATTAAAATCTGACTTTCGCAACCGATGAGAGTCCATATGGATTAGGAGCTGTACTGTCATACACATTTCCGATTGGGCACGAACATCCGATCGCTTATGCCTCGCCTTCAGCTTCGAAAGAGAATTACAGTCAAATTGGCAAAGAAGCAACTTGAGTATTCAAAGCACTTCAAAAATGTTTTCGATATTGCTACCGACGTAAGTCTTTACTCATTACGGATCATAAGCCGTTGGTTGCTATATTCAGCCCTACCAAGATTTTACCCAGTGTGGCGGCCAAATTAAAACAAATCAGATTTTTTAATAAACTTTAATTCAAATATATTGGTGTATTAAAAAATTCTTTTAGTATGTCCTTACTAGTATGGCTCGCCCACGTTGTTCTTCTTTTTTTCTTTTTTCTTATCGCGCGCCTAGGCTGATTGTCAATTTGATGTGCACGTCATCACGTCTGATGGGTGCATCCAGATGTTTTTAGCGCTAACACTCCCCCCCGGTATATCCAGTCTTGGTTCTACCTACTTCTTCTGGCGCTCCAACATCTAGCACGGCCAGTTTGACCGTAGGTCGCTCATATACACCATGAGATGTCCTTACAGTAGCCCATCGAACCTGTCCATCTTTCGCGACATTTGTTGCTATCACCTTCCCTTTAGGCCAGCAGTTACGGGGATTACCTGGGTCCACGATGACGACGACATCTCCCACTTTGATCGGCTTCCTTGGTTCAAACCACTTAGTACGTTTGGTCAGAGTTGGAAGGTACTCCTGCACCCATCGCTTCCAGAAGACATCAGCATACATCTGCGAAACAAGCCAATTTCGCCGAATCGTTGCTACATCGTCGTTAAATGGCGTAGGTGGCTTCGACCCATTTGAAGATCCAAGGAGTATATGATTCGGAGTAATCGCTTCACAGTTGTCATCACTGACTGGAACGTAGGTTAACGGTCTACAGTTTAGCACGTATTCAACCTCCGTCAGCATATTTCGGAGAACTTCATCCGTGGGATTCCTGGGTAACGAGATTTGAGCGAGGACCTTCTTCACGGATTGAACCAATCTCTCCCAGCTACCGCCCATGTGTGGAGACAGTGGTGGTATAAATGTCCATTTGGTATCGGCACTAGTAAACTCCTTGGCGATTTTATTTTGGTCCATACTCTGAAGCATTTCGCTGAGCTCTTTACTTGCTCCCTTGAAGTTCGTTCCTTGATCGCTGAATATCTCAATCGGAATGCCTCGCCGGGCGATGAAGTTGCGAATAGCCATTATACACGAGTCGGCGGTAAGCGTGTGGGCCACTTCGATGTGAACTGCGCGAACAGTCAGGCAGGTGATTAAAACACCCCATCTTTTTTCAGCGCGTCTTCCAACAGCAACGATAATTGGTCCAAAGTAATCAATACCCACATACGAGAAGGGTCGAGAATATGCAGCGAGTCGAGCGACCGGGAGTTCTCCCATTATTGGAGGTTGCGGTTGAGTCCGTTGATTCTTGCACTGCTGGCATTTCTTAAGCGCTGCTCGTAGTCGTGAAATGTGATACTTCTGTCGCAGCTCGTTGACAACTATCTCGTGATGACAGTGATGGTACCTGGTGTGTACGTCTCGGATTACAAGTGACGTGATATGATGGTTTCTTGGCAGAATGACTGGTCGTTTCACATCCGATTGGCAAAGTGCTTTGCAAGCGTCGATTCTGCCTTTGAGTCGTAGGACTCGGTTTTCATCAATATACGGTGAGAGTTTGTAAAGAGGGCTGCTCTTTTTTATGCGTTGTTGATTCGCTTCAATGGCGGCTAACTCATCGGGGTATGCGTCCTGTTGTGCTTGACGATATAAGTAGTTTTGAGCTCGGTGAATATCGCGCTGATTTATGGGTCCCGTCTGAAACGGCCCGCCTGTCACTTTAGCCTTAAGATTGTTGACATACCTCAAAATCCAAGCTGTAGTCCGAACTAGCCGTATCCAATCTGAATAGTGCTCTGGATGTAGTATTTGCCCTCGACGCGTTTCCTCTTCAGAGCGCATTTCGGTGTGGTGACATGAATGGTTTACCTTGATCTCCTCTGAAGTATTTTTTCCGAGATATGGGTCTTCGAATTTTGGCCAATTCTCTTGTCTTTCTTGCAGGAACGCTGGTCCGTTCAGCCATCGACTGGTGGTGGAAAAATCAGGACGCGGATGCCACTTTGTTCCCTCGTCGGCCACATTAGATTTTGATGGAATCCATTTCCATTCTAAAATTTCAGTCGTTTCCAGAATTTCGCTGATGCGAAATGCGACGAATTGACTATACTTCCGGTGATCAGACCGAATCCAGCAAAGTACGTTTTTTGAGTCGGTCCAGAAGAAGCGCTCGTTGACCTTAATCGAGTGTTCCTTTAGAATACAGTTAGCCAGCCTTCTGGAACTCCGCGTCGCCAATACCGTCGTCCCAGTTTACACCTGATCGCCACACGTCTTGTAGTATAATTTTCACGTAGATGAAGAAGTTCGCGAGTAGTCCCAGGGGGTCAAAAATTGTCATCAGTGTACGAAGTAGTTCTCGCTTCGTTGGACGTCTACCTCCGGACAGCAAATCCTTATTTTGAGCGTTCACCTTTATTTTGTATGTAAATTTGTCGGTGGATGTGCACCACCACATACCCAGTACCTTCTCAGCCTCAGATTCTGCACCGATGTTCAAATTAACCTCGTCCTTGGTGTTCTCCTCCATAGCGCTGATAACGGCCCTTGAGTTGGACATCCAGTTTCGTATTTCGAATCCAGCTCTTGAGTGAATCTCTTTGACCTCCTTTGCTAGTTGAATTGCTTCATCTTCGGTTTCAACGCTGTCCAGGAAATCATTGACGTAATGGCTTTGGGTGATAGCGACCGCTGCTCTAGGGAATTTTCCAGCGAATTGTCCAGCGTTCAAATTTTTAACGTACTGAGCACTACTGGGAGAGCATGTGGCACCAAATGTCATCACAGTCATCACATATTCATCTGGTTCTCGTGATGGCTCTTTGCGCCAGAGAAACCGCTGAGAGTCCTGATCGGCTTCACGGATCAAGACCTGGTGAAACATCTCACGAATGTCCCCGCAAATGGCAACCTTTCTTTCCCGAAATCTAGCAAGCACTGACGTAAGTGATGTCAGTTGGTCGGGTCCTTTAAGTAGGAAAGAGTTTAGAGAAACTCCGTGCGATTGCGCTGCAGCATCCCATACTATTCTCACCTTCCCTGGTTTGTTGGAGTTTATGACGGGAAATACTGGGAGATACCAGGTACGCGGGCTGCGTCGTCTTGCCTCATTAGCTGACAATTTTCGGATGTAGCCACTGGACAGGTAGTAGCCAATTTTTGCATCAAGTATAGACCTCAATCCTGAATCGCGCATCATTCTTTTTTCGATGCACACTAATCGTCGCATAGCCATCTCCCGGCTGTCAGGTAATTGGATCTCATCGAACCGCCAGAGAAGACCTGTCTCAAAGCGATTTTGTTTACGCTCAGTTGTAAGATGAAGTAGATCCTGAGCACGTTGATCATCACGGGAAACGAGGACGTTTTGCGGTTGAGCAGTACCAAGACTTTCTAAGGCAAAGAAATCTTTTACCATTTGTTGTAGATCATTATCAGCTTTGTTATTACAGTCGCACATGTGAATGCTGTGGTGAGCTACAGGATTGATAGCAGCAACTGACGAACTTGCACCATGGGGGCCATATACGACCCATCCTAAACGAGTCTTTGATGCAAACGGCTGGTTATTAGGTCCCTCAATAGATTTCGTGGCAAATCCGAGCCTCATGTTGTCAAGCCCAATTAGAATCCGGGGTCGGACTGCGTCATAGGACGTCGCTGGAATATTCTTCAAATGTGGATACAATTTTATCATCTCGTCCATCATCAATGACTGCGTTGGTAGCTCAAGAGATTCCACAGTTCGAACGTTGTTTAAACAGTATTTTTTTGCCTGATTACCAATCCCAGATATGTTAACATCGAGCTGTTTGGAGTTATCTTCAAAACGGTGGGTGTTAGCTGTCCACTTCAAGCATAAAGGATGGGGTACACTGTCCAGATTAAGCTCGTCGGCAACTTGCTGGTCGATCAGCGTCAGCGACGATCCGTCATCGAGGAACGCGTAAGTATGCACTGCTACGTTCTTCCCATGAAGTACGACTGGAACGTAGCGATATAGAACAGTTGGATTACTGACCTGGTTATGATAGTGTACGACTTCCGATATATGCGGCTCTGGTTTCGTAAGAGGTGACGGTTTCGATAGATTGTGCAGCAGTTTATGATGCTTGAAGCTACATCCATTAATCCCACAATATGTCTTCGATCGACAACCACGATTGGAATGTGGCTTGAGACATTTGTGACAAAGACGATATTCCTTTACCGTCGCCCATCTGGAGCTGTAACTTAACTCTGAAAACGCACGGCAGTCTGCAACTGTCCGACAATCTCGGGAGCATACGCAGCACTTATTGCCTTTGGCTTGTAAGGTGCCGTGACTCGGTTTGTGTGTGCGCATTCTATCGTCAGTGCTTGTAGCGGGGTTTTGAGGTTTGTGGTCTTCTGGATATTCCTCAGTGTGCGTGTGTAGATAACCTCGGTCTCTTGAGTGGCGTGAGCTCGTGTTTGCTGATGACATTGTTGGAATCGTCACACAATTTGCTGCACCAGCAATTTGGTACAGCCACTCATTGAAGTCTGACAGTGTACAGTAATCGAGTGTCTGTCGGTGAATTCCCCAGTTCAGTCGAATGGTCGGAGGCAGCTTCTCGACGAGTTCTTGGAGCAGTGTCGGATTGCACATGTGTGACATAAGTCCCGAAGCCTCTATAGTGGCACAGAGATTTTGCACGGCTAAAGAAAATTTTACAATGCTTTCTAACCTTCCTTCCTTCGGCGAGGGCGTAGAATGAATTTTCTGCAACATAGAATGGATAACAAGCTCCGGCCGGCCGTACAACATCTTCAACGTAGAAATTATTCGCTTGATACACGAGGGTTGCAGCAACATGCTACGCACAGCATCCAGTGCTTCCCCTTTCAAGGCTCTTTGTAACCGCGAGACATTTTCTTCATCAGAGAAACCACATAGTTCGTTTGTCCGCTCGTAGTCGCATATGAAACTCGGCCATTCTGCTGGGTTACCACTGAAAGGATGAAGATCTCGTGAAATACTATGACGAGCAGCCAGTTGGCTTCTGCTGAGTAGAGTAGACGTGTGAAACTGCGGTGTGATGTCGAAAGCTTGTTCAGGTCCTGTTGGTAAAGCTGCATCTCGTGGCTTGAGCCGTGTGAATGTGTTATTGTGTTCCAATGGTTGCTCAAACAGGTGTTGTTGAAAAGGGTATGAGCATCTCGGCGGTATGGATTGGGCTTGCGGCGGCTGTGGATGCATTTGCAATCGCAGGTTTTGGGGCTGCATTTCTACTTTTGTCTGTTGGGCTGGCAGGGTTCGCATTGTACTCCGTGTAGATTGCGTTGGCGGCATCCACATAGACTTCGATTGTAAATTTTGCCTAGCGTGATCCTCTGGACGCTTGTGTAACTCTATCGGTTGCCGATGCTGTGTTTGTAGCTGTTGTTGCAGCGCCATTTGTTGCATCTGTTGTGATAGGGTTCCCGAAACAGTTTCAACGAGCTTCAACTTGTCATCATTTTGTGTTTGGTCCTGTTTGCTCTGCAAGGAAGATTGTAGGTTAACGTGAGTTAAAACAGCATTCGACGAACTCTGAATACATGCGGTTGAGGGGTTTTGTGCTGAGTTGCATGTCTCCTCCAACCAAGTACGCACAACTGCGTTTTCTTGAACGCCTTCGACTTCTGCTTCGTCGCCGTCGACAGAGGAGGTTTCTTCTTCTGCTTGTTGTTGTAGCAATGAATACTTTCTCTCAAGGTACTGCTGGTCAAACTGCTTCCGCTTTTCTTGACGTTTCTCTTGCTGCTGCTGTTCTTCTCTGTCGCGTTTGTCTTGTAGAGCACGTTCTTCCTCCAGTCGTTGAAGTTCGATTTGAAGTCGGCGAGTAGACGAAGCTTTTGACGATGAAGACCTGGGACGAGAAGAAGCTATCGAAGGTACTGCGTTGGGGGCGGGCACTTTGTTGGCAAGTTTACTTACACTCGCACTTGTAGTGGCCGCATTCGTTGCAGTGTCTTAGACTTGATTGGGGCGCTTAGCTTTACAACTTTCGCAACTCCAGTCGTATTTTTCGACGTCATTGGTTACTCCAACGCAGGAAAAATGAAACCATTTGTCGCAGTCGTCGCACATAACCATATGTTTATTATCGGCTGTTGTGCACAACTGGCAACTTCGCTTAACCGGCTTTCGTGACGACCTAGTACTCTTTGGGGATCTTATTACCTTTGAAGATGCAGCAAATGGGTTGGGATCCATCGTACTCGTTGCAATAAAAGATTTTTTTAAGTTGTGGCGGCCAAATTAAAACAAATCAGATTTTTTAATAAACTTTAATTCAAATATATTGGTGTATTAAAAAATTCTTTTAGTATGTCCTTACTAGTATGGCTCGCCCACGTTGTTCTTCTTTTTTTTCTTTTTTCTTATCGCGCGCCTAGGCTGATTGTCAATTTGATGTGCACGTCATCACGTCTGATGGGTGCATCCAGATGTTTTTAGCGCTAACACCCAGTATAGTGGCCCTGGGATCGCGCACCGGGGGACGGGTAATGACAAAAATGTAGACGTTCTATACTGGTTGAGTCTACCAAAAGATGCGGACGACGTCACATACTACCAAAGGGAACAAATCGATATTGTTACCGTTATTCACTCAGACATCGAAGGCTTACAGAAAATGTTCAAAATCATTTAACGAAAAATGTACAAAATCATCGGAAATACCCATCGACTCTACGGCAAAGGGTACAGAACGTCTCTAATGTTTGATGTGGGAGCCTACCAGGTTGGCTTAAGTCCCCGGAGCGCCTCCTAGCGGCATTGAAGTGCGTCAATCACCATCCTGTATTTCCAATATTTTTGAGGTTTTCCAACAACAGGCGGTACACCCTCTTGTGACTTAAGGTTTAAACCACAGAATTAAACCTTCTTCGGGCTGCCAGTGATATCTCTTGTATCTACTGGCCGTACATTAGTCACCACTCTTTTGCATAAGACCAGCTTTGCTCTACCACCGTTGGTAGCCTGTGTAACTGGACAATATTATCCAAGTAAGGACCTACGCCAGCAAGGACAAAAGCGGGTGTTTTGTAAAATTGTGGTGCAAGACGTATTTCTTTATTATTTGATCGATGTAAACGATAGGCGTTGGAGAAGGTATGCGGGCGAGATACAGAAATGTAACGTTGATTCAATATAACCGTCTTAGATGTTTCGTCCTACATGCGCCAATAGTGGTTCTAGAGGGTCATCCATTGTTGAACATTCAACTATCGTTGCGCTGATTTTTGATAAGTAAAAAAGGAGGTTATTAAATATGTATTGATATATACTCGCACAACATGCTGAAATAGTGAAAATTCACTACAAAAACGGTGAAAATTTAGCGGAAACCTCTTGTAAAGTTTGTACTGCTTTTGGACATCATCAAGCGCCTTCTCCCACAGCTATAATTTAATAATTTTCAATGTCTCGGACATGTTAGTGACGCGAAGACTCCTATTTGTGTTCGTTCGGCAAGGTCAGCTGATAATATCGCTGCCGTAGCTGAGAGTGTGACTGAAAACCCATGTCCATCACAGGAATTGGGCGTATCCGCAATCACTTTGCACCGCATTTTGCATAAAGATCTTGGTTTCGATACTTATAAGATCCAGTTGAAACAGGAATTAAAAGACAGGAAAAAAAGACTGTACTTTCGTTGATTGGGCCCTGGAAATTAATAAATAATATCATGATTTTTTACACAAAGTTATGCTGAGTGATGAGGGTCAGTTCCATTTGGGTACGGATACGAACAAATCTGTCGCATCTGGGGTTACGAAAACCCAAGAGAAATAGTGGAATAATCCCTCTATGCATAGCTAGTGACACTTCGGTGAGGTTTATGGACAAGCAGTGTCATTGGGACATTTTTTCGAAAAAAATGCTGATGCGACCGTTTCAGTGGATACATTGAGTTAAAGAATAATGTTTTGCCTGAAATTAATCCCATGGACTTGGGCAATGTTTATTTTCAATAGGACGGCGCCAGCTGTGTAGCAGCTGGTGAAACAATGGACGATTTCTTGAAATGGACACTTCAATTGGCCATCGACATCGTGCGATTTAACACCATCAGACTTATTTCTTTTGGGGTTATGTCAAAGATAAAGTCGACGCCAATGCTCCACCAATGATTCATGCACTAAAAGAAAATATAAGATGCGCTAAAAAAGTGTTACTCTGGAAACAGCATTCAGAAGTTTTAGCACAATCTCGGTAGAACTTTACGCGTTTATACGAAACGACCCCGGAAGAGAAACTTGAAGAAATGAGTGGAAATTTAGTCATAAACTCACAGTTAGTGCGGATGAGGAATATGTTAAATCAACCTTTGCGAAAAAAGCCAAGAATTCCGTCCTAAACATAAGCAAATTACCTGGTTAATGACTGAGCTGGCGAGGCAGACAAAGATTAGGCAAAGCATAGATCAATTAGATTAGGTTAGACCAAGATTTGTTCAGAAGATGATACCTCTGATGAATGCAACCCCAAGAAGATTTAGCTGTGCCAACTGTACATGCACCAATCACCTTAACACCGATTTTGTGTGAAAGCCTGTGAAGAATCTTATTGGCTCATATCAGTGCGGTCTTAGGCTGAGTAATAAGGGCAAAGTCAACTATTTTTTTTAACATTTCAACCCTGTTCAATGGCTCCGAAGCATGGACATTACATTTTATTCGTTTCCTTTGTCACTTTTTTCTTGATCAAACGTTATATTGGTTTTCTATTGCTGTAATACGTTTTATAATACAACGCTCTTACGACCTCCGCAGTGGTGGATGCTGTATTTAATATATCTCTGTAAAACACTGTGCCATAATTAGTTCGTGAGCCTCCCACTGTGGTTAAAATTACTTTTAACACGCGCTTCTAAGTCTTTCTACTCCTTGTCTCAGTTGTCAGAGTAATATCATAGTATTGGAAATCTTTTGCTTAGAATATTTAATTTTATCTTCTCTCCATTCATCGTCTTGTAGACTGGATCTAGGATCACACGAAGAGGTTTGTGATTTGATTGCCTTCTTAGCGCAAAGAAGCAGCATCTCATCATTGATTTTATTATCACAATTAATAGCGGTTTCTAGGTAGACAAAGTGCCTAACTATCACAAAGCTGTATTTGTATGAAGTGATGTTCTGCCCGAGATACCTGTGTTGAACGTTCTTCTTTGTAAACAGCATAGTCGTATATGTAATTCGTTTTGGTTTCGTTCACCGTTAGGCTCATGTTCATTTCACACCCACATCAAGCTGCCTTCTGGTTATATCAATTTCCTTAGAGTACGCGGATAATAAAACGGACTTTTTGCAACTTGTGTTTTGGCTTTGGTGTGTAAATTGAAAAAATCGCATCACAATCGTTTTTGATATCGAACCTCATTACTACAATGACATTTCTTTATTGTCGTGCCAATGATATTCAGGATTTGATGTTTGCGGCACCTCTTGAGATGTGCTACAACAATGTAGCAATTTAATTCAATGTTCGTTCATCGGAATGTGAGGATATCCATTATACTGAATTACTCAATTATTGAAATCTTTCAAGTCCCCTTGACTTGCCAGTACTGAGAAAAGACATGTGGTCGGATCTTCATGGATGGAAAACGACAACCTTAAACTTCACTTCTCTATTAGTAAACGGGCGTTTATCTCCTAAGCCGTGTCGTATGCAATCATGAGCAGTCACAACGAAACAGCGCTTAAGGCTTTGCTGATCTCTCTTCACTTTCTGAGAGTTATCGAAAAGCTGAGATCGATGACTCTTGCTTGGTTCTCAGATCAAAATGTGACCTCAGAAAATAAGATCGCCGATAAAATAGATCACCAAGCTCGGAGGAGGACTTCACAGGACTTGAACACACGCGCTAGAAGTGGCTGTGTTCTTGGTTGAGATTCTCATCAATAGTTGGACTTGGGTGCTAAAAAACCAAACGAACATTTTCGTTCCGACGTCCCTAATAAGCCAGTGGCTTTACAGCTGTTCCGCTAACGCGACACTACGGTTTTGATGAACATTTAAGTGCGCTAGCATAAGGTGCACCAACATTTGGCTGAAGGTTCTAAGCGCTGATGTGGATGGTAGTACTTTAGACATTTTATCATCCAAGCGATTACTCGTCTTTCTACGAATCATTGCGTAAATCCATAGCACTGAACGTACAATAAGTACAATGGTTTAGTGTTTTGCCTGAGTACTCCGTTGCGGCAATTAATTTGATAGCTACGAGTAGATAAAAGGCTGTTATTTGCAGATGTTTATAGATTGAGACTTAGGTCCACCTTGGATTAGCATAAGTAAGCTCTGTTCAGAGAGTTCATAGACTCATGGAGACAAACTGGCGTTTCAATTATGGTTCGGATCGCGGTAGCCTTAGGAGCAGTAGTTGTAGTTGCGTTAGATACGCATGCAGAGAAGGTTCAAACAGGCTGTTTGTAGCGTCTATAATGGATTCACCGGCGGGTGGGAAGAAGAAAACAAGGCTTCTAATTTAGAACCAGAATAAATTATGTAGAAAGGCATTATCGCATAAAGATGAAGATTTTCCTAATGGGCTGACTATGACAAATAATTTGGAAAAGGCAGTTTGTGGGATGGGAGATCATTTGGTAGATCATACGAGTATATATGCAGTCCTTATGATTGCTCTACTGGTTTATCTCGGCATAGTGATAAAGGAAAATGCAAAACGCTCGTTAACTTGATTATTTTTCCCTTCACTTCAACTTCATTTAGAAACTCATCTTCCAGTTGAAAACGTTTTGCCTCATTTCCATTTCTCACAGATTTTCTCTCTTCTCTTTCAGTGGCGTTACTGCATTCGATTGGAGAATCTAGGCGAATTAAGCGTACAACTTCGAGAAAGGCATTGGAGGATATTCTCACTATCGGGCACCCTTGAAACAGTACGCGGGCGAGGTGTTGTCGGACAAGAACCTGTGTTAAGTCGAAAACTACCAGCCTTCCAATATAGCAGTCATGTGAGTTTGCAAGCTCCAAGCGGTCACATGTGGTAAGTTTTCCTAAACTTTGAGTAGTCCTAAATCACCATACTGAGTCTCCTTTGTTTTTAGGGGAACATTTCGGCTTGAACGAGAAGATGGTCATTCGTTCGATTGTAAAATTCCACCCTTCTCGCTGGAGAGCAAGCCAGACGAAACTCCACCACCAACAGTGAAAGAAACGAAGCCGCCCACACCTGAAAGTGCGCTCTGAAAATGATGAGCCAGATAATACCATAATCCAATTGACCTGACCGAAGACCTCTGCTCCGAAGATATCTCTTGTCAACCCATAGTTCTCTTTCTGCGTAGGAATTTTCAAATTTGTTTTAGTTTTATGTTCAGGATGAACAAAAATGAGTTAAAAAAAAGATTTTCGTTAAACGATAAAACAACTTTGTATTCTTATCTATTTCTTAACAGTGTTTACTATTGCTCCAAGCGCTTTTCCCCTTTGACTTTCGATAGCTTCTCCACTTTCACGGCGTAGTCGAATGGTGCGATGTTATCTCTTATTCCGAATATACCGCGCAACGCATCTAAAGAAGCCATAGCAATCGCTGTATCTACATCCTCTCCGAAGCCTGCAAAACAAAACCATTGAATGGAGACAACATTAGTTTAACAACCGCCTACCTTGACCAATCTGTTTTTTATTGGAATAGACAGCGACGTGGTAGGCAGCAAGAACTGTATTCTTTCCAAGTTCTCCGATGAGACGAGGTTCAGGTTCAGCGAGTTTCAGATCATTGCACACTTCCTTCAAGTACTCTGTTGGGTTGTTTATCTCCCACAACTCACTCAAATCTTTCTGGTTAAGCTCGGTGCAGATAAAGTCCCTCACAAAATCAAACGCTCTTTGGGCACCAGACGACTGCTCAAGTGATCCAATTACAGCCAGAAGACTCTTGGCCAATGTGTCGTTCGCTGGTGGGTATTCAGCAGAGTAAATCAAATCTTTCAAACCCAAATGGGTGGATATATGTGCGAGTGTCTCCTCCGAGGTAAGGTACGCTGAAATTGCTTTGATACCCTCCTCTGGAACTTTTGGCAGCGAATACTTTAAGAACGCATCGACATACTCAATAACTACGCGGGCACCGCTTTCAGCAAGCTTTTCATTATCGGACAGCTTCAGGTCTGGAGTTTCAGTGCCAATTTCACGCTGTTTTTGCTCTTCTTTTAGGATGAACGATCGATTGGTTAGAGCTGTATGAAGTGAGGACAAGTCGAAATTTTCATTCAAACGTTTTCCAAAGGCAAACAGCTCGGCATTGTAATTCCATTCGATGAATTCGAATCTGGGTTGTGGTGCCTGTGGTCCCATCTTCTCTTTGCGTCGACGGAGTTCACGTAATGTAGGGCCGACCCATCTTTTGATGTGCCGCACATTATCTGAAAAGCCGAATTTGATCTTGTTAATTGTAATTAATAGGTTTGGTATGAAGGATTACTTAATCTTGTGTAGCCAGATATTTGAGTGGCGACCAGAACTGTGTTGATTGTGTTACGAATTAGAGACATTTTGTCAAATAATTCTTAAATTTCCGACAGTAAAAATTTGGAATATTTTTTTCGTTGAAGTCGGAAAAAGTGCACATTGACAGCTAATCAGCTGTCACGATGACATAAAGCTTTCTATAGGAACAGTGGAAATGGAGTGAGAACTAGTGACGGGGTAGTTAGATTGGCAAAATTCATCGAAATGAGCGTTATATGTACTTTTCGAGCTAAATAGAAAAAAACTTGGTTAAAAAGGAAGCAAGCGGATTTGAGACAGATAAATGTCAACTATTTTTATTTTGATTTTTTTTCTATTAAAATAATTTCACAGATAGATTTTAATGGAGTTTGCAGTTTTTTATTTAAATTCCTGAAGTTCAGGACGATGACTACCTAAGCCTAGACTCCTCTGAATGACTTGACATAAGTTCTTCTGATAATTTATTGTCGCTTTCGTTTGGGCTTTTTCCGCGTTCCGAAGAAGACGTAAAACCATTTCCCCTCATTTTTTCAGAATCAAAATCTAGCTTCTCGTTTTCATTTGAGAATTGAAATTTCTCTCCTCGATTTTATGTCAAAATGTATAAAAATCAAATAGTATTGTGCGTCAAACTAGATTTATGTTTTCGTACAATCGGCTGTATTTGGCTAATTTATTATTCTGAGTGTTCAAATTGATTCGCAATATTTAAAATATAAAAGTCCGAAAAAGTTCTTAGTGTTGCATTTAAGTAAAAATCAGGGTAAACAACAAAAAAGCCTTCTGACAGCACAAACGAAAACGCTATAGCTTTGTATTGCCCATCTAAATGGCATTTGTAGATGCCAGAAGGAGTTTAGAGAACATTTTAATCGAATTTGACTGTTCGCCAAAATATTTTGTCCTTAAACGCCTTCTAAAAACATTTTATTTTAACTTTTTATTATTAATTAATTTTCTATACAAATCCTACAAAGCAAAGCTAAACAATTTTTTCAATTCGAAACGAAAACAAACCCGATCACGGTTTCATATAAAAAAAGAAGAGTTTTGAAAGTTTTTACAAATTTGCCCAGAAAAATCTCTTGGGCCAAAATTCTTTTGTCGATTTGGGAAATGAATTGATCTTTCATTTCATTCTCGTCTGCGAAAAACTACAAAAATATGAGTACGCGAACAGCCTTCGGACTGCTTTTTGTATATTTACGTAGTTTAGGAAAGTACGCGAACGATAGATGGAGTTAAAGGCAAATATCTTAAGAAAAGCTGATTGCATTGACAACTGGGGGCTCTCGCCTAAATGTGACAGTTCAAACTAGAATTTTTGTGTATAGACGTGTTTTTTTTCTGCGAATCTGCGAGGCGATTGATCGGTAAACTGCTAAATGTCCTATAGCTTGGATTGGGTCAGCAGCGCAACAACCAAGTTCATAGCTTAGTGCTTGACTTACCAGCCACCGGTAACAGCAAAATTAAATTTTTACTCATACCGGCTAAGATTGCTAGTACGACCAGTAGCATAATACTGATCTACGCTGTCATAGGGCTCACAACCCTATATGAAATAAAAAAAGGTGACCAAACAGCTAATAGCCTCGAATAATGACGGATTCGCAGATGGCGACGATGATTAATGGACAACGATGTTCGGATCTGCACCTTTACGTAACTTTACAGCCGAACAACTAGCAGATTTTCTTGACTGCTATAAAGCAGACATAACCGTCATCCCAGAAGTGCGATGGAGTGGACCAGAAAAAAGGAGGACGAAAAGTGTGATATCTACTATGGAGAATGTTAAATACAGCCGCCCGACAAGGACAGCAGTCGCAGCGCTTATTCTGATGCAGATTCGGCGTCAGAGGAAGACTTAATGGACATGTCATCAGCCATGTAAGCGATTGCCTGACGAGCCTTACCACTCACTAACATAAACCTCAAAACTGTTTCACCGAATTCTTCGATATCCTATATATGGAGTGACGATTTTAAGTGCATATGACTGTGATACTTCCAAAGTATTTTGCTTTGATTGGTATGAGTCCCAAGCAAAGTAGGGTGAAAATAAGGTCTCCAGTTGTGTTTTTAAATACATCAAAGGTGAACTAGGAAAATCTGTGATGTACTCGGACTCATGGACGTGTCAAAATAAAAACGCTTTCATGGCAGCAGCATGCTTCGCAGCATTGGAACAATCTGCGACATTAAACACTATAAAGCACTAGTTCCTCGTTGCGGACCACACGCATATGGAGTATGATACTGATGACAGCATAACATGTAGAAAGAAAGAAAGAAAAAAGCAATCTAAAAATTTTTTTTAAATAAAACGCAAACCATTTTAGATATTTCAAAAACTTTATTATCGGCTTGAAGTACAATCAAAACATTTATGAATGGAACTCGACTTCGTTCATATGGCCACCGCGGGCATGTTTGCAGCGGTCGATTCGTTGGACCCAATTTTCAACGACTGGGCCACACATTTCGACCAAAACGGCCGCTATTTCGCCTTCAATGTTGACTCTGAGCTCTTCCAACGTCGTCGGCGTGTTGGCATAAACCAATGACTTAACGTAGCCTCACAGAAAATAGTCAAGCGGCGTTAAATCGCACGAACGAGGCGGCCAATCGACTGGCCCATTTATTGAGATAACACGCTCACCATACTTATTCTTCAATAAATCGATTGTAGCGTGTGCTGTGTGGCTTGTGGCATCATCATGTTGAAACCACATGTCGTCCAAGTCCATATCTTCCAATTCGGGCTAAAAATAATCGGTGATCATGGCGCGATAACGCTGACTATTCACAGTAACGTGACGATCGTTATCGTCGACGAAAAAATATGGCCCAATAACGCCACCGGCATGCAAGCCGCACCAAACAGTTATTTTTTGTGGATGAAGTGGTGATTCATGAAGCACATGTGGATTTTCACCCGACCAAGAACGCATATTTTGCTTATTGACGAACTCATTGAGCCAAAAATGAGCTTCGTCACTGAAGATAATTTTGCGATGAAATTCATCATCTTGGCGCATCTTCTCCAGAACTCAATCGGAGAACGGACGTCGCTTCAAATGGTCCATCGGCTTCAATTCTTGAGTCAGCTTGATCTTGCATGAGTGTAAACCAAGATCCTTACGCAAAATATGCCATAATGTGGTCTGAGCGATGCCCAATTCTTGAGAACGCCGTGGAATTGACTGATTTGGATCGTTTGCTACGGACGCCTGAATGGCAGCGATATTTTCGACACTTCGACCAACCCTTTGTCTCACTGATACGGCAACATCACACAACGAATATGTAGACTCAAATTTTTGCACTAAACTTGTTATTGCCTGTCTACTAGGGTGAGAATTACGAACGAAAATTGGAGTTAACATTCTTAAAGTTGCAGTCACCGACTCCGAATTTCGGTAGAAAATTTTTATAATTTGCAGACGTTGCTCGTTCGTGTACTTTACTATGATGAAAATGTTGAGTTTACTGAATAATTGACATTGACAGTTTGATGATTAGTGAAAGAGTGCGTTCACAAATTAAATTCAAAGTTGTCAAGTCCCTATTGGAAAACCTATACAAGACTGCTCTAACTCGTAGATCTGTTGTCTACATCATGTGAACAGTTCAATATGGGGAATACTCGGTAATTAAAGTTCGTCAAAGGAAGCAGATTGGTGGAATACAAGTCCTGATTCAAAAAGGCAGAAGAGTTTCAAAATATTTCTTTCGAGAAAAGGGGTAGATTTCAAGAGCTACCATTAATTTAGGCTTATAATTCTCTAGTACCCATTTCACTAGAAAAAAAACCTGATTATGTTGCTTCCATATAAATATTTTGGTTATACCTCCACTCCCAAAATTTGCTGTCGGCTCTTGGTCTATTAGCTGGGAACTTGATTTTCAGAAACAAAAATTCATTGTTGTTGTTTTCTTTTGCATTGGCTTTCATTTATTTGTGAGTTTTCGTTCATAATGGACGTAGACGCAGAGAAATTAATATATTTAATAGAGGCAAGAAGCCCAATATATAATTACAAAGAAAAAGACTGTTCAAATAAAATAATTATCGAAAAGTTGTGGGTAGTAGCTATCGAAATGAAGTGTACAGGTAAATTTTATTGTATTTTATTTATTATAAATATATATTGTTATGCCTTGGAGCACAACTATATGATTTGTTTTTGTTTCCGATTCCTTTTTTCACGTCAGGCTAGATTATCGCCTGGGATTTGGGCTTCTGGTGTTTCCTTCTGCTACTTTTATGCTTTAGATGGTTTAAGTTAGTTATAGACTTTTAAGTCGTCCGTCGATTTTACTTCCCACAAAAGTCAATTTTACTTCCCAAGAGTTTTGTAAAACACACACACAGCAAAAGCGAGATGATTGAAAGATTGTCTTTTAGATCTTATAAACTTAGTTTTTATTTTACGTTTTTCTTACTTATTGCTAATGATTCTGAAACTTAGTGATATGAAGCTTAATGATATTGTTCTGACACGGTTCAACTCCAACTTCGACATTTGTTGTGAGTTTCCCCCTATAAATAATTTTTATTTGCTTACTCAACGTGAGAACGTTTTCTGCAACTTGAGTTAGTTGTTTTGCGAGAAAATGCTGACGTAGTGTCTGGGTGACTGCATAAAAATATACATATATATTTATATACAATGCATACGAGTACATAGTAAATTAATGTGCGTATTTATATTGCCAAGGAATAGAGCCAACAAACTGATTGCATATATTTTGTGCAGCGTTTGATGGTCTTGTATTTTGATTATTTGCATTCTTTTCTTCTAGGACTATGTCTTCCAAAGCTTCTCGCTCAACATGTATTTCCGCAAGTAAATTTTCGCGTTCTCGAATCATATTATGCAAATTACAGGCAGCCAATATAATAATTTGCACTTTATTTGGTTGCAGTAAAATGACAATCTCAAAAACACGAAATTTTTTGGTAAGCATACAAAATGCGCATTCAACTATTCTCCTAGCTCTTGATAAACGATAATTGTAGATTCTTGTTTCCCTTGTCAAATTTTTTCGTGCGAAAAGTCTCATTATATTTACAAGAAGTGGATATCTGCCACAGAAACGAAAGGGAAACATTCATTGCTTTCAGCATATAGTTTTTGCTTATCTGGCAAGTTTAATTCCTTATTAATGAGTCTTTTCCCAAAATTGGAATGCTTAAATAAATCACTATCGCAATTTCTTCCAAAATCACCGACATCAACACAAATAAACTGCCCGCGTGCATCGGCTACAGCCTGGAGGTGTGTAGAGTGAATTATAATAATCTGATCCTGCGTTTGGTGGGCACTGTATTCTTATGTGCTTTCCATCTATAGCTCCTAAGCAATCAGGAAAATTCCACATCTTGCAAAATATATCCGCTATAGAAGTCCATTTCTCAACATCTGGTTCTGGCAAATAAGTAGATGATAGTGCTTCCCAAATAGCTTTGCAAGTTTCCATGACAATTTTTTCAATTGTAGACGCACCACAGCGAATATGATATGACAGCTACTTGAATGTTTGAATATTAAACGTATAAAATTTTTGTAGTATCGGAATCTAAAAAGAAAGTCTGCGCAATTCCTACTCTAGACAATTGAGAGATGAACGAAGCAAGCCATCAGGATCGCATGGAAAGCAGGAAAAAAATGGTATCTGGCAGACGCTATGACCTTTTTAAAAGATTATGTAAATCAGCATGGTAGGAGTATATGCAGCCCGGATGCAGACAAAATATCGCTAGTTGATTCTCCGGCTAGTGTGAGCGATACACAATCAACTACAAGTACTGGCAAAAACCTGGCCCTGTGACATGCAAAAGGTTTAAAGTTTTTGATAACATAAATGGTAGCGGGTCCAATGATTGAGTTCTTACAATCAAGAACTAAAGATAAGCTACAAGACGATGCAAATGCCTTATTGTTTTAGAGTATGGTATGCTTGCTGATTATCAAAAACTTTTTTGTAAACGACAAAGAGCATTCAGAGTGCATATGATAAATACCATAAATAAAATGCGAGAAGTGGAGGAAAATGAAGCCCATACATCAACTGCATCCCCAGCAGGAGCAATTCTAATGAATTCTAGCTACGCCGGTCAACAACGACAGTTCAGTAGCTACTCAAATTCAAGTTATGAAAATTGACAAAACTAAAACTTTTTGCATTCTATTTTTCTTTTGATATACTTTTTGGAATAATTTATGATTTTTTGTTTTTACCAAAGAAGGTGTTGGCGCGATTCGGCGACAACCAGACTAATTTTCGTAGCAGCTTTTCAAAGCAGCTTCAAAACCTTTATTTTAAATTATATCAATTAATTACATAGGACTTCCACAAATTTAATCACTTACAATTTAGTCTTCTTTTGTAATTCACAATTAATTCACAATTAGTATTAAATTTTGTGGTTTTATACTTAGCCAATTTATGAGACTATTGGTACTTAATATGGTATGCAATAGTAAAAGGCAAATGGAAAATTGACAAGTGGGAGATGACAGGTGGGAAATTAAGGATGGGAAATACGATCTTAAGCATAGGGTGTATCTACATATATCTGAAGTGCATTTACACTCAGGAATATCACCCAGTGCTATTAACACTCCCCCTTGGTAGTTTCACCCGTGAGCATAGGTCTTTGTTTAGCTTGGACATCTAGGACTGCCAATTTAACTGCAGGTCTTTCATATACTCCGCTCCGCGTTTGGACAATTGCGCTTCGAACTTGACCGTCTTTGGATATCTTTGCCTGAACGTCTTTACCCTTTAGCCAACAGTTTCTGGGGCTGTTTGGATCTACAATGACAACTATGTCACCAACTTCAATGGGCTTCACAGGCGCAAACCATTTTGTACGGCGTGTTATCGTAGGAAGATACTCACTTACCCACCGTTTCCAAAAGTGACCCGCAAACTGCTGCGAAGAAAGCCAATTTCGTTTGACTACCTTTATTTCATCGTTAAACACTGCAGGTGGTTTTTCTCCATTCGATGAACCTAAGAGGAAGTGATTGGGAGTGAGAGCTTCATCATTCTCATGGTCGATGGGTATATACGTCAACGGGCGTGAGTTGACAAAATTCTCTGCTTCTGCCAGCATGCTTCTGAGTAGTTCGTCCGTAGGGTGTCGACTAGGCATTATTTCACGGAGCACGGTTTTTATCGAGCGTACTAGCCTCTCCCAACTGCCCCCCATATGCGGTGATCCGGGTGGTGTAAAATTCCATTTAGTGGTAGTTGAAGTGAACGCTTCCATTAGTTTACTTTTATTGACATGTCGTAAAGCTTCTCTTAACTCACGTTCAGCTCCGTGAAAATTTTTCCCGTTGTCGCTATGAAATTCGATGGGCATACCGCGTCGTGCGACAAAGTTCCGAATAGCTAGAATGCAGGAATCTGATGTTAAGCTGTGCGCGACCTCAATGTGAACCGCTCTTGTAGTAAGGCAGGTCAGGAGAACACCCCACCTTTTGTCCGTTCTACGCAGGACCGCTACATTCATCGGTCCAAAGTAGTCAACTCCAACAAACGAAAACGGTCGAGAAAATGATGCTAGCCTTGCGGGTGGGAGTTGAGCCATGATTGGGGCTTGCGGCTGCGCGCTGGTGTTCTTACAATACTGGCAGGTACGCTTGACTTCGCTTAGAGCAGCTCTCATTCGAGGGATGTGGTATTTTTGCCGTAACTCATTGATTACTGTTTCATGGTTTTTATGTTTGTATTAACAGTGGTAGTGCATAACGATTAGATGTGTTACTCGATGAGTTCGCGGAAGGATTATTGGGCGCTTTACGAAGTCACTTACTCCTTTGCAGTGATTGATTCTTCCGTTGGCTCGGATCAAACAGTTGCTGTCCAAAAATGGGCATAAGTTAAACAGGGGACTACATTTTTCAACTGTTTGCTTGGTTGATAAATCAGCGATTTCTTCCTGGTAGGCACTCGCTTGTGCTTCCCGGACTAATACGTTTTCGGCCAATTGAAGTTCGGTTTGTGATAAGATCTTGAGACTTTTTCGGCCTTTCTGATGTTCGTGATTTCTTGCGTTAGTAATAAACCGAAGGACGAAAGCAGTACTTCTCAGCAAACGATTCCAGCTTGAAATATCCTTGCAGCGAAAAATGTCTTCCCGACTGTGGATGTGGTTAACGAAGTGTGTTTTCAGCTCCTCTGCAGTGGAGTCCTCGGAGCGTTCTTCTTGTGGCCAGTCATCCGTAGATAGTTTAAGAAATGCAGGTCATGTGAACCATCGGCTAGACGTGTTAAACTCTGGTGGTTTCTGCCACTTAGTTCCTTCGTCAGCTACGTTCATCTTGGTCGGAATCCATCGCCAGTCCTCTACTTCAGTAAGTCCCAAAATCTCGCTAACCCGAAAGGCCACGAATTGTTTATATTTCCGGTGGTCCGAACGAAGCCAACTCAAAGCGTTTTTGGAATCCGACCAGAAGATTCGTCGAGAAAATTTAAGGGTGTGTGACTCTGCAATATATCTAGCAAATCTGGCACCAAGAACAGCAGCTTGTAACTCGAGACGAGGAATGGATAAACTCTTGAGTGGTGCAACTCTTGTCTTTGCTCCGATCAATGCACACTCGACCTGGTTGTTGTTTGAGGTTCTTACATACGCCACTGCCGCGAAACCGTTCTCACTGGCGTCTACAAACACATGAAGCTGTCTTTCAGACAAACCCTTTATTGCACTGCTGGTGTAGCATCTGGGAATTTGCAGGGTTTTTATTAATGGAAGGCAACGGATCCATTTTAGCCATTTTTCGTGTTCCCTATCCTGAATTGGTGTATCCCAGTCAATGTGTGTTCGCCAAATGTCCTGTAAAAGTATTTTTATATACATGAGAAAGTGTGCTAAAAGTCCTAAAGGATCAAAAATGGTTATTAGGACCCTTAGGACCTCTCGCTTTGTGGGACGACGGGTTCCAAAGAGAATCTCACCTTGATTCGGACTAGTGGTAAGATTATAGGCAAAACAGTCGGAAGAGGTACACCACCACATTCCTAATACCTTTTCTGTGCCAAGGTTGACTTCGAGATTTAAATCCATGTTATCAGTAGGGTCAGAGTTTAGTGCCTTTAGCACTTCCGGCGAATTAGATATCCAGTTCCTAATGTGGAAACCCCCTTGTTGATGGATGTAGCGAATATCTTTGGCCAACTTAATGGCATCCGCCACTGTCGCTACACTGTCCATAAGGTCGTCAACGTAGTGGTTGTGTCTAATGGAACGGACTGCTCGTGGGAATTTATCTTCAAAGTCCTCGGCGTTTCTGTTCTTAATAAACTGAGCGGTGCAAGGGGAGCATGCTCCACAGGAATCTTTGAAAGTGTTGATCTTCCTTCCGAATTAAGACTTGATGGAACATTTCCTGGATGTCCCCTCATATAGCTATTTGTTCCTCCCTAAATTTATAAATTACAGATGTTAGCGATGTAAGTTGATCCGGGCCCTTCAGTAACAATGAATTTAGAGAGACACCTTGGACTTTGGCTGCGGCATCCCAAACGATTCTTAACTTTTCCGGCTTATTTTTATTGTATATGGGAAAAATCGGCAAATACCAAGAACGATTACTTCTTCCACAAATTTCTTTGGACGAGAGTTTGCGTGCATAGCCCTTGACGACGTACTCCTCTATTTTTTTTGTAAGTTTTTCACGTAAGTTCGGCTCTCTCAGCATTCGTCTATGCAGACACACAAGTCGTTTTTTGGCCATCGGGAGACTATCCGGAAGATTAAACTTGTCGAACTTCCAAAGCAGCGAGGTTTCAAAGCGGCCATTCTTACGAACAGTTTGAGTAACTAGGAGATCTAAGGCACGCTTGTCATCTACTGGCATTAAAACTTTATCCGGAGAGGATGCTCCGAAGTTGTCGCAGTTTATGAACTCTTTCACCAACTGTACAAGTTCACCTTCATTACATTCACACATATGAAAGCTGTGGTGCTCACTCGCTAGCCCACTCCTTGAAAGTCCTTTGAGACAGCTGCCATGGACGACCCATCCTAGGCGCGTTTTTGTGGCGACAGGTTCATCCACACTGCCCTCTTTACTTTTAAGAGGCAGTCCTAGTTTGGTGTTGTTTAGAACTATGAGTAAACGAGGCATCGCGTTGGAATAGGATTCGATTTCCAGTCCTTTAAGGTGCTCGTATCGTTTTTGCAATACCTTTGAGTTAATTGACTGCAGAGGTAGTTGTAAATTGTCAACGGTGTGAACATCTATTAGGGAATATTTGACAGCATTTGGAGACACGCCCGAGATTTCCAGTGTCATAACTTCGGACTTATTCTCATATCTATGGGTGCTTCCTGTCCACTTTAAGCAGATTGGCTGTGGTTTCCCTTTAATATCAAGTTGTCGTGCGATATCTTCATCCAGCAGCGTCAAGGAGGAACCGTCATCTAAAAACGCGAACGTGTGGAGTTGAGTGTTGTTTCCATATAAAACCACAGGAACTACGCGGAACAAAGTGGACTTGGAATCGTTTCGGTGGCTATTGCAGTAGTGTTTCTGATGTTTTTGTTCTTCTTTCTTTTCATTCTCCATTCCATAATTGTGAAGTAATCTGTGATGTTTGAATGTGCAGTTGTTTACTCCGCAAACCGACGTCGAAACGCATTTGCTGTTGATATGTTTGCTCAAACACCGGCGGCATAGCTGATGCTCTCTCACTGCTAGCCATTTTGATGTTCGACTAGATTGCTGAAATTGTTTGCATTCAGCGATGGAGGTACAACTACCGCTGCAAATACAGCATTTTCTCTTCACGGAGGATAGTTCTCTCTTGTTCGCATCAAGTTCAGCAGCGTGTGCATTAACGAATCCTCTATCCTTCCGCTGTTCCTGTAGCTCTTGGTGGTTGATGTTGATGGGATATTAAGCGGAGTAATGACCCCGTTAGCAGCTTCAGCAATTCGATACATCCATCCACTGAAATGCGAGAGACTGCACTCTGAAAGCGTTTGCTTGTAAATTGCCCAGTTGAGACGAATATCATGGGGCAGCTTACTCTCAAGTTCTTGTAAAAGCGTTGGGTTGTTTAAGTGATAAACCAATCCAGACGCTTCTATCGTCGCACAAAGATTTTGAACTGCCAGTGCAAAGCAAACAATTGAGTCGAACCTGTCAGCTTTTGGTGGTGGCGTTGAGTGAATTTTTTGAAGCACCGCTTGGACAATCATTTCTGGCCTACCGTACAGCATTTTGAGGGTAGCAATCACGTACGTACGCAATCGGGATGCATAAGCAGACTTCTTACAGCATCTAAAGCTTTTTCCTTCAATGCCTTTTGTAAGCGCATCAGATTTTCCTCATCTGAAAATCCACACAGCTCGGTACTTCGTTTAAAATTTGAAATAAAAAGCGGCCATTCTTCAGGATTACCTGCAAAACTCTGCAGATCGCGAGACATTAGATGGCGCGCAGCTATATTGCTTCTTGATAAGCCGCGGCTTGAGGGAAGAGTTGTGTCAGGTGGATGACGCTGTCCGGGTGGAGAGTATGACGGAATAGGGTTCATATGTTGTTGTTGTTGTTGTCGAGTTTCAGTCATCAGACGAGGGGACGTGCGAGTATTGAGCGTGGGTTGTTGTATTACAACTGTCTCTGAAGCCTCATGTTGCTGGCAGGATTTTTCGACTTCGTGGGATCGGAGGCACGTTTCTGATGTCATTTTTGTTGATTGTAGGCAGTTTTGATTTTGACTTATATCCAACCAATTACTTACTTTTGCCCTTGACACTACAGAATCCCCATCCTCACGCCCTGAGGATTGATCAGCCAACTGAGATAGGAGTTGATATTTTTTTAGCAAGGTACTCACTATCTTCCCTTTCTTTGCGTTCCTGTTGTTCCTTTTCACGTTTTTCTTTTAATGTTCTTTCTTCCTCCAACATTTGTAGCTCTATTTGTAGATGTTTAGCAATAGACTTCTTGGAAGATCGGGAACTTGTTGAGCACTTAGAACTTCTGCCTTGGTTTGTGCCCGGTTTATCGGAGGCGAATACTCTAGCTGAAGACGTTGCGGTGTTAGCAGCAGTTGTAGCAAACAAGGAAGTGGTTCGGGCGGCACATACAGCTGGAGATGATGCACCACATGCAGTTGTTACTTTGGACGTGCATGTGACATTGCAAATGGTAGATGGCAAGGAGCGTATGTCTGCAGTGGTTGTGGTATGTGCAGTGGCAGTGGTTTGAGCGGCGTTCGCGGTTGCAATCACTGCGCTAATATTATGGGCGCTAGCAGATTTAGCAGTTGGTGCTGGTGTCACTTCTGAAAACCATGGATAGGGAATATTCTTACCTGCCGAACACTTTCTGCAGATCCATTCTTCTTCTCGGATGAAGCTATCTACTCCAGCACAGCGAAGTGGCTCCAGGCGTCGCACTGGTCACACTGAACCATATTTCCCGCGGAGTCCGGTTCATCACAAGCGCAGCAGTTGTAGCTCTCTGATGGTGATGGATTCGAACGTCTTAGTGGAGATCTGGTTACTTTCCCAGAACTTGTGAAAGCCTGTGGAACAGATATCCTCTTGGGCGGCATTTTCCCCCAGCAAGATCAAATTGCTCCTTAAATTGTTTTGAAGATTGTTGGCGCGATTCGGCGACAACCAGACTAATTTTCGTAGCAGCTTTTCAAAGCAGCTTCAAAACCTTTATTTTAAATTATATCAATTAATTACATAGGACTTCCACAAATTTAATTACTTACAATTTAGTCTTCTTTTGTAATTCACAATTAGTATTAAATTTTGTGGTTTTATACTTAGCCAATTTATGAGACTATTGGGTACTTAATATGGTATGCAATAGTAAAAGGCAAGTGGAAAATTGACAAGTGGGAGATGACAGGTGGGAAATTAAGGATGGGAAATACGATCTTAAGCATAGGGTGTATCTACATATATCTGAAGTGCATTTACACTCAGGAATATCACCCAGTGCTATTAACACTCCCCCTTGGTAGTTTCACCCGTGAGCATAGGTCTTTGTTTAGCTTGGACATCTAGGACTGCCAATTTAACTGCAGGTCTTTCATATACTCCGCTCCGCGTTTGGACAATTGCGCTTCGAACTTGACCGTCTTTGGATATCTTTGCCTGAACGTCTTTACCCTTTAGCCAACAGTTTCTGGGGCTGTTTGGATCTACAATGACAACTATGTCACCAACTTCAATGGGCTTCACAGGCGCAAACCATTTTGTACGGCGTGTTATCGTAGGAAGATACTCACTTACCCACCGTTTCCAAAAGTGACCCGCAAACTGCTGCGAAGAAAGCCAATTTCGTTTGACTACCTTTATTTCATCGTTAAACACTGCAGGTGGTTTTTCTCCATTCGATGAACCTAAGAGGAAGTGATTGGGAGTGAGAGCTTCATCATTCTCATGGTCGATGGGTATATACGTCAACGGGCGTGAGTTGACAAAATTCTCTGCTTCTGCCAGCATGCTTCTGAGTAGTTCGTCCGTAGGGTGTCGACTAGGCATTATTTCACGGAGCACGGTTTTTATCGAGCGTACTAGCCTCTCCCAACTGCCCCCCATATGCGTGATCCGGGTGGTGTAAAATTCCATTTAGTGGTAGTTGAAGTGAACGCTTCCATTAGTTTACTTTTATTGACATGTCGTAAAGCTTCTCTTAACTCACGTTCAGCTCCGTGAAAATTTTTCCCGTTGTCGCTATGAAATTCGATGGGCATACCGCGTCGTGCGACAAAGTTCCGAATAGCTAGAATGCAGGAATCTGATGTTAAGCTGTGCGCGACCTCAATGTGAACCGCTCTTGTAGTAAGGCAGGTCAGGAGAACACCCCACCTTTTGTCCGTTCTACGCAGGACCGCTACATTCATCGGTCCAAAGTAGTCAACTCCAACAAACGAAAACGGTCGAGAAAATGATGCTAGCCTTGCGGGTGGGAGTTGAGCCATGATTGGGGCTTGCGGCTGCGCGCTGGTGTTCTTACAATACTGGCAGGTACGCTTGACTTCGCTTAGAGCAGCTCTCATTCGAGGGTTGTGGTATTTTTGCCGTAACTCATTGATTACTGTTTCATGGTTTTTATGTTTGTATTAACAGTGGTAGTGCATAACGATTAGATGTGTTACTCGATGAGTTCGCGGAAGGATTATTGGGCGCTTTACGAAGTCACTTACTCCTTTGCAGTGATTGATTCTTCCGTTGGCTCGGATCAAACAGTTGCTGTCCAAAAATGGGCATAAGTTAAACAGGGGACTACATTTTTCAACTGTTTGCTTGGTTGATAAATCAGCGATTTCTTCCTGGTAGGCACTCGCTTGTGCTTCCCGGACTAATACGTTTTCGGCCAATTGAAGTTCGGTTTGTGATAAGATCTTGAGACTTTTTCGGCCTTTCTGATGTTCGTGATTTCTTGCGTTAGTAATAAACCGAAGGACGAAAGCAGTACTTCTCAGCAAACGATTCCAGCTTGAAATATCCTTGCAGCGAAAAATGTCTTCCCGACTGTGGATGTGGTTAACGAAGTGTGTTTTCAGCTCCTCTGCAGTGGAGTCCTCGGAGCGTTCTTCTTGTGGCCAGTCATCCGTAGATAGTTTAAGAAATGCAGGTCATGTGAACCATCGGCTAGACGTGTTAAACTCTGGTGGTTTCTGCCACTTAGTTCCTTCGTCAGCTACGTTCATCTTGGTCGGAATCCATCGCCAGTCCTCTACTTCAGTAAGTCCCAAAATCTCGCTAACCCGAAAGGCCACGAATTGTTTATATTTCCGGTGGTCCGAACGAAGCCAACTCAAAGCGTTTTTGGAATCCGACCAGAAGATTCGTCGAGAAAATTTAAGGGTGTGTGACTCTGCAATATATCTAGCAAATCTGGCACCAAGAACAGCAGCTTGTAACTCGAGACGAGGAATGGATAAACTCTTGAGTGGTGCAACTCTTGTCTTTGCTCCGATCAATGCACACTCGACCTGGTTGTTGTTTGAGGTTCTTACATACGCCACTGCCGCGAAACCGTTCTCACTGGCGTCTACAAACACATGAAGCTGTCTTTCAGACAAACCCTTTATTGCACTGCTGGTGTAGCATCTGGGAATTTGCAGGGTTTTTATTAATGGAAGGCAACGGATCCATTTTAGCCATTTTTCGTGTTCCCTATCCTGAATTGGTGTATCCCAGTCAATGTGTGTTCGCCAAATGTCCTGTAAAAGTATTTTTATATACATGAGAAAGTGTGCTAAAAGTCCTAAAGGATCAAAAATGGTTATTAGGACCCTTAGGACCTCTCGCTTTGTGGGACGACGGGTTCCAAAGAGAATCTCACCTTGATTCGGACTAGTGGTAAGATTATAGGCAAAACAGTCGGAAGAGGTACACCACCACATTCCTAATACCTTTTCTGTGCCAAGGTTGACTTCGAGATTTAAATCCATGTTATCAGTAGGGTCAGAGTTTAGTGCCTTTAGCACTTCCGGCGAATTAGATATCCAGTTCCTAATGTGGAAACCCCCTTGTTGATGGATGTAGCGAATATCTTTGGCCAACTTAATGGCATCCGCCACTGTCGCTACACTGTCCATAAGGTCGTCAACGTAGTGGTTGTGTCTAATGGAACGGACTGCTCGTGGGAATTTATCTTCAAAGTCCTCGGCGTTTCTGTTCTTAATAAACTGAGCGGTGCAAGGGGAGCATGCTCCACAGGAATCTTTGAAAGTGTTGATCTTCCTTCCGAATTAAGACTTGATGGAACATTTCCTGGATGTCCCCTCATATAGCTATTTGTTCCTCCCTAAATTTATAAATTACAGATGTTAGCGATGTAAGTTGATCCGGGCCCTTCAGTAACAATGAATTTAGAGAGACACCTTGGACTTTGGCTGCGGCATCCCAAACGATTCTTAACTTTTCCGGCTTATTTTTATTGTATATGGGAAAAATCGGCAAATACCAAGAACGATTACTTCTTCCACAAATTTCTTTGGACGAGAGTTTGCGTGCATAGCCCTTGACGACGTACTCCTCTATTTTTTTTGTAAGTTTTTCACGTAAGTTCGGCTCTCTCAGCATTCGTCTATGCAGACACACAAGTCGTTTTTTGGCCATCGGGAGACTATCCGGAAGATTAAACTTGTCGAACTTCCAAAGCAGCGAGGTTTCAAAGCGGCCATTCTTACGAACAGTTTGAGTAACTAGGAGATCTAAGGCACGCTTGTCATCTACTGGCATTAAAACTTTATCCGGAGAGGATGCTCCGAAGTTGTCGCAGTTTATGAACTCTTTCACCAACTGTACAAGTTCACCTTCATTACATTCACACATATGAAAGCTGTGGTGCTCACTCGCTAGCCCACTCCTTGAAAGTCCTTTGAGACAGCTGCCATGGACGACCCATCCTAGGCGCGTTTTTGTGGCGACAGGTTCATCCACACTGCCCTCTTTACTTTTAAGAGGCAGTCCTAGTTTGGTGTTGTTTAGAACTATGAGTAAACGAGGCATCGCGTTGGAATAGGATTCGATTTCCAGTCCTTTAAGGTGCTCGTATCGTTTTTGCAATACCTTTGAGTTAATTGACTGCAGAGGTAGTTGTAAATTGTCAACGGTGTGAACATCTGTTAGGGAATATTTGACAGCATTTGGAGACACGCCCGAGATTTCCAGTGTCATAACTTCGGACTTATTCTCATACCTATGGGTGCTTCCTGTCCACTTTAAGCAGATTGGCTGTGGTTTCCCTTTAATATCAAGTTGTCGTGCGATATCTTCATCCAGCAGCGTCAAGGAGGAACCGTCATCTAAAAACGCGAACGTGTGGAGTTGAGTGTTGTTTCATATATAAAACCACAGGAACTACGCGGAACAAAGTGGACTTGGAATCGTTTCGGTGGCTATTGCAGTAGTGTTTCTGATGTTTTTGTTCTTCTTTCTTTTCATTCTCCATTCCATAATTGTGAAGTAATCTGTGATGTTTGAATGTGCAGTTGTTTACTCCGCAAACCGACGTCGAAACGCATTTGCTGTTGATATGTTTGCTCAAACACCGGCGGCATAGCTGATGCTCTCTCACTGCTAGCCATTTTGATGTTCGACTAGATTGCTGAAATTGTTTGCATTCAGCGATGGAGGTACAACTACCGCTGCAAATACAGCATTTTCTCTTCACGGAGGATAGTTCTCTCTTGTTCGCATCAAGTTCAGCAGCGTGTGCATTAACGAATCCTCTATCCTTCCGCTGTTCCTGTAGCTCTTGGTGGTTGATGTTGATGGGATATTAAGCGGAGTAATGACCCCGTTAGCAGCTTCAGCAATTCGATACATCCATCCACTGAAATGCGAGAGACTGCACTCTGAAAGCGTTTGCTTGTAAATTGCCCAGTTGAGACGAATATCATGGGGCAGCTTACTCTCAAGTTCTTGTAAAAGCGTTGGGTTGTTTAAGTGATAAACCAATCCAGACGCTTCTATCGTCGCACAAAGATTTTGAACTGCCAGTGCAAAGCAAACAATTGAGTCGAACCTGTCAGCTTTTGGTGGTGGCGTTGAGTGAATTTTTTGAAGCACCGCTTGGACAATCATTTCTGGCCTACCGTACAGCATTTTGAGGGTAGCAATCACGTACGTACGCAATCGGGATGCATAAGCAGACTTCTTACAGCATCTAAAGCTTTTTCCTTCAATGCCTTTTGTAAGCGCATCAGATTTTCCTCATCTGAAAATCCACACAGCTCGGTACTTCGTTTAAAATTTGAAATAAAAAGCGGCCATTCTTCAGGATTACCTGCAAAACTCTGCAGATCGCGAGACATTAGATGGCGCGCAGCTATATTGCTTCTTGATAAGCCGCGGCTTGAGGGAAGAGTTGTGTCAGGTGGATGACGCTGTCCGGGTGGAGAGTATGACGGAATAGGGTTCATATGTTGTTGTTGTTGTTGTCGAGTTTCAGTCATCAGACGAGGGGACGTGCGAGTATTGAGCGTGGGTTGTTGTATTACAACTGTCTCTGAAGCCTCATGTTGCTGGCAGGATTTTTCGACTTCGTGGGATCGGAGGCACGTTTCTGATGTCATTTTTGTTGATTGTAGGCAGTTTTGATTTTGACTTATATCCAACCAATTACTTACTTTTGCCCTTGACACTACAGAATCCCCATCCTCACGCCCTGAGGATTGATCAGCCAACTGAGATAGGAGTTGATATTTTTTTAGCAAGGTACTCACTATCTTCCCTTTCTTTGCGTTCCTGTTGTTCCTTTTCACGTTTTTCTTTTAATGTTCTTTCTTCCTCCAACATTTGTAGCTCTATTTGTAGATGTTTAGCAATAGACTTCTTGGAAGATCGGGAACTTGTTGAGCACTTAGAACTTCTGCCTTGGTTTGTGCCCGGTTTATCGGAGGCGAATACTCTAGCTGAAGACGTTGCGGTGTTAGCAGCAGTTGTAGCAAACAAGGAAGTGGTTCGGGCGGCACATACAGCTGGAGATGATGCACCACATGCAGTTGTTACTTTGGACGTGCATGTGACATTGCAAATGGTAGATGGCAAGGAGCGTATGTCTGCAGTGGTTGTGGTATGTGCAGTGGCAGTGGTTTGAGCGGCGTTCGCGGTTGCAATCACTGCGCTAATATTATAGGCGCTAGCAGATTTAGCAGTTGGTGCTGGTGTCACTTCTGAAAACCATGGATAGGGAATATTCTTACCTGCCGAACACTTTCTGCAGATCCATTCTTCTTCTCGGATGAAGCTATCTACTCCAGCACAGCGAAGTGGCTCCAGGCGTCGCACTGGTCACACTGAACCATATTTCCCGCGGAGTCCGGTTCATCACAAGCGCAGCAGTTGTAGCTCTCTGATGGTGATGGATTCGAACGTCTTAGTGGAGATCTGGTTACTTTCCCAGAACTTGTGAAAGCCTGTGGAACAGATATCCTCTTGGGCGGCATTTTCCCCCAGCAAGATCAAATTGCTCCTTAAATTGTTTTGAAGATTGTTGGCGCGATTCGGCGACAACCAGACTAATTTTCGTAGCAGCTTTTCAAAGCAGCTTCAAAATCTTTATTTTAAATTATATCAATTAATTACATAGGACTTCCACAAATTTAATTACTTACAATTTAGTCTTCTTTTGTAATTCACAATTAGTATTAAATTTTGTGGTTTTATACTTAGCCAATTTATGAGACTATTGGGTACTTAATATGGTATGCAATAGTAAAAGGCAAGTGGAAAATTGACAAGTGGGAGATGACAGGTGGGAAATTAAGGATGGGAAATACGATCTTAAGCATAGGGTGTATCTACATATATCTGAAGTGCATTTACACTCAGGAATATCACCCAGTGCTATTAACACTCCCCCTTGGTAGTTTCACCCGTGAGCATAGGTCTTTGTTTAGCTTGGACATCTAGGACTGCCAATTTAACTGCAGGTCTTTCATATACTCCGCTCCGCGTTTGGACAATTGCGCTTCGAACTTGACCGTCTTTGGATATCTTTGCCTGAACGTCTTTACCCTTTAGCCAACAGTTTCTGGGGCTGTTTGGATCTACAATGACAACTATGTCACCAACTTCAATGGGCTTCACAGGCGCAAACCATTTTGTACGGCGTGTTATCGTAGGAAGATACTCACTTACCCACCGTTTCCAAAAGTGACCCGCAAACTGCTGCGAAGAAAGCCAATTTCGTTTGACTACCTTTATTTCATCGTTAAACACTGCAGGTGGTTTTTCTCCATTCGATGAACCTAAGAGGAAGTGATTGGGAGTGAGAGCTTCATCATTCTCATGGTCGATGGGTATATACGTCAACGGGCGTGAGTTGACAATATTCTCTGCTTCTGCCAGCATGCTTCTGAGTAGTTCGTCCGTAGGGTGTCGACTAGGCATTATTTCACGGAGCACGGTTTTTATCGAGCGTACTAGCCTCTCCCAACTGCCCCCCATATGCGGTGATCCGGGTGGTGTAAAATTCCATTTAGTGGTAGTTGAAGTGAACGCTTCCATTAGTTTACTTTTATTGACATGTCGTAAAGCTTCTCTTAACTCACGTTCAGCTCCGTGAAAATTTTTCCCGTTGTCGCTATGAAATTCGATGGGCATACCGCGTCGTGCGACAAAGTTCCGAATAGCTAGAATGCAGGAATCTGATGTTAAGCTGTGCGCGACCTCAATGTGAACCGCTCTTGTAGTAAGGCAGGTCAGGAGAACACCCCACCTTTTGTCCGTTCTACGCAGGACCGCTACATTCATCGGTCCAAAGTAGTCAACTCCAACAAACGAAAACGGTCGAGAAAATGATGCTAGCCTTGCGGGTGGGAGTTGAGCCATGATTGGGGCTTGCGGCTGCGCGCTGGTGTTCTTACAATACTGGCAGGTACGCTTGACTTCGCTTAGAGCAGCTCTCATTCGAGGGTTGTGGTATTTTTGCCGTAACTCATTGATTACTGTTTCATGGTTTTTATGTTTGTATTAACAGTGGTAGTGCATAACGATTAGATGTGTTACTCGATGAGTTCGCGGAAGGATTATTGGGCGCTTTACGAAGTCACTTACTCCTTTGCAGTGATTGATTCTTCCGTTGGCTCGGATCAAACAGTTGCTGTCCAAAAATGGGCATAAGTTAAACAGGGGACTACATTTTTCAACTGTTTGCTTGGTTGATAAATCAGCGATTTCTTCCTGGTAGGCACTCGCTTGTGCTTCCCGGACTAATACGTTTTCGGCCAATTGAAGTTCGGTTTGTGATAAGATCTTGAGACTTTTTCGGCCTTTCTGATGTTCGTGATTTCTTGCGTTAGTAATAAACCGAAGGACGAAAGCAGTACTTCTCAGCAAACGATTCCAGCTTGAAATATCCTTGCAGCGAAAAATGTCTTCCCGACTGTGGATGTGGTTAACGAAGTGTGTTTTCAGCTCCTCTGCAGTGGAGTCCTCGGAGCGTTCTTCTTGTGGCCAGTCATCCGTAGATAGTTTAAGAAATGCAGGTCATGTGAACCATCGGCTAGACGTGTTAAACTCTGGTGGTTTCTGCCACTTAGTTCCTTCGTCAGCTACGTTCATCTTGGTCGGAATCCATCGCCAGTCCTCTACTTCAGTAAGTCCCAAAATCTCGCTAACCCGAAAGGCCACGAATTGTTTATATTTCCGGTGGTCCGAACGAAGCCAACTCAAAGCGTTTTTGGAATCCGACCAGAAGATTCGTCGAGAAAATTTAAGGGTGTGTGACTCTGCAATATATCTAGCAAATCTGGCACCAAGAACAGCAGCTTGTAACTCGAGACGAGGAATGGATAAACTCTTGAGTGGTGCAACTCTTGTCTTTGCTCCGATCAATGCACACTCGACCTGGTTGTTGTTTGAGGTTCTTACATACGCCACTGCCGCGAAACCGTTCTCACTGGCGTCTACAAACACATGAAGCTGTCTTTCAGACAAACCCTTTATTGCACTGCTGGTGTAGCATCTGGGAATTTGCAGGGTTTTTATTAATGGAAGGCAACGGATCCATTTTAGCCATTTTTCGTGTTCCCTATCCTGAATTGGTGTATCCCAGTCAATGTGTGTTCGCCAAATGTCCTGTAAAAGTATTTTTATATACATGAGAAAGTGTGCTAAAAGTCCTAAAGGATCAAAAATGGTTATTAGGACCCTTAGGACCTCTCGCTTTGTGGGACGACGGGTTCCAAAGAGAATCTCACCTTGATTCGGACTAGTGGTAAGATTATAGGCAAAACAGTCGGAAGAGGTACACCACCACATTCCTAATACCTTTTCTGTGCCAAGGTTGACTTCGAGATTTAAATCCATGTTATCAGTAGGGTCAGAGTTTAGTGCCTTTAGCACTTCCGGCGAATTAGATATCCAGTTCCTAATGTGGAAACCCCCTTGTTGATGGATGTAGCGAATATCTTTGGCCAACTTAATGGCATCCGCCACTGTCGCTACACTGTCCATAAGGTCGTCAACGTAGTGGTTGTGTCTAATGGAACGGACTGCTCGTGGGAATTTATCTTCAAAGTCCTCGGCGTTTCTGTTCTTAATAAACTGAGCGGTGCAAGGGGAGCATGCTCCACAGGAATCTTTGAAAGTGTTGATCTTCCTTCCGAATTAAGACTTGATGGAACATTTCCTGGATGTCCCCTCATATAGCTATTTGTTCCTCCCTAAATTTATAAATTACAGATGTTAGCGATGTAAGTTGATCCGGGCCCTTCAGTAACAATGAATTTAGAGAGACACCTTGGACTTTGGCTGCGGCATCCCAAACGATTCTTAACTTTTCCGGCTTATTTTTATTGTATATGGGAAAAATCGGCAAATACCAAGAACGATTACTTCTTCCACAAATTTCTTTGGACGAGAGTTTGCGTGCATAGCCCTTGACGACGTACTCCTCTATTTTTTTTGTAAGTTTTTCACGTAAGTTCGGCTCTCTCAGCATTCGTCTATGCAGACACACAAGTCGTTTTTTGGCCATCGGGAGACTATCCGGAAGATTAAACTTGTCGAACTTCCAAAGCAGCGAGGTTTCAAAGCGGCCATTCTTACGAACAGTTTGAGTAACTAGGAGATCTAAGGCACGCTTGTCATCTACTGGCATTAAAACTTTATCCGGAGAGGATGCTCCGAAGTTGTCGCAGTTTATGAACTCTTTCACCAACTGTACAAGTTCACCTTCATTACATTCACACATATGAAAGCTGTGGTGCTCACTCGCTAGCCCACTCCTTGAAAGTCCTTTGAGACAGCTGCCATGGACGACCCATCCTAGGCGCGTTTTTGTGGCGACAGGTTCATCCACACTGCCCTCTTTACTTTTAAGAGGCAGTCCTAGTTTGGTGTTGTTTAGAACTATGAGTAAACGAGGCATCGCGTTGGAATAGGATTCGATTTCCAGTCCTTTAAGGTGCTCGTATCGTTTTTGCAATACCTTTGAGTTAATTGACTGCAGAGGTAGTTGTAAATTGTCAACGGTGTGAACATCTGTTAGGGAATATTTGACAGCATTTGGAGACACGCCCGAGATTTCCAGTGTCATAACTTCGGACTTATTCTCATACCTATGGGTGCTTCCTGTCCACTTTAAGCAGATTGGCTGTGGTTTCCCTTTAATATCAAGTTGTCGTGCGATATCTTCATCCAGCAGCGTCAAGGAGGAACCGTCATCTAAAAACGCGAACGTGTGGAGTTGAGTGTTGTTTCCATATAAAACCACAGGAACTACGCGGAACAAAGTGGACTTGGAATCGTTTCGGTGGCTATTGCAGTAGTGTTTCTGATGTTTTTGTTCTTCTTTCTTTTCATTCTCCATTCCATAATTGTGAAGTAATCTGTGATGTTTGAATGTGCAGTTGTTTACTCCGCAAACCGACGTCGAAACGCATTTGCTGTTGATATGTTTGCTCAAACACCGGCGGCATAGCTGATGCTCTCTCACTGCTAGCCATTTTGATGTTCGACTAGATTGCTGAAATTGTTTGCATTCAGCGATGGAGGTACAACTACCGCTGCAAATACAGCATTTTCTCTTCACGGAGGATAGTTCTCTCTTGTTCGCATCAAGTTCAGCAGCGTGTGCATTAACGAATCCTCTATCCTTCCGCTGTTCCTGTAGCTCTTGGTGGTTGATGTTGATGGGATATTAAGCGGAGTAATGACCCCGTTAGCAGCTTCAGCAATTCGATACATCCATCCACTGAAATGCGAGAGACTGCACTCTGAAAGCGTTTGCTTGTAAATTGCCCAGTTGAGACGAATATCATGGGGCAGCTTACTCTCAAGTTCTTGTAAAAGCGTTGGGTTGTTTAAGTGATAAACCAATCCAGACGCTTCTATCGTCGCACAAAGATTTTGAACTGCCAGTGCAAAGCAAACAATTGAGTCGAACCTGTCAGCTTTTGGTGGTGGCGTTGAGTGAATTTTTTGAAGCACCGCTTGGACAATCATTTCTGGCCTACCGTACAGCATTTTGAGGGTAGCAATCACGTACGTACGCAATCGGGATGCATAAGCAGACTTCTTACAGCATCTAAAGCTTTTTCCTTCAATGCCTTTTGTAAGCGCATCAGATTTTCCTCATCTGAAAATCCACACAGCTCGGTACTTCGTTTAAAATTTGAAATAAAAAGCGTCCATTCTTCAGGATTACCTGCAAAACTCTGCAGATCGCGAGACATTAGATGGCGCGCAGTTATATTGCTTCTTGATAAGCCGCGGCTTGAGGGAAGAGTTGTGTCAGGTGGATGACGCTGTCCGGGTGGAGAGTATGACGGAATAGGGTTCATATGTTGTTGTTGTTGTTGTCGAGTTTCAGTCATCAGACGAGGGGACGTGCGAGTATTGAGCGTGGGTTGTTGTATTACAACTGTCTCTGAAGCCTCATGTTGCTGGCAGGATTTTTCGACTTCGTGGGATCGGAGGCACGTTTCTGATGTCATTTTTGTTGATTGTAGGCAGTTTTGATTTTGACTTATATCCAACCAATTACTTACTTTTGCCCTTGACACTACAGAATCCCCATCCTCACGCCCTGAGGATTGATCAGCCAACTGAGATAGGAGTTGATATTTTTTTAGCAAGGTACTCACTATCTTCCCTTTCTTTGCGTTCCTGTTGTTCCTTTTCACGTTTTTCTTTTAATGTTCTTTCTTCCTCCAACATTTGTAGCTCTATTTGTAGATGTTTAGCAATAGACTTCTTGGAAGATCGGGAACTTGTTGAGCACTTAGAACTTCTGCCTTGGTTTGTGCCCGGTTTATCGGAGGCGAATACTCTAGCTGAAGACGTTGCGGTGTTAGCAGCAGTTGTAGCAAACAAGGAAGTGGTTCGGGCGGCACATACAGCTGGAGATGATGCACCACATGCAGTTGTTACTTTGGACGTGCATGTGACATTGCAAATGGTAGATGGCAAGGAGCGTATGTCTGCAGTGGTTGTGGTATGTGCAGTGGCAGTGGTTTGAGCGGCGTTCGCGGTTGCAATCACTGCGCTAATATTATAGGCGCTAGCAGATTTAGCAGTTGGTGCTGGTGTCACTTCTGAAAACCATGGATAGGGAATATTCTTACCTGCCGAACACTTTCTGCAGATCCATTCTTCTTCTCGGATGAAGCTATCTACTCCAGCACAGCGAAGTGGCTCCAGGCGTCGCACTGGTCACACTGAACCATATTTCCCGCGGAGTCCGGTTCATCACAAGCGCAGCAGTTGTAGCTCTCTGATGGTGATGGATTCGAACGTCTTAGTGGAGATCTGGTTACTTTCCCAGAACTTGTGAAAGCCTGTGGAACAGATATCCTCTTGGGCGGCATTTTCCCCCAGCAAGATCAAATTGCTCCTTAAATTGTTTTGAAGATTGTTAGCGCGATTCGGCGACAACCAGACTAATTTTCGTAGCAGCTTCAAAACCTTTATTTTAAATTATATCAATTAATTACATAGGACTTCCACAAATTTAATTACTTACAATTTAGTCTTCTTTTGTAATTCACAATTAATTCACAATTAGTATTAAATTTTGTGGTTTTATACTTAGCCAATTTATGAGACTATTGGGTACTTAATATGGTATGCAATAGTAAAAGGCAAGTGGAAAATTGACAAGTGGGAGATGACAGGTGGGAAATTAAGGATGGGAAATACGATCTTAAGCATAGGGTGTATCTACATATATCTGAAGTGCATTTACACTCAGGAATATCACCCAGTGCTATTAACAGAAGGTATTTTTAAGTTGATTGAAATAAATATTATTTACTTTTACTTACCGTAGTGTTATAAATAATCTCTCACCAGGAGTTATGCTCTTTCGAGTTAGCTCGTATTTTGTTTAGCAATCACATTTTTAATTAATGAAAGCAAATAATCGAATATTTCGATCTTAATACTTGTGAAGTTTCTAAATTTATCTGGATAAGTCCTTAGTTCTGCTATCAGGTTTTTAATATGTCCTCTAGTTTTTGATTGTAAGGATGGACCCACCAATCTCTATTTTGTGCTTCATATCTCTCACAAACTTCAATAAAATTAAATAAAATTGGAACAACTTCATCGTCTGAATCTGACCACATGTTGAACAACACTATACACAAGTCGCAAACTCAGTTTTGTCTTTTCTCATCGCAGACCAAACGAAACGGAAAACCGAAATGATTTGTTTTGTTACGTTGTGTTTCGGTTGGTGTGTATTGAAATAAAACCTGTATTCTTGCCTGTGAAGCAAAAAACGTTTTGACTGATCCGGTTTGTTTTCAGCCTAAGTGGTGTATTCTGATATTCAAGAAGAGCATTTGTGACATCTGATTCAAAGCTTGACTTTTTCTCAATAAATTTTTTCGTATTCCGACATCTGACATACTTTTCGGCAAGTCTATTCGAGTAAAACTGAAAATAAATTTTATTAGATTTTCTTTGGCACATTAAAAGGAGAATTATCAGCTTTTGTCGTTTGTAGTGTCTCGTGGATAGAAAATATTTGTTTTACGTGTTTGGTTATTCCAAAAGTAAATAGACATATTCTGAAGTTCAATAATCTCTAACCACTTAGAATAATAGTCAACTAAAACAGGATAAGAGTTAATCGAAAAATCAAAGATATCTATTCCAAGCTTTAAGAAAGGTAACTTCGGAATAGTGTAATGAATTACAGTCCTAGATTTTTGAGAAATTTTGCAGTTTTTAATTAAATTTTCAATATCGATTTCAATATTATTATAAAAAATAAGGCTTTGGTCGTCCTTTTTCATTTCATTATACCTAGAAGATCCTCATGTGAAATACTTAGGTACTCTTTTATTAATGCTGTTTGAATGATTATTTTTATATTGTAGAAAATTATATCCCCCTCTAAGAATAAATCATTTTTGAATTTGTGAAAAGTTCTTAAATCCCTCTCTAAATTTTTGATGCTATTAGGTCATTTTGTTTTAAGAATGTTTTTTAGTTTTGCAAGAATTTATCATTTTCTGTTTCAGTTTTTAATCGTTCCTTCCGAAAATCGCTAAGGTTTAGAGAGTAAATAACGTCATTAAAATTTTCCTCTTCTTTATTTATTTGGTTTTTTTAAGTAAGACCGCGACAGTAGGTCTGCAATATCCAAATATTTGCCTGGGACATAAACATCTTTTAAATTATATCTTATCAGTTTCAATTTCATACATTACGAATTAGTGCAATATATTTTATCTAAGTCTCTTTCACAAATATTGACCAAATAATAATAACAGTAACTGGTCTGCCATATATACATACAATATAATAAATGCAATATACAAACTGGGTAAGGAACTTAACTTGTAAGATAGACTCTATTCAACACAACTTTATAAACCAAGCCAAACAGATCAAAATGGACAAAAAGTTTCAATATCTATGGATGAAAACTGATCAAATTTTAATGAAAAAAAATGAAGGAGATAAGATTATAAAAATTTTTATACTATTAAGGATCTTGTTAACATATCGTAACTTTGTTCGTTTTCTAATTTTTAAATTATGGTTAACATTAGTACAGTTAAAATCGGTTATAACGAAATATCGGTTATTGCGAACGGATCTTGAAGTCCGGGCCGAGGGTGGCCGTGGCTCAAGTGGTAGTGTATTGGCTTCCAAATCGGAAGGTTCGGTGTTCGAATCCCAGCCTCGCCCGAAAGACATTCTTTTTTCATGCAACTTAATTTACGTAAGATGAGTGTTTGCCTAGAATGCAACGACAAGTCCAATTACACTAATAATTTAGTCTCCCCATTAAATGTTGGATGCCGCCCATGGAGCGAAATAACCACTGAGCCCAAAAATCTTTCTCTCTCTCTCTGTACCATTTTCCTAAAAACTTAACACATGCTCAAGCATTTTAAGTGTAACAATACCCACTTGAGTGTTAAGTTTAAAAAAAAAAAAAAAGGTTCATACCAATTTGTACTAACCGAATACCGCTTTTAACGATATCATCTATAACGAATTACCGCTTATAACAGTTTTAAATGGAAAATTTAAAAATCTATCGCCTATAACGAATAAAAAATTAAGTAGGCATTGCAAATTTCGTACATTTAAAATTTTTAAAATTTTTTCGCATTTCGCATCCTGTTTTTGAGAGGAACTGGAATAATAATTTTTTATATCAAGAAAGGTTGAAAGTGTTAGTGTTTTTTTGAAAATGAGTTCAAAACGTAGACGTTTTACAATCGAAGAAAAATCTACAATAATCTCAAACCTCGAAGCTGGGGATTCCAATAAAAGTTTGGCAGCACAGTTTTCTGTAGCGGCTTCAACAATCTCTACCATTTCCAATGACCGAGATAAAATTAAAAAGAATCTCGAAGAATCCAACTTGAAAATAAAGAAAGTTTGACGCAGTCAACGTCCCGACATAGATGCTGCTTTGCTCAGCTGGTTTAAAGCCCAAAGAAACTTGAATACTCCATTAAGCGGACCAATTCTACAAACTAAGGCAGAATACTTTGCAAAAGGGTTGGGAAAAAATGATTTCACCTGCTCAATAACTTGGATTCAACGATTTCAACAAAGATATAACATCGTTGGTGCAATGGTAAGCGGTGAACGTGGTAGTGTTTCTAAAGAAATTGTGGATGACTGGTTGCGTGGTGTTTGGCCAAAGCTGCGAGAGGTCTATTCAGATGATCAAATCTTTAACATCGACAAAACAGGTTTGTTCTACAAAATTACATCTAATAAAACTTATGAATTCAAAGATGAAAAATGCGTAGGAGGTAAAATGTCAAAGGAACGAATTACGGTTTTAGTAGGAGCTAATATGCTTTAAAAATGATCGACCACATATAATGAGTTTTTTGGATGCCATTCTACTGATTTCCAGAGCTTGAGAGAGGATGTCTATGGTAACTATAAAAAATTGTTTTAAACATAGTGGAATTATCCCACAAGAACCTGATAATTCAATCGAAACTGAGTTCGAAGAAGAAGACAATTGGCCTTTGAGGCATACCATATTCAGTCATATGATAAAGTATTTCATTCATACACTTTTAAAAATTTGGTTAATGTGGACAGCAACATTGTGATTGCAGAGTTATTAACCAACGAACAAATCATTGCTTCTGTTCAAAATGAAAATGTTGAGAGTGATGACAATGAAGAAGGTAACAAGAGTTTTTAGTCTTGTTTCTCTGAAAGTATGAAAACATTTTGCAACATTTTTACTTATAGAAACTGAAATAATTCCAGTGAAAATTGAAGATGCACTTCAGGCTGTCAATACCTTGAAATCGTTTGCTTTGTTGACTGATACTTTTGATCAAGGTTGTGAAGAATTTTTGACCAAAATGGAGATGAAAATTGAAGGAGAGTTCATAAAACAAAAATGTTGACAGCAGAAAATCGCAGATTACTTTGTACCCCAATAATAAATAAATAAAAGTACTAAAATAAAAAAAATATGTCCCCTTGTAAAATGGAAAAACGGTTATAATGACCGGATACAACGAACAAATTCACCAGTCCCATCGAGTTCGTTATAACCGACTGTTAACGAAGATCATACATTATTAAAATATGAAAACTCGTTGTAACTGATTAAATCAACTAGTTATTCTTAATCATCTACTTATTGTTATATGAAATCACACTACTTTATCTTATGTTACGATCTTAATTATGCATGTACTAAAGTAATCAATTGTACTAAAATCAATCTGTCAAAATGAAAATATGTAAAACACTCACTCTATCGCAAACTTTCATTCGAAAAGGAATAAATTGTAACGATCAAATCAAACATCGGTTTTATACACTTCTCTACACAAAAAATAAAGATATTTTATTTTCAATTTATTACATAGTAATTCACCGACTTTGACTGTAATAGCATAATTGAAGATCCTCATGATAATTTTTTATTTTCTCATATTTGCCATTTCCATAAAGAAATGTTTAGAAGTGTCTTTCACAATGACATACTAGATTTCTCCATCAAAATATAAGAAGTTTGCGGAAAATTTTTGATCTGTTCGTTGCATTGATTCATTTGCTAACAAGCCCGATTTAATTTTCATGTCGGTATTCATATATCAATATGGATATATGAATACCAAAAAGACTTTTATAACATTCCTGAATTCGCTCCTA
The DNA here is from genome assembly GCA_949129095.1 of Volucella bombylans. NCBI lineage: Eukaryota > Metazoa > Arthropoda > Insecta > Diptera > Syrphidae > Volucella > Volucella bombylans. Next base: position 331,440,016 of record OX422140.1, on the reverse strand, counting down.
ATTGTATTATATAATAGTACGTATGCTGCCTGTGGTGTTGCTGTCTTTTGGAATGAAAATTTGAGCTGTGAGTGCCAATCTATTTTTCTCCCTAGTTCAGATTTGATTAAAGTATCTTGGGCTCTAGGGAATCGCAATCTGGTTTTTCTTTGTGTCTACAGACATCATTGTAAAAGTAAAGGTGTTTTTATTGAGGACTTATCCTCACTTTTAAGTATAGAGAATGCCAGTAATCTTTTCATTGTTGGGGATATTATTCTTGATCTTCTACATGATTCTACTGACTTAGTTAACTACAAATAATCTAATGTCGGCTAATGGTTAATGGAGTCTTGTATAAATGTACCCACTAGAATCACTCCTTCTTCCGCAATTTGCATTGACCACATTTTCGCTCGACTTGACGCAATACAAATCTGTCGTTAATTAGCTCGGTATCTGATTTTAGAATCACGGATCATTGCGAGTTTTTTTTAGAAAACTCGGGATAAACCTCCAAATCGGTAAATACCATTACACAGTGTCTCTTGTTTTTAACGTAAACGCCTGTCGTGTCGACTTAAGTTTACGGGATGCCCATACATCCATGGGAGCAAGGATACGCCTTGCCATCGCTCTCCGTCATTCCATTGATACCAATTCTAAACTGGGTTCCCTCCACAAGTTCCACCCTTGTTATGAGTCGAGGCCGACCTAAAACCTCTTACTGCTCTTAGGGTCGCAGCACCCAGTACTTATTGCAACTCTACATTGGGTCAAATCAACAGGAAGACCTTCCCGCGCCTTTGGGTTTAAACCACAGTCACCATGATGCTCCCACAAGGGGGCCTACCTCAACAAGTCAGGCTCGGACCGAAATCTGGGGGGCTCTTGACTCACATGGTACCGTGATTTAAGTCTTGGTAGGGACTACCGGTGGTCCTGCCGTAGTAACCTTCGGTAGCGTCATCTGAAAATGTTTACGATAAGACCAGTACTTTGCTCTGCCCCGGCTTTTTATTATACAACGTCATTGATGGGCGAAGCTTTGATAATTGGGCAGGGGCCCACATACCATTACATCGCAATGAACGTTTAAACTTTAATAACCTTAATGCTCGTTTACTTCGCGAAAATTGGTCAGTTGTATTTAATGAATCGGATCCCCCCAGTGCTTGTGATCTTTGTATCTTAAATAGACATGTTATGATTTGTGCCGCAGTTGGTGATACTAGAAGATCTAAATTAAAAAAGCTAAAGCCTTGGGTGACTATGAATTTGATGACAAAAATTTACTATAAAAATATTTTACGCCTTAAGTGCAGACAATTTCCAAACGATGTCTGTCTGAAGTTCAACTTTCTGCGTTTGCAGAGATATTAGTATCGTAGTTCTTATAATTAAGGAAAATTTCTATACCAATAGGGTAAGGTAATTTTAAAAACGAGTGGGTGTAATAAATAATCTTTTTAACAAAAAGGCTTCTTCTGGATCACCAACCTGTATCAAAATAATTAACGTGCAGTTAACTAGTTATGATTCTATAGCCACTACTTTTAATGAGTTTTTCATAAATGCTTCCTCTAACATCCTTTCCAAAGCTAGGTTTACAAATATTACGGATTGTGATGACACTTGTTTTAATGGTAATGAAAACCAAGCAAACAGTTTCTTTTTTTAAAAGTTGGTGGAATTTTTAGTGAATGCCTTGATATTCCCACTGGCGTCCCGCAAGGCTCAGCTCTTGGGCCTGTGTCATTTCTAATATTTGTAAATTCTATTTTTGATCTACCTTTGAGAGGTTTACAAACTGCTTTTGCTGATGATATTGCAATTGTCTATTCCAGTTCATCCATCTTAGACTTGATGGCCGATATCAACCACGATCTTGAAATCCTATGGCACTAGTTTTCGATCTACAAGCTAGTAATTTGTAATTTTTTTGTAATTTGTAATTTGTAATTTCTTTTATTTGAATTCATTGTTCGTGTAAGATCAGTGTACAATACACATCTTTTATAAAAGAACAAGCTTATATCTATTATATTCATTTAAAAAACAAAAAAATGCATTTAAAGAACAAAATAAAATAAAATAATATAAGATGATGAAAACATTAATTCAAACATTTGAAAATTTTTCAATTTTGTGCAAAAAGAAAGAAGAAATTAGGAAAGAGGAAAGAAAGAAAAAAACAGAAAATAGACAGACGGAAAGGCAAATCTATTAGGAATTATTTCTATAATATTGAAATTTTTTTGTACTGAAGGTGGTTCTGCTGATCGTGCGCTTAATTTCAATGGGTAAGAGATTCCAATGACGAATCGCATTAACAAAAAACTGACGAGATGTATTGACATATTTGCATCGTGGAACAATTAATTGATGAGTTCTTTGATTCCGCGCAAATTGAACTTTTTCATACAGATATTCCGGCTCTTTTGTCATAATGACATTTTGTGTAATGACAGCACAGTACGATATTTCATAAAAGTATCTAATGAGCACCCTACAATCTTAGTTGTATAGGAGGAGATGTGGTCATATCACCCAACACCAAAAATATACCTCGCACAGCTATTAAAAGCAACATTCAGCTTTCTTTTTGCCTCATAGTCCATATCTGAGAAAATTTCGCACCCGTACAACAAAATGGGTAGTATATAGGACTTAACAAGCTTCGGCTTTACGTTGGTTGGAAGGTAGTTGGAAGTTGGGCTAAGCCCTCTCAGAGCTCCGTAAATTTTTGATGCAATTCTATTTATGTGCGTATTCCAGCTTAAGTTGTGGCTCAGATGAACCCCAAGGTTTTTAAAGTCATCTACATACTCAATTGGAGTTTGATTTATGTAGAGTGGTGGAACAATTTGTCTATCTCGGTCGACATTAACAACCATGGCTTTAGTCTTTTTAGGGTTAAGGCTGAGTTTATTATCGATTGCCCATTTACAAATTTCAGTTAGTTTCTCGCTTAAGTTCTGTACTGCTTGGTTTATTTGAGATTTCGGGAAAAGCGAATAAATCTGGACATCATCTGCATATATGTGACGTTCGCAGTTTACAAGCTGACCGACTAAGTCATTTATATAGCAAGTAAAAAGAAGGGGTCCTAGTACGGATCCTTGGGGCACACCAGATGGAACAAGAAAACAGGATAAACATTTGTCTTCATGAGACACGTACTGTGAACGATGACATAAATATGACGTTACTAAGTTACACAAAGAGCTATCAAACAGAAACTGCGTTCTTAGTTTTTCAACTAATATTAGATGATCTACGCAATCAAACGCCTTTGAAAAATCCAAAAAAACTATTAGAGCCAGCATTTTACGGTCCAAGCCCCCACGTAAATCTTCGCAAACTTTGAGCAGGCTTTACTCAGAAACGGGAGAATGGCAATAGGACGGTATTCAGTTTTATCTTGAGTCGACGAAGGCTTTGGCATCGGTAACACCTTAGCAGTTTTCCAACAGTCGGGGAAGCTGGAAGTAGTTAAAATTGTATTAAAAATATAGGTTGTTTGGAAAAGGATGACAGGTAGCAAAATTTTTACGAACTTTGGCTCAATGTTGTCTGAGCCTACTGCATTTGATCTTATGCTTAAAATTGTTCTACCAACATCAACTTCATCGAAGCAAGATAATGAAAATATACCCTCGTTCCTGGATCGAATTGCAGGCACCCTATGACGGGCTGAGTTTTGTGAGTCGCAGGCAGATACAAATTTAGCATTAAGTTCATTCAGATCAATATTGTTTGGAAGTGCCGGCTTTGCTAGTCATTAATGATAAGACTAAGCTAATGTTCTTTAATCTTCCGTCTTTTGATCTCCATTCTCAGGATTTTGTCTTTCACAGTCGTGACTGTAAAAACACCTGTTTATGCTCTGAAACCCGTCGATCATCCAATAATGCCTGTACTTTTGATGTTTATACTTCAAGATTGGCAAGGTTCAAAATTTTAAGTACCTTGGGCTTGTCATTGACTACAAAATGTGTTGGAATATGTACACTGCGCTCCTTAAAAAATACCTACCCACAGCTCTTATATATCATTTGAGACGTTTTTGCTCAAGAAATCTATTAGAAACTGTCTATTATGGTTTAGTTCAAACTAAGATGCAATACGGTTTAGTTTGCTGGGGTCGCACCTACAACTATAACATCCAACCTACCTCTAATAGTGGCTCAAAAGCATATTCTAAGAAATATGTGGAGTCAAAGAAGTCGAGATCATAGCTTTCCACTTTTTAGCAATTCTGGCATTCTCCCTTTTAAACAACTTTGCTTTTACAAAGTTCTGAAAGTATTCTTTGTTAGAAGCGGTACCTCATAAACCAAGCCTCAACTGCTTATAAACTACGGAGTAGTGAAAGAAGGCTTGCCGTAGTACCAAGATGTAACATTCTTTAGTTCCAACATTTTTATTCTTCGGTAGCACCTAGGCTTTTTAACAAACTACCTGCTGAATTAAGGTGTATCTCAAGTCTTTTTTCCTACATTAAAAAAGTGAAAATATGGCTGTTCAATTTTGATTTCGTACAAATCAATAATTTATTAAATTTGGTAATATAATTTAATCTAGAATTTTTTATCTTTTGTATTTAACTCTTTCCTCTCTTTTTTCTTACTTTGTTTTTTATTATTTTCTGTTGGTATCTCAATATAGCACTCTACAACCAATATTTCTAGTTTTTCTAATTAAATTATAAGGTTATTTCTATCATACATTCGACAATAGTTTCTTTTAACTAATGAATGTATTCAAAATATTTATTATTCCTTTTACCCAATTTTTAGCTTTCCATATTCTACAATACTATGCATTCTATACACTTCATATCCATGTGAGACAGTGACCTTCTCCATCGACGAGAAGTCGACGAAATACTTGATGGACCACAAGTCCAAGCTATTTCCTAATTTCTCGAAGGTACAAATCCGCATCAAAGGATTGACACAAGCAAAAAAACATCCTCCCCTCCCGAAGACTACAGCCCCTCAATCTCGGACGAGTGCACAACAAAATATGCTTGACGTAAGAGTCTTAAAACAAAACAAACGCCCAAATAGATTGTCAGCCCACAGGATGTAGACAATAGGTAATCTAATGCCGGAACATCAGAAGACAGTGTCACTATGCCTGGACCACTAGATGCTATACCAAGACCTGAGCTGTCTCCAAATACAGGCAACTCAACCAGTACTATACTACAATAACCAAAATGAGACTAAGATGCATCCAAGTTAATATACAACATGCTAAGGCCGCCTCCGCCTTAGTTATAGATTTAACAAGGATCTCCTAGACGTCGTCTTTATCCAGGAACCATACATCTTTTAAAAACCAAGCAAAGGGACTCTCAGGTGAGTTATTATACGATTTTCCATTAACCCTGGAAAACCCAGAGCATGTATCTTAACCAATAATAATACAAAATTCTTTCGAATTCCAGAACACACCAGCAAGGATCTGGTAGCTGCAAAAGCTGAGCTGCATAGCAATGCAGGTATGACAGAAGCTGTTATATGCTCAGCTTACCTGCCTGGTGACTCCAGCGACTTGTACTTCTTCCCACTGAAGGGACTTTTGGACTACTGTGGTAAAAAGAACCTGCAACTAATTGTAGGCAGCGACGCAAACGCCAATCATACGGACTGGAGCAGCTCAAATATAAACAAACGTGGTGAATCTCTACTAGAATTTATTAATTCAAACAATTTACAAATTCTAAATCAGGGAAACAACCCCACTTTTAAAAATAGTATTAGGACAAGAGGTCCTAGATTTCACTCTACCAATTTTATCAAAAAATTTATAAGAAACTGGCGTATCTTAAAAGTGCAGACAACCCAAGTATACTGTCAGAAACTCATGGATAACCTGGGTAGATGCAACACAAATATCAAATATATAGACAATAATGAGCTAACTTGTGAAAATATCAATATGGCAATCACTACTGCCTTTCATCAAGCTTGCCCAGAAAAAGAAAAACAGGCAATCAATTGGAACAACAAACTAGCTAAATTCAGAACAGAGACTAGAAAACTCTTCAACAAGGCTAAACGTAATGGTGAATTTGAAATATACAGAAGAACACTCACCATGCACAATGAAGAAATTAGAAGGGCTAAGAGAGAATCGTGGAGAAACTTCTGCCATGCAATCGATGACACCAGAAGTTGTGCCCGCTTTCATAAAATACTTTCCAACAGCACACTAATCCTATCGAGTCACTGAAAAATCCTGATGGCACATGCGCTGAAAAGGGGATACAGACTCTTCAGATCTTAGCCGAAACACACTTCCCAAACTCAATGACAGTTCCAGAAGCCCAAGAATACACTCCCCAGAGAAGGATAAATTGACCGCTCAGAGAAGACTCGAACAAAGCAAAGGAAATCTTTCATTAAGGCAAAATAATTTGGCCAATCAACTCTTTTCAACCAATCAAAGCCCCTGGTGGGGATGGAATATTCCCAGCTTTAATACAAAAGGGCATCCCTCAACTTCTACCTGTACTAATCAATTTATTCACAGCAAGCTACGCATGGGGATACTTACCAAAAAAGTGGAAGGAGGTTGCTGTTAAATATATACATAGGGTAGGACGCAGACCGTCTGAACTACCAAAGTCATATAGACCAATCATAAAGACTTCCTTTTTCCTCAAAACTATGGAAAAAATCCTGGATAGATATATCAGAGCCGGAGCACTCCAATTGATCCCACTTCATAAATATGCCTATCAAGCTGGAAAATCAACCATATACGCTCTACAAAATCTAACCACAAGGATTGAAAAATCTCTCAGAGATAAAGAAGTAGCGGTCGGTTGTTTCCTCGATATAGAAGGAGCATTTCATAATGCAGAGTTCTCCCAGATATATAGAGGCATCCAAAACATGGGAGTTGACGACACCACATGTAAATCGATAAAATGTATGCTGGAAGATAAAATAATAAAAACCTCACTAGGCAACAATGAACTCAATGTTATAGCTACGAAAGGATGTCCTCAGGGGGAATACTATCACCCCTACTATGGTCCATTATAGTTAACGGAACTACTGATTATACTCAGAAATGCCACTCTCTTCGTTGAAACAATAGAGTTATCAACGGAAGTCAAATATCTAGAAATCACACTGGATAAAAAACTTACGTGGAACAACCATCTTTCTAAGACAAGGCCAGGACCTCACTGTGGATCAGCAAAAGTCTTGCTGGAAAAAATTAGGGATTTCATTCCAAAATGACACTATGGATGTACACGGCAATAACGAGACCTATCATCATGTATGCAGCCGCCGTTTAGTGGCATAAAGTAACGCACGCAGAGGTCAACACAGGCCAAACGCAACAAGCTACAGAGACTGGCCTGTGTCTGCGCAACTGGTGCTATGAAAACCACACCAACAGCTGCGCTTGAAGTTATTCTATACATCTCACCACTTCATCTGGAACTCATGAAAGAAGCAATGGTAAATGCCTGCATGCTCATCACGGAAGATGAATCCAACTCCAAACTAGTTCATGCCGCAATTCTACATGAGTTCCAAAAAAAAACCAACTATTTGGAATACACCTAATAGACAAATGTCTACCGGCACAACTTTAAGATTACACTTCCAAATCTTCTTAACTGGGAACAGGAAAAACCAACATTTGAAAAGAACTCACATGTATGGTACACAGATGGATGCAAGACAAATAAAGGAGTTGGAGCCGGAGTAAACAGTCTTCACACTAAGGTATCCATACATGCCAGTATGGATACAAGGAGCTCCGTATTTCAGGCTAAAATCCATGTAATAGAGCTATGCATTCGAGAGACTTTAAACAGACAGTAGAGCATCCATACTTGCAATTAAAGCCTTTGAAATAAAATTCAAACTAGTCTGGGACTGTCCTCAACTCCTACAAATATTGTCCACCACAAATAAAGTTCATCTGATTTGGGTACCAGGATGTAGCGGACATGAAGGCAACGAAAAATCAGACTAACTAGCCAGGAAAGGATCCGCATCTCAATTCATGATGCCAAAACCATTCTGTGGGCTTCCAAATAATACAGTAAAAAGAAGTATTAAAATCTGGCTAGAGGAAAAAAAAAGCTTCATTTCTCGAGAGAAATCGAAGGAAACAGACAAGCCAAAAACGTTATGCGAAACTGTTGTCACAAGAAAACAACTAAGTAGAAGTCAGATTCGAATGATTCACAGGACACTGCCGTGTGAAAAACACCTGATGACCATGGGCATAGCACAAAACAACACATGCAGACTGTGCAACGAAGATGTGGAAACAGCAGAACACATAATATGTGACTGGAATGGTTTAACCAAAACACGTCAACGTTACCTAGGTAAATTCTACCTTGAAGCAGCAGATATAGCTGCCAGCTCACCTAAAGACGTAGCTGTCTTCCTATCCAACTGCGGCATCATCGATGAGCTCTAAATGGAAGATAACACAATAGTGATCTTGGATTCCTTATACCACCTCTTACTACAATTTAATCTAATCTAATCCATTTCCGGCTTACGGTGCGTGAGTGTGGTCACTGCTCACATAGCCTTGTGAAGATTCATAGGCATGACGAGGGAAATGTGAAATTGCTTAGTCTTCAGGAACGGTGGAGAAGGCTAAACTACTGCCATAGTTATTAAAGTAGTACTATTCATACCGCAAGCACATTAAATACAACCATCAAAGGGAATAGGAAGAGCGCTAAACATTCCCACAACAGCTCAGTTAATAACTTCTCAGCTGATGACAACTCAGCTATTCTACCGGGGATCCATCTATTGTGAAGGGAAATTAAAGTTGTTAAACACAAATATGATGAATGTGACAAATATGGAAAACATAAAAGGAATGAACTGAAGGAAACCAACGAAGGAAGCCCAGTTGTCGGAGCAATCATTACCCGATCTGTGGAGTGGTGTACAAACATAACCCTGGATGAACTCAAATCTAATCGTTAAATGTAAAAGAAGGGATGGTAAGCTCGATAAAGGAGTAGCGATCCTTTTTTGATGAAATCAAGTTCTCACAAGTTAGATCTGACCCTCGTAAAAAAAAAATTATCATAAATAATAGGTAGAAACAGTCCTTAAGAATTTCCTTTCCGAAAAATGTCTGACTAGCTTTTCTAATGAATGTGCGACAATTTTTTATACGAGGACCCTAAAATATTTCATCATTGCGATTCGATCACATCGATGCATACAGTTACTCCATACCCAATTACAATCTATTTAGAAACGACAGAATAATGGAAGCGGTTGGAGCAGGAGTAACCATATAAGTTAATTCTAAACTAAAATATGACGTTCTTAGTGCATCTTATTCGAAAGGTATTGAATATCTGATTGTAAGTGTTCATGATGGTTTCTTTAAAGGTCGATCCTGTGCTTATAACCCCAACATATGTTGCTCCCCTCATCTTTCCAAGTCAAGGATCTGCTATCTTTTATTGGACTCCAAATCGTTAATGTCCGCAACCCTTCAAGATTTTTTGACAGTCTCCTGACAGGGTAGGCAAACAGTACTCTGTAGGGCTCAACGATGCTCTGACCGCCAAGATAACTGCAACCCTGATGAACTGGACAGACTGTCTGGGCCTAACCGCTGATATATTCTCGAACGTTTTCTAAGACGAGTCATAGAAGGAATCATGGACCATGCGTCCATCTGATCTAAATCGGATAAATCGGTCATAGTCAAGGTAAAGTTGTTTTATTAACGATAAAAATCTAAAAACACACTTAACCAGAACTAAAATAAACAGATAAGCAAAAGCGTGTCAACAGATATTAGCGTCAGCAAGTAGCTCACGCGCCTAATAAATCCATCTAATCCCTGTCTAAATTGCAGTTGTAAATTTTCTAAAAAAGACCAAATATGTACTTAGCTTTATTATAAAACAACAACCCTCCAAGGGAACTCATTTTAATTCATTTAACATTATCAGACCGGAATGAGTGCTACTAAATTGTCACCAGATTTGGTGCAAGATATTTGCAGTCGTTATTCGCATCAGAAAGCCAATAGAGTGCCTAAAATAATCAGCTACTCCGTGCAGAGATGTAGTGACGGTCCATTAGGATATCTTGCACGACATGAAGTACTTTCCGTTCAGATTCAGCAAACACCGTTAAATTCACCAGAGGAAGTGAAATTTTTCATCAAATCCGCTCCGAGTGACGTAGCTTCGAGAGCTGAGTACATAGAGGAGATTGGCGTTTTCCAAAAAGAAATAAGGGTTTATCGTGATGTGTTGCCAAAATTGCAGAAGGCAGCTCCTGAGTTCGCTGCAAGATGCTACTTCGCTAAGGATGACATTCTGGTCTTTGAACACTTGGGTGAAATGGGATTCAAAATGGGAGCTGATCGATCTGGACTGTTGGATTTTGATCACTTGAATTGTGCGTTGAAGTCGTTGGCGAGCTTGCATGCTGCATCGATAGTATTCGAGGCTAAAAATCATCAAAAAATTCCGCGTGTTTTTCCAAAAGCTGTTAAGGAAAATGCATATCCGGTAGAGTATGTATGTAAGGCTCGTTTAGAAAATTTCGACAAGGGCACAGCAACACTCTGTGAACTCATCAAGGTAATGCCTGAATATCAGGACTCTGATCGGTTGGAATTTATATTGAAGGAGTTTCGACTGCGGCTGAAAATGATCTTTGAACTTTCTCAGACGTCGAAGAAGTATTTCAATGTGTTTAGTCATGGTGATCTATGGGCGAATAATATACTATTTAGGTACGAGGAAGGTCATCCAGTGGAGAGTAGATTGGTTGACTTTCAGTTGACTAGATATGCGCCGCCAATTTTGGATGTCATCACCTGTTTGTCTATACCAACCAGCAGAGCGTTTCGAACTGAAAATTTGAAGAAGTTGTTGGACAATTACTATTGTATGATGACAGAGTTTTTACAACAGAATGGTTTACAACTTGAAGACTTTATTCCACGCAAAGAGTTTGACGAGAGTGTTGCAGAGTACATGATGTGTGGATTGCTTGAGAGTTGCTTGTTCGCACACATGACAGTTCTGCCAACTGACTTAACGCATAAAGTTACTACGAACACGGAAGACTTTGAAGATTTCTTTAGTCGGAAAAGGAACGAGATTTGTTTGCTGGCATTCAACACAGATGAACTCTATAGACGTCGAATGACGGATATGATTTCTGATATTATAGATAATTATGTTCTAGTTTAGAATAAAGTACAATATGTTATTTCAATGAACTTTTACATTTTTTTTTTGATTGAGCAGTAGGACATTGCATCGTTTTTCTTTGAAACCAAACGACTAGGTAAGTTCTTAATACACCAATTCTTTATTTTCATTGACTAAGAAAATATTTGGGAGCTTTATGTTGTTGGATTAATGTAGGAGCGTTGACTAGTGCTAAAACTACAATATAACAAGGATTTGTTTTATAAGCGCAAGTGTTGAACATGATAAAAGCACCATTAGCTTCAATTGAAAAACATACGGTGGACGACTCACTCGGTCAAATCAACAATGGAGTCAATAATCATCATGGTTGATACCTTTTATAAGATACATTAACGCATAGTATTTGGACTCACCTCCAATATGGATTTTTCAGAATTAGCCAGGATTCTGAAATAGAGATGGTGGCGAATGACCCTCAAACGGGCTGCTTTTCATTCAAGCTGTCATAGAAAGGGGATGGCGCTCTGACGATAGCCAAATGGAGATGAACACCAAAACCAACAACTAATGTACTCTCTCTAACCGAAAAACAGCAAAAGTGGAGCAAGTTAGGAAACGGATACATCAACAGCCGTGGTGTAGTGGTACTAGTAATCGCTTCTCACTCGGAGGGTCAAGGTTCGAATCCTACTCATGACAAGTTATTCATTTGTGTAATTGGAACTCAGCCAAAAAAATCTGTATGTGAAGGTATAACACTAACATGTAGATTTGGCTGTTGTAAAGTTTCAAGCACAAAACAAGCGTGAAAATTGATAACCTTTGAATCATTCCGAGCGAAGAAAAACTCTCCGTCCTATTCGGACTCCCACCCCGGAGAGTTAATATCGAAACCAAATATACCTGAGTTTCAAACCACTACATCACAACAATGTTTTCCTTTCTCATCCTTCTATCTTTCCGCCCGCACCCTGGCAACAGTAAAAGGGTATCATAACCTCTTAGGCGCGTGTAAATTAAAAAAAAAATCAGTAGCAGTAGAATTCCTCGTCATGAAGGTGATTGTGCCAAATACCGATACATCCTCGTCGATAGAGCTGTCCATTATATGGGAGATACCAATACTTTAGCTTACCTGACACCCTCCGGGTCTGAAAACGAAGAGGCAGAAGTACTAGTTTTTAGCAACATCATCGTGTATCCTTTACAAAAAGTGCTGTTTATCATGGTTAAGTAAAATGCGTGCAGAGGAAAGGAGAAGCAAGATCTCTAGTACTCCCTATTTGAACAACAACTCAGCAGGCAGCAACAGTATTTTCAACTGGAACATCAAAACAGCGGACCCAGCAGCAAGTAAAGTAACAACAAGTAGCTCAGAAAAAAACAATACCACAACAACATCAAATATGCCGCTGGGTTAAATTCGAGGACTCTGCCGTCCGGAGCATTGGTGTCCATTCACTCAACATGTGTTAGCCATCTGATGCGTAGCTTTCTGATTAGGTTGATGTCACCGTAGAGCTCGTATAGTTCGTCGCTGAATATTTTATGAAGAAATTTTCTCTCGAAACGACCGAAGATATTTTGGAACGCTTTCGGCTACACATCAGCACCATCAAGTAGGAGTGGGCTGATAGAGGTTTACATATAGTCTCCTTAGTTTTACTAAATAGGGCCTTACTCCTCAGTTGGCTTCGCTACCGGCGTCAAAGTTGAATGGTCTATTCTGCCTGATAGCGATATGTTGGTCTTCATCGCCTTTACACATTCTGCAGAAGAAATTTTTCCATATTCTCCGCCCTAACTGTGACTCTACAACAAGGTTTCCTTCTATATCTCAACAGCTTTCTGTACAGGTCTTGTTGACTTGATACGTTCATTTTATCTCTTGGTATGATGTACGGAAACACTATTCCTGGAGCACAAGCTATCACAATCTTCGATAGTGCGCTTCTTGTGCTCTTTCTTCTTCTTCTGGACAAGCCAGAGATCACAAATCGTGATGTAGATTTTCATAAGGTATTCGCGCTGGTGTCGGGAGCTCAAGATTTCTTGCCTAAGTCTGCCGCGTATGAGGAATTCTCACCCGAATAAGTGCCGTTTCTGTTGCCTATAGCAACCACCTTCATAGATATCACAGTTTTCATCCTCCTTTTTCTTGGCTCATCTCATCGCACTTTCTGGATGGCGTTGATATTTGCATGATAGCAGTTAATGGCCGCTGCTTATTGTTCGGCGTGTAGATCCGAAGGTCGTTCACCTTGTTTCGTTTGATGCTTGGCTTGTTGTTGTTTTGGATATTTTCTGTTATTCCACGGTAGGGAATTTACCCCGACGTACGGTACGCAACCTGGTGGGCCAGATCCTTTGTTTTAACCACAAAAATAAGGGCCCGATGATCCGATGCCACAAACCGAATTCGGGTAAGCTATCGCTCCAACTGCCCAAAAAAGGCTTAACCGCAACCATTTTTTTTTTTTCAAAAGTCTGCCTCAGCCCTGAAAGTTCCTTATTGACCTGAGCTCCGAATATTTCTGAGTTCTTCAAATAAAGCTTCCCAGAATCTGGCTGTGGAAGTCACCATTGATTCCATCACACCATATAAAAGTGATGATACGAACTGGAACTCATACAAAGAATCCCTCAAATTATACAAAAAAGAACTGAGGAAAGCAAATCGACAATCCTAGAGGTCATGCCTATGATGACTAGTTGTTTGAAAAAAACCGATGGATCTTGAACAACCTCAAGTGATGAATCACTCAACCTGCTACTGGACACCCACTTTCCAGGTAGCTCCCTATTCGCGGCCAGTAGCAACCCAAACAGGACAACTGCAACCCTAATAAAAATTCATGGTCTGATTGAAAGAGACAAACTGCTTTGGGCGCTGCATAGCTTCAAACCATACAAGTCTGCTGGTCCGGACGGTATAATAACTGCCGAGCTACAAAGATCCTCAGATATTATCCTGCCTACGCTAGAGGATATTGTGAGCAGCTGTGTAGAACTGATCCACATGATCTCAGACCTATAAGTCTATCACCTTTCCTTCAGAAAGCTCTAGAATGACTGATTGATATCCATATTTGATCTAGAGTTGATCCAAGACTTCTATCAACACCTCAACATGCCTACTATAAAGGAAAATCGGTGGAATTGGTTCTATATGCACTGACTAGCTACATCGAACGATCCCTGCGTTATAGAGAGTTTACAATGGTTCCTTTCCTGAAAATAGAAGGTACCTTTAACAACATCAACACATTCGCAATCACGATTGCGCTGTCAACCTTGAAAGTAGATGAGCTGATCAGTATGCTCGGTGGCGGTATTTTCGGCTATTAAAGAAGCCTTGTCCTTACTGAAGAAAAATGTGATATCTCCAAGGGATATCCGCATTTTTTCGGAAAGTGAGGCCGCTATCAAGTCGAGATGGTAGAGCAGTTCAACCTTCACCTAGGTTCGGTGCCGTTAACATAGGTGTCATCACTTTTCTTCCACAATGACTTAAGCGATCCAGACAATATAGACATTAACAGTCTCCTACGCTTCATCATAAGCTCATACTGGTTCTAAGAGTAGGAGGCTAAGTGAGTTGGTCTTTCCAACAACCAGCTCATGAAATCATGACAATTCTCGACATCTTCAACGTCGCTATTAGTGGCGATTACTGATACTACACGTACTCTTACCTCCTACGGATTAGGAGTCGTAATGGCTTGAAGCGCTATTAAAATGAGCTGTTGATGCGTACGACGATAAGGCAAAATGCAATGCTATGAGTGGTTTCAGGACTAATAACGAGCTAAGAGCTGTTGTTTTATTTTATGTTGAAAAAAATTAGTCGACAGCAACTTTTAAATATATCTTTTAACATATCTTTTATCTTATATATCTTATTTAACTTTAGGTCTTAAATTAAAGTGTAGAAAGTAGGATCTATAATATCATATTTGACTTGATCCAGTCTTGGAATTTCGCAATATCGGAGTACACAACAAATTCATCCAGATCACATCGTTGGGAATTACTTGCTAGTGAAGCTGATACTGTTCCTCTTAACATCCATTTCCGTCTAAGTCGTAACATTAGACCACTGCCCGAGTCTCCCATGCAGGGACCACTTCCATCTCTGTTGCCCGCACATAATGTACGATTTGAGGTTAAGTGTAGGAAATTCTCATTTGACCTTATGCAGGTCAGTTCTGAAACGATTGTTACGTTGACTAGTTTTGGCACAGCAGTTACTCCCGTATGAGTTTCATCTTCACCCCAACCTACAATGATGCCTTTTGCACCGTCGTTAAAATCTGTTGGCCCATCATAAAGGCAAATTGGCCTGACAGCAACTGAGAAACTACAAAGAAAAGATGCATACAATTGTATATTACAGTTATATGATCAAAGAACCAGATTAGATATAGGATACCTTACCTCACACTCCTCTTGAGATGGACAATAGAGACATCAGCATCGAAATTAGTAAGTTCCCATCGAAAGTCGGGATGGTTGATGATTTTGTCTACATCAACATTTATGGCATTCTGCCAGTCATTGAGGTTATGTCGGCCTAAGGACATTAATATACGATTAGCAGGAATAGCACTGACGTCACCATAGAAGCAATGGGCAGCACTAACAACAGTCCGTGTAGAAATAAGACTTCCTCCACACTGAAATGCCAAAGAGCTGACGTTTCGAGTATATATTGCCACTATCCATGGGAATCTGGCTTTGGCAATAACTTCCCCATTGACCGCTAGTCGGTTCACATCCACATCAGTATTTTCTTGACCGCAAACGGCATTGATATGACTCCATACGTTAGATCCTCCTCTTACAGGGTTGACAGCAGTTTGCACCGGTCTAACGACATCTGTTCTTGAGGGTGTTTCAGTAACTTGTGTAACTTGTGGGATTGTAGTTGGATTTGTAGGTGGAACCGTAAGTGGAGCCGTATGTGGCGCTGTTGATGGAACTCTGGGTGGTGAAATCCTTCGATTGTTTCCAGTGAAAGTACTTTGGAAGAAAGGATTTTGTGAATTGAAATTTGAAAAGACAATTGGAACTTCAGTTGTGGTTGTGGTCCTGTACGGTTCTATTAAGTTGTATGGAGTAAAATATGTGTTAGGTGATAGCCCTAAAAGTTTTTCCAATTAATAATCATCAGAACTCAGATCTTCGTTTTACTTACTTATAGGATAGTTGCTATTATATTCGATATCATCACCGTTATTGATGAAATTTCCATACATCTCTGGTTGTCGTTGAATTTGTGGTTGATTTTGATTTGCTGATAGACCTGCGTACGTCCTGAGGGTATGTTCCAGATTAACTGTTGCTCTTGGTGGACGATCTAAAAGATTTAATTTGTATTTATAAGACCATTGAGAGTGGAAGTAAAATTTTAGTCAAACCTTTTGGACCATAACATAACCTCGCATTGTTGACGGTAATGTCAGTGATTCGAGGTATAACATTTCGAAGTGGAAAGTCGACTCTGTATTTAATCGGTGTGCCTGATCTGATGTAATCGAACACTCTATCCTTGTCAATGGCTAATGATAGCTTTCCTGAATAGTCCTTTAAAGAGAGAGAAGAAATATATTAAAATAAAATTGTAAATGTAGGACTGGAAGCATCTTAATCAAAAATAATTTCTTGGAGTAGCAGAAACAAACTAAAAGTGGCTACAGATGTACAAAGCATTCTTGTGGGAACTTCAGGTGGCTATCCAAAAAGGGGTATTGGAAATAGCGGGTTTTACTAAAGCAATATAGAGTGGAAAAACTGAAGGCACTAGGGTCGTGTGCATGTGGATAGTTACTCGACGATGTAAGAACCCGAGAACAGCCAAGAGCCTCAGCGGGTTTCGTACCCACTATGTTGTTTAGAGCAGCAACAAATGACTGATACCTACATATACCAACTCATCTCCAAAGTATGGTTAAACGAATGCTCAATGAATAGAACTTTGTCATTGTTTTACACGATATTCAAAAAAGGAGGCCGTTTTACCTATGCTAACAATGAAGATATTAATCTCCTCAAAGTCGTCTGCAAGATTCTATCTATTATATTGCGTAGACGTTTCGTCAAAACGAAAGGCAATTCCATTTATTTAAACCTCTCCGAATCAAATCAAAGTGCAGATCCTGAAAAATGCCTGCCACTGCCACTGTCTTCTCGGTGCTCAGCAACTGAACTTGTTGTTTGTTCAATTTCATTCACAGATTTTTTTTTTTTATATAATTTACGCGCGCCTAAGGGGTTAGATACCCTTTTACTGTTGCCAGGGCGCGGGCGGAAAGGTAGAAGGAGGAGAAAGGAAAATTGTTTTGTAGTGGTTTGAAACTCAGGTGTATTTGGTTTCTATATTAGCTCTCCAGGGGTGGGAGTCCGAATAGGACGGAGAGTTCTTTCTTCACTCAGAGTAATTGGAAGTTATAATTCGCACTAGTTTTTTGTGGTTGAAACTCTACAACAGCCAAATCTACGTGTCAGTGTTATGCCTTCACACGCAGAATTTTTCTGTCTGAGTTCCCATTACACAAATGAAAAACTGACTTGCCATGGGCAGGATTCGAACCTTGGACCCTCAGAGTGAGAAGCGATTGCTAGTACCACTACAGCACGCCCACCCCATCTGATTCTTCTGATCAGACAATTGAAGGTGCTTTCGGGCCTTCTAACCAGGTCAATATTGATGCTATTAGTAGTTGTATTTCCTGTACTATACAACGTCTATGGATGATGAAAAAAAAAAAGTTTTAAGCGTCAAGCTACGAGTAAGTAGCAATTTTCTTTTGTTGAAATTTCTCGCTACGGAAAGGCTTCAATTATTAAGTGCCTTCTCTACCAAGAATTAGCAAATTAGTCCTGCACACGAAATCCAACTGTCAATGGAAGCGCTAACCGAAGATGCCTAACTTATGTTCGGATCCTAAGAACCTCTCCTATAAGATTTAGCTAGTTCATCAACAGTCTCCTTTCCCATAATGAGACTGAGACTCAAACGACTCAAAAAGAAACAATGAAAGCAACCTTCTGATTACATTCTGAGAAGCTTTGCAGCCTCAAGCTAGCTTCAAAGTGATGAGAGAGTATAAAAACGTCACAACAGAGGCAGATAATTACTTCTTCCCTTCCACCAATGTTCCCTAATATATAGGTAGTTCTTTTGCTATCAACATTGCTTATATCTCCTATTTGAAGACTGCTAAAAAGACAGCAGCGTACCATTTGAAGTCATCCGTGAAGATCCGACTACATTCAGTATAGTTCAACTTTAATCTACAAACGTTGGGTGCCGGGGCACAGAGACATTCCAGGGAATTTTAGAGGCGACGTACTCGCCAAAATTGGAACCACTCTACCTTTCCTATCTGGAAATGGTAGCATCGGTATACGAGTCGCTACATTCAAGTTAATATTAAAGCTGGATGCTAATGGAAAAACAAACCTTAGTTGGACTCTTGGATTTAGCTAGACATAGCGGCCAATCAAATCTTGCCAAAGCTACAATAGATCTAAATCACTCTAAAAGTTTGATCTTTTAAAATAGGTAACATCTCAGCGCTATCATGAGTGTCATCACTGGACACTGTTTTATAGGCAACCATGCAAGAAGGCTTGGCGTCTTTATTAATGATTTTTGCACCTACCTTGTACATGCTCAGCTCTCTCCCAAAGAAGGAATCTCCACTTAGGAGCTTTCTTCTACAATACAATGAATTAAGTGATCTAAACAATATTGACGTTCACAGTCTCCTACGCTTCATCAGAAGCTCAACATTTTTCTAATAGTATGAGGATCAGAACTCTACGTGGCATCAGAATAGGCCAATAGACCTAAATGTTTTCGCTCCTCCAACAGCCACTCTTCCCTAACGTAACCTAGTCTTTTTAGCCGAAAATATTGCACACGGGATGATAGGCTGCTATGACTATTCAGTAATCAAGTGAGCAGGTAAGTTCACAAGTCTAAAACGACATGGCAAGACAATCCAAGTCTAATTTAACACACGCCGACAATATCTTTGTTTTAGCATCTGGTAAACCAGAGGAAATGACAGAAGCGCTAGCGCGGATGGTTTCGAAATCATTAATGTGGTGTCAAAACTCAGGAGCAAAATTGCCTCTAGAAAAAATGCAAGCCTTATACATTTGCCGCAAACGCAGCTGTACAAATACAGAAATAAACATAGAGAATGTCAGGTTTTCTCTTTTAGAAAGAGGTAAAATGCTTGGTCTGATCTGTACCAAAACTTGGAAATGGCATGCCAACGCAAAAATCGTCAGAGAGAAACTAACAAAAGTTCACAACCTGCTCAAAATAATGTGCAGTAAACACAAAGGACCTCAACATAACACAGCCATCAATATACTTGTAGCCCAAACTATACAGCATGGACTCTCCTTATTTTCAAACTGGACGAAAAGATGCGACTAACAGACACGAACAAAAATAAACGCAATACTTCGTACTCATTACTATAGACACCTATCCACTCTTTGTTGGCAGACTCTAACACCATGCGCTTCGTGGACATAAAAACCATAACACAAGTTAAATTGATTGCAAAACCTAAATGATAGGAAACACCCACTCCACAATATACTCGTATGCATCATTGGCTGTCGTATGCCAAAAAACCGAAAAACAAGAGTGCACTCTTCAGCTCCATTTGCAGCAATAATCTAGCAAGTGTCACTATTGCGAAACCACTGAGTTATGAGACAACAACACTACCTTGGCTTTTTCCTCGGCACCTAATAAACGACTCGGTTGACGGTTCACGTCAAGGATACACGCAGACGGTAGTCTATCGAAAAAAACTTTCTGGAATTGTTGTCAGAGGGTAATTTTGAATGTATTTTATATACAGACGTTTCCTGCAACAAAGGAATCACAGGTTTTTGTGTCTATAGGCTAGACAATCAATTTGACACAATAATAACGCAACAAATTACTACACCCAACCAAAACACCTTCATTGGTTAAGTAATGGCACTAGTAGAAGCGTTCAACTTCGCAAAAGTTCTTAATGGAAAAGCAGAAATATGCACCGACTCCCTCAGCGCAATACACGGTATCCAAAACAATAAAAGCAAAACGCCGGTTTTTCATTTTCTACGCTCCGTGATCGCTTGAAACTCCCCCAGGATCCATGTTATATGGACACCCGGACATGTAGGAATTCTAGGGAATGAAAAAGCAGACGCAGGTGCTTTTGGTGTATTCCATACCACAGTTGCGACAAAAAGTACAAGAAATACAACTAGAAGCAGGACCTTGTCAAGTTCCTTCTTAAGAACACATAAGCCATCTTTAGCGCCTGTATTCTACAATGAGTTCTTGAGCCGACTACAATCGATTAAACTCTGTAGAGTGAGATTGGAACATGCAATGTTTAATAAGGCCCACTTGTACAAAAGAGATACTCAACCATTATGCAACGTTTGTCAGGAGAATTTAACCACACATCATGTGCTTCGAAGCTGCCAACTTACTAAAGACCACTTTAATATCCCAACCCTATCGAAGCTGCGGGATCCCTCCTTACCGCCACAGAATTCTAAATTACTTCCATTATTGACTAAACATAAATTAAATTCAATTTGAAGGCAAATTTAAAATCTAAATCTATAGGGTTTTCCAATAAGGACTTGACAACTTTCTTTTAAATAAAACGCAAACCATTTGACATATTTCAAAAACTTTATTATCGGCTTGAAGTACAATCAAAACATTTATGAATGGAACTCGAGTTCGTTCATATGGCCACCGCGGGCACGTTTGCAGCGGTCGATTCGTTGGACCAAATTTTCAACGACTCGGCCACACATTTCGGCCGAAACGGCCGCTATTTCGCGTTCAATGTTGGTTCTGAGCTTTTTCAACGTCGTCGGCGTGTTGGCATAAACCAATGCCTTAACGTAATCCCACAGAAAATAGTTAAGCGGCGTTAAATTGCACGAACGAGGCGGCCAATCGACTGGCCCATGTCTTGAGATAACAAGCTCACCATACTTACTCTTCAATAAATCGATTGTAGCGTGTAGTGTGTGGCTTGTGGCACCATCCTGTTGAAACCACTTGTCGTCCAAGTCCATATCTTCCAATTCGGGCCAAAAATAATCGCTGACCATTCACAGTAACGTAACGATCGTTATCGTCGACGAAAAAATATGTCCCAATAACGCCGCCGGCATGCAAACTGCACCAATCAGCAATTTTTGTGGATAAAATGGTGATTCATGAAGCACATGTGGATTTTCACCCTACCAATAACGCATATTTTGCTTATTGACGAACCCATTGAGCCAAAAATGAGCTTCGTCACTGAAGATAATTTTGCGATGAAATTCATCATCTTGGCGCATCTTCTCCAGAACCCAATCGGAGAACGGACGTCGCTTCAAACGGTCCATCGGCTTCAATTCTTGAGTCAGCTTGATCTTGCATGAGTGTAAACCAAGATCCTTACGCAAAATATGCCATAATGTGGTCTGAGCGATGCCCAATTCTTGAGAACGCCGTGGAATTGACTGATTTGGATCGTTCGTGTACTTTACCATGATGAAAATGTTGAGTTTACTGAATAAATTGACAGTGACAGCTTGATGATTAGTGAAAGAGTGCTTTCACAAATTAAATTCAAAGTTGTCAAGTCCCTATTGGAAAACCCTTTAGTAGCCATATATGTATAAGAATAGTCAATCTTAAGGTCCATGTAAATATAAAATTGTAAATCGTATGACATTTAAGTAAAAGTCATATGGGCACAGTCCCCCGGCTTTATATTCCGGACCATAAAATACAATACCTGTGAAAAGTAAATAAATAAAAAATAAGACAATCCAAATTTCCGATTTCAAAGTTGACTCATACAATTACGACCTCTAATCTAAGTTCGCTTATACACGTTTGTTTAATTAATGTCCGATCAATTGTTATTGCCATTTCTTAATCTTGGAATTATTTTTCAAAATCATTATCGGCGACTTGGGTGATTATTTATAGAGATCTTATTTGCCGAACATAATAATTAATTCACTTTGCGTGAAGATGAGTTTTTTCAATTAATCTTTATTGCGATTTAATTTATGCTCATGGAGCTAAGACAAATACGAGTAGGTAATTATTTTTAACACAAGCTTGTGTTTGAATACCATAAGCTTTTGTAGTTTCGTATTTACAAGTACGCGCATGGTTGCCATTCTGTTTACGCTTTGGGTTTTTAAAGTGCTCAAATGCCTTTGGTTTGTTTTCTGAAATGTAAATAAATATTTTGGTTAAATATATCAACAAGGGAGACATGGGTGATAAGTCAATAATCTAGTTACCAAGAAATTAGATTAGGTCAGCTTCGTTGCAATACTGTTTCGGAACTGGAAGGTGACGCTGCGTGAACGAGGATGAAGCTGGAAAAACTCGGCACTCGGAGTAATAAACATTAATACTTAGTTGCCATTGATACCATCATAATTGGTACCTAATTCCTAGATGAAATGTTTATAGGTAGTTGTGCAATGAGTTCTTTTAGAAAGATGCATCATAGTTTCGTGAGCTGGTTATAAAATTAGGAAAGACATTTAGTGGCCTCAACATGGCGACGCTCAGTGATGTAACTATGACTATACTTTAATTGTGCTTATTTTATCTCTTCGTGGTAGCCACTGGAAACTGGTCTCGACCACAAGCACAAGTAAGAAGAAAATAGATACGATAAAGAGGATAATCGACAGTGGAATCAACATGTAGCATTAGGGTTTGTTTATATGAATTTCTTTAACTTAGATGGAGTTGAGATTAGCAAGGATGTTCGACAAAGTGAGATCCTAACTCCGGAATATACGGTAAGTTTCGCCCAAGGCTTTCTCCAGCATTAGAGAAATCCACAGCCCTGCAAACCAAAACTGAGGTTCAGCAACATTCGGGTCTACTTATGGACTAATCGGATCATAAGCAGGCAACGAACTTTATAGCGGAAGACGCGACGTCTTAAAGTTTCCTTCATAACGACGCAAATGCCACTGCTGATATGATCACAAACACTACTCTCCTTGGAATTAGATTTTTTATCACTCATCGGTTAAAGAATAGCATGGCAAATGAAAAGGCGTGGTACACGTCCTGTAAAAGGGTTATCTGGGTGAGAGAACCACCCTACAAGGCCAGGAAAGAGGATAATCGAAAAGTGAAATTCGCCAGCCAATACATAATTTTCTACAAAAAAAAAAAAACAGTCCATGAGCTATTTATTTTTTATTATACTCTTTCGAATGAATTTAATAAATTGTCATCAATTTAATTTCTTGGTATTTTATTTAAACAAGAAAGTACTGCAGAACACCTCACCTAGGCCCTAGGCCATAAAGCAGATATTACGGCAATTCAAGAAATGTGACGGATGTGCAGTGCTGAAAAAGGGATGACAATCTACGAGGTCTAGTACGGCGACTACTGGGAAGACGGAAGTCCTTGCTTATTCGAGTCGGCTTACGCAAAAAGTCTTAAGCTTTCCAAGCGAACGCCTCATAACAATCCGCAAAAAGGCTAAATTCAGAAATTTACTATATATAATGCTGATTTGCTTTCATGACCCCACGTCCTAGTCCGAGCAAAGGCTCAGTGCCCCAGCTATGACACCAAAAGTGTGCTAAGAGGTTTTGCCGCAAGGCTGGGTGAGAAGGCCGTCTTTGAGTGGGACATCAGAAAACACAACCGGCATAACACCATGTCCGACAATGTCTTAGAATTTGTAACGAGGAGAAACCTTTTACTGGCCGGCACGAGGTTCCCACATCTTATTAATACATTTCGATCTTATTTATCATATAACGATATACGCCCAACACTCCTCCAGTATACTGGATGTACAAGCTTTCAGATTAGCCACCATCGACTCGGATTATTACCTTGTTGCAACTATGGTACGAATGCGGATATAACAGAAACAATGGAGTCAACTAAGACCACCAAAGTTCGATATCAAAAAGCTGAAATAGCAGGGACCCCCAGAATCTTTGCCGATCATGTTATTCTCAAACTCTCGCAACCCATAAAACACCAATGGGAACGCCAACGAGCCATCAGAGAAACAGCTTCTACTGCAACGAAGGACGCTAGCTGCTCGTGAACTCTGTGAGCAGAAAAGCACGGGCTTCTCGGAAAGCAAAAGACGGAACACGAAAAACATACGATCGAGGAAATGGAGAGATTTTATTGCATATCCAACGTTCGAAATTTTTATCGGAGACTAAAATGAACGTTTCAAGGCTACAAAGCTAGAATGGAAGCCGGTAAAGATGAACATAGACAACTAGTAGTAGAGTCGCAGACAGTGCTGAGAATATAGAACGAATATATTTTCAGGCAGTATAACGGCGATGATAATCCAAATATCGCTGTCAGGCAGAATATATCAATAATCCTGTACGAAAACGATGAAAACGTGAATTCCAGATCGACACTTGCCATCTATTTGTTGACTTCAAAGTCATACATGGCAGCATGCACAGGGACGAAGTATGCAATGTTTTGACATCATCGATGCCAAATACGCAGCAAATAGGTTGCGCAGGATGACTACCAAAAATTCGCACTGCTTCGTCATGGTCGGTAATGAATTAACAGAGACTTTCAGTGTCGGTTTAAGGTTTAAGACAAGATGATGGGCAATCGTGTGAGTTTTTTAACATCGGCTCTGAAAGGAATCGTGCAAAACTCATTGGCCAGCTAAAGAAGGACGATTTTTTATAAATTCTAGTTACATTCCAACTCCTTTGGATCATCATCTGCTGACTTTACAACATAATGCATGTACGAGTACATCCTATATTGCACACCAAATCATGTATTCCCACATTCTTTTGCATATTTTTCCAAATCTCAGCCACATAACATATATTGCAGGATTGCACATTTTTATTGTGTAATTTAAAACTTTTGTTTTGGCAACATTATAAAGAGCACTTAAAAATATCTGTTCAATTCAGTCTTGTCGTTTGTCGTTTAATAAAATAAGTTCACTTCATTAAAATATCATTTTGTTTGTTTTTTCTTTTTTAACTGGCTCTCTGCTCGTTATCGTTAGTTACGGGAATGACATGATGAATGATGGAACGAACACAGTGAGCCGTCGATGAATCTTTAGTGAGTAGCAGCCAAAATGGGTCTGATGATACACTAGGGCTAAACAAAGTACATACTGTCATCAGGAAAGGATGCACGCCACCGATGGCTTAGCAAGAATATCACCATTGGCAGTTATGACTTCGAAATAGTTAAGAGCTTCATGTATTCGGCAACAGAAGCAACGACATCAGTGCAGAAATTAGATGCAGAATTACTCTTGCCAATCGCTGTTTTCTTGGGCTCAAGATGCAATTACGTAGTGATCACTAGTGTCGTAAGGGGGGGAGGAGGGATGGTAGTTTATGCTGAATACAGTTGGGTGGTATTGCAGAGAGGGTGGGGTATGATGGTTAAAGAAGGAGGGGGGGCTAATATTTGCTCTGAGGGAGTATGATAGGTTTGTGTGAAGGGGCAGGAGATTAAGAGATAAGTAGGTGGTAGGCATTTTATAAGAAATGTTCAATGCTAATTAATGCAAAAAAAAATAATTGGTGTCGAAAAATACACGGTTGGAACAGTGACGACTGATGCAACCTTCAAGTAGGACAAAAATGCAAATTAAATGAAGGATACTGTCGAGGTTTTGAGTCCTGTATTAATCTAAATAAATTAATATGTATATTTTACTCATTGCTGAATATATTATGTTAGTTATTTTTGTGATTAATTTATTTATTTTGTCAGTTTTTTATTTGTTCATAGTATTGTGAAATGTGCACACGTTTGTTTTTTCGAATAAAAATGCCTTTGAGTTATGTTTTTTTTTCTTTTTTGTGATTTACATGCGCTGAAAACCGAAAAGTACCGAGTACCCAAAGAATAGCGGGTACCCGTTCAATTACGGGTACTCAATCACTTAAAGGTACCCAATATTATGGCTCCCTGGTAATACCCGAAAATGCGGGTGCACGGGTACCCGGGACATTTCGCGGGTAGCCGGTTATCAAGAGCTCTATTAAAAACCATAATTCTTAAATTTTGTGGGTAGTATTGTAGTTGTAACACAAAAAGGAGACCTGATCAAATCGAAATAAATATGGTGTTCGAATGAGGGTAGGCAGGTAATTTGAAATTAGTAAGCACCTTTCTTGTTACACAATTTTGTTGACCAGTGTAATCAACCTGCCCCATTCGATCATGTTACAAAACATTTGTCGACAATTTCGAAATATTGCTTCCCAACAGGCTTCTCACAGGCCGAGCGGCGTCAGTAAAACGTCATTTCATCCCCTTCCCCGCGCCTCCTTTGTTAGAGAGCCTGAGTAGCTTCGAGTTTAGTTGTGTCCACGCCGTTGCAGAGGATATCTGCGTCGGACAATCCCAAATTGGTAAGTAATATCGATGAAAAGTTCGACAGCGGCCTCTCAGACCTTATGTCACCACTTACGTAAGTTTTTAACGTAATTTTACAGTATTGCTTTTTTCAGATATTATTTGCAATGGATAATTCCGGACCTCCAAAAAAGAAGCGTAGGGAGTCGGGAGGTAGAAATGTAGTGCCAAACCCCAAATTCGGCAGTCAAATTGAAGAATGGCTATTACAGGATACCTCAAGTGGCTCGAAAGGCGAAGATGTTCCTGAAAATTACATCCCAGAGGAAAGTAATCATAACTCAGAAACCGAAAAAAGCCCCTCTGAAGGTGAATAACCGGAAATACACCAAGCCATGAGCCAGGAGCCAATGCCTTCAGAAAGTGATAATGGCGATGAACCTTTATCAAGACTAGGTAGATATCTCTATGGCAAAAACCGGTACAAGTTGGCAAAAGATCCGCCAAACAGAGCTGTGTGAACAGGCCAACATAACATTATAGCTTGTATGCCCGATTTAAGGTTGAATGAAAGCGATGAGAAAGATCCCTATTCTCTGTGGAAAAAAATAATGACTCCTAATATGATATCTTAGAAGAAATTTTGAAGTGGACAAATGTGAAAATTCGAGAACTCAGATTGAAGAACACAAGAGAAAATCGTTCGGAACTGCAAGATATAGACATGATCGAATTACATGCGTTTCTTGGTCTTCTGATGTATACAGCTGTGTTCAAGTCCAACCATGACAGTTGTGAGTACCTATTTGCAACCGACGGGACAAGTCGAGCCATTTTTAGATATGTTATGTCAAAAAAAATGTTTCTGAATCTATTGCCGTGCTTACGGTTTGATAACGGGGCATACCGAGCAGAAAGAAGTCAGAATAATAAATTAGCTGCAATTTCTAACATATTCGGAATATTTGTGAATATCTGCCAAACCCTATACAACATTGGAGAGTGTGCAACGATTGATGAAATATTGGTGGCTTTTAGAGGTCGCTCTACTTCTTTATGTACATGCCAAACAAACCAAGTATGGCTGGAAAATGATGTGTATGTGCGATGCTAAAACCAGTTATTTCTATAATAGCTATATTTACTGGGGAAAAGGATCTGGAGGTGAAACTTTGACGAACGAAGAAAATAAGTTGTTGATTCCATCACAAGTAGTGATTCGTTTGGCGAAACCCATATACGGCAGTAATCGTAACGTCACCTTTAACAATTGCTTTACGTCGATTGAAGTGGTAGACGCACTGAAAAAACGAGGCCTGACGTGTGTGGATACTATAAAAAAAAACAAAAGAGAAATTCCCAAAGAGTTCTTGCCATCTAAGTCAAGAGTTGTGGAATCAACACACTACGGATTTACCAATCAAATAACTTTGATATCTCACGTGGCAAAGAAAGGTAAATCTGTGACTTTAGTTTCCTCGATGCATCATTGAGAGTCTATTGATGAAAGCACAGGCAAACCGGAAATTAAAGCCTATTATAATTCGACAAAAGGAGTAGTTGACGAGTTAGATAAAAAATATGCAATGTACACCAGCAGTCGTCGAACGCGAAGATGGCCTTTAGTGATATTTTATTGGATGTTAGATGTACAGTGAATGCACACGTTTTATATCATTTTTTTTACATGCAGCGTAGAGTTTATAATTCTCATATTCCAGCTTTATACGAATCAACTTGGCGCGTATTTTGGGTTCTGGTATGCCACCTGAATCACAGAACCCCAAGAACTGACTAAAAACACGGAAAACCTGTGCCAGTTGTCCTCCTAAGTTGAATCGCAAATCGAATTACCAATGTACAAGTAATTCATGTGGGAAGCATGTGTGCTTGCAGTGTGCTATGCAATTATGCCCTGACTGTCAATAAAAACACCAAAGTTTGATCATTGCCAATGTTGGGAAAAAACACTTATGAAGAGAGCATTTTTTTTCTTTCCATTTGATTAATATGTTAACTTTTTGGAAAAAGGATTTTTGCTATAAAATGTTGATTAAAAGTTTTTAGACACTCATTTTCAATCTCATATCTAGTTTCCTAATTGTAGAGACTACATATGTTGTGATGGCAAGTTCCTAATTAAAAATTATATTTAGAGTGTACTACTTTGTTTAATTTTATCATGCAATATGTTATTAAACTGTTTTTAAACACTTCGGTATGCTACCATACTTGATTTCTATGCTGTATACTAGATACGGCAGCAATCTCTCAGGCCGCTCGCCATCAGTTATGTTACTCGAAAACCATGTCACCAGTTAAAGGTTAAACAATCTTTCACGCAGTATAATTGTTGGGGATCCCCATACACTAAAAGTGCTGATGGAATCATAGAAGGTTAGCTACAAAACTCTACAGAACTTACGATTCCTCCGGCTCTTCTACAACATGTTCGGTAGGTTGAGCTGGAACGATGGAGAGAGTACCGGAGAGGCCTTGCTTATTACGGTTAAACTCCATCAGTATAAACCAGTGGTTCGTGTGTTCTGTTGACGGCTTGTCTCAGGAAACTGAAAAAGTGGATCGGGCTTTAGAAGAGGCACACTCTGAAGGACTACCATCTAAGGGGCAGTTGAAGAGGAAACGGTGACGTGGGGCAAACGCACGAGAAAAAGAGCTGGCAAATGCTGTCGAGGGCGCGAGTGCTAAAAGTGTCACTCCCCAAGCGGTAACGGAGAAGAGAAACAAGTCGCTGGAAGTGACAAACATTGACCCCTAACAGTGCGGTTTCAAACTATGAAAGTTACACTCTGGCAGATCCTAAAAAAAACTCAAAAAGTCCAAATCGATACCTCTATACCGTCTTTTTACTTTAGAACCACATGTGACAGTATTTATAGAAACGCGATATATAGAGCCATGTCTATTTTATTTATCCCTGCCATACTCGTCCGTCTGTGCAGAATAAAGATTGAGAACGCTCGCTGCTTCATCAAAACCGGTAACGACTTAACCGAGACCTTCGATGTCAAAAAAAGTTTTAGAGAAGTTGACGTGCTATCATGTGGCTTCTTTGACATTACACTTGAAAGAACTGTGCAGAACTCACAAGCGAACATTGGAGACACAATCCTTCGAAAGTCTATGCAACTATTAGTGTACGATGATATCTGTATATCTAATTAGGAAAATACAGCAGGCTAGCACCGCTAGGAATGGGCATCAATGCTCCGGCCCGCAGAGTCAGAGGGAAAACGTAGTTGACGAACATCTCACCTTAGATGGCGCTCACAAATAGAATGGGAGCTCAAACCGGGCAAACGAGGAAGGTTTGTTAGTTGAGGCTCAGGTTCACCCCGACCTGTAGTGCCACCTAAGTAAGTAAGTATTCCTTTCTGCTTTCATTAGAAATCTGTGGGCCTCATACTTCAATTTTCAGCTGAATTCAGTGACAACATCGACAAAGAATATTCATATAAAGTCTTCTTGTATTCGATATTTTGCACTGACCTAATGGTAGTTTTTTTTTTTAATGAACTTACAAAGTATTCCGGTGGTCATTAAGTACGTAATAATTAAGTAAACTTCTAGGCATTATGAATTACTCAAAATAGTTTTGTCATAATTTTGTTAACCAACAAGTCATGATAATAGAACTTACGCGTACATCCGCATCGTGATGTGTACTGAGTCACGTTAATTCTTTTGTTTTATTTTAGGTGCGGTTTTAAATGTACAATACAATACCCAAGTCATAATGACCGCAAAACTACATCATCTGTTGGAAAAATAAAATCACAAAATACTTAACCTGCTTGACAGAGTTCCACAAAGAAACAATTCAAATTGGGGTCGTCCATCAATCAAGAGAAAGAAGTTGAAATTACCTTTGCGACAAGTTAGTGAATAAAATATGTATTTCGTGTTTTTTTGCCAAGAAAATATTTGTGGTACAATTACTTTGAAGCTGGAATTCTCTAAATCATGTACCTAACTCTGTAAATTCCGATGATGATGATGAATTTTAGGAGTTTGAAAGTGAGATATTGTGTTTAACAACCTGTCTTCTGGGTAACGATACCATCTCTGCATCATTCGAGGATCATCTTATATTTTGACACCATTCAAATAATGGCAAGGCAATCAATTATGTTTGGTAAGCCTTGTCTGTAAATTGAAGATATTTTCAAAAAAAAAGAACACTTGGGTTAAGTCGTATGCATGTCTCTGTACTCAAATAAATTTTTGTCCGTTTGTCTGTTTGTCCGAGCATCACTAAAAAACTACTGAACCGATTCTTACAGTCGATTGGTTAAATACGAGGGGCGTTCAATATATTCTCGGTATCGATATGAAGGAAAATGCGAATTCAATTTAAATTGTATTTATTTTTCAATATAATCTCCCCTAACATCAATGCATTTGTTACATCTTGAGATAAGCTTTTTTAAACCCTCAAAACAATAAATTTCCTCTTTCTCTGCAAAATACCCATTTATTGCCGACTTGAGTTCTTCATCATCCGAAAATCTTTTTCCACGAAGACATTTTTTCAAATCCGGAAACAGGAAATAATCACTAGGGGCAAGGTCTGGACTATAGGGTGGGTGTTGGATTTCTTCGAAACCACAATCTCGCGCAACAGCCTTGGAAACTCGCGCCGTGTGAACAGGAGCGTTGCCATGAAGAAGCAACACACCCGCTGCGAGTTTACCCCGTCTTTTCTTTTTAATTTAATCCCGCAAATTATGCAAAGTGGAAGCGTAGAATGTGGCGTTGATGGTTTCACCTTTTTTTTTGTACTCAATGAGCAATATTCCCTTTGAGTCCCAAAAAACTGTGGCCATGAGCTTCCTGGCAGACGGAGTGACTTTGAACTTCTTCGGGGGGTCAGTTCCTTTTTTATGCCACTGCATGGACTCTTGTTTGCTTTCAGAGTCATAGTGGTGGACCCATGTTTCGTTCCCAGTAACAATTCGATCCATAACACCGTCCGCGTTCTCACTACACATCTCCAAAAGCTCTCTACAGCATGCGATTCTCACTTTTTTCTGAGGCGCTGTGAGCATTCGTGACACCCACCTTTGAAAGGTTAAGATGGTCATGAAGAATGGTGTGAATGGTACCAATTGAAAGCTTGCCATCATTTTCACCTTTATTCAGGCATCCTCAAGAACAAGTTTTTCGACTTCTTTGATGCTTTTTCCCGTACAAGCAGTAGCCGGGGCGCCGGAGCGGGGGTCGTCTTCAATGCTCTCTCTGCCTCTCTTGAACTCACTTGACCACTTTAGCACAGTTGATAATGAAGGTGCGGAACCCTGGTAAACAGCCACCATCTCTTCATGAATAGTTTTTTGACTTTTTCCTTGCTTAGTGAGAAATTTAATTACAGCGCGATGCTCAATTTTCACCATCATCGTCTCAGTTGCCATTATGATTCTGTTTAACTAGAGATAAAACGCGAATTAATAATCACATTTATATGAAATTTTACATGAATGCACTAAAATAATGGTATTACTTGATAAATAAGTCAATTTATATATACAACCACAGCTTCACCCCGATACCGAGAATATGTTGAACGCCCCTCGTAGACCCAGAGTTACAATTAAGAAGAACATTTCAAAATAAGAATATTTTAAAAATTTGAAATCAAATGGAAGCTTTTGTTGTCCTTACATTTATAATATCCAATATCCAAATTAGTAATTCTATAATCGTATTGGCCACGCTTCAGTTTTGAGTCAGGTTCCAGATTGTTGGAAATGCCCTTACGGTTAGACCTTATAGTTCCACAGGCATAAGTTCGTTCTGTTTTCAATTTTTCCAGTAAAGCAATGGAAGTAAAATAATTATCGAAATAAATAACTTTCTCTTTACCCCACTCTTTTTTTGTCAATTCTAAGACAACTTTTTCTCCTAATGAGTAATCTGCAAATCTTGAAGCTATCTCTTCATTTTTTCCTTGGTAAATAACAAATCGTTTGATGAAACCACGTTGGTCAGCGAGGCACCATAATTTATATCCTCTTTTTATCGGTTTCATCGGGAGATATTGCTTCAATATCAACCTGCCTTTGAATTTGATCATGGATTCATCTACACTCAATTCTCTGGTTCCAAAATAGCATTCTTGATTTTGTAATTATATAAATACACTTTTGAATAAAAAGGCAACAAACTAACTAAATGATCCAATTTGTAATTTATTATAAAAGATTAAAAATTTTATAGTAAATACCAAAGCGAACAAAGTTGTGGGTATAAGCTAGTAATTCATTAAATCGATGATCGCGGATGAAATTCGTAAAACAGGTTCAAGAGATTTTTTTTTTTAATTCCAAAACTTCGAGCAGATTGTTATTTACTTAACTTTATCTACATATATATGTTTGTACATTATCATTTAAAAATAAGGGAAGCAGACGTATCAAAAAAAAAACACGAAACTATAATATATTCTTGGGAATCACCAATATGCTGTATTTATTAGGACAGAACTTACGCCGGTCTTCAAACACCTGTCGACAAACTGGATTATTTTAAGAGTTACGTTAATTATAGTTTAATGATTTAACTAATAAAATTGAGTGCATTTCCCTTTGCAGACAAAGACGATCCGCAGGTGTATTTCAATTTTTATTTCATTATTGTATTTGTATAACATACTCGTACATAAAGACCTAATAGCAGAATTCCCGGGTCTTTTTAAGAGCTGTAGAACCTTTTTTAACCAATTGCGATAGGAATTGTATTTGTATTAAAAGTTCATGGTATTATTTTTAAAATACACGGTTGTTCTTTGGAACACTTGGGGCTCTATCTCATCAATGTTGACTTCTAAGGATTGAATAGCCTGAGTTTATCAGCATACACCAAAGTAACCCCACTGTGGTCAATTCACGATATATAATGTTGACGTTGATTCAAACCCTCTCAAATCAATGGTTTCATGGAACCACATATTAACTGGATCGATGCCTTCCTTCCATAAGAATAATGGCCATTGACTGAAGCGCGACCTTCATTTTTGAATAAATCAGAACCGATGATGCCACTAGCATCACTTTTCCACTTTTGTGGGTGTAATTTGGACTCGTGAGTGTCATCTGTCAGAAATGTCAATTTGGCTTGTCCGAAAACCAATGAGCCAAAAATAAGCCGCGTCACTAAGGATCGACTTCAAGCTCCTCAAGAGCATAATCTGTGAACTTCCGTAGGAAGCCTTTTTTTTTTTTTAATCTAACACCCTTAAAATGTTTGCACAAAGCAAACAGAGAGGAAGAAGAAGTACCGATATGCGTTGGTTTTGAATGTTCGCAGATTATAATGACTAGGAAATAAAGAGCTCGAAAGGGGATTCGGTAAGCGGATTGTGCGGGTTAGTTTGTTAAGCTTGATATTTCAGTGTATATTTGCACGTCCGAAAGTGGACTTGAGGGTAAACTGATCATAACGGTTAAAGGCTTGAAGGGGTGGAATGCCACTGGAGCGTTAACGGCGAGAATAGCAATAGAACAAGCCAACACAGGAGACATTTCGTCGGTGTTCAACGGTGTGAATTGATTGTGTAATATAAGCACAATCTATGAGTTTTAACGGATGGTTTTGAATCTTACCTAGCGAGTGCATGTATGTCTTAGAACAATTTGACCAAAAGTGGGCATGGTACTCCAATATCAAGCGGATATATATATATATATACCAGATCAGAGGAGAGAAAGTGTTTCCTACATCGCTTGAGGAAATCTAGACATTCTGCAGCATTTTTGACGATATCGAGTATGTGATTATTTCAGGGTATACACAAACCGAGAATTGGAATTGAAATTTGTGGGTGTCATCCTGGATAACAAACTTCTATGTACCAAATATGTTACGTCGAAAGCCTGTAAGATGCTGTCGGCCTTCTGGGAGCGCAAAGGAGCTATTGGCAAGACATGGGGCCTATCACCAGAGAAGGGTCCTCTGGATCTATAATACATGGCTACGATAAAGCCAATTATATTCTATGCTCTCACGAAAATACGTGATTTTGCTTTTGCTGCTTTTACCAGACTCCAAAGAACGGTTTATCTCGGCTGCATGGGGGCTTCCTCTAGCACACCTGGACTCGCTCTAGATGCATTGATGAAACTTCCTCCCAATAATACTCATAACATGGGCTGCACTCTGAAAGCCGTCTTCCATTTAAAAAAAAGTGGTCACGTACTGGAGTTTTGATGACCTTGCGAGTCAGCTGTCTTATGACATTGGTCTTATGGACCTGCCGTCTGATGCAATGACACCAGAATTTCTGCTGTGGAAAAAATACGAAATCGACTTTCCTTGTACCCAAGACTGGTTTCGTCCAGAATCTGAGCCAGGAAAGAAATACAGTCGGGTCTTTATGGACAGCCCTAAGACCGATGTAGGATGTGGCGCTGGTGTTTTTCTGGGGGACGACAACGTTAGATTTTACTTCTCGTTAGGAAAACTTGCGTATTTCTTCCAAACGGAGATGTACATGAACTATATTGTGAATAACCGGTGGAGGGGGCGAAGCATTTGCATCTGTAGCGGCTGCCAAACTGCGCTTAGAGCCTTACTGGATTCTCTTACGACTTTCAAGCTCGTTCAAGTATGCAAGACATCACTGAAAGTAGTCGGAACGCTAAACCCACTGAGTCTTGTCTGGGTCCCAGGTCAGCGTTTAATCACGCGAAGTGAAATCGCCGATGAACTTGCCCGGTAAGGTCCAGAGGAGGATTTTTCAGGACCCGAACCTACGCTGGGTCTGCCTGCGTCGTCGGTTAATACTTCCATTGACAGTTTTGTTTCCTATGAGCACAAATGCAGATTGTCTGACTCCCCAGGCTACAGGTAAACCAAAAGAATTCTTCTCGACGTCTCTAGGAAGTCAGCGTTCAGTTTGCAGTTTGCTTACTGGCGTCGTTACAGAGCACTACTCTTTTACTAATCACTTAAATGTGCTGGGCATAAATGTGAAAGTGATGATGACATCGCGGAGCGTTCGATGACGTAAATACCATTCATGAATAGTGTTGCAGACAGTATTGTGTTTTGAAAACATTAAGTTTCACTTTGTTGATGGTTCCGAAAAAAATGAATTCTATGAGTTTATTTTACGCCGCCGTTCCCGTTTTACAGTCGAAAAGCAGGGACGTGAGAGTATTGTCATCAGCAAAGGAATATATTGAATTAGACGTGACAGACAAGAGATCATTAAATAAAATTAAAATGAGTATCGAAGACAGAATGAATCCATGTAGCACACCAGAATATATTTTGTGGATATCAGACTTGGAACCATCTAATACAACTTAAATTGAACGTTGCGAAGGGTAATTTCTAATCCATTGAGGAAGAGAGTCGTCGATCCCAAACGCACGTTTTTTCGATGACTGTTTAATATATGTGCTCCGCCTGTCCCATCTCAACAAAAAAAAAAACCGTCCTATGTCTTGCAGTAAGAGCAGAGGCATTTCATTTCGGAAGGTTAATATTTAAAGCGTATTTGTACCACATAATCCGGCCAACATCAGTGCGGCTTCCGACCCGGCAAATCGGTAATAAACCAAACCTAACATATATATTGCTCCAAATCCAAAAAAAGAAACTGGATCTAATACTAGTGTAGTGTAGTGTAGTATAGGTCAACAACTTTTCGCAAAAGGACAAAGACAAATAGTTGCCAGTTGCGATCGACTCTGAATAAGCATTTCTGTCAATTGTTTATGCGGTCTGACTATTGGTGATGATTTGTCAAACAATACTGGGCATAAATGTCAAAGAGCTGTCGAAAATGACAGCACGGCTTAAAGTTTATCATTCACAAAAAAATACTCGACTTTTGGATGCCGATTCGGTTATGCTGCTCAACGGTCCAAATTCTTCCAGACATGTACCGAATTTTGGCATGGAGACCCACTGTCGTGTGACTTCTTTGATATCATTTTGGAACATAAAGAACAAAGTCATGTTGGAATTAAGAAATAAAAATGAGGCAAAATATTTGCTCTTTATCACTTTTTGAATAACACACTTTAGTTCAGACTGTTCTGAACTCTGCTCGACGGAGTTCATCGACTTCTTTCTCTTGCTCGATAATATATCACCGACCCATCCACATACTATTGCTAGCTATTTTGCAAACTTTTTTAAACAATCGTTTGCAGACAACTTCTTCATACCTGACCCCATATATTTCAAGTATCCTCCCAATTTCTCCATTGGCCCCTCTCTCTCAATTTCTTGATCCCACCCTTATCGAAGAAAAGTTACAAAATGTCGTTGATGAACTCGGCCCAGACGGGCTCCTCGCAATATTTCTCTTTTTTTCTCAATTTTTCAAACCCACTTTCCTCTCTACCACTACCGTCCTATTGCTAAGCCTTGTCACATACCTAAAATGTTTGAAAAAATTTTATATGAAGTTCTCAGCTTTCAGTGGAAGTGGCTTATATCACCCAGTCGGCATGAGTTTCTGAAAGGTAGATCAACTACTACAAACTTAGTTGAATTCGTATCCTTTACGGTTTCAGCCCTAGAAAATGGCAACGAAATCGATGTTATTGCTAAGGTCTTTGATAAAATATGTCATCAATTGATCCTTTTCAAATTGACTTCCCTTGGTTTCGATCCCATATTGTTAAAATGGATATCTTCTTATCTCTAGAACAGTTATTATAACGTTCGTTTTTATCAGCCTTCTCAACCCCGTTTTTAGCCACTTCTGGTGTCCCCGCAAGGCAGTCATCAAAGTCCCCTCTTTTTCATTGTAATAATAATGTAACATTGTAACATTAACAATCTTGAGAGGATTATTAAACACTGCCCCCTATCCATTTACGCTGACGCGACGACATTAAGTTCCCCAAAACTACTTTTTCACTCCAATACTCTATTCTCCTTCCACTTGGTGTTTAAAAAATTAGCTTTGACCTTAATGTCTCCAAATGTTAAATTATGACTTTGTCAAGTAAGTCCAATCAATCTCCCCTTCGACTTTATTTTCCCCTTCTGCATGACGAACTTATACCCAAGGTTCAATCTCTTCACTTGGAAAATTATACGATAGAGAGTTAAACTCTGTTTACATATTGATGAGATAATCGTTAAAACCTTGGTCTTATTAAAAGATAGTCTAAAGAATTTTGTATTAAGTCAAATAAAAGTGGGCGTCAGCCACACCAAAATTAAAAATGAACGCCCTCAATAGTGCTGACGTCTATGCTCAGGCATCTGTAGATTATGTAGTTTTACTGTCTATTGGGTCACGTCTAGTGGCTATTTGATCGATGATTGATGATGCATTACAAATGGGATTTCAGTCAATCCTCTCAAAACCGAGGACGTCTTTACGAGAAGGAGGAAGCTGACTGGTCTGACTCATCTGGAGTTTAAAGGGATCACCATCCCTTTCTCCAATGAAGCTTAGAATTTAGGTGTCAGCTTGTGTAACAAATTTCTTTGAACTAAACGTGTTACTTCGAAATCTTGAAAGGCGTCGGAGATTTTCTGGTAATGCAAAGGAGTTTTCTGCAAGACATGGGGTTTGTTACCTGGTAGCGGCCTTTGGATCTGCATGATAAGTCTAGTCATATCCAATGCGTTAGTTGTTTTATCGAAATATGTCATTGCCTCTTTAAGCAGACTCCAAAGAACGTTTCGACACCTGGCATGCTCTGGATTCAATGATGAATTTCCCTCCCCTTGATATTCATATCATGGACTAAGCTCTCAAAATCATCTGCCGTTTAAAAGAAGTGGTTTCTGATTCAATACGCACTGGAGTTTTGGTGACTGACAAAATACGAAATCGACTTCCCCCGTGCCCATGAATGGTTTCTACAATAACCTCTTCCAGGAAGAAATATAATCAGGTCTTCAAGGATGGCTCCAAAGCATATTTAGTATGCAGCACTGGTGTCTTTCCGGAGGGCTACAATGTCAGATTTCACTCCTCGTTAAGAATACTTGCGTTTATACAATCCTCAACTATATTGTGAACAATCGGTAGAGAGGCAAAGCATTTGCATCTGTAGTAGCCCCCAAGCTGCGCTTAAAGCCTTACTAAACCTTTTCACGACTTTCAAGCTAGTTCGAGAATGTATACTTCACTGAACGCAGACAGCTGCCTGACTGAGTCTGGGGTCACAATGGGATTCCGGGAAATGAAAACGCCGATGAACTTGCTAGTCTAGGTTCAGAGGAGAGTTTTTCACCACCCGAACCAGAGACTGCCTGCGTCCTCGGTAAGGGCTTTCATTAACATTTGGTTTCATATGAGCATAACTGGATGGCGGTGGCTCAAGCGGTAGTAAACTGGCTTTCAAATCTGTTCAGTTCGGTGTTCCAATCCCAACCGCGCCCGAAAGACATTAGTTTTTTCAGTTAACTAAAATCAAGCACGATGATTAATTGACAAGAAAACAACAAAAAGCCAATCTGCACTAACAATTTGGTCTCCTCATTAAGTGTTGGATGCCACCCATCTAGCGAAATTACCACTGAACCCAAACATCTTTCTTTCCCTCTCCATCCAATTTTCCAAAAAATTTAACACATTCTGAGGCATTATAAGTT
The DNA here is from genome assembly GCA_949129095.1 of Volucella bombylans. Lineage (NCBI taxonomy): Eukaryota > Metazoa > Arthropoda > Insecta > Diptera > Syrphidae > Volucella > Volucella bombylans. The sequence goes on along the minus strand of OX422140.1, from coordinate 331,400,822 downwards.
TATTCAGAATCACTTGAGTTTTTAAAAAAAAAATCAGATGCCATGACTCTCCAGGCTGAAGCCATACGAATGCTTCCCCACGACGACGTCTGTAAGAGGTCAGAAAGTTTTCTACTCTCCTTCAATAGGAAAGACTATAAGCTGCTTACTGAAGTCACTATGGTTTTTCTAATCACTTAAGTGTGCTGGGTACAGGTAAGAGTTACTGTTGGAAAAACCAACCCACTTAAGCCTATTGGCCCATTGTGAGTATTGGGCATAAGTAGCATAATATTCTGCGACGCTTGCTATGTAAGTGATGACAACACCGCGGAACCCCACCTCTGTGAGTACTCGGTCTACAAGCGCACCAGGCTGCAGGTACTCGGCGCTGATGTGGTGGATGCTAGTATTGTTGCTACTTTTTCTCTGAGTAACATTGATGTACGAGTATATATTAATACTGAGATATTGTAGTCAAAAGAACATACAAGAAGTACAATGGACTATTCATTTTGTCCGAGTGCTCTGTTCCCACAGAAAAAAAAATGCTACATGATTGAACGTGTTTGTGATTGCTCCGTCATTAATTCAATATCTTAAGCATTTTTTTTTTCAAAACAAATACGCAGTTCTCTGAGAACGGTCATCAAATATTTACTTTCCTGTTGTTTTCTTTTTGCGCACACATTAATCTTATCGGAGAATAAATTGAAATCTCTATTATTTTGTGATCAATGTATGTAGTTTTTTGTGTATTACGACATGTCAGTTACTCGCCAACAATCAACCAAAAAAAAACCCATAACTGCTGCTATAGTCACTCCAGACAAACCCTGATCAGGTAGTAGCCAAACTAAATCTCACCCACCACCTGTGAAGATATGTATAAGATACGAGTAAAAAGCCATCTCTATCCGAACTAATTTTAAGTCAAACTCACCGAATAAATTTAAATCTTTACGTGAAGCCATTGCTTCTCTTAACAGCAAAGTGCAAGAATTTGAGAGCGGTATACTGGAACTACGAGATGACAACCGCTTACAGGTGAGCTGGATGACGTTCCGTGATGTGATTGTTAGCGGCATTCCACATAGACAAAGCAAAAATCCCACTAAATGGTCAGCCTAGAAAGCTGGGCGATGGAAGTGAAACTTCACGAAGCTCGATAAACATAGATAGTTAAAATGTGGATGCTTATCCTAGATTTTTTTGGGAGCATTTTATTATATAAACTCGATAAATATCAAATTATATATCTTCTTGGCGTTAACAAACAAAAGCCAAACCAGGCCAAATTTTGTTGTTAAGCTGAAGTTTTATGTGTTGATGATAGTTTTTCTGTCGTTACCAAGTAATATAAGGAAGATGGTGATGTTGTTTCTATGAACGTACGAGTAACTTGTGGATTGTGTACTCACCCACGACGCCATTCTGTCCGAGTTAGTGCCCCACCACGCGCTATACCCCCTCTCTTTTTGTTCCCTATTGTGAGTCTGTCACCTTTTCGTTCTTCATCCATGCCTCATTCTGCCCGAGCTGCCTCAGCAAGAGCGTTACCCCCTCCCGTTTCCTGTCATTTCGTTTCATCGAAGTTTTAGCATTCACAACAAGATTGGTGTTAAGGAGAGTTTGAAGAGGAATAACTTTATTGGGCACGTAGAAGCACTACTGGCGGAATTAGTGACACAACATCGTGAAGCAACGAACCCTTCATCCTTGTTAGATAATGCTAGTACCACATAGTGGACTAATGATTCACTTCACCGGAGTTCAGAACCACTTTACTTCACTTTTTCGTTTCATCGAAGTTCAGAATCACTTACTGTCGCTATTTCGTTTCATCGGAGTTCGGAATTACTGCTCAACGAGCGATAAAAAGTTTCACTTCAAGAACATTGCTGGAAAGTATAATGTGATAATAAATCTTGCCAACTCTTAGATGCATTTGCTTTTGGTCTGGCGGTTTTCAACTCCTGCACTACTAATTTTGGGCCTGACTCACTGCCAAGTCATCTTGAGTTAGTGGTTATCTCTGATTACTCTAATGTACTGCCTTGTGATAAATTGTCTCTTCTGATCATGATCTTTTCTTCTGCACCACTGCAGGAATCTTTTCAATTTCGACATTAACATTTCAGACAGTTGCAGTACGCAATAAAAAATGCCCATGGTTTAGTTCCGAGGTACACAGTGCAATAAAAGCTCGAAGGAAACTGTATGCTAGATGGAAACTATTGCCCGCAAGTCAAAATTGGGAGGTATATAGTAGAGCCAGAAATTACGCTTCGTTTGTCACCAGAAGCGCAAAAAAAGTTGCTACCTGTCCAAATTAAGTTCTGACCTTAACTTAACACTTCAGTGGGTATGAATATACTTATAATGCCTCAGCATGTGTTAAGTTTTTTGGAAAATGGGATAGAGAAAGAAAGAAAGATGTTTGGACTCAGTGTTTATGTCGCTGTATGGGTGGCATTCAACATTGAATGGGGAGACTAAATTCTTAGTGGAAGTTAGCTTGTTGATTTTCTTTAACTGAAAAAATGAATATGTCTTTCGGGCGAGGTTGGTATTCGAACACCGAACCATTGCTTTTATCCACAAATAAAGTGATTCATAAACGCTGTATTATCTGGGTGAGTAACGAATCCTGTCAAAAAATGGGTTGTCGAAAGCTCCCTCAACATCAATTAAAATGTCCAGGCGTTAGTTTTTCTTGGTGGGTGCGCCATGGTATGTTTCTTCTTGGACAGAGGATGCATTTGTAAATCAGTTTTGTGCAGATTTGCCGTTCTCCATGATGAAAGTCAAATTGATTTGTCTGAAATCAGCGTGTAGTTATATTTTTCCGCAGCAGGTGTATACCTTTTTGTAGCGTATCTAGATATATGCCATCGATGCCGGGTGACTTGAAGCCATCAAAGAAAATAACCGGCTATTTCATGACCTAATACCTCAGATGATAGATTTCAGCTTATTTGCAGCTCCGATGATAGGAGCTGGTTCTGAGCTGGTTCTGCCCAGGTTACTTTGCAAGTAGTCGCAACCATGAAACCGAAAGTCTTAGCTTTCGTCTCTTTTGAGGACTTGGACTAGTCTGGTTTCATAGAGAATTTCAATCATTTCGGATCTTTAGAAGTGGAACTCTTCGAAATCCAAATTAGCTCTTTATATTCGTTTTGTAGTCTTCCTCCAAATAAATCTCCAGCAACCTGTTTAGAACAAGCAATCTGCAGGATGTTTTAGTGGTTGGACACAACAGTTCAACATATTTGATGAGCGCACCGTTCAGGTTCTGAACAGCTTCTTCCACCTTTTATTTCATTCAGAGCTTACGCGCTTGTTAAAGGTAAAAATAACATACTCGTATAGCTATTCAATCTTAAGAAATACTCGTGAAAAGAGGAATTAATCAGACGCGCCATGAATTAGCTTCTAGTTCTTCGAAAGACAAGTTAGGAAAACAGTCATTTATAAATTAGGTTTCTAAACAAGGTCACATGCTCACTGAAATCTTTTGCGGTTTCCGGTTTTCTTTATATGAGTAAGTTTTAAAAGTCAATCAATCAAAAATGATAATGATCAAAGAATTTGAGATACACATGCGAGCATATCAATTTGCACGACTTTTAGCGGAATAAGCACCACACCTTCGGTGAATTTTTGCGAAGTTGGATTTCATCAAAATTATCTGCGATAGATAATTATGCCCAAAACTGTGTTACAAATGGTGGTTTTTTTTCGCTATGAAAATTTATCTTTTTTTGTCTTTCAAATGTACAATCGGCCGACAGCTTTGCATATTTGCAGACTTTTACAATACAACTTCGAGGAGCAGTTTGTGGTTATTTAAGTATCACAATTAATCGATGTGAATTTTATAGCTTTACATTTGCTAATATAAGTTGTATTTACTCGTATTAAAACAATCATCGCTCTACAACGGTCACTTAAAATCTAACATTCTGGTTGCGAAGGATTATTGATGGAACCTCGTATTTCGTGGTCTTCTTTGCTCTTGGAATAGATAAGATATGGGTTTTATTGATCGGGAAACTGTTGACTGTCCTATAACTTGGATTGGGCTAGGAGTGCAACAATTAAGTTTACTGCAAAGTGCTTGTTTTACCTCCCAGTTGTGGTACCCGTTAACTGTATGAGGCTACATGTTAAAATGGCAAGGTTAGAAAAATCCGAGGGAAATGATACAGAATTTTTATTTACTGAAATTTCAATTTAATTTAATTTAATTTTGGTGGGGGCGAATGCCCCCATTTATTCGGCTTAATACAAGCTATAACTTAAAAAATAAACTTAAACTAAAACTTAAAACTAAGGTTGGTTGGAGTGGTGAAGGAGAACAGATTTGAGGTAGGAAGTGGTGCGGTGAAAGTCAAAGACGGTAGGGTTTGAGTTGATTTGACGTAGCATACGGGAGATTGGTTCGTTCGCGCCATAGGAGGTGTGGTGGGTTGGTAGATAGAAGAGTCGAAGTGTACGTAGATTACGAGGGTTAGTGTTGAGGAAAATGGAGTTGTGAAGGGACGCGCATTCAACGTGACCTGAAAGGAGTCGATGAATGAAGAGAAAATCTGCTGCATCTCTGCGATCTTCGAGGGTGTTTAAGTTGATAAGGTTGAGACGATTTTGATAGGGGGGCAGATTAAAATGATCGTCCCAGGGCATACCTCGAAGAGCAAATCGAAGAAAACGACGCTGAATGCTTTCAATTCTCGAGATATGAACACGATGATATGGGGACCATACTTGACTGGCGTACTCTAGGAGGGGGCGAACAAAGGTAATATAGAGGGACCTGGTCACGTATGGGTTGGTGAATTCTTTGGACCACCGTTTTACAAAACCTAGTGCAGAGTTGGCTTTGAGGATTATCTCATCCATATGTAAACGGAAGTTGAGCTCGCTGTCACACAAAATGCCGAGGTCGCTAAGAGACTGTAAGGAGGAGATAGGTTGGTTATGGAGAAGATAGAGTCGGGGAGGAGATTGGTTCCGCTTATGTGAGAAGGTGATGGATTGGCATTTGGCGATGTTAGGTTCCAAAGAATTTTTGAGGCACCAGATCGAGAAACTATTAAGATCTTGTTGAAGGAGGAAAGAGTCATGGGGAGAGGAAATGGTTTTGAAAAATTTGGTATCGTCGGCGTAAAGGTCGAGATCATTTATGGTTAATATAAAAAGAAGGGGACCGAGATGGCTGCCTTGTGGAACTCCAGAGGTGGCCAAAAATGGAGCGGACTGGGCTGACCTAAAACGAACACTGTAAAAACGGTTTTCGAGGTAAGAGGATATCCATTTTAACAATATGGGTTCAAAGCCGAGGGCAGACAATTTAAAGATAATTAACCGATGAGAGATTTTATCGAAGGCTTTGCTAAAATCGGTTGCAACTACATCGACTTCATTGCCATTCTCTAGGGCAGAGAGGGCAAAGGATACGAATTCAACGAGATTTGTGGTGGTTGACCTACCCTTTAAGAAGCCATGTTGTCTATGGGAAATAAGTGATTTGCATTGGAAGCTTAGAGCGTCATACAAAATACTTTCGAAGAGTTTGGGTATATGGGAGAGTTTAGCGATGGGACGATAGTTGGTTATTTCATTCTTTGATCCTTTCTTGTGGATCGGGGTTATGAAGGAGGTTTTCCAAACCTGAGGAAATTCTCCTTGTGAAAGGGATAGACGGAAGAGATTAGAAAGGGCAAGGGAAAGAGAGGAAGAACATTTTTTAAGAAATATGGCAGGAAGGCCATCTGGGCCGGGTGTGAATTCGTCATTGAGTTGGTGTAATTTATATTCGATATAAGACGGGTCCAAAATATGAAAAAGAAGTGGGCCATTGGAGAAGTTCAGTAGGTAACTAAAATAGGATGGATCTGGTACAAAGGAGTCATTGGTGAAGGATTGTTTAAAAAGGTGGCAAATAGGTTGGCAATGGTGAGTGGATCGGTTGATGACCTGTTGTTAAAAGAGAGGGAAGGAGGGTAACCATCGGACTTTCTTTTGTAGTTAACAAATTGGAAAAAGGACTTAGGGTGGTTTATAAGGTTGACTTGTGCATTGTTAAGGTAGCGCTGGTAAAGGGAATCGTAAAGTTCGGTGAAATGAAGATATGCACCAAGATAGTTGGAATAGTCGGTAAAGGATCTGGTACGCAGGAAAACAGCCCATAACTTATTTCTCTGATTTCGTAAGGAACGAAGCTTGCGATTATACCAGGGAGGACTAGTAGATGATGTTTTCAGGCGGGAAAACGGAACGTAAAGGGAAAAAGAATTAAATATTTCTTTATAAAAAATGGATAAGGCATCATTTACACTTAAGTTGTGAAAGTTAAAGAGGGATCTGCTGAGATACGAGTATTTGCTGATTTTGTGAAAGTTTGATTTATGAAAGTCGTGGGATCAGAGAGTTGTGGGGGGAGTGGACTGGAATGAAGAGTTATGAAAAAATGAAAGTAGAAGGGGGGGATGGTAGTTATCGATTGTTGAGAGAAATAGGGGACAAAGTGAGACTGAGGAGTTAATTGGATCTGTTGTGAAAATAAGGTCTAATTGCCTGCCCATTTAACTGGATATACCACTGACTTGGCATAGAGTTGAGTCTGTTAAGCGATCTAAGAAGAGATATTCCTTAGCTTAGTTGGCATTTGAAGTGATGAAAAACGATTGATCATCTGATGGAGTCCACTGTAGCTGAGGAAGATTAAAGTCGCCGAAAATAAGGATATCATCAATAGGGTCTGACAGGTCAATTAAATGATCGATCGCATCAATAACAAATTGGTAAGATTCGATAGGTTGAGCTGGTAGGATGTTGCAACATATAAGGTAAATGGATTTGAGAGGCAGTGATATTTTTATTGCGACAAAGTCGGCTTTAGAGGATGAAGAAATTGTAATGGGGGAAGAGTTACGGCTGTTGTCGACAGAGGGAATCTTTATTTGTGCGGGTAGGATTGTCGTCGCAGAAAACATTAAAAGTAGGAGGGAACAATTCCTGGTTCTTTATGTCGGGAATCAAATTGGTTTCGGTCAAGGGGTAAATATCAAAGGGAAGAGCATGCGATTGACATTGGACAGCATTGGTTTTAGAGCGAAGACCTCTTACATTCTGGTAGTAAAATGTAAGAGGGATGTTGTGGGGTGGAGGTGTGAGGCAGGATGGTTTAAGCGCTGGCAAGGGAGGCACGTTATGGAGGAAAAAATTTGTCGTGGTCGGCTCGGCTTCGCTGTAGGTGTGATAGTCGTTTAGAGCGAACATAGTTGCCGAATGCAGCAAGGTCGTCCGCTACTTTCTGAGGGGACATGTTAAAAATCGCGTGGTACCTGACATAAAGGTTCCTGAGACTGATAGGGTCGGTAGGAAGGCCTTCCTGCTGGATGGAAACTATGACGCTGGTTTTGGTTTTCCCTTCGTAGCAGACCGAGTCCGATTTGTCATGTAGATAGGCAAGAAAGAGACGAATGTTTTCATATATCTTTCTTTCTCTGAGCCTAGAGAGAGCATATCGACTTTCTGTAGTGCCATTGGTTTGCTGTGTTAGTTTAACAGTGGGGGGGAAAAGGGGATCAAGAATAGGAGCATTGGAGGAGAGAGATAGAGATAAATGATTAGATATGGAGTTGGACGAGGGATGAGATGTGGGGTTTAGGGAATGGGAGTTAATGAAATTAGGGTACTTAGCTCCAGTTTTAAGGTCGAAGTTGGGAATTGAGTTGCTAGCTGGTTTTGGTGGCGTAGAAGGTTGAGAAGGAATAATATGGGTGGTTGGGGTTAATTTGAAAGAGACGCGTAGGCGCGGGGGCTTCGGTAGAACGGGGGAAATTGGGGGATTAGAAGATTGGTGTGTAAGGGCTTTGTGTCGGATAAGTGAGGCGGGAAGACTAAAATTGGGAAATAAGTTTGTTTTGAAGATCCAGTTGGGATCGAGATTAGAGCTTCGTTTTTTGGTAGCATGTTTTTTATTTGGAAGGGAGTTGGAGAGAGGTCTTTTTTTAAGTTTATTGTTAAAACTACGATTATTTTTAAAACTTTCATTACTCTCGAGATGTGTGTTTTCTCGTTCCTCAGAGCATTTAGTAATTCTTATCTTCCCAGGTTTAGTTGCCTTACCAGGAGGAGTAGGGAACAACCACGAATATTTGGTTGGGATGTTGACTTTGAAGCTGCAGGAACTGTTGGAGTCAGCGGGGGAAATCATCTGGCACTCGCTAATGGTGATAGCGTAACTTCGGTGGAAGAAATTCCGCACCCAAGAAACATCAGCGTGTTGAGGAGCCCCTTCAACGAAGAATGCCGTATGGTTTCCCTGTTTCAGCTTTTCGAGTCTGTTTTTCCATTCGGAGGGTGTCCATGAAGTTCCAAATTGATTGAGCAGTTTGCGTGGAGCGGCGACGGGCGGGATTTTAGTTGGTAAAGGCAAGACGGTTTCGGTTTCCGTTGTTAGGGTGGAGGGAGGAGTATTTGAAAATGATGGCAAATGAGACTCCGTGTCTACTAATTCATTATGAATTGAGACATTGTACGGGGAACTAGCCTGGAACTGAATTTGATCGGGTATTCCATCGATTTTGTGGGAAGCCAATCTCACTTCTTTACCGATTTCGGCAACGGTCAACCGAGTTGCTATGAGTTCCTCGCTGACATCAATCATTTTTAGGGTCAGGTCATTGAGCGTAGAATCTGATGGATGCGGGATGTGATGTGTTGTTTTGGAGGAGGATTAAAAAAGCAAGTCGAGATTAGTACGGAGAAGGTTGATAGAGTCGTTTATGTGTGTGAGTTCGTTGGACTTAAGGAGGTTGGCAAAATTTGTTTTGAGGAAAGCTTTAATTCCGTCGAAGTGATATTTGATCACTTGGCTCTCGTTGTCGTGGTTAGATTTGTTTTTCGATAGGTTTTGGATCACTGCCAGTTGCTTTTCGATCATTCTTCCTGTGGACTTGTAAGCATCCACATTACTATCAATGCAGTTTATTGAGTCTTCAATCTTTTCTATTCTGTCCAAAATAGTTCTGCTAATATGACCATTCTCGGTTAGCATCGCATTGATAGACTCGTTGTTGCATTTAATTGCCAACATAATGTGAGCCAAGGTGATCTCTTTGCACTCGTCGCAGTAAAAATTAAAAAGACTGCAATACTCCTTGAGGTAGGTTATGGATCTCCGGGTTAGTGCGATGCATATGGCATGGAATGATTTTCCACAGAGACCATTGCATGCTACCCATTCGGCGTTGGGGTCAACAATTGAGCACAAAACACTAGCACAGCACTTTTCCATTATTAGTTTATTGAGGTTAATTTTTGTTTGGATTTTTTTTGTTTTGTTTTCGTTTTGGTTTTGTTTTGTTTTGGGGTCAAAACTGGCACAGTTGAGTTTGAGGAATCGGCAGACAAAACTAGGTCGACGAACAACGGTAGATATACTGAGTCGGCAGTTTACGGGACTTTGAAAAAAAAGTGGAAAATAATAACTGAACTCGGTATACGGGAGAGAAAGAAAAACACGTCCGCACAGGTTGACAATTGAAAAACATGAAAACCTCAATGTTAATTGCATGATTGGCGTAGTCTATAGCCCCAACCGTTCTTGTTCTTTCGATTTGTTTTTCTCTACACTGCAACAGTTTTCCGCATGTTATGAAAATATTGTTCTCTGTGGAGATTTTAATGCTGATCTACTCAAAATAGATAGCAGATCTCGATCTCTTTTGGATGGTTTTGCTTCAACTGGGCTTGTGGTTATTAATCAAAATGCTACTCGCTTTGGATCTGACTCTCCTCCTAGTCTCCTTGACATATTTGCGGTATCTGACCATTCCAAAGTACTGCTGCAGAATCAGTTGTCTCTGGAGGGTGTATCTGATCACGATCTGCTTTTCTGTACACTGAATATTGACTTTTCATGTGATCTCTTATACGAATCTTTCCAGTTTCGAGACTTTTCATCGATCAATCTCATCAATCTCCATTATCATGCAAGCTCACTCCCATGGAACTCATGCTACCTTTTTACGGATATTAATGATAAAGTAGAGTTTATTCAGACATTAATAAATGATATTTATAATCAACATGTTCCTCGCAAAACGGTTGCTATACGCAATAAGAAATGTCCTTGGTTTACTTCTGAGGTACACAATGCAATAAAAAATCGGAGAAAACTTTATGCGAAGTGGAGGAAGGAGCCAAACAGTCACAACCAGGAGGTCTTTTGTAGAGCGAGAAATTATTCATCAATTGTTACCAGCAGGCTAAAAAAAGATATTTCCTCTCTAAATTGAGTACTGACTTAACATCTAAAAAACTGTGGAGCAACTTACGTTCCATTGGAATAGGGAAAACCATATCTCTACGAAAACACCTGATGATGATGAATTAAATAAAGCATTTTTATCAAGACCCAGTAGCAATTCCATCTTTCTTCCGGAGAGCAATCTTTTGTTTAGTTCCCTACCCCAATTAGAATTTGAAGTTGTTACAGAAGATGATGTGATTTTTTTCTTTCGAAAGCTTAAATCAAATGCCATTGGTGATGACGGATTGCATTTACGTTTCGTTAAAATTTTACTTCCGTACATAATAAGTTGCATTACACATATCTTTAACTATTGCATTACATCTTCGACTTTCCCTAATCAATGGAAAATAGCCAAAAATATCCCTGTGCCTAAAGTAGCAAACCCTTCAGTGACGTTTGATTTTCGCCCCATAAGCATCTTACCCTGTTTATCTAAGATCTTAGAAAAAATTCTTTCGAAGCAAATCTCTGCTCATCTTGCTCGCTTTGACTTACTATCAGAAGTTCAATCAGGTTTTCGTGCTAATCACAGCTGCTCCACGGGTGTAGTTAAAGTTCTTGATGACATAAGGCTAAATTTTGATAAAGACTATTTAACGCTACTCTGTTTAATTGGTTTTTCGAAAGCCTTCGACAGTGTTAATCATGAAATTTTATGCATAAAGTTGAAACTATATTTCGGTTTTAGTGAATCCTCAGTGAGATTAATTAGGGACTATCTATACAATCGATTCCAAAGAGTGTTTCGTAATAAAACATCCTCGCAACCCTTTAAGATGCTTGCTGGTGTACCCCAGGGTTCGATTCTCGGTCCTATTTTGTTTTGTCTATTTATTAATGATCTGCCCAATGTATGCCACAATGCTTCAATTCATCTTTACGCTGATGACGCGTAGATTTACCTGTCGCGTCCTATTGGATTAATCGATGACTTTGTGGTAAGATTCAATTCTGATTTATCCGCAATAGCTAAATGGTCCCAGAATAATGGACTTATCCCGTAAAAACTCAATTAATTCTTATTTCTAAAAAATTGTATGATACTGAAGACATTCCACCGTTATCGCTAAATTCCACAAGGCTTAGGTTTGCTAATGTAGTTAATAACCTAGGATATAAAATAAACCGATCCCTCTCTGCCACCGACCATAGCCACTATATTGTGTCAAGGATTTACGCAGGTTTACGTAAACTGTGGCTTTTGTCCAGCTTTACGCCAATTGACACCAAACTGAGGGTAATAAAATCGCTACTTGTGCCAATCTTCGATTATAGCATCCCTGTCTATAGTAAGCCAAATTCGCACTCTCACCACAAACTACTTGTTGCTTTCAACGATATGGTTCGGTATACCTTTGGAGTTAGAAGGCATGATCACATATCCCATCTACATAAAAGTGTTCTTGGGTGCTCTTTTTCTAATTTTTGGCAATTAAGATGCTGTGTTTTCCTGCATAAAATTATACAAAAGCAATCACCAACATACATTTTTCAAAAACTTATATTTACGCAGTCGCTGAGAACGCTTAATTTGATAACTCCATCTTGTACTTATTTGAATACGTCGCGTCTTTTCCTTGTCCACTCCGGTAGATTATGGAATACCTTGCCAACAACGATCAAACAGATAATAGGAGAAAAACAATATAAAAAAGCACTATTTGCTCACTCACGGTCTATGCACCTTCTTTCTTTCTTTCTTTCTTTAACTCTTTTAACTCTTCTTTTCTCTTTTTCCCTCTTTGTTACTTTCTGATTTCTCTTCGCTTTTTAGTTATTTTCATTAACTAATTTTTATTAAATTTTCATAGCCGTGCTCACAAATTATATTGTGTAAACTATAAATGATTCTCTAGATTTAACTGAACTCTATGTACTATATAAAAGACTTTGTTCTTATTTGTACTTTTAATAAAATTAATAATAATAATAATATACTGGGCCAGTAGCATAATACTGGCCTATACAATAGGGCTCATCACCCTATGGGGAAGAGATTAAAAAGATGTGATCAACTAATGGCCTTGAACAAAAATGGATTCAAGGTTGACGATCCATACAAACGTTTATAGGACAACGAGGGTCGAAGGCCAGGTACAATCTAGCAATTAGTAGAAGCCTATGACTGTTATCACATAGATATCACCGCCATTTAGGAAATGCGATGGGATGGGCCGAACCTAAGGAGGGTAAAAAATTGTGATATAAACTACGGTGATTGCTATAGGGAAAAGAAACAGGGTTTATTCGGATGCGGATTTGTCATATGCGGCAGATTTAGGCAAGAAGTCCTTAGCTTCCGGCACGGGAGCGAGCATCCTAATACAATCCGCATTAAGGCTACATTCGCTAACATAAGCCTAATAAGCGTCCATGCCCTTACGGAAGATTAGAACGATGCCAAAAAATAATGTTTCTACGAGCTCATCGACAAGATGTATGAGCAATGTCCGAAGTATGATGTTAAAATTGGATAAGAAAGAAGGACATCTTTGGCAGGACAGTTGAAGAGCATAGCCTACACGAAATCACGTCTGTAAGGGAATTATACACGGCATCTTCATCTCAATATGCCCAAGTGGGCATGGCTGTTTTCGGATCATGACACACTAAATCAAATTGATCACGTTGCAATAGGCGTAAGACATCCCTTCAATATTCTGGACGCCGGAACCGATTGAAAAGCACAAAAATAAAGAAGAATTGCTGTGAGAAGATACAACTTAGCTAACTTAGCTTACTAAAACTACAATCGCAAGAGACCACCAGAATTTTCTTCGAATGCGTATCCTAAAATCACTCAACGACTCCTATACCGAAGACCATCGGTAACTCTGCAAACGTGTCATCAGAGATATGTGGGTTTCACCCAATCAGGACCATGAAACCCCTGCTTTGATGCGGCTAAACAAGGAGCGTCTAGCGACGCTAAAACGAAAGACGAGAGCCGGTCGTGGGCTCTACGAGCAGAAAAGACGTGGAGAACATCGGCTTCTCCAGAAGAAGAAAAAAGGGCACAAGAAGCGTGCGATCGAAGATTTAGAGATTAGAGATGTTGTACTCTAGAAGGAAGAAGGAAAGCTTGTTGTAGAGCCACAGTCGGTGCTTAGAATATGAAGAAACTTTTTCTGCAGACTGTATATTGGCGAAGAAGCCCAACATCCTGGCTACAGATAGAATAGACGGTTCAACTTTGATGACGAAAGCCAACAGTTCTGTCCACCTGACCAAAATAAAGTAAGGATAGCAATATCTAAGCTTGAATCCAACAAAGCATCTTGATCATACGGTTTACGGCCAAGGTATTCAAAGCTGCTTGCTTTGTGGATAGCATAAACCAACTCAATTTTCAGATCTGGTCAGAAGAGTGTTTGTTTGATGAATTCAATCTCAGTATCGTTTATCTGATCCGCAAAAAAAGGAGACACCCTCAACTGCACCAACAATAGAGGTCTAAGTCTCTCAACATCGCATATAAGATCTTATCTGCCGTAGTATGTGAATGTCTAAAACTCTTCGTCAGCAACCCGATTTGCCGCTACCAAATCTTGAGATTCCGGCAAATCCTGGAAAAAAAGCTCAAGAAATCCAAATCAATTCCCCCCACGTTTTCATCGGTGGACAAACTGGTCCGTCTGTGCAGAATGATGATTTAGAGCGGGCGGTAACGACTTAACCGAGATCTTTGATGTCAATTAGATTGTTTTAGACAAAGTGAGGCATTGTAAGATTCGTCGAAAGACATAGTTTAAGTGTTAGGTTTAACTTAGAGTGCCCGCATGGGGCCAGTAAGTTAGAATAAGATTATTTTTAAGTAATTTAAGCGTTTTTTGTTTAGCATATAAGAGTAACTTAAGTTAAAAAAATAAAAATGCATAAAAACTGAAAAAAAAAGAAAAAAAAAGACAAAGTGAGGCGCTGTCACATGACTTCCTTAACATCGTACTTGAAAGAATTGTGCGGAACTCACAAGCGAGCACTGGAGGCTCGCTTTATTTAAAAATATTTATTTAAAAATCCGATGCAACTAAAAGCGTACTCGTACGCCGATGATATCGACATAATTGGGAGAACACAGCGGGCTGTCACCGAAAGCTGCCAAAATGGGTTTAGCGGTATGCGGTATGCTGTCAACAAGAAGGATCACACAACACCGAAGAATTGGACAGAAAGTCGCAGTCCTATTTTATGGCGCTGAACCATAGTCTGAAAATGACATCAATCGTCTGAAATAGCATCTAGAATGAATGGACACCGGCCGGCAAAATCTTCGAATCTAATATGGGGGAACAACACAGTAGAGGAAGACGTCACCTTAGGTGTCGCGCACAAAATAGCGCGGGACCTCAACCGACTTGGAGTGCGCAACTGTAGGCAGTTAACTAAAAACTGGGCCAACTGGAGGGGTATTTTAGTGGAGACCCAAATTGTTTATGATTGTTGGTTATGGGATAAATATATTGTGAGTCATCATGTGACTTTATGTTCGATGTTGTTTAAATTTGGCCATTGCCAATTTTTGCTGAAACTAGATTGCCCAGGTACGAATGTGCTCACCTTGCTGAAGTGTAAGAACCTTGTACCAAACTACCATACAAATGTGAGTTCCAGTCATAAGTTAAGAAGAACTTGATTACGTGCTTCGTATTCAAATCGGAAGTCTAACGCCTACCCTGACCCTAACAACTATCAATCAATCTATTCTTATAAATATGTAAAATAATGCTAGCTTTGATGACGAATTATTTTTTAGACATGGATTGATTGGAATGGGAGTATGATGACTAATCTCTCATCATTTACATTTAAAGTTTTTTTTTTTAATAAAATGTGAGCTTGAGTATCGTAAGGTTCACAATTTAAATAATCTTTAAGTGGCGCTTAAAGGTCTTGTGCTAGGATCTATCATAAGACAAAAAGAGGTGCATAGAAGAGACATCTTTTTTTAAAACAAAAAGAGTTCCAACACACATTCCAAGGTAGGGCTGTCAGGTATGAGTAGATAAAAATAATTTTATTTGTTTAGAGACAAAAGTACTATACCACACGCGCTGTAGTTGCGAATTTATGTCCCACAGATGATGTAATACAATAAGATTAGGATTTCAATTTGTCTTTATGTAGTTCCCCCAAAAATCTTACTGATCGTGCCTTTACAATTTGAGTGGGACTTGATTTGCAGTCAATCATAAAACAAACAAAAGAATAATCGGGATTATTACCTGACATACACTTCTAGTTTGCATGGAACTGAGCGGTACTTTGTTTAACTTACTCGTGCATCGAGTATCCTATGAGTTTTAAGGCGCTCATGAATCAACATAAGAAACGGAAGTGTTTGTCAAATACTATTTGCATGATCATATCACCTCTACCAACCACACGAATAATGTATATACAATCACAATTGCACATTGTGATATTAGGTAGGTAGGTAAGAGTGGCTTTTGGAAACATCAACCGACTTAGGCATGTTGGCCCATTGTGATGCCACGTGAATCTATGATCCTCTTGCTAATGGAACCGGTTTGAGCTTACGATGAAGCGTAGGAGACTGTTTACGTCTATATTTTTTAGATCGTTTAGGTCAATGTAGAAGAAAGCCCCTAAGTGAAGTTTTCTTCTCTGGAAGAGGGCTGGACATGTACAGAGTAGGTGGATTGTCTACTCTTCCTCCTAGTCCACGCGGCTTCTACATAAATTGTTTGTTCAACCCCCAAGCCTTCTTGTGTGCTTGCCTATGAAGCAGTGTCCAGTGATGACACCTATGATGGCGCTGAGATGTTTCCTATTTAGAATGATTACAGCAATTCAGATCTAGCTTTGACTTTCCTTTACAGTAGGCATGTTGAGCCGTTGATATCAATCAATCGTTCTAGAATTTTTAGAAGGAAAGATGAATGACTTATAGGTCTGAGGTCCTTTGGGACAACATGAGAACATTTTCCGGCTTTGGGAACGAAAACTACAATTACTTCTCTCCATGACAGTGTAATATGAATAAGATCTACATAGCTCCTCATAATATTTTCTAGCGTAGGCAGAGTAATATCTGATGACCTCTGTAGCTCGGCAGGTATTATACGGTCCGGACCAGCAGACTTGTATGGTTTGAACATATGCAGAGCTCAGAGCGGTTTGTCTCTTGTGATCAGACCAAGAATTTTGATCCCGGTTGCAGTAGGCCTATTTGGGTAGCTACTGGCCGCGAATACATGGAAAGTGGGTGTACAGTAGCAAGTTGAGTGATTCATCGCTTGAGGTTGTCCAAGATCCATCGGTTTTTTTCAAACAGCTAGGCATCATAGGATTTGTAAACAGGATTTTTCTTAGCCGCGATGCCTCAGATGTTTCCGTGATTTCGTCACAGAATGACCTCCAGGATTTTCGCTTTGCTTTCCTTAGTTCTTTTTTGTATAATTTGAGGGATTCTTTATATGAGTCCCAGTCAGTCACTTTTCTTGTGCTTTTTGCTACTTTGAAAAGTTTTCTACAAGAGTTTCTAAGCAGTCCCAGTGCTGATGTCCACCAATGTGGCTTTTTCTTGCCTCTACGTTGAATAAGAGGGTAGAAAGAAGCCTGATTGAGAGCCAGAGTGAATTCCTTGACTTTCATGTCAAGCGCATTCGTGTCACGCGGGGGACTTGATAGTTCAGAGGATAGCGTTTCTGACAGTATTCCTCTGTATTTTGGCGAATCAGTTTTCCGATAATTCCGGAATGCTGTTGGCTGAGAGGAGCATCACTCAGGCTGAATTGGATGTATCTGTGGTCTGAAAAAGAGTGTTGAGATGATAACACCCAGTTCCTTAGCATTTGAGTGATGCTGTCTGCCAGTTTCTAGCTGTAAATGTGGGCTCATTGCCAATGTTGCAAACAATGAGGTTAGTACTTATAGTATAGTCAAAAAGTGACTCACCTCTATCGTTGATATCGATACCATACCGTGTGATGACCGTTAGCGTCGCATCCGATGATGAAGCCACCACCACCCTTTCTAGGTGGAGAGGGCCTACATGATCTTCGCCAAGATACAACGATGCCAGCCAGTGGGAGCCTTTGGCAGTCTCTAGTCTGGCAACGGTTAAGTCGGGGTCGCAGAGGTTGGGAAGTAGAAATACATTAAGGCTGCGTTTCACTAATATACAAGTTCTGATCTTACCTTTGTCTCTTGTATAGACCGGAGCGTATACAGGTGGATTAATATAATGCCTTCTGCGACGCAGAACGAGTGCGGCGAGTGGAGAAACCGTATCATTGCTACAGTTTACCAGAGTAGCCTCCACCACGGTGTCGTTGAAGTCCTCCGATTCTGAAGATGTGCTCAATAGCTCATCGTCTTCCTCTCATCGTATAGGACCTCATTTTGCTTCGTCATCCGTTTCAATTTCCGACAGGATGTCAGAAGAAGATTAATTGTCACCTCGGATAGATTGGAGTCGTCGCTATCCATTTATGGAAAAGATATCGACGCTAAAAGATTTAAGGTTGTATTTGGTGGTGTTTCCGCTAAAGGAGGAGGAGGTTGCTTATCAGCACCCAGCTCATTATTTTTGTAAACCCTTAAGTGCACGAAGCCGAACCGAATCATGCCTTTTGTCTGCACTAGAGGGTTAAGGGCCTCCTTATTGATCACGATCAACGTGACATTTATAAGAGCCCCTTAGCTTCTCCAGTTTAGCGACTTTCCAGTTATGAGTCGGTAGGCTCCAGAATGCTTTCTGGGGAGGAGGGTTCGGCTGGGATACAGGCGCGAGTTCAACGTCTGCTAGGGATGTTCTTCTTAGACACGACCTCGAGTTTTGCACCTGCCCAAATCTCTATTAAACCACCTATGGCTTTAATGAAAAGATCAGGAGATCTCTGATTGGCACATGTGATAAGCTTGACGTGACCTTGGTGCCACGGTCCGGGATTTGCCCGCATGATGGCCAAGAAGTTGCTCGAAAGCTTTAGCTTGACCAGCTATGTGTGAGCATCCTTTAGTTTCAAGACTCGTCTGGAGAATTTCTCGAGATTCAATGATCCTACTCAGCTTCTACAACTCGACAAGTTCGATGCTCACAGTAGAGGTTTGTGATATTAAAGTCCAATTAAAAAATGAGAGCTTACTTGTCAGAACAGTTGAAATACATATCATATACGACATCATCTTCGAAAACAGACAGGCTGACCGGTGATGGTCAATCTCCCGTACAAATTGCCATAATTCTGAAATCCTTGAGCTATCCTCAGCCAAGATAGACGAAGTTATAATTGCCAATGGAAACGTTCTGGTCAACTTTTGGCAACTGCCTCCATACACACGAAAGCTCGCTGTGTTCACCAAATCACATCTATGCCATCCGTCTACGCAAGCTATTCTGCGGAAATATAAAAGATAGACATGCCATTGTATAGCTCGTGAAATCTGAGGGTAGATCTGAGATTCCCGGGTCTATTCCAAGATCTGCGGTAGTGTGAATAATTTGATCTATGATGGACTTCCTGTTCTCAGACCTCAATCAGATTGTTCACGGATGGTTTCAGACGCTCACGTAATAAGGCAGGAAAGATCTTATGGGCCACGTATAGTTCTTAAAATATGTCACGTTACAAAAAGGTATAGAACAGCTGCTGATAACCTTGAAGAGATCCTTCACTGCTAGACTGGCACGGGTATACATACCGAAGTTCTGGTGAACAGTGAGAGTAGCCTTTATACCGGAAGTCAAAAAAGAGGGCTGCATGCTCGCGAAGAGCTTTAATATATAGTACTTTCATAATAAGTACTTATTGTTGAAAAGCATGGGGAGATTGCGAGAGCTCCGAGGGCGCAAAAGTCCTTTGCGAATGCATCCTTTGTCCAAGATGCAATATGTTTACCATCGGGGAAGATCACTCGAAAGTACGCTTAGGCATTTTTACAGGCATTGAGCTCGCTTTCCACTATTCAGATTTTGACGACATGTGTAACTCAGCGTAGACGAATCATTAGATTGTTGCCTTACTGTCTGTTGGATAGCGCCTAGCGACTGTCTGCTTTAAAGCATAGACATGATCGACGATTGGTGCACTATAAAGGGGCTTTCAGTCAATCACCTCAAAACTGAGTTTGTTCTTTTAAGAGAATTAGGAAGCAAACTGTTTGGACTCATCGAAAGCTTAAAGGCATCACCATCCAATCCTCCAAAGAAGTATTTGGGTATCATTCTGGATAACAAACTTATCTGGACTAAACATTTTACATCGAAAGCCTCTATCGGATGACATGGGGCCTGTCACCGAGAAGGGTCTTTTGGATCTACACTACTAGGATAAGGCCAATTATATCCTATGCTGATTTTATTAGACTCCAAAAAACGGTCTGTCTTGGCTTTCCCTATCGCGCCTGGCTCGGCTGCAGATGCATTGATGAAGTGGTCTTCGATATAATACGCACTGGAGCTTTAATGATCTTGAGCGTCGACTGAAAGAATACGAATACGAAATCGACTTTCCCTGTGCCCAAGGCTGGCTAGAATCGGAGCCACAGAAGGAATAAAAGTCGTGTCTTCGCGGATGGCTCCAAAACCGATTTAAGATGCGGCACTGGTGTCTTCCAAGCGGAGATATACGAAATTCTGATGGCAACGAGCTGGATTGTGAAAAATCGGTGGAAGGGCGAAGCAGTTGAGTTTGCAGTTTGAGTTTGCTCGCTAGGCAAGGATCAGGAGAAAGTTTTTCCGGACCAAAACCTCTGTTATGTCTACCTGCGTCCTCGGTCAGGGTTTCATATGTGCATATGTGTCTTCTAGTATCCCATTTTGTTTTCCTTCTTCTTTTGCAAGGTTGGATATCCGTTGTCGTATCTTTTGATCGCTCCAAGTATTGATCGCTGTCACAGTTTGCTCCTCTACGTGTATGTACATACAGTACAGTTTCTCCCAACTACGAGGGCGGGTCAATAAGTCCGTGACTTTTGGAATAAAACACAGATTTTTTGATAAAAAAATAATTTTATTTTTCAACGTAGTCTCCCTTGAGCTCTATACACTTTGTCCAACGCTTCTCCAATTTTTTTATCCCTTCCAAAAAAAATGATTTGTCGAGGTCCTTAAAATAGGCCTTTGTTTGCGAGATGACTTCATCATTGGAGTCAAATCTTTTTCCACCAAGCCATTTCTTCAGGTTTGGGAACAAGAATTAGTCGCTCGGAGCCAAATCTGGCGAATAGGGTGGATGAGGGAGCAATTCATAGCCCAATTCATGGATTTTTGCCATGGCAACTGCACATGTGTGCACCCTTGCATTGTCTTGGTGGAAAAGAACTTTTTTCTTGGCCAAATGAGGTCGGTTTTTTTTCAAATCGTCATTGAATCGGTCCAATAAGTTGGCATAATATTCCCCATTGATTGTTCTTCCCTTTTGAAGGTAGTCAATGTGGATTATCCCGCGTGCATCCCAAAAAACAGTCGCCATAACTTTATTGGCTGACAAACCCACCTTGGCCTTCTTTGGCGCCGATTCACCCTTAGAAACCCACTGTTTTGACTGTTGTTTGTTCTCTGGTGTGTTGTGATGGATCCATGTTTCGTCCACGGTTACAAAACGGCGCAAAAACTCCTCCATATTGCGATTAAACAACGCCAAACCTTCCTGTGAAGTGAAGCACACGAAATTCACTTTTTTCCATTTTCTCCTCAAATTAGTGAGTAGTCTGATAAAAATAGCTGTCAAACACAAACTAACTGACGCAGCAAGTTTAAATTTTGACAGGAGTCAACTGACAGATGCCTGTTGACAGGAGCAGTGTTGCTGTTTCAGTAAAGAGGTCAGAAATTCAAAAAGTCACGGACTTATTGACCCACCCTCGTATATTCTGCAGATATGTGTCGGCCTCATCCAATTTGTTCGTTAAAATCTTCTACGAGTAGCAGGATAAAGGTATCGTTTTGTTTGCTCAAATTCTTCAGATAGTTGTTCATAAAAGATATACTTATCATCTTCACTGCTGTTCTCTGTGGGACCATATGCTGCTATCAAAGATATATTCGAATTAAGTGGGCCAGTCCTGCTTTTTCTTGGTTTAAATTCATTTGTATGAGAAGTTTGCAACTAAAATGCATGATATATGCAGTAACTTATATGTTTCGAAAAGTCCTCAAACTAAATATAAACATAATTCCTGGGTGTCGGCAGACTTACTTGGAGAATGTAAAAGACGGGATGAGCTCTTGAAAGTAGAAGAATAATAGATTGTACAAAACTTATGACACCGAATACAAAAGGTTCCGCAATAAATTAAACAAAAAAATAATAATGCAGAAAAGTTACTTCCATTTGAGCAAGTTCAACGAAGCATGAGGTGATCCTGGTAAGACTTGAACGAGATTGATAAACGAAATCACTGGATTTCGGATAAATGCTTATCGACACTTTCAACTGAATTTGCAGAAAAGTTTGCGGATCAAAATCTACGTATTATTCATCACAGCAGTGCCATAACAACTAGTCACTGCAGATCTACAATACCTAACACCATTTATATTCAAGAAACAAACGTAGCAGGGGTACAAAACGTTATTCATTCCTTAGCTATAAAAAAAGTCTCCAGGTTTTGATGGCATCAAAGCGGCCGATATAAAAGCACACGCGGATATATATTTATTTGCACCTATTATATCTCAAATTATTAACATGAGTCTGCATCAAGCTAAGATCCCTCAAGCGCTAAAACAGTGATACGACCTATATACAAAGCAGAAAAAATACGACATCAATAACTATAGACCAATATCGATCCTGCCTGTAATTGAGAAATGTCTGGAAGAGGTTATAATGAGACGGTTGCTACCTTTTGTTCAAAAGCACTCACTTATTCATAACCAGCAGTATGGATCCCAAAAAAATGAAAGCATTATGGTTCGCAAAATGTGTTAACGAAAGTCTGAAGAAAATCCGTCACGTGCTAGTACTATTTATGGATGTCAGTAAAGCTATCGACACACAAAATGATCAAAAACTGATGGAAGCTCTACAATGAATTGGAGTACTAGGAGTTCTTGCTGATTGGATTAAGGATTAACTTCCTGTATGACTTTCCGAGTGAGAATTAATGACGCTTACAGTGCGAAAGAAGGATACAATACGGAGTTCCACAGGGCTCTAAATTGCGCCCAATACTATTTGTCCCGTATGCAAATGAACTGCTTCGAATGCTCAAATATAGCATTCTCTTTGCCTATGCAGATGATACACCCATAGTCGTCCGTCATAGGCCCCTAGACATGGCTACGACAATTATGCAAAGCAAATTTAATGAAGCAGTGAACCAAGACCAAAATGATGCACACTCGTGGACCGCATATAGGGTTTTCCAATAAGGACTTGACAACTTTTTTTTTAAATAAAACGCAAACCATTTGAGATATTTCAAAAACTTTATTATCGGCTTGAAGTACAATCAAAATATTTATCAATGGAGCTCGACTTCGTTCATATGGCCACCGCGGGCACTTTTGCAGCGGTCGATTCGTTGGACCCAATTTTCAACGACTCGGCCACACATTTCGGCCGATACAGCCGCTATTTCCCGTTCAATGTTGGCTCTGACCTCTTCCAACGTCATCGGCGTGTTGGCATAAACCAATGACTTAACGTAACCCCACAGAAAATAGTCAAGCGGCGTTAAATCGCACGAACGAGGCGGCCAATCGACTGGCCCATTTCTTGAGATAACACGCTCACCATACTTACTCTTCAATAAATCGATTGTAGCGTATGTTGTGTAGCTTGTGGCATAATCCTGTTGAAACCACATGTCGTCTAAGTCCATATCCTCCAATTCAGGCTAAAAATAATCGGTGATTATGGCGCGATAACGCTGACCATTCACAATAACGTGACGATCGTTATCGTCGACGAAAAAATATGGCCCAATAACGCCGCAGGCATGCAAACCGCACCAAACAGTTATTTTTTTTGGATGAAGTGGTGATTCATGAAGCACATGTGGATTTTCACCCGACCAAGAACGCATATTTTGCTTATTGACAAACCCATTGAGCCAAAAATGAGCTTCGTCACTGAAGATGATTTTGCGATGAAATTCATCATCTTGGCGCATCTTCTGCAGAGCCCAATCGGAGAACGTACGTCGCTTTAAATGGTCCATCGGCTTAAATTCTTGAGTCAGCCTAATCTTGTATGGGTGTAAACCAAGATCCTTACGCAAAATACGCCATAATATGGTCTGAGCGATGCCCAATTCTTGAGAACGCCGTGGAATTGACTGATTTGAATCGTTTGCTACGGACGCCTGAACGGTAGCGATATTTTCGACACTTCGACCAACCCGTTGTCTCACTGACACGGCAACATCACACAACGAATATGTAGACTCAAATTTTTGCACTAGACTTGTTATTGCCTGTCTACTAGGGTGAGAATTACGACCGAAAATTGAAGTTAACGCTCTTAAAGTTGCAGTCACCGACTCCGAATTTCGGTAGAAAATTTTTATAATTTGCAGACGTAGCTCGTTTGTGTAATTTACCATGATGAAAATGTTGAGTTTACTGACAGTTTGATGATTAGTGAAGGAGTGCGTTCACAAATTAAATTCAAAGTTGTCAAGTCCCTATTGGAAAACCCTTTATAAGAACACAGCCGATGATACAAATTCAGAATAATGCTTGTCCAAATGCACAGGCTAATCCAACAATAGAATTTTTCGAAAATTATAAATACATATCTGGGAGTAACCATCAACAGTCACTTCCTTCGGAATGAACATATTGAATACGTCTGACGTTTGAATCTAAGGGAAGCACTCTTCGTGCTTAATTACTTCAAAAATGACTCTACGTCACAGGTTATAAAACAAGTTTACTATGCCCTTTTTGAATCGAAACTGAGGTATGGAAATCTTGCACGACACACCTATAGAAACTACAAAGACTGCAAAATTTTGCGCTTAAACAAATAGGTACCGTACATGAAGGAAGACCTTTGAAAGTGCTTAATGTCCAAGCAATTTTCAATTTTCAAGATGACAGTATTACTGGAATACTACGAAGACGTGCGTTTTTAGATGGCCATTATCCATGACAAGAAGACGAGCACAAGGTATTCTTAGAAGGCCAATACCGTACAACATTTCCGCAGGACTTAAAAAATTTTGTAAATTTTAAAACTAGAAAAATGCTTATCAAAGAACTTCTGCTGTCGTAAGTCCATTAGCATTTTGTTTCCTTTTAAATATTCTTCTTTGAATTTAAAAAAAAAACACACACACACAATTTGCTGAATAGCATTAATTTAAAGCTAAAACATTAAACTCACATTAAAAACAACTTTTTAGAAATGCAACCTTCTGAAGAAAAGACATTATGGCTTCGCGGGAAATTGAATTGTAAGAAATTGATGTGAAATAAAATAAAATAAATTTTTTTTTGTATTTCTTGCAGCCAGTATCCGAGGCTGTCTTGTAGATTGTAGATTCGGTTGTTGGCCGCATGATTAACCACCACTTTGAATTGTTCCTCATGGACTCGGTGATCAGTTTGAGTTTTACTAGGAATAGGACAAGTCCGTTGCCTCAAACTCTCCTCCTTTACCCGGTCTTGGGACCGGCAGCTTACCTTCGTAACAACACGGAGTTAAATATTCCCATACTCATCCTATAATATATTGTATTACACATTCTTTCACACTCATTTGCACATTTTTGTAGAATTGCACAGTTTTTAATTTAAAACTTTTGTTTTGCCAAAATTATAAATAGCACTTAAAAATTTGTTCAATTCAGTCTTGTTTGTCGTTTAATAAAAGAAGTCCACTTCATAAATATATATATACTCGTATATATATATATACTCGTATATATATATATATATATATATGTATAAAGGGTCCGCCATCTAACGTTCTTTTTTTTTAACTAGTGCTTATTTCGTGAATGGTAACACTTAGCTCATATCTGATTTGACAGATAATTAGTTTTATCCTTCCGGTTAATAATGGAAAATAATTTCATTCAAATGGCTGCCTCGGCTGGCCATGCAGTAGCCTACACGATCGGTCCAATTTTTAAGCACATTATCGATTGTGTGCAGCTGTATTTCACCAATGGCTTCACGAATATTGTCCTTTAAAGCGTCAATTGTCTCTGGCTTGTCGGCGTAACACTTATCTTTAACGGCACCCCACAAATAATAGTAAAACGGTGTCAAATCGCAGCTCCGAGGTGGCCAAACGACATCAGCTCTGCGGCTGATAATGCGATCTTCAAAAACAGGGCGCAAAACATCGAGTGTAGCTTCGGCTGTGTGGCGCCGTCCTGTTGAAACCAAATGTTGCCAATATCCTCCTCTTCAATTTTTGTGAACAAAAATTCGTTCAACATGGCCCGATAACGATCGCCATTGACTGTAACGGCCACTTCTTGCTCATTTTCGAAGAAAAATGGCCCAATTATGCCTCTGGACCAAAATCCGCACCAAACAGTAACTCGTTTTTGGTGTATCGGCTTTTCAATGTATGCGTGCGGGTTTTCTGTGCCCCAAATGCGACAATTTTGCTTGTTTACATACCCGCCAAGATCAAAATGAGCTTCATCTGAAAAGATGAGTTTTTTGGCAAAATCGGCATCTTCTCTAAGTCGATCGCAGGCAATATTTCCCAGCGTTGTTCAAGCGTATACACAACCATATTCGTTCAGCGGAAGGATAAAACTAATTATCTGTCAAATAAGACATGAGCTAAGTGTTACCATTCACGAAATAAGCACTAGTTGAAAAGTACTTAAGTTTAGAAAGTTTATTGATAGTTTTAAAAGTACTTAACAATTTTTATAATTTCTGCGAAGCTATAAGCTTATCTGCAGAAGATTGTGTTTTTAAAGTTTTATAATTGAAGTAAGCTTAAAGTGATGATTTGAATATTAAAAAAAAAATGTAAGATGATTTCATGAACGAAATAAAAAAATAATAAAAAAAGAGAGAAAAAAAAAACAATAAGTTGACTACATTAGTTTAATAAGAACAATTTTATGTGTTTTTTTCTAGTTTTGAAATTTTCTATGTTTACTATTTCTCGGGGTAATTCGTTGATTGTTGAAGGAACTCTGTATTGTTGTTGTCGTCTACCATATGTGTTGCAATTTCTGGGCAATTGAAGCATACTTTGGGCACGTCTTCTAGTGTTGATTGCGTGATCAATTGGTCGAATGAAACGGTTATCGTTAAAGTACTCCAGTAATAGTGTCATCTTGAAGATTTTTTTCCACGTGAAGAACTTTGAATGTTCTTTCATCATTCCGTGAGTAACTCTGATATATTTGTTTCAGTGCTGAATTTTGCTGCCTTTGTAGCTTATTAATGTGGGTTGTTGATGCGGTGCCCCAAGCAAGTATACCATATCATCTTCACTGCTGTTCTCTGTGGGACCATATGCTGCTATCAAAGATATATTCGAATTAAGTGGGCCAGTCCTGCTTTTTCTTGGTTTAAATTCATTTGTATGAGAAGTTTGCAACTAAAATGCATGATATATGCAGTAACTTATATGTTTCGAAAAGTCCTCAAACTAAATATAAACATAATTCCTGGGTGTCGGCAGACTTACTTGGAGAATGTAAAAGACGGGATGAGCTCTTGAAAGTAGAAGAATAATAGATTGTACAAAACTTATGAAACCGAATACAAAAGGTTCCGCAATAAATTAAACAAAAAAATAATAATGCAGAAAAGTTACTTCCATTTGAGCAAGTTCAACGAAGCATGAGGTGATCCTGGTAAGACTTGAACGAGATTGATAAACGAAATCACTGGATTTCGGATAAATGCTTATCGACACTTTCAACTGAATTTGCAGAAAAGTTTGCGGATCAAAATCTACGTATTATTCATCACAGCAGTGCCATAACAACTAGTCACTGCAGATCTACAATACCTAACACCATTTATATTCAAGAAACAAACGTAGCAGGGGTACAAAACGTTATTCATTCCTTAGCTATAAAAAAAGTCTCCAGGTTTTGATGGCATCAAAGCGGCCGATATAAAAGCACACGCGGATATATATTTATTTGCACCTATTATATCTCAAATTATTAACATGAGTCTGCATCAAGCTAAGATCCCTCAAGCGCTAAAACAGTGATACGACCTATATACAAAGCAGAAAAAATATGACATCAATAACTATAGACCAATATCGATCCTGCCTGTAATTGAGAAATGTCTGGAAGAGGTTATAATGAGACGGTTGCTACCTTTTGTTCAAAAGCACTCACTTATTCATAACCAGCAGTATGGATCCCAAAAAAATGAAAGCATTAA
Organism: Volucella bombylans; assembly: GCA_949129095.1. Lineage (NCBI taxonomy): Eukaryota > Metazoa > Arthropoda > Insecta > Diptera > Syrphidae > Volucella > Volucella bombylans. The sequence continues at coordinate 331,373,214 of OX422140.1, read as the reverse complement.
AAAGTTGTTTTTAATATCGTAACTTTGACTCAACTAACGAATAGTATACTTGTTTTAAAACAGGAGCACTGGCATGGTATCGCAAATGGGCTAGTGCGTATAAAGCTTTCTTCAGATCATTGCGTAGCTTGTCAATGTGCTTGTTCCATAGAAATTGACAGTCAAAAAAAACGTTAGATGGCGGACCCTTTATATATATATTTTTTTTTTTAACTGGCTCTCTGCTAGTTATCATTAGTCGCGTGACTATTAAAAAACTGTTTAAAATTTTTAAATAAAACCATATAACGAAATGATTTACGAGTAAATTGCAAAAACTAGTATCACATGTTAGACCCATTCCATAAATATAAAAGGTTATTCGTGAATATAAAAGTACAAAAAGGCGTATTCATACAACTTTCACCTTAATCTAATGCCTAGGCACGTGGATTTATAAACCGTAAAAATTAGTATCAAAAGGCTTCAACAAAACAGCTGTTACATGTTTAACGTACAAATAATGTAGTCCGCAAAATTTATAATACAAATAAAAAAATCAACATGATGTGCTAAAATATGTTAATAGAACCAAAGCTCAGAGAATACGTAACATATACGATTTAGTCATGACTAATTATACGGACTGTATCTATACACAGATACAAATAAGAAACCAGCCCACGAATTTTCTAGAAAACACTCTTAGACCAATTACAGCAAAAATAGAAAATTGAACAAAATTGAACAAGATTGGGTGCAAATTAACTCAGATAAACAGGTTGATATGAATTAGCTAATAAATTTATATAATAAAACCGCTAAGTTTGAATACCAATGGATCTAGTATCTAGTGTACGGCACTCCAGGAACAAAATTTCATAATAACATATATATAACAGATGATATGTAACATATTATAGCACTAAATAAAGTAATGATTTTATTATTTCCGTTATATAAGGTGTCCCGAAAATCAACGTCAAGCCGGAAACGGGTGATAGGTCAAGTGGTGTCGGTTATCACAAAATTATAAAAAAAAACTAAGGCATGTACTTTTAAAATTATTCGCACTCAACAAAAATTGAGAAATCTGACACCCTGTGACGATCTTTCAAGTGCTGTGACCGCAAATCTTTAACTGAGTAACTCTCCTGTAAATTACGGTCGAAAATTGAAACATAACATAACTATGTATATCGGTTTTAACTAAAATATTCCTTTTTTGTCCATCCATGTATCTGAAAATCATTAATCACCCAATTTGAACTGACTGTACTGACAAAAAAATGTACTATGCCATTTTGGTAAGTAGCTTTAAAAGATGGCGTATTTAGTCTGGATTCCAAAATGGTATGACACTTGCTAGACTATCGCTTAATTGTGGTCAATATAAATATTTTGATGAAGAACCCCGATTCATACTCGTAGTTAATTCTTTTTAGTAAGTTAAAATGAGTACCAAGTGTGAGCGAGACAGACAGTGACGCCGTGATTGAGACGGATAAACACGCCATTTCGACTAGTGTGAGTGAAACAGATAGAGATGCCACCATTGTTAAGTAGTGACGCATAGGACGTGCAAGACTTCATTGCATTGCGACTTTGATTTGCTATCTGACCGTTTCAGTCGAACCTGGATTTCTTCTGGACTAGTGTTGATCGTTGATCCCGTGATTGTGTATACACTCTTCGGGAATATGCTAACATGCATCTCATTTATGGGGAATGCAGGTGTAATGCTAGTGCTGAAGCCAGACTTTATCATGAGAGATACCCAAATGCTCAGCGTCATCCGGATCATTGAGTGCTTGTAAATGTGCACCGGTCATTCTCAGAGGTTTGCTTTCGAAATCTAATGGTTAGTGAGGGAAGACCCGTCATGCCCTACGAGGACGAAGTCTTACAAGCAGTCGCACAAGATCCTAGTACTTCAGTACGTGCAATTGAAAAAAGCATAGGAGTACCCAAAAGTACAGCACACCGAATTCTAAGGAAAAACCAGCTCCATCCGGAACATGTGCAGCGAGTCCAAAGTCTGAGATTATCCAGAAAGAGTCCAATTTTGTTAAACGATGGTGCAGAGGTTCAGAGAAGATCCGAGATTCTTCGAAAAAATTCTATGGTCGGACGAATCAACTTTTAAAAGGGACGGTTACATGAACCTCGACAATTTGTACGAGGAAAAGTGTTTCGGCAACGATTCTGTAAAGAAAACGGTCGTTTACCAGTGGCACGAGCGGTTCAGAAGTGGTCGTGAGTCAATCGAAGATGAAACGACGAAAACATTGATGGAGTACTCGTAAGATAAATGTTGGTCACTAACCGCAAATTAACCATCAGAGAGATAGCGGAGGACTTGAGCATTGCCTATGGATATTTTGATTGATGATTTGGGTTTCCGTCGTGTAGCAGCAAAGTTGGTGCCAAAAGACCTCAATTTCATGCAAAAGAGATGATTTGCGAGGCTGAATCCGATCGCACATTCCTCAAAAGGATCATTACTGGAGACGAGACGTGGGTCAGACATCAGGCAAGTGAATGGCGTTCACCAAATGAGGCGAGACCAAAAAAACCACGTCGTTTTCAGTCAAAAAAGAAAGCAATGCTCACGGTCTTCATGGATTACAACGATGTAGTGCATCATGAATTTTTGCCGGAGAGCCAGACAGTAAACAAAGAGTATTATTTGGGCGTTATGAGACGTTTGCGTGAAGCAATTCGCCGAAAGAGACCAGATTTGTGGGCAGAAAACTCATGGATTTTGCACCATGATAACGCACACAGAAAAAATGCAACAAATACCATCCAACAGCCACCGAATTCAACTGATTTGGTTCCCTGTGACTTCTTTCTGTTCAATCGAGTTAAAAAACCACTACGGGGAGCGCGTTTCAACAACCGAGAGTAAGTAATGGAAAAATCGCAGGAAGCACTGATGGACATACCGAAAACCGAATATAAAAAATGTTTCGAGGATTGGATCAAGCACTGGCATAAGTGTGTTACAGTCGATGGGGATTACTTTGAAGGGGACAATATGGATTTAGATGAATAAACTTGTATTTTTAATTTTCTGAATAAACTATTTGATCAAGGTGGTATGTATAAATTTGGCAACCTCGAAATAAAGTTCAGTTCGAAACCAACTGTTGAATTTGACCATCGTTAGCGAACCATCTACAGAATATAGGTAATTGGGAAATTCCTCATTCGAATCCACAACGAAACTATCTAGCTGAATAATAGTACATTTTCAAATTGCGAGGTCACATCCCTCCAAGCACTACCACCAGTTCTTTCAAACATCACTTCAGTTGGGGACAAGATCAACGTGGAATACTTTCACAACGTAAGCGCGAGCAAAATCAGACTCTTAGCGCATTTTACCAAGGAAATGAGATCATCAACAGCGGAGCTTTCGCTTTATGGAGGAAAATTAACAAGAAAGCAAATTTGCCGCTTGTATAATCTGTGGCGCCTCCCAGTTTCAAGAAGCAGCCTTGAGATTTTCAAAAAGAGGGCAGTTAACACGAAACTCTGCATACCTTAGAAGAGAGGAGATACAATTCTGCACTTCCCAACTGCGAGTGCATTCCATCCGTTTGACGCATGAAACAACTTGATTCAGCATGAAAACGCTCCCAAGCTCAGTGAATGCTGACATAGCTGTGCCCTTGAACCTGTCCATTACCTGGCAAGGGTGTTAGATGATTTGTTAAGTTTCAGTTTTTAATTAGCAGTCGGATTATAATTAGTATATTAAACGGGATTCGTTTCATTCCTATCCATCCATATGTTATTCTAAACCAAAATTGTATACAAAAAGACGACAGAGTCCGGACGAAATCCATTGACAAATTATTAGAGCTTTACTTGAACATCCACCTCCCCGGTTGGAAAACTCGTGAATTTCGAGTTTTACGAAACCCGGACAGTGGAAAGAAATAAGATCAATTATCACAGGGAAAAGGTCTTCCTGGAGGACTAACAACTTCATCAAAAAAACATCAGAGAACTGTAATCGTCAGAACTTGGATCGTCAATATCTACAAAATCTATATCTTACAAAACCTAGTCACCTAAATAGTTTAGTTGTAAGTGACAATACTACAGGTTACGTACAATACTTTCTGTAATTGTTGTGTGCCGTCAGGCAAAAGTTATGTTTATTTCTGGTATTTCCGGTGAATCGAATGAGGTTGCGAATAAACAATGGTTATCAGCTATTCATTTAGTAATTGAATTAAAAACAATTTTTAATTAACAATAAGGCCAAGCTTCGAACTCCCGTTATCACTTTAAATAAACAGCGATGCGATTAGTCGAGTACGAATACATACGAGGATTTAATTTTTTTGCAAAGCCCACAAATTTTTCATATTTTGCGATTGAAGCGATACTAATCGAAACATGTGTGTACTACTATATATAATGGAATCTTTAATAATTAATATTATGTATCTCCATATAAAGGGTAATTCACCTCTAATCATTGACCTACTATTAAGCTAAACGTATTATGCCCACTAAGTAACTTTCCCCCAATGATTGGAAATGAATGTAAGTTACTGACTTAGCATATTTCATTGCTAATAATTATCAAGCACTTATTGTAATTGTATAGTAGGCAAATGTATTACATAAATAGAGTCGAGAATCCGGAAATAAATCAGAATAAGTTCAATTCAAGTTTTCTTCCTTACAAGTTTTTTCTTCCTTACGCGTAGTAAGGTGATAGTCAGTGCGTGGGAGCGGGACTTTTGAGCAAAATTGGCTTTCAGAATTAAGTCGCCAGCTTATTTACAATACAAATCCATTTTTAAGAATACATAAATCTGTGAGAGAGTAAGCAGATATCGCCAGCGTAGTTGAGATGTTTGAGATAACATGTTAGAATACCTCGAACTTTTCCATTTCCATTTTTAAGGCGATACAATATAGGAACAATATTGTAACAATATGCACCCTTGTCTAACCCCACTTGGGATTTCGAATTTTTTAGACAGCTTTCCTCTATGCCGGATGTGGTACTTTTAGCTGTCGTAAGCGACCCTAATAATATTTATTAATTTATCTGAAATTCCTGTCCAGCGCAAGATAATTGAAATTCTCATTATCTTCTCTTCACATAAATATACCCGTTATAATAAATATAAGAGGGTGGTCTCACAATAAACAAACACCTTGTACTATGGTTTATCAACGAACCACACATTACTTTATTTCTACACTATTTATACACAAATTTTAGAAAAATGAAAAGCATAAACTAGACAACTTCACTGTCTGGACACACAGGTCTTGGATGACACCACTCAGACGGTGATGGGTTACCTAACTTGAAGTAAACATCAACTCGACGAATGCCACCCTATTGGAGATTGCGCAAATACTTATCCTAATTTGGATTGGTGAAATAAATGGAGGACGAAATTGATGATCTACAAAACATAGATTTTTTCAATTTTGCTATATGGGGCCGAGCACTAGACAATAAGCAGGAAATTATAGATATGTCACACTTTTGAAAAAAATTATTCGTCGAATCCCGCATGCTAGGAGGGCGAATAGAGGATATGATATAACCGCGAACTCCATGAGTTGTATTAAGGTGCCAAAATACGTCGTCTACACTGGCTCGCTCACATCGACCGAATGAGCAATAATTCTCCAGAAAAGGGGAACTTCATTTAAAGGACTGAGCTATCGCGAATGGCCTCGAAAACTGGAAACAGAATGTCTGGAATCGAAAAAAATGGAATAAATAAATAAGTAATGTATCAATAAATATAAATATATAATTAAACACGCAATTCCGGGTTACGCAGAACTGAGATGGAAACAGCAATACTCTTACTCGTACACGGTCAATCGACTAGCATCATGAATCCTGTACATGTGAACTGATGCAATCACACGTTCAATCAATTGACGTCAAATTTTTAGCTCTTGTGGGTTTTCGTTGTGTACGGATATGCATGAACGATACGGACGGTTGTATTTCATACACTGCTCTTGCACTTTGCATAAAAAGGAAAAAGAAAAGAATGTCAAGAAGGAAGAGAGTAATCAGTTCACACACGAAAATCTTCAACGTCCCTCATTTTCCAGACATGTTTCCTTCCGACACAAAACACAATGAAGCATTATAATTAGGTCAATCTAAACCTTACACACATCAATCAGCATGACGCCGCTCATCATGCAAGTTAAATATCCTAGGACTTTCATCAATCAGACTTCATCAAATGTGTTTGACGCACATAGATGCTTTTCACAAATACATGTAAGTGATTGACGTCAATCGATTGATCGTGTAAGGGCCGTTAAGATCTATTGAATAATATTTTACACAAATATTATTACACAAAACGTCATATTTTCCTTTAGTACAGAATGTAATACACAGTCGCAGTTGTTTATGACTAGGAGTATATGCAAGTACACTTTTAATGTGAAAGATACGCTTATGGCAATCCACTCAATTATTTCGGAGTAAATCAGTATCTTGTCATATTTGGCTTTGGCATAAGCCAACACTGTTTCATAATACCGAACATACACTGCCAATTTTGTCTTACATTCGCTGAAAGATCTATAATACAAAGTTCACAAGATTAGGGAGAAAACAAGCGTTTTTCCGAGAAAATATGAACAATTTAACGACATCTCTGAGGCCGTCATGCAAAGATATTTCTCTGGAACATGTTCAACGTGCTTTTACTACAATTTATGCTATAAAACTATTTTTGGGGAAAGCAGATCTCATTTCAACTTCAAGTTATTTCCAATGTAAGTCAGTAAGACGGACTTACCGAATTCAAAGCTCCAGGCTGTGTCATTTCCACTTGTACAGTTGTCTGGCCATTCTCAATATTCGTGAGTGTTATAATTCCATAAACGCTATTTCCATCGTATCCATATTCGAAAATATTTGGGCAGGGTATCTGTGGTGTTTGAAAATATTGGGACGACGTTACATTGCATAGCAACACGATTACAAGCAAGATCACTCCCGATACTGATTGCACGATCATTTCACTGCATCCACTAGATTATTTACAATAAATATTTATCCTCTTTATTTCAAGAGTAATTCACTATCTCACTTAAGATCAATTTAACTGATTAGCACCTAAGACACGGGCCAATGGACAAAACAGGGAAATGAAAAACTACCGATCGTTTCAGTACTTTTGTATCTCCAAACCAACACTTTGATTTATTTATAAACAAATTCGCGATACTATTTTACGACTAAGATTGCTTGCCAATATGATAATGAAGCAAAACAACAATAGCGTCAAAATTGTTCGTCTGTGTTCTCCACTGCCAACCGGTAGCGTCTTAGCTTGTCGTTTTCACAAATTGAATCTCAAAAATGTTGCAAACCTCTTCCGTAATTTTTTAAAGGAAAAGCTCTTACAAATCAATGAATTATCAATTCAGAAGAGCTTTACTTGAATACAGCTACATACAGCTGGTATGGGATAGTTGTGAAAAGTTATGAATTAAAAAGGTTTGGATACAAAACGTGAGCAACAATAAAACTAGTTTAGAACCTTGAGTCTTCAACAGAAATTACGGCCATGACCGTTCTCTACAAGGTTTCGATCGTATCTGTAGCAAGAATGTAAAAAACGTCTGCACAAGCTTTGAGTCAGATCATCTGTTGGAGGAGCCGTAGCGGTGAGAGGGTTCAGATTGAGAGGAGATAACATCTAAGAGCTAGGAATAATCGGGGAAAACCACGGTCAAGGTTCGAGATCTATTGGCATTCTCATAACATGGATCGTTTTCGTAACACTCAATGCAAACTGATAAGAGCAGGGAAATTGGCTTTTCGTTTCCGAAAAGTTACTTACTTTTTCAAAAGAGGCTTACAAAATTTTTAATTTGTATACGAAGTCGACTTACCCAGCGGACTGAGTAATATTACTAGCAGATACAAATGTGACTAATATCTTGTGGATTTGCGCATGTTAAGTGGTTTTTCATTACGAAAAAAATCCCCTACTTATGCTATGAATTGTTTGTACTCGTATTTGTTATTTGTGAGAGTAGGAGGAGACCAGTTGACCACAGTGCAGTTCATTAGATAGGCTGATCACTATAAAAATTTTCTATCATATACGAGTATGTACTTACGTATTATACGTATGTAAATTTGAATTGTGAATAGAGACAATTAATAAACAATGATACGAGTATTCAAACACTTCATTAAAAAATTGTGAGCTGTGTAAGTCTACAGTGCTTAAGTAATTCACTAAACAGCTGTACATGCACTTGTACTCGTACATATGTAAGTATTTTCTTGCTGACTTATTACATAAATGACTTTAGGTACACAAATTTACCTCTAGTTCAATACGATTTCACTTATCAGTAAATTTTTTTTTCAAACACAATGTAACCTACCCGACCCATGAGCATTGTATTCCCATGGTTCGATTTGTATATTCATCAATTATGTGTCCGTTTCAATTGCCTTTGTAAATCTATAGACTAAGTGATTTTTGTGTACAAATAGTTGAAGCAAAATAAAATTGGATCAGATATTGTCATTCAGTTAACGAGGACTTTGATTTATCCTCAAGTGAGTCCGCTTGACGTGCGGGTGAGGTATCTGCGATTCTCCGAGGTGATCTAGTGAATCACTAGCAAATACCACTGCCAGTCATAGTACAAGAACTGTAATCTGGCCATATTAAACTGTTCATTCCTTCTAACATTAACATTCAAACCAATTGGAGCACCCATATTGTAAAAAAAGAATGAGGTGTACCTACGGTATAGCGAGAGACTCAAACAACTAAGAGAAAAGGCTACCACAACTAAGAATGAAGATCAACAGAATATTCCAATCGAATGAGATCCTCATCGGATAGAGGGTATCAAACCAAAAGAAAAGGCGTGGTACGACATGGGCTGTAAAATGGCTGTCAGAGTTAGAGGAAAACCGAAAAAAGTTCAAACGACCCAGGAATGACTGTAACGCCTTGCTTAAGCGAGTGAAGTTCCTATACAACCAAACACTGAGGCAAAAAAATACTACAATGTCCCAAAGGTAGTGACAATTTTTGGTCGTTCGTCAAAAACATCAGAAATTCTGAGTAGTCCTGCATCACAACACTCATTTATAATCACATTCCAGCTGTCAGCTATTTTGACAAGGCACAACACTTGCAGGTTATGCTTTGTCTCCGCCTACACTTGAGTTCGTCGAATCTTCCACTTTCGCACTCGTGTGGTAGCAAGAGTACTTAAGACTCTTAACATACATAAATCTACCGGTCCAGATGGTATACGTCCCCTTCTTCTGAAGAGGTGTTATTCCTGATAAAACCATTGCGTAAGCTTTTTAATCAACCCTACTCTTTAGGACTCTTTCTTCTTCTTCTCTCTTTTCCTACAGACCCATTGCACTTACTTCCCTACTTTCCAAGGTCATGGAAACGCTGATAAACCGTCAGCCCATAAATATTTCGGAACACTTCTCAATGACCGGCCGTATGGTTTTCGTAGCGACATGTCCACTAGTGATTTGAAGGCATGTCTCACCGAAAACTGGAATCATCAATCTGGCGAAAGCAAGATAATTGCACTTGATATTTCTAAGGCATTCGCCAGAGTTTCGCATCATCTACGGATCCGATATTAACAGCATAACCAATTGGGGAACTATCAACAGAGTGGAATTACATGCTTCCAAAACTCAATGCTGTTTGTTGTCATTAAAGCGAAATTTAAATATCCAGCCATTACCCATGAATCGCACTTACAATACATCGTCGAAACCGAAAAACTTTCCACACTTCATTCCATTCATTCCAACTTACGTTGGAGTGACCGCATAATCGATGTCGTCAAATCGTCAGAAATTCTGCGAAATGTCTGGATTTCCTCAAGCGATGTAAGAAATATTTCACCCCTTCTGATCTGTACTGTACTGTAAAGAAAATGTGCTTTCTTTAAACTTAATTGATCACCCTGTAAGTCTGTTAAACGTTAACATGACGTACCACACTTCAAAACAATTCTACTTAGCTCTAAGAATCAAAACAAGGAATTGCTAAAACCTTCCATGGTTAGGAGGAATCGTAACCATAATTTGTGAACATTAAATGTCGTTTCTTTGATTACAGGTATAAGAAAGTCAGATTTGCTTTTACTAATCTGGCAATGCCGCAGAGTTTATTTGCCTACGCCTGGTTATGTTTTGTGACATTCGCAACCCTCTCGCTCCATGTTGCCTTTCTCATTCAGTTGTGTTTTGCTGACGGCTTCAGTCGTGGTGTCTTGTGTAAAAAAAAAAATAAATGAAAATAAAAATAAAAATAAGATAAAATAATAACAAAAGCGCATAGTAAGAAGGCAGACAGGAGTTTAGTGAGAGGTGAGTTTGCCTCGCTGAATAGTCATCTAAATAATTAACTATAAAAAAACAGTGAAGTAGTGTAGCAGTTTTCTTTGGTGCAGTGCGTAGATCTTAATACTCAATGGTGTGTGATATAACTTCCATCGACTGTCCTACGAGTGTGATACTCAATGGTGTATGTGATGGTCGCCTGGCTTTTGCATCTGTATCCTGCATTGGCATAACATCCACCAGTTCCCCTGCGAGCAAGTTGTTCAACGGTGTGTGAGGTGGTCGCCTGGCGAAGGTATAGATTCTTATAAATGGTGTAAGTCCGTTGTGTGACAGCCGCCTGTTGTAGTGGTAGTTGGATCCTTATAAATGGTGTAAGTCCGTTGTGTGACGGCCGCCTGTTGTAGTGGTAGTAGGATTCTTATAAATGGTGTAAGTCCGTTGTGTGACGGCCGCCTGTTGTAGGGATAGTTGGATTTTTATAAATGGTGTAAGTCCGTTGTGTGACGGCCGCCTGTTGTAGTGGTAGTTGGAGTAGTGGTACCTTGGATTTAAGGATCATGTAATTTAAGAGAGTTAAAAATAAATCGTTGCCTGTGTTGATGATTATATTCATGGGCTCTTATTTGCATCTTTTCAGGAGAGTTACAGTCAAAAGAAGAGTTGCCACACAGAGTTGCCGAAGTAAAAAGAATGTGTGAATTAGTTTTTATTAGAAAAAAACACCAAAAAAAGGGGTTACAGCATGATAGTCGTTTTTTTGAAATTTTAGTTTTTTTTATTATTTTCCTTTTCTTATACAGGTGATATTTTATTGTAAATTACGTTGTAAGAATTTGTTTTAAATCATTGAGTCACCTTTCCCAATCAAGAAATACCCTTATAAAACGAAATTTTTGGTTATATCAAACAAAATGGACAATTTGCGATTCAAATTTACTATTTTGGGGTCGTCAGACGGAAAATCGAATATCATTTCCATAACCGCAATTGAGACCTCTGACGGACGTATTTTTGATGTTTCTGATGAATCAAAACCTGTGAGTAATTATACTTGCATTATTAATTCAAACGTATTTGCAAAAGTCAAGAATTCATTAAAAAAGAGACTTGATACAGAACTTATGAATCCCACTGAGTGATGAAATGAGAAAAAACTATTTAGATGAATGTGAAAATTTACAATTTAATGATGAGTATCTAGAAGAGATTATTGAGGAAAAACAGCCTGCACCTGCACCCACTGGTACAGAAAAAATTGCACCAAAACGTCAAAATTTGGGGAAACTGGATGAAAATTTCGTGATATAAAAGTTCTCTCACCAAACATCTAATTCTGACCAGTGGATTGAGTAATTTGAGAAAGAATGTAAAAGGTTTGAGATTCTACAAGACCAGAAGAAGGTCGAAACTTTAAAACACTTACTTTAAAAGCAATGTATGGATTGGCACGGCAGTATGTATGTTGAATAAACTCACTGTAAGCTCAACTTGGATGCTTTGGAAAAAAGCCTTTTGCGAAACATATGGAAACAAAGATTGGTCCAAGTGAAATATGCTATTACTAGAAGTCAACAAGTCTATTGACGACGAAACAATGATCAACCTTATTGCAATGGGCCTACCAGATTAGAGTTGTGCAATGTAGTTCACTAGAAAGAGCTTGAACCACCTCGTTCAAAAGCCTTACTGAACTAGGTCGTTCACTTAGTTCACTAGCTTGTTTAAATCTTAAATGTAGTTCTTTCTCTTTAGTTCGTGAATTACATTAAACCTCAAATCAAACTAGTTCTGTAGGTGGGCAAGGAGGGAAGTCAGACATAAAACAGATAAACAGAATAACAGACGCAGATCCTACACTTATCGTATTGTATTTATAGTCACAATTAAAAAATATAAAAATTATATATAATTTTAAACATCATGAAAAATGCTTAAAAAAGACCTTGATAAATTATTTGTTCTCTTCTCCGTTCAATTAAAATGTACCTTCAGTCAACACTAGGTACATTATAATTTAAATCGATTGATTTATCAACTGTAGAAAGTAAATAATAATAAGAACATTCGGGTAAAATGATTCTTCCTTTTTTTTGTTTAAATATAGGTTAAACTCACAAACTGAGTAGGAGGTATTATATGTTACATACGAGTATTATAATGTAAAAACGTTAATTTGGAAACTTTTTCAGATTTCAGCAGTGTTCGTCTTTCGATAATGATCTGTTCATCACCAAAAAATATACGCTCACAAGGAACGGAAGAAGCGACAATACAACATTTTTTTACCATTAAGGAGTAAACATGAGGGTATATTTTTTTATGCTCCTCCCACCAAAGTAAAGGATCCATTTTCCGGTTTAAATTTTCTGCAGCAAGATAATTATCTAGTTCTTTGATTGCAGCTTCAGCTTTATTAACAGGTTTTCGAATTGATTTTATCACCTCGTTAAATTCACCCCAGGTACTTGTTTCCTTTGCTGTGGATTCAATGTTTCAGTTTCTTGTAAATTGACATAAATACCACTTATTTTGTCTCTAAGTCTTCAACTCCGGTTTTGCAGGCTAATGGATTCTTTGAATGTGTTTTCTTTGAAGCGTTGGTCTAATAGTGTACATTCGACGTACAAATAATTCTTCTCTACATCTTCAAATCGTACTTTCATTTCAGATTTCAATACTGAAAGTAATTCAGTTACCTTGTAACTTTTTGGATAACATTTTCCAAGGAAATCTTTTAGCAGATTGTTGAACACTATTATCTTTGATAATGTCACAGTTTTTTTCGCACTTATTTCTTTGGTTATTTCGTGAAATAGCTTGAAGATTGGCAAAGTTTTCTGAATAACAACAGCCCAGTCACTAGAACTCAGTGATAAATCACTTCTTAGTATTGCAGTGTTACTTATCACACCATCTTTTATTGTTAAAATGCGTTCAAACATATCATTGCTTGAGTTCCAACGCCTTGGTTCAATTTCAGTTCTGGAAGGTTCATTTGTTTTTGTGCTTTAAGCTTATTTGGCGCTTGTGAACTTCTTTTAAAATATTCAACGATTGATTTTACTTTCGATAAGGGATCAGTTATTTCTTTTGTGGCTTTTTGAACCACTAAATTTAAATAATGAGTGAAACACCCTATCGATTCCCATCCACCTAGGTTAACAGCTGAGAGAATATTAGAAGCGTTAGCACTCACAATAGCAGACATTTTATTTGAAATGTTCCATTCCATTACTACCATTTTCAGCAATTTGCACAAATTGATAGCCGTATGTCTCTCTTTGCATTCATTGCATGAGATTAAACATGAGCATAATAGCAGTTACTGCAATGTAACTCACATTTGTCCTTGAAGTTCAAGTATCTGTTGTTAGGCAAACTGCTGGTGCAGTGCATAATTTTTGCTTTATTTCAGTCTCAAGTTCATTATAAATTGTTGGTAATACTCGTAGATTCTGAAAAGCCGTTTTTCTTGTTGGTAGTTGATAATCCGGATAATTTTTATACAAGTTCTATTGCTTTTTTAAATTCGTAGAGCGTGGTGTCCTTTCGAAATCATTTTGAGAACTTGCCTGCCAAATTTTTCAACTTTACGAGTTGGTCGTGGCCTACGAATATACTGCAAAATCGTTTCCTTTTTTCTGGTTGAGCTTAAAATGTGGTTGAAAATATTGAAGTAGAAGGAATACACACTACATCAGCTTGAGCAACTTGATTAGATGACAACGTCCGTGATTAGATGGCACTGCCAAACCAAGATTTTCATTATTAGGTGTTTCATTTTGTCGTTCAATTGGTACGAGTATTTGCGTAAATGGATGCTTTGCTTTCATATGTCGATAGAGGTTCCCAATTGATCCTCCAGATATATGGTATTTATAAGTTAAGCACAATACTTACATTTAGCCTTATTTTCAATTTTATCACTGAAATGCATCCATATTCTACAATTTTTTTTAATTTTGGCATTGTTTTAATATCGTCAGTCTCAAATTAGTTTTAAAGTACGCAATTAGAAACCACTGTAATAATTAAAAAACACCTAACTAAAACTATGTGAATAGCTTAATTTTCAATAGCCTTAACACTTAAAACACTAAACCTCAAAATCCACTAGAACGTCCCACCCTACAAACGACCACTGTAAAGCTTGGTGGAGTGAGGGCAGGAAACAACTTCGCTGCATTGGCAGCAAGCGAATCTGACGACGAAGAGGAGGAATTAGAGTCGATAAGTAGCAGCATAAAAATGCTACAGCAAAGGATACAGGCCATTAAAGAACAGCAAATGGTCAGAAGGAAGAGGGATGAGCATGAGCAATCCCAACAACAGCAGTCGCAGCTTTCTCAAAAGCAGTCCAAACAAAAGACAAATACAATACCACAAGTGCACCAACAACGCCAACAAATGCAAAATAAACACCAGCAACAACAACAAGAGCAGCAGCCACAAAAACAGCAGCAGCAGCGACAACAACAACAACAACAACAACAACAGCAGCAGCAGCAGACGAAGAAGAAGGAGAAGGTGCCTCCGATCAACACCTATAAATTGGAGGTGAATGCAACCAAGGACCTATGTAAGTTGGTAATTGGTAGTAATTTTAATATCAAGAGATTGGGGAACGATCGCCATGTCATCCACTGTAATACAGTGGAGGGCTACGCGAAAGTGAAAGAGCTCCTAAAGGAAACGACGACGGAGCACTACTCATTTACACCGAAGTGTGAAAAGCGGCAATCGATGCTGCTGAAGGGATTGGAACCGTCTTCTGATCTTGAGGAGATCCTTCCACTGCTCAAAGAGAAGGAGTGAGAAGGACTCAAGTTTGTGGTGGTAAAGCCATTTACCACAGCTAGAGCCAGGCGGGAGAAACGGAGTCTGCCATTCTTCCTGGTGCAGCTCAGTCCCGAAAGCCATCTGGATAGTCTAAGGAGTATCAATGTCCTAGTGGTTCAGTGGGAAAAATTAAAAAGGAGCGAAGGCGTTATACAATGCTTTCGCTGCCAGAGGTTCGGGAACGCCGCGTCGAACTGCCAAATGCAGCCTCGATGCGTGAAGTGCGCAAAAAACCACAGTTCCGATGAGTGTGCTTTGGGTAGGGACGGAGCATCCGATAGGACGCAACTCTCGTGCGTGTTATGTGGGAACGTGGGACACACCGCAAACTATCGGGGTTGTCCTAAGTTCGCTGACATTAAGAAAGCAAAACTGGCTCGGCAGCAGAAGGTGGAGGTCAAACGTTCACCTGTACGGTTGCAAACACCAGCCGTCACGCCCCAAATTTCCTACACCCAAATGGCGTCAGGTAGGGGGGCTACGGTACAGCAAGCGACTGTTGCTTCTCCGGCGCCGATGACGAGAACAACGGAAGCTGCACCCAACATGCTAGCCATCTTGCTCGCAATCCAAGGGCAGATGGCTCAGCTGCAAAAGCAGGTTCAAGAACAGGCCAAGCGGGTGGACCAGATCTACGCGTTGCTGCCGGGCCTAACGCAACACATGCCGTAATGGGTACGCACATGGTGGAGCAAACTTTGAAGGTCCTTGCGGTGAATGTGAATTCACTGATTAGGATCGAACGAAGAGCCGCGATGTTTAAATTGCTACAAGACCAAACTCCTGATGTGCTTTTCGCTAGCGAAACCAAGCTAACCGATGAGCACAAACTGGAGTACAATAATTATGTTGTTAGAAGAAGAAACCGGCCCAGATCCTAACGTGGAGGCGGTGTCGCGATCTTCATTAAAGAAGGTATAAAATTTCACAGAGTGTACAAGGCCGTGTTGCGCAGGTTCCGAGTGTTGGAGGCAGTCGTCGTTTACATCCCGCTCCGCAGTGGAAAGCGGCTGTATTTGGCCTCTGTTTATGCACCGGAGGCTTCACAATCCACCCTATTCATTGCAGAGCTCGACACGCTTTTTCGACTTCTGAGGCTGGAATCGGGGGAGAATTATTTTATAATCGGCGGGGATTTCAACGCTAGACACAGAGATTGGGGAAATAATTTGCCAAATACTAGAGGGAACCTACTACTCGATTGGTGGGGTCAGCACGATGTCATGTACAGACTCGGTCTTAAAGCGACGGATAACCCGTCGTTTCCCAGAGGCGGGTCTTATTTGGATCTACTGCTGTACGACGAACGTATACGACTAACAGGTACGAATTTACAAACGCTAAACTGTCTGCGCACATTTGTGTATGACAGCGACCATTGCGGTTTTAGCACCGAAATTACGGTTCCCAACGAAATTGCGGAATTGGAGGAGTTTGTCCAAAGATATACTTACAACTACAGTAAGACTCGATGGACACGCTTCTCCGCAACCTTGATTAGAGCGCTCTCCTCGAACACGCTCCACCCACCGTCCAATAGGAATTTGTCAAACGAGGAGATCGACCATTACCTAAAACAAATGGACCAGACAATTAAACAAACTATGGACACTACAATACCGCGGTATCGACGTACGACTAACGAAGACCTGTTCCGCAATCCTACTATTGACGCACTGCACCGACAGAAAAGTAGACTTCTGACAAGACTCAAAAACTTGTACAGACACTTAACTGACCGACAAGACCCGGAGATTAGGACACTGAAGTCGTCGATTAAAAATATCCAAACGCTAGATATTTTACATTACAGAATTTCTGTAAGTTTGTATTGGAACAACAAGGTTCGGGATGTAAACACCAGCAACCCGAATATGTTTCCGCAAATACTCGTAAATAAAATATTTCGGAGAAAAAATCAAAACGACCTTCAGTGTCTTAAAATAGCCCGGACAACAGACAACGAACGGTTACAGACAATAGCAGGCATTGATCCAAATGAGGCCGCTGATGACGACTTTTTTGTGATCGAGGATCCACAGGAGAAGGTTGAGGCCATAGGGGCGACTTTCCAGGAAGTATACAAGGCCATTGATAACATTGGCCCTAATTACGACCTGGACAATCGCGTCTTCGTGCACGGCTTCTGCATTCGAAATGAAATAGGGAACTGGCGATCCGAGGGCTCTGGTTTCACCCGGTTTAGCGACGAAAATATGGAAAATAACGTCATTGCCAGAGAGGGTGGCCTACCCCCGTTCATTTCGAAGGACGGACTCCATGAGATCTTCGACACAATCAGGGCTAAGAAATCGGTCGAGACCGATGGTGTTCCGAACATCGTGCTTCGACATCTTCCTCTAGAAGCGGTGGACATTTACACCACCCTGTTTAATAATGCAATGAATAATGCACATTATCCAGCGCATTGGAAAACGGCGGTGGTTCAACCTATCCCCAAAAAGGGGAAGGATATATCCAATCCGGCGAATCTCCGATCGATAAGTCTCCTTCCGAATATCAGGTTTTTGAAAAGGTAATCAATAGAGCTCTGTCTAGGTGGGTTGAAGACAAACATATAGTTCCGGATAATCAATTCGGTTTTAAGGCGGGACATGATATCTCACATGCCGCGTCTAAACTGGTGTCCGATATCCAATGGAACAAAGGCAAGAAACAGTGCACTGGTGCCTGCCTTGTTGACTTGGAGAAGGCCTTCGACACCGTATGGTTAGAGGGTCTTTTCTATAAGCTGACTAGGCTGGGGATCAGTAAACCACTCTTGTACATTCTTCATAATATGCTAACCAACAGACAGTTCATCGTGAAAAATGGCGATGTGACTTCTGTTGGAATATTTCAAATTAAAAATGGTCTTCAGCAAGGCGCGGTCAATTCGCCGATCCTATTTAACATTTATACAAGCGACTTGATAGGTTCACTTTCCCATACTATTGCGTACGCAGACGATGTGGTAGCGTACAGAACAGGTCCAAAAAACGAGGTCATTAATAATCTCTTGCAGCGTGACTTCGATAAGATAAGACGATTTTGCGATGACTGGAAGTTGAAAATCAACTTTCAGAAGTCGGAAACCATTCTCTTTAGGACGCCGTTGTCTGGAGCCTCTAGGGATACCAGAAAAAATTGGCGAAAGTTCTCAATCATTGGACAGCACGGACGGCCTCTTGCCTGTCGAAATGTAGTCAGATACCTTGGGATCTGGCTAGATCAGTTTCTGTATTTTGGCAAAAATGTAGATGCCAGAGCCAAAGATGCTTTTGCCCTTACAAAGAGACTGTTTTATAGCAGCCAACTCGATGCGAGGGTAAAGGTAATCTGCTACATGGCCCTTATTAGGCCCATGCTGGTATTTGGTTGTCCCGTATGGTTCAATGTACGAGCAAGCTTAATGGAAAAGATTCGGGTGTTTGAGAGGGCTTGCCTTAGGGCTTGTCTTCGTTTGTACAGAACACCAGAGTCGGAGTACAAGAAATTTTATCCTAATGAGGTCCTTTACAACAGGGCGAACCTATTACGAGTGGACAACTTCGTAATTAAGCTGACTCGAAGGCACATTGCAAGAGCAATGACCTCGACGAATAACCTGATATCTGGGGCTTACTACCCCAATTACCTTTACCACGAGAGTGTGCGCTCTGACGGCTTCGTTCCACCGGAAGCATTCCTCTACCTGGATCAGATAGGGTTGATCCAGGATAGATCAGCGGTGCCGTTAATCTTCCATGTCGCTCGGACAGCTGGGGACAGCCCACTCGACTACAACAGAGACGTCGCACACGGCAGTGTGGATCGCCTCCGGTTCAGTAGGGCGGTGGGGAATCGCGATAAGAGGGATGTCGTTCGGCAACACCAGCATTTCTGGTGGTTGAATGATGGAGAAGATGCTTCGTCGTCGTTTCCGTCAATTACGGACCAGCCTTACTAATGAGGCAGAGCTGACCAATCTGTTTTCTCTTGTAAATAGCGATGGCCAACTTACATAGGTTTAGGTTAGCATCTAAGAAATATATACATATATTAGTATATACAAAGGTGTATACTGATATATGTATATAATTGTGTATAATGTCTATGCATGTGTATGTGTGTATTGTGTATATAGGTTAGGTAGGCTAAGGTTTATTTTAAGTTAGATATTAAGTTTTTATAAAAAAAAAAAAAAGTCCATATGCTAAGTTTTTTCTTAGCCTTAAGTATACAATATAAATAATTCTAAATAAAATGTAAGTAAAGTCGAAAGACATAGATATAAGTATTTAGACTAGCTTAGAGTGCCTGTGTGGGGCCAGTAAGTTAGTATAAGACTGTTAAGTAATTGTAAGCTACTCGTAGCATTTAAGCATTTTTTGTTAGTATGTAAGAGTTAATTAGTAAGAAAATAAAATGCATTGAAAACTGAAAAAACTCCACTAGAACATTGCCATAAAGCGCTTCATAACGTATATAAACTGAAACTGTTTTTTTTTTTTTTTTTCATTTTTTAGATTTTAATTTTTTAAATAAATCCTTGAGGCATGGTATTTTAATAGATAAGATAATCAAGTGGATTCGGATTAAAATGAAAACAAACTTACTTCAAAGTATGAAAGAACCTTCTTGCTTTACTAAATTTGGATAAAACCTAAGAACACTTCTAAGAACACTTTATGCACTTTATATATATATACTGATTTGTTATAAAATAACTCTGAACACTTATTAAACTTAACATCCAAACACAAAATAACCCAGGCAAAATTAAAACAATCAGAGGGAACAAACGACTCTGCTCGTAACCCTTATCTACTGCCTGAAAAAAAGATCCCTTTCTCTTGTTTCGTCCTTATATCATTATCTCTCTGTAAGTACTGAACTGCGAACGACGATATACATCTAAGCTTGTGTAGTTCGCGAACGAACGAACTAACTGACCCATGTCGGTCAATTGAACTAACGAACTATATACATAATATGTATTATGTATTGTAATTCATATCCATACTTTCCGGCTCTTTATGTCAGCGCTCACCAAATCTCTTTATCTGTAGGTTTATGAACAAACTACTTTTTTTTTCTTTCTATCATCATACATCAAACACCAGGCAGACAGTGACACAGCCACATAAAACTGCTTATAAAGAGATTTAGTGAGCACTGACATAAAAGAGCCGGGAAGTATTGACATGAACTACGAGTATAAGTATTTATATGTAGTTCGTTCGTTCAATTGGCCGACATACTCGTAATTCAGGTAGTTCGTTCGTTCGCGAACTTCACAAGCCTGTATCAGATAATCAATAAAATTGATGGAATTCAATAAAATCAACTGTTAATTTGTTCAGTGAAATCAATAAATATGAACGCTTAATAAAAAAGAGAAATGAAAAAGTGGAAGCAAAACAAAACAAAAACCAAAAAGAAAGATGTAGAAACTGAATAAAGGTGTCCGCTATCGCTCAGAAGCTTCCTGCTGGTCCAAGACAGCATTTGTGACACAATAAGGGCATTTCCAGTGGACATGCTTATCATTGGGCCTTAAAACAGCGCCAGCGATCTTTCAGAATACTAAGCAATATAATTAGAAAACACAAACTCACAGATTGCACCGTAAACTACATAGATGATATAAAGGGTTTTCTAATAGTTACTTGACAACCTTGAATTTAATTTGTGAACGCACTCTTTCACTAATCATCAAACTGTCACTATCAATTTATTCAGCAAACTCAACATTTTCATCATGGTAAAGTACAATAACGAGCAATGTCTGAAAATTATAAAAATTTTCTACCGAAATTCGGAGTCGGTGACTGCAACTTTAAGAGCGCTAACTCCAATTTTCAGTCGTAATTCTCGCCCTAGTAGACAGGCAATAACAATTTTAGTGCAAAAATTTGAGTCTACATACTCGTTGTGTGATGTTACCGTGTCAGTGAGACAACGGGTTGGTCGAAGTGTCGAAAATATCGCTGCCGTTCAGGCGTCCGTAGCAAACGAACCAAATCAGTCAATTCCACTGCGTTCTCAAGAATTGGGCATCGCTCAGACCACATTATGGTGCATTTTGCGTGAGGATCTTGGTTTACACCCATACAGGATCAAGCTGACTCAAGAATTGAAGCCGATGGACCATTTGAAGCGACATACGTTCTCCGATTGGGTTCTGGAGAAGATGCGCCAAGATGATGAATTTCATCGCAAAATCATCTTCAGTGACGAAGCTCATTTTTGGCTCAATGGGTTTGTCAATAAGCAAAATATGCGTTATTGATCGAGTGAAAATCCTCACAACTCGTAAGTTGTTGGTTGTGTTCGGACGTGTTTTAAAGCGATCTGCAATTTTGTGGTTCAATCATCTAGTATAGTTCTATCACCAAAGTGAAAAATTATCATAAGTACAAGCTTCTAAAGCAATAGTGGTACAAATTCCCTTCTTTAATTTCAATTTCAATTCTGTTTCCCAATTCCATCTCCGCAATGAATGTCTGTGGGCATTGCGGTGAAAATCTCCCTGGCGATGGCGATTTCGCCGTTTGCATGATGTGCAACCGTAAGCTTCACTTCGAGTGTACAACGGTTACCTTGAGATCTTGGAGGGGTATGGGCGTTAGGAGGGATGCGTGGCGGTGTCAAGTGTGCCGCAACTCCGCTGACGACCAAGGCACTGGCTCTGCTACAAACTTAGCAGTACCAACAATTCAACCATCAGAAGGGCCGACGGTCAGGAGGGGACGTATAAACCACAGTCCAGAGCCAGAAAAAACAACAAAATCCGTGGGCGATAACAATACAGCTGTTCTGGATGAAATTCGTCAATTGAGAGCTGAAATTAAGGAAATTGCAAAAAGCTGTGATTTCCTGGGTTCTAAATATGATGATTTTAACGCCACTATGACAAAAAATAACAAACTAATGGAAACAATAACATCTGAATTAAATGAACTACGTGAAAAAAATAAGAAAAAAGATGAAATAATAGAAAGCATGCAATCGCAAATAAACACAATGGAGCAACAAATGATTAAAAACAATGTAGAAATAAAAAATATACCACACACTGCAAAGGAAAATTTAATAGACATAGTTCAATGCATAGGTAAAACAATCGATCACTATGTAAAAGAAACCGACATCACTGACATTTATAGAACAAAAACTAAAAACACACAAAAGTCGGCAATTATTGTTTCATTCGCTTCAAATGTAAACAAAATCGAATTCATGAAGAAAGCGCGAACATCTCGCCCACTGCGATTGAACGATGTCATGAAAAAACTCGATAACAAGAACAATGCACATTCCAACTCTGCGCCGACACCTGATGCCACAGTGTACGTCAACAATCAGCTGACGCGGCAAAACAAGCACCTTCTATGGCTAGCCAAGGAGAAGGCAAAGCAGGAGAACTGGATGTATGTGTGGGAAAGTGCGGGGCGAATTTTGGCTCGTAGAAATGAACATGTGCAGCAGCCCATAATTATTGCGACGACTAATGATGTCGCAAAAATTGCACGCATGCAATAACTGTTGCATTGTGCGTAAGTAATTCGAGATAATTAAAAGGTGTACTCGTATTATTAAAATGGAAAAAACAAATGAAAAAAATGAATTAGAAATTAATTTAAACTGTAGGGTATTATGTGGTTTTAGCGTCATCAATTTTGAGGAATTGAAAAAAAGTAATTGCGCTTGCCTTTGTTTTAATATAAGATCGCTCCGTAAGAATTGGAATAATTTTCGCTTGAATATAAGCAACTTCATAGATGCATTGAAAATAATTGTTCTTGTAGAAACGAATATTGAAGACGAGGAAAAAGGTTTCTATAAAATCGATGGCTTCGAACCAGAATTTTTATATCGCAACAAACGTAGAGGTGGTGGCATTTTATTGTTTGTTCGAAATGAGTTGGGCCATGAACGCGTCCCCTCCGTAACAGAATTTTATGAATGCATAAAAATTAGATTCACCCAAGGGAAAGTAACAACACATGTTATGGGTATTTACAGACCGCCCGGTTTTAATAAAAACGCATTCATTGACGAGTTTCATAATAATGTGGGGCAATTAGGTCGAAACGAAGAAATGATTGTGATGGGTGATATAAACATTAACACTCGAGATCTAGATTCTAGCTACACAAAAAATTATCTAGAAATGCTTGCTTCATTGAGACTGATGAACGTAGTTACAGAGTATACCAGAGTTGGTCCAGATAGTGGAGCTAAGTCCACAATCGATCACATACTTGTGTCCAGAGCCGATGTGGAAACAAATTCTGCTGTGATTGAGTGTGGGATAACTGACCACTACCCAATTTTGTACTTTACAGCAGCCAATGAAATATCAAAAGAGCGGCAAATCAATGCCACGTACATATGCAACACAAGAGTTAACCAGCTTATTTGTGAATCAGATTGGGATGAAGTCATGAGACAGAACGATGCTGAAAGCTCGTACCAAAAACTTGTGGAGATATTTGAAGACATTTATGAAAAAGCTACGAAAATAAAATCAACAAAGAAAAAACGAAAAACAAATGCCTGGATGACGCCGAATCTGGTTGCCGAGTGTCAGCGAAGAGATGAGCTGTACAGGAGATGGAAAAATAATTGGATGAATAAGGGTTACGAAAACGAATACAAGAGTTTCCGCAACAAACTAAACAAAATAATAATAGCACAAAAATCAAATTATTACCAATCCAAGTTCAGTCAATTAAAGAGAGACCCGCGTAAAACATGGGGTCTAATAAACGAAATTCTTGGAAGAAAAAAGCTGAGTATAGATGAAAACATTGCCAAAAATTTTTCGACTGAAACTAAGACATTGGCCAACGAGTTTGCGCATCATTTCTCTGTGCAGACGTCGAATATTCTACACAACTGTGACACGATCACATCGAATCACAATAACATCGTCATAACGGATACAATGTTTGCGAATGAACCAAATATTTGTGAAATATACGCCATCATTGGATCACTGGGAGGAGCTAAATCCGCAGGAATAGACGGAATTCGAGCTGTCGACATAAAAACCCACGCCCAGTCTCGTGCAGTCGAAAATTCCGGCAATGCTTAAAACCGCTGTAGTTAGACCAATATATAAGGGTGGAGCTAAAAATGAACTAAACAACTATCGACCGATATCGATACTGCCGGTAATTGAAAAATGCCTGGAAGGGGTAATTGTTAGAAGATTGCAGAGCTTCATAAAAAAGCATTCTATCATTCACCCAGGTCAGTACGGTTATCAAAAAAACAAAAGTACGGGAAAACTGCTAGGCGAATTCGTTAACTGTGTTAATGAGAGTCTGAACAAAGGCCACCATGTCTTAGTTTTATTCATGGATTTTAGCAAAGCATTCGAAACGTTAGACTATACAAAGCTGCTCAAAGCACTTGGAAGGCTCGGCATAAGAGGGGTCATGGCGGACTGGTTTGCAGAGTAAATGCGCAACAGATTGCAAAGCGTTATGATAAAAAACGTATTTAGCGAAAATAAGAATGTGAAATACGGTGTCCCTCAAGGTTCAAAGCTCGGTCCAATCCTCTTTATATTATATGCAAACGAACTACTTCGGGTTTTCAAACAGAGCGTTGCTTTTGCTTTTGCGGACGATACGGCAATTGTTGTTCGACACAGATGCCTAGAATCTGCCTTGAGAATGATGCAGGAAGAGTTTAATGCTGCTGTGAGATGGTGCCACGATAACGGTTTGGTGATCAACGCTGAAAAAACAAAGATGATGCATATTCGAGGGCCTAGTTTCAAAACTACACCAAACAGAATCTACTACGAAAACGATGCATGCCTTAGTACGCTCAGAAAAACTATAGACGTAGTAGATAGCTATAAGTATCTTGGAGTCATCATTGACTGTCACTTTCTCTGGGACAAGCATGTTGAAAAGCTGCGTATGGACCTGAAGAAAGCATTGTTTGCGGTAGCTCATCTTCGACACCATGCTACTGTGCCTGTTCTGAAACAAGTCTACTATGCCTTAGTGGAGTCAAAGCTGCGGTATGGTATACTTGCGTGGGGAAACGCTGCGAAAACACACATTCAGAAGTTACAGAGGCTGCAAAATTCTGTACTGAAGCAAATTAACGTCAACACTCAACGGGGTCACGAAAGGAATTTCGATGTCCTTAAAGTCGACCAAATTTTCAAGATGACGCTGGTTTTTTAGTATTTCGATGATAGCCGTTTCATTCGCCCACTTGATCATGCGGTAAATATACGACGTCGTGCCCATGGTATGCTGCAAGTACCCAGATCCTACAACAACTATGGTAGACGACAACTGTTGAACAGCGTTCCAACAACTTTAAACGAACTACCTCGAGAAATCGTCAACATTCAAAACGTAACAATGAGAACAAAAAGCATTAAAAACTATTTTTTAAACTCAAATAACACTTAGTTACAAAAATTAAAAATTCTTAAAGTAAATTTCATTTCAAATTAAATAAATGAAAACCTAGAAAAAAAAAAAAAAAAAAAATTATAATTTAAAATTAGCTTAAATAATTATCCTTATGTATCTAGAGCAGCTTACGTAGACTTTTTTAATATATTAGAAATACAATCTTCTGAAGACAAGCCACGGCTTCGCAGAAATATTTAAATATTGTTAAATCGCTTATGAAAAATAAAAAGCTCTTTGAAATTTGAAAAAACATGTGCTTCATGAATCACCACTTCATCCACAAAAAATAACTGTTTGGTGCGGTTTGCATGCCGGCGGCTTTATTTGGCCATATTTTTTCGTCAACTATAACGATCGGCACGTTACTGTAAATGGTCAGCGTTATCGCGCCATGATCACCGATTATTTTTGGCCTGAATTGGAAGATATGGACTTAGACGACATGTGCTTTCAGCAGGATAATGCCACAAGCCACGCAGCACACGCTACAATCGATTTATTGAAGAGTAAGTATGGTGAGCGTGTTATCTCAAGAAATGGGCCAGTCGATTGGCCGCCTCGTTCGTGCGATTTAACGCCGCTTGACTATTTTCTGTGGGGATAAGTTAAGTCATTGGTTTATGCCAACACGCCGACGATATTGGAAGAGCTCAGAGCCAACATTGAAAGCGAAATAGTGGCCGAGTCGTTGCAAACGTGCCAGCGGTGGCCATATGAACGAAGTCGAGTTCAATTCACAAATGTTTTGATTGTACTTCAAGCCGATAACAAAGTTTTTGAAATATCTCAAATGGTTTGCGTTTTATTTAAAAAAAAGTTGTCAAGTTCTTATTGGAAAACCCTATACAAATAAAATGTACTACTACATGTTTGACTTTTTTTTATAATAACTCGGGAATTTAGAGTGGATATAGCCAATATTCGCGGGCTTAAAAGTAATCACTTTTCTGCGTACGTCCACGTCTGTAAATACAGACCAGCTGTTTTGGCACTTAATGAAACACCTCTCAGATGGTGTGCCCCAGGGCTCCCTTCTGTCTGCGATATTCTTTTTTGCCTGAGATTTGGATGATTTTCTTCAAGGCTTCAACTTTAATCCAGTGCAGAATTTCTGTATGCTGTTGATTGCTGTGTTGACAAATGTACTTGAGTTCTTTGGCTGGTTGATGTAAGATCTCCTAGTATGTACTAATTTTTTTTGTGTTGGTTTGGATGTTGATAATTTATGTAAAATTTCTGTGTTGACAAATGCACTCCATTTTTTGGTGGTTTAGGTTAAGATTCCTGCTCGAAGGTCCAAATATTGCTTTGCCAAAAAAGATCTTGAAATGTTTAAAATAAGAGGGATATCTTAATAAATAATACGTTATAAAACTGAATTTTTTTATTAATTCATTGATGTCAACGTTCAGGCGTATGCAGATCATCTAGTTAAACCACAAACAGACCTAAAAGTGATCGACGATTGGTGCACTAGAAATGGATCCTCAATCGTCTCAAAATTGAAATTGTTCTCTTTACGACAAGTAGGAAGCTGACTGGTCTGTCGCATCTTGTGTTTAAAGGCTAAAAGCTAAGAAACATATTTGTGTATGATGTGGGAAAACAAAATTATTCGGGCTTAACATGTCCCGTCGAAATCTTAAAGGTTACTGTCTCGCTTCTAGCAGTACAAATAAACTTTCGGCAGGAAATGTCACCGAGATGGCTTTTTCTACACGCCTATGAAAAAGCCAACAACATCCTATGCGTCGGTTGTATGATCAAATAAGGTTTTCCGAAAATTTTCCACAACTGCTTTTGGCACACCTGGCTCTGCTCTAGACACACGTATAGCTTTAACTCCCCTTGATATATATATATATATCATATCATAGGCTGCACTCTCAGTACCATCTTTCATGTTAAAAGAAGTGATCCTTGGTACAACACGGACAGGAGTTTTGATGATCTTGGGCACCGACTGCCTTTTGACGCTACCCTCATGGATATGCCTTATGTCTGATGCCACAAGGCTTTGCTGAACTCTCTCACCATTTTTAAACTAATTCGAAGACTCTAATTTAGGTCCCAGGTCGCAGTGAGATAAGGAAATGAGATTGCTGATGAACCTGATAGGTAAAGTCCAAGGGAGAGTTTTTTAAAATCCAATCCTTTGCTACGGCTGCCATTAGATTTCATGTGAACATAATAGTAGTTTCCATGGTTCTCCGGGATATCAGCAGACCGAACGATGGTAGACTGTTATCAAAGCAATGTAACAGGGCACTACGCTTTTGCTAAGCACCCAAGTAAGCTAGGTAAGTACCAAGTAAGTAAGTACGTTGCCTGTTGTGAGGCTGATAACGAAATCGCGGAGCATCATCTCTATGTACGTTCGCCTCTGTTCGCATCAGCCAGCAGGTAGTCGGAGTGGAATGGACTAGTTCTTAGTCCAAGTGCTTTGATGTGTCAGAAAAAAATCTTCAGAATGAAAACCACCGCTCCGGCAGGTAAACTTTTTGAATTCATCCCGGAGTTACAACGAGATAGACTCACCTTAGTTGGCGCACTAAAGTGAAAAATCTTGATCGCTTTAAATTGGGAGATCTGTTGGTTGAAGCGCAGGCCCACTCCGTACCGTAGTGCCACAATTGCAGTCATTAAATTCTACTATTAAATCCTTTCTATTCGCTTTGTTTAAAAGCTTTTGTTTTGTATTATTGACTATCCAGCCCTACGCAACTTAACTTCCTAAGCACCATAGTGCTTAGACCTTATTCCGAATTAGTTGTCATTGCTAAAATTGTGGTAATAACGAACCTATATCCTAGATATTGAGCTACGTGAAAAAAGGGACTGTTTGAAATGTCCATATAGCGTTAAATAAGTTATACTTAGCTTCTTACTTACTTCTTTTGCCATTAATTTCCACCTAGATAAAGGTTATCGGCACCCTCGATCGCTTGGAAATCCCATCTGTACTTCGTAGAACTACCACGTAGACAACTAACAACAACGCTAATAATTTTGGAAATAGTTTTACTAACTTAGAAAAAGAAAACAATTTATAATAACAAATTTGAATCGATCCAGTCTTTGAATTTCGCAACATCAGTGTACACAACGTATTCTTGAAGATTACACTCATTTGCTGAATTTGACAGCGAGGCTGATACTATCCCTCTAAGCATCCATTTCTGTCTGTACTTCACCATCAGGCCGCTTCCTGAATCTCCATGGCAGGGCCCACTTCCATCTTTATTACCTGCACACAGTGTACGATTTGAGGTTAGTTGTAAAAACTTATCGTTCGACCTAATGCATGCCGTGTCCGAGACAACTGTTGCATTAACCAATTTCGGAACAGAGGTGACACCGGAGTGGGTTTCATCTTCACCCCAGCCGACGATAATTCCATTTGTGCCCTCAATTTGTGAAGGGCCATTCCACAAGCACACTGGTCGAACCGAAACTGAGAAACTTTGAAAAAACAAGAAACTGTCAAAATGAACGATAGGACATTTATGTCAAAGGTCTTACCTAACGCTAGTCTTGAGATGAATGATGGCAATATCTGCGTCGAGATTTGACAGCTCCGATTTAAAATCAGGATGAGTGATAATAGCTTCCACATCCATATGAATACCATTTTGCCAGTCGTTGAGGTTATGCCTGCCCAAAGATAAAAGTATGTTTTCTGGTCGAAGCGTTTCAAGTCCTAGTGAAAAGCAATGTGCGGAGCTAATGACAGTTCGAGTGGATATCAAGCTGGCTCCACATTGAAATGACAGAGAACCAGTATTTCGTGTGTAAATGGCTGCTATCCATGGAAACCGTGATCTAGCTACCGCTTCACCATTAACTGCAAGCTTTGTCACTCCGATATTACTGTTTTCCACGCCGCAAATTGAGTTACTCGTAATTCGGTTCCGTAAGGTAGAATTTATACCTACAGTAGTTGATGGTGTAGCTGCCGTTGGTGTAGTTATTGTTGGAGAAAGTTCAAGTTCAGGCTGTGCAGTTGCTCCGAGTAGTTTTGTAGGTCCGCCAGCAATATTTGGTCGTTGTTGCATCTGTAGTTGTTGTTGAATTTGTGGCTGTTGTTGGAAGTGTGTCTGCTCTTGACTTGGTTTACTTAAGACAGCACCCAGATCATGCTCTAGATTTATTGTTGATCCGGCTATAGGATCTATAACAATAATCAAAATTGTCAGAACAAGGAATCTGTTGTCACTTTTTAAAATGTAATTACCTTTCGGACCAGAACATTGTATGACATTATTAACTGTAATTTGAGTGACGCGGGGAACAACATTTTGAAGTGGAAAGTCAACTCTGTATGTAATTGGTGTTCCCGAACTTATATATTGAAATAGCTTGTCTCTGTTAAAGTTAAGTGACAGCTTCCCAGTGTAGTCCTAAAATGAGAAGAAAAATTTGTCTCTTAAAACAAAGATATTATGAAAATTTAGAAACAGTTGGTCAAAAAAGATGTCGGACAGTTGGTTTTTCTGTGTTTTAACCCAAAAATACATTGGCACCAATATTATATTCGTTTTTATTTTATAAATTTTAAAAGATTTGTAGTTGTGCTTTTCATTTATGACATAATATTCAAGTTGTTTTATAAAACAGGAAGTAAAAAAATATTTTTTTTAAAAAATCTAGCAAATTCCATCTCAAAAAAGAAGTCGAACACAAGGCCACACTGAATTCTTTT
Organism: Volucella bombylans; assembly: GCA_949129095.1. Lineage (NCBI taxonomy): Eukaryota > Metazoa > Arthropoda > Insecta > Diptera > Syrphidae > Volucella > Volucella bombylans. The sequence continues at coordinate 331,342,880 of OX422140.1, read as the reverse complement.
CAATTCTCTGACGAGATAGTTGCAATGTAATACCAGTTGAACAAGAAAGGCAACATGGGGCCACAACGTGGCCAAATGTCAATAGATACCCGAAAGATTGTGATCAACCATTTTAATGATCCAAAATCAGTTCGAGAAATTGGAAAAATAGTGAAAAGAAGCCAATCAGCTATCGGAGATATTACAAAAAGATATAAAACCCATAATTTATTAAACAATTTACAAAAATCTGTAAGGACAAGGAAGATCACTGAAGAAGATGTACGATGGATTGTCAGTCAAGTTAAGAAAAATCCCTTCACCTTCACGAGTCGCCCAAAAGAATATGCTCATCAGCATTATAAATAGAATTAAAAGAATGAAATTTGGCATACGTTACCAAGATAAGGACTTCTCGTTCTGGAAACGTGTTCTATTCTCAATTTATTTCCTTTTTAATGAACAAGCTTATGTGTGGCGAAAACCTAATGAAGAGCTAAAGGAAGAGAATTTGCGCCAGCAATTAAACATGGAGGTGAATCGGTTTTTGTGTGGGGTTGTATTTCTGCAGATGGACTCGGAAATCTCATCATCATTGACGGAGTCAGTGCCTGCCCGACTGCTCATAGCACCCAGGTGCAAGTCGTACACAAGCGCCCCTCAAATTTGTATGCCCAAAAATTTTCTCAACATACTCGTAAGTGACTTGAAATTTGATATGTGTTTTTTTGAAGAGAAATTTATATTTTTTGATGATTGTTTTACATTTGTTTTGTAAATTTTATAGTCTTTTAATTTATGTCACTATTAAATATTGCGAGTTTTCACGAATGTTCAATAAAAGGAAACTTTTCTGGCTTTCGAAACGGCAAATTGTTCGATGATAGCCTCATATTAAATTGAATCAACAATTAGTCGCTCTTGTAACGTCGAATTGCGTAAATAATTTTTAGTTATCTTTAGCTTTGAAAATGATCTTTCAGGATACAGGACTTGTTAAAAAAATTCTGTACGCGATGACGGCGTTCGGAACTAGATTTTCCTTGCAGTAGCTTTTAATTCCATTTAGTATGTCAATAGCTCGAACAAAATTTAGATTTTTCACCAATTCTGTAACCACTTTCATCTCTGAAACAGTTCATCGCCATCAATATCAGATTCGTTGCCCTATGAAAGAGTTGTTTGAAGCTGTTTACACGACTTGAGCAAATTTCCATTTTGTCTATTTTGATGGAAATCGGTAAAAATGTAGAGAAAGGAGAAAGTTGCACTGTGCTTTTCTAATGCATCAAAACGCTCCTCGATTGCATCAGTTGCAACTTTCAGGACAATATCAATAAAATTGTTCTTGTAACTTTATTCCGAATTTATTTCGCATCCAACAGCTACACGTTTTCGACAGTTTGGAAAAACTATCTCGATTCCCATTTTCTCACAGATTTGTTTTGCATCACTAAAAACCTTTCCAGGTCCAGTTGAACTATTGGTATTCTTCCGAAAATGTTTTAGTACTCCCCAAACACAGTACAGCGGCCTGTAAGTCTGAATTAATTGATTGCAATGCTTTCAAAGCAATGTTAACTTAACGTAAAACGTCGTACCACATGCACACTACACACACGAAATGATAATCGATTTTGTCGATAATTGCTCCAGCTTCATGGTGAAACGTATTCTTGAAAGCGGTTGAATTCTTGATTTCGTCCAATGCAGCATAGGTTTTTCTTAGCTAATGTGGAAGCTGTTTTGATACCGTAACATCAGTTTGTGATGATGATAACATCCCACCGGTTCGAGGAACTCGAAAGAAATATATAAATTTCTTCGACAAAAAAAAAAAAACATTTGCACCTGATGCAGCAGCAGCTTAATTTATAACGCGATTTAGTGAGTGGTTTGCACATGGCACAAAAAATGCCTTTGGGCATTTTTTCTAAAATAAGGTTCTGTACGCCGATGTTCTTCCCTCTCATGTTTGCCCCATTGTCGCAGGCTTGACCTCTTTTCAAAAATTCAATAAAACTCTCTCTAACTTCATAATTCTGAGTCGCTTGATTCCCGAGACATACCGTAAAATGACAGTCATTTGTTAGATATGGGTCCAGGATAAGTGAAAACTATTTACTTTGCTTAACACATTGCAAAATATGATTTTTCACCAATAATCGCAATGATTTCGTTCTGAATTTTGGGTGAGAGGTAGTGATTTTTTTCAGAACAGAATCGAGTGTGGCTACAGTTTTAACTAACTGCTGAAAATTCGCCCAGTTGAATCGTGGAGTTTTGAAGTGAAGCCCGTGAATACGATATTCTGACGCACAAGAAATGACACAAATGCAATAATTCGCTTGAAGACATCTTTCAATCGCTCTATTTTTTGCTGGACTTGATTGAATAATTTGCTGTCGATTGTTTTATTTCCTGAAATTCGCTTTATAAATGATTTCCATTTGGTGTAATTTTCAATGTGCAGTTTAGAAAATTCATGCTCTTTAATACTTAGTTTAGTTTTAAATGCATTTTATTATATTAATCATTAACTCTTAACAAAAAATGCTTAAATGCTAGCTTGAAATTACTTAACAATCCTATACTAACTTACTGGCCCCACACAGTCACTCTAAGCTAATCTAAATTCTTATATCTATGTCTTTCGACTTTATTTATAATTTACTTAGAACTATTTATTTTGAATACTTAAGGCTAAGAAAAAATATTTGTTAAGAAAAACTTAGCATATGGACATAAATTTTTATTTTTTATAAAAACTTAATATCTAACTTAAAATAAACCTTAGCCTACCTAACCTATATACACAATACACACATACACACACATAAACATTATACACAATTATATACATATATTAGTATATACCTTTGTATATACTAAAATATGTATATATTTCTTAAATGCTAACCTAAACCTATGCAAGATGGCCATCGCTATTCACAGAGCAAATAGATTGGTCATCTCTGCCTCATTCGCCGGAGATTCAACGGATTGGATATATCCTTTCCCTTTTTGGGGATAGGTTGAACCACCGCCGTTTTCCAATGCGCTGGATAATGTGCATTATTCATTGCATTATTAAACAGGGTGGTGTAAATGTCCACCGCTTCTAGAGCAAGATGTCACAGCACGGTGTTCGGAATACCATCGGTCCCCACTGATTTCTTAACTCTGATTGTATCGAAGATCTCATGGAGCCCTTCCTTCGAAATGAACGGGGGTAGGTCACCCTCTCTGGCAATGACATTATTTGCCATATTTTCGTCGCTAAACCGGGTGAAACCAGAGCCGTTGGATCGCCAATTCTCTACTTCATTTCGAATGTAGCAGTTGCGCACCAAGACGCGATTGTCCAGGTCATAATTAGGGCCAATGATATCAGTGACCTTGTATACTTCCTAGAAAGTCGCCCCTATGGCCTCAACCTTCTCCTGTGAATCCTCGATCACAAGGAAGTCGTCATCGTCAGCGGCCTCATTTGGATCAATACCTGCTATTGTCAGTAACCGTTCGTTGTCTGTTGTCCGGGCTATTTTAAGACACTGAAGGTCGTTTTGTTTTTTTCTCCGAAATAGTTTATTGATTTGCGGAAACATGTTCGGGTTGCTGGTGTTTACAGCCCGAACCTTGTTCCAATATGAACTTACAGCAATTCTGTAATTTTCTTTTATTAACTTTTGCACATTTTTAATCGACGACTTCAGTGTCCTAATCTCCGGATCTTGTCTGTCAGTTAACTGTCTGTACAAGTTTTTGAGTCTTGACAGACGTCTACTTTTCTGTCGGTGCAGTGCGTCAATAGTAGGATTGCGGAACAGGTCTTCGTTAGTCATACGTCGATACCGCGGTATTGTAGTGTCCATAGTTTGTTTAATTGTCTCGACCATTTGTTTTAGGTAATTGTCGATCTCCTCGTTTGACAAATTCCTATTGGACGGTGGGTGGAGCGTGTTCGAGGAGAGTGCTCTTGTCAAGCTTGCGGAGAAGCGTGTCCATCGAGTCTTACTGTAGTTGTAAGAATATCATTGGACAAACTCCAATTCCGCAATTTCGTTGGGAACTGTAATTTCGTTGCTAAAACCGCAATTGTCGCTGTCATACACGAATGTGCGCAGACTGTTTAGCGTTTGTAAGTTCGTACCTGTCAGTCGTATATGTTCGTCGTACAGCAGTAGATCCAAATAAGACCCACCCCTGGGAAACGACGGGTTATCCGCCGCTTTAAATCCGAGTCTGTACATGACATCGTGCTGACCCCACCAATCGAGTAGTATGTTAGGTTCCCTCTAGTATTTGGCAAATTATTTCCCCAATCTTTGTGTTTGGCGTTGAAATCCCCGCCGATTATAAAATAATTCTCTTCTGATTCCAGCCTCAGAAGTCGAAAAAGCGTGTTGAGCTCTGTAATGGATAAAGTGGATTTGAAGCCTCAGGTGCATAAACAGAGGCCAAATACAGCCGTTTTCCACGGCGGAGCGATATGTAAATGACGACTGCCTCCAGCACCCGGAACCTGCGCAACACTCCCTTGTACACTCTCTGAAATTTTATACCTTCTTTAATGAAGATCGCGACACCGCCTCCACGTTTGGATCTGGGCCGATTTCTTCTTCTAACAATATAATTATTGTACTCGGTTAGCTTGGTTTCGCTAGCGAAAAGCACATCCGCAGTTTGGTCTTGTAGCAATTTAAACATCGCGGCTCTTCGTGCAATCCTAATCAGAGAATTAACATTCACCGCAAGGATCTTCAAAGTTTGCTCCACCATGTGCGTACCCATTACGACATGTATTGCGTTAGGCCCGGAAGCACCTCGTAGATCTAGTCCACCCGCTTGGCCTGTTCTTGAACCTGCTTTTGCAGCTGAGCCATCTGCTCTTGGATTGCGAGCAAGATGGCCAGCATGTTAGGTGCAGCTTCCGTTGTTCTCGGCATTGGCGCCGGAGAAGCAACAGTCGCTTGCTGTACCGTAGTCCCCCTACCTGACGCCATTTGATCGTAGGAAATTTGAGGCGTGACGGCTGGTGTTTGAAACGTAACAGGTGAACACTTGACCTCCACCTTCTGCTGCCGAGCCAGTTTTGCTTTTTAATGTCAGCGAACTTAGGACAACCCCGATAGTTTGCGGTGTGTCCTACTGCGTCCTAGCTGCGTCCTATCGGATGCTCCGTCCCTACCCAGAGCACACTCCTCGGAGCTGTGGTTCTTTGCGCACTTCACGCATCGAGGCTGCATTTGGCAGTTCGACGCGGCGTGCCCGAGCCTCTTGCAGCGAAAGCATTGTATAACGCCTTCGCTCCTTTTTAATTTTTCCCACTGAACCACCTGGTAGTCTAGGACATTGATACTCCTTAGACTATCCAGATGGCTTTCGGGACTGAGCTGCACCAGGAAGAACGGCAGACTCCGTTTGTCTCGCCTGGCTCTATCTGTGGTAAATGGCTGTACCTCCACAAACTTGAGTCCTTCGTACTCCGTCTCTTTGAGCAGCGCCAGGATCTCCTCAGAATCAATAGACTATTCCAACCCCGTCAGCTGCATCGATTGCCGCTTTTCACACTTTGGTGTGAATGAGTAGTGCTCCGTCGTCGTTTCTTTTAGGAGCTCTTTCACTTTCGCATAGCCCTCCACTGTATTATAGTGGATGGCATGGGGATCGTTCCCCAATCTCATAATTTATTTATTTATTTATTTATTTACTAAGTAAGTATTTCTTACACGGTAAGATAATGGAATCTTTTAAATGTGGAGGCCTTAAATTTTTCAAATATCAGATACAAGTATGTGCAAGTATGTATAACAATAAGAATTCAGGAAGTGATAACAAAATAAAATAAAATAAGGTAAGTAAGATAAAGTAAAAGAGAGAAAATAATAGAAAAGAACAATTGGCTTTACAAACAAATTGAACATTTTAAGCGTTTAAAATTCTAAATCTAATTAGTTTCATTGGCCAGGTATTTTAAGAGAGAGGTTTTAAATTGTTTTGTGCTTCTAATTTTCCTAATATTTATGGGCAAAGAATTCCACAGCCGTACGGAGTTTACGAAAAATTGGAGTTCAGATGTCAAGCAGGCATAGCTCGTTTGAAAAAGCATACATAATCTACCTGACTGAAGGAAGCGTAGCCTATTGAATAGGTATGCTGGTTGCTTAGTTTGAATTATGCCATGCAAGATACTTAGCGTTCTGTATTTGAGCACATTATCAAATGTACATCCGCTGATTTGCTTTGAGTAAAAGGAAATATGGTCATATCGTTTTAGGTGAAATACAAATCGGGCAATATTATTATATACGACATTGAGCTTTCGTCTGGAGTCGTAGTCGGGGCAGCAAAAGATTTCAGAACAATATAGCAGAATCGGTATTAGGAGGGTTTTCGCTAACAAGACCTTTGTCCGTGTAGGAACAAAGCGATGTGCAGTCCAGAGAGTACGTAATCCACCATATAACTTACCTATAGTGGCGTTTATGTGGGTAGACCAAGTAAGGGTCCGGTTAAATATCAGGCCCAGGTTGTTGGCGCGGTCGACGTACTCTATTGGACTTTGGGCTAGTTGGATTGGTGGAAAGTGATTAAGGTCCAGTTTTCTTTTATGGATCACAAGTGCTTTTGTTTTCTGGGCATTAAGACGCAGTTCGTTCTTAGCTGACCAACCAAGTATACGCTGGAGATCTTCATTCACCTGCGCAGTGGCTTCGTGAACCAAATTCATGGGAGAACTTAAGTGGATCTGGGCATCATCGGCGAACATATGAATTGCACAATGCACGACAACCTTTGGCAGTTCATTTACGTAGAGTGAAAAAAGCAATGGTCCAAGAATGGAGCCTTGCGGTACTCCCCTCTTTATAGGCAAATAGCATGAACATCGGTTTCCCGCTACAACCTGTTGTCGTCTTCCTTGTAAGTAAGAAAATATAAGTTTTGTAGAGGGCAATGAAAATTTAAACTCTTTTCTGAGCTTTAAGCAAAGAATAGTGTGATTAACGGTGTCGAATGCTTTCGAAAAGTCAAGTAACGTTAGTATTGTAGCATGGTTGTCATCAATAGCTTTCCTAATTTCGTCAATTACTAATAATAACGCAGTCTTGCAACTTCGTTTTTAACGGAAGCCAGATTGATTCTCACAAAGCAGTTCTTTACACTGTAGATAGATTTGAATCTGTTTGAGAATACATTTCTCAAAAACTTTTGAAAGGAATGGCAGAATTGAGATAGGTCTGAATTCCACTGCATTTCCATTCGATTTCTTTGGAATAGGAATGATTTTAGTGTCTTTCCAATGAGTGGGAAAGACTGACGTCGTTAAAATTGAGTTGAAGATATGTGTTATAAAAGGCAGTAAATATGGAAGCAGAAGCTTAACAAATTTTGGATGAATTTCATCGATCCCATAGCATTTGATTTGATCGATAGTACCGCTTCTGCAACGTCTTCCTCGCGTAATCTGTAGAATTCAAAGTATGATTCTCTACAATCATCCGGTGGCTGGTCGAAAGTAGTTAAGCTTACTGAGCGTGGATCACTTGACATTAAAAAGGTAGAGTTAAGGTGGTTGCAGTCTATATCATCGGGAGTTTTAGGCCTTTATTTTCCTAACCCAAGTTCACGGATATGTTTCCAAACCTCTCTGCCTGAGGAGCAGCTACCGAACTTCCGATAGTAGAAGACACGCTTGACGTTTCTTATTTTAGAAACCGCTTCATTACGTAATTTGCGATATATATTTAAGAACTCAGGCATTCTGTATTTTTTCCAGCTTTTATAGGCATCATCACGCTTTTTCATAAGCTGTGGGATATTAGGGGTAAACCATTGAAGGTGAGAGGGCCTCGCAGGTTTTGTTTTTAACGGCACATGTTTGTTAAAGAGGAAAGCAATTTTTTCCTGCAGAAAGTTAGTTTGATCATTGACAAGGGGCATCCGATAAATACGCTCCCAACTTGTGCCTATAGTATCAGCTTGCAATTGAGCATAATTTAAGTTATGGAAATCTCTAAACATGACTTTAGATTCAACAAAGTCATTTTTAGCTTGGTAAGTTATATATATCAAGTCATGTTTAGAGAATGCAGGTGCTGAGAGTTGGTTATATAACAGGACTTTACCCATATCGGATACAAAAATTGAATCGATCAGAGTTGAAGCAGTGGTCGTAAAATGGGTAGGGGTAGACGTGTTAACTGGGTTTAGATCAAGCGATTTCATTTGTTCCAAACAGCCTATGGAGCCGGATGTATCTAACAGATTACAATTAAAGTCGCCGCATATAATGATGTTAGTGGCAATGTAGCCTTTCTCCTCAAGGGTGGTAAAGAGTGGAGCAAAAGAGATGGAGTTATTTGGTCTGTAGACTACACCAATCAATATTTTCTCATGACTACATTTGATGTTTATGAAATAGTATTCGAGAGGACATTCCTGGCTTGATTTGTATTCAAAATTGAGAGTATTCCGAATATACAATGCAGCTCCCCCTCCGACGCGACCGACCCTATCAGACCGAAGAAGCTCAAACCCTTTTACTTTATAAATTTCATTTGGTACGTCAGCATGAAATCATGTTTCAGAAACACATATGACGTCAATTTTAGAGTCAATGAAAATATGCCTAAATTCATCTATTTTCGGGTAAAAACTTTGAGCTTTAATATGGCAGATATGAATTGTGTCTGGAGGGCAATCATGCCAACAATATATCCGTTAGCTCCAGCAACTGCGTTTTCCTCACTACCCATATTCATGATGGGTGGCTATGAATATATTTTTTGTAGGAAAATCAGAAGCCTTTAAGTGACTAGTTAAGAATGAGTTTAAATAGAGTGAAAAACTTACCATGACCATTGAAACTGTTAAACTATTTTAAAATTATTATCAATGACCAACTTGCACAGGTCCTTGGTTGCATTTACCTCTAATTTATAGGTGTTGATAGGAGGCACCTTCTCCTTCTTCTTCTTCTGCTGCTGCTGCTGCTGCTGCTGCTGTTGTGGTTGTTCTTTTTGCTGCTGCTGCTGTTTTTGCTGTTGCCGTTTTTATGGATGCTGTTGTTTTTGCTGATGCCGTTGCTGTGGCTGCTCTTGTTGTTGTTTCTGGTGCTTCTTAAGCGTTTGTTGGTGTTGTTGTTGGATCTGCTTTTGAGCAAGCTGCGTCTGCTGTTGTTGCTGGGCTTGCTCTTCCTCTTCCCTCTTCCTTCTTACTATTTGCCTGCTTTTATGGCCAGTACTCTTTGTTGTAGCATTTTGATGCTGTTACTTATGGCCAATGAAGCGAAGTTGTTCCCTTCCCTCACTCCACCAAGCAGTTTTACAGTGGAAGTTGGTAGGGTGCGATTTTGTAACAAGTTAGAAGCTGGCCTTGCTTCCTCCTTCTCTTCGTCTTTGGTTCTGCCTCTATTGGTGTTTGGCTGGAACCGCTTGATGCCTCGCCTGTTTTGTCAGCTGATCCCGCTATTGGCATAGCGGACCGCTCTCCATAATCCATCACGTGCTGTTTACTACAACACTTAGTAACACTTTAAATTATTTTTATTATATTTTTTTATTTTAAATCAAAATGAAAAAAAAAGTGTTTACACGACACGGAGTCACACAATCTCTGTACTACTCGTAATTGGAGCCTACATCCAATTTGTCAAATGTCTTAGTTAACACTTTTCACTTTCTAGCCGAAACACGTTTAAACTCCGCCGAGGTCTATGAACGACTGTGCATGCTCTTTAATCCGTTCGGTCAAATGTCCCCAATCTTTAATTCCATTCATTGATGAAAGACCGGTATCAGCTTAACTTTTTTGAAGAAGACGGCAACAATAACAGTGTACACAATCGAGAACTTTTGAATAAATCAACCATTCGCGGTTTACATTTTCCCTGTTTGACATTTTTTTTGTGTAATACGGTTCAGAAAACGAGCTGCCATTGGTTAAAGGAAAAGTAATTACAACTTGTATCGAAAAATTCATATTCACTAACGATTTTCAACACACAACATTCAATTCATACCTTGCAACATTGTAGATTCATTTTGCGAATCATCACGAACCATATATTCCTTTTCATTCAACACTAAAACATCGGACTTCTCAAGAGGCAAAATTTCACTTGATTCTAGAACATTAAACAAAAAATATAAAAGATTGTTCATTGTTCACTCATTTCATTTTAAAATTACTCGTATCTAGTGTTACTGTAATGTAATTTGAATTGTGTAAGTGGACTGTATGGAAAATGTTTATAATAATGTTGCTGTTTAAATGTTGTGTAAAATCTATTTAATTGTTTGTATAATGTTATACGTGTTTATTTGTGTATGATTTTTTTGTTTGTATCATGTAATTTGATTAATATAAATGTACCTAGTTTTATTTAATTTTACAATTTTTACCAATCCGATGTGCTCTGGTTAGTGGTCCAATTGAAAAAGAAAGAACTTCTACTTGTTGTAAGCAAAGTGAGCGATTAAGAATATGAGTACAAAGCAAAATAAAAAAAAGTTACGTTAGCATTTTGTAGCAAGGAACAACTAGGTAGCAAAAATTAGAGAGCGAGTACAATGACAAGTATGGAACAATTGATAGGGTATATTTCGCGTTGTTTGACATTTAATACTGAACAGTTACCTTTCTTTAACCAACAATCTATGATATGTGCATATTTCTTCACTTCAGCTTCCTTTTTAATTCTCCTTTTCTTATATTCAGAACCCGAAGGCTTCTTTTTGATTGGCTTTGCAAAGCGTTTAATTTTTTCACACATAAAAAAAATTCAATTTTAGCAAAATAGCTCAACGGAAAACAAACAGAACGCAAAATTTATAAATTTTATCGTTTAAGAACGTTTTGCATAAAAATCACAAGCGTACTAATGTAAGTGTCTGCTGTAAGTTGGCTTACCATTAATTTTTTCTACTGGGATACACTGTTAGCACTCTGAAAAGCACGTTATTTCACAATTATAAAACACAGTGAACACTCTTTTTTCCGTTAGAGCCACTTATGAGCACGAGTATGTTTTGGTGCGCCTTTACTGGACTAGTCGAGTGTCGGTTGCATTTCAAGCGCCCTTTTAAAATTTTCAAATACGATTTCAGCGCTCATTCAAATGATAACAAAATATATTTAAACATTATATACTGAAGTCTCGCGCCGTGTTTTGATGTAATTTTTAGTAAAAATGTGTATTTACTCGTTTTTTTTTGTGAGTAGATACAAAATTTTGAGCTCACGCCGGCGTTTGGGCAGGAGCTGGATGGAGTCATGGTCAGTACAAATACATTGACATACTTAAAAGTAATTTGGCTCAAAGTGCGGAACAATTAGGAATAAATAACGAATATTATTTCTACCAAGACAACGATCCCAAGCATAAAGCTTGGGACTTCTTTGCAATTTTAAATTTAAAAATGTACTGGAAACACGACATCAGTCCCCTGATATAAATTTTATAGAACATATTTGCAGCTACTTGGAAAACCGGTTTAAAAAGTACACAAATTGTACGAAAAAATATTTGGAAACAGCGTTAAAGCTAGAATTTAACAATATTCTCGCCTTGTGAAAAATTGGTACATTCGGCGCAAAAAGATTAAAAGCAATAGTAAAGGATTACCTCTTATGTATACTATATATTACAATAAAACGTAAAAAAAACGCACTTTCATTTGTTACTTTCTTTTAAAAGTGAAGTGTCCGACTTCTTTTTTGAGGTCAGAATTGGTGAATTCAATATTTTTTTTTATTATCTGTTTAACTATAATAAGCTGAATATTCAAAAAAAGGAAAAGGCGAATGAATACCGGCCTATTGCAGTCCTGCCATTTTTATCCAAAGCCTTTGAGTCATTAATAAGCAATCAAATCAAAGGATATATTGAAAAAAACAAGCTTATATGCCCGTTTCAATCGGACTTTAGGTCCGGACACAGTTGTATTACTGCGTTGTTAAAGGTATCTGATGATGTTCGACAAGCTATCGATGAGGACAAATTATCAATAATAACGCTTTTGGATTTCTCCAAAGCTTTTGACTCGGTTAACCCGTCTATTTTATGTAGCAAACTTGCAACTTTTTTCAATTTCTCAAACTCGAGCATTAAACTCATTCTGTCCTACCTCACCAATCGTAAACAAGCCATCTCTTTTAATCGTCTGTTATCGTCTTTCCGTCCTGTGAACATTGGAGTCCCACAGGGATCACTTCTTGGTCCTCTTCTTTTTTCCATGTTCATTAACGACTTGCCGTCTGTATTGTCCCATTGTAATTTTCATATATATGCCGATGGCGTTCAGTTGTATTATAGCTTTCCTCTAGGACTTGTCGAGGATGCCATCTCAAAAATTAACGACGACTTATCTGCAATCGCCAATTGGGCTTCACAAAATAAACTTATGTTGAACCCCATCAAAACCAAGGCAATTCCTATATATAAACAAGTACCCCATCTCGATGATTTTCCCCCTATTTTCCTGAATGGAACCCAAGTAGAACTAGTATCCAACGCGAAAAACCTAGGTATGATTTTTGGTAGCAATTTATCTTGGGGTGATCATATACGAGTAAATAGCATTGTATTCAAAATATATGCTTCTTTACGTTGCCATTCAGTAAGTCGCCACTTTCTTCCAACTGCAATTAAGATGAAATTAGCTAGGGCTTTCCTAGTGCCAATTTTAACTTATGGATGCGAACTGTTCGCGGATATGGATTCGATCTCATCCCGTAAGCTCAATGTGGCTTTTAATTCGATTGCTCGATTTGTCTTTAACCTTCGCAGATTCGACTATGTATCTTCTCATTCTCGTCAAATTTTGGGATGCTCTCTTGACAGCTTTTTTAAGTACAAATTCTGCATTTATCTCGGCAACTTGATCTATAAAAAACAACCATCATATTTATTTGAAAAACTTGCATTAACTCTATCCGCACGCTACCACTCATTGAGGCCGCTTAAACATACCTGCTTAGCCTCTCGAAGACAATTTTTCATTCATGCCGTCAGTGTATGGAATAATTTACCCATTGCTATCAGGTCGAATATCGAACCCAAGAAATTGTCCTCAGCAATCTTTTATTATTTTTCTAATAATTATTGAAATCTCTCCAATAGATTCACACTCTAAATTCTGAATCTGCTATAATGAATTTATTTACATTTATGTACAAATACTCCTATCTTATTTCCTTTTAAGTTAATTGTATTCAATTCAATTGTATTAGAACTTTCTTATGTTTAAAATTCATTATTCATTAAATTTAAGCACTCTATCCATATATTTTACCTGTATATAATCTATAAGAATCTTTATATTCTCAAATATACAGTGGTTACTAAATAAAATAAAATAAATGAAATGAAATAAATATGAAGCCTTCAAAATGTACAATATTAAAAAATAAAAAAAATTATACTTGTATAAATATATTTTTGGGACTAAAGTTAGAAACACCAATTGTGCGAGTTATTTTTTGACCAACTGTACATTTTGGCGAGTTTTATGCCCGAAACCATCAAGGTGGGCAGAACCACGCACGATGGCGAGGCTATCAGCTCGCTGTGTGCCAAAGATTTTCTGATTTAATTAGCAACAATGTGATTTTAATTCTCGATAGATAGGCTGTCAGTACACTAAACCTTTACATGTAACTAAATTCCGGAGAAAATCAGTGATTTCAAAGCCACATTCATCAATTGGAGCTCTATTAGATAATTTCGACTCCTAAATCCCGAGACAACTCATTTGGCTGCATAATGTTGTGTTATGCTCGAAGAAATCGGTCGCAGTTCAGAGTTTGGAAACAAGTTTTCGGAATTGTGATAAACATGGGGCCAAATTCTGCTAGAATCTGCGTTATCAATAGATTACGAAACGACCTTTCTAAGATGAGACATTAAGAGGAATACCTTAGGCTAGATTAGATTTGGTCACCTTGCAGTCTGCATCAGGCTCATTTAGGCCAAAAAAGGCCCTTTGTCAGATAGCTCAACTAAAAGGAAAAGCAATATGTTGAATTAAATGTTTTTATTTGTGGAGTGTATGACCGTACAGCTCGGAATGATAAAAACTTATGAAAATGAGTGTGACTCTCATAAGATTATGTACGACAAAGCACAGATGTCGGTCGCAAGTCTCCTTGGCATAGTCTCATAGATGTGGTGACTGGACAGTCTAGTGTTATCGGCTGCTATTCTTTGAGTGTTCTTCTTCGCGCCTGGGGAAGCGGTTTTTTCGGTTGCCTGTCGCCCGTGGCAGTGGTTTTCACTGCAATTAGGTTTGCTCTGCAAATGGGTGCTGTATGTTCTTTGGGATTGCGCGCGCTTCTGACGTTGGCTGCTCAATTGCCTTTGGTATGCACGATAATGGTTATTTTACGTCGATTCTAGACAGCCGCTTATATCATAAAAGTAGAAACCAGAAAGCTAAGAGGATCTGAACTATCAGAACTGCTTGCAAATCAAGCCATTTGGTGGTTTTGGCAAAGACAGCTGATCTCTAAGATTATCAAAAAATAAATAACCATTTGAGTTCTTCCCTTGGTGGAGTGGATGACGCTTCTGCAAAAGTCGTTGAAAGTCTTCCAATTTACTCTTGGCCTATTGCTCATCAAAAATGTAATGGGGTATTTGTGCATCTCTGATTCAGCTAAAATCAAATCTATTTGATCAGATTTCAGGTTATACCTCCTAACCACTTGGCCTAATCTACCGCATTAAGTTGAATCGCGATTTTTTATATGTTGTAAGTAGCACTCTCATATCTTTTGAGATAAAATGAAAGTCTATGGCTGTGTCACTTTTGACAGGTTCATGGGTTTTACAGTTTCCACGTATACCTCGATGCGAAGGCATTCTAGAAATGTGGATTATGAACGGTTTAACTATCTCGTGGAAATATTCATAACAGTTTTTAACTACCCTTGACGTTGTCATAGCCAAGTTCAAGGCTGTAAAAGCTGCAAATGCAGATATCACGTTCCACTTCAGCGAAAAGGCAGCCTAGAAAACTTTCTGCTTGAAATATTCTGAAATGATCAAGACGGCAAAAAGAGATAATCAGTGCGAGTTGCCCAAGTAATACACCTTCTTCAACCTGTTGATTTGTTTTTAAGTCTTCTGTGTATCCATGGAGGGATTCTTTCTGCAGGAAAAATATTGCATGTCTAGGCTTCTCTGCTGGGATTCTACCACTAACATTTTTTGGATAGAATGTTATTGTCGCTTTTTGGCCCGATATACCCGTCAACTCTATTATTCATTTGCTCCCTGATTCCAAAAATCCGAAAAGTGTTCCCTCCTTTTAAACAACTCCAACTTGGCTAGTAAATTACTGACATCAGCTCTAAAGGACCTCGACCTCCAGGTTGGGCGTTCATATTAACTAGCTGACCGCGTTAAACACTATACGTTGTGAAGCAACGGCTGTATCTGTGGTACCTCGAAATCTTATTAGTCCACATATAGCCGAACAACACATAGGGGCCATAAAACGCTATTACACTGATATCACTGCCATCCAAAAAGTGCGATGGAATAGGTCGGGAAAAAAAAGAGGAATGAAGCACTGTGGCATCTGCTATTATGTGGGTGAAGCAAGGAATTCGGATGTCTACGCCGACCGTCTTCAGCGTCTGGCCCCACGACTTGTTAACCGTCGTGGTGAAACATAGAGCGACGAGGAATTGGAGTCATTTGAACTGGAAAGGAAAGTTAGAATGGGTCAGTGGAATCTGGGAGATGAAAACATCCTATCCTCGGCAACATCCGTTTAAAATTATGACTTATTTCACATTCCTTATTAGTTTTTTGACGGGGAGTCCCATTGAATAGTTTCGCGGGATCCAAGTTGCGCATGAGCATTATAGACGTCCCAAATTTTAATTTCAGCTCATGCGTAGTCGGGACAAGCGCATGTAATCAAATTCATTAATTATCCCTTTACTCCACACAGTAAAATAAATAGTTTTAACATTTTATTACATTTGCACGTCAATTACTCTGAAACGGTCTATCCGTTTTAATTACAACGTAAAGTGCTAGACTTTACAAACATTTTAAGATATCACAAATTTCTCAACGTTACGCCAAACGATTAATACATATTAGTAGACAATATTACTGTCGGCAAGGACAAAAGCGGTTTCCGAAATTTAATTGTGGGTTTTCATTAAAAAAATAAAAAAATTATGAATATACGTACAAATATATGTATACGAGTATATAAGAGTTGATAATCGCTATGGCGAACTTTATCGGAAGCATCGATTACATCAATATGGGAAACGATTCAACATTGTGACCAGATAGCAATGATAGTTTTTCCAATTTTTATGTTTCAGCAGCTGTCAAAGCTAAAAATAATATCCAGCTGTCAAAATATTCAGTAAGGTTTGCCATTTAATCATGCATCGTTTTACGCTTAGCGAACGTGCGGAAATTATTAAAAAATATTATCGAAATTCTGGCTCAAAAATCCTCCACTCCCTTGTCCATCTGTTGTCCGTTGATCTCTTCTTTTTTCCTCCCCCTTCTTTTCTTTCTTCCCCACATGCTCTGGATGCCACGGTATGGGCGGGATTCACTGGATCAATTTAAATTCAGCTCCCTCCCCCGGCCTACCGCTCCAGAGATGACCACATATGTACCCCTGACAGAGCTAGGCGGACGGCCTGGAGACTATAGCGGACGACGGTTCGCCCCTTGATATCCCGAGAGGTCAACACAAGCAACAATGGCCGCGAGCCCATCATACCTGATATTTCAAAATAAAGTCAGAATCAATTTTACATCTCACACCGTTGTTGTTTTATTTAAATTTTTTTTCCTATCGCTCTTATCTGGTCATCTTTACATTTCAATAGTTGTACCCTGTGCGCGAGTTACATAATTCCAAGTCAGCGAACTTGTTGGCGGCACATTTGTGTTGCTTCGCAACCAATAAAGTGAGGCCATCGGAAACTTAATGCTCATATTTTTTACTCATATTACATATTACGGGAAAATTGAAAATGATAAGATGCTTTAAGTGAACATCCCGAAGAAACAAGTTGTGATTTTCAGCGTTTTCACGAATCATCAATCGATATGAATAGTAATTCATGGCATCTACTTTCTTATTCGTTTCCTCATCTCTCTGCGGATTTGTCAATTTGATATTGAAATCACATCCATCTTCTCATTGCCAAAATAAAATCGGATATTGCAATCCGTTTGAGCGATGCGTTTCTGAGACTCGCTGAACATCGCCATTTCTCCGGTGAAGAATTACCACATTGAATTTATTCAGAAAATTAAAAATACAAGAGTTTATTCATCTAAATCTATATTGTCCCCTTCAAAGTAATCCCCATCGACTGCAACACACTTATGCCAGTGCTTGATCCAATCCTCGAAACATTTTTTATATCCGGTTTTCGGTATGTCCATCAGTGCTTCCTGCGATTTTTCCATTACTTCCTCTCGGCTGCTGAAACGCATTCCCCTTAGTGATTTTTTAACTCGATTTAACAGAAAGAAGTCACAGGGAGCCAAATCAAGTGAACTCGGTGGCTGTTGGATGGTATTTGTTGCATTTTTCGTCAAAAAATTACGAATAATTATGACACTGTGTGACGGTGCGTTATCATGGTGCAAAATCCACGAGTTTTCTGCCCACAATTCAGGTCTCTTTCGGTGAATTGCTTCACGCAAACGTCTCATAACGCCCAAATAATACTCTTCTGGCCTTCTGGCAAAAATTCATGATGCACTACACCGTTGTAATCCATGAAAACCGTGAGCATTGCCTTCTTTTTTGACTGAAAACAACGTGGTTTTTTTGGTCTCAGCTCATTTGCTAAACGCCATTCACTTGCCTGATGTCTGGATTGCGTGTCGTACTCATAAACCCACATCTTGTCTCCAGTAATGATCCTATTGATGAGTGTGGGATGGTATTCAGCCTGGCAAATCATCTCTTTTGCGACGTCAACACGGTCACTTTTTTGCATGAAAGTGAGGTCTTTTGGCACCAACTTTGCTGCTACACGACGGAAACCCAAATCATTAACCAAAATGTCTTGGACGGATCCATAGGCAATGTTCAAGTCATCCGCTATCTCTCTGATGGTTGATTTGCGGTTATTGACCAACATTTCTTTTACTACATCAATGTTTTCGTCGGTTTTCGATATCGATGGTCTGCCACTGCGTTCCTCATCTTCGATTGACTCACGACCACTGTTGAACCGCTCGTGCCACTGGTAAACGACCGTTTTCTTTAGAGAGTTGTTGCCGAAACACTTTTCCAACATTTACAACGTTCGCGAACCATTAAATCCGTTTTTTACCCAAAATTTAATGAAAGTTCGTTATTGCAAATTTAAATCCATTTCTAAAATTGTAAAAAATCTCCAACACACACAGAGATAGATGTACTCTTGGCTACGTAACTTTTGAAAATGTCAAGCTATGACGCTAAGATTTAGAGGGAATGTCAACAACAGATTTACCAACTTAACAAAAAAACCAGAACTCAAATCGGAATATTTTTTTATAGAACTTATTCCATTTCAATTCAATAAAGTTATAATTTACAATTCAATCGCTTTTTCAACCCCTTTTACTTTTCTTCATCTTTTACTTAAACCGCTTTTTCACTAATCCTAATCAGAGGTAAATTCGAGGACACAATCTCGGATCGCTTCCAGAGAGCTTTAAACCTAGTTGCTAGATGGTGCACCAAAGTTGGCCTCAAAGCCAATCCCAAGAAAAGCACCACTGTTAGATTCACTAAGAGAAGAAGGCGAGGAAGACTCAGAAATGTGAGTAGCAACAGTAGAAACGGTGAAACAACTGAGTTCTCAACGCAAGTCAAATATCTGGCAATCGCACTGGATGCAAAATTTATGTGGAACACTCTTCTTTCTAAGACTATTGACAAGGCCAGGACCATGGACCGGCAAAAGTCTTGCTGGTCCGAAAATGACACTATGGATGAACACAGCAATAGCGAGACCCATCATCACGTATGCAGCCCCCACTTGGTGGCATAAAGCAACGGAGAGGTCAACACAGGCCAAACTCAACAAATTACAGAGACTTGTGCAATGAAAATCGCAGCAAAACATCCCACCACTTCATCTAAAACTCATGAAAGAAGCATTGTAAACGCCTACATGCTCATCACAGAAGATGATTCCAATTCCAAACTAGTTCACACTGCAATTTTTCATGAATTCAAATGAAACGAACTACACCTAATAGACGAATGTCTACCCCGATATAACGTTCCAGACCGTTTTAACTGCGAACAGGAAAAACCAACATTTACCTAGGACTCACATGTATGGTTCAATGAAGGAGTTGGAGCCGGAGTATACGACCCTCGTACTAAGGCATCCATACATGCCAGTATGGATACAAGCAGTTCCATATTTCAGACTGAAATCCATGCAATAGAGCTTTTTATTCGGGAGAATCTAAGCAGACATATAACAAGTAGAAACATTTATATTCTCTCCGACAGCAGAGCAGCTTTACTTGCAATTAATGCCTTTGAAATAAAATCAAAACTTCTCTGGGATTGCCTTCAACTCCTACAACTACTGGCCACCACAAACAAAGTCCATTTGATTTGGCTGCCAGGAAATAGTGGATATGAAGGCAATGAAAAAGCAGACGAACTAGTCAGAAAACGAAAGAACTACTACAATTAAGCATTGTAGAAGTCAGATTCGAGAGGTTTTCTCACAGGGCACTGCCGTGTGTTTTACCTGATTACCAGGGGCATAGCGTAAGACAATACATGCAAATTGTGCAACGAGGACGTGGAAACAGTAGAACACATACTATGTGACTGCAATGGTTTAACCAAAACACGTCAGCGTTACCTATGTAAATTCTATCTTGAAGCAGCGGACATAGCTGCCAGCTCACCTAAAAACGTTGCCGCCTTTCTCACAAATTGCGGCATCATAGATGAGCTCTGAATGGAGGACATCACAATAGGCCCACCTGTGGCCGCAGTGATCTAGTATTCACTATACTACCTCCCACAACAATCTAATCTAATCACTAGTCATATTTCCGCTTTAGAACTAACTTGTATATCTTAGGAGATGCTGATATTTACACTCCCATGACATCTCTCGAGAACATTCTGTACCATCCAGCATACCATACTGTAGTGTTGGCTCGCCAATGCACGCACTCCGCGGTGGTCCAGCTATCACTGCCCATTCCGCTGAATAGTACATGCACACGAGACAACATAGGTAAGCCCTCAGCGCTAGTGGCACTCAGTGCAAGTGGAGACTGTTTGGAGACAACTCGCTCACCTCGTTGGTGTACTTACGCAAATATGTAATTGTGTCTGAGAGCATGAATATTTATGATATGCAGAATGTTGCCAATACACTACACATACAACTTTCAAATTCGCTAGAAAATTGGATAAAAGTTTCCATTGTCCAATGGTTGAGTCTTCTGCTATTCAAATATGGAAATCTTCTGCATTTCAAATATAGATGGTGCTCTTCGTATTCTAACAGATATCACACTATGAATCTTGCACCGTTTGAAAGAACTTAAAAAACTGCCGGAAATGTTTTGGTTTTCAAAACAAGCTGCAAATCTCATTTACTCGTACGATTCCGAAAGACAGCAATGTGTTACAGCTAATGAACGTTGCTCTAATTTTTTTAACGATTTTTGGCGGAGTATCCCAGGTAATATTCCACTGCTCAATATATTTGTACGCCGATGACGTTCAGCTCGTCTTCAATAGCCCCATTAGCAATTTAGATGAGGCTGGCGCAAAAATTAATGAGGACTTATCAACAATACTCGACTGGTCCATAAGTAACTTTATTTGTCTCAATCCGGAAAATCCAAGGTAATTGTCATCCACAAGAAAACCCCTGACCTATCTGTCTGTCCACTTATTACACTTGAGCCAGATATTATACCCTACGTCGTTAGCGCCAAAAGTTTCATTTTTAATAGTACCCTCACATGGAAAGAACACATTAGCCCGACTCTTGGCACTATTTATAGAGGGTTCCGAGCGAAAGTAGGCGTAAGAATAATGCTATCTAAAACACTGCTGCTACCAATTATGTAGTACGGCTATGCAATTTATTGTGATATTAACCATATTTGCAGAAGAAACCTCAACATCGCTTTTAACAACGTCACACGATACATTTACAACCTCCGAAGGTACGACCGACCATACATTCGGCTGCTCTTTTGAAAATCTGCTGATATATCGCTCACTATTATATTTATACAACATTATGCAAACACGTCAACCGGAGTATCTTTATAACAGGCTTGCTTTTTTCCAAACTCGGCGGGCTTTTGCTTTAATTCAACCTCAATACTCTTGTTTAACTTCAGAGCGACAAGTTTTCGTTCATGCCAGTCGTCTGTGGAACACCTTATCAGTTGAGCTGAGAAGAGTTAAAAACACAGTGCGTTTCAAAACTTTGCTGCTACCCAGAGTAGTCATTTTCAAACTTATTAAATTTACCTTTTTTAATTTGTCTAATTCTATGAAAATACATAACATTGTGCTAGATATTTTCAAGGCTTTCCATAACTAGAAAAAAACAAAACACATAGGCCAATACAAGAAGCACAATATTTATACAGTGCTGTCTGGCTAGCGTGAACTAATTATTGCACAGGCCATTGACGTTAGCAAGATTGTTCACGTTATCCAATCGTGTTTCCTTACCCATAAAATACACTAAGTTATTGGTTTAATTGACGTTTATTAACATTCTCTTATTTAGTTAAAAAATCCTTAATGCTAGTTTGTTTTTTTTTATTTTGCAGTGCTTTCTGCACTGCTTTTTCGCGAAGTTTTCTCAAAACTAGTATATCGGAATACTCCGTTGTATAAGCTTCAGCCCATTCTATAGCTTTGTTGAAAATTTGAATTGCTTCAGCCGCTATTATAGTTGTTCGAGGTTGATCGGCCGATTCTCCCAACAGTTCGTCTTCATCAGAAATAATTTCTTCGCATTCAGCTTCGTTTGGCATTTCTAGTGCTGTGTCTTCAATTGTATTCCATGTATTAATATCTGCTGCAGAGTGTGCTACCTAAAAAAAAGTGGTATACAGCTATGTTTTGTATTATATTCGTTATGTTATCACAAATGACTTACTTCTGGGATAATAATTTGCAGCAAATCCTGCAATTCATTAGTTTCTTCAAATTGCTGCTGCCTCAATTTATTCCGTATCAACATAAGTGGGGTATTTTCCTCTTCATGTAAACTATCCCTTTCATCTTCGCAAATCTGAGGCAGTATGTTACGCCAACATTTTTCTATGACGTCTGGTTTTAACTGACTCCACGCTATTGCGAATAAAGTAACTGCGTCCTTTAATGTTAAACTCTTTAAGAAATCCAAGACATTTTTTTTTCCAACAGCTAATCTTAACAGACTTTTTCTATAATTGAGCTTTGTTATACGGATCGCGTTCTGATCCATTGGCTGAATCAACGGTGTCACGTTTGGGGGCATGTATAAGGTAAAAATAGAGCCATCATCTGTTTTTAGTAAAAGCTCGGAAGGATGACATGGTGCGTTGTCCAGGAGTAAAACAGCTTTTATGGGCAAACCTTCCTTTCGTAAAAATCTTGTACCTAAAACAAATGTATGAGCCGACTATCATAAACAATTTCTTATTCTATTCTTACCTGTGGAACAAACTGCTTATGAAACCAATCCTTGAAAATATCTGCAGTCATCCAAGCGTTCTTCGAGCTGCGATAATCAACCAGGATATCAAAATTTTTGAAGGAACGAGGTTTTTTTGCTTTGCCAATAATCAGTGGCTTTACTTTGTGTAAGCCAGTAGCGTTTGTACACACTAAGAACGTAATCCTGGCCTTTTCTACTTTTCGGCCTGGAGCTGTTTTTTCACCACCGGCAACATATGTTTTTTCCGGTAACATCTTCCAAAACAAACCCGACTCATCGGCATTATAAATTTGGTTTTTGGACAGTTGAAGCTCATGTATTATTTCCTCCAAATTATTTTTGAATGGCATAACTGCGCCACTATTGGACGAAAGTTTTTCTCCACAGATTTTTAAAAGCCTAACACCATAACGTGACTTGAACCCACTTAGCCAACCAGAACTGGCATTAAAGGACCCTTCTTTCTCCTTTAGTTGGGCATGCAATAGTTTCGCTTTTGTTTTCAGCATTTCTCCACTAATTGGTAGGTTTTTACCACGCTGCTTCAAAAACCATTTGTATAAAGCCCGTTCCATACGAGGATACTCACCTTGCTTTAAAGTTTTTCTTTTTAAGGAACTGATTTGGCTAGTGGTCACTACTTTAAAGAGTTTGTCCTTATTTTTTGTTATCGCCGAAATTGTAGATTTGGCTACACCGTACTGCCGGGACAAACTCGTCGCGCTTACACCTCTTTCTAGTTTCTCAATAACTTCACTTTTTTCTTTCAATGACAAAAATTTCGGCTTTTTGAAAGACATTTTTGCAAAGAAACAACTACACTGCACTATTGAATACTAAGACTTAAGAGTAACAACCCAGCAAACGAACGATTGAACGTGGTTAAACTTGCGCAATGTGCATGCAGTTACGAACGATAACCCCTTTCTGGTGTATGTGTACACTGTTCTATGTATCTAAATGAACGCAAAACTAACAAACCAGCGAATGAACGAATAAACATGTTCAATCGTGTGCATACATTTTTGGTTCACGTTATCCAGGTTTCTTATGTTCACGCTATGGAGTACTCTTGATAAAAAAATGGGTGTTCACGCCAGCGGAGTGTTCATACAATCAGGGGTTCACGCTACCCAGACACTACTGTAATTATAATATAAATTTATAAATATAATGGAAAGAAATCAGCAGGCTGTCATGAAGGTTGATTTTTTTTTGCCGTTTGGTTTTCCAGTGTTCCATTTTTGACAGCTTTGACCATTTACGGTCGTCGTAATCGACCTACTGAGCAAGCAATTCATAGTGACCAATTTCACGGACATCAGGCCACATACCAGTATGCGTAGAGTGCGTACAGAGGAAAATATTGCTGCTGCATCCACCAGTGTTAATGAAGACCGTGATTTGTCCATTCTTCGCCGTTCGCAGCAATTGAAATTGTGTTACTCGACTACGTGGGAGATTTTAAGTGGTAAGTACCTAGATGGAGGACCACATGGGAACTCGGTACACCGCGTGCTATTGACAAACGCCACATGGGCATAGTACCCCGGCATAATATCCCGGACTTTACAAATTCATTTGTATCGATCCCTTGAAAATAAATAAATAAATAAAACCTTACAAAATGCAGCTCATGCAAGAACTGAAGCCGAACGACCTGCCACAGAGTCGAATTTTCGATGAGTGGGCTTTAGAACAGCTGGAGGAAGATCCATTTTTTTTATGGAAAGATTGTCTTCAGCAACGAAGCTCATGTCTGGTTGAATGGGTATGTTAATAAACAAAACTGCCGTATTTGGTCCGACGAGCTGCCTCAGGCAATACAAGAGCTGCCAATACACCCGGGAAAATGCACTGTTTGGTGCGGTTTATGGTCCGGCGGAATCATTAGCCCGTATTTTTTTTTAAAATGACCGTGAGTACAACGTTACCGTCAATGATGCCCGCTGTCGCTCAATGATTTCAAACTTCTTTTTGCCCAAAATGGACGAGCTGAACCTGGTCGACATGTGAATCCTGCAAGACGGCGGTACATACCACACAGCACGTCAATCGATGGAACAGTTGGGAAAAAAGTTCGGTGAGCAATTTATCTCCCATTTTGAAGCGGTGAATTGGCCGATAAACCAACGTCAATTTCAGCCTTGGAAGACAACATTACACTAGCGAGATGCCAGTCAATATGTTATGCTCGAAAAAGTGATTCAAATTGGACTACTTAAAACATAGTCGTGGTCAACATTTATATGAAATAATATTTAAAAAGTAAATGGCAAGCATTTAACTCAACTCAAATAAAAATTGTATACACTTTTGTAATTTTCCTGTATTTTTTTGACAATTAGAAACCAAATGCGTAATAGGTATGGCTAAGACAGATGTAGTGGTAGTCGAGGGCAAACTAGAATTTTTGCTGTCGGCAAGAAAGGATACAAAATCAAACACTAACGTTGTAAATTCATACAACAACATAGCCGCAGAGAACGGGCAAGGAATCACTCTTGTCATTCACTGCTTCTTTGGACTAAGAAGACAACTAAGAAAGAAGTCCCTCTTATGAACAATGAGGAAAGTACTATATCCCTTTATTAGCTCATTCCTTCGGTCTGGGGTGTTGTATGGACCTAATAAAAACCCAGCTGTTAATGGTAGCCCTAACTGAAGACACAAGCAATTTAAAACGGAGTTCAGTTCCTAAGAAATCTTGCTCTGAGCCTTTTATTCAATGTAGCTCATTACCAACAGGATTGCGTACATATGTCTCTGCTTTGGAGACAGACATAAGTTTGCCTAACGAGTTATTTAGTCTAAGATTGTAGTCCTACACAAAGACGCCACCGCCACAAGATCCGACTACAATTTTTCCCAGACTTAAATTCTGGCCAGAAAGAGTTCAAGTCAAAGGAAGTGCATATATTATATTAGTCTAGAAACACCTTCCCCCGTGTACTCAGGGGCTTGTTCCTTTAGAAAAGCTACCTAACAATACCAGAAAAAAGTTTCAATGTGACATGTTTGATATCAATGACGACACCTAGATACCGATGGGGACGCCTTTTAGCACTTGGTAATTGAAACCAGTTAATCGAGCAAAATAGCCTTTGTCTTGTGAGGATTGACTGAATTCCCATATCTTGTGAATCAATTGTCAGGTACATCTAATCCTACTTGCTCATTAAAGCAAAAATTCGCTGGGAATGACACGACGGAGGGCAAAGCTACAATATCACCATCTACTGCTACAATTTGGCAGCAGGATATAAAAATATACTATCAGAGCCAGACGTCCTGAAGCCAGACTACTTCAAAGGACGCAACTATGTACCTATTAGTCACAATCGATGCCAGATATCAACAGCTCAGCTTTAGTGATAAAGACGGGTTGTGAGCCAGTTCTGATCAGGTTACCTGAAAATTGAGATTCGAGCATGAGGCAGAGAGTGTTTGCTTTCGCGTTTCCAGTCTGGCAGATTTTCCTCTCTTGTTCACTTGAACCAGCCTGCTGGTTTCAATGCTTCACCTATAAAGATTTCAGTCTTCTTTGGAATTGCTTACGCAGTTGTTGCAAATCTGATTTTCACTATGGAACGGGGAATCTGCAGGAGTTTTCCTAGCTGAACAGATAACATTCGGTGGGGCCGAAAAATTGCGCATACCAAAAATATGTACACTAGCAATCACTAGGATGAGGCCATACATTTTGCAATTGCAATCTTTATACCTGTTGGAAATTTTGTACCCGGAAACTGTTACTACCTGTGAACTGGAATTTTTTTCAAAGTTTTGTTAAGAATATTTAAAAAAGCATTGAAAAGAACTGTTTTTAATTGGTTCCCGAAAGACTTTGACAGCGACAGAAAGAGGAAAAATAGATGCTTTCAATGAGTTAGGACTCCCAGGCCAAAAAATTGCAACCAGGCTTAATAGAAGTAAGACTGTTGTAAACAGTTATCTTGCGAATCCAAAACACTATGGGAAAAATCAAAAAGGACGCACGCCAGAAGCAACAACATTGCGAGAAAAGCGGTTAGATTGTTCTGTTTTTTTTTAAAGGTGTCACTATAGTCAAAGGTGGACCCTCAAGTTCGCACGATAAGTTGGTTGAGCTTCCCTTCCACTTTCGTGGGCCACCTGAGTCGCAGTATTCCCCTGTTGCATTGTCCCACCGAGTTAGATTCGAATATTCTGCGGACCTTAGCTATTGTGTCAATGTATATATCCTACCGAGCTCAGGGAACTGATGCGCAGATTTCTGACTAGGTCGATGTCGCTGTACCGTTCGCATAGTTCGTTGTTGAATCTTTTTCCCCAAAGCCAGTCAACGCAAACGGGATCGATTATTTTTCGAAGGATGTTTTTCTTCAAACGACTGAGGATATCTTCATCCGCTTTCGGTAGAGTCCACACTTCTGCGCCATAAAGTAGGACTAGGATGATCAAACTTCTTATACAGGGTGTCCCCTAATTCGTCAACAATAAATGATTCCTGGCTGTATTTGGCTGTACACAAATCGGTACCCTTAAAATGTTTGTACATACTACATAGCGCTGGCTATGGGCGATAGGCTTTGCTTATCAACTGTCCTACAAAAGATGTCCTACTTTCCTATCCTTGCATTAAAATCGCCCAGTACGACTTTAGTGTCATACTTCGGACATTGCTCATATGCCTTGTCGGGAAGTTCACTTACGTGTCGGAAGCTCAAGTCTTCTGGCCTAAGTCTGCCGCATATGGCAAGTCCGCATCCGAGTAAGAGCTGTTTCTTTTTCCTATAGCAATCACCATAGTACAAGGTGGGGCAAAAGTAATTTCATAATGCGAATGTGCCATAATTTTTGCAAATGGAGTCGAGTGTCATT
The DNA here is from genome assembly GCA_949129095.1 of Volucella bombylans. NCBI lineage: Eukaryota > Metazoa > Arthropoda > Insecta > Diptera > Syrphidae > Volucella > Volucella bombylans. The sequence goes on along the minus strand of OX422140.1, from coordinate 331,315,328 downwards.
GTGCTTTGACATTTATATTGTAGACAGATAAAGAATTGGTTGACAACAAGCAATCGGACGATACACAACTGAAGAACGCGGAATTATTGCTACTGCTTATTTGACCAATCTGCGGTATATTTTTTCAACTCAACGTAAATTTCGTGTTATTTTTTCTCGTCACCCTGCGCGAACAATTCTGCATTTGGCTGAGCGTCTCATGCAAACTGGGTCCACTAGAGATGTCACAAGAAGTGGCCGAACCCGTATTGCTGGTTCGACCGAGAATATCGCTCTTGTGGCCGAGGAAGTTCGAGAGAGTCCACAAACATTGACGAGACAACGATGTACACAATTTGGCATCAGCAGATGTTCGTTGCGTCGAATTTTAGTTTTTTTTTTTTTTTTTTTGAGGACGCCGGCGGCACCAATGTAACCGTAACTGCTGAGCGCTACTGACAGATGTTAAACGATTTTTTTTTATCTGCGTCCGAACATACCACGTGCAAATCCAAAGGTTGTTGGCCTTTAAACTTTGCTAGGGTGGTTACAGTGAGTTCATATTTATCCTAGGCCATTAGTTATTTCGTCAGTATAATACGAGTATGTAGGGCATTCCCATGCTATTTTAGCCCCCACTGAGAGGTAAGGCAAGCATTTCGCTTGATTTTTGCGCTGCTAGACCAATCCCAGTTATACGACAATCGGCAATTGCTCGATCAATCGCCAAGCAGGCATCCATGATGAGCTAATAGGATTGAAATAAACATGGGATCTTCTGCCTGTTTAGTATGAAAACTTCGTTGAGCACCAACTTTAGACAGCACCTTCTTATCATAGAAGATATTGTTGAGGGTTTCTTGAATATCGACAGGAAAGATGCCGTCTGGTCTTAAACTGACCGAAACTGTATGCATAATTTTTTTCGAAATAGCCCTCAGTCTTCCCCTAAGTCGGAATAGATGATCTTCAGGCGTTTTCTTGACTGAACACGTCAGTTGAGTTTTGAAGGCACAATTCAGGTTTTAATACATAAGCTTGCTCCTACCTACGTCTTAAAGTGCCTTCAGTTGGTTTTTCTTTGACTCCTCTTCGAAAAGAGTGATTTCATAACTATTTGAGAATTCGTTGTATATATGGTCTGACATGAGCACTTCCGATAGAGATTTCCGATAAGTAATCCCCTAAGCATACCTGTTTGATAGAGTTAAGTCGTTATTAGGGTTGGCTGGGCGCAAACATTGTTTATGACCATTAGATATTCTACTGCCCTAGATAGTGTTCTGAGTATAAGCTAGCTTTTCAATGAGTTACATATATGTTAGGACAGATACATATCATCGCCTTCTACGAAGTGAGATATGAAAGCTGAAGCAAAATGAAGATAATAGGCTGCGATATCTTACATGACGATTGCCATTGGTAACATGTGATGAGTCTACAGACGTCAATCAAAGCACCATAACAATTAATCTACATCGGTTCATACGTAATAGAGAAGAAAGTGGACAATACCGAAGTAAAGATGTAAGAAGATCTATCAAATCATTGTCAGAAAATCATCAAAAAGGTTACGTAACGCAATCATCAAAGAAGCGTAGAGAAAAAGTAACAAGAGGAGACAAGTCCGACATTGGATAAATTGAAGAAAACTACTACTGCACCTTTATTTCCTTATAAAACAAAAGAGTGTGGTAAGTGCGATGATCTTTGCTTCAGTCTTTTACTTTACCTGGGTTGAAGGATCAATTAGGGCGGTCGGGAAGACCAGCAGAACAAAATTATAGTCAGTCGAAAACCGTCGAAGATTATTTTACTTTACGTGACGCTACGGTCCAAAAGGGCCTGATTCTCAACCAATAGTTTTCCCCAATACTGTTCTTACACTAACCGAAATTTTAAATTCGATGTTAAGGACATCGCACCATCTTGTCTAAACCTTATTTCGACATCAAAGATCTCAGCTTTCAGTGTATACAGAGTAACGAGAATCCTCCATTTTCATCCTGCGTAGATGGGCGAGTTTGCCAAAATGCTGTCACAGAAATAAGTAAATTGTTGAATATTTCACGATCCAAGGTTTAACATTGCTCTACCCCCATAACTTTAAATAATTTCGTAGAGTGTTGGTCTGCTTCAGTGGACTTATTGGTCTTTAGTTTAAATATTGCTATCTAGACATTCTTTTTAGTCATTTCTCTACATCTTCTTTTTCTTTCTGAAAGCCGATATTTTAGCAGATCTCGTTGATGTTTGCGGGGCTGCCACCTTAGTAAGCACGAAACTTAAAAGGAAACTTGTTTTGAGGCAAGTACACAAGGAGCATCGAATGAATTTTGCAGGAGAACATGTCGCTTGGAGCAGTGAGTGGAAACGCGTTGTCTTTTCGGATGAAAAAAAGTTTAACCTTGACGGCCCCGATGGTTACAACTTTTATTTCCATGATCTAAGGAGGAGCTCATTTTGGTACGACATCACAGCCGCACATTAGGTGTAATAGTATGGGGAGCTATTACCTACTATGGCACAATCGAGTGGGGGTTTTTGTCCACAACAATGAACGGAAAAAACTACAAATGTTTGCTGCAACGCTCACTTCCAAAAGTGAAAAATATTTTCGGACCCCTGCCTTAGATATTCCAACAATATGATGCCCCCATCCACACTTCCAGGGTTAATCAGAAGACGTGGAACTTTTGCCATGGCCGCTCTACTCACCGGACAAACATAATCGAAAATGTTTGGAAATAGTTATCTCGTAAAATGTATGAAAGCGGCAGACAATTTGAAGACACTTTAATCGAAGCTATTTGTGATGCCTGGGCCCAAATTTCTCTTGATTATTTAAAAAAAAAAACTGTATGATTCTATTCCAAACGGTCTTATAGAGGTCATATCGAAAAATGGCCGGCATACTCATTATTAATGTAGAAAAACGTAATAAATAAATATTTTAAAACCATAAAATGCAAACATTTTATCAATTTTTTCCTTTTTTTCGAAGATTTTGCGTGTGGCCTCATCCTAGTGGCGCATCTTCTTATACGCTTCTCACGAAGGTCATTGTTTAATCTTGGGAAATTCCAACGGTCGTTTCTTATTTACCCTTTAATTTTATGAATTCCTGTTGAGAAATATGTACCAGTTCACAGGTAGTAAAAACTTCCGGATACAAAATTTCAAAACTAGTGATCGCCAGTGTATATTCAAATGTTCCCACAAATTTACCCATCATTCATTGTGGCCCTGGTCTCGCATTTGTTCGTCACTGCTGCTGGACCATTAAAATGGCTAAACATTAAATTACTCGTAACTTTCCTCCGTTTACTTGTAAAGAAGAGAAAATTATTGCGAACAGGTATCACTCATGATTCAATGCACTTTTCCTTCACATATGGTTTCGCATATGCAATGGGTTTTCCAAATTTGCTTATTTTTCACTGAATCACACATTCTATGTTTTTTTTCTTTTTTCTGCAAATGTCGATTTATGTCCGTATATCCCATATCTATGGAAAGCACTCAGCTGTTGGAGAAACGAAATCACTGAGTCCTAAATAGAGAACCGGTACCCGTTAAGGTCATAAAAAATTACGATACAATAAAAGACAAATAAAATGATAACGAAAGCCTCTGGAACTCGTTCATCTATAAAATTGTCGTTGACTCATGTATGAAAGATAAGTGGAGTTAACTCGACCAAGGGGGATCCCAGAATTTACATAGAATCGTCATTTAATAAGGTGGAACTCATATTCAAAGAATAAGAAGATTTGCTAATTTTAGTTGGTGTAGACATATGTAGAATTGTAAAGTGGTTACAATTTCAATTTCAATTTCATAAACCGGATTTACGCTTAGAACTCAAATACTTGGTAAATTATGTTCACAACTTCATCCCTAGGCTTCTGAGGAAAAAGAGAAAGAATTATGTTTCCATTTGCCAAGATTTGTTCTAAGTTCCTCTTTTTTCCTTCGGCTAAAATATGTAATACGCATAATTACATCTAATGCTAATGACTTCTCCTGCATATCTGCACTACTACTGTTTAGTATCGGCAATTTCTGCGGACCTTAAATCCACTCTACAGAGTGAGGCCAAAGTTTGCTGTTTGCGTCTACCTTCGTTAGCTACGCAAAATTAACATACTGTAAAATGTTTGTGTGGGTACAAATAATAGAACTTATTCTTTTCAATACAAATCCCTTTATTCAGTACAGTTACAATTCACTATTTAATTCTTTCTCTCAGTACAATCCAATTTCTCAACCACTTATACTTTTCTTATCTTTTACTTAAACCACTTAATCACTTCTCCTAATTAACACTTCAAATTACACTTTAGAACTGATTTGCATACCTTGGGGATGCTAGTATTTATATTCGAATGACATACTTCGAGAACAATCCTCGCCATCCAGCGTCCCATACAATTTCCAATTTGCTAGAAAATTCGATTCCACTCTCCAGTCGAGACTTTGTTATTTCAGTATCGAAATCTTCTTGTCTTTGAATCTAGATGTCGCTGCTCACATTTAAGTGGTTATCACAATACATTTGATCAGAAGAAAGATTTCCCACTATCTGCTTCATTTAATAGGAGAATTCCGCGAATGCATGTACTTTTTATTTGACCACGTTCCGTTATACCCCCTGTCTTTCGTAACATTTTCATTTTCGTCGCTGTAATTTCTGTTTCATTTTTCTAGTATAGCGATCAACATGGTGATCCTGAACGAACTAGCTGTCGTGTATAACAAATCTTTAAGTCCAAGCGGAGTTTTCCTGCAACAAAATATTACGGGGTTTTTGCGCCAATTAAACCACTCAGCGGTAACTCTATCTCTGACATCGTCATCACAATTTCCATGGTAAGTAAGAGCGTAAGTACGATATTTACAGTTTTAGCACTTTAGTACAATGGCTTTCTAAATACAGTAAGTGTCAGGAGTTGGGTTTGTTATTTCGGAAGAACGATAATGGAGATATCTGGTGTTAGTTCGACTGATTATTGTAGTAACCCATTATCTTTCAGCGATTTTATTCAATTATTAAGAATTGCTTGAAGGGCTGTCACGTTGTTGCCTTTAATAATGCTATCATAGGCGAAAAGGAGTGTAGTTGTTTCGGACTTGAAGCAGTACGTCTTCAATAAAGAGTTCTGAACGACAGTAAAAAGCCATGAACTTTGTACACTGTTTTGGTGATCTCCAAATCTAACTTCGAATTCTCCGGGCCAGAGTTGTGGCGTACATTCAACATGGCGCAGCTATGTCAAGCTGGCTAGACGGTTGAAGCTCCTCTCCATTCCCCCTCAATACAAATGAGATCGAAAATTACGTGTAGCATTTTTCACTCTACACGACCAACTGTTTCCTCATGTACTTCGACAGGGTCCAAACCTCTGCGTTATAGAGCAATTTGGATGCTTAGGATCTGGTATAAAGCTGTATCTTATTTCTGCGCTGATGTCGGTGCTGCTAGTAATTGTAAATAGGTAGACTCAGTCCTTAACGATTTCAAAGTTATAACTGCAAATGGTGACTTCGGTGATGTGAGTCCTCTTTTGATGATAGCACGTACTTTGTTCGTTATGCCGTCTTTTACCGTCAGGCCCATTTTGGTCATTTCCGTCTCGATACTCACGAAATCTTCATTGACGGACGGATCACAGCATCGGTCCACATGTGCAAGTATTGATGCGGACTAAAAAAAATTCATCGTCAATCTGACGATATCCACTGTTGTAACTGCTTTAAAACATCAATTGTGGTTATGTTACCTCCAAGTGGTAGCCATCGGGTACGAATCGGTGTCCATCCAGACTCGACTTTCCAAACTTACAAGCGCAAGTGGTAACCAGCAGATAGCAGCACTATAAACGGGACTGCGGATGAATTTCCCAAATGGAATCAACGGTTAAGTAAAATTCCGGAATAAAATAAATAAAACAAACGTTATCAGGGCTACTCCAACATATTTGTAGCTCAGCCCGGTAATTATTTCCGAGACTTAGTCAGGGTCTTGGAAAAGGGATGGTTGTGGATGAACCCCTAATGGACAAACAGCAGCGTTGACATCGCCGAATGGGTTACTAGTTTCTGTCCAACCGAATCCTCTTTCTAGGGCTGCCTACATATAATACTGCCGTAACTGTAACTGCCCGGACATGGAAAAGAAAGTTAAGTTACGAAGCAACAACAAGTCTCGGATACGAACGGAGCTACTGTTGACAACCCCTGCAAACGAAACAAGGACAGAACGTCAGTTAACCTATCAGTTAAGACATAATTTCTCGGGATGCCCATACATCCAAGGGCGCAAGGATAAGCCTTGCCATCGCTTACCTACATTAGTAGTATAATACCAAAGCAGAACATGTGTTGGCGGCACAAGTTCCATCCTTGGTATGAGTCGAGGCCGATCTAAAATCTCTTGTTGATCATAGGGTCACAGCACAAAGTACTCGTATTTATTGCAACCCTACATTGGCTCTAAACCAACAGGAGGATTTCGGTTTAAACCACAGCCACCATGACCTTCCCACAAGGGGGCCTACCCCAAAAATTTAGTCTCGGGCCGAGATCCGGGGGGCTCCTGACTCCAATGGTACCTCGATTTAAGTCCTGGTAAGGACTACCGGTGGTCCTGCAGCCAATTAGAGCTATAACCAGACTCTTGTAACTGGTCAAATCTTATTAATCTTCGGTCTGAAAACCGTTACGATAAGATCAGTGCTTTGCTCTGCCTCGGATCTACACGTGGAATATTAGGTCCCTTAAAAGGCCGTGTGCAGACAAACTACTCCCCCGCCATCCAAGAAATGCGATGGGGTGGGCCGGACAAAAAGAGGATGAAAAATTCCGATATCTACTACGGCGATTGTTATCGACGCCAAAGTAGCTCGTATTTGGATGTGGATTTGTCGCTAGAGGCAGACTTAAGCAAGAAGTCTTGAGTTTCCGACAGGTGAACAAGCGCTTCGTAACAATTCGTATTAAGGCTAAATTTGACAACAGTAGCCTTATATGGGCGCACGCGCATCGGAAGGTATAGCCTGCACGACACTAACTCCGATAACAGATTCAGGCGTTCCCACATCTCGATATTCACAATACGCCTTGGAGAACTCCTGATCAATCAACCGTCAAGCACACTGGCCACATTGCTAACGACGGAAGGCACTCCTTCAGTATGCAGCTTCGACGAATCGATCTTACATGCACTCGTCCACTTGGATCGTAACTTTGACACGGGCAACATCACATCTTGGACCACCAATATCAATAAGTATAAACCATAAAATTATATTGAAATACATTGTACATACTCTTTAACCTAAACGAATTTTTAATATCTCATATAACAGGTCCTATGCCGCCAGCATCAAGTATCGAAAACTAGTGGCAACATTTCCAAAACGAAATCGGAGATGCCTCCTCTGATGTGGATTTCACTCGGCCACCACAACAAAACCCCTGGTTTAACGACGAGTGCCCACGAGCATATGGAACTAAGTAAGGTGCATTCAAAGCGGCTCTGCATAAAAGGAGCAGAAGAGGAGAGACGAACAACGGCTTTTCAGTAGAAAATAGAAGATTCATGAGAAGCGTGATATTCGAATATTTTACCGAAAGTTAAAAAAAAAACATGCCACGTTCCTTAAAGCGATATATGCTATTATTTACGGGAATCATCCTGGAACGTTTGGCAGTTTTGGTCGAAACAAATGGTGTACTAAGTGAGATAAAAGCCGGCTTCAGGAAAAACTATTCGGCAGTATACAATAATTTTACGCTGACAAGCATTGAAAGGACGTACTTAGACAAAAATAAAAACTCTATGCGTTATTCATAGCATTTGACGCCATTAACAGAAAATCGCTTTCCTACGAACCAAGCACTCTGAAAGGATTGACACCAGTCCTCAAAATAATACAAAGTCTCTACAAGGAAGATAAAACGGCAGTCTGGGTTGGAAAAAGCTTGTCAATCAGATTTGATTCACTCTCGGGTGTTAAGCAGAAGAAGATCATTCTTCTTAGACGATCTACGGAATTCGCCGGAATCAAAGTAAAGGTTCTTATCTACGCATACGACATCGTCATCTCGTCAGAAACCCCAACGTCATTGCAGATGATGATCAACAAATTACATCAGTACTGCAATTCTCGTATATAGAACTTGGAAATCCACACCAATAAATCAAAAATAATGGTATTACGAAATGGGTGATGAGGTCTATTATGAGTTACGCTGCTCAGGTATGGGGAGATTTTCAATACGAGAAAGCCGAATGACCGCTGAGATCTTACATCAAGCTTCTTAGAAGAAGCTTTTTAGATCACCTTGAAATATGATTCACGTCGAGACTGAATTGTCACCCCTACATAATTTTACATTAAGACTATATACATTTCCTCTATATTTTAAAAGCATTGTAGCTCCCAGAGCCAAAATTGAACGCGAAATAGCGGCCGTTTCGGGCGAAATGTGTGGGCGAGTCGTTGAAAATTGGGTCCAACGAATCAACCGCTGCAAACGTGCCCGCGGTGGCCATATGAACGAAGTCGAGCTCTATTCATAAATGTTTTGATTGTACTTCAAGCCGATAATAAAGTTTTTTAAATATCTCAAATGGTTTGCGTTTTATTTAAAAAAAAAAGTTGTCAAATCCTTATTGGGAAATCCTATAGTTTATGCTGGTAACGGTTTGTTTATGATGTTGGAAAAAGAGATTAGAAAGAACAATTCAAAAAGCACCGTTATTTTTTCTCTGGCTCTCTTGCAAATTATTCCATATGGAAAGATTCAGTTTTTTTTGTGGGTCAACTGAATGGAATGAAATGAAACAAATTTGTTTTTAAAAGAGCATTTTATTTGTTGACTCTTGTAGTGATTACTGCCACCTTTCATAATCACTTAACAAATTCGGTGCAATCCCACATTTTGCTCCCTTATCCAAATTTTAACTATCCGCGCCGTATGAATAGGTGCGTTGTCCTGCTGGAAATTCCAATTAATCAGTCCAAAAATATCACAAAATTTCGGAAAACTCCTTTTCAATATTTCTTTATAAGATGTTGCGTTCATTTTTGCTGTTTGAAATTCTAGTTCAACAGTTCCATAATAGCTAACCGCTACCCATTCCATAAAACCACCTTCTCGACTATAATTCCGGGCTAAAAAGCGCTGGTCCTTTCTTATATCGTGAAAGTAATAATTAAACCCATCAGGTCCATCAAAACTGAGCTTTTTTTCATCTGGCTTTTTTTTTTAAGTTTCAGACTTTGTAGATGATTGGCACACTAGCATTAACACCTGCTCTTTGTTTTATTTTCGCAGCTGAGTCTGAAGAATTAGAAGCACATCGCAAAATTGCTCTTCTATCGGCCTCTGTTCTGGCTATTTTTTTTTACCCCATTTTATGTTTTTCCCGTAAAAGTCTTTGTTTCTGAAGTAAGAATAGACTACCTTAAATCGATCAATTTCTTTAGCTATAGCACGCCGGGTTAGTCCTTGCTTCTGTAGTAAGTCAATATGAGCCTCTTCAATATTGTTAAGGGATTTCGCTTTACCCATGTTTATCAAAATTTAAATTTACAAAATTATTTTCACTTAGACCACTTCAACAATTGCTTAAATGTGTCAATCTTCGCTGAATATACGTAAAGAATGAATATAATGACCATGTATGTATTCAGTTGACACAAACAAAAAAAAACTGCATTTTTCCATATGGAATACATTGCAAGAGAGCCAGAGAAAAAATAACGGTGCTTTTTGAACTGTTCTTTCTAATTTCTTTTCCCAACATCATAAAAAAACCGCTATAAGCATGAACTATTAAACTCGTACACTACTTGAAAATAATGAAACACAAATTTTTGAAAAATATTGTACCTACTCAGTTGAAGCGGAGTGTGTACTATCCACGATAATTTCCATAGTCTATAGATATTTTAGAAATCTAAAATCAGCATAACCCACTGGAACACCATCATCATACTCAATCCTCACCCAGTCGTCTACTACTGAATCACAGCAAACTCGAAACAAGATCTGGTGTTGTTGCAATTTCGTCATTATTTCGAATGGAATAATACGAAACCAATTTGAACACACATGAATTTGAATGCAAGATTAAGATTCCAGTTAGCCGCAATAAAACTTGTTAATTTACTAATAAATTTCACCATTTAGTCCACTATCATTACTTACCGATTCCAATGGAACAGGTTGAGTCATTTCGATTCTTAATGATGTTAGACCAAGGGACACATTTCTAATAGTCACTATTCCATAAGTAGTATCTCCATCCTGAGCATATTCGAAGATATCAGGGCAGGGAATTGGCGGTGTTGAAAAGTCCTGAGCCGACGATCCATTACAGAAAAATGCGACAATAACAACGATCACTTGAGTCAACAAACGCAGAATCATTTCTAATGCACTCACTGAACTCCAATCACTTGATATTCCAGAGATGGATTCGTTTCACTATCGAATTTTTCAAAACAACCGAAAACTACAGCCGACCTGATGTGTTCTTCGAACAAAAAAGTGGTTTTTCGAAATTCTGTACACCAAGAAAGTGTTTATTTCTGGCTGCCGTTCTTACCTACTCGTAACAATTAGCGACACGACAACTTTATCCGAACAATAAAAAAGAAGTAGAAAAACGACGACTGGTTTTAAGCCTTCCGTTCTCAAAACTTGTACAAGTACTTGTATCTTCAAAACATCTTCCGCTCACATAAATAATTGTCGTTTACAATTAATTATTATACTGCGCTATAATTTCTTGATGGTGTCGACAAATTTGAGTAGATCGGATGGAGCCAACAGTAAAAAGCGATAAAATTAGTTTTGACTATCGAGCAGAACGTATGACCGCCTTCTAAGAGATTCCAATTGTATCTGTAGCTGGTCGAGAACTTGAGAAGTACGGCGTAATTTTTGTTTGATTTACAGAATTAAAAAAGCTTGAGATCATAATATATGGGAAACGGGGAAAATATTGAACCAGTTTCTATGAATATTCCAATTTTTGTGGTGATGACAGCTATGGTCCCATCAGCCAGTGGTCTGCCAACAGCAGGTTTTCGAGTATGACAGAGTTACTTCTCCGAGGGTCGAACGAGGAGGTTTGGTAATTGAAGCCGTAACTGTGTGGTTGGTGTACAAGAGATAAACTGATATTACGCAATGATATTAGAAACTACAACATTTTTAATGTGGAAGTTTGAAAGAGTACAATTCAACCATTGTCGCACAACGCTTAATCAACTCCTGCATACCCAGGTATACAGCTCAGATTCTTTCAACTTAAAACCGTTGAATCAAGAATCTAAAGAATATGGATATAATATCGCTTTATCTGACCCAATAAGAAACAGTTTTGACACGTACTAAGATCGCGACTATGCTTAACACAGACTGGCATTCCACTCTAGATGGCCGTCTCTTGGTCAGTCGTTCATAGACCTCCGTGAGGAATAAACGTGTTTCGGCTTTTAAAGTGGAAAAAGTAAGAGAAAAATAAATACAAAATTTACAAATATCGTAAAAGTGAATTAAAAACATTTTGCGCAAGTGCATCGGTGACCTAGTGGTAGTGGTGTCCGCCCGTTAAAGCAGGGGTCCTGGGTTCCAGAAGGAATTACGTTGACTTTTTTTTTTAAACTTTTTAAAGTTTAAAATATAGTGGAAAAAAAAAATGACATAATGTCATCGGAAAATATTGCGAAGAAAAGGAAGAGGAGGCTCAATCTTACTCCAATTCTTGTAAAGCGCCCCTCCCTAACAACTTCTACTGAAAAGCTGACAGGTAGAGCAAGGGAAGGGGCGCAACAACGTCAACAAAGGCGGCAGCTGACCAAAACGAAGACCCATACGTGTCTGATGGTGAGAATACCTTCCAATCTCTAATGGCTACTGAGTCAGAGGATGAAGAGGAAGAGGTGCATGCACTTAAGAGCTGCATTAAAGAGCTGGAACAAAAAGTACTGGCTATTAAAAAGAAACAAGTGGCGAGAAGGCAAAAGCAACAGCTCATAAATAGCGAGGCTAAACACAAGGGACAGCCGCTACCACAACAAAAAACCACACATGTGCAAACGAGAAAACAAGTCCAGAAACAAAAACAAAAATCACAACCGGAGCAACAACAACAACACAAGCCCCAGAAACAACAGCAGCAGCAGCAAACACAGCAACACCAACAGCAAAAGCAACACCAGCAACAACAACATATTCAAACGCAGCAACAACAGCAGCAGAAAGACAAGATTGTAAAGCAAAGAGTTCCACCCATAAATACATACAAGATGGAACTCAAGGAAACTATCGAATTATGTAAGTCGGCCATAGGCAACAATTTTTTTGTAAAAAGGTTATCTTTAGATAGACACGCGATCCACTGCAATTCAGTGGAGCGCTATTATAAAATCAAAAATTTACTGAAGGATTCGACGACGGAGTTCTTCTCCTACACCCCGAAGGGGGACAAGCTGCAAACAATGCTGCTGAGGGGATTGGAACCGTCGACTGATCCGGAGGAGCTCCTTGCACTGCTGAAAGAGAAGAAGTGCGAAGGGCTCCAATTCGTGGGGGTCAAGCCTTTCACCACAGCCAGAGCCAGAAGGGAGAAGCGGCAACTGCCGATTTTCCTGGTCCAACTGAGTCCCACCAGCAATCTGGATGGTCTAAGGAGTATTAAAGTCCTAGACTACCAGGTAGTCCATTGGGAAAAATTAAAGAGGAGCGAAAACATTTTACAATGTGTTCGCTGCCAAAGGTTCGGGCACGCCGCGTCGAACTGCGAAATGCAGCCTCGATGCGTGAAGTGCGGAAAGAACCACAAGTCCGAGGAATGCGCTCTGGGTAAGGACGGAGCGTCTGAAAAAAGCCAACTCTCTTGTGCTTTATGTAGGAAGACGGGACACACCGCAAATTATCGGGGTTGTCCCAAATTCCAGTACATCAAAAGAATAAATCTGGCCCGGCAGCAGAAAGTGGAAGTTAAACGTCCACCCGTGCATTTGCAAACACCAGCCGTTACTCCCCATGTTAAATACGCCCAAATGGCGGCAGGTAGGGGAAATACGGTACAGCAAGCGAAGGTTGCTTCTCAGGCCCCAGCGCCCAGAGCACCTGAACCAGTACCTGACATGCTAGCTATCTTGCTCTCTATCCAGGGGCAGATCGCTCAGCTACAACGTCATTTAACTGAACAGACGGCGCGGGTGGATCAAGTATACTCACTGCTGCCTGGCCTAACGCACCTTTTGCCGTAATGGGTACGTACGTGGCGGAGCAAACCCTGAAGGTCCTTGCTGTGAATGTGAATTCACTGATTAGGCTCGAACGACGAGCCGCACTATTTAAGTTGCTTCAAGACAAAGCCCCTGATGTACTCTTGGTTAGCGAAACTAAGCTTACCAAGAGACACAAAATGAGGCACAGAAGATACAAAATAGTACGGAGAAACCGACCCAACTCCATTCAGGGAGGTGGCGTTGCAATTTTCGTACGAAAAGGTATACGTTTTAAAAGAGTATACAGTCGTGTAGTACGTAGGTTCCAGGTGCTGGAAGTATGCATCGTGTATATCCCTCTCCGTAGTGGAAAGCGGTTGTACATGGTGTCTGTCTATGCACCTAAGGCTACTCAATCCACCTTATTTATCTCAGAGCTCGAGACACTTTTTCGATTTCTGAGGCTGGAATTTGAAGACAACTATTTTATTATCGGCGGAGATTTCAACGCCAAACATAGTGATTGGGGAAATAATACACCAAATACTAGAGGGAACCTACTATTCAATTGGTGGGGTCAGCACAGTGTAATGTATCGACTCGGGCTTAAGGCGACGGATAGTCCGTCGTTTCCCAGACACGGGTCCTATTTGGATCTTCTACTGTTCGACTCACGAATACAACTGACATGCACTAACCAACAAACTACAAACTGTCTACGCACTTTCGTGTATGACAGTGACCATTGCGGTCTCAGCACCGAAATAACTGTTCCCAATGAAATCGCGGAATTAGATGAGTTTGTCCAAAGGCATTCCTACAATTATAGTAGGGTGCGTTGGACACACTTCACCAGAACACTGACTAGAGCACTCTCCTCGAATTCGCTCTACCCACCGTCCAACAGAAATCTGTCAAACGAGGAGATTGACAGGTATCTAAGACGAATGGACGAGACAATCAAACGAACAATGGACAAAACGATACCTCGGTACCAACACACTGACGACGAAGACTTATTCCGCAACGCAAGTATTGACGCACTGCACCGACATAAAAGTAGACTGCTGTCAAGACTAAAAACCTTGTACAGACAGTTCACTGACAGACATAACCCGGAGATCATGACACTGAAGTCGTCGATTAAAAACCTCCAAAAATTAATAAAGGAAAATTACAGAACATCTGTAAGTTTGTATTGGAACAATAAAATTCGGGCTGTAAACACCAGCAACCCGAATATGTTCCCGCAAATAAATAAAATATTTCGGAGAAATAATCAGAACGACCTTCCATGTCTTAAAATCGCCCGAACGACGAACAACGAACAAATACTGGTAGCAGCGGGCATAGATCCAAATGAGGCTGTTGATGATGACAACTTCTTTGTGATCGAGGATCCGCAGGAGCAGGTAGAGGCTATAGGAGCGACTTTCCAGGAGGTGTACAAGGCGAATGTTATCATTGGCCCGAACCACGATCTGGAGAATCGAGTCCTTGTGCACAATTTCTACCTACAATATCATCAAATAATGTCATCACCAACGATAGGGTACTACCCCCGTTCATTTCGAAGGAAGAGCTCCAAACGATCTTCGAATCACTTAGAAGTAAGAAATCAGTGGGAACCGATGAAATACCGAACATTGTGCTTCGACATCTCCCTCTAGAAGCGGTGAACATTTATACCACCCTGTTTAATAATGCAATGAATAATGCACATTATCCAGCGCATTGGAAAACTGCGGTGGTACATCCCATCCCCAAAAGGGATAAAGACACTTCCAATCTCCGCTCGATTAGTCTTCTTCCTAACATCAGTAAGGTTTTCGAAAGGGTGATCAATAGAGTCCTGACTAAGTGGGTTGAGGACAAACATATAGTTCCGGATAATCAGTTCGGTTTCAAGGCGAGGCATGATATCATTCATGCTGCGTTGAAACTGGTTTCTGATATCCAATGGAACAAAGGTAAGAAACAGTGCACTGGTGCCTGCCTGATTGACTTGGAGAAGGCCTTCGATACCGTATGGTTAGAAGGACTCTTTTTCAAGCTGGACAGGTTGGGCACTAGTAAGCCACTGCTGTATATTCTTTTTGACATGCTCTCCAGTAGACAGTTCATCGTGAAGAATGGCGATGTGACTTCTGCTGGAACTTTTAACATTAAAAACGGTCTGCAACAAGGTGCGGTAAATTCGCCGATCCTATTCAACATTTACACGAGTGATCTGATAGGTTCACTTCACCATGCCATAACGTACGCAGACGACATAATTGCGTACAGATCAGGTCCAAAGATTGATGTCATTAATACACTTTTGCAGCGTGACTTCGACAAAATTAAGCGATATTGCGATGACTGGAAGTTGAAAATCAACTTTCAGAAGTCGGAAACCATTCTGTTTAGGAGGCCTTTGTCTGGGGCCTCTAGGGATACCAGAAAGAATTGGCGAAAGTTTTCTATCCTCGGACAACACGGACAGCCACTCGCTTGTCGAAATGTAGTCAGATACCTTGGGATCTGGCTAGATCAATATCTGTATTTAACAAACATATAGATGTTGCTCTGGCCAGAGCCAGAGGTGCTTTTGCCCTTACAAAGAGACTGTTCCTATAACAGTCAACTCGATGCGAGGGTGAAGGTAATCTGCTACATGGCCCTTATCAGGCCCATGCTTGTATTTGGATGTCCCGTGTGGTTCAACGTGAGAGCAAGTTTATTGGAAAAAATTCGGGTGTTGGAGAGGGCTTGTCTTAGGACTTGTCTTCGCCTATACAGAACACCAGAGTCTCAGTACATAAAATTCTATCCCAATGAGGTCTTATATAATAGGGCGAACCTAATAAGAGTGGACAATTTCGTCATTAAGTTGACTCGAAGGCACGTTGCAAGAGCAATGACCTCATCGAACAACCTGATCTCCGGGGCTTACTACCCCAATTATATGTATCACGAGAGAGTTCGCTTTGACGGCTTTATTCCTCCAGAAGCGTTCCTCTATCTAGATAGCAAAGGTCTGATCCAGGACAGATTGGCGGTGCCGCTAATCTTCCACGTTGCTCGAACAGCTGTGGACAGGGGACTCAACTACGACAGAGACGTCGCACATGGCAGTGCGGAGCGTCTCCGGTTCAGTAGGGCGGTAGGGAGTTGCGACATGAGGGATGTTGCTCGGCAGCACCAAAACTTTTGGTGGCTTGCTGAAGGGGAGGATGCTTCGTCGTCACACTCCTTCAGTGATATGTAGCTTCATGTGAAGCCTAATTTTTTTCCTTATTTAGCCATGGCCGGCTTACATAGTTTTAGGTAGGATTAAGTTAGTTTTAAGAAAAAAAAATATATAAAATCCAAAAAAAATAAAAAATTCAAAATAATATATATATATATATGCATGTATTTATATATTATGTATATACATATTATGTATATATATATATATTTATGTATGTCTGTGCTTGTGTTAGATGTAAGTAGGTTAAGATTTATTTTTAGGTAGTTTGTAGGCTTTAGTTTTAAATTTTATACAAAATTAAAAAATGTCCATATACTAAGTTTTTGATTAAAATTTATTTTCTTAGTTTTAGTATTAATTAATGTTAAAATAGCAATAAAAGTAGACTGTAAGATTCGTCGAAAGACATAGTTTAAGTGTTAGGTTTAACTTAGAGTGCCTGCATGGGGCCATTAAGTTAGAATAAGATTATTTGTAAGTAATTTAAGCTAATTTTTAAGCGTTTTTTGTTTAGCATATAAGAGTAATATTATTTTATTATTATTTTATTCAGTTAATAAAGTGAAAAAAACTTTCTTTTATAAGATTTCCTTGCAGAAATTGAAGTCTGAGAGCTGTTCTGAATGCCCCAGCAATAGTCAGCCATCATGTGTGCATTCCTGTTCCTGTTCTTCATTTAGATCCCCAAAATTAGCGGAGAAATAGTCTAGGTGGTTGCGAAGAAAGTGTAACTTGATGATCATGTTACACCCAAGTGTTTGAAAGTGACTCATTAGTTATTCAACGTGTTGAGAATAGTCAGAATTTTTCTTATTTCCCAAGAAATTTTGAACAATCAACACAAACTCATTCCGTGTCTTTTTCTCAATCTCTGCCATAGTGTTCATAAAATTTGTATCTTTTATTAATGATGTCCGCTTTTATCTTTTCTGTACTAAGTTTTGGGAACTTTTTTGACAGAAAAAGGAAACAATTTTCATTTTTGTTAAGACCTTTAACAAATTGTTTTATAAGGCTTAATTTTACATGCAACGGAGGCAAAATTATAGGATCCCTTGATACTGAAGGTGGGCGTATCACGTTTTGTTGTCCTGGAACAAGTACTTCCCGGGTAGGCCAATCCTTTTTAATCCAGTGTTGATTTTTAGCTCTACTGTCCCACAAGCAAAGAAAACATGGATACTTTGTGTAACCACCTTGTTGGCCTAAAAGTAAAGTTCACCATTTTTAAATCAACACACATGATCCAATTATTTTCCACATATTTAAATTTTTCCAAACCAAAACAGTAGATGTATATTCTTCTTTTACTTTTGTAGAATGTGCAATAAGCAACGACCCTAATTTATTCCCATTTTGTAAGAGAACACATTTTAGACTTCACTTTGACGAGTCTATGAATAAACGCCAATCACTAGAAACGTAATTTGGTAATCCCATTGCAGCCATTAAACCCAGCACATATTTACAAAATACGAAATCATCTTCTTCAGCAAAATATTTGAGGAAATTCTGTTCTCTTGTGCGGTAATAAGAAAAGTTAGTTTCTTTTGTTACTACTCGTAAGTTTATTTCTTTTAGCCTAGAAGTCAACATATCTGAAGCAAACTTCGACAGTCCCAGATCTCCGTTTAGGTCGTTTAAATCATCTTGGTTGAACGGTTTTGATGTTTCTGGGTTATATTCAAAGTCACTATCACCACTATCAATTTTCGTCAAAGTCTCAAAGTCAATTGGGTCCTCCTGTGAAGTATCAGCTTGAGATTCAGTTTTAGTCTTAGGGCTCAGTACTCGTTTATGTGCCGATCGTATGGAAGGATATTCCCACTTGGCTCGATTATTTCGGTTTGCTATATTCACCAAACAAAAATAGCAGTCCTCATGGTGGTTCGTGGATTCATTCCAGATCATAGCAGTTTCGTACCTCAAACTATGTCTTTTCTTATTTGTCCACAAACGTACAAACTCAACGCACGTTTTGAATAGTTTTTGCGGAATCCAAGGCTTATTCTTCATTTCCAGCAGGTGCCCAAAATAATTTATGTAAGCCTCTTTTATGAACGTTGTCAAATTTAAACGGTATTCTTTGGTTTGGATCATTCACACACACTCTTCTTGACGATGCCATATCAAATTAAAATAAGATAACTTAATAATTTTTAAATTAGCAGCAAATAAACGCGGTAAGATAGCGAATTTTTAATGAAAGCTATAACTGTTAAACAAGAGCTGCTAGAAAGAACATGAGGGTATATTTAGAATCAGTGATGTCTAATTAGTACACATCATGTGAGTCGGCAGTCAGATAGACATGCTGTTAGGGTCAGTTTATAGACCTAATAAGCATATTGACATCACGCCATTGTTTGAACTTCTCGAAACTACGTATGCTACACCAAAATAGTAGTTGGTGGTGATCTGAATAGTAACCTCTTAGCAGAGAGTTCTCTTGTCCTGGGGATGAGGGCACTTAATTAGTTCCCGGTCAATATGGCGTCCACTACTCATTTTTCTTCTGAATCTAGTACACTATTAGACGTTTTCTTTGTTAGTGACATATTTATATTATTATATGATCAGTTGTCCGCACCTGAATTCACTAGACACAATTTATTATATCTAACCTTCGAATTTTTAATGATTCTGTCTGTAACAACTTATGAATACAGATATTTTGACCACATTAACTACCTAAGTTTGGAGCACAGCGTGTTACATGTATGTCCTGCCCTTGTGCTCAAGTTGAGTTCCTAACTCGGAATATTAACACACTTTTTAATAATCATGTTCCTATTAAATTCAAAGTGACTAAACATGACCAATGTCCCTGGTTTTCAAAAGAAGTTCGTACGCTCATGTAAACGTAATCGTGCCTACAGCTTGTGGAAAAGTTTTGAGATAGACGCCCATTTACGTCTTTACCGTACACTACACTTTCAGGTGGTTTCCAAAATTCGTGCTCCAAAAAAGCAAGTGTATGGTAATAAATTAAACCCAGCTATGAAAAGTCGACAAGTTTGGAGAAATCTACGAGATATTGGAATTGGAAAGCGTAACACAGGTCCTGACACTAATATCGATGTAAACGCACTCAATCATACCTTTGTAACGTTTCCTTTTCCAGTTCTGAATCAAGTCTCACGAAGTACTTCCGAATCCCAAACATCCGTTCGTTTGGGTTCTCCTGGATTGATAGCGCAGACATGGTTGCAAGCGTTTTATCTATAAAATCGACTGCGGTCGGTATAGTTCGAATACACCCAGTTTTTGCTAAGGCCATTCTACCAGTTATATTACCCTTTCTTACACACATTTTCAATACCATCTTAACAACTAGTGTTTTTCCTACCCAATGGAAGTTGGCGAAAGTCCTAACGATTCAAAAGAGCACTAATAGCCATTATTATAGACCTATTTCCATTCTACCATATTTCTCGAAAGTGTTTGAACGAATCATGCAAAAGCTAATAAGTGCCCATATATGTTAAGTTCATGCAATCTTATATCTACAATGCAATCCGGTTTCTGCCTATACCTTAGTTGTACAACTGCAGTTATCAATGTTCTAGAGGATATAAGGAAGGCGATAAATGATGATCAAGTAACTTTTTTAGTTATTCTAGATTTCTCAAAAGCATACGACACCGTGGATCACGACAATGTGTGTAACAAACTAGCATACTGTTTCCAATTTTCCAAAGCGGCCACTCAATTAGTGTCTTCCTAACTTCGGCTCAGAATTTATCTGAATTTCTTCCAACAACTATAGGGGTTTCACAGGGCTACATACTAGGACCTCTTCTCTTTTCTTTATATGTCAACGAACTCCCTTCCATTGTCAGTTCATCCCCTATACACATATATGCCGATGATGTCCAATTGTTTAAAAGCTGCCCTCTTGAGTTGATTGAAGACTGCGCAAGTAGAGTTAACGCAGATCTGGACAGGATCTCAGTATGGGCGCAGAGAAACGGATTATTTCTAAATCCTAACAAATCTAAATGTTTAGTGATTAGTAGGAAGCCCGTCGATCTACCATAATTTCCTAAAATTCATCTAAATGACTCGACCGTAGAATATGTTGAAACAAAAAAGCTAGAAATACGCATCTGAACACACGTTTGCTACTCGCAAAGACACTAGTTGTTCCAACCCTCAAAAAAGCTTAATGGTGCCTTTAACAACACCGCGCGTTACATCTATGGTTTGAGGCGCCTCGATCATATCTCCAATTTCTCCCGACAAATCTATAACATCTCCTTCGACCACCTTTTACGTTTTAGATCACTTATATTGTTATTCAATGCAACTCAGACACATCAGCCCCCCAGCTATTTATTTAATAGACTACGGTTTTGGTTTATCTAATAGATCCCAACACCTTGTCCATCCGCAGTATCATTATCTTACTTCGGAGTTCGCCAGTTCTTAATCAACGTCACCCGTCTTTGGATCTCGCTTCCACGGCATTTAAGAAGATCAGGTACTCGTACCATTGCGCAGTTTCAGAATCGGTTACAGTCTTATTTCCAGACAATCTCTGGCTAACGTTTTATTGTATTAATGCTTACGCGTATATATGGTAGTTTTTGCTTGAGAAAAGAGATGTATATTGTATAGGGTTTTCCAATAAGGACTTGACAACTTTTTTTTAAATAAAACGCAAACCATTTGAGATATTTCAAAAACTTTATTATCGGCTTGAAGTACAATCAAAACATTTATGAATGGAACTCGACTTCATTCATATGGCCACCGCTGGCACGTTTGCAGCGGTCGATTCATTGGACCCAATTTTCAATGAGTTCTTCCAACGTCGTCGGCGTGTTGGCATAAACCAATGACTTAACATAGCCCCACAGAAAATAGTCAAGCGGCGTTAAATCGCACGAACGAGGCGGCCAATCGACTGGCCCATTTCTTGAGATAACACGCTCACCATACTTACTCCTCAATAAATCAATTGCAGAGTGTGCTGTGTGGCTTGTGTCATCATCCTGTTGAAACCACATGTCGTCCAAGTCCATATCTTCCAATTCTGGCCAAAAATAATCGGTGATCATGGCGCGATAACGCTGACCATTCACAATAACGTACGATCGTTATCGTCGACGAAAAAATATGGCCCAATAACGCCGCCGGCATGCAAACCGCACCAAACAGTTATTTTTTGTGGATGAAGTGGTGATTCATGAAGCACATGTGGATTTTCACCCGACCAATAACGCATATTTTGCTTATTGACGAACCCATTGAGCCAAAAAGAGCTTCGTCACTGAAGATGATTTTGCGATGAAATTCATCATCTTGGCGCATCTTCTCCAGAACCCAATCGGAGAACGTACGTCGCTTCATATGATCCATCGGCTTCAATTCTTGAGCCAGCTTGATCTTGTATGTGTGTAAACCAAAATCCTTACGCAAAATACGCCATTATTGTGGTCTGAGCGATGCCCAGTTCTGGAGAACGCAGTTAAATTGGCTGATATGGATCGTTTGCTACGAACGCCTCAACGGCAGCGTTATTTTCGACACTTCGAACAAACCCGTTGTCTCACTTCCACGGCAACATCACAACGAATATGTAGACTCAAATTTTTGCATTTAACTGGTTATTGCCTGTCTATTAGAGCGAGAATTACGACCGAAACTTGGAGTAAACGCTTTATAATTTGCAGACGGTGCTCATGATGTTGAGTTTACTGAATAAAATGACAGTGACAGTTTGATTATTAGTGAACGAGTGCGTTCACAAATTAAATTCAAACTTGTCAAATCACTATTGGAAAACCCTTTATATTTCATATTACGTGTTCGTTGTTTTTTTTTTTATTTATCTTATCGTATTCAAGAAACAGAAAGAGAAAAACTCTAATTATTGAATTATTGAATTTAACGCTAACATGTTATGTAGCTTTTTCCGCTTTTCTTAATAAATTATATTTAAGCCTTGCACTAGTTTATAGGATTATTGTTATCTTAATGTATAAGCTTTCAATGAATAAATAAATGAAATGTGAAAAATATAAGACATAAATTATTATTACAGCGATGTATTTATTTATAATAAATAATTTATAACAATGAAATAAGTAAATGAATATTACTCGTATTATTGCAGCAATTTATCTAAACAGTAAATAATTTTTAATAATAAAACAAATTAATGTATTATTATTGCATCAATTTAATTATTTATAATAATACGTTATTAATACATAAAATGCATAAAATTTAGACTATTTCAAGTTAGATTTTAATTCGGCGGTGTTGTAGGAAAGACCATTCTTCGTCTTCATCCCCACTAAGATGAATTTCGTCAACTTTATCTTTCGAAGAATAAAGCAGCATCAATGCATTCAGGCTATCATCACCCATTGACGTAGGCAAATAATTTAAAAGTAGTTTTAATTTACTAAATTAACGTTCATAAGAAGCTGATGTCACAGGAGCAGTCAGCATGAAGCAAACAAATTTATACGCTTAGAGAATTACACTTCTACCGCGAGCATCGAACTTGTCGAGTTGTAGAGGCTGAGTAGGGTCAATGAATCTCGAGAAGAAATTCTCCAGACGAGTCCTGAAACCAAAGGATGCTCCCCTCCCCCTCCCCAACTCCCAAAGCACTCCATCATTGCCCTGGGCTGGATCAAGGTGTTATACGACCCGTGCCGAAGATCAACCTGGCTGAGGGCCCAGTATCTCCAAAAATAGCTCAGTCGCAAACGGAGTATCCGGATACCTGGCGACCTCCGAATTAGCTAGCCTTATCTGTATATGGCGGATCTCTGTACAGATGGACATTCCTTTCTCCGCTACTCGTGGGACCATTAATGGAAAACCAAAAAACAAGAACCGAGGCCGGTACTCCTTCATTACCGGGCGGTGGAACGGTGACTACACCGACTACCGGCAAGGCTCCTGCATTGCCGAGAGGAGGCAAAACTGTGGCAGGCCATGGTGCGCCATCCTCTAAAGGCAAAAGGGACAAGCCAAAAAAAATAAGAATTCAGGAAGTGTTAGGACTGTGGCAGGCCATGGTCCTATCACCTCCTCCACCCCTAGCAGCAGCAAGTTTGTGGCAGGCCACGGACTTGTTGCGGCTACCAAAACTCCTTCAGGGAGTGTTAAGACTGTGGCAAGCCATGGTCCTATCACTTCCTCCGCCCCTAGCAGCAGCAAGTTTGTGGCAGGCCACGGACTTGTCGCTGCTACCAAAACTCCTTCGGGGAGTGTTAAGACTGTGGCAAGCCATGGTCCTATCACTTCCCCCGCCCGTGGCCTGCCACAAGCTTGCTGCTGCTACCAAAACTCCTCCCTCCAAAGAGGAATCTGGAGCTCAGCCGCATCGGCAAGCTCCATCTAAGGCGCTCTACATAAGACGCCGTAATGCTTCACGCATCATCAAAACCTTCGGATCCATTCCGGAGGTTGAGAGAAGTGCGGAAATAAAGAGCAAGGTTGAGTGGGCTAAAAACATCCTAAAAGACGGATTTCCCACTGCTTCCACTGCTCCCAAAACGTCACAAGACTCCTCTAAGCGTCAAAGATCGTTGGAGGAAACCGTACCGGTTTCCAAGAGGCCCAAGACACACAGTTCCACAACCCCTGGGCCATCCAACAGCAGATCTATGAGGTCTTATAATGAAGTCCTAAAGGACGCATTGGTGATCGCGGTGATCGACAGAAGCGATACCGACGGTTCCATTACACCGGAACGGTGGCAATTGGTCAAGTTGAAGCTCTCGAGCAACTTCTTGGCCATCATGCGGGAGAACCCAGGACCACCTCCTATCACAAGCGACGCTGGCTGGCACCAAGGCTATGTCAAGCTCATCGCTTGCTCCAACCAGAGATCTCTCGATCTCTTCACCAAGGCCATCGATGGTTTAGGAGAGGTTTGGCCAGGTGCAAAACTCGAGGTCGTATCTAAGGAAGACATTCCTAGTAGACCTCGAACTCGTACCTGGATTCCAGCCGAACCCTCCTCTCCAGAAAGTATCCTGGAAATCATCCGGCTCAGCAACCCGACTCTTCCGACTCATTACTGGAAAGTCGCGAAACTGGAGGAACTAAGGGGTTCTTATAGATGCGCGTTAATTGTGATCAATAAGGAATCCCTTAATCCTCTGGCGCAGACGAAAGGCATGATTCGGTTCGGATTCGAGTCCATTCACTTAAGGGTGTACAAAAAGGATGAGCTGGATGCTGATAAGCAACCTCCTCCTCCTTTAACACCTGATATCACAACCTTGGATCTTGGAGCGTCGATATCCTTTCCAGAATTGGATAGCGACGACTCCAATCTGTCCGAGGTGACTACCAAGCCGTCGGTCTCCTCTTCTGACACATTGTCGGAAATGGAAACCGATGACGAAGCAATTAGAGGTTCTACACGATCAGAGATAGAAGATGAGCTCTTGGGCACATCTTCAGAATCGGAGGACCTCAACAACACCGTGGTGGAGGCGACTCTGGAAGACTGTAGCAATGATACGGTTTCTCCAGATTAATCTCCACCACTCAAAAAAGGCTTCGGCCGCACTCATTCTGCGTCTTTCCAAAAGCGCAGAAGACATAATTCTAATCCAGGAACCATGGATTGCAGAAGGCGTGGTTCGTGGACTTAGGACACCCTCATACGTTCCGCTCTATACAAGAGACAAAGGTAAGATTAGAACTT
This sequence comes from Volucella bombylans, assembly GCA_949129095.1. Classification (NCBI taxonomy): domain Eukaryota; kingdom Metazoa; phylum Arthropoda; class Insecta; order Diptera; family Syrphidae; genus Volucella; species Volucella bombylans. Next base: position 331,290,172 of record OX422140.1, on the reverse strand, counting down.
GTATATTAGTGAAACGTAGCCTAAATGTATTTCTACTTCCCAACCTCAGTGACCCCGACCTAACCGTTGCCAGATTAGAAACTGCCAAAGGCTCTTACTGGCTGGCATCGGCTTACCTTGGCCACGACCAAGTGGGCCCTCTCCCTGGTGATAACCTAGAAAGGGTGGTATTGGAAGCGGGAAGGCAAAAAACTGGCCTCATAATCGGATGCGACGCTAACGCGCATGATGCTCCCCCCAGCCAACCAGCTTTCCGGAACTACCGGAAAACTGATTGGACAAAATATAGAGGAATACTGTCGGAAACGATATCCTCTAAACTATCAAGTCCCCCGCGTGACACCAATGAGCTCGACATGAAAGTCAGGGAATTTACTCTGACTCTTAATAAGGCTATGGCCGCTTCCTGCCCTCTTATTCAACCAAGAGACAAGAAAAAGCCACATTGGTGGACATCGGCACTAGGACTGCTCAGAAACACCTGCAGAAAACTTTTCAACGCAGCAAAAAGCACAAGAAAAGTGACCGACTGGGACTCATATAAAGAATCCCTCAAATTATACAAAAAAGAACTGAGGAAGGCAAAGCGACAATCCTGGAGGTCATTCTGCGACAAAATTACAGAAACCTCTGAGGCTTCGCGGCTAAGAAAAATCCTCTCCACAAATCCTATGATGCCCAGCTGTTTGAAAAAAACCGATGGCTCTTGGACAACCTCAAGTGATGAATCACTCAACCTGCTTCTGGACACCCACTTTCCAGGTAGCTCCCAACTCGCGGCCAGTAGCAGCCCAAACAAGCCTACTGCAACCGTGACCAAAATTCATAGTCTGATTACGAGAGACAAACTGCTCTGGGCGCTGCATAGCTTCAAACCATACAAGTCTGCTGGTCCGGACGGTATTATACCTGCCGAGCTACAGAGATCCTCAGATATTATTCTACCAGTGTTGGAAAATATTATGAGGAGCTGTGTAGAACTTATCCACATTCCACTGTTATGGAGAGAAGTCAATGTAGTATTCATTCCCAAAGCTGGAAAATGTTCCCATGTAGTCCCAAAGGACCTCAGACCTATAAGTCTATCATCATTCCTTCTGAAAACTTTAGAACGACTGATTGATATCCATATTCGAGCTAAAGTTGATCCAAGACTTCTGTCTACGGCTCAACATGCCTACTGTAAAGGAAAGTCGGTGGAAACGGCTTTGCACTCTCTGACTAGCCACATCGAACGATCCCTACAATATAAGGAGTACACAATGGTTGCTTTCCTCGACATAGAGGGCGCCTTTAACAACGTCAACACATCCGCAATCACGACTGCGCTGTCAACTCTGCAGGTAGACGGCTCACTTGGGGAGCTGATTAATCTAATGCTAACAAGCAGGATAATCAACTCCAAACTGGGTGAGACTTCTGCTAAAAGATATGTCAGTAGGGGTACGCCGCAAGGCGGTGTCCTCTCCCCCCTTCTCTGGAACTTAGTGGTTAACGAACTACTGATATACCTGGAAGCGGGTGGTAGCAGAGTGATTGCCTATGCGGATGACGTTGCCATAGCCGTCTCAGGAAAACATCTAAATACCATTAAAGAACTCCTCCAAGTAAATCTTAACAGATTAACCTGTTGGGCAGATCGCTGTGGATTGGGAATAAACCCCCATAAAACTGATCTTGTCCTCTTTTCTAGGAAATATAAAATTCCAATCATAGACCCTCCTTCAATAAACGGTACCAGTTTAGCTTTCTCCGATACAGCAAAATATCTGGGTCTCATTTTTGACAGGAAACTAAACTGGAAACCTAACATTCAAGAAAGAGTCAATAAAGCTACAATAGCTTTATTCTCTTGCAAGAAAGCCATTGGGAACAAATGGGGCCTTCAACCTCGCATAACCCACTGGCTATACATCTCGGTCATAAGACCGATACTCACTTACGGGGTGGTTGTCTGGTGGACGGCCTTGGAAAATGCAGTCAACTGCATTAAATTAAGCAGAGTCCAAAGAACAGCATGTCTATGCACAAGGGGAGCCTTGCGGTCTACCCCCTCTGCGGCATTAGATATTCTGCTTCACTTGACACCCCTCGACATTTTTAGCAAAGCGACTAAACAGTGGACAAATAATTCATTTGGCCACGCCAACATTCTTAATACATTAGGAATCCTCACAGAGAACACCGATTACACCATACCTGAACTTTGGTTTGACAAAAACTTCCATGTAAGCTTCCCCTCTAGATCATTCTGGGAGGAGGATGCTTTCATGGAGGACAAGTCAATCCATCCCTACACAGATGGATCTAAAACCGACAGCGGAGTTGGTGGCGGTGTTTTCTCAGATAAGCTAAATCTAAGCCTCTCTTTCCGCCTTCCAAATCACTGTAGCGTGTTCCAGGCGGAAATTTTGGCGATTAAAGAAGCTCTGTTATGGCTGAAGAAAAATGTGATATCTGCAAAGGATATCCGCATATTTTCGGATAGTCAGGCCGCCATCAAGTCCCTGGACTCGGTCTCATTATATTCTAAAACCGCCCTTGAATGCCGATCATCTCTCATGGAGATGGCAGAGCAGTTCAACATTCACCTTTGTTGGGTGCCGGGCCACAGAGACATTCCAGGGAACTGCAGAGCCGATGAACTCGCCAAAATTGGAACCACTCTACCTATCCTACCGGACAAAGGTAGTATAGGTATACCAATCGCTACGTGCAAACTATCACTAAAGCTAGATGCCAATAAAAGAACGGACCTTAGGTGGACTGCTGGACAAACATGTCTAGCGACCAAACAGATCTGGCCAAGGCTGGATCTGAGTCGATCTAAGTGTCTGATCCTTTTAGATAGGAAACATCTCAGCGCCATAATAGGTATCATTACCGGACACTGCCTCATAGGCAAGCACGCAAGAAGGCTTGGCGCCTTTACTAACGATTTCTGTAGAAGCTGCATGGACGAGGAAGAGGAGGAGACAATCCCCCACCTACTCTGCACATGCCCAGCTATCTCTCAGAGAAGGAAGCTTCATCTAGCTGCAGCAATTATACCAAACTTTAAACGCGTTTTTCTCGGAACAACTTTTTATCCGTCGATCCAAACTATTGGATCGATTCGGCTGAAATTTAACACAATATTCTACACATGAATGGTTCTGTCTGGTACCAGAATTAATTTTTTTATCCACTTTTTTTTTATCTTGATTTTAAACAGTCGATTTTTGAATGACAATCCTACTGAATAATAATCTGTTCGGTATTTTGATATCAGATGATTACAAAAGGAGCAATCAGGTGGGCCAGCCACTTAATTTTTTTGAAGAGACCTACTTTACCTCACCAAAATGACGTTAAAATATTTTTTTCTTATTTCACAAAAAATTGTTTGTATTATTATTGTATTAATAGCTAAATAGCTAAATAATAACATATAATTATCATAAGGAGATTATATTCTAATGCAGAAAGAATAAAACCCCTCAAAATGTAACCTTGGATATGAGACTACCCCCTTAAATCATCGTTTATACACGTGGTAAAAACTTGCAGTTCTAAATTCTTTTCTATAAAATATTTGAAAATCGAAAACGGTTTCTGGATTTTCATCGATTGTTCTTGGTTCACGGCGGAGCGTTCTGTAATGTTTCAGAAAATCATTCTCTGAACTGATTTTCAATTTCTCAGCGAAAAGTCTCCCGGTGTATTTATAGTAACTTGCCTGTTCGCAAAATTCCTTTAACGAAGGAATGGAAGCCTCCAGGCTATTTCTACCGCAGTACTTTCGCCGATTGGATGCACAAACAAAATTATCTTCAGTTACGAGGCCCATTATTATACATTAACAAGCAAAATTATCGCATTTAGGTCGACGAAAACCCAAGGGAGACTGTCGAGAAACTGATGCATTCTCAATGAGTCACTGTTTGATGTGGTTTTTGGACTGGAGGAATTATTGGACTTTTTTTTCAGAAAATGGTGCCGGTAACATTGTAACTGAGAATAGTGATCGCTATCGTACCATAATAACTAACTTGTTATGTGGCAAATAGACAGTGTCACATGCTACGCAGGGAATGCGACAATTGCTTTATTGCACGAGAAGTTCTCGATGTCAATTCGCCACCGAGATCAATTTTGTAAAGTTAGATATATCCCAATAAGCCAGCAACAGTTCATCAATCAATTAGCATTATAAAAAAAAACTCAAAATCATTACAATGCCATAATTTTTTATTTACTATTCCCATTGCCCGCCCGGTAGAACTTAGTTTCCTTCTCATTTTTATAGGGTCTGTTTGGATCTTTTAATCTTGATATATCTTTTTATCTTTCGTTAAAACTTTCTCATGGAGTAGCGGTTCTCCATTTCCTCTCTTCCATACGTTTCTTCCACTTACAAAAAAATCGCTCAAATTTCAAAAACTATTACAGATCCAAACCAATCTAATTTCGTATCACCGCTCTTCATTTCCAGTAATAATAGACAAAAGCGCGTGTCCATCTACTACCAAAATGTAAGAAATTTATTCTCGTAGTTTACGCTCAAGTGTATCGGCCATACACATATGCAATTTCACAAAAGCTTCCTTATCGTTTTACTACAACTCCTGTTGGAATTCCTCATACTGACAATTTTGAGTTAGTAGGTATGTGTCAACATTAACCTCCCAAAACTCTGCCTTTATGAACTTCATATTTACGAGGGCTGTCTGAAAAGTTTCCGACCGAACAATGATAAGACATTTTTTCTCAAATATTTTTTTTATTTTTCTACATAGTCTCCTTGTAACTCTACACACTTCTCCCAGCGATGCACCCATCTCTCTAACCCGTCCAAATAGTACTTGGTGTTTTTCTCTGCAAAATAATTGCTCACGAATAATTGTCTCCTCATTTGACGAAAATCTCTGTCCTCCGAGCGCAGTTTTTAGATGAGGGAACAAAAAGAAGTCGCTTGGGGCTAGATCTGGTGAATAAGGCGGATGGTCAAGCAGTTCAAACCGTAATTCATGGATTTTCGCCATGGCAACCGCTGAGGTGTGAGACGGCGCGTTGTCTTGGTGAAACAGGATTTTCTTTTTCTGCAAATGTGGCCGTTTTTCCGCAATTTCTGCCTTCAGCTTGGCAAGTATGCTCCTGTAATGGTTTATCCTTTTTGAAGATAATCGATTAAGATAACTCCTTCGATTAATTTTTTGCTTTTTTTGGAGCCGGCTCTCCCTTTTGACTATATTTTTGTTTCGGTCGTATAATGGTGTATCCAAGTTTTATCTACAGTAATTAATCGTCGCCAAAACTCGGATTTATTGCGCCTAAACTGCGCCAAGAGAGCGTTGGAAATGTTCATTCGAACACGTTTTTGGTCTAACGTAAGCAAACGCGGCACCCAACGCGCGGACAGCTGTCTCATGCCTAAAACTTGATTTAATATGTAACAAACATGTTCTTTAGACATTTTCATAACCTCTACTATCTCTCTCACTTTAAGTCGGCGGTCGTCTAACACCATTTGGTGAACTTTAGCAATGTTATCGTCAGTGGTTGCAGTTTTTGGACGTCCCGAACGTTCATCATCTCCCAAGCTCTTATGGCGACGTTTAAATTCAGCTGCCTAAAATTTCACTGTGGTAAATGATGGTGCAGAGTCCCTATATACAGAGTCCAACTCATTTTTGATTTGCGTAGGCGTATTGCCTTTCAAAAACAAGAATTTAATAACAGCTCGATACTCAATTTTTTCCATTTTCACAAAAAACACTCACATCGACTCACTCAAACGACTGTCAACTAAAAACTATGCGTCCAAAATGACTGAATCGGGAAGTAACTGTCAAAAGATGCACAACTAGCATTCACTAGCTTTTAAATAAGTTTTCGGTATGTTGTATTGGAGTTTAATCTCAGCAAGGGCCAGGCGATAACTCCAATAGTCTACTTCATTAACGATTAGCTAATTCCGTTTACTACCGACGTTCGAGATCTGGGTATAATTTTCGATAGAGAACTAAGTTTCCACTAATACATTGACAGCATTATTTATAAAGCTAACTCTGTACTTAGCCTGATTAAACGCTGGTCGAAGGAATTCTCGAAGCCTTTTTTTACAATATCCCTGTACATCACTTTTGTAAGGCCTCTCCTTGAGTATTCAAGCCAAGTATGGTCAAACTATAAACAAATCAAAATTTAAAGCATTGAAGCCTTCCAACATGGGGTTATTCGTTTCGTACTTCGCGATATTTCTTGAGTTAATCGATATGTACGAGTATTAGCCCATTGACTAAAATTAACTAGCATGCATACCCTAAAACAAGTGGCGATGTCGCCCTTGTTATTCATCGGTTATTGACCGGAGACATCATGAAACATTATGTAAAAAATGTCATTCTAATCCCCACAATCTAAAACCCGTGCCACTCCTCCAGATTCAAACTCATTAAAGTGTTCGTATGCGCGCACCTTAAAAATTGTATGCATTTCATTCCCCAAGAAGGAATTTCCAAGAATAAAAAAAATGTTTTTGTTTTTGTAATTCTTTTTTAGGAGCATTTTTTATGTATTTCAGGCTGCGACATTCGTACGCATGGATCAAAAGTTGTGCTTAGAACGCGAAATAGCATTGTTTTTTGTTTTTTTAAAGAACGTTGGTGTATTTCAAAGAAAGGAAGTGTGATTAAGGTTTGTGTGGAGTATTTTGCATTCAAAATTTTGTTATAAGTGTTGTTTTACAGCCATGCCTTTTGGGAAGCGATTATCTGATGCAGAGCAGCTATCAATTAGATTATTTAAGGACGAAGGCTACTCCAATAGACAAATTGCAATCAAAATGGATCGGTCGGAGACTGTGGTACGAAACTTTCTAAAAAAAAAAACGCAGAAATTATGGTCTAAAAGCCTCAACAAAAGGCAACAAAAAATTATCGTTACGTCAGAAAGGTCAAATTCATCACGAAGCGACTCGAAAACGATTGTCTTCGAAACAAATAAGAGAAAAACTGAACCTTCCTGTTACACCTCGTCAGATTTCATGAGTTTTGCACATTTCTCCAAACATAAAATGGACGGAACTTAAGGGAAAACCATGCCTAACTGCCGTCCATAGAGAAAAGAGATTGGTCTTCGCCAAAAAATAGATGTCATGGACATCCGAGTGGCAGAAAGTAATTTTTTCCGATGAAAAAAAATTTAATTTGGATGGTCCGGACTGCTACAGCTGCTATTGGCATGATTTAAGGAAGCACAATGTTGTGAGATCAAAGCGTAACTTTGGAGGCGGCAGCGTTATGGTATGGGATACATTCTTACAAAATGGAAAGCTTCCTATCTGCTTTATAACAACGCGAATGAACTCGCAGTTGTACATAGAACTTTTGGATGACGTTGTGATATCTCACCTTGATAGCTGCACTGAAGAAGATAGCAGCAAATAGTCAATCAAAAAAGCTTTGCTCAACATGCCTCCCTTGAGCCTTGCCCTTTTAGTTTAAGACAACTTTAGTTTAAGCACATATTTGGTAGCTTTAAAGTCTAGATTTAAAGTATTTCGTTTCTTTTGTTAATAAGTGCTCTTCCTCTGTTTTTCTTCCCCCGATGAAGTCGATGTTCTTCCTTTTGCTTCTGCTCGCGAGCGGCTCTTGTCCTTCTGTGGGGCGTCAATTTGTTGGCTAGTTATTTTGCTGCCGGCCTTCATCAAACCAGAATTTCGGTGAGCACCTCAATTGAGGATTTTAACGGCTTGACTTTATTTGATTGCATCTTGACTTGCTGAGATATTGAGAAAAGTTCTGGCGCGAGTTGCTGCTATTGCAACCGCCAAACGTTAAATCTCCTCACAGTATTTCTCCGTTGTCATGGGGTGGTCTGAGATATATCATACATGGCATTGGAAGGAACTACCATATGTTACGGTCCGAATTGATTTTGGCTCTTCAAAATGTTCGGATATCTACATATGGAGGAGTGGATGAGTTTGTAGAAACATTGTCTGGCAGCACCATCTAACGGGTGGTCAAAATACAAGTTTATTTTTTCAAATAAAATAAAACAAAACAAAATCAATTAGTTTGGGTATATTATGGCTTTATGGCAAGAGCGAACATTCCCATTAGTTATACAATACGATTTCATTCATATGGCTGTATCGGCAGACTTTGCACTAGCGCATCCTCTCAACCCAATTTTCCAAGATCTTGTTGAATGTTTCTGGCTCTATCTCACGAATGGCTCACACGAAGGGCTTACCCCATAAAAAAAGTCAACATTTCGAGAGGGAAAGAGCTGTCTGTGTCAAAATATCATATGGTTCAAAAAGTAACTTGTGCTTGGACCAGCCTGTATTTCTTCTTAGGAAGCATACATCAGGTTGATGTTGGCGAATGTAGGCGAATGAAATTCATTACAAAGCGTCCACTTAATCTTAATCTCTGCACTCAAAGACACTCTATCTGTTCTCTGTAAAAGTTGCCGTCGCAATTTTTCATCACATTTTTACGAATATCGATCTATCCAACCGGACTTCCCGAATGATGCCGACAGCACATGGTCTGTTCAAATACCGACAATACCTGTTTTTCATTTTGCATTGTCGTCAGCAGTAAGTCCAAGTTTATCCGAGTCTTTTGTTTGATTAGGTTATGTTAGGTAAGAATGGCTGTTGGGAATACCAACGCACTTAGGCCTATTGGCCCATTTTGATGCCACGTGGATCTATGATCTTCTTACTACTGGAACCAGTTTGAGATTATAATAAAGCGTAGGAGACTGTTAACGTCTATTTTTTCTATATCGTTTAGGTCGTTGTAGAAGAAAGCTCCTAGATGAAGCTTCCTTCTCTGAGAGAGAGGTGGGCATATGCAGAGTAGGTGGGGGATTGTCTCCTCCTCTTCCTCGTCCATGCAGCTTCTACAGAAATCATTAGTAAAAGCGCCAAGCCTTCTTACGTGCTTGCCTATGAGGCTGTATCCAGTAAAGACACCTATTATGGCGCTGCGATATTTCCTGTCTAAAAGGATCAGACGCTTAGAGCGACTCAGATCCAGCCTTGTCCAGCAGTCCACCTAAGGTCTGTTCTTTTATTGGCATCTAGCTTTAGTGTTAGTTTGCACGTAGCGATTGGTATATCTATACTACCTTTGTCCGGTAGGATAGGTAGAGTGGTTCCAATTTTGGCGAGTTCATCGGCTCTGCAGTTCCCTGGAATGTCTCTGTGGCCCGGCACCCAACAAAGGTGAATGTTGAACTGCTCTGCCATCTCCATGAGAGATGATCGGCATTCAAGGGCGGTTTTAGAATATAATGAGACCGAGTCCAGGGACTTGATGGCGGCCTGACTATCCGAAAATATGCGGATATCCTTTGCAGATATCACATTTTTCTTCAGCCATAACAGAGCTTCTTTAATCGCCAAAATTTCCGCCTGGAACACGCTACAGTGATTTGGAAGGCGGAAAGAGAGGCTTAGATTTAGCTTATCTGAGAAAACACCGCCACCAACTCCGCTATCGGTTTTAGATCCATCTGTGTAGAGATCGATTGACTTGTCCTCCATGAAAGCATCCTCCTCCCAGAATGATCTAGAGGGGAAGCTTACATGGAAGTTTTTATCAAACCAAAAAGTTCAGGTATGGTGTAATCGATGTTCTCTGTGAGGATTCCTAATGTATTAAGAATATTGGAGTGGCCAAATGAATTATTTGTCCACTGTTTAGTCGCTTTAAGGCGAATAGCTGCAGTCGCAGCTACTTGTTTGCTAAAAATGTCGAGGAGTGTCAAGTGAAGCAGAATATCTAATGCCGTAGATCGCAAGGCTCCGTTTGTGCATAGACATGCTGTTCTTTGGACTCTGCTTAGTTTAATGCGGTTGACTGCATTTTCCAAGGCCGTCCACCAGACAACCACCCCGTAAGTAAGTATCGGTCTTGTACCCTAACTAGTGCCGAAAATGCTTATTGATTTCAGCTTGAAGTACATTGAAGTATCATTCCTCATATAAAGATTTTGCAATAACTGTTGATGTTACCGTCGATTGAACTTGAAAAGGTTCAATCCATGAGAAGGTCGAGCGCCATATATGGTGTGCGGTCGAAAGAATGGCGGACTGGCTGAGAGGTTTCGGCTTTGAGCTTGCCGCCTAAAAAACGGTGTTGGTTATGATCACCAAGCAACGATGGTCCCGGGGCGACTTCTGTATGGATGTGGTTGTTTGCGCGAGTCTTGTAATTCGGAGTGTGGGTCGACGAACGACTCACATTTAGCATATTGGTAGGTCGACTGAAAAAGCAACCAAAGTGACTTTTGCCCAATGTTGGTGGCCTGCGTGAGGCTAAAAGAAGCTAGCACGCGTCGGTGGCCAACTCTAAAGTGCTATACCGCACTGAGATATCAAGATGGGGTCCACTAAAGCACCTTACCTTGTTACGACACCCGGGGCTATCTCCGAATCGCGTACGCTTACGGCACGATTTACGCGGCACCCGTTATGGTAATTGCGATAACCGTGTACGTCATCTTACTAGCGCAGAGAGATATTTCCTTCCTCGAGAGCCGAACAAGATAGCTACAGATGGAATATAACCTGCTAGGAGCGGGAATGGAATGAGGACTTATACCCGTACCTCACCCAGCTACTCCCCGGAAATGGAAATATCAATACAAATCTCCACCTCATAGAGGTGAAAGCATCATCTGATGGGGATGATAAGTGGATATTTGAAAGAACATGCCAACGGCGCAATGCGACAAATAAGAGGAATACGAGCTAGGATTTTTCTTCGACATTAGATAAGGATGCTTTCGGCAAAGTAGCTTTTGTCGTCATGTGTATCTCGGCTAAGTAATACGTTATAGAAGAATCATAAGTTTTATGGATAAGAATGCTGCCGAATGGGACCGTAATTGAGGATGCTGACGGCGGTGGAAAACGGGGGTTGCCCGCAAGGTGGCGTCCTGTCTCCTCAACTACGGTGTATGTTAAATACCCAGCCATTAATCATGAATGGAAATTGTATCGGCCAAACGAAACTGAAAATGACCACATATTTGATATCGCCAAAAATGCTGCGAAATGTCTAGGTTTCCTCATGCGATGTATGAAATATTTCACTCCTTTTGATCTGGTCTCAATATACATGTAAGTAAGGCATTAATCCGCCCAAAATTTAAGTACAATGCCCACATCTGGTCAGGTTCTCTGCACCTGCTATTGTACATACTTAAGATTCAAAGCCATGTATTAAAACTCATAGGTGTCGTCAATATTGCACAGTCAATTGACACGCTTGAACACCGACGTAACGTCACTTGCCTCACCTTGTTCTAACGCTATTTTCAGTGCTCCACCGAAATTGCAAGTAGCATTCCACACCAGTTTTTTCCAGTTTTAAATGCATTTTATTTTCTTAACACTAACTCTTACATTCTAACAAAAAATGCTTAATGCTAGCTTACAATTACTTAACAATCTTATGCTAGCTTATTGGCCCCACAGAGGCACTCTAAGCTACTCTAAATTCTTATATCTATGTCTTTCGACTATATTTACATATTACTACTAATTTTATACTCGTATACTTAAGGTTAAGAAAAAAAATTTGCTTACAAAAACTTAGCATATGGACATTTTTTTATTTTTTATAAAAACTTAGTATCTAACTTGAAATAAATCTTAGCCTACCTAACCTAAATGCACAATACACACATAAACACACATCGACATTATACACAATCATATACATATATCAGTATACACCTTTGTATACACTGATATATGTATATGTTTCTTAAATGCTAACCTAAACCTATGTAAGCTGGCCAACGCTATTCACAGAGCAAATAAATGTGTCAGCTCTGCCTCATTAGTGAGGCTGGTCCGTAATTGACGGAAACGACGACAAAACATCTTCCCCATCATTCAACTACCAAAATTGCTGGTGCTGCCGAACGACATCCCTCTTATCGCGATTCCCCACCGCCCTACTGAACCTGAGGCGATCCACACTGCCGTGTGCGAGTTCTCTGTTGTAGTTGAGTCGCCTGTCATTGCTCGAGGTCATTGCTCTTGCAATGTGCCTTCGAGTCAGCTTAATTACGAAGTTGTCCACTCGTATTAGGTTCGCCCTGTTGTAAAGGACCTCATTAGGATAAAATTTCTTGTACTCCGACTCTGGTGTTCTGTACAAGCGAGAGGCAAGCCCTCTCAAACACCCGAATCTTTTCCATTAAGCTTGCTCGTACATTGAACCACACGGGACACCCAAATACCAGCATGGGCCTGATAAGGGCCATGTAGCAGATTGCCTTTACCCTCGCATCGAGTTGGCTGCTATGAAACAGTCTCTTTGTAAGGGCAAAAGCACCTTTAGCTCTGGCCAGAGCAGCATCTACATTTTTGCCAAAATACAGAAACTGATCTAGCCAGATCCCAAGGTATCTGACTACATTTCGACAGGCAAGAGGCTGTCCGTGCTGTCCAATGATTGAGAACTTTCGCCAATTTTTTCTGGTATCCCTAGAGGCTCCAGACAACGGCGTCCTAAAGAGAATGGTTTCCGACTTCTGAAAGTTGATTTTCAACTTCCAGTCATCGTCTTATCTTATCGAAGTCACGCTGCAAGAGAGTATTAATGACCTCGATTTTTGGACCTGTTCTGTACGCTACCACATCGTCTGCGTACGCAATAGTATGGGGAAGTGAACCTATCAAGTCGCTTGTATAAATGTTAAATAGGATCGGCGAATTGACCGCGCCCTGCTGAAGACCATTTTTAATTTGAAATATTCCAACAGAAGTCACATCGCCATTTTTCACGATGAACTGTCTGTTGGTTAGCATATTATAAAGAATGTACAAGAGAGGTTTGCTGATCCCCAGCCTAGTCAGCTTATAGAAAAGACCCTCTAACCATACGGTGTCGAAGGCCTTCTCCAAGTCAACAAGGCAGGCACCAGTGCACTGTTTCTTGCCTTTGTTCCATTGGATATCAGAAACCAGTTTAGACGCGGCATGTGAGATATCATGTCCCGCCTTAAAACCGAATTGATTATCCGGAACTATATGTTTGTCCTCAACCCACCTAGACAGAGCTCTATTGATTACTTTTTCAAAAACCTTACTGATATTCGGAAGGAGACTTATCGACCGGAGATTCGCCGGATCGGATAAATCCTTTCCCTTTTTGGGGATAGGTTGAACCACCGCCGTTTTCCAATGCGCTGGATAATGTGCATTATTCATTGCATTATTAAACAGGGTGGTGTAAATGTCCACCGCTTCTAGAGGAAGATGTCGAAGCACGATGTTCGGAATACCATCGGTCCCCACTGATTTCTTAGCCCTGATTGTGTCGAAGATCTCACGGAGTTCTTCCTTCGAAATGAACGGGGGTAGGTCACCCTCTCTGGTCATGACATTATTTGCCATATTTTCGTCGCTGAACCGGGTGAAACCAGAGCCCTCGGATCGCCAGTTCCCTATTTCATTTCGAATGCAGAAGTCGTGCCCCAAGACGCGACTGTCCAGGTCATAATTAGGGCCAATGATATCAATGGCCTTGTATACTTCCTGGAAAGTCGCCCCTATGGTCTCAACCTTCTCCTGCGGATCCTCGATCACAAAGAAGGCGTCATCATCAGCGGCCTCATTTGGATCAATGCCTGCTATTGTCAGTAACCGTTCGTTGTCTGTTGTCCGGGCTATTTTAAGACACTGAAGGTCGTTTTGATTTTTTCTCCGAAATAGTTTATTGATTTGCGGAAACATGTTCGGGTTGCTGGTGTTTATAGCCCGAACCTTGTTGTTCCAATACAAACTTACAGAAGTTCTGTAATTCTCTTTTATTAGCGTTTGAATATTTTTAATCGACGACTTCAGTGTCCTAATCTCCGGGTCTTGTTGGTCAGTTAACTGTCTGTACAAGTTTTTAAGCCTTGTCAGAAGTCTACTTTTCTGTCGGTACAGTGCGTCAATAGTAGGATTGCGGAACAGGTCTTCGTTAGTCATACGTCGATACCGCGGTATTGTAGTGTCCATAGTTTGTTTAATTGTCTCCTCGTTTGACAAATTCCTATTGGACGGTGGGTGGAGCGTGTTCGAGGAGAGCGCTCTTTTCAGGGTTGCGGAGAAGCGTGTCCATCGAGTTTTACTGTAGTTGTAAGAATATCTTTGGACAAACTCCTCCAATTCCGCAGTTTCGTTGAGAACTGTAATTTCGGTGCTAAAACCGCAACGGTCACTGTCATACACGAATGTGCGCAGACAGTTTAGCGTTTGTAAATTCGTACCTGTCAGTCGTATGCGTTCGTCGTACAATCCGTATAATCCCCGCCGATTATAAAATAATTCTCACCCGATTCCAGCCTCAAAAGTCGGAAAAGCGTGTCGAGCTCTGTAATAAATAGGGTGGATTGTAAAGCCTCAGGTGCATAAACATATGCCAAGTACAGCCGCTTTCCACTGCGGAGCGGGATGTATATGACCACTGCTTCCAACACCCGGAACCTGCGTAACACTCCCTTGTACACTCTGTGAAATTTTATACCTTCTTTAATAAAGATCGCGACACCGCCTCCACGTTTCGATCTGGGCCGATTTCTTCTTCTAACAATATAATTATTGTACTCCAGTTTGTGCTTATCGGTTAGCTTGGTTTCGCTAGCGAAAAGCATATCAGGAGTTTGGTCTTGTAGCAATTTAAACATCGCGGCTCTTCGTTCAATCCTAATCAGTGAATTAACATTCACCGCAAGGACCTTTAAAGTTTGCTCCACCATGTGCGTACCCATTACGGCATGTGTTGCGTTAGGCCCGGCAGCAACGCGTAAATCTGGTCCACCCGCTTGGCCTGTTCTTGAACCTGCTTTTGCAGCTGAGCCATCTGCCCTTGGATTGCGAGCAAGATGGCTAGCACGTTAGGTGCAGCTTCCGTTGTTCTCGGCATCGGCGCCGGAGAAGCAACAGTCGCTTGCTGTACCGTAGCCCCCCTACCTGACGCCATTTGGGCGTAGGAAATTTGGGGCGTGACGGCTGGTGTTTGAAACCTAACAGGTGAACGTTTGACCTCCACCTACTGCTGCCGCGCCAATTTTGCTTTTTTAATGTCGGTGAACTTAGGACAACCCCGATAGTTTGCGGTGTGTCCCACGTTCCCACATAACACGCACGAGAGCTACGACCCATCGGATGCTCCGTCAACACCCAGAGCACACTCTTCGGAACCGTGGTTCTTAGCGCACTTCACGCATCGAGGCTGCATTTGGCAGTTCGATGCGGCGTGCCCGAACCTCAGGCAGCGAACGCATTGTATAACGCCTTCGCTCCTTTTTAGTTTTTCCCAGTGAACCACCTGGTAGTCTAGGACATTGATACATCTTAGACTATCCAGACGGCTTTCGGAACTGAGCTGCACCAGGAAGAACGGCAAACTCCGTTTCTCCCGCCTGGCTCTAGCTGTGGTAAATGGCTTTACCCCCACAAACTTGAGTCCTTCGCACTCCTTCTCTTTGAACAGTGCCAGGATCTCCTCAGGATCAGAAAACGGTTCCAACCCCTTCAGCAGCATAGATTGCCACTTTTCACACTTCGGTGTGTATGAGTAGTGCTCCGTCGTCGTTTCCTTTAGGAGCCCTTTCACTTTCACTGTATTACAGTGGCATGGCGATCGTTCCCCAATCGCTTAATATTAAAATTATTACCAATGACCAACTTACACAGGTCCTTGGTTGCATTTACCTCTAATTTATAGGTGTTGATAGGAGGCACCTTCTCCTTCTTCTTCTGCTGCTGCTGTTGCTGCTGCTGCTGCTGCTGCTGCTGTTGTTGTTGTTGTTGTTGTTGTTGTTGTTGTTGTTGTTGTTGTTGTTGTTGTTGCTGTTGTTGTTTTGTTGTTGTTGTTGTTGTTGTTGTTGCAGCTGCTGTATTGTTTGCTGCAGTTGTTGTTTCTACTGCTGCTGGTTTTGTTGTGGCTGCAGTTGTTGTTTCTGCTCTTGTAGCTTTTGTTGTTGGGAGCTCCCTCTGCCTGCGCGCAGTTTGTTTCTGCTTAATTGCAAGCACTTTTTCTTCCAGCTTTAATATGCTGCTGGTAATACTGTTTATTTCTTCATCTTCGTCTTCCAACTCAGCTGAAGCTGGAGAGTCAAAGTTGTTATTGCCCCCCTCATACCGGACCACAGCTTTATCTCCTTTCAACGTGTCACTTATTTTTTTATTCCTTAAATTAGCAGGGGTTCTCAACCTACTCCTTCTTTTGACGGCTTTCGCAATGGCACCAGCAACCGTATTGTTGCCTTTTATAAGTCCCATTATGGGGAGAGCGGAGAGCTCTCTATCACTCATCACGTGATTCTTTTTGCACTATCACTTGTTTATTTATAGTGGAAAATAAAAATAAAAACCAAACCCCGGACCACCCGATTGTGACTCCGATTCTGCTACCACTGGGCTAACCGGGTCCCCACACAATATGTGTCTAAATAAATAACTAATATATTTTCACTGGTGGAAAAAGAAAAGACGAAACACATCCGCACTCTACAAAAGTCAATGAACGACTGGTAGCATTCCACACGTCTCGCTATGAATGCTCATCAGTACACCATCAAGCCCACTTTCGGGCATACTCTAAAATATCGTGATTCGTTCCTAAGACATACAACTCGCTTATGGAATACCCTGGCAAGCTCTCTATTTCCTAGTCGTTATAACTTGTACATCGGTACCTCTCTTGTAAACAAACTTTCAACAAGACATTGAGCTTGTCACCGAGGAGAGTCCTTTATATTTACACGTCTATGATAAGACAAATTGTTTCCTATGCGTCGGTTGTATATTAGAACAAACCTTCCCTAAAATATGTCACCGTCGCTTTATTCTAAAACCCATATTCCATTTAAGAAGAAATTTTTATAATCTTGAGCACCGGCTGTCCTTTAACTCTGGTTTTCTGCAAACGGTAATGACTTACTGACTCTTGTTAAGGTCACAGATCACAATGGGATAAGGACATGAAATCGTTGATAAACTTAATGGGCAAGGCTCAAAGAAGAGTTTTTCATGACCCAAACTTTTGTTAGGTCTTCCTGCGTCCGTGGTTGGGGCCTCCATTGACAGTTGGATTTCATATGAGCATTAGTTGGCATGACTTACCAGGATGCCGACAGATCAACCGATCGTAGACTAATATCTAGCGTCGTTGCAGGGCACAACATACATTGGGACACTTAAATGTCCATGGCATAAGGGACGCAATATCCTGCAAAGCTTGTAGTGAAAGTTATAACGAAACCGCGAAGCAATATCTCTGTGTACGAGTATGTTCGCATCACCCAGCATCATAGTTGCGTGCCCCCTGCAGGCACCGTATCACTGGAGCGTTTACGCCACTTTTTAGGAAAAACGTAGTACAATGCCCTTGTGCATTGTTCCGTCAGAAAATAGGTCATCAGATTGAAAACCACCGCCCTGGCACGGAAAGTTTTTGAATTCATCACGGAGGACTAACAAGCTAAAGGAAGACCTCACTTTGGTTGGCGCACGAAAATGACTGACTTCAAATATCTTGATCACTCTAAATGGGAAGATCTGTTGGTTGAAGTGCAAATACACTCCGTACCGTAGCGCCACCTTAATTTAGATTAGTTCCACTAATTCCCTTTTTAGTTATTAAAAAGCAATTAATGGTTTCTGACACCCTCGATCGCCTTAAAATTGTATCTGTATGTTGAGTACTTCACAGAATTACCACGAAATTTTTTTTGAAATTAATTTTAATGACTTAGAAAATAAAAACACAATTTATAATAACAAATTTGAATCGATCCAGTCTTTGAATTTTGCAACATCAGTGTACACAACGTATTCTTGAAGATTACACTCATTTGCTGCATTTGACAGAGAAGCTGACACCATCCCTCTAAGCATCCATTTCTGTCTGTACTTCACCATCAGGCCACTTCCTGAATCTCCATGGCAGGGTCCACTTCCGTCTCTATTACCCGCACACAATGTACGATTTGAAGTTAGTTGTAAAAACTTATCGTTCGACCTAATACATGACATTTCCGATACAATTGTCGCATTAACCAGTTTTGGGACAGAAGTGACACCTGAGCGAGTTTCATCTTCACCCCAGCCGACGATAATTCCATTTGCACCCTCAATTTCTGAAGGGCCATTCCACAAGCACACTGGTCGAACCGAAACTGAGAAACTTTGAAAAAAAAAGAAACTGTCAAAATGAACGAGAGGACATTTATGGCAAAGGTCTTACCTAACGCTGCTCTTGAGATGAACGATAGCAATGTCTGCGTCTAGATTTGACAGCTCTGATTGAAAATCAGGATGAGTGATAATAGCTTCCACATCCATATGAATACCATTTTGCCAATCATTGAGGTTATGCCTGCCCAAAGATAAAAGTATCTTTTCTGGTCGAAGTGTTTCAAGTCCTAGTGAAAAGCAATGCGCGGAACTAATGACAGTTCGGGAGGATATTAAGCTGGCTCCACATTGAAATGACAGGGAACCTGCATTTCGTGTGTAAATGGCCGCTATCCATGGAAACCGGGATCTGGCTATGACTTCACCATTAACTGCAAGCTTTGTCACTCCCAGATCACTGTTTTCCACCCCGCAAATTGAGTTAATTCGGTTCCATAAGGCAGTATTTCTATCTACGGTAGTTGAAGGTGTAGTTGTCGTTGATGTAATTATAGTTGGAGGAAGTGTAGAGAGAGGAATACTTGGAATGGTTTCAAGTTGAGGCTGCCCAGTTGCCCCGAGTAGTTCTCCACGTCCGAGAACAGTATTTAGCAGTTCTTGGGTCGGTGGCTGTTGTCCGATTTGCGGCTGTTGTTGAAAGTGTGGTTGCTGTTGGATCTGCGGCTGCTGTTGAAACTCTGGATGCTGATGACCTGGTTGTCTTATGACGGCATCTAGGTTGTGCTCCAGACTAATTATTGATCTGGGTTTGGGATCTATAGGAATATTAAAAATTGTCACTACAAGGAATCTGGTGTCAATTTTTAAAATTTAATTACCTTTCGGACCAGAACATCGTATGACATCATTAACTGCAATTTCAGTGACGCGGGGTACAACATTTTGAAGGGGAAAGTCAACCCTGTATGTAATTGGTGTTCCCGACCTTATATATTGAAACAGCCTGTCTCTGTTAACGTTAAGTGATAACTTCCCCGAGTAGTCCTAAAAATGAAAAGAAAAATATGTCTCTTAAAACATACGTATTACAAAAATTTAAATATGCTTTGGCAAAGTTTATGCACCAACTCATCACTGTGGACTGAACCACGCACGATAGGTAGGCCGTTAGTACACTGAACCTTTACATGTAACTAAATTCCGGAGAAAATCAGTGATTTCAAAGCCACATTCATCAATTGGAGCTCTATTAGATAATTTCGACTCCTAAATCCCGAGACAACTCATTTGGCTGCATAATGTTGTGTTATGCTCGAAGAAATCGGTCGCAGTTCAGAGTTTGGAAACAAGTTTTCGGAATTGTGATAAACATGGGGCCAATTTCTGCTAGAATCTGCGTTGTCAATAGATTACGAAACGACCTTGCTGAGATGAGGCATCAAGAAGAATACCTTAGGTTAGATTAGATTAGGTCACCTGGCAGTCTACATCAAGCCCTTTTAGATCAAAAAAGGCCCTTTGTCAGATAGCTCAACTAAAAGGAAATGCACTATGTTGAGTTAAATGTCTTTATGTTATTTGTGGAGTGTATGACCGTACAGCTCGGAATGATAAAAGCTTATGAAAATGAGTGTGACTCTCACAAGATTATGTACGACACAGCACAGATGTCGGTCGCATGTCTCGTTGGCATAGTCTCATAGATGTGGTGAGTGGACCGTCGAATGTTATCGGCTGCTATTCTTTGAGTGTTCTTCTTCGCGCCTGGGGAAGCGGTTTTTTCGGTTCCCTGTCGCCCGTGGCAGTGGTTTTCACCGCAATAAGGCTTGCTCTGCAAATATGATTTATGGCCACCTGGGTACTGTATGTTCTTTGGGATTTACGCGCGCTGCTGTTGTTGGCTGCTCAATTGCCGTTGGTATGCACAATAATGTTTATTTTACGTCGATTCTGGACAGCTCCTTATACCATAAAACTGGAAACCAGAAAGCTAAGAGGATCTGAACTATCAGAACTGCTTACAAATCAAACCATTTGGTGGTTTTCGCAAAGTCAGCTGATCTCTAAGATTATCAAAAAAGAAATCACCCATTTGAGTTCTTTTCTTGGTGGAGAGGACGACGCAGTTGCGTGGCAGATGAAGAGTGCTTTCCTCTTCTTTTTCATCCATACAAACGTCGCTGAAAGTCTTCCAATTTACTCTTGGCCTATTGCTCATCAAAAATGTAATATCTTTTGAGATAAAATGAAAGTCAATGGCTGTGCCACATTTGGCAAGTTCATGGGTTTTGCAGTTTCCACGAATATCTCGATGTGAAGGTATCCAGAAAATGTGGATTATGAACGGTTTGACTATATCGGTCATAGTCATGTAAAAGCTGCAAATGCGGATGTCACATTCCATTTCAGCGGAAGTAGAGCCTAGAAAACTTTTCGCCTGGAATATGCTACAATGGTTTGGAGGGCGAAAAGAGATAGTCAGGGCAAGTTGCCCAAATAATACACCTTCTCTAACCTCTTGATTTGTTTTTAAGTCATCTGTGTATCCATAGAGGGATTCTCTCTGCCGCAAAAACATTGTCTGTCCACTCTTCCCTGTTTGGGATTCTACCACTAACATTTTTTGGCCCGATAAACTCACTTAGTTACAATACTTACTTATTTAGGTAGAGCTACAGGTCAGGGTGAATCTGGGTTTCAATTAATAAACTCTAGCTACCTTGATCCATTGCCAACCGCCTCCAGTGCCGCATTCCAAGTAAGTTGAGTTCCCCTTCTGTTTGCGTACGTGTCACACTAGTGACAGTTTCAGTATTAACAGTTCTTTGAATAAAGACAATATTAAGCTGGACGTTAAATGGAACACACATTTTTGACTTTGCATTGCATTACAGATGCGATCGTCCTCTGCTGCGGGGCTCTGCTATTCATTTGCTCCCTGATCCCAAAGAAACATCGATTGGCAAGAGTAATTGATGCGTGTAACTGCGCAGCTAGACAAAGTTATAACTACTAATGGTGACCTTCTGGCCAAGCCATTAGAGCTGTACGTCCCTTTTTCATGACTTCGTTTAGCCGTCGTTTGCAGTCAGACCCATTTTGGCCTCTTCAATACTCATGAAAGCTCGCTGTTTTCACGCAATTACATCAAAGTCATCCGCGTACGTAAGTTATTTTGCGAAAATAAAAAAATTCGTGCCACTTTTGTTGAGCAGTTAAGTAAGTCAGATGAGAGTGTGTCGCCCTGTCTAAAATCTTTCTTGCCGGGTCACGGTTAATTTATTACCGACCTTGATAAGTTTAGTAGGGATTTCAGAACTAGACATGGCATTGTATAGCTCGTCCTTATGCACGCTGCCATGGGGTAAGGTGATTTGAAATCTGAAGGTCGATCTGAAATTTCCGTGGCTCTTCCAATATCTGCCGTAGTGTCATTTTTAGGTTATTGGTATAGGCCAACCAGATTGTTGATGAATAGTTTTAGACGCTCACGAAATAGTAAGGCAGAAAAGATCTTACTGGCGAGGTATAGGAGGCTTATTCCTCAATAGTAAGGCAGTTGGTTTTCCTTTCTTGCGACTGCACGAACGATGCTGCAATTTCATAAAATGGGAAGAGGAAAAAGAGAAAGCACAAGAAGCAGAATACAGGAAGAGGAATAGCAGGACAGAAGGATCAAAGAACTGTTACAGAAAGGGGCACAGCACTGCCAAGGAATAAGAGCTAAGTATAGTGTAGAAAAGTACAGTGTAGAACAGTGCAGTGCAGAGCATACAAATTGTGTATGGCCGGTAGGCCTCTCGTGCGACAAGTCGACATGCGACTCGAGTAGCATACCAATTGGTGTTCGGGACCGTGGAAATAGCGGATCATTCCATCGACAAGTGTTCCACTAATTTCAAAACTAATAACTCGTCGCGCTCCAACGGAGCTGTTATAACGTGGTGGAAAATTTGTGCTTTTTTTCTCGTTTTCCTTCGTTGAATTCTTTTTCGGGGAAGGTTTTCCTTTTTGGATTCGGTGCCTGTAATATTTTCCTTCAAATCGCAAAGGTTTCATGGTTCCTGGGAAAAATCTCGTGGCGCTCAATTTCGTTTTCGCTTACCCAGGTCTAGCTGCAATCAAAACACTACCTGGAGGACCCACAGCTGGGATAGCGGGATCCCTGAAGCTATATTTGGCTCGGGGCATCGCTCTATCGGTGCCGGGAATCAAACCTAACACAGTGAACTAGACTCTAGGGTAAAAGCCATATGCTACGGGGCTCTATCAGAGCAAATAGCGTTTATGGTTGCCCAGTGTGGTTCAATGTAGTGCCGTACTGTGTGGGAACGATTCGGGTGTTTGAGAGGCCTTAGAACCTGAATCGGTCTATACAGGACACCAGAGTCAAATTACAAGAAATATTATCCCAACAAGGCTTTTTACGATGGGGCTCATCTAAACAGGATTGACAACATCCGTATTAAGGTGATTCAAAAGCACGTTGCAAGGGCGATTATCAACTATAATGGCCAGATCTTCCGGCATTTAGACAATGGTATTTCTAATCCTCGTTAGTCTTAAGGATTTCAACAAAATCTACATTCGCTGCACACTTGCAACCAGCGTAATCGATGGCACAATTTTTGATGGTCTTATTTCAGGCTTTTATACCTCCAGTGACTCCACTAATATCCGTACGTACTCGGGCAGTAATTTTCTCATCAATTTTGCATGGCTAAATCAATCTTATGGAAGTCTGCTGTTGTTTTCACCACATATACGACAGTTTCTCTTCGCAAGGGCTTTTGGTGCTTTTGGTAAGGACCCATACCACAGGTCCCCTCTAAAAAAGACATCTTCTCAGCTGGTTCATGAAGTAGGAAAGAAGGCTAAACCAATTTGGTGGACAAAACAAGGACAGACAGACATATCAGAGTATCTAGTAAGTACTTACTGAAAAGTGGCCAAAATTATTTACTCAGATTGTTTGCGTCATAGAATGGTAGAAAAAGAATTACAAAAATTCTTCTAAGCCACTTGTTAAACGTGCTTGCGTCCCGAACGTGAGTTTCTATACAAACTTAACACATAAAACTAACACCTTATGCGGACGTATGGATATCGTTAATCTTCGTTTGCTGTTCTTTTTTCCAATTGTAATCCTAAGTCTTTATGTTAATCTACTATTCTTTGTCTGTAACGAGTTGTCTAAGCATGTGCTATTTTTCTCTAAATTTCCAAGAACTATTAATACTTAATTAACTAATCTAATGGAGAACTCCTACGCATATTTCATAATTTTAACAATGGCTTAACCAGTTTTGCTACTTTCCCAGAATCTCTGCATTTTTAATTGACTTTGGCCGATTTATCACCTCCACTGGTGATTTTAACTAGTTTTCAGTTGTTTGCTAAAACAAATATTTGAATAGGTATTCCAGTTTTAAGCGGATGTTAATGGACACTCATTGAACCAATTGATTGATTAGATTCAAAAATAATTTTCGGAAACCAATGGGTTTTTAAGATCTTGCATTAAATTAAAAATATAAAGTGTCACAGGATTAAGGAAGAGCTACCGAAGATGTGTGTAACAAAAAGGGCATTATATGGATACTGTCCCCTTGAGAACTTTACTGATAAAGAAAAACAAAAAAGAAAACCAGTAAGGATGATCTTCTTCTTGATGTCTGAAGTAATAGAATGAAGGTATATTCCGCTCGAGCTTTTTTAGACTTCTGGAAAGAAAATGTAAGATAGACAAACTAAACGGTGTACCTCCTTTCCGGCGCCAAGAAATGATAGTTAAAGCTGTACATATAAACTTGCAAACAAGTCACTTAAGACTTATTTGGAGGACGTCAAATCGAAATTCGGACTTCAAAGAGTGTCTCTTATAAAGACCAGGCAGGAATCACTCAGCAAATCTAATGGCACCTACACTGAGTCGAAAACAAAGACTCTCCGTCTCATGCTTGAGACTCACTTCCCAGGTAACCTAATCAGAACAAGCTCCTATTAACCACGCTGCTAGTGAGCTGAATAATACAATACGCAGTAGCTAGTATATCTCATCGATTTTGACATATACCAAATTATGCTACGGAAGGGTATAGATCAGCTGCTGGTAACTCTGAAGAGAATATTCACTACTAGCCTGGCACTGGCATACTCATACTTACCGAAATGCTGGAGAACTATGGTCGAGCCCTATGGAAGAAAAACAACTTTGCGAATGCATCGTCAGTCTAAGATGCTTAGTGAGTGCGCTTCAAAATTTGATAGGAAGAATTGAAGACGCATTCGACAAGAAGGAATGCGCTAGGCATTTTCATCTACATTGAGAGTGCTTACGACAATGCAACTTTTGTTTTGTGAATCGAAGCAATACTAGTGAATAGGACACTGATTGTGGATGCTGATTGCAGCCAATCAGTGATGACGGGAGTACACTGGAACACTCATTGCTTAACGCTCTCAATAGTTCTGACGTCTATGCGCAAGATAGCTCACGTCCTTGCTCTTCGGTTGTAGAATGGGAACGGCGGCGTATGTTAAGCTCATTAAATTCCGACATTAACAGCATAACCAATCGGGGAACTATCAACATAGTGGAATTTAATGCTTCCAAAACTTCAAAGCGAAATTTAAATACCCAGCCATTATCCATGAATGGCAGTTACATCCTCGAAACCGAAAAACTTTCCAGTTCGGTTTTTATGCATTTTTACTTTTATAACTTAAACTACTCTTATATGCTAAGCAAAAAACGCTTAAAAATTAGCTTAAATAACTTAAAATCTTATTGTAACTTACTGGTCCCATGCGGGCACTCTAAATTAAACATTTAATCTATGTCTTTCGACGAACCTTACAGTTTAATTTTATTTTTATTTTTACATTCATTACAACTAAGAAAATGAATTTCAATTAAAAAAACTTACGAGTAGTGTCTGGACTTTTTTTTATCTATAAAAACTTAAAACTAAAAACTTATAGACTACCTAAAATAAATCTTAATCTACTTAACCTACTTACATCTAATACATACACATACATATATATATATATATATATCCATAATACCTACATACTTAATATATAAGTATAATTTTTTGGTGTTTTTATATTTTTTTTCTTAAAACTAACTTAATTCTACCTACAACTATGTAAGCCGGCCATGGCTAAAAAAAAATTAGGCTGGCCCACTTTGCTGCACATGAAGCTACATATCACTAAAGGAGTGCGACGACGAAGCATCCTCCCCTTCAACAAGCCACCAAAAGTGTTGGTGCTACCGAGCAACATCCCTCATGTCGCGACTCCCTACCGACCTACTGAACCGCAGACGCTCCGCACTGCCATGTGCGACGTCTCTGTCGTAGTTGAGTCGCCTGTCCGCAGCTGTTCGATCGACGTGGAAGATTAGCGGCACCGCCAATCTGTCCTGGATCAGACCTCTGCTATCTAGATAAAGGAACGCTTCCGGAGGAATAAAGCCGTCAAAGCGAACTCTCTCGTGATACATATAATTGGTTGTTCGATGAGGTCATTGCTCTTTCAACGTGCCTCCGAGTCAACTTAATTAGGTTGGCCCTATTGTATAAGACCTCATTAGGATAGAATTTTATGTACAAGTCTTAAGATAAGCCCTCTCAAACACCCGAATCTTTTCCAATAAACTTGCTCTCACGTTGAGCCACACGGGACATCCAAATACAAGCATGGGCCTGATAAGGGCCATGTAGCAGATTACATTCACCCTCGCATCGAGTTGGCTGTTATAAAAAAGTCTCTTTGTAAGAGCAAAAGCGGCTTTGGCTCTGGCCAGAGCAACATCTATATGTTTGTTAAAATACAGAAATTGATCTAGCCAAATCCCAAGGTATCTGACTACATTTCGACAAGCAAGTGGCTGCCCGTGTTCTCCCACGATCGAGAACTTTCGCCAATTCTTTCTGGTATCGCTAGAGGCCAGTTTAGACGCAGCATGAATGATATCATGCCCCGCCTTGAAACCGAACTGATTATCCGGAATTATATGTTTGTCCTCAACCCACTTAGTCAGGACTCTATTGATTACCTTCTCGAAAACCTTACTGATGTTTGGAAGAAGACTGATCGAGCGGAGATTCGCCGGATTGGAAGTATTTTTATCCCTTTTGGGGATGGGATGTACCACCGCAGTTTTCCAATGCGCTGGATAATGTGGATTATTCGTTGCATTATTAAACAGGGTGGTATAAATGTCCACCGCTTCTAGAGGGAGATGTCGAAGCACAATGTTCGGTATTTCATCGGTTCCCACTGATTTCTTACTTCCAAGCGATTCGAAGATCATTTGGAGCTCTTCCCTCGAAATGAACGATGGTAGTACCGTATCGTTGGTGATAACATTATTTGTCATATTCTCGTCACTGAACTGGGTGAAACCCGAGCTCTCGAATCGCCAATTCACAATTTCGTTTCGGAGGTAGAAATTGTGCACAAGGACACGGTTCTCCAGATCGTGGTTCGGGCCAATGATAACATTAGCCTTGTGCACTTCCTGGAAAGCCGCTCCTATAGCTTCTACCTGTTCCTGCGGATCCTCGATCACAAAGAAGTTATCATCATCAACAGCCTCATTTGGAACTATGCCCGCTGCTACCAGTATTTGTTCGTTGTTCGTCGTTCGGGCGATTTTAAGACATGGAAGGTCGTTCTGATTATTTATCCGAAATATTTTATTTATTTGCGGGAACATATTCGGGTTGCTGGTGTGTACAGCCCGAATTTTATTGTTCCAATACAAACTTACAGATGCTCTGTAATTAATGTTTGGAAGTTTTTAATCGACGAATTCAAAATCATGATCTCCGGGTTATGTCTGTCAGTAAACTGTCTGTACAAGGTTTTTAGTCTTGACAGCAGTCTACTTTTATGACCGTGCAATGCGTCAATAGTTGCGTTGCGGAATAAGTCTGCGTCGTCAGTGTGTTTTTACCGAGGTATCGTTTTGTCCATTGTTCGTTTGATTGTCTCGTCCATTAGTCTTAGATACCTGTCAATCTCCTCGTTTGACAGATTTCTGTTAGACGGTGGGTAGAGCGAATTCGAGGAGAGTGCTCTAGTCAGTGTTCTGGTGAAGTGT
This sequence comes from Volucella bombylans, assembly GCA_949129095.1. Taxonomy (NCBI): domain Eukaryota; kingdom Metazoa; phylum Arthropoda; class Insecta; order Diptera; family Syrphidae; genus Volucella; species Volucella bombylans. Next base: position 331,262,903 of record OX422140.1, on the reverse strand, counting down.
GTCCAACGCTCCCTACTATAATTGTAGGAATGCCTTTGGACAAACTCATCCAATTCCGCAATTTCGTTGGGAACAGTTATTTCAGTGCTGAGACCGCAATGGTCACTGTCATACACGAAAGTGCGTAGACAGTTTGTAGTTTGTTGATTAGTGCATGTCAGTTGTATTCGTGAGTCGAACAGCATAAGATCCAAATAAGAACCGTGTCTGGGAAACGACGGACTATCCGTCGCCTTAAGCCCGAGTCGATACATCACACTGTGCTGACCCCACCAATTGAATAGTAGGTTCCCTCTAGTATTTGGTGTATTACTCGTATTTCCCCAATCACTATGTTTGGCGTTGAAATCTCCGCCGATAATAAAATAGTTGTCTTCCAATTCCAGCTTCGGGAAGCGAAAAAGCGTCTCGAGCTCTGAGATAAATAAGGTACATTGAGTAGCCTTAGGTGCATAGACAGACACCATGTACAACCGCTTTGTACTACGGAGAGCGATATACACGATGCATGCTTCCAGCACCTAGAACCTACGTACTACACGACTGTATACTCTTTTAAAACGTATTCCTTTTTGTACGAAGATCGCAACGCCCCTGAATGGAGTTGGGTCGGTTTCCGCGTACTATTTTATATCTTCTGTGCCTCATTTTGTGTCTTTTGGTAAGCTTAGTTTCGCTAACCAAAAGCACATCAGGGGTTTGGTATCTAAGCAACTTAAACAGTGCGGCTCTTCGTTCGAACCTAATCAGTGAATTAACATTCACTGCAAGGACCTTCAGGGTTTGCTCCACCATGTATGTACCTATTACGACTGGAGGTGCATTAGGCCAGGCAGCAGCGCATATATTTTATCAACCCGCGTGGTCTATTCAGTTATATGACGTTGAAGCTAAGCCATCTGCCCTTAATAGAGAGCAAGATAGCCAGCATGCCAGGTACAGGTTCCGGTGCTCTAGGCGCTGGGGCCTCAGAAGCTACCTTTGATTGTTGTACCGTATTTCCCCTACCTGCCGCCCTTTGGGCGTAGGTAACATGGGGAGTAACGGCTGGAGTTTGCAAATGCACGGGTGGACGTTTAGCTTCCACTTTCTGCTGCCGGGCCAGATTTATTCTTTTGATGTACTGGAATTTGGGACAACCCCGATAATTTGCGGTGTGTCCCATGTTCTTACACAAAGCACAAGAGAGTTGGCTTTTTTCAGAAGTCCGTCCTTACTCAGAGCGCATTCCTCAGTCTTGTGGTTCTTTCCGCACTTCACGTATCGAGGCTGCATTTGGCAGTTCGACACGACGTGCCCGACCCTTTGGCAGCGAACACACTGTAAAATGTTTTCGCTCCTCTTTAATATTTCCCTGTGTACAACCTGGTAGTCTAGGACTTTAATACTCCTTAGACCATCCAGATTGCTGGTGGGACTTAGCTGGACAAGGAAAATCGGCAGTTGCCGCTTCTCCCTTTTGGCTCTGGCGATGGTAAAATGCTTGACCCTCACGAATTGGAGCCCTTCGCACTTCTTCTCTTTCAGCAATGCAAGGAGCTCTGCCAGATTAGTCGACGGTTCTAACCCCCTCAGCAGCATTGTTTGCAGCTTCTCCCCCTTCGGGGTGTAGGAGAAGAACTCCGTCGTCGAATCCTTCAATAGACTATTAATTTTGTGGTAGCGCTCCACTGTGTTACAGTGGATCGCGTGCCTATCTTTACTTAATCTTTTTATAAAAAAAATTACAGCCTATGGCCGACTTACACAGTTCGATGGTGTCTTTTAATTCCAATTTGAAAGTATTAATTGGAAGTACTTTCTGTCTGTTGACTTTCTTCTGTTGTTGTTGTTTCTGATGTTTCTGCTGTTGTTGTTGCTGATTTTGCTACTGCTGCTGCTGCTGATTTTGGGACTTGTGCTGTTTTCATGCTGTTGTTGTTGCTGCGCTTGTGATTTTTGTTGTTGTATATTTTGCCTTTGTTGTGTCTTTGCTTGTTTTTTCGTTGGCACTTGTGCTGGTTTTTGTTGTTGTAGCGAACTCTGTTCGCTACAAGTAGGCTGTTGATGAGAGCTCAGGAGTTGTTGTTGCTCCATCTGCCTTCTCGCCACTTGCTTGGCTTTAATGCCAAGTACTTGTTGTTGCAGTTCTTTAATTGTACTGTTAATTGCATGCACTTCTTCGTCTTCATCATCAGACTCTGTGGCCGCCAGAAATTGGAAACCATTCTCACCCCGACCATCAGACATATATGGATGTTCTTCTTTGTCTGACTCAGCTGCCGCCTTTGTTGTCGTTGTCAGCGCCACTTCCCTTCCTCTAAAAGGCAACTTTTCAGTAGCTGATAGGCCTTACAGGATTTGGATTTGGAGGTGTTTTAAGCCTCCTCATTCTCTTTCTTGACACATTTTCTGGTGACATCTTGCCATCTGCTGGTCCCGCTATTGGAATAGCGGGCCGCTTGTTCTCTCTCATTGTCAGATTCACTTTCGTATTCAATTTATGAATGTAATTGTCTGTTTGATTAAATTTTTAAAAATAGAAAGTCGATGACACTTTACGGGAATCGAACCCACGACCCCTGCTTTATCAGCCGGACACCACTATAAACGCGCCACCGAAGCACTTAGCAAAATTGTTTCTAATTTATTTTTTGATATTTTGTATTTTTTTAATCACTCACTAGAAAAGCCGAATCACGTCTACGGAGGTTTATGAACGACCCGAAAAACTTTCCATTCTCGATATGTGTGTTAGTGACAACTTCCGTTGGAATGAACACATATTCGATGTCGTCAAAAATGCTGTGATTCGTTCCTAAGCCATGTTATACTTATTAGGCTTGTGGCATGCCCAGCCTAGCTTTGAATTTCCTAGTCATTATAACCTTCAAACATTTAAAACCAACGTTCGGTACCCTGCGCTGTGTGCAAGCATTTTAAGGGTACTCAAATCCCTTGAGCGCGGGCAAATTATGAAAAAACAAAAAAAAAAAAAGCATATGCGGACGATGTAGCTGTACTGTCTGTTGGATCGTATCTAGCGCTTGCCCCGTTCAACGAGCAAGTAGTCCTAGACGGAATCGACGATTCGGGGACTAGAGATGGGCTTTGTGTCAACCCCTCAAAACTGAGGCTGTTGTCTTGTATGCGAAGAAGGAAGCTGACTGGGCAAGCTCATCTAGTGCTTAAAGGCATCACCATTAACTTCTCTAAAGAAGCTAGAGTGGGTGTCATTCTGGATAAGAATATTCGCTGGACTAAACATATTACGTCGAAAGCCTCTAACGCACTTCTGGCAGCGCAAGGAGCTGTCGGGATCTGTCACGGAGAAGAGTAATTTGGATCTAAACGGCTATAATAAGGCTATAATAGTGGAATGGCTTCAAATCGGAAGGTTCGGTGTTCGAATCCCAACCACGCCCGAAAGACATTAATTTTTTCTGTTAACAAAAATCAAGTAAGATGAGTAGTTGATTAGAAATTAACTAAGAACTTAGTTTCCCTATTAAATGTTGAATGCCACCCATGGAGCGAAATAACCACTGAGCCCAAACTCTTTCTCTCTCTATCCCATTTTCCAAAAACCTTAACACATGCTGAGGCATTATAAATATATTCATACCCACTTGAGTCTTAAGATCTTTAAAAAAAATAAATAATTTATGCTGTGCGTCGGTTGTCTGATGGAACAAGCTTCCTCGAAAATACGTCACTGCTGATTTACCAGATTCCAAAAAACGTTCGGTCTCGGCTACATGTGGGCTTTCTCTATCACACTTGGCTCTACTATAGACGCATTGATGAATCTTCCACCCCTTGATATTCATATCATGGGTTGCGCTCTCAAAGCCATCTTCGGTTTAAAAAGAAATGATGTTTGTTATAACAGGCCTTGGGCCTTTGACGACCTCGGCTGTTGTGTCGGCCGGAATCTAAAACAAGAAAGAATGTAGTCGGAACTTCACGGATGGCTTCAAAACTAATTTAGAATGCGACACTACAAAGATGGCCGATGAATTTGCTAGCCAAGGCTCACAGGAGACTTTTTCAGGCCCAGAACTAAATCCGTTGGGTCTGATATGAGTACAATTGCACATGACGGACCACACGAATACTTGCCGCAGTCTCTAAGATGATAAAGAGGAATGAAGCACTGTGGCATCTACTATTATGATTGTTGAAGAGAGCGGAATTAGAGCCTGTTTGAATTTGAGCCTTAGCCAAGAAATCCTAAGCTCCACGCGTCTTAGCGAAAGCCCGGTTACAATCCGCATCATGATTTAAATCCATTAAATAAACCTGATATGGGATAATGCCCCAATAGAGGAATAAGACGACTTTAACAAAGATTGCTTCTATTAGCTCCTCGACCAGACGTACGAGCATGAATATGTGGTGATTTTAACGCCAAATTAGGGAAGTAGGGCATCATTGGCGGCATAACTGGAAAGCATAGCCCAAAAGACAACAGCTCCGAAAATGTGTGGTGGGGTGAATATACAATATTTGTGAATATACAATATACCTGAACAGTCACACAGGAACCTGGCAGTCACCTGATAAAAAAAAAAAAACAAGTTGAACACCTAGCAGGTCTAGTGTTCAGAATGTGCGAATTTTCCTGGAATGAACATAGACTCAGAAGATTACCTTGTAGAAGACAAAGTGCAAATGAGAAGATCCAAGGCGCCAGAACAATTGACAAATACTGCGAACAAATTTAGCGACGGACGACCACATTCGCCAGAGTCTGCTAGAGCCTTTTCTGATTGCATCTCCGCTACCGTCATCGAGTGCAAAATATCAGTGGTGACATTGTATTAGGCTTTATCAAAGCGTTTGTTTCTGCTGAAAATTATTTCAAAAATTCCATCAAGCAGTGAAAAGAACTTACCAAGACCATATTTATCTAGCAGTGAATTTATAGAAAAAGTTACCAAACTTATTTAATAATAAAATCAAAGTCTAAGTCTGTGCTTTTCCAGACTATTTAACAGCAAAGGCCACTTACATGAACGAATCACTCAATAAGAAAGATAATTGATAACAATTTCGTCTAGCTAAAAGAAGTTTGGATAGCGGTAATGAGGCTGCTAGAGCAGACCCGATGTATGGAACCTCAGCATTGTTTATCCGATCCTCAAGAAAAGAGACCCTCTGAACTTCCCCAACTACAGAGGCCTCAGTCTTCTTAATATCGCATATATGCAAGATCCTATCTGCCGTATTGTGGTCCATATCACTGCGGCTTCAGGCTAAAAGGGTCCACCATCGACCAAATATTCACACTACGGCTGATCTTGGAAAAAACTCATGAGCTGCAAATCGATTCACATCACCTTGCCAAACTCGTCCGCTTGTGCAGGTTGACGATGGAAAATGCACGCTGCTCCATCAAGATCGATAAAGAACTCACCGAGACCTTTGATGTCAAAAAATAATTTAAATAAGGCGATGCACTGTTATGCGAATTATTTAAGTATCATTCTTAACAGAATGAACAAAATGTCACCCTGGACAGATGTACATAACTTGAGGTAGTTAAGGACTTTGTCTTCCTAGGCTCCGCTATCAACGGGATCAGCGCTGCGATTAAACGATTAACTCTTGCCAATCGCTGCTTGCCAATCTTGCCAATTGTCTAGCAAAGCCCTCTCTGGAAAAACAAACGTGACTCTATATAAGACCTTATTAATTCCAGTTCTGCTTTATGGCGCAGAGACATGGACTTTATCAAAAATGGATGAAGGTACTCTTGACTGCTTTGAGAGGAAGATTCTTCGGGTGATTTTCAATACCGTTTAAGAAGACGGTGGGTGGAGATTGAGATACAAAGACGTACTGTACAGCGACATCGACTTAGCCAAAAGAGTGAAGATCCAACTACTGAGATGGCTGGATCATGTAGAGCGGATGAAGTCGAGCTGACTGGAGACGCTTGTTGGTTGAGGCCCAGGTCCTCCCCGGACTGTAGCCCCACCTTAAGTAAATAAGAATGGTAGTTAGGTCTATTATCAAGATACACACCGCCTGTTTATTTATTTCAAGGAGTCATATGAGAGCATTTATAGAGACAACATTTAGGGACCCATGTTAGCTCAAGTCAAAATAAACCCTACAAATTTCGTCTGATAAGAGAATAAAGAACTCTTGCGGACGTAGAATTCGGTAATGAGACCAACGAAACATTTGCTATCAAAAACGAAGTTCGACAACGTGACACGACATAATACTTGAAAGAACGTGCAAAACTCATAGGCCATTACAGGAAGCACAATATTCGGAATGTCTGTAAAATTTCTAACATTCCATTCATGCAATGGCAAGAAATCAGCAAGCTGTCATTGAAACAGATCTGGCTAAGATAGATGTAGTGGTAAACGAGGGCAAAATAAAGTGAATGCTGTCATCAAGAACTACAGAGAACTGACAAAGAATCACTCTTGTCATTCACTACTTCTTTGTACTAAGAAGACAACTAAGAAAGAAGTCAGTCTTATGAACAATGCAGCAGAAATTACTATATCAATTAATTCCTTCGGACTGGTTTGTTGTATGGACGTAATAAGAACCCAGCTGTTAATGGTAGCCCTAACTGAAGACACAAACAATTTCAACGGAGTTCAGTTCCTAAGAAATCTTGCTATGAGCCTTTTATTCAATGTAGCTCATTACCAACAGGCTTGCGTACATATGTCTCCGCTTTGCAGACAGACATAAGTTTGCCTAACGAGTAATTTAGTCTAAGATTGTAGTCCTAGAGAAAGACGCCACCGCCGCAAGATCCGAAAACAATTTTTCCCAGATGCAAATTCTGGCCGAAAATAGTCCTGAGTACAAGACAAAGGTAGTGGATATATTATATTAGTCTACATTCGGAAGACCTTCGCCGGTTTAAACTGGGGCTCGTCTCTTTAGAAAAGCTACCTAACAATGCCAGAAAAAGGTTTCGATATGACACGTTTGATATCAATGATGACACCTAAATACAAATGAGGACACATTTTATAACTTGGTAATTCAAACCAGTTAACCGAGCAAAATAGCCTTTATCTTGAGAGGATTGACTGGATTCTCATATCTTGTGAATCAATCGTCGGTTACATCCAATCCTACTTGCTTCTTAAAGCAAAACTTAGTTAGGAATGACCCGACAGAGAGCAAAGCTACAAAATCGCCATCTACCTAAGCCTAGACGTTTAGACTATTAAGCTGACCTGCAAGCAACCTCTGTTCCCCACGCCATCACATATTGAGTGCTGGCGAGCCACACATGCCATTAAAAGTTGAGCTATCGAAAGCGCTCTCATTATCAATGAAAACGCCGTGTACCATTTTGTCGACAGGAAATTCCTATTTTGAAGCTCAGTTTTACTAGATCTTCCGACGCAGAATTCATTCGTAGAGCAGCTTTGTGCATATGAAGCCTAATCTATACCTATGCTCTTCATTAGGAAGGCATTCAGACTGAAAGATCTGAAGTTGTTAAAGAGTGAGTAGTTATCTTGGCGATAAAAGCTATTTTCACTGCTCATCAAGGGCTCGGGTAGTAAGCCAGGCTGACAGGGATGAGTCTCTTTAAATTTGGCAGCAGGTTGTCATCAATTTATATTTTGCACCATAACTAAAAATATACTAACAGCGCCAGACGTTTTGAAGCCATCAAAGGACGCAACTGTGTATTTATTAGTCTCAATCGATGCCAGATATCAGCAGCTGAGCTTAAGTGATAAAGACGGGTTGTGAGCCGGTTCTGATCAGGTTACCTGAAAGTTGAGTTTCTAGCATGAGGCAGAGAGTCTTTGCTTTAGATTAAGTTTAGGTGCCAGCGGATTTTCTGAGTGTTTCCAGTCTGGCAAATTTTGCTCGCTTGAGCACTTGGACCAAGCTGCTGGTTTCAACGAATGTTGAAGCTTCACTTATAAAGATTTCAGACTTCTTCGGATTTGCTTACGCAGTTTTGCAAATCTGATTTTAACGATGGAACGGGGAATCTGCTGGAGTTTTCCTAGCTGAACAGATAACATTCGGTGGGGCCAAAAAACAGCGTATACCAAATGTGTGTATAACCAAATGTTCCCACAAGATCGGCTATTTTACCTCTCGTTCACCGTGGCCCTGGTCTTGCATTTGTTCGTCACTGCTAATGGACCATTAAAAGGGCTAAACATTCGGTTAACTTTCCTCCGTTTACTTGTAAAGAAGAGAAAATTATTGCGAATAGGTAGGTCTCATGATTCAATGTACTTTTCTTTCAAATATGGTTACGCATATGCAATGGGTTTTCCAAATTTGCTTATTTTTCACTGAATCACACATTCTATGTTTTTTTTTCGGATGCGGTTTGCAAATGTCGATTTCTTCCTGCATATCCCATATCTATGAAAAGCACTCGACTGTTGGGGAAACAAAGTGTACAATTTATGTTCTGAAAAATGCTTCAAAATTGAGTCAGTAAAAACTTTTAAGTATTTAGGAATCATAGAATAGATCATACCCGAACAATAACATCACTCATGAATTTGACCTTGTAAAGCCTTATTGCTCCATTAAAGTTTTATCAATTATATTATGGTCAATTATATTGTGGTCTTGTGTGCACACTCGAAGTTGCAATATATGATTGTTATATCTAACTTTTCAGTTCTAATCGTAGAGCACATAGCTGGCCATTGTTCAAAGATCTTAAAATTCTACCTAAAAGGCATTTATTGTATATGTTTTTAATGAATTCTTTAATTGCTTTCTCAAGCAGAAATAATCAAAATTATAACCTGGGAATTAATAACATGGCCCTTGTCAATATACTCATTTAATTCTTTTTACACAAATACAGCCCCAACATCTTTTAACTAACTTCTTATCTAATTCGCATTGTAGGTATATATAACATATTCATTAAGATTGCTTATTTACTATTGATCATGGAAAAACCGAATATTTATTGAGAATCTTGCGTTAAAAATGTTCAAGAAATGTAATATGAATTATCTCTATCAAATTGTGTGTTTTCTTCTTTTTTTATGTACAATATTCATATATGATATAATAAGTTACTGATTGCTACCCCGCATTGAAATTATTGAAATTAATGATGATGATAAATTATAATGAAGCGTTGTTTAACACTAATTTAAAATTAATTGTTCTTAAATTATAAAACGTCAGCTATTATATTCATTTTTTTGTTTTAAACATGTATTGAATTATCAAACATTGTATATATAGTTTAAGCTAATATTAAATTCAAAAAGAGAGTAAAGAATATATTAATAATATATATACTCGTATGTACCTAGTCCTGCCATAAGTTCTGTTACACAATTTCCAGCGTTTATCGTTCCAAATTCCTTGCGGAAATAGAACTGTCAACTTTTTTTTCAGAACACATGCACTGATCAGTGAAGAATACTAGTCAGTTTGGTTTCAGTTTGCAAACTATTAACATGGAGTGGGGCGTTAAAGAGAATCGAGTCGCGGTAATAGCGTTGCATAAGTGCGGAAAGAGTGCTGGCCAAATTTTCGAGTTGCTAAAATCACTCGGAATATCGAGAATATTCGCTAATCGAGCTCCACTGTCTGGAGTCTGGAGGACAGGCCAAAAAGTGGTAGCCATAGTCCGTACGAATGTGGTAATGAAGGCGTGAGTGAACTAATTCGGAGAAATAACCTTAGGAAGCAGATGATCATGTCCAAGGAATTTGATATATCAACCAGATCCATGTTTAGGCTGATTCGGGATGATCTGCATATGAAAGCCTATCGTCGGTCCACGGGTCATCTTCTAGCTCCTCAACTAAAAAAACTTAAACTGGAAAGATGCAAGCGACTTTTGCAGTGCCACGCGGACAATTGCTATGAAAACATCCTGTTTGCGGATGAGACAGTTTTTACCGTGGAAGAAGTTTTCAACAAACAAAATGACAAAATTTATGCCACTTCATCTAAGGAAGCGAAAAAAGTTGTTCCAAGGGATCAACGTGGACATCATCCACGTTCTCTCACCATGGTGTCACATCCCTCCATTTCTGTGAAAAAGGCGTAAAAACTGCTACAAAGGTTTACCAAAAAGAATTGCTAGAGGGTGTTGGGAAGAGTTTGACCAATGCGCTTTTCAATAGATACAGATGGATCTTCCAACAGGACTCTGCTCCAGTGCACAAAGCGTGGTTTAGCCACGCAGGAGTGGTGGCTCAGAGTTTAATATTCCTGGCTTTAAAGCAGCAGAAGATTGGCCGTCGGGAAGTGCAGATCTGAATCAACTGGATTATGGTTTGTGGTCAGAATTGGAGAACATGGCCTGCAACAGTCCCTACAGAAATTTAGAAAGCCTTAAAACCGCATTAACACGATCTCCGTGGAAACCGTACGTGCCGCTAGAGTCCATTGGCCACACTGTTTGAAAGCTTGTGTTAAAGCAAAAGGCAGCCACTTCGAGTGAATCCAATTTTTTTAATAAACAATATTGTGGTCTAATAAAAGAAACAATTTAGAATACAATATGTTTACTGGTTTTCTTTTTATACCGTTTTATATTTGTAACAGAACTTATGGCAGGACTATATAAAAAAAAACCAAAAGAACTGGTACCTATTACATTAGGGTCGTAGAAATCGAGAATATAGTCAAATAAAAGACAAATAAAATGAGAAAGAAAGCCTCTGGAACGAATTCATCTATAAGATACTCGTTTAACCATATACGAAAGATAAGTGGAATTAACTTGACCAACGAGCCGAAAGCCGTTGCTGCTAATTGCTCTTATCCTTAGCATTATTAACAATTTATAATTGTGTATTGATATCTTAATAAATAAATAAAATAAAAAACTTGACCAAGGGGGATCCCGGGACTTACACAGAATTTTCATTTAATAAGGTGGAACTTACATGCAAATAATAGAGAAGAGTTACCAGTTTTGGCGCTTATAAACATAGAATTAGAAAGTGGTAACAATTTAAACTTTATAAACCGGAGTTATGCTTTGAACTCAAATACTTGGTAAATTATGTTCGCAACTTCATCCCTTGGCTTATTCGGAAAAAGGGAAAAAATTATGATTCTCCTTGCCGAGATTTTTTCTAAGTTCCTTATGTTTCTGCTCTTATTAGCCGTTAAAATACGTAACGCGTATAATTTCATCTAATGCTAATTATTTCTCCTGCATACATATCTGCACTGGTACTGCTTGGGATTGGAAAATTCGTCGGACCTTAGAACTATTTTACAGGCGGGTCTATTTTTTTGGATTTTTTCAAGATTTCAGAATTTATTTATTTACATTTCAGAATAACAATTCATTTATAAAACATTTTTTGGAGTACCCTTAAAATGATTGCACTCAATGCGGGTAAAGGAAAATTAGGGAATAAAGAAAGAAAGGTACAAACGCACGCTGGTTTTAAATGCTTGCAGGTTATAATGACTAGGAAATAAAGAGCTCGGCAGGATATTATATAAGCAGGTACGCTTTAGAAAAGCATCACGATATTTCAGAGTACGTCCGAAAGTGGGCTTGCGGGTGAACTGATGAGCATAGCGAAATGGGGGCTAAGGTTAAAATTTCGAGGGGCGCAATGCTATTGGTAATTTTATTGGAGGAATGCTGGGGAAAATCGTGATAGAACAAGGTAGAGCAGATGGCATTACCTCGGTTTTGAACCCTATTTAGCAGGTGCAGTGAGAGTACCTGACCAAGTGAAACAACGTGCCGTAATTGGCTCCGTAGCTTCAAAGAAGATGATTTCGATGTTAACGACCGTCCGCGTGAAGGAAGGACAAAATCCTTCGAAGACGCTGAATTGGAGACATTGCTCGATGAGGATCCATGCCAAACGCAAGAAGAACTTGCTTCAGTATTAGGAGTTACCCGACAAGCCATTTCCAAGCGATTGCGTGCTCTGGGATTGATTCAAAAACAAGGAACTTAATTATGATTTGAAGCCATGGGACGTGGAGCGTCTTTTTTTCGCCTGTGAACAATTGCTCCAGCGGCAAAAAAGGAAGGGTTTTCTTCATCGCATCGGGACGGATGATAAAAAATGGATTCATTACAGCAACTCCAAGAGAAAAAGTCATGCGGACTGCTCGGTCATACTTCTGCGCCGTCGGATCGGCCGAATATTCACCAAAGGTTATGCTGTGTTTTTGGTGGGACCAGGTCGGTGTTATTTATTATGAACTGTTGAAACCAAACGAAACCATCACTGGGGAACGCTAGAGCAGTATCGACTTCAAAATGGCCACACTACGAGCATAGGCACGAAAAAGTGATTCTACAGCATGACAAAGCTCGACCTCATGTTGCCAAACCCGTTAAAACCTACCTGGAAACGCTCACATGGGAGCTCCTACCCCACCCGCCATGTTCCCCAGATATTGCGCCGTCCGATTATTAGTGGTTCCGTTTGATGGCACATGGTCTGGCTGATCAGCAGTTCCGCTTATATGAAGGCATCAAAAAATCGCTTGATCCGTGGATAGCCTCAAAAGATGAACACTTTTACCATAACGGTATTCGAGCTCTGCCAGAAAGATGGGAAAAAGTTGTATCTAGCAATACTTTGAATGATTCATTTGTGAAGATACAACAATTCTTCTAAAATAATTAAAATAGGGAAAAAACACAGAACGCGTTGTCAAAGGATAGAGAAAAGAATTTGCTTTTACACTATATAATCACATAACCACAACAAAAAAATATTTAAATAAATTAGGAAAGATTTTAAGTCTAACTTTGGAGACCTAGTATTTGTGGAAAACAAACTGAATGGAAAGAAGTTAGATGAATTACGAATCGGTCCTTACGAAATAGTAAAAAAGATATCAAACTCGATCTACAAGGTGGATATTGGACACAAAAAAGCTGAATCAAACTTTTTCCGCACACCGAAATTTATTCCAGTCCCTTTAGTAACAAATACTATGTGGCGCGAAAGTCATCACCCTACTGGAAGATGCTACAATTTTTGCAAATGGCGGCAAATGTCACTTCTACTTTGACATTTGTGATGTAAACAAATACGAAATACACGTCAACAAGACACGAAAGCGGAATAATTGTTATAGTTTTTTTGCGGAATAATTCGTCGGTGGTGTTGGCACATCGTGAATTTCGGCGCAAAATTTCCCGGTAGTCCGACACCAACTGGGCACACACTATGACGTTTAGCCGCAAGTTATTACTAAATAATTGTTGGTACCTAGTTCTCTGAAGGAACTCTTTTAAACACCCTCCCATACGATTTTTTTTTTCATAACATGAACCATTAAATCAGATCCCAAAATATCTGTATCCCAAACCGGACCACCCTGTATAATAAAATCATAAACATACACATTAAAGGAAGAATAAAAAATAAAATTAGCATAATTTAAGAATTCCCATATAATTAAAATCGAATCATGTCACCATTCTTTCTGAAGTGTAGTGTAAACGTGAAGCACATATATTTTAAATGTGTGTATGATGCAAATATCATCTGTTCGCATCAATATAAATTATTCAGTTATTTGACTCATATTCCGAGCAGGTGTCAATCAACTAAATTCCTTTCCCACTCAGTTGGTTGCATTAGTTACGCAGTGAGAACAGGACATCATACGCACAGTGCATTTAAAATATATATGCAGACCATGCATGTTCGCAAACATGCACCGACATTGATAAATTTGAAAATTGTATTTAACCGAAGCAAGACTCACCCGAAGACTCGACAAGAACGAAGTTTAATTTTCAAGTTGTTACAATCTATCCATTTCCTTAACCACGTCTTGTGCTCTTTCGTTTACTTCCCCAAATGCCTGTGCACCCCGTTTGTAGAAATCACGAGCAGTTCTCGTCCTTTGATGCGTTTTTATATGCTTCTTATTTGACTACATGAACTTGTTTACATTCATCGCCAAACCAGAGGTTTCTTTATGACGAGGCTTTGAAACCACTTTTTGTCGGACCCATCCCATGCACTCGTCGAATTGTGTTTATATCTGCTTCATAACAGTCTAAGGCCACAGCGAGCTGTGGTAGCACGTGGTCTGTTAAGCGTCTCTATATTTCATGTGCAAAGCCGATATTTGTTGTCCTTAAAACTTTTGCTGTGAACGTCCTCATTTTGTCTGTCCTTATCCGGATAGCTTAAAGTGACTCAAAGGTACTAGGCTCCCACACTTCACCACGTGGAGGTGAAAGTAAGATTGGATAAGTAGAGTTGTCGACGCTTGCATGAAACACCTAAAACGGTTGATCACCATTGAAACCGAAAAATGACTGGAAGCATATGGAAGGATTGCATTAATCTCCTGTTTTCCGCTTTTTAAAAGGTCAACTACTCGTAAGTATTAATACCGTTGAGTGACATACAGATTGTCCCTTTACAATTAAAAGAAAAAAATAGAAAAGCAAAACTATATTTCGAGTGATAAGTTTCAAGTCATATCATAATTCCGAAAATCCTCTCTGCTAATATTGACGTGTTCAATTTGCTCCGCAAAAATACGCCATCCTCTTTGATCATCTGGTTTTCCTTTCTACTTTCCTGGTTTTTTTACATAGTCCCCGTCATACCGTGGACGTGATGGTAAGGATGGGATTCACTATTTCTTTGGGATCCGATTCTAACTCTTGACCCACGAATTCAGAAATAATCCATAGAGCCAGACGGACAGGGCAGAGATTAGCTATCGGGCGGTCCAGCCTTAATACGCCGATGATTCCCCACGTGGAAGACTTGATGTTGTAAAGCCTTTAACTTCGCAAAATATAATATTGTGAAAGGAAGGGAGTATTCCACTTTTCGGTAAGATATGCCATCAGATTACCAGTAGACCCGATGATTCAAGATTTTTCATACGCCGATGGTTTATCAGCGTTTCCACGACCTTGAAAATAAGGGAGAGAGAAGAAGTTTCGCCTTTTTTTTTAAGAACAGGCACGACAAATGCTGTTTTCCTTCGGAAATAGTCCTAAACAGTAGGATCAATGGAAAAGCTTACGCAGTGGTTTTGCCACCGTGGAAGATCATCTCTTCAGAAGAAGAGGGGATATGCCATCTGGACCAGCGGATTTATATATTTTAAGAGCTTTGAGTACTCTTGCTACTACACGAGTGCAAAAGTGGATCATCCCATTGAAAATTCGACTCACTCAAGTGTAGGCGCAGACAAAGCTCGAAATAGTTTTCATAGCTGACAGCTGAAATGTGATTATAAATAGATGAGACAGAATTTCTGACGAACAACCAAAACTTGCTGCTACCTTTGGAACATTGTAGTATTTTTTGTCTCATTTTTTAGTCGTATTGAAGTGTTACACGCCTAAGAAATGCAGTCATTCCTGGCTCGTTTGAACTTTTTCAGTCTTCCTCTGTCGGATTTGTCTTGTTGGACCGAAAAGACATTTCTCTAACCCTGACAGCCTCTTTACAGTTCGAGTCGTACCATTATCTCATTCCAAAGAGAATAGTGTCTGTAATCATAACAGCAGCGGCATCCACGTCGCTATTGAGGAAACATAACGACCAGTTAATATACCTAAAGGTGTTAATTTCGCTCAATTGGCTTTCACGTCTGTTGCCATACCGTTCTTTGAAGAACCTCTTCTCCAACTGTGTGGTCCGTGTACGAAAAATTAGCTGCTATGATAGAAGAGCAAAAAAAAGCCTAGGGAACAAAGGACATCAATAGTGTACTTATCAGGGTGCGAAATTAAAAAAAGTCCAGGGTGTTAGCGGTATGACTATCAACGTATGGTATTTGCGTAAGCTCATTTACAAGCTGGATCAAGTTGTTTTCCGCATCGAAAACAGAATGCCGAAGCATAATAAATCTAAAATCAACATAACTCGCCATCATCGTGCTCAATCCTCACCTAGCATCTAGTCCACTGTTGAAGCACGTCATACTTGAAACAAGAATTGTAGAAATTCGAAGAAAATTTGATTTCCTCGACAGGTGTTGTTGCATTTTCTTCATTACTTCGAATAACATAATACGAGACGAATTGAAATACACATTAACTTAGGTACAAGCTTGCGATTCTAATTAGCAAAAAAAAAACTTGTTATAGGTACTTCATACCTCGCTTTCATTCATACCACACATCTTTTTTTTTCTACATAAATATATATAGGTATGTATGTGCATATAAATATCAAAATATACTCGAATCTGTAAATCCAAACACAGATTGAATAAATTTCACTCTTCAGTCACTATCATTTCTTACCGATTCCAATAGAACAGGTTGAGTCATTTCGATTCTTAATGTTGTCAGACCAAGAGACATATTTCTAATAGTCACTATTCCATAAATAGTATCTCCATCCAGAGCATATTCGAACATATCAGGGCAGGGAATTGGAGGTGTTGAAAAGTACTGAGCCCACGACCCATTACAGAAAAATGCGACAATGACAACGATCACTTGAGTCACAAACCGCACAATCATTTCAAATGCACTCACAGAACTCCAACCACTTAATATTCCAGAGATGGATTCGTTTTACTTTCGAATTTTTAAAAACAACCGAAAACTGCAACCGACCTGACGTGTTTTTCGAACAAAACAGCCGTTTTTCGAAATTACCTAAATTACAATAAAAAAAGTTGTACGAGTAAGTTTAACGTTCTCGAAACTTGTACGAGTATATCTTCAAATCTCTTCCGCTCGCATAGATGATTATCGATTACGATTAATTATTACACTGCATGTTAATGTGTTGATAGTGTTGATAAATTTGCATGGATCGGATGGAGCCAGCGGTAAAAAAAAGATAAAACCAGTTTTAACTATCGAGCAGAACGTATGACCGCCTTCTACGAGGTTCGGATTGTATCTGTAGCTGGTCGAAAACTTGACAAGTACGGCGCAAACTTTGTTTGGTTTACAGAGTTTAAAATGCGTGAGAGCACACTATGTTATATGGGAAACGGGGAAAACCTTGAAGCAGTTTCTGTGAATATTCCAATTTAATTTTTGTTTTAACTACCGATTTTTTTTTAATTTTTTATTAATATTGTGTTGATAAGACAGAAGGAAAAAAACCGATCCACTTTACTATTTTGGGTACCTAGGTAAGTACCTTGATGTACATACATAAGTATATCTTGTGAACTTCAAAAACTGAGATTGAAATATACAAAATACTTTATTTATTAAGTTTTTTCTTAATTAGGAAATTCTGCGGGAATAACCGCAGATAATAGAAATGATAATGTCTGACCTGAACCTTTTCAAAGTGATTTCCCTGATGTACAACCACTTCATTGCGTAGTTTTTGGGCAGACGAATCATAAGAATTTTAAGAAAAATGATTTTTAAATGTACATATGTACTATAGAGTTTAATTCATTAAAAAACTTTACACATAGAATCAATCTTGCGCTCTCTCGGTGGACTTACTCGTATGTGTACTTATCAGCAAATGAAACATAAAAAAAATTCGGGCGATTCAGATTTTAAAGTCTTCAGATTTTTCAGACCTAGTCTCTCCATTGCCATTCAAATGCTAGCTGTAAAGCGGATCTTTCACGATCAATCGATTGACGTCAATCACTTACATTAATTTGTGAAAATGCAACCGTGCGCATCACACACATTTTGATGAAGGCTGATTAACGAAAAGCAAAGGATATTTGATTTTGCATGATGAGCGCCATGCTGATAGATGTGTGTAAGGGTTCACCTTATTACTTCATTGGGCCTTACTAAGAAGCAAATTAAATATACACCTTGTACCAATAGTCGGCTTTAGTAAACTACTCAAAACAAAATTGGGCCCATCAAAGATTCATTTTGATGTTTGTCTAAAAATTACTCTATTAGTAAACATTACCGAGTATTTCTCAATATTTTGAGCAACAATTTTACCGTTGCCTCCAACTAAGTAGGCAGAGAAAGCGCATTGCTCTAAAAAAAACAACTAATGCAATATTTCCTGTACCTGTTTTTTCAGTCCAATTCCAAGCGTTGTCGATAAGTGTTACTTTCTGTAATTGTTTTCTTCGACAACATTATTAATTGTGATTACCATACCCGGTTCTCGGCATAATATGGATATCGAAAACGCAGTAAGAGCGGCAAATTTGCTTCAGGAGGGAGATTCTCAATTTGCAATTCGTATCGGTTTATAGCGGCGAGCTATCTGAAACGTCTGGGAACGCTTCCAAGAGACTGGGAGTGCAGCAAGGAGACCTCTATCAGGAAGAATCCGAGTCACAACTGCGCAAGAAGACCGGTACGAAAGAATAATTACACGTCGGGAGCGTACCGTAACCGCCCGGATGTTACAAAACAAAATCAACTGCGGCGATCTACTGGCACTCAAGTAAGTGATCAAACCGCTAGTAATCGACTCCACAAAGATGGTCTGGTCAACGGTTCAGAGTGTGCGCTATTCCACCGAAACTGACAAGGGCATATCGGGCAGCACGCTTAAGTTACGCCCGTGAGCATTCAGATTGAACTATGGACAAATGGAGGCCTGTACTCTTTACAGAGAAATGTAAGGTCAATCTTCATTAGAATTTATTGAAATACATTTTTCCTAAATTTTCTTGCATTTTTTAATTATACTGTTACGTGCAAATCACGCCAGAATCTTCCATTCCCTTTGGTCCTGTTGTTGTCTGTTTCACCGCTCTGCGCTCCTGCCTTTTCCTTTTTCTTTACTTCCCGTCATGCCCTGGATGCCACGGTACAGGTGAGATTTACTGAATTCTCTGGATTCAGTTCCCTCCCTCGGCCTACCGCTCCAGAGATGACCATATAGGTATCCCGGATAGAGCCAGGCGGATGGCCTGGAGACTCTAACGAACAGATGGTCTACTCCCCCCTTGATGCCCGAAGACGTTGACAACCCAGCAATGGCCGAGGGCCCACCCTAAATTCGATATTGTGTGCTTCCAGCTACATAATTTGTAAGACCCCCAAAACCCCAAATTCAAAAAATAATATTTGTGAAAGAAAGCTTATGATTCCAAACGATCCGTTCCCCTCACTCGTGTCTGCAAGGAGACTTACGGGCCCCACAGTAGAACCCTTTAATAAAAATTTCCTTCCTACTTGGCGGTCACTATTTGAGCTCCCCTTAATTGTTACCCAAAAGTGTTTCGGGTCCGAGGGTGTAATATGGACCCAAGCAGTCACTCGACAGACAGAACGAACACGACCAAACATCGACTGGTGTGATTGAGTGGTTCCATAGGGAGGCTGTCAGAGCTCTGGAAGTGAGTCCCTTTGCTCTGACAGCTGAATTAGTGGAACCAGGCTAGGTAATTATTAACTAGCCATCATAGCGGAAAGTAGACCACTTCAAAAAAAAAAAAACCAAAACAAAAAAAGTAGAACCGAGAAAGAAGTTAAAAAAAAACTAACCAACGAACAAACAGAAGAAACCAACAAAAAAAAACTAAAGGAAAGCCACAAAAGGAGAACTATACAACGAACGAACAAGAAAAAAAAACCCACCACCAAGTAAGAACACGAAAAAAAAACCACAAAACCCCAGCGAGGAAAAGAGGAAAAACCGACGGTCGAAGCGACAACGAAAGTGACAGAGGAGGGAAGTACACACTCCCCTCACCAACCCCGACAACCAGATAGGAGCGACCCCAAGTAGGCAGGAAAAGAGATAAGTACCCCTCGTATTTTTTTTTTTTGATATATGTATTTGTGTGATCATACCCCAGCTGGGGTAATTTGTGATTTATAGAATCCCGAAAGGCTCTTTACCGTTTTCATGGAAAACCCAGTAAACCTTTAGCGGTTACTTTTAAAACGTTAGCTACCCCGTTGCCTCCTAGTGAGTCACCACGTTTGTGATCGTACGGAATCGTGGGCCTTCCGTCGGCCGTCCAATCAAGTGTAATATTTTGTTGGCTAAATCTTGAGGTGGACAACCCCTTTGGTGTCCCACGATTGTGATTTCGTGTCTATATACGGCCTTTGTCATCCCCCCAACCCCTTTAAAAAAAAAATGCATGCACTTAAATTCCCTATCAGGGAAAAGTCTATAATCGGTGTTTGTTTTTATCTTATTTTCCCGACTGTTCAACACAGGTTTTTACGATTAGCTTTACGTTGTCTTCCCTGGGATGATAGCCAAACACTTACCACCATACACTGATCGGCTGAAAGTTATAAATTTACAACCCCTTTCCATACACAGAAGATTTGCCGATATCCTCTTTACTCATCAGATCTTCGCTGGCAATATCGATTGTCCTTCTTTACTTCAACTTATTTCTTTTGACATCAACCCATGCAATCTTAGGTCTATGCCACTTTTCGGCTCAATCTTCACAGAACGGATTCCCAATGTCTAAATGCTTCGTGAAGTTCACGACTCTCTTCGACTACCAACTTTCTCTAACCTCTCCTACCCTTTAGTTTTTGTCATTAGTCTTAAGTGAAATTTTTAGGTTTAAGAATATGCTTGCAATAAGTCTGGCCGAGGTTGACCCGGGCCTCAAATCAAACCAAGATAAGAAGTTAGAAACAAGTCCCGGATATTGAAGCTGTGACTACAGGCTTATTTATTGTACAAGTTGAGTAAAGTTATTTTCCGCAGCGAATATTTCAACCACAGTTGCGAGTTTAGGAATTAAACAAACACTAAGCCATGAGCTAACAATTGACTTGTAATTTGAAAAAGAATTAATTCAGAAGCTCTTCAATTCATAACCTATTCGGTGAGTTATGAATTACACAAATTTCAATTTATAAGCTAGCTTATGAATTGGAGATTGTATATGGCAAGCACGAGGATACCAAGAACAATATAATTAATAGTCTAAAATTAGAAGAAATAAAACAAGCCTTAAGAATTATGTTATACTATCATAACTCTGCATTCGATGTTCGCCGAATGCTTTTATTCCAGCTTGGCATTTGCGATAATGCCATTTTTCTTTGTGAGAAGTTCTTTCTTATATTTGAAAAATATACAGATTCAGACACTGAAGATGAAGATAACATTATAAGTCCTGGCTTGTAAGTAACTTCAATGTATTATCAGCAAAATGAAATTATGTATAATATACACCATTTTCAGATATTTGTATAATACAGATGAAAAACAAGCAGCGAGTAATTAACTAGGATTTTGCTTATCAGGAAGAAGTGAAAACTTAATAGTTGAAATTTTTACTCAAAAACCCATAAATATTTCTCTCGAATAAAAAATGAAAAATTTAAAAAAAATATTGTTTTTTATTATTTGTTTGTAAATTTGAGTTAGAAAAAATTTGAACCAGATACATTAATGCACTGCACTTTTACAAGGAAACACGTGAAATTTACAGAATTCTTTAAAAAATTATGAAAATGAAAATTAATTCTTATAAGAAAAATATATTACAAAATAAAAAAATGCAGCCTACAAACTATCATATGTCGTGTGACAAACAGAGTCGTCATTCTTCACGCTCACCACCACCCGCTCCTCAGAAAGTTAAACAAGTGCATAATAAAGTTAATGTCCAAATGTCACCCGTCGAGGAAGTGCATCTGTCTCCCTCTAACTTAGTGTCGCCTCGGTCTGCTGATAATAATATTACGTCACCAACTCCTATCTCACTTGACATTCTATATAATGAAATTGCTGCACTAAAAGAAGTTAACTCTAATGCTTTAAGACGAATTGACTGCCTGCAAGACGAAAATAAAACAGTGTGTAAACATATAAACAAACTTCAAAGTACTGTGAACTTCCTGCAACAAAAACATTGCGAAAATATGTTGATATTATTGGGGTTCCTAATATTGATAACAGTAATGCTTTGAAATAGCTGTCAATTTATTGAAAAAGGAAATCGATGAAAATTTGAAGACCGATGACATAAAACATTGTTATGTCAAGAACATCGCACGTAAGCTCAACTCTAACCCTCCATCTACACGGGCAAAAACTGTGAGGATTTTACGCGTCAAATTTAAAAACTATGAAGTTAAGCAAATGGTTTTACAAAAAATAAGTTAAGCACAAGTATTTTAGGGTTTAAATATGATAATAGTCCAATTTATATTAATGAGAGTTTAACTAATTATAATAGAGCAGTATATAATAGAGCTAAAACATTTAAAAATGAAAATAATTTTTCGTTCTTGTGGGTAAATAGGGGAGAAAAAATGTTTTTGTAGAAGAATTGTCTACTCTGTTGTCTAACGAAAAGTCAAAGAATCTATTTATCCTTGGTGATATAAATTTAGATATTTTATCTGATTCAGCTATTGTTTTAAATTATTAATCTGTCTTAGCGGCAAATGGTTTGGAATCGTGCTTTAGATAGATAGATAGATAGATATTTTTTATTTTGCATAATATAATTTACATTTGGTATTGCACATTTTACATTTAGAGATTTGGTACATTTGTTACCTTACTACTAAAAAAAGGAAAAGTTTTTGATACAGAACGAAAAGAATAAGCAGAAAGAGTACAAGCGGAGGAAACTTGCTATAAAAACCTCCATGCAAAAGAAAAAAGCTATATATATATATATATATTAGTGATACATAGCATATATTTATGTATATATATTATTATATACTAAGAAATTTTTGAAAAAGTGTGCATAGATGCATAATCACAGAAACGTACATAATTATATTAATATACACATAAGAAAGTAGAGAAATAAATAAATTAACAAATAAATTAATAACAAAAAAGAACAAAAAATTGTTAAGTAAATATATACATGTATAAATGTATAAATAAATAAATAAATAAATAAATAAAGAAAGAAACAAACAAACAAACAAAAAGACATGTACATACATAAATAAATAAGTAAACAGTTATATTACCTTTATTTTTAATTATAAAGACTATTTACAAGAGGATTGTCAGCAAAAGAACATCGAGTGATGAATTTTTCATTTAACTTGTAAATACGTTCGCAAATCAGTTCAACATCCGCCCTTAAGTTGAAATCTCTAGTTGAAAACGCCAAGGTAAGTTAAGAATCATTTTCAAAGTTTTGTTTTGTGACACTTGCAGCCTTTTTAGGTGACATTTAGCTGCGCCACCCCAGACAGAACAAGCATAGGTCAATATCGCTTGGAAAATAACTTTAAAAATAATTATTTTATTGACGATAGATAGATGTGATTTCCTGTTAATAAATGGGTATAATAAGGCAGTCGCAATGGTTATCTTTCTCAAAGTCTGTGTGATGTGTTCACTAAATGTCAGTTTTGAGTCTAAGTGTATTGCCAAGATATTTCACTGAAGGGTCCCAACTTATTTCATTTCCATAAATAAGAATCGGATGTTGTGGAAGGCTGCAAGCTTTTCTTTTTCCACTGAAAAAGATAGCTTGAGTTTTCTCACTTTTAATTTTTATTTTCCATTTACTGCAAAACTTTCCTACTATCTCACTAGCATCTATAAGTGTCCTCTCGATGTTAAGAGCGAACGTATGCGATGTGTAAATTGCAGTATCGTCAGCGAAGATTGCAGCTTGACAATCTGGCAGACTAGGAAAGTCAGATGTAAATATATTATATAAGATAGGACCCAATACTGACTCTTGTGGAACGCCCATGTTGAAATTAGTGGACTTAGACAAACAGGTATTAACATGGACTAGAAAACTACGACTTGACAGAAAACTTTGGACAATTTTAATTACATACAATGAATAGCTAAAGTTAATCATTTTATATATTAGGCCGTTATGCCAGACGGTGTCGAAGGCTTTCTCAACATCAAGTAGGATCATACCAGTTGATTTCCCTTGTGACCGATTAGATTTAATATGGTTACATATTCTAAGAGCTTGTTGCGATGTATTATGAAATTGCCTAAATCCAAATTGAATATTAGGGGATACATAATCATCACTACTAAACTCTAGAGTATGATTTTTTATTACCTTTTCCAAGATTTTGCTTAGGCTGCTGAGTAAACTTATTGGTCAATAACTGGTGACAGACTCTGCAGGCTTTCCAGCTTTTAATATAGGGACAACTTTAGCCATTTTCCATTTTTGCGGAAAATATTGTAATTTTAGACACGCGTTGACTAGAAAAGTTAAATGTCTTAAACCCAAAAAGGATAAATGCTTCAGGTAATTGTTTCTTATTCCATCTAACCCACCCGTTTTATTAACTTTAAGGGATTTTATGATGTTTGTAACAGTGGCTACAGAAACAAAGGTGTTTTTTGGGGTGTTACAAATATTGTTGTTGAAAGTCATAATTTTTTGTTCAACCAAGGTGTTGGTTTCATTATCTCCCAAATTTTTAAGATAAAGAATGACTTTTAGAGAAAAATTCAGAGAGAGAATCTGTTTTCTCTTTGTCAGTAAAAATATATTCATCATCATTTCTGAGTGTTGGTATTAGTCTATATTTATTCTTGATCACTTTGACTATATTCCAAAAAGGCTTACAATTTTCATCTAAAGATTCGAGTTTTTGATTCCATCTGTGGTTACGAAACTGTAGAATAAGTTTTTTGATCAAAATGTTTAAGTAATGGAGCTGTAATTTGAGATTAGGCTGACGGTATCTTTGCCAATTACGTCTTAAGGTATTACGAATTTTTATGTGTTCAAGGATATAATTTGGAAGCTGAACTGGAGAAATACATCTTGTTATTTTTGGAACATTTTTTTCAATAGCATCATTGATAAGTTTTGTGAAGTTATCAACGATAGCATCCACATCATCTTTGCTTGAAACTGAATCCATATTCCCTATAATACTTCTAAGCCCCGAATTAATATTTGAACTGAATCTACGCCAGTTTGCATTTTTAAAATCATAGGACGAGGCTTGGTTAATCTTTTTTGAAAAATACAGCTTACAAAAAACAGGATAGTGATCAGAATATAGATTATTGACAGCGACGGGTTGAGACAGTAAACTCACACGATTAGTAATAAAAACGTCAAGAACAGAAAGACTTTTACGCAGATCTGCAGGTTAATAGGTAGGGTTTGGGGAAAAAAGAATGAAATACACTGAATAAGATAACATACTAGAAAGTATATTACCCCATGTATTTGCGCGTATACATCCCCATTCACGATGACGACAGTTAAAATCACCAGCAAGAATGACATCATCGCCAGTTAATGGAAGGCAACGCAAGTCCCTTTTAAAGAGCCTTTTATTTTCGGCTGATGGACTTGCGCCAGGAAAATAAATTAATAATAACTGTAGATATTAACTGTTCTATTATTATATTTGAGTTCTATACCGACATTTTCAATAAGATGAGTTCGAATGACTGGTAGCAGCGAATGTTGAACTGATCTACGAACAAGAATAGCAACTCCTCCTCCCCTTCTATTAATTCTGTCAACACGATAACTTATGTAGACAGAGTTAGATTAATTAATACTATTTGATTTAATGCCAGTTTCAGTAATAAGGCCGATATCAATATTACTATTACATAAAAAGTTCAAAAATTCAATTCTTTCGCTGTTAATACCCCTAGCATTCCAATTAATAATTTTAAGATTGGTATTAGTCATATTATTTAACATTAGTAAAAAGATACTTAGTAGCTAAATGTGCAATAACCCTGAATTGATCAGTTCTCGAAGTACATTTGGATAGATCAGACAATAAGTCCATAACTAAATCGTTGATTTCCTCAAAAGAAAAAAGATTGCTGCTGGAATCATTGATTAAGTTGCTGCTTACGACCGACATCACTGTGTGTTTCTTCAGAGGAACTGACGTAGGCGAAATTTGTTCATTTTCAGTCATTGCTACGTACCGTGGCAAGGGGGGAAACTCCGTAATGGAACTTATTGAAATGTTTGGCCCGTTAGTTTGAGCCGTTCGTTGAGTTGCTTTAAAAGCTTTGAACTTTTGAGAACTTTCCATAGATGGGATTTTCGAGAAGCTTTTACGTGTGAACAATCTCGCTTAAGGGATTTTTCTCTAATTTCCATATATTTGGTTCTTGGAGAGTATCTTAGACCGGTAGATTTGTGATCTTCATTGCAGTTTGCACACTTAATGGTGAGTGAGTTTTGACATTCACTCGTTTTGTGAGAGCCGGCGCAATTAGCGCAGTAGGTCTTAACCCGACAATTTTTTTCACCGTGGCCAAACATTTGGCAATTATAGCATTGAGTGAGTTTACCTTTCAATTTTCTTTGGAAACTCCAACTTATCTAAGTATAGAACAATGATCGGTAGTTTTTCTTAAGCTCCGCTAATTTAACAGAACCATTTTCTAGTGACACCAGATAGATAGTGTCAACGTAGTGACATAGTGACGTATTTTTTTATAATTTTCTTTACTTCAACACATTTTAAGCCGCGAGTACAAAGTTCATTTTTAAGAGTATCAACTTCAATATTTTCTAGCCCAAATAAGACCACGTCATGCGAAAAATATTGGCAATTCCGTTGCTTTAAAGAGTTTAACACTTCTCTATATGACTCTAACGATTCACAGGCAATTTTGATACCGATAGAAAGTTTTTTAATAGAGTAGTCACTAATGTTAGATGATTTCATCAAAATATGCACAAACTCGGGATTTTTGTGTAATAGCTTGATGGTGGGAACATGAATTTTTTTTTAGGGTCATTATCCGGGTCGATAACAATATCACTCGAGTCAATGTCGTCCATATCACTGTCTGGATGACATTGAAGTGGACTCCAATAATTTGCTCGTGAATTCTTTTTAAATTTAGCACTCAGAGAAGCCGAATCGGCGTGGGGTTTCTTGATTGAGGACATGTTGATGTCCCCAGGGTCGAGAGATCTAACGCGTTTAATAGTTATAAGTACGTTAAACTTTATAGGCGAAAAGATAATACTCGAGACCGTCGACTTTGAATGCTCGCAGAGAACGTGTTTTAGAGAACCTACTAGATTAACTCCTTCAACACAAGCCTGTATTGATCATATTTTTGGTAGACTTGATCTAAGCTCTAAACTCACTATCACCAGCTTCATTTCAGATTTTAAGATCACCGATCATTGTATGGTCGGTTTAGTTTTTCTATGCGCCAATATGAAACAAATTGATATGTCTGTACGGTTTGAGAAAGTTAAAGACTTGAACTACGAGCGTCTTAACCATCTTCTACTGCACGAAAGTTGGACCGATGTGTACCTTGAAAGTAATCCCTCTAATGCTTTTAACATCTTTGCTAATATCTTAAAAGCTCATGTTAGTGAATGTCTTACTGAAACCCAAAGACAATGTAAAGTTAAAAAAATTAAGCCATGGATGTCAACAACTTTATTAAAAAAGATTGCAAAGAAGAACAAATTATATATTAAAAGCAAAAAGAAACCGAATAATATCAGTGTTCGTGAATAAAATGTATAACTACATATATTTTTGTTAAAATAATTATTAAAATTGTAATTTATGTTAGAACTGAGCTAAATTGAACTCTATTTTTTATTAATAATGTAACCTATGAAACGTAACGTAGGATTACGTATTGTTATTTAGTACATTTATACAAAAGTATGACAGTTTTGAACGTAAAAATATGGAAGAATTTCCGGAAAATAATAAAGATTTTCTCTTTGCTGTAACCTTGGAATCGAATAAACGTGTTTTTTATTTAAAACCCGCATTTTAACCCATTACCCCACACATAACACAGTAACCCAGAGAAAAAAGCCCTACACACCCCAACATTTGGTCCTTCGAGCCGGATAAATTTAAAACATTAAACATTTAAAAAAGAAAAAAAAAAAAATTTATAAAGAAGAACAAAGTGAACAAAGTGCAAGTGCAGGACAAAGTGCAAGTGTACAAAAAATAAAAAAAATATATATAGATATACATAAAACATAACTTACATACATTTACTCCCTCGCGGTCGGTGTCTTGCCCCTTCTCTTGCTCCTTTTAAAGACTTAAAGACTCTCGGTGGTTGTGCATTGAAATCGCATTTCCCGCGCCGTGTAAAAATTAATTTCAACTTTAACCTCAACTGTCACCAGCTGGGCAAAGTTAATCAAAGGTCGTAAGTTGCTGAAATAAAATATTAATTAATTAATACTATAATAATAAACAACTGTATTTAATAAAATTTAATTGTACTTGATACACCCTTATTGGTTTATAATTAATTACTTTTTTAAATAAAAACCATTTAAAAATGTCGAAATTGTCCACGGGTGCAGATCAGAAAGGTGTTCTGGAGCAGATTCTTCGTGACCACTCCAACTTCAAGAAGACTGGAGCATCACGTCGTACAGCCAGCTATCTGTCAGGTCGTCTTCTTATTCTAGAAGGGAACTTCAAGAATGCGCTTGGTCTTCAAGCGAAGATTCGACGAGGAGAAATCGAAGAAGGTCTGGAAGAAGAAGATTTTGATGAAATTTTTGATCTTCTTCAAGAAACATATTTCACTTACCGAGGTGAATTGGTCGACGCTATAGACAATGCCAAGTTAGCATCCAAGGAGAAGATTGTGGAAGGTGAATCCACAGGTGCTTCTTGCAATGAACTTTCATTGCCCCAAATTCAAATACCACATTTTGAGGGCTCGTACACGAAGTGGCGGGCTTTCCACGATGTCTTTTTGTCGTTAGTCCACACAAATAAAAAGCTGGGTGAAATCCAAAAGCTTCACTATTTGAAGTCGTCTCTTACAGGTGAAGCTGCTCGTCTGTTGCAGCATTTAGGTTTGTATGCTGGCAATTATGACAAAGCATGGGAACTGCTTGTCGCCAGATACGACCACAAACGAGTGTTGGTAAACGCTCATTTCCAACTTTTTTTTGAGCAGCAGCAGTTGATGAAGGAGACGGCAAGCAACATCAAATCTCTACTGGACACGTCCCAGGAATGTTTTCACGCTCTGGGAAACTTAGGATTGCCTGTTAGTTCTTGGGATGACATTTTAATATATATACTGGTTCAGAAATTACCTGCTTTTACTCAGCGTTTGTGGGAGGAGAAGTTAGGTAGTTCGAAGGAGTTGCCAACACTGACGCAATTCACAGAGTTCCTGGAAACACGTTTTCGAACCTTGGAAGCAGTAGCTGGAACGAGTGGCATCAAGGTCAGCGGTTCTTCTGTACACAAGGCTGTTGCGGTCGAGAAGAAAACGGTGTTGCACGTCGGGAAGAAGCAGTTTGCATGCCAGGTATGTGGTAGAGGTCAGCACTCCCTTCGAACTTGTCAGAAGTTCATTGCCATGGAGATCTGTGAACGATCTAAGGCAGTGGACAGAATCGGGGTTGGTCGGAACTGTTTGGCGTACAGTCACAAGACGAACCATTGTCAAAGCAGTGTGCGCTGCTATTACTGCAAGCAGGCACACCATTCTCTTTTGCATGTTGATAATCTCAACTCTAAACCTACAAGGGATTATAAAAATATAACAACAGGTACACAAACATTTCATATAAGGTCAAAATTTAACCCACCTAAAGTAACCTCTTCTGAAGTACATCAGCCAAGTGTTCTTCTGGCAACAGCAGTTGTTCGAGTTAGGTCATCAAATGGAAATTATTTTAATCTGAGGGCGTTAGTTGATCCTGGATCGGAAGCAACGTTTATTACTGAATCCGCTGTCCAGTTATTAGGGCTTCGTCAGCGACGAACGATCATTCAAGTATCTGGATTGGGAAAGGTTAGCAGTGGTTCATGTCAACGGTATGTAAGTCTTACCTTTGGGTCTCTGGTAACACCTTTCGAGACAAATACCCCAGCCTATGTATTCAAGTCCCTGACTGGTCTTTTGCCGTCCAAGCCTCTAGTTCTGCAAAACTGGGAACATATTCAAGGTTTGAAGTTAGCTGATCCACAATTCGACAAGCCTGCGACTGTTGATATTCTCCTGGGAGCTGACGTTTACTCTGACTTTATTCTAGGATCCATTATACGCGGTGATGATGAAAGATCGCCAATCGCACAGGAATCAGAGTTAGGTTGGCTTATCCTTGGGAAGGTTATTTCACAAAATAAAAAACCTGTCCATAGCTTCTTACAGGTTCTCGATAACGACACTCAGCTGCGAAGGTCCTGGGAACTGGAGGAGTTCACCACTAAGAAAACTGCGGAAGAGAAAACTTCTGAAAAGAATAACAACACAATAACAAGATCGCCTGATGGTCGATATGAGGTATCGCAGCCATTTACAGACGGATGTAAGCCTGGGTTTGGTGCCTCGAAGTTAGGTGCCTTAGGTAGGTTTCATCAACTGGAAGGAAGATTCCAGGAAACCCCCACACTACACAAGGAGCTTCAACAGATGAAAGAGGTTGACGAGACGAATATCATACTGGATACACCACACCACTTCTTTACTCCTCACCATGTTGTATTCAATAGACCGGAATGTAAACCTGGGTTTGGTGCCTTACGTAGGTTTCATCAACTGGAAAGAAGATTCCAGAAAAACCCCACACAGCACAAGGAGCTTTCCAAGTGTCTACAGGAATGCAAGGAGCTTCGTCAGATGCCAGAGGTTGACAAAAAGAATACCTTACTGGATACACCACACAACTTTTTCATTCATCAGCATGCATCAAGTACAACTACTAAGCTTCGCCGCAGTCCTGCGTACTTCAAACGATTTATACGAAACTGCCGGGCACAAGCTGGAAAAAGATACAGAGGTCCGCTAAAGGTAGACTCAATCGGTATAAGACTGTTCGAAATTCCTCAAGGAGAGACTGCCGTGGAGAAGTGGGGCAAAAATTATCTGTCCAGGATGAGACAGCGCCCGAAGTGGACAAGACGGAAGCCGAGACCAATAAGCGAAGACTCAGTCATCTTCAAGGACGAAAAAACTACCGCCGTTGCAGTTGAGATTCCGACGAATTATTGGCGCACATCCCGGAAAAGACGGACTTGCTTTATTGCTTTGAAAATTTTGCTATTTGCAATCAAATATTGCAAGCGAAAAGCGAGAATTTTTAAACAACACACAGCATTTAAACGACACAACACAACATTGATAAACTCACATAAAAAATTAAAGACATTTCTTTTCGTTTAAAAAAAAACAATTTATTAAATTAATAAAATATAATGACACAAACTTATTCTATCCTAGAATCCCTACACTACACAACACACATACAGTCCACTCTAAATCACACAAAATCAATCATACCAGACAACGCTGTGAAGTTCCGAAACTCCAAAATGCCGACGGGAATTGGAGAATCAAAACCCCGACGGAATTTGAAGCTTCTTCGTGAACACTCAACGTTATCCACAGAAAATACATCATTCATACCAGACAACGTTGCAGAGTTCCAAAATTCCGACGGGAATTGGAGAATCAAAATCCCGACGGCACTTGAAATTTTTCACTGAACACTCAACGTTGTCCACTCAACACAACACAACACTTTAACATTTATCCCATTTTTACAAATATTTCAACATAAAACACTCAAATGTAAAAATAAATAACTTAAACTATGGTAAATAATCATAAATTACATAAATAGAGAAAATAATAATAAATAAATATGTAAACAAAATTAAATAATAAAAAAAAAATGAATATGTCAAAAAACTTACTGGATGAATTGCAACAACAATTCAATAGGAAGACGGATTCATGGTTTTACTTGAAAACGTAAACATCACACACACTAAGAAGGCTAATTCGGCCATCATCAACTAACCGTTCGCGAAAATTTCGTCGCACAGCATCGCACTGCACAACCAAAAATTGCGTACGCGGAAAACAGTTATCGTACAAAATAACACTACAAATTGTGCCAAGTTATTGGGAAAATAATTGCAATGAACTTTTATTATTATTATTTTTTTTTTTCATTTTCACATTTCTTTTTTCTTCAGTTTTTTTTTTTGCACTGCACACGAATATCACTTTCGCGAAACAATAACAAACAATCGATGTACATATGTATATCAATATGTACACACGCACGTATATACGACTGTGTACTCGCGCCGATGTACATACATCAAAAACGAAATCGAATACCGCGAAGGAATTGGAGCAGACAAAAAGGATTAGAGAAATAATTAATTAAACACACTTACCTTTTTATTAACACAAAAAAAAGCTAAAAAGGGGACAACAAAAACTAAACAAAAAAAATCTAACAACTCTCGCGACACAAATTGACCCATTTTTGGACAATGATCAAAACAAACTGTTGCACTAGGCGAATTACGTATATTTTATCTCCCTTTGTTGCTCGTTTGTTATATCGTCGTCCTTGTCACGTACATGTAATGTTTCAAATTAATAATTACACGATTTTGTCTCATTTTACATGTCTAGTCAACACACTCACACAACACACAACTTTTATGTCAGAAGAGGTACAGTACGGTACAAGAGCGAGGACACTTGCGGACGAAATTCGTCCACCGGGCGGGAGAATGTTCGTGAATAAAATGTATAACTACATATATTTTTGTTAAAATAATTATTAAAATTGTAATTTATGTTAGAACTGAGCTAAATTGAACTCTATTTTTTATTAATAATGTAACCTATGAAACGTAACGTAGGATTACGTATTGTTATTTAGTACATTTATACAAAAGTATGACAGTTTTGAACGTAAAAATATGGACGAATTTCCGGAAAATAATAAAGATTTTCTCTTTGCTGTAACCTTGGAATCGAATAAACGTGTTTTTTATTTAAAACCCGCATTTTAACCCATTACCCCACACATAACACAGTAACCCAGAGAAAAAAGCCCTACACACCCCAACAATCAGTCTTAGACTTTCTATAATAGAGTGTGGAAGGAAGTTGCAGAAGAAGTTATTGTGAACAAAGACAATTATTACACCAAAAAACTACATCTACCTAGAGGCAATTTAAGGAAAGAATGGACAATTATTAACGAACTTATAAATAAAAAAAACTACCCGCTTTAAATAAACTCAATTGTGTATCTTATCAGGGACATAATATAGTTAATCCTAGTGAAATATCTAATGTTTTTAACAAATATTTTACAAGTGTGGCTTACAAGACTCTTTCTAGTGCTTGTTTCTCTGAATCGTCGAATCATTGTGTAGAAGATTGCTTCAGCAATGAATGGAGTCAAGCCAATAGTTTTTTTTTTGACCCGATTTCTTCTTTAGAATTATTTAGGATTATCAACTCTCTAAAAAATTCTAATTCGTCCACTAGAGATAGTTGATCTAACAATTTTATTAAGAAGGTCTCACTAAATATTGTTGATGTCTTAACGGATATTTTTAATAAAAGTAAATATCTACAGTGGTATTTTTCTTGTTGCCTTAAAAACTGCAGAAGTAATAGAGACAGAAGAAAGGTGATAGTAAAAATCTAAATAACTATAGGCCAATCTCTCTTCTTCCAGTGTTTTCTAAAATCCTTGAGAAAGCAGTGAAAAATAGAATAATGACTTTCCTAGATTCATCTTTTTTTTAGTAATAATCAGTTTGGGTTTAGAGCTGGGAAGTCAACAGAGGATGCCCTCTTAGAGTTCTGCTGCTTTAACTACGAAAGCCTGAACAATAAAAAATATACGGCTGCTATTTTTATTGACATTACTAAGGCGTTTGATACTGTCGACCATATGATATTAACACAAAAGTTAGAAAAAGCGGGCATAAGAGGTTTTATGCTTAAATGGTTCCTTTCCTTTTTAAACGACCGCAAACAAGTTGTAAAGATTAATGATTGTTTTAGCCTATAGTTAGATATTAAAATTGGTGTTCCACAAGGCTCAGTACTTGGTCCAATCCATTTCCTGATCTAAAGGGTACGCCATCTAACGTTTTTTTTTTCAACTAGTGCTTATTTCGTGAATGGTAACACTTAGCTCATGTCTAATTTAACAGATAATTAGTTTTGTCCTTCCGCTGAACGAATATGGTTGTGTATACGCTTGAACAACGCTGGGAAATATTGCGACATTACTTTGAAAGAAAAGATACCGATTTTGCCAAAAAAAATCATCTTTTCAGATGAAGCTCATTTTGATCTCATTTTGGGTATGTAAACAAGCAAAATTGTCGCATTTGGGGCACAGAAAACCCGCACGCATACATTGAAAAGCCGATACACCCAAAACGAGTCACTGTTTGGTGCGGATTTTGGTCCAGAGGCATAATTGGGCCATTTTTCTTCGAAAATGAGCAAGGAGTGGCCGTTACAGTCAATGGCGATCGTTATCGGGCCATGTTCAACGAATTTTTGTTCACAAAATTTGAAGAGGAGGATATTGGCAACATTTGGTTTCAACAGGACGGCGCTACGTACCACACAGCCGAAGCTACACTCGATGTTTTGCGCCCTCTTTTTGAAGATCGCATTATCAGCCGCAGAACTGATGTCGTTATCGGGCCATGTTGAATGAATTTTTGTTCACAAAAATTGAAGAGGAGGATATTGGCAACATTTGGTTTCAACAGGACGGCGCTACGTGCCACACAGCCGAAGCTACACTCGATGTTTTGCGCCCTGTTTTTGAAGATCGCATTATCAGCCGCAGAGCTGATGTCATTTGGCCACCTCGGAGCTGCGATTTGACACCGTTTTACTATTATTTGTGGGGTGCCGTAAAAGATAAGTGTTACGCCGACAAGCCAGAGACAATTGACGCTTTAAAGGACAATATTCGTGAAGCCATTGGTGAAATACAGCTGCACACAATCGATAATGTGCTTAAAAATTGGACCGATCGTGTAGGCTACTGCATGGCCAGCCGAGGCAGCCATTTGAATGAAATTATTTTCTATTATTAACCGGAAGGATACAACTAATTATCTGTTAAATCAGACATGAGCTACAAGTAAGTGTTACCATTCACGAAATAAGCACTAGTTGAAAAAAAAAAAACGTTAGATGGCGGACCCTTTATATCAATTAAATTTTTAAGCTCGATATCAAAGGTAAACAAATAGGATTTGCTGATGATATAGCTTGTTCTTATTCTAATAGCTCTGCATTAGATTTAATTGCTAACATTAGCTATGACTTAGAGCAGCTGAGACATTGCTTTTGTTTACATAAATTGGTAATCAGTGATAAAATTAAAATAATGTTCTTCAAGTTGTCTTCTAACATTGTCGATCACCCACCTTTGATTTTTCATAGTGCAAGTTGAAGCATTTATTATTTAGCCCTGTTACATGCAAAGCGACATCATCTTCTACCTTATTTAATCGGGATTTAACTTGTTCACCTCAGTGTTTTTATACAAGAAAGAACTACAATTTTTAAATATCTGGGTCTGCAAATTGATAGCAAACTGAATTGGAGTAATCATACTGCCAGTATAAGATCTTACTTGTTAAAATCTACGAAGTTAGTTAGTAGTTTTTTGTTCTAAAAAACTGATGGAAACAATATACTATGGACTAGTACAATCAAAGTTGCAGTACGGCTTAATCTGTTGGGGAGGAACTCATAAAAATAAAGTCCATACGTTACTCATTGTGCAAAAACATATAGTTAGAATAATCTGGAGAAAGAATCGCCGAGAAAGTAGTTATTTGCTTTTTGTAAACTCTAAAATGCTACCACTCGAGCATCTTTACTTTTACAAAGTGTTAAGGATTTTTTTCGTTAGGAGTGGTTACTCCATTGACAGAAATCCAACCCATCAGTCACTGCGTAGTAGCAATAACTATCTTGCTTTCATTCCATCTTTCAACACACATCACTTTTTGAACTTTTACTCCAAGATTATATAATATATTGCTTGAAATTAGGCAAAGCAGAAATCTTGTTGTTCGAAATAGGAAAGTTAAGGAATGGCTATTTCACTTCGACCTACATGAAATAAACCATTTAATTGGTCGCATTTTCTAATTTTGTTGAATGATTAAATGAAATTGTTTAATAATCGATGAATCTTAACATTTGTTTTGTTCCTCTCTTCACACCAATTTATTATGCTTTGTATTTTTTAATTATAGTCTTATAATTGATGCATTCGACACTAGTTTTAGTTAACTACAGAATGTATCTTTTCATTTTTTCAATTGATAAATTATTTAATCTCTCTTTATTGTTATTCTATTAAGTAACTGCTTGTTTCTTTATTACTTCTAAATTTGTTTTGATTAAGATCTTGCATTCTATATTTGTATCTAATTTTGTCAATTGTAAAGTGAATAAAGTGGAAAAAAATAATAATAATAATGTATAACAATAAGGTTTATAATACAAAAAATAAAAATAAAATACAAAACAAACTTGATAGAGGGCAGTATGCTCTTCTATATAAAAGAAAAACGAACTTTTTAACAACGAAAGAATTGAAGATGATTTTATTAATAAACGATACAAAAAGTAATTAAAAAGTTAACCTCGATGGCGGACACGGGACGAAGAAGAAAGTGATTTAGAGTTTCCATTTTTTTGACATAACAATATGACATTGATGACGTTACGTTTAAGTGGGTGCGTTTGAATATAGGGTGCAACAAATATTAGTTAAAACTTTAGAGGTATTTATTTTGTGAATTCGATTTACAAATTATTCTCATTTCAAAGTTTTATTCCTTAATTATTTTTTGGTGAATCCAGCATAGTGACGTATGAAAATGATCTCTTCACCGGTGCGGATGATGGCAATGCGGTGTTATATTTCAAAAATAGAGACCTTACGAAAGGGTAGTCCTTTAAGTTGTCTAAACTGGAGCATTTGCTCACCAAAAACTTCCTGATTTCAGTTTCGTCACTTCCTTGTTGAATAAATGAGTTTATGATGATGTTACTGCTCACATCACCGAAATCAAATAAGTCGTTAGTGGCATCATTTCTTTCTAGCGTTTCCTCTCTACTCCTTTTTGTTAGGGATTGCAGAAGACTCTTCACTTTATCCTGTTTATCCTGTTTATCCATGTCTAACAGATTTGTCCACGCTATTTCGAATCGGGTGCTGCAACTTCACCCCTATCGTTTATTTCGAAATAATCGTGGAAACGTGACAGTAAAGAATTCTTTAGTTTTTCCACAAAATTTAAGCCCATTGTTATTAAGAAGCGATTCCCATTTCCGCCTTATTGTGAGAAAAGTTGGCAGAACATAGCCATAATGGCAATTGTCCTCACCCTGCAAAATATAAATTGCCCTAGCTATATGGTTTGACCAGGTCAAGTAATCATCATTGTACTCGAAATCGTTTTCAATAAAGAGCGATAGTTTGCTAGATATGCTCTTAAACTCGCAGGGTAGTAATTTATCTTTCAGATGGAATATTTGCTTTAAGCAATCATGAAGACTATTCCAGCGCGTTACTACAGGTTTTTTTAAGCTACATCCCAAGAATATTTGCAATTGCTCCCTGCTTTTTGGTGACCCCAAACATTTCCACAAAGCCTCATAACACTGAAGTGTATGGACTTTATTGCTGTGTTCTCAGTAATGGCCTTGTGAGCTTGCAATTAAATTGAGGGTGTGTCTGGCACATGGCAAATGACAGGTGAAAGGTGTAATTCAAGGGATTCATTCTCAGGAAGCAGATCGTGTTCTTCCTCTTCGACGCTGTCATCATCTGTAGTGCATTGATGGTCTTGAAAACTTGATTCCACATGAGTTGGATGTGAATATATATCGTCTAAAAAAAATGTTTTTATATAACAAATGGAATACAATTATTAAAATTTATTTCTGGTTAATAATGGACTAAATTTAAAGCGCGACATTTCAAAACACTGAACTTAGAAAAGTTGCTGACATGAGGAAAACAAAATAACATAAGAAATAAAGAAAAAAATGAGCTTCACCACAGTTATTATTATATTATTATTATTATAAGAGATATAAGCTGTTCTTCTGGAGGCTCACGCAACAATTTAATTTGCCGCCATTTGTGCATTAAATTGTTGGCAACCGTTAAAAAATAATTTTATACCTGACAGTTTAGGGTTGGAAAAATTGGAGCGTTACACGAACAAAGCGTTACGATAGAACAAAGCTTCTTTGAAAAATTCGCAAAATAACAGTTAAAAGAATAAAAAGTGTGTTTTTTAATTAATTCATATTTTGTGTTCATATCGGTACGCCCAATATGTACATATAAGTGGTTTTGAAACTTGTTTAAACAGAATCGATTTGAAAAAATAAAAATAAATTAACTTAGCTATTTGATTTTTTCATTATTTAATCCAAAATATTGTTGAATTCCAAATTTTTTTTTAGCAACGTTAACAAAGTCATGGGTTCCGTACAATCGTTTGCAGGCCGGAGCCGCTGATTTCTGCCTTAAATCTTTTTCACTGAGCTGCAAATTACAATTTGTATTGTTGGGGGTGCAATATTAAATTATGATTAATATACATATGTATACACTTGTTGGTTCCCAACACAACATAAATCATTTAAATATTCACAATTACATTACATCTAAGTTGACAAAACTAAAACACCACGGATAAAAACACGAAATCGAATGTTAACAAATGTCAACATCCTCGTAACAGATGGTCTCCCTCAAGTACACGCACGTAAAACGAGGTCAGCAGTCATCCCACCGTCACCAAATTGATCATGTCTGACTTCAAGCCAAGGAGAAAGGATGCACTTTTGAGGCGATTACTTCCTACATACATGTTGAATAGAGAGGATTAATAATTGTAAATGTATAACACTTATGAAACATAATACATGTAAACATACACATACATAAAAGTAAAATCTTAACATATTGGAAGAAATTCAAATTCAAGTTTACATGGTCATTGCCCTTCTTATGTAAAATCATAATTCTATGTTAACTTTACAGTAGCACCCAAAAGCGAGGTTTCATGGGAACTATTTACGAGTAGATGGAAATTACGAGTATATAGTCACTTGTCAGTTAGCATTCAATAGAGAAAAATAATAAAGAGGAAGTTTATAACGTGGATACAGTATTATTTTATTTTATATTTTTGAAGTCAATTTATTTTGAGCCAAGACAACATTGTCTGGGCAATTTATTTCTAAGTCCAACTTGACTTAGAACATGGTCCTAAGGAAAAGGCAAGACACTGAACCGAGTGCAAAACTAAGGTAGGAAATCCAATTTTTTCTTCCACTTTTCTTAAAATTAAAATCAATAAATCCAACTAAAAATTTTAATAAAAACTTAAATTAAATAATATAAGAAGTGCTAGTGTGAAATTTATTACATTCTAATCATGTTGAAATTGGCTAAGACAATCGAAAGACAAGAACGGTTTCTTGAAGAAATTGCGTCTGATTTCGAGGAATACCAAAAGCAAATCGAAGCTCGTTGTTCTTTAATGTGGTGTGGACTGTATATTGTTTTAATTAAATTAGTTTATTAAATGTGTTTTTTGTTTCACGTGTATTTTAATATTGAAAAATTGTAAATTGATACTTAGATTCTCCTGTGATCTGCTGCTGCTGCGACTATCTTGGCTGGTGGTTCGACATCAAAGAGAAAGAGATTAGTTAAAAATGCAAGCAGCAGCGAATTACGAAGATGACAACAAAAAGAAATGCAATATTGACTGAGAGAAGATAAGTTAAGTTAAAGTTAAGATTACAGTAATTTAAATTGTTCTAAAGAGATTTAGTACAAAAATAGAGTACGTTAACAATTGTTTGGCAAAATCTTAAAGTAGTAAAATATTTAAAATAGACAATTAGTGTAAACATGAATAGACGGTTTCTTAACATTCAGCCCCCCCTGGAAGACTCCGGTCTTTCAGAAAACGGTAAGGGTGCAAGTTTTACTACTGGTCGAACATAGCTTCCATTGATTGTTTTGACGGTGACGCTCTGCATTTGTTGTCTGGTCCAAGATGTAATTCAGTCACACGCCCAAGAATCCATTTAGATGGAGGTAAATTGGGCTCCTTAAGTAGCACGACATCATTGAGTTGAAGGTTGCGCTGCACCTTTTACCACTTTGGTCGGCACTGCAAAGACGTTAGGTACTCTTGATGCCAGTGCTTCCAAAACCCTTGCATAAGTGCCTGTAAAAGAGACCAGTTATTTTCGATTGAAACAGTAGGATAAGAAACATCAGGTAAAGGGACTGCAGAATAGGATTCTCCTATCATAAAATGTGATGGAGTTAAAGCAGTCGGTTCATAGTCAGATGTTTGCCACATAGGGCGCGAGTTGAGTAAGCTTTCGATTTTGGCTAAGAGGGTATACATCTCTTCGTAGGTTAGCCTATGGTCACCAATAACACGTTTTAGATGAGATTTGACTGATTTTACACCAGCCTCCCACAATCCTCCAAAGTGAGGTGCAGAGGGTGGTATAAATTTCCAAGTGATTTGGTCTTTGGAAAGATGATCACTGATGATGGTGTTCCGTTGTTGACTCAGAAGAAGATCGTATAGTTTTCCAAGTTTTCTCTTGGCCCCATGAAAATTAGTTGCGTTGTCGCTCCATATTTCCGATGGCTTACCGCGCCGAGCCACGAATCGATCCAAGGCTAAGAGAAATGCGCCTGTGGATAAGTCACCGACTAACTCGACATGAACTCCTTTAGTAACGAAACATATGAAGAGTGCGATGTACGCTTTCACGAACTTGGGATTTCGTCCACGAGCTAAGCGAAGGGTAATAGGACCTGCGTAATCGCAACCGACCTTACAAAAGGGACGTGAAAACCGAACACGCTCTACTGGGAGATCACCCATCAGCTGATAAGATGACGTTTGACGCTGTCGGAAGCAATCGTTACAACCAAAAACAATTTTACGAAAAAGATTTCTGCAGCCGAGAATATAGTAATTTTGTTTAGCTAAAGCGATCATAAGTGTCACACCGGCGTGCAGATACTGTATATGTAAGCAACGCGCTAAGAGTTCAGCAATAGGATGTGATTTGCACAAGATTATTGGATGTTTCGCGTTGTAAGATAAATTAGAGTTCTGTATACGTCCACCGACACGAAGGACATTCAATTGATCGAGAAACGGAGCAAGGGGCAAAAGCTTATTTTTTGAAGGCAATTCTTTACCTCTTTTTAGTAAGTTAATCTCGGAGTTGAATAAAGAAAATTGAGCACTTTTTATAAGAAGAGTTTTAGCTTCAGCAATTTCTTGAGAACACAAGTAAGAGTAAGATTTTCGATTGTTTTTAATACGAGCATTTCGAATAAAACGATATATATACGCCACTACGCGAACGATCTTAAGCCAATTTGAAGATTTAAAAATCAAACTTTCAAGAATGTTTTCAGGGCTTACATTTGAAACGAGTACCCGAATCTTTGTGCCCTTTCGTTCCTCCAATTCTTCGATAGAAACGTTGTCCACACTATACCGCGATATTGGCCACTCAGTGGGTTGCCTTTTCAACCAAGAGGGTCCGTTCCACCAGATATCTGTTGAGGCTAAAAGCGATGGTGAAATACCTCGCGATGCTACGTCAGCTGGATTTTCCGGCGAGCGAACATGGTTCCAGCATCTAAATGGAATGGAAGATTGGATCTCCGACGTCCGATTAGCAACGAAGACGGACCATTTTTTAGGAGGAGCAGATAACCAATGCAGTACTATCGAGGAATCTGTCCATGCAAAAACTTGAAGATCCTTTTCCTGTAAAGATAGTTTAATTTTATTTACGAGTCGAGTAAGCAGAAGCGCTCCGCAAAGCTCAAGCTTTGGAAGCGACAAAACTTTAATAGGAGCAACCCTGCTTTTAGCTGCTACAATAGTTATCGCGACGTTTCCATTTGCATGTATACTCCGGCAGTAAACAACGGCTGCATAGGCGTCTAACGACGCATCGCAAAATGCATGTAATTCCCAGTTTTGTTTGTTCTTCCATAAAACTCTCGGTATCGATATCGATTCGACCACGTGCAGTTCATCACGAATGGTAGACCAGCGATGTGCGAGTTCTTCAGGAACATCATCATCCCAACCTAGTTTTTCTCGCCATAAATCCTGGAAAAATATTTTGATCGCGACGACTATTGGAGCTAGAAATCCTAAAGGGTCAAACACACGAGAGGCATCCGAAAGAATACGACGTTTTGTGCATGTTGTTGGTTGGGGAAGTACTACTTTATATGAGAAACAATCCTTTGACGGGCACCATTGAAGACCAAGTACCTTAACCACGCTTGACTCCTCAAATTCTACTGGCGACAACTCACGATCCTCCTCTGGCAAAGAAAGTAAAACAGGCCAGCAATTTGTAGTCCATTTTCGTAGGTTAAACCCGCCTAATCGGAGTAGGTCCACCAGTTCATTCCGAAGACATGTGACTTCTTCTACAGAATCTGCCCCAGTAAAAACGTCATCGACGTAGAAGTCGTTGAGAATAACGTTGGAGCCTCGGGGGTGAGTTCTTGCATAATCTAGTGCTAGTTGTTTTAAGGTACGTACCGATAAGAAAGGTGCCGCCGATGTACCGTAGGTAACCGTCAGCAACTTGAAATGCTTTAAGGGTTCCTCTGGAGAAGAACGCCAAAGTATTCGTTGGAAGTTTGTGTGTTTTGAAGCAACCAAAATTTGCCGGAACATCTTTTCAATATCCCCCGAAATAACAAAGTTATGACGACGCCTTCGAAGACATATGGCAAAAATATCGCGTTGAATAGTGGGTCCAACAAGAAGAAGTTCGTTGAGAGAAGATGTTTCGGAACGTTGATATTTTGCCGAACCGTCAAATACCACTCTCAATTTAGTGGTAGTACTATTGCTTTTTACTACCGCATGATGAGGTAAATAATAACAGCTGGAGGATTGTTGGACAATTTCATGCTGTGGTACTTCAGCCAAATGGCCTAATGAAAGATATTCCTCCAAAAAACGATTGTATTGGTTCTTGAGATCAGGGTTAGAAGAAAACCTACGTTCTATAGATCGCAACCGACTAAGAGCAATGCCAAAAGAATTACAGAGATTCGCAGCACAATTAAGTTTAAACGGCAGCTCCACAATGTAACGTCCATCAGAAGCACGACTGTGAGTTGAGACGAAATGTTCTTCAGCCTGTTGTTCTTCAACCGTTGGAATAGATTCACAGTGAACTTCTTCTAGGCGCCAAAAACGTTCGAGATCAAATTCTTGTGAGAAATCAAGCTGCGTACAAAGAGTCCTTACTTCCTGGTTAACGAAAGAACGCTGCTGATCAATAGTGCCTGCAATCACCCAGCCAAAAATAGTTGATACACAATTGGGAACATCTATAGATTTCGGTTTCGAAGATCCGGTTATAATGCTGAAAACCCTGTCTGCTCCTATAAGAACGTCAATAGGACCTGGCTTATTGAAACTAGGATCAGCTAATTCAAGAGTCAGGTAAGCGTTAGGGTTCACCTGGGAGAGAGAGACAGGTGGAAGTAGTGATGTCAATTTAGAGATGACGTAGCAATCAATGTCAATGTTGTTCGTATCAAAGCGAGAAGATAAATTGAAGGTAACCACACCATTGGTAATGCCTGCAGATGTTGATCCAACGCCCATTATTGGAATCCGCGATGGTTTTCGTATTAATCCCAAGCGTTGGACTACCGGCTCTGTAATAAAAGAAACTTGCGATCCCGTGTCTAGCAGCACACGTATGTTATGATGAGCTCCTTGTTTGTCTCGAACCCTGACAACAGCAGTAGGAAGAAGTGTAGTAAAACGACGAGATGATTCCAGCGAATGACAATTAACGATTGGTGTGGAAGAGCTATGCGACGAAGAGGGGGTATTACACTGCAACTGATGTTCTCCTGCGGAAGTTGTTGGTGCTACGACATAGACTAACTATAACTAGATATCAAACTTTCCAGATATTGGAAAATCAAAACCGGTTTTCTTCTGAAAGTCCCTATCCGTGTGAACCTGTCCGTGAATACGTGAGAATTGTCAACAATGTCAAAATTCGAAAAGTTTTACGAGTGACGTCACCCATATAAAAATGACGCGGTGAATTTCGATTTTGACATTTCTCATATTTACAAATCTAATTTCGTGTAAGTTGCAAAAAAATTTTATGTTGAACAATAATTTTGTTTATTATATTTTCTAGGACAACAAAAGAAGAAAAATTTACACATTTGGAGCAAGAAGAAAACATTTTCCACAGAATACTGCGGCCACGAACAGATTGCCTTGGACTGGAAGTGGCAAAAGCAGTTGGAAAAGTTTGTTTACATTTTCTTGTGAGTAACTACAAACATTTTAATTTCAAAATAATTTATTTTACTTCGTTTTTACAGTAAGAACAATGAATCTAAATGCACCATTCAAGAGCTTTAAGAAATGTGGATGAGTGATCTAACTAATTACATGTAAGTAAAAAGAATACCATTTCGTATAGCTATACATATAATTCCTTTTTCCTTGCAGATCCAACATTTGAAGTGCAATGGTTTCAAGAAAAGCGTTCCCAGTGTGGAACCATCGTGAGCTGATCAAATAAATGTGAGTAAAAAGAATACATTTTCGTATAGCTATACATATAATGCCTTTTTCCTTGCAGATATAACATTTGAAGTGCAATGACATTTGTTCATTTCACCACGGTGTGGGTAACTTTTTCGCTTCACCATGAATGTTTTCATCAGGAGAGCATGTTCCGAAAAAATGTAAATTACAATTCATGAATAAATTGGATTATTCGATTAAATGGAAAATATTGTATTAACTTTTCATACGAAGTAATAAATAATAATTAATGATTATTTGTTTTTATTTGTGAAAATAGAACAATAAATAGAAAATTAGTGCTTTATAGGTCCATTTAGTACGACAGCGAATT
The DNA here is from genome assembly GCA_949129095.1 of Volucella bombylans. Classification (NCBI taxonomy): domain Eukaryota; kingdom Metazoa; phylum Arthropoda; class Insecta; order Diptera; family Syrphidae; genus Volucella; species Volucella bombylans. The sequence continues at coordinate 331,218,312 of OX422140.1, read as the reverse complement.
GACCAATTATTTTTTGAAAAAATATGGATGTGACTGGACAATTTAGCTCATATTTAATGCTTTTGTATTACTAATTCCATTACTAACGCAACATTTCCATATACTTTGCTCAATTTTTGCATCAAAAAATTTCCGAGAAGAAGAAAATCGATGTAAACACAACGCTGTACGTTTCACAAATATCACGTTGTAATTCTAAAATTTGGCTGGATTTTCGTGAATGTCAACGACATCAAATCGGAGTATAAATCTTATACCGTTAGAAAGAAACCTTTCGTCAGCGAAGCAAATAAAAAAAAGACAAAAGGACTTTGCTAATAAATAAAAAAACAAAGGATTTGTCTTCTAGGATTTCTTCAGAAGAGTCAAAATTTTGCATTTATGAATCAAATAGGCCTTCGATAGCATGAAGACAACCAAATGAAACTTACAGTCCAAATACACAAGGCAAAAAGTAAAGCACGGAAATGGTTGTTGTGTAATATGGAGCTAAATATCCACTGTTGAGAACGGTAATTTAGTCACAGTAATTCAGAAAAAGAAGTATACTAAAATATTTAGAGCGAAAATTTGCTTCAAAGGACACAAACAATGCTTATTGCGAAACATTTTTTACTCCCAATAGGACAACGATTTCAAGCATAAGTCCATATCCACATAAAGTCCCTCACTTGCTAGTAACGCCACCACATAGCCCCGATCTTTACCCGTTCTCTTTGGAACGCCTTTGGAATCATTAAATGATGAGGTTACGAAAACATGTCATCACATCGAAGCCTCAGTTAAAAATTTTAATTTTTAGCGGAATGGCAAGAAATAATATGTGAATATATGGAAAAGTTGACGCATTCTATGCCAGACCGTCTTAAAGATGTTAACAGCATTAAAGAATACTCAACAAAGTAGTAGCAAAATCTGTTGAAAACAATTATAAACAAAAATTCCCTTCGACAGAACCAAATTAAGTTGGGATATCATTTCACATTGTTTGTCAAATTCTGGAAATTATTTTTAAAAAATAAACAATTAAAATACCACCGCTTTTGTACTTTATAATGTGTGAAAAAAAAGATTCTCGAAATATTTTGGAAAAGCTTTAAATTCAAATAGAAAAACAAATATTTTCCTTAAAAAACTAAAAAATGATCAAAAATGTTAATTGTACTTATCAGTATTATTTAATTAATTTATTTACTCAACACATTCAAACTAAAAGAACAGTAAGGAAATTGATTTTAAAAGTTGCCATTAATTAATAATCCTTTTCATTGATGTCCAGAGTACAGAGTTTATGCCTAAACATAAAAAATGCTTATACAATTGACTCTCAATACAAGCTTAAGCTTGATTTCAGAATTGTAATAGTTTCAATTCATTTATATCTTCAAATGAAACTTTCAAAATATAATCCTTAGGTCCTTTTTTAATTTTATTCTGAAACGATCCCCTTTTTGTTCAATTGAAACAAAAAAAAAGGTTTTTTTTTTAAATATATTCTATTATCTTCACTTTTTCACCACGTTGAATTAAATATTCACCAGCGAAAAATATTTTTCCTTTTATTTTTGCCTTTATTATATATACTTAGCGAACATTACGTGAAATTTGTTGTCATTTTAGCCATTCTGACAGGTTATAGAGATTGAGAATGTGTTGGTGATTCACTTACAGTGTGTCTGTGCAAAAGTTAAACGTTTGCAAAAGTATTAGTAGAGTTTGATATCTAGTTATAGTTAGTCTATGTGCTACGACTTCTGTAGGGTGAACCAACGTGTTGTGCTGCTTGTGGCACTTCTTACAGCGCAAATAAGAGCGACATCTCTTTGATGGATGTCCTGGACGAAAACAATTAAAACAAAGTTTATTTTCCTTAGCAAAATCACGACGCGCTTCACAACCTAGCGAAGTAAAAGATTTGCAGGAGGAAAGTTGATGGTCGCCCTGGCACTTTGGACACCCTGCTTTGGTTTCAACCATATGTGACCGGAAGCCTTTTTGAACTTTATTATTTCGTTTCAAAAAGGAAGACTCAGGTAATGGACAGCATGCTTCGAGACAATTACATCTAGCTTGTAAGAATTCAAGCAATTCCTGAATAGTACAATCAGTTCTAGACCCTACCTCATTAGCCCATACTTGTTTGGTTTCATTGTCTAACTTTTGAAGTAAAATGTAGATCAGCCAAGGATCCCTAGTCTTAGCTTCCAATGAATTAAGACCTCTAATTACTTCATCCGCGTCGTCAGATATTTTGCGAAGCAACGTAGGATTCGACGAGTTTGTTGATGGTAACGAAAGAAATGCTTCAATAAAGGATTGAACTATCAAATTTGTCTTATCATATCGCTCTTCTAATTTTTCCCAGGCCTCAACGTAATTTTTGTCTGTACACGGAGTGTTTTTAAATAAATCTCCAGGCTGTTTTCCCAAAAAAGATTTTAGATATTGAAACTTTTGGGTACCACTAAGCGAAGTGTTAGAATCGATCGTTCCAAGGAAGATGTCTTTAAAGCCAGGCCAGTCTTTGTAATCGCCATTAAAAGAAGGTACGACAAGCTGTGGAAGATGCACCGGTTTGTGAGCTTTTGTTGCTTCAAGTTTTTGGAAAAACTCCAACTGTTGCGTGGCGATAGATTCACTAATAGAAGCCGCGGTAGGCACCGAAGATGCATTTGAAACGGGGGTTTTAGCGCGAATCGCTGCGATTATTACAGCATGAGAGGTCAAATATTTTTCCTCATACTCAGCGTATTCTGGTTCTGGGTCCACGAAACCCTCGTCCTCAACGAATTTATATAGCTGATCTGACAACGAATTAAAATCAGACCATGCTTCCTTTAGCCTATCTAAATGAATTTCTAAAGTAGCCAACGTAGTAGAATCGTCAATTGTTTCCGAAAATGCTAATTGATTCGTAAGCGAAGCTTTTGCGCGACCACGTTTTCCTTTGACAAACTGCATTTCCAAAAACAGTTATGGAAAAATGTCCAAAAGGAATGAATAAATGTTTTCTAACACGCACAAAATTATAAAAAAGTTCCAATAGGCAATAAACTATGATATGTAAGTAACATACGAGTATGTTAATTCAAAGAAAATCGTCACTACACAATTTGAAATAGTTTTCACCTAATACAAGAGCTCGCTTAGAATTTCAATACGAGGACCACCATTTGCAATTTTTAATTAAAATTCATCGAGTTGCACTTCACTGTTCAATATTTAATTCGGCTATCAGAAGGACCAAAATGTTCTTTAATGTGGTGTGGACTGTATATTGTTTTAATTAAATTAGTTTATTAAATGTGTTTTTTGTTTCACGTGTATTTTAATATTGAAAAATTGTAAATTGATACTTAGATTCTCCTGTGATCTGCTGCTGCTGCGACTATCTTGGCTGGTGGTTCGACATCAAAGAGAAAGAGATTAGTTAAAAATGCAAGCAGCAGCGGATTACGAAGATGACAACAAAAAGAAATGCAATATTGACTGAGAGAAGATAAGTTAAGTTAAAGTTAAGATTACAGTAATTTAAATTGTTCTAAAGAGATTTAGTACAAAAATAGAGTACGTTAACAATTGTTTGGCAACATCTTAAAGTAGTAAAATATTTAAAATAGACAATTAGTGTAAACATGAATAGACGGTTTCTTAACACTCGTAAATCAAGGGGTTACGTTAACGCGTGTTTTTCGGACGTGGACGAGTTATTCAAAGCCGTTAACGGCATACATTCGACAATTGTGAATAGTGCGGCAGATCCACTAAAAGACAAATATATTTCGGACGAAATTTATACCAAAATTAAGCGAGTTTTTTTTTCAATATAGTGGTATGATAAGTGAAGACATTGAACAATTTTCGCACCAGAATACCACTAATTGTGATATCTAGCGACTAAACGTCAGAAAATCGGCTGTGTCCGACATTCGTCTTCCGCGGATTAACATAAAACCAGTGGAGTGAATTCCACAACGTTTTCGAAAGTTGAATAGACCAAAACATTGATCTATTTGAAATTCAGAAATTACAATTTCTAAAAACCTCATTGTGTGGAGAGGCTGCACGTCTCATACAACATCTTCCCATCGATAGTGGGAAGTGGGAGTGCATCCATACCTTGGCTAATCAGGGATTAAATGTAGAGGCATGGGATTCCATCCTTATATATATTACATATCAGAAACTTCCGTTCACAACACAAAAATATTGGGAGACAAAATTAGGTACGACAAAGAGCTTACCCGATTGGAAAACGTTCCTAGCCTTCATTGAAGGGCGTTTTAGCTCCCTTGAAAACATGAGGGAATCCAACATATATACAAAGCCACCAAAACCATCTTCATCGTTTCGCAAGACTTCCGCTCCTCAAGACTGAGGCGGAAAACAAACAATTTCGCTGTAGGCTCTGTAAAGGTGCACACAGTTTACGCCACTGCAAGCAATTTTGAAGGATGGACGTCAAAGCCCGCATAGAGACAACCAAACGAAATTCAGTTTGCTCAAATTGCCTTTGGCTCGACCACCATACATCCAATTGCAGTAGCACTAACCGCTGTTTTAAATGCAATTTAAAACATCATACGCTGCTACACTATGATCCGCAAAAAAATCAACAAAATGCACACCAAAACGTACAGAGTCACCATTGTCAGCACTGTGCTCCTCACGGTATCATAGACGTAACAAACAATGGCACTGCGACGAAACAAAACCAAATCGTTGGAAATCAACACAATTATAATGCGAGTACCTATGTTCGCAGCACATCTCAAACCGCAATATGCAGTCATCCACATTGCAACATTAACACTCTCCTTATTCAAAAGACAAATGAACTAAACGATACAGATACTTTGCAATGTGGACACAGAGATCAGAACCAAATATATTGTGCTCTAGCTAGTCAAGTCAAGGCATTATTAGCGACCGCATTGGTCAAAGTTTTTGCAGCCAATGGTAGTCAGCACATTTTAAGGGCATTAATCGACCCTGGCTCAAAAGCAACCTTTGTCACCGAAAACGTCACACAACTTCTTCAAATAAAAAAGAACAAGACTTCAGCACAAGTCACTGGTCTAGGTCGGACTTCTACTGGCAGATCGAAGTACGAAAGAGAACTCACAATCTTTTCATTGACGTCGTTAACATTCTCACTCGAGGTCAAGGCATTTGTCTTTAACCAACTGATATCAATGCTACCAGTGTATCAGTTCCAAACCAAAGACTGGACCCATCTTGTCAACCTACCCCTTGCAGATCCTTCGTATAGCACCCCGGGCAAGATTGACATTCTTCAAGGTGCTGATGTGTATGCATCCATTATTCTACAGGGTCTTGTAAAAGGGAAAAAAGGAACCCCTGTTGCAGTCTACAAAAATAACAATCCACAATCACTTCAATTTACTGGATACTCAGTTAAAAAGATTTTGGGAATTAGAAGAGGATTTAGAAGAAAGAAAATTAACCCAGTAAGAAGAAAAATGTGAACAACATTTCCAAAGCACATATATGTTAGAAGAAGAGATGATGGTAGGTACGAAGTACAACTACCCTTTAAAAACAATATTCGCCCAAACTTTGACAACTCCCTAAAGCCTGCAATGGCCAGATTTTGTCAATTAGAAAAAAGGTTCATAGATAATACAAAACTACAAAAGCCATACATGGACTGTATCCAGGAATACCTCACTCTTGGTCACATGGAAGAAGTAACAAAAGGTAGGCGAATCTCGACAACCCAACATTACTTCCTTCCACACCATACGGTTAGTGAAGAATCGAGTAGCACCACAAAATTGCGCGTAGTATTCAATGCTTCATGTGATTCATCAAACGGCGAATCATTAAACGGCGAATCATTAAACGACAATTTAATGATTGGACCACGCTTACATTCAGATATTATCGAGCTAATTGCACGGTGGAAAGTATAAGGTGGCATTTGTTGCGGACATCAGCATGGTGTACCGTCAAATATGGATGGCATCCGCTGATACCCCTTATCAGCTGATTTTGTGGGGAACGAATCCTACAGAATCCTTAAAAACCTTCGCCTTAAGCACTGTAACCTTTGGCACTGCATCAGCACCATACCTTGCAGTACGAACTCTACAGCAGCTAGCAGCTGACGTAAATAAATTATATCCTCACGTTACCAAGGGACTCACTGAAGGATTCTATGTGGATGACCTGATTCATGGTGCAAATACCAAATCCGAAGCAATTAAGCTTCAAGCAGATATTCTGGCCACCTAGAAGTCGGCTGGATTTTCACTCAGAAAGTGGGCGAGCAACTCACCTAAAGTACTAGAACAAATACCTGAAAATGAAAGGGAAATCAATCTTCCACTAAATCTCGACTCGACTGACACCATAAAGACCCTGGGAATCAGATGGCACCCAGCACAAGACGTGTTTAAATTTAAAATCAACTTACCGATAGTGAAGGAATACACTAAAAGATCTGTTTTAGCAGATATTGCCCGTCTCTTTGACCCCCTGGGGTGGATCTCGCCTTGAATTATCAAGGCGAAGCTTATTTTGCAGCAGCTGTGGCTTCAAGAGCTAACTTTTGATACCCCAATCTCTAAAGAGACTGAAGATGTTTGGGTAAATCTACGCAATGAATTTAGCGTTCTTGAGGAAATGCAATGTTCAACTACATGGTTTCAGCGACGTCTCGGAGAAGGCATACGCAGCCGTTGTATACGCGCGAGTAACCGGAAACGGCAGAGAACACATTAGCATCCTAGCGTCGAAAACAAGAGTTGCCCCAGTCAAATGCATTTCACTACCACGGTTAGAACTATGCGGAGCGCTTTTGTTATCAAAATTGTCGCGTCTCATATTGCGAGCAATGCAATCCTGAAGTCTTAGCATGGTGCGACTAAATGGTCACGTTAGCTTGGATCAAAGGGAATCCGCTAACAAGAACAACCTTTGTGGCCAACCGAGTAGCTGAGATCCAGACCCTCACTAGTCCGATGATGTGGAGACATGTAGCATCAAAGGAAAATCCAGCAGACATCGCATCACGAGGACTTCAACCCGAGGAACTAATTAACAATCAGATGTGGTGGTCCGGTCCTAATTTTTTACAAAATTTTTCCCTTACCGAATTGCCAATCCAATTGATACCAATCTAGAAACCAAAGATATAAACCAGAAACATGAACTTCGATCATGCTTCTATCATTCACAGCTAACACCCATAAAACTTCACTTTACACAGATAGTAGCTCATTCTACCCTAATAAATGTATCATTTTTTGAAAAAATTTCAACATTATATCGACTCGTGCGTAACGTAGCAATATGGAGAAGATATCTTGTCAACATCAAAAACATAACAAACAAAAAACCACTCACAACGTACCCTCTTACCCACAATGAACTCACGTCAGCACCCGATCAACTTATAAAACTTGTCCAAGAAGAGCTTTTCGCCGAAGACGTCAAGTCATTGAAAACAATGAACACTCTTTCAAAGAAACCTTAACCTAAATCCATTTCTCGACGCTGAAAGATTGCTACGACTAGGAGTTCGATTGACAAACTCATCACTTCCGTTCAATCAACGGTACCCTTTGATATTAAAAGATTCGCACCATTTCGCGAAACTTATAGTAAGTGACATCCATCAACGCACACCTCATGGCACCCTAAAAATTATGATGGCAGAAATTAGGAAGGTCTATTGGATAACAAACATAAAGAGACTGGCGAAATCCACAATACACAAATGTGTGAGATGCCATCTACACAAAGCGAAGATGCAACAACAACTCATGGGGAGCCTTCCCGCTGAAAGGGGGCTTTGGGAGGCAGGAGTAAAATCCATCAAGCACCACCTCAAAAGGACTATAGGCAACACCAAATTAACATTTGAAAAGTATTCGACGTTACTCACTCAAATTGAAGCAATTCTAGGCCACTGTGTCCTATGTCCTCAGATCCAACACCAGGTCACTTTCTCACCGGGGGGCCAATACACACTGTCCCAGAAAGAAACTTAATCAATCACAACATCAGCAGTCTGGATAAATGGAGATACATTCAACGCCTTCTGCAAGCATTTTGGAAGAAATGGAGCGTATCATATCTCCATCTTCTCCAACAACAACCAAAATGGCTTCAAAGGCAGCCAAACCTCAACGTAGGAGACATCGTGATCGTGAAGGAGGATAATCTACCGCACTCGTCATGGGCACTTGCGCGAGTAATAAAATTACATCCCGGTTCGGACGGTCTAACGCGCGTCGCGACAATAAGAACGCAAATATCGACACTCATACGATCGATCGTAAAATTGTACCCCTTGCCGGTATCGGAACCCATGAACTCTTAAAAATAAGCCATAAAATAAAGAGACAAAATCTTAAAATTGTATCAGTATAATAATATAAACTCAAAAACAATTATGATAAACAAATGATTACAGCAACTATCAACTCACCCTAGGGCAAATAAAACCTAATCCCTCACCATAAAGCAGGATTCCCAATGCGGATAACTAGAAATTTTAATTTTCATTCGGTTTAATTTGTATTTTTCATACATATAACATACATATGCTCACTAATATTTTTCTTCTAATTTCATTTACATACCGATGAGAGTCATTCAACTTTGAAACTTGGACTCCCACGAATGGCACCCGAACTTCGCCAGCAAGAAAGATGTCGCTTCTAGGAAATCTCCACACTGAGGGCGGGGAGCATGTTATATTTAAATATTCACAATTTTACATCTAAGTTGACAAAACTAAAACACCACGGATAAAAACACGAAATCGAATGTTAACAAATGTCAATATCCTCGTAACAGATGGTCTCCCTCTAGTACACGCACGTAAAACGAGATCAGCAGTCATCCCACCGTCACCAAATTGATCATGGCTGACTTCAAGCCAAGGAGAAAGGATGCACTTTTGGGGCGATTACTTCCTACATACATGTTGAATAGGGAGGATTAATAATTGTAAATGTATAACACTTATGAAACATAATACACCCAACTCTGTTTTTACACGGTAGATGCGTTCTTCAGCAAACCGTGTAAATAAAAATCCGTGTAAAAAAATATATGCTGCATATGGTATTTTCGGGAATATGTTCCGCAACTTTAAAAAATCGTGTTAAATGAAAAAAATGTAAATATTTAACTTCAAAAGCGTGCAAAAAAGAATGATAAAACGTATATTAGGTATTTAGAAAAAAAACCAATTCATTTTTATTTGGAAAATAATATTAAATTACTACACATTTGGACATTTATTGCGGACTGGGCTAAAAATGTTACCATCGGTGAACGAGTTTGCAGCAACCCCGGTTTACTTTGACTTCTCCGCTGTAATAAAATCTGTCATTAAACATTGTTTTTTCGGCTTCTCCAGCTGCTTAAATAATTCTTGATACCCAGCTACACAAGACTTTAAATTTCGTTGAAATTTTAATGCACGCTCCATATCAGGATCATGAGTAAGAAAATGATGTTCCAAACTTACAGCAAACTTCAATCCGTCGCGTATTGTATCAGCCGTTAACAGCTGACATTCATCTTCAACTTCGTCATTATCCGAGTCATTTTCTTTGTTTTCATTAACTTCAATTAAATCCTGCTCATTCAATGGACTTTCAAGAATCAATTCATCGATGTCAACTGTTTGCATGTCCTGAAAACCTTCGCCACCAATTTGATTTGATAAAGTTATGATTTCGGTGCATAGAGCTGAGTTTTGTATTACACAACTTTCACTTTTTACGCATGATGGCAAAATTTGTTTCCAACAAGCATTTAAGGTAGACTGTCGCAGTTGTTTAATAGCGTAAGAAGCATGTGTAATACACTCCCTTATTGTGAAGTTTTTCCATGCTTCCAGAACCGTTAGCTTTTTCTCTTCTATAGAATCTAAAATGTATTTTAACGCTTGTTTTATGTAGTACATTTTGAATGCTGATATAATCCCCTGATCAAGTGGCTGAATCAACGAAGTGGTATTAGGCGGCAAAAATAGCAATCGAACATTTGGATGATCAAGCACTGGGTGGCTAGGCGCGTTGTCAATGAGTAAAAATATTTTGAAGTCCAATCCTTTTTTTTCCATATATTCGCGAACTTCAGGAATAAAGCAATTGTTGAACCAATTTGTAAACAAATCTGCCGTCATCCATGCCTTTTTATTCGCCATCAAATGAACTGGAAGTTGTGCAATGTTTTCACCTTTTAAAGCTCGAGGCTTAAGGGATTTGTTAATTAGTAGAGGCTTTAACATTTTATCACCTGATGCGTTGCTACAAAATAAAAACGTTACTCGATCTTTGGCCGCCTTAAAGCCACTAGCTGACTTTTCCGATTTTGCTATATAGGTTCTTCCAGGCATTTTCTTCCAGAATAAACCCGTTTCGTCGGCATTAAAAATTTGATCTGGAGTATAGCCACCCATTTCAATTGTTTTTTTTAGTTCATTCGGAAAACTTTTTGCAGCGTTTTCATCGGCCGATGATACTTCACCTTTTAATTTTACATTATGAAATGCATGCCTTTTTAAAAAACCCGTCATCCATCCCTCACTTGCATTAAATGCTAGTTGTTCCGTTGGCAGACGACTTGTTGATGGTTCCAAATCGTGGAGATGATTGTACAATCTAAGAGCTTTCTCTTTTATAATTCTCCCACTAACTGGTATTCTTTTTTTCTGCAAATCTTCCATCCATAAGACAAGAAGTTTTTCGGTTTTTTCTTTTACGGGATTTCTACAATAAGATGAAACTTTTGAACTGAGTTTTGATCCAGAAATTACTGACTGTCGAATGGAATGCTCATTTTTTCGTATTGTTCTTATAGTGGCTTCGCTAAAATTAAAGGCTCTACCAACAGATGTGGCACCTTCACCTCTCTTTAATCTGTCTAAGATTTGTATTTTTATTTCTAACGATATTGCTTGTCTCTTCGAAATATGCCGTTCTTTATAAGACATTATGTCTGTAAGGTCACTATGAAACAATGTAAAATACTAACACTCCAAACACTTCTAACACAAAATAGAAACTGACATTCGCACTGCCCCCATTCAACAGATGTTCATAAACACACACGGAAAAATTACCGTTAAGAATTTTGATGTGTATCTTGAATTGCATTTTGCAGATGTACATATGTACATATGTAGATAAGCATGAATTAGCTGAAACGCACTACGAAGGGTAAGAAAACGTTTTTTGTAAATCGTGTTAGATCGAAAAATCCGTGTAAAAAAGGAAAAATTATTTATTTTTGCGAATCGTGGTATTTCAAATTCGCGTAAAAAAAGATCGTGTAAAAACAGAGTTGGGTGTACGTGTAAACATACACATACATAAAGGTAAAATCTTAACATATTAATGTATTGGAAGAAATTCAAATTCAAGTATATATGGTCATTGCCCTTCTTATGTAAAATCATAATTCTATGTTAACTTTACAGTAGCACCCAAAAGCGAGGTTTCATGGGAACTAGATGGAAATTATATAGTCACTTGTCAGTTAGCATTCAATAGAGATAAATAATAAAGAGGAAGTTTATAACGTGGATACAGTATTATTTTATTTTATATTTTTGAAGTCAATTTATTTTGAGCCAAGACAACATTGCTTGGGCAATTTATTTCTAAGTCCAACTTGACTTAGAACAAAACATATAATACATTTATTGCATCTTTCAATTCTTACCCAATGTGCGGTCATTCCTAAAAACCATTTCCTGAAACTTGTCCGGACATCAACAGTCGTACAAACATATTTACTCATAGCTTCTTGCAAAGCTTTTCTTATATCGCCAATTAAATTTTCATAAACCTCGGTTAATTTTTTTCCAGCTGTGTACCGAGTCAAGTGCTGAAGGGCTTGATTTTCATGTTTTATATCAAAGTCTTAAAAAAGCGAGAGGTGCCTAAAGTTTCCTAAGGTCGAAATGATTTATAGGAAGCCAGCCTCATTAACTTTATTTAAACTACATGAAAAGTAATAAACGAATTAAAAAAAAAACAGACTTTACACACAGTTCTTTTATTTAAGTTCTTTAGATTACATACGCTACGTGTATGTGATGACGTCTGCCCCCGTGCGCTTGATGTCGCGTTCTTTTATTACTCCTCTTCGTAGATCGGATGGTGCGTCGAACGGTAGTAGGAATAGCGCGTGATCATTTCTTCTCGTTCGCATCAATCGTAAGATGTAAATGCTGTATCGCGTTTTCTTGTCGCACCACTCAGCGTCGTGGGTGGATGTGTGCGTGTTTTTTTTTTTTTGATGGGTGAATGGATATATTGTAACATACAGAAAAAGTCAAGTTTTTTTTAAGGTGCTACATGCCTGAGTTCTGAAAATAATGAAATCCTTATTATCTTTGACAATGAAAAGTAAGACTGGCTTCTTTACTATAAAGAAAGCAGTAAAAGACTTTTAAGGGGTAATACTACTGTAGCGGCATATATACATACACATATTTTAAAAACTCTAATTGAAACAAAAAATAATTTTTTGAAAAATTTGTAGTGGTATTACCCCTTAAATGGAATTGTTTGAAATGACCTACGTTTTAGCACCCTCAAATGCAATTAGTGAGAGAAGAGTGTAGAGTTGTTTGCCCACTTTAACCCTGGATAATTCAATTTGCGGGTGCCAATTTACATATTCCATAAAATATAAAAAGTAACTTTCTAATTAACGACGATTAAATTAAATTAACTTTTGCAATATTATCGTAGTATTAGAAATTTATGATTACCATCAAATATTTTTCGAAACGCTGAATAGTCTACGATGCGCATGGGTAGTTGATTTTTCAAAATGAAACGTAAAACATTCTCTTCAAATTCACTTTGAGAAAATTTGCATGTCACTCGTCGGATAATGCGACTTGATACGTCCAATCTGGCAATTTTCTCTGCCTTGTGTAGTTGATATTCCTCAAATTTTTCGTGGTATTTTGTCGGTAAGTTTTGCAGATTACAATTTAAAAGATTACGAAACTCTACTCTGCGAATATGTCCTTACCTTAAGGTGACGCAAGTAATTGGATGATACATTAAGACTGCCAGATAAAGCCACTGAACAAACATTATATTTTGCTATGATTTTATTTTTTTTTTAACAGACTCCTTAGTATTAACTGTGAAAAACGCACCATCCAAGTAGCTTGTTTTTTGGCAACTTTTTAAAACATCCTGTTCTCGGAAACTTAAGTTTCCTGAACTGCCACTAGTAGTACTAACAATAGCACCAAAAGAAGATTCCCCTTTGCTTAACGTTTCAAAGTCTTCATCACGAATGCGAATTGCACCAAAGATTTCAACTCCTACTGAATCTTCGTTTGTATCCATCATCTTTAATCTAAATCTATTCAAAACATTTTAAATATTGAGGGTGTGAACGTAGTAATTAAGATTCCTTCTTCAGAGGTTATTTATATACATTTACGAAGGTTGTTTTATGGAAAAAAAAATAAAGTCTTTTAAATCTAAACACAATACTTAGTTCTACTTTGAATTCCGGGGTTATTTCACACCTACAGCCCAAAAAGTAGAAAATTTTCCAAATTGTTATTTATCGAAATAGAAAAAACATATTGATTTGCGCTTTTTTTATTTAAAACATGCGAGTATATAACGAAAATAAAAATGTACCATTAATTTCCCAAATCGCTCTCAGTTTATTTACCATAAACATCAAAAAAATTGGTTGCGTATCTACAAATGTTTAAAATACTTGTTTACAAATTAACTGCGAATATTACTATCATATTGAAATATAAATAATTAAAATCGGTTCAGTAGTTAGGAGAAATATTGAAAAACATGGTTCCGACATAAACGCGTTCAAAGTTTCATAAGATGTATGCAACCATTACGTTAAAAAGATCATATTCAGTTTAAATTTCATTCTTGGCAACAAACAAACTAGCATAAAGCAAATCGATAATAATTAATAACTGGCCAAACAATCTAAAAAAGTATCCGCAAAAGCTTTCTGAATATCTAAATAAAAATAAGGTTTTCCAGAGCAACTTTGTTAAAAAAAAAAACATCATTATTAGTTAGCATTTCCCAGAAACACAAAGCGTTCTCCCGCCCGTATTTTCGATGTTGTCGATTTTTACTTGACTTAAGTAGGAAATACACCATACAATCGTTGTGCCGACGCACATTGGGGCAGAACACCACTAATGCTGGCATTTAATAAAATTCTGAAGTTGAGCTTTGATTTAAACTACCGTTTTATTTTCATTGTAAATAGGATAGAGAATACAAAAAGAGAATGCGACAGTTAATTGGGAGCACGTGGTCTTTGCCAAATCGTCACGAATGGGGACTTTGATAATTTTTTTCATCGAAGCCAGACGTGTTTTTTGTTTTGAGTGACAACAGTTAACTGTGTGCAATTTCTTACAGCTTTATATTATACAAAAAAAAATTATTACAATGGAATCAGTAAGCTCAGGTGTGTTGATTTTTATTTATTTTTTATAAGAAATTTTTCTTTTTGTCCTTTTAATATGTGGTTAAAGATAAAAACAATGTGTTAATTTTTGTATTTAGTCAAATATCTAAGCGTTTTAGATGTGTTGGCCGTGACATGACGTTAAGTGTTATATATATTTGTGTCAAGTGGTTTGTCTAGTTTTAGAATCTGTAAAGTTTTTTTGCTACTATTTGCTACTTTTCGTACAGTTGACTTTCTTGTTGGTGACGTCACTTTCGAAAAATATCGATTTTTTTTATTGATTTGATTTTAATTACTTCTTAGACCGAAAATCTTCCAAAACTTTGTCAATTACAAGGGAAGAGCTGTATACTATTATGAAAAGTTCAAATCTGAAGGGATTAGACAGCCAAATTGCGTTTTTAAGGGAAGAAATTCAAAAACGGGTCCGATGCAGCGATGCTTCCAAAAACGATATTAATGACAAAGTAACGGAGTTCAAATCGAAATTTAAATCACGTTGGGAAAAAGCTTGTCGGATAGAAGCAAAATTTTTGAAAGCAAACATTGTGTGGCTGAAAACACCTATACTTTTTAAATATTCTGTAGACTGTAAACGTGGTCGTCCAAAGGTTGCGTTTGAAGAATCATCAGAAAGATCAAAACGTCAAAAAACCGAACTCTTGAGAAAATCAACGTCTATCGCTGAGTTGACTTACGCAGCTGAAATGGGTTTGAGAGCTTTTGGGCAGTTAGATGCTGCAAAGTTAATGCGTGACGTGACAACAATCCCAAATCATGCTGAAAAATGCAGAAAAGTTTTGAGGGACTCAATTGAACTTACTTCAATGACTGGGGAAGAAGCTTTAGCAATGATTATTGAAGCAAATCTGTCACGCTTTCAGTATGAAACTATACGATCTAAAGCTCCCAAAGTATTTCCTTCATACAAAGTAGTTCAAGAGTGCAAAAAAAGTTGCTATCCGGAGCCTGAAAATATGAGTCTATCAGAAATGTCTGTATGTACTAATTTACAAAGCTTGCTAAACCTTACAGTTGCTCGTTTGGTAACTGTTCAAAAAGATGTAATCCAAACTCTTAGGCCTGAAGAACTCAAAACTATAAGCTTATACTCCAAGTGGGGTTTTGATGGAAGTTCAGGCCACAGTTCGTATAAGCAAGCTTTTCATGGACTTGACGCCGATGACTCATCTGTTTTCATTACATGCGTTGTTCCTCTTCGTTTGATATCTGGTGACAAAATAATCTGGCAGAATCCTCGCCCAAGTTCAACTAGATATTGTAGGCCTCTTAAAATTGAGTTTCTCAAGGAATCCGCATCCGTATCAGTGGCAGAAAAACAAAGAGTGGATAATCAAATCAAGGAGCTACAGCCTAGTTTCGTTAGAGTTGGTGAAAATGCTTTCAACGTTGAACACAATTTATTATTCACAATGATAGATGGAAAGGTCTGTAACGCCATCAGTGAAAATTCATCTACACAGAAGTGTTTTATTTGCAATGCCACGTCAAAAGATTTTAATTCCATTGATGCAATGATAAAAAGACCAGTAAAAACGGATAATCTTCAATTTGGTTTATCTGTGTTGCATGGGTGGATCCGTTTTTTCGAATGTCTACTCCACCTTTCATACAAATTAAAAATAAGACAATGGCAAGCTAGACAAGAGGAGCATAAAAAAATTGTTGCTGAAACAAAAAAAGAAATACAAAAACAGTTTCGGGAGCGTTTGGGTTTGATCGTTGACAAGCCAAAGCCGGGCTTCGGAAATTCTAATGACGGAAATACAGCCAGGAGATTTTTTGAACATGCTGAAACTTCAGCTGATATTACTAAAGTAGATGTCGAATTGATAAAAAAAATGCATATTATCATGACAGTGGTTGCTTGTGGTCATGAGGTCGATTGCGAAAAATTTCGAGAATTTGCCCATGAAACTGCAAAATATTTCGTTGCTAAGTATCCTTGGTACTATATGCCTCCTACAGTCCACAAGTATCTCATTCATGGAAATGAAATTATTTATTATTTATTGATGTAGTAAATGAGAGTGATGAAGACGAAGAAGAATAAATTTTTATTTGTGATTATTTATCTTGTTTTTCGTAATGTCAATACAAATATAAATGTTCCTCATTAATCATTATTAATATAATTAAAATTTTACAATTGTTAAATATTTTGTCAACTTTGTTTTTGAAACTAAGAATCACGTTAAAGCGTTTGCACTATTTTTTATATTTTTTTCAAAGTAGGCGTTTTTAGTGGGCGTGTCATCAATATGTTTTTTAAAATGTGCCAACTATCATGCTAGAAGTAATCGTGCTAATTTCAAGTCCATAGATTTGATAGTTGATTTAATGCCAACTTTAGTGGTGTTTTGCCCCAGTGTGCGACGGTTGGACCGATTTGGTGTTGTATGTGCCAATTGTATAGTGTGTTTCCACGCATACGACCGTTGTACCGATGTCCGATGTTGTATGGTCGCAAGCTCTTGAGTATACAACCGTTGTCGCACGCAACAGATTGTATGGAAATTGTATGGTGTGTATTCGCACATACAATTGTTGTATCGATTTCATTTATGTTTCGGCTGTTCTAGAAGCAAGTTAAGTGTTCTAAAAATGGTTTCCATAAAAGAAAAAGATTTTTGGACGGATTTTATAGAACAATACCGTTCATTCCCCTGTTTATGAAATGTGCATATTAAAGAATATAGCAATAAGATTTTGATGGAGGAGGCGCTACAGGTGCTTGTGGAAAAATGTCGTGAACAAGATCCCAACGCCGATAAGGAGTACGTGCGCAAGCGAATAGCGAATCTCAGGACAGCTTTTAGCAGGGAAAATTAGCTTGGAAAATTCCAAGCGCACTGGATCGTCTGCTGACAGCATCTACGAGCCCTCTTTGTGGTACTACGATTTGCTTTTATTTTTGAAAAGTGGTGAAATTTCTCGAAAAAGACACAGCTCTTTGTCTTGTTCTACAGATGAGAACAGTTTACTCGAAGAATACATCGCTCCAGAGGTATATTTTATCTTAATAAATGTTTTATATTTTGTAAGCGATATAAATTTATTACTAGGGATACTCTTCTCCACCTCAAACTCCTGATGACAATAGCCCTGGCGTTTCACGCCCGCCATCTGCAAGTTTTTCTCAACCCAGAAGGAAAAACTTACTGCAACAACAGCAAAATAATTTTTTTGAAAATGCAAGCAAGTATATGACGCAAAAGGAAGGCAGGGATGAAGATGAGTTTGATATTTTGGGGAAAAGGATCGCTGTACATTTTAGAAGTATGGAAGCAGTGCAGCGTTTGATTGCAGAAAAAATAGTAACTGACGTACTCATCACTGGTAGAATGAATCAGCTTAGTATGAACTCAGCCTTCATTTCAAATTCTTCAGCATCTCAAAGTCATCAAACTGAAATGCATACATCAACTGCATCTACTAACCTTCAAGGTGAAGTTATATTTGAATCAAAGATATCTGAATTTTTGCTCTTAAATCATAAAAGTTAAAATTTTTTAAAACCAACCCCCAACAAACATGGTTTTTATTGGAGTTCCATTGTTCTTTACATAATAACATTTAATGTATACAAAAACTTTTTTAAATAAAGAATATTTTTTAAAATAAAGAAACTACACATTTTATTTGGAAAAGAAACTTTTCCCTCATTGTTATAGTACTGCTTGAGTCTGTTTCTTATTTCTTTTGCATTTTTCGAAGATTGTTTTCTGATGTTTGTGTTTTATAGAGAAAGCATCATTTCATTCTGACGCCAGGTTACTGGATCTACAACACAATTTTCCAAATCTTCACGATCTACACATTTATCAGTTACATAGCCAAGAGATTGAGCACTTAAAAAATTATGTAATGAGCAACAGGCTAAAATAGTTGCATCAGCATGTTATAACTTGTTTTTATTGGTGATTGGAAAATTTTAAATCTAGAACATAAAATCCCAAACACATTCTCTACGACTCGGAAGAGCTCTGCTTAATCTGTAATTAAAAATTCTTTCTTCTTTTGATATTCCTGCTTGAGAAAACGGTTTCCATATATTTTCTGAGAAAATGCTTCGTCACCAAGAAATCCGTAAGGGCAAACGTAGTCATTTTGTTCAAGCTTTTCTGGTGGAGGTAGTTTAAGTGCATAGTTTCGCAAATTTTCATAAAAATCCGTTATTTTCAAAACTCCTCCGTCCGATATTCTTCCATTCGTGCCCTATATGTTCCCTTATAATTAAAAAAATCTGAACCGCTTTTTGCGGGTTTTGTAATCAGGACATGTTTCTCGTCCACTGCTCTAATACAATGTTCAAAGTTCCACTGTTTTTGAAATCCTTCAGCTATATTTTTCCATTCAGTTTCAGTAGATGGGAACTAAAAATAAGGTGGAAGATACCTATATAAGATTAATCAAATCGGCTATCGCATTATTTTTATCTTACCTTCATGTACTCATTTTTTAAGGCGTTGTATATAGCCCAAGAGGTTTCTGGCACTATTTTTCCAATAGCTTGGGCGGATACTCTTGAGCTGAACTTGAAATCACTGAAATCACATCCAGTTGCTAAATAGCGCAAAGTAAAGTATCCTGTTTTGTTATAACAGGTGCCACGAGATTTAAAAGATGTTCAAATTGTTCAGATTTCATACGCAAAAAGCATCTGTAGTCTTCGGGCTCCGTAATTCTTAAATGTTCCACTAGATCAACATCAGAATGCAGTGATATATTTAAAAGCCATTCCTTAACCCATTTTCTTTTTCTTTTATTTTGGGTTTCCACGCTCAACACTGCACCAGCACATACTCGTATAATAACAAACTTCTTCCGTGAACTTATCTCAGCCATAAAAAGTATGTAATTACGAATCAACTGCTAGAAAATGACTGAATAAAATATCTGGTTGTACGTAAATCGCACGCAGATTGTATAATGTGTGAGCTGCATACAACCCTTCGGCCGATATCGGTACAACGTATGTCGGCACAACCATTGTATGGTGTGTTTCCTACTACGAGTATATAAATGTACATTCACGAAACAAATTCTAAAAAAAAAACTACTTTCATTTTCAACTGTAAATTCTGAGGGATGAATCTTAAGATAATGTTTTATTAAATAAGCAAAAATTAAAAAAAAAGTCAAGAAAAATTCCAGATGTGGAAAACCCCTTATAGATTTCAAAAAATAATATACTGCAGAAGACCATCGCATCATGTTAAGCGCTTTATTTTTTATGTTTGCGAACTGTACTTTACAATGAATATTTTACACATGTGCCATGACAATTTGTATGCTTTTTTTTTATAGAAATAACTGAAATAGTGACTTCATTTAAATTTCATTAAAAAGATAAATACACCAAGGTCATATTTTGTGTATTTCATGCTTATTTTAAAGAAAATTTGACTTTTTTATAGTCTCATGTGCTTCTGAAGAGATATGAAAATTTGCCTATCAAAAATAAAAATATTAATACATCTACTCAAACAACCTTCGCCAACTCTAATTTTTTCTTAAAATGCCCTAAAAAAACATAATAACAAACGAGCGAATTTGCAATACTCACCTTTTTCAATTCAATAACTTCTTTCAACAAAATTTTTTTTTTCAATTCAATTACTTTCTCACTTCAATTAATTCTATGCACTTTGATCACTAATGCTTGTCACGTATTTACTAAACAATCGATTTGTGAATGACTTACTCGTATGTTAATGAATTGACCAATTCAAGTGTGTTTTTTTTCTAACGGTTTTAACAAATGCTCAAAGGAGAAAGATCAGGAGGCACGATAAACCACTGGCACAACATATTATTTTATCAATATTTCTACTAATTCAATTTGCTTATTTAACGCATAAAGCATAAATAGCTACTCATACTTATACAATCCTTTAAGCGCTCTTGAATCACTTTGGTTTAAACTTATAAAATCAAAGCTAGCTTACGAATTCTCCAATTCATAAGCTAGCTTATGAATTGAAATTGGTGTAATTCATTTGGAGTAAAAATTTTTGAATTCATAAGCTGAATTATGAATTGTTGTCTATCCAGATAGTTGCTGTTGTTGCCACCTAAAATTATTTATATTTAAATCGCCCGCAATAATGATTTCATTTTTTATAATGGCTCGGAAATTTGGAGTGGACATGACAAATATCCGCGGACTAAGAAGTAATCACTTCTCTGCGTACGTCCACATCTGTAAATACAGACCAGCTGTTTTGGCACTTAGTAAAACACAAATAGATCATCGCCAACACCTTTCAGATTACTCTGATCTGAAGCTATGTACCTGGCTACGAAGTAGTATCATTATTCTTCTCTCATCACAGTCCCGCCATTTGCATGCGTAGTAATATAGTTTACCAAACTCCATCACAATGTAATCCCTGTTCCAATCCGTAATTCAGAAAAATGCTGCGAAATGTTTAGGTTTCCTCAAACGATGGGAAAAATAATTTTCCCCCTCTGGTCAGTCCTATAAGGCATTCGTCCGCCCATAATTGTAGAACAATGCCCAGATCTGGTCAGGTGCTCCTAAAATCTGCACCTGCTAAATAGGATTCAAAACCGTGCAATAATACTCATAAGTGATGCAAATGTCAAACGACAACATCGAACACCAACGAAATGTCTCCTGTCTCACCTTGCTCTATCGCTATTTTTACGAGGGGCGTTCTACATATTCTCGGTATCGGTGTGAAGCTGTGGTTGTATATATAAATTGACTTATTTATCAAGTAATACTATTATTTTAGTGCATTCATGTAAAATTTCATATAAATGTGATTATTAATTCGCGTTTTATCTCTAGTTAAACAGAATCATAATGGCAACTGAGGCGATGATGGTGAAAATTGAGCATCGCGCTGTAATTAAATTTCTCACTAAGCAAGGAAAAAGTCAAAAAACTATTCATGAAGAGATGGTGGCTGTTTACCAGGGTTCCACACCTTCATTATCAACTGTGCAAAAGTGGTCAAGTGAGTTCAAGAGAGGCAGACAGAGCATTGAAGACGACCCCCGCTCCGGCGCCCCGGCTACTGCTTGTACGGGAGAAAGCATCAAAGAAGTCGAAAAACTTGTTCTTGAGGATGCCCGAATAAAGGTGAAAATGATGGCAGAGATCACCAAGCTTTCAATTGGTACCATTCACACCATTCTTCATGACCATCTTAACCTTTCAAAGGTCAGTGCAAGGTGGGTGCCACGAATGCTCACAGCACCTCAGAAAAAAGTGAAAATCGCATGCTGTAGAGAGCTTTTGGAGATGTGTAGTGAGAACGCGGACGGTGTTATGGATCGAATTGTTACTGGGGACGAAACATGGGTCCACCACTATGACCCTGAAAGCAAACAAGAGTCCATGCAGTGGCATAAAAAAGGAACAGAACCCCCGAAGAAGTTCAAAGTCACTCCGTCTGCCGGGAAGCTCATGGCCACAGTTTTTTGGGACTCAAAGGGAATCTTGCTCATTGAGTACAAAAAAAAAAGGTGAAACCATCAACGCCACATCCTACGCTTCCACTTTGCATAATATTCGGGAGGAAATTAAAAAGAAAAGACGGGGTAAACTCGCAGCGGGTGTGTTGCTTCTTCATGACACACGGCGCGAGTTTCCAAGGCTGCTGCGCGAGATTGTGGTTTCGAAGAAATCCAACACCCACCCTATAGTCCAGACCTTGCCCCTAGTGATTATTTCCTGTTTCCGGATTTGAAAAAATGTCTTCGTGGAAAAAGATTTTCGGATGATGAATAACTCAAGTCAGCAATAAATGGGTATTTTGCAGAGAAAGAGGAAATTTATTTTTTTGAGGGTTTAAAAAAGCTTATCTCAAGATGTAACAAATGCATTGATGTTAGGGGAGATTATATTGAAAAATAAAAACAATTTAAATTGAATTCGCATTTTCCTTCATATCGATACCGAGAATATATTGAACGCCCCTCGTACCACCAGTGCTCCACCGAAATGGCCAGTAGCATTCCACTCGTTCAAACCATTACCCGGAACATCCGTCTCGCTATGAATGCTCATCAAATTTAGAAAAGAAATATAGGGTTTTCCAATAAGGACTTGACAATTTTTTTTTTAAATAAAATGCAAACCATTTGAGATATTTCAAAAACTTTATTATCGGCTTGAAGTATTTACAATCAAAACATTTATGAATGGAACTCTACTTGGTTCATATGGCCACCGCGGGCACGTTTGCTGCGGTCGATTCGTTGGACCCAATTTTCAATGACTCGGCCACACATTCCAACGTCGTCGGCGTGTTGGCATAAACCAATGACTGGACGTAGCCCTACAGAAAATAGTCAAGCGGCGTTAAATCGCACGAACGAGGCGGCCAATCGACTAGCCCATGTCTTGAGATAACACGCTCAGCATACTTACTCTCAATAAATCGATTGTAGCGTCTGCTGTGTGGCTTGTGGTACCATCCTGTTGAAACCACATGTCGTCCAAGTACATATCTTCCAATTCGGGGCAAAAATAATCGGTGATCATGGCGCGATAACGCTGACCATTCACAGTAACGTACGATCGTTATCGTCGACGACAAAATATGGCCCAATAACGCCGACGGCATGCAAACCGCACCAAACAATTATTTTTTGTGGATGAAGTGGTGATTCATGAAGCACATGTGGATTTTCACCCGACTAAACTTGTTATTGCCTGTCTTACGAACGCTCTTAAAGTTGCAGACACCGACTCCGAATTTCGGTAGAAAATTTTTATAATTTGCATACGTTGCTCTTTTGTGTATTTTACCATGATGAAAATGTTGAGTTTACTGAATAAAGTCCCATTTGGTGGGGGCGAATGCCCCCATTTATTCGGCTTAATACAAGCTATAACTTAAAAAATAAACTTAAACTAAAACTTAAAACTAAGGTTGGGTGGAGTGGTGAAGGAGAACAGATTTGAGGTAGGAAGTGGTGCGGTGAAAGTCAAAGACGGTAGGGTTTGAGTTGATTTGACGTAGCATACGGGAGATTGGTTCGTTCGCGCCATAGGAGGTGTGGTGGGTTGGTAGATAGAAGAGTCGAGGGGTACGTAGATTACGAGGGTTAGTGTTGAGGAAAATGGAGTTGTGAAGGGACGCGCATTCAACGTGACCTGAAAGGAGTCGATGAATGAAGAGAAAGTCTGCTGCATCTCTGCGATCTTCGAGGGTGTTTAAGTTGATAAGGTTGAGACGATTTTGATAGGGGGGCAGATTAAAAGGATCGTCCCTCGAAGAGCAAATCGAAGAAAACGACGCTGAATGCTTTCAATTCTCGAGATATGAACACGATGATATGGGGACCATACTTGACTGGCGTACTCTAGGAGGGGGCGAACAAAGGTAATATAGAGGGACCTGGTCACGTATGGGTTGGTGAATTCTTTGGACCACCGTTTTACAAAACCTAGTGCAGAGTTGGCTTTGAGGATTATCTCATCCATATGTAAACGGAAGTTGAGCTCGCTGTCACACAAAATGCCGAGGTCGCGAAGAGACTGTACGGAGGAGATAGGTTGGTTATGGAGAAGATAGAGTCGGGGAGGAGATTGGTTCCGCTTATGTGAGAAGGTGATGGATTGGCATTTGGCGATGTTAAGTTCCAAAGAATTTTTGAGGCACCAGATCGAGAAACTATCAAGATCTTGTTGAAGGAGGAAAGAGTCATGGGGAGATGAAATGGTTTTGAAAAATTTGGTATCGTCGGCGTAAAGGGAGACAGACGAGTGTTTGATGATCATATCGAGATCATTTCAGGTTAATATAAAAAGAAGGGGACCGAGATGGCTGCCTTGTGGAACTCCAGAGGTGGCCAAAAATGGAGCGGACTGGGCTGACCTAAAACGAACACTGTAAAAACGGTTTTCGAGGTAAGAGGATATCCATTTTAACAATATGGGTTCAAAGCCGAGGGCAGACAATTTAAAGATAATTAACCGATGAGAGATTTTATCGAAGGCTTTGCTAAAATCGGTTGCAACTACATCGACTTCATTGCCATTCTCTAGGGCAGAGAGGGCAAGGGATACGAATTCAACGAGATTTGTGGTGGTTGACCTACCCTTTAAGAAGCCATGTTGTCTAGGGGAAATAAGTGATTTGCATTGGAAGCTTAGAGCTTCATACAAAATACTTTCGAACAGTTTGGGTATATGGGAGAGTTTAGCGATGGGACGATAGTTGGTTATTTCATTTTTTGATCCTTTCTTGTGGATCGGGGTTATGAAGGAGGTTTTCCAAACCTGAGGAAATTCTCCTTGTGAAAGGGATAGACGGAAGAGATTAGAAAGGGCAAGGGAAAGAGAGGAAGAACATTTTTTAAGAAATATGGCAGGGAGGCCATCTGGGCCGGGTGTGAATTCGTCATTGAGTTGGTGTAATTTATGTTCGATATAAGACGGATCAAAAATATGAGAGAGAAGTGGACCATTAGAGAAGTTCAGTAGGTAACTAAAATAGGATGGATCTGGTACAAAGGAGTCGTTGGTGAAGGATTGTTTAAAAAATGTGGCAAATAGGTTGGCAATGGTGAGTGGATCGGTTGATGACCTGTTGTTGAAAGAGAGGGAAGGAGGGTAACCATCGGACTTTCTTTTGTAGTTAACAAATTGGAAAAAGGACTTAGGGTGGTTTATAAGGTTGACTTGCGCATTGTTAAGGTAGCGCTGGTAAAGGGAATCGTAAAGTTCGGTGAAATGAAGATAAGCACCAAGATAGTTGGAATAGTCGGTAAAGGATCTGGTACGCAGGAAAACAGCCCATAACTTATTTCTCTTATTTCGTAAGGAACGAAGCTTGCGATTATACCAGGGAGGACTAGTAGATAATGTTTTAAGGCGGGAAAACGGAACGTAAAGGGAAAAAGAATTAAATATTTCTTTATAAAAAATGGATAAGGCATCATTTATACTTAGGTTGTGAAAGTCAAAGAGGGATCTGCTGAGATATTCACTGATTTTGTGAAAGTTTGCTTT
The DNA here is from genome assembly GCA_949129095.1 of Volucella bombylans. Taxonomy (NCBI): domain Eukaryota; kingdom Metazoa; phylum Arthropoda; class Insecta; order Diptera; family Syrphidae; genus Volucella; species Volucella bombylans. The sequence goes on along the minus strand of OX422140.1, from coordinate 331,192,811 downwards.
ATGAAAGTCGTGGGATGAGAGAGTTGTGGGGGGAGTGGACTGGAATGAAGAGTTATGAAAAAATGAAAGTAGAAGGGGGGGATGGTAGTTATTGATTGTTGAGAGAGATAGGGGACAAAGTGAGACTGAGGAGTTAATTGGATCTGTTGTGAAAATAAGGTCTAATTGCCTGCCCATATAATTGGATATACCACTGACTTGGCATAGACTTGAGTCTAGACGAGAGTCGCATTCGAATTCGAATGCGAGCGCTCTCGCATTCAAACATCGGACGTCTGTTTACAATGATGCGTCAAAACACCACTCACAAATAATAAGCTCAAAATGAAAACAACAACAATTTAGCTGTCACGCATTGCGAGATGCGAGAGATTTCCAGATTTTCGAAATTGACTGCGATGCTCGCTGCGAGATTCGCATTATTGTAAACGAACACATTGAAGTCCCATTTACAATACTGCGAGATGCGATACGAGAGTTGCATTCGAATTCGAATGCGAGAGCTCTCGCATTCAGACATCGGACGTCTGTTTACAATGATGCGTCAAAACACCACTCACAAATAATAAGCTCAAAATGAAAACAACAACAATTTAGCTGTCACGCATTGCGAGATGCGAGAGATTTCCAGATTTTCGAAATTGACTGCGATGCTAGCTGCGAGACTTGCATTATTGTAAACGAACACATTGAATTACATGTTACGGAAATATTTTTGACAGTTCATGCGCTCTCGTTTTCGAACAACGCATCGCATCTCGCAGTATTGTAAATGGGACTTAAATTGACAGTGACAGTTTGATGATTAGTGAAAGAGTACGTTCACAAATTAAATTCAAAGTTGTCAAGTGCCTATTAGAAAACCCTATATAAAGGATTAACACAGCTTAATAAAAAAGAGGAACTATTTGATAAATTTATATAACGGGTGACCAGATAGCAATGATAGTTTTTCCAATTGTTATGTTTCAGCAGCTGTCAAAGTTACCAATGACATCCAGCTGTCAAAATATTCAGTAAGGTTTGCCATTTCATAATGCATCATTTTACGCTTGCCAAACGTACATACGGTAATTATTAAAAAATATTATCGAAATTCCGTCTCAGTTGTAAATACACAACGTGAATTTCGTCGTGAGGTCGGTCTTCAGTGTGCAGGCAATTCGTAGCACCGTGGAAAAGTTTGAGTCTGAGTACACTCTTTTGGATCTTATGCCACCAACCAGACATAGATTGGTGCGAAATGAAGAGGCCACCACAGCGACCAGTATCGAAGAAGTCCCAGTAATGTCGATTCGGTGCTGATCAGCTGAATTGGGCATAGCCAAAAAAGGCAACCCGGCTTATTTCGCTTTGGGCCTACTTCCGTATAATTAAAGCCGCGCGACCATAGACAACGTTGTGAGTTCGCTAATTCGGAGCTGGAAATGTTGGCCGGGGATCCGGATTTTGGCCAAAAAATCATCTTCTCGGACGAGGCCCAATTTTGACTCAGCGGCTATTTCAACAAGCAAACTTGCGTTATTGGAGCGAACACAATCCACAAGTGTTCGGCCAAGCATTAATGCATCTACAAAGATTGACTGTTTGGTGTGGTTTATTTCCTCGCGGCATCATCGAACCTTATTTCTGTCGAAATGAGGAAGGTGACACCGTTACCATCAATGGTCTCCCTCTGACTTTCTGTGGTCAGAGCTCTACAACATCGTTATATCCGAGCTGTTTTTCCAACAAGACGCCGCTAAATGCAATATAAGCGACGCAACGCTCGAAGTCGTGAGGGAGAAATTTAGCGACTGGCTCATCTCACGGCGCGCGTTCATCAATTGGCCGCCGAGATCATGCGATTTGACACCACTGAATTATTTTCTCTGTTACTACCTCAAGTCCTTATCCTACGCTAAAAAGCCAACCACTTCGGACGAGCTCGACACCAACATTCGACGGGCTATTGCTGGATTAACGCCGAACATGTTGGACCGAGTCACCAAAAATTGGACTGACCGGCTTGAAGCACCGCCAGCGAAGCCGAGGCGACCATTTGAATGATGTGTTATTCCACATGGCATGAACGTAGCTTCAAAATAAATCCAGCATCAATTTTATATCTCACACCGTTGTTGTTTTATTTAAATTTTTTCTTCTATCGTTTTTATCTGGTCACCCCATACAGCTGACTGACGCAAAGATACGTTTTGGTCTCAGAACCTTGTTGTCGTTACGATCTTTTAATTAGCTGTTGAATGGTGCCATGTAACATGTTGATTTTTTGAAGGCCACACACCATGACTCTATTCATGTGAGACTGCTCCAAGCTGAAGTAACATTGCCGGAGAACTTCTGATGGACATCTGTAGCTCAGGTCGAATAGGGCGTAGGCTGATTGCCTAAAGGCCAAGGCCCATAGAATCCATTGCGTCCGTTGCGTGAATTGCGTCGACTGGCAGCTCGATAGAATATACACGTTGTTATGGAAGCAGGCCCATAAACAAAGGATATGACGGAACGGACGGATAAAGTAGATTTAATTTCTACTTTTCAATCCGTTGGCAGTTCACACATTCACACATTGAGGACCATACTTTCATATATTGAGGTTCACGCATTCACAAATTGAGAGTAAGCACTTTCATTGGTGGAGACATTGAGAGTGAAGAGAAGTTGTCATAGCTTGAAAGAAAATATTGAGATTAAATGACATTTAAATTTTTTTGTTTCGTTTCGTTCGTTATTCTGCCAACGTATGCCACGGATTCTATGGGACTGTCATTTCCGTCAAATACATTAACGTCAACCTATCCGGCATCGTGACGGACGCAACGGATTCTATGGGCCGGAGCCTTAAGTTTTTTTCGTCACTGCTTTTTTATTGTAGTTCCATTTCAAGTTATAGTCAACTATGTCAATCCTAGGTATAGCTGCGCATTCTTCATCGTCTTGGATTAAGAAACTAACCTTTTGCAAGCATTCCGATTTGTGCATGTTTACTTATACTCTGTGACTTGGAATGTGAGGTGGACGGATATGCATGTGTTTGTTGTTTTTTACGTTAATTATAAAACCATTATAATGGCACCATGCCATGACAGAGTTGAATTCCACAATGGCCGCATCATCTGCATAGGCAAATACGGTGCATGAGATTAAAATATGTGACGACCAAACTAATGGCCTAACTGTAGACGACCCTAGCAAACGTTTAAAGGACAACGACCTTCGGATTTGCACGTGGAATGTTCGGACCCTTAACAGGCCACGTGCAGCCGAACAATTAGCAGAGGTCCTTGGCTGCTATCGCGTAGATATCACCGCCATTCAGGAAGTGCGATGGGATGGGCTGGACATAAAGAGGATGAAAATCTGTGGTATACAGTATAATATGTTGAATGCCAGAGGGAAAGAAACAACGCTTATTCGGATGCGGATTTGCGATATGAGGCAGATTTAGGCAAGAAGTCTTGAACAGACGACATGTGAGAGAATGTCTTATGACAATCCGCGACAATGCTAAATTCGCTAACATAACCCTATAATGCGCCCATTCCCATACGGAAAACAAGGGCGACGCCACCAAAGAATGTTTCTACGACAAGACATATGAACAATGTCCGAAGCATGGTGTTAAAATCGTGAAAATAGGCGATTTTAACGCCATGATAGGGAAGTGGGACATCTTTGATGGTTCAATTGGTAAGTATAGCTATACTACGTCTGGCAACGGATCACGAAACGGTAAAAATTTACCGTTACCATGGACGTGTGAAACGTGAATTTGAACGTGTCGGGCAGCCAAAATTGACTCGGATCACTACTTTGTGTCAGCCAAGTGTCGAATGTGGATTTCCCAAGCGCCACAACAAAAAACAACTACTGCGAGAAGATATAAATAATCGTGGTGCAATCGCAAGAGACGAATCTTCGCTGATGTAAATCCCAAGATCTCTCAACAACTGCTATACCGCCAGCATCAAGTACCGAAGTCAAGTGACAATGCTGCTAACGTGTCATCAAACACGCCGCAACTGATGTGCCTGTAGAGATGAAGAACCTTGTATTTAGTAGAGTCAGTGCTGAGAATATGGACAAAACTTTTTCTGTATAAGAAACCACATATGTCACAGTCCAGTAAAATAGACCATTCAACTTAGAATAGAGGTATAAGTTTCTTAAATATCGGATACAAAATCTTATTTGCCATATTGTGAAACTCTTCGCCAACAACCTAATTGGTCCCTTTCAGTGCGGTTTCAGAGCAGGAAAGTTCACAAATGACCAAATCTTTACACTCCCGCAAATCCTGGAAAAAGTTCAACAACTTCAAATCGATACTCACCATCTTTTCATCGCCAAAATGGGTTTAGCGTTAAATGAGTACAAAACCAAGTATATGCTGTCTACAAGAAGGTACACAACATCGACGAGTTGGACAGAACGTTAAAATCGACAGCTATAATTTCGAGGTAGGCAAAGCCTCGGATCTGCTATGTATGAATTCTGCCAACAACAATTCAGCAGAAATAAAACGAAGAATCGCTCTTGCTAATCGCTGTTTCTTGATCTTGATCATCCCAGTCATACTTTATGTCGCAGAAGCATGGACCCTATCGAAGGTGGATGAAGTAAAGGGTCCGCCATCTAACGTTTTTTTTCAACTAGTGCTTATTTCATGAATGGTAACACTTAGCTCATGTTTGATTTGACAGATAATTAGTTTTATGTATACGCTTGAACAACGCTTCGCTAAGTGGGCCTGCGATCGACTTAGAGAAGATGCCGATATTGCCCAAAAAATCATCTTTTCAGATGAAGCTCATTTTGATCTTCCCGGGTATGTAAACAAGCAAAATTGTCGCATTTGGGGCACAGAAAACCCGCATGCATACATTGAAAAGCCGATACACCCAAAACGAGTCACTGTTTAGTGCGGATTTTGGTCCAGAGGCATAATTGGACCATTTTTCTTCGAAAATGAGCAAGGAGTGGTCGTTACAGTCAATGGCGATCGTTATGAACGAATGTTGATCATGTTGAACGAATTTTTGTTCACAAAAATTGAAGAGGAGGATATTGGCAACATTTGGTTTCAACAGGACGGCGCTACGTGCCACACAGCCGAAGCTACACTCGATGTTTTGCGCCCTGTTTTTGAAGATCGCATTATCAGCCGCAGAGCTGATGTCGTTTAGCCACATCGGAGCTGCGATTTGACACCGTTGGACTATTATTTGTGGGGTGCCGTAAAAGATAAGTATTACGCCGACAAACCAGAGACAATTGACGCTTTAAAGGACAATATTCGTGAAGCCATTGGTGAAAAACAGCTGCACACAATCGATAGAGTGCTTAAAAATTGGACCGATCGTGTAGGCTACTGCATGGCCAGCCGAGGCAGCTATTTGAATGAAATTATTTTCCATTATTAACCGGAAGGATAAAACTAATTATCTGTCAAATCAGACATGAGCTAAGTGTTACCATTCACGAAATAAGCTCTAGTTGAAAAAAAAAACGTTAGATGGCGGACCCTTTATAACTTCAGAAAATATTCGGTCCCGTATGCATTGGCAGGCTTTGGAGGAGATTTAACGAGAAACTGTACGAACTATACAGTATTAGTCACTAGGACATGTAAAGCGAATGGACACCAATTCCTCAGAGATTTCGAATCTAAATGGGTGGGACAACGCAGTAGAGGAAAACCTCACCTTAGGTGGCGCGCAGGCACATAGCCAGAGGGGCTACATGTATGCGCTCCCCTATGTGGATAACACTGATCTTGATAGGTTGATCTCAGTCCAGGATATTAAAACCATACTACACCAATGCAGTTCAAATAAGGCTTCTGGCGTAGACCGTGTGCCATATGGTTTCTTCAAGAGCGCCACGGAGGAGTTCATACAAACGTACAACTTTATTTATAATATTGGAGTAGTGTCGTAAAGCTTCACAAGAACCATATTCTTTCCCTTATTTAAGAATGGGGACAAAAGAAACCCAAATACCTACAGGGGTATTTCCTTTTTGAATGCGGTTATGTAGACATTTACAGGAGTCATCCTCCAACGTCTGATGGATTGGATACAGGCGAATAATTTGTTGAATTCGATTCAGTTGACAGAAAGTCCTCTTCTGACAGAAAGTCAGCAATCTAAGAGCTTCCATAAAAATGCTCAAGATGACTCAAAGTATGGACGAGAACAACGGGACAGCAGTGTGGAGTTGCAAAAATATGACAAACTGGTACAGATCTGAAATGGATGTAAAGCGTGGGTGTTTCATGATACAAAGATCTTTTGGGTCACAGTGTCCCGCAATTGGCGGATCAGATCCTTTAATAAAAATTGGTGTTTATGAAGCCCCATTCTTTTCTCAATCTTTTTGGATGACCTGTCATCAAACCTCCATAGGTATTTAACGGCTTTAACATAAATGAACTGATATATGCGGACGAAATTGTCTTACTGGCTGAAACTCGAGACATGATGCAAACTAAACCTCTACTGCACCACATGGAATGTAAATGTTTACACCAGTAAGTCAAAAAATGATCTTCCGGCGTGGAACAGGCCCAAGAAGAGAAAAATGGTTTTTCGAAAACACTGAATTGGAGATAGCAACAGAGAGAGTACCTTCAAGTTTCTGGGCATCACTATCACTCCTCAACTGAATTTCAAAAAGTAACATACCTACAGGGGAAATTGAAAAAGCCGTCAAGTGGAACTGGAAAGTTATCTTAGTAAAGAAGGACATCACCTCAAGTAACGTTTTCAAGTGGTGGCAAGATCTATCATGCGCTATGCATCGCACGTGCCGTGTATTTTCCAGTACGAAGAGCTTGAAAAACTTTTAAAATATTTCTTAAAAAAATTCACCAAATTATATGCTAAACCTAGAAACGATAGTGCCCCTGCATATGTTTACACTTAGGATCCATTTCAGCTACATGTCGAAGGTTATGTACTTCCCAATTACAAGCTCCCTAAGATTGGAGCAACGCATCTTTTACGGCTTCATGGAATGGTTGAGACTTCGTACAATAAAAGAGCAGGCGGCATTGTCGTCCTGCATAGTCGAATGAGCTTGGGCCATATGCCAAAACTATAAATGGCTCTGAACAGTTCGTCTCTATCTAAACTAAAACCACACTGATAGGGGCCGGTCAGACTGTTGACGAAGGGTCTTAGGCGTTCACATAATACGGCAGACAATATTCTATGTGCGATGTTGAGTACACTTATTCCCTTGTAGTTGGCGCAGTTCAGGAAATCTCTCTCTTTAGGATTGGACAAACAATGCTGAGGTTCCATTAGTCGGGCATACTTTCGTGGACACAGATTTTAGACATGAGTTGATATATGATCTGTACTCAATCATCGCCTCCTATTTTAAACAGCAGTTAAGCTATCGAGTCAAGTCTCCCATGTCGTCGGTGGGCTTGGAAATTGTAGCCCTAATCGGGTGGACAAGACGCCAAACGGGAGATATTATTTGTCATCGTCCAAGTTGAATAGTTCATTCTGCCTGGCGGTGGGATGTTGTTGATCATTATCATTTAACAGTCTGCAGAAATAGTCTTTCCAGATTCTCACCAATAATCGTGGCTCTAATATGACATTCCTTCTCAGTTGTTGAAGATTTCTGTTCCAGTTTCACACCTTTTGCATGTTCGTTTTATTTTGTTGGTAAAACTTCAGAACTTCATTCTTCTGGTAACACCTCGCTAAGGCATTGCTCGAGCGCTTCTCATGCTCTTTTTGTTTTCTTCCGAGGAGCCTCTGATCGAACTGTTCTCGAGACCCTCTTATTCTTTTCTGCACGGCTGCTCTGTGAATCCTTTACTTTTTCAGGTTTGCCTGTCTCCCTTCGTCATCGAACCAGGGGTTTCTGATCGAACTGGTCTTCTACATTTGATGCTGGCGGCAAGGTAAAATCGTCCCTCTCCACTATCGTGGAGGCATATGTTAGTGAATTGACCGTTTATGTGAACCGTAGTCTGGCGTTCGCTTACGTGCCTGAAGCCCAATGCTTGTTCAGTTAATCTTCCATCCGCATCAGAATAAATGCTACAACTGCTGTTCTTGTTCTCCTTAGTAAATATCACAGTTTTTCATCATCTTTTTGTCCGGTCTATCCCATCTCACTCCTTTTTAGCAACTTGATCTGCGCTAGTTCTTCCGCGTGCAGATCCGAGAATCGTTGTCCTTAAATTGTTTGCCAGGGTCGGCAATTGTGGCAAAAACTTTTCAGTATTTTGTGGCAGAAAAATGCTGCTTCAACCTTCAACTTTCAAGGTTTGTTATTCGTAACAATATATGTAATTCGGTTGGCTTTAACATCGGATTGCAATGGTGGACGAAGTATAAAGGAAAAATGACAGCGGGTGTAAAACGTGATCTAATAAGTAATATGTCCACACACAGAGCTCTCCACATTAAGAAATTGATAGTGATAAAAGTTCAGGCTGACAAAATCATCTGGTTTTGTCATGTTGAGGGAAGAAAAGTAAATAAAATGCAAAAACACCAACAAATTCTTAGCCCTACTAACGAGATGATCCAAAACCGAGTGGTCTGTGAAATGGTTCTTCGGTCCGCAAATTCAGCCAGCCGCTCAAGTTCGCAGTTGCAATTAAGATACGTGGTGCAAATATGTAAGAATAGAGGTAATTATACGCGTTAAATATTTCCACGATAAATAAATTAAAGCTGTGTTGAAATAGGGTCTAAGCTGAGAATATTTTTCTTAAGGAACTTAATACTCAATACTGGATTGACTACTTTTAAAATTTCGTAACAATACCGGCCACCTTGGTGATTGCATGGGGGAGCGAGACTTCGACAGATTTCGATAAGCTTTACCACGCGATTTCTAGAGTCCATCTATATACAGGAGATATTTGCGTTGAATTCTATCCATTATTACCCAACTATTTCCAGTTTAGTTCCTATACTGCTCACAAAGAATCACTTTGTAAATTTTCAGTTCACGACCCGAGGCCTTTAACTATGCAAAACTACCAGCAATTTGCTCTAGCTTTGAGATCTTTTTCATTTTCATTGTTGCAAGCTCTATCAAGAAATGCCACCTTTGACTAAGACTATACGAAGCAAAATTAGCGTCTATTAAGGATATCTTTTCAATTATAATTAAAAGGAAAGAGCAGTTTCAATATTAAATGGATGAAGAATTTTTGACAGGTGTTCACATCAGACCAATCCCCTCAATTTCTACAAAATGATCTGCTTTTGACGAGGCAGCTAGATTTAAATGTAGATTATTAGACAATATACCCTTATCACTGCGGCCAAGTTAGGTGTAAAGTGATTTCCTCAAGTTAAAGCTCACCCATGAAGCTTGAAATTCTAATTCGGCTACGTCTTTGAGTAAGTTGGCAGTAATATCTGCTGCCTCAAGGTATGGCTTACCTGGAAGATATAGACGTGTTCTGCTTAGACGGCTAAGTTAAAGTTTCCTCGTTTTCGTTGCATATGTGACAGTTGTTGTCTGCTATTCCCATAGTCATAAGGTGCTGTTTAACTCTGCAGTGACTCGTTAGGAATCTAGTTACTGCGTGTATCTGATCCCTAGAAAACTGTACTAGCTGCTTTATTCTTCTGAGGGAAGGGGTTGGTAAAAATTGTTGGCCTGCTTGTTACCTTCAACTTCCGCCCAGTAATGGAGTGCCTTTGTTTTTAGCCAGTTAATTATATTGCTTTTTATGGAGCTAATTGGTAACCCGCAAAATGGTCGTGGCAATAAGTATGTTGAGGCCGAACCTTTTCTGACCAATCCATCTGCTCTTTCATTACCATCATAACCATTATCACCTGACACCCAGATTAAATGGACTCTATATTGCTGTTAATATTTTGAGAAGTGTAGTGCAGTCCCAGACAATTTTTGCGATATCTCAAAAGCGTTGATAACCAGCGGGACTGCTGGCAAATCTGTTTGAGTTCTCCCTAATGCGCAGCTCTATTGCGTGTGTCTCAACTTGAAATTCAGGGATGCTACTGCTCATATTTGCGAACAGTGAAGTATTGGTAATTCCTCCGTATATGCCTACGCCAAATTCTTTGTCTGTTTTGGGTCCGTCGATGTACCACACCAGTGAATCTCTATAAACAGGGGTATATTCTGTTCCCAGTTCGATGATCAGGGAATGTAACCTTGAAGTTGAAGAATAATTCCTAATAGTTAATATCTCCTTAGTTCCAGTAAATGCTCAGAATGAACTATTTTTGAGTTTTTCTCATTCACTGAGATAAGCCTGTAGGCCTTTGCCAAAGCTTCTTCCTGTATGTGAAGACAAAGGGGTGATAGGTTCAGCAGAACCTCTTATGCGGTGGGTGCTGTTCTCACCCGTAGTACACACATAGGCAAGCCTTGTAGACTTTTGTTATAGATTTGAATGATTCGGGTAGATCAGTTGGTTTACTACCTGCCCCCCAGGCATAACTGGTTCTGAATATGTTTATCAGAATCGGGGTTATTTATGTAATACCTTTTCGGAGGAGTGCTACGAAAATGCCATCTCCAACAGAGGCTTGATTCGATGGTGTAGTGAAACTATAAACTTACCGTACTTGCGACACTTGAGTCAACCCACTGAAGGTCTTAAAGAAAATGAAACAACTCAACTATGATACTTAAGCGTAAACTTAATCTCAATACTTTACTACTTACACTCACAACTAATTTCTTTTAGCTTATTACAACTTGTACGATGCATTTGCAGCTTGCAGGGTTTGCATTAAAATAAAATTACAGAGATCCTTAGTTCTCGGCGTCTGTCTTGTCATTATCCTGTTCCCCGTCAAAGAACTCATTCTTTGGTTCGACCATTTTGTCCTCCTCCGCTTGACTTATTCGCACTTCAGGATCGGACTCTTCTTTCGAACGAGTTTCTTCAACATCAATGGTGTCAGGTGGCACAGCAACCATCTGAACACTCGGCGAATGCTGGCACATTTTTAAATTTTCATAAACATGCTTAACAATCAGCTCGAGATACTGTTTCGAGTTGGCATTGTCCTGGCGTGTCGTTATGTCTGGGTGAAGTGTAAAATCTGGCGCAAAGAACTCTAAGTATTCGGTCATAGGGAGTTCGTTGGAGATGTTTTCATCAACCAACAGCGAGGTTTCATGAGTCCAAGCACGGGCTACGTTACGTAGTGTGTACCCGCCACCACCAACAACCAGAGTTGGTACGTTTAGTTCTTTAACAAACTTTACACACTCACCATGACCACGGGTGCTTAGAGAGAAGCACCCTAAACGATCGCCGGCTAAAGAGTCGGCTCCACATTGCAACACTATAGCTGTGGGGCGATAGAACTCCATAACAGACGAAATGATGGGCTTAAATACTTGAGCGTAGCTTTGATCGTCGATGCCTTCTTTCAAAGGAACGTTGACACAGTAGAAGCGACCAGATTCGGCACCGATTTCATACATGTCGCCTGTACCAGGGAAGAAGTAGTTGCCGTACTTATGGAATGATACCGTCATAACTCGATCTGTAAGATAGAATGCCTCCTGCACCCCATCTCCGTGATGGACATCGATGTCTATGTACAAAACGCGAGGATGATACTTCAGAAGTTCCAGAATACCTATCACAATGTCGTTGACATAGCAGAAACCTAAAACGACAGAGCTATTCATACGAAATTCTTTGAGTACAGATACAAACACTTACCAGAGGCTTCGAACTTTTTCGCGTGATGCAGACCACCAGACCAATTGATGCAGATATCACTGTGATTATGATTCAGTTTTTGTGCACCTTCCAGAGATGCTCCTGTGTACATTGCACAGAAATCGAAAAGCCCATCGAACACAGGACAGTCTTCGCCCACACTAAAGTGTGAGAGATATTTTGTGTACCCCACAGCTGAAAGGAAGGGTCATAATGAGTGTGTTTGGAGAGAGCTGGGGCAAAGATATTTTACTTACAATTACACTGAATATTTTGTGGTGTGACCTGCTGGAGAAACTCAATATACTCGTCACTGTGAAACCGCAACATGTCTTGTGCACTGGCCCTGCAATTAGTTAAACTTCAATTAATTTTATTTTTATTTTGAAAAAACACACACTTCATACTTGTAAGGCCGGTAGATTTTCATCTTTTTATGAAGACCATAGTTCATGACCAAACTGTGAGTAACAGCCAATCGGTGTGGCTTCATAGGATGACCAGGACCGTAGTGGAAGTTGCCCACATCAGCATTGTAAAAATACGAAACGCGGCGACTAGACATTCTACTATTTGATTAAAGCTTTTTCTTCTGAATGTGTTCTTTTCAAATTTAAGCAAATAAAATGTATTTAAAAAATAGAATAACAAATAAAACGAAAACTATAAAAAGCAAACGCCGGGTCATCGAGAAATCCAAGTTCATTACTGCGAATTTGGGAGCGAGGGAAATATTCACTTTCTGGGGATTTTAAAACGCAAAGTGAATTTCCATTTTCATTAATTAATAAATTATTAGTAATTTACACGAGAAAAGGGAACTTTTAACAAATATTTATTTACTTTGTACTGAACTCGGAACTTTTGTGAACTGACGTCGGTCAATGAGTGACATTTTATAGCTGTCACAATGAAGGTTTTATCGATGCATGCGCCGTCTATTGGTGAGTGTTGGGTGCAATTTAAAACAATTAGGTTAAGGGCCGAGTTATACGTAAAATTAAATAGGTATGGTCTTTTAGATACGGGATGTACATATATTATTATTGTAAACAGGGCGTCATGTTAGTACATGTTGGTCGACTCACTACTTAATCTTCTCAATAGTTCTAACGTCAATGCACAAGCATACGATGATTATGTAGCTCTACTGTCTGCTGGATAGACGTGATCGACGATTGGTACACTAGAAAAATTACTAAATCAATCCTATCTAAATTGAGGTTATTTTCACGAGAAGGAGGAAGTAGGTTAGTTAGCTTATTCCGGTGGCCATGTTCCGTTTAAATAGAAGTTGTCCTTGGTACAACAAGCTTTGGAGTTTCGATGATCTTGGGCACTGTTTGTCTTTTGATTCAGGTCTAATAGACATGCCACGTCTAATGCCTAAACACCTTGCTAATGTCCCTCACCGCTATCAATTCAATTCGAGAATATAAGGTTTCTCTGACCGCTGTCAGAAGACTGAATTTACTGAGTCTTGTTTAGGTCCTAGTTCATAATCGGATGACAGGAAATGATCCTTGGGACATTTTAACTGGAAATTCGCATGGAAGGCAAAGGAAATACCTTTTTAAGTTTCTAGTAGAAGTGCAGGGATCATAGTAAAATCAGAAACTAAAAGTGCGGACACTGCAAAGTAGCAAAAAGAAAGATTGTTAGTGCTAAAAATAATCCACCAGTGAATGTTACTAATACACGACGACTTATCATGGCTGGAATTGGTAACCTGGAACCTTTTCACTTAGGTCATCAGAACAAGTGGACATCGTATATGGAGCGTTTTAAATTGCTCTTGCTGGCCAATGCTATCAAAGAGGAAGAACGTAAAGAAGCGGATTTTTTTCACGTTGGTTGGCGCGCTGCGAACAGGTATATGACTTAAAGTTAGTTGAAATTGACACGATACTAACCAATCATTTGCCTCCACGACCCTCGAAAATTGCTGCATTTTACTATTTCCATAAACATGATAATATCTGGACGAGCCGAATCGGCAAGTATATGGCAGCGCTATGCGCATTGGCGGTGGACTACAAGTTTGGTACAGGGTTGGGCCGCATGTTACGCGACCGATTAGTGTGCGACATAAAGAATGGGAGCTTGCTCTCCTTGAACAAATTCGAACTGACGGTGCAACGCAATGTAGAGGGCGCTATGACTAGTAAGGCTGCAGCAATCAGCATACCCGTCCTAACAACCGCGGGCCGTGTGCTGGTTGCGGAAGTCAACATTATCGAAAGCAGTGTACACATCGTGAAACTGTCTGCCGTTCCTGCCAACAACTTCTACTGTCAACTAAATTCTCCATTGCTTAACCAAACAAAATCAATCTCTGTCATCATTAAAGGCCGTACATGCACGTTCGAATTGGATTCATGGTCGCCTGTGACAGTTATGAAAGAAGCCACGTCCAACCATATCTGCAGTAAAGGAATTCAAGATCTCTTCTAGTGTGATTTGGATTTAAACGACAATCAACATAGCCCGATTCCAGTGAAAGGGGTCATCGATGTGCCAATTAATTACAATTGTCGAAAAATCGAGAATTTCCTACTTAGTAAAATATCTGGCTCTGCTTTAAACCTGGTCGGATGCGTTGCATAAAAGGACTAGAGCTGCTCATCAGTTGTACGAGCAGAAGAAGAGCGACGAACAGAGGTTTCTCAGGAGGAAAACAAAGACCATGAGAAGCACGTGCTCAAGGAAATTGGGAGATGCTACTCCAGGAACGAGATTCAGAAGTTTTAGTAAAACGTAAAAAGGTAAAAAGTAGATCCAGTGTAGGAGGATTTAAAAAGAGCATTTCTATAGACTACATAATTGCGATAACGAAACAAGTGCCCCTGTCACGCAGAATGAATTTTTCAACCTGAACGTTGTATACCAAGAATTCCGTCGACCCGACTTGGACGAAGATAGCCATATATACCCTAAAATCCACTAAAACTGCTGGAGCGGACGGCCTAGCTGCCGAGGTCTTCAAAGCGGCAGGCGATGACTTGGTAAGGAGCATACACCAACTTATCTTTAAGATACGGTCGAACGAATGGAATCTCAGCATTGTTTTTCCGATCGTCGAGAAAGTAGACCATCTGAATTGCGCCAATTACAGAGGCGTCAGATCCTCTCTGCCATATTGTGTGAACGCCTAAAGCCATTCGTCAACAATCTAGTTGGTCCATATCAGAGTGGCTTCAGGCCAGGAATGTCCACCATCGACCAAATATTCACACACTAAGACTTAAAAAAAAACCCCATCAGCTCCAATCGATACACACCATCCAGTCATCGATTTTAAGGCCGCTTATGACAGCATCTATAGAAACGAACTATACAGACCAATGTCTAGCTTTGGCATTCCTGCCAAAATTGTCCGTTTGGGCAGGATGACTATAGAGAATGCACGTTGCTCCATCAGGTTCGGTAAAGAACTCACTGAAATCGTTGATATCAAAAAGGGATTTAGATAAGGCGACGCGCTGTCATGTGATTTCTTTAAAATCATTATTAAAAGAATAGCGCAAAACTCACGTACACAAGAGGCACAATCTTTCAAAAGTCCGTTCAATTACGCCGATGATATTGACATAATCGGAAGAAAACAGCGTTATATCAGTGGCGCTTTCGCTAGTATTGAAGCGGAAGCGGCGGAGATGGGTTTAACACTCAATGAGATCTATACCAACTATCTGCTGTCAAAAAGTAGGGACACAAAACAGCATCGTCTCGGACAGAACGTCACTCTCGACAGATATAACTTTGAGGTAGTTTAGGATTCAGACAACGATATCAGCGCTGAAATCTCTTGCCAATCGCTGCCTCCATGATCTATGGCGTAGAGGCATGTACTTTATCAATAATGGATTAGGGTGTTCTTGGCTGTTTTGAGAGGTAAATTTTTCGGATGATTTTCGGTCCCGTCTGCATAGACGGTGAGTGGAGGAGATACAACGACGAACTGTACGGGTTGTACAGCGACATCGACTTAGAGAGAAGATTGAAGATCCAACGACTGAGGTGGCTGGGTCATGTAGAACGGATGAACACCAATGCTCCGATTCGAAAAATCTTCGATTCACTGCACTTGCGGATTTTCTTTTTTCACTGGTGTTGTTTCCATTTCTTTTTCACCCACGAGAGTGATTATTAAAATTTATTAATTTAGCGCGCCACGGTTTTTTATTTAACGTTAACATGCGAATTTAGAATTCCACGAGTGTATTTGTGTTACGTGTGCGCTCTTCGGAGGTAAACATGGCATTCAACCTCGAATGTGAATGTGTATTATCGTTATAGGAAGTCATAAGCCAAGTGCTTCTCATACACGGATCAAAAACCGCATCCACTTCGTTGAACTCTTTCCTTAGGACATTAAAATCTACAACATCATTGATTACTAATGCTATAGCAGAGGCATTTATTTTCATTTGCTTTTTCCATATCGGATACCACTTTGATACCCGCCCAATGTTTGGAACCCAGCTTAGAAGGCTACTCGCAAATATCGTCTATATTTCTTATAGTGCAAGTGCCGAACTTCTTCCTCCTGAGCTCAAGTTTGGATACCAACCGATCTACTTCTTAATATATTGTCCACTCACGTAGTAAGCAATGGTTTGACCCCAACTTCTACCACGACCTACTTCAGATCACCCATTGTGTTTAGTCAAATGCATATACACTTCTGCAATTCGAACTACTCAGTGAGACATCGTTTTACGTATTCGTATTCTGTCTAAAACTAACACTTCGCTTAGGATAAACTCCCTTGCTATAAACTATCCGATGCCGCTCCTTTGCAAGAATTCGCTAACAACACAAAGTGTAGCCATTCTCTCGATTTTCATACAATACGTCCCCACTGTACTGCAACGTTGGTTAAAGGATGTCCTAAATCCCAGTCTGTTACAATTTAGAGAAAGCCTTCCTTAACTCCCAAAGTTCATCAAAGTTTCTGTTTACGTTGGCGACGGGATGAAAGTCCTCACTATGAACGTCGTGTTCACATCTTCATGGGGTTGAAAAACTTTATGACACGTGAAACACTTGAATCGGAGCATTTTTAATTTTTTTAAATTTTAAAATTCCACATTATCGATATTTCACCAATGGCTTCACGAATATTGTCCTTTAAAGCGTCAATTGTCTCTGGCTTGTCGGCGTAACACTTATCTTTTACGGCACCCAACAAATAATAGTCCAACGGTGTCAAATCGCAGCTCCAAGGTGGCCAAACGACATCAGCTCTGCGGCTGATAATGATCTTCAAAAACAGGGCGCAAAACATCGAGTGTAGCTTCGGCTGTGTGACACGTAGCGCCGTCCTGTTGAAACCAAATGTTGCCAATATCCTCCTCTTCAATTTTTGTGAACAAAAATTCGTTCAACATGGTCCATTGACTGTAACGGCCACTCCTTGCTCATTTTCGAAGAAAAATGGTCCAATTATGCTTCTGGACCAAAATCCGCACCAAACAGTGACTCGTTTTGGGTGTATCGGCTTTTCAATGTATGCGTGCGGGTTTTCTGTGCCCCAAATGCGACAATTTTGCTTGTTTACATACCCGCCAAGATCAAAATGAGCTTCATCTGAAAAGATGATTTTTTTTTGCAAAATCGGCATCTTCTCTAAGTCGATCGCAGGCCCACTTAGCGAAGCGAAAACGCATTGGATGGTCAGTTGGCTTCAACTCCTGAACCAATTGGACTTTGTATGGCGTCATACCAAGGTCTTTATGCAAAATTCGTCTCAATGATGTCTCCGAAATGTTCAATTGTTGAGAACGACGATGTTGATGGCGCTTCACGCACACTTTCTGCCACAGCAGCAATATTCTCGGGTGTACGCACTGTTTTTGGCTTTTCACGCTTTGGTTTATCGATGAGGATGCCAGTTTCTTTCACTTTTTTCACAAGATAACGAATATACGGAGCTGACGGTGCTTCTCTTCTTCCAAAATCCGTACGCAATTTTCGCACACATTCTGCAACATTACCATGATTTTCAAAATAATGTCGCAATATTTCCCAGCGTTGTTCAAGCATATACACAACCATATTCGTTCAGCGGAAGGATAAAACTAATTATCTGTCAAATCAGACATGAGCTAAGTGTTACCATTCACGAAATAAGCACTAGTTGAAAAAAAAACGTTAGATGGCGGGCCCTTTACTTTTTTTCTTATTCTTCCTTGCTCATCAACGATCAAAACTAAAATGAAAAAATATGTCAGAAATGGAACGAATTGGAAAAAAACGACGTGCTTCACCCAAAACTCCACTTTAGAAATGGGTTTTCGGTGCCAGTAACCTTTCTGCTTCTCACTTCAATTCCCTCTCTTTCGGACAATCTTCCTGCCCACACCAATGTGAACACGCAAAAACAAATAACAAATAAAATCTTTTCAACTCGTGAACGCGGACCCTGCGTATCAGCTGTCATTTGTTTGGAATTCGTCTTTACAAAAGAAAACAAAGAATTTCGTGATTTGCATTTTGCGTAGCAATTTGCCGATGAAAAGGTCCGAGTGTAGTAAAATTGCAGTTCTTGTCTTTGTGTAGATATTAGATAACACCACATAATCCAAAGCAGATATGGGTGATTCAACAGTGGAGGATTTCCCTGCACAATTAAGAAAAGCCACACGAGACGTGCACAATATAAGCGATGTTCTGGTGAATGCAAAGTTCGCATTGGGTAAGTTGCATCGATATTCACCTTTAAAATCGTTCATGGTCATCTTAAAACCTCATACTTCCACAGCTCTTTCGGATGATAAAGTATGGGCCGATGGGCTCCTCTCATTCTACGAAGTCTATAAGTTCTTTGAGGAGGAACTTCCTGAAGAACTCCTACCAAAGGAACTTCATCGAACTGAAGGATTTGAAAGAGATTTCGCTCACATTTTAGGAGAAGACTGGCGAAAAACATACGAACTGAAGGAACCGGTAAAGAAGTACATGGAACATCTGAGAGAAGTTAACGAGAGGGACAAAGTTCTACTATTTGCATATGCATTCCAAATGTATATGGCTTTAATGTCTGGTGGACAAATACTCCAAAAGAAACGTATGATTGCACGTAAGTTGACGTTTTCAAAAAAGGAAGACGAGGAGGAACAGTCAGCCAAGCCAGGTTGTGAAGCAACTTGGTTTGGATATAAGAAAATTCCAGAACTAAAAGCTAAACTGAAGGCCATACTGAACGACAAGTACAAGGAGTTTGATGATGACATGAAAAAGGCTTACATCGAGGAGAGTAGGAACGTTTTCATATACAATAATGAAGTAATACGTTCGGTAAAGGGAGTCAACCAAGCGAATGCTCGGCAGATTTTAATAGTAATGACAGTGGTTGCTGTCGGACTGATTTTGAAGTGGGCTTTGCTCAAATAATTTTAAAATTTTACTTACTCGTTTTGTTAGTTAATTTTTATTAGCATACATTAATAGAAAAGTCTTGGCAATTGCGGGGCTTCTAACATTAAACTACAAATAAATCTCGAAATTTATTTTGAAATCTTTTTACCAATTTGGTCAGTAAGTCAAGTTAAAGTCGCTTCATTTAGAAAACTCTAAACGTCCAAGAGAGCTGTAGGCATCACTGAGGCGTCAAGAACTACTTCAACGGTGACTCACCAAACTTTGCTTCATTTGCTACCTATAGACCGTTTCGGCATCCAGTTTGTAATTAACTCTACCGTTAGGCGAAGAGACACTCCGCAATGAAAAGAGCTAACTGTAGGATATATGTATTGGTCTAGCATCCCGGACTCTCCCAATCAATTGACCTTCAAATAACTGAAAGTTATTTTAACATTGACTTGAATCTGGGTATCTTTGCAAACACAAATTCTTCTCACTGTACCGTCTTTCAAGCCAAAGTCTCAACTAATCATTGAGTCGCTGCTTGACTCAGAACGTCTTGTGTTTTAAGTGAACATCTGGTAATAAATAACTTAAATCCACAGGATGTCCATATATCCATGGGAGTCAGGATACGCCTGTGTTGAGGGCCCAAACCCCTCCCTTAGTATGAGTTAAGGCCGATTAAAACCTCTTGCTGATCTTAAGGACGCGGCACCTAGTTACAATTCTACATCGGGTCAAAAACAAATGGAAGACCCTTCCTGCGTTTTAGGTTTAAATAACAACCACCGTGACACTCCCACTAGAGGGCCTACCTTTAACAAGTCAGGCCCGGATCGTAGTCCGGAACTTGTAACTGTAAATGTTTACAATAAGACCAGTGTTTGTTCTACTCCCATTCATTATTAAACTATGTCATTTGGACATATTGAATTCGAGAGTGGTCAGAGACTGCATCACTTAACGAGATAGCTAAGCAGCACAAAATCGCGCTTTGTTCAGTTCCTGGATACTTGATCGTCTTAGGAAACTGCATCGGTAAATAACTGGTCAGACTCGGATATCTAGGAACAATAATAGACATCTTGGCAACAATAAGTCACCAATGTCCAACGACGAGCAAATGACACGCTTTCAATCGCTCTTTATGGCCAATTATAGGTAGATTCATCGAGACAAATGTATGGATCATACTCGATCCTTAGCGATCAAGAGGATAAGAAACATCTGCGAACTTAAAAACATAAATACCGAACACTGCGCCATTGGAAGACACCCGCTGCGATTGAGAATTCCTCACAACAATTTCTGTGGGAGCTGCAGGGCGCACTTTGTTTGCAACTGCGCTGCCTAGGAACTCGCCAAATGACAATCATAAGAGCAGTTACCACCTCTGAGATCTAAATGATCTCTGCTTTATTAAGATCACCGATCCCGACAAATTTATCAAGAAATCTATTTGGTTTCTGGATTTACTGGGTGCAATCGACTTACAACAGGTCTAAGTGTACCTCCACAAGGACCATGCTAATCTGACCGTACCTAACTTACAAAAACAAAGAGATATTACCTTTGCAATAGTGGCCTAAAAATTATGTGAGAAACTTGGTGTGCAAGTTTATCATCCTCGTTTTCTTCGGTTGTCTTATCAAGACGGGAAGGCTTAAGAGTCAAAGAACCTAAAGTTCTAAAAAAAAAAAAAAACCCAGAAGCAGCAAAGGCGGACTGTCAAACTTTATCAAGATGTCCACTCGCGATAGCAATAAATCACATGGTCTATTTATATGGGGGCATATTCTGGAGTTGTTAAACTTAGCTCCTGCAGATGTTTCTATGATGCGTTCGGCAGATTGGGAACTATGAACAGTCTTACGTATTAGGCACATGACTTGTCAAAGCACTGATTTTGTCGGCATGTGCCGGGAAATCTAAAATGTTGAACGTGCTACGTCTAAGGGCCGTGGAAGAGTAGAAAAAGACAACGAAAAAAAAACCGCGAAAGCTGTCGATGCCGCGAATCCTTCAAGCCTCACTCCTCCTGCGACGTAAAAAGGGAAACAGATAAGCTTCTGAAACTGAAACTTTTATTTTTTTTCTTCCGCCTTGAACAAGGTCAAATAGAAAAAGCTTATGCGTCTGTAGCAACAACACCACTTATCGTTTCCCACATACTGCGGAAATGAACGACCTTTGAACGCAGTGGGAGGACTGAATTATCTCAGTTTTTCTTGGTTTTATTAAATTGCCTATGAACGTGCAAAACTTGGCTCGGAGCTGAGTTTCTCAGGACACAAACTTATTGCTTTAATTGACAGCAGGGTTTCTTGAGAGCATAGCTGCCTTTGGATGTTCTCCAGGAATTCTTCCTGGGATGTATAAAAGGTGGTCAGCGACTGCTTTTTCTGCCCGTCAGTAGGAACTTTTCAATAACGCAGTCTGATAATAAACGAGTGCAGAATATTAGCTGGTGTTTTAGCAAATGGATATCAGATTTTTGCCTAATGTACAACCTATTCGAACAGCTATATTGTTGAAAACGTAGTAGTAGTCTGATCAGAGGCTGAATACTGACACCTTGGAAGTCAGGTGCCCCTTCTACGCTTCCAGCCAGTTAAAGTGGTAGGCCTCCCTGTGGGAGATTCATGATGGCTGTAGTTTAAACCTAAGTCCCGGGAAGAGTTTTTCGACTTTTATCGAATTACTCGCTATTGTTGCAAATAATACAGATTAGCGGAGGTTTTAGATGGGTCTCACCTTTCACCAAGGGGGAAGTTCATACCTAATGATTAGAATTGGTACTGATCTGAATGAAGTTTCCCAGGGAGATATTCCCCATTGTTGCACATTGACTGCCAAGGCATTTTAGCGATTTGGGTCGCAGGAGGCCAAGGCATTCTTTTTTTTTTCATTTTCGTGTCTCTCAGTACCCAAAAAGTAGTTGTGCATCACTCCCAATATTTTATTTGTCCTAACTGTACAGTTATAATGGTTTTTATGTGTCGCACACTTTCGTATGACGTGGCCTCAGTCGGAGTTTTATCTTCTACCAGGTCACGTCGCATCGTCCGAAAACGTGCGACGTTTTTTTCTTGTGTTTATTTGTTTGCTGACTTATTTTTACACAGTTTTTGTAAATATGAAACAAAGAAACCTAACAAACGAAGAGGTGGCATTAGTGTTGCAAGCGGCGGACAGCGAGGATAGTGATGGAGATTTTTCTAGTAATTGGCAACCTACGGGCGGCCAGAATTCGGATAGCGACTCTGACGTTAGTATTGTCAATGTTTTCGATGCGGAAGCTTACAGTGATAAAGACCAAGCAGATGTCGAAAATGAAGACACATCATTCGCCAATAATGATTTGCCAAATTGGATCGAGTTTTCATCAAGGCAAAAACCTTCACTTTTACGGGCAAATGGGGTTTTCTCAATATAAGTTGCCTTGATGCGTTCAACCTTTTTGTCGACGAAGAACTTTTTGAGCACATGGTTTGCGAAACTAATAAATACGCGGAACAGTAATTGTCACTCTTACCCGAACATCACGGAAAAAAAATGGAGACCTACAACCAGTCAAGAAATGAAGAAGTTCCTCGGACTTTTATTATAGATGGGTCTGGTAAGGGTTGGGAATCAGGGAGACTATTAGTCTAAAGACCTTGAGTACAATTTTGGAGTTCCCGCAAAAGTAATGTCCCTGTCCCTGTTTGCTAAATTGTCTCCATTTTGCGGACAACGATTTGATTATCTCAGGTGATAGAATTGGCAAACTTAAGCCTCTTTTGGACACGCTGCACACAAATTTTCAAATAATCTTCATGCCTAGAGAGGATATAGTAATTGACAAAACCATAATTCCTTGGAGAGGTAGACTAGTTTTCCACCAATATATCCCAAACAAAGCCCATCCCTATGGGGTTAAATTATTCAAACTATGCTCGACGGAAGGATTTACATGACAATCTACACAGGTAAAAGCTCAACAGGTGTGCGGGAAGTTGGTCTCGCAAGGAATGTTTGCGAGGAACTTAGTTGCCTTTTGAAAGGACATGGGCGTACCCTTTTTGTAGATAATTTTTACACGAGCTACGAACTTGCACATTCCATGATTGATCAACAAACGCACCTGATTGGTGCGTTGAATCCTACATTGAAAAGAGGCGAAATGGTGGCCCACGAAGAGGAACATGGGGTGGTTCTGCTCAAATGAAAGGACACCCGGGATGTCAGGATTCTTTCGACGAAGCATGCTCCAGTCATGGTTGCCGTAAATGACCAACTACCTGCAGACTCTAACGAACCATCCACTAGTAGAGGCAGGAAATCAACCCGACTGTTGATTTATCTCGAACTCCTTGCCGTTGTCAAGTACAATAAGGGCAAATCGGGGATCGATCTCTCTGATCAAATGGCTTTCTATGCTACTATGTACACATGGCTATGGTACAGAAAAGTTGCGATCAAACTTTTACTTGGGACAGCAATTGTAAATGCCTTTCTAGTTTATAAAAAAGCTAGAAATATTAACATACGAATGAGAAAGTTTCGGGAAGTGGTATCTGATGGGTTATTAGATCTGATATCTCCACAGCCTATAACTTCAGGAAATCACAACATACAAGAAAGAAAAGAAAATAATGGCAAAGCAATAAGGCATGCTTATATATTGTGCTACGCGACGGCAAACAAACCGTATGACAGAAATACTGCAAGAAACAAAATCAAGAACAACCTAATGTCTAGAGTGCCCCAACAAACCCGAGTTATGCGTGGATGGTTTCCCAAAATACGCTCACTCATGAAGGTAATTTTAACTTACAACTCTCTTTTGACAAAGTATCATTTGTTTTATTTTTCAGGCAGTAAATATACAGTTCAAAATCTTGAATTTCGAAAATATAAAATATGTTAACTTTACTTTTTTTTTTATCTATAAGTAGGTTTCTAAGTTATGAATTTTGAATTAAAGGAAAACAAAAGTGTTTGACTTATTTTTACCTTCAAAATCACCCTAGGGCTACGCAAGTTACATTAAAATGTTCACCAGAGGCCACAGAAACTGAAACGGCTATAAAATTTAATATACCGTCGGACAAAAAAGTACGACGTGGCAACAAGAAAAATATTAGGTGTCGTACGAAAATGTACAACGTGGACCCAGGGTAAGTATTACGTGTCGTACGGCAACGTGGCAGCCAATGTGTTAGATCAGATTTTGCACTATTTAATTCCACGTGTGATGACACACCGTGGGCTTAAGCTTACATGGCAGTTTCGCACATTGATCTAGCACCGTAACGGGACACTACACTTTTGTGTAGTGGGCATTAGTGACACAATATCCTACGACGTGTGTGTCCGGATCTATTAGCAGATGTTACGGAAGTAGGCAAATCAGTAAAAGGGATTTATTAGAGGACCTTGGACGATAAGTCATCAGAGTCATAACAATGAGAAGCTTGTCAAGTCACTTTCCAAGTTTGTTCACTTGTTAAAGATTACGCACGGTCTTTATGAGCTCTTTTACAAATAACTTCATTCTATTACTGTTAATTGGAAAAAGCCTCATAAGCCGATATCCTAACATATTAAATATTCTACAAAAATTTTGTCCACTCTGTGGAATTGTTGGAAGTAGCTATAAGAGTTCTTTCAGGCGATTGTCATCATGAGGGGCTTGTCACGAAAATACAATTTATTGACTCGTGGTCATTACATACTCGTAGATGTGGCAGAAGATATCACTTGTACACAAAAATATATAATACTTCAAAGCTTTATGGAGCACTTTTAAAAATTGTTTTAAGAATTAGGATGTATCAGATTATATCAGTTGCTTGTTTAACGGGCTTCCGATTGGTCAATACTTGAGACGACTTTGATTCCCACTCATAAAATTAATGATGCAATTTCCTTGTGTCGCAAGAAGACTTCTTCTTATCTGTAGGCCAAGTTACCTTTAATCCAATGGAAGATTCTTATAAGAGTCTGGTAATTGAAAGCCCTCCTAGCTGGAGTGTTGTCATCCATTTGCTTGATGTGGTTTGCTAATAAACTACCACTATCTTAATTTTCGATTGCATCAATTCGCTCCTCCTCATACAAAAAACCCAATAGAGCATCTTTTTGGTCTTGCGAGCTAAAGGCTGTGAGTCCAATTGTTTCACCCACCATATCAAAAGTTCTCCACCTACATAGCTTTGACTGGCGATTCTTAAAGGCTCGTTAGCTTGAAACTGATAAGGTCCATTTTAATACTAAAGTGTGTCATTGCCTTAGTGTCATAGTGGTAGGCTGCTTTCCAAAATTCTAACAAATTGATTGGAATTCATATAATTAATCATTTGCTAAATAATTGTGGAGCTTGTGGCAACCGGATATTCACAAAATATATTTTAAAGCTAAAATTCAGCTGAATTCCTTTTAAAACTGCAGCCTCGTTGTACATTGATTTCTGCATATAAGTAATTATAATAATATAATTGAATTCTTTTATTTATTTAAAAGAGAATTTACTTCTCGGAATTCGCCATTATACTTCAGATTGCATAAACTAAACAAACAACTGTCATTTGCATCGTGCGATGAATTTACAATGAATTTCGGAACGTACTGCATTCTGTCACCAGTTTAGATTTCCATTTCGGAATGATTGCTGATGCAAAAAGCAGGCAGTACTGCATTTTGGAAAGCAACCGTACTCTATATTCGCAATCAAATATTCTGCATCCAAAAAGTTGCATATAACGTAAATATTTTTGACGGTATTTTTTGTCTAACAAGGAAAAAATGGAGCCTGGCACCACTTTTCATTTGTTTTGACATTTGACAACTAATTCAATTTTTCGAAGATGATTAATGTTCGAAGATTTGTCATCGTTTGCCAGAGCAATATCCGCGACTACGACAAAAGAATTTTTATTTTTCCAAAACAAATCCAGTGTTCCTCCTTTTGCACGCATTTAAAAATTCCTTAACCATGGACTGGCTCTTCGGAAAACGCATCTCTCCCGAAGAGATGATGAGGAAGAACCAACGAGCTCTCAACAAAGCAATGCGAGACTTGGATCGTGAACGCATGAAGATGGAGCAACAAGAGAAGAAAATCATAGCTGAAATCAAGAAAATGGCTAAAGATGGTCAAATGGATGCTGTGAAAATCATGGCCAAGGACTTAGTACGCACCCGCCGCTATACGAAGAAATTCATGCTCATGAAGGCCAACATACAGGCAGTCTCCTTGAAGATTCAAACTCTGAAATCTCAAAACACTATGGCACAAGCTATGCAAGGTAATTTGCTATCACTTAAAGTAAACACGGAATGAATCACTTTTCTGCTATACTTGTTTGTTACAGGTGTCACGAAAGCAATGCAAAGCATGAACAGACAAATGAACCTGCCACAGATTCAGAAGATCCTTCAAGACTTTGAGAAACAGTCGGAAATTATGGATATGAAGGAAGAGATGATCAACGATGCAATGGACGATGCCATGGAAGATGAGGGCGATGAGGAGGAGACTGATGCTGTTGTTTCACAGGTTCTAGATGAACTAGGCCTTCAGCTCAATGATCAACTAAGTGACCTGCCCACCGCATCTGGTTCATTGTCGATAGCCGGTGTGAAGCAGAATCAACCCGCTGCTGTGGCAGCTGGTGGAGTTGGCGGTGGTCCTTCGAGTGGAGGTTCTGGTCCCGGTGGTAATCCAGGTGGTGCACCTGGTGGTGGTGGTGGTAATTCATCGCCAATGTCAGATGCGGATGCTGATTTGCAAGCGAGATTGGATAAACTCAGGAAGGACTAGGACTAGGAAATGGCTTCGCAAAGAAATTCCATTTATGACTCGTATATAATTTTTTCTTTTTTGTTGTTCGCTTCGTTCACTAACCGATGGATCGTCTTGGAATCCAGAAGGAGACCTTTTTGTATGCAGAAAAAGGGGATATCCAATGCCTTGTTTGTTATATCACACACAATAAAAGTATTTGAAACTTGCTAAAAGGAAACAAATTTCATTAGTAGTACATATCTTATGATCGGCGGAGATGGCATGAATTATTTATGATGCATTTGTTGATGGCTGCAGGCTCATTCATTCCACAGATTCGATGAAGGATATTCATCATCCGTGCGTGATGCTTTTTATTCTACAAACTAAAAGATTATCCAGACCGGATAAATGAACAACTGAACTGGCAGTTCCTAAACTGTTCGCCAACAAAACTTACCTATTTGACGCTGATACTTCAGAGCCACCAAATAAAACAGAAAATAATCATTTTGCTATTACTATCGAGCTAAGGAGGGGTCAATTCGTCGTATAAACATTTTGTCAGTTTACCCAAATTGTCAAGGAAGCTTAAAGATAAAACATTCAGCGCTAGGGTTCGCTCCTTGTAGCAATGTTTTCCACTCAGCTTAGTGTTTCTGGCTCTGTGTCGAGGATAGGTCGGGAGCTGCTCGTGATCTCCACGAGGATAAAAGGAGGTGTTAGGGCGATTCCAAAAAAACCTTTGTAAAAATTATTTATTTGAAATTTATTAAATATATTGATCAGTTTGTCTTGGGTTTCTTAATGCCAAATCCTTTTAAGTGTTCTGTTCTCGAATTTAGGTGTGTCTCCTTCTAATACTTCAGGGAAATCTATAAGATTTACCATCAATGGTCAGGACAGGAGGTTTCGTAGCTGGGTGTCGAATCAATCTATTCTATGTTTCCACTTCAGCAAACCGTATTTGTCCATCATTAGGAAGAAACACTTTAGATATTCGTCCTCTTTGCCATTGACCCCTTGTTCGAGTCTTAAATTATAACAAGATCTTTCAACTGGAGCGACGAACTTTATCAAGCCCATTTGGATGTCGTAATTCTGCGCTATCTTCCATTGTTTTTGAAGACACAATCTTTCATAAAAGCTATGCGGCGTTCGTGTGAAGTTAGCACAACCCATGAGAAAGTGATTCATCATCTTCCGCTGTTGTCTGTAGGCGGACTGGAATTAATGATATTCTCGGCTTCGACGGGAACTCTTCGTAGAGTGTCTACTCTTGGGGCTTCTTCGATCTGAATATGCTTTTCCTAAGCTAAGATTGTTGAAAATCCATTCGATACTGAACCTCGTAGCTTCATCGTTAATGAGTTCAACGTCTAACAAGCGATTTCATTCTTTTTACTCTCTCTCTGCGGTCCAATGAAGTTAGTACCATTGTTGCTTCTAATCCTGACTGGAGTTCCGCAGCAATTAATAAAATTGCGTTAGCATAAAATGAAAGGATCTGAGACATGTGAACATGACTGCCCACCTTTTTTCTCGTCGTCGAACTGTAGCGACGTTAAAAGGAGCACCTCTTCGGTCCACGATATAAGGAGCTATGCGATCATGAGATACTTTACCCATAATTGGTGGCACTGACATGGCCCTCTCGATTTTGCACTCCATGCAACTGCATTGTATAGCGTTTAAAGCACTTCATGCATGCAGAAGCCAAAACTTTTGGCGGACTCCATCAAAGGCAGTTGATGATAAGACCTCTCATGGAAATGTCGCATGATAAGTTCCAAAGCCATATGATTTTGCGGCATCAGAATCGGAAGCTGTTATCTAGTAGTAAAAATAGGCTTCCTCTATATAACCTTCAATTCTTAAGAGGCCATCGTCGTCAAGATAGGGTCTTAGAGTATAAACTGGACTATTTTTTTTAAATTTGATTTGACAATTTGACAGCGGCTATTTTTATAGGAAATTGCTCTTGTTGAACCATTCGCGATAACAATTGTTCAGTAGCACTGATTTCAGACGCTGTGAGTACACCTTTGTTTTTGTTGGCTTGTACTCACTTTGAGTAGGAACATGTTGACAGAGCGTAGTATCCAAGCCATGGAGCGCTTTAACTTTAAATTAGAAGAAAACCGATTAAACTGAATTAAAGTGTTAACTTTGTGGCTGCACGATTAGACAAGGCTTGACTTCCTCTTCCAACAGATCTAACACTCTTCAGGCAACTGCAAAAATGCCGGACCAGAAAGCCACATACTACTGACCTTTAATTTTGGTGGGGCCAAGTCGCACGGGTGACCACATCTGCGCTGTTTTTTCTTGTTAGTGTCCAACGCCACTGAGATGGTTGTGTTGTGCCGAAAATTTCTGCAATGCAATGACCAACAAAGGACTTTAATTCGGCTGAAGTAATTCAGGACAAAAGTGTTCTTGAGTCTGTCCAGAATGTTGAGTCTGTTCGAAATGTTGACGTCATGACTACGTACTATAATCTTACAGATACGCGTACTCGAAACGGCAGTACCCAATTTTTGAAGCGCACGCACGACGAATACCAATAAACTCCTTGGGTGTACAGAAACCGAAAAACGGCAACAGCAAAGGTGACTGAAGGTGTGGATTTTCTGCAATTCCTTCCAACAGGTAGCCCACTTCTTATATAACTCTTCCATGAACGGGTCATTCTAATCGATTTTGCTTCTCCATGTGTCTTAAAACAGCACTTTTAGGTAAAGTAGGAAGTCGGCTAGTAGGCTCTTTTTGTTGGTGGTTTTATACCATACAGAACTTCTTTTAGAACATGATAAAATTTGGTATTGAATACAAATATATCGGAGACGGTATTCAAATACATCACGAGCATATTTTCCGAATGGATTTGCTGTTCCATGTTGACGGTGTTGCCTCTCTTTTCAAGACTGTTTTTCATGGCTGACCGCGGACTGCTAGAAGTTAATGTAGAGTTTCTTATATCGAAACTGGTTTTTACCTTTATCTTTACAATTTCGCTGCTTACTCGCATGACTTCTTCTTTATTTCGAAAACTGGCTACAAAATCGTCCACAACTATTGCTGATGCGGTTTTGGCCTTGAAATTCATCGGCATTCAGGTTTCTTATAAACTCCGCACTACATGGTGAGCAAATGGCTCAAAAATCATTGTGTAACGATCAAGGAGTCTCCACTTCTCTATAAAATCCGTTAAGCATCCTGATCCTGGTGTCGTATGTGATCGTCGGAAAACATCTCACGAATTTCAGCACCTTTTCTGAATATAAAAACAATCCAAAGAGTGATTTGGCTTGTTTGCGGCATAGATGAACTTAACTAGATGGCAAACTTTCCAGATATTGGAAAATCGAAACCGGTTTTCTATGGTTCGGGGCATAGATAAATTAACCATCGAGGTTAGTTCAGCTATGGTTCGGGGCCTTGGATCGGCCGAACGATATTTTGAACCCATTCGCCGGGCATACTCATCCGACCATATTTTACAGATGGGTTGATGTATGCTCCTTGACAAACCAAGCATCGTTACTTTAGAAAAAAAAAGTCGGCAGGGTACTTCTGTAGCCTTATTGGTTTTTAGTTTATACGTATATTGCTATACCTCTTTTTGATTGGGTGGAAGAAGTTGTTAAACCACGTTCACGTTCGATAGTCTATTCTGCCTGAATTCTGAAGTATTTCTTTCAATTTCCCCATCCTTATCTCTATATACTTCTGCTCAATATTTATGTCCTTCTTAGAACTTCCGAACACCATTTCAACAGAAATATCTCTTGATTGCCTCGATCTGGCGCTTCTCAGTAGCCTCCGTCACAATTGCTCATAGGCTTTGAGTATTGCAGGCGCGTACCGGCACCGATGGGGTCGTCGCCGGATGAAATCCAGCACATCAGAAGCTTTATCTCTAATGATCTGATAGCAATGTAACCGCGAATTTTCTGTGTTCGATGCCGTCGGTATTTGTAGGTCTTCTCGAAAAGTTTATGGAAACTCAATCAGAAAAGGCTCCAGCAGTCTTTTGCGATGGTAGCAGTTTGACGTCAAATTTCTTTATACTTCTTTAGTGTTCTGTCGTCCTGGATATTCACACTGTCACCTTGGCTACAAGAAAGTAGTAGTCTGAGTCGAGTCAATGATGATATTTCGCATTGATTAGCCTAAATTTGTTTTGAGAACTAGTATCGAACATCTTTCTTAGGACATTGGATATACGTCTGGCGCTCGTAGAATCAAAGTCGTCATTTTCTCTGGTGCTGACGTGAGCGCATAACGGAATTGTTAATGAATTTAACTTGATACCTGAAGCTCAAAACATTCTTTCCCAATTCTCCTTGATTACAAATCCATATCCAAATAGGTGTTGCTTCTGCTCTCTGTATCAATCAACATAGATGTCATGTTCCTTTTCATGCTCGCACGATCGCAAGAATTATTTTTCCCTCTACATACCTAATTAGCTAATAATTTCTTGTTATAATATTATCTCGTACAATGTGGCTACAAATTGGAAGAGCTTGAGAAATGGAAAAATACAAGATCAGTCAGATCATCAGCAAATTGCAGATAATACAAAGTCCGGCGAGCTGATTAGCAACCGGTTTTCGATGTCATTATTCCTAAAGGGTCATTGGCACGCTACAAACCTCCCTGTGGAAAGTGGAATTACTAGTAAAACACAACTTCTCAACGGCATTCAACAAATTTTTATTATTTACTGAGTTTTCCCCTTCTAATTAAATTTAAACTTTCTATCTTGATACCGAGTGCAGTTTCAACTTTAAATTGCTTAATATTTATCTCTAGAATTGCATCTAATAACGAAACATACTTTGGACTGTTTTCTTTTTCGGAATGAAATGCTTCAACGTCCTTCTAATTGCTTTAGCTACGAGTATATCTAGGGACAGGTAACCCCGAAAGCTCTTACAAATGACTTATAACTTTCTCGACACTTTTGAATACTTCATCGGCACTAGGACTAGCATCGATTGTCTTCACCTTTCCTAGAGCTTCATAGTACTTGATTATTGGCAAGGAATCATTGCAGTAGGTGGCTATACGCTTCTTCAAGCTCTCCAGGTTGTCATCAGAGCGTCCGCTGGATTGACCGCGCTCTAAGCAGCGACTCACACAAACATCTTCAGCACAGTTGAAGAATAAAACAAACTGAAAGTCGACTTTGTCGGACATTTTCCGATTCCAGCCGTCTAGATTGTCTTGATTACGTGGAAACCCATCAATAAGGAACTTATTCTTCTCGGAGCGCTTCATAGCATTCTCAATTAACGAACAAGTTATCTCAACAGGAACTATTTTACCATTTCGAATGTAATCTTCGATGAGTGCACCAACTTCGGAACCCTCGCGAGTACGTTCTTCACGCAGCAAGTCACCTGCAGACAGGTGGACAAAGTCGAATTTTTCTACTATCCGTTGGCATTGGGTACCTTTTCCAGCGCCTGGACCGCCCAGCACAAAGACGATTTTTGGTTTTCCTTCTGCCATTGTTGTTGCGAGTTTTCTTATTGCGTTAAAATCAATTTGATTACGTGAAATATGAGTCTTTAAAGTGTGAAAGGTGAGACTAATGCAACGCGTTACTGGTTTTCTACATAGAACTACACTACAACGAAGACCTACTGTCGCACTAAGCATATATACACAATTTGTTTTACTGAATGATTAATAGGATAATTGGTAAAAGTTATTTTACGTCGATTTTTTTGGTCGTTTTGGATGACAACGCAGACGCGAAATTTTATTCATCCACCAGAATATAAATCAGCCACTTCCTTTCTTCCGCCGAGTAATTCTGACAGTTTTTTTAAATGACTGTGGATTGTATTTGGTGGATCGTAAAGAAATTGTGTCATTGTAGTGTTGCCATGTTCAGATGATGTTGGGAATGAATAATTTATTTTTTACAATGATTGTTTGTAAGTCGGTTGCCAATGACATTTTTAATCGCTTATTTTTACTTCATACTGGAGTAAAAATCGATTGTCTCCTAAACATGTATGCCATTCTGAAGTGTTGGTTTTGGTTTCAATTTAAGAATTTCCTACTAAAAGATGTCATTCTCTCTTGTGTATCCTAAGGCTTCAAATAAACCAACTCGCCATAGTTATGATTTTTCGACATACGTCTATGCCGATGGAGGACTCCTCCAAAGGCGACTCGCCTTTTGGAAAACAATGTCTAACCCATTGCCTTCGCCTGTATTGTAGTCTTTGGAATTCTGACCAGTTCTCCGCTGGAACTACAATTTGGAAATGAATTTAGGTCACAACATTTTGTACAATATGGCGAACACAGATTTTTGCTTTTGGTTGTAGTTTAATCCCACTTTCGTCAAAGACGGTACCTCTAAGGTATTGGAAACACTATGCAATTTGTTGGAAGTCCATAATCCTTCGGGATAGCAAAAAAACGTTATTAGCGTAGTCAAGAAGTTGCCATTTGGATGTCATGATAGATGATAGAGCAGAGCGGAATAATCGGGTAAAAACTTCTCCAGGTTTTGAATTTTACATATCACGGTTCCTTTTTCCGGAAACTTGACGGCAATTTCTCTATTCTCTTCTGACTCGGTTTCCCAAGCTCTTTCTGCAAGTCGGCATAGTACATAATATTCTGATGGTACCGCCTTGAAAAACTACGCTGGGATGCCACCAAATCCTACCAAGTACTCAGTGCTAATTAGAGTAGTGATATCACCTTTACTTGCAGTCGAGGTGCGAATACGGGCAATGATTACTTCGGACATCTCATCCTGACTTGGTTGCGTATCGCTGGTGAATACACGTCTGATAACCACCTCAAAGTTTTCATTTGTTCTCCTAAGTTTGTCCTCATCTTAAATAAATAAAAACCCGACCAACGCTTTCACTGGGAGTTGTCTAGAGTTATGATCACAAATCAACTATTCAGTGATTCTGCAGACCGTTCTGTTGTCTCACTTATTTGCAGATCCTTTTGACTTCGGGTCTTCTACAGGATAAGCCCTTAGAACTTTCACCATTTTCGATCAGTTGGCTTTCTTGCCATCTTCCACTCTGGACGTTAAAATATTTTTCATATCAGTCAAATGCTCTTTAATGGTTGACAGTTCCCTGTTGCTGATTGTATACAATCTCTTAGCTGAGAGTCCTTCTAATGCAACAGAGTTTTGTTATTGAAATAGTTGGAAGTTTGAGAGTTGCAACCAGAAGGTGATGGTCGTGCGCCATTGTGCACTTCACTTTAAATTTCAGATGACGTCTCTAACAGAAATTATCCCAGATGATACTTATTTCTATTTTAGGTTTTTCTGCCTTGGTTCAAGGAAGTCAACAAATTTAAAGAGCCCCAGAGCAAATACCTTATAATAAATCAACATCTAAGATATATTGTAAAAGAAGAATATGACGTTAGGAAGTTTACGGTACGGGTGCTGAGGTTTTCTCCACATCAGATGGTTGAAAAAAAAACATTCAAACTTATTGAAAAAAAAACTGTGATAGTAATTCTCTCCGCCACGGATGTCTACGAGTATATGAAACTGACGACCCCAAAAAAGTTCACATATCTGGTGGAAGAAAAGAGTCTGGGGCAGTTTAATCCACCAGCAAAAACAACTGTAGTGGTGGCTTTACCCACGCATGAGGTCGGCGCAACCCATTCTGTAATCAGCAAGGACTGTTGTTTCACCGGACACATCGGCTTATTTACAAACGAGCCACGAATGAATTCTATCTTTGGCGATTTGAACACGGAAGTTTGCCAATAAAAACGGCCTGAAAGACGCAGAGTACAATCACTGTTGGTGTCAACCAACTTCGAGGTTGAAGTTCTTTACGCAGTCAATCCATGGGTATCTAATAATTTTTTACGATTTCTAAGACTTCCAGGCTACCCAATTGGACTCACCAGGATCCGAATAAAATTTAGGAAGCCAGCGAACATGTTAATGAGACTCAGTCTCAGAACCGCAAGTCCGACAAGACTTGGTGTAAACTCTTTTCTCATAAAGCTTCTGTTGAGACCATCAGGTCTAGGCATGATATGGTATCTCCAACTTCCAGAAATGATTTTTATTCAAACTTGAACAATTCCGTAACCAAGAGCTAGTTTTCTGCAGTCATAATTTATTTTTAAATGTACGATGACATAAGCTCTTCGGTGATTATAAAAAAGTAATCGCGTTATTGAATTTTGAATGGGACTTATCATAGTTTGTGATAAGAGGCAGCAGAATTAGAAATATCAGAGACAATCATCTCCTAGATTTTCTACTATAATCTGACTCAGTCAGCAACAGTGCTGACCAGTTTTTGCTATAACAGGAAGAGGCACATTAAAGAAATATTAAGCTGCATCCGTAAAGCCGTAAAGGAAGTACTAATATCAAACAAAAGAAAAATCAGCCACACTGAAAAGCCTAAAAATCGAGTGGGATCAAGCGGCTTTCAATCTCATGTTTACTTCAAGGTAATCAGTTCAAAATCAGCCCTGGTCATAAAATCCAAATAAGCTATCTGCCATCGGTTGTACTGACGGACGACTCAATGTGTGCTTTCGACAAAACGGCTTTTAACGGCAGGTGTATAATGTATAACGGCTAGACAACAGGCTCGATATTGGCCACTAGTTTTCTGATAAAAGCAATGCTTTGAATGCAAATCCTGACATGTTACATGGTGTGTGACTTTCTCATTGACACCCTCAAAAGTTGTAATGTCCACGTCCAGTCATATGAGGATGATGTAGATGGACTTTCTGTCTGATCATGGAGAACTAATATTTGATCTAAATTAACCTTAGACACAGTCATCGTCTGACCTCGGTATCGACTAGACGTATATCTCTATAAAGTGCGCGAGTTACAAAAAGTTCCGTTACCTCTTTGTCACACTCATCTACCTGTCTTTTTTCTTTCTTTTCTCGTAAAATTACACATACATACATACGCTCAGTGTTTCTACAAGTCATTAAAATTTTATAATGTCTCTCTGGGGCCATGTGCCTCCGGGAAACCGGTTCAATAGCCTCGACATCAAGTCGTTATCTGAGCCATTTTCTAAAAGAAAAAAAAAACAAAACAACACTCCTATGGAAGTTTTCAATCCTCAACCTACCACATCTAATTCAACCGATCCGAAGTTCATTACTATAAGTGCAAGTGATAAGAAGAAGCCACTCACTTCATATAGTGTGTTTCTCCTAAAAAAAGGAATCGACAGCATCAGTACTAGTTATGATTCAATCTCCCAACTTCGAGACGGAAGTCTCCTTATTCTTTGCCGTAATCAAAAGGTTGCTGACTTATTCAAAACAAAAAAAATGCTGTCAAATATCTGCCCCATTAACGTCAGTCTTCACAACACATTAAACTGCTCCAAGGGTACTGTCTATGCACCTTGTTTGATCCAGGTTCCGGAAGAGGAAATTATCAGGGAAATGAACACTCAAGGCGTCTCTGAAGTGTTCAAATTCACTAGAAACCAGGAAGGAGTTCAACGTCCCACTGGAGTCATACTGCTTACTTTCAACCGTTTTCGCCCACCACCAACGGTAAATATTGGCTGGTATAACGTCAGAGTGAGGGAATATTTCCCGACCCCCATGCGTTGCAAAAACTGCCAACTTTTAGGACACACCACAAAAAGATGCAACAATCCTTCTCGATGTGTTAGCTGCAACCTTCCTCCTCACAACCCTACGACCTGCACCTCAATCTGCTGCGTTAATTGCTCCGAGGAACACCCAGCTTCTTCGAGACAATGCAAAGCCTACCTCAAGCAAAGAGAAATTTTAAAAATTAAAACCATACACAAATGTACGCTGTCGGAAGCAAAGAAAATATTTAAAACCCAAAACCCTACCCCTATACTTCCTAACACTTTTGCAACAACATTAAAAGCCTCCGACAACCACCGTCCCGTCCTTACATCATCAACCTCCTCCAACACTCAGCCCCAAAAAGCTTCTTCTCCTGGCCCATCAAATAAAGTCCAAATCATTAGTGACAACGAACAAAAACACAGCTCGACCTCCTCTGATATTCAAACCACGCAAAAGTATTCATCTAAACCTAATAGTCATTCCACTTCGACTTCCAAAACCACTTCAGATAACCAACAAAAATCAACTGCACTGGAAACCAATTCTCCGAAATCACCAATCACAAATTTAACACAAAAACTAATTCAAGAAAACTTATACTATACCCCGATAGATCCACCGCAACCTTCTTCAAGCCATCAATCAAGCATCAACACAAAACGAATGCGAAACAAGTACCTTCTCTCTGAACATACACATACGGATGACTATGATTCGTCCTAAACAAAAATTAATCTCCAACGCTACTGACCCCGCCATCTTTAGTCCGCCCTGTTTGGGCTCAACACTGGTCAACCAACACCCTAATCAAGGACGACGGGGTCCCACCAACATCAACATCAGATCACCAACCATAAACTACTCACCACACATAAACCCTGCATTGAAAATAATTCAATGGAACATCAAAGGCTATTTAAATAATTATAACGATTTATTAATACTTATCAAATCAATCACTCCCAAAATTATTGCCCTTCAGGAAACCCACCTGACATCCATAACCAATATTCCCATCCCAGTCAACTATCATTTCATCCCTCAAAACCATTCCCTAAGTCCCTATGGCGGAATTGCTTTCTTAATTCATTCTTCAGTTCAATTTAACCAATTTATTCCTAACAACGACTTTGAAGCCCTTGGCGTCACAATCTCATCCAAACTCAAATTTTCAATCATTAATGTCTACATTCCGCCCGTTCAACATTTTAATATAACCAATTTAGAGAATGTCCTTGACTCTCAACATGTACCAACTCTAGTACTTGGCGACTTTAATAGCTGGAGTTCTAGCTGGGGCTCGCCCAAAAACAACCATCGTGGTAACACTCTATCCAAGTACATAACTAAGTCTGATTACCAACTCCTTAATGATGGATCTCCCACACATTTTAGCACCCACTCAACCTTAACCCATATTGACCTTACTTTCTGTTCCCCAATTCTAACTGTTGATACCAAATGGTCAGTTTTTGATGACCTCTGTGGAAGTGACCACTTCCCTATTATAATTTCTATGTTCCATTCTCCCCCTCCTTCCGCGAAAAGAAGACCTAAATTCAAAACTGACGAAGCCAACTGGATTCTTTACCAACGACTTCTAGATAAGCATAGCTCTGTTCGCCCTTTCAGTGATAATATTAACAAAGAAGCTGCTAATATACACAAAATCATTCTCCAAAGCGCTAACCAATCTATTCCTCAAACCACTTTCTCAGCAGGGAACCCAAGAGTACCCTGGTGGAATCACGAACTTGAGCAGCTAAAAAGAGAAAAGAACAGACTCTGGAATTCTCTAAAACGCAATATTTCGACTGAGAATGCTATCAACTATAAAAGAGTTAACGCCTTATACAAAAGGAAAATAAAAGTTTCTAAATCAGAATCTATCCATAAATTTACTTCTGAAATTAATCCCAATACTCCCACTGCCATAATTTGGTCCAATATCAGAAGATTCTGTGGCATTAATTCTTCCTCTCCCATCCACTGCATTTCCCCCACTAACTCCCCTAACATTAATATCACTAACCCCCACTCCATTGCCAAGCACTTTTCCGAATTCTGGTCTAAAGAGTCTCACGATTCAAACTTCTCCAATCGTTTTTGTCAAAACAAACTTCTCTCTACCCCTTTTGTCTCCTACTCCCCCTCAGAAAATGGAAAAATAATTGACAAAGATATCAGTCTTCTAGAGTTAGACATGGCATTAAACAAATTAAAAGGCAAGACACCCGCCAATGATAGAATATCATATGCAATGTTAAAGAATCTCTCTCCTTCCATGAAAGCTAGACTTGTCAAGCTTTACAATTCCATCTTCCATAACTTTATCCCACAACTTTATAAAAACAGTAATGTCATTCCCATACTCAAACCAAAATCAGATAAAACACTTCTGGAATCGTACAGACCCATCTCCCTTAACCCCTGTTGCGCCAAAGTACTTGATAAGATAATAGCCAACAGACTCTGGTGGTTTGTTTCCCACAACAAACTTCTATGCAGCTATCAAATGGGATTCAAGAAGGGAAAATCTATCACCGATTGCCTTCTTTATCTAGACCACCTTATAACCAACTCCCTTTCGAAAAGTAGTCATCTTTCCCTCATCTCCCTCGACTTCGTAAGAGCCTTTGACAAAGTCGGAGTCCACACAATAATCGATCAACTCAAAGCCTGGAAGGTAGGCCCGAACATCATTAGATATATCTTCAATTTTATGAAAAACAGAAAGATCTCGGCCAGAATTGGAAGCTCATCATCGTCCTTTTTGCCCCTCTTCAACGGCATCCCTCAAGGCTCCCCCTTGTCTGTTCCAGTGTTCCTTATAGCATT
Organism: Volucella bombylans; assembly: GCA_949129095.1. Taxonomy (NCBI): domain Eukaryota; kingdom Metazoa; phylum Arthropoda; class Insecta; order Diptera; family Syrphidae; genus Volucella; species Volucella bombylans. The sequence continues at coordinate 331,153,509 of OX422140.1, read as the reverse complement.
TAACAAACTCTCCATCACCCTATCCCTCCACAAAGAAATAAAATTCTGCGCCTATGCTGATGATTTTACAATTGTCAAAGAGATAAATAAAAATACTTCTTCCCCCATTATTGATCTCAACTCCATCTTTCAAGACATACTATCGTGGTGCGAGTATTCTGGAGCTAAATTATCCCCTATTAAAAGCAAACATCTCCATATCTGTAGAAAACACAAATGCACATGCAAAATTGTTTCAAATATCTTAAATCTAGAGAAAGTTGACAGACTAAGAATCTTGGGCTTAATTTTTCAAAGAAATTACAGATGGAATGAACACATCGAATTTATGCTTCCCACTTTGGGGAAAAAACTGAACATAATAAAATCCCTTTCATACAACAAATTTAACTGCAACCCTGTTTCCCTCATTTCCACCATCAAATCCATAATAGTTAGCAAAATTAACTATGGTCTTTTTCTTTATGGTTTCTCCTCCAAATCCCACCTCAACAAAATTAAAACTATTTATAACTCCGCCATAAGAAAGGCCCTCAACGCCTTCCCTACCACTCCAATCAACAATTTACTGTTCGAAGCAAAACTGCCAACTCTTGAAAACCTTAGATATCAATCCACTCTAAAGATATACAAATCCACTTTATTCTCCAAAGATTCCCCACTCCATAGATTAGTTAAAAAGAAAAAAATAGAGAAAAAAATAATGTCCTCTATCTCACGTTCTTCTATTCTCTGCACCGAATTGAACATCCCTTACCAACCCATTCAACCTTCCCCTTCATATCCACCTCCCTGGCTATTTCAATTTTCCTCCATCATTTCCTCTCTAAGATCCCACAGTAAGTCCCACACCCCCCCTAGAATATTCCGATCGTATTTTTCCGAACTCAAAAATATTTTTCAAAAATATTCGTTTATCTATACAGATGGCTCCAGAATGGGCGACAGGATAGGTTTTAGTGTCACCACAGAAAGCGAAACTATCTGCTCCTTTCTATTACCCTCATATTCCTCCATTTTTACAGCGGAAATGATAGCCATTTTTAAAGCGCTTCAATTCACTAAAAAGTCAAAAAAAAGTTTGCTATTTGCACGGACTCTCTATCTTCCATTGATGCTATCCTTAACCCCAACAACCAATGTTACTATCCTTCTTTAATTCGCAATCTTTTACATCTACAATTCCCAAATACCTTGTTAATATGGGTGCCAGGTCACGTCCAAATAGCGGGCAATGAATTCGCCGACAAAACAGCCAAGGAAATCCTTGAAACCCCTTCCCTTTTCACCACTAACTACAATAGTCACGACTTAAACAATTTTATTAGAAAATCTACTGACCCAACCCAACATATCTGGGAGAAAACGTCGGATTGGTACAGAACCATCAACAAAAACAAATCTTCTATCATAGATTACGCTGCAGATTCTAAACTATCCCGTAATGATACAAGTAAAATCACTAGACTCAGACTCGGACACAGTAGACTTTGCCACGAACACTATATCAACAAAAATAAATCACCCACATGTTCATTTTGCAATAATTTTTATATTAGTATCCGCCATATCCTTTTCGATTGCCCAGTCTTCCAAATACACAGATCCAATTCCCAAATCAGTTTCAGTGAACTCCTCTCCAATCCCAACCCAGATAACTCTAACTTTATTATCGACTTCTTAAGAAAAACAAATTTGTATAGCCTAATATAATTTTCACGCCACTATCCACATACATATATAGCCTAAGGCCTCGTTGCTCCGGCTAAATAGGTAACATTTAATTTTTATAAATATCTGTTAGCTTTTGTAAATAAATAAATAAATAAATAACCTTAGACATTCGAGTATTTGACGATCGGGTGACGCTTTTTGTAATATAATATGCCACGCTGATGGATCGGTCTCTCCTGCATTCACAATGTAGACTTTGGTACATTTCGTAGTCAAGTTTCTTTCACTTCTTCGATTTTTCCTGTAATCATAACTGTTCTTGGCCAGAATCTGAGCTTCAAAACCAAGCAATATTATGTAGCTAACGTTTCCACTGTTGGCGATAACTTTCGACCTCGTTTCTCGTTGGGATCCGTCAGTATATAAATATTGTAAAAATATGTGAGGAACGTATCTGGATTCGCAGACAGAAAATCCACTTATTGAACCCCTTCACGACTTCCAAGCCTAATCGAGAATGCAGCACAAGGACTGAATTCCTTTCCTGGCTCACCGATCACAATGGGCCTGTGCAAAATGAGATCGTTGAATAAATTACTAAGCAAGACTCAGAGGAGAAACTCTCAGGACCTGAACTTGACTAGGACTTGCTAGAAAGTTCGGCGAAGTCTCTTTTTGCTGTTGCATTTGGAATGAATCCCTAAGTCTCCTATAGGTCAGTGCCATTCTTACTATCTCTCATTGAAAAAGCCTAGTTACTGCGAATTGCTATCTTAACGGGATACTTTACTTTTGATGAGCAGGTTTATATGAAGAGTATATGGGGCACCACGTTCTATGCCAGTAGTTATGCTAATGATGGAAACACCACGAAGCATCTGCATTCCGTCTTACGGTGCATATCAGGCTGCAGATTCAAGACGTGAGTGATGATACTGCGGCCACTTATCTTTTCCGACAAACCCAGATAGTTTTTGGTGCACCCAATTCAAACAATATTCAAAAGCAAGCAAAATCTATTATCCATTATAAAATTATCAATATATTCAGTTACAGTTACCTAACACATTGTCATCTATGTTAAAATATCATTTGTCACTATCTAGCAAATTTCGGGGGAAGAGTTGCAAAAGTCAAGTATCCAGTGTGGCCGGGTAAAGTTGGTGGCGCCATTGATGTGAGAACTTTTTTCATTTCCTTGGGAGTCTTCATGGGATCTTTCTTTTCTTTCTCTGGAGCTTCTTCACCATTGGAACTCTCAGAAGGAATAGGTTTCTGTAAAAAAAAAAAAACAACAAATAAAATCAATTAGGCATTGAGTCGGTAATGCACGATCTAAAAGATGATTCTACGAGTAAGTACCAGAGTAATATAGAGCACGACAATGTGCCTCTCCACAGTCCCCATATGCAAGCAACTACACACGTGGTTGGCGCCAGATAAACCTTTTCTGACTCTTACCAGCAAGGTTATGAATTATTGCCATCAGTCAACGATTAGGGAGAAATTCTTAAGCAACAAATCATGCATCCATGCAACATGTGGTTCTGTTTGTGCTCATTTCACAGCAGCATACATAGCTAGTGTTAGGGGCAATTGAATGAAAGTTTTTTCGTGTTGGGCTCCCCAACAGATTTTATTTTTATTTTAATCACATAATTTGCAAACATCGGGATATTGAATTTAATATTTTGCCATTGAACAAGCACATGTCAGGATGGCCGAGCGGTCTAAGGCGCCAGACTCAAGAGAAATCTTACCCAGACATTACTGGGTGCTGAGCGTTCTGGTCCTCTCTGAGGGCGTGGGTTCGAATCCCACTTCTGACAAATTCTTTTTATTTAATTTTTATATTGGCATTCGATTTCGATTTAATTTCTACGTTGTGGAACGATGTGCTCAATGCAATCACGAGTAGAACTGTAGCGTGCAGTGCTCCTAGAAGCTTATGCGGTCGAGCATTTACACATCAGCTCCAGCTGCCCCAATTTGCCCTGAATATGGATGCTGGGAATAACATACACTGGTGATCACTAGGATGAGGCCATACATTTTGCAATCGATTTTCACTCCTTATACCTGGATCCTAGTGGCGCATCTTTTTCTACGCTTTTCGAGTAGTTCATTGTTTGGTCTTGGGAAATTCCAACGGTCGTTACTTATTTACCCTTTAATTTTATGACTTCCTGTTGAGAAAATATGTACCAGTTCACAGGTAGTAAAATTTTCCGGGTACAAAATTTCCAACAGGTATAAAGAGTGAAAATCGATTGCTGTTGACACCAGCAAGCTGAATATTATGTTCCTGCAATCAAATAAAATAATTCAAAAAGGAGATATAATGTCAGGTATAAATCCAGGACAAGTTGACAACTTCGTTGTGACCGAAGATCCGCAGTAGAAGATTGAGGTCATAACAGCGATTTTCCAGAAAATGCACTAAGCGGATGATGAGACCCATTGAATGGTGCATACTTAGTTTCTTATTTAGACGACGGTGGACCAGTTGGCTCAGCTAACATGCCACTCCAGCTAGCGCAGTCTTTTGGCAGGTGCCACCAGTCGCGCACACAATGTTGGCTGAGGTCCTCTTGTACTTAGGCGCGCCACATACGGTGTCGTTTGTCCATGTGGTCAAGGTGACCATCCAAGCCGGGTTATTCGAGCTTTTCTGACGAGGTCGGCATCGCTGTACGGTCCGTATAGTTCGCTATTGAAATGTTGTGGTCCCTCTTTGTTTCTCATTCGTTTACCGGTAAACCCAACTTTGCCACTACTGGTTAGTCTGCAATGCAGTCTGCTTTTGAAAGAAAGTACCTCTGGAGTTGACTTGTAAGTTTCGCACAATTTTTTCAACGATATTGAAAAGAATCACATCGCCTTGTTTAAGTCCTTTTCTGACATTGAAATTCTCGGTTTTGCCATTACCGACTTGACGGAGCAGCGAGCATCATTGTCTTGTACAGTTGAGTAAGCTTGGCAGGGATACGAAAACTAGACATGGCTGTGTATAGTTCATTGATGAAGAGATGGTGCGTATGGCTTGGAACTCGTTTTTCAAAAATCTGCCGTAATATGAAAATTTGATCTATGGTGGACATTCCTAGCCTAAAACCATGATGCGTTTAGACTGTTTACGAAAAGCCTTAGGCGTTCGCATAATACAGCAAACGGGATTTTGCATGAGATATGAGGATATTTATTCCCCTGTGGCTGGCGCAGCTCAGGTAATCTCCCTAAGTTTAATCGGACACAGGCTTTGGCCTGTCACGGATATTCACATCCTTATCTTGGCTACATCTTGATAATAGTCCCAGTCGATGTTAGCTGCCCGGAACGTTCGGACGGTTTGTGGATCAGCAGTCAGCGAGGTCAAGTCCATTTATGTTGGTTATAGTTACATTACGTCCTGCCGGAGGCGATAGCATGTAAGCTGTGCTTCCCCACAGTAGTATTACTAAAGATGCGCCTCTTGCCTTGCTTGGCATTAAAATCGCCAAAAACGATTTTTATTTTTATTTTTATTTAGGGCAGTTCTCGTAGGTTTTTTTCGAGGAGCTCGTACAACCAGTTTTTGATAAGATCGTCCTTCTCCTCTGTCGGGAGGTGGGTGTTTATGAGGCTAATGTTGGCGAATTAATCCTTTATGAAAATCGTCGTCAGGCGTTCGCTTACACGCTTGAAGCTCAAGACTTATTCACTAAGGCTTAATCGGCGAATCTGCAGTTGTCTGATCCGAAGATCATTGTCCTTTAATTGTGTGCCAGAGTCGTCAACAGTGACTCCGTTATTATCCGAGGCGATTAGATGGTTCGTTAAATTTTTTTTTTGTTATCTTTTCCGTATAGTGTTGAGAACCCTTTGACGGCGTAGACAAGTATTATGCTACTGGTCGACCACGTACTTTCCATTTTAGCCTGCATGATTAAGGATTTACTCATCACTGGTAGGTAGAGCTTGTACTACGCTACGTATCCAAATTATAGGACAGTCAGCAGTTTCCCAATCGGTCGCCGCGAAATAATCCAGCGATGGGGTATCCAATTCCCAAAAGAGACAAAGACACGTTCAATCTGCCGAATGTTTCAGTTGATAATTCTGCTTCATAGTAATCGAGAAGGTGATCAATAGAGACCTGACTAAGTAGGTTGTGGCCAAGAATTTAGTTACCGATAATCAATTCGGCTTTAAGTGGGTATCTTACGTTCATGAATGGTTTCACACGCTTTTGTAATACAGCAGAGAAGATCTTATAGGCGATTTTTAGGGGACTTATTTTTCTATAGTTGGCTCAGTAAAACGGGTGTTGTGGATTGGACAAACAATGCTGAGATACTATACTTGGGGCATGCTTTCCTTTACAGATGAACTGCCGCATGCTCCCAACTAAGTCATCTCCAGCTGCTCAATAGTGCTCAGCAGGTAGTTCGTCTGCCCGACTCTATATGTTCTTAAAATTAATAAAAAAGTGAAGAGTATCGTTCTGGAATTATTGGATTTTCTCATAACTTTCCAGATATTGGAAATCAAAAACCCGCTTTCCATTGATCGCTCCTATCCATGTGATCCTGTCTGTGAATACGTGTGAATTGTCATGAATGTCAATTTCGCTCTCATTTTACATAAAAACGTCATCCACATTACACACACGTAGTTTTTGTTTTTTTTTTTAAATACAGCGATGTCAAGGGGTTAAGGTACTCTTAAAATGTGTGAACACAGAGCGGGCGAAGGAAAATTAGGGAGGAAAGAAAGCTAGTTACCGATGTACGTTGGTTTTAAATGTCTGAATGTTACAATGACTAGGAAATAGAGTGCTCAGCAGGGTATTTCACAAGCGAGTTGTTCGGCTTAGGAACGAATCACGATATTTCAGAGTACGTCCGAAAGTGGGCTTTTGTATAAAGTGAGATACGAGACATTTCGTCGGTGTCGATTGACTGAGTGATATTAGAACCACCAATGAGTTTTATCGCACGGTTTTAAATCCTATCTAACAGTAGCAGAGGTATTTTAGGCGCACCTGAACAGATGTGGGCATTATACTCGAATTTTGGGCGGATGAATGCCTTTATATTGAGGGCAGATCAGAGGGGGTAAAATATTTCATACATCGCTTGAGGAAACCTAGACATTTCGCAGCATTTTTGACGACATCTAATATGTGGTCATTCCAACGTAAGTTGTCACTGACACACATACCGAAAATAGAAAGTTTTTCGGTTTCGACGATGCAAGTGCCATTCATGGACAATGGCTGGGTATTTAAATTTCGCTTTAATGGCAGCAGACAGCATTGAGTTTTGGAAGTATTAAATTTTACTCTGTTGACTGTTCCCCAATTGGTTATGCAGCAACGAGAGTTCGGGAACGAATATGAAAAGCAGAGAGTTTTATTAGAATTAACAGACAAGAGATCATTGATTAAAATTAAAGAGTGTCGGAGACAGAACGGAGCCCTGGGGCACACCAGCATTCATTTTGTGAACATCAGACTTGAAACCATCCAAGACAACTTGAATAGATGTATCCGAAAGGTAGTTTCTCAAGCTTGTCCATTCAGTTTTTCACGGATTCATCCTTTTCAGCAAGGTTGGGACTTTGCATCCGATTTGTATGTTTCCTCTATGTATCTATAGTGTGACATAGAAACAGATAGTTTTTTTTATTATACTTTCCAGCTGGTAATCTCGTTAACTTACCTGTTGGATATGGTTGCGTCGATTATTTGGTGACCTTGTAACACGTTCGTTGAGAAGCGGTGCAAAAAAAAAAACAAGTTCTCAGTCCTTCAAACCTATTTTTCCACACCCATAGTTTCCGTATGGATATTATGTATAAGGCTCCCACTCGCGTGCCGAAACCTAATGATTTCTTGCCCTAGGCTGTTGCTTACAAGAAATTCCACACTAAAGTAGCAGTTTTCCGTAGCAGTCACCAAAATCAACAATTTTCACCGCACTTCCCGGAACGCGCAGATGTCAGCTTTATAGCAACGTAGGAATCCGCAAAATAGAGGAAGTTGCTGGGCTGCAAGCAGCCTGTTAAATATCTGAACTTTGCATATGCAAATGTGAACGTCGTTATCCTTTTTTCCTATTGCTGAGCCGTCAACAGCGAATAACCTATTATCTCAGGCTCTTTGTTGGTTTGCAACCGTGAGGTTTTACATAACAGTTAATACCATGCACAACTCTTACCCCGGACGACAGCACCTATTGAACAAAAGAGATAGGATATTCGAAATTCAGAAACCTGCTTTGAGGATATGAGAGCTACCGTTGAGCAATGAAGGGTTCCACCGCCACAATTTCTATTTCAGCATCCTATTAAAGCACAACTGATGTATAGCCATAGTTACATCACTAAGCATTACTTATCACAAAGATTGATAAAACTATGACAGAACAAAGCGAATGAATAAACTTCCAGGTAATATGGATTATGCTGCGAGTAGAAAAAGTGTAACGAGAAAACGAGAGCGAACAGCGCATATGATACTTGAAACTCATATTTAGAGAATTGTAAATCAATCGTCTAATGGTATGATTTGATGTTTTCATAAACAGCAACTCAACATCTGAGCCATAAATTGTTTTTGTGAGATCCTGTTTTCTTATCTTCTCCCATCTTAAGATTTATACAAGTACCATATCATCGTCAACTAAACTCAAGCACATACAGATTATCCTGATTTGCAGCGAACGTAAGATACAAACTACCAAAGTGGCATCATGGCACCACGGCATCACATAGGATCACGTGTGAGTCTGTAACCACTGTGATTGACAACAAAAATGTGCAAAATGCAACTCCAAATGACTGTTAGAGTTGAATGCTTAGGTTGGAAAAATCTCAATTAAGCCAAGCGATCCTATGTATAATACATTCAACAACGCGCTCGCATTAAGCAATACATTCGCCGCAAATGCATTAGGAAAATTATTTTCGTGTAATTTTCAAAATTACCCATGTAAATCAATCTGTGTGAGAGTACGCGCGCTCAGAAAAAGCTGGCGCACTACCATGGAGAAAGAAACAAACATAGCGCGTTTCAATGGACAAGTCGATAAATCAAATTCCAGAAATGTTATTACCGTATTTAACGAATATCGATCTTGTGCATCCTCCTAGTCGAGTCGATCGATGTGGGGTACAACGATTTCCGTGGCGGCGGCGCTTAAATACTCTCAATAGTCTCTGGGATGCATCTTGAATATGTTTGCAAAGTGAACTAAGTATCGAAACACTATTACTGAAGCAAGAAACCAAAAAAAAAGAAAAGAAAAAAAGAAGATGAACGGTGTGCTGGTTTTAGAAAGTCATCTACTCGTACGTTTCCAGATCCGAGTAGAGCGTGTGAATTTCGCACTATGCTATTGGCTGGACGCATCTTTAGATGTGGATTTAGGGGGACGATAGGTGCGATTTTTGTTGGCACAATATGCGAACGATTATTTTCTAAAATACGGACACTTATAAACTTAAATGGCTTCTTACCTATAAAAGAGTTAGGATTTAAGGAGTAGTTACGGTAAAGAAATATATGAACGTTTTCGCGTAAGAACTCCAATCAGTTTCCAAAGTTCCTTTTTCAATGCCAAACAGCTTCAAAGAGGAAAGGTACGACGTCACAAATACTCGTTCCGTATAAACGTGTCATTCTAAGCAATGGCATTCAAACAATCGGAATCGAAATTACGGACTACAACCAACTCTAAACCATATTAAAAACATTGCTGCTCTCTGATTAAGTATACTGCTATTCTACGAAAAGACACTAGCAGCTGACATTTATTGTCAGCTTTATATCGTCTCACGAATTGAGTGCCGAGAAAAACAGAATATCATGTGTTATAGAGGACTGCTTGATTCGTTAATGATTAGTAATTTTTAAGAGTTGAAGTGGGAAATACTCTTAAGGGAGAGAAGAGACAATTTACAGGACAGGAAACTACAAGGTGGCGCAAAATTAATCACCCTATCGGAAGAAGGTGCAATTTTTGCAAATGACGTCATACGTCAATCATATTTGACATTTGTGAACTAGACAGCTGGCAGCATAGTTTCTTCGATGTTTTTCACCAATAACCGGTCGATGGTGTTAGCGCAGCGTGAATTTTGACGTCGATTTCCTAATCGTGTCGCGCCAACTGGGCAAACATCCCAGCGCTTAGCTATTCGACTCGAACAGAGTGGAACCACAGGAGACCATGCAGGGCGTGGCCGCAGTCCGGTCGTTCGGCCGCGAATATCGCAGCTGCGGTTGAAGATGTCGCTGAGAACCAAGAAACATCAACCAGATGATGGGCCACGCAATTGGGCATCACCAGACGGACCCTACAGCCAATTTTTAGTGAAAGGCTTACACATGTTCCAGTTAATGCCTCTTAACCGTCAGTTGCGTGTGAATTACTGTAAAGCCAACCTTAATCTCAACAACGAAGAGGACGATTTTGTGTCGAAAATCATCATGAGCGACGAGGCGCATTTCCACTTATGCGGTTACCTCAATAAGAAAATCTTCGTTTCTGAGACACTGAAAATCCGCGTGTGATGCACGAAGAGCTATTACATTCACTCAAAGCCACTGTATGGTGCGGCGTTCACGCGGGGGGAGTGATTGGGCCGTAGTTTTTTGAGGACGCCATTGTGAAGGAAGTTTTTCTTGATCGCGTAAGCTCCCGTTTTGGCATGGCCAGAAAGATCGCCCGATTTAACCATCCCAGATTTCTTCCTTTGGGGCTACTTGAAGCGCGGGTTTTTGCCAACAAGCTTCAGACAATCGCAGCGCTTAAGGAGAATATTTGACAGGAATGCGAACAGTTATCACCGGAAATCTTGCGGAAAGTCATGGAAAATGGGATAAAACGGGAACATATGTGTATCAACACTGGCGGCAGCCACTTGGCGGATATCATCTTTTCCACTTAACAGAAACAATTAGTCAAAATCATTTTTTTTATATTTAGGAAAAAAGTAATTCAACAACAAAATTGGATGATTAATTTTGCGCCACCTTGTACAATCAAACGCGGTCTCCATTCATTAATCCATTTCCATTAAAAACGATTCCTAATATGGTAATCAAAATTGAATTATTCGGCTAAGCGTTGCCAATAATTCAATCATACGCAGAATGAAGTATGGAGCAATAACAAGCAACGCCTACAAATTGCAAAGGAAACAATTGCGGCTGCAAAGAAACCAAGGAACTGCAGAAACGGCAAGATCTATTTCTAAACCCTTAAAATGAAAACTCGAAACCGTCTTGAGAAACTTTAAGTCACAGCAGCACACGAAGAGCTATCGAGATCTGATTACGAAAACACTAGGAAAAAAGTGAAGAAAAAAGCATCTAGCGCTTGACAACGATTTTTTTTTATAATTGGCGCGCCTTATTCAGAAATATGCTCCGTTCAAACCTTCGCATAAGAAAACGTAAAGTTCAGGGCACTAGTTTCTTCCGATTATTTTTGTTTAGCCTCTTCTTTGAACCTCGGCTGGAACTTTAGCTTCCATTGGGCCGGCTTTTCCGAGCTGAAAATGTAAAATTAGCTGATTTGCTAAGCCTGCAGTTTTCCGCTAATTTAGATCATAAATAGTTACAACCGCTAATATTATGACATTTTTATTTCTGCCATTGTCATATGTCCTTTGTACTTCTCGTGCATAGTCTAACATTCCGATGTGTATGTTAACTTGGATAAACGGCTGTAGTATATAACAAACCTAGTTCAACCGGCGTTTTGTCTCACAACTTCGAAGTCATCCAAAGATAAACTTATGTGCAACGTTGTCATTTCAATTTAGTTAGTGGTTAACGACACAGCTTAAATATTTAAAATTTTCGCACTTTGACAAAATAACTTCTCCTAAATATACGAGTATATCAGGAGTTGGGTTTGCGGATTCGGAAAAATAACAATTCAGATATTCAGTCTTAGTACGGCTGATTCGCAACCCTTTATCTCTAAGAGCTTTATCCAATTATTAGGAGTTGCCTGTAGGGCATTCGTAAAAAGAAAAGACGTCGTTACAGACTCGTTAATGTGTTGCTTCACATAGAAAATCTATGCACAACGTTAGAAAGCGGCAGATTTGTACACTATCTTGGTGTACTCCAAGAATTCTCCGGCTATTTTTTGCACTGCATTTAAATTTCGTTTTGACGTCATAGTATGTACATTCTTATATATGGTATTCCTATACGTCTCGGGTGAATTTTGAGATTTTAGTGCCGTCCAAATGAAATCTCTGTGAACTCTATTCAAAGTAGTTTCTAAATCGACGATCTCTCGAGGCTTCGCGAAGTTTTTCCATCTTCACGCGTCACTTTTAATGTCGAACTGGCTCCCACAAAGCCAAATTGATTGCCATGGAGTTTAATATTTTTCGATTTTTCCGATTGCTTTTACAGTAAAACCTGTAATTTCTTCTTAGTTTGCGACACCAGAGGAAATGATACTTTTTGTAAATTCTTTGTTTGTTTTTCGAAGTTGTACCTTGTGCGCTTAGTTCTTCTTCTTATTTGATGGCAGCTAAATGCCGAGGAAATACAATGTTACACTTATAACAATGAATCGAATAGACTGATACAAGTCGGAGCTGGAGGACTAATTTAAATGATTGTAGATTGAGCTTCGAGATGAAGATGTGCCTTTTAACAGCTCTACAATCAGGGCTGGCTGGGTCGTGTTTGTATGCTCCAATAAAGCCACTGCAAACTGGCTGAGGCGTGATTTCTCAAAAATCAGGGGAAAATACGGTCTGAACGTGATATTAATGGAGGAGGATTCATTTCTGAAACCACACATAAGGGGGTTCTTTCCGCAAAGCATCGACCTAGTTATCCAGAAAATTCTCGGGTCGTTGGATGCAGAAAACTTAGGCCTTAACACAAAAACCTGGAGAGTTTTGCAAACAGTGGAAAGGAAAGATCTCGTCCACATGGTCTTTGCTGTAAATGACAGTGCGGTGAAACGGCTAAACGCCCTAAAAGATTATGTCGCGTACAATTTCGGTAAGCTGAGCTCAGACAAAACTCTAGCTACCTCCACCACAACCAACACCAGTAGTCTTTTAAAGAGACTACAAAACAACTCCATTAATCCGGCTGCAGGTGAGGGAGATAAAGCACGTGAGCTCCTCTCAACCAGCGGATTAACAGAAGAACCAGCTTCTTCGAATAGACCCAAAAGCAGAGTTCCAGTACCTGTGCCGAGGAGTCAAGCAGCAGCTCGTGGCCAAAGGGCTACTTCCTTGGCGAGGTTTCCCGCGTATAACCGCAAATGATGATGGCTACAACATTATGCAGGGAAACCTGCACCATGCTAAAGGTGTCTCGTATACCTTTACTGATCAGTTTCAAAATCAAATACCTTTTTATTCCAGGGTTTAACACCAGATATCTAGTGGCAGCGATGATCGAACTACCTCAGGACAATGGATTGCAAGAGTTCGTGTGCGCCTCAGCCTACTTCCCCGGAGACATACGTAGATGCGATTCCTCATGTTCTTGTACAAAATTTGATCGAATTGTGTCACGCCCACAATATAATCTGGGGTAGCAGCGACAACAACAAAAGGGGTGAGTCACTTTCAAATTATATTTGTTAACAAAGATCTTCTTCTATGTAATAAGAGGAGAACCCAGTTTTATCAATTCTATAAGAGAGGGGGTACTTGATCTCACCCTCTCGTATCTATTTCTTCATAATTTTATCAAAAATTGGCATGTCTAAGATCAGGCGTCTTAATGTAATATTGGACAGGGTCAAACTAGATACGTGAAGAAACCTACGAACTGGAGTACTTTTCGAGAAAATCTCGCTATCAAAGCTGACTCGCTGCCCTAATCTCTACAGTCCATTGCGGACGTAAAAAAGGCAGCGGATCAACTAAATGAAGCCATTATCTCATCATTTAAATGCAGCTGCAAATTGAAACGCAATATGTTCAAAAAATGTGTACCATGGTGAGAAATATTTTTAACAAATCCAAATACACTAGCAATTGGGACTTATACAAGTCCGCTTTAACCAAATTTAATAAGGAATTGAGAAAGTTCAAAAGAGCTTCATGGAGAAAGTATTGCGAAAACATAGAAAAGCTGCCAGAAATCTTGCGTCTCAATAAAGTTCTCTCAAAGGGTTCCTCAAATAGCTTTGGTCTGCTACAAAAAGAAGATGGTTTCACAACTAGTCGAGAGAAAACTCTTTAAATGCTACTTAAGATGCATTCACCAGACTCGGCCCTTTTAAACAACACACAGAATGTCAACTCTGAAGTCGCAAGCTTATCCTACAACAACAGAATTAACAGCCTATTCCACTCTTACCGCCTTATTTAGGTATAGCTTCAATTGGGGATACATCCCATTAGGAGGAACCTAATGAACAACCTAAATCTTATCGACCCATAAGTCGGACACCATTTTCTCTGAAAACCAAAAGACTTACACATCGATTTACACATCAAAGACCTTCTCAACAGAAATTCACCTCTGCATCCTCACCAGTATGCATAGAGGAAAGAGAGGTCCACATAAGGCGCTCTACTAAATCTGTTACACACAGAATAAACGGCCTTTGATAATACCGGATATGAATCCATTTCGGAGATCATGTCCCCAAAATCTATTGAATATCCACTAACCGTTGGGTTAGAGCGATGCTTGTAAACCGGAAATCTCTACATATTCCGATGAGACTAAAATCTCTGTCTCAGCTGAGAAAGGTTGTCCACAAGGAGGTGTTCTCTCGCCGCTCTTGGGGTCACGATCTAGTTAAACTTAGTAATCTGGGCTATCAAACAATAGGATGTGGGTGGCCGTGGCTCAAGTGGTAGTGTATTGACTTCCCATTCGGACGGTTTTGGGGTTCAATACCAGCCGTGACCTAAAGACATTTTTTCAGGCAACTGAAATCTCGTGAGGTGAATGGTTGCTTAAATACAACAACGACAATTCCTCATAGATATTTGAATGCCTTAGGTGATTCTCAAAATCTTGGCTTTTTACTGACATTGCGGTACAAAAAATTTTTTAGGTCGCAGTGCCCCCGCAATTTTCGGATCAGATGCCTTAAAAAAAAAATAAAAATTTCCTTGTGTCTGAAAGAATATTTCGTCAGTGACTTGAGAAGTAGACACTTTGTAATTGTTGATGCTGTCAATATTGTTAAACGAGGAATGCGACAAAGGTGAGGAAACTAAAACTATAAACTATTGTATAAGACTGAGGACCTAGACATCACTTTTTTAATAATACATGGTAACCAAAATTGGACGTTTGTGACAGAATTCCGGTGTATACGTTGCAAAGAATTAATAAAATGCGCATGGAACTAGGGAATAAAATCCATCACGGAATAAAATCCATCAGACTCTAAACGTAATCGTCGGGCGCGTTAACATGTGCTTAAGTCGCTGTACCAGAAAATTAAATGATCGACAATTCAACCCACCCACTTTCTTACGTTTTCAAGTTGTCAAAATTAATATACAATATTAGAAGTGTTCATACGAGAAAAAGGAATTGATGTAGTCGTATGCTTGCTCTCGCAAACTCATTGTGAAGAAGGGATGCTGTGCAAAACTAGTAGGCAGGTCATCTCTGTACGTTAAAGGCTATCAAATATTTTGCCGATTTAAAAATAGAACTTGAAATTATGGAAATAAGAATGCTACGCGTAAGAAGTAGACGTAGTTTCTTACCACTTCACCTCATATCATCTATCAAGAAAGGTCCACAAATATTTATAGTTTTAACAGAATCACGGTGTAAGAATCTAAACACCCAGATCATCGAGTAGAGCAAGGAACGTCGCCAGTATACAGTGCTACGGCCCAAAAAATGTGCCAACTGAGGACGAGAAGGATGATTTCACGACCAAAGGGATCGAGATTTAAATACCTAGATATGCATCAGGAACCAAAGGCTCAGGCACATAGGCAATGTGTAAAGTAAAGATGAGATCACTTTATGGTATACCGCCGGAGATTTTAAGGACAAAGCTTACAGCATTTTCAGAACTCCAGAACCCGCTGGTAGACAGGAAGCTTTCGAAAAAAGGAAGTCATATAGAGTGCGGAAATTTGAGAGGAATTTGTGTTCTGTCAGTAGTTGCCAAAGAGTTAAAAATGGTAAAAGTAATGTTCAGGCGTATAAAGCAGGTTGAATCCGTTCCGTTATATGGGTGCAGCACCTGGAAAATTTTCGTCGCTATCAAAAGGGCACTGCAAAGCTTAAGGATTTTCTGGCTAACCCGCTTTTCCAAATCGGAGCTCCATGAAAGAATTGATCAGAGTCCTACAGGTTACTACAATTCAAATATGAAATTGGCAATGGATTGAGAAACCGTACGCGACGGCGAGTGGGTATGGTGGAAGCCAAATAACGCTATTGCCATCATGGTGTCACGACTTAAATTACATCCAATGTATTGTTCAAATACTCCCTGAGGATTGGAGGAAATCGATGCTCTTGCAGAATTTCATGTTTAAAGTATCTTCGAGTCAACAAAATGGTCCAGCAATAGTGCTGTGAATAGTTTTGATTAGAGCTTGAGTAGTAGTAGTGATCAATTTGCCACACGCTCAGAACGTAATCTGTTTGTGAGGTACGTTTTGTGTTGTTGGTAAGCCATATCTTTCTAGCTATCATACAATCTACTTGTGTTTTCTTCCTGTGTTTAGTTTCTGAGAAGAAGTGCATCATATTGCGTACGACCCCAATAGGAAGATCAATTCCTGAGACAGTAAGTTGGACTGTGTCTAGTCAACTCGTCAGCCTTTTCTTTTCAAATTCATGTTGCTGTGGTGTGGACAGAAACTGATAGTAGAGTGATATTGAACCACTGTCCCATTAGTTCTCATAAAGTACATATTAACTGAGTAGTAGCCATGGTTGTCAACAAAGACTGCTATATTGAAGTAACTTGTATGGCTGCCACTCAAAGCAATCGCAAACCAACCGCCAGAATCCTTACCGATCAAGTATCCTTCAACTTCTCATCCCCTTTACAAGGATGAAGAACTCGTCAGAAATGCTATCAATAAAGAAGAGAAGAACATCGGACGGTCCGGAGGGAAAATAAAGAACACGTTAAGGGCACGATCGAGGAAATGGCGTGTTACTTTTTCAGGAACATCGTTTGGAAGTTTTACCAACAGGTACCACGACAACAAGAACTGAACAGAGAACAGAGAGCTGCAGAGCTGAGCAATAAATGAAGACCAGAATTGCAGACTGTTAAATTGGGACGACGACCGTCATTCCGCTGTCAAGTAGAACAAACTATTCAACTTGGGCTATAAAAGACAATATTTCCGTCCATCCGAACAAAATGAAGTAAAGACAACAAATCTTAAACGAAAAGATAAAAGTGACAGCGGACTAAATCGGACGACCTCATATGCGTTCACTCGACCAAGCATGATTTTAAGATCGTTCTTGGTGATTTCAGCGCCCAAGTTAGAAATGGAAGGCATCTTTGATGGCACAGTTGGAAAATTCGCGACAAACTCCGACCTTGAAATCGATACGAAATGTCATCAAAGAAGCACCCGTTACACAAGCCTCAATATCCACAAAGGGATCGGGCAACAACTTGATCGAAAAACTGTCAACGCAAAACACAGATCTAGAATTTCTGATTTCTGAACATTTCGAGGACTCAGACCACTATCTTGTTGTAGTCAAGGTACGAACATGAATATCCCGGACGCCAAAACATTGAAGAGGTACTGTAAAGAAATACGACGTCTAACACCTGCTAGAATCATTCTTAATCGAGCCTCCCAAAACCTTTTGAGGAGTTCTACGGTGCCAGCATAAGACTCGTGGGAGATCACTGGCGAGATTGTCAGAAAGCTATTTGAGATGCCGCATCTTATACATTAGGTTCCACCTGAGCATCAAAACGAAATACCTGCTTTAACTTATAGGAAAGAAGACGGAAAAAACGTCAACATAGAAGCGCTGATCAGAGATCAATAGTTTCTCCTTTAGAAATAGTCTTCGCAAGCCCTACCGAAATATAAAAAAAAGTTGGTAAGGACACAGATACCGAACAGAAGCATTCAGTGTTAAACGGCGCAGACGACCAACATTCTTCTTGGACCATTGTCAACAACAAATTCGTCCACCCTACCAAGAGGAGGTCTGGATCGCGATATCTAAACGAAAGATCAGTAAGACTATAGGAGTACACGAACTACCTCCCGATTTATTTAAAGCAGCGTGATTGCTTCGGTAAGGAGAATAGACTAACTCATCTGTACAATATAGTATAGTGCATGAAATTACGCTAAATTAATGGAAACTCATTATCGTTTGCCGATTCTCAAGAATGGAGACCCATTTAGGTGCGTCCATATTGCTAGAAAACTTTGCACGATTGCGTAAGCGTAGTTAATAAACCACGAACTCAAAATAGACAGTGACATGCCGCAGTAATTAGATCACAGATGGACTTTTTGACAAATCTTATCTGCATCCCTGATTCATTGGATAATAGTTCCTTTTTCCAAAATCGACATTTGCTTCGGCTATTAATCGTGGTGTAGTAATGCGTTCTACTGTCCACCATTACCGTAAGACATTTTCTTCCCACGCAAACTATGTTATAGTGAAATCGATCGATGCCAAAAAATCCTCATTTTTACAACTTTGGAACCCACACTCAGAGTTTTAACCCTGCAAAAGCTTGATTTCTTTTGGGTAAAGTAGTTTTAATTTAGGCACAGCGTCCTTCAGGACTATCAGCTAACTAGTACGCTTCATTGAACTAGTTGAAATACTTTTTAGACTATTTTATCCGTTTTTGCAAAGCACATTTCGTTAAGATGTCCTAGTCACATTTAAAATGTGGATTAACTCGAACACGCATATAATACCATGATACGACTATAACTACCACTACAAGTTGACTATAACTCCTCGACACCATCCGTTACAGTTGCAATTTAACTGCAGTGTTTAACACCTTCGGCAATCACCTCTAAAGAAGGGGCAGGAAGATGTGCTCCGCTCATATGAAACTGGTTCATCCAACCAACAAACACACGAGACATACTATACAAGTGGTGGATGTTGGATTCGTTTATCGTACCATGTGTCAATGTTAAACGGCGACTAGTGGGATCATCCAGCCAAAACGTCTGATCAGCCACAAAACATTATCACGCTGAGCCGATATGGCTTCATTACATCCACTTAATTGATGATCACCTGTTCGGCTCAGGTGCATAAAAATTATTTATGACAACAACCCAAGAGTGTTGGACTTGCTCAAGTGCCAATGAATAAATCTTGAAGAAACCCAGAGAACGAATAAAAATTCAACTTTGTGTATGAGTATGTTAAGGTGTTACTTACCTTATGCTTTAGAAATTCCAGATCCATAACTGGTATAGTTTTAGTTCTCACTATGTCCTCCGATTGTAGTACTTCTAGGGATTGAATTTCTGTGAATCCATGCTGTTGGAGGGCCTCACAGCAACGCTGTGATTGTTCTATGCATGGAGAAAAGGAACAAAATCGTCCACCTGTTAAATTGAAAAAGGAAATTTTTTTTAAATATATGTGGCTAATTAATTTTAAGTTAAAGGAATGTTACATACTCGTATTATAAAGACGAGAAGATAGGTCAACTGTCGTGAGTCCATAAATGGATTCGATCAGTTTCCATTTGAATCTACAAGAAAACACGTGTCTGATGTGCCACTGGTTATGCTAATGCACAAACTAAGAGCTCCGCTTAGTGATATTTTACTGGCAATTAAGGACGCGGTATGTAAATGCCTGGTAGTTCAACACTTGAGAAACATTGCTGCCCGGGGCATTCACTGTCAATCGTTCGTAAATTGACACACCTCGACTTTACCCCTTCTCACCTTGGCAGACACACATAATCAATTGCCGATTAGTTGGAGATTTTTTGTCAAACAACTGTCCTCCGGACAAGGGCAAAACATCGCGTTGTGCCAATCGAACTTGGATATGGAATTGATTTACAATTGACCGCGACAGTAGTAGCAATGGCAGTAGCGACAGCAGCTGCAAACGAAAGGTAGAGGTGATGCTGTCGCTATAGGAGCGGCGCGCGCAACTGTGTTTTGTGAGCATCCGTCCTTTACGCAATTAATTAAACAAATTACCTATCCGCGTACATTTGCAATGTTGACACAACATGGATGTAGGTAGGGTCCTCTGTCTTGTTGGATTTTCTTCTGTCTGTCCATCTGTCGATGGCTTGCACTTTCGACGCGAGTAGAGATTTTGTTTCTTTTTGCGCGCATCCTCTGCTTGTGGAGAGATGTTGTGCGCGTGCGCACCTTATTATGCTGCCGGTAAATATGGGAACATAAGGGGGATCTATGCGGTTTGTCAATTCCAATGGTGAGTGATAGCCACATGGACATGGACAATCGAAAGTTAATCGCTTAAGAGGAGTCAGGTCTAGTTAGTTTGAAAACTAACGATTGGCGGCACTGATATGGAAATGCTGAAGGCACAAATCGGAGAATGATGGCGATTTAGTATATTCTTTGGCGTAAGTAGGTTCGCGCTGTATTAATGAGGTGCGAACGCAATTAAAATTAATTAGTGACAGCAACAGATATAGATATGGAATCAACCATGGCAGTTGCTCAAAAGGGAACTTACTTTGATGGACATATGTGGAATTTTTTTTTGGTTTGTTGTTCTAACGACCTCTTAGGGATAGAATGGAAGCAATGATAATTGATATACGACAATACTTTTGCGTAAACGCCTTAAGGAATGAGAACGTTGACACGTATTAATATAGAAGGAGGCTGAAAAAAAACTCATCCAAGTGGAGGCTATCGAAAGTTGTAATTTTCGGAATGAGGTTCGAGAATCCTGGTAGTAGGTGGCAATGAACTATATCGTGAATAATCGATGGTGGGTGAAAAGCAGCTGCAGCTGTAGGACATATAGACTGTGCCTAAAGCCTTGCTGAATTCACTGAACATTTCCAAGCTACTTGCAGAATACAAGACTTCTCTGAATACAGTCTTAAGGCTGAATACACTGAGTCTTGTTTGTGTCCCAAGTCACAAAGGGATCACGGGATATGAGAACGCCAATGTACTTGCTAAGTAAGCGTCAAAAGTTGCTCAGGACCCGAACCTGCGTTTAAACTCAATCTGTCGGGTTTTATATCATCATAACATGCTATAGAATGACACCAGGCCAAATGAATACTTCCCGACGTCTCTAAGAGGTCTCCACTGTCTCTCAGTAGGAAAGACTGTAGACTACTTAGTTGTGTCTAACAGAGCGTTACGATTTCTGCGACGCTTTCTGTCATAGTGATGATGACACTGTGGATTAGTGTACGATCCCTCGTTGATGTGGCACTTTATCATTAGAAGCAGAAGCAATACCCAGAAATCCAACAAATGTGCAGGGGCCTATGTCTTACCCTCTGAGATTTTCTAAGTTTGAGCAAATGATCTGATGTGAAGAATGCTTCAGATTATCTGGAAAATCTGATTAGAGGAACATACCCGCTGAATGGAATGCTGCCGTGCATATTTAAAATCAATCGTCAACAACGTGATAGGCCCATATCAGTGCAGTTTAAGATTTTATAAGACCACCTTCAACCAATTATTTAATCTGCGGCAGATCTTGGAGATGACTAGATAATCAAACCACAATAGCTCATCGATTTTAAGATGGCTTATGTTTTGACATTCAAGTTTACGTGTGAGATATTTGCGAGAATTGAAACAGAAGCAGCAAAAATTGTTCTGGGTCTTGGTTCTGCCAAGAGAAACTATAATTTTAATGTGGTGAATGAATTTCAGTAGCTAGGATCTGCAGTAATGATATCAACGCGGAAATTAAACAACTCTTTATGCAGTTAGATAGGAATCGAGTTGGATGGAGAGTCGTATTGGTTGATGTTTAGGATCGATCCAGTCTGTAATCTGCCACCCAAAAACTGAAGTAAGGAAGACAGAGTTGTATAATCTATCCCAGTGAGGAGACAAATCTTATTTTATAGTTAATAGTAATAGACACTTGCCAAAAAAGCCATTCCATGGAAGCACCACTGGAAACACCGAACCGTGCTGGAGTGACAAGAAGAAAAACAGGCTTTTCAAGCATGAACTAAGTATACGTTACTAAGAAACTGCAGAATATGAGCTGTGCAAAAAATGAGATAAGAGAGTGGTGGCTATAGCACACGCAGTGATCAGAGAGGTCATGTATCAGAACTTAGAAGACTTCTCCTTGCTATCCAAAAACCGAAGGCAAGATTCAAAAGATGTGCTACCTCTATGTAGGTTGCTGCTTTGAGATATAGCAACACGCACCGGTGTAAACTCGCTTCGACTTTTGGTGATGAGGCACCACCCCGGACCACCGTGTTTCGCTCGTTTTCCGAATTCTATGGTGGTCGTCGTTCGCTTCAGGACGAATTTCGTGAAGGTCGTCCAAAATCGGTTGTTGTGCCAGAAAAGATGTATGCTGTGCGGGAACAGATATTGTAATATTGTGAAATTGATCCATACTTGGGTATTAATTCCACTCGCAAACATTTAACATTGAATGAACATCTGGCCGTCAAAATGATTTCTTCGCGCTGGATACCGGATAATTTGACAATCGCTACAAAAAAAGCTGTTGAATGCTAAAAAAATTCGATCGCGGCGCTTTAAAAGACGTATATAAGGATCTATGAGTATGAGTTCGAAACTAAACTGCGGGCTATAAGGGTCTCTTAAGACGTGTCTAACCCAACAAAAGTTGTTCGCGTACGAAGCACTTCGAAGCCAATGGTCGCTTGTTTCTTCGGAAAAACCGGACATGTCGCCAACGTGCTATTAGAACAACGTAGAATGGTCAATTCGAAATGGTACACCGTCATTTGTTTGCAAGAAGTCTTTGGAGATCCGCCGAACACGAATCATTCTCTACCATGACAATGCGAGCTCTCACAGGTCGTCTAAAAAAAATGACTTTTTGAGCATCTAAAACATCGCATTGATGGGCCATCCGCTGTACAGCCCTGATTTGACATCCAAGACTTCTTTTTATTCCCGCACATTAAAAATAAAATGCGAGCTCAACGTTTTTCGGCGCCTGAATAAGCGTTTGATGTGTTTAAAACGCATGTTGTGGAGTTACCTCGTTCGGAGTGGAAAAAGTTATTCTAAAATTGGGTCAAACGCATGAAAAAGTGTATTGATCTTCATGGAGTATTTTGAAAAACAATAAAGCCATTCTCCATGATGAATATTTGTTTTTACAGGTTTTTCTAAAAACTTAAGTAGCAACCTATGGGGGCGAAAAAAATTCGTAACAGATTCATTCGACA
Source organism: Volucella bombylans (assembly GCA_949129095.1). NCBI lineage: Eukaryota > Metazoa > Arthropoda > Insecta > Diptera > Syrphidae > Volucella > Volucella bombylans. The sequence continues at coordinate 331,130,476 of OX422140.1, read as the reverse complement.
AACTTCTTAAAGACGAGCGCGACGTTTACTGACGCAAAATAAGAAAATGCGGCAATTACCGATCGCTTAAGCTAATGTCGCATACAATAAAAATCAAAATAATCAAATAATCTAGACAATCGAGAAATCAAATTCAAAGTCAAAATTCCTGACAATCAATACGTATTCGTGAAGGGCAGATTGACATACAATCATAATGCAAAAATCTAGACCAAACAAAGAATCTAAAGAAACTGAAGAATTTATTTAAAGTTAAAGTACAAGAAGATTTCAAAGTTACTTCTTAATGTCTTCTACCCTACTTCTACTGAAGGAGCACATCGGGAAGTACTTTCATTTTTTCGCAGCTTTTCAAGCGACCCTTAATAATTGGGTAAGGACGTTAGTAGATAATGTTTTATGAAACAGCCGAAAAAATATATACATTAGGTTTTTTTTCAAATTCGTAAATCCTCTACATGTCTTAGCCATCTTAGCGACTAATCTACAATACTTGGTCAGAAAAGGTCAATGTAACTGTACAAATGGTAGAGTTCGCCGTTAAATCTCCCAATTTTGTATGTCAACGCAATCGGGACCAAAAATCATTCGCGTTCGAGATGGTCAAATATATCTTCATCCACCATCGCTTCGTCCATGGTTCTGCACAATAAAGTAGGATTGGGTCTTTATCTATCCTTATTGTTTTTTGACAAGGCCTCATTATTCATTTGCCATCTTAGGCAGAAGGAACAGCGACTCCTCCTTTGATTTCTAATGAGATGTCATTAGATCAGATCTCATAGGGTCCGTGGACACCTCACAAATCAAATTATTGGGTTGTACCACATGAAATGTCCTATTTTCGCTCTTGGAAATAGGAAGTTCTCGAGTGAACATCTGTGCCAGAACGTTAAATTTTCTTTTTTATACAATAAAGTGGTACGTGTGCTTCACGTGTGAGAAATGTAGGGTTCGTTACAAGTACCGTTTTTTTTTCTAAGAATTATTTACCATGCGAATTTAAAATGGGACATAATGCGTCATTGGCAATGAAAACCATTAATGACGCATTTGAGGATGTAGCGGTAAACGAACGCACTATATGATGTTGTTTTGGAAGGCTCCGTTCAGAAGATTTCAGCCTCGAAAATGAATCACGTTAGTTGACTACGATGTTTTAACGACGATGTTAACGGCGGATCCAAAAAAATGGGTTCGGAGATTGCAAAAGCATGGGAATATTCCAAATGTCAATAAGTCGACACCTTTCTCTCATAGGAAAGGTACAGAAAATATTGGCTTTTACATTTTTACTATAAAATTGTACGCTAGATGGAAGCTTAGGCCCTCAAGTCTTAATTGGGAGTTTTTTCGTCGTGCTCGCAACCACTCCACTTTTGTGACCCGAAGAGCGAAAAAAAGTTATTTTCTATCGAAACTAAGCACCGAACAAACCTCTAAGAAGCTATGGAGCAATCTACGATCCATTGGTGTAGGAAAAAAGGCTGTTGTCGATAATGTTCCGAATGCAAACGACCTTAACGAGGCGTTTCTTTCAAGTTCTCCGAATAGTCCGTGCTTTACTCCAGATAGCCAACTGTTTTTTAGCTCTGAATTTGACTTTGAAGTCGTCTCAGAAATTGATGTAGTAAATACCATTCGTTCTCTTAAGTCCAATGCTATAGGTGAGGATGGTGTACCCATTTGTTTTGTGAAGATGATATTACCGCATATCATAATCTCTCTTACACACATAATCAATTTTTGCATTACGTGCTCTACCTTCCCTGATAGTTGGAAGTTGGCTAAGGTTATTTCGGTTCCGAAAAAACCTCAGCCATCTGTAGCTTCTGACTTTCGCCCAATAAGTATTTTGCCTTGTTTGTCAAAGGTCTTAGAGAAAATTCTCGCTCGCCAAATGTCAAGCTACCTAAACCAACACTGTTTGCTATCCAATGTACAGTCTGGTTTTCGAGAATATCATAGCTGTTCGACAGCTATTATTAAAATCCTAGACGATATAAGAGTCAAATATGATGCAGGCGAAATAACGGTGCTTTGCTTGCTAGATTTTTCCAAGGCCTTTGACAGCGTGGATCACAAAGTACTATGTCACAAGCTCAGGCTATATTTTGGCTTTAGTGCAAGATCGGTGGGCCTGATAAGTAACTATTTAAAAAATCGCTTTCAAAGGGTTGTTATTGATGGAAAAAAATCAGAGTTTAAAATCTTAATGGCAGGAGTACCGCAGGGATCAATATTAGGACCAATACTTTTCTGTATTTATATTAATGACCTACCCAAAGTATGCCAGAATGTAAACACTCATATCTACGCTGATGATGCTCAGATATACTTGTCACGACCGATTGGGCTCATTGAGGATCTTTTTGACAGAATAAATGAAGACCTGTCAGCAGTATACAACTGGTCACTATGCAATGGTCTCAGTCTGAATCCTAACAAATCCCAGCTTATTCTTATTTCTAAGAAGCATTACGATACTGATCTGCTGCCGCCTGTAAGCTTGAACAATAAGCAACTCAAATTTGTGGATGCTGTCACAAATCTCGGCTTCAAATTAAATTGTTCTCTCTCTGCCGTTGACCATACAAACTATGTTATTGGACGAATCTATGCTGGGCTACGTAAACTTCGGTTGTCTTCTAGTTTTACTCCGGTTGACACTAAACTAAGGTTAATAAAAACGTTATTTATGCCTATTATTGATTATGCCACTGTTGTTTACTGCAAGCTTGACTCCCTTTCTCAGCACAAGTTGCTTGTGGCGTTCAATGATATGGTTAGGTACGTGTATGGTCTCCGTCGGTATGAACACATTTCACACTGTCACAAGCTGGTTCTTGGTTGTTCGTTTCAGCAGTTCCAAAAAGTTCGATGTCTTTTGTTTATGCACAAGGTCATAAACAGCAGATCCCCCAAGTATCTTTTTGATAAACTTCAATTTGCTCAGTCCTCCAGAACATTTAATATCATAACGCCCTCTTTCAACTATTTGAACTCGTCGCGTCTCTTCTTTGTGTATGTCACCAGGCTCTGGAACCAACTTACGACAACAACAAAGCAAACAATTGAAGCTATTAAATTCAAAAGTGCCGTATTGGTAGACATTGAATAAGCAACACATAACTACTCTCTTGAAATCCTCTATCTTTTATCTATTTTCTGCACTATTCTTTAAATCTTTTCACTATCCTTCTTTCCACAACTCTTTCTTTTCCAATATTTTTATTTTTAAGTAATTATTCACTAATGCTTATATTAAATTTAGTTTAATTAATAATTAATATTGTAATCTATCCGCTACTTTATGTACTATAAAAGACTAGCTCTTATTTGTACAATGTTTTTATAATAATAATTGAATTAATTGGGCATTTCATGTGGTACAACCTAATACAATTAAATTAAATTATACTAAACTGGTTGGAAGCATATACAGGGTCTTCCAGTAGGAACTTCCGAATTTTGACAGTTGATAGCGGCCATATTGTTGAAGCTGCAGCTGTCAAATTGGCTGTCATTTATTTAGTCTGGACGGACATAGGGTTCAACAACACGTGCAAATGATAAAATTGTTTTATCGAAATGGGTGTTCTGTTCGGGCAACATTCCGCGCGCTTTGCTGTGGTGGATAAATTTGAGTCCACTGGTTCAGTAAATGATAAACCAACAAGCATACGTGGACGAAACGCAAGATCTGTTGAAAACATCGCCGCTGTCCGTGAGAGTGTGCAGGAGAATCCGAGGCAGTCGATTTCGCGTCGCTCACAAGAACCCGGCCTTTCGCAGACCACAACTTGTCGGATTTTGCATCGTGATTTGGGCCTGCACTCGTACAAAATTCAAATGACCCAGGAGCATGCGATACCAAACCGCATGAAATCCAAGAGCGTCCAATACATCCCGAAAAAGTCACTGTTTGATGTCGATTTTGGACTGGCAGCGTCATCGGTCCATATTTCTTTGAGAAAGACGTTGGCCAGGCTATCACCGTCAATGGCGAGCGCCAACTTCTCTTGGCCTGAATTGGATGATTATATTTTTCTTTTTTTTTTATAATTGGATAGCGCACAAGGGTTTTTGTGTACCCTTAAGATGTTTCCACATAGCACGGGCGACATGTGTTTTCAATAGGAATGCGCTACGCGCCACACAGCTCAGGCTACACTGGAAATTCTGCACGAGTGATTCGAGGGCATGGTCATCTCACGTGGAGATGATGTGAAATGGCCACCGAGATCGTGCGATTTGACCCCATTAGATTTTTTCTTGTGGGGCCCTCAAAGCCAAGATAACCCCCTGCCTCTCGTGTTGACTTGCGAGTTTCGAACAATTTCAAGCATAATGTAGAAAAAGTTACATGACCACCTATACCTTGCGTTAATCATGAGTTTCAAACCACTACAAAACAATTTTCCTTTTTCCTCCTTTCTACCTTTCCGCCCGCGCCCTGGCAACAGTAAAAGGGTATCTAACCCCTTAGGCGCGCGTAAATTATAAAAAAAAAAAAAAGTCTCAGAGATCTTTTGCAACGCTTATGGAGCAGCGAAAGTTCTCCATTGTCATTCTGTACAATCTGACATAGTCGAAACATGGCTCAGTATAGCTCATCTTTACGTATCGATTTGGTTTTTTCCATCTGCCGATGTGTACAGAGGGTGTTCAAAATATTAGGAACTCTGCATTTTTTTCACATATTTTTTGTTTATTGTTGTGGAATTTGATTTTGCAGCATGAAATAAAAAATTCAACTCTACATTTTTAAAATTTATCATATTTATTTATTATTTATAGAGGCAACAATTTTTTCCATTTAATATTTTGTCACACCTTTCTTAACTTTTTTTAACGCACGAATTCGTTCTGGCATTGTTTTCATATTTTTAATTAAATTTTTGCAGTTTTCCTAATATTTTGAACATCCTCTGTAAATATGTTGATAAATGGCTTTAAGCATTCAAACGAAACGGCGGATACGTCTTACATGTGATTTTAAGGAGACTCATGCCTCTGAGCAATTAAGAGGTTTTGCTTTCTTGTGGATCGGGCAAACGGTTCCATTCTTCAGGCTTGCTTTATGCCGAAAAAATTTTGTAAATGAGTCGGTGCATGCTCTCCAAGCCCGCTGCCTTAAATAGCTCGGCATCGGTTCCAGCAGCCTTTCTATAAGTACAGTAAGTACTTGGATCCTCATTTAATTTTTGTGGATATGTCACTTGACTTTCAAGGTCCAGGTTTTTTTTTTTTTATAATTTACGCGCGCCTAAGGGGTTAGATACCCTTTTACTGTTGCCAGGGCGCGGGCGGAATGATAGAAGGAGGAGAAAGAAAAATTGTTTTTGTAGTGATTTGAAACTCAGGTGTGTTTGGTTTCTATGTTTGCTCTCCAGGGGTGGGAGTCCGAATAGGACGGAGAAGTTTTCTTCACTCAGAGTGATTCGAGGTATATCACAGTATTTTTCTTTTCTGTGCTTGAAACTCTACAACAGCCAAATCTACGTGTCAGTGTTGTGCCTTCACACGCAGAATTTTTCTGTCTGAGTTCCAATTACACAATGAAAAACTGACTTGCCATGGGCAGGATTCGAACCTGGACCCTCCGAGTGAGAAGCGTTTGCTACTACCACTACACCACGGCCAGTGTTTCTTTTGCCGGCCAGTGGAATTTGGGTTGTCGTCTCCGTTTATCAGCATGCAGTTTTGCCATATCCTCAGGAACGACTGCGACTCTACAACTAAGCCACCTTATTCATTTTTATAGCCTCTGTTCGGGTACTGTTGTCTAGGCGCTTTCTTTTTACTTTTTGGTAACACAGGAGTCTCACCTCCCTATTTCCTCGTTCACGCGTTTCTCATGCTCTTTCTTTTTCCCTTGGAGAAGCCGATTTCTTCTCCGGTAAAGCTCCGGGCCGCCTTCGTTCTTCTATGCAGTGTCGCTTCGTAGACGACTTATTTCCCTACGTGCGCTTGCCTGCATTCTTCATCAAACCATGGGCTTCGTGCAAGAATATCAGTTCTGGCGTTTTCAGTGGATTCTTATGCACATATAAGACATGTCGAGAGGTTGAGGGTTACTGGAAATTGTAGCCTCCTCCTCACAGTATTTCTTCGCTGTTGTCGTGTGTGAGTCCTCACTGAGAATGATTTTTCGGTGAAAATCCGGATCTCCTTCCATCCCCAATAGAGCCTAAACAGCGAAAGTGCACGATGGTGGTTTGGCTTTAGCTGATGGGTATTAGCTACCTTTCGCAAAATATGCCACAAAGACGTTCGAAAGGTGCCCAGCTCTTGAGAACTAGGCGGAGTCGATTGATTATGGTCTTCATTTATGTACTGACACGTGGACTTTTTCGCTTATTGGGACGCTTATGAGGGCCGAAAATTTGATATAACTTACGTAACATAATCCTAACTGGATGATTTGTAAATATTGAAGGGAATACCGGGGAAGTTCTTTTTTATCGAATAATGTATAATGCAGTACTGCCCCTCAAAAATCCTTATAAAAGAAGTTTTCAACTGACGAACAAAGTAAAGGCAATAAGTAAACCGAATGTTGGGTTTTGCATTGAGAACGTTAAGCATCTTCATAGACCAGATAAAGGAAAAGCATAGTTTGCACGATAGCAGTTGCGAGAATCGATTTAGAATCATCGGTTTCACGGAAGGCAATATCTGTGTGATGTCTAGAAAGTGATTCCTTCATCTCAAGATTTACAATGATCGGTCAATAAGTTCTTAAAAAATTTTCTTGTCAAGAAGCATCTTTCAAAAGAACACACCGACATTTTCAGACAGATCTGTCAAATAGTTTTATTGTGACAGCCATTTGAAACAGGCACCTAGGAGAATTTTCGTAAAAATGGAAAAAAGTTAATTTCGTATGACCATTACACACTACTTTTTGCGAAAGAAAAACCATCACGCAAACCAAACAAAAGCTTGAAAAGTATTATTGGGGCTCTTCACCATCGATTAGAACCCTCCACCACTGATTTACTCAATTTCGGAGCGGTTGTACCGGCACAAGAACGACGACGAACATCCTGGTCGCCTAATTGAGGTTACCGCACCAGAAATGGGCGATAAAATCCACAGTATGATATTGGACGACCGTCGAGTCAAGGTGAATGAAGTTGAAAACGATCACATGGATCAGTGAATTCAGTTTTGCTAAAATATACCCACTTAATCCGACAGCTCAATGTACGTTGAAGCAATCCGCATTGGTTCAATACCCGCAGAAATGCTGGTGTTTATATGAAATTATCCAAAATGAGCAAGAGAAAATTGAGAGAAGTTTAATAAACAGCTGATTGATCTGACAATTGAAAATGTTTCAATGTGATTTGAAAATGTTTATATGATATTTCAAAGCGGTTACAAATTTTTAATGCGTTTTATAAGCAGAAATGAACGTATGCGTGTTGAATATTTCAATACGGATTGCACACACATTGAGCTGTCGGATAAACTGGGTAATATTTGAATCTGAAAAAGCTATCCGCCAGATGGACGCCACGCCACAATTGTCAACAAACGCAATCGTTTGACAAACTTCAAAAGAGTGTTTGGATATATTCAATCGTAACCGTGGATGAAGCATGGATTCATCACAACACACCAGAGACCAAGGAGCAGTCGAAATAGTGGACATCACCTGGTGAATCGAAGCCGAGGTGCGTCTGCCGGCCAACAAGGCCATGGCGACAGTTTTTTGGGATTCGCGCGCGATCTCATTCATATCGTTTACCTTGAAAAGGGTAACACGATCACGGGCGTCTATTATGCAGAGCTGTTGGATCGGTTCGACGCCAATTTGAAGTAAAAATGACAACATTAGGCGAGGAAAAAGTTCTCTAGACGCAATGGAAAAATTTCATGAATTAGGATTCGAATTGCTCGCTCATCCAGCATATTCTGCAGATTTAGCGCCCCGCAACTATTTCCTGTTCCCGAACATGAGGAAATGATTCGGTGGTAAGAGATTTCGAGTAAAAGACCGCCTTTAAATGATGGCAACAAATAACATATGTAGATGTTAGGCACAACGAAGGATAAATAAACGTTCCCTTCCCTCGATATTCTTGAGGTTAAGAAGCTTAAGGCAACTGTTCAAGGCAGCAGAAGATGACTTGGTAAAATATGGTCAGATAAATCCTGACGAGAAATTGTCTGGCTATCTGTACGGCATATAATAGCTATGCTAGCTATTGATCGTGCAAACCCTTGTGCATGTAGGGTTAAATTTGCAAGTGCGAAGTGTATAGCTTATGTTAAATTAGCATTTGAGGTACCCGAAACTAATTTGTTAACAAAACCCACAACACGCCTACTGTCATTTACTCGTAGTTATTATTTTTGACGCCTAAAATAGCCAGGCAAAGGTGTGTGAATGCCAAAGGGCCGTTACTTTACAAGTCACCAGCTATTCAAAACCATTGGTAGGTTGTGAAAAACCACCGGAATTGAAGATATTGGTGTAAGTTAGTCAAAAAAAATAAATTTCGTGGCTTTTAGAAGATCTAATGGAGGAGCGAAATGGTCTAAGAGCTAAGTTGTAGCATCCACAACAGTATGGAGGGAAAAATGTATTGTATGTTAATTTATTGAACAGAGGCACAGCGTAGCATGTGAAGTGATACTGAAGCTTTAGTTACAAAAACAAAAAACGAAGTAAATAATGCAACATAGGAACCGGTGGTGCATTTCACTGCTTTCCTGAACCTTGTAACAATGCAAAAAGAATTGTCCGAAGAATAAATTCCCCATTGTTCTCGTCGATCTTAATGATATTCCCGTAGATATATTAATATTCGTATTAGGCACCAGCGTGGCGATTGACCGGGAAACTGCTGACTGCCCTATTGCCACCAGTACAATAATCAAGTTCGTAGCGAAGTGCTTGTCTTACCTACCAGTGGTGGTCCCCAGTAACTGTAGCCCTTACTTATGCAGGCTAAAATGGCATGCTCGGCCAGTAGCATAATACTTGTCTACGCCGTCATAGGGCTTACAACCCTATACGGAAGAGATTAAAAAGATGTGACGAACCAACTAATGGCCTCGGATAAAAATGGATTCACTGTTGACGACCCTTGCAAACGTTTAAAGATAACGACCTTCGGATCTCTACGTGGAAGGTTTGGACCCTTAAAAGGCCACGCGCAGCCGGGCAATAAGCAGAGGCTCTGGACTGCTATCAAGCAGATATCACCGACAACCAGGAAGTGCAATGGGATAGATCGCACATAAGGAGGGTCAAAAACTGTGATATATACTATGGTGATTGAATGTATGTATACCATCGTGCGCTTATGCGGTTGCGGATTGTTTATACGCACTAGACTTAGGCATCAAGGCCAAATTCGGGAACATAAGCCTAATATGCTCCTGTGTCCTTACGTCCCTACACCACGTCTGGTAACGAACTTAGGCTTATTGGCTTTGCTGCGGGATGAAATATCACTATAGAAAGCATACGGTTTCCTCATATCAACACACACAAGAGGCATGGCGGTCTCCGGTTCATGAAACGCTAACAATTTATCATTGCGATAGACGTAATACATGTTTCCAGAGACCGCGAGAGTCTTCGTCGAAAGCGTATCCCGAAATCTTTCAACAACTCCTATGCCGCCAGCATCAAATCCCGTAGACCAGTGGCAAGAGTACCCGTACAGAAACTTGTAGAGATGAAGAAAGAAACCTTGTCACAATCACAGTCGATGCTGAAAATATGGAAAAACTTTTTCTGCAGACTGGCGAAGAAGCTCAACATCCCGCCGTCAAGCAGCATAGACTACTCAACTTAGATCTGACATGCAGCTGGACCTGACGGCGTACCGGTCTAAGTATTCAAAGCTGCTCGAAATGACTTTGTGAAGAACATACACCAATTCATTTCTCAGACCTGTCAGAAGAGTATTTGCCTGATGAATGGAATTTCAGTACCGTTTGCCCGATTCACAAAAGAGGAGACCCTCAACTGTCTCCTTAACATTGCATACAAAATCATATTTGCCATTTCGTGTGAACGTCTGAAATCCTTCGTCAACAACTTGATAGCACCTATCAGTTCGGTTTCAGACCATGAAAGTCTAAAATCGTTCAAATCATCTCAGTCCTGCAGATCCTGAAAAAACTCAAGAAGCTGAAGTCTGGACTCTATCGAAAGCGAATGAAGATATCGTCGGTCGTTTTGAGAGAGAAATTCTACATACAATATTCGGTTCCCGTTGACGCCCTTGGAGGAGAAGATTCAACGACGAACTATAAGAGCTATACAGCGACATCGACCTAGTCAGAAAATTATGCATCAACCGCCTGGCTAGGACATGTAGAGCGAATTGGCACCAAAGCTCCGGCCGACAGAGTCTTAGAAACGGAGGGCAACGTATTACACGGAGACTTCACCTTAGGTGGTATGCACAAATAGCTAGGTAGCTAAAAACCGGGCTGAGTGGTGAGTCTTGTTAGTTAAGGCCCAGGATCTTCTGTATTCAATATGAGTGAGTGGCCTGAAATCTCAGTCAAGCTCTGTACGACCCTCGAAGAATTCTCGAACTTCACAATAGGCGTAGTTTTAACCGCAGAAGTCTGGCCAACCCTCTACACGTCTACCAAAAATGATAACAAGTTGAGAACGTACTCTCACACAGTTCATTGAACAATCACTCTTTCCCTCTCTCTTTCTCAAAGGGTATAAGTCTGCAAATTTTCAGTGATATCGAGGGACCTTTACAAAACGTTGACACTTCCTCGATTAACTCTTTTCTTCAATAATGAGATATAAATAACTCTGTCTGCTGCTTGATCCTTTTCATTCTCAATAGTAGAGTTATAAATACAACTGATGTTGAACCAAAAGAAGACACCCCAAGGTGTATTCCCTCTCCTTACATGAAATGAAACGGGCTGATTACCAAAGTAAAAGGCGTAGGTTGTTATGTGATACTTCCCCAGATGACGACATTTTTTATGTGTCGGAAAACATCAACACTCCGGTCACTCAAGCTCAACGACATATTCCGATTTTCTTGAATTGGTCCAAGGTCCTAAACTAAATGTTGGACATGCTGGTCAACCTTTCAGCTTACTGAAATTGAGTTCCAAAGTAGACTTCCATCACCTGAAAACCGGAAGTATGGTATGCCCCTTTCCATTTTTACAGACGGCTCTAAAGCAAAAGTACGGGATCTTCACTGAGGAACTCTGTATACGCTAATTCTTTATTCTGCCAACACACTGCAGCATCTTCCGTGCAGGAATATCATCAATTCACTAGGCCGCCGCTTGGTTACACCTAAATTCACCACCCTGACAGATAATGCCATAACAGCGAATATGGAACAGAATCATACGACAGTTACAGAATATCCTCTTAAAGCTGTCAAGCGTCATATATGGGCTCATCTGGACGGTGTCACATGATCAAGAGCGCTGATCAATCTTCTGTCTCCGAAATATAAGCACAATATACTGTGTATCGATTTCTACAGGAGCTGCAGGAATCCAATCCCTAGTCAGTTACCACTTCTGAGATGTAAAATGATAGATTCGTAAAAAGTCTCTTTATTCCAGGAGTAAACAGAGTATCGCCTTCTCAAGTTCTTCCAGTGTTATCATGGTATCATGGAATACAATTACAACTGATTCGTTTGTATCACTGATTTACAGCTGGCGGCCTAAAGTATCAAGGCTTCACCCTGCAGTCTGAGGCTGCAAGAAAGCAGAAGGCAACAAAACCTTCATTTTTAAAGTCAATGCTCCAACTTTAGTAATCAGAGGCAGATACTACATCCATGACCTCACGGGGTTACCTGCTATTTAACTAACTTAAGATTTGCGGATGCAACATCATGACCTATTCACGGACAGACTTTGCGATTGCTAACCAACACAACACAGCAAGCAGGACTAGAGTTACACTTTACTGCAATGAGGTGTAACAAAGTTTTACGGCGACGGGTACAAACCTAACCTAACCTAAGAGTTAAGGTGACAATTATGGCGCTGCCAGCTTCATTTTGGTAGAAGTAAGGCCCAATAACCCCGCCACCAAAATCCGTACAAAAAACTGACCTTTTCGGGATGCATTTTGTGCTTGTGTATCTCGTGTGGATTGGTATCTCGTATATCATCCAAAATCCAACAATTTGGCTTGTTTACACATCCATTCATCAAAAAATGGGTCTCGTCGCTAAAGATGATTTTTTTTTTTGTTAAATTTGAGTCAACTTCAAATTGCTCCAGAGCCCAATCAGCGAACACACGACATTGTTTATGGTCGTTTACCTTAAGTTCCTGGGTCAGTTAGATATTATACGGGTGCAGACCCAAGTCCCGACGCAAATTTCGCCAAGGTGAAGTTGCAGACAGGCCAAGTTCTTGTAAACGGCGAGAAATTGACTGACTCGGGTTTTCCCGTATACTCTCCCTCACCTTGCGCTTCGGTGACGTACGGGTGTTGGCTGATTATTTATCGAACCGGTTGACTCGGATTTGGCCACTAAACGTCGAAAAGTCGACTCAGCAGGACGGTTGTAGCGAGGATAAAAGTCACGAAATGCGCGGAACGTTTCTCGAACGGAATACTGATTTTCAAAATTGTTTTTGGTGATTTGCAGACGTTGTTCAACGCTATTTCCACAGTGATTTGCCATACGCTAGTAAACAATTAACAACAAATTTGACATATTTTGCTTTAACAACATGGGCGCTATAACCTAACAAAGCAAAATTTGCTTATTTTCGTTTGTTTCATAATATACACAATAGAAATAAAAAATTGTATACTCACCAGAAGTTTTTAATGCTTCCAAAGCATATGGCACAGCCACCTGTGGTGCCGGCAAATCAAGGAACACTGCATCGGCTTTGCCATTTAATTCATCAGAGAACCCAAACTGGCAAACATCTCTGTGGTACACAGTCACAAACTCACCAAGCCCGTGATTTTGGAATTCTTCACGCGCCTGTTGAGCTCGCGCTTCATGGAAGTCAAACGTATGCAAATGACCGTGGGGCTTTATTGCACGTAGAAAATAATGCGACAACGATCCGGAACCAGTACCCGATTCAACAATAACACTGCCCGGCTTGACTTCTAATTGAAACAAAATCATGCTAATGTCGGGTGTATAGATGATTTGAGTTCTGTGCGGTAAAGTTTGTGTCCAGAGTTCCGGATTTGGTTGTAAAACATATGCCCAACCTCGGGAGAGTTCAATTTTACTACCATACACGACACCGATGATGTTTTTCACTTTTAAAGCACCGAAATTGGTCTGAAAGGTGTACTCGATTACTTCGCCTTTCTTGTTAGTGATTGTAGGAACTGCTTCAATTGCATGCATGCTATTCACACTTAAATAGATGATTACAGTATCACCTTGTTCAATTAATGTTTTCGGCTTTAGAAAACTCATTTTAAGTAATTATTTTTAAACGAATAGAAAATACTAAAAATTCGGCAGTGGTAATGTAAACAGAAACCGGAGAAAATACCAGCCGTCAAAGCAAACACACGTGTTGGAATCTGTTGGCATGACATTTTTGTTGTGGAACGTATTCTCTTTTGAGTTGGTTTGCTTATGTTGCGATTACATTTTTAAGTGAAGCGATTTTAAGAAGGGATTTGGGCATTGGTGATGTAGACGAGTAACTTAGTGAACGTATGTACATATATGGTTAATTTAAAAACGATTGTGAAGTCCGAAAAAAATCTGGTTTGACGCAGATTAATGCCTAGACCACAATGTGACGTTTTCTAACATTTGGCAAATGAGCGACTTCGAAAATTTGCAACACTAAACACTTCAGGCGTTAGAAGTCTATGAATATGCCTTTTTTATTCAATGTAATGTTATTTTCTGTGTTCAGTTCTTAAATAGTGAACGTTTTAAACAAAAAAAAAATATGAATATGTTCGATTTGGAGGATAAGGATTTTGTGGACTTCGCAGTATTTGCTCTGACATGAAGCTTTCAAAGAATGTAGAAGTCGTTTCGAAAGACAATGATGGGTCAGAGAACTCAATTTGGTAAGGGTCGTGGATGGATTCTAGGCCATAATTTTCCCAAGTATGCAAGAACGTGATCTAGAACGGTTCTTTTAAATCATTAATATGAGGCTTTAAACCTTTGAGTTGTTACTTACTTTAGTAGAGGCAGCGCTAGAGAAAACCTGATCTACAGCAAATCGGTTTTGACATTTATGAAGCAAACAGAATTAGAATTTGTGTGAATAAGCTTTTCACTTGAAGAGCGCGGAATAATCGTCACTATGTTTTTGATGAATAATTCGAATAATTTCGGAGCAATGTGCATTTCGTGCCCGTTTTCCTGGCAGATGGACTCACACTGGTCGTTCAATGCAGCATTTAATCGCCCCATGTTGCGGTAATCGTAGAGGCTCCACTGTCATTCCACGCACGTACCAGCGTTGCATTTTGATGAAAAACTTGAAAATGTTTCCTTAAAATGTGTCTACACCATCAGCTGGTGGGTGTTGACAGTGAATCACCTACGATCACGCCCTCCTGAATCTCAACAGCAAAGTCAAGGATTTTCCGTCAAAAATAATTATGAGCGACGAGGCCTATTTCAACCTATATGGATAAGTGAATAAACAAAATTTGCGGATTTGAGGCATTGAAAATCCGCGAATAATGTACGGAGAGCCATTACATCCACTCAAAGTCACTGCATGGTGTTCTGTATACGCTGGAGGAGCCATTGAACCATCCTTTTTTTGAGATCGGCGCGGGCCAAACACTCACTGTAGATGGTGAGCGCTACAGGGCCATGATCAATGAATTTTTCATTCCTCAATTGGATGAATTGGGACTGGAGGACATGTGGTTCCAGCCGGACGGAGTAACGGCGCATACCGACATTTTAAAGCAGACGTTTGCCTGTGGTCTGATATCGCTTTTTGGCGATTTGCATTGGCCCGGAAGATGACCCGATTTGACCGCTCTGGGGTTATTTGAAGCCACGGGTGTATGTGAAGAAGATACAAAATCTGGCAGCTCTCAAGGAGAACATCCATCAAGAAGTGGAGAACCTATCGCTTCAAGTTCTGTAGTAAACCATGGAAAATACCATATAAAGTGCCCAAATGATAATCAATAATGGTAAGCAGAATTTTTGCTTGAGGACAAATCTTACTTTCATATGGAAGAATTGAATTTTTCTGCGTTATCATCTTAATGAACATGTCGTTTCAATCCCCTTCTTCGTTGCTGAAGCTTTGCGAAAATATTTGGGATATGTTTCCAAAGGTATCGTTGATGGGGAATTCGCCTGAATTAGCTCTTATTCCTAGAGCCGGGCGTTAATGGATGGTCATCATATATATGCTGCTATCATCAAATAACGGCGACGCTTCGTGATTAGTATATATCTATTTCCTCGGTTTAATGGCATTCGATAAGAACTCCAGTAATGGATAAAGATTTCACACTTCGACTTTTCCACCACCGCTATCACAAGACTGTGTCCAATTTTTTGTTCTCAAGGTGAATATAATTCCATGTGAAAACAAAAAATCGAATGACAAAGCAGCTGTGCGAGCAGTTAAACGCATGACATAGTAGAGAGTAGCTCTACTCGGGCGTTTAGGTGGCACTTACGATATTTACGATAAAATCCAATCAAATGCCTGAGGTGTTACCACATACTCGTAAGAGCCTATTGCTTTCGCTTAACCTGTCAACGCGTAAACGCCATACTGTTATTTGGCTCTAAAGTTTGCAATACACTGGGTTGACAGCCATGCCTGTTTGGAACCAATTAAAGGGTGATTCATATAACACGAATACATTTTAAATGAAATAATTCACATATTGTATTTTGTATGGTGTGATATGTACCGTTTATTTAGTTTGTATGTTTGATTCAATACAATTACACGTGAAAAAAACTTCGGCCGTGTGTGCACTCATACCGGATTTAAAAACAATTAAACGATGATTGAAATTCTTGATTCAGTTTTGGTACATTTCTTGAGTAATCAGACGAATACCGTCTCAAATATTCGTTTTTAATATTTCGGTAGTTCGGAGAGCATTGGGCCCCAATGAGCCGCAAATAAAAAAAGCCACTAGGCGTTAGATCACACGATCTTGCAGGTCCATTTCGTGATATTATGTTTGTTGTGAAGTATGGCATGTAGCGCTATCTTGTTTAAACCAAATGTTCCTCAAACCCAATCCAACTAATTTCAGAAGAAGTTTTCCAACATTCTACGGTAGAGATCAAAACTGACGATAACGCCTTTTCCTTCATTAAGTACCAAAAACTAGTGGCAACACTGCCAATGTGCCATAAAAGACGCCATAACTGAAGTGCGCAGTTTCACCCGACCACCTCCAAGAAATCCCTGGTTTGATGAAGAATGCCGACAAGCAGTTTTTTTTTTTATAAACTTGGCCCGTGCTTTGTATAAAGATTTTAAGGATACACAAATCCCTTGAGTGTGCGCTAATTATAAAAAAAAACCATGCTGAAGTTCGATCGGTAGCGCTGTTTCGAATGTTCAGCTGTTTATATCTTCATATTCAGTTAGACTCGTTGATTGGCACAACGTGGAGTGATGATGCCCCGTCCACCAATATACCTTATTTATTAGAAACCGTTTTTAATAGGGTCTTGACAGTTTTCTACTACAATAGAAATGTATTATAGTTCGCTATACAGACACTGAGTCTTGTCGAATAATAAAAAGATTGCGATACCTTTTAGAGGAAGTAGAATCAGACTAATCAGACTTCCCCATTCTCGTGCAAGGAACAGCCTCGATCTTAAAAAAAATATGCGTAGCCATGTGGACCTATTTGGTGGCGAGGGCAGGTGAAAATCCGTAGGCATCGCAAGCGTGTACTCATAGCAGTGTGAGATTCTTACTCACTAAAAACACCTCCCTTCAAATTAATCTTTATGTTACCGCAACTAAGTTTCGACTTATCAAACAGTTCTTTTTTTCATCAAAAAATATACTCCTTTGACAGGTAACTTTCTAATAAAAGGTCCTGCATGTTCTTCCGTTTTTATGCTGCTTCATTTAGTCCTTTGGAGACGGCCCAATAGGTTTTCTCGGGAAATTTTCTGTTTCGTCTTCGACAGTTGGTATTTCGACGTCTCGAGGTGTAAATTGTCATTCTTATCTGCCACGGTGCATGGACAGTTTCTATTAGCATTTTATTCCCCAAAAGTTTGTAAAATATTGGCATTCGTTGTGTTGGTTTTAGCTATAACGATAAGAAAATATTTAAATAAAACAACAACGGTGTGAGATATAAAATTGATTCTGGATTTATTTTGAAGCTACGTTCATCCCATTATGTGTGGAATAGCACATCATTCAAATGGCCGCCTCGGCCTCACTGGCGGTTGGTCTAATTTTTGATGACCCGGTTCAATATGTACAGCGTTATTCCGGCAATAGCACGTCGAATGTTGGCCTTGAGCTCCTCCAAAGTGGTTGGCTTGTTAGTGTAGATTAAGGAATTGATGTAATCCCAGAGAAAATAATCGATTGGTGTCAAATCGCATCTTCGCGGCGGCCAATTGATGAATGCTCGTCGCGAGATGGCCCAATTGAAAAATTTCTCTTTACAATTTCGAGCGTTGCGTCGCTTGTGCCCTCTTGTTGGAACCAAAACTCGATGTTGTCGAGCTCAGACTACAGAAATTCAGTTTATACCTGAGACCGTTGACGGTAACGGCATTTCCTTCATCATATCGAAAGAAATAAGGTCCGATGATGACGTCATGCCATAAACCGAACCAAAAAGTCGATCTCTGTGGATGCATTGATGCTTGGCCGAGCACATATGTGGATTGTGTTCGCTCCAATAACGACAATTTTGCTTGTTGACAAAGCCGCTAAGCTAAAAATGGCCCTCGTCCGGGAAGCTGATTTTTTAGCCAAAATCCGGATCTCCGGCCACAATTTCCAGCGCCCAATTAGCGAAGTCAAGGTGTTGTCTAAGGTCATCCGGTTTCAATTTTGGGATCAGCACAATCTTATATGGATATAGGTTCAGATGCAACCGCAAAATAAGCCGGGTTGACTCTCTGGCAATGCCCAATTCTGCTGATCCGGGCTCAATCGACATTTCTGGGTTTTCTTCGATATTGGCCGCTACTGTTCCTATGTTTTCTTCATTTCGCACCAATCTCTGTCTGGTTGGTGGCTTAAGATCCAAAAGAGTGTACTCAAACTCAAACTTTTCCACGGTGCGACGAATTGCCTGAACACTGCAGCCATGATTATGACCATCCTCACGACGAAATTCATTTACAACTGAGCCGGAATTTCGAAATATTTTTTTATAATTTCCCCAAGTTCGGCAAGCGTAAAACGTTGCATGATGGAATGGCAAACATATTTTGACAGCTAGACGTCATTGGTAACTTTGACAGCTGCTGGAACATAACAATTGGAAAAGCTATCACTGCTATGTAGTCACCTGTTATAAGAGCAGCTTATTTCCGATACCAAGCATTAAAATATTTACCAAGCTCATTTCTCTGTATTTGTTTTCGAATCCTTTGCGTTTTTTTTAACGAGCTACGAGTACTTTCATTTTAACTTTGCGCCGATTGCCATTCCAAGGTATTTAGCCTCGTTAGCAAATGGAATACAGACTAAGTTTATGAGGACAGGCAACCGACTCGTTTTTTTTTGTATGTATAATTTACATGAACAGATTTGTCCTCATTGAAGGCTATCGGTCAGGCTTTTGTCCTTTAATATAATTTATCGAGAGCTTTGCAGTTTCACCGTTGTTTTTACAATCATTTTAGCTACTGCTAGTATAGCAATGTCATCGGAAAACGTAGCTAGAGCGGTCCCCTCTTCTTGGATATAGGGGATACAGAAATGGGCCAAGAGCCCTTCCCTGCGGTACGCCGCCTAAAATCTCTTTGAATTGCGATATTTCGTTTCCGATTCTGACAGTAATGGGTAGTATTTATCTTCAGGTGAAACCGTCGCTGTGTTCAGTCGCCCTCTTACTTTACTCCATAATCTGTGAATTTCCTATTTCGCTTTAAACCAATCTAATAACCTAATTTCTTACCTAATAATTGTTCATTTCGCGACAGTGCGTTTAGTGCATTTTTCAGTTTTTCTCTGCAATTTGTTTTTTTATTTTCCTGGTCTTCGGCATGTCTTCTTGTGGATTAACCAATTGCTCCATTAACGACAATAATGCTGACTTCGTTGCCTGTAAGGGGATCTGCGGCAAAATATTCCATACTATTTGTGTTGGCTTAAATAAAAGAAACACGGTCTACCTTAAAGAGTTCTCCGAAAATCTACTGTTCTTTTGTGATGAGTGTATCAGTATTTCTCTCTCACATGTGCTCCTTGCAATCAAGTGCCTCAGTGACTCCAATGAATTGAACCATAACTCACTCGTCAGACTGATAACGGACAAACTATCAATCTTTGAACAAAGTGTAAGATATGCGGAAGACTTTGGTCATAGCATTGAAAAACAAGTTGCGCGTTTAACTGAGCTAGAAAGTGCAAGATCCAGAAATGAAGAAATATACAAGTGCCACATTGATACAGTTTTAAGTGAATTTACATCAATCGGAACCGCAATGATGGAATAAAACAAAAAAAAACATGTAATTCCATCAACTCTCTCCGGGAAGACATCGATATTCATCTCCAATCATCCACATCCAATCTCCATCTCGAACCTGCAACAAACAATCACTAACTCTCAAATCATTACGGGTCAATGCTTGATATCATATTCCACAAAATCAGTGAGCTTAATGATGAACTCACCACGAATAGAACAGTGTTGGATGATTTGGAACACCTCATTGGAACAGTATGCCACAAAATTGATGGTCTTCCAATCCATCTCCTACCGCACAACAGTTACAATACTTCAATTTTGGCTGAATTGTTACAAACTGAAGCCGAATCATTGCCAGATCCAGTGCCGATAACTCAACCTTCACCACCACCTCGCACCAGCCCTTTGATCCAAAAATCGTATGGTGATATAATGCTCCAACGTCAACCCCTCCTGTCGCTGCCCCACGGAAACTTGTTATACAATTTAACACGACGTGGACACCTTCAGAGTGGCGAGGCAGGCTAGACCGACTCCGCACAACGAATCAGATGTTCACCACCCTACTCATTAAAGGTGCTCCAAATTATGCAGATGTTGCTTGGATTTTCGAATTTTTCAAAAAAAGGTATGGCATCACCATCAGCCAATGCACACTATTCCCAACATCTCACCACAAAAACAAACGGAACTTCAAAATTAATTTACCGGCTAAATACGAATGGTTCTTTGTTAACTCATCCAACACCAACCTCAAGCTAGGAAAGATGCGGGTCTCCAAATGGACGGATCAACCAACCAACAAAAACGTAGAAAAAAAAACGAAGCAAAGTCTCATCAAAAGTCAATTATAAATCGCCCAGATCCATTCCCCATCCACCTCCTAAACGTGACCCCAACTGGAGTCTTAAAACCAATATACTTCCAAATTTTCCCCCTCCCGTTTATATCCATAAGCAACCCTCTTCACGTATCTCCACAAAAGCACCAAGTGCCTCTCTTCTATCCAAGCCCCAACGTGTTTCATTTAATTTAACCCCTTCCCCTGATACAGTCTCTGCTCAACCACCCACACCCCCTCCCACGGATAATAACAACTGTTTTCCCAATTTCGACCTTACAACAGGAGCCAAATACTCTCGCTTCTAGCACGCCTTCTCCCTCGGTTTCACGGGCCCCAGTCCCTACTTTTGATCCACTTTCGCCGCCTAACGTTAAATTGACCCAAAAGAATATAGACACCACAAAATGCCGTTAAGCTCTCTCTAGGCTAAGGGATAAAAAGATATACGAAAATATACGTCTCTTTCTCGCATATCTTTACGACAAATCCGACTCTGTTTGCTTTGAGTGAAAACCCAAAACAAGTGTCATGGTCTCAGGTACCACGAAATCTTCGACACACCTCCTCAAAAGGTTGCGGATGACCTCGCTGCTTTCCGCAACTATGTACACTCTAAAAGAGTTGCTCACCTTCAGTGCAGCCAAGCTGACCACGGCAAATTTTTTCATTCCTAACTTGCCTTATTTGCCTGTATCTCATCTACACTCCCCTACTCCCCCACTCAACAAACTACCTCTTACATTTTACTACCAAAACGTAAGAGGATTGTGCTCTAAAACTTGTGCTGTCTTGTCTAAATCACATGGTCTCTCTTTCTACGTCTATGCTCTTACAGAAACCAATCTAATCCCAGACATAAAGAGCCAGGAGCTATTTCCATTTTCTTATAATGTTTTCCGAGATGAGGATCACTCTCTCCTTATATTTAATGATTCTGCCATCCCTAAAGTTGATTTTCCATGTAGACGTGTCCTACTTGCCATTCTCAACTCTTTTCTCATTGCTATCTCTTCTTCTGTTAAACTTGACTTTGTTTCAATTAAGATAACACTTCCCAACAGGTCCCTGTACGTTATGTGTTGCTACATTCTCCCAGCTCAACTTAATGAATCCTACATCCTTGCTATTAAAGCAATTGACCTAAGTGATTCCATCGACGATATCCTTATCTTTGGGGACTTTAATCTGCCCCTGCTAAACTGGATTCCATCGGATGATCACTTATTTTTTACCGCGTCAAACGCCAGTTCATCCAAGGAATATTTTTTCATTCATAGCATAACTGACTCAAGCCTGTGCCAAGTAAGTGGCGTCCCTAATTCTATCGGTAGGAAACTAGACCTTATTTTCACTAGTGATCCTGTTAACTACACAGTAACGTTGTGCCCCTTTATCCTATCAACCGTCAACAACTTTCACCCCCCTCTTCTTCTATCATTTTTCCATAACTCTCCATCCCAACCCACTTCTTCAACTACCATCTCTTCTTACAACTTCCATAAGGCTAATTTTCGCAAAATCAATACCTACCTTAGCAAATGTTCTTTTGATTTTACCAACCTATCCTTATCTGATGCCGTCTCCATTTTCTACAGTGAAATATTTAATTCCATTTCTCTATACGTCCGCTTTTCACGGCATAAAACATCATCTATTTCCCCTCCATGCTACTTTCGCTCTTTACGAAACAGAAGAAACAAATTATGGGCAGTTTTTCTTCGCACCAAGTTTTCTTATAACTACTCTAATTATCTTGGAACTTTGCATGTAAGTTCACCCAACTCTATAACTGCCTCTATCAGCGCTTTCTCGACACAGCGCAGACCAACCTTATCAACGATCCTAAGAGATTTTATCAATTCGTCAACTACAAAAGAAAATCAGGCGGTTATCCCCCCTCTCTCTCGTTCCATAATATATCATCGACCGACCCACATATTATTGCCAACAATTTTGCAAACTTTTTTAAACAGTCATTTGCAGACAACCTCTTCGTACCCGAATTCATCTATTTCAAGTACCTTCCCAATTTCTCCATTGGCCCCTCTATCTCAACCTTTTGATTCTACCCTTATCGAAGAAAAGTTACAAAATCTCAATGATGAATTTGTATCCGGCCCGGATGGGCTCCCAGCAATATTTTTCAAAAAGTGTGCCTCCAATCTTTCGCACCCACTTTCCTCCCTCTTTCATCTGTCCCTCACACAAGGGGAATTCGCCCAAGTTTGGAAGACCTCTTTCATAACCCCGGTTCACAAAAAGGGATCAAAGAATGAAGTAACCAACTACCGTCCCATTGCTTTTTCACATACATAAAATGTTTGAAAGTTTTTTATATGAAGTTCTAAGCTTTCAGTGCAAGTCACTTATATCACCCAGACAGCACGGATTTCTAAAAGGTAGATCAACTACTAAAAACTTAGTTGAATTCGTATCTTTTGCGTTTTCAGCCCGCAAAGGCCTTCGATAAAATATCACATCAACTGATCCTTTTCAAATTGTCTTCTCGGTTTTGACCCCATATTGCTAAAATCGATATTTTATTATCTGGAGAACCGTTACTATAGCTTACGCTTTAGGTCAGCCTTCTCAACCCCGTTTTTAGCCACTTCTGGTGACCCACAAGGCAGCCATCTAGGTCCCCTCTTTTTTAATTTGACTATAAACGATCTTGAGAAGATTATCAAATATTGCTCCGTATCCATTTACGCCGATGAGACTAAGTTCTCCAAGACTATTTCTTTACCCCAAGACTCTATTCTCCTTCAAGAAGACCTCGATAGGTTTTCTACTTGTTGTCTAAAAAATTGCTTTGAGCTTAATGTCTCCAAATGCCAATCTATGACTTTGTCTCGTAAGTCCAATCAATAACCCTCTCGACCTTATTTTCTGCATGACCAACCTGTACCCCAGGTTCAATCCCTTCGCGACCTTGGAATTTTATACGATAGAGAGTTAAACTTCCGTTCGCATATTGATGAGATAATCTTTAAAGCCAACTCATCGCTCGGTTTTATCAAGCGTTGGTCTAAAGAATTTTGCAACCCTTATGTGACAAGGTCACTTTACATTACCCTTGTACGGCCCCTCCTTGAATATGCCAGCCAAGTATGGTCCCCCTTTCAGCGAATTCATATATCCCGAATCGAGAAGATTCAACGTCGTTTTCTTCGGTTTGCTCTTAGTGGACTACGCTGGAGTGACCCATTTTTCTTACCTCCCTATCGTGACCGCCTCAAACTTAATAACCTAGAAAAACGCAGAGACGTAGCTGACATTCTCTTCATTCATCGACTACTCTCCGGTTCTGTGGACTGCGCTGCCCTTTACAATTCTATTTCCTTCAACACTAACCCTCGTAATTTACGCTGTCCTCGTCTCTTCTATTTCCCAACCCACCGCATCTCTTTGGCTCCGTAATGCTCCGTAAAGTCAACTCAAACCTCCCCCTTTTTGATTTTAACCTGAGCACTTCTCGTCTTAAATTTGATCTCCTCCACCATTCCCTTACTTCCTAACCCCTAATTCTTGTTAGTTTTTAAGTTCTAGGTTTTAAGTTATTAAGCGAAATACGTGGGGGCTTCAGCCCCCACTAAATTAGAATTATCCTTTCAAAGATTTTCGAAAAATTTGGGAGAATTGAAGTAAGACGTAACTAATGCTCGTATATTCCACATAACATACAAGGCTTTTTGTCATTCAAAAGGTTTTCCTGGTTTTAGGACTGACTCGGAACGTATTCTAACATCACTGCGGCGTTAATAGTATAAATATGCTTAGTTAATGCTTTTCTAGGCAGCATTTTAAGGACTTCTCAGGCTATTAAGTCGTGACCGGGAGCTTTCTTTGGTATTTTATTTCTTTATTTCTAGGTTCCGTGGGTTAAACCGTGATATCTTCGGGAAATCCCAAAGCGTAATCTGATGCAACAGATGATGTTTGGCGTGTTATTATTGGTCTATGAAGACCATTGGCGTATTGCCACTATTGCGAGCATTAGTTAAGTAACCGATCCTTTGAATGTATTTTACTGGGAAATTAGAAATTTTTTGTTGATTGTGGGCCCTCTGTATCCTAGAAGATACGAGTACATTTGCAAAAGAATCGTTCGACGTTCGATTAAAACACTGGATAGTTTCCATTGACTATTTCAGACAGTAGTGCTTAGCACAAGCCGATGCCTTATTATTTATTAATTTTTTGATATTTGCGAAGTAGGAACCACAAAAAAGTACTCCAAGTTCAAGCTCAAGAGAGCTTGGAGGGTTCTGTGACTTGTAGAGGTAGTGCAACATTTGATTGTTTCACTCCTGTTAGTTTACCTATCTACGAGTATGTACACGATAGAGCAAAGCAATTTGCTTCTAAACACAAAATTTAGAAAATTTCCTCAAACATTTATTTTTTACAAAAACTTATGACAAGTCAAACATCTGCGAGCGTGGTACGCTTCAATGTCTCGAATATTCCAGGACTTCTTTGAAGGTTCCCATGGTATACGGTCTTCCGGAATTTTCTGTTTTAATTATTAACACGATGAGTCATCTATTTTAAGAATGAAAAGTTTCATATTTGCATACCTGAACTATGTCAATAGGCCTTCCCGAACAACTTTGGCATCTCTTGGAGGATTTAGACCTCATGGACGCAGACTCAGAAACCTCAGACCTATCCGTAGTTTCCACGGTGGGTTTGCAAGTCTTTGGACGTATGGCAAATAGTTTTTCACGGTTCAAAAAGCTAAAGAAAAATAATGCAGTGAGTATGAGGGTTATAGAAACGGTTGGAGGTGTGGTTCTTACTTAGGCCGGGGATGGATCCACAAGTTTTGTAGTCTCTTGCCGCTCATGATGTCGCCAAGTTTCTGTAGGAGTCGAAGATTTTCTTTTTCGATTTTCCTGAGACGGTCCTTCTCGGCTTGAACCTTTTTGGGCTTTATGGTCACGTGGGGGTAGCTTAGAGGCGTTTTGACATCAACAGCTGGTTTGGCGTTCATAACCTTTTGACGATGTTTGTCATAGCGTTGCACCTCCCAGGGACGAATTAGAAGCTTTTCGCGACGCGATATCATTACCAAGAGCTATGGGGTGTAAATTTGGACTAAGCTGCGTGGTGGCGATTGTTTGGTAAACAATTTTAACCGAATTAGAAATTTGTGTTGAGTTGTCAAGGTAGCGTAACTGGTAGAGTGGGTAACAGCCTGGCAACACCTTTCAATGTCGTTATTTGAACGAAGTTCAATGGCGTTTTGTGGAGTTACATATGTTAAGAGCGCATGAGGAGAGGTAATGACGGCTGTTGTTAACTTAACAATACATACACGCACCTGGGGTGGATTTTTATTGTTTGCATGCATTTTGGGGGTGCTTCGTGTGGTAAGGTTGCATCGAAGAAAGTTTGTTGTCAAGGCAGTATCGTCCTTTTTAAGGGAACTGTTTTGTCTGGCAAATATTATTTGTTTTTAGTTTATAACATTTTGCGGCAATTCAGCAGTGCAAATTTTCTGCCACTTACTCACTCTTTAAGTTGCAAGTTGAATTCGT
Organism: Volucella bombylans; assembly: GCA_949129095.1. NCBI lineage: Eukaryota > Metazoa > Arthropoda > Insecta > Diptera > Syrphidae > Volucella > Volucella bombylans. The sequence continues at coordinate 331,104,477 of OX422140.1, read as the reverse complement.
TTATTTTCTGCCAATCATCTAACACTTGGCACCATATACACACTCGTAGTTTGACAGGATTTGCATTATTTTAAGATCAGTGCGACGTAAAACGGCTTCAGACGTACCCAAGACAAGTAGTAGCCAAGAAATAGAGTTGTACTCGTATTTCTTATAGGAAAATAGACAACAGAGAGAGAGTCCATGTAATTACAGGATGCGATGGTGAAGAGGTCAGTGCAGTTACAGAAGGTGAACGAAAAATATAATCTGTTCCGCGGCATGACAGTTTCGGCAGAAGTCGTTACATGCATTTCAGCACGAATGCCGATTGCCCAGTCTACTTGATGATACCAAATAAGACCCGTGCTTCTCTATGGATAAGGTTTACTAAAGAATGTGAACTTTTGTTGTTATATATCAGCAAAAATGTTCAGGTTATTGCACCCTGTCAAGGAGAACCATTCGTTAATTTTCTTGACCAATAGCGTCATTGTTGATGCTTCTATTGATCGTGCTAAATGAAAGAGCCTGTTTCTGTTACCCAGCGTAGGGTTACCGTATTGAAACTTGACGTGTTATTTAAGGGATTTCTACTGAGAATCTTAATAGCAACTTGGGTGGCCGCGAAGATAACAGTCGGCCACCTTGCGATATCATTCTCAAAACTACTTGGGCTTAGAAGATACTACGAGTACATTTACCATTTATTCTGAAATAACGGTCAACTTCTTAAGTTGTGAGGTTTAATTCCACTTTTTTTTTTTTTACAATGAGCGCGAGCTTAAGGGGTTTGTGTACCCTTAAGGTGATTGATCACAGCGCGGGCAAAGGAAATTTAGGGAGGAAGAAAAGAGAGGTACCGATGGACATTGTTTTTAAATGTTTGCAAGTTATAATGACCAGGAAATACAGAGATCGGCAGGACATTCAATAAGCAAGTTGTACGGCTTAGGAACGAATTACAATATTGTAGAGTACATCCGAAAATGGGCTTGAGGGTGTACTGATGAGCATTAATAGCGAGACGGGTGTTACGGTTGAAAGTTTGAATGGGCGGAATGCTAATGACGATTTCAGTGGAGCACTGGTGGTGGAAATAGCGATAAAACAAGGTGAGACAGGAGACATTAGGTCGGTGTTCGAGCGTGTCAATTGATTGACTGGTATTAGTATCGTCAATAAGTTTTATAGCACGGTTTTGAATCCTATCTAGCAGGTGCAGAGATGTTTTTGGAGCACCTGACCAGATGTGGACATTGTACTCCAATTTTGGGCGGATGAATGCCTTATATGTTGAGGCCAGATCAGAGGGGGTAAAATATTTCTTACATCGCTTGAGGAAACCTAGACATTTCGCAGTATTTTTGGCGATATCTTTCCAACGTAAGTTGTCATTGACACACATACCGAGAATGGAAAGTTTTTCGGTTTCGACGATGCAAGTGGCATTCATGGATAATGGCTGGTTGTTTAAATTGTGTTTTGGAAGCATTAAATTCCACTCTGTTGATAGTTCCCCAATTGGTTATGCTGTTGGTATCGGAATTTAATCAGCTTAGCATACTCTGCCGTTCTCGTTCTAGAGCCGAAGAGCAGGGCAGTGAGTCCGGGAACGAATATGAAAAGCAGAAAGTACTGTCATCAGCCAAGGAATATATTGGATTAGAAGTAGCAGTCAAGAGATCATTAATGAAAATTAAAAAGAGTGTCGGAGCCAGAACAGAGCCCTAGGACACACCAGCATTTATTTTGTGAATATCAGACTTGAAACCATCCAAGACAACTGGAATTGAAATTGAAATTTCATGAGCTGACGAATTATCAGTGCTTCCATGACCTTGGAAAGAAGGGACGTAAGTGCAATGGGTCTGTAGGAGGAGAGAGAAGATGATTCGCCTTTTTTAGGGACGGGCTGGACAAATGCTGTTTTCCATCTGCTCGGGAAGAGTCCTAAAGAGTAGGACTGATGAAAAAGCTTACGCAGTAGTTTTGCCAGCGAGGAAGAATACCTCTTCAGAAGAAGGGGGGATATTCCATCTGGACCAGCGGATTTATGTATGTTGAGATTTGTAAGTACTCTTGCTACTACTCGAGTGCGAAAGTAGATTCGTCCCATTGAAGATTCGACGCACTCAAGTGTAGGCGGAGACAAAGCACAATATGGGAGCGTTGAGCTGGCCGCAAAATGTGCAGCAAGCAGATTGGCCTTATCCAAAGAGCTGACAGGTGGAATGTCATTGTAAATGAGCGTTGGGATGGAGGATGAGGCGGAATTTCTAATGTTTTTGACGAACGACCAAACATTTTTACTGCCTCTGGGAGATTGCAGTATTTTTTGCCTCAGTTTTCGGTCGTATAGGAATTTCACACGCTTAAGAAAGGGGTTGCAGTCATTTCTGGCTCTTTTGAACTTTTTCCGATGAGGAATAAAGGATTTCATTCCAAAGAGCATGGTGTCTGTAATCATATCAGCAGCGGCGTCCACGTCGTTATCGAGGAAGCATAACGACCAGTTAAAATTCCTAAAGAAGCTGTTAAAACCGCTCCAGTTGGCTTTCTCGTATTACCATACGGTTCTTTTAGGAATTTTTTCTCTAACTGTGTGGTGGGTCTACGAGAAATTAGCTGATATGACACAACGGTCCGACGAGCCTAGAGGGGAGATCACATCAATGGTGTACTTATCAGGGTGAGAAGTTAAAAACAAGTTCAGGGTGGTGGCGGTATGACTATCAACGTCTGGTATTCGCGTGGACTCATTTACGTGCATTAGGTTGTTTTCCGCAGCGAAGATCTCAACACACCGTCCTTCGGGTGTTGTCTGCTCAGAATGTCGAAGCCACTCAGAATTGTGTATATTGAAATCGCCCGTAATAACGATTTCAGTATGAGGATACAGGGATACAATTCTTTGAATGGAGTCAGACAGCGCATCAAACTCGTTAAAAGTTGAATTGCTGTCCAGTTTGGGGCTTCTGTAAATAAAGCAGTAGTGGATAATTTGCTTACGGAGACGGAATTTTAACCACATGAAATTGAGTTCCGGATTGTAAATGGATCACATTCTGGTGGAGTTTGGTAAGCTACATCACTACGCACATAAATGGCGAGACCGCTCTGAGAGAAGAATAATGGCACTAGTTCGTAGCCAGGTAGCTTCAGATAAGAATGATGTGAGAGGTGTGGGCGGGCGGGGATCTACCTGTGTTTCACTAAGTGCCAAAACAGCTGGTCTGTATTTACAGACGTGGACGTACGCAGAAAAGTGATTACTTTTTAGCCCGCGTATATTGGCTACGTCTACTCTGAATTCCCTAGTTATAATCACAGACAAACTTCTTGCAGACTATGAATCTGACTCCATGTTGGTGATTTGTTTATTTCGCAATTCAATTTGAAAGATTATGCGTTATCAAAGAGCAGCTCTGGAACTACGAGTATGTGAAAAGCTTTTGATGAGTTAAGTGCAATTTTCCTAACGAGAAAATATGGAAGCATGGCCGTAGGTCTGCTGACCATGGTCTACAATACTGGTGAAGATGTTTTCCTAATTGATCTTAGCATTACGATTCAGTTTCAAAACTGATAGTGCTTCTACAAGGTCTTCCATCAAAAAAGCGAACTGTGTATCAGGGTCGATCCAACAACAGCTATATAAAGGCAATGCGCTACGCCGCACATTGGGGCAGAACACCACTAATGCTGGCATTTAATAAAATTCTGAAGTTGAGCTTTGATTTAAACTACCGTTTTATTTTCATTGTAAATAGGATAGAGAATACAAAAAGAGAATGCGACAGTTAATTGGGAGCACGTGGTCTTTGCCAAATCGTCACGAATGGGGACTTTGATAATTTTTTTCATCGAAGCCAGACGTGTTTTTTGTTTTGAGTGACAACAGTTAACTGTGTGCAATTTCTTACAGCTTTATATTATACAAAAAAAAATTATTACAATGGAATCAGTAAGCTCAGGTGTGTTGATTTTTATTTATTTTTTATAATAAATTTTTCTTTTTGTCCTTTTAATATGTGGTTAAAGATAAAAACAATGTGTTAATTTTTGTATTTAGTCAAATATCTAAGCGTTTTAGATGTGTTGGCCGTGACATGACGTTAAGTGTTATATATATTTGTGTCAAGTGGTTTGTCTAGTTTTAGAATCTGTAAAGTTTTTTTGCTACTATTTGCTACTTTTCGTACAGTTGACTTTCTTGTTGGTGACGTCACTTTCGAAAAATATCGATTTTTTTTATTGATTTGATTTTAATTACTTCTTAGACCGAAAATCTTCCAAAACTTTGTCAATTACAAGGGAAGAGCTGTATACTATTATGAAAAGTTCAAATCTGAAGGGATTAGACAGCCAAATTGCGTTTTTAAGGGAAGAAATTCAAAAACGGGTCCGATGCAGCGATGCTTCCAAAAACGATATTAATGACAAAGTAACGGAGTTCAAATCGAAATTTAAATCACGTTGGGAAAAAGCTTGTCGGATAGAAGCAACATTTTTGAAAGCAAACATTGTGTGGCTGAAAACACCTATACTTTTTAAATATTCTGTAGACTGTAAACGTGGTCGTCCAAAGGTTGCGTTTGAAGAATCATCAGAAAGATCAAAACGTCAAAAAACCGAACTCTTGAGAAAATCAACGTCTATCGCTGAGTTGACTTACGCAGCTGAAATGGGTTTGAGAGCTTTTGGGCAGTTAGATGCTGCAAAGTTAATGCGTGACGTGACAACAATCCCAAATCATGCTGAAAAATGCAGAAAAGTTTTGAGGGACTCAATTGAACTTACTTCAATGACTGGGGAAGAAGCTTTAGCAATGATTATTGAAGCAAATCTGTCACGCTTTCAGTATGAAACTATACGATCTAAAGCTCCCAAAGTATTTCCTTCATACAAAGTAGTTCAAGAGTGCAAAAAAAGTTGCTATCCGGAGCCTGAAAATATGAGTCTATCAGAAATGTCTGTATGTACTAATTTACAAAGCTTGCTAAACCTTACAGTTGCTCGTTTGGTAACTGTTCAAAAAGATGTAATCCAAACTCTTAGGCCTGAAGAACTCAAAACTATAAGCTTATACTCCAAGTGGGGTTTTGATGGAAGTTCAGGCCACAGTTCGTATAAGCAAGCTTTTCATGGACTTGACGCCGATGACTCATCTGTTTTCATTACATGCGTTGTTCCTCTTCGTTTGATATCTGGTGACAAAATAATCTGGCAGAATCCTCGCCCAAGTTCAACTAGATATTGTAGGCCTCTTAAAATTGAGTTTCTCAAGGAATCCGCATCCGTATCAGTGGCAGAAAAACAAAGAGTGGATAATCAAATCAAGGAGCTACAGCCTAGTTTCGTTAGAGTTGGTGAAAATGCTTTCAACGTTGAACACAATTTATTATTCACAATGATAGATGGAAAGGTCTGTAACGCCATCAGTGAAAATTCATCTACACAGAAGTGTTTTATTTGCAATGCCACGTCAAAAGATTTTAATTCCATTGATGCAATGATAAAAAGACCAGTAAAAACGGATAATCTTCAATTTGGTTTATCTGTGTTGCATGGGTGGATCCGTTTTTTCGAATGTCTACTCCACCTTTCATACAAATTAAAAATAAGACAATGGCAAGCTAGACAAGAGGAGCATAAAAAAATTGTTGCTGAAACAAAAAAAGAAATACAAAAACAGTTTCGGGAGCGTTTGGGTTTGATCGTTGACAAGCCAAAGCCGGGCTTCGGAAATTCTAATGACGGAAATACAGCCAGGAGATTTTTTGAACATGCTGAAACTTCAGCTGATATTACTAAAGTAGATGTCGAATTGATAAAAAAAATGCATATTATCATGACAGTGGTTGCTTGTGGTCATGAGGTCGATTGCGAAAAATTTCGAGAATTTGCCCATGAAACTGCAAAATATTTCGTTGCTAAGTATCCTTGGTACTATATGCCTCCTACAGTCCACAAGTATCTCATTCATGGAAATGAAATTATTTCAAAAGCTTTATTGCCTATAGGACAGCTCAGTGAAGAAGCTCAAGAAGCACGTAATAAAGATTTCAAAAATTATAGAGAACATCACTCCCGAAAAAATAGCCGAAAAAATACAAATGCAGACATTTTTAATTTGTTCCTTTTATCATCGGACCCCGTGTTAACAAGTCTGCAAAGAGTTCCAAAAAAAAAAATTCAACATCTGCCCCAAGAAGCAATCAGTTTGCTCAAATCCCCAAACACACCAATACCAAATCAAAGTGACATTGATGTAGTAAATGAGAGTGATGAAGACGAAGAAGAATAAATTTTTATTTGTGATTATTTATCTTGTTTTTCGTAATGTCAATACAAATATAAATGTTCCTCATTAATCATTATTAATATAATTAAAATTTTACAATTGTTAAATATTTTGTCAACTTTGTTTTTGAAACTAAGAATCACGTTAAAGCGTTTGCACTATTTTTTATATTTTTTTCAAAGTAGGCGTTTTTAGTGGGCGTGTCATCAATATGTTTTTTAAAATGTGCCAACTATCATGCTAGAAGTAATCGTGCATAATTTCAAGTCCATAGATTTGATAGTTGATTTAATGCCAACTTTAGTGGTGTTTTGCCCCAGTGTGCGCCGGTTTGAAATCCCAAGCAGTGCTGGATGCTTTTTTGCAAGAGTTTAACTTTTCTTCAACGTTCTTTTTCTAGATCAGTTTGTAATTTAATGCGCATTGAGTTGTGTTGACCCAAATGGTCTAAACCTACGTCCTTAAATTTTTGTGAATTTGAAGATGCAGATTTATCTCTTGTAAATGAAGAGAACAACTTCAGTCTTGGAAGGCCAATCCTTGCACTTTGCAACTAGCCCAATTTGTCACCAGTGGAAGGGATTTGACCGACAACATAGGAAACCAGATGGTGGGCAAAATCCTATCATCAGCTCCACGTGATGGCTGCTGGATAACTATCTGATGATGAACTAACAACGAGTGTATGCTGAAACTAAATGTGGAGCTAAAAACTTGGAACAGCGCAAGCTCAGCCGGGTAAACTTCAACACGCATGATGAATAAGTGCCCGCAGATGTCTAACAAGAGTTCCTCAGAAGGAGGACCTGCACCTCAATGAAATCCATCGTGACGTCTGCAATCAGATTAGCAGTAGCTTCGTTGAAACTACTCACACACATTCAGTGCTCACGTCAGTAATTAACTTTGAAGACTGAGGAAGGATCTTGAAAAAAGATATGGTGACGGAGGAGGCTTTGCTGTTCTAACGGTAGTTCTGTGGGTTATTGGCATCGGAGCATCCAGCTCCTTGTCATAGGGGTTAAAACCAAGGATTTGGTCCTTCAGGTTGGGCGGTTGTGTATCGGGGTTATTTCCCTACTACGGAAAACCAAACAGTTCCGAAACAACAATAAACCTCGGATATGGATTCTCTTACTGTTTACGAACCCAGCAAACGAAATAAGGGCTAAGACCTTCCGATGTTCATGTGGACTATATAAGCCACATATAGTAAAACAATTAGCTGTTGCCCTTGTATAATTTCACCGCCTTCAAGGAAGTATGGAATGGGCCGAACAAAGGAAGGATGAAAATAAAATCTATTATGGTGATTGCTGTAGGGAACAGAAACATCTTATTCGAGTGCAGATTTGTCATAGGCGTAGACTTAAGGAAGAAATCTTGTCCTCTCGACACATGAGCGAGGGTCTTATTACAATTCGTATTAAAGATATATTCGCTAACATAACCCAAATCTGAACTCGAAGACAAGGATGACGCACGCCCCTAAATAATGATTCCATGAGCTCCTAGACAAAACATATGAGCAATGTCCAAGTATGACACTAAGGTCAGGAATTTTAACGCCAAGATAGGAAAGATGGATATCTTTGGTAGGACATCTGGCAAGCGTAGTCTAAGCGGCACCACGACTTTACCGTCTGTGCATAATGATGATCGCTTGCTGCTACGAGTCCTTTGACATTATTCTTGAAGGAATCGTGCGGACCTACAAGTACAATCTTTTAAAATTCGCCGATGATGTTGACGTAATTGGCAGAACTCAGTGGGCTGTCACCGTTGCGTTGGCTAGTATTGAAACTAAGGTCCTATCCTGAACAACCAAGGATACTCTATTTAAGCTCTTAATCATCCCAGTCCTATTTTATGGAGAAGGCTTTAGAGAAAAATTCCTCGAAAGATATTCAGTTCTATGTGCGCCTTCAAGGCCTTTCGAGGAAAAGATTCAACGACGGCGCTCCCTTATTGTTGAGGATAAAGCTGATGGTGAATCATTCAGCTTGGGCAGGTATTCTGGCCTTGATATATCGCTGTGGAGTGCCGTATGTATTTCACGTCGCAATTATGATTTGGACTGATAATTGTCGCCAATTACATCCCATGTGCTACTTGGTAGAAAATGCGGTAGACTTATAGCCTGACAGTCTTTTGAAGTCGTGTGACTTGCTTTTCCTAGTTCAAGAATGAAAATGACACGGAATTCCCATTTGGATTTAGTGGTATAACCTAGCTTAAGGCATCTAATGGAGGTCTGCTCAAGCCTTGGAGTAAAATTTTTCACAGACTTCTGTAACATCACTGGTAGGATGTTATTCAGTGTAGCTGCCTTAAAAGAGCTTAGAATTTTATTATAAGTGCAGCACATGGAGAAGATGTGAGTTAATTAATGATTAGGTGCATGCGTCTTACCAGTGCTTCACGTAATTATTTAAAAAATATCGATATTGTAGGCGGTTGCTAAACCATTTCCTCCAGAGCCCATTATGTGGAGGAGAGAGTAATACATGGTAAAAGTTGTGTGTCAGACATTTGTGTCGCCTAAGTTATGTATTCCATTTCCGTTTGTGTCCTTAATGGTTTTTATTTATTTTAGTAACATAGCTGCTGGATTCCCCGTCCTAATAACCTTCGGTCCGTCGGAAGTTGATGTCGATTATATGGGCTTTTAGGAAATGGCTATATGACATACTTTTCTGATAAACTAAAATTAAGAAGAATATGAAAGTTCGTTACGACCAGACCAGGGCCCCTTTCAATTGAGAACTCGGCCTACAGACTGTAGGCTGTGCGAATTGTTTATAACCATGAAAAAGGCTATAAAAACAACGAGGTACAAGATGGGGAATATTCCAACAGTTAACAGTCCTGGGAATAATTCTCAGGAGGTAGGCATAGTCCACACGACTCCAAACCTGAAATACCACTAATCGATTAATAGAAGAACAACTGCAAAGCAATAAGATCGTACGTAGGCACGCATCTAGTACTGTCTTACACTTCGAACGACTTAAATAGATTTGGATATCTGGCTTATTGGCTTACTAACATATATCAAAAATGCAAATGCAGATATGCAAAATGATTCAGCAAAAAAAAAAAACACTGGATTTTCAAAGAGGTTATGAAAGACCCTAAGGTCTTAGCCGAGAAAACGAATTATAGTTGGTCGCCGATTTGTTCCGGCCTTAATTGGCAAGGTTATGCAACTTAGTTGAGTGTTTTAAGAATATTGTGCCTATGTTACCTCCTTGTAGTGGCCGCTGGTCACTGGCCCCTAACCGGACCCTGCAAACTTATAAGCGAGTGTTGAGCAAGAGAATATAAAAACAGTATAATCCACTGTCAGAAATTTAATTTTAATTTTTTAATTTTGGTGGGGGCGAATGCCCCCCAAACGCCAAACGGCGCTGGATGCTTTCAATTCTCGAGATATTAACACGATGATATGGGGACCATACTTGACTGGCGTACTCTAGGAGGGGGCGAACAAACGTAATATAGAGGGACCTGGTCAGGTATGGTTTGGTGAATTCTTTGGACCACCGTTTTACAAAACCTAGTGCAGAGTTGGCTTTGAGGATTATCTCATCCATATGTAAACGGAAGTTGAGCTCCCTATCACACAAAATGCCGAGGTCGCGAAGAGATTGTAGGGAGGAGATAGGTTGGTTATAGAGAACATAGAGCCGGGGAGGAGATTAATTCCACTCATGTGAGAAGGTAATGGATTGGCATTTGGCGATATTAAGTTCGAAAGAACTTTTGAAGCACCAGATCGAAAAACTATCAAGATCTTGTTGAGTCGTGGGGAGAGGAAATGGTTTTGAAAAATTTCGTATCGTCGGCGTAAAGGGAGACAGACGAGTGTTTGATGATCATATCGAGATCACTTATGGTTAATATAAAAAGAAGGGGACCGAGATGGCTGCCTTGTGGAACTCCAGAGGTGGCCAAAAATGGAGCCGAGTGGGCTGACCTAAAACGAACATTGTAAAAACGGTTTTTGAGGTAAGAAGATATCCATTTTAACAGTATGGGTTCAAAGCCGAGGGTAGACAATTTGAAGATGATTAATCGATGAGAGATTTTATCGAAGGTTTTGCTAAAATCAGTTGCAAGTACATCGACTTCGTTGCCATTCTCTAGGGCAGAGAGGGCAAAGGATAAAAATTCAACGAGATTTGTGGTGGTTGACCTACCCTTTAGGAAGCCATGTTGTCTAGGAGAAATAAGTGATTTGCATTGGAAGCTTAGAGCTTCATACAAAATACTTTCGAAGAGTTTGGGTATATGGGAGAGTTTAGCGACGGGACGATAGTTGGTTATTTCATTCTTGTGGATCGGAATTATGAAGGAGGATTACCAAGCCTGAGGAAATTCTCCTTGTGAAAGGGATAGACGAAAGACATTAGAAGGGGCAAGGGAAATCTGGGCTGGGTGTGAATTCGTCATTGAGTTGTTGTAATTTATATTCGATATGAGACGGGTCTAAAATATGAGAGAGAAGTGGGCCATTGGAGAAGTTCAGTAGGTAACTAAAATAGGATGGATCTGGTACAAAGGAGTCGTAGGTGAAGGATTGTTTAAAAAAGGTGGCAAATAGGTTAGCAATGGTGAGTGGATCGGTTGATGACCTGTTGTTGAAAGAGAGGGAAGAGGGTAACCATCGAACTTTCTTTTGTAGTTAACAAATTGTAAAAAGGACTTAGGGTCGTTTGTACGAGTTGGAATAGTCGGGAAAGTCGGAAAGGTACGCAGAAAAACAGACCATAACTTGTTTCTCTTATTCCGTAAGGAACGAAACATGCAATTATTCCAAGGAGGACTAGTAGATGATGTTTTAAGGCGGGAAAACGGAACGTAAAGGGAAAAAAAATTAAATATTTCTTTATAAAAATGGATAAGGCATCATTTATACTTAGGTTGTGAAAGTTAAAGAGGGTTCTGCTGAGATATTCATTGACTTTGTGAAAGCTTGCTTTATAAAAGTCATAGGATGAGAGAGTTGTGGGGGGAGTGGACTGGAATGAAGAGTTATGAAAAAATTAAAGTAGAAGGGGAGAAAAACTGACGGTGTTCGAACCCCAGCCTCGTCCGAAAGACATTCTTTTTTTCAGGCAACTTAATTCTCGTAAGACGAATGGTTGCCCCTAATACAATAACAAGTCCAATTGCACTAATAATTTAGTCTCCCCATTAAATGTTGGATGCCACCTATGGAGCGTAATAACCACTGAGCCCAAAAATCTTTCTTTCTCTCTCTGTCCGATTTTCCTAAAAACTTAACACGTGCTCAGGCATTTTAAGTGTATTAATACCCACTTGAGTGTTAAGTTCTTTAAAAAAAAAAAAAAAAAAAAAAGGGACATACGTTATATAGGTTACTTCAGGTTATTTGAAGCTGAGGTCAGTAAGAATTGTCAGGGTGCTGAAATAGAGATGGTGCCAGATGAACCCTCTCGTACCCTGAAGTGGATTACAAACACCGGAATAGTTCGGCCATACAAATGCCTCGTAAAAAGCTCATTATTGCAAATCAACTAAAGCCCTCATATATGGACTGATCTACTCTTGACGATCCTGTAAAACAAAAAAAGGACAACGACGTTCGAATCCGTAAACGGAATGATCGAATCTTGAATAGACCGCGAGCAGCCGGAAAACAAGCGGAGGCTCTTGGCTGGTATAAAGCAGACGCCTTATAACGTTACCCACCAAGGTTCTATTCATCAGACTAATATGCGTTCACGCCCCCACAGAGGATGGTGGCGGCGTAGTCATCACAAAATGTTTTGATGAACTCTTCTACAAAACTCGAGAAATATGACATTAAAAAGTCTAAGGCGAATTAAAGGTCAAACGCCGAAACCCTTGGTTTGATTAAGAATACACTCAAAAACATCAAGGAAACAACAGGCCGCGAAGCCGCACTGAGAAGGACAAGGGCAAAGAGGGGGAGGACATCGGCTTCTCCGAAAGAAAGAAAACGAGTACGAGAGGCACGCGATCAAGGAAATAGAGAGGTGCGACTCCAAGAACAATGTTTGGAAGTTTTTGCAAGAAGTAATAAGAATTCGTCAGGCCAACAAGACGCGAACAGAGACACAGTCGTTATTGAGAACATGGAAAAGTCACTTCTGCAGAATAAACTACTCAACATTGGTGAAAATCAAGAGATCCGTTCGACCAAAATGAAGTGAGGATAGCAATATCCAAACTTAAATACAACAAGGTTGCTGGACCTGTCTTACCTGGACAGCATGCAACGAATTATATAGAAAATTTAGTTGGCGGAAAGTATGCCTGAAGAATGGATCCTTAGCACAGTTTGCCCAATTCACATGAGAGGAGACCCTCTTAACTGCATCGAATGGCGATGGAGAAAGCTCGCTGCTCCGTAAATGTCGGAAACAATCTCCCCCCTGAGACCTCTGATGTCAAGGATTAAGGCCAGTTGAGGCGCTGTAACTTTTTCAAAATCAGATTTGAGAACATTTTGTGAAACAGTAGTCAACACCTACATACGCTGATGGTATTGACATCATTTGCATAACTTTCCCTTGCGTTCCTGGCTTTGCCTAGTGCGTTCGCAAGTTTTAGAACAGGAGCGGCACAAAAGACAACTATAACTTTGGGGTAGTCAATGGCTTTGCATTTTTCGGTTCCGCTATTAAATCTAATAATCGCATCTCATCAAAAAAGTAACAAGGCCTTACTAGGAAATACTTAGGTGATTCTATGTAGGACTCTCATTATCCTAGTTCTACTTTATAATGCAGAAGCATAGGCGATTGCAAAGGTGGATGAAGGAAATAAATTTTTGATCCCGTAGAGAGAATGAACACCAACCTTTCAGCTCGAAGAGTCTTCGACTCCAACACGGAGGGACAACGCGGTAAAGAAAAAGCTTGCCTTAGGAGGCAACTTGAAGTGCGCTACTGGAGACAGTTAGCTAGATACCGCGTTTACTGGAGAGACTTATTGGTTGAGGCCTGGTCCACCCATGATATCTTAGTAAGTAAGTTCCTTAATAGACAGCACTTTCCAACAAACAATTAGCATATGCTGTAGGCTGCTACCAAGCAGATAACGTCACCATCTAAGAAGTGTGATGGAATGGGCTGTACGCACCCAAGTCTCCACAAATGGGACATTAATAACAGATAAGTCAACTTCCTCGAGCTGCTGAAGAAAACGTACGAGCGTTATTCTAGGAACGACGTTAAAATTCTAACACAAGCTAGAAAGAGAGTAAATCTTTTGTGTCACGACACATTTTTCATCATCACGCATTCAGGCTTATAGACTTTACGATGGAGAGAAACATTGTAGTGGTAAGAATGCTTTGCTTTCATTTCCAAGATAACTCAGGAAATAATATCCAAAACGCACACTCCAAGCCATAGGCGTAATCAATAAAAAGTTAGTTCAAATATTCATGTCCTTTGGGTGATAAAATGACAAATTAAATGGACTCTATAGAGACACAGACCTTATCGAAAAATTCCAAATACAACGACAACGATGACTGGGATATAACATAAAAGCATAAAGACACTAGCGGTCCGGGTTGGAGAATCTCCGAATTTAGGGATGGCGCAGTAAAAAAAACGACTTCCAAATCGGCGTGCAAAATTCGAGACAGCTAGCCAATGATCTAGCTGTTTCTAGATCTCTACTGATTGAGGTCCGCGTTCACGCCGGACTGTAGCCTCACCTGAAGTAATGCAAAGTAAGATAATGTGCAGATTCCTGAAAATCCGTAGGTAATATTAACGACGACCTAAGTTAGTGCTGATGGATGATAAGGACAAGTTTTGAGTGACTTGAGATCGTCAATACTTTAACCAATAACAATTTGAATTCCAGACATATAAAGATCCAAACGTTGCCACCGCGCGTGGCATGTTTAATTTATTGCCCTGGACTATGTACATAAATGCAAGAATCTACACATAGAAGCCCAATGCCCTAATACAACACGTGTGTCTAGTTCCAAAACAGCAAGTGATACAAAGCCTTATTCCACCTCTTCGTTCCGATGAAACAAACTACAATAATAAACAAATTCAAATAGCCTGTATCGAGATCAAAATGAGCTAATTTGTAATCATCAAGGTAAGACTCACCCCATCTCCGACACATCCGTAAGATACGAACATGTACTCCACAGAAATTTGTAATTTCAAATAAAATTTAATGAAACTCATCGAGCACAGTCATCACAGGATCTTCCATCGAATCGAAGTCATCCGATACAATGGACACCAATTCATTATGTGAAATCGAAGATTGATTGATCAAACAGAAGACTACATCGTTCGTCCATCCTAATTAGCATGCACCTACCATTCTCGCCGGACATACAACAATATCCTGAGGCATTAGCAGTGGCGGTAAGCAGTAAGCGGCAAGCGGTCAATAAAAAAAAAGAAAGAAACAATACAGTGGCCATAAAACCTGTCCCTCGATTATTGTGTTCGACCTCAATAGCCAGGGTGATAAGATGTCAGGGTGATCTACAGCCAGGGGTCATTGATCATCAACCGAAAATTGCCAAACTGCTTTGCCGTGTCGTCGATCCATTTTCGGGCGATCTAGTTAGATGGACAGACACTACTTACGAGTATTCGGCGCGAGTTCGAAATCGGAATTGTAAATCGAAATCGGAGTTGCTTGTGCGTGTGAGTTGGGCATGAATAAAGAAAATGACGTCCATTGACCAGGTAGTGGCCAGAGTGATTCTGTAGGCTGTTCCGTCGTACCAATCAGGTGCTAGGTAAATAAATGGAATGTTGGCAACGCCTTTAACTGGAAAGATACTGTTGAATTGGTCAAGCAGATATGGAGTTGTTTTGATGGAATGAGGGCAGCCTACGCACGTTGCATCGGGTTGACGGTGGATACATGATTTTAATCGGAGTTGGATGTCATTGGATTTTGATTGATACGAGGATCAGTAATTCGTTTGAATGAAAACATATTTGCATTTTGAAAAAATAAATGATTCTGCTACGTAGTAGATGATTCTTAGAAAATTGTTAACCAAACCGTTGCAAGAATCTTACTCCAAGGGCTTTGACTTGCTTGCCTTCGCAAAAGGCCTTGTTTTTTTTTCTGTGAAACGATAAGAAAAAATTTTTTAAATAAAACAACAATGGTGTGAAATATAAAATTGATTCTGGCTCTATTTTAAGTCTACGTTTATGCCATTATGTGTGGAATAGCACATCATTCAAATTGTAATCATTCAAAAGCGGTCGGCTCAATTTCTGATGACCCTGTTTAATATGTGCGGCGTTATTCTGGCAATCGCGTTTCGAATATTTGTCTCGAGCTCTTCCAAAGAGGTTGTCTTGTTAGCGTAGACTAAGAACTTGACGTAGCACCAGAGAAAATATAAGTTATGTCAAATCGCATGATCGCGGCGGCAAATTGATGAACGCTCGCCGTGAGATGACCCAGCTGCCAAATTTCTCCTTCACAACTTCGACTATTGCGTCGCTTGTATAGCATGTAGCGCAGTCTTGTTCGAACCACAGCTCGAATATATCGATGCTGGCGAGCTCTGACTACAGAAAGTCGGTTAAAATCGCTCTATATTTGAGACTATTGATAGTAACCGTGTCTCCTTCCTCATTTCGAATGAAATAAGGTCCTGGCCGCCATGCCATAAACCGCACCAAACAGTCAATCTTTGTAGATGCATTGATGCTTGACCGAACACTTGTGTATTGTGTTCACTCCAATAACGTAAATTTTACTTGTTGACAAAACCGCTAAGCCAAAAATGGGCCTCGTCCGGGAAGCTGATTTTTTGGCCAAAATCCGTATCTCCGGCCAACATTTCCAGCGCCCAATTAGCGAATTCACGGCATTGTCAGCACAATCTCATACGGATGTAGGCCCAAATCCAACCGCAAAATAAGCCGAGTTGACTCTCAATGCCCAATTCAGCTGATCGGCGCAGAATTCACATTTTTCGATCTTCTTCGATACTGGCCGTTGGGGGGGCTATGTTTTCTTCATTTCGCCCCAATCTCTGTCTGTTTGGTGGCTTAAGATCCAAAGGAGTGTACTCACGCTCAAACTTTTCCATGGTGCGACGAATCAGTGTGCAGGCAACTGAAGCCATGACGACTACAGACTTCACAACGAAATTCACGTTGCGTATTTACAACTGAGCCGGAATTTCGATAGTATTTATTTTTCAATAATTTCCGCACGTTCGGCAAGTGTAAAGCAATGCATGATGAAATGGCAAACATTACTGAATATTTTGACAGCTAGATGTCATTGGTAACTTTGACAGATGCTGAAACATAACAATCGGAAAGACACTAGAAAAGCATAAGCAAAAAGCCGTCGGTCGCTGGAAAATTTCTTCAGCAGTGCAATAAACAAGTGCTAGTCACTGAATGTAACAGTGAGTCTGTGTGGGCGTCATTTAGTCGGTGATCCTTTAAGTTAATTTTGTTCTCGCTTTGTTCAATTTAAATGAAATCAGTGCCATCAGGTATGCCCTTCAAGGTGTTGTATTTAGTTTTTCTACAACTGATGTAGAGTCAAAGATTTATTGTTCAGAAAAAAATCAGCTTTTTTTGTGTTTAATTAAAATATACTTAATCAAAAAGCTGACTTCCGGGTGCGTCCGGGTAGAACTGTTTTATTTATTTGATTCTGTGTTATTTCTGTAAAGATGTGTGTAAAAATGATCTGCTACATTTTGCTACTTTTAAGGTTATTAGTGTTTTTGTGTGGTGGAATTTTTATTTTAAAATTGGAAACCAAATACTTCTAAACAAAATATTGAATTCATCCACCAACAAATCTCTGATTTCACGTCTGCAGTAAGTGAGAAATGGGCTCAGTCGAACAGAATTTGTGAAAAATTTATTAGTGTCAATCAAAACTCGACTTACCAAACTTATAAACTCGAGTCCAGACCAACGGAAAAAACAATGCAGGACTATAAACGGAACAGCGGTTGTATTCTTCATATGGGATCAACGGTGAGGAAAATAACGAAACAAAGCAAATAAGACCTCATGCGGGGTACTCTGATATATTTGGTGTTATCTGACATATCACGAGCTATCGTGAACTTGCAAAAAAGAAATTCCGACAGAAGCAAAGTTCCTTGCTTGTTAATGTCGTACAAGATTTTCTACTGACGAATGACATCAGCGGGTTCGGAAAGACTTCTCTTCTTTTTGCCGAGGATAGTGCGTTTTCATAAGCAACAACATAACGACAACAGACAACTCCAAACAATTATATACAAATGTTGCTGGAGGATTACGGGTTACGTATCAGTCGTACTTAGACCGAATGTTTTTTCGTTTTACGAAGCCGCAAACCAACTCTTGACTCAACCAATAGCCTCTCCAAGCGATCTTTGGCTAACTACCTCCAGTTGCGCATTCCAAGTTGGTTGAGGACCTCTTCCACTTGCGCGCATCACTTAAGGCGAGAACTTCCTCTACTGCGTTATCCCTCTGGATTAGAGTCGAAGATTTTTGACCAGGTCGATGTTGCTGTACAGCTCGTAGAGTTCATCGTTGAATCGTCTCCTCCAGAACCCGCCAACGCATACGTGACCAAAAAGCTTACGAAGAATTTTTCTCTCAAAACGACCAAGGATATCTTCATCCGCTTTAGAAAGGGTCCAGGCTTCAGAACCATAATGTAGGACTGGGATTACAAGGGTCTTATATAGAGTTTCCTTGGCTGTTCGGGAGAAGGCCTTACTACAGTTGCCTTCTCAGCCCAAAGAAATAGCGATTGGCAAGCGTTTGACTTCTGAAGAGATATCATTTTCACATGTGATAGCAGAGCTGAGGTAGACAAAGTCCCTTACTATCTTAAAGATATAGCTGTCGATGGTGACATTCTGGCCGATTCGTCGATGTTGGGTGTCCCATCTAATTGGCAGCATATACTTTGTTTTCTCCTCGTTTACCGCTAGACCTATTTTTGCGACTTCTGTTCCTATAGTCGCAAACGCACCAGTGACGTCGGCGTATGCACGCAATTGAACTGAATTTTGAAAGATCGTACCCCGTGTGTTGGCTTGTGAGTTTTGTACAATTATTTCAAGTATGATGTTAAAGAAATCACATGACAGTGCGTCACCTTGCCAAAATCATTTTTTGATATCAAAGGTTTCGGTTAGGTCATTAACAACCTTGGTGCAGCAGCGAGCTTTCTCCATCGTCATCCTGCACAAGCGGACGAGTTTGAGAGGGATGCCAAAACTAGACATGGCTCTGTGTAGCTCATCTCTCTAGACGCTCTCATACGCGGCTTTAAAATCGATAAAAAGGTGGTGAGTATTGATCTGCACTTCTTGGGTTTTCTCAAGGATCTGCCATAGTGTGAATATGTCCAATAAAATCGTTGAAAAATGGTTTCAGGAGCTCGCACAATATGGCAGACAAGATCTTATATGCGATGTTTAGGAGACTGATACCTCTATACTTGGCGCAGTTTAGAGGGTCTTCTTCCTTGTGAATCGGGAAAACGATGCTGAGGTTTCGTTCATCAGGCATAGAGTCATCCGACCAAATCTTGTAAATAAGTTGGTGTATGCTTTCTACCAAGTCATCTCCTGCTGCCTTAAATAGTAGCGGGTAGGCCGCCCGTCATGGCAGCCTTATTCGACTTTAGTTTAGAAATTGCTATCCTCACTTCATTTGTTGCGGCACTCTTTATCAAACAAGGGGTTTCGTGATAGTGGGCGGGTGAAACCCAGGGCGTCAATTACGGTATATCTGATGGCTTCTCGGCATTTAAGCCCCTAGTATTCACCACTTGATGCTGGCTGCAAAGGACTACGCGATCGGTAAAAGTTCTGGCGGCTTGTTGTGATTGCAACAGTTCAACGTTAAATCTCCTCATAGTATTTCCCCATTGTTGTGGCATCTGGGATATCCGTAGACGTACCTTGGCTGCAACTAGGTAGTGGTGCGAGTCCGTCTATGTTGGCCGGACATATAATATTCGAATATTCGGACATATAAAATACTTGAGGGGTGGCTTACGTCGATCGCAATATGATCACTCTGCTTGATAGTTTGTTGATCTGGTGTCTGCCATGTTCCCTGGTGAATATTGAGATGAGGAAACCGTGTGCTTGCTATAGTAACGTTACGTCCCGCAGCGAAATCGATTAGCCTAAGTTCGTTTCCAGATGTGGTGTAGTGCAGCCTATGTCTTCTGATTGTGCTAGCAAAGATGTCCTCCTTTCCAATACTGGCATTAAAGTTGCCTAGGACGATTTTAACGTCAAACATCGGACATTGCTCGTAGGTTTTGTCGAGGAGCTCGTAGAAACTTTCTT
The DNA here is from genome assembly GCA_949129095.1 of Volucella bombylans. Taxonomy (NCBI): domain Eukaryota; kingdom Metazoa; phylum Arthropoda; class Insecta; order Diptera; family Syrphidae; genus Volucella; species Volucella bombylans. The sequence continues at coordinate 331,084,846 of OX422140.1, read as the reverse complement.
TGGTAGCATCGCCCTTTTCCTCAGTTGGGGCGTGAGCGGATTGTTATAAGGCGTTCACTCACGTGTCGAAAGCTCAAGACTTCTTGCCTAAGTCTGTCGCTTATATCAAATAGACGCTGCTTACGTTCCCTATGCAATCACCGTAGTAAACATCACAGTTTTTCATCTTTCTTTTGCCGGCCCATCCGCCATCACTTCCTGGATGGCGGTGATATCTCCTTTTTAGCATTCTAGGGCTTCCGGTAATTGTGTAATTGTGTTCATGGTCCGAACATCCCACGTGCAGATCCGAAAGTTGTTGTCCCTTGTTCGATTTGTAGGGTTGTGAACAGTGAATTCGTCCTTATCCGAGGCTGTTGGTAGCTTCGTAACAATTACTTTTTTACTTGGTTGGGTATTTAACCCCACGCACAACCCCCAACCTGGTGGGCCAGACCCTTATTTCGGACCCCTAGGACAAAAGGGGCTGGACCAAATTCCAACACCCTGACTTGAAGAGGCTCATATAGAGATGACACTAGTTCGACCTAATTGGAACTGTGGACGCCACCGTTGATTCCATCTATAGAATTCATCTATTGCCGCCCGGAAACCGAAGACAGCGCCGTAGCGGGATGGTACATTCCTCCCCTCCCCTCTCCCTCTCATTTTCGATGGACCAATTCTGGCCGTTTTTCGTTGATCGCTGTATTTAATCTTTCCAGTTGTTGGCAGTGCATATCCGAATTGATCGTTTGATTCCTTGGAAGCAGCTCAAAATACACCACACCTTTCCAATCTCATCAAACTGAAAGCCAAATTTTCTTTTTCAGTTTTCGAAGTGGATTGTGCTGTCTCATCAAGCTGGACCATGATCGTTTTCGATTGACGTTACTGTAAACAATCCATTTTTCATCGCCAGTGATGATTTGTTTCAAAAAAGTATCGGATTCATTGCATCTAATATGCAAATCACATGCGTTGATGCGCTTCATTAAATGAATTCTTTCACATCATGTGGAACCCAAATATCAAGCTGTTTAACGAGTTTCATAGGTTTTAAATGTTTCTTAATCGCTATATATGACACATTTAGCTTTTTTGGTGTCTCTCGTACAGTTACATGATGATTTGACTCGATTGTGGCTTTAATTTGATCATCATTAAGCTCATCTGGTCGACCTGATTGTTGTTCACATTTCAGTGAAAAATCTAAGGAACGAAATTTGTCAAACCAATTCTGGCGCAGTCTTTCTTCTGAGGCTTCTTCACCATACACATCACGTAACTTTCCAGCAGCTTGCGCTGCGTTCTTTCCTTTACGGAAACAAAGAAGTAAAATATGACGAAAATGCTTGTTCTTGCACTCCATATTAAAACTGACGCCAAACTAATACCTTTTCACAAAAATACGTGCAATCTACTTCTAAAGCAAAGTAAGACTGACAGCTAACAAATGTCAAAAGGAAAAAATAAAGTCATTGACAGAAGCCATTAAAAAGAATATGGCCAAAGACATCTATGTGTGAAATCGACAATTACTTAGTTGCCTACCCAATACATATTGTTTCTTGAGTTGTATTATATAAAAGGATATTTTCACTCTTGTGATCACTGAAACTTATGCTATTCATAAAAAATTTCGCCTAAACATTTAGAGGACTGAATTGAGTAATCACCTGGAATATCAGGAGAGGATCTGGCAGAAGGTAAGAAGCCTTAAACTGGAAGGAATGTAAAAGGTTAAAGAATGATAATTTTGCTGGAAAGAAATTGGAGAAGAAACTAGGAACTATAAAAACTCTATCGCAGCACAAACAGGACAGAACTATAACTGAGTCTCAGACAACATTTATTACGCAAGTAAGGCATCAAGTAATTGGTTTAACGCTATCTAGCAGATTCTCTACTGAAAGGTAGGCATTATGCACAAACAGTCTGTGAAAACAGGCTGAGCAAGTCCTAAAAAGAAGGAAATTAGGCAGACTCAGAAGATCTGATGTCAACTAAATAGAGTAGATTCTCTAAACCGTGTGCTTAAGACACACACTCTAGGTAACTATGTAGATCACAACCAGCACATATCACCGAAACTGCAAGTGATCTGAGTAACGCAATACTCAGAACAGGTACCCGCCATCGGTTTTGGTGACAGATGATCCCATCACAAGCTCTGTTGCTTCTTTTAATGGGTTCAAGGCACCTGTAACCAATGGGATACACTATATCCAGTTATGCTAAAAAAAGGTATAGAGCAGCTGCCGGCAACTCCGAAGGTAATCTTCACTGCTCGCCTAGAATTGGCATACATACCGAAGCATTGAAGAACATATCGAAAATTGGAAAAGATGTCTACACCGTCGTCAAGAACTTAAGACCTATTTGTTTGCCTGGTTCATGTTACTCTAAGGCGCAGGCAGCCCTAGACATGATCAGCGATTGTTGTACTAGGTATTGATTCTGAGTCAATCCTCTCAAAATTATGGTCGTTCTGTTTACGAAAACGTCGACTGTGCAACCTAGATAGGATGCTAGTGAAAACCGCAGGGTTACTTACGGCTTCCGAACGGATGTGTTGACCGTGAGAGTATTTCCTGAACGGAATTTTACCTTCAGCCTGGGCTTTTTGTTGACTGGGCATGGCTCTCTTAATGCATTTTTGCATAAGAGAGTTATTAGCGGGGTTGCGAGCTGCTCATGCGGAGCTACCTATGAGGACTGGCTTCATGTCCTATGTGAGTGCCCCAATTACTCAGATATTAGGGACTTATTATTAGCCTATGGACATCATCTTTAATGGTGATGCCTACGATGCCCGTGGAGTTACCACTGATTCCGTACGGTTTGAAACAACCCGTAGTTTTGCAAAAGAAGTATTTAATAGAAGACGCAGTAGGCAGTTAGCGGGTGTCTGTCGGTTTATACCCAAAATCGCTGGGAGAGTGGAACGAACGGAGCTTGGATATCTCATGGCTTAGCATATGTTGTAGTGTACTACGACCTGTGCTCAACCATGTGATTGCTATGGAACCAACTGGTCTGCTCGATGTTGAGTTTCATTGTAACCGGGTGCCATGACCCACAGAATGGCGGAGGTATAAGACAGGTCTCGACCTTTCACCAAAGGGGAAGTTCGTGCCTTACACACGACTTCGAATCTGGTACTGGTGGTAGTACTTGTACTATCCGAAGGGCGCTTATCAGGTACCTAAGTAGAACACAAGTGACATCTGTGCCATTGACTGCTTACGGATGTTATCCTTGATAACAAACTTCTTTCGACTTTATTTGTCAATTCGGAAACCCTCAGACCGCTGTCGGCTTTCTGGCATTATTCCCCTTGGATATTGATATCGTACACTTCACATTGACAGTTGGGTTTCATATGAGTTTAACTCTAGGTAGTATAGTCCCCCTGGGTGTCGGTAGACAGCCTTTCAACACTAGACAGCGAAAATAGCGAAACCGATAAAGTGCTTCTAGAGTTGGACTATGAATGTTGCAAAAAAGGCATAACTTCAGCATGTGCGATGCCAGTAAAAGCATTGTATCAAGAACAATAAGAGGTTCCCTCGCATACCATTAGCTGATGACCGGTAGTAAAAGTATTGCAATGTCGAAGCTATGACTCGATCATGGGCTTATACTTAGAAATGAAAAAAACTTGGGTCCTGTTTTCACGAGAAGTATACTTGAAGGTTTAAAATTGATGACATTAAGTCAAAAAAATGATACCGTTCAAATGACCACCTCCTGAGTTGATGCACATTTTCCCTTGTTTTACGGCATTTTGATTTGTTGTTCGCAAAGCATCTGGCTCCAAATTGGTTATTTCTTTCTCAATGTTAGCTTTCAAGACTTGCCAGGTTTGTCGTTTGTTGTGGTAAACCTGGAATTTCAAAAAGCTCCAAGTTCTTCCCTTTTCGTTGGCAGATTTGGCGATCGACAGATCATACGGCATGGAAATTGATGATCCAAAATCTCCATCATTGGCCGAGTTGTGTAAGCAGTTGCTCCATTCTGCTGCAATTCAGCACTCGTGGCAAAAAAAAACTTGTTTAACATTTGTCTGTAGCGTTCACCAGTTACGATTATTCTAATGCCGTCGGTGTCCTCAAAAAAATAATAGCCAATCAGTTTTTCACTGTAAATGCCACACCAAACTGTCACTGTAAGAGGACGCAATGACTCTTCATGCATTTGAAGCGGACCCTAGAAATGCAAATTTTGTTTATTCACATAACCACTTAAGTGGAAATGGACTTCGTCGCTCAATATGATTTTGAATACGAAATCATACTCTTTTTGCACCGGGTATAACCAGGGTCTTGACTGTCAGCAGACAGCAAATGGAGAACGGTTAGCACTTTATAAGGGAACATCTTGAGGTCTTTCACCAAAATTCTATGCAACGAACTTCTGCTGATGCCACATTGTGTGCATCGTTGTCTCGTCGATGTTTGTGTAGTCTCTTGGACGTTCGCACAGCAGTGATATTCTCGGTCGAACAAGCAATACAGGGCCAGTCACTTCTTGAAACATTTATAGCAGACCCAGTTTGTTCGAGATGCTCAGCCAAACGCTTAATTGTTCGCCCACATGGTGCAGGACGACAGGGAAAACGATGACGAAATTCACTCTGTGTTAAAATTTCAGACCGGAAATTGGTGAAATAAGCAGTAATTCCGCGTTGTTTAGGTGTGTACTCGTATTGCTTCATTGCTTATTGCCGAATAATTCTCTATCTGTCAACAATATAAATGTCAAAGAACAATCACATTGGACGCCATTTGCAAAAGTTATGGCACATTCACATTATGACATTAATTTTGTCTCAACTTGTTATAAGAAGGGTAAATAGTTAAATACGGAACGGGAATAACCCCAGAATTTGAAATTATAAAAATGCAACCCCTAGGCAGGGTATGAAGTCGGCAATTTTTACATGGCGGCAATGATTTTTCTTCTTTTCGCTGGTGATATAGTTTTTGTTGGGTTGTTCAATAAGTTCTGCGGTTTTTTTCTTGGAAGTGGCGTTTATCGCTTAGAAAATCTCTGTGTATAAAACCGTTATGAAAACTTATTTCTTTTTAGAGAGCATTATTCTTAACATTGTTACGAGGATTTGTTTTGATCGGACGTGTTTTAAGTGTTAAATTTTTTTTTAAAAATGGAAGATAAAAATGTACATTTTAGGCATATTTTGCTTTTTTTCTTGAAAAAATGTGTCAAAGCGACAGAGGCGAAACGTGAGATTTGTAATGTGTATGGAGATTCGGCAGTTATCAGCGCTAGTTTACACGCTTTCGTTCCGGCAATACAGACCTTGCTGATGCTGCTCGCTCTGGACGTCCATCCACCACAGACGACGATTAAATCTTAGCTGCAGTTGACGTTGACAGATATTTGACGACACGAGAGATCGGTTAGAGGTTTAGCATTGCCCATACAACCGTTTCACAGAGACTGTAAAGGCTTGGAACGTCGAAAAAAATGGATGTTTGGCTTCCTCACAAACTCAGTGAAAAAAACCGTATGGATCGCATAATGATCTGTGAGTCTTTGTTGAGGTGGAACTCGCTGGATACTTTTTTGAAAAGACTGGTTACGGGAAACGAGAAATTGGTGGTTTTCAACAACATTCGACGTAAGAGGTCATGGTGCGCTCCTGGTGAAACACCGCAATCGGTTGGTAAGCAAGATTTGCATCCCAAAAAGGTCTTCTTGAGCATTTGGTGTGATTGGCGAGGTGTCCTATACTTCGAGTTGCTTCCATGCAATTAGACAATAAATGCAATCAAATATTGCTCTCAGCTCGACAATTTGAAGCAGGCAGTGGAAGGCAAACGGCCAGAGTTAGCGAACAGGAAGGGCGTTGTTTTCCACCATGACAATGCCAGACTACACACAGCTTTTGTGACAAAAGAAAAGCTGAATGCCTTTGCTGGGAAGTAATGCAGCACCCACCGTACTCTCCAGACTTGGCGCCATCTGACTACCACCTATTCCGCTCTCTCCAAAACGATTTGGACGGAAGGCAATTTAATTCCGAGGAGGACATAAAAACGCACCAGGAAAACTTTTTTGGCCAAGAGTCTACTGATTTTTACAAAAGAGGAATAATGTCTCTTCCAAAACATTGGAAGAAAGTAATAGATTAGAATGGACAATATTTGATTAATTAAATATATGGTTTTAAACCAAAAATGTGTATTTAACTTTAACCAAAAAAATCCGCAGAACTTATTGAACAACCCATTATAAGCAATGTGACAGTCATTCAGGCAACTTGAATATATGGCCCAACAACTCCGAAGTGCTCTGTGACAAGAAAAATGACAGCGACGGAAATGAAAATTTTGCGAATATCAGCGGGTGTACCAAAACTAATTCTATTTATAAGTACGCACATCCGAGAAAGTCATCTTATTAAGAAATCGATAAGGGACATAACATACTTTTCATGCTGAGCAAATAAGCTGGTTTGACCAGAAAGTCTTTTCCATTCTCGTCATATCGAAACTTATTCATAAATAATTTCTCATATAGAGTTTCTTACTGTAGTTATCTTAAATTTCAATTGGTCCCATCTCTACTCCTTTTCCATAAAACTCTATTAGGAAAACCCGCTGGCTCCTTGTCGAATCGAATAATCTCATGTTCAAGTCCACTTCCTTAATGCCATTCTTGTTTGGCAAACCATGTTCATTTGGTTCTTGATGATTGAATAATGAGTATCTTAGTTGCGATTTTCCCTAAGCAATTCAACTTGTTCGGCTCTTGAGATCTTGCATGCCTCCAGCTTATATTGTATAAAGTACTCATTTCCTCTTAAATATTTTGCTTCATCTTTCACTTATTCGACTAACACTTCTATTTTCCTATTAAACAATGAATCTTTCCGCATAGATTCACTAAAATTATTTTAGAGTCCATTGATATGAAGTTTCGCCCTTCAGAGAGCATCTGTCCCCAACAAAAATACCACCAGAACCCGCTTATTATATTTTAATCATTTCAACATCAAATGAAAGTCAGACAACCGTTTAACCTTTTAACTCAAACAGAAGTCATAAATGTCTACCACTATCCGCAATACCCCTAAAATAGCTCTTTTACACTTTCCTTAAAGAAAAAGAAGATTTAGATCTTCTTTAATGTTAAATCCATCTTATTAGCCTATCCGTGTGTCGATCAGTGAGCAAATTCAAATATAATTATGATTAAATGCTCGCTAGTCTCTAACACTAGATAACTACCAGCGATTAGGCTTTGGCTTCATGTCCATAGATTAATTATAGTTGTCAAGCTTGTTTGCCTCCACCCACTCACTAGGCGATCATTAATTCAATCTTCGTTACTATGTCAAATAAATAATTAACAAAGTCAAATACAAAGGGGGGAGGGGTTGGGGGAACCACAAATAAACCCAAAACAACTAACTAATTGAAAGCTCGGAATTTTCTAAACAATAACGCCAATAATCAAATTCTTCCACAACAATGGATGACAGTTAAAAAAAACTTACAAACAAAAAAATGAAAATAAAAAACTAGCTGTCATCTGCATTTTCTAGTGTGTTACTGATTAATCCGTATCCAAACCGCCTCTACATAGCCTTTCTTCGATTCGTAGCCAGTCATCGGGTTTGAATCCCCACTTAGTGACAAACTCCTCCCAAGACACCCATATAGGGTGGCAAACAGGTTGGATCGCTGCCCCAAAAAAAAAGCTCCTCAAGCCACAAAACCAGTCTTAGAGCAGGTAAGCAGTAATACCACTTCGACCATTTGGAACACTCACAATTCTAGTCATCCAGTTCTCATCCAATGCTCGTCTCTTGCTATTGTCGATCTCGACTTGAAGTGTTTGCCTAAGCGAGACGACTACAAATCAGCTATACAACCAGCGAGGGTCAGTTCCATTCTGTGCGGGTGCTACCACCAACTCCAGTTAACTGTGGGTTACCATTGGGTTCTATTGGGGCCCAGCTAGTGCTCTCTCGCGCGTAATATTCTATTCGTTTGACTTTTTATTTGTTGTTCTCATTTCTCTGTGGATTTTCACATTTTCATATTTATCCGTGTTGTGCCGTCCTGCCGTCGGTTAAGTTTTTTTGTTTTTTTTTTTCTTGTCAATCTTAATTCTTTTCCTTCACATCTTTGTACGGGAATCGTAATCGATGCGGTGTATGAGAATAGTGTGCAGTGGATTTTAGTTTTACTTTAGATCGGAAGGGATTAAGGTGAAATCGCGGTTCTAGATAGTGTAGCGCACGTTGCGTGTATTCGTACAAGTGTTTCAACGTGACAACGGCAATCGACCGGGTTTTCTTTTTCGGTTTTTTTTTTCTATTTTTGTTTTGTCTTTATACGGATATTTGGTTTTGTTTGTCACTATTAACTTGAGAAGTGTGATTTTTATTTCCACTCTCCTGGTGTCAATCAATTGTTTTAATTATTAACGACTACGGAGTCTTAAAAAAAAATATATAATATATAAAATAAAATAATAATATTAGTTGTAAAAAGAGTCTGTAAATTAATTATGAAGAAAAAAAATTTAATATCTAATAATTAATTGTGAAATTTACTAAATAAATTATAAGAAGAAAAGAATTTGAGGAATAACAAACGGTGCATAAATGTGTTTGTGTTTAAGGTGCTAATTAGAAAGGATGTTCATGCTCACACAATTGGATTAACGATTCTAGCTGCTGGCTTTATATAAGTACTCGTTTTTGATTTTTGTGAAAGGTGAGTGATATGATTTAGTTTTTTGGTTTTTTCTCAATCAGCCATGAGATTCGTGTATTTATTTTCTGTAAATTTAATTCCCTGGTGATATGAAGAGAGTTTGGATTTTCATTAATAAATAACACACAACTTGCAACGAATTGAAAAAAAAAAAAAAAATTTCTGCGAAAGTAAAACGAAAGAGTTGACGTGCGAACTTGCTGGTTCCACTCTGATTTATAGGAAATTTAAACGAAAGTAACGATGCGGCGGCTTTCGACATATATGTGATTTTTGAAGATTCTGCCGCTTATTTTTTTTACAGAAATTCCGTTTCCTTTTTATTAGTTTAAATTTACCTCTATCATAATACTCGGAATTGTGTGTATGGGTGAGAATAAAATCCGTTGTTCTGTATCTATTGAAGTTAGTGATGAATTCAATTAAATTCATAAAATAATATCTTCACTTAAAACATCAAATTCAACAAGATTGGATAATATATCAAACTGTTTGTTGGTAAAAAAAAATTTCTTTTCAGATCTCGGATGCTCTGTGCTATATCTTTAATTCTTGTGTGCATAATGGTGTTTTCCCCGATACCCTAAAAACTGCACTCGTAATACCCCTTCAAAAAAAAGGCAGTACCATGTCATTAAACAATTATCGCCCCATTTCGCTGTTATCGGTCTTCTCTAAAGTTTTTAAAAGAGGAATGAAAACAAGAATGATTTCATTCTTAGACAGGTCTCAGTTCTTTAGCGAATTCCAGTTTGGTTTCAGAAGAGGTAGGTCTGCCGAAAGTGCGTTATTAAAACTGATTGGGGGAATATATAACAGCTTGAATACTTCTCAAATTCCATCTTGCTTATTCATTGACATGATCAAGGCTTTTGATAGAGTTGCAAAACAATGCAATCATTTTTGATTGCAGTCATTGAAGTCACAGAGAAAACTTCTATATATTGACTTCAATCTTCTTCAATAACATACTTTAACTTCAAACATGGAATCACCATTCATTTTGAAGTCATTGATTGGTAATTCATTTCAGTGAATTCATTCAATGAATGCAATCATCTGTGATATCAGTGAAGTCATTGAAGTCATTTTGAAGTCATTGAAGTGATTTTGAAGTCATTGAAGTCATTTTGATGTCTTTAGATTTTTTTATAAAATAAAAAAAGTACATTAATACTTTGTAAAAGTTCATTTTAAGTTATTTTCATATTGATAAAAGAAAACAATCAAATTCTTAATAATACTTTATTTTTCATAAACAAACAACATTTAAAAATATAAAAAACATAATAAACAAAATAAATTTTATTTTTTACGCACATGCATACAAATATACACAAAAAAAATATACCGGTTAACTATCAACGAATCCAAGAAATTCAAACAAATTAACAAAATACATACTCGTATGTACGTTTTGTTTCCTTCCAAGGTATTTCGGATCCCTGTAACGTTTAAAAGATATGAAATGGAATAATATTTAGTCTCCTTATGTTATATACATATATGTATGTATGTAACTCACTTTTTCACAATTACTCTAGTTTCACATCTTAAAAGTTATTAGCTTTTAGAAGCAGCAATTTTTCAAAATTCACATCCGACAGTGCTCCACGTCTAGGGATGGCAATTAACCCTGCGAATGAAAACAAGCACTGCTGCGGATGAGGGGAGAGGTATATTATACCTCAAGATACTTTTTTATTGTTGGAAACTAGTCCAACATTTCCAATACTGCTTATTTGACAGATAAGCATAATATTCGCTTTCCCCAGAGGTGTTTGCAGCATTAGTTGATTCTAATGGCTCATCTGGATCTGACAAATGATTTAAAAATATATTAAAAGTATGAAATACGTTGATATACATAGGTACTATAACACCTTTAACGGAAAAATCGAAAAACGAAGTTCAATGACTTTTTTGTTGAGAATTTTGTGCAGGTGTATATAGTGTTTTGTCCTCCTCCGCTTGAATTTTTCTTCGCACCAACCTGCTTATCTCCGATATTTTGGAGTCATTGAAAGAAGGATTAATCGCTGAAATCCACCTAAGCTTGACAGATGGACAAAGAACAGATGGCATCATTGACTTCTCTTGTAAGATTGAAATGATGAGGAAATCGCTTCACAAGAGATTCTTCTAACAAATAGATTGTTTCTAAAGGAAAAACTTTTAGAGGACTATTTAAAAGCATCTTCCTATACTTCGTCCTTATTGTTGCTAAGGTGGAAAGAAGATATCCATAGATCATAGCCCTCTCGCGTTGGAGGAAATCCAACGCTTCCGAAATAGGCTTCAGCAACATTAAATATTCCTCCAAATAATGGAAATCAGTTTGGAGAAATGCTTGTATCTCTAACATCCTGCAGACTTCATTTATCTCACCCTTATGCTTAATGATATCCTTAAGGGAATCATAGAGAGAGTTCCATCGTGTCACTACTGGGTATTTTAATTGTGACCCCAAAGGCGTGACAATTTGTTCAAAAGTCTTCGGCCTATTGATCTTACTCCAAAGATGTGAACATTTCTACATTATCTTTATTCAAATTAATTAAAATTATTTTAGTACGAGTAGCATTAGACAAAAAATCAGTACTTACATGTTTATGTTTTTTAAGATTTGGATTGCTTTGCTGAAGTATGCGATTGAAGTCCGTTGTTGCCAGCAAATTGAGTGTATGTGTTGCACACTTTATATGCTTCGGCAAAGCATTTTCAAAGCTCTCGTTATTAAATTCAATCTCATCGGTTTCATCACTTTCAGCATAGTCACTTTTATGTTTGGTTGACCACACGTCTGCAGTAGTACAAAAATATTTGTTTTCTGCAATAATGTTTTTCATATTTTCGGTTATTGTTAGAAACGTCTCATCTAATACTTGCATAGCTGTTGGTCTGCTCATTGCTTGCAGCGTAGGATTCGCAAAGCGTATAAGATTTTTAAACGATTCATCCTCTACAATAGATACGGGTAGCATATTATTTGCAATGACTCGTACGGTTAGTTCTCGAAATTGTTCTTGTTTTGTTTTGGTTGGCCGTTGCTTTACAGACTTCATTAACTCAAATTTTTTAAACTGTGCAGGATGTTTTGTTTTTAAATATCTAATGAAGTTAGATGTCACTTGCGTTGAGCCTTTTAATTTTGACGGGCAAAAGCAACGTCGAGCTGGGTCTCCACTCCTTTTTCGATGGAAATCAGTTCTATTTAGCTGAAAATAATTATTTTTAATTTAACAATGAAGTTTTATATTTAGATTTTTTCGTTTAGAATTATTTAAACTGTAAACGCGTTTTATTCATTCCGGAGCTTTTGGAGTGAAACCTTATAATGTAGGTACTTTTGTCTGATCCAAATAGTATGTATGTAAATATATCTCAGAACTTGCTGAAGAACTTTGGCATTATTACGCAAAATTTGGGAAACCACCCTATTTGTGTAAGAGCATTCAAGGTCAAACACCGATCCGGATATTTTTATATAGACTTGAAGTTCCATATATTCATATACATATACATACATATTACATATATAGTCGTGTCTGGATTTTAAGAACTAATGTTTTCAAGGTATGTTCACAGTAGCCAGGTTGTTCACCATATCAATGTTAACATTTTTTTGTTCAAATACACATTTAAGTATTTGAATGCATAAATTTTAGAACAATTTAGATGTAAAATTGAAGAAAACACAAGCTCATGAAAAAAAAAATTGTATTAGTACGTCCGCATCAGACATGAGGAAAAGCAAAGATTTGTACATACATATGTACATATGTATGCAATATTATATGATTCGGCAATAACATAATTTCGTGTTTTCTTTTCAGTTTCCTTTCTGTGTGTTGATTTTGTTTGTTGTACTGCTGATGGTGATTTTTATTGTTTTTTCCAATGCACTTGGTGGTCCATTTCCTTATATATGTATTATGAATGTACAGAGTACATATATATGGAAACGTTTACATAAATGCACACACCAATCTATGTATTTCCAGACACGACTGTATGAGGTAAAAAATAAGTTCTAAGCAATCTCGTGCAAATAATTAGCGGCAAAATGTTTTTTGTTGTTAATTATTTTAATTGTTCAGAAATTCATAAAACATACCTCCTTAATGATTTTAAAAACCTTCCCCGAAAATATTAGATTTTCGGTATTAGTAAGCTCCTTTGCCTGGCCTGGTGTCATTAACAATAGAGAAGGTGAGGGGGTATTGTTGCTCAATGTACCTGAGTCCAAAACTCCATCAGGTGTAAACGATGATGTGGAAACATGTCTTTGGCGTTTCATATGACTGACAATATCACAATCCGGTAAAGATCTCTTCCCGATTGATAAATTTGTTGAGTACGTTGGATCAACATCCTGGTCGTCGGAAGGAAAATCACCACTTTTACTCATAGTTTTACACTCCACTTCACTACAATTTGGAACTTCTTCTCACGCAATAGCCAGGCAACTAAAGTTTCAGTTTTCCTTTACTTTACTGAACCGACAATTGCAATAGTCTGCCTCTTAACTAAAGCGTGAAAAATGTTGAATATTATAAAAAAGCTTAATAGCATACAAATAATTATCGAAAAGACCTGCCCTGAGTTCATTTACAGAATAGATAGCTAGCTGGTGATACCACGAAATATTTGAAACCTTTTTGATTAGTTTGGCCGTAATAAGAAAAGATATTTACTGCTTAGCAGAACATGTAGATTTGCGATTTAATTTAAATCAATTAATTGTTTAGCAATTAACTACTTGTTTTATGGTATATCAGAGTGCGAACAAATTGTCCTTATATTTGAAGAATATAAAGACGATGACGATACTGACAATGAATATGATATAATGACCGTGCGACAGTAAGTTATATCCGTTGAGTTTTGACTAATTTCGCATAACTTGTTTTGTTTAAATTTCGCAGGGATCTAGGATACATTGAAAGTGATCCCGAATAATTTTTTTTCTATGTTTACAATGTAAAACACGAAAATTTGTTTTGTTTATTGTGAAATGTTTGTTTACATATTTTCTTACATATTTGTTAATGAAAAATAAAGAAAATGATAAATGACAATTTTTTCGTCTTTTTTTCAGTAGAGTTACGATTGTTTAATTGTTTTCTTTTACCATGTAATATTGATTTTTTATGAAAATAAATTAAAATAAACTTATTGAAAATATTAATGCACTTTTCTTATTTTATAAAAAGATCCAAAGACATCAAAATGACTTCAATGGTTTCTGACTTCAAAATGACTTCAATGACTTCAAAAAGACTTCAATAACTTCACTGATATCACAGATGATTGCATTCATTTGAAAGCAATCATTGAATTTACTGAAATGAATTACCAATCAATGACTTCAAAATGAATGGCGATTTCACATTTTGAAGTTGAAGTCTTTCAGTGAATTCATGAGTTAAAAATATTTGGATATAAATCAAATGAATTAAATTCGTAAATGATTTAATTCTTTTACAACTCTGCTTTTGATACAGTAAACCATACCATATTTTAAATAAACCTTTTAATGCTGGATTCAGAGGTCTTATTTATGATTGGTTTACTTCCTACCTTGAAAACCGGAATCAAATAGTAAAAATTAATAATGCTTTTAGTTCTATAAGATATATGAATATTGGAGTCCCGCAAGGCTCAGTTTTGGGTCCTTTATTGTTCCTTATGTATGTTGACACGCTATTCATCCAACATTTAAAGGCAGAATCACAGCATTTGCTGATGATACTGCACTTTCATATTCAAGCGATAACTACGTAAATTTGTATCTGGACGTTAATAACGACTTGGATTTACTACGATGATGGTTTTATAAACATAAACTGGTAACCAGCAGTAAAACAAATCTGATATTTAATCTCAAAGGTTTAATAAATGAAGATCTGCCCCTTCTTTATCACTCTCCGAGTTGCCTACGTTTTTGCTTAGTCGATTTAACTGCTCAAAGTCATGTTACCTTCAATGCAAGTGTGAACTGTAGAGAAAATTGTTTTCGTATTGAAAGTTTCGATAGTTTCCAGTAATTAGGTATCATTTTGGATAACAAGCTCAATTGGAACGATCACGCGCTGTACCTAAAACGGTATATTAATAGGGTAGTCAGGCAAATGTATCATCTGAGCCTCTATTGCAATATTCAAGTTCTAGAAATGGTTTATAATGGCTTATTCAAATCTAAGTTGCAGTATGGTATTTCTTGCTGGGGTGGTGCATATTTTAATAAAATATAACCTTTATTAATTAAACAAAAGCATGTCTTAAGAATGACTTCTTAGGTAAATCAGAGAACGCCTAGTTTTGCACTATTCGAAAGCCTAGAAATTCTTCCATTCAGACATTTATATTGTTATGAAGTGTTAAAGACATTTTTCGAAAATTCAGGTTTCTATGATGTTAGGTTTTATGAAAATTATAATTTACGTGTTAACATGAGCAACTTCGTAACTATTCCACCTATTTATAAAGCACGGTTTTGTCGATTCTACTATGTTACAGCTCCCAGATTATTTAATTCTTTGCCAGAAAACCTTAGGTGTGAGAGGACGAAAGCTGTATTTTTAAAAACTGTTAAAAAATGGCTTTTCACTTTCAACCATTATGAAATAGATTCGATTCTCATTCCAATGTTATAAATTGACTATAATTTACTTCTTATTTTTTTGTATGTACATTGCATTTATATTTGAAATATCCTATTACTTTACCCCAATAATATTGTTTTATTTTGCAATAACATTTTAAATTTTTTCTTGTACTTTCGCCACTTGCCATATGGCAACAGATTGTGCAAAGCTATTTATAAGACAAATTAATTGCATCCTTCATCATTTATATTTTAATAAATTATTTACATTTTGTCATGAAATAAAGATTGAAAAAAAATTATTCAGCATTAATAGGCTCTACAATAACACCGATGAAATAACAATTTTTTAAAATAAAATATTGTTACAACAATCATACTTCGTAATCCATTTTAACATAAGTGATTCTATTTGTTTTTTAATTTAAATTATTGATTCTCTAGTTTTAGTTCGTTAAACATTTTCAATCCTTTGTAAAAAAAACTATATTTTGGAAGACGGAAATTATTTTTACTACGCTCATGATGATTTTGTACATTGCTGATATCATGGGTGATATAACACATAAAATGAATTTGGATGGTAGAAACAGTGTTTGACATTTACTTTTTAAATATTATTTCGTGTAAATATTGCACGAGACTACGCCGTACACGGTCCATTCTGTAGGTCCAATTTTGGATCACTGCTTTCAGCGACCGGTATTTGCTGAATTATGCGAGTTATATTGGCTTCCAAATCCTGGATCGTAGCTGGTTTATCGGCGAAGACTTTTGAATTTACATAACTCCAAAGAAAAAAGTCTAAAGGTGTGATATCACACGACCTAGGTGGCCAGTTTACAGGTCCGAAACGCGAAATTAGCTGTCCACCAAAGTTGTTTCTCAATATAGCCATTGCTTCGGGCGTTGTGTGTGCCGTACTTGTTGGAACCAAATTCTGCCAAGATTACGAGCTTCAATTTCCGGCAGCAAAAAGTGCGGTAGTATGGTGCGGTAGCGCTCGCCATTGACTGTTGTGTTCTGTCCGGCCCCATTTTTAAAGAAATACGAACCGATGATTCCACCAGCCCATAAACCACACCAAACAGTGTATTTTTGTGGATGTAGTGGTAGTTCGACATGCTCTTTAGGTTGTGCGTCTGCCCAAAAGGCACAACTTTGTTTAGGCCAGAAATAGGCCTCATCACTGAGCAAAATTCGATGCGAAAACCGCGGATCTTCATTGAGCTGTTGCAGAGCCCATTGACTGAAATTTAAGCGTAAATTCAAGTCTGGCATCTTCAATTTTTGAACGAGTTGGATTTTGTAAGCCTTTAAACCAAGATCCTCTTTTAAAATTCGCCAAGTTGTCGAATACGATGAGCCCATGTGTTGAGATCGGCGTCGAATCGATTGCTCACGGTCTTCAGCCACACACTGAGACTCGAATTTACTGAGGGTAAAGGCAATAACGGACTCGGAAGGTCGTTATTGAGGTCTGAGACTTTCCATGATGATTTGCAAACAACACTGAATAAGAATAACACGACACCATAGGGCCAGTTATGCGTGATCTGTAAAAAAAGCCTATTAAAAAAAAAAACAAATCTAAATGAATCACCCATTATAATATAAGTACCTCGGTAGAAAATCATTTTCCATTTCAATCTTCATACGGTCCTCAAAGTTACTGACGAAAGCGTTTGATACAGTAAACCTTTACTTTTTACTTTTAAATTCATTTTTATTATTTTTTTGTCTATATCTCTACTTACGTACTAGACAAAAATGCTTAAATCTAATTTAACAGCAACAGTTTTTTTTAATTTAGCTTACTCGCTCTTATCGAGCGCTCTAAACTTATCGATATTACTGCAACTAATGTCTTTCGACCTTAAATCTATCCTAGGACTTAGCTTATATAACCAACATATTTACATATATGATTCTCTAAGAAAAAATATTATCAAAAAACTTAGATGCTCTATATTTTTTTTTAATTTTATTTAAAATTAAGCTACCTATCTACTTAACCTACCTATACTACTTAATTTAACTTAACTAAAATCCAGATAACGAGCACTCGTTTGTTTTTGCTCCGAGTTGTCGCCATCTCGATTGCGTTTTCGGGCGCCTGGCAGTCGTTATCATGGTGCACATGCACTTCCGGAACCTGACCGAGACCATCTAGCGTCGGTCAACTTTCGGAGGGACCCCTACATGATAACGAGCCTCTCCACAAAAACCCCCTAGCTAATCCTAATCTACTTATACTTAAGGAGCTACACAAGTAGCGCACCGACCTAGGAGAGCGTATCGCCTCTCTACCCTTCTTTAAGCCACCAATATTCGGTGTGCTGCTTTTCGGCATCGATCCTATCCCTGTCCGCAATTGCAGGGTTAAAACGGAACAGCTCCGGAGCACTGGCGACGTACCCGTCGTAGATGAGCCGCTTTTCCCTCGCACCGCGGTGGCGGTGGTATAATACCGGAATACCATCCCTACTTTGCACTAACCCTTTAGCATCAATATGGAGAAATGCTTCAGGCGGGATAAAGCCAGATTGAAGTGTACTCTCGTGGTACATTATATTGGGGTAATATGCCCCAAAGATCAGGCTATTATCGCTTGTCATTGCTCTTGCGACGTGCCTTCGAATCACCTTAATTAGGAAATTGTCAATCCTATTTAGTCCAGCTCCCTTGTACAGAACTTTGTTGGGATAGCATTTTATGTACTCTGACTCAGGTGTTTTGTACAATCGAAGACAAGTTCTAAGACACTGTCTCTCAAACACTCGAATAATTTCCATATAAGACGGTACTACATTGAACCACACCGGACAACCGTAAGCGATGATTGGCCTGATTAGGGCCACGTAGCATATGACTTTTACTCTGGAATCAAGTTGACTGCTTTGAAACAGTTTTCTTGTCAGAGCTAAAGCTTTTTTGGCCCCAGCCAGACAAGCATCTATGTGTTTGTTAAAATATAAATACTTATCAAGCCAGATACCCAGATGTCTAACTGCTCTTCTCACCGCTAGTGGTAGTCCATGCTGTCCAATGATGGCCAAATTTCACCAGTTATGTGATACAGTAAACCACTCTATCTTATGTGACAAACTTAAACGGCTCTGTAATTTCACATTTTACGATGTAAAGCTTATTAGTTCTTACTTAACAGATCGGAGGCAAGCAGTCGAATTTAATCATTGTTTATCAAGTTTTCTGCCAATTACACGTGGTTTCCCCCAAGGGATCATTTTGGGTCCTCTATTATTTTCCATATATGTGAATATGTGAATATATCATTACGAAACACTGCTCCCTACATACGCACGCTGATTATGAGTTACCCGCTTGGCCTAATCGAGCATTGTGTTAGTTGTATTAATGAGGAACTTGAAAACGTAGCAGGTTGGTCTCAGAAATATGCTCTTTTATTTTTATTGATTTCTATAAACAATATCGACCTTTCATACTTTTCTCCGATTATATTAAACAATGCGCCTATAGCTTAAGTCGAAATGGCCAAAAAGTTTTGGCATGGTGTTCAACCGTACGCTGACCTGGGGAAATCATATTACCATCATTGTGGGAAGAACCTATGGTGTAGTAAGAACGTTATGGGCAACTCAATCGTTCACTTCCATGAGAAGACGTTTCATACTAGCGAAAGCATTAGATTTACCAACCTTAGTATATGGGTGTGAAATTTTTGCCAATTGTGATTGGCATTTAATAATATAATTCGTTAGATATTTTTTAAGTTTAACTTAGAGTGCCCGCATGGGGCCAGTAAGTTAGTATAAGATAATTTTAAGTTATTTAAGCAAATTTTTAAAGGTTTTTTTTGTTTAGCAAGTAAGAGTAAAAGTAATGACTCGTTAGATCTTGGCCTGCGTAGATACGGCAGATTGTCCAACTACTCGATACGCTTGCTCGGTATGACATTTCATAATTTCCTCCAGTTTCGTATTTTAATTCAGCTTTCAGATATTCTGTTAAACCAGCAACCCCATTATTCTTATGAGAAAGTAAGAACGGCATCTTCCCACAGTTCTCGAATGCTTATTCATCCGCATAATGCCTCTGTTACATTCGAACGTCAATTTTTTGTACATGCCATTCGCGCGTAGAATTCCCTGCCGCGTTCTATTAGGGAAATAGAAAATAGGACTAGGCTAAAAACCAAAATACGCATGTACATATTCACATACGTTATATTATTTTTATTAATTTCCTCCTTTTTAATTATCCTTCCTTCTTTTTTTAATAATTTACATGTGTAAATGTTATTATTAAATTTTCTCTTCTCTTTTTCTTTATTCCATAACTCTTAACTTGCCTTTATGTTTGTTTATTGTTATTTTATTTTCTTTATTATTATTATATTTACATTACAATCCTCTGAAACTCTGGGATATTATGTATTGTGAATTATATTTATTACTCTGTTAAAATGTTTTAAGCAGTATTTTTGAATTATGAATTAATCTTATATATTAGCTTTCATAGATGCAATCATATATAACTTATCACTAGTTTTAAGATATTATATCTTAAAGTGTATAGGAATCTAATTTCCAAATAAATAAAATGGGCGGGCTTCGCGTCAAATTTAACCCACTTCTGTGGGTCTATTATCTGTTTTTTCACATAATTGTCATAGGCTTTTCTTGGTTGTTTACTTTCCTGTACTATTTTCCAACTGAGTTGATGAAGAAGATTGTGGATCGCTTTGAGACGCACCTCGTATTTTATTGGCGATTTCAAGTGAAAAAGGTGCTCGAGGTAGTGTTTGCCGTTTTTTTTTTATCTAGGGGAGTAACTCTGTGCCAAAAAGTGAAAAGAGCTTAAGTCGACATAAGCGTAAATCGTTTTTTTGCTTTCGTAATTTTTCCTTTTCGTTTACCTTTCTTTTAGACTGGGTCCCATTACTCTACGACAAAAATGTTAAATTTTAAATTAAAAAAAAAAATCAAAGGAGCTTATGTTTAAATGGTCAAAAAATGCATTTGCAAAATAGCTTATGTCTATTGACCCCAAATCGATCAAACATAAGCCATTTAAAAAAAATTAGTTTCGAGCCAAACTCAATTTTATAAAACAGCTTAACCCACATAAGCTGTTTTACTTCTTTAAATCGGTATAAAACTGTTGTCTTAGGACGACATAAGTTATTTGTACGTATGTAATGGATGTCTTTAGCGAGACTTAAGTGAACTACAAAAATAAAAATAGAATTACTTTTAATAAGTTCGTTGAAGGGTAAGCTGCTACTTTAGAATATTTAGCCAAGACAGTATTTTAGTTTTTAATTCTTTGTTAGTTAGATTTCTGCAAACCTCGTTCATATTATTTAAATTATAATAACAGAGATTAAATATGAACAGTTTAAAAAAGATACTTTTCATGGCATTAAGCAAACATGCCCAAAGATCAATAATAATAATAAACGAAAAGAGTGAAATTACAATCAAAGATCAGAAAGGTGAGTTCGTCATACAAAATTGACCTGTTGCGAAGCATTATCAAATATCGGGTTTTCCAATACGGACTTGATTACTTTTTTTTTTTAAATAAAACGCAAACCATTTGAGATATTTCAAAAACTTTATTATCGGCTTGAAGTACAAACAAAATATTTATGAATGGAACTCGACTTCGTTCATATGGTCACCGCGGGCACGTTTGCAGCTGTCGATGCGTTGGACCCAATTTTCAACGACTCGGCCACACATTTCGCGTTCAATGTTAACTCTGAGCTCTTCCAACGTCGTCGGCGTGTTGGCATAAATCAATGACTTAACGTAGCCCCACCGAAATAGTCAAGCGGCGTTAAATCGCACGAACGAGGAGGCCAATCGACTCGCCCATTTCTTGAGATAACACGCTCACCATACTTACTGTTCAATAAATCGATTGTAAATTCAAAGTTGTCAAGTCCCTATTGGAAAACCCTTTAAATTGATGCCTTTGACACGCAATTATTTGGAAGATGCTGAATTTTTTGAGAGTCCAGTTGTAAATCAAACAGCTTCATCTTATAACCACGGGATAGGATTTGATGTCAAAAATATATCTTGATGTTTTTAAATTTTTAATTATGAGGATGATGATGACAGCGTAAAGGATCCTGACTTTTCTTCAATGTCAGCGAAGACACTAGGCAAGCCGCAATTCTTTTGGAAAGAAACTTTTGTGATGATCAGGAAATTTTGGAGAGTAACAGTGTTTATAAAGGGATTATTATACCCGAAGATCAAGACGAACATGTAAAAGAAAACAGATCTACAAAGAAAAAAAATACGAAATACCTGAAGAGCCTACACAACAAATTCTGGAAATGCTATTAAAGATAGAGAATTTAAGCCTCTAGTGGATTCTCGCATGAAGTGTACAGCAAACATTTCTGAAGAAGACCAACAAAATATTTTTCAGAAGTATTGGGCGCTAGGAAACTACAATCTGCGATACGCTTATGCATGTGGTCTGATTGTTGTTTCTGAAACAAAGACAAAAAGGTACGCAAAACATCCTACAAACCCAAGAAATCGAAAATTTTCTAACCAGTACTCCTAGAAGTCCATGGGAAGAGAACACCAGTTTGTCAAAAGTCTTTTCGGACAAATTTGTCTGAAACGGAACAATGCACACTTTGCGGCCAATTCAATACTCCCAGATTGTGCTTTGTCTCTGCCTACACTTGAGTGCGTCGAATCTTCAATGGGACGAATCTACTTTCGCACTCGTGTAGTAGCAAGAGTACATAAAATCTCGACATACATAAATCCGCTGGTCCAGATGGTATATTTCCCCTTCTTCTGAAGGGCAAAACCACTGCGTAAGCTTTTTCATCAATCCTACTCTTTAGGACTCTTCCCGAGCAGATGGAAAACAGCATTTGTCCAGCCCGTCCCTAAAGAAGGCGAATCATCTTCTCTCTCCGCCTACAGACCCAATGCACTTACGTCCCTTCTTTCCAAGGTCATGGAAACGCTGATAAATCGTCAGCTCATGAAATATCTCGAAATACGAAAGCTTTTCAATGACCGGCAATATGGTTTTCATAGCAACAGGTCCACTGGTGATTTGATGGCATGTCTTACCGAAAAGTGGAACCAAAGCGTACATCAATCTGGCGAAAGCAAGATAGTTGCACTTGATATTTCTAAGGCATTTGACAGAGTTTGGCATTAGGCTCTTTTGTCGAAAATGCGTGCATTTGGGATCGACAACTCTCTTCTCCAATGGATTAGAAATTACCTTTCGGAACGTTCAATTCAAGTTGCTTTGGAGTCCCAAAATAACTGCTGGTATGCCCCAGGGCTCTATTCTGTCTCCGACACTCTTAATTTTCATTAATGATCTCTTGACTGCTACTTCTAATCCAATATATTCCTTGGCTGATGACAGTATAGTACTCTTTGCTTTTCATATTCGTTCCCGGACTCATGCCCCTGCTCTTTGGCTGTAGAACGGTAACGTCAGCGTATGTTAAGCTAATTATTTTCTGCTATAACAGCTTAACCAATTGGGGAACTATCAATGGAATGGAATTTGATGCTTCCAAAACTTAATGCTGTTTGCTGTCGTTAAAGCGAAATTTAAACACTAAGCCATTATCCATGAATGGCAATTGCATTGTCGAAACTGAAAAACTTTCCACTCTCGGTATGTGTGTCAATGACAACTTACGTTGGAATGTCGCTAAACATGCTGCTAAATGTCTAGATTTCTTCAAACGATGTAAGAAATACTTTTCCCCTTCTGAGCTGGCCTCGATATATAATGCATTAATCCGCCCAAAATTGGAGTACAATGCACACATCTGATAAGGTGCTCCCAAAACATCTCTGCACCTGTTAAATAAGATTCAAAACCGTGCGATATAACTCATAGGTGATGCTAACTTCACGCAGTCAATGGACACCCTCGAACAGCGACGAAATGTCTCGTGTCTCACTTTGTTTTATCGCTATTTCCACCATCAGTGCTCCATTGAAATCGCCAGTACCATTCCGCCCCTTCAAATCTTCAACCGTAACACCCGTATCGCTATGAATGCTCATCAGTACACCCTCAAGCCCACTTTCGGACGTACTCCGAAATATCGTGATTCATTCCTAAGCTGAACAACTCGCTTGCGGAATGCCCTCCCGAGCTCTCTATTTCCTAGTCATTATAATATTCAGACATTTAAAACCAACGTACATCGGTAACTAGCTTTCTTCCCTCCCTAATTTTCCTTCACTCGCGTTCTGTGCAAACATTTTAAGGGTACTTTAACCCCTTGAGCGCGCGCTACTTTATAAAACAACAAAAAAAAAAGAATTCGTCGACTTTGCGAAAATGTAAAAGGAAAAGTTTATTTAGCGAAAATCATCCGAAGGCAAGAGAAAAGAGAACTACTGCCTACCATTGAAAAATCATACCACGACTTCTATTTGAATGTTAAATCTGACGAAATTAAAGTTATTCATCCTGATTTAACTGATGATGGAAGTGAAGATGAAAATTAAATCAAAAAATATTGTTTTTGCTAATGTTTATTCTAAAACACAAGTTTAGAACCAGAATCTTTTTAGTCCTTGTGCTTCTAACAAAATAAAAGTTTTGAAAGACTAAAGACTGAATTACGAGTACCTTATACATTAATAATAATTTTTCTTTTGATTCTCAAGATGAAAAAGAATAAAAAAACAACTTTTTGTACTTAAAATACTTCAATAAAACTAAAAAATCGTTTTCAAAAGTTTTCTAGTTCGTTGTGTGGTTATTCACTTACATTTTTGAAACTTTGAGCTTTTGTAGTAAGTTAGAACTTGTAAAATTTTTTGAAAAAAAGCTTAAGTTTAAAAACTTAACATTTATGAACGATTTAGCAATGTTATGACCAAATGCGAAAAGTGTGTGCTTGACTTAAATATTACTGACCATGCTATGTCAAGACTCCTAGTGACATTAACCGTTTCAAGCCCGAACTAAAGCCGGAGGATTTAAAAAATATTTGGCGTCATATTTTGGTAAATACGATCCTAAGTATTAACTGATATCAATTGCAAGGGCCTAGTTACCCTACATTGGTCCTGAATGGTATATTTATTTTTACTAAACCAATATATTAAAGTTTTTTATGTATACTCGTATTTAAGTTCTCTGTTTATTTACTCTCATGTAGGTTAATAATATTATTTTTAAATGTATGATTACATATTTTATTTATTTTCATGTATTTTCCATACAAAGCAATTTTTTTGCGAATTTGAACAGAGGTAGCGCAATTAGATCATTTGGAGCGAGGGTATCATCTCTTGCAAAGTCTGTATCTGCCTTTTGAGCCCCATTGAATCCAATGTTCGGTTTTGTCATATCTTAGAGCTCTAGGAGAATCCGCGACATACATCTTTCTAGATTTTGGAGCTGAAGCGTCGGAAAGAGCTTCTGATGTTGGAGCTGACGAACTTGGAGACACATAATTTACGTCAAAACTAAATAAAAACTGAGGTGGACGTCCTCTCTTTCTTAAAGAAACTTCATTTTTACATCGAACTGCTTCGAGCAATATTTAGTTGAAAATTGATAAGAGACATGTGCCTCTTTTAATTTTGGGTACACTTCAAATCTCTACGGTATAGTAGCCAACTATTGATTACCGCCATATTCATACACCAGAAAATGATACGGATGTACCATTTACTGGAACGATGATTGATCCTATAAAGCTCCAACAGCATGTCCGATAGATCAACCCCAACCATGTACTTATTGTAGCACTCTACAATTGCCGGACGTGTAATTTGTACATTTTTTTTGTCCTTTTTGCTCCATCGAGTGCATTGAGTGATTGGTAGGTCTCCAATATAATTTTATATCAATTTGACACTATTGTTGTCGTACTAGCGACAGGCAATCAAATTATATGAGCTCTCAACCTTAGAATTGTGAGATCCTCGACCTTTTTTAGCCAGATTCTTTTCACTCTTTAAGCCACAATTTTTGAGTCGGTTGTTACGAATCGTTCCGATTGCGAGGATGACTCTTTCTTTTAAAGTTGTCAAAAAATAGTTTGAAGTTCTGATTTTTAGGGATATTAGAAGCCAAATGAAGGACAATGTCGGAGAATATTGTAAGCGCAAAAGATTTACAAGTCCCTTCACCAACTAAGAGGCAGAATTCATATATCAGACCAGATACTCCAGCTCTAGAAAACAATTTGAAACCCCTCTTCTGTGGCTTTTTCAGGCTATGTTGGCCTGCGGATAAATGTATTTTTTATATGATTAAAATATAAATGTAAGTAACTATATACCTTCAAAAGAAATCATTTGTTCGTTTACGCTGTGATGCTCCTCTTGGTGCAGTGCATTGCATGTTTCTTTAATTTTTGCCAGCAACGGGCGGATTTTGTACAATTTGTCTTAATTATCCGCACCTTTTTTAGATTGCTTAGAGTTTTCATTTAAATGAAAATTACTTTAAATTTTTTCAAACCATTTTCGTGAGATTGAATCGACGACTGCAGGCAACCTAAAGCTTGAGGTCCACGCCATTCGCCATACAGGTATTTTGACCACACCCAAGTATAGCAAAATCCCTATAAAACTTTTAATTGTGTTTAGAACATAGCACTTGAGTTCCTCTCCATTCTTTTGTAAAGCGTAAATGTTAGTTTCAGTACAGATTTTCTTCAAAATCGCTTCGTCAAAATACATAGAAAAGTATGTTATTCGTTCCTTTGTTTTTGAGCCGTTCACGAAACTTTTCCATGAAATATTTATTATATTTTCATTCAAATTATTTCTTCTCCATCTCAAGGTATCAAGATTAATATTTTCAAAAATCTCCTGCTCACTTTCAGGTAAAATTGTTGGTTCATTCTTTTCGCGCTCACTCAACTTCAGCAATTCATTCTCCAATGTTTCGCCTTTAGCAACAAAATTTTGCATTGCTTCCTCAATACAATTTTCCAATGTCTCACGTGTATCGCTGTCCCATCCATTTTCCTTCATAATTTTCATCTTCGAAGTTACTCGTATCCCAATCAAATTGGAAAATTTCTTCAATTTCGGTTTTTGTTAAGCCTTTGGTTCGCATGTCTAGATAATGAAAGCGGTTTTAAAATTTGTTTACCACTCAGGACAAATGTTGCCTCTCAGCACCACTGACTTTGCAAAATTCCTGTTTTCATTTAAAAATTAATTTTTTATTTATTGACTCACCTTTTTCTGACCACGTAAAACTGAAGACAATGTTGCCCATAGGCAACAGGACCATTGTTAAATAAAGATAAAAATTGTAGACTCTCTAACTAGTGATAGAATTGACTTTCTTAGACTTAAAAATAATTCTTGTTGTGAGTTCTGGGATAATATGTATATATACTTCGAATAATGCATCTAGTGCTTATTAATTGCTATTTGGCTCTCTAAAAAAAGCACATTATTTGTTGTTCTTACTCCTTGCCTCCCAAAAAATGATTTAAAAAACTTAAACTTCTTATATCGACCAACTTAATGTTTAAAATTAAGAATAACAATAAGCTTAGGATCTTGTGTAAAAATTATCCCGATAATTCGGATTTGAAATGTAAATATAAGTACAATCAAAGTGAAAAAAGAAATTACGATGTGTCGTGATAAATATTACCGTGGTTTATTTAGCCCATCAAAGGGAAATTTAAAATACGAATGGCAAGCTGTAAATAGTCTACAAATCAACTACGTCTCAAAAACCAAATTTTTTATTACTTGACAACTCTGAAGTGCATGACAAACTCGTTATGGCTAATGCTTTTAATTGTTATTTTGTCAATATTGCCTCCAGTCTACAAACGAGTCCTGTCAATTCGGTTTGTCGTCCCTTACATGGTTTTATTGAGAATATATTATAGAAAGAGATACTTTTGTTTTTCAACCCATTACTTCTCTGAAGACTTTGAAAGTTATTGGGTCCTTACCAAATTCTAATACATGTAGTGGTGATGGTATCTCACATTTAACGCTTAAAAAGATTGCATGTTTTTAGTTGATGTCTTGTCTTTTATTTGTAACCGTTGTATTTTTGAAGAGATCTTCCCCGAGGATCTTTAAGTTGCCGATGTCATTCCTCTTCTTAAAAAAGGTTCTGCTTCAGAAATTGGTAATTACAGACCGATCTCGTTACTTCCTGTTTTCAGTAAAATCTTTGAAAAACTGATGCAAAATAGAATAGTGAGTTTCTTAACTAAGACTAATTGCTTCAATTCAATTCAATTTGGGTTTCAGAAAGGGAAATCAACATTTTACAATGTGTTCGCTGCCAAAGGTTCAGGCACGCCGGGAATACGGGGCATACCGCAAATTATCGGGAGTACATCTGGCTCGGCAACAGAAAGTGGAAATTAAACGTCTACTCGTGCAAGCACAAACACCAGCCGTCACTCCCCACGTTACCTACGCTCAAATTTCGGCAGGTGGGGGAAATACGGTACAACAAGCAAAGGTAGCTTATCTAGGCCAAAACGCCTAGAGCACCGGAACCTGTGCCTGATATCTTGCTCTCTATTCAGGGGCAGATAGCTCAGCTTCAGCATCAAATACAGGAACAGGCTAAGCGGGTAGATAGAATATACGCGGTGCTGCCGGGTGTAACTAACCTCCAGTCGTAATGGGTACGTATATGGCGGAGCAAACCTCGAAGGTCCTTGCAGCGAACGTTAATTCACTGATTAGGTTCGAACGAAGAGCCACACTGTTTAAGTTGCTTGGACACCAAACCCCTGATGTGCTTTTGGTTAGCGAAACTATGTTTACCAAAAGACACAAAATGAGGCATAGAAGATATAAAATAGTACGGAGAAACCGACCCAACTCTAGTAAGGGAGGAGGCGTTGCGATCTTTTTAAGAAAAGGACTGCGTTTCAAAGGAGTATACAGTCGTGTAGTACAAAGGTTCCAGGTACTAGAAGCATGCATCATGTATATTCCTCACCGTAGTGGAAAGCAGTTATACATGGTGTCTGTGTATGCACCTAAAGCTACTCAATCCACCTTATTCATCTCAGAGCTCGAGATACTTTTTCGATTCCTAAGACTGGAATTGAAGGAGAATTACTTTATTATCGGCGGGGATTTCAACGCCAAACATAGTGATTGGGGAAATAATAAACCAAATACTAGAGGGAACCTACTATTCAATTGGTGGGGTCAGCACAGTATAATGTATCGACTCGGCCTTAAGGTGGCGGATAGTCCGTCGTTTCCTAGACAAGGGTCCTATTTGGATCTCCTGCTGTTCGACATACGAATATACCTGATATGTACTAACAATCATACCATAAACTGTCTACGCATTTTTGCGTATGATAGTGACCATTGCCGTCTTTGTACCGAAATAACTGTTCCAAACGAAGCTGCGGAATTAGCCGAGTTTGTACAAAGGCATTCCTACAACTATAGTATGGTGCGTTGGGCACACTTCTCCAGAACACTGACAAGAGCACTCTACTCGAATTCGCTCTACTCACCGTCCAATAGAAATCTGTCAAACGAGGAGATAGACTGGTATTTAAACTAATGGAGGAGACAATTAAATAAACAATTGACAAAACGATAACTCGGTAAGAACGCATTCCGCAACGCAACTATTGACGCGCTGCACCGACATAAAAGTAGGCTGCTGTCAAGACTAAAAACCCTGTACAGACAGTTTACTGACAGACATAACTCGGAGATCATGACACTGAAGTCGTCGATTAAAAACCTCCAAACATTAATAAAGGAAAATTACAGAAATTCTGTAAGTTTGTACTGGAAAAATAAAATTCGGGCTGTAAACACCAGCAACCCGAATATGTTCCCGTAAATAAATAAAATATTTCGGGGAAATAATCAGAACGAACTTCCATGTCTTAAAATCGCCCGAACGACGAACAACGAACAAATGCTGGTAGCAGCAGGCATAGATCCAAATGAGGCTGTTGATGATGACAGCTTCTTTATAATCGAAGACCCGCAGGAGAAGGTAGAGGCTATAGGAGCATTGACGCATTGAATTGACGATTCGAGAGCTCGGGTCTCACCCAGTTCAGTGACGAGAATATGCCAAATAATGTCATCACCAATGAAGTGGTACTACCACGGTTCATTTCGAAGGCAGAGCTCCAAACGATATTCGAATCGCTTAGAAGTAAGAAATCAGTGGGAACCGATGAAATACCGAACGTTGTGCTTCGACATCTCCCACTAGAAGCGTGGAAATTCATACCACCCAGTTTAATAATGCAATGAATAATGCACATTATCCAGCGCATTGAAAAACAGTGCCTCATCCCCAAAATGGATAAAGACACTTCGAATCCGGTGAATCTCCGCTCGATCAGTCTTCTTCCAAACATCAGTAAGGTGTTCAAGAAGGTGATCAATAGAGTCCTGACTAAGTGGGTTGAGGACAAACATATAGTTCCGGATAATCAGTTCGGTTTCAAGGCGGGACATGATATCATTCATGCTGCTTTTAAATTGGTTTCTGATATCCAATGGAACAAAGGCAAGAACCAGTGCACTGGTGCCTGCTTGATTGACTTGGAGAAAGCCTTCGATACCGTATGGTTAGAGGGACTCTTTTTCAAGCAGCACAGGTTGGGCATTAGTAAACCATTGCTGTATACTCGTATTCTTTTTGATATGCTCTCCAGTTCGTATAGAAAATAATCTGAGGGTGTTGAATATGGAGTCAATGTGGGTGCGGAAATTGAGTTCAGTATCACAGATTGGGCTTCAATCTACACTACATTGAAGCTACAGCTTAGGATGATATATAGTAACTTTGGCGAGGAAGTGTTGAACGCATCTGAGGGTATGAGATGGCTTACCATTTC
The DNA here is from genome assembly GCA_949129095.1 of Volucella bombylans. Taxonomy (NCBI): domain Eukaryota; kingdom Metazoa; phylum Arthropoda; class Insecta; order Diptera; family Syrphidae; genus Volucella; species Volucella bombylans. The sequence goes on along the minus strand of OX422140.1, from coordinate 331,054,653 downwards.
TTTATGTTGGGCTCAAGGTAGTTTCTGTGACACCCTACGAGTATTGAGAACCTATTGAGATCATCTTGTAGAAATTTGGCTATAGCTTTTCATATCATCGTTATAGATGGATATGTAAGTATGAGCTCCATATAATATTTAAAGTATCATTAACAATCAAAATGAGGATTAATGGGCCAAGGTGACTGCCTTGTGGAACACCCAAAGTGGCTTTCATTGGTTCAGACAAACGAGAAGAAAAATGGACTAAGTAATAGCGTTATCCAAGCAGGATTTGATCCAAGAACTCAGCCCATGTTGAAAACCAAGTGCATTGCTAAAGTCAGTGTTAATCACATTCACTTCTTTCCCTTGCTCTAGGACACACAATGTACTAGAAACGAACTCAATAAGATTTTTAGTAGTTGATCTGCCTTTAAGAAATCCATGTTGATTCGGTGCATGGATAGATCTTAAATGGAAGATCATTGCATCATGAATGGAAGATGTACTGTAGACGGTCTAATTTGGAGAGAAGGAGTTCATACGCATGGGCAACACAATAGCGTCAGATGCAAAGATCAGGTCTAGTTGTCTACCCATTTTGTTAGAAATACATTTTATTTGAAAAAGGCTTTCGTTAGAGAGGCAGTCAGTAGAGAGGATTTCCATATCTGATTTATTTGAGGTAAGATTCATCGTCCGACTGAGTCCATAGGAGATTAGGGAGATTAAAATCGCCAAGAACTATGATATCATCACACCGGTCAACGTTATCAAAAAGGGAGACAACCACATTAGTCGCAAACTGGTAGCCGGGAGGACCGCTTGACCTATGGAAGAATCATCATTCTCACGGCCACTATCACGAAACACTTTGAATTTCGGTGCAAATAGTTCAGAATCTTAGATATCAGATCTTAGATTCGTTTCTGAATATCATATGGAAGGTTTTGGGAGTTGAGATAGACAGAAGTTCTTTTTGTTTTTGGGGTTCGCAGTATACTTATGACAAGGCTTAGTTTTAGGTTTAATACTAGGTTTAGCATTTGGATTGTGTTGCTCTTTAGTTCTCTTACTTTTCTAAAGTCCAAATCGCCAAGCTGAATGTGGAGTGGTTTCAAAATAGATACTCGTATTTCGTTGGAATGTTAAATTAGTATTGATGTTTTGGCCGAGATGATTTTTTGGTAGTTGAAAATAGCGATTTTAAATTTGCGCTTAAAAAAACCTTGAGGCCAGTTTGTATCGATGAATTGATGTGGTATTTCCTGTAGTTTATTAAGTCGATTACTCCATTCCGAAGAAGTCCAGAAACTAGAAAGTACCAAATCGAGAGAATGTTGGTTGTGGCGGCAATGAAGTCTCTTAAGGAATTATTATAGCATTCTCAAGCATTTCAACTTGCTTGGGGAGAACATAAATTTTGTTGAACGTCGATCTGATATCGTCAGCAATGTCACCAAGAAGTAAATGAGATGCTGCGACGTCATTTCTCTTATCATTCACTGTGCACCACAATATTACTTAAAATTGGTTCAGAGGCAGGAGCACTAATGTTTGATGAACCTTGAGAATAAATATCGATATCTGACCTAAGAGAACTCAAAGCCTCAGTGAAGGAGGAGATGTAAGGCTTAAGAATCGATTTGACACTAGAGTTAATAACGCTTTTCACATCATCAATGTTGAAATTATAAATAGACTTTAAAAGTTCTGTGAAATGGGCCAGTTCTTTATCTAAAATTTTAAATTTGGATTTATAGATGCTGGTCGATGGTACTGAAGAGATCCTCAACACTTTTGGTGATGTCGTCAACCTTCCAAAATTGGTTCGAAATTTTTTTTTTTTAAACATATTCTCTGAAGATATCATAGATCTATAGAGGTCATTATAATTAGGTGGTCTCTCAACACTAATATACGAGCTAACCACCAAAACTTCATACCTAATGGGAAGTTCTCCAAAAGTACGATTTGCAAGTGTTCACCTCAAAATGGAGACAAAATTGAGCGGCATCTTATTTGATTGCATCTTTTTATTCTAGCTTCATTGTATTCAATTTTTAATGTTAGGTGTATTTCCGTCCTCACTTCTCGTATTGTGATCAACATCGATGTTTGATAAATGTAGCAATTCTTTACTTCTCGCGGCATTAATCTCAAAATCCAGTTTGGTATGTTCTCCCCAACATTTTATGCATGCTAATTCGTTTTTATAGAACTTAGCTGAGTGGTTAGACCACAAACAATTAAAGCACCCTTTCAAATTTAATTCTTCATATTTAACACATTTATCTCAATCAATATTTATTCTTTTGATAAGTAATAAAACTTTAAATGTGTCACTATCTACCACCAGAACTGCATTAAGCACTCCTTTTATTTTAAGCGATTCATACTCGTATATGTATGTAGTTGTCTCACCTAGATGTCAGTAGTGAATAATTTCTGAACGCTACTTTTTTTTGTGTCATCTTTGACGTTTGTGAAGTAGACACATGTACATACAATCCAACTAACATAAGAATTTAAGCCAACAGATCACAATCAACGTAGAACTTTCGTCAATTTGTTGTTAGAACATGATGCTGGTTTTTCACGCAAAATCATGTTTTTGTGTTGCAGCTCATTTTGCATTGGATGGATTCGTCAACAAACAAAATTGTCACATCTGGGGAGAAGAAAATCCTCGAATAATTTCGGAAAAATCAATAGTTCCACAAAAATTGGTGTGGTTTTTGGGATGGTCGAATCATCGGTCCATTTTTCTTCGAAGATACAAATGGAAGAGCTGACACTGTCAATGGAGAAAGCTATATGCAAATGATTGACGATTTTTTGTGGCCTAAAATGGAAGAAATTCACACAGATGATCTTCATTTTCAACAGGATAGAGGTTGAGGTTTTGTGACATAAACTGACCATTAGGTTATTTTCTTTGGGGCTTTTTGAAAATTAAAGCCTATGTGGGTAAGCCATCAATAATAGTACACCTTCCTGAAAAACAAAACTCGGAATGAAATTGATTGACTTAGCCTCATTTGGTGATACGTAACATAAATCTAATACATAACTAAGTATAACATAAGTTCTATGTGATACTTAAATTTATGTTAGTTGCACGAAAAAATTTATGTCGAACATAGTAAGCGCCTACTTCGAAATAAGAACTAACTTTAAGGTGATTAATTCAAAAATCGGTTTGTGTTTAATTGTTTATCGTTATGGCTACAAATTTTAAGAAAAGGAACCCAAAGTTTTCACAAAATATAAAATCACATCTTCATGATTGTGCTTTTGATGAAAAGGAAATCATAGAAAACAAAAAAAAAAAAACGACGGCGCAACCTAGAAAGACAAGGAAAATGCTTGGCCACGGATTGAAAAAAATTTTAACAGCCAGTCGGGGTCATGTTACAAAAATAGCGAGTCCCTCAAACGATTCTACAACAACTATAAAACAGAAATAAGGAAACAGGTGGCAAAAGAAAAAAAGTTTCGGTATTCAAACAAGAGGAGGAAAGCCATTCACACCGTCTGGCATTAACTTTGAACTGGCATGACAGTTAACATCATGAAACCGAAAACCGTTAAAAAAAGAAGTTAATCCAAAATTTAAAACCCCAGCCCACACAGTCGATGACATCATTTTTGAAAATGCAATTTCGCCGAAAAAAGAAAAAGACACTACGCCACAACTAGTTTTGTCAAAAAACAACATCAAGAGCAGCAAGATATCTGAGCAGTATTCCGAACTTTCAAAGCTTAAAATCGAACTAGCTAAACTATAATATGATACTTTAAACGAAGAAGCAATTCAAAAAAAGGATCAAAATAATGTTGAGCATGACCTGAAAAGAAAATCTTTAGAAGTGGATATCGAAATTAAAAGTGAAGTGTTAAAAAAAATACAGAAAGGAAGCTTGACATCAAAAGAGGCCCAGAATTCTAAATTCTCAAGAGGATCATCGAGATGACCATTTTGCTCATTATATTGTGTAAAGTGCAGGTCGCAATGATAACTAAAACTGTACTCAATTTGAGACTCATTGTATTTACAACTGTTCTACTGAACTTCTTGCATTGAGAAGAGGTGTCATCAAATAAGATTTTTGGGGATAGGCCGAATCTCCTATATCTACCAAAAGGTTCCCGGAATTTATTTAGAAAATTAAAAATACAAGTTTAACGCATATTTTGCTTATTGACGAACCCATTTAGCCAAAAATGAGCTTCGTCACTGAAGATGATTTTGCGATGAAATTCATCATCTTGGCGCATCTTCTCCAGAACCCAATGTGAGAACGTATGTCGCTTCAAATGGTCCATCGGCTTCAATTCTTGTGTCAGCTTGAATTTGTATGGGTGTAAACCAAGATCTTTACGCAAAATATGCCATAATGTAATCTGAGCAATGCCCAATTCTTGAGAACGCAGTGGAATTGACTGATTTGGATCGTTTGCTACGGACGCCTGAACGGCAGCGATATTTTCGACACTTCGACCAACCCGTTGTCTCACTGTCACCGACAACATCACATAACGAATATGTAGACTCAAATTTTTACACTAAACTTGTTATTGCCTGTCTACTAGAGCGAGAATTACGACCGATTGGATTTAACGGTCTTAAAGTTGCAGTCACCGACTCCGAATTTCGGTAGAAAATATAATAATTTGCAGACGTTGCTCGTTCGTGTACTTTACCATGATGAAAATGTTGAGTTTACTGAATAAATTGACAGTGACAGTTTGATGATTAGTGAAAGAGTGCGTTCACAAATTAAATTAAAAGTTGTCAAGTCCCTATTGGATAACTTTTTATCATTTTAGCGTTGCAAATCGCTTGAACATTTACAGAGAAATAACTTTTCCTGTTGCGCAAAACTTCTGAAACATGCATTCCACCAAAAGTGGCTATACCAAGCAGATGATTACCGGTTGCAAACAAACGCAACGCAACTAAAAGTTTTTTAAGCGGAGCGATAGAATTGTTCTTGGGAAGGTAAAATGTATATTTTAATTTTAATGTAGTTCAGGCATAACTGTTACCTGTTGGATGGACATAATAAAGACCATTCAAAATATTCAAAATAACTGTTGTGTTAAAAAAGATAGCTCATCAAAAGAATAATAATAATTATTTCTGTCGTAAATCTGAGGAGGAACTCCAACTTCTAAAATTTCAAGAACTTCTATGTCAAGAACATCTTCACAATTCCTTAGTATGAGGGCCTGTAGACTTGTTCATGGTGGACATTTGAATGATGTTATATTTAAACAAATAATTGTAAGAGCCATATAAAACACCAGAAAAAATCTACAATAAGCATTTACATGTTTTATTTTCAAAAACAAAAAAAAACAAAAAAAAAAACATCTGGGCTTGACCTTTTAAAGACCCTTTATAAATACATTTTAACGAATTACATTGTACAATCACATTTTGCGCTTTTATTGCTCACTCAATTTCATCCCTGTCTAATAAATTATCCATCAATTGAAATTTAATTCAATACAGTTCTGATGTTAGGTGATAATCAGTACTATCAAGAATATAATCAGGAAACAAGACAACAAATTTATACATACATATAACATACACTCGTAAATTGCAAAGGAAAATTTTTAAAAATTCAATTATGCATCTATATACGAGTACTGATGAATTTTGCCATATTAATTCATTTTGGAAGAGGGGGATTAACATTTGAATCTGTCAAAGTATAGTTGTGTCTAAATAGATCCCAAAACCAAAACCATAAAGTGTAATAGAAAATAAAGTTGGTATTTTACCAACTTTTCAGTTGAAGTGAAGCCTAATGACATACGCGACCGCTCTAAAATAAATTCAGGTTCAGTCTGTGTAACTAAGACTCTTAGTTGATAAGTCCGATTTTCGCCGAAAATTAACCTCGCAGAACACTGCAAGAGACCTCACCTGAACAAATTGCTTGTGAGAAACGTCAATCTAGAGAAATTTTTAGCAATATGCCAAAGGATACTACAATATAACTGGAATAAGTATTGAACAATTAAAGGAGATTCTTGAGGAAAAAAATAATAGAGAACTAAAAAAACACCTGGAGATAAAGGCCGTTTTTCAAATGGTATACTCTGAACTGGTGGACTTAAAGGTCAAACACAACGAAATGGTTGAAAAAGTAGCGCAGCTGGCAAATCGTAACAAAATAAGGAAGGTACGAGTACGAGTCAATAAGTTATTGTTTAAAAGCACGGAGGCCAATTTAATCGTTGAGCTCCCTTTAGAAGACAACATCAATTTGACTCAAAAAGTGAAGTCCTATTGCGTCGACCTGATTGCGAATGAAAATGACAGCAATGACATCAAATTATTGTGAAAATAAAATCGCGAGATGCTGCTATTAATGGGCACAGAGTGCGTTAGGTCTTGCCACATAATGTTCGTCAAAAAAGAGCCCAAGTTAATACCACTGTTGAAGTTTTTGCACCACAAGCATTTGGATATTAAAAATATTATATTTAGAGACGATAAACTATTGTACATATAGTCAATAAAGTCTATACTTGGGGTGTCTCGGAAGGTTTAAAGCAAAAATGGGGTAATCATATTTAAAAAAAAATTAATTAGAGATATACAAGCATGTCTTACAAATTCGTCAACAAACCAGCGAGCGAAATCTCAGAGTCAATTGTCATTTGTCAAAACCAACCTCAAGGTAGAAACACAAGGAACAAAACTGCAGAAGACAAGTAAAAGAGTGCATCCACAAGCGGGTGCCCTTGCGAAAGACTAAATTGAGAACAACCAGACAAACGCTTCGGCACTTACCACTTCAGTTTCAGTTTAAATGCATTTTTATTTGACTTCATTAATTAACTCTTACATGCTACACAAAAAAAAATAATCTTCCAAGTCAATCAAGTTTCCAAGTTCAGGCTAATGATGTCATTGGCCTTATATACTTCCTAGAAAGTCGCTCCTATAGCCTCTATCTTCTCCTGTGGATCCGCGATCACAAAGAAGATGTCATCATCAACGGCCTCATTTGGATCGATGCCTTCTGCTCTATGTATGTTCTCGTTGTCCGTCGTTCGGGCGATTTTATGACACGAAAGGTCGTTCTGATTATTTCTCCGAAATATTTTATTTATTTGCGGGAAAATATTCGGGTTGCTTGTGTTTACAGCCCGAATTTTATTGTTCCAATACAAACTTACAGAATTTCTGTAATTTTCCTTTATTAATGTTTGGATTTCTGCTCGGGTTTTACAGTTTTAGCACTTCCGAACTTCATTCTGGTGGTAGCATCTGTCTAAGGTTTTGATCGAGTGCTTATTTCCTGAGGGCCTATGTTCTTCTCTTCTTTTCTCCTCGTAGAGCTCGCGAAATTCTTTCTTTTTTTTACAGGTCTGCTCTGTACATCCTCTGCTTTTTACGTTATTCTAATAATTCTTAATTCTTAATAATAATAATTAATTTACAATCATATCTAATACGTAAGACGAATTGATGCAGGGTCTGTTTGCTATTTGCCAATATCTACTTAAGCAGGCAAGTTCCTTGTCGAGTTCTTTGAGACCTTTAAGAATATAGGGATGCCTCAATCGCATGATTATTAGCTTCCGATATAGTGGTCAAGTAGTGGTTGAGCGGCTGCTGCCAGAAATTAATGCAGTTAAATGTTTTTCTGCTATCTGATAAGACATGAAAATATTGATGCACGATCCTCCCCAGGATTGTCCACGATTGAATTTGCAAGACCATAGTAAATCACAATTTATTTTGAGCAATACCATTTTAAAAGATACACCTTGAAAGCAAGATCTTTAACCCTGGTACGTGAAAATAATATCATCAGCGAGTCCAGTAGAGATTCCTTTCAAATTTTTGTTTAAAGCTGGAAGCCGATTCTCACGGAGCTTATCGTAAAACTAGATCAGCAATTTCGAAAAAAATGCTGTAGGGAAGCGGCGTAATCAACCCGTAGAAGATTACATAGTAAATTAAGTTACAACACCATAGATATCGGAACCAGCTCACAACTAGCTCCTACCAAGACGCCGTAGCTGGTATATCTATCTCATCAGTTGTAGTGATGGATGAGGCCATTAAACATACTGTTGCTTCCTTTGATGGGCTATGTTTTAAAAAGGTATAGACCAACTGCTGGCATCTCTGAAGAGAATTTTCACTGCTAGCTTATCACTGGCATACATACCGCAATCCTGGCGAAAAGTGATAGTAGCCTTTGTACCGAAAATTCGACTTCCTTCATGCTGAAAAGCATGGAGAGAATGATCGAGGTTCATTTGCGCAAAACTCGGCCAGACAACATGGCGTAGATGAATCACTAGTTTTGTGGGTAAAAGCAATACTGGTGAATAGGACAATGATTGCAGATGCTGGCCGAGGCCAATATGTGGTGGAGGGTGTACACAGGGGTTGTCCGCAAGGCGGCGGCGTTCTGTCTCCGCTGCTATGGTGCATGTTGGTCGACTCACTGCTCAACGCGCTCAATAGTTCTAACAAGCATACTCTGATGATGTAGCTGTGCTGTTTGCTGGATCGTGTCTAGCGACTGTCTGCTCCAAGTCGCAGGCAGCCCTGGACGTGAGTGACAACTGGTGCGCTAGTAATGGGCTTTCAGTCAAACCTCTCAAAACTGAGGTTGTTCTTTTTACGAGAAGGAGGAAGCTACCTGGTCTGACTCATCTAGTTCTCAAAGGCATCACCATCCAATTCTTCAAAGACGCTAAGTATTTTGGTGTCATCCTGTGTAACAAACTTATCTGTACTAAACATGTTACGTCGAAAGCGCTGTCGGCCTTCTGACAGTGCAGAGGAGCTATCAGCAGGACATGGGGTCTGTCACCGAGAAGGGTCCTCTGGATCTACACGGCTATGCATCGGTTGTCTGGTGCAATAGGTACTCCTGGCTCCGCTCTAGACGCCTTGACGAATCTCGCTTGATTGATATTCCTATCATGGCCTTCACTCTCAAAGCCATCCTTCGTTTAAAAAGAATTGGTTTTTGGTAAAACACGCACTGGGGCTTTGATGACCTTTAGCGATGGATGGCATATAACTGTTGTCTTATGGACATCCCGTCCTATGCAATAACACCAGAACTTCTGTTGCGGAAAAAATACAAAATCGAGTTTCCCTGTCCCCGAGACTGGTTTCGGCCAGAATCTGAGCCAGGAAAGGAATGCAGTCAGGTCTTTAGAAACGGCGCCAAAACTAATATAGGATGTAGCGCTGGTGTCTTTCTGGACAGGTTAGGAAAGCTTGCATCTGTCTTCCAAGCGGAGATTTACGCAATTGTGATGGCAGCGAACTATATTGCGCAGAACCGCTGAAGGGGGTGGAGCATTTTTATCTGTAGCGACAGCCAAGCTGCGCTTAGAGTCTTGCTGATAAACAATCGCCCTGGTGAAACACCCAATTTCGCTGCAAAAGCCAAGAAGGCCTTTCAAATTTGTGCCGTCTGTTTCCTCTAGGTTTTCGAAAAAGTATTTTCCTAAAAATTTTCTTCGACTCCGCGAAATTGCCTCGCATTCACACAGTATGTGTGTTATGTCGTCAACAGCTTGCAGATCACAACAGAATCTGCAGATATCCGTATCTGACAATTTGAGTCTCTTTTCGTGCTACCGCAGGAGACAGTGTCCTGTCATGATTCCTATTACTGTCCTAAGCTTATCCCTGTTTAATTTTATTAACTTCCTAGATTTTTTGTCGTCAAAAAGCGGCCACAGAGCCTTGGATACCTTGTGTCCTTCAAGACTTGACCACCTTAGGTTGGCAGTCTTTGGTGATTTTTTCCTCGATAGTGCCCCTCATTATGCAAAGGGCTGGTTTGATATTGGCAACTTCACTATTGCCGAGTAGTCCTCCTTTTCTTGCAAGCTCGTCCGCTCCTTCATTTCCTTTAATACCGCAGTGTCCGGGTACCCAGCACAGTCTTACCCGGTTCTGACTGCATAGTTCCTTGAGCACTGTGCGACAGCCGCTAACTGTATCATAGTTGACGTTGGTTGATTCCATTGCCATGAGTGCGGCCTGGCTATCGATGTAGATAGCGATATCTCTTTCAGATACCGATCTCATCTGCATTAGCTCAGCCGCCCTGAGGACAGCCATGACCTCTGATTGGAAGAAACTGCTTACGTCCAGTAGTCTTATAGACACTCTTAGTTCTGGGTCTTCTGAGAAGATACCGGAACCTGTTCCTTCCTCTGTTTTTGAGCCATCTGTGAAAATTGCAATATCATTTGACCTGACTATTGTGATTATTGCATTCTTTACCCAGTCCTTCCTCTCCGAATAAATTATATCGTATGGGATGTCGAAGTCGACCAGGGAAGGAATTTCATCCGTTAGAATTGGATTGTCTGGCAGTAGCTCAGTTAGTACCGTGCCATGTCCGAAACTACTGCTCTTGAAATAATCCAGATTATTGCCAGCAAGTTTTTTGATCTGTAAATCAAGCGGTGTTAGGTGCATAATGGTGTTCAATGCTGCCGTATGGGTGGTACGAAGCGCACCTGTAATGGCTATGGAAGCCGTTCTTTGAACCGCTGTGGGGTTCCCCTGATTACAGACATTCTGACCGAGCTCTGCCCAATGGAACAGTTTATTATCCTGTTTGCAAGTATTTAAGTATTTTGCACACCCAGTTCGTAATGCCGTGTTCAATGTTAGCGTCTACTAGAGCATTTTTAATTGCGGTACACTCCACGTTATTGAAGGCTTTTTCAATATCGAGGAACGCCGCCATTGCAAAGTCTCCGAAGTGTAGACTTTTCTCTATTTTCCCCAACACCTCCTGTAGGGCAGTTTCTACAGATTTTCATTTCATGTATGCCTGCTGCAATTCAGTCAAATAGCCACTACTGCATCTATTCCTAATGTAAATCTCCAATAGTCGCTCCAGTGTTTTAAGCATAAATGATGACAGACTTACTGGTCTGAAATCGTTTGCTGTTATATGCCCCTGTTTGCCAGCTTTAGGTATAAAAACCACCTTAACTTCCCTCCAAGCTTTTGGTATGTTCCCTATTTTTAGACCGTGTTTAAAAATTTCCATAATTTTTTCGATTGCCAAATTTGGCCGCTTTCTATCCGGGTAACCCTGTTTGTGATTGCATGTCAATTGTCAACAATGTCAATTCCTCTCACATTTTAGACAAAACCTCATCGATATTACACATATGCAGTGGGATGGGCCGGGCAAAAGAAAAATGAAAAAGTTTGATGTGTACTACGGTGATTGCTATATGCGGATGTAGGAGTAAATCCAACCGCAAAATAAGCCGGGTTGACTCTCTAGCGAAGCCCAATTTAGCTGATCGGCGCCGAATCGACATTTCTGGGTCTTCTTCGATACTAGCCCCTACGGCGTTTACGTTTTCTTGATTTCGCACCAACCTCTATCTGGTTGGTTCCTTAAATTCCAAAGAAGTGCACAGTGCGACGAATTGCCTGCACACTGAAGCCATGATGACGACCGACTTCAAGACGAAAATCACGTTGCGTATTCACAATTGAGCCGGCATTTCGTTAAAATATTTTTTAATAATTTCCGCACGTTTGGCGAGTGTAAAACGATGCATGATGATAGATGATGTTGGCAAACCTTACTGAATACTTTGACAGCTGGATGTCACTGGTAACTTTGACAGCTGCTGAAACATAACAATTGGAAAAACTATCATTGCTATCTGATCATCCTAATTTATTACCCCTAAAACAAAAAAGAAATACCAAAAGGCTTGTTTGTTGTATTTGGCAGTCGTTCGTTCAGCTTTAGTGTACGTATTGGAGTGTTGCGAATATTAGCAAGTGTGACAAGACCTATTCTGATAATACTTATCGGCGAAGATCTCCATGAAAAAGCCGATAGTGAAAAGACTTTAAAATCACCTCCGATCGAGGTTCGGAGAAGAGCCCGAAAGAAAAATAATTGATTCACTCAAACACAAAATGTCAGCAAACTAGAACGTCTTTCACGGTTCTTTAGTCCCGATGCTAACCAACCCTTCAACCGCCGCAGTAGCAATGAAAATACATGGGAGAAATATTTAGCAGTTTTCAACGGTTAATAAAAGAAGAAGAATAACAAATATGACTAACCCAATTCTACTGCTACTACCGCCAAAAAAGTAAACAGCTCTCTGAATTCCTTCGGCACTTGAAAGTAAACAATCTCCGCACCTTCGCCTGGATTAAATGTACAACTAACACCTAAGACGCAACACGGCTAATCACACTTAACACAATCTAAATATGTAGTTAACTGAGTAAACCTTGTTCAACCTTCAACTTGCTTCACCTAGATACCTTACCATACCCAGCCAGAAGTTCTCCTCCTCCTTTACCTTAGCCCTCATGTACTCTTCGCTTTTAATTTCGTGTTAAATGTATCTCATCTATTTAAATTCATAAGTACTGACACACGACATACATATTTTTTTAAAGTCTAGTAGCCGTATATGGATGTGTGAATTTGCAGATACTCTTGTGATACTCAATTCACAATTTTTTAACCCAACACTTGTCTGCTCTAAATTGAATTGAATTCACTCCGCGTTGTCTTAAAATAGAAATTAATCCAAATATCAACAGCAACAACAAAGGCAGCATCTTGTGGATTTAAGACCACAAGTTATGAATAGCCATTTTGGAGATGGTGGGTTTTACGTACCTCGAAAATTGGAAGTGTGAATTGGTACTCGTATGGTGTCCCGTGAGCGTCGTCGCGGCCGTTGTCGACTCGCCATGACATTCTATATAAAATTATGAGAATCGTAAATATTTGTTGACATGAGCAATGATTTGCACAATAATTATGACGATATTGGCACATGGTGTATGTAGATCGAAGAAAGTCTCAAGTCATAGGTCTCACTTGAAGCTTGAAATTGGCGGTTAAATTTTGAGGTTAAACAATGGTTTGAGGCTAGCCCAAAGGGACTGATTGAAACTGCCTGGAAATCGAGAACTGAATGTACTTGGGATGTTGATATTTTTCGTAGTATGAGTAGAATTAAACGGAAAACAAGATGGTTTTGGTATAGGTCTTGCAAATGGTCATCATTAGCTGCAGAGGGAGAAATATTTTGTATCGGTTTGAAAGCGACCGATGCTGTCGAAGTCATCTGAGTACTTCAACGGATTTATTGACTTCAAGCTTCATCTTTGCTCAGTGAGCTTAGTTCAATCAGCTTTGCCAGGTTTGTGCCCTTTAAAAAGCTAACTTCAGCCAACTCCACCTCTAGCTGGTTGCCTCTACTAAAGGACGCGCAGTTTGTAACTGCATACGTCATTTTAGGTAAGGGCTTACTTTAGTGTATTCTCTCACTGAAGTGCAGCAGATGCCATTAATGGAGCTCACAGTTATAAATTATAATTCTCCCTATAAAGGGTTTTTCAATAGGGACATAACAATTTTGTATTTTGATATTTTTTTATGATCTATCTACGAGTATGTGAAAACGTCAGTCAGATTTAGATTTTAATCATGAAGTTCACGAATGAACAACGTTTGGAAAGCACTAAAAATTACTACCGACATTCTGAATCGGCAGGCGCAACATTAAGAGCGCTTACTCCAATTTTCGGTCGTAATAATCGTCACAATTCGAGTCAGTATATTTTCAAGGCTGAAACCACTCACAAAATCTGGCGGTACCTATCCTGAGTCGAAAGTAGATACTCTCCGTTTCATGTTGGAGTCTAACTTCCCAGGTAACCTAATCGGGACGTGTTGCTTCCTTTGATGGCTTCAAGTCGCCTGACACCGATAGTATTTACCCAGTTATATTACAAAAAGGTATAGACCAGTTGCTGGCAACTCTGAAAATAATTTTCACTGCTAGCATGGCACTGGCATACATACCGAATCCTTGGCGAACAGTGAGAGTAGCCTTTGTAACGAAAATTCGAAATCGACATATAAGTCTGCCTTCCTTCATGCTGAAAAGCATAGAGAGATTGGTCGAGGTCCATGTGCGCAAAACCGTGTACGGCATGTGTAACAGGGCCAGACAACATGTACTCGTATGTTGTGAACCACTAGCTTTGTGGGTAAAAGCAATAATGGTGAATAGGACAATGATTGCGGATGCTGGCTGAGGTCAATATGTGGTGCAGGGTGTAAACAAGCATTGCCCTCAAGGCGGCGTTCTGTCTCCACTACTATGGTGCATGGTGGTCGACTCACTGCTCAACGCGCTCAATAGTTCTGATGATGTAGCTGTACTGTCTGCTGGATAGTGTCTAGCGACTGGGGTGGTCGTGGTGTAGTGGTACAGTGGTACTACCAATCGCTTCTCACTCGGAGGGTAAAGGTTGGAATCCTACCCATTGACAAGTTTTTAAATTTTCTCATTTGTATAATTGGAACTCAGACAGAAAAATTCTGCGTGTGAAGGCATAGCACTGACACGTAGATTTGGCTGTTGTCGAGTTTCAAGCACAAAAAAAAAACACTGTGAATTATAACCTTCGAATCACTCTGAGTGAAGAAAAAACTCTCCGTCTTATTCGGACTCCCACCCCTGGAGAGCGAATATCGAAACCAAACACACCTGAGTTTTAAACCTCTACAAAAAACGAATTTTCCTTTCTCCTCCTTCTACCTTTCCCCCCGCGCCATGTCAACAGTAAAAGGGTATCAACCCCTTAGGCGCTCGTAAATTATAAAGAAAAAAAAAAAAAAAAAAATAGCAGGCAGCCCTGGACGTGATTGACGACTGGTGCACTAGTAATGGGCTTTCAGTCAATCCTCTCAAAACTGAGGTTGTTCTCTTTACGAGAAGGAGGAAACTGCCTGGTCTGACTCATCTAGTTCTCAAAGGGATCACCATCCAATTCTCTAAAGAACATGTTACCTCGAAAGCGCTGTCGCCCGTCTTACAGTGCAGAGGGGCTATCGGCAGGACATGGGGCCTGTAACCGAGAAGGGTCCTCTCGCTCTACACGGCTATGATAAGGCCATTTACAACCTATGCATCGGTTGTCTGGTGGAATATGCACCCCCGGCTCCGCTCTAGACGCATTGACGAATATCCCTTGAGTGATTTTCCTATCATGGGCTGCACTCTCAAAGCCATCCTAAGTTTAAAAAGAAGAGGTCTTTGCTAAAACACGCACTGGAGCTTTGATGACCTCGTGCGACGAATGGGTTATAACTCTTGTCTTATGGACATCCCTTCCTATGCAATAACACCAGAACTTCAGTTGCGGAAAAAATACGAAATCGACTTTCCTTGTGCACAAGACTGGTTTCGTTCAGAATCTGAGCCAGGAAGGGAATGCAGTCATGTCTTTAGAGACGGCTCTAAAACTAATGTAGGATGTAGCGCTGGTGTTTTTCTGGACAGGTTAGGAAAATTTGCATCTGTCTACCAAGCGGATATTTACGCAATTGTGATGGCAGCGAACTATATGGCGTAGAACCGGTGAAGGGGTGGAGTATTTGCATGTGTAGCGACAGCCAAGCTGCGCTTAGAGCTTTGCTGAACCCTCTTACGAATTTCAAGCTACTTCGAGAATACAGGAGATCACTAAACGCAGTCGGAGTGTTGAATTCAGTGACCCTTTTCTGGATCTCAGGTCACTATGGGATCACGGGAAATGAAATCGCCGGTCAACTTGCCATGCAAGGTTCAGAGGAGAGTTTTTCAGGATCCGAACCAACGTTGGGTCTGCCTGCGTTCCTGGTTAAGGCTTCCATTGACAGATGGGTCTCATATGAGCACAACTGCAGATGGCATAACTCAGCAGGAAAAATTACAGGTTGCTGGCGTCGTGGGGCACTTAATTTGCTGTGCATAAGTGACACAACATCCTAGCATGCTTGCTTCGAAAGTGATGACAATACCGAGGAGCACTGTCTCTGTGAATATCCGGTTCACTGTCGCATCAGGCTGTAAGTACTCGGCGGTGACATGATGGGTGCTGGTACTATCGGTACCTTATAACTGAAGCTCTTACTCATCTTTCTTCGTAAAACTGAAAGATTTTAGTAAAATGAACTTTACAAAGAGTACAATGGACTTTGTCTGAGTGCTCTATTCCGACTTAAAAAAAAATAAAAAAAATTAACAAAACTGCCAATGAGACAATGGACTGGTTGTACCGGAAATATCGCAGCCGCAAGTACTTCAATTCAAAATAAGCCAAATCAGTAGATTCCACGCAGTTCACAGGAATTGAGAATCTCTCAGTCCACATTGGGGCGAATTTTGCATAAAGATCTTAGCCTACACCCTTACCAGACCAAACTAACTCAAGAACTGAAGTCTCTTCATCATTTGAAGCCCCGAAACCTCTCCGATTGGGCTCTGCAAAAGTTTGAAGAAAATTCTGAATTTCATCAAAAAATCATCTTCAGTGACTTAGCTCATTTTTGGCTTAATGGCTTCGTCAATAAGCAAAATATGAATTATTGAACAGCAACAAACCCACATATACTTCAAGAGACTCCAATACAAATACAAAAAGTGACTGTGTGGTGTGGATTTCATGCCGGGGGTGTGACAGGACCGTATTTTTTCGTCGATGAAAGTGATCACCATGTCACGGTCAATGGAGTTCTCTATCGTGCGATGTTGGAAGATTACTTTTGGCCAGAATTGCATGAACTTGACATTAGTGATATGTGATTCCAACAAGATTTTGCCACGTGCTACATGCCACACAGCTGGTCACAAAATTTATCTATTGACGGGGAAGTTCGGTTATCGTGTAATTTTGAGAAATGATCCGGTCGATTGGCCTCCCCGCTCGCCAATTTGAGCCAGGAAATGAATGCAGTTGTACCTTTAGAGATGGATTTCTGGAGAACGGCAACGTTAGATTTCATTCCTTGCTAGGACAACTTACGCCGGTTTTCCAAGAGGAAATATACGCAATCCGTATGGCAATGGATTATCGACATCAATATCAAGAGCCAAGATATGCTAGAAATTTTGCTGAATCCTGTGGCAACTTCCAATCTCGTTAAAAAATTCCAAACTTTACTGAACGCAATCGGATGGTTGAATTCACTGAGACTTTTTTGAGTCACACGTCACAATAGGATTACGCCGATAAATTTGCAAGGCAAGTCTCAGAAAAATGATTTCAGGAACCGAACCTTAGCTAGCATTTCCTGGTAGTAGCGTTGGTCAGCATGTTGCATCTTAGACAAAGGATGCATTGTTAAAGCAGTTTTGTGCACATGGAGTTCGACCATGCTCTTCAACACGAAGGAAGTCAGGCTTATATGTAGGTCTGAAACTCTTGGCGAACGTATAGTCCTATTTTCAAATTTTCAGTGTAAAGGCTACTTTTACTGTTCACCAGGCTTTCGGTATGCATGCTAGTATCAGGCTAGCAATGAAGATTCTCTTAAGAGCTACCAGCAGCTGGTCTACACCTTTTTGTAACGTAACTGGGTATATGCTTTCGGTGTCAAGTAATTTGAAGTTATCAAAGGAAGCATGTTTGATGGCCCTATCTGTCATCTTAACCGCTGAGAGGTACTACCTACTGTCATCCAGCTCACTAGCAGTTTTGTTAATAGGAGCTGTTTCTGATATAGTTACCTGGGAAGTGAGTCTGGGAAGTCTCTGTTTTCGTCGTCGCAAATTTGCGCTCAACCAAAGAAAGGGCGATCTGCACCATTGTTTCCTGCCTGAAATTATCAGCTCAGAACACTGGGTGAAGGTACTGTTCAGGTTCCTAATATCTTCAACCAGCTTTTGTTTTGTCCTGAGATTAGGGGAAGTACTGTGTGTCTTGGCAAGCTTCCCCTTAAAACGTGTTCAGCTGGTCTCCCGCGTACTTATATTTAACAAATGTTTGCAACTTATAAAGACAAGGAAATTAAGGGCTCGACAAGCTCGACGGCTTAAGAATAAATCACAATATTTAAGAGTACGTCCAAAAGTGGCCTTTATTGTATACTGATGAGCATTCATAGCAAGACGGGTGCTAAGGTTAAATGTTTGAAAGAGCGGAATGACACTGGTGGTGAAAACAGCGATAGAACAAGGTAAGAAAGGGTGTCAATCAATAGCACCACCTATGAGTTTTATCGCACGGTTTTGAAACTAAAGTAGTAGGGGTAGAGATGTTTTAGAAGCACCTGACCAGATATGGGTATTGTACTCCAATTTGGGCGGATGAATGTCTTATATATTGAAACCAAATCAGAAGGGGTGAAATATTCCTTACATCGCTTGAGGAAATCTAGACATTTCGCAGCAGCCTTGATGACATCGAATATGTGGTCTTTACGACGTAGGTTGTCACTGACACACATACGATGCAAGTTCTATTCAGGGATAATGTCTGGGCATTTAAATTTCTTTTTAACGACAGCAGACAGACTCTGTTGGTGGCTCCCCATTTATATTAGAATTTTATGAGCTTAACACAAGCTGCTATCGACATTCTACAACCGAAGAGCAGAGACGTGACTCCGGAAACGAATTTGAAAAGCAGAGAGTACTGTCGTCAGCAAAGGAATATATTGGATTTGAAGTAGCAGACAAGAGATCCTTGATGAAAATTGAAAATTGGGCACACTAGCATTTATTTTTTGGATATCACACTTGAAACCGTTCAAGACAACATGAAATGAACGTTCGAAAAGGTAATTTCTAATCCATTGAAGAAGGAATTCATCGATCCCAATTGAACGCATTTTCGACAAAAGGGCCTCCTGATGACAAACTCTGTCAAATGCCTTAGAAATAGCAAGTGCAACTAACTATCTTGCTTTTGCCAGATTGATGTAGACTTTGGTTCCACTTTTCGGTGAGACATGCCATCAGATCATGGTGACTTCCAATAGAGCTTTCCATCCTGCTTTAGTGTACCTGTTGGATAGCGTTAAGTCTATCGGAAGAAATGTTGACTGCGAAACAATATTGTTGACAGTCGGGCCAGGCGATAGTATAAAATCCAGGAGATGACTGCCCTTTGATTGTAATAGCATTGGAGTATATGATAAGTCCTATCTTCCCGGAATCGTAGTATTGAATGAGTTCGGTCACTGCCGTTCGTGGTGCTGGTAAAACCGAATCATATGGAAAATAAGCAGACGCAAAGACGGATTTGCACCATTTTCCGTTCGTTTCAAAGCTTATTTCTGCAAGTCTTTCTGATCGCTAGTCATATAGTGATTTGAAACTCCTGAAAATCCGAAACTACAGATGCGTTTATTCCAGACCCATAGCTCCTGTATATGCGTTTTTGAATTCAACACGGAAAACCTCTTACATAAGGATGCAGCAGCAGACTTGGAGTATTAAAGGCTGATCTGAATAAATTTATTATAATAAATAAGTACTGGGACGGTCGTAATTGGGAATTAATCCTTCCAATGTGCAAGTTTTGATATGCTGGATCCTACGATGCTTGCTATGAAGATGATGACGGCACAGCGAAAGACTACCTCTGTGAGTGTGTTCACATCAGCCTAGGGTAGAGTGCGTAGTCGGAAAGAGATTGAAAGGAAGCTGAAGGCAGCTATCTAATGGTCTGTTTAGTTAGAGACATTGACCCTTCTTGCTTCCAACTGTAGAAGTGAATTATAACTAATCCTTCACGTCTAGCGATGTCATAACATGCGTTGGATGCTCCATAGTCGGGGTATCTTAAGACGTCACTATAGCTTAACTGTATCGATTTTTTACGGTCTGTGAAAGTGCATTTCACCAAGATACGAGTACTTTGCAAATACTTGTCATCTTCTTCGGGGCAGAGTTTAAGGTGGTTTATTGTGGGTCTCCATTAAGATTCTGCTAAGTTTGCTGAAGTCTTGATTGTACGGAAGCAGAAACCTAATCGGAGCGCATTCAAACCCGAAATCCTAAACCCATCTCAACCTTCTAACCAATCATTAAGCGCGTACAATTTAACAATAGTAAGTCAAAGGTGTAACCAAAGACCAACCCGAAACCGCGTTAAACTAATTTCTTCATTGTTTCACCTCTCAATCTCAATCGAACTTCCATCCACATCATTGTTATTGTGGTTTAGATGTTTACTCATTAATTAAGCATTACTCGATAGACCGGTAGTCGTATCTTTCACATAGCCGTGCTATCAACATGTTAATTAAACTAATTTTGATTAAAAATTCACCGCATCAAAATTAAGTTTACCAAACATATTAGTACTCCCCGATGAGGTTTTTGACCCAAAACATTTTAATCCAATTTTTTTTTTTTAAAACCACGCTATGGTTTTTCTTTGATTGTACTCGTACATACTTTTCTTTCTGCTTTTTTTGTAATGCTTTTTTCTTTTTGTTCTTTTCATTGTGGATTTTCAGATTTTCATACAAGCAAAGGGTAGGACAAGTGCCAGATATAAGTATGAGTTTGAGATGTGAGTACTCGTTCGAGGTTGGTTGGCTTATTGCATTTAACCTCACGTTTTTCGCGCTCTCAGTATGAGGCCAAAGCGTAGAGGGTTTTTCATATTAAGTTGGTAGCAAACTATTTTTGGTAATATCAATAAAACATTGAGACACAAAATCGATTTCACCAACAC
This sequence comes from Volucella bombylans, assembly GCA_949129095.1. Classification (NCBI taxonomy): domain Eukaryota; kingdom Metazoa; phylum Arthropoda; class Insecta; order Diptera; family Syrphidae; genus Volucella; species Volucella bombylans. The sequence continues at coordinate 331,034,132 of OX422140.1, read as the reverse complement.
AAATACAACAGCACCAGAGTGTATTTGGATTTGCCATTCGGATAGTCGGATATGTTGCGCTCTGAAGGAATTTCCATGTCAGTGAGTGGGTAATGCTGTGGTCTACGAGTATACTCATAGTCGTCTATGGGAAACGCCAGTACTTATTCGTATCTGCATGTTTTCAGATTTATTTGTCGTGTTTTAAGTTTTGTTTTTCCTTCTTTTTTATGGACAACAAAATGCAATTCTTTTCGGAATGTATTTTCTAGCCATAAGGAACGCGCTACATACGTATCGGATATGTGACTTTTGTTTTATATTAATGCTCCACCGATGTACGAGTCAATTTTTCTCAAAAAAAAAAAAATTAAAATAAAAGAAAAACAATAAAACTCGACAGGAAAGCTGGCTGAGATATTGTGTATTTGTTCTTAAAATGCGACATACTGAAATACTCGTTCTTATGACATACCACAGAGTGAGAAGCAAGTAAAAATAATGGCTGTAGGGTAAGGATGCAATCAATGGAACTGTCTGGAAGTGTAAAATGGAGAAAAATCGTGACCAAGACAAGTCAAGTCATATAGAAAGCCAAGGGATATATGTACACATAGCAATTAACGTGTAGAATTATGAATTAATTTATACAAATCCATCCCTTTCCTCTAATTGGACGAGCCAAAACAGTTCCAGTTCGCATAGCAACTCTTTTGTTTTCCCTCTTTTTTTTCTGTATGGTACTCTAACCTTTCCTATTTGTCAACTCAGAGAAATAACAGATATAACAGATTTCTCTGGCGACTTTTCTTATAAATAAATGTCAAAGTATTGAAAGAGCAAATATGTCACAGAATTTCTAATCCAATTAGGTTAAATTAACTCCCACAGAACTGTTATGTTAGATTAACACTCTTTGGCTCGTGAAATGTGTCAATTGGAGAATTTGTCTCTTCGTGTAACTAATTGTGTTTTGAATGTGAGCTTTATTGATGGAAGAAAGGCATCTCAAGTAGGTAGAACTTGATACGTATTTGATCATAAAGGAAATGAATGGGAATTGGGTTTTCAGGCTGTTGCCCTGCAGAATGATTGCACTTCATTCAATGATTTACTAACTGTCTTCATCTGTGGAAAGCTTTTGTACTTTCCACAGATTTTTGCTTAGAAGATAAATTTAATTTAAATTTAATTTTGGTGGGGGGAAAATCCCCCATTTATTCGGCTTATTAAGTACGTGCTATAAAACTAAGGCTTGAACCTACAAACTAAATCTAGGACTGGTGAAGGATGCTGAAGGAGATCGAATTTGAGGGATAGAGTGCTGCGATTAAAATCGAAAACGTCAACGTCTGCGGCAGCAATCGCAGCGCAAAAACAAGGACGTCACGCGTCGGAAGACGAATCCTCATACGCCTCTGATAGAGTGACTCATGACAAAGCGAGTAATAACAGCTTTGCATCATTGGCAACTTCTGAGTCGGAAGACGAAGACGATGAATTGAATCCCATTAATAGCAGTATCCAGCAACTACAATAAAAGGTGCTTGCTATTAAAGCTAGGCAAGTCACCCGAAGGCAAAGGGAGCAGGAAGCTAAGGCAAGCTCCCAACAGCAACTGCAGGAAAAAAGTGTGCAGAAACAGTAGGAAACACAAACATAACAAGTGCAAAAGCAGCAAAAAAATGCAGCAGCAAAAGCAACAACCGCAGCAGCAATAACGTTACCAAAAACAGCAACATCAGCAGAAACAACAACAGCAACAGCAGCAGAAACAATAACAGTAGCAGCAGAAAATGAAAAAAGAAAAGGTGCCTCCAATCAACCCCTACAAAATGAAAGTCCAGAACACCAAGGACTTGTGTAAGTCGGCCATAGGTAAGCACTTTAAAATTAAAAGATTAGGTTTAGACAGGCATGTCATCCACTGTTGAAGAAATCGACGACGGAGTACTTCACGTACACACCGAAAGGTGAGATAAATTTAAAACAGTTGTATTGAGAGGACTGGAACCGTCTGCTGATCCCAAGGAGCTCTTAAAACTGCTCCAAGAGAAAGAGTGCGACGGTCTCAAATTTGTGGGGGTTAAGCCTTTTACCACTGCAAGAGCAAAAAGGGAGAAGCGGAAACTACCGTTCTTCCTAGTACAGCTCACTCCCAACAGCAAACTGGATAGTCTAAGGAGTATCAAAGTCCTGGACTACCAGGTTGATCACTGGGAGAAATTAAAAGAGTGACAACATTATACAAAGTGTTTGCTGCCAAAGATTCGGCCACGCCGCATCGAACTGCCAAATGCAGCCTCGATGCGTTAAGTGTGGAATGAACCACAATTCTCAGGAATGTGCTTTGGGTCAGGAGACAGAGTCAGACAAAAGCCAACTCTCATGCGCTTTATGCAAGAACTCGGGACACACCGCTAACTATCGGGGTTGTCCCAAGTTCCAAGATATAAAGAAAGCAAATCTGGCTCGTCAGCAGAAAGCGGATGTTAAGCGTCCATCCACTCAGCTTCAAACTCCAGCCGTCACGCCCCGAATTACCTTCGCCCAAATGGCGGCAGGTAGGGGTAGAATGGTACAAAAAGCAAAGGTTGCTTCTCGGCCCTAGCGCCAAGAGCACCGGAAGCTGCACCTGACATGTTAGCTATCTTCCTCTCTATTCAAGGGCAGATGGCTCAGATTGAAGGTCAAGTACAGGAACAGGCTAAGCGGGTGGATCAAATCTACGCGCTGCTGCCTGGTCTAACGCACCTCATGTCGTACGCACATGGTGGAGCAAACCCTGAAGCTCCTTGCAGTGAATGTAAATTCACTGATTAGGATCGAGCGAAGAGCCGCGCTGTTTAAGATGCTGGAAGGCCAAGCTCCTGATGTGCTTTTCGCTAGCCAAACTAAGCTTACCGATAAGCACAATATGGAACACAGTAAATGCAATAGTAGAAGAAGAAATCGACCCAACTCAACATAAGGAGGTGGTGTCGCGATCTTTATTAGAAAAAAAAATTAAATTTAGAAGAATGTACGAGGGTGTTTTGCATGGGTTCCGGGTGCTGGAGGCATGTGTCTTGCGCATCCCTCTCCGTAGCGGAAAGTGGCTGTTCACGGTGTCTGTCTACGCTCCTGATGCTTCCCAATCCACAATATTCATCTCAGAGTTCGATAGACCCTTTAGACTACTTAGGCTGGAATCGGAGGAGAATTATTATATAATCGGCGGAGATTTTAATGCCAAACTTAGAGATTGGGGAAATTATGTACCAAATACTAGAGGGAACCTACTACTCAAGTGGTGGGGTCATCACAGCGTCATGTATAGACTCGGTTTGAAAGCGACGGACAGTCCGTCGTTTCCCAGATACGGCTCTTATTTGAATCTATTGCTGTACGATGTACGGATACAACTGACTGGAAGTAATCTACAAACGTTAAACTGTCTGCATACATTTGTGTACGACAGTAAACATTGCGGCTTTAGTACCGAAATAACAATATTCCTAACGAAATTGCAGAGCTGGAGGAGTTTGTTCCAGGACATTATTACAATTACAGTAAGACTCGATGGACACGCTTCTCCAGAACATTGACAAGAGCACTCTCCTCGAATTCACTCTACCCACCGTCCAATAGAAATCTGTCTAACGGGGAGCTCGACAGGTACCTAAAACAAATGGACCAAATAATTAAACAAACGATGGGCATTACAATATCTCGGTATGAACACACACCCAACGAAGACCTATTCCGCAATGCTACCATCGACGCACTACACCGACACAAAGTAGACTGCTGTCAAAACTCCAAACCATGTACAGGCAGTTTACTGACAGACAGAACGTGGAAGTTAGGACACTGAAGTCGTCAATTAATAACCTCCAAATATTGTTAAGAGAGAATTACAGAGCATCTGTAAGTTTGTACTGGAACAACAGAATTCGGGTTGTAAATTCGAGCAACTCGAGTATGTTCCCACAAATAAACAAAATATTTCGAAGAAAAAACCAAAACGACCTACAGTATCTTAAAATTCCTCGAACTACGGACAACGAACGAATACTGACTACTGCAGGCATAGATCCAAATAAAGCCGCAGATGGTGATAATTTCTTTGTGATCGAGGATCCTCAGCAGAAGGTTGAGGCCATAGGAGCGACTTTTCAGGAAGTGTATAGAACCAATGACATCATCAACATCAACAGAGTCCTGACTAAGAGGGTTGAGGACAAACATACGAGGGTTGTCTGAAAAGTTTTCGACCGAACCAAGACATAAGAATAATTGTCTCCTCATTTGGCGAAAATCTCTGTCCTCCGAGCGTAGTTTTTAGATGAGGGAACAAAAAGAATTAGCTTGGGGCTAGATCTAGTGAATGAGGCGGATGGTCAATCAGTTCAAACCGTAATTCATGGATTTTCGCCATGGCAACCGCTGAGATGTGAGACGGCGCATTGTCTTGGTGAAACAGGATTTTCTTTTTCTGCAAATGTGGCCGTTTTTCCGCAATTTCTGCCTTCAGCTTGGCAAGTAATGATGCGTAGTATGCTCCTGTAATGGTTTTTCCTTTTTGAAGATAATCGATTAAGATAACTCCTTTACTATCCCAAAAAACAGTCGCCATCACTTTCCCAGCCGAAAAAACAGTTTTTTCTTTTTTTGGAGCCGGCTCGCCATTTGCGGTCCATTGTTTTGACTGAATTTTTGTTTCGGGCATATAATGGTGTATTCAAGTTTCATCTACAGTAATTAATCGGCACCGAAACTGTGCCAAAAGAGCGTTGGAAATGTTCATTCGAACACGTTTTTGGCCTAACTTAAGCAAACGCGGCTCGCAACGCGCGGACAGCATTCTCATGCCCAAAACTTGATTTAATATGTAACAAACACGTTCTTTGGACATTTTCATAACCTCTACTATCTCTCTCACTTTAATTCGGCGGTCGTCTAACACGATTTGGTGAACTTTTGCAATGTTATCGTCAGTGGTTGCAGTTTTTGGACGTCCCGAACACTCATCATCTCCAAAGCTCTCACGGCCACTTTTAAATTCAGCTGCCCAAGATTTCACTGTGGTAAATGATGGTGCAGAGTCCTCATATAAAGAGTCCAACTCATTTTTGATTTGCGTAGGCGTATTGCCTTCCAAAAACAAAAGTTTAATAACAGCTCGATACTCAATTTTTTCCATTTTCACAAAAAAACACTCACATCCACTCACTCAAAATGGCTGAAAGTTCGGTAAGTAATTGTCAAAAGATGCACAACTCGCATTCACTAGCTTTTATTGACGAGTGCCGCTATCTTTACGTTCTGGTCGGAAACATTTCAGTCAACCCTCGTAGATAAAAGAGACGGGGGCAAGTGTAAAAGAAAATGGAGTTGTGAAGAGATTGAGATGAGTCGGTGAATGAAAAGAATGTCTGCTGCGTCCTTTCGTTCCTCAAGGTTATTCAGGTTAATGAGTTCGAGACGGTCTCAATAGTGAGGTAAGATTAGAGGATCATTCCAAGGTAGACCGCGTAGAGAAAATTTGGCATACTTGAACTCATTGAAAGAGACACCACGCTTGGCTAGCGTACTCGAGAAGGGGGCGAACATGAGTGATGTATAGTGATCTGGTCACATACGGGTTGCAGAATTCTTTGAACTATCTTTTAACGAAGCCAAGTATGAGTTTGCTTTAGTAATTATTTCATCAATATGCGAGTGGAAATTAAACTTTCTGTCGTAGGTCACAGATAGACTGAACAAGGAATATAGGTTGGCCGTGTAGAAGGTAAATTATGGGTGCAGACTTGTTGCACTTACGTGACAATGTAATCGATTGACATTTGGTGACATTTCTAAGCAGTTCTGTAGTTCTAAGTTCTAAGCAGGGGTCATGTTGTGAGGAAATGGGTTTAAAAAATTTAGTATCGTCAGCATAGAGAGAAAGTGCTGAGTGTTGAATGACCCTTTCAAGATCGTTAATGGTTAGGATGAAGATAAGTGGACCTAGGTGACTACCTTGAGGAACACCTGAAATGGCCAAGAAAGGAGCAGACAGAACAGACCTGAAACGAACATTATAAAAACGATTATCCAGGTAATAAGATATCCATTTTAGCAAAATGTGTTCAAAGCCCAAGACGTACAATTTGAACAGGATTAGTTTGTGAGATATCTTGTCAAAAGCCTTACTGAAATCTGTTGTCGTAACGTGAACTTCTTCACCACTTTCTAAGGCTGAAGGAACATAGGACACGAATTCGACGAGGTTAGTGGTTAGAGCCATGTTGGTTAAGGGAAATAAGAGGTTTGCACTGGAAGCTTAAGGCTTCGTACAAAATGCTTTCGAGGAGTTTCGGTATATGTGAAAGTTTAGCTAGTGACTTCGCCCATTTTTGTTAATCGGTGTTATGAAAGAAGACTTCTATATCTGTGGAAATTCACCTTGAGAGAGCGATAACTGGAAGAGATTTAAAATGGAGTGGGAAAGTGTGGAGAAATACTTTTTAAGAAATATGGATGGAAGGCCATTTGGGCGGGGTAAGTATTCACCTTTAAGTTATTGTAACTTATTTTCTATTAATGTATGATCAAAACTTTGAGAAATAGAGGTGCCAATGGGGAAGTTAAGTAGGTATTTGAAAGAAGACGGATCCGGTACGAAAAGATTGCTTACAAAAACTAGCAAAAAAGTTGGCTATGATATGCGGATCGGCTGATGATATGTTTTCGTATGAGAGGGATGGAGGGACCGTCAGATTTCTTTTTGTAGTTAACGAATTGGTAGCAAGACTTAGGATCGTTTATAAGTTTTGATTACGCACTATCAAGGTATCGCTGATAGGGAACGTTATAATTGAAGATATGACTCGAGATAGTTGGAATAGTCAGCAAAAGAATTGTATCGAAGGAAAAGTGGTGGCCATAATTTGATTCTCTTGTTACGTAAAGAGCGAAGTCTATGATTATAGTACGGGGGGTCGTAGACGGGGTTTTTGAATAACTCTCTATAAAAGATAGAGAGAGAGAGATAAACGTGCTGTCCTTAAAAATAGTTCTATAGCTCGTGCTATATGCTATGCATTTAATACAGGGCAATAACATTGAATAACTCTTGCTAATCGCTGCTTCTTTGGGCTAAGAAGGCAATTAACTAGCAAAGTCCTGCCTGGAACAACATAAGTGACCCTATGTAAGACCTTAATAACCCCAGTCCTGCTCTATGGCGCAGAGGCAAAGTCTTCGAATCCGCCCTTGAGGGACAGCGCAGTAGAGGAAGACAGCGACTCAGGCGGCGCACGCAAGTGGAAGGACACCTTAGCCAACTTGACGTTCGGAACTGAAAGCAGCAAGCTAAACATTGTCAGCACGATCGGAGACGTTTGTCGGTTGCGGCCCAGGTACAAAGTGAACCTTTGTCATTGTAATCATTGTAAGGTGCAAATACTCAGAATTTTATCTGATATAGTCACAAGTACAGCGAGAGATGCAATCATGTCATGAGCCTTGTACTATTTTCTGACTTTGGTATCAAGAATTTCAATCCCCAGACGTATGTTTTTCTATATGCTTTGCACTAGGCTTTCTTCCTCTATCTCTAATTCAATCTTTCTTACATCTTCTCTGTACTTTTATCCCCTGAATATTTATGGAACGTAATGTTTCGTTGAATTGTCTGAATAGTGTTAATAAAAATTGCACTCGTGAGATGATAAATATTTTTCCCAAATATCGGGAGAGATTTAAAGGTAATGCACGGAGCCTAAACAACTCTAAATTAGACTAAACGTAGTACTTGTTTGTGACATGTATTAGTGAAATTTGGATATCCCAGATATTTTTAACTCCTTACGCAGCTATAACGTATTTATAAATTACAGACTAGCATCTGGTTCGACAGATATTGAGTATCTAATTGTAAATGTTCATGATAACTCCTCGAAATTTTTAGTATCCTGCGCTTATAACCCCAACAGAAGTTGCTGTCCTCAGCTTCTTTTAGCGCTCTTTTTGAGTTTTCTGTGCTAAGCATGTCATCGCAAGTCGCGACTTCAATGCTGTCTTATTCAAAAAAGACTCTCGTGCCTTCTAAATCAAAGATCTGGTATTTTTCTTTGGGCCCCAGATCGTTAATGACTGCAGCTCCCATCTGACTTGACCTTTCCCTTATATTTGGGTCAAATTTCATATTTAAATAAAACACAGGATAATTAAGATATGTTAATTTTAAGTTGGAATTCGATCTCGTTCATATGACCACCCCGAGCACGTTTGCAGCGATTGATTCTTTGGAGCCAATATTCCACCACTCTTCTACACATACCGCCTCGGAACGTTGGCAATTTCGCGTTCGATATGGTTCTTGAGCTCCTCTAACGTTGTTGACTTGTCACAAAAATGAGGTACGTCACTGAAGATGATTTTTTGATGAAATTCAGAATTTTCTTCAAACTTTTGCAGAGCCCAATCGGAGAAGTTCCGATTCAAATGATTAAGAGACTTCAGTTCTTGAGTTAGTTTGGTCTGGTAAGGGTATAGGCTAAGATCTTTAAGCAAAATTCGCCACAATGTAGATTGAGAGATTCTCGATTCCTGTGAAGGGCGTGGAATCTACTGATTTGGCTCATTTTGAACTGAAGTACTTGCGGCTGCGATATTTTCTCTACTTCGACCAGTGCGTTGTCTCTCTGGAACATGAACATTCAATAGTGAATATCTTGACTCGAAATTATTCACAATAGCACGCCTGTCTGGTGGGGCTATTATTGTGACCGAAAATTGGAGAAAACGCTCTTAAAGTTGCGACCGCCGATTCAGAACTTCGGTAATAATTCTTAATAATTTCCAAACGTTGCTGATTCGTGAACTTCACTATGATGAAAATGTAAACCTTCACTGACGTTTTGACATAGACAGATCATAAAAAAAGTTTCAGGGTGCGTTTGGATTAAAATACAAAATTGTTATGTCGCTACTGAAAAACCCTTTATTCTGTTTAACATACGAGTATCCTTCTCGATATCTTTCTCTCACATCAAAATGTCTGTGCAGTTGCTGGTGATCCGATCAGTTTGAATTAGATAAAGTTTTAGGAGTTCACATTGTGCTGTTGAGAAATCATATATGCATTAATTGAAAGTCTAATGCTTCTTTGGATGAAAGGATTTAGAGGGTTTTCTTTGGTATAGGAAGGAAAAATCCGCATCTCACTAAGCTTTGCAGATTAATTGACGCACGCAAAATATGCGTTATTGGTCGGGTGCAAATGCATATGTGCTTCATGAATCACCACTTCATCCACAAAAAATAAATGTTTGGTGCGGTTTGCATGCCGGCGGCGTTATTGGGCCATATTTTTTCGTCGACGATAACGATCGTCACGTTACTGTGAATAGTCAGCGTTATCGCGCCATGATCACCGATTATTTTTGGCCCGAATTGGAAGATATGGACTTGGACGACATGTGGTTTCAACAGGATGGTGCCAGAAGCCACATAGCACCCGCTACAATCGATTTATTGAAGAGTAAGTATGGTGAACGTGTTATCTCAAGACATGGGCCAGTCAATTGGCCGCCTCGTTCGTGCGATTTAACGCCGCTTGACTATTTTCTGTGGGGCTACGTTAAGTCATTGGTTTATGCCAACACGCCGACGACGTTGGAAGAGCTCAGAGCCAACATTGAACTCGAAATAGCGGCCGTTTCGACCGAAATGTGTGGCCGAGTCGTTGAAAATTGGGTCCAACGAATCGACCGCTGCAAATTTGCCGCGGTGGCCATGTGAACGAAGTCGAGTTCCATTCATAAATGTTTTGATTGTACTTCAAGCCGATAATAAAGTTTTTGAAATATCTCAAAATGATGCAACGATTAGCAATAGCAGTTCTTCGCATGAATTCCGTGCTGGTGTCGTTGTCAGAGTTGATAGGGCAGACGAGGTAGATAAAGTCCCTTACTACTCCCTAGGCATCTTTGTTTTTTTCCTTCATTTTCCCATTTTTGTCGTTGCTGCTTAATAGTCGAAAATGCTGTCAAAGGGGCTTGCTGTATTCTTCCAATTATTTCAATGTCGTCTGCATTGAGTCTGCGTGAGTAACTGAACATACCTTGGGAAGATAGTGCCACTAGAGTTGACTTACAAGTCCCGTACAATTCTTTCAAGAACAATATTGAAAAAATCACATAACATCGCACGGTCTTGTTTAAGTCCTTTTCTGTAGTTAATGGTCTCGATTTTGTCATTACTGATCTCGAAGGTCAAATTTCCATTCTCCACCGTCATCCTGCACAATCAAATGAGCTTGGCAGGGTTACTAAACGAGACATGGCTCTGTATAGTTATTTGAAATCCGTAAAGAGGTGGTGTGTTTCGATTTGCAACTCTTGGTTTTTTTTCCTAGATCTGCCATAATACGAAAACTTGATCTGTGGTGGACTTTCCTGTCCCAAAATTCCACTGACTAGTTTTTATATGCTTATCCCCCTGTAGTTCATAAAGTTCGGGGTATCTCCCTTTCCTGGGATAGAACAAGCAATGCTTCATACTTTCGTCGACCCAGATTTTGGAAATGAGTAGATGTATGCTCCGTATCCAATCATCACCTGCTGCTTTAAGCAGCTCGGCAGTAAAGGTATAGTGTACTACAGCAGATTTTTTAGACTTAAGCTTGGAAAATGCTGTCCTGACTTAATTTTGGTTGGGTGGACGGAAATGTTGTTTGTCTTCGTCCAGGTTGAATGGGTCATTCTGTCTGATTGTGGGATGCTGTCCGTCATCACAGTTTATCAGTCTGCAGAAATAATCTTTTCAGATTTTCAGCAATGATTGTGGTTCTACTTCAACATCATTGCTGGTTTCTGTTCGGATTTTACAGCCTCGGATTGTTACTTAAACTTCTCATTAAAGAGCTTATTTTAAAGAGCACATGTTCTTTTGTTCTTCTCTGCACGTAGAGCTCGCTACGCTTCTCGATCTTTTCTGCAGAGCCGCTCTGTACCTCCGCTGTTTTTCTAGATTTGCCCGCTTGAGTTCGTTGTCAAACTAGAGGTTTCTTTATTGGAGCGGTTTGAAACCCAGTGCGTCAGATGTGGCAGTGATACCACTGGTTTCCTCATATACGTTCGGTGCTGGCTAAAGCTTAGGTTAAACTCGATCGGGTAAGGCAATGGCAGTCTTTAGTGATTGTATCCGTTCGACGTTAAACCTCCTCACAATGGTTAGCAGGTATTGGCCTGATACAGATATCTGCATCTGTGTCTATTTCCGGAGGTGATATCGTGCTTCATGACCGTATTATCAAAGATGCCCTTCTTGCCTAGCTTGGAATTAAAATCGCTAGAATGATTTTCACGTCAAACTTAGGGCGTTACTCATGGGTTTTGTTGATGATCTCGTAGAATTAGTCTTTGGTAAGGTCGTCCTTCTTCTCTGTTGGGGCATGAGCGTTTATGAATTTTATGCTGGTATGAAACTGATGAGTCTATGGCACACTTAATTTTCTTCAGTCTGGCACTGCCATGTAGCCGAGCAACATTTCTAAACAAAGAGATTATCTAAAGAATCTGAAGGCGATCTCGCCTTCAAAAAATCTCGATGACTACCACACCACCTTACGGTATACTTCAACTGATATGTCTCCGATAATACCCTTAAAGTTGCTTCAACTCCCAGACTTGATAGGGTTGCTGGTACCGGATCTCCTTTGACATTGTTAGATTAGGCAAACTGTTGGATATAGGGAGGTTGGATCTATTCTCTGGCGAAGATGAGGGTCAATCATTTTTCCAAAGATTTTCTTTTAATTAGATTTATGTCCATCCTTGGCCTGGCAGTAACGCTTTATCAACTACACTCCAATCCTCAATCTCTAGTTTACCTGTGCTATGATGAGGTTGAAACTTATAATTAATTCATAAGGGCACAGACCTTTGGTATTTTTGCCGCTCTTTTCCCATAGCGTGTGATAGGCGATTGCTTCATAACCCAGTTTGCGCATCTAGTTGTGTCAAGTCAAGTCCTTTAACTTTCCAGATACATGCGATACAGTGTAAGCAAGCAGATCCCAAACAAATCGGTTTTTTGTTTCTGTCGGAACAGAAAACTTAAGCAAATAACTAGTCCATTCAACTGCTTGTAAGTTTCATTTAATAAAATTGTTCAGTCTTTCGAAGAAAGATGAGTAAGCGCTTCAGTGATGATGTTCCTACAGTTTCAGCACCCACCAGATCGGCGCCGAATACCTACAGCCTGATGCGAGCGTAGGCTGAACATTCAGTAAATAGCCCACTGTCTTTCCGACTGAGGGATAGCAGAAGATTCGTCGGAACCCTGGAGAGCCATGACATCTCCAGTTATGCCCATATCAAGCTCAACTGTCAATAGAAGCAATAACCGAGGAGATACTCTGAGATGTGCAAGTTCATCGGCGATTTCATTTCCTGTGACAATGACCTGGGACCCAAAGAAAAAATTCAGTGAATTCAGATTTCCGATTGCGTTCAGTGATCTCTTGCATTCCCGAACTATATTAGATTGGAAATCGTGAGAGCGTTCAGAATATTCCTAACCACAGTTAAGCTGTCGATTCAGATGCAAATATTTCGCCCCCTCCACTGGTTCTTGAAATTCTAGCTCATTGCCTTCAGGATTATGTATATCTAGACTTGTAAGACAGATGCTAGTGTTCCTAATGAGGAGTGAAGTCTGACGCAACGCAGGCATCCCTCAAAGATATCAGCGCCAAAGACAACTAAACCGACTTTGGAGCGATCCGTGAAAACTCGATTGAATTCCTTTCCTGGCTCAGATTTTAGCCAAAACCATTTCTGGGCACAGTAAAAGCCGATTTTGTATTTTTTCCGCAACGCATCAAAACTCTAGTACGTGGTGAACCAAAGACCGATTCTCTTTAAACGGGTGCAGCCCATGATATGGATATCAAGTGGAGGGAAATTCATTACTTCGTCTGGAGCAGCAGCCGAAACAGACCACTCTTTGGAGTCTGGTTAAAGAAGCAGTGACTTATTTCGTGAGAGCTTGTTCCACCAGACTATAGATGAATAAGATATTGGCTTTATAATATGCGTGTAGATCCAAAGATCCTCTTACGTAACAGACCCAATGCCCTGTCTGCCTTTACACTGCCAGAAAGCCAAACAGCGTATTACCGGCTTTCGAGATAACATATTTAATCCAGAAAACTTGTTATAATTAGCTTTAAGCACTAAATGAGTGGGAGCATAAGTATGAGAACAGCCTCAGTTTTGATTTCTTCAGCACCAATCATTAATCACGTCTTGGCCTGCTTGGGTTTTAGAGTAGACAGTCACTAGGCACGATCAAGCGGGAATATCAGTTATATCATCTGCATATACTTGAGCATAGACGTCAGAATTATTGAGTGCGCTAAGCAGTGAGTTGATCAACATGCATCGTAGCAGTTGAAACAGGACGTCGCCTTGCGAGCAACCCCTGTTTACTACCGCCATGACATTACGTCGCAGTCAGCATACGTAATCAGTGCCCTATTCACCAGGTTTTCTTTTATCCATTATAGTTACACATATCCAGATGTCTGCCTATTAAATTTTGAAACTCAGTATCGCAGGATCTTCGCGTTTATAAGTATGTTGCATCGTAGACAGAGGATGCATTCACAAAGCAGTTTCGCATATGGAGCTCTTCCACATGGAGAAAGTCAGACTTATAGGTGTAAAGCTCTTGGTGAGCATGGAGTCCTCTTTCAGATTTGCGTTATAAAGGCTATTATTTCTGTTCGCCAGGGTTTCGGTATGCAGGTTAGCAGTGAAAATGCTCAGAGTTACAAACATCTGGTCTATAACTTTTTGTAACTTAAATGGGTATATGCCGTTGGTGCCAGGCGCAACAGCATGTTTAATGGCCGTCTAAGCTTACAAATCCGTCGACACTTATTCATCAAACTTAAAGCTTCGTTACTAGGAGCTGGTTGTGAACTAGTTGTGGTTAGGCTGGCTACCTGGGAAGTGAACCTCAAATATGAGACTGAGAATCTCTGCTTTCAGCTCAGTGTAGGACGAGACTGAGATTATCTTAATGATTCCAGCCTGCTTGATTTTCCCCTTGTGAGGACTTTGACAAGCCTACTGGTTTTACCGATAGTTTCGATCTTTTCGCAAAAGTCTTTATAAGAGGCACTCTTCGAAAATCCGAAAATTAGCTTCTTATATTCTTTTTTTTTCGATCTGTAAGGACTCCAGTCTTTTTCCAAATGAACCTTAAGTGACTTGTTTGGAAGTTTTCTGGTTTCTTTATGTAGTCGCTGTATTTCTCTGTTCCATGAATGAACGGACGATTTGCAGGAACGCCTTCTAGCTAGACATGGTAATTCAAAAGGGTACTGTTCAGATCCTGAACAGCTTCTTCTATGTTTTTTTTTGTTCTGATTTTAAGAGGGAGTACTGTTGAACTTACCGAGCTTTTACATAAGTCTTGTCAAGTTGCTTTTCCGCGGATTCCTCCTCTTCAACAAAGAAGAGACCTCGCATCCGATCCTGAATTTGATGCACCTATTGTCTGACATGGAGACCTATGATAGTACTTCCAAGTCTGTCATCTCCTTAGCATACCTATTGGATAACGTTAAATCGACTACTTGCTGTTTTACTCTTGCAACAAAAGTTGGATTTTTTATGTACTCTGGCTTAAAAAATGGGTCACAGCAACTATAACACTTCAACCATAGAGTACGCAGAGCTGTAACTAGTTCTTTATTCAAATAAAAGTTGCACTGTGCAATACTTAAGAATAAATAACTCCAGGTATTCCGCCTTCTCTTCTAAACTGATCAGATAATGCCAAACTTCTAGAACTCATCCGCATGATCTTCTTAACGTTTGATCTGTCTTTAATTTACTCAGCCTTTACCGAATAGAATCGAACTGTATAGCATCGATATAGCTCTACAGTTTCGTAGATACTTAGTTGCATTTAGTAGGGATAGCTCATTTAAGAAATTCCCATCACAACCATATTTTTAGTCCAGCAACACAAGTCCGCAGATCATAGCCATCTTCATGGTGATAGTTGTATTTCAACTTTTGCATTGGTTCCCGACTTTCCTAGTACGAATGTCTGTATAAATTTGCACCCATAAGTGTACTTCATCGAATTACATAAACCAAATGTCCATTCATCTGTGACTATGGCTAACGATACAACAATAGTTACAACCACCAAAACCAAAAAAAAAAACCGAAACAAACAATTCCTCGACAAATATCTTACCAATCGGTGTTCGGTGTTTCCCCCGCAATTGGTAGCTCTTATCGTCGAGCCAATATCTCCTTCAGCTCAAAGACAACATCGTCCAATATTTGTAGTTCCTTTCTCTCCCTTCATTGTTTTCATGGATTTTTTTTCCCTGAATTCGCAAGGATACTTCTCGATCCGTCCATTACCCTCTATTGATTCTGGAAATATAAGAGTCCCACCGCTATCGAACCTGAAGCCATAGTTTACATACGAATACTTGGTACCCAGGTCACATTGGCCCAAAAAGCTACTCCCGAACCAACTCGGAATCGAGGTTAAATTGTGAAAATTTCCAAAAACCAAAGTGGTGGGTGGTGGGAAGACCAAGAAAAGGAATGATCCAAAAAATTACAAAAAAAAAAAATTTAAACAAACACAACAAACTGAAAATCCGAAAAATCGAAAAACCTCTCAACAAAATTCCATTGAAAGTAAAAACCCAAAAGCCGAAATGTACGAGTATCTGTATCTGGAAAAGGGTGCACTATGGATATCGCATGGATACCTTAACTGATAGCTGAACTACATATATCGCCGCTCGCTTGCATTTCACAATAACAATGTTGAAATCAACATTCAGTTAAACCAGGGAGCCAGCAACGGGTAATGTATCCAAGAAGTAGCCTTCAACCTAAGGTAGCTACAGTCAAGCCCAAGTATTCGTTGCAAGAAAGGAAAGAAATTCGAGGGAAGAGAACAAAAGCTCCTCGGGTATCATAAGAAGAAAAAAAAAACTCCCTCGCGCCGTTGGTTGTGGCATAAAAATTATGTTCTGCAAAGAAATGTCCAAAAGATACTTTTAGCCATTTTGTCGTTTGTTTATGTTTATTGTTCTGTTTGTTCGTCTGTTTGTCTGGCTGTTATTAAACAATTTTTTTAAGAATAATCGCTGTACCACAAAAGTTGGATTGAATTGGTATTCGTACCACACCGTAGACACTGTAGACAGATGCAGATGCCTCAGACGCAAGAATGGATGCTTAACAATTCATACCAACGATGCGGGAGGTACTCGTATTTACCACAAGCGACACAATATCCCATAATATCTCTCAGATACGGATACTTGTTGTTCAGATACTTTTCTCTCGTATTGTTATTCCACAGAGTTGGTTTTATTCTGTCTAATAATCATTCGGAATAATAATTTAAATGTGTTCACTGTTCTGAGTTTTGTGAGTTCTAGAGAGACGCGACCTTAGGGTACTCTGTACGGTGCATCCGTACTGTGTGTATGTGTGTATGTTTGGTACCTCTCCACCTGCAATTATACACTGTACTGTATCTAGATGCGACTTATGCTGCTGTTGCTGTAACTGCGCGGCGACTGTTGCGCATGTGGTCAATGCAGATTGCAGTGAAAAAACGATCATGCAGTAAATTATCGTTAGAGGTGCACTTTGAGAATGACCTTCATTGTTGGCATTTGCTGGCAGGGAGAGAGAGAGATTAGGTACCCGTACATACATACATACATATATTGGCGTTTGACTGAGGATAACAATAATTTGGAATGTAATTGCCTGCTTATGCGCGATAGTTATACTCCTATCTTAGCATCTGCTGCTATACCAATAGTATCTGTTGTACCATAAGTACGAGTACATATCTTTTGAAATTAGAAGCGATGTTTGTTTTGATCGGTGAACTTGTTTAAATGCTAATGGGATTGTGGAGGTAAACTGTGGAAACTATTAAAGTGGCATGACTAAGACTCATAATTTATTCAAATAGGATGAGGTCCATCTATGCGGCCTGAATGCAAGGTGGCATCTATAAATAGAGATAAATGAGGCTTCTTGTTTAATATTCAAATATCCACGAGCTCAAAAGGACTAGAAATGAGGAATTTTTGTCCACACATTTTGGTCTTCTATGCACTGAAGAAGCAACCAACATAGAATAACTAAAACAACTCTAAAGATCTCACTTAAGTCAGTCTTCTATTAAGGTTAAGTCAATCAATAGACTCTTCATACGCTGGCTTATTATTCTGACGGTGCACTTACATTTTAGAGCTTCAATCTAATGAAGGAAAATAAGCGATCAACAGCAACTATTGGAGATTTGGAGTGTTTGCACTCAAATATTTGAATCTATTGCCGTCGCGTGCGAACCAATTGTTGAAAGCAATCACGAAAGCCTCTCCGTCATAGTCAGTCTGCCTTAGGGATGGGTGTTTCGATGAAACTAGACGAGTGCTGATCATCACAACTAGTTAAATTTAACTCATTCATCTATTTTAGAAAATTGAGTAAAAAACATCTAATTGCAATGCACTAGGCATGGCTGGACAAATCTCCAATTTCCGTCAGTGAACCTACCCTCCTGGTCCAATATGCCAAAGACCATCACTCCATTGAAGGTTCTAGACCCTGCTGTGATCGTCTTGATTTTCTTGATGTTAAATCAATCATCTAGAGGAATTCTTCTATTCCGCCCATATTCGTGAATGACCAACTCCCACTCCGGTGGTTTCTTCATCAATGTCCTTCGGAATCCTCAATTATGAGCTGATTTAGTTAATTTTGTGTGTCTTTTTGTTATGGATAGACTTTACCTTGCCACGTGTATTCTTAGAATTGCATTCTCAATTCGTTCTAATCTCAGTTTCTGTCTCCAGAGACCAGAGCTCTTCTTTCAATATCCAAGAATCACACGGAAAAACAGAAGAAATAAATTTTAATTTCACTACCCTCCCTGTGGGCAATGGCAAACCTTCAACGGTCCTCTTTTTCTATCAAAAATTCCTTCATTTTCTCGCCCCTCGCATTCGAGCTTTCTAACTGCCCACAAAAATCACAAATTTGATCACACGGTGAGTGAATCTATCAACACCGGACTGTCACTCCACCAATTTTTTTAATTTTATATTTCGTCATACGCAATGTTTTATCTCTTCTGTATCGGGTTGTGAGTCCTATAACGGCGTAAGC
Source organism: Volucella bombylans (assembly GCA_949129095.1). Taxonomy (NCBI): domain Eukaryota; kingdom Metazoa; phylum Arthropoda; class Insecta; order Diptera; family Syrphidae; genus Volucella; species Volucella bombylans. The sequence goes on along the minus strand of OX422140.1, from coordinate 331,015,938 downwards.
TAGAATTATGCTACTGATCGAGCATTTATAGGGTTTTCCAATAAGGACTTGATAACTTTTTTTTTAAATAAAACGCAAACCATTTGAGGTATTTAAAAAACTTTATTATCGGCTTGAAATACAAACAAAACATTTATGAATGGAACTCGACTTCGTTCATATGGCCACCGCGGCAAGTTTGCAGCAGTCGATTCGTTGGACCCAATTTTCAACGACTCCGCTATTTCGCGTTCAATGTTGGCTCTGAGCTCTTCCAACGTCGTCGGCGTGTTGGCATAAACCAATGACTTAACGTAGCCCCACAGAAAATAGTGGCCCATGTCTAGAGATAACACGCTCACCATACTTACTCTTCAATAAATCGATTGTAGCGTGTGCTGTGTGGCATCATCCTGTTGAAACCACATGTCGCCCAAGTCCATATCTTCCAATTCGGGCCAAAAATAATCAGTGATCATGGCGCGATAACGCTGACCATTCACAGTACGTGACGATCGTTATCATCGACGAAAAAATATAGCCCAATAACGCCGTCGGCATGCAAAACGCACCAAACAGTCATTTTTTGTGGATGAAGTGGTGATTCATGAAGCACATGCGGATTTTCACCCGACCAATAACGCATATTTTGCTTATTGACGAACCCATTGAGCCAAAAATGAGCTTCGTTACTGAAGATGATTTTGAGATGAAATTCATCATCTTGGCGCATCTTCTCCAGAACGCAATCGGAGAACGTACGTTGCTTCAAATGGTCCATCGGCTTCAATTCTTGAGCCAACTTGATCTTGTATGAGTGTAAACCAAGATCCTTACGCAAAATACGCCATAATGTGTTCTGAGCGATGCCCAATATTTGAAAACGCCGTGGAATTGACTGATTTGGATCGTTTGCTACGGACGCCTGAACGGCATATTTTCGACACTTCGACCAACCCGTTGTCTCACTGACACGGCAACATCACACAACGAATATGTAGACTCAAATTTTTGCACTAAACTTGTTATTGCCTGTATACTAGGGCGAGAATTACGACCGGAAATTGGAGTTAACGCTCTTAAAGCTGCAGTCACCGACTCCGACTAGCGGTAGAAAATTTTTATAATTTGCAGACGTTGCTTTACCACGATGAAAATGTTGAGTTTACTGAATAAATTGACAGTGACAGTTTGATGATTAGTGAAAGAGTGCGTTCACAAATTAAATTCAAAGTTGTCAAGTCCTTATTGGAAAACCCTTTACATGACTTAGATTTTTTTTTTATAATTTTGTGATAACCGACACCACTTGACCTATCACCCGTTTCGGGCTTGACGTTGATTTTTGGGACGCCATATATATGTGTCTAGATCACGAAGATCACAGAGCATTTTAAAAACAGTATTCTATCCCGGAAAGTTTCCGACTTCAAATCAGAATGACAACGCAGTAGAAGACGATCTCATCATGCTCTCCTAACTTGACGTGAAGTCATTAAAGACCAAGGTTTTAGGTTCGTGTTTTGGACATTGCTCAAGTATTTGTTCAATTCGAAAGCAAGCTGAACTCTTTGCCGTTCTCTAATATGCCTAAAGCTTCATCTCTGATGAAAACTTTAATTCAAAATGCCGTCCTATTCCTTTCCTTTAATCGCTGTGTCATCTCCTCGATTACAACCATGTCTACCCTGTGATGTTTTGATCTGCTAGTTATTCAGCAGCATGAGGTCTGAAAAGTTATTCCAGTTACATAAGCGAATGCCTTTATTTTTATGAAGTTGCTGCAGTCATATGTCGGATGGAGTTGTTTTGATAAGAACGTCTCCATTATTATTCCTATTTCCATATCCTTCGGGATGTTGAAATTTATTGAGTTGCTGGTGACACTTAACCCGCTTAACTATAAGATCTATTGCGTTATACCGCTTTTTGCCCAGTTTTTTCTACGTTCTATCTGGACCCACATAAGTTGACTTACCAAATTCTTTAGACAAACATAAACATTTCAGCTTCCGAGGGCAATGCCTACAAGAACAAATACCTTTCAACAGATTATAATAGAAAATTTGCCAAGTCATTGTCACCACCATCGAATAGATTAGCTGACATTTTTGCGCACGATTTGAGCATAAGTCTTATGCGTGATCAGATTAAATGTCACCGAATAAAGCACAATCTGTCAAAATAATGTAAACTACAAAAAATGACAATAAGATGCAAAATTATGTCCATATCAATCGATCTAATCAGATCGATCCCAATTGCGCAAAAAAAAAGGGAAAACAATCAGCGATCATGTTTAGAATTGGTCTCGAGTTCAGTGAATGAGTTGGGTCTTCCTATTAAATTCTCCCGCGAACTCTGTGTAAATATACGCGCCGGTGAAACAAATCAAATCGACAGTGGAATTACGAGAATTTCCGATGTCTTGACAAAGACTCACACGCCATACGAGTATATGCATGGTTTTTGGCTATAAGATACAAAACATCTCTTCCACATTCGACTGCTTGTTGTTTGTCAAGTGTCGTACGATGTGATCTATGAGTCAAAAGACCACAGGCGGTGATGAGCATGGATTTTTCGGTACTCGTTTTCGTGGTTTATTTTTCTTCTTTAGATGAGATACAGGAATGTATCCGTATATATGAATCTGGGAGTAGAACTAGAGAAGTGATTTCGAGTATCTTCAAGAACAATAACGCAACATACAGGGGCAGCTAGGCGGCATACACCCAGCCAAGAAGAGTAAATAAAACTTTTTTCAAGAATTTGTTACTCTTTTTTTTTCCTTCGTCGTCGATGAGTTTTGTGTTTGATGATTGATCATGGGTAGATGTGGATAGAAGATAGAGGCAGAAGAGGCAAATAAAAACGACTCAGATACATCACAAAATCAAACACCACGTCAACTAGTTTGGCAGATGATAGAATGGATTGATGTTGGTGGAATACTACATGACTGGAGGACTATCAAACAACAGAAAAGATGTGAAGATGAGGAGCCCTCTTGAGCAGCCTAGTCCGAGAAGGTCAAGTGGGTAATCTTTTGGGTTTACTTGACGCTATGATGTTTCTGGTGTTTGATCGATTTGGTACAATTGACTTTAGGATTTACGCACGAGACAAGAGTGGTAGTTCTTTGTCTTGCAGGTGTAAGGGTGAGAAATCCATTGCCGGGTATTGCCTATATCTGATTTTTGATTTTTGAGCGACTTAATTCACATGAATCTTCCTTATCAGGAAGTCACAAGATGACACTTGTTTATGGTACGTGCAAAAACGGAGCCAATAGTAGAGAATTACGAGTGTTGGGGAAAGAATGGAGCCCTGTAGAAAACCTGAAAACATACAAGGCAACTCAATTTGTTATCCAGAAAGACAGTTTTAAGAACGTTTTTATTAACCGGCTATGGTGCTCAGTGCTGGTTTCTGTTGAGTATTTTTACATTATCGACTACTTCAGGTCCATTTTTCGGTGAAACGTGCCATCCAATCGCTAGGGGATATATTAAATAAACAAAATGCTTAAGGCTTATTTGCGATAGATGACCCTGGAGAAGAGGATATACACACATAGGGCCAATTGCTTCGTAAATATGATACTTACTTCACTTATGCCCATATCCAATTATGGTTCCCATGGTTTCCACCACACATTCTCGTCTGTGTACGACGGTTTCTGGAACCCTTTTTGACGTGGTACTTCTTCGACAGTTCTGCACCATGTGTGTCTCGATGTTTTTCTTCTCTCCTGCATAGTGTGATAAGCAATGATCAATTATGTTATGAAGCTCCCTAAAGCCTTCCATAGACATCTATTTAAAAACGTCCTTGTGATAGGGACATCTATAGCTTGATCTTCTTGTTAATGAATTACATAGCATTGCTTCTCCTCATCTTGGACGGGTTGAACGAGGATTTTCCCTTAATATTGTATTTGGCTGGCTATATTAGGTTTATTCTCACACTGAACAGTGGCGATGTGTTCAAGATATCGGAAATATTTTACTCTCTCCATCTCGTCCATCTTCAGCCCGATGACTCTTTTGTGTAGGCTCAAGACTCTTTTGGATATCATCAGCATGGTCAAAATATGTTGCCGCTAAAGGGTTCGTTGGCAAAATTTACTTCAGACATCTCATCCTGACTTAGACGCTTATGGCTGGCGAACACTCAGCTAAGAACCAAAGGAATACATTCCCTACATCTCCTGATTTGGTTTTCATCCGACAGAAGCAAAGAACCGTTTAAGCATTTCATGGTATGTTGTCTAGACTTGGTATAATGACATAAACTCCTCCCTACTGCTGGGGTTGCTAAGAGATAAGCTTTTGAACTTTCTTTTCTTCAATTAGTCTTCACGCTTTCTCTGAAAGTCACGTGCTCTGACTTCCTTGCCATATTTTAACGAAATATTTCGCTTCTCCAATGGTCCCATGTTTTTGAATAGTTGGACTGCTTTTGAAGCTTCTGATTCATGTCATCCCTGCATCTGCTTCAGACGTCTAACTGTTCGTAGAACTGTCAGCTAAAATCCAGTTGATTTTGTAGCAGGTTTTAGGCTCAAATAAGTTGCCACAAGGCGTTCACCATTATCATTCCACTCTCCGAGGTCTTGTGGGCTCATAAGATGTCTGAACCCTTGGTTGTGGTGTCTATATACTTAAATCGCCAACTACGCTGGGTGTTTTAAGCAAAGTGGAACCTTCTGACTGGTTTTTAGGCGATGCCTGCCAGGATGCTTAATCTAATTCTGAATGGTAAAGTTGCAGAGTTTGCCAACTGATCACCTATCATTGGCTTCGTTTATATAATCTAGCTTGAGCATGACCTTGCTAGTAGTGAGCAGCATCCCTATGTTCGAAGAGACTGGATATTATGCCACCTGTGGTAGTTTCATCGGTTTTATAGTTTTCAATTTTCAGATGGAGATAGCCGAAAGCCTTTGGCCATCTTTAGCATTATTAAGAGCAAGTTCGGTTAGGTGCAGATATTCATGGCAGATATCATATTGCAATTTAGCAGAGAGGGATTCTTCAATTGTTATGACTTCCGCCTGAATTACAATACACGGTATACTCATTATCGCCTCATCTCTTAATTTTTTCTGAGACATCAGTCTGCCGTGCTCTGTTCAAAAATGGCAGAAAGTACGTAAAATGTTTGTCAGATTTTATTTTCAGACTTAAGTATACTCGTTCATCTTCTGGGAGACTGGTATAGCGAGCTATCTTTCAGATGAATGGTAATGAAAATCGCCATCAGTTTACCATAAGTATTTAGTGATGTGATTGGTGGCGGATTTTCAGTGCAACAATTAGGGCAGAACTATGTCTTGGGGATATCCGTCCGTTTAGACCCTAGCACCAAACAGCTACACTATGCATAAGTATATGTATGTCTTACGATCAAAAAGTAAACGGGTTGTGTAAGGTGGCGGCTGCTATTTTTTCTTTTGCAGGTCAGTAAGACCATTCAGAACTTGCTTACATGATCCCGAATATTTGGTTTCCAATCCCACCAACTCTTTAGACAAAAACTGATTAGATTGTGGAGAAAATAAGTTACGTTATAGGTATTTAGGCACGTCGGTGTATTATTTTTGACGAGGAGTCACTGCTCACTAGGCCATAATGCCCTTACGACTGTTGGTGGTGTTTTGTTTGATCCCGGAAATCCTATGCAGACTAGATCTAGTTGGTAGTGTTTTTCTAAGGGTTTTTCAACAGACTATTGAACCAAATATTTAACTCAGAATCAAGGCAGCAAGCCAATGTCACACAGCTGGTTTTAGAAATCATCTTAATCTAAATGTTCTAGGCTTAAGTCTTTCTATCTCTGGTGGATTGGGCTGATGAAGATGCGCTTCTTACGCTCTGCAATTTTTGCCTTTTATTTTCAAAAGTTGCTGTGCGAGGTGGGGCTTCTTTTTTAGAGCTAAGAGGAATTTATTTGATGCTGAGGTGGTTATATTGTCAATATAGGCCATTTTTCTCCGACATAATCAGGATATCGTCCATAAAGTTAAGCTAAAGAAAGGATTGTATAGTTCTGAAGGGTGTTTGGCTTTGACATTGGCTTTTGATGTAAAGAATGGAAACATCATTTTATTTGAAAGATAATTCTTTTTCACTTATACAGCAAGTAAAGATGATTTCGGCCATATGAGCACCGTCAGTGCCAAAGAAAAAGTGTATCTTGTTGATCCAATTGACCACATTATGCAGCATCTGGGGTCGTTTTACTCTCCCAAAGCTTTAATCGTTGCTACGAAGTCATACCTTACTGGAATCACATATCGTCCACATCGATTGCACGTGAATTTGGAAACGAATTTTCTTCTGCCTCGCTCACCTTCGACTGTATGGCGAGTTCCTGCTGGCGTACAAACCCCACCACACAGTCCATTTTTTGTGGATGTAAATAAATAAGGCAGCTTTGCATAAAATTCCCAATCATATTGCGATTAGTTTTGAACCCATTTAGTGACGCATGCCGTGATCCAACAACCTCAATTCTTAAACCAATTGAATCTTGTAGTATTTCCAACTCTTGGGAGATAGGAATGTTGGTTCTAGCTTTTGTTTGGTAGGCACAAGGATTACATATAAATCCACATTGCTTTTATCAGCAGCAGAATCCAGAATTTCAAAAGAAGGAAAAAAGTTTAAAACAGCAAATTTCAAGTGATATGACATCGTATGCCAAAAATGTAAAGATTGTTGTTTTAGTTACTAAGTTGTCAAAACCGTTCTTTTTAAGTTGGGCTAATATCGTTGTTTATGCGGGGACAAATCTATTGACTGGTCGTATGGTCCGCTGGGATCACCTGAGTATTAATGGTGATTCTGCAAACATACTTTGCGGCAAGGTCTTACGGATTCTAGAGTTGGATTCAGGCCTGACAATATTGTCTGCACCTGAATTTAGTCCACTATCATATATTCCAAGCACGAAATCCCAAGACTTGTTTTCTGCTGTGTTTCCTCCGTTGTGTTGCACATTCGATTTATACAATTATATCAAACACATGAATGGCGAATGTTTATTCTACTTGAACAGGCTGGAACCACAGGAGACCATGCAGGGCATGGCCGCCACCGGACTGGTCGTTCGGCCGAGAATATCGCGGCTGTGGCTGCCGATGTCGCTGAGAACGAACGAAGAAACATCAACCAGACGACCGACGGGCCAAGCAATTGGGCAGCATCAGACGGATCGAATGTTAGTGAAAGACTTACACATATTCCCGTACAAAGTGCAAACAGTGCATAAGTTAATGCTTCCTGACCGTCAGTCGCGTGTGAATTACTGTAAAGCCATCCTCAATCTCAACAATGAAGAGGGCGATTTTGTGTAGAAAATCATCATGAGCGACGAGACGGATTTCCAACTTAAGCGGTTACGCCAGTAAGCAAAATATTCGTTTCTGGGCATTGAAAATCCGCGTGTGATGCACGAAGAGCCATTAAGTCTACTCAAAGCCACTGTGTGGTGCGGCGGTCATGCGGGAGGAGTGATTGGGCCGTAATTTTTTGAGAACGCCCTCGAAAATACGGTCAATGTTACTGGCGAACACTACAGGGCCATGATAAACGACTTCTTATTGCCGGAATTGGATGAGCGGGGCTTGGTGAACATGTGGTTTCAACAAGACGGTGCAACCGCACACACAGCACTAGTCAAAATGGATATTGTGAAGGAAGCGTTTCCTGGTCGCGTAATCTCCCGTTTTGACGATTCGGCATGGCCATCCGAGATTTATTTCTTTGGGGCTACTTGAAGTCGCGGGTTTATGCCAAGAAGCCTCAGACAATCGCAGCCCTTAAGAAGAATATTCGACAGGAATGAGAACAGTTATCACTGGAAATCTTGCGGAAAGTCATGGAAAATGCGATAAAACCGGCACAAATGTGTATCAATACTGGCGACAGTCACTTGGCGGATATCATCTTTTCCACTTAACAGAAACAATTGTAAAGGTCCTTCAAACTAATACCCATCGACTGCAACACACTTATGTCAGCGCTTGATCTAATCCTTGAAACATTTTTTATCCAGTCATAATCCTTTTGATGAATATGGGATAAGCCTCGCAAATCATATCTTTTTCGAGGTCAACACGGTCTCTTTTTTGCTTGAAATTGAGGTCTTTTGGCACCAACTTTGCTGCTACACGACGGAAACCCAAATCATTAACCAAAATGTCTTGGACGGATCCATAGGCAATGTTAAAGTCCTCCGCTATCTCTCTGATCGTTAATTTGCGGTTATTTACCAACATTTCTTTTACTCCATCAATGTTTTCGTCGGGTTTCGATGTCGATGGTCTGCCACTGCGTTCATTTAAATCCATTTCTAAATCGTAAAAAATCGCCAACGCACACAGTTATAGATTTACCCTTGGCTACGTAACTTTTGCAAATGTCAAGCTATGACGCTAAGATTTAGAGGGAATGTCAACAACAGATTTACCAACTTACCAAACAAATAAACAGAACTCAAATCGGAACAATGGGAGCGCCACACGGTGGTTATTGCGGGAACTTTTTGCTCAAGGTGGTATGTAAGGCCAAATTTAAAAAATTTTCAAATTCCAGCATTTGGCCTTATGCAACTTTCACAAAGTGGCCAATTTGGTTTAATGTCATTTTCCACTGTTTGGGGTGGATGACTCGCTTCGCTCGCTAACAGGATTTCACCCTTTTCTCCGCAGGGTTTAGCCGCTCACTCGACTTCGTTGCTTCGCCAAGGGTATGTCAGCAACTGTCAGGCAGGCGCCTACAAGCGAGTCTGTGGGGTGGGTGGCTCACTTCGCTCGCTTCGCATATAATAGTGTTATTCTTATCTCAATTTTACAGTTCAACGAAATATGTCTGGCAGGAGCCTTAACAGTACATTGAAACGTATTTGGTCTTATGTCCCAAAATAATTTGACCTTATGTCGCTTGACGTTATGTCACGGCACGCCGAAAAATGTACTCGGAAGCCGTTAATCGATAATACTGTTAAAACGTCGGAAGGTTTTGGTTCAGTGCTGCCGCTATTCTGGGTCTAACGAGCGAATGCTTAAAAGTGATTAGATAAAAGTTTTCTCCCATGTCTGGTTGAAATTCCGAACACTTAAGTCGTGTTCCGTTCTCATATTTCTGTGAGAATCTTTAGTGCTCACTGAGTAGTGATGAATTTTGTAGGAACTATTTCTTGCTACTTCCCAGAGCGTCCACTAAAACCAGAAAATTGTTTCTATCAATTGGATCAGGTAATCTCATGGCTCTTTGGGTCCAGGCCATGGCTGTAGCGTTATTTTCTTCAGCATTTTCGATGGCATTGCACAGTTGTCGCAATTTTGGACCAGTACCTTTCCGAGTCAATAAACGAAACTTCTGGCTAGCGCCATTATTCGTTTGACTCCAGAATAGATGCTGGGAATTACGAGACGTTGACCAACCATGAGACAACCTTTGACGGTGTTTATGTCTTCTTAGCGATCGAAAAATAACTTCGACTCATCTTTCTTGCTAATCCTGTTTGGCCAGCTGTTAATCACAAAATTATATATTGGGAGTAGAGAACGATCCTTTCTTGACTCGAGTTCTACCCTTCGGTAAGTTACTGGTAATCCTTTTAAATTTTCGATACGAATTTGGTTGAATTCTTTTTTTTAGTTTGACAGAATCTTGCGCAACTTCTGTACTCCCGTTTATAAGGCATAAGAGAGGCTACCGGTTAATACAAAGCTGATTTCGAAGTCATACGCTAATTGTTTAATAGTCCAACGTTGAAGACGGTTTGCCTGATGGACAATTCCAAATTATTATATGTGTGCGCAGTATGTAGTTACAATCCCCCAGCTAGGGACAATAAGTTGCATTTGGAAGTCGTGCGTCCATCCATTGAATTGTTTCATTATTTCCTTCTTAAATGCGGACCTTCTATCCTACCGCCCAGAGTGGCATTACGAGGATTACATGCATGCTCCCTCCAACATGGCTCAAAACATCTTCCAGAATACTTTGGATCGATTGTAGACACTTCTTAGGACAGGGCTAATCTTACTCCGTCGCTGCAGGAGTAACTAGAACTGAAGAATTGTGGTGGTTGTGGATTGTTACGCTGTGGCCGTTATTTTGTTTTAAGTGGTTCAGTTTACTAGGATTCCTTCTTCTATTCTCCTTCTTCTAAGGTCTTTGAGCGATATTTTTGCAGAATCGGTTCAGATTGGATTTAAGTGATCCATAAGCGAGTATTTCTTTGAAAGAATTTGGCATAGTCTGCCAGGGTTTTTGAAGTTTTTGATGGGAAAAGTTTCAGACATTCAGACATATAAAGGGTGATTTTCTTAGAGGTTTGGTTTTTAAACTGGCAACAGTGTTTCTGCAGATTGTCAATTTGACAGTTGAAAGATGATTTGTAGTTAGTATGTTTTACCATTTTACGATGAATAGATTAACTCCAGAACAACGCGTGTAAATTGTGCAAATTTATTTTGAAAACCATGGTTCGGTTCGCTACGACTACAGTTGCCCGATAAAGTTGTCGAAAATTGGACTTCAAGGTTGCGCTATATTCGCGCTAGCCGTGGCGCAAATATGCTCGATATTATATTTGAACTGTAATGGCATAAAATTATCTGTTAACTAAAGCTAATATTATAGACATTAACATTAGCTTCAAGTGTCTTATTACATAATGAATTTTTATATCTCTAAAAAAAACACACTTTACTTTGCTATTCTTCATGGCATGTAATTGGCCATAATGTTCATTGTTGATGAATGGGATCTAAATTTTCTTGGGATTTCCTTAAAAAAGAATATATTCAATTCATGGCCCTCCCAGAAAACTCTCGAAATAAACGAATCCTTGGAGCTCAAAGCTCTTGATCACATGGCACTCTCTTAAACATTTCTCGCAGTTGGTAACCATCAAAGCATTCTGGTCCAAGAAAGATGAAAATAAATTCTCCGAGTTAAACAAGCAGACCCAACAGAACGTTTCAAAATAAATAAAGAAGCAAGCGAAGAGCCGAAACCCAAGCAAGAATAAAAGTCGACGCAAGCATGGGTAAGTATAATCAAGATAAATTGGGCAACGGCTACTAAAAAGTCACAGCGAAATAGAGAATACAACGGACATATCGTATGCTGACATGTCTCAGAAAATAAAATCAGATCCGTCACTTCGAGAAGCAGGGACGAAAGTGACCCGAATCAGAGAGACTGCAGACAGAGATCTGCTATTCTCATTAAACAAATAGGCATACCCAACAACAGTGGCCATAAAAGATACAATTAAGGGAATGCTAGGAGAAAACTTCTATAGGATTTTCCAATAAGGACTTGACAACTTTTTTTTTTAATAAAACGCAAACCATTTGAGATATTTCAAAAACTTTATTATCGGCTTGAAGTACAATCAAAACATTTATGAATGGAACTCGACTTCGTTCATATGGCCACCACGGGTACGTTTGCAGCGATCGATTCCACGACTTAGCCACACATTTCAGCCGAAACCATATGTCGTGCAAGTCCATATCTTCCAATTCGGGCCAAAAATAATCGGTGATCATGGCGCGATAACGCTGACCATTTACAGTACGTGACGATCGTTATCATCGACGAAAAAATATGGTCCAATAACGCATGCAAAACGCACCAAACAGTCATTTTTTGTGGATGAAGTGGTGATTCATGAAGCACATTTGCTTATTGACGAACCCATTGAGCCAAAAATGAGCCTCGTCACTGAAGGTGATTTTGCGATGAAATTCATCATCTTGGCGCATCTTCTCCAGAACCCAATCGGAGAACGTAAGTCGCTTAAATGGTCCATCGGCTTCAATTCTTGAGTCAGCTTGATCTTGTATGGGTGTAAACCAAGATCCTTACGCAAAATACGCCGTAATGTGGTCTGAGCGATGCCCAATTCTTGAGAACGCCATGGAATTGACTGATTTGGATCGTTTGCTACGGACGCCTGAACGGCAGCGATAATTTCGACACTTCGACCAACCCGTTGTCTCACTGACACAGCAACATCACACAACGAATATGTAGACTAAAATTTTTGCACTAAACTTGTTATGGCCTGTCTACTAGGGCGATAATATAGACCGAAAATTGGAGTTAACGCTCTTAAAGTTGCAATCACCGACTCCGAATTTCGGTAGAAAATTTTTATAATTTGCAGACGTTGCTCGTTCGTGTACTTTACCATGATGAAAATGTTAAGTTTACTGAATACATTGACAGTGACAGTTTGATGATTAGTGAAAGAGTGCGTTCACAAATTAAATTCAAAGTTGTCAAGTCCCTATTGGAAAACCCTTTACTCTGGTTTACAACGCGAGAGGTCCTGCTAAATTGCAACACTAAATAATAACACTCAAACGGTCTAAATGGAATATCAATATCCTGGATGATGATCTGTTGATGGGACTTTTTAAGCCAGGTACCGCCATAAGTAATAATGTGTCAATGCTTACGCTGGAAAAGGGAAAACACCGACGCCCTGTATACTAGTAGAGCTCCGAATTCGCGGAACTAAGATCGTTATACGACCAGAGAAAAAAAAACTTGCAAGAGTGCCCAGACTCCAGATTTGATAATCAGCGAAATCAATGCATACGCATATCGAGTAGCCAGAGCCCGACTAAAGAATCGACTAAGTCTAGAAAACGCATTTGCTTTAGAGATCTTTATGAGCCACTTAAGCACGATATATGGAGTCTGAAAGGCCCCAGTATAAAATAGCCAGTACTATTGCAACAAATAGTTACGACCTTATTTCCTCGCCAATAAATTAGTGTACCGGCTGGTCAAATTCATCACAAGGTTGTCTTGTTCAAGCATGTAGAATAGTGCGCGACATAAAATCATCGGGACTAGATGGTATTCCAAAAAAGAGCCTATTTAACACTTGTCTTCAAAAAGTCGTTTGAAGGGCCTTGGAAGCACTTACGCCTATTGCTATTTCCAAACGAACGAATCTTCGCCGTATCGTCTTTTTTGTTGGATTGATACATACAATACTTGAGCGCATCACATGCAATAGACCCTTGTCAGCAATTTAAACAGCAGAAGGTCTATTGGTAAACGAGTAGGGCTTTCGTAAGCCACGTGCAACTAGAGCTGAAGATGCTGTACAGAACAGGCACTGGAAAGGAGGTACTAAGAAATGCTGCGCCAATATAACCTTGAACGTGAAGAACGTGTTTAATTCGGCACATAGGCAACGGGTTTAGAAGTACCGAGCTACCTTTATAAAATCATAACAAGCTGATCACCAAATAAAATCCTCCTCTATGACTCTAACGATTGAGTTAAAATACAAAAAGTTACTGGCAGCGTGCCACAAGGCTCGGTCTTAGGTCCCCTACTATTTAACAGTATGTATGATAGCACTTTACGCCTACAGATTCCATGCGACGCGCCGATTTGCTGATGGCACAGCTATGGTGGTTGCTGCAAAAACGATACTTCTTTTAGCTACAGTTGCTATAGAAACAATTGCATCTGTAGTTAGCTAAAATCGGTTTGCGAGTGTGAAAATTGTTTCTCAAACGTTTCCTAAGTATCTCAGTGTTATTACTAGCAGTTGTCTAAGATTTATATGCCAAATGGAGTGAATATACGAGAAAATGTCGAGGACTCTAAGCGCACTGACAAGGCGGATGAGTAATATTGGAGGCCTTAAATAGAAAAATAACTGTCCTTCTTGCTGAAGCTGCGAGTTCTATCCTGTTGTGCGCAACGGAAATATGGTTAAGTCTCATGTGGAGTAAGTCAAATCCGTCCACCGACTTAGCGCGCTAAAATTCGCAGTGAGTTTCGAACTGTTTCTTACTTAATTACTTACTTTTAGTCAATGCTTGTCACTTACTTTTTACAGATTATTTCATGTAAATGTTGACCACGACTACGTTTTAAGTGATCCATACGGAGAGTCCAATTCTGAATCAATTTCTCGAGCATATTGGTTGGTATCGCTGATATATCGGAATAGACGAGTGATTGGCATATACTCATAAAAAATAGTCTAAAGGCGTCAAATAGCACGATCTAGCCGGCCATTTCACCAGTCCAAAACGAGAAATAAATTCCTCGCCGAACTCATTTATCAATTGGTCCATCAATCCGCGTTCTGTGTGGGATCACATGTCGACCAGGTTCACCTCGTGCAATTTTGGGCAAACAAAAGTTCGAAATCATTGAGCGACAGCGGGCGTCATTGACTATTGTTCTCACGGTCATTTTTGAAAAAAATACGGGCCAATGATTCCGTCGGACCATAAACCGCATCAAATAGTGCATTTTTCCGGGTGCATTGGCCACTCTTGTATTGCCTGAGGTTGCTCATCGGACCAAATACGGCAGTTTTGCTTCTTAACATACCCATTCAACCAGAAATGCCAATTTTTCGATAAAAAGGCGGATCTTCTTCCAGCTTTTCTAAGGCCCATTCACAGAAAATTCGACTGTGGCTGTGGCATGTCGTTCGGCTTCAGTTCTTGCACTAGTTGTATTTTATAAGGTTTTAGACCAAGATCCATGCGTAAAATCTTGCACGTAGTCGAATAACACAATCCGAATTGCTGTGAACTGCGACGAATGGACAAATCGCTATCTGCATTGACACTGGCGGATACTGCAGCAATATTTTCCTTTGTACGCACTCTACGCATACGGTTATATACCTTGATGTCCAATACCGTGAAAATGGTGCAAAATTCCGTCACTATGGCTTGAATTTCCGATTATGACGACCGTAGAATGGTCGAAGTGCGCGAAAAATATTTTTCACAGAGCACGAATTTTGATAATAAAATTCAAGAATTTATAAGCATTGTGTACCTAAGTCTTTCCATAATGAAATGGCAAAGCTAACTGAGCATGTTTCAGTTTGACACATGTTACGAATCATGCGTGAGTTGTCAAAAATAGAACACTGAAAAACCAAACAGCAAAAAAATCACCCTATATCTGCTCTGTCCGACACGTCGATGTTGGGTGTCCTTTCTTATTGAAGGCATATCATGTCATGTCTTCAATCCTATCTGTCGACATACTTGCTGAAGAAATTGAAATATTGCACTCGAAATAGAGCGAGTCGAAAATGGCCTGATAAGCGACGAAATACGAAAGGAGTCGCAGTTTCGCAATCTGACAAGAACGGTGGAATATATCCTTAAAAGGATGACGGATTCATTGTCTTGTACCAGTGGTCGATGTATGGATTAAACGGAATCACAACGAAAAACATCTATCTGACAATATGACAAATGTCCATATTGTGGCACTGTTCTAGGGAATGCGTAACACCTGTTTTCCATTGTCCACGACACGAAATCGAGAGGATAGCCTACTAGCTCAATTTGAAGACATATATCGTTGCGTACATGTTTCAAAATGAGGAAAGCTATCAGCAGAATAGCGGTGTACATGCCTAGCGACCTTAGACGAGTAGAACTTCAAAGTAAAGCGAATGGCTAAAATGATCCCATCGTACTAGAATAAGCTAAGTCTTCAAGCCGACCCTCTCGAAGTAACGCCGTAGGGCAGTACTTTGGGGGAATAAATTGGCCTGTTTAGGTGGAGGTGGTTTTAGCCAGTAAGAATCTGGTACTTCCAATTAGGGTCGGTCCATAGATGCCTTATGCAGCGCAAAAAAGAACAATGGTCCTAATGTGTAAGGAAGCCATTAATTACCCTCAATTTGAGTCTCGTTCATTGTTCAAAATTATTTAAAGCTGTTTCCCCAGAGGTATTAAGGTTGTTAAGCAGGTGCTATCCAGGTAATCGATCCTACCACATACACATAAGTTAGCGACATTCTGTTTTGTGTAGTAGCGGCATTCAGTCATTCACCTTGGCATCAGCTTTGGCCTATCGTGGATGTTTTTAAGATTTGCTTATACCTTTTAGTAAAAAGATACGAAAACACTTGAATCAGAATTGTTTGCTGTTTCTTTTGCTCTCCCAAATTTGTCATCATGGGGTAAAGTGTTCACGGCATTCACAAATAATTCCCTCAGGGTTAAAATGTCACTTTTAACTGGCCACGCAATACAAAAAGTCAAAGCAAACTACGTCCAGTTTTCAGCGGACGTTTGAACTGGCATTTGTGCACTACCAACTGACAAATGTCAATAGCTTGCAACCTACCATCGTCCTCTAAATGTCCATTCTCAATTCACAACTGCCAACTAGAAGAATTTTTTTCTAATTTGTCGCTGTCAGATGTCAGCTGTCTTTTACGCATTGTTTTTTGAAAAATCTCTCGGCATCGGCCGAAATTTTTTACACAAATCCTTTCAGACTTTTACTATTTTTTTTTTTTTTTCTGATTTTGAGATCTTGTGCTGATGGCGTATGGTATATTATGTCACCTCGTTATGTGCACTTTTTTGTTAAATCAAAATCCAAACCGTTTTTATGCGAATTTAATTGAAATTTTTCTTTGCTCTTCCACAGAAATTGTTAACAACATGCTCGTGATACACTCAATTCACTAGTCCTTACAATTGTGGCCAACTCCAACTGAAAACAGACACTAGCTTCAAAATGTACACTGATAAGCGTTTAGATAAATCACAAACGATGCCAATACCACCGCCACCAGCGGAGATCCTCCATCATACCCATCACCTTTCACATCATCCACACCATCATCCTCAACAGATCCTGCATCATCACCCGCCTCCGCCACAGCAACAGCAACAGCAACAGCAGCAACAGCAACAACAGCAGCAGGCTCAACACCCACACCATCATCATCAACATCTGCAGCATCAGCATCAATTGCAACAGCAACAGCAGCAACAACAATCGCAATCACAGTCGCAGCAGCAACAGCAGTCAACAATGTTTACAAGGTAAGTGTTAGATACGTACATACATATACTTTTGAATATATCCGTCCGTATATCTGGATACTTAACATTGGTAATACCAAATTTAGTTGAACGCCTCCTCCTCCAACCAGGTGCTAACTTAGCCTCCGTGATTTAATTAACCCAAAAATCGGGACAGACAAACCTATCTAATGTGACTATTTGTTCTTTTTGGGGGAAAAAAATGTATCTGTTTCTGTATCTGCATTTGCATCTGTAGCGTGCCATGGTTAACACGATTGCGCACTCAATGGTGTGGCATTGGGCACTGTAAATCCATCAATGGCCGGTTAATTGTTGTTCGCTTGTCGTTTGTCGATTGTTGGCTGGCGGTTGTTGGTTGTCTCCTTTTTGGCGCTCGTAAAAGGAGCGAGCGTTTTAGTGGATTACGAGTATTCTCACCTGTGAAACGTTGTTCTGTGTCAAAGTATTTTCGAATCGATAACTCAAATCCAAACATCGGTAAGTAGCTCTAGGCAACAGTAGTATGTACATTTTACATATGTACATAAGTGCTATTGGTAAACGCTTGTAGATGTTTAACGGCACGGCCGGCGTTAAAATGTTATGTTGCGGGGGCCTGGTAGCCATAAATGCAAATTTTAACCCACATTACGCGGCAGCAGCCACGACCAATGGTCGGTCCGACTAGTGGACGCTAATTTATTGTATGACTCTCTCAGTCGCTTAGTGTTTCAAAACCTCGAAATT
The DNA here is from genome assembly GCA_949129095.1 of Volucella bombylans. Lineage (NCBI taxonomy): Eukaryota > Metazoa > Arthropoda > Insecta > Diptera > Syrphidae > Volucella > Volucella bombylans. The sequence continues at coordinate 330,998,348 of OX422140.1, read as the reverse complement.
GTGCATAATTGCCTTTAAAGTCGCGCGTACGAATACCATTTTTGTCTCATACGAATATGCTCCTTCTCCAACGGGTACAATCCGAACCATAGATGGAAGTGTTAGGATGCCGTTTGGTGCTGGCTGGAGAAGGAGAAAAAAAATTTGCATCATCACTGTGTGACCACGGGTGGTTAGTCGATCGGCTATCCATAATGCACATGGTTCAAAAGTTTTTTCTCACGCATAATGGCACCGCTGGTGGTGGTGACACATCACTGATCGCCCATCCGACGAGATACTCCTCTGACAGATACAAATTATCGCCGGAGAAATTTGAGGTATTGAATCGGATTTCTTTTTGTTTTTGTTTTTGGATTCTCTTAGGGATAGATACGAGTACGAGTACGAGTACGAGTACTGAGTACTTGTCTACCTTGTTAGATTCTATTTGATTGGAGGTGGAGTACGAGTATCTACTCGTATTGTCTCGTTGTCGGGCTAATCAAATTATTTCTGACGGAAACAGATGATTATGTCGATGATCTTGAATTCGAATTTGAATCTGACTGTTCGATATTGTGAGATGAAATTATTCCACGGTTGTCGAATATGTGTAATCAGATCGAAGTACCCTTATTGTGTAATTGCACCTTTGTTGTGGGCGTCGGTGTACTGGGGTCATTGTTTGGAAAGTTCAGAGAATCTTTGCATGGGAATTCTTTAGATGTGCGGTGTTTTCTTTTCTAATTTCAAACAACAGATCGTAGCGTCGATGAATAGCATTTGAATCTCGATTTTCAGTAATGTTGAGTGAGGAATTTAGTATATCGAAAACAGGGACTACTAAACACTCAGAGATATGATAGGAAATCTGCACCTATGAGACTTCCATGCTAGTGCTTAAGGTCTTGTGGATTTTTCGTATTATCAATCACTTGCCATTTATAAGGATTTATCCAAATGTATCAACGAAGACACAAGGGGAAGTTATAAAGTTCTGGATTATGTTGGGGAAGGAGAAATATAGACGATCCTGTGGAGGAGTTCTGAATTGAAACGCAACCTTGAAGAAGGTAAATTGCAACAATTTCTGTCTGTTTGGTATTATAAGCATAGATGAATCGCACGCAGTGGTGATGGTATTTGTGAGGCGATGTCTCCGCTGCTAGGGTTAGATCAGAGTTAAACATCTCTTCGCATGTTTCCATATTGAAAGTTCTGTCGTTTCATTTTGGACCCGTAAGTTTTTGGGGGCAAGACTGGTTTCCTTTTCTTCCCAGTTCTATCAATAGGTGGTCACTGTGTGAGTATTCCTCACTGACGCTCCGCTTTCTCAGGATAGAACTGCTCACAAGGGTGATGTCGATGATAGAGCCTATTCCAGTCTTCTGGTGCGTACTTGCGCGATTCTTCTTGGCGATACTTATCGAGCAAGGCCTGTCATCTGGTGTTAGTGAGTCTGCTGCCACATTCTGTGGCCCACTGGGGCTCTATGAAGAGCGTCCGCGGTTAGATTGTCCAGCATTTGTTGGTATTCGTTGGAAGTCTAGCTAGATCGGGCATAGTAGCTGTAGAGATGGATCCCATTTATTTTAGCCCACACGCACCACTGAGTCCAAACATCTTTCTCTCTCTATCCAATTTCCGAAAAACTTAATACGTGCCCAGCATTTTAAAATTAGTCATACTCTCTTGAGTGTTAAGTTCTTTAAAGAAAAAATGAAGCCTTCTATTTAGCCTCATGTGTCGTGGAAAGCACATCCATATTGCCTTATCGCAGATCCAGTTAGTGTTCTCGTTGGGACATATATGGGGTTCACTTATCATGATAACATCTGCTTATTCGTCATTGGCGGTTTGTGCTAGGCTGTTCTAGGATATTCTACAGTGATTCAGATTTATTTGCAGTATCTACATGGTCTTTTGCAAGTGATAGCTCTCCGAAAAATTTGGCATTTGTTACTGCCAGCTACATGCTTCACGTCATCTGGATGGGCTTTCTTGCAGAACACACAGCATGATTCCTTGTGTCAGTTCTTTGCTATGTGGCCTTCTGTCCCACATCTCCTACATAATTTCTTCAATTTTGCATTGCCAAACTAGCTGATCATTTGAAACATTTTTGTAGCAGAGTCTGTTCGCGCATGCGACATCACTGGAGTATCACTGGAACTTCAGTTTTCCCATCCATTTTCTTGGTAATTTGCCTAGATAGCTGCTTTAGTTTACGTGTCCGTTCGGGTGTCTTTTGTCTGCAACATTGTTTGTAGCGTTATCTTGTCTCTGTTTTGGTTCCGGTAGTACGTTGTCTGCAACGTTATTTGATTAGTATTACTGCTTCCATTTGCGCTCCGAGGGTTCATCGTCTGCAACCTGTCTTCTCCTGCGCTCTAATGTTGCCTTTAACCATGGCGAAATTCGCGACGAATTGTTTTCACGATAGATCAAGCCCTCTTATTTGCTCACCTAGCTTATGGAAGTCAGATTGATGGACATTTGATTCGACCGCCGCCATTCGTATTGTGGATAACTCACGTCGTTCGATGCTTCTTTGTGACACCTCCCTGAAAGGGATTTTCAATGTTCCCCTCTACTAGTCTTTCTATTTAATTTTTTTTGTATTCATTTCTATTTGATCCCTCCTTAAAGCCGCTATCAATGTGTAGTCACCAAAGGATCTCATGATTGTGTATTGCAAGCAGTGAGGCCATGCAAGGGTTGACACAAGCCATTATGAGGTTTTGTGCTAGAGCCGGACCGGTGCTAACCAGGAATGTTCCATTTGGGACCAACACCACCAACTTAATGGTGACGATTCGTTGAACGTACTTTAAGGCCATGCCCTCCTTCTTCACCGCTCATGGTCGGGGACTGCTTATTGGGTATTCGTAGTTAATCTCCATTACTGCAGGTCGTTCTCTATTCGCCACCTGTGAGACCCAGAGTCGCCTGAGCTTAGCCTCAGCCGTCCGGCTTGATCACAATGGGTCTACATGTATTTAAGTGTGATGAGGTATAGGGTGCTTTCGGCTGCAGATATCACATCAACCTAACCTAACCTAAGGGTTCCTTGCTGAAGAGTTAATAGTGGAGCCGAAGTTCTGAGATTTAATAGATCAGGTATACTTCCTCTTACTGTCTTAAAATACTGGTTGAAAAGGTCAGGCAGCCATTTGATACCTTGATTATACATAAGGTCTTGCTTCCTTTACGTTATCCTAAACATCAATGGTGGTTCTACTACTTAGACCAAGGTGCCTGTTCTTATGTTGTCACCTTGAAACATTCCTTCCACATTTTGGTAAAATCCTGTAGAACTTTTCCCAGATTATCATTTCTCTATTTTTTCAATGGCGGGCTGTTTATACCTCCTTGGGAGAAGCTGGTGTTTTTCTTTCTTCCCTAGTGAAGTTGATAAGCTTTAGTCCGTTTCAGACGTGATTTCATATAACATGTGCTGCCCAAAGATGTTCTTCTTATTTTATTTTAACTTAAGGGCATTGCTCACAGGTTTTGAGTAGGAGCGGTTATTTTTTCTATGTGGTCATGAGCGTATATTAGGGTGATGTTGGCAAATTTAGCCTTGTGTTCTCCTCCTAGTTTACCACTTACAGGGAATCTACACCTAAATATATCCTCTATAACACAACTAAGTCGTTGTCATGGATAAAGATATAGCATAAGGCCGACGTCACTCAATACCCAATTGCGGCCGTTGAGCACCTCAATTTAAATCACATATATGTCTGTATATGTCTGGAAAAACTATGTTACCTTAGTAACGTGCCAACCCAACCCAGGCGTGCCGATCCCCTCGCCATCTTCAAGTCACCAGAACTCGTTTTATCCTGTCCGCAATCGCAGAACTAAAACAGAGCATATGTCGTAGATGACCTGCATCTCTATGCATCAACCCTTTGCCATCAATATGGAGCCGAATCGGAGAACATCCTCATGGTACATACACGTTAAACTGGAGTATGGTGTTGTAATAGGCTCCATAGATAAGGCTATTGTCACTGGTCATAGTTCTTGCGAAGCGACTTCTTTAAATTACCTTACAAATTTGTAATCCTGTTCAGAACGACTTTGTAAAAAGAATCCGTAGTATCGAGTCATTCACCAAGGAACCTAAGTTCACTTCTCTTTATCAATGGTAGTTCGTGCTGTCCAATGATGGACAGTTTTCGTGAGTTATTTCTACTCGTAGTTATCCTCATTGAATGCTTTCGATTCGGGATATATGAACTCGCTGCCAGGGAGACCATATTTAGGATGCTAATAATGGTAATGTATAGGAATCTGGCCACATAGGGGTTAGGTTGGGTAGGTTAAATAATAACGGATGTGTTAGGGCAAGCCTATACGGAGGCCTATTGGTTTGCTGTGCTTCCCTGTTGATATTGTTAGGGTATTATATTATTATTATTATGGTGGTGCCTACCTAGCTTGTTTTGCTTTGTTGACGTCCTCAAGTTCCCCAAAAAGTCTGTACCCCAGGTTTTTGGCCTGGCACATTTGGAGGTTAGGGCAGTGGCGCATCAAGTATTTGATAGTTTCTGTTTCTCGATGAGGCAGTGGCCAGTTAGGACATCTGTAGCGATACGAATATTTTCTTTTTTGAGTCCGAGGAGGGTACGTGTTTTCTCCTGCTGTCTAAGTTTGGCCCAAGGGAGCGTGGGATGACACAATCACTCCTAGATATCAATGTTTTATTGGATCCTTCTATGGCTACAAGTTCCATTTTGCGTTTCAGGATGTCAATTTGTATATTTATGTCATTGTGGCAGCCAGTCACCGTCTTTTGGCTCATTCCCTTTCACTGTTGCGTGTCCAGGTGCCCAGGATATATCCACTCAAAGAGATTCACAGACTCTACTTAGAGTTTGACAACATTTTTGTATCTCTGCTGATCTAGGGGTTTAACTTGCCAACATTTTATGACAGAGATCTTTGAGGGATCAAGCTACATGAGTAGTAGAGCCTCTGCAGCTAAATAGGATATAGGGGTTGTGAAATTCGTTGGACTATCGTTTCAATTTCAATTAAGGATGTACAAATAAGACTTAGTCTTTTATAGTACTTCAAATTATGGATAAAATAAAAGATTAGTTTAAAATTTATATTTAATATTAAGAGATTCTTTAATCAGGAAATGGATCCAAAAGGAGGGATAGTGTGGAGTAGGGGAATAGTAAGGAATAGTATGCTCCAAAATAGCATTTTTAAATTGTGTGACTCCAATTATATATTTGTTTTGCTGTTGTGGACAGAGAATTCCATAGACTGGTGGCAAAGACGAAAAAAAGGAGCGAGGAGTTCAAATAGTTCGAGGATGGAGTTATAAGGCTGTATGTTCTATGCGAACGAACGAACTGAAGTTTCTCAAAAAGGTATGGTGGCGACTTATTCTGCATAATTTTGTGCATAAAGATATAGCACCTAACATGCAAGAATTGCAGGAGTGTACAACCAAGGATATTTGTATGATAAGTAGATATGTGGTCGTGTCGACGTAGCCCATACACATACCTTACCATATCATTGAATGCCGCAGTAAGTTTATGCTGAGATAGAGGAGTCGAGTTTGCAGTACATTGCTGATGAGTAATCAATATACGGAACAAGTAAGGTTTTAAGAAGTCTCAGCCTCGTGTTAATAGGAGCAAAACTAAGAGAGCAGCCAAAGTTTGCGTAGACCTCTGTAAATTCGTCGCACAGTGTAATTGATGTGGCTTACACAGGAGATGGATTGACTTACCTTAAAACCCAGGTTGGTTATGGTCTCCACGAACTGGAATTGCGTGTCGTTGAGGTAAATGGGCGGCAGTAGTTCAGTATTGTGAAGTTTTTTAGATATTAAAATCATCTGAGACTTTCCTGGGTTGAGGGTCAAACAATTACGTAGCGACCATTGGTAGATTACGGATAAATACTCATTCAACCTGCAAATAAGATCCTCAACTAGACCAATAAGTCTGGATAAGTATATTTGCGCATCATCCGCATAGAAGTGAGGACTAGCTTTTGAGCAAACTTTGGGGAGGTCATTAATAAATATGCAAAACAATATTGGACCCAGTATTGAGCCCTGTGGTAATCCAACCACAACCCTTTGACAACGATTACTTAAATAATAAGTTATGAGACGCGTAGTTTCTCAGAAAGGATTGAGTGGTTGACTGTGCCAAAAGTTGAGGTTTTTTCGGGACAGAAATTACTTTAGCCAGCTTCCAATTAAACGGAAATGATGATGACGTAATGCAGAAATTTATTACGTGAGTAATTACACAAAGAATGTGTGTTAATACCATTTTGACAAACCTGATAGAAATTCCATCCTCACCAACAGCATCTGATTTGAGTTACCGAATGATATTAATGACATCAACTTCCGATACTGCTTCGAATTCAAAAACTGTGGGTGTTTCAGAAAAATATTGAAGGTTGGGTAGAGAAGTTGTACTTTCTAATGAGGTGGATAAGAAAGCATCATTAAGATCATCAAGATCAGGTAAGACGTCTACAACATGCTTTTTACAAACACCAACCGAGCGTAAGTTGCTTGAGGGCTTTTTGGGATGTTGGTCCGTTCCCAGGCTAGATAAAAAATATCTTTTCTTAGAGAGTCTCGTGATAGAAGTTTACGCATTTCAGATTTGTTGAATTTCACTTCCACTTCGAATAGAGTTTCCTACGAACTTTAATGGCATTATCAACCTCAACATAAACCATGGACAAATTGTACTGCGAACCACCACTGTTTTTAAAGGCACATGGCTATTGAATAGCTAAAGTATTTGCGATTACAATAGGTCAACTTTATCACACACTTCTGAGACAAAATAACAACTATGCCAAAGGATTAAACTCGCCTCCACTTGCAGTGCGCAGTTATCTACTGAAGCGAAATCCCTGAATTGGAAAGTTGATGGTATAGAGGTACGAGACAAGTCAATGTTATAAAAGGTTTTCCAATAGGGACTTGACAACTTTGAATTTAATTTGTGAACGCACTCTTTCACTAATCATCAAACTGTCACTGTCAATTTATTCAGTAAACTCAACATTTTCATCATGGTGAAGTACACGAACGAGCAACGTTTGCAAATTATAAAAACTTTCTACCGAAATTCGGAGTCGGTGACTGCAACTTTAAGAGCGTTAACTCCAATTTTTGTTCGTAATTCTCGCCCTAGTAGACAGGCAATAACAAGTTTAGTGCAACAATTTGAGTCTACATATTCGTTGTATGATGTTGCCGTCTCAGTGAGATAACGGGTTGGTCGAAGTGTCGAAAATATCGCTGCCGTTCAGGCGTTCGTAGCAAACGATCCATATCAGTCAATTCCACTGCGTTCTCAAGAATTGGGCATCGCTCAGACCACATTATGGCGTATTTTGCGAAAGAATCTTGGTTTACACCCATACAAGATCAAGCTGACTCAAGAATTGAAGCCGATGGACTATTAGAAGCGACGTACGTTCTCCAATTGGGTTCTGGAGAAGATGCGCCAAGATGATGAATTTCATCGCAAAATCATCTTCAGTGACGAAGCTCATTTTTGGCTCAATGGGTTCGTCAATAAGCAAAATATGCGTTATTGGTCAGGTGAAAATCCGCATGTGCTACATGAATCACCACTTCATCCACAAAAAATAACTGTTTGGTGCGGTATTTTTTCGTCGACGATAACGATCGTCACGTTACTGTAAATGGTCAGCGTTGTCGCGCCATGATCACCGATTATTTTTGGCCCGAATTGGAAGATATTGTCTTGGACGACATGTGGTTTCAACAGAATGATGCCACAAGCCACACAGCACACGCTACAATCGATTTATTGAAGAGTAAGTATGGTGAGCGTGTTATCTTAAGAAATGGGCCTGTCGATTGGCCGCCTCGTTCGTGCGATTTAACGCCGCTTGACTGTGGGGCTACGTTAAGTCATTGGTTTATGGCAATACGCCGACGACGTTGGAAGAGCTCAAAGTCAACATTGAACGCGAAATAGCTGCCGTTTCGGCCGAAAAGTGTGGCCGAGTCGTTGAAAATTGGGTCCAACGAATCGACCGCTGCAAACTTGCCGCCTTGGCCATATGAACGAAGTCGAGTTCCATTCATAAATGTTTTGATTGTACTTCAAGCTGATAATAAAGTTTTTGAAATATCTCAAATGGTTTCCGTTTTATTTAAAAAAAAACTTGTCAAGTCCTTATTGGAAAACCCTACATACAATAAAGAGCTACTCCACCACCTATTGTACTCGTGATTCTATCGTTCCGCACTATTCTGTGCCCCGGAATGTGGTACAGGGGATCTTCCAAGTCAGACCTATCTAAAATGTTCGATGCGGTTTGAAGTGGTGTTTATATGAGCGTATTGAAGCAATGCACATTGTGTTAATGCGCTTTAAGCTAGGTAATAGCGCGTTTAACGTTGTATGCCAGCTAACTCCTCTCTTACTCTTCTGTTGTCTTCCTGGAGTAATGCAATAATGCTCTCGCACTCTTGCACCTTATTATTAAGAGCAGATATAACTTCACTTATCTTGTTGTTAATTTCAGTTTTTGTTTCACCGATAAGCGATGCAATTTTTGCAATCATATTAACTTCCATGTCGCGTAGCTGCTCAAATAGAGATGGTTTTTTTTCAGCTTTTTTGTCAGATGGCTGAAGTAGAGTTGTTTGACTTTTGACGGCGGGTGAATAAGATGGGGATGACACTACACATTTCTCTTTAATGGCTTGTTGGCGAGTGATTGACATGACAATTTTTTGTTTGTTTTTTCTTTTGCTTTACTTTTATCTGATTGCACTTTACAATGACCTCAACGTACTTATTTGAGAAGGAAATAAATGACTTAAAAATTTAAGGATAAAACGATTTAACGTCAAGAGCGAATAATAAACACGTCTATACAATGAACATCTCTCACTTAAGTGTCTTAAGGTGAAGAAATACTTTTGAAGAATGGGGACATCGGCATAATTGGAAGGGGGCAGCGTTTAATAATTCTCTCATGTTCGTTTATAGTTAGGATGAAAAGGAGTGGACCTAGATGGCTACCTTGAGGTACATCAGAAGTTGCAAAAAACTGGGTGAACGGGCTGACCTAAAGCGAACGCAATGGTAATGGTTTTCAAGGTAAGGTGTAGATAATTTTAAGAGGATCAACTGATTGTCATTTTCTAGGGCTGAAAGGCAAAGGCACGAATTCAATTAAGTTTGTAGTAATCGATCTACCCTTCAGAAACCGTGCTGACTCGAAGATTTAAGAGGCTCTTTCATATAAAATGCTTTCGAACATTTTAGGTATGTGATAAGGATTAGCTTTACGCTTTCATCCCTTTTTGTGAACCGGGATTATGAAAGAGGTCTTCTAAAGTTGGAGGAATTCAATTTTGCGTTAGATGATTGATAGATGAAATAGAGAAGAAAGTTGGAGAGACAGATTGGAGGCATACTTTCTGAGAAATATTGCGAAGATCTTCTGGGCCGAGTAAAAGTGCATTATTAAGTCTTTTGAAACTATTGTTCGATAAGGATAGGATAGAAACATTAAGAGAGAAAGAGAAGGCAATTGAGAAATTGGGAATGTGATTAAATTATCGGGGTGCAGTACGAAGTAGTTGTCTGCGAATGATTGTTTAAAAAAGGTAGTTAACGACTTATGAAGGAAATTATGATCCTTGATAGAGTTGGTCTGCGCAGTGTGAACATAGCGCTGATAGAGACAGTTTCAGAGCTGGGTAAATTGTAGGTAAATTCCAAAAATAGTTGGAAGAGTCAGCCCATAATTTGTTTCTTTTGTTTCTTGGATTAGTGCCCATAGCTGACGTTTTTCTTTATTTCTGTTGCGTCACGAAAAACCGCAACAACTTGAAGATGTTGTTATAAATGTGTCAAGTCCATGATTATTCCAAAAATTTGTATGACATATGGTTGCTTTAGTTACAGTGTTTGCAAATCATCAGCTCATTCTCGCATGGAAAGACTTCTTTGGAGATAAGCATACAGAACCAGAAAAGTGTTTTAAATATGCGAATATGCCCATCGTTAAAACAGCAAAATTACGAACAGAACATTAGAAAGTATTTTGAAGAACTGATGACGATGATGATGAAAGGAGAGACGAATGACGAATAATAATATATATTGACTCAAGAGCGAACTACCACAGTAGAGGATGTTTCATTAACTAAGGAGAGGTCAACATATCATCACGCATTTAAGTTAGAAATGACGAGATAATCAAAAATTATATGTATTCAGTATGTATCATGGGCGGAAAGTAAGCATGCTGGGTTACTATTTCTACCTGACCTTAAGGTACATTTTCTTCATCTAACAAACAGAGCAAAAAGCCTTTAAAAGCTGATGCGGTTATTCCCCATAGCTATGAATGTGCTTAATGGAATGACGTAATAAATTCCTTATATGAAGAATGACATGGAAGTTGGCGAGTTTGCTTTTAAATCGCAAAATTAGCGATTGCAATGGAGTACGTAAAGTTAATGAGGGATAATGGTATAAGGGCAGACTTATTCCCTAGGAGTTAGTCAGCGATTCAGAATTGATTCCAACCAAACTTCTAGTCTAATGCCAAAGTTTGTACTGTAGGAAAAGAACAGCTTTATCTGATTCAATTTGCTGTAAAAGCTGACTTTCTCTACAAAACCATTCTTTAGGAGACAACCCCAGGAGTATGTAGATTTGAGTCAACTAACACATCGCTGATCCATGCGCCTTCGAAAGTCAAAATGAAGAAGAGAATCTTGCTTGCCTGCATCCACGGATGAGTGGGCTCTTTTTTCAGGTGGAATATATTTGCTAAGTATAACACCATGAATTTCTATTGCCTTGCTGGCAGATCTATCTAGAAATGCTGCTCTCAATGTGGTGGATAATCAGTCAGGAAGATGAATGAGAGAGTGAGAATGAGATGAATGAATAGAGAGTTTGTTGTATCTGATGATTGCAACAGGACAAAATATATTATTTTATTTATTTCTTATCTTTTCCCAGAAGTCTCCCATTTTGTTGACACACCACTATACCCCAAAGGCAGTTAATATTGAATTGCTTCTAGCAAAGTTTTCTTAACACACGATGAAGATACTACAAATCAAAACACGTCAAATGAAATTCCCTGAGTCATTTTTTATCCAGTAGTTCCCCCTCATGTGTAATAAAAACTTCATATCAATTTAAATCCATCGGATTAAATCAGATTAGGCGCCGTCTTACGCTATTCCAGCTACCATTCACGCATGTTTATCGCCTCTAATCCGATCTACAGCCATAGCTGCTCGTACGATACATGTTATACGTAGGTGTACGTGTGTATCTTATTGGGCATAAGACAAACGATTCCCGATTCATTTTTTGGGTCGCACCGAGGCGAGAAAATAAAAACTGATTTCGCTATCGAGAAGACATTCATCATCATAGGTGGAGTTCCATTTATCTCTTGATGACGTTTCAACCATAACAATAGGTCTGTGAGGTTAATAAACTTGATTCGCAGATACGAATACTATTGCACATGTCTTGTTACTTTAGCCAATTTCAATGCAATTTAATGCTCCCCAATGCATACACGTCATTCACTCAGTCTGACAGTTAATGAGTTTCAATGTGTCTTTCGCGTGCTCATCCAAAATCGTTTACCTTGACGTCTTCTCTAACCAGAGTGAGTTCTTCACCGATAGACAATAGCTAGATGAACAACATTCAGGGGTACATGTGAAGTTCAAGATATGCAACACACATCAATGTTCATCGTTTGAACGATGAGAGGACAATGACAAAAACGACGACGAAGATGATGACAACAAAGAGAACAGTTGGCGGCCCTACAGGCCAGACCAACATGGATTGATTTATTCTCTTCTCTTCATCGAATCTGTGTGCCAGTTATGGTGGTCATTGATTGCCGGCTCAAGTGCGGGATTTCATTTAATTTCAATCACATATGCCACTCAGAATTGAGGAAATTCTTCGGAGCAGACTTGGACAGTAATGGGGATTAGGGGTGTGAAATAAGTTTGGCTACCGTGAAAGGTATTTTCCGACAAAATGCTAAGAACGGTTAGGTTGACAGAGGTTTGCTCCCAGTGTCTAGTAACAGATAAATCTTCCGACCCACCCATTGAATGACTTCTTCTGTTGCCTCTTGATGGAGTAGGAAAACATGCTGACATATTTTCATATGTTTGCTGCACTTAGATCCTTTGAAGCGAACATAATAAATCATTCTTGCGAGTACATTCAGACAGATAACCAACCTAATGACAGTGAAACAAATCGAGTTCGATTCATTTTCGTTTCGCTCACTCTTAAATTTCTTTATCTCGACTTGTTCGCTGTTTTCCACATGATTTACTACCAGTTAATGTCACAAATCTTACTACAAACAACGAATACGATTACTTCACCAATAATTGTAAGAAACTGCACCCACACATTCCATTCGTTCAATTAAACTTCTTTCACTCGGAAACCTGGGGACAAGAATTAAACAAATGCGCAATGCAAATGCTGTGCAAATCTACACCGCTGATAGCCACTCTGAGTATCAATTAAACATTTTTTTTTTCAAAAACTCCTTCACCCTCTGAGTCAGTCAAAATTAATTAAACCATATGCAACTTTACTATTGCCAGACTATAGGCATAGCTCATGCGGCAGCTACTGTCAAGGCGCTGCCTGCCACAAAGTTAAATTTAATTCCATTCAGCGCTTGACGCGAAAATCTTTAGAGTGCTCGTAGAGTGTCCTCTGCGCGTATTCTGTTTGCGAACTACATACTTAATTCTCGGGAGACTTGTGTGTGGGGAAATCTAGATAAGGTACCCGAAAAACACAATCAGATACAAAAGCGACTAGCACACATTGTGGCAGAGAGACACTGGCACTGGGACACTGATGTCAGCTTAACGACAAAAAAAAAACCAAGTCAAGAACTTTTAAGTCGAAAAGGTAAGACCTACCTTGGCTACCAGTGAGACAGAGTTGTGGCAATGAGTGCTGGCCGTTTACTGTGGAAGTTACAACAAAAAGAATACGACTGACTTGCAGTCTAACATGCGGAGGTATGCAGCCTTTTGGGCTTCATCGGGTGCATATCGATGGAACTTTGACTCTTGGCATTGGCATATCGCACTCTCAATTACCTCGAGTTTGGACGTTTTTCTTTTTGCAGAAAAAGTTATCGCAGAACGGAGAGAATAAAAAATCGTAAACACTAAGAGGGGGAAACTGTAACAGAAATGAAAATCTGCCCAAAGCGAAGTACAAGTACAAGGATCTCTGGACGAGATTGTCAATTTAATTAGGGTAAAAGGAGAGGGAGATGAGTTTGGCATCTACTATTTTTAGGAGTCTTTCCTTATCACAAAGTCAAGATGAGCGTACTTTCTGGCCATCAGTGATAAAATAAAAAATGTCGCTTCTTGTCACAATTGACAAGGACGATAAAAAAGGTCAATGAGTTGTTGGAAATGGTTTCATTGCGGAAGATTGAAGCCATGTAATTGAAAACTTTGTTATGTCTGAAAGTGATTCGAAGTTGAAAAACATAGGCTCAGCAGTCAGTAAGTTTTTTTTTTTTTTCAAACATTTTCTGAAGTCAAAATTCTTAGACAATGAAGCAGAAACTTAACCTATTGCACCAAAACCACCTTTGGTTTACTCGGAAGTGCAACTGAGGTAATTTAGTAATCCATCTGATTGAAGCTAGAAAAGCTACCCATAATTCTAGCCTGCCATTCAGAATCGACTCTTACCCTGTCATTTCTACAGATATGGTATTCCTTTTTATTACTTTATAACCAGCAACCCAGTATAGTAAGATCCTAAACCCCCATCGACAGTATTTAAGAAGCTATGACAGCAGAGGATACCCTGCAGCTTGACTCTCGTACTTTATGCGATTGATTTCAAAAGTGGCATTCAGATGCAGTTTCAACCTTGCTTAGGAGATGGAATCAAAGAAAAACCAAGCGGAAACCAAGAAGGAGATCGGCAAATCCTGTTACATTTTGCCTAAGCCAAATAAAAAAAAACCAAAAAGACTTGGTAACTACACTGAGTTTCACTGTCTTATGCATATCATAGCACTGAATCTGCAAGTGAGATAAGTAACACAACTCGCAAAAATAGATGAATGGATCCTATAAATCCGTTGTTCCGTCCTCTGTGGAATCGGTTTCCAAGGGCATTTCTATGCTCCAAAGCAAACCAGTGGCATTTCGAAAGAAGAGTTGGGTTTAAAATGAATCAGTACGTTCTGATACTTTCTGCAACACTGAAAGCGCTTTCACAGCCCCGTGACGGTATCCTTCATTGACTAACTCCTTAACGTTCTCAACTTCTGTGCTCTGGCATTTAGTATACTGACGATGTAGCCATACTATCTGTATAATGCTTAAGGACTATTTTATCTTAGGCAGGTAGCCGTGTCGGTGATTGGTACGAGTATATTGGAAATTGACTTTTAGTCGATCCTCTCAAAACTAAGGACATTTCTTTCGCGACAAGGAGTCACAATATCTTTCTCTAATGAAGCTATACTTGTATATGGTGGTCGTTCTGTTAGCAAACTTCCTTGGATTCTGTCAATGCAAAGGAGCTTTCTATTGTATGCGAGGATATTACGTAGATACGTTTATGATGCTAGATTCCAAAGAACGAGTTTTCTCTGTTACATATGGGCTTTTCCTATCACGCGTATATCTGATCTACATATGAATCTCCTTTCATCTGATATTCATACCATCCCCTGGATTTTCAGAGCCATCGTCCTTTGAAAAGCAAGACTTTGTTGCAATTCACATAGATGTTTCGGTGACTTGTGACTGGCTTCGTGAACGACGGCGACGAAGATTTTAATGGTAATGAATTATTCTCATGGTAATGAATTATTTTGTGAAGAACATATAGAAGGCAATCAGAGGCCAAACTTCGCTTAAGGCTTTACTGATCCTTCTTAACACTTCCAAGTTAATTCAAGAGTGCAATATTTCTCTGGACGCAGTCGGGAATCTAAATTCATTCATTCTTGTTCTGAAAAATCAAATCAGCTCAGAAAGGGGCTTCTAAGAAGGTCTATAGGCCGAATCAAATATACACTGACACCTAAAAAAAAAAGCAGAAACCAGTGTTTGCTCTACACGGTAGGGGTCCTAGCGGAACAATTTGCTGAACTCCATGGTGTACATATGGCATATGTAACACCACCTCTTGAAATGCTTGTTGTGGTTTCGATGAAATGTAATTGAGTGTTTTGCTCTCTTCATGGGAAGCAAAGGATCGAACGGACTCACATTTTCGTTGCCAAGACACATCACATTACAAGTTCTATGCGGTTAAAGGATTCTTTTCGAAAGCTTTAGAGTTGTTCTCCATTCCTACAATATATTTCGTGATAACAGTAAGATGATCTCACCTGTCGAGAAGTCTTACAGTCCATTCGTAAAGTTAAGTGTTCTTTTAAGCTTGATTTTGCCTCAACCAAAATAGCGTTTCCCTTAAGGTCTCTGTATATTATGTTATAGTATTGCCCAGCATATCGAAGCCTTTCTACATGCTATCGATGCAGTCGAGCTATTGAATTCGCTTACATTGACGATATCCCTATTTTATACGTATTTAATCTGCCTCATATGAAGTGGACTTCATCCGACGATCATTGCTAATTCAACTTAGAAACGTCTCCTCTAATATCAGGTAAGAAG
The DNA here is from genome assembly GCA_949129095.1 of Volucella bombylans. Taxonomy (NCBI): domain Eukaryota; kingdom Metazoa; phylum Arthropoda; class Insecta; order Diptera; family Syrphidae; genus Volucella; species Volucella bombylans. The sequence continues at coordinate 330,982,624 of OX422140.1, read as the reverse complement.
CTCAAGTTAATGCCAAGTCAGTAGCGCCTTAAATTAAATGGTAGGCCAATAGATCTTAGTTTGACAACATATCCAATTATTACTAAGAATATACTCTATACACAATTTTTATCTTCTACTTCATCTTAACCATCCTAACCCATCCCTTGCTGATGCCCGTTTTATTTTCTATTGATAAATATTTTGTATTTTAACAATTATGTATGTATGCTGAGAGTTCCTTCTCATGAGTCTCCTTATACTTGTATTATCCTGCTCAACTTGTCCTTAGATTTAACTTGTATCAAAGAAAAGATCTTCTCTTCGATCTACTGAATCTTCCATGTACTTAAACTCCATGAAAATATTTTATACGGCCCACCTGGGGTTCCACAAGGTAGTCACCTAGGTCCTCTTCTTTTCATCTTAGCCAGTAATGATCTTGAGGGGTTTCCCTTTCCATACTCTACGCTAATGATATCAGGTTTTTCAAAGGCATTTCCCCACTCCAATTGCTTAGAGCTTGAATTCGCCAAATGTCAAACTATTACCTTGTAATACCCTGAAAAGTCCAACCAGGGTCCTCCCCCACTTTATTTTCTCTACACTTAATTTTTGACCCTTGTTGAATCTCTTCATGACATTTTGTGTAACCGGAAACTAAATTGCCGTTCGCCGATTTGACAAAGTTATCCTGATCAAATTATATCCTAATGTCAAATGCTGATCTAAGGGATTTTCCAATATTTACGTCCCAAGATCCAACAACATGACCTTGGTTCGCCCCATGCTTGAGTACGCCAATTAAACGCATTTTCCTTTTTAAGAGTTCATGTGTCCAGAGTTAATGGCATTTAACGCCATATTCTTCAACTTACTTTTCGAGGTCTAGTCTGTAACTAGCTCGGGAAATGTCTATTGCACACATCCGTTGGATTTTATCAAAGTTATCCTCCAAATGCAACAAGGAAAGCTAAACGTTTTCGCTTTAATGGTGATAATCTTTAGAGAACAAGGTATAACTTGTTCATAAATGATCAAAGTAATTCTATTCTTTTCAGCAACCGCACTTTAAGGATGACGTGCGCACTCATTTATTGTATCAATTGAAGGCGGCACCATAGCAACTACACTCACTCAACCTCTAGATGTCCTAAAGACCTACACGATGAATGCCAAACCAAGCGATTTCAAGGGCCTATGGGACATTTTTAAGTTGACCGCTCGTTTAGGTCAAAAGGGCTTCTTTAAGGGTTATATTCCGGCGTTTGTTCGTCTTCAACAACTTCGACTTAATTTCGGTATCAAACCTGAAGAAAAGAAATCCGCTTAGATCTCAAATTCGAATTGGAGTAGTTACCTTAGGAAATGATTTATAAGATATAATAAAAGTAGTTAAGCTAAGATTAGAGATCGGCACAATTGTAATGAGCCTTTTATGTTACATTCGGGATGTAAGAGGCATTCTTGTCATCCTCCGAATTCTCTACTACTCCCTAGGTCTGATTGAACATCTTCTTACAACTCTTACGAAGCCGTAGCATCTTTTATCTACCGACTTACCACATCCCTTATGATTATGAACCATTTTCGCTTTCAACTCCAGCAACCCTTACTTTAACTCGAAATCCCTCACTATTTTTCGTAATCTAAAGTATCAGTTCTTAGTCCTGGCTTGTATTAAGCCAAATTAAAAGGGGCTTCCACTACCACCCAAATGCAGCCTTCTTTCTAGCAGATCTTCCTCCATGGAAGCATTCAAAACTGATCTTGGATCTGGTCAAATGTTGAAGGCGAACATTTTAGACATTTTAGGAAATGAACATTAGTTTCGGGATCAACAGTTTATGTAATCTTAATATTAGCGAGCGAATGCCTCATATGATTCCGCATCAAGGCCAAATTCGGAAATATAGGCCTGGTTTGCGTTAATTCCCCTACAGAGGATAAGGATGACAGCATTAAGCTCTATGATCTCCTACACCGAACATATGCTCAGTGCCGTAGCTATGACATAGTAATTGTGCTAGTAGATCCTAATGAAAGCCAAGATTGACTTGGAAAATTAACTTCTTGCAACCAGTCAGTCAAGCATTTCAACAAAGTTCGACGTTAAAAAGCTGCTGTCGCAAGAGACCGCTTAAATTTTTGCCGGTCGTGTTTTCCTCTTTCAAAATTCTACCCTTCTGTATGGGACAAACCGTAGAATACAAAAGGAGATGTCGCCAACTTGCCATCAGAGAAGCTGCCTAAAATGTGATTGATTTCAAAGCGCCACCACTAAGAAACTTCTACTTTCCCTATAAATGCAGGCATGCACATACATCCAAACAGTTGCGTTGCATTGATGGAAGAAAGTTGCTCTTGAGCTCTACAACCAGAAAGGAAGAAGTTACTGCAGGATGGCGTTCGAAAATTTTGTCAGAGAATAAAATGAACATGGCAGGCATAAAAGAACCAGAAAGGAAGCCTGCAAAGATGAACATGGACAATCACTCGAAGAGTCACAGTCGGTGCTGAAAATGTGGAAAGAATGCAGATTGTATTGTGTAAATATTCACCATGAACGAAGTTTAGGTAGAAATATAGAAGCTGAAGTCTTATGAAGCTGTTGGCGCAGACGAACTTCCTGTATAAACCAGCTGGGGGTGACCTGCTTAGGAATAAGTATCAGTTCATCTTTAAGATATAGTCAAGGGAAAGCATTCATCAGAAATGGTATGGGGCAATATTATCCTTATCAGCACATCTGGTCAGGGTCCCCAATACCTCTTTGCACTTGCTAGTTTAGATTCAAAACCGTGCGATTGCGAATTAATAGGTGACGCCAACATTGCACAGTCAATTGACAAGTACCTCACTTTGCTTTTTCTGTAAGTTTCTTTAGCCCTCACTGCGAACAAACCTTTTACGAGGGTACTAATACCTTTTTAAGAGATTTCCTATCGACACTCGCCATCTATATGTCGATTTAAAAGTTTTGCAGCCATGCTAAATGCGACAGATTGTGCGGAATTGATTTGGAAATTCTCGCTGCTCATCCAAGCTCGGTAATAAATTCACCGAGACCTTCAATGTCAAGAAAAATTTTAGAAAAGGCGACGAGTTCTAATAGGACTTTTTTAACATCACCTAAAGACAGTCCTTGCGTACTCGGATGACATTGATATGATTGGACGAACTTAGCAAACCGTCAGTGAAGCTTTCGGGAGTATTGAGGAGGAAGCGGCCGAAATGGATGTTATCAGAAAAGGATGCACACCTCCAACGCTTTGGCTCGAAAGTAACTATTAGCGGTTATAACTTCGAGGTAGTTAAATACTTCATCTACCTTAGTTGCGCAGTTAAGCATGAAAATTAGATGGAAAATTATAGCCAATCGCTGTTTCTTTGGGCTCAGGAGGCAATTGACTAACCTTTCTCCTTATCATGTCGGTGCTGCTCCATGGCGCAGAGGCTTGAACCTTATTCAAACTGGATAACGAAGTTCTTGACCGCTTCGAGAGAGAGATACTGCGTGTGATTCTCGGTCCTATTCGGATTGGCAGAGAATGCAGGACGAGACTCAACCACGAACTGCACATCTGGGGAGGGACCGTGCCAGGTTTGTTGGTTGAGGCCCAGAATCACCCCAAACTGTAGCTCCGCCTAAGAAAGAAAGTAGTGTGTACAGTCAGTATGTGTTTAAAACACATAATCAAAGCAACTCTATTAAAATACCTTTCTATGTCAACAATTCTGATATATACGAGTATCATGCTATATATCATGACATATTTCGAAATATATGAAATGCGTTCATTTTCACTCTGCAAAGCTAAATTATTTTTCGCCTTGACCCTTCAGTCATAGTACATACTATGATATTTACTTCAACGAAACGTATCTCAAGCGATTTCTTGCATGCAACTTTTCGAAAGTATTAAAAAATAATAACATCACGAGCTAATATGAGCCTAATTCCGACTTGGGCCTCTATATTTATGTGAAAGCCCTTAAAAGAAACAGACTATCATGCGACATATATCATGTCATCTGATAAGAGTAAAGCTAACTTATAGATGATTGCGTTCACACTGTTCTAACTAGTACCCACCAATAGTTTGATATTTTTCAGACCCAATTTCCCACTTTTGGTCAAAATGGACAGAACCACGTAAATCGTATCAATCTCTCACACAAAATCAGCATAACTAGTCACACAAATATAGCAAACTCATATTCCACCAATTTTACCAAATCTTGATGTCGTTTCCTTGGCCTCAATACCAGAGAGAGAGAGAGAAATCCCTTCTACCACAAACGGAAAAAAAATAAAAACAAATGTTCACCTCCTGTCACCATGGCACCCATATCTCAGATGATATTCCATATCCATAATCCACGCAATTTTTGCTCTTATCCATACAAGTTATCCCATGTTAACTGGCATTGCAACACACTCATACGAATATGAGTACAAAATAACTTCAATTGCATATGTGTGGTGCTATAAGTCTAAGCAAAACGCAACTCTGAATCCAAGTACGAAGCAATTCCCGTTCAAATCCAGTCGAAGTCTTAAGCCAAAAACATCACTAAGCCATGTCTACACACATGTTGAACAAATCGCCGGTGCAAATTGTAACACGGAATCCATTTATCCGGCGTAGTTGTCCAGGCAATTTAATTTCTATTCAATTATCGGACAATCCAACCGCACACACACCGGGTGACAGATATGTCATATTAAAATGCCGCAGATAAATTGGATTCCGTTTATTTGTTGTTGTTGTTGTTGAGCAGGCTTCTGAGCCAAATCGCCTACCAGGTACGAGTACACTGCACACTTTGAGTAGTATCTCTCCACTATGAACGAGTCCTCGAGTTCGACGCATACTACGTTACTGCCACTTGGAGCGCTCTGTTTGGATCTACTCAGGAACGCAGTTTTTTTCCATGTAAAGATACGATTACTTGGATTCTTGCATGAGATACGTACGTACGTATATTCACAAGTACGAGCACTCCGAGATTGTGTGTTTACGAATTATAATTGCATTTTGTGGCTAATTAATCTGAGAGATACACAATACCTTTTGGCTGACTGAATTGATTGATGTTGAGAAATAGGTCAACGGTGTGCGGAAAACATCAAACGCGATCGGAATAAATGTATCTACGATCAAAAAGTACCTGAGATTTTTGAAAATGTTAACTGTTCGTTAGAGATTTGTGAGAGATTTTGGCACATTGAAATGATTTAAATGCAACAAATACGAGTAGTGCCTGCGACCTATTCTCGACAGCTAGGCAACTATATTACCCTGGACAGACAGACAGACAGACTAGTAGACAGGAGAAGGTTTCCTTTGAAAATTCACCGCCGCCATCTGTCTACAAGTGACGTAAGCCAGTGCAATTGATTATATCGAATGCTGACAGATATTTTGATCCATTAAATTAAATTACAGAGTGAGGAGGAAGTGCTATGGGGTACCCATGGTAGCCAAAGGGAGAAGATCTAGTGAATTTGAAGATCGTTGACTTAGATGAGGGGTGAGTTAACCGCGAGCTATATGGTTGTGCGATTGTTGGGAATCGTGAGCATTCATTGCACTGGAATAGATGAAAGTTCTAACAACGCAACAAGACAAATCTGAAGCATGCTAACATGAACTTCATCAAGGGATTGTGCTTTGGATTTGCATGCAGATTTCGACATTTGTCATGAAATACGAGTATGTCGCAAATGAGCAGAGTTTGTTTTGCGATGTCATAGAGGATACGAGTATATGTTGCGTAGTTTCCGGGATATTTGAAACGATATGCCATCTTTATGGAACTTCAATGGGTTGCAGGGAGATTAACATTAGGGATTCTGGCGATTCCAAAGAATAAATCACTTCACTATCATGCCATGAGATTCGGAAGACACGATGTTGTGCACAGATTTGTGTTCCACATATGTGACAGGTGCATGATTTGAAGGGGCAGCCATTGCAGATTCAAAGGTGATGTATCATACATATCAGGCCGTGCAATTTGTAGAAGTTCAAAAATAGTTGCCGGACTTTTCTTATTTTTAGAGACAAAATTTAACACTAACTAAAAATAGATCTTAAACTACTTAGACTACCTTGAACTATGAGTTTTTTTTTTATTTTACCCATTCTCTCGTTTTTTAATCTTTTTTTATATATAATCTTAAAAAGTATCTTAATCTACCTACCAACTTTGTAAGCAGGCCATGGCTTCAAAACAAAGCACTACCGACCCTGTCCAATGACGGGCTGGCCCGAACTTGAATTCTTTGTGCTGCCTAATATCACGATTCCCTACCGCCCTCTGGCCATATATTATTTTGTAGTGAATATGTAGGAAGGAAGATACATACGAGGGGCTCCAGTGAAGGCTGAACAGAAAGTCCGACAGACAGAAACGCTCAAGCAGGCTCAGAGATATTTCGATGGTATATTTCTTTCGCTGAAGCGAATTTTCATATCCATGATCCTTAATTCTCAACGAATGTTACGTTCGGGTTTGTTGCACTGACTGCAAGATTTGCAGTGTTGCTTGAAGATATGTAAGTGGGGTTGCGTCCTTTATTTGTTGTGGTGAGTGTAGGCATGTGCACAATATTGCTGTGCAGATGCATGCTATGTCTAAGATGCAATATGCCTGCCAACGTGGAAGATCTAGTGGGCAGAATTAAAGGCGCACTCGATAAGATGTAACATGGCAAGACAAGACGGCGGGGACAAATCACTAGTTTTGTGGGTAAAAGCAAGGGGACCCTTATTTCTCATGCTGATTGTACCCAATATATGATGATGAGTGGTAATCAGGTAGGCGGCAGCTATATCCACTGCTGTGGTGCTTGTTGGTGAACAAACTACCAAGCGCTCTTAAGAGTTTTAAAGTCCGTCCTCTTAAAACCGAGGTTTTTCTCCTTATAAGAAGAAGGAAGCTGAGTTATCTGATTGAAAGCATCACCATCCGTACCTCGCACAAGTTGTCACCCAATGTTCTTTGGCAGTCATTTTTTTTATGAATGAAAAACTTTGGTTCTCCTTTTGGGGATTTTGTTTATTTGATGTGTTGAATATTTTCCATTAATTCATGAAAATGATATCGATTAAGTGGCTGCCGACAGAATTGATGACCATTCGGGCCCAATTTGTGGCATTTTCCTTCACTCTTGCCAGAACTTCCAGCGTTAGGTAATCGCATTCTTACCCGATATTCTCTTCGAGGGCTCCAAGAGTTTGAGGCTTGTTAACATAGACTCGTGACATCAAAAAAAACATACAAAAAGAAGTATGGAACGGCAATATTGCTGGCCAAAAATTAGAGATTAGGCGACCCGGAAATGCAGCCCTCAGAATTTCGGTTGTGGATCATGCAGTATGCGCCGTTGCTCTATCCTTTGGAACCAAATTTTTTTCAGTCCCAATTAATTCAATTCAGGAAGGAGAAAGTCATTGAGCATGGCTCTGTAGCGCTCGCCGTCCACAGTAGCCAGTGGCGTTTTCGAAAAAATAATTGCCGATAACGCCTGCAGCGTAAACAGCACAACATTCAGTAACTTTAAGCGGGTGTAATGGCTATTCATGGGTTATACTCAGATTTTCGGTGCCCCAGAAGCGAGAATTTTGCTTATTCACATGTTTACAGAGATGGAAATGGGCTTCGTGATGATTTTCTATGAAAAGTTGTCTTTCTCGTGGTCGGGACTCAGGATGGCTTGAGCGTAGGCTACACGCGCTTGACGGTCTAGACTTTGTAAGGGAACATTTTACATTCTTTCACCAAGATGCCCAACCCATCTTCAAACACAGCTGCGATATTCTCAGCAGAACAGCAGCATCTAGTGTTGTGCCATACTCTTCCAGACGAGCGGCTAAACGTCGTAGTATTTACCCAGTTAGTGTCAGACGACCGGGAAATCTGCGCCGAAATTCACACTGCGCCAATACCACCGACGAATTATTCCGCCAAAAAATCGTAACAATTATTCTGCGTTCTTTAGGAGTATTGCGATTCAAGTCTTGTTGACGTGTATTTTGCATCTGTTTACTTGAAAAATGTCAAAGCATCGTAAAACTGACATTTGGGTGTCATTTTGGATAATCAACTTTTGACGTGACATGTCACAAGGCGCTGTCGTCTTTCTGGCAGTCTGAAGGAGTTTTTGCGAAGTCAATGGGCATTTTACTTTGGTCATAGAGGTCTACACGGCTGTAATACGACCTATCATAACCTATGCGTCAGTTTTCTTGTGGAAGGAGCTTTCACGAAAATTTAGCTTTTTTAGGAAGTTTATAGAATGTTCTGGTATCGGGTACATGGGGCTTTCTTCAGCATGCCTGGCTCTGCTCTAGAGGCACTGATGAATCTTCCTACTTGTCATGGATACATTTTCTGTTTAAAAAGAAGTGGTCTTGGGATGACATGCACAGAAATCCTGATGGTCTTGCGCGCTGATTGTCTCATCGCAAGACACTGGAACTCGTATTAGTTATTTGTTGGCAATGGGAGTCAACAACACCATGCCATCTTATTCACGTTCTGCAGATCTCTCCAATTCATTCCAAGTACTGGGCGACATGGCATGGCGTAGTCACCTTCTAAGAACTGCACCCATGCAGCAGTACTTGATTGTCTTGTCTTGATTCTGTAAACATTGCTTTTCCACACCTTAAACAACATTCCAATTCTGTGCCGCCGCCAATTGAGATAGGGCTTCTCAAATAAGGAATGCTCTGCAGTTTCCCAACCTCCTCTTCAGCAATGTTCAGTTGGGAAAAAGAACTAGAAAGACCAAGGACTTTGGTTATAGCTGCATTTATTTTAGACCCCACACTGCTGGATTCAGCTTCTATATTGTGATTCATCTGGTGTAGAACCAAAAACCATTGCGCAAACAATGTCAATAATCACAATGTTTCAGGAAAGATTTCATTGTTCATTGAACACCTCTGCTTCCCTCCGACAATGTTGCGTGGATAACATCGCTTGCCGAACGCCGCCTTGAACTTTAAAGTCTTCTGATCACTTACTGTTGTGTAGAACATGACATTTTAGACATTCGTCTCCTGCGAAAGGCTTTCTAAATAAACTCACGGTTCACGTTATCAATCTAGAAATCAATGAAAAGCAGGTAGAGTGGAGATCTATGTACGAGTACACTCGACTCTTTGCTCTACGATGATCCGCAAGGTGTTAATGTGATCGGGGCAGGAGGATCCAGAACGAAAGCCTGCTTGTTCGACATGGAGTGTTGAGTCTAAATTTACTTTGATTCTGTCCAGAATTAACTTCGCTATTATTTTGGCCATTGCCAGCAGAACGCATAACCCCCTCCAAATTCCCCCAACCCAACTTCTTGTGAAAACAGATTTTTTCATTCAGCCAATTCACGTTATGACATTACTTTTGGCCCACCTTGTAGTTCCAGAATAAATTGCTACTTATCGCGGTGCCTATTTTGTAGTCTAGGTCAGATGTAGATCACATCCAGGCGATTGGTGGGAACTTTTAGGACCAGTTTCCAGAAAACTCTGGGCTAAGCGATCAGTTAAAACCGATGCCAGTAACCTACGTCTGGATTTTGAGTGATATTTCAGTAAGGAAATATTTGAATCTGACAGCCTAAGGTACTTTTTGGTCTGATGTCCGAATATGCCTATGCGACCCTGATAAAGTCTTCATTTTATTGCAAAAATATTGACGTCATTTTGGAGTTTCTCCTTTCACGTATTCGTACTACTGCTGTTTATGAAGTGAATCCTGCTTAAATTCAAAAGAAAGCTTGTCTCATACTTATTACATTTGGTGACGTTGATATAGAGCCTTACGATTGCTTATGACCAGCCTTTATCATCGGAACTGCTTAAGGAAGTATATTCCCCGAGTATAGAGACGTAATCACATCCTTCTGTTACCAAAGTTTCTCTGAAATTTGGCTTTATTTAGAGGTTTCGTTTTGGAGATCACAAAAGAAGAAGTCCGTACAGACGTATCTTATCAGTAAGGCGCTGATTCAATCCATTATTCACTTTCGGTTCTCTTATCCAACAATCTTTGTTGGCTTTAGAAAATGCTCTATCATTGTGCTTGGATCACCGTCATTGTTACGATTTTCAGTCCACTGATGCTACTACCTTGGCTAGTTGTAGGAATTGCTCTGTATTTCTTTCAACTTTCACGGATGGGTGTGTTTCTAATTTCGCTCGCATCAACAATTCATTCCGCGACATTCAAGTTGTGCAATTGATTTCGGTTTCAGCGAGAACACCAAAGTACACCGCCCTGTGATTTACAGCTGATGAGCTGCTATTAGTTCCGAGAGACTTGTTGGATCACATTTTCCGTGAATAGGCTTGCGTAAGTTCATGTCAATGTCCTGACTCTCATTTTTCTGTGGATCTCAGATAGATGCTTTTCAGAATGCGTTGATTCTGTGGTCCGTTCAATTAGTTCGGGTTTCTCCTCTCTTCTAAAGGCTTCGCTGTGGCTGTGGATATGTCCAATGATGCCTGCTGCCACAAAACGGCACCAAATAGTGACATCTTGTAGGAGCAGACACTTCTAGATAGTGCTTTAGAAACTAGAAAACATGAGTCCATGAGACAGATTTATTACTTAGAATCCTTCAAAATGTGATAGCAATATTATGTACTAAACACCGACATCCAGATGGACACATGTAAATATCGACGTCCTTATTCAGATATGAGAATGTCAGGTGGACTGTAATCACTTTAATGATATACCTCCGGCTTAATTTATGGAGTGTCATGGACGTTCATTACCCTGTTATCAATAAAAGTCATCCAATTCTATGCTAAAAAAAAGGTCCACTGCTCCCATCCATAGAACCAGAGTGGCAGACAAATTTCATGAATTGCAGAGTGAGAATAGGGCTCATCTTGAGTATATGGTAGATATGGTCTCAATCGCATCTATTCTTCAATTTGAAGGGTGAAGCTTTACTTGTATGCTTCTGTCTTCTGTACTCTGTCTTATAATTGCTACTAAGTAAGACCTTCTCCTTGAAAGCGCCCTCAGCCTTTTTGGTAGGGGCATATGCACGTAAAAAACTGATGGTTTGTATGGGCATCATTGCCAGGCGATATAAATGATTTGCGACAATTGATGTGCATTCGTACCTTAGGCACTGAGTTCTGCTAAGTTGACGTCACTCAGTTCCACATAGCCAAATTTTGCTAGATATATCCTCTGTCTTATATGTTGTCTTAGAATAATTCTTTCAAATTAGAAATTTTGTCGCACTTGATTTACCGGAAATTTTTCCGAGATAGTTGGTAGTTAATACAGCTCTGAGCTGTAACTATCAACACTGGTTGACTGTCCTAGTGCATCGTCACTTCTTGAATCGTTATCCTCCTAAACTGCATCTCAAAGAAAAAACAAAAAACAATTGCAAATTACTGGCGCCCTAATTAGCTCTCTCTGATGCCCCCTCATTTGTGCCAAAGAGAAACAAAAAAAGAAAAAAAAAAATCTCAACTCACTGTGAATGCATTTCAAGATGAAAATACCTTCCAGTGAATAACCATAAAGCAGAAAAGCCAAAAAAAAAAAAAATTACAAAGAAAGAAGAAGAGGAAAAAAAAAGAAGCTAAACACTCCACAGCATACCCAGAAGCGATTCCCATCGATACTCTCTGTAGGTTTCTTCAGGTAAGATATGAGAATTTCGGTCTACCACCAGCACCTTCAAGACCGAAAAGGTGGAAGAAAAAAACTTATCCACAGAAGCAGCTCCTTGGCCATCGAGAAATTCTGCGAATTTACGAGTATCTTCGCCTTCTGTGTGTCCCATTGCCTCTTGGCTTGCATTTGTTAACACTAAACGGCTGCAGAGTCAAGTCTCAGCGCCAAAAAACAAACAGCCAACTCAGAGATGGTTGGTGGTAAGGTGATTTTCAGGAAAAGTCACACATCCGCTAGATACGAATACTAAGCATCGCACACAGAAACAGACAGAGCACATTCGTACTGTTTGGCTAAACGTTTCCGCTGTTCAAAAAGCCCGGGCAGTTTTTATGCGGTTCACCAACTGAATAAACAGACAGACAGACAAACAGACAAACAGACATGCGAAATTAAATGAAACGTATGCAACGATAAAATAAATTAGCCCCGAATCATTTAGGAACTAGTGTTGTTAATTAGGTACTCGCCGGTCATCGGGAGGGCTACGCCAGGATATATGACCAGGACAACAAGGAGCGCGACTACAGATACAGATACACGTGTTGAAAAGATCTACAAGACACGTAATATTACTCTGGTCCCTTCACAGACGTTCAAATGAGATAGAAATACTTTTATCCCAGTTGATGTGGCATGAAAGATTCAACACTGTACTTGTGGCTCTGTCATGTTAGGACCATACACAACTAGGGACTGTCGCCTCTTGGGGTAACTTATGGCCGTAGCATTTGAAGGCCTAATTAATTGAAACTAAATAAATACACAGTTTATGCAGGGGGCGCGCGAGATTTTGATTCGGTGATATGCCTTCTGGCCACTAACAGTGGACAACATCGACAAAAACAATGACGATGACTACAACGACGACAACGTTCGGACGAAGACAAGGACCACAATGATGATGATGATGATGACGGCATTGGAGATGGGAGCTATGTCGTTCGCTTGCTTCTGCTATTGCCTCAATGGTAGACCACAAAGATGTCTCCCAAAGATCAACCTTAGTTACATTGCAACTAATTTGAGGAGAAAACAATTTAAGTGGCCGGCAAATTAAATTAAACCACGCGGAAGGTTTGATGACCCGATTGAAGGCATTTCGAGGATTAAAACGAGGAAGAGAGACTGCCCTATGATGGGGCGGATTTTTCTCGAATGAAGCCATTCCGGATGATTTCAACATTCAAAAAATGTATTTACCTTCTGCATTACTTTCAAATGAAGTAATCCATCGTTACTCCAAAGATACTGATGATCTGTGTTGTGTTTTGCTATCAAATTAGCTGTGACGTACGCACTTTCTGTCTGTCATGAAGTTATTGTCATTTAGCAGATGACTTGACGTGGTTTCTTAGTAGAAAGGAAAAACTGCTGGACTCATTGAATTTTCTCAGAGATCTCTAATTGTTCAATTCAGCGGCAGAAACCCTACCTACCACTGTCGACGAATCTACATCCATCGCTTTGCGTAAGCTTTGATCCTCTAAAGGATCTCGTTTATCTGATATAAAGGCTCCCTAGATGCTGATAAAAAAAGCTTTGAAAAGGAGCAACATAGATTGGGTTCATGATAAGACCATCCCTTTCCAAACCTTATATCTTCTGTTGATATTATCACAACAGTATTTTGTTTTAAAAAAGATACTTCATCCGAAACCGGGTGAAAAGTGTTAAAACAAAAGAAAACGCATAGTATAACTCGAAAGAAGAAAACGAAAAAAGTTCCTAGGAGACAGGAATGCCTGCAACACCGTAGTTAAGCGTGTGAAGTTGCAATATTATGAAACATTTAAGTAAAAAAATATTCCAGTGTCCCAAAGATAGTAAAAGTGTTTAGATATTCATCAAATCATAAGAAATTCTGCATTACCCTCCATCCCAACGCTCACTTACAATAATATTTCATGCCGCTTACTTCACAGCCACACACAAGTCACTGGTCCAGATGGTACATCTCTCCTTCTTCTGAAGAGGTATCTTACCACAAGGGCCTTTTCGTCAATCTTACTCTTCAGTGTTCTTTCCAAGGAGATGGCCAGTAATATTTGTCCAGCCCGTTGGTGATTTGATGGCATGTGAAGATAAGTGCACTTGATTTCTGAAAGTCATTTTGATATCAGGCTTTTATCCGAAAATGCTTGCACTTCGGAACGGCGAATCTCTTCTCCAATGGTTTTCCAGAGCAGTTTTCGAGAAGCTCAAATCAAGTTGTATTGGACAGTAGTTAGCATTATATTAAAAATTCTGGTATGCCTCAGGGTTCCAGCATGCCATGTACACTATTTTTTAATTTTCATTGATGACCTCTACTTCTTTTCTGACGACTGTATTCTCTGTTTTTCATGTTCGTTACCAGATTTACGCGCCTGTTTTTCGGCAGGTTCGGTATCATATGTTGAGCTCATAAAAATTCCAATATTAACAGCATAACTAATCGAGGAAACATGAACAAAGTAGAATTTAATGCTTCCAAAATACAATGCTGTCTGATGTAATCAAAGCAAAATTTAAATGACCACCGATCATCGATGAATGGCATTTGAAACGTCGAAACTGAAAAAAATGTTCGATCCTCGGTATGTACCTCAATAACAACCTACAATGAAAGGATCAAATATTCGATGTATTCTCAATCGATGTAAGAAATTCTCTACCCCATCTGGTCTGGTCTGAATATATCTGGTTTTATTTGCCCAAAATTGTCTATATCTAGTCAGGGGTTCCTTAATCTTCTCTGCTATTGATAGATAGGATTGAAATCCGTGAGCTGAAATTCATGGGAAACACCAAGTCATATGATGGTCTCTAACTCTGACATAATGTGCCCTGCCTTACCTTGTTCTATAACTATTTCCACAATCAGTGATTTAATGAAATTACTGGGAACATTTCGCCTCTTCGAACGTTCAAGCGTAACAGCCGTTTCGCTATGAATGCTCATCAGTTCACCCTCACTTCCGCTTTTGGACTTAGTCTGAAATATCGTTATTCTTTCCTAAGCCGTACAATTCGCTATGGAGTGGAGTACTTTAATGAGCTCTTTATTTCCTAGTCATTATAATTTCCAAACATTCAAGCCCAACGTAGATTAGCATTTATCACCCCACTGCAATTCTCATTCGCTCACGCCATGTGCAAACATTTTAAGGGTCTAATTAATCCCTGGAGTGCGGGTACAGAAAAAACCCTGAAGGCAAGAGTCGTCGTAAGCAAATTAGAGAGGTAAGTTAGTAGCGATGGCAAAATTTGCTAAAATTTAATCATTTATGGAATGCCAGCTTTTGTGGACATTGAATTCCAATAGTTCTATCTTATTTTCTCGAGATCAAAGCCACCAGTATACCAGAGCACTAGTTAGAAGATCTTTTAAGTCATTATTATGTCATTCAAGTAAATCGATAGAGAATAATGATCGAAATCGTTGATAGCTAAAATAAAGATCAACGGACTAAAGTGGTTGCCTTGAGGGACTCCTGATGTGACAATAAAGGAGCAGATGATGGATTGAAATAAGACCTTGTACTGACATGGTTCCAAGTTAGAAAGCTTTGATTCGAGTCAGAAAATTATGAAAGCAAAATGCTATCAAAAGCTATTTAGTAAAATCAATAGCAACTGCGACGACTTCTTTACCGGCCTCTGACTCCAGTAGGCTTTCGTACATGAATCCAATTGAATTGGTCGTGGTTATATCTTTAATAAAGACAGGTTGGTGGGGAGAGAATATGGATTAGTCGTGGAAGAAGATTCTGTCTAAAGTACACGAATAAAGTTTAGTAATAAAGGGATTGCAATTCACACTCTTTTGATTTTGTTCTACACATTTTCACACTTTTACCGCCCTATTTCATTGATAACAAAGCAGATGTTGGCTTTGAGTGTCTCAATTGACGGGCAATAATATTTTCTTTCCCACGTGACCAAATAACGTTGTTAATCGTACGATTTCAGTGATAAATTTGGATCGTCATTTTGAGAAATGACGCGGCTGCAGAGAAGCAATGGCTTCATCACTTGTGTGGCATATAGTGCCGTCATTTTGGAAATAAATATTTCCAACATCCATAGCATCGAGATCTTTGACATAAAAGTTCATTGGACATCGCTTGATAGTTCCAATGATGCCTGCTACCCCAAAACGGCACCAAACAGTAACATTTTGTAGAAACAGACGCTTCTTGATAGTAATTCTCGGATTTTCTAAGCCCCAACTGCGGCAGATGTTTATTAACAAAGTCTTGAAGACACAAATGTGTTCAATCGCTCAAAATCATTTTTCGCTCAAATTCATCATCATCGTTTTCAAGCATTTTCAACACCTACTTGGTGTAAAGTAACGAAGCCGCTGAAAGTCAGGAGGCTCAAGTTCTTTAGTCAGTTGAACTGTATAGGATTCTTGTACCAACTCCTCATGTAAAATGATGTTTGCGATACGTTCAATTCCTGAGATCGATGTCTAATTGGTAAACCTGGATTTTCGGTCGCATTCTTGCGCGATGAAATTGTTCCCATCACTAATTTGTCGCAATAACAAGAACCGAAAAAGGGTGTTTGAGGACAGTAATAGCCGAAGGAGCTTACTTTACTTTTCGTAACACTTTCGGGATGGACTTGAGCCCCAACAAATAAGTTTCTCTACCCAGCTCGGTCATAAGGTCATAAGCTAGCTCCAGTTTCTTGAGTTTCGCTGAGTTTCTTGAGCACATCATCCAACGGGGTGAATGCAAGGATTGTCCAAGTGGAATACAACGACTATTTGTCTCAGCAATCCATATACCGGCCGAAGATTACACTTCTGTTGTTCCTGAGAGATTCTTGTCACTCAATTGTCTTCCTAATGGAAAGAGATAACCGCCGGCAAAATTTATTCTTCGTTTGATCTCAGCGCTGGTGTCAGAATTAATATCGGAGTCATGGTGAACAAGGTCCATTCGCTCTAATTTCACAGGTTCCGAAGAGAAATTTATGAGGGCGATATTGGCATCGTCTTGCAGTCTAACGATTATGTCAGTACCGGCGGCGTATTTGAGTTAAGCGGACTTTTGATGTTGGAGGTGTTGGAGTGCGAGTTATACATCATCTTTTCAAGAACGATGCTAAAGACATCGCCGGACAATGCGTTAAGTTGTCCAAATCGAATATTCTTAGATCATAACCGACTTTAATGGAATATCATGTAAGAGGTCGGGAGACATACCGAAAATAAATATTGCTCTATATAACGCAAACAATGCTTAAATTCCTTCATAGTGCACACTTTCGTTCGACTACATTTTGCAGATGAATTGATGCATACTCCTTTTCAAACCATTTTTCGCTGCTTAAACCCCTCGGCGGGTAGGTCATCAGCTTTAGCTACTTTCTTGAAATTATGTTCAGATGAGGCTGGACAGAGCTGTTGGTTATCAACAAGGTTCTCGATCTCGTTCTGCTCTCGAGTTGCTCTGACATTTTTATGCAGTATGCTTCTTGCTTCGCTGGTATTTCAATTCACACCAGAAATTTCGTTCTGGTCATCAAAAGAAACCCAAAACCTCAGAGATGATATCTCCGATAATTTTTTGGTCAGTGTTGCTACTGGCTTTCAATACTTAATGCTGAAGGTATAAGATTTTGTGTACGATTTAGCGACACTCACTCGGTAAAGGTCTTGGCGAACTTCTGCCATTGTAGCCGACCGACGTCAAACTCCCGCAAAATAATTTTCTGTCGTCGGGATGTTTGGTGTATCCGCAATTGTGACCTCGCTAAAAGGAGGTAGTGGTCTAAGCCAGTGTTGGCCCAATGGAATGCTACATGGTGTTACCCATGGCAACATTGTGCCCTATTGCAGAGTATATTGGTCTATAAATCTGTTATCGAAAACGGTGATGTGTAGTACAACTTAAACTTAAACGTCCAGGAGCTTATAGTGGTCATTTTTCTCATTTTTTCCTCTGTCACAATTCGTAAGCTTAAGAGCTCATGCCTATGTCTGGCTCCTAGAACATATCCACTTACAATGTAGCGCTGCTTTAATTGTCGCTAGCAACTGCCGTGGTATATGTCGCAATTTTTCATCCTCACTACACCCACTCTGGAGTGTCAGGCTCTTTCTGTTACTTCTTGAACCAAAGAGCTGGATATTATGAAGTTAATAACCCCTCCGGGGATATGAAACCTGCGTTCTGCCCGATAAGGGTTCATTAGTCACAATCTGTATTCGAACACTCTGACTAATACTTGAAAACACTTATCAGTTCGTTGAATCAGTCACAAATCTTCATCTGCCATATGTCTTCCTTAATCGTACAACACAGACCCGGCATCCCAATGTACGAGTACATTGCTCCCTAAACCAAAGACCAAGAGAGAAGTGTTCGCATAAACTTACGTACATTGCCACCGGCTCTTCAGAAAAATGGTTTCAGTCAAGCTTTCCGTTTCGCGTTGGTTGTCGTTTGTCGTTTGGTCTAAGTCATCTTGTTGCATCAGCGTATCTAAAGAGGTCGTGGAAGTTACAACTTCCTAAAGTTCTTTATCTGAAATTACTGAGGCTGGGACAGTAGTACAAAAAATGGAGGGTATCCTCCCGTGAGCCTCCCACAGTTTCTGCAGGGGTTAGCGTCGGTAAGGCGCAGCTTTGTTGCGTGGGCACCTAGAAGATTACTACAAGAGGGTAATCCAGTAAGCGTAGATAGTTTAGCTTTACTTTCCAAGATAATCTTTCTTGTTTTGGATTGCTGAGTTCCGGCCATAATTGTCTTGAGGTTTTGCAGGTTTTTCCACTTTTCATTGGCTTTTATTTGCATCGTTCACTCCACGTGTTTTCTCAGAGCGCAAAGTGGAGGTTTGATACTTTGATCTTCCAGTTCCTCTTCTAGGGAGGATCCTTTTCGAGCTAGATCATCTGACTTCTAATTAAATGCCACTCATTTCTGGCCAGGGACCCAGTGTAGCGTAATCTTATGAACAACGCCAAGAGCCTTAAGATCTGCATGACAGCACTTCATAGGCCTCGATTTGATCTCGACTGCCGCAATGGCCATTTTCTTTTATAATAGGCGCATGCAAAAGGGATTTTATACATAGCGCTGGCGAAGTATAGTAATATCCTCGTAGGATACGGGCTTTATTACCGCAAGTTTGGTTGCTTCTGCTACAGCCAGTACCTCAGTAAGTTCAATTGATCGGAGATGATCCCGGCGCCTGTTCCTATCTCCATCTCCATCTTTGATCCATCTTTGAAAATGGATATCGAGTCTTGTACCATTTGGTTGCTGTCTTATTCCTCTCTACTTGGGAAAACGCAGGCGAATGGTATTTCAAATGGTAGCCCATTATGTAGTTCTTATCGGAGTATAAACCCAGTTCACTTGTTGAGGCATAGAGTTTCGGGTTTGGTTTCCATCCATTGACTCAATTTTAATGCGCTTTTCGCTGCAGATTCTTGCATATGAGTATATAGATCTAGCACAAGTACAGTTTTTAGTCCTGCCGCTGGCCTTGTTCTTATGGCATTAGTCATGTCTAGGGTTGCTAGGTTGATAATAGCCGTATACTTCTATAGTCTTGGGGCTAGGTATCCATCTTCTCCCAAATATACGGCTGCAAGTGTAGAAGGCGATCGTTGCTTTCTTTATATGATGTACCCATGTGGTAGATGGTGGCCCTCAGTACCCTTATACCTAGTGTTGCGTAGACGTTCCTGTTGCGGCGTTTCCTAAGATTCTGCTTATAGCGGGAATGTTGACAATGTTGAGGGCTTTATTAATGTCGACAAAGACTGCTAATGTGTGCTCTTTGACACTTTTTTCAATCGTGCTAACAACTTCATGTAGAGCCGCTTCTGCGCCTTTACCTTTTGTATAGGCATGGTGTGTTGAGGCTAAATCCTGTGGATGCTAATTACTTCGAATATGAGTGTCAAGCAGTTTTTGAAATGTATGATGCCGGACATATGGGCCTGAGGCCTATTGGATGGCCACGTCTGGGCTTACCTGCCTTGGGAATGAAAACTGCATTTACTGTCTCCAGCATTTTGGTACATATCCATACTGAATAGTCTTTTTAAGAACAGTATCACAGCCCTTTGAGGACATAAAGTTTTCTCAGTTAGTATTTCTGAGATTATTGTAGTATAGGGAGTACGCTTATGATTTTGACATTGCACTTGATCATTCTATGATAAGAGAACGATATTTCCGAAGATACGAGTACCTCCAATTTACTTACGGCAAGGGCGTCCGAGTTACTCAGCAGGGTGATATCTAACACCTGCCGTCTATTTTTCACTACAAACATTGGTTTATTACAGGGGTTAGCGATTAAGGGATTATGGGCAATTACCACCGTGTGGCGCTCTCATTGATCCGATTTGAGTAGTTTTTTTTTGTTAAGTTGGTAAATCTGTTGTTGACATTCCCTCTAAATATTAGCATCATACCTTGATATATGTAAAAGTTACGTAGCCAAGAGTACATCTATCTCTGTGTGTGTTGGCGATTTTTTACAATTTTAGAAATGGATTAAAGACGGATTTAATGGTGCACGAACGTTGGAAATGTTGGAAAAGTGTTTCGGCAACGATTCTCTAAAGAAAACGGCCGTTTACCAGTGGCACGAACGGTTCAAAAGCGATCGCGAGTCAATCGAAGATGATGAACGCAGTGTCAGACCATCGACATCGAAAACCGACGAAAACATTGATGGAGTAAAAGAAATGGTGGTCAATAGCAGCAAATTAGCCATCAGAGAGATAGAGGAGGACTTGAACATTGCCTATGGATCCGTCCAAGACATTTTGGTTAATGATTTGGGTTTCCGTCGTGTAGCAGCAAAGTTGGTGCCAAAAGACCTCAATTTGATGCAAAAAAGAGATCGTGTTGACGTCGCAAAAGAGATGATTTGCGAGGCTGAATTCAATCCCACATTCATGAAAAGGATCATTACTGGAGCCGAGACGTGGGTTTATGAGTACGACACGCAAACATCAGGCAAGTGAATGGCGTTCACCAAATGAGTCGATACCATTTTCAGCCAAAAAAGAAGGCAATGCTCACGGTTTTCATGAATTAGAACTTAGTGCATCATGAATGTTTGCCGGAAGGCCAGACAGTAAACAAAGAGTATTATTTGGGGGTTATGAGACGTTTGCGTGAAGCAATTCGCCGAGAGACCAGAATTGTCGGCAGAAAACTCGTTTGAAAACTCCTTTTTGATCGAGAGTTTGTATCCATGCTGCCTCATCCATTCCAGCTCTGCAACATACTCGTACGTAGGTTTTAAGAAATGTGTTCAACCGGAGAGTTTCTCAGCTCGTCAAATTTGTTTTCACAATCCAGGGCCTGAGGATCGCCTAAACAAGTTTTTTTGACTTCCATTGTATAATGTTGAAATGATTACATTGAAAATACAACATATGTACGAGTACATTCTAGACAGGTACGAATCAAGCCAGTAAACCATCCTGGCAAATTTCAATTTCCAGTGCGTCAACGAGCATTTATAAGCGCTTCAGCATAACTGTAGGCAGATTCTTTCCATATACCCTGCGGCGATTGTTGACTGTTACTAACTTCAAGTCGCTGTTACTGTCAAAATACAAATGACAGGGGGTTAAACATTTTACAGCAGATATTTCATTTCATTGTTGACAAGCGTATGGGTGTGTTTTAATCCATCCGTGGACTGCAATATTTGAAAATGTTTGTCTTTCGCAACAGTAACACGTTTAAACGTTACTGGCAGCACTGCCAGAAACGAAGTCCATCTCGACCCAAAATGGTGCAAAAGATAAACATTGAATAATTGAAAGGAATTCGAGATAAAACGCAAGTAACATGACCAAAGAGCTGCATGTACGAGACCGAAACATTCGATGAATATCGGAAAAAGGGGTTCAGGTCAAGTCATCCAAGATATAGAAGTGGAACGATCTCAGCGATAAGAAGAACCAGAAGCCATTGAAAAGGGCAAGGAAAGTGGCACATTCCTAAACAACGTCATCCCTGACGAGAAGCAAGTCTTTAGCAAACAAAACTATCAAGCGACCATATCGCAAAAGCCACCTTATATAACGTTGTGGAGCACAGTGCCCGTCGAAAGTCTCATTTCACTGGAATTCATGGTACCTGGCGTCAAGATTTACTCAGCTGAGTATTCGCAAAAGAGTGCTGAACTGATCATTGAAGCCCTGGGCCGTTAAAAAAATCGAGATGAAACATTCATTCTGCTTCAAGAATGGCTGAAGAACTTTTGCTATTCATTTCGCTTGAAGAATCGCTCGCGAATTCCAATTTAAAACCTTTCTTGTATCCAAGGTGATTTTAAATCCTTGAATCGGGGACTTCATGTTGTTTGACGTGTCCGTAAGATCTCATCTCCATTAACTCTCCGTAGAGGTCCTTAAGTGGGATGTCGAAGTACCCTACTACCAGCTCATAACACTACTTACAGCACATTACCCAGTGAGATCCAATTTTTTCAGCATTCCGTGAATGTGCCAATGTGAGACTTCTACTCACTAAACCTTACCTTCGCAAAGAAACATCGTCTTCACGTCGCGGAACAGCCATAAAGCATAACTTCGTGGTGTAGGGGAGTAAATCATGGGCTTGCTAGTTGATTGTTAGTCAAGTTCTTGCATTTCGTCATGTTGTTGGAGCATAAGCTCAACGACAGTCTCCTGAGTGTCTATTCTACAATAAGTGGATGTTTTAATAAGAATTTTAGAGGGGAAAAGTCAGAATGCAGTGAGTGGGTATATGTCTCTATATATACGCGGGTAGAAAGGGAAAGGGGAGTTTTGGATCTCCGATTTTTATTCATGTAGGTGTTTGTGTCTATAATTGTGTATGCTCACGTCGCTGCGGAACTCTTGATTTGCACCACTCTACGCATGAACCTTTCTTATTTCGCAGGGCTTATTAGTAGTTTCCTCTATGCTTCTGCCTGCTGTCTCAGGCAATATTACATTTTTCGTCATATTGCCTTCTTTGGCACTCAAGTCTTCTCTGTTCTATTAGCAAGACAGTCGCTAGCTGGCCAACTTAACTCCAGTTTTCCTCTGAGAGTCTCATTTCATTAAGAATCACGCTTGCATGTGAAAAGTTGTTACCTGGTCTTCTGGAGCTTGGGCAGTGGAAAATTGCGTGATCTACATCTTCCTCTCAGTTCGGACGGGGTGGACAGATATGCAGACATTTTGTAAACACACCATGACCGGTTAGAAACTGCGTGATGCAGAATTTTAGTTCTCCTGCTCTCCTTTCCATCCAAGATTCTATGTTGGGAATAAGTTGGTGTGCCCATCTTCTTGAGGTGGTATTATCTCTTCGGTTCTGCCACTTTTGAACTGAGATATCCCTTTTCTCCTTATGGATCTGTCCAATTGATCCGTTGCGCTGGCAAGAAGGTATTCTTGTGGGTAAGTGTCTCATTCCCTCACTATTAAGGGGCATCATCCCAGTTAAAATATGCTCCACTTACTCTGAGAAGGTCCGAAATGCGTAAATTGTTCTCGAGCGATTAATCTGTATACTGTGTATAGTCGCGATGTCTTTCTTATAGATTATTTTATTGCCAGTGCGCCCGCCTGTACTGGAGACCCGTAGAGTATAACTGAGCTCACTACTTTCGACAGCAATAATCTGCGCCGACATCAGGGTCCACCAATCCTCGTCATCAAGAATTGGGTAATGAATGTTTTTCTCCCAACGTAGTCGTAGTAGTTTTGATTCTAGACTTGGTCTCCTAGACATACATGCATGTATTCAACGGCCTTGTGGCTGGTGATAAGAACTGCTTCTGTTTTGTGTTTTGCCAACACGGGAGATTGCTTCGTTTGTTGGTGATTGTAATGTTACCATGGCGATGTCGTTCACAAAGCCTCTTAACTTCACGTTTTGGGGGCTTTGGGAGCCTGAGGACACCGTCATAAATAATATTCCACAGAAAAGGGCTTAGTTCGGATCCTTGTAGCACACCTGCTCTAACGTTACAGTATTTTGTACCTTCATCGGTGTCACATCTTAGTTTTTTGTTCCTGAAGTAGTCAAATATTATTCTGAGGAAGTAGTTTTGTACGTCTGTTCTAAGAAGAGCATTCACTACAAAGGTTCAGATTGCTGAAATGAAGGGATTTCTGATATCTAATGTGACCACTGCATATTACTCCTCTGTTCCGAATCGGCATTAGCGTCTCTCGATGGTTGTGCTTACTATATCAATCACTGTTTTGATTGCGCCTACTATGAAGCGGGATTTTCCTCATCAGTCTTTTGTAAATAACTTTTTCTACAATTTTTCCTATGGTATCCAGAAGGAAAATGGGGCGATACAACGAGGGAACTCTGGAGCGAAGCACTACAAACTGTAGTTTCCAGTGATCTGTGATTGTCCCTTCTTTAAGACAGCTGTAAGTTATTTCTATAAAGATTGCTACTTTAAGGGCTCTGTTTAGTATTCCATTCGGGCCTTGTGCCAGCAGCAATTCATCTTCTGTAACAGGTGGGATCTCTTCATCTATAATTTATAGACTTCGCTGACACGATTCGGTAATTGTTTTGGAAATAGTGTCTTAATAATATTTTCCAGGATTTGGCAGGCATATTTGTTGAAGTACTCTGTCTCCTTTGACATTTTCCACGAAGACACTTTAGGCAGTTACCCAAGGGTTTATATCAGCTTTGACCAGCAGCCTTTTAAAGCTCGTATCTATGCTGTCCTTAATGGCTGTTTTTAAGGATATCCCCGTTTGCTTAAAGGCAACCATATTCTGACTAAAATTCAGCTTCTCCTTTCTTTCGATCTGAGACAGATAATTTTTAGGGATCTTATTTCGCCGTTCCACTAATAACAGGGTGAATCGAATAAGTTGAGGTTTCTTCTGCATATAACCATCACATGCTGAAATTAATAGGTCCGACAGGTGCAGCGTTAGGGTATCCTTTGTCGCGGGTCTCTGTTGGTAAGTACTCGTACTAGTGATCTCCTCAAATGTTTCTCCATCCAAAGTTGTGCCTCTCCACTTTGGACCAGTCATCTTGGGACAGCCTGATGATCACTTTCTGTATAGTCTTCGCTGATCCGCTGGTATTTCGTGCTAGGAGGCTGCCGACACAGTTTATGTTTATTGTGCCTGCCCGACTTTCGGAAAGTATTTTTCGTGCCTTCGTTAACTAGAACTACATCCAGTGTTGCAAATATCTCGAACAAAGCTCGTCTTCTTACACCCGTCCCACGCAAAAAATTCCTGGTTATTACTACAGGATTTCTTCCTCTTGCATCTCTTACAAGATCATCCAGCAACAGGCCTGGTGAAGCGTAGAAGTGGATGCCAATTCGCTGGTTTTCGTAAAGGCTTTGTTTTCACATGTCTATCTTGCTGATTTTGTTGTCTAATAGCTTACCTAGATACATTCGTTTAGAACTCGCTGATCTGGGCTACATCAATTTGCTTTTCTTCTGTCATTTGGGTTAACATTTCTTGTGCTGCTTCGCATGGGTTTAGGTTAATCTGAGAAATATTCATGGTTTTAGACTAATCAGAGCCTTGTTAAACACTGAGCATTTATTGCTATTTAAAGCCAGACATTCCGTGGGTTGTCCTTTTTTGCAAAAGAAGAAAAGTAGTTCCTTTCTGCAGTTTTTGCCTACGTGGCCGGTGAGATCCAATGTAACTGATAGGCTTTGTATTTGCAGAGCATCACATTGATGGAGCAAGAGATTTTGAAAGTAATTTCCAAAACTTGTCGGACTGCAACTGATCGTAGTTCATGCGAAGCCAAATTCATTTGTGTTTTCCACAATTTTCCAGATATTTAGAGCCGATATTACGGTCATCGAGCATTCATTCATTATTCCATATCCTATCGATGTTAAGGAGCGCTTCGCCCAACAGCATGACTTACAGCTAATTTAGCTGGAAATCCATGAGGTTTCAGTGTGTTTTTTTGCTATGTCATCTTCGTCCCGGTTGACGTGACTATTTCTTTGTGGGCTGGCTGAAAGCTTTCTCAGTAATTTATTACTATCCCCAACTCATCTTTACTAAGCAGCTTCTCAGTAGCTGCTGCATTCGCATTATCCGCTTCCTGTATGGCTTTCTGTTTGTGTCTGCTCGGCATAAGTCTCAATGGTGGTTCCTTAGTATAGTTAGCTACTTTATTGATGATCCACTGTCCGTCAGCGTTTATTCCGAGTACTAGAATACTAAAAAGTGCTCAGAATAGGCGGTAGCTATTTTAGACATGCAATGGTGTCCTATTTGAAGCCTATTATTGAAGCGGATTAAATTCGGTTATAGATTTGAATCTTGTGCATTCTAACATGAGTCATGGGAGCTCCTTTTTACTATCATCACCCCAAAATCATCAAATAGATAATAGATACCTTTCCACGCATACCTTGTCCTCTTCACTTTTGAATGCACGAGTTTAGTATGGTTGTTTAATCTTTCGCATTACGCAGTGATTGCCATCTATCCGCAAATGTTCATAACAACGGTGCATCATAAAATGCATTGTTTTCCTCTAGTGAAAATTTCTACAAAATATTCAAGAACCACCCAAACATCTAATGGAATAGATGTACAGGTACCTGTGTGAACAGAGTCTAAGCATTTAATTCTAAGCCCTTAAATTCCATGCTCGTCTTAGGATCTCCATTCGAAATGATGTGAATCTATTCGTACTCGTACGACAGGTATCTCTCGCCAACAATGCGCCAGTATCTCTCAATGATCATCTCAAACATCCATCTTGCACACCAATTCAGCTAACCCTCAAGTAGTTCCAACATCTCACAATACTCCCATATCTCCAGTTGAACTCAATAGATTCTCCGAATTCTCCTACTCATCGCAGCAGCAGCGTCCAGCATTGGAACGAATTCATTAAGGAAGCCTAAATCAACAGAAATTGGTGTTTGCTTAGATTTTGAGGTATGAGCACGGGAATCCCGCCACGCTGCCGCCCTATAATACCCACTCCAGTCACTACCTATGTACGCGTACATATAATTCCAATTCCGTTTCGGCTGTTTGGAGTTCTTGACCAACATCGAGATACACCTGAGAGATGGTACGAGCACTCAGATTTTGGACTTCCAATTGCTAGCTGGTCTGAAGTTGGCAGCAAGGTGCTAATGAATTTCGTAAATGTAACACACGAGATGATTTTAAGGTTAACTGAGCGAACTGTAAAAGAACAGGGTGACGGGAAAAGTTGTGTGCCTAAGTAAATATGTAGAGTCGACTTGGTTTTGGGTGAGGAGAAAATTGATGCACTATAGGAATTGATGTAGGAATACCTGCGAAGGCGACAAGTGTGACAGGAATAGTCCGACAGAATGAGACGGGGCTGACAAAAAATACAAGACTGCCACTGTATTTGAGCTGGATGACATTAAGGTGATAAAATTATGAGCCCAGAGTTGAACCTATTGTTGAATCTGACCAGCGTAAGAGTGTTGAAGAGTTTATTTGTATTTTGACAGTTAATTAGGGCACTTTATGGAAGGTGCAACGGGTTCTTCTGTTGACACATCCAATTTTAGCCACCGATTGATAGGGAAAAAGCCGTTTACGCTAGATGTTACCCTTCAATCCTAGGTGAACAACGGGTTTTGCACAATTAGGCTGGGAATTCGAACTGATGGTCTATTTGATTTGTAAGACGGATACTTCCTGGTTTGTTGAAGTTTCAATTGAAATAGTTGTTTGGCTTCTGTTAAACGACAGTGTGGTGTGAATTAGTTGGAATGAATGACAATTGACTAATGAGATGTGATATTCTGAGAAGATCTATTTAGATAAGTGGGTAAGAGGGTTGTTCCCAGCAGGAAGGAGAGGGAGACTGGGAAAAGGCAAGGATTGCTTCTGCGTTGTTGGTTTATTTATGCATACCTCTCCCCTACCTCGAATAAATGAGGAAAATTCAACTACCAGAAGGATCGGACTTGTTCTTACAAAATCAGACTATTAAGGATGTCTAGGCAATCAAAAAGAATAATGACAATGTAGAGAGAGCAGATTATTCGAAAGGCAGTAAAGTAATAGTCAGAGCTAGCAGTTCTGTATATCTTTATTGCATTTTGGCCAACTTCGTAATGAAAGGAAGGCAGCAAGTAATGGACTTGGCCATAAAGGTACGCTTAAGAGCACTAAGTATCAGGAATGTGCTATTGAAAATTGTAGGCCATATCCGAATCGATGAAAAGCCAATATCTGGCTGATAAGAATTTGAATGGACCAAATAAGTACGCAATAAGGAGAACTTTGTCAAATCGGTCAAATACAACAGCAGGTAGAGGAAAAGGTTCAGCACATGAACGATGCCCTCACTAAATGGTTTGAACTGATGTATTTTGCCAGAAAAATTGACCGTAGATCGCTCTTTCTTTCTAAAAAGACCGAAACATTCGGTGAAATCAGAAGACCTCTTAATGCCCTCAAAATGGACACATCAGTTAGAGTGGATACATCCAAAAAAATCTGACAGCATCTCCACTGACGACCCCAGCAAACGGGCCAAGTGGAGCCGAATAATTAGCAGGGGCCTATGGCCGTTATTGTCCAGGAATTACGATGGGATGGGCCAAGAAACAGGAGGATGAAAAACTATGACATTTATGGCGATTGCAGTGATTGGATTCATATGGAGTAGACCAGTCACTACAACAAAGAAGAACTACTGTGAAAAGATAAAATGTAGAAAAACTGAACACATAAGAGACCGCAAGAAACTTTTTCGAACGCCCATACGAACTGTCCCAACGACTCCTATGCCGCTAGCACCAAGTGTCGTAGACCGGTGAGCTCTACGATCAAAAAAGACGAGAGAGTACTTCAGCAACAACATTTTATATAAAGATGAGGAAGGAAACGTTGTAGTAGAGTCACAGTCGGTGCTAAAAATGTGGAAAAACTTCTTTTGCATACCGTAAAGCGGCAACAAAGACCAACATCCCGTCATCAGGAAGAATAGGCCGTTTAACTTAGGCGATGTTAGCAATATGTCTTTGCGGCTTACCGGGCGAAGTATTCAAAGCTGCTGGAAATAACTTTGTGCAGAGCATGTATCCAATCATTTCTCAGATTTCGTCAGAAGAGCATTTGCCTGATGAACGCAATCTTTGCATCATTTGCCCGATCTACAATACAAGAATGGAGGCCACTTCAACTGCGCTAACTATAGAGGAGAAGAAAGGTCCATCTCCAGCATTACGTACAAGATCTTATATACCAAAAATGGAAGAATTGTGAAATTTATTACAGCTGCCTCCAAAGACTGCACATGTTAGGATGCGGATTCGTCATGGGAGATTGGGTTCCAAAGACTATGAATCGAGATTGAAACTTGTCACACGGTCAAACCGGCAGCCAAATAATAGATGCGACGCACGCATCGGACTTTCTGATGTGCAAACATTCAGAGGGCTAAATATCCACTCTTGTTGCAGCCAAATTCAGAGTTCGACTATCGAACGAGAAGAAGCTGCAACTATTCAAAAAAGGAAATTCAACTTTTCTGGGGCCTACAGACAGATCCTGAGTGAGAGACTCCCTGCTGTGCATTCACCATCCACAAACACCAACAATCTGTGGTACCAGTATCGCGATATCATCAAAGAAGTAGTCGAGTCCACAGTAGGCTACCAGTCACCACAGAAAAGGAGCCCTTGGTATGATGAAGACTGTGTACGCCGGCAAAAGGGGACAGAAAATGGCTGTCTGTAGATGGTGCAGGGCAAAACAAGGGCATCGGAGGAAAAGTATCGACCCAGAAGAAGGGATGAGAAGAAGATCTTGCGTAAAAAGAAAAGGGCCTACGTAGTCACCCAGCTCAAGGATTTCGAAGAGTCTCGCTACAGAAATGTTTTTTTCAGGAAAACTAAGCCACTGGCGTCTTAATCCGGAACGCAGGCTCTTCGAAACAGTGAAGGCTACTTATGCATTCACTGAAGCGCAGGGAATAGATAGTAGATAATGAGCGTGATAGGGCTCACCTACAAAAAAAGCTGAAGAATAACAAGACCGCCGGTGGCTTTCAGACATGAAGATGATGCTTTGGTAGGGTGCGTGCGGCAATTTATCATCCAGGTATGGGTGCATGAAGCCATACTCGATCACTGGACAGTCATCTCTATATGTCTCGTATTTAAAAAAGACGATCTTAAGACTTATAAGAACTATCGAGGCATACTCATGCCTTTCACACTAAGGCAAATCCTGGAAAAGACCTTCGAATCTCAAGTCGAGAATAACCATATTTTCATCGATTTCAAAGTCGCATATGACAACGTTCATTGTCTTTAGCTGTAGATAGCGATGTTCGAATTGAGATCTCGGCAAAATTGAATAACACGCGATGCAATGTGCAATTTAGAAATAGTTTCCGCGAACTATTCCAAACCTGTACCGGATTTCGGCAAGGAGATGTACTGTCATGTGATTTTCTTCAGCTTAGTCCTGGAAAAGGTAGTGCTCAGGGCAGGTGTTAACACGAATGGAACTATCTTCGGCTTTCGAATAATAGGTGAAACGGGTTGGCTTTGAAGTAAATAAAGATAAAGCCAAGTAAATATTTTCAGCAAACAAAGAAGCATTTGACCACCCTCCAGGACAGTGACGTTTTGTGGTTTAGAAGTTCACCTACCTCGGAGTAAAATAAACCCCACGAATGACACCGTAGTGGAAATTCGGCGAAGACTTACACTAGGTAGACTTACTGGCGAAACAAATCTGTTCAAGCTCCTAACTCGGAACATGAAATGCATGCTCTACAAATCATTGATCCTGCCATTTCTACTCTATCGGGCCGTGGGCTGTACAATAAGTAAGACAGCTGAACAAATATTGAACACTTTCGAAAGAAAAATTCTTCCGTTTTAAGGACCAAGCCATCGCGGATGACAGAGCGCTTGGTCTAGACAACCGTTAGCAGGGTGCACGGGATCGAAGAGAGTGAGGGGCTGCTGTGTCTCAGGCAAAGGCTCTTCGCTGGTCGGAAGCCGGTAAATAAAGCAAGTACATGACCCCATTTATAGAGACAAGCTACAATATATACTGTGAGCGTCAAAAGTGTGTAAACACCCATGCGATTTCCGAAGTTACATGTAATTTAAGCAAAAACATAAACAAAAAGAGGATTCCAAAAATACCAAATAAAAGCTTTATTCGATAGTAATGAAAAAAATACAAATAAAAATTCAAAATAAAATTAATGCATTTTTTTTTGTAACAAAAACTAAACATACTCCATATTATACGCGTCAAAAGTAAGTAAACACCATGCAATCTCCCATCGTTTAATATTAATCAGTTAGATTTACTGTTATAATTTTTCATAGATATTACTGCGGAGGTAAGTTCATCTCTTTACATCACTTTAGAGTGTACGCTGATTGTGATTAAAGGCTTAATAGCAGTGCAATCCGATTTTTTTTTATAATGAGGAGTGAAATTTCTTTGGAAACGCGGAAAATTATAGTAGATTTGAGTAAAACCGGGAAATCATATCGCAATATTGGCAAAATAGTTAAAAGGAACCATGTTTCGGTGAAAAAAATTATCGATAAATACGAAAAATTTAAAACATTGGAAAATTTCAAACGGACAGGTAGACCAAAAAAGCTAAATGAAAGAGAAGAAAGACAAATTGTGACTGAAGTGAAAAAAAATCCCAGTTCAAGTGCCGTTAAAATAGCGGAAAATCTATCAATCACAACCGAAAAATCAATCAGTGCGAGTACTGTTCGGCGAACACTGTACAAATCGGGCATACATGGGAGAAGTGCTAGAAAGAAACCACTGATATCTAAAGTCAATAAAAAAAAACGTTTAACATTTGCAAAAAAATATATAAATAATGATATTTCGTTTTGGAAAAACATTTTATTTACAGACGAAAGTAAATTTGAAATTTTTAAAAGCAATACAAATAAAAAAATTTGGAGAGAAAAAAACAAAGAATTCAGTGAACAAGATGTAAGGAGCACAGTAAAACATGGCGGAGGTTCAGTGATGGTGTGGGGGTGTATGGCGGCGTCAGGGGTTGGGAATCTTGTTTTCATTGAAAGTACAATGAATAAACAAGACTATCTTAACATCCTAAAGAATAACCTGCAACCGAGCGTGGATAAATTAGGTATGCTTAGCAATTGGATCTTTCAGCAAGACAATGATCCTAAGCATACCGCGCGGCTCGTTAAGGAATGGTTGCTTTACAGGACTCCAAAACAGCTCGAGCACCCTCCACAATCGCCGGACTTAAACCCCATAGAGCATTTATGGGATCATTTGGACCGGCAAATTCGCAAAAGGAGTATCAAAAGCAAAGATGACCTAAAAAAGGCTTTAATTGAGGAATGGTCCCAAATATCTTCCGATATTACAAGTAACCTCGTTGTATCCATGCCACGCAGACTTAAAGAAGTTATAAAGTCTAAAGGTGGTCTAACTAAATACTAACTCCTTAATTTAAGCTGTTATATTTACAAATTCCTCTAACGAATTACAGATGTTTACTTACTTTTGACGCGTATAATATGGAGTATGTTTAGTTTTTGTTACAAAAAAAATGCATTAATTTTATTTTGAATTTTTATTCGTATTTTTTTCATTACAATCGAATAAAGCTTTTATTTGGTATTTTTGGAATCCTCTTTTTGTTTATGTTTTTGCTTAAATTACATGTAACTTCGGAAATCGCATGGGTGTTTACACACTTTTGACGCTCACAGTAGAGCCATGTCTATGTTAGTTTTAGCATCCCTGGTAAGCGTACGGTCCTCAGTCAAGGTCGGTCACGACTTATCCGCGAAATTTGATGTCAAAAAAGGATTTAGACAATGTGATGCGCTGCCATATGACTTCGTTAACAAGAATGGCGCGGAATTCACAGGTGAACACTGGAGGCACAATTTTTCAAAAGTGAGTTGTACGACCTCATCCCTAACAACTAAGAAGGCTCTATATAAGACCTTGATATCTAAGTCCTACATGGACTCTAGATGAAGATATTCTCGGTCGTTTAGAGAGAAAAAGTTATTCGTAAGATACTCGCTAATGTTTGCGTTGACGTGCCTTGGAGGAGAAGATTCATTATTGAACTATTGAACTATATGAGCTGTACGTTGCCTGAGATGGCTAGAACATATAGAGCGAATGGACACGAATGTGCCCAATCTAACCCGGAGGGACAACGTAGTAGAGCAAGACCTTCGCCTTAGTTGGCGCACATAAGTAGAAGGGGACCTCAACCGACGGAGTGCAGAACTGGAGGCAGTTAGCTAAGGACCGAGCTAAGGATCTTCCAACCAAGAACCAAGTTGATTAGGATCAGGCCATTAAATACTTTGCATCTTCCGACGGCAGCAAGACACCTGTTATCGATGGCATACATATATTTTATGAGTATTTGCATCTGAAAATGTATGGAACTCTAGCTGCAATTGTGGAGAGAATCTGAATTCCAGAAGAACAGTGAAAAAGGGTTGCACGATATTATACTGTCCGTCAATTCAAGGAACTGTTTACTCTAAAGCACAGAAAGTCCTACTTGTAATCGACAACTAGGATACAGGAAATGGGCTTGTAGTCAATCTGCTCAACACTGAGGTTGTACTTTTCATAAAAAAATGTGACAACTGCTTTTGCCAAACTCCAAAGAGCGATATGTCTCAGGTTCGTGAGGGCTTTACGTAGAATGCCTGGATCTGTTTTAGACACACTGATGAATCTCTCTCCCCTTGATATTCATATATTGGGCCATATTTCGTTTGAAATGAAGTGAGGTTTGTCTTATGCAATGACACCGGAACCCCGTTTTGCTTTTGTTCTTTAACTGGTTATTGGCTTTGTCAGAATATTAGCTAGAGAAGCAATGAAAATTAAAAATCAATTTTAATGAAATTAGCTTGCATCTGTCTTCCACGAAAAGACGTACGCAATCCTGACGGTGGGGAACTACTATTTGGAGAACAGGTAAAAGGAGACAACTAAGGTATATGCACCTGTAACTGAATCTTCTTATCACTTCCTTTCTAAATGTAATCGATCGCCTGAAATCACTAAATCTGGCCTAGGTTTCACATTACGATCGCGGGAAATAAGATCGCCGTTGAAGTCAGGCTTAGAACAAGGCTACACAGAGCCTACACTTGCGCTGGAACTGCCTGCTTACTCTGTTTCACTAACACCTAGGCTTCCCAACGTCTTCCAAATGTCAGCAGGAACGACTGCAGAATGCTTATTTCTTTGATATGCTCCATAAAAAATGTGAAGTAGCTTGTCCAAAGTTAAGTAAAAGAGAAACATTCATCCGTAAGCCCTGAGTTTCGAAAAAATACATCTACGTGTGTTACAAAGTGTGAAGGTATGTACAGTGACTATCAATCGAAGACATGTGCTAAAGGCCTTACTATTCCAGGGGCGGCAGAAAAGAGAAATAAATCGACGGGAGTGACACCCACTGAAACCGATTAAGCATTCAGAACTGAAACTGTGTCCTTTTCTTCTCGAACATGGCCGAGGGGAAGAAAGCTTCTGGCATTTTCTGGTATTTTCTGCACATGATATCTAGATGAAACCGGAGCTACAACTAACAAAGTTCGTGGTTCTGATGGACAGGAAATACTATAGTGATTCCGGGAAGATAGAACTTATCGTAAGCTGTGCTGTAAATGTTTAGAATACTTTTTGGGTCAGAAGCCAATGTAACGTCAATCATTTGCCAGACTTCATACTGCGGTCTATGGCTACCGATGGATTGGTGGCGGTGTTTTCTCAGATAAGCTAAATCTAACCCTCTTTTTCCGTATTCCAAATCACTGTAGAGTGATCAGGCTGAAATTTTGGCGATTAAAAAAGCTCTGTCCTGGGTGAGGGAAGACATGATATCTGCAAAGTATATCCGCATTATTTCGGATAGTCAGGCCGCTTTCAAGTCCCTGGACTCAGTCTTATTAAATTCTGAAACTGCCCTTGAATATCGATCATCTCTTACGGAGATGGCAGAGTAGTTTAACCTTCACCTTTATTGGGTGCCGGGCCACAGAGACATTCCAGGGAATTGAATTGCCAACGAGCTCGCCGAAATTGGATTCTACCGGAAAAGGGTAAGATAGGTATACCTATTAAAGCTGGATGCTAATAAAAGAACAGACCTTAGGTGGACTGTTGGACCAGCATGTGTAGCGACCGAACAGATCTGGCCAAAGCTGAATCGCTCTGAGAGTCTGATCCTAAATAGGAAACATCTCAGCTCCATTATAGGTATCATTACTGGACGCTGCTTATAGGCAGGCATGCAAGAAGGCTTGGAGCTTTTACAAATGATTTCTGTGCAAGATTCTGTGAGAGGATCACATATCCACGTGGCATCACAATGAGCCAACAGGCCTAAGTGGCTAGGTCTATCCAACGGTAGGTAAAAACCTACCTACCATACTATGGTCCAAGGTCAGCGAATTTAGTGCTATAGTGCAGCAGAAATGTCGTAGACTGCTTTCTGTCAGCGGAACGAGGCACTTCGTATCTTTTTAGAAAAGAAACCTACAAGGGGTGCACGACACTCGATTTTTGTCTCAGTTCTCGGTTTTGATAGGAAAAAGTCGTTTATTCGCTGTCGTACTTAATAATTCAATCTTCCGGGGAAAGACGGCAATCCGGTTGAACTTTTATCATCAGCGCCCCTACATTTCTGAAAAATTCTCCTCGTATGCTTTTCAAAGGTATGGAATGGGATGATCTGTGGAATTCCAGCCTATTTGTGTCCGTCGAATCATTATAAGGATTTAAGAGACTTAACTGTTGGGCTTGTTGATGAAGTGTTGCTTGGACTAAATTTGCATATTTTTGGAGAACTCGTTTTGTCTTTTCAGAGGTAGCTGAGGTATTCAGTGGACAACATCCAAACTATGCCGACGATATGTATCCAATCTGACTAAAAATCAAGGATACGGGAATGGATCAGCTACTCTCTACAATAATTTCTCTGTTGTAAGAAACATCATGCAATAGAACACACTTACTCAAAATCCTGGAGAGGATGTCGTCCTAAATATACGTGTGGCAGAGCTGTTGAAGCGGAGTATGCTTTCTTTTCTGGCTGAGTTGAGGGGAGCTCGAACATATTGAATAAGTCCGAACGCATGGCATACGGATTTGGTTTGCGGGCCAATGCACTTCACCGGTAACAAAATCATATTTGTTACATTAACGTAAATAGTACGCGCTTTCGACTTATCTATCAGGCATCTGCAAGACTTTGGTGACCCTAATACGTTCTACTATCCTTCGTAGGAGTCTAAGAACTGCAGCGAATGACTTTCTTTACGATCACTTTTGATTTCAGCAAGACTTCTCAAAAAAAGACTGAAGAATGACAAAGAAATTCTAGGAGTTTCAGTGATATCTCAATCAAAAGTATGATATTTTATCTCAACACTTGCTTTGTGAATGATTCAGTCTGAATATTATTCAAATATTGTAACCAATTTAGTGAACCCATCGAGAACAATCACCAGTACTGAGTCGAAAGCCCTCAGCATGGGAAAAAATCTCACAAACGTTTGCACTCTAAACCATCCGTAGCATGGTAGAGAAACCCCCTCCGGTGGGTGATTAAGTCGAACATTAAATTAAGATCATCGACTCTATCGATCCATCCATCCATCCAACCATCCATCCAAACATCCATCCATCCATCCATCCGTCCGTCCGTCCGTTCACCGATGGCGATACACTCATCATCTGGTGGTGAGAGACAGACAGAAACCAAATCGCACCGCAAAGTCTATAATTCTGAAACCCCAAAGTCCAGCCAGACTGACTGATGTATCTTGGTATACGAGCATATTCGTATCTTTGTTTTGGGGCAAATCTTTCAAAGATCATTAGATGCAAAAACCAGTAGCAGCACCGCAGGTTGCCAACAAAATGAGACTTTCGAATTGTTGTTGTGCCACGGCGGTAACCACTAATCTTGGATTCCCTTTGCAATGTCTCCCCTTCATCTGTGTGCCACGGGAACTACCTGGATTACGCGCTTTAAACCCTCAAGCAAAATATAGCTGCACTGAAACAATGTTCTTATGCACAACGGAATGCTGAGAACTTAAAATTATAAGGATACGCTATGCTTCTGCATTCCTTAGACCACGAACCTAGCATGCTATTATCTCTCCATCACTGGTTATTTAAAGTGCGCGGGAATTCTGGGAATGCGATCTTTATTGGTAGAAGATTCCTCAGCACATCTTAAGCTTGTGGACATGTACGAGTACTATTCCACACCGTACATCAACTGGTTTTTGGGGGAACACAATTTCACTAATTACCATCACAAGATGGAGGTTGACAGTGAATAAACGAAATGTTCGTTACGATTTCCGATTTCTTTGACACTTACTCACGCTGGCACGAGCCTGTCGCATGGCATTTTGTTGCTATTGTTACTGTTTCTTCTGTCGTCATTGTCGTTATACTTGCTCATCGAATTAAGTGTCAAAGCATGGGGTGGTGGGGCCAAAACGTGCCCAGATACCAATCGACTTTATTGTAAGAGTTAAGAGTTTTCAGTGCTTCTGCTGTGACTACTGCTTCAGTGGCAGTAGTATGAGTATATCCAGCAGCAAAACTCGTACTGTCAACTGTCATTTTACGACAGCTAAGGTGAAATTTGTTGTATTTTGATTGGCCCCCCGTCTCGACTACCGGCTACCGATATCGAGATGACTGGGCCCGCTGCTGGAGCATTTCTTCATTTTTATTTTTAAAACCGGCCGCGTGTGCTTAACCGGTACGATCGAGTCATCAGTAAGTAGCAACAACAATAAACCAAATCAAAATAGAGTCCGTCACACTCTAGCACAGGAAAGTACAACACTTTGACAGCCGACACGGTCGGCGTTAGTGAGTGAGTCTTTGGAGCGTTTAATACGCACGCCTCACATGGTCATTCGCGTTATTGTGTGAATTAAATTTAATTTATGTGCACATAGCATTAAAGTCATCACGGCGAAAGCAACAACAACAAAAAAAAAGCGACAGCGACGACGACGACCGACAATATGTCGGTGCTGGCTGTCTTGTTGTCATTGTGTTCATGGATTCATCGGACTCTTGTGGTTCCAGTTTTGATTTCTTTTCTGTTTTTGCTTATCTGTCGTTGATGGTGGGTTTTTTTCTTTGAGTTTTGAATTGGAAATGAGTGGTATGAAACCATGGCGTGAAGTTGTTCTTTATTTGTTGTCACTGTGTTTCGTGGATGTATATTATGATTTTTTTGCAGGAGGAGCCAGCGATTAGGAAAATGGCGCGAAGATACGCACTATGTGCTTTTGACTTTTAGCACATCGTGCTACCAAAAGGACTAGAAAGAGGTATTTTGGCATACCCGATGGTGTAGCTCAAACAAAAAAAAAACCTTTGTTACTTGCCAAGGTAGACTTCCGAATTGTTGATTTGCACAGATGTTCTGCAAATCTGCCCAAAAAAAACAAATACGTAGAACAAATTAAAATCAAGTTCGCAGCTCAACTCTTTTGTTTTTCTCTGTATTTCTCTGTATTCAGCTTGTAGTTATCAGTCGAAGGACTTAAACAATGCGTTTGCGTGAGATGTTTTCAATCAGGTGTTGCTTTTTAATCAGTAGAGCGGTTGCATTTGTAGAGAAAACGTTGGCTTGGGTAAGGATTTGTTAATTTTGTTGATCTACAGCTGAATTCAGCCAGAATGGACACACTTTGTCGTGTTTATGCTGAAGTTATGGCAGAAAAAAATTTTATGTCGGAAGAATTTTCTCGACATGGTTCAGAAGAGGATTTAATAGGACATAAACCCGTATTAGAATTCTCCCTTTTTTGGGGCAACAAACTCTATTGGAGGCAGACGGAAGAATTTATTGCGCCGTTGGTGGCTCTCACAGCAAAGAAAACTGCAGGCTACTTATGTATAGCTTAACAAGGTGCGTTTGCGGTTTGGTATACCGTTTATATAATGACAGCTCTGTGAAGCTCGTGGATAGGTTTCCAGTGCGAGTAAGTATGGAAGACAGAGAGTCGAGGGCGAGCAAAGTTTAATCAGGTTGAAAAGGGGAGAGACTTTGCGCATCAAATCTCGTGGCAAAGCTTCATTATTTGCTACAGTAGTACCGCTTTTACTTCGTCAAATGCAAAAGAAAGTTCTGTCCTAAATAAATTATGTCATGTCTGCTTATGCTTAGACAGTAACAGAAGAAGTTTCTGGCATCTCTTTCAACGTCTGGATTTCACAAATCTCTGCAGGGTTCGTAAGTCTCATCCTTGCTGAGTGTCTACCTAGAACGTTTGGATTTGTTGCAACCCTTGTGGCTACATTATTTTGTCTCTTTTGAGTGAAATTTCTGTAAATTTTAGGCTACTCGTTTACAGTGTGTACGCAGATATGGACGTTGTCCCACTTGTCTGCTGTAAGGCTTTGCGAGTACTCTGCTATCTATGATAAAAGATTTGATAGTAGAATACTGACTGTTGGCTCCAGTTTTAGCAAGATCACCTGCTTTCACATTGCTATAGTTCTTCTGTTCTGACACTCATATAATTTGGACGTTATTCTGAGCGACTACATACAGAATCTCGTTTATTTGGAACTGACTTTCGTTTTAGCTGCAGGATTTTGGTACTCCCAAGGATATTGTGGTCTCTCTGAGTATGGTTGTGCCAATAGGTTCATGGCCGTTTCTCTCATAAAGCTGTTCGTTCGAGATACGGTTTGGCCAGAAAATCCCTAAGATATTACGCAGGCACCTATTAACGAACGTTTGCAGCGTTCTTGTGATAGTAGTGGTCACTCTCCAAGTACCACATCCATATAGCAGCACGGACTCAACTTTGGAACGAAATAGCCGTAGCTTGGTATTTTAGCTAATTGCATTTAGATAGCATCCCAAAAGCAGACTTCGTTTTACCTATTCGCCTGATTTTATCCAGCTCAGTTCCGCCATCGGTTGAGACAATACTCCCAAGGTATTGGAAACTCTCTACTCTCTCAACCGTTTGTCCAGCAATGCATATACAAGTATGAGTTGGTGAGTTCGGTCCCAGGCTGATCATTTTTGTTTCTGCCGAGTTAATTTTCAGCCCAATGACGTCTGCTTTCCTTTCCACATTTGCTGCCGTTGAAGGTGAAGGTCCATTATTCTGTGAGATAGTAGGCATACATCGTCAGCGTAGTCAATTTGTTTGAGTTCAGATGCAAGAGTCCATCGAATTCCTCCATTTCCCATCAACAAAGCTGCATAAGCACATCGCTGATCACTAATAAAAGCAATATTCGTGAAAGAATGCAGCCTTGCCGAACTCCACTTTGGACTTCGTATTCCTCATACAGCTTTCCACTGTGCAAAACGTGACATGTGGACCCATCGTACGTAGCCTTAATAATTGCTATTAATTTATCTCGGACACCTCTCCTGCGCAAGGCACGCCAAATAAATTCCCGATTGACACTATCAAATGCCTTTTCGAAAACGATGAACAGCAAGTGGAGTGGCGATTGATATTCAACGCACTGCTCGATGATGTCAACATCGATGATGTTGATGTGGTCGACACAGGAGGATCCAGAGCGGAAACCTGCTTGTTCGGCGTCCAGTTTATCTGCAAGGTGTCCTTTAATTCGCTTCACAATAATTCCAGCTATTATCTTAGCCAAAGCAGGCAGCACGCAGATGCTTCTCCAATTTTCGCACTGCATTAGGTTGCCTTTTTTAGAGAGCTTGACGATCTTTCCCTTCTTCCACTCATCCGGAAAACTCTCGGCCTCCCAGGTTCTCCCAACAAGTGGGAGCAGTAGCTCAGCCGATGCAGTTGGCGCAGCTCGAAAAAGCTCTGCGGGTACGCCTTATTGGTTTTCAGTGCTTTGATCGCGGTAATAATCTCTTCCTTACTGGGTGTAGTGATGCGAATTCGGGCATTTATTTCCACGGACTCCTCAGACTGACTTGGGTGCATATTGCGAATACTCGGTTCAAAACCGAAGCAAAATTCTCATTCCATCTCTTGAGCTGATCTTCATCCGATATGAGCAACGAACCGTCTAGGCCTTTCACTGCATGTTGAGTAGAGTTTTGGCCACCTATAAGCTCTTTGGTGATTCTGTAAACGGTTCTGCTGTCGTACCTAACTGCTGCTTCTTCTGCTTCTGTAGCTAGCGCATTGATGTAATTGCGCTTGTGACGCCGCACTTCTCTCATCTTCATGCGATATAGGGACTCTAGCTCGATCTTCTCTTCTGCTGGAATTGCTGCAATTCGAGTTCTAAGCTGTTTACGTTCGTCGATCCTTCTCCAGATATCCTCGGAAAGCCACGCCCTATGTCTTCCCCGCGATCGACCGACATCCTTTCTGCACCTGATGTGAAAACAGTTTTCACAGCATACCAATGATCTTGTATGGTGGTGGGCAGTGAGCTGCTGATTGTTTCCACTCCACGTGAGATATGGTCCTTTAGTTCTTGGCGCACTGTGGGATCTCTTAGTGGGTCGGTGTTGAACTTGGGCATTCTCGTGTCGTTAGATCTTCGAATGGCAGCAGTGCGTAATCGGACAGTCGCTATCATAAGATGGTGATCTCGTACCAACCCCATGTCCTCTCCTCTTCTGTTTCGGACGTCTAGAAGACAGCTTCTAAAACCGCGACTGATGGCAAAATGGTCAATTTGGTTGGAGGTTGCTTGCCTGTCAGTTGACACCCAACTGATTTTATGGCAGGCTTTGTGCTCAAGCATGGTTCCACATATGACAAGGCAATTTGCGTTGCAAAAGTCAACGAATCTTTCGCCGTTATCATTGCGGTTACCTAGTCCGTGACGTCCCATCACATGTTTGAGCCCTTCGTTGTCGCTGCCTATCTTAGCATTCAGGTCCCCTATCACTATGAGCATGTCGCGGTTGGGTGTTGCATTACAGTTCCCAACTCGTTGTAGAAGGTCTCCTTTTCTTCCTCAGACGAACCATCCGTAGGGGCGTAACACTGTATAATTGTGTCGCAACGTACTCTAGTCCGGAAACTGTCCGATAAAATCCTATCACCGTGAGGTTGCCAGGAGATTAGACCCCACGGGGGCTTCCGAAGCGTCTTCACATTCCAGAAACCAATCTTTGTCCGGGTACGATAGTCGAAAATCGTCAACGAGTTATCAGTCCTTATCCGAGGCATTGTTTTGGTTTCCGTAGCGGGCGAAATTCGGTAATGCGGATTTCTGGCCCAGGTTACCTAGTCTAAGCATAAGACTCTAGGAAATCTCGCACTTGCAATTTTAGCCTACATGTAGTTGCACGGTGACCGCCACGAGGATGTAAAGCAAGCACTACATTACGAAACTGATTGTTGCGCTAATTAGATGGCCCAATCCATCTATTGAGCAGTCAGTAGTTTCCCGATCAATCGCCATGCAATTCCCCAATGGTGACCATAGAAGCATAAATGGTGAGACAAGAAGTCGTATAAA
Source organism: Volucella bombylans (assembly GCA_949129095.1). Lineage (NCBI taxonomy): Eukaryota > Metazoa > Arthropoda > Insecta > Diptera > Syrphidae > Volucella > Volucella bombylans. The sequence goes on along the minus strand of OX422140.1, from coordinate 330,940,446 downwards.
TGTTGGCTGTAACTGATCGTAATCAGTGCTTTAGATGCGACCGATTTCTGGAATGTGAAAATCCTCCTCTACCCCCAAGTTTAAGAATGAGAAGGCCCTCAGAATGCCAGCTTCATTTAGCTCGTTGAGGAATTCATGCGAATGCCCGGATGCTAACTTTCTAACCGGGTGCACTATTTGACTCTTCTCTGTAAGCCAGTTGAAATTATATAAAAGTCCAAGGAGAGGTTAATGCATATAGAACAACAGAAAATATTTTTAGATCGTGAAAGCCAAATGGCTTTGGAAACCGAAACGTGACAGTGCCAACTACCTAGTTGATACGCCACTAGATCAGCTGGTTTTAATACAAAGGCAGTGAACATCGAACCAGATCACACATTACTTTGAGATTTAGTAGCTGTCCTTTCAAGCTCCGAAGTCATCTTATTGCGTAAGGATATCGGCACAATCTCAACATAGAAGCGGATATATTCGCAAAACGCAAAAAAGAGATGACTGTTTAACTGGACTAGAAAGACAATCCGATAGACTGCAGGAACTGGTATAGTACACGAATAAATGTCTGTAGACAAAGAAATAGAATAGGTCCTCCTGAACAGAATCAAGTACACCTGGAATTGGTGTTGCAAATTGTGAGCGTGGCTTACCAAATCTCTCCACAATCTGTTCCAATCTGGAAACAAATCTCCATAAACAAATCGTCCTTACTTTACTTAAGGTGGTGCTACAGTCCAGGGTTAATCGGACCTCAACCAGCAAGCGTCAACAGCCAGCTCGATCTTCAGCTAGCTGCCTTCATTTTTGCACGCCAAGTTTGAGGCCCCTTTCACTTGTGTGTGCCACTTGGGTCGCGGTATTCCTCTACTGCCTTGTCCTTTGGGAGCGGATTCGAAGATTTTTCGGATGATGTCCATCCGCTCTATATGACCCAGCTATATACAGCGGTGTCGCTATACAGCCCGTCCTTGTATCTCCTCCTCCACTCCACTTTGCTCTAAAAGCAGCCAAGAGCCGCTTCATACATTTTTGATAAGGCATATGCATCTGCGCCATAGAGCAAGACTGGGATTATTAAGATCTTATACTCGTATAGGGGTACTTTTGTTGTTGGAGAGCGGGCTTTGCTAGTCAGTTGTCTTCTTAGTCCAATGAAACAGCGATTGGCGAGAGTTATTCATATTTTGATCTCAGCGCTTGTGTCGTCTGAATTGATAGCGAAGCCTAGGTAGACAAAGTTCTTAATTACCTCAAAGTTCTGTCCTAGACGCCGGTGATGGTTTCGGGTTGACAGCATATTCTTGATCTTGCACTCGTTGACCCTTAAACTCATCTTCGCCGCTTCCATCTCAATATTCGCGAAAGCACCACTGACATCACGCTACTTTCATCCGATTATGTCAATATCATCGGCATATGCAAGTAATTGGACAAACTTTTGAAAGATTGTGCCTCTTGTGTTAGCGTGTGAGTCTTGCACTATGCTTTCAAAAATGATATTAAAGAAATTGCACGGCAGCTCATAGCCTTGTCTAACTCCTTTTTGACAGCAAACGTCTCGCTGAGTTTTTTGCCAACCTCGATGGAGCAGCGTGTATTCTTCATCGTCATCCTGCACAAAAGGACGAGCTTGGCAGGGATACCAAAAGTAGACTTTGCTCTATATGGTTCATCTCTATAGATGCTGTCATACGCGGCCTTAAAATCGATAATATGTGGTGTTTACCGATTTGAAGCTCATGAGTTTTTTTTCAAGATCTGCCGTAGTATGAATATTTTGGTCCATGGTTGACCTTTCATGGCATAAAGCCACACTAACATGGACGCATGAACCAATCAGATTGTTGATCGACGCCTTCAGGCGTTCAAATAATACGGTAGGTAGGATCTTGTAAGTGATGTTAAAAAGGCTTACGCCTTGGCAGTTGACCTTTGTAGAGGATCGACCATATTTTAGAGATGGTTTAGAATTCTTTGTATACATATTCCAGGTTGAAAAGTTCATTCTACGTGACAGTGATATTTGGATAATCATCGCTGTTATACAGTCTACAGAAATACTTTTTCCAAATCCTCAGTGTGGACTGCGACTCTATTACTATGTTTCCTTGTTCGTCTGGACAGGTTCCGGTTCGGTCCGTGGCATGTTTCATAGCAACTTCCAAATTTCATTCCTGGAGTAGCATTTCTCTATTTCCTTGACAGCGCGCTTCTCATGTTCGTCTCCCCTCTTTTACTCGTAGAGCTCGACCTTCTTTGCAGCGCCGCTTTGTATGTATTTCAAACCAGGGATTTCGTTGTGGTGTCCGAACAAAACCCATCACATCAGAGGCGGCATCTCTAATGGCTTTTTGACAATATTGCCACTGATATTCGATAATTGATGCTCGAGGCACAGGACCTCCTAAGCGGTTGACATCAAACTTTCACACAATATTAGATTGCCTTTGCGAAGTTCAGGTTATCCGCAACCGTACCTTGGCTACAAGAAGGTAATAGGCCGAGTTGATGTTAGCCCCTCGAAACGTTCGGGCATCCATAATACTGAACGAGTGCCTTCCGTCGATCGCATTGTGGTCAATCTGGAGTTCTCCGAGTCACCTTATGAATATCGAGATGAGGGGACCGCGTGCTAACTACGACAATGTTTCGCCCCACCGCAAGTCGATTAGCCTGAATCCATTATCGGAGGTGGTTCAGGCTATACTCTCCGACATTACTACTAAAGGTAAAGTCACCAAAGATAGTTTCAACGTCATAGCTACGGCACTGCTCGTAGTTCTAGTCCAAGAGCTCGTAGAAGCCATCTTTCACCTCTATGAGGACGTGCACGCATGTAAGGCTTATATTGGCAAATTTAGCCTTATTTAGGATTATTACGATTCGCTAGTTTACTTGAGAGAAACTCAAGACATTTTGCCTAAGTCTGTAAATAACAACAAATCCGCATCCAAATGGGCGCGGTAGTAGATAGATTTCTCAGTTTTTCATCTTCTTTCTTGAATGGCGGTAATTCTGTTTTGCAGTAGTCCAGGGCCTCCGATAGTTCTGCGGCGGCACGTGGCTCATATTTAGGAATTTATAAATTCCGCGTACAAATCCGAAGTTGGTTGTCCTTATTTCGTTTACAGGGGTTGTAAGCTGTAGATCCGTTCCGCTTGTTGTTGCTTCGTAACTTAGTTTTTATTTTTCTATGTCCGGGCAGCTACCCCGGCAGCAAAACCCCCAACTTGGAGTGTAAGTTCCATTATAGATACCCCTTGGACAAGAAGTCGGTTATACCGAAAACAGTAACCCGTTCGGGAATGTGGGCTCTACCGTTTGTTCATTAAGGGCTCATCTGCCACTATCTCTTTTCCAATACTCTGGCTTAGTCTTGGAAATCCTTACCGTCATAAGCTTCAAATATGTCGGAGTAGCCTCGATAAGGGCTCATTTGATTTATTCCGGGATTTAACTTCTCCATTGGTTACCTCTGGGGAATTCATTAGCTTTCCCGTTTATAGTGCTGCTATTTTTGTCCGCTGGTCAGCACTTGCGCTGGCAAGTCGAATCTGGAAGGACATCGACCATTACCCGATGGTGGTAACATAAGCACAATTGATGTGTAGAAATAGTTACAGCAGTGGCTGTCGCAAGTATATGGTATTGTGCAAAGCCTCTTTTGGATAGAGCTCATTAAACATAACTGCACCAGTTCGAAAGCTGTGGACCTCTGTAATAAGATGTTTCTCATTTATTTTGGCAATTTTCTAGCCAAATTATGTCTCACACCAACAGCTTTACACGGGGATATTGGTCGAAGGACCTAAGTTTATCGCAAAAGAAATGACAGTGAGCAGTGTACATTTTCTGCACGAAAACAATGCGGGATGCAATGAAATCTGCTAACACGGTAAGACAGAGGAATAGGTCGTGGTAAACAAACTCCACGTCTACATGGCAGTCGAGAAGGAGCTTGAAATAATCTGCCTAGTTTTGAATCCGTAGAGACGGTTGGGGGATATCGGGTAATCAAATACGAAGACCAATTCTCCAAGAACTTCCTTAGTGAATTCGTTGCTAATGTTAGCGACGCCTGGGATGGCTTGAGGCTTAAGCTTATCCCAGCAGTGACATTTTACGGTGACCAAGTGTCCTCATTGGGTCGCCCCATACGAAGATAGATGCGGGAAGACTCCTCCAATGTCTTAAATCCCATAACGCGGTGGTTCTAATGTAATGTACGAACCAAATAACATACTTCTCATCAGCATACACGGCTCATGAGAGGCCAGCACCGCCAGAGGAAGTGGAGCAACTCACAGCCACCATAACAAAGCAGGACAACCTACTGACGGGCTGCGATGCTAACACGAGGCAGTTAGTATGGGACTGCACAGAAGATAATCAAAGAGGTGAGGCATTTTTCGATTTTCCTAGCCTATCTGTCTTCAATTAAGGCATGATCGCAACCTCTTTCCTACTACGGACACTTTCAGGGTAGAGGAAGGTGTCCTACATATTACACTCAAAACACACAATGACCACTTTAGGATAGAAAATTTGAGAGTTTCTAATCTGGAGTCACTCTCAGATCACAGATAGATCCTCTACTAGTTGAGTTTAAGGTGCTCTCCGCGCCCCTTCAGCACCATCGCTATTTCATTTACATATGCTGTGTTCATCACGAAAATGGATACTGTGCTTCAAATGTAGCATAACCGGCTGATACCTGATACCGATTGAAGCCACTCTGACAAAACCACATCGTTCCACTCAGCTACCTTGGTATTCGCATACAGGCTTTCGTACACTCGTCTGAACTTTAGCGACATGCCCATGCTAAAGAGATTGTACAAGAGCGCTCTTCCTGAGTCAAAACCTGCCTTGAAGTCAACCAAGAATGCATACAGTTTCCCATTCCTCAAGAGAAATGACTCCAAAACCCGATTGATATTCCTTGAGCAGATCATTGGTGCCTATCCATGCAGTTAGTTGACTTTGCAGTATCGCTGTAAGAATTTTGTGAAATGGGAAAATGGAAAATGAAAAGGAAATGTCTCCTGTTCCCTGGGTCTGCTCTACAAACTTTTTTTATAAATCAGCGCTTCCTCGAAACGCGGCGGTATCTTTCCTCTCACCAAAATGTTGTTCAACAAGTACGTAAGGTTGGTGTTCAGTTCGTGTGTGCCATATTTATAGAATTCGACTGGTATCCCATCCGATCCTGCCACCTTACCAGACTACTTAGAGCCTCTAAAGCATCCTGTAGAACAATTGGCCTTGCCAAAATGCCATTTTGGAAGCCAGGCATAGTGTACTGAATCCTAGGCGTGCTGCAAGAAGGGTTCAAAAGCTTGATAAAGTGAACTTGGAGGATGGTGGACTTAGTTCCGTGTCTATGGCATATTTTCCACCATTAAGCGAGATCATTTCCCATATGTAAAATTGATCAGTTGTGCACATTTAGTTTAAGTAGAGAACCCCTTCTTTTGGAACACTCTATTGGAATATGGGATAGCTCTTCACATTTAGGAGTACTCCAAATTCAGTTGAAGTAGCCTCATACATTTAATGAGTGCTCGAAATTTAATATACAAGATCGCCATCCCAAGAAAAATGGTTAAACATGTCTCCCACGGCATGTAAAACAAAAGAGTTGAGCAGCAAACTGGATCTTCAATGCACAATTCTCTAATCACATTGAAGATTCCGACTAATTGAGCTGCAAGCTTTCGAATATAAAACATTTCCTGAGCAAATTTATTAGTCATCTTCATTCCAGGTTTTAACTTCGCATTCCGTAGCCAGTACATCTAGATCAAATTACGGATACGAACAGTATCTGAAGTGAAATATTAACCCATCGAACTCATTTCGTACCTCAACGAATGGCAAATTCTCCAACCTACCTGGAGAGTGGACAAATTTATGATTTACGATGACGGCTAATATATGTAACAGTGCATGGTGCAAGCAATACAAAACGCGGCATGGTGCAAGTTAACCATGCGGCAAATGTTTATTTTCTACCAGACTTGGTAGACTTGATAAATCAGAGTTGCAGTCACTGGCCATACAAGCCAGTACACCCTGTATAGGTCAGAGGGAGGGTGAGATCGGCAAATGTAAAATGATGACCTAATTACCATAATCATATGCAGAATAGTAATAAATCGATATTAGGAGACAAACACAGGTCTTGAGCTATGATCTGCGGTGTAGTCTTTAGTCTTGTGGTCAGCACCAGTTTGCATGGAGTAGAGTGGGAGTAGACAAGTGAATGGGGTTGTGAACGGATACACTAGAGTGGCTTGCAGTTCTGTGTTGTAATGGAATTTAATTACGTTCTATGATAGCCATCTTTGGATTGGATTTATAGCCACTGATAGTGGTCAGTTGTATGGGCTAGTTGGGTGGTAGTGATTGGTGATATGAGGAATGTTTTATCTGAATGTGATCATCTGACGGGCTTTCAGGTAATTGATTTGTTGTCTAGTGTTGAAAAGGGTTTGTAACTTTCGCAGTTCGACCACTTAGCTGGTCATTTCATTGGACGGCAAATTATTTTGTATCTACACTTACTCGAGTACAAACTTCAGCCAGTATTAACCTTCGAGAATTAACAAATGTTCTTATATTGTACCTTCAGTCCTGTAAGTTTACAGCTGAGCTACATTTCTAATGCCCATTAACCGAGTAATGCAAAACCTTTATCTATTGGTTGGAACTCGTGCTACAACTTTATCAGATGCATCAGATACTCCGAAAAAATAATAATGAAAAACCCTCTATTGGGTTCCACTGAGCGACTATGTATAAGCTTAGGAAAGACTGGATGTATTTGAAGATTGGTGCACTATCTACTTAAGATACCGGTCTGACTCAACTATTGCCACCTGAGTGTTATTATGGATAGCAAAGATTGTTTACGACAAAAGATGTCAAAGTGTCACTTCAGTAAAAAGTGCCTACATTACCAGAACTCAATACTTTAGAGGAGGTGCTTCATTGTCATTGTCACTCCAACAGGAAGGCAGCGCAGGGTACATTTACTTCAAGCACATTGATGTGGCAGAAAAACTCTAGTTCAGTCAAATCTACATTCAGATGTTAGAACGTGGGAACCTGCCATATTTGCTTAATCCCACAGAGCACCTATGCTCCAAGGGATTAAAGTGAGTCAATCACCAATGGGGAATAAACCCTATTCTCGATCATTTGATCGTCCTGGAGAAATCCCATTCAGACCAGTACCAATTCGAAGTCATCGTGTCTGGTGAGGCTTACTTAAAACCTCCGCCAATTATAAGTGCACGGCACCTGTAGTATTTGATACATTTTTGGGTTTTCCCACAAAGTCAGAAAACCCTCCCTGCGACTTTAGGTTTAACCTAGCCAACATGGGGGCTCCTGACTCCAATGGTACAGAATTAAGCCTCTGTTGGGCTATCAATGAGACCCCTACAGATCTTAGATTATGTCGGTCGTCAAACGCTATGTACATCAGTTGAAACTTTGATGTTATTTGCATAACATCTGCTTTGCTTTACCCCCGCTTACTATCAGATTACGCGATTGAAAAGACGAAACCTGTAAAATTGGGCGGGGTTCAGAAGTTAGAACATCCCAAGGGCTTTATGTGGGCACTTGCCGTATAGGCCTTCTTCTACGGTCTATATCGGGATTAGTACAATGTGTCAATCAGCGACCTTCGGACGGTATTAATACCTCCTCCAATACCTGCTAAAAGTCGTGTATAAGGCACGAATTCCCCTTATATTAAGGTGTACCTAAAACCTCTGCCATACTATGGGTCATGGAACCCGTGGTACCAGAATATGTCCTCCAGTCGGGCTTCGCAACATTTCGGTTAATACCAGTGGGGCACCTTATTGTCCAGGACTGAATGCCTTTTACACAACTGCTCATTGAGCATCTTCATGTTAGAATTGCTTAAGTAGTCGCGTAGCGAAAACTATGTTTGTGTAGTCTATATACGGGCTATTTGCACGTTATTGGCGAGAACGCCAACAATATCGTGCACACTGTCTTTAAAACTTACTTCCATAGCTCCAAGATTACTAATATTCTCATACAGCGGATAAGGGTACAAAATATGTAACCAGTCCTCAACTGTAGCCAAACACAGGCAGCCTTTTACCTGGCTAAGGCCCTTTTTATACAAAAATGCAATAAAGGAGCCATATTGAGTAAGAAGAAAGCCCAATCTAAGGTTAAGGCTCAGCTTCAGCAGCTACTGCATTAACGAGATATCCCTGAGAAAGTTGTAAGTTGCCTTACCATTATTGCTATCATCAAGCATCCATCAAGCAGAGATTTAAGCTCCCATAAGGACATCCAATCATTCCACACTAGAGGCATACCTCTCTTAACCCTGAAGGCGATTCCACGTCGGGGTACCTCTAAGTCGAGAGAGGGTATTCCCATCAATACCAACAGTGCCTCTGTAGAGATAGTGCCGCAACAGCTAAACAGCCAAGTAAGACCGCAAAACACAGTCGTAGCTATGGTAGCAATGTCACATCATACTGACTCAGCAAATGCTGCACAGGCTACAAAAAGGACACCATATATGGTACGCTCAGCATGCCCACTGAGTTCCCAGTCATAATACGCTTTATCTGTCCCAAAACAGTAGTTATTCAGATCCTCTTTTGTGGATCAAACCTCTTTTGTGTTTAACGTGAACACCTGTCGTAGAGACTAAAGTTCACGGGGTGCCCTTACATCCATGGGAGGCCAGGATATGCGCCTGGCCATCGCTTACCATCCTTCGGTAATACCAAAGTCAGAACTTGTGTCGAGGACACTGGCTCTGCTCTTGGTTTGAGTCGAGGGCCATCTGAAAGCTCTTGCAGATCTTAGAGTCAAGGCATCCCGTACTTATATGCAACTATCGGGTCAAACAACTTATGTTAGACCCTTCCTCAGATTTATGGTTTAAACTGCTGCCACCATGATGCTCCCACTTGGGGGCCTACCTCTTCTCTGACTTCCCATGAAACCACTTTAAAGTTCTGGTGGAACTACCGGTAGTTCCATGTTGCTTGCACCAGAAACCGGTCAACCTTCTTCTTTTTAGATAGAAGAAAACGGATCCAAGTTCAGTTCTATGCTGTTGATCGGCTTAGATTTTGTTGGCGTCGCTGCCGTAGACTTGTTTTTCTTTATCTTCGCTGCTGGAAGTGTGTTATTTTTTGTTGCTTTTACACTTTAGCCTTCGAACGCAGATACTGCTCTTTGTGCTGTGTGTCTGCCTGACGCCTTCTTATCCTTTTTATCTGTCGTCTGTAAGAGTGGTTGTTCTGGAAACGATTCGTCCTTCGCGCCTTCTAAGAAATTGTCAAAGGCAAAACCCTTAACAACACCTACACCAAAAACATGACAGTAATCTATAAGTCTCTCATTCTTCTGACGTCACAATGTCACCTAAAAGTTGTAGATGCCATCTCATTAAGTACCGGATGACAATGCCAACAAGCAGCGAGTAGGAGACACTTGGTCTGCTCTACCTCAGGCTATTTTGTCAAAAATTTATTTATTCACTTAACCGTAAGAGCTAGGGTCTTCGAACGTGTCGTAGAAGGAGTGGCAGGAGGAGCGGCAGGAGGAATCGAAATAGGAAGATTGGTCGAAGTCTTAATCGCCAGGGGAGATTGGTAGTATGCAAATCCCTAAGGGTCACCCTCATACAGTTTACAAATTGAAGCCTTGTCCTAGGAGCTCAGTTCAACGTAGAATCTGGATTCTTGTCAGAACCTTAAGATTTGACTTTCAAGTTTCTCTGGTTATATTTTGGGCCTTTTTTTAGAGTCTTGCTTCTGACGAAATGATACTTAGATTCCGTGTCCAGTGAAGCCCAGTGTTCTTGGGCCTATAGTTGATTATGAAGGTCACCTCTTCTACTCGGTGGTACCTCTAATAAATCGACTCAAGAAACATTTTTATTATTTCAAACTCCCAAAGAATGAGGAATTTAAATATCACCTGACGAACCCAGTTCGCAGCTCATCTCTTTTGTTAAAGAATTACCTCGAGCGGATTCTCTCAACAACTACTTTGGCACGTCCTTGGTTTAGCTTTATTTTAGGCTCTCACCATCCCGTGAGGCATACTTTCCTGGTTTCTTGGTTTCTTGGTTTGGATTGTCGGTCTTGGTTGTTTGATCATCCTTAGAGCTGTGGTTTTACTGGTCAAATGGTCAAATATTTTATTCATGTCTTCAACTTTTCCTTAGTAAAATCACCGTGCCGTAGGGAACCACTTTATGACACAGATACCAATAGCAGTTACTGTTCAAAGTTCGCCTTCTCCATCTAAAATCTTTGCTGGCCTCCAAATTTCCATCATTCACCTACTTCTGTTCCCACAGTTGGTTTTTTTCTGCATATTTTGCGTTCACTTAGAAAACCATTACTCCCCCTTAAGACTAAGAAATCAACAAAACGAAAGACAACGTAAGGTAGAGTTAGTAACATATACGTGTATAAAACAACAACAACCAAGAACTGAAACCCTAAAATCATCTTAATTTCAGATATCTCACAAGTGCATCCATGCAGCTACCATCGCTTCTCTCGATAATGAATGGCTTCTGTTTATTTCAAAAACCTTAAACCTGGCCTAAGCCTTCAAATTACATCCCTCTTACAACTAGGCGGTACTACACTCCCATGCACTGTTGTCCGTCTGTGTGGATATTAAATTGATCCGTCTGCCAATGGATGGATGTTTGAATGCGTTTCACTATCCAGGAAGACGTCGCGTCGGCCATACCATCAGTTTCAACGGCAAAAATTAAGCGAGCGACACACAAGCCCATAAAATGGACTCTGGAGAATCCACCCTAAGGGTATATTTCTTAGGAGAGCCACACATCCGTACTGAAATCGATACATCAACCACTTTGAAGTTGCTTACGTCTGATTCTTCTTGCCGCTTTGGAAACTATCAATCTTCCAATTATCGGAAATTTATTAGTCCGTTTCCCACGATACAGTTCTGTCTTCCGATTTCTGTTTCTCTCCCTGTCCGTGGTCTTAATCTGAATACAATCTCTGTGGTGAGATTTTGGACTAAGGCATCGAACTATTGACCCGGCTAGTGGTGGAGGAGAAAATGTGTTCTGCGCTCCTTTTCCCGAGGAGGGAGGGCGAGATCTCCTGTTGAAGATATTTCAATTTTCCGGGAATTGACTGGGTGCACATTATTTTTATTTGTGTTGTTACAGTGTGAGATGGATGAAGTATAGAACTGAGGGTGTAGAGGAGGGATTCCCCTGTCAACAAGTACACATCGATAGGTGATCTATGCGAGCATTAAACTCTCGCTAAGCCTGCTGATGATTAAGATCTCTCTTCGAGGTGTAGGCCATGGTATCCGTGGACTACTACGCAGACTCCTTGCCAGCAAGGATCGTGTTTTTGCTTTTAATTAGCAACCACACACAGATACGAATACGAGTACACCGATGCTTTAGCCACTGCTGCAACATACAATACGTATGTATGTAGCTGCTGCTGAATCGATTTTATGAAGCAGATAATGACTGGGTCGGAGAGAGAGGAGAAGAGCAAGTCTACTGAGTTTTTAACGCGCGCCCAGGTAGCAGATCAACGTCTATGATCTTAATGAGAGTTGCTAAGTGCACGTGGAATGAATTGATTGTGATCTGCAATGCTTGCTTTTGCCTTATCTATCTTCTGGCTTCTTTTAATCGCAGAATACGAAGAACAACCTAACGAAGGAGAGTGAAAACGTTTTCCTTAATTTTTTATTTTTTTTTTTGGTTTGTGTAACGTCAAAATGTTTACCCGACTGGCAGAGTAGCAGCATGTTAGCAGCTACAGAAAGAAACAGTAGGTATTATGGGCCGCTCTGATGAGTGATGGTAAATGTTGATCGATGAAATGTATTCGTATCTGTATCTGCGCCGATCGCTCTGCTCCTCCAATCAATTAGCAACCATGCGCCAGAGTAAATAAAAAAAAATCGGTTGTGACTCTGTGAAAATCCAGTTTGATCTCGATTTAGTTGGTGTGATGGGTCATCTTTGAGTGATGACGCGCATTTCGAATGCAGACGGCTTGAGGTAGATGATTTTGGAGGGATGCTCGTTTCACGTTCCTGACGTCGAGATGAAATGTGTGAAAAAATTCCAGTGGCCTATGTATTAAGTGAAATTTGCGTAGGAAAACAGAAATTTCGGTGAGTTTCCTGTTTACTCTGGCTACTGTGATCAATGGTGATCAGGTGGTTTGTAGTCATTTCAACTCCAATGGATGGATGGATTTTTACGGAGATCCAATTCATTGTGAAGGAGTTCGCATTCCATTCTAGTTCCCTTAGGTGTTCCTCCCTCTTGAAGTGTTGTATGAGAAAGCGCGTGTACCTGCATCGCAAGCAGCTTCGGTAATATGTATGTTATTTTTCCATGTAGTTCATCTTTGCACTCAGTGATCACCATTCCTGTCCTACATCTGCACTTCCTTTCTTCTGGTCCGCTGATACTCGACGATTCGCTGCTAAGTGCCTTACATACGTTTGCCTTTGGTGGCGTACCCTTACCTGTAGAAGTAATTTGAAAATTTCAGCAAAAATTTAGATGAACACACAGCATTTGAATCACTGGACATATGCAAAAGTCTCTGAAGAGCAGTTATTCCATATCTAAAACGAAAGGAAACTCTAAAGGCTGTGCATAAGTGATCAAACAATTCCCAATTATTTGCAATAAATTCTAACAGCTTGATTACTCTGTCGGAGATATGTTGATTTGCAGTACCGCAGCCTTCTAGCTAGTAGTTTTCGCACTTCAGCATTCACGAATTCCATGGCGGTCAATAGTCATAAATCAGTCAACCAATTCAGCGGAGCCCTGCCACTATCAAGTTGCAAGTATAGGGTTTTCCAATAAGAACTTGACAACTTTTTTTTAAATAAAACGCAAACCATTCGGGATATTTAAAAAACTTTATTATCGGCTTGAAGTACAATCAAAACAATTATGAATGGAACTCGACTTCGTTCATATGGCCACCGCGGGCACGTTTGCAGCGCTCGATTCGTTGGACCGAATTTTCAATGACTCGGCCACACATTTCGGCCGAAACGGCAGCTATTTCGCATTCAATGTTGGCTCTGAGCTCTTCCACCGTCGTCGACGTGTTGGCATAAACCAATGACTTAACGTAGCCCCACAGAAAGTAGTCAAGCGGCGTTAAATCGCACGAACGAGATAACACGCTCACCATACTTACTCTTCAATAAATCGAGTGTAGTGTGTCCTGTGTGGCTTGTGGCATCATCCTGTTGAAACCACATGTCGTCCATGGACTTGGACGGGCCAAAATAATCGGTGATCATGACGCGATAACGCTGACCATTCACAGTAACGTGACGATCGTTATCGTCGACGAAAACCGCACCAAAAAGTTATTTTTTGTGGATGAAGTGGTGATTCATGAAGCACATGTGGATTTTCACTCGACCAATAACGCATATTTTGCTTATTGACGAACCCATTGAGCCAAAAATGAGCTTCGTCACTGAAGATGATTTTGCGATGAAATTCATCATCTTGGCGCATCTTCTCCAGAACCCAATCGGAGAACGGACGTCGCTTCAAATGGTCCATCGGCTTCAATTCTTGAGTCAGCTTGATCTTATATGAGTGTAAACCAAGATCCTTACGCAAAATACGCCATAATGTGGTCTGAGCGATGCCCAATTCTTGAGAACGCCGTGGAATTGACTGATTTGGATCGTTTGCTACGGACGCCGGAATGGCATATTTTCGACACTTCGACCAACCCGTTGTATCACTGTCACCGGCAACATCACACAACGAATATGTAGACTCAAATTTTTGCACTAAACTTGTTATTGCCTGTCTACTAGGGCGAGAATTACGACCGAAAATTTGAGTTAACGCTCTTAAAGTTGCAGTCACCGACTCCGAATTGCGGTAGAAAATTTTTATAATTTGCAGACGTTGCTCCTTCGTGTAGTTTACCATGATGAAAATGATGAGTTTACTGAATAAATTGACAGTGACAGTTTGATGATTAGTGGAAGAGTGCGTTCACAAATTAAATTCAAAGTTGTCAAGTCCCTATTGGAAAAACCTTTACATCTAACAACAATGGATAAGTAAGTAGCTGGATAGAAGTGGTTGTCTGGTAAGGTCCTACCAGAAACACAAGTAGCGCGGATGCGCAGTTTTGGCATCACAACTCACGTGAATTGGATGTTTCTTTTTTTTTTTATAAAGTAGCGCGCGCTCAAGGGGTTAAGGTACCCTTAAAATGTTTGCACGCAGAGCGGGCGAAGGAAAATTAGAAAGTGAAGAAAGATAGGTACCGATGTACTTTGGTTTTAAATGCCTGAATATTATAATGACTAGGAAATAGAGAGTTCGGCAAGGCATTCCACAAGCGAGTTATTCGGCTTAGGAATGAATCACGATATTTCAGAGTACGTCCGAAGGTGGGCTTGAGGGTATACTGATGAGCATTCATAGCGAGACGAGTGTTACGGTTGAAGGTTTGAAGGGGCGAAATCCAACTGGCGATTTCAATGGAATAGATGGTGGAAATAGAGATAAAACAAAGTGAGACACGAGACATTTCGTCGGTGTACGATTGACTGGGTGATATTAGCATCACCTATGAGTTTTATCGCACGGTTTTGAATCCTATCTAGGAGATGCAGAGATGTTTTAGGCGCACCTGACCAGTTATGTGCATCGTACTCCAATTTTGGGCCGATGAGTGCCTTATATATTGAGGCCAGCTGAGAAGGGGAAAAGTATTTCGTACATCGTTTGAGGAAACATAGACGTTTCGCAGCATTTTTGGTGAAAGAAAGAAAGAGAAAGGAAAGTTTTTCGCTTTCAACAATGCAAGTGCCATTCATGGATAATGGCTGGGTGTTTGGATTTCGCTTTAGCGACAGCAGACAGCATTGTGTTTTGGAATCATTAAATTCCACTCTGTTGATAGTTCCACAATTGGTTATGCTGTTGTTATCGGAATTTAATGAGCTTAACATACACTGCCGCTCTCGTTCTATAGCCGAGGTGCAGGGGCGTGGTTCCAAGAACGAATATGGATAGCAGAGAGTACTGTCATCAGCAAAAGAATATATTGGATTAGAAGTAGTAGACAAGAGATTAATGAAAATTAAAAAGAGTGTCGGAGACAGAACAGAGCCCTGGGGCACACTAGCATTTATGTTGTGAATATCAGACTTGAAACCGTCCAAGACAACTTGAATTGAACGTTCCGAAAGGTAATTTCCAATCCATTGGAAAAGAGAGTCGTCGATCCCAAATGCACTCATTTTCGACAAAAAAGCCTGATGCAAAACTCTGTCAAATGCCTTAGAAATATCAAGTGCAACTATCTTGCTTTCGCCAGATTGATGTACGCTTTGGTTGCACTTTTCGGTGAGACATGCCATCAAATCACCAGTGGACCTGTTGCTACGAAAACCATATTGCCGGTCATTGAAAAGTTTTCGTGTTTCGAGATATTTCATGAGTTGACGATTTATCAGCGTTTCCATGAAGGAACGTCAGTGCAATTGGTCTGTAAAAGGAGAGAGAAGATGATTCGCCTTTTTTAGGGATGGGCTGGACAAATGCTGTTTTCCATCTGCTCGGGAAGCGCCCTAAAGAGTAGGATTGATGAAAAAGCTTGCGCAGTAGTTTTGTCAGCGTGGAAGAACACATTAGAAGAGGGGGAGATATACCATCTGGACCAGCGGATTTATGTATGTTGAGATCTGTAAGTACTTTTGCTACTACACGAGTGAGAAAGTAGATTCGTTCCATTGAAAATTAGACGTACTCAACTATAGGCGGAGGCAAAGCAGGTGTTGCTAAGAGCGGAGTTTTCAGATCCATCATGTGGAGTTCAGAAAATTAATGATGTTGCAGAATTCTATGCCAGAAATCTCTAAGAATTCATAGATAAAGGGTTAACCAAGGAGTTTTATTTTTTTTTTTGCGTGGGAAGCTGGAAACATTGCATATGCACCAATGGTTCGACTTCTATTGGTAGTTTCAGATTCTTACTGACTAAAACCACTTCCCGGGGAATCTTTCCGTTTATTCCCCCGCGGAACTACCGCTAAGTATTGCTTCGCGAGGGACGGATTTGAACATCTTGCTTCGTCACGGGGTGCTTAGCGAATTCGCGTTCCGTTACTGTTCTAAATTCCGGGATACCGGTGGGATGCCGGTCGAAATGCACTGCTAACTCGTAGTGCACATAATCTGTACACAGATTTGAATCCCTTCATGTGTGTCTTTTTATTCGTGACGTCAGGCCATATTTGTACCCCGTACACCTGTACTGAGGCTACAACTCTCGTAAGCATTAATCGTTTGCCTTGTTTCGGGCTGCCGATATTCGACATGAGTCTCGAAAGAACGCCTATCGCTTTCGACGATTTTTTGCAATTGTATGCGAGGTGATGCTTGAAATTAAGCCGAGCATCAATCATAACTCCCAGGTATTTTATAAATGGGCTGGAAATAATTGTGTGCTCTCCGACTTTTATAGTTATCGTCTCTAGCACCCTTCTACTCGTAATGAGAATGGATTTCGTTTTATGTTCTACGAGGTCTAAACTCATATCGCGTAGCCAGTTTTTTATCGTGGATATATCGTCCGCGAAACCTATAATGGCGGCTTCCTTGGGGACTGGGAGTCGTAGAATTGTCATACATCACGTCCCACAGTAAGGAACCTAACACTGATCCTTGGGCCACGCCCCCTTTAATTTTATATAATTTCGTCCCGTCGTCGGAGTCGTAGAGGAGCAACATTTAATCTTTCGCGGCATTGTATAATACGCGACCAGTTCGCCGTATTAAAAGCATTTTTCATGTCAAGTGTAACCACTGGGCAGTAATTTTTACTGACTCCTTTCCATCGTCTACCTTCTATGGCCGATTGGGCTTTGTCTATTAAGACTTTAATCGCGTCGATTGTCGACCGGCCCTTTCTAAAGTTTCAATGATAGGCTGTAGTCTGTTGCATATAATTCGCTCTAATATTTTGCCCATAGTGTCGAGCATACAGCTCCTCCGGCGGTTTATTTCCTTTTGGTAATAATACCAACCGTTGGTATTTCCATTGTTCCGGAAATATTCCCTCGCTTAAGCATGCATTATACATGTTAACGAAAACGTCTAGACGGTCCTTTATCGCTATTTTTAAAGCCCTATTTGGTATGCCGTCTGGACCAGGGGCTTTCCAATCTTCTACCCTCTCGATTGCAGCGGGAATGATGTGTTCACGTAGTTTTCCGATCTCGCTTAGTAGAATTCCGTCATGTTGAGAGGGAAGCAGAGTTTCTACGATTCTGCTGAGAAATAGCGGGCAAGTTGGTGGCGGTCTCTGAGGCGTTTTGAGCTTCGCGGTTATGATTTTGTACGCTTTGTCCCAGAGTGCGATATCTAATTCTAGGTAGTGCCGAGGGGCCACAGAGAAAGTGGAATAGGGTGATATCCAAGTGTTTATGAATTCTCTGGCCAATGCTTCAGCTATGATGTCTGAACAGCTTTAGCACATCTCGAAAAACGATCGACAATGGTCAAACAATACCGAATTCCTCTGGAGGCCGATGATATTGATGTTCACATGCTCAAACCGCTTCGTTGGATCTATATATGATAGTATTCTAGCTCGGTGTTGGTTTCACATTGGACTTTTGATTTCCGGCACAGTGTGCATTGTCTGATAATCCAAGTAAATTTTTCTTTGTTCAGTGCGAAGATCGCCTTTACACCTGGATGAGAGATTTCACGAAGTTGTTCGATGACTCCGTGACGAAATGTTTTAGGCATGAAAGTGCTGGTGATGTCCAGAGAATAATCGAAGTAAGGAGATACGTTTGAGCTGGGAATAGGAAACAATTTGATATTAAGAGAAGTTTTGTTTTTTGCCTTTTTCCAAATATCTTCGCAGCTTCCTTCAGTTGCTTTTGTGCCATCTCCTCAAAATCGATTCCCTTTATTGAAATTTGTTAAATACTTGACCACCGGTCAGAAATAGTGTTGCGTTTCCCTTATGTATGCCGCAAGTCATAGCGAAACCGTCTGATATAGTCCAGCATGCGTTGTCGACGTGGAGAAGCCTTTTCAAGTTTTTGTTATAGGCTCGTGGTCAGTTAGGATTATAAACTGCCTTGCCTCCGCAAAATGTCTGAAGAATTGTTTTGCATGGTATATCACAAAAAGCTCGCGGTTATAAGTGCTGTAACCTGTGACTTCTTCAGTTTCTTTGAATAGAAACCTGGTGTTGAAGTATCTTATTGATCAGTTGATTTAAAACAGCACACACTGCAAAGTTGGAGATGTTCGTGTACCTAAGCCAACTCGGTGTTCGAGGCAGGATGATGTAGAAGTGCAGCATTTGCTAGTTCTTGCTTACAATTGTTGAAGCCCTTTTTTGATTTTTCATCCCAGCAGATCGAAGTTTTCTTTCTATTTCCACTGATGGGATTCTGCTCTATGATAAATATTCTTTTCAAATTTGTTGATGGTTTTAAGGTTTGTCATATTAATGCTCGGAGATTTAGACAGTATGCGAGTATGTTTGCAGATTCTAGCGTTGATGTTATCTATGTCTGTGAAACTTGGTTTAAAAGCAATATTTCTGATACAAGTTATGATATGCCCAACAAAATTTCTAGGAAAGATAGGATTACATATCCTTGGGGAGGTGGTATTGCAATTTATTGTAAATCTTCACTTACATGCAAAATTATATGTAAGTCCGTTGATCTAGAATCAAAGTTTTTAATTCCCGAAATATACGACGGATGTGTAAAATGTTTACTAGTCTGTGCATACCTTCCAGAAGATAGTTGCTATTCTCAACCGTTTTTCGAATTCGTGATAATGTTGCTTCTAGTAAAGATGCCTTCTCGCTAACATAGAAGACTTGTGGTGCAAACTGTAGTCTGTTATCTATTGTAACATTAATCCCAGGCATTTCAGTGCTCCTTTAGACCGAATTGTTTTGCTTCCAACCCGGAAGGTTGCATGTTCCACGGTATTATGACTATTTATTAAAACCGCCTCAGTTCTGTGGTCAGAAAGTTCAAGCCCAGCTGAACATAGCCAATAGCATTTGTAGCAGATTCTACTTCGTGAATGTGTTTGGCGATCGTGATAATAGCAATGTCATCAGCGAAACTCATTGTGTGAACTCCTCGTGGAAATGCCAGTCGCAGTACTCCGTCGTACGTAATATTCCACAATAATGGTACTAGTGCTGATCCCTGAGGTACTTCTCTGTTTGATATTGAAGCTGCCTATTGTTGAGATAGTTTTTTACAATCTACAGTACTCTGTGGCTGAGTGTATGTAACAACTGATGGATAGCGGGTTGTGAGTGAAAATTTTGTTGGTGCACTGTTTCATATTGTTGTAAGGGCATAACACCTACAACAATTTGATGCGGTAAAGAAATGTCAGAATTTTCACTTCGCAGCTTTGCTTAGTATCGTCGGTGTTTGTGTTTTCTGCGTTTGCCTGTGATTATGATTAGGGAATTTAGGGTAGACGTAGCGGGCTAAAAACTAATCACTTTTCTGCGTACGTTCACGTCTGTAAGTAAAGACCAGCTGTTTTGACACTTAGTGAAACACAGGTAGATCCCCGCCCACACCTCTCAGATTATTCTGATCTGAAGCTACCTGGCTACGAAGTAGTGCCATTATTCTTCTCTCACCGCGGTTCCTAAAAGAACCGTATGGCAATACGAGAAAGCCAACTGGAGCGGTCTTAACTGCTTCTTTAGGAATTTTAACTGGTCGTTGTGCTTTCTTGATGGTACGATGGCTTGGTACGACTCGAGCTGTAAAGAGGCCGTCAGGGTTAGAGAAATATTTTTTGAACAATCACCTTAAGGGTACACAAACCCCTTGAGCGCGCGCTCATTATAAAAAAAAAATAGCGTTGTGTATCCATTCTAGAAAGTGCTCTTTTTATGGATAACCATCTAACGGAGTTTAAAGGTATTCTTAACATCAAGCGTTACCGGAGCATTTGTGCCCCATCGCCATCTTTCCCCTTCTTTCAATTTAGTCGCAATGTCTACTACCGCTTTTACGGCATCTATGGTAGAACGCGATTTTTTGAAACCGAATTGGCAATTTCCTCAGCTACTGATAGTAGTCCTTCATAAATGATACGTTCCAGAATCTTGCCCAGGGTATCTGTTGACGTATTTCCCTTTGACAGGAGTACCAATTGCTGTTTTTTTTAGATGTAGGCATCTCCGGTCCGTTGTTATGAACATGTCTGATCTTTTCTGGACAGCTGCTTTTACGGCCTTATTTGTAATTCCGTCGGGTCCAGGCGCCTTATTATCGTCTATTTTTCTGCATGCTTTGATCAGTTCGTCCGTTGTTATCTATTGGATGGTGGTCTTTGTGGAAAAAGGTGCTGTACAATAGGTGCCAGCAGAGTGGGCCATGTTATTTGTGGAGCCCTATAGCCATTAACATCCTATGTGCAGTACCCAAAGATTTAGATCAGCTTCATTACACAGGCGTCTGAAGCATGTCGCTTTACTTTCTTTGGCCACAGTTCTTAAGTGGCTACTTGCAGGTCTGAAAGAGTTAAGGTTTCCTTGAAAATCTGGCCTTCTAATAGATCCAACGAGCATATAGACACGTTGCCCTGAGTGCATTAATTTTATCATTCCACCAAAAACACGGCGCTCTTTTGTCCCTGGCAATCCTTTTGGACTTTAATGCATCGCATACTGTAGTAAGAATTGCAACTATTAATTATTTCTTCAAACGTATCCTTATCAAAGAGTGTATCCTTCAATTTATGATTGGGTTGTTTCGTTTGTTTTTTCTCCTCTATTTCTGTCAATATCGCCTGGTGGTCACTGTGCGTATATTCCTTCCTGACTTTCCATTTTGTTTTTGGCAGAAAGGAGTTGCTAAGGAAAGCAATATTGATAATAGAGCCTACCCCCGCCTTACGATAGGTGTTTTAACTACCAACGTTTGCAATACCCACTCTCAAGGACGGGAGTGCTTTTAGTAAAGATTAGCCTTTGGTGTTGGTAAATTTGCTGCCCTACTCGATTGCCCATGCATTGTCCAGCTTAGTCGAGCATAACAGCTATAAAAGTGTATGCCATTGTAATGATTGTAGGCTTCTTGGAATGCCTGTTTGCCGCATGACCATATTACCAGTAGCTATGTTTGGTCGCAGATCCATACGTTGCTGTGAAGGGTTTTATATAGTTCGCTGACCAGGATTATGTCCGCTACTTCATCTTTAGCTGTATGTCTCAAAATATCCTGAGCTGTCTCACAATGATTGATATTTAGTTGTATGATCTTCATGGGGTGCTTATGCTTCTTTTCCATTGGCAGGTTCTATCGCGTTCGCTGGGTCTCACGGTTGCCTTTAGGGACTTTCGCATAATTATTATTTACCATTGGCGGATCGTTTTGGGTTTACTTATCCTCACGGTTTTCGCCGGTTTGTTCCTTTTTTCTTTTTGGGACCTCTTTTTGTTTTAGCCAGGGAGAGGTTTGTCAAAAGTTGTCCTTTCTGATTACCACCTTGGCGGAATGCTGATTTTTGGGGTTCCTAGTCACAAATATGGGCTCTTGTTACTGCTGTCTCAACATGTCCGCTCGGAGTTCCAGAAGAATGAGATCTTGGTATTCTGGAGGATCCCTGGAAACGATTTTCCTGCTTTCTCGGCTGGTCGGCCACTTGCTGCAACATCTCTAATGGACCCGGTTTGCATGAGACGCTCGGCAAAATGTTTAATTGTTCACGAACATTGTGCAGGACGACAAGGAAATTGGTCAAATAGCAGTCAATAGCTCCTTTTCTTATTGTTAACGAATTCTCTATCTCTCGACAACATAAATATCAAAGCACTACGACACACATTATGACATTATCTTTGCCCCAACTTGTATTTCCAAACAGGTTCAGCAAAGGCCGGATTCAAGCCAAAATGGTCCAGCTGCATTCAAAAGTATTTAATGTTGTGGAAGTCAACAAGCCGGATGCCATTGTCCGTTCCATATCCAGAGCATAAGCTCTTATCAATTCTTTCTAACCCAACGGGAGTACATCGTCCCGATTTAGCCCTTCAGAACAGGAGAAACTCAGATGATGGCATTCTTCATGGCCTGCTTTGTCAAGTTAGATAAATGACCTACCTCAAACCATGGCGATACGATGATATTATCATTTATGAATAACAAATTGGTGCCCGTATGTACACCGTAACAGGTTTGTCAATATATCAGGCTGCAAGCTATCCTTAAGTGCCGAGGCCTTAGGCAGTTTGTTTTTTTTTCAATTAGGTATTGACATTCTATTGTACTTTTCAACACTACAAGATCACTTCCCCCTCAGATTTCACATTCACCAGTCACTTAAATCGACAGCTTACAACCAGCCTCCGGGCTTTGCTAATGACACCGCTTAAGATATATTTTATCTTGCGGTTTGTCGATTCAATTTCTAGTATCAACTGCAAGATATCACCCACCCGACCATGTACGTATTCACAAGTCACCGAACACACCTACCTAAAACCTAATATCTCAATTCCACATTTAGAATCTGAACAGGTGTAATTGGAATGTCACAAGTGCTCCATGATGAATGGTTGCAAACTCAACTCAACTCTCAAAGTACTCGTATCTGAGTGCGAATTTATTCAATTATGCAAATTACCCACCCCCACCCTGTATCGGTTAAATGGACTGCTAACTTCAGTGGTCTTTAAAGTTGATCGCGGCGCAGCAAGAACGACATTTGAGCAGCAAACATGACATCATCATCATCAACATCGCCATTTGAACAGTTCCGGGAGGATCCAAAACCCATCCATTTAGTGTGTTGGAATCTGGAATCCTTGTTATATTATAGTAACCAGTACCATTGATCGCATTGCTTGACTTTATCTTAAGGCCGAAGAGGGGTTGGGAGGAAGGCGAACCTGTGATGGAAGGGTACTGCGAAACAAATGCCATGCTAGGCGGCTTAAACGGCATGTAATCAATGATCGTAAGCGATTTACTTTAAACGCTGTACTCTCTCGCGCCCCACAAGTTACACTCTCGGCTTAGTGATTTGGGACGCGCGCGTACACACTATCTCATTATCGTTGATTTAAAACGGCCCGCTCCAGCTGTATCCGTACCCACGAGTGTTGGCGATACTTTTCGCCGTTTGGCTCGTAATAATAATCATTTTGATGTGCAAAGTGCACAGAGAGACAGAAGACGCTACAAGACCTGCGCAAGACTTTTAAGACCTTTGTGCCCAATACGGGGGATACTCCACACTCTCACTCATTGTCGTCGTCGACATCGGATGGAGTTTGTCCGAGTCGAAGTCTTAGTGGAGGCGGCTTTCAGGTTAACAGCAGGTTGGATGTTACTCTTGATGACGATAATACTGATGATGATGATGAGGGTGATGGTACTATGGTACTCTGGTACGATGGCACAATGCGCAACCACCAAAACTAAAACTAAAACCAAAACCAAGACCCAAACCCGAATCGAAACCGAAGAAGTTCATGTTTGATGGTTCGCGCGGTATTTAATCGAAATATCTTTTATACGCCATGGAATGCCACACGTGTGTCGGTGTGTCGGTATATCTATATGTTTGGATTCACAAAAGTCTGGTCCGCCAAGTCGAGGCATCAGGGCCGCTCGCTTCGCTATACAAAAAACGTTTATCATCATTAGATCCAATTTAAAGACGGGTTATCATTTTGATTATGTTGTGTGAAAACAAATTACGTTCGTTCGGCCTCTTTAGCTCACCTCTACGGTATACCGCAGATACGGATACATATGAGTATGTACGTTCGGATAGATAGATGCATCAGAGCTACGACTATGGATTCAAGTACTCGTACGAGTATTTATATTCTGATATTCCCTGATATGGGGGGGTGTTGTATTGTATCGTATATTGATGGCCGATTATTGATCATTGTGCGCGCGGACAAAGTTGAAGGTTATTTTCGTTTTATTTATCGTAGTACGGTGCAGGTGCTAAAATAAAAAAAGAGATATTGCAAACAAACAAAAAAATAAAATAAATAAATAAATACGACTCTGTGACGCGGATAGGTATTGTCTAACAATGAGAAACCGCAACGGAATGGCTAGTTTTGCGGTGAGTACTGTTTTATTAAGAAGAAATTGAATGGCGGACGGGGAGGGACTGGGCCGGTGGATAATTCTATTGAACTGCTGAGATGGCAATTGAAAAATAATGAGAGATACTAGCACTTTGGGTGTAATGACAATCAGTGTGATGGTGGTTTGCCGTTGGTGTGATGAGGAGAGGGTAATGAATTAACAACCGATGACCTATTTTCTTTTTATTAAGTAAAAACTACGTGAAAATTCGCTCTAGGAATGTTAACGAATTTTTATTGTAAATTTTGTGGTTTGTTTAATGCCAATGAGGCAAACTTAATGTCGAAAAACTAAAAGCCAAGCCTAAAACGTTATACCTAGTTGTATTGTCAAAATTTGTAAAAAAAATTCCTTTTACTCGCTTCGATATTTGTGTCAATTAATAGATCTCCCTGCTGTGTCCTGCCTCTACTATTATGGAACTTACTGGACAATTCTTGATGGTAAAATGTAAGCATTTTCAGGCACATTTCATACTTGGTTGCTGAATTACGAATGGGTTTTCAGTTGATACATTTAGAATTGATGTTTTGCATGAAATTAAGGGCCCTAGTCGGCAGTTGTCAGTTTTGATGAGACCTAGGCTCTGGGTATTATCCAAGATACTACAATAGTACCGACCGAGTTTATTTTGACAAAACATGGCAAGTCGGGAACTAAATACCAATGCACTGTCAGTACAAAAGCAGGATTCGCTGTGTCCTGAGCTAGATTTGATAGCCATATTTCGGATATCTTCAAAGCTACAATATCTTTTGCTTAAAACGTATTGATCCCTGGTATAATTCTGAATAAAAATTCTGGAGTGGAGCGGAACCACCACTGTATGGTAGCTAAAATACACCTCCGTGCTGCATCCGTGACCAGCAACCTTACCGCTCGTATATATTAACTGAGTTTACTACAAAAACAAGATACGGATTAAAAATATAATGAAACACGGGGTGGATGATGACGACAGCTTGCCGACAGGGAAAACGATGAAGAATGAGAGCGACTATGACGTAGTTGGCTATTTTTTAGGGCTGTTGGGTGATGTGAAATCCAGTAAAGTCCAAAATATTTTCAGTCCGAACAGGGACCATCTCAGCTTAGGAGCGGTAATAATCAGATCTGAGTAAACAACTGTGGATGAACACTGGAAATCTGTAAAAATTGTTTTTGCATCCAGAGCGCAGAGGTTTATCATTAAAAGGCAGAGAAATCACAGTGCATGGTTATCAACTGACTCCTGGAGATGGGTGGAAGAGCGTATTGCACTCAAAGTTCAGGTTGCATCAGCCCTAATAGCAGAGAAATCTGAACATGAAGCTCGGTTCCGTGTGAAAAGATAGGAAGTACAGCGTAGTGTAAGACACGATAAGCGCAAGTGCGCTAGCTGCACAAGCTGAAGAGGCAGCAAGCTGGTGAGACAGTAAGCACGTTTATACTGTTACCAAGGAGCTTACAGGAGGACGCAGAATCAAGCAGCATCCTGTAAAAAGTGTTGATGGTTTCCTACTTATAGCGGATGAGGCCCAGCTCAGAAGATGAAGGGAGCACTTCACGATGGCACATAACCATATAGACGACAGCGCAAGTGTCCCGAACCAAAATGAACCATTTGCAGTAGCAAACTCCCGAATTAGCACTGGTCCCCCTAGCAATACAAAGATTGTAACCGCGATAAAGCCCCTCAAGACGAGCAAAGCGGTAGGCATTGATGGAATTCCAGCGGGATTTTTCCAAATACATGGTCAGAGCTACTGATACCTAGCATGGGAAAATGACCGTATTCCGGAGGATTGGAATCAGGAAAAGGGCGATTTGATGGATTGCGGAAATTGGCGGGAGACATGCGTTCTGCCGGAAATGGCCAAAATAATTCTGAACAGGATCAAAGTATATTTAGACTCAACTCTCGATGTCGAATAAGTAGGCTTTCGCTCTGAATCTTCTTGCACCGATCTCATCATAGTAGACCCATGTGTCAAGTATCGATTTCGAGAAAGCTTTTGATAGCGTGAACCAGAAGTTTATAATGGAAAGCCTTGCGCTGGACGGCTATTCCTGCTAAGATCGTTCTTATTATAAAGGCTACGTACGAATGTGCAAAATGTCGTGTTCAGCAGGGTTACAGTTTATCAATTTTCCTGGCGATAATAAGCGATGTTATCCGCGCAGTATTGTCGGAGGCAAGCAGAGTTGTTCAATGAACAATCACATCTTCCCTGAAACGCTGATCATATCTGCTTGCTTATTCCCAGGCTTTTTAAATCAGAATCTGAAAGCTGAAGCCAGCAGTGTGGGGCTCAAAATAAATGCAGCTAAAACCAAAACCAAAACCAAAACCTTAGTCTTTCAAGCTGTTTTTCTCAACAAAATTTTGCTGGACAGGAAGTTTGAGAAAGTGCAGTGCTTTCCTTATCTGGGAAGCACCAGCTCGACTGAGGGCGGCATCAAACTCGATGTTCGTAGCAGAATCGAGAAAGCCAAAACTGCTTTTAGAATGAATGCTAAGACCAAGTCTGTGCATCATTTTAAAAGTATTTTGGTTCAATCGAATCTCAAACGCAAGGCTCCATAAGGGAACAGAGCAGGAGCCAATCGACATCACTATAAGAAGAAAAAATGGTTGTAAATTAGTCACACATGTTACGTTCAAAGCACGCCATGCAATGGAACCTGCAAGGCAGATACGCCGGAGAACATTTAAAGAGGAGTTGAGGATACTTGGATAGAGTTGGAGAGTGCTGAACCGCGCAGGTGTTGTTGATACCCGATTGCCCCGAGAAGTAATTATAATTCAAAATTCGCTGAATATTGTCTGTATCTCAACCGTTGCCTCCTGCTACAGTCTGGTACATGATTAGAGGGATCTAAGTTTCCGGCACTTCTTCCGATGAAAGACTATACGAAGTAACTTGCCTTAGATCACTTTTCACATGCACGGTGATCAAATCCAGCATAGTTCTTCTGATAGGTTCCTTAAATTTTGTAGAATTCCTCAGTTTTACCTGCACCCAACATATCAGATCTTAGTATCGGCAGACTAATGTAAGCTTAAGCCGGAGATTTACGCAGGAATTATTATTGAACATTTATAGTAGTCATTGTCCGACGTAGTCTCATTCACGTCAGGCTAATTTAGATGTTGAGCAAGAATACATTATCCGGTTAGGAAACTCGTAAGCATTTGTCTACAAGGTGAACTGTCAATAGAAAGCTTAACCGATAATGTAGGTAATTTTGATGAGGGCTCAGGTCCTGAGAAGCCCTCTTTTCTACGATTCCATCATAATTTGAACCCCAGATAACGTTCAAAATATTGAGCACCCTGTTTATATTCAGAGAATTCCTTCATTCTCGAAGTAATGAGAAGGTTCAGCAAGGCTGTTAGTGAAGTTTTTCTGTCACTAGAGACTGTTTCTTCACTGCTTCGTAGTATAGTTCGTAACATTTATATGGAGTACGTATATCTTAGGTTGCTGCCCTCCACGAATGTGTTAGCACTGTATCCTAAGTCGGCTTCGGAGATCTGATTAAATATCTATTCTCGTTCATTCTTAGGAGACTTTCTTGGGGGCTTAGTCTCAAAACAAAATGATTCGCCCAACGAGCTAATCTGTTAAGACTTTGTTGTAAAAGTTCTTAATGGTATTGCGATGCTTTCCTGTACGTCAGCCGCACAAGCAATCACCGTGGTACTACCCGCTTCCATGTATATGGTATCATCATTTCATTAAGTTCTAGAGAAGGGGTGAAAGGACACCGCCTTGCGGCATACCTCTGCTGACACATCTTTTAACAGAAACCACAGTCAGTTTGGAATTTTCTGCTATTGAGCATAAGACTGAACAACTCCCCAAGTGAGTCATCTATTTTCATCATTGGCAGTGCAGTTGCCATTTCGGATGTGTTGACGTTGTTTAAGGCACCTTCTCTATCCAGAAATAGCAACCTGTATTTTTTTTTTTATATAATTTACGCATAATGTACTTTACGGAAAGGTAGAAGGAGGAGAAAGGAAAATTGTTTTTGTAGTGGTTTGAAACTCAGTTGTATTTGGTTTCGATATTAGCTCTCCAGGGGTGGGAGTCCGAATAGGACGGAGAGATTTTTCTCTCTAGGGATTGTTCGATGTGGCTAACCAGTGTATTTAAAGCCGGTTTCACCGACTTTCCTAAAGAGATCGTTATATGGATAACAATCGATCGTTCTAGAGTTTTTAGAAGGATAGATGATAGGTTTGGAGGTCTATGTCATTCCTACGCACCTCCACAGTTATTTTACCGTCTGGTCCAGAATTTTAGTCGTGACAACAGTATTTCTTTTGTGGTTGTTACTGGCCGTGAATACGGAGCTACCACGAAAGTGGGTGTCCAGTAGCAGGTTGAGTGATTCATCAGCTGAAGTCATCCATGAGCTATCGGTTTTTTTCAAATAGCTAGGCATCGTAGGGAGGTTTTTTTTTCAGCCGCAATGCCTCCTAGGCGTTTGTTATTTTGGAACGGAATGACCTCCGGAATTGTCGTTTTGCCTTCCTTAGTTGTTTTTTTTTTTATATATTTTTAGGAATTCTTTATATAAGTCCTAGTCTATCAACTTTCAGTGCTTTTTGCTTGGTTGAAAATCTTCCTGCATGCGTTTCTAAGCGGTCCTAGTGCTGATGTTCACTAGTGCGGCTTTTCTTGCCTCTAAGTTGAGTAAGGGTGAAATCATTGACTTTCATGCCAAGGTCATTGGTATTGTATGGGGGACTTAAGAGTTCAGAGGAGAGTCTTTTTAAAAGTGCTCCTCTGTATTTTGGCCAATCAGTTTTCTGATGATTCCGATGATGAGGAGGAACATCATTCAGATTTTATTGGATACATCGTTGATCTGAAAAAGAGTATTCAGACGATACCGTCCAGTTTGTTATCATGTGATAACAAACTGTAATGTTGTCGGAGGCAAGAGTTATAGGGCTTCATTGCCAATATTGCTAATAATGAGGTTAGTATGTATATTTTTATCAAAAAGTAACGTCTTTATCGTTAATGTCGGTACTCCTCCATAGGAGCTTCCAAAACAACACTTTCTGGGTTGTAACCAGGAAGAGGGCTCAGGGTCAAGTCGGGGTCAAGATATTCGGATACCAACCAGTAGATATCTTTAGCAGTCTCTGGTCTAGCAACGGTTACGTCGGGGTCGTTGAGATTAGGAAGCACGAGTAAAGGGCTACGAAGTTTTCTCAAATAAACCCTGTGCACCTAATTTTCCCATTGGTCTATGGCATTTTGTGGCCTCGCAAATTTAGCGTCCGGAGATGGTCTCTGTCCTTGTTTAAATTATGCAAATTTATTTTCTCCTTCAGCTGTCGTTGGATTTTCTTTGAGTTCTTCACAAAAAATTCCGCCAGCAAGAGCCGGTAATCTGTCTCCGTTTATTGTATGTTATGAGTGACCGCAACGCGGTATATGCATAACTTCTCCAGCTAAATTTCTCGTTTTGAAACTCTCGATTCTTCTACAACAGCATTCGTATTCGTACATTTCTTCTCTCAGTAGTCCATCTAAAAAGCAATCAAAGTCGTGAACAGATAGATGTTTTTCCCATTGATATTCCAAGTCTCGGGATTAATTATCAATTTTGGGGCCATTAGTTGATAGCTTATTTCTGATAGGCTTACGATCTAGAAATGCAGCTTTTAAGGTGCTAATAACTCTGCACTTTGTTGTATTTTGTACCCTTATTCAGAGGCTTTGCTACTTTTTTTCTTGATCTCCTATGACATCGACTTTGTATATCTACGCATCGTCGGCACAGTGAGGAGTAAAAGTTTCGGATAAGAAAACGTATTACAGAAACGTAGATGGCTGAGCTGTTCCTTACATTTATAAATCGGCATAAGACCGACATATAGTACTATGGTTCCGCACGGTCTAGTATTTCTTTTCCACATGTAAATAGAAGCTATTGAAAATTCCATCTAAATTCCTCTGTCTAGTTGATTATTAAGATACATGCACTGAACCAATAATACAATGTATCAGTAGCCGTACATTGTCATTTCCACGATTATTTCCGCAACAACTTGTCAACGTATTGCTTAGTCAAGAAAACCGCTCTATTTATTGAGTCATGCGATAGATCAATCAGCCGTTAGCAGATTAATTTATGACTAAATAAATAAATCGCTTTGTAGCCGTCGATTAGTGATTGCAGTATGCGAATACTAATCTTTGTCCATCGAACATGGTAACGTTCTGTGCGGCAGAGCAATAATAAACAGAGAAATATCATTCGTTCATCCATAGTATATTTGATTTCGTTGTCAAGTTGGTTTTTAAGGCTGCCGTTTAATCCAGCCTTATACTTTGCATAGGTGATTCTGTTGCAGAAGTCTAAACAATATTTCGGCTGGTTTGCAAGACGGCGTCTAGAAACTCATCGGATTCAGTACGTCAAAAGCGCACAACGGGTATGACACATCGTAATGCAGATCAGATAGAGGCATTGAAGAGCCAACAAAGAAATGATTACTTAACTACAGGGTTCCCGCGTTCTTTGGTGCTCTTTATTCCATCATGGTGAGAGTTCGAATAAATCCTGAAGCTGAAGATCGAAGGGGCTGTTTTAAAATTGACCCAGCGTAACCTGTCTCACTTATGAATAAGAACCGGAGCAACGGACATCCAAAGTAGTGCATTAGTGGCTTTTGCAAATTACATTCTCATCAATCTGATTGACGATCAATTACGAACGTCATATTATGAAGTTTAATATGAGAGAATGGAGCTCTGGCTTTTGTGGGAAATCTACCAGACCCTGGGTCGAAGATTTTGTCCCAAGAAGTTGGTTGGCTGTACATTTATATTGATCTAGATGCCTCCACTCCAGTATATTGAGCATAAATGATGAAGAGGGTGCCACTGAGGGTCAGGCTGTTCCACAGAAATTTACGTGTAATGCTGCTGATAGCTTAACTCTAAAAACCAGAGAAAATCATGTGAAACAAACACGCTTCTAGCAGCAATGGTAAAAGGAAACACGTCGGCGGAAAAGACAACGCATCTATTGTTGATGGCTTTTCCTGCACAAGATGTCCAGATGAAACAGTGAAAGTCGAAATTCCGATGAATGGAAGTTGGTCAATTCTTCCTTGAAAACCGCAAAAACCCAAAGGGAAATCTTAGCCTCGAAAACGAACCACGTGGGAAACCAGAAACCACAATTGACGACAATGTTTTGAAATCAACGGTAGATGCAGACCCAACAAAACAGAGAACATGGAGGTATCTCCCATGAAAACAAGTCGACATCTATCTGTAATAGGAAAAGTAAAGAAGCTCCATGAACTGAGGGAGGCACAAAAACTACGCCGCCGCTTAGGAATCTGTACATGCATCGTTGAGCTTAATTATCCAAAATGAGCCGTTTTTGCATGTGTGATGAAGAGTGGATTTTGAATGACAACCGTGAAAGATACGGGCAGTGGTTGGATGCAGAAGAAAAACCAAAACACATCCCCAAACCAGGTCTTCACCCAGAAAAGGTTATGGCGACAATTTGGTGGACACCGAAGCGACCAATTCACTTTCATCTCTTTAACTTGTTGTGAGGAAATCGACATAGTGCATGCGAAATTGGCTGAAAAGCACCCTGCGTTGGCAAATAGGCATGGACCGATACTATTGCAGGATAATGCTATACCCCAAACATCACGCGTAACAGTGCAAATACTGCTAGAGTTGGGATTTGAAATTCTTCCGCATCCACCGTACTCTCCTGATGTTTCGCCAACCAATCTCAAGTGGCAACGTAGTAAGCTCTTAAGTGGCTTAGCTGTTCTGTGCCGGAAATGCCACATCTGCGAACAGATTGATGCGTTCTATCTGCAGGAAACCAGAGGTTGTGCTGATCTAGATATGGGGAATACCCGGAACCCTGGGCTCGACACAAAAACTGGAAAACTAATTGTCACAGAGAGTTCAAGAATCGATTCGAACTTACATGGATCAAAATCTCTATATAGAAGGCCTTCCGTGTTAAATACAAAACCTCACAAAATATCACAGACAGGCTGTCTCCCTGTACCCATCTGTGATTTCGTATATTTAAGAGGTTTAACGCCGCTGTAGGAAGAGCGGTCTTTGTATAGAATTTACCTCCATCATATAAACTTGGCAAGGTTTAATGTCTGAAGATACTCCTATAAGCTACGAAATGAACGAAGAATAGCACAAATCGTCGTTGGTCTATTTAACGATTTCAGTAAGATTGGACTTATCATATGTATGCTGCGTTGCTAATATTTTTTGGGGCAGTAACAAATGCAAAGTGGGAGGCAATCACCTCCTGGACTTCATACTATCATCTGCTCTGGTTGTCAGCAATGTTGAGTTTGAGCCAAAAGGTAGAGACCAGCTACAGAGGCATACAATTGGAAGGACGGCTAAACGCTTGCCGAAAGCTTCAGACCAATCAGTCTACATTTCTGCTTGTTGATTGGGCTTAAGGTGCACAAAACGGCTTTACAAATGTATTGTCTCTCAAAGATGCAGCATGTATTCAGAAGATTAGGCAGAATTAAGTAAGCGCTGGGCCTTTCCGTTGACCTGTGTAGTTTGGTCAGTCCAATTCTGTCATATTCGGCGATTATTCTGTCTACCCTATCGCTCTATCGCTCTGATTAACACTCTCAATAGTTTTAACGTCTACGCTTATCCATATGCTGATGATGCCGCTGCTCTGCTCGATCATCGCTGCACTTCAGTCAATCTTCTTCAAAGTGAGGTTGTCCTCCTCCCGAGGAACAGAAAGCTGCCCGGTTTGACTTATATAATTCTAAAATTCTGCTATTTTGGATAGGATACTTCTTTGGACTGAACATGACGTGACGCTACCTTCTAAGGCATTGTAGGGTTTTCTGTCAATCTAAATGAGTTTTTGGCAAAATATGGGCCTGCCATTGGTTGTTGCGGCAATACGAAGTCGAACTTCCTTCTATTCATGACTGGCTTCACCTAGAAACTGAGCCAGGAAGGGAATGAATGTTGTGGAGCACGACAAGTTTGAACATCACAACTCGTTGCGTAAGTTTGTGTCTATCTACCAAACTTAGACTTACGCAATGGTAGTGAGTAGAGAGAAAAAGTGAAGTACCTCCGCCTATAGCGACAGGCTATACTATGGCTTTACTGAGCCCTTTCACCACCTCTAAGCTAGTTTGGATTCTTGAACGCAATTGAAAAGCTGAATTACTTGAGCCTGTTTGAGTCTCAGGTAACAATGTGATCGCGAAAAATTAGGTGACCGATGAACTTGCTAGGCGAGTCTCAGTAAAGGACATAGTAAGTAGCATTGTTCCTTAGGTTGCTGACACGAATGCTCTCTGACGTCTCCAAAAAGTCAGTGGCCTTTCTGTTGCCCCTCGGCAGCCTCAGTAAATGACGCCGGTTTTTGTTGTTTCGTAAAGGAATTGGGAGAATTAATTTCAAGAGAGGCTTACTTTTATTAAAGGTTTGCTGATCCAATTCATCAGTTATGGTCCTCTACCTTATGTAAAATAGACAATTGCTGCACTGACTAGAATGACCAACCAATTTTGGTAAATTTACGTCTCTCGTGCCAGTGGCATTAATAGCCTTATCGATTTGGGCCGCTAAGGAGCAGGTTTTCGGAGCTATAACCGCTTGCCTTGCTCCTTAATTTTCTACGTTTTCTTCCTATAGGTGATTTCAAGCTTTTCTGTTTTAATACTCGTATTTAGAAATGAGTAGGAAGGCGTTACGAAATTTGCCGATGTAAGTATCAGGCATGTCTGATACACATTTGAATCACTTCATCTGCGACAGTTACTCAGGTAGGTGGCCCTAAAGCGTCCCTCAACTTAAAAGCGTCTCTGGTTAGCTCGATCCTTAGCTAATGGCTCCATTTGCACACTCCAAGACTGTTGAAGTCCCATTCTACTTGTGTGCACCATCTATGGCACGGTCTTCTTTTACTGCGTTATCTATTCGGGTGAGATTCGAAGATTCTGCGGCCTGGAGCATTAGTGTCCATTCGCAATACATGTCCTAGCCATATCACGCGAACTTTTCTGACTATATCGATTTCAACGCTGAATCTTCTCCCAAAAGCTACTTAGGTGTTTGGGATAAGGCTTTACTACTTAATTGCCTTCAAGCCCAAAGGAACAGCGATTGCTGAGTTATTCTTCGTTTTATTTTTACTGAAGTATTGGTCAGAGAATTGATAGAAAAACCAAGGTAGACAATGTCCATTGCCACCTTAAGGTTATAGCTCGTGACAATAAGGTGCTGTGCAATCAGTCGATATTGTGTGTCCCTTCTTGTTGACAGCGTATACGCACAATTCTTTCAAATATGATGTCGAAGAAGTCATGAAGTCATTATCTGAAATATTTTTTGAATATCTGGACGGAGCAGCGAGCATTGCCCATAGCCATTCTGCACAGTCTGACGAGTTTGACAGGAAAGTAAGGTCTAGATATGGCTATATACACTCGTAGTTTGTCTATATAAATGCTGTCCTATGCGATTTGGATTTCCTGAGTTATTTCAAAGGTCTGCCGAAGTGTGAATATTTGCTGGATTGTGGACTTATCGGGCCTAAAATCGCACTAATAGGAGCCCATCAGAGAATTGAATAACGTCTTCAGGTGTTCACATAAGACGATAGATAAGATTTTGTAAGCAATGTTGATAACGATGCTAGTATTCCATTCAGTCTTCTGAACAGATTCTAGAAGTGAGTTGGTGAATGCTCTCCACAGCTGAATGCTGCTCCTCAGCTGGTTAGTCGTCATGTCCAGCTGCTGTGGTGGAATTCAGCTTAGGTATGGCTATCCTTACTTTTGGTCAGGTGGACGGAAGTTTTGGCTATCATAGTAAAAATTGATTGGTCTATTCAGCTAGTCTTCGATGCTATATAGTCTGCAAAAAAAGTTTTTCCATACTCTCACCAGTGGCTGTGAATCACCAAGGTTTCTTTCTTTATATCTACAGGTTCTGTATGGGTCCTATTGCATTGACATGTTCTTTTTACCAATTGGCATAACTTCCCTAGGTCACTTTTGTAGTAAAATCTTCGATTCGGCACTTCTCGTGTCCTTTTTCTGAAAAGGCCGCCTCTTTTGCTCGTAGAGCTCTCGAGCGGACCTCGTCCTTCGTTCCAGCGCCGCTATGTGGAATATTAGTTTCACTTAATAGACCACGTGCAGCCGAACAACTAGCGGAGGCCCTGTACTGCTGCAAAGCAGATATTACCGCCATCCAAAAAATGCGATGGAATGGCCGGATAAAAAGAGAATGGAAACCTGCGACGTTATCGACGGAAAAAGCAGCGCTTATTTGGATGTGGATTCGTCATTAAAGGCAGACTTAGGCAAGAAGTTTTGAGTTTCCGGCATGTTAACGAGCGCCTGCTAACAATCCGTATTAAGGATAAATTTGCCAAGAGTTGCGCTCATACCTCCACAGAGGGGAAAGATGACGACACCAAAGATACGAGGGCGGGTCAATAAGTCCGTGACTTTTTGAATTTCTGACCTCTTTACTGAAACAGCAACACTGCTCCTGTCAACAGGCATCTGTCAGTTGACTCCTGTTAAAATTTAAACTTGCTGCGGTAGTTAGTTTGTGTTTGACAGCTATTTTTATCAGACTACTCACTAATTTGAGGAGAAAATGGAAAAAAGTGAATTTCGTGAATGAATTTCACAGGAAGGTTTGGCGTTGTTTAATCGCAATATGGAGGAGTTTTTGCGCCGTTTTGTAACCGTGGACGAAACATGGATCCATCACAACACACCAGAGAACAAACAACAGTCAAAACAGTGGGTTTCGAAGGGTGAATCGGCGCCAAAGAAGGCCAAGGTGGGTTTGTCAGCCAATAAAGTTATGGCGACTGGTTTTTGGGATGCACGCGAGATAATCCACATTGACTACCTTCAAAAGGGAAGAACAATCAATGGGGAATATTATGCCAACTTATTGGACCGATTCAATGACGATTTGAAAAAAAACCGACCTCATTTGGCCAAGAAAAAAGTTCTTTTCCACCAAGACAATGCAAGGGTGCACACATGTGCAGTTGCCATGGCAAAAATCCATGAATTGGGCTATGAATTGCTCCCTCATCCACCCTATTCTCCAGATTTGGCTCCGAGCGACTACTTCTTGTTCCCAAACCTGAAGAAATGGCTTGGTGGAAAAAGATTTGACTCCAATGATGAAGTCATCTCGCAAACAAAGGCCTATTTTGAGGACCTCGACAAATCATTGTTTTTGGAAGGGATAAAAAAATTGGAGAAGCGTTGGACAAAGTGTATAGAGCTCAAGGGAGACTACGTTGAAAAATAAAATTATTTTTTTATCAAAAAATCTGTGTTTTATTCCAAAAGTCACTGACTTATTGACCCGCCCTCGTAGCTTCTAAAAGTTCCTGGACAAGACTTACGAGCAGTGCCCTAGCTATGACTTTAAAACTGTCCTCGGTGATTTTAATACTAGCTTTGCAAGAGAGAGCATCTTTAGTAGTACTGTTCTAGGGTATAGCCTGCACAAGACCACCTCCAGTAACAGATTCTGGCTAACCGTCTTTACGGGGTAGTGAAACACTGTCGTAGCTAACACACGAATCTCGATATTCACAAGGGGACTTGGAGATCTCCAGATTAATCAACCGTCAACCAGATTGATCACTTTGTGATGAACGCAGGGCACACCCCCAATATTATGGATGTCCAAACGATCCGAGGGGCCAACGTACTCGGAAAATTACCTTGTTCTAGGCAAGCTATTACTGTGAGGAACTTCAATGTCGGACCTTTCTTTCTTTCTTTCTTGGGGTTAAAATCGCTTGAATTAAGACATTGCTGATATTTAAGACGTTTTGCTCCCTATAGCAATAACGATAGTAGAAGTTTTCCATCCCCTTATTGCTCGCCCAATCCCATCGCTCTTTCTGGATGGAGGAGATACTCGTATCTGCTAGTAGTTTGGTTATACGTGGCCTGTTAAGGGTCCGAACTTTTCACGTGCAGATCCAAAGGTCGTAGTCGGTCTGCTGCGGTGGTCGATTCTCGGCCAATAGCTTGTATTGGCCAGTTTTATGCTACTGATCCAGCACGTACTTGCCGGTTTAGCCATTGGTTTGACTTGATTTCTTTTTGCCATAGTTAGCGAGGAATTCCTTGCCTCGTAATGAAAAGTTGAACTTCTACAATAGATTAACCAACCATACAGCTGTAAGAATCGAAGGAAGTCTGAGTTCTAAGAGTCCATTGTGAGCTTGTGTTGTGAAACTATTTGCAAACATCATCACACAACTTGGATGGTATTAAGACCCCTTCCCCGTGTATCAATTTAGGTTCGAATCTATCCATTCCGAAGCTTTAGTTTCCGTATTCCGTACCGTAACTCCATCTTGCGTGGAGGACTTACATCTTTCGAATCGAAATGCCAAAACAATCTAAGTAAAGCGATTTCTCGCAGCCATTTCCCCATCAACTTCACTCGGCAGCCGTCAAGAAACATTTGTATCACATTAAGGCCCACTTTATGGACACGTACACGTACAAATGCTGCAAAGGCACGCTGTTAACAAAACTGTAATTCGCTTAATTGCTTCATTAAAACAAAAACAACAACAAAAAATACGAAAAATAGTTAAAACCCAACAACGACGACTGACGATAGGGAGTAGGGGAGAAGCTTAAAGTAAAATACTTAACAACAACAACAACAACGATGAAAAAATTATCTGGGGCCATACTTTGCGGTCCCATTAAAACGCTTGAAATTCCTTTAATGAGATTCTCGTCTGTTGTGCTCTGTCTTTCTTCCACAGATTCGACGCGAATAAATCAACAAAAGGTGCATCCAAACTGCGGCGGGATCTAATCAATGCCGAGATAGCCAACCTAAGAGATTTACTGCCTTTGCCACAGTCAACGAGACAGCGGTTATCGCAGCTTCAGCTAATGGCGCTGGTGTGTGTTTACGTCCGAAAAGCGAACTACTTTCAGCAAGGTGAGTCATATGGACGTGTGGTGGTGGTGACGCCGCCGCCACACGGTTGTTATTGTTTTTTACTCCTTCTTTAACTCCTATCCTCTGAAGCATTCCCCGTATCCACGAATCCACCTACCCGATGATTTTTATTTATTTAGATTCTCAATTGCACTGGACGTGACAGAAACGAGGAGCGCAGGCGTGGGGGTCGTCTAGGAGGCTAGAACTCTTGAAGACTTTGCTAGGCCTCTCCTCGATTTGTAGGAAACAAGTGTCTTTTGGCGTAGCAATTAGATGAAGCAGCATGCAGAACAATTGGTGGGAGCTGAGCTGAGTTAGAGTTGGAGCTGAAAATGAAGTTGGAATCGTAGGGAAGGTAGCGTGAGAACTAATTGAACTTGGTAGCGGTGGCAGTCTGTTGGTCCTTTGGGGGAACGCGGATCTTTTTAACGCAAAATTAGCAAAATTATGTCACAGCATGGTGTGCTGCCTCTGTGACGTGGAGGGAAGTAGTATGCCTGAGGCGGCTTCATTGAAGAGTCGACTGTAATTTAGTCAAGTGATGTGTCTCTGGCGGTATTTATCGCTGTCAATGCTTGGAGCTTGGATTGGTTGTGATTGTTGAGCTACTACCTGATTTGGAATGCAAGTGGTCAGTGATGGCGAGGGAATTTCATCGATTTCAGATGGTAGGGCTGTG
This sequence comes from Volucella bombylans, assembly GCA_949129095.1. Classification (NCBI taxonomy): domain Eukaryota; kingdom Metazoa; phylum Arthropoda; class Insecta; order Diptera; family Syrphidae; genus Volucella; species Volucella bombylans. The sequence goes on along the minus strand of OX422140.1, from coordinate 330,901,509 downwards.
GAAAATAGGAAACTGAGCAAAGGATTATTGTGTGCTAATCACGTGCTCGGTGACATACTAATAACCACGTGATGGACATTGAGATATGTGTTTGCATATAACATGAATTCTGGAACTAGAAAAACGAATTTGGCATTTTTAACCTCTCATTAGCACATATTTTGCAAAGACTTGCATAAGGTGTATGAGTTTATAGTCAAATGTCCGTTCCAGTTGAAGTCCTACCGGTAAAAAGGTGTCACAGCCAAGTGCATTTAAACTTTTAGTGCAATAGATTCTTTCATTGAAGATCATCTGCAACAGTTGACTGCTTCGAGCCAAGCTCCTCTTAGTGATTTCACTTTACGTAAGTCCGGCTTGGACAGCTCCTATAGCCGATGATAAAAAAGACTTGCTCAGTCTCAATAATATTGTAGGATTTGCTAAGGAAAACTGTGGAAACCCCTACTTCAGGATTAAACAGACCTCGCTTAGGTCGCAGTCTTAGGTTATACCTTCACCCGGCTATATTTTGGAAATAAGTTGATGCAAATTGTGTACCAACTCTCAGTGGTTTAAGTAGTTCTGCAACAGCAACTTTATCACGATCGCACTCCAAACATATTCTAGGTCAGATGGGTGGGAGTGAGGCCGATCGTAGCATTCAGTAAATGTTATCTTCTGCCTGACAGCGTAATATGTATCATCAATCCGGCAGAGTCTGACGACTACGAGGTTTCTTTGAGCCATTTTCAACTTTTCGTAGTTCTTCTTAACAGATTCCTTGCAGTCAAATAACTGGCGGAGATCATCGACTGCTATAAATTTGACATAATCCCGTCCAAGTAGTGCGATGCGATGAAAAGTTGTGATATCTACTATGGAGGATGGAGGATAGGAGTCACAGCGTTTACGTTGTCAGGTATGGAGGAAATCTTTGGTAGTATGGTCGAAAAGTTCAGCCTCGACGACATCACCTCCAGAAACGACAGAGGCCCTTACGTAATGCAACATGGTTTCCACAACTTCACATTAATAAAGGGACGTGGCTGACTCCTGATCAACAAACATTTAATCAAATCTATTGGATGTCAGAACGTACCGAACTGGTTTAATCGACTCGGTCTAAAACCTCGATATCTGAAAGCCGATATCTGTAACAGCCCAAAGTCAGCGGAGCATTTTGAGAAGGTTCAACATTGAATGGCTTCAATCGCAAGAGTCCATCAGAGACTTTTCTGATCACGTATCCCTTAACTTTTCGAATAGTCCGACGGCGGAAGCATCGAACACAGGACTCCTGTGATATCACTGGGAAAGAGCAATCAGAGTGGCTGCATCTGATGTACTGGATTTCAGCCCGCCCCACCAAAGAAACCCTTGATAATGATGTTGAAATTGAAATCAAGAAAAACAGTAAATGTACAGAGCATCTCTGCAGAAAAGAACGACCAGAAAAATAGGGAACAACATGTGCTAATCAGAAGAAAAACGAAACATCATGAAAAGCTCTCGAACGAGATCTTAGAGACTTGTAACCAGAAGAACTAAGTTTGGAAATTTTAACAAAAAATAAAACGGACATGCCAAAGCTGTAAAGCCCGAGCAGAAATGTGTAAAAATGAACCATTCAACCTGGACGAAGGCAAATATCAATCTATACACCCGATCAAGATGAAGTCAGGACAGCAATTTCCAAGCTTATGTCCAACAAAACTGCTGGCACAGTTGGCTTAACTGTCGAGTTGCTTTGATATTTAGATACAGAGTGTGTATCAACGTATCTCTAAAATTTGGGTCGACGAGGATATACTCGACGAATGGAACCTCCGTACTGTTTGTCCGATCCCTAAGAAGAGCGATCCCTTGAACTGCGCCACCTAAAGGAAATAAGACTCCTCAACATTGCATATAAAATCCTGTTTGCCTTATGTGAACGCTGAAGACCCTTTGTCAACAGATTAATAGAGATGAACTTGACGTATCCATATCCAGTTTGGCATCCCTGTCAAACTCATTCGACTAGGAAGGATGACGATGGCGATGACGATGACAATGTCGGACATAAACAAGGTGATTCGTTGTCATGTGATTTTTTCAACCTCGTTCTGAAAAACTTGTGCAAAACTCATCAATAGCAAGTCGTTTCAATAGCGAATTATATGGGGTGGACAGCGATGGCAACCACGTCAGAAAAAGCCAGATGACCCGGCTTAGATGAATAGCTCACCTTGAATGCTTGACACCATGGACACTCCGGCTTATGCTGTTTTCGGCTACAACCCAGAGAGGCAACGCCATAGAGAAAGCCATTATCTTAGGTGGCGCACTTAAGTGGAATGAGACTTTTCCCAACCTCGTCTGCGCAACTGGAGTCAATTAATCCAATTATTCTGTGCAATAAAGTCTCTAACTTATTTCATCTTTATGAAACAACAATTAAACTTATTTTGTCATATCTCACTGATCATCTTCAAGGCGTGTCGATAAATGGTCAACTGTCTTCTTTCAGTTTAATCCCCGGAGGTGTTCCTCAAGGTTCACTACTTGGACCCTTTTTGCTTTCATTGTTCATCAACGACTTGCCTTCATTTTTGTCCTATTGTAAGTTCCACATGTATGCTGATGACCTACAACTCTACTTAATCATTCCAAAAGGTTTAAAAGAAGATGCAGTTGTAAAGCTATCTGTTCCTGGTCTTCTTTGAACGAGTTATTCATTAATCCTTCAAAATTTAAAGTCCTGTCTGTCTCTCGAAATTTTCTGCATTCATTTGACGTCCCACCAATCCCCTTAAATAACTTTCACGTTGAAATTGTTGCAAAAGTAAAAATCCTTGGAGCCTTATTCAACAATACTCTGAACTGGAATGATAATATTATTAGGTGCGCTACTATGTAAGTTCTCAATAGATGGCACCAGCAGTAAGTGCTGATGTTGACATATCCAGAACATTATGAACCAAGCTTAGACATATGGTAAACAAGCTTGTTTTGGCGTCATATATATACTTTTGGTTGTGTGAAAATGTCTGATTTTGTGCCAAATAATTGTAATTTGCGGGAAGTGTTGATTTTCTTCTTTCATTCGAAGAAAGCGGCGGCTAAAGCGCATCGAGAGCTCCAAAAAGTTTACAGAGTTACTGCTCTAAGTGAAATGACGTGCCGTGATTGTTTCCATTGCTTCAAAGACAGTGATTTTGATGTTGACGACCGTCCGCGTGAAGGAAGGCCAAAATCCTTCGAAGACGCTGAATTTGAAGCATTGCTCAATGAAGATCAGTGCCAAACGCAAGAAGGGCTTGCTTCAGCATTGGGAGTTACCCGCCAAGCCATTTCCAACCGCTTGCGTGCTTTGGGAATGATTCAAAAATAAGAAACTTAGGTTCCTTAGGATTTGAAGCCAAGGAACGTTGGACGGCGTTTTCTTCATCACATCATGACGGGTGATGCAAAATGGATTCATTCACATCAACTCAAAGAGAAGAAAGTCATGGGGACTGCCCGATCATGTTTCTACGTCATTCGGCTCGGCCGAATATCCACGCTGCGAAGGTTATGTGGGTATTTGGTTGGACCAAGTCGGTCTAAACTGTTGAAAATCAACGAAACCATCACTGGGGAATGGTATCGACTTCAATTGATGCGATTGATTCGTGCACTGTGTGAAAAATGGCCATAATACAAGCAGAGGGACGAAAAAGTCATTCAACAGTATGACAACGCTCGGCCTTACGTTGCCAAATCCGTTAAAATGCTCAAATGTGAAGTCCTACCCCACTCGCCATATTCCTTAGATATTGGGCCATCTAATTGATAAATAAATAAAAATAAAAAATTGAAAACCACAATTGTACAAAGGTTCGCATTACTGTTCCCAAAAGACCAGATCAATACTCACCACCCCTTATCGATTCAAGGCAGCATTTGTTACCATTTACTGAAAATCTATACTTTTTGGCTATACAGAGTCGCGTGTAATGTTGAAACCCTTGTCAAACCTGATAGACGGTGAAGAACGCTAACTGATCCGTGAAGGTCAGATGCAATTTCACCGACACCTTTGATGTCCATGAAGCGTTTAGATAATATGATTTTCATCATATTTGACATCATCAACAACATTATAGTACTTTATAAAAGCACAAAGGATCTTGTCCATCCCGGCTCCATTATCAACTCTTACATTTGCCAATCACTTATTCGCATTAGATATTCTTAGCCATCTTGAACCCAGGCTTTTAGGTCTCGTTTTCATGAACTTGGTTGTAGCTACAACGAGCATGCACAGTACCGCGACCTGACCAGAATAGTCCATATTAGTTACCTGAGATGGCAAGGATATGTAGAATGCATATTCGTGCTCTATCGCTCTATATTCTCTATTACCTTCTGCTCTAGAATGAAGTAGAGCAATACCTCTTAGGACTAGTGGAAGGAGACTTTTACCATCTTGGACAAGTTATTGGTGGAGGGACAGATCTACCTCAAACTGTACTGATATTTGCATGCACCATGAGCTAACATCATTTTCATGTTCCCAGACCACCACCAGTCTTCAACATCAACGACAGTTAGGTTTTCGACTTTTGGATATCTAGCCTAATCTTATTCTTCTTTCTTGTAAGAGATATTGCTGCTTTATTGACGGGATGAAGGTTTGTTTCTCATCTCATCACCTTCTTTAATTTATTCCCCTTTATCTGCATATTTGTGACCACCACATTTTGCTGGTCAGTCAAGTAAGGCAGTATTCCGGCCTTGAAGCGCTCTTCCCCTTTCTTTTTTAAGGCGTCCGAATCATATTCTGATGTTTGAGTTGGGAGATTGCGTAGGACCACTTCGCTATGATTTCAACATTGTTCTTCCGACGGACCTATGCCAGTAGTTCATTGCACTTAAGATTTTGAAACTTAAGCGTATGCAGGCCACGCGGAACTTTAGTTACCCAGGCTCAGAACCTTGTTGATCAATTTAAAGAATTACTCTTACGATGTGGACTTTAAATCCGACTGTCAATTAGGTCCATCTAACGGAATTCTTTCTGTTATAAATTCTAGGTTAAATGGATGATGACCAGTGTCCTTTAAGAACCATTTGAAAGCAATGTATACAAAGTTGACGCTCTGATAAAGTTACAATTTATAAAATCGCCATGTTAACCTGATTATCTACGGACATCATTGTAGAAAGCAACTTAGGAGAAACCTTCCTATTCGGCAATCGATCGTAGGACCTTCTCATCTAGGAGGCCACACGAGGAGGACGGGTTCCCTGGATACCACTTTTCTTGAACCAGACTACTGACCTTTCTTATTTGAGAGGCACACCGGAAAACCAATTGTAATTCTAAAAGCTTGTCAAAACCTCATTCAACACTTGTTATACCAATCAAAATAGACCGTGGGATCTCAAATACCTTGCAACGCCTATCATGATGTTCAACAAAACTCTCCCACATGGATTCCACCTAAGGGCACAGCATTCTCAATGTGCTCTGCATCCTCTCTAATAGCTGTTCTCCAACCCAACAACGATGAAAATCACTGACAACATCATGACGAAATGTTCTCGCCAATGTTTTTCGTTTTTGTGTTCCGCTTCTTTTTTGTTTTGTTTGTATCCATAGCCTACTTGTTTGGGATTGCTAATCTATCGCCTTCCATCAACGTCACCAAACGATGATGTTAAGAACGCAGGTCTCTTAATTAAGGACAACTTTCCCGCTCTCATTCTCCGATGGTGGCATTCTGATCCAATCACTGATATGGTATGGTACCAAAGAGGTGCATCAACCCACGCATTGTCACCAGTTCGACACGGTCATAGTCAGCCTTGAAAGATGATGTTCCAAGATGATTTCATGTCATGTCAGGTACAGGTTTCTCAATGGTTTGCAGACATCCTGTGTGGGATTCCTTTCACCATATCTCTGGCATTTGAAGTATACTACGGATATATCGGCATTCTGGGCACACAGGCCGTCTCAGATAGCCTGTCAAACTTTGGCAACTTAAGATATCGCGAAGGCGATTCATTGTTTTTAGCTGGATGGCAGCGCACAGCACTAGAGATATGAGTTTCACACTGAAAGAATTCACCCTATGTCTGGTGTATCTGGTGTGTCTGCAGAGTCTGGTTGGTTTGTTGGGGAATATGTGTGTGTTGGCCTGGGATCTGGGACGCTCCTGCAATAGGAAGCGCATCTAAAGTAAGCAGCAGCATCGTGCTACTATCGGCAGTTGTATCTCTAGCTAAATGCATGTTTTTTGTGTCGGCCTTATCTGGCCAAGCAGTCAAACTCATTTTCGTTCAGCGGATTATTTTACGTTCGCGTCGCATCGTCGATGGTCGGTCGTCAGTAGGTAACCACTGCATGATGTTGGAGGCTGTTGGTGCCTGGGAATTTCTTGTCGCGTCCATGTTGGGTGTGAGCCCATAGGAGCTGATGGTGGGCTTGAACTATGTTTACTCATAACACGTATTAAGTCATATTGTTGCTTTGGTAACTATGGTCGGTAACATGGTATCCTAACCCCCTTTGGAGGTGTGAAAATGTGTGAACATTGTGCAACAATTCTGGTGAAGTATGCAGGATTCATATGGCAATGAGCATACGGCATCGAGCATGACTTGGGTGGGTCTATGGTTTGGTTATTCAGTTTTACTCTCTCTTTTTTTTTTGGTGGGTGCAACGTTCCCTTTTAGTTGGATTGTCCATGGGCAATGAGGGAAACTAAATCTCATAACTCTTCACCAACTTGCTCAGTGGTGGTTACTGATTTATCTAAGACAGAGTTGAGTGACAAAGTATGGGGTCAAGAAAGTGTTACAGAGTTCAGGCTTGTAAGCTGTTACAATAGATATGCAATTGATGTGGTCCATTGCGCAAGGATGAAAACTTTGTATGCCACAATACCATGTCATAGTATATGGAAGTATATGGGAAAGAGTATCAATTTGATTCTGTTCCAATTGCTTATCCGTCAGAAAGGAATTAGCGTTCCTTTAAATCATCCTTCTCGATCCCGGCGAGCTTTTGATCTTGTCCAGGTCCCATCACTTGGATTTGGCACTACTGTCAAGTATCTAGTTAGATATCTTTGGGTTTCTAATTCGTTAATCAGGTGGAACCTCTTATGGAACTGAATGGTCTATTGTCCGATTAATACGTCTGCAATGAGACTCTATGCAATGACGTGCATAGCCAGGAAGATGAATACCTTACTCAGCTACACCGCATATGTTTTTACAAGTTGGGTCAAAAGTAATGTCATTATGAGAATTAAACAGCGGTCTGGCATTGACCCGTGGGGTTCATCGTTGTCCCTTGGCTTTTTGGTTCAAGTATCAAGTTCTGGAACTTTTTAGTTCATAGGTGGCTTGCGAAACCCAAGGCGAAGTTTGCTTTCTGGACCAGTACCAGCGTTTGCTGCCTACGATATGTCCTATTGCTGTACCCGAATGGTCTACTTCTGAGACGCTTAATTTAGTCGATCAGGCTAAGGAGATATGTTGCTTTTCGGTAGGATTCTGCTGGGGAGGCATTATCTAATATCACATCAGGCTTGTCACCGCAATGTTGACTTTCACGAGCTCTTCCAAGTGTTCAACTTTACGACCAGTTATGCCGCGATTTTCCCGACCAGATCGTCGAACCAGCAACCAAGTCCACCACGTGGTAATCGACGGAACACATGCCTCCAATATGCTGATGTATGAAGGAATATTAGATCCAGCGCCGCACAATCATCAAAGAAGTACAAAAATCCTCGGACTCCCAACTACTCTAGAAAAAATTCTCGTAGCAGTATTAAGATGAAAAGTGAGCGTAGGTGACTGACAGGCCCTGAATGAAAACTAAACCTCGGAGTAATAATACGAAGAATAAGAAGAAGAGCAAATAAGAAAGAAAGAGACTAAACAGGATCCCAGCTCAAATAAGTCTACAAGTCAAGTGAAGAGTACAACTTAGGGTTTGTATAAAAAAGTTAAGGCTGGCAGCTGGCTTTAAGATTAGGATGCTGGTCACCGAAGTCCAAGGAGGGGATCTAAACTTAGAAAAATCACTTTTTCTGGCTAAAAGCCAACAAGACGTCCAGCCCCAACTAACTGCCTGCGGAGGTGTTACACATGTACACAGTTATAAGTGCCATAGTGCTGAAGCAGAAAGCCGGGCTGCATATATTCAGCAAGTTCATTCAGCTGCTGAGCTACACTGACGACTCCAACATTATTGGTCACACCCTACCTGTGGAACCATTGACGGTAATTGAAAAAGAGATGAACAGAGCTAGGTTGAAGGTAAATGCGGATAAACCGAATACTGATGATAAGCAAAGTATCGTTTGTGGTGAAATTTCACTGCCAAAAACTGAAACTTCAAAAAAGTTAGAGTTCACTAAACTTGAAGTATACGTTACCTTCGCAAATACGCCTTAATAGTGATCCGACCAAGTCTTACACTGTCAAAGCCTTGCTACTTTGGCTTTGTTAAAAAACTTCGTTTAAAGCTCTAAAGCACTCAAAGCATCCGGATGATGCAAATACAACTAGTCTGCAGGGTGTAATTTCATAGTTATTCGGCTAAAAATAGGTTGGCCGTACACTCATTGAGGTCGTGCTCCGCGAAATCGTCATCACTTTTAAAGGAAGCATTGCAGGATATTGTGTCATTAAGAGATTCTTCGGTGCGTCCGGAGCAAATCCAGCCATGACTCGAAGAGCAGCGATATACCATTCTCTGGAATCTACTAAAAGTAGCAGTAACGTATTTTCGTGAATATCCAAATCCAAATGGCCCTTCTCTGTGATAAATCTCACGCCTTACCGATAACTATACTGCTACACTACTATCAAGCTCCAACTTATTTGTTATAGAATTGGATGTTGATGCCCTTAAGCACTTTTTCATGAAGAAAATAAGGCTACTAGTGCAGACCCGCTAGGCTTGATCCAACAACTTGATACTGAACAGACTGAGTACAGCTATATCATCTGAATATGTCTGACGATGGACGTTAGAACCATTGCGAACGTGCAGTGAGTCGACCAATAAGCACCATAGCAAAGAATAGATTACGTCGCCTTGCGGGCAGCCCCTATTTACAGTATCAGGATCTGCAGTCAGGTTCCTATTCACCAGCATAGCTCTTATCCATACAACTAGTGAATCATCTAATCAAGTTACACGTGCCGTCAGAAGTTGTTTTGTGGAAAGCGCCCTTAGTTTTGATGAAAATGTCGAGCACATATTCCTTCTTGTCAATTACGTCTTCAATTATGCCCAAGAGATTTTGAAGCGCAGTCTCGCGGGATCGTATATGTTGGCATATTGAATCTTCGATGGACGATGCATTCGCGAAGTGGTTTTGTCCACATGATGTTCGACTATTACATTCAAAGCACTTCAATATGAAGGAAGTCAAACTGATATGCCTGAAGATCTTGGCGAGCGTTCAGTACTTTTTTTCCAATTTTCGGTAAAAAGACTACTTTTTGTAGCATAACCGGATATATGCTATCAATGCCAGGCGACCTGAAACCATACTCAACTAAGGCCTGCTCTACAAGAAGATCTGTGAGGTTAAATTTACCACACTACCACAGCAAACGAGGTGAGGAATCAATTAAACACTGTTAAGTTGACGTTTACTGCATCTAAACGCAAAACTAAAGCAACACTGGACTCAGTTAAACTCACCCTCTGAAGTTAGTTTGTCTGTCTGCTGTCTCAAATTTATTGCAAATCAGTTAAAGTCTTCGTGAATCTCCGAATTTGAGTGCGAACAGTCATCTAAGTCGTGGAATGTGTAGTTGGTCGATATCGGCTGGCCGAAAACTGGCATCGAATCGAGCATGTCTCGCTTATACATACCTCCACAACCATATTCGGTACAATACTGCTTCGGAACAGTTTTCGGTGCAATTTCTTCGATGACTTTTTATGAAACAATCTGACTTAGTCTGGTCCTGCATTTGTATATCTGTCCAGGTGCTGTTTCCACAATCGAATGAAACGTCTAAGACTTCATCTTCCAGACTATTACAGTCCAATGCTCCCAATTCCCAGTTCTACGTCTACAGATACTCGCCAATTTTTGCACTTTTCTATCAAAGTATTTGCCCCCTGAAACCACCAACCCCCGGTAAATTATTAGGAAAAATTATTAGCAAGTCGGTAGTAAAAATCACAAATTACTGATAACAAGGATTGGCGGGTCGCCGTACGGTGCACTATTGTATCTGTACAGTGCTGCTGAAGAGCATATGTTCCACTTCTTAGCTTCGCTGTTTTTCACACAATTCTACCATCATCACCGGCACCAGCATACGGCACTGCTAATCTTCGGCAATCTGCTAATATCGTCTAACTACCCCAACGGCTTCTCAGGATAGCTAGCCTTTGCGCGGCGCGGTCACTGTTTCGCAGCAGTTTACAGTCTACACAATTTCTCGGATCGCTTGGCCGGGGTAGACTTGTATTTACAATAATTTGCTTAGGTCGCGGGCGATTAGTGCAATTTGGACCGCTGAAGTACTTACACTCAAGCACACACGTACAGATACACATTCATATAAACAGCAGCATATGCTCATGGATAAATAATTTCACGAATTGCTGCAGAAAAAAAACTATTTTTTCCATCTTCGCATGCGCAGATACTCGTACTCGTACTCGTACTCGTATACTATGCAGACCAGGAGTAAGGAGGATGATCCGGTCTCAGTAGACTTAGGCCGACCTCACCACTCATCCGCTGTGTAATTACGGAAATTGTTTTTCAAATTAGTGGGCACACATATCCCAGAAATGGATAGCCAAGGGGGAAGGAGCCGATCTTTAAAGGGGGGAATTTCTCGAAAACGAAAAGGAAGAACATCGGACAGACAAAACTGTTTGGTTAGCCCTGTGATTGCTGTGGATGATTTTGGTGGTGTTGGTGGACTGCGACTGACTGCTTAGTATGGCAACAGATGCTAGATAAGCGAGAGAGCGACCTAGTATTTCTGGGTAAAGATGCTGTGCTTTGTAGCCATAGAGCGCATCTGCAATTGCAGCAGCAGTGGGTGATGCTGGAATGTGTATTGTGCGAGTGAATGCCAGTTAAGAGATAATTGTGGCAATGGAAGGGTTCCTTCAAGACTATGTCTCAGTATCTATTGCGTTAGGTTGGGAGAAACTCATTTTTGAAATTAGTTTCCATTGCAGAGTTGTGAAATTCTGCATCATCTGGCACATGGATGATTTGAGAGCGAAACGACATTAAGATGGAAAGTAGTATTCGCTAGGAGAAATCGCCAAGTGTGGATGAATTCAAATTTGAGATAAGTTCAGCTGAAATTAGACCAAATTTCCATGAGGTGTAGATTTGACTCTGGCTAAAGAAGGCATCAGCAGAAGCATGTGAAAAGATTAACCACTGGGAAAGTTTTCGAGAAATTTTTTAAATTGAATTCAGATTTCGAATTCTTGTGGTCTATGAACTCTGATGGAGTATTAGACAAATGTAATTCTGGACTGAATTCATACAATTTTCTCTTTGCAAGAAATTATCCTCAAAATAGAAATATTGGTCAAGTAGGAGAGTTCTTGGTTAAAATGAGGATACATTCAACATTCAGTTATGCAACATTTCAAGACCGTATGGAAGATTGTTTCCAAGATCAGCACATCAGACATTCAGGGCTTGGTTCCAGACCTTGTATCTGCATCTAACAGATCAACAGCCAGAGAGAAGGTTTCGGCTATCGACTATGCTTACAAAGAATTTGTGAAAGGTTGAGATATAAAGACGCAAGGCAGATATCACAGGTTTCCAGGCAGTGAGTTGTAATCAATTGTGAAAATGTAGAAAGTTGCAACATGTGCTGGGGTGGTCGGTGATGGTGCTTTGATGGCTTTCATCTTATATGGTATTTGCTTATCAAAATCCGACTTCTTGCTTTCACCTGCAGAGTCTAACTCATTTTGAAGAAAAGCATCATAAACGTGTTGCTAAGAGACACAAATATTGGTTTTACTGATCTATTTTCAACTCTTTAATGTGTTGTATTGATTAAATTGAGAACTATTAGCTTGCAGAGGAAATCTGATTCAGGCAGTCTGATATTCACAAAATAAATGCTGGTGTGCCCCAGGGCTCCGTTCTATTTCCGACACTCTTTTCAATTTTTATCGATAATCTCTTGTCTGCCAAAATATTCCTTTGCTGACGACAGTACTCTCTGCTTTTCATATTCGTTTCCGGACTCACGTCTCTGCTCTTCATTAAATTCCGATATTAATAGCATAACCAATTTGGGCAAAGTAGAATTGAATGCTTCCAAAACACAATGCTGTCTGCTGTCGCTAAAGCGAAATCCAAACACCCAGCAATTATCCATGAATGACACTTGCATCATTGAAAGCGAAAAACTTTCCCTTCTCGGTATGTGTGTCAATGACAACATACATTGCAATGGCCACATATTCGATTTCACCAAAAATGCTGCGAAATGTCTAGGTTTCCTCAAACGATGTACGAAATACTTTTCCCCTTCTCAGCTGGCCTCAATATATAAGGCATTCATACGCCCAAAATTGGAGTACAATGCACACATCTGGTCAGGTGTGACTAAAACATCTCTGCACCTGCTAGATAGCATTCAAAACCGACGAAATGTTTCGTGCCTCACTTTGTTTGAGCGCTATTTCCACCAACAGTGCTCCATTAAAATCGCCAGTAGCATTCCGCCCTTTCAAACCTTCAACCGTAACACCCATATCGCTATGAATGCTCATCAGTACACCCACCTTCGGACGTACTCTGAAATATTGCAGTTCGTTCCTAAGCCGAACAACTCGCTTGTGGAATGGCCCCCCGAGCTCTCTATTTCCTAGTCATTATAATACGTACATCGCATCGTACCTAAAAACCTTGAGCGCGCGGTACTTAAAAAAAAATAAGAAAAAGGCAGTTCGAGTAAATATTACTTTACCCAGCCTACTTTGGGTCCATTAATTCGCTTTTGGAATTCTGGGTACCTGGAAGTGTAGCTCAGCCAGATTTCCGCACCTGTAGTTGATTGATGAAACTGTTCTGGCGATAGTGTCAGCCTTATTAATACCCCGAATCGAAGTGTTACTTTTATTTAATCGACTGAACTTTAGAAATTGTCTTTTCTTTTTGAATTTTCAGTCATTTGTAGAAAGATGAGTCAGAGCTTTAGTGGTAAGGTGCCAATATCCACAACATCAGCGAGTTTAGGACGAATACTAAAGCCACGCATGATGTTGTGTTACGTATGCCCTATGCACTTAAGTGTTTATCAAATGCCTATTGGCCCGCTATGACGCTACAATCTTTTCTGCTCACAAACAGCTGTTAATGGCAGCCGTTACCGGGGACGCAAGCAGTTCTAACTTTGGTTCGGATCCTGAAAAACTCTCCTTTCAGTCTTACTTAGAAAGACCTGATACCCAAATAAAACTCAGTGAATTCAGTGTTTCGACTAACTAAAGTGTAGCTTGGTTGCCGATACAGATTGGAAATGGAGGGGGTCAACATCAATTCCTCACAATTTATCACAGTTCATTGCCATCAGAATTGCGATTATCTTTGCTTGGATGACAGATGCAAGTTTTCCTAACGAGGAGGGCAATGAAATGTTGTTGTACCCCAGAAAGATGTCCTTATCGGTTTTGGAGCCATCCGTCAAACCCGACTACATTCGACCATAGTTAAAAGACCAAACCACCCAGTCTAGTAAAATGCGTTGTACGTCTGAGTAGATGTTCGGGGGAAGGTATAAATCCATTGAATGCCACGGCTCAGTCGACCACCACTCGGCGTGGTGTTTAGAGGAAGCGAAGATTGTCTGCGGGTGAGTGACACCTACCTCTTTCTTTTGATTTTTTTTTCTAATTCAGACTCAAAATAGTTTATTGCGTCTGTTTGGCGAAGCTAAGATCGATCGGGCGATACAGCTTGTAAAATTGAAATTGACAAAGAAATTGTGAAAGTGGCACAGAACTCCCTGAAGGAGAGGAGGAAGAAGAGTTTGTAATGTAATGACCCCAGAGCCGCAAATTTTGTTTGTTCACGTATCCGCGTAAGTGGAAATGAGCCTCATTAATGTTCCAAAATCACTGACGTCAGATGACTAATATAACCCACACGTCTTGAACGAAGGCAGATCTGCTGGTGAAGACCACATGCAGCCAAGACAGACTTCTGGTAATCTGGTAAAAGCAGCAAGGACGTATTTTTTTTATACGATGTAAAGAATATAATTGGTTGTATCATAGCTCATCGCAAGAGCTCTTCTCTACTTAGAGAAATACGACAGCACCTTGGCGTTTTTCAACGTGACATATTTAATCAAAAGAATTTTATTATCAGGAGTGAAGTATCGTCTTATAGAAACAAATTGTGAAGTCTGTCAACATTCTTCTTTTCGAGGAAACCACATCTTGAGTTAAGATTGCAAGACAATGAAGAGCTATATCACCTGATATGCCTAAACATAGACTTTGAAACTATGGGGAACTTTAAGCTCTGAGTCAATCAACATGCACCATAACAATGGAGACAGGACACCGTCTTGGGGACAAACTCTGTTTACCATCCCCATCTCTTCTTGGCCACAGTCAGAACTCTTCTTTTCACCAGTATTGCTCGTATTCACAAAACTAATTAATTGTCTAGGTTATGTTATGTAGCAGGGTTACACATGCGTTATCGATAAAAATGCTCAGAATGTACTACAATATTTCTGTCCAATAGAATGCTGGATAAGCATGTTTTTTCTTGGGCAGAGGACGAATTCACAAATCTGTTTTGCCTATATGCTGCTCGAAGCGAGACTGAAATGGGTAATTGCTTCAGTCGTAACGTGATATCAACGTCCAGTACTAGCATCCAAATGGGAGCATGATCATCTTTGACAATAATACTAAGGCTATACCTCTTCGGCCTTTAAAACTTTCTTACCACTGAGCTTAACTAAGTGTATGGATGTAAACGTAATTCCTACTTAGCCTACCGAAGCTACTTGTTACTCAACTGTAAGTGCATTAAGTTGGCACCATCCCGTTTCATTTTCGGGAACGTGACAGTCGTCGACATCGTGTACACATGCCGTCAAAATTTAACCGAGACCGAACAGTCTCTCGCAGGCACCTCTACATGTTAGGAGAATTATGTTACCTAAATAACCCAAGATCACAATTCAGAGAATAGCTTTTCGGCTTCAGTCTCATAGTTGTTTTCGACTGCGGGGCTAAAACGGAGCTGCTCTAGGGCAACGACTGTGTACCAGTAGTAGATGGACCGGTGCTCTGCTCACGAAAATGTGGCTCAAGGTCAAACTCGTGGTCACCATCTTATGTCCCCTTCAGAACCTTGTGACTATTGTCTGAAACATTTTTCGCGATATCGCGTATTTTTCGAGTAATTTGGATGTCTCAAGTTAAAAAACGCACCCAGTATAATTCATGGTATTACATTGAATCACACCGGACAATCTTAAATGATCATTAGCCTGGTACATACGAGTATATAAGCGTTACGAAGCATGCGACTTTCACCCAGGAATCAAGTTAACTGCTATGAAACAATCTTCCTGTTAGTTCTGTCTCTTTGCCGCCTATATGTTTGTCATAAATGCTATTATCAAGCAAAGATACTAAGTTGTCTAACTATCTTACTACCAAGTAGCTACGGTATCCCTAGAAGACTATCTCAACGGACTTCTAAGCAACATGGTTTCCGTCTTTTGAAAATTGATTTTCAATTTCCAATCGTCACATATTGATGGCCACAAAGTCATTGGCGTACGCTGTAGCGTTGTTGGGCGAATCTCATCCACCACTTGTATTGCAAGCCGTTTTTTTGCGAAGAATTTGCTTAAATCGATGTTGAAACATTTGATAGAGACTAAAGATGCAAAGGATTCAACTATTCCTACGAATAAACGGAAGGAAACTCGTTTATTGATGACGATGACGATTGACGTGCTTTGCGCACTGAAATCGCAATTCTCAGATCGTCAATATTGAAGTTCGTTACATTACGGAAATTGTGATTCACGTAGGTTCTGCTTCCAAAGTCGTGGTTTGGAGCCCATCAGATCCACTTTCTCCTGTAAGCCTTCGACCACGAATCAGTAAGTAGTCTACTTAGTGTTTTTTCTATTGTCAATAGGAATCCGGGGGGTTATAGTTTGTCTGCCTGCAACTGGTATTCCAAATTCCATGTTCTCGAAGAATGTCAAATCTTCAAATATTGACTCAACTCTTGATTTGCTCGCCAATTTTTTTCCAATCTGTTTACTCAGTGCTCTCAACTTAATAATGATTGCAATATTGCTACGAGGGTTGATGTTGGAAATATTCAGCTGAGTACTGAAGAGGTTTCTACGGCGCTTCAATCACTCAAGCCTGGTTATAATCCTGGAGTCGATGGTATTCATGCCATTGTTCACTGTTGCTAAAAATATTTAATGCATCTCTGCATGAAGGTGTATTCCTTAGTGAGTGGAAAATTTCTTGCTTGGTTCTTTTTTCTTACTTTTAAATTCATTTTTATTGTTTCATTCGCTAATACTTAAATTCTAGACAAAAATGCTTAAATCTAATTTGACAATGATAGTTACTTATTCTAGCTAACTGGCTCTTAACGAGCGCTCTGAACTTAACTTAACCCTTAATCTAACTTACAACTAGAAGGAGTATGTAACCGCAGTAACGAACCGATCTAGGAGAGCGGGCCAATCCTCTACCCTTCTAGAAACCACCAGAATTCGGTGTATTATTTTTCTGCATCGATCCGATCCTTGTCCGCAATCGCGGGACTAAAAAAGAGGAGCTCCTGAGCGTTGGCGACATACTCGTCGTAGATGAGCCGCTTGTCCCTCCTACCACAGTGGTGGTGATACTATGTATTACCGGGATACCATGCCTGCTTTGCACTAACCCTTTATCATCAATATAGAGAAATGCCTATGGCGGGATAAAGCCCGATAGAAATGAGCTCTCGTGGTACATTTCATTGGGGAAATAAGCCCTAAAGATCAGGCTATTATCGTTGGTCATTGCCCTCGCAAAGTGTCTTCGAATCACCTTAATCAGGAAATTGTCAATCCTATTTAAATTTGCCCCATCGTAAAGGCCTTTGCTGGCATAATATTTTTTGTACTCTGGTGTCCTGTACAAGCCGAGAAAGGTCTTAAGATACTGCCTTTCAAACACCCGAATTTGGCCAGCAAAACAAGCATCCAAATGTTTGTCAGAATACAAATACTTGTCGATCCAGATACCAATTATCTCACTACGCTTCTTACCGCTAATGACAGTCCCTGCTGTCCAATGATGACCAAATTTCGCCAGTTATATCTGGTATCCCTAGAGACCCATCTCAATGGAGTCTTGGACAAGATTGTTTGCGACTTTCGAAAATTGATCTTCAATTCGGGTGCGGGTTTTAGCTCGAATATGATACCGACCAATAACTCTCAATATTAGGATAACGGTATAGCGACATATAAATCGGAGTTAATGTTTTCCATCAAAGCCATGCATTACCACAAAATGCACCTACATGTAGTGCATTGAGCGTTTACGCCAGACCAATTTGGAAAACTTTTTTGTGTCATTTGTAATTGAACTGAGTAAACCATTGAATCCCCCAGAAGAAGGCTGAATTGTTGGCCCACTTATCTCAAACGATGGTAAGGGAGATCTTGACCTTTTTTGAGATTTGAAGCCAGAATTCGGAACAGCATATGAAGTGGATGCTGCAATTCTGTATTATTAGGAATAAAAGTTGAAGCTGCTGGATTTTCGATTTCGCTCAAATTCAGGTGCATAGCGTTAACAAATGCATCTGATGTGTCAGCTTCGTTCATTTGCTGGGGGCATTCTTCAATTACGTGTGTATTATTTTCTGACATATCATCTAAATTATCCGGCTTAATGTTGTCGACAATGTAGTCAGGATCACAAATGGTGTCATCGCTGCTATAATCATCATCGCCGCTTTCTATTGATTCGATGAATTCAGCCAATTGATCATCAGTCAAGGCTTCCAATTTTGAATTCCTTAGAATTCAATTTTGTCATAAAATATTCACAAATTGGTTTAACAATTATGTTTTCAGACCCAAAAACAGAACACCAGAACTAAACAAAAACGAACATTTTGTACACGTAAGCCGACAAGACCGTCTAAGAACGGTCTTGAATTTTTTGCTTTCAAAAGACACATAACACTGTTAAATCACTTCAACTTTATAACTAAACTTAAATAAATTATATTAACTACTATACTTACAGTAAAATTATGTGTTAAATTTTTTGATTCTAACTGATATTTTTTAACAATTAAAAATTGGCGAAATAAAAAATTAATTTCCGATAGAAATTCAATGAACTTGTGCACTAAGTTCTTGACAGCACTCAAACGCATGGTCAATGTGAAGTGCTATAAAGGGTTTTCTAATAAGGACTTGACAACTTTTTTTTTAAATAAAACGCAAATCATTTGAGATATTTCAAAAACTTTATTATCGGCTTGAAGTACAATCAAAACATTTATGAATGGAACTCGACTTCGTTCATATGGCCTCCGCGGGCACCTTTGCAGCGGTCGATTCATTGGACCCAATTTTCAACGACTCGGCCACACATTTCGGCCGAAACGGCCGCTATTTCGCATTCAATGTTGGCGTTGAGCTCTTCCAACGTCGTCAGCGTGTTGGCATAAACCAATGCCTTAACGTAGCCCCACAGAAAATAGTCAAGTGGCGTTAAATCCCACGAACGAGGCAGCCAATCGACTGGCCCATTTCTTGCTGTGTGGCTTGTGGCATCATTCTGTTGAAACCACATGTCGTCCAAGTCCATATCTTCCAATTCTGGCCAAAAATAATAGGTGATCATGGCGCGATAACGCTGACCATTCACAGTAACGTGACGATCGTTATTGTTATCACCCGACCAGTAACGCATATTTTGCTTATTGACGAACCCATTGAGCCAAAAATGAGCTTCGTCACTGAAGATGATTTTGCGATGAAATTCATCATCTTGGCGCATCTTCTCCAGAACCCAATCGGAGAACGTACGTCGCTTCAAATGGTCCATCGGCTTCAGTTGTCGAGTCAGCTTGATCTTGTATGGGTGTAAACCAAGATCCTTACGCAAAATACGCCATAATGTGGTCTGAGCGATGCCCAATTCTTGAGAACGCCGTGGACGCCTGAACGGCAGCGATATTTTCGACACTTCGACCAACCCGTTGTCTCACTAACACGGCAACATCACACAACAAATACGTAGACTCAAATTTGTGCACTAAACTTGTTATTGCCTGTCTACTAGGCCGAGAATTATGACCGAAAATTGGAGTTAACGCTCTTAAAGTTGCAGTCACCGACTCCGAATTTCGGTAAAAAATTTTTATAATTTACAGACGTTGCACGTTCGTGTACTTCACCATGATGAAAATGTTGAGTTTACTGAATAAATTGACAGTGACAGTTTGATGATTAGTGAAAGAGTGCGTTCACAAATTAAATTTAAAGTTGTCAAGTCCCTGTTGGAAAACCCTCTATTAGCAAAGCGACTAAAGTCATGAGAGCTTGCCGTCGTCGTATGTATGGTAAGATCTGGGGATTAACCCCAAAGGTCACCAATTGGATACATACAATGATGCTATGACCCATCATCACCTACTCATCAGTTGTACGGTTGAACAAAATAAAAGAGAAAACTTGCATACAAAAGCTGTAGCGGCTACAAAGGCTTGCATGCCTCGGCCTCACCGGCGGAATGCACACATGCCCCACAGCAGCTATAGAAGTCTTCATTGTTTTAACGCCACTTTTTTTTTTATAAAAAGATGGCAATTCGCAGTACGGTCAGGGAGATTAGTCACTCAGATCAGACGGTTCAAATGAATCTTTCCTCCGAAATCCCCGAGCTTGACATGATCTGATCAGTAAGCGACCGCCCACCTAAGGCTTTGTGCTTCTCCAGAAGGTTCAATACAGTGATCCCAAGCCAAGAAGCATGGAACTACAAAAACCCAACTTCAAATCTTAAGGGCATCAAGTTGTATACGGATGGATCAAAGATGGACATCGGGATAGGTGCTGGTATATTTGGACTAAACACCAGAATTCCG
This sequence comes from Volucella bombylans, assembly GCA_949129095.1. Taxonomy (NCBI): domain Eukaryota; kingdom Metazoa; phylum Arthropoda; class Insecta; order Diptera; family Syrphidae; genus Volucella; species Volucella bombylans. The sequence continues at coordinate 330,881,362 of OX422140.1, read as the reverse complement.
CAACCAATGGAAGGAAGTCCCAGCGTATTTCAAGCGGAAATACATGCCATTCAGGTGTGCGTCAATCTCATCCTCGATAAGGGAATTAAGGGCGTCCCCATACTAACTGACACTCAAGCAGCCATTAAAGCATTCGGATCTAATCTCATTGACTCTAACTCAGTCTTGAACTACTCCAATACTCTACAAGATCTCTCATAAGACCAAAGTATTGCTGGAAATGAAATAGCCCGACGAACTGGCTAGAAACGGTTCGGTTTATTGCTTCATCGACCCTGAGATGTTCTGTAATGTCCCGAATTCAGTAGCAAACTCAGCAATAAAGAGTTAGGAAACAAAATGTGTATATCCCATTGGGAAAACATCACAGGGCTTCGCCAGGCTAACAGAGCATCAAAGACTTCCACAACAAATCTAAATAATCCCTATAATTTAAAAGGAATGATATCAGAAGATTGGTTGGATTTCTAACCGGACGCTGCCGCTTTCGATATCACCTAGAGCAAATAGGTCTTATTCAGGAAACTGGGTATCCTCTTTGCATGGAATACGAAAAAGCTGCTGAACACATTTTGTGTGAATGCATGGCCTCCAAGTTAAGCCTTAAGGAGACAACACTTCCTCAGAGAAATTGTAATCTCTGAGGAAATTGTCAAAACCTCTTTTAGCCTGTCGAAGATCCGGTGTATTCTCCCAAAAGGAATAGATTAGATTAGATTAGTTTTTTCTGGGAGGTGGCGTAAAGAATACTAGATCAGTGCGGCCACAGATGGGCCTATTGTGATATCCTCCACTTAGAGCTTATCTATGTGAAGAAGGCGGGTACGTATTTATGTGAGTTGACAACTGTAATATGTCCGCGCCTTCAAGGTAGAATTTACCTAGGTAACGTTGAAGTGTTTTGGCTAAACCCTTGCAGTCACATAGTATGTGTTCTGCTGTTTCCACGTCCTCGTTGCACAATCTACATGTATTGTCTTGTACCCTGTCCATGGTCATCTTGTCTGTTTCCTTCGGTTGCTCTCCAGAAATGAAGCTTCTTTTCCTCTAGCTAGGTTTTAATATTGTACTTCCTTTCATTATGTTAATTGGTAGCCCACAGAATGGTCTTGGCATCATGAATTGAGATGGGGATCCTTCCCTGGCTAGTTCGTCTGCTTTTTCATTGCCTTCATGTCCGCTGTGTCCTGGCATCTAAATCAGATTAACTTTATTTATGGTGGCCAGTAGTTGTAGGAGTTGAAGGCAGTCCCAGACCAGTTTTTATTTTATTTCAAAGGCGTTAATTGCAAGTTGGGCTGCTCTGCTGTCGGATTTCAGCCTGAAATACGGACTTGCTTGTATCCATACTGGCATGCAGGGATGTTTTAGTGCGTGGACCGTATATTCCGGCTCCAACTTCTTCATTTGTTTTGGATTCGTCTGTGTACCATACATATGAGTCCCTGGAGAATATTGATTTCTTCTGTTCCCAGTTAAGACGGTATGGAAATGTAATCTTAAAGTTGTTCCAAAAGTTATATCGTGGTAGACATTTGTCTATTAAGTGTATTCCAAGTACAATAGTTCATTTTTCCGGAATTTATGAAGGATTGCAGTATGAGCATGTAGGCATTTACCATTCTTTCTTTCATGAGTTCTAGATGAAGTGGTGAGTTGTTCCACAGTTCCACAGACACAGGCTAATCTCTGTATTTTGTTGAGCTTAGCCTGTGTTGACCTCTGCCTTGCTTTATGCCACCAAACGGCTTGTCAATAGTCTGAGAAAGATGAGTGTTCTAGGTTAGTTTTTCATCCAGTGTTATTCCTAGATATTTGAATGCCGTTAAGAACTCTATTGTTTCACCAAAGTGGCATTTTTGCGTCTTCCACGCCTTCTTCTCTTAGTGAATCTAACAATGGTGCTTTTCTTGGATTGGCTTTCAGGCCAACTTTAGTTCACCATTCAGCAACTAGTTTCAAAGCCCTCTGGTGGCGATCCGAGATTGTGTCCTCTAATTATCCCAAAAAGATAAAAACACTTTGCTCTCGCTTGATATTTTGATCGTTGAATTTATTCTTGACGTAGGGATGTTGCAGTGAGGCTCTGTGCCATCTTTTCTAGCTGGTTCAGCGGTTTCTTTTATGTACGAGTAGATAAGTCCAGGAGAATATTGAGGTAGTGTAGCACAGATTAGGAGTTAAACAAGTTTGAGCTTAACGCTTTCAATGCTACTTCGGCAGATCGTTCTTTGGTCTTGGCATATTGATTTGGGTGCAGCGGATTACTTTTATCTTAGTATTCTAGAATATGAGGACCTGATAGTCTTTCCATTATTTAAAGAAAAAACAATGACAAGCAAAGTTTGTTTGGGGTTAACAACTACGTTTAATTCCCTCTAGGTTTGTGGGACGTATAGCAGATTGAAGCTGGGCCTAAATTCCAAGTTCTCATTGGATAGATCTTTCTGAAATCACAGTAATCAATGGAATTTGAATCATAGGGGAAGAAAACTGACGCAACGCCAAAGGCCCCACCACAGCTTCCTATCACTGGGAATCTATATCTATTTCTCATGCACTGCTGATTGCTCCTGTTTTTTTAGGGAGCTTATACTGGAAATGCTGGAGTATCAGTAGATGTCAGAGTCTATCGATGTTTTGCTAGTTTTAGGTACTTTATAGACAACCAGAGTTGATTTGGTAAGCACTTACCAGACTTCGAAAATGCGGTGCAGATGCTGTTGACATTATATCCCTCAGCTTGCCGCACTTCATGTAAGAACGCTTAAGTGTTTTCTTTACCATACAACACTTATTAGGAACGATTAAAACGGGTTTCGATGAGTAAGAGTTATGATGATAGTCGTCACGTCATCAACAAAGTGCCATAACATCATCTTGAGAATAATCGATTCACCAGTTTGATGTCACTTCAATGACACACTATCTGACCACTCACTTATGTCATTGATGATATCGGCGTACTCAAAAGCTACTTTCTACTCCCAATGACTAAGACTAAATATCTGTCACTCGATTCATTGTAATCGAAATGCAATTACATTGTTGCTCCCCTCCAAATGGGGAGGGCGGTTTGTATTAGATATCAATTTCCTGATCGAAAATTACCATTTAACAATCCAGTGATTCAGTGCAGCAGAACAAATCTCTTGTCGTCCCTCAGTTGTGCGCCCAGTTACCTGGGGCAAATCGTAATTGTGTCATTGTCAAATGTGAATCAGGGTTGCATTAAACATGTACTCATCATCCTATCACCGCCATCCATCACCCATCAGGGTGGGGTGCATCTGAGCAATTATCTCACTCACCACACAACAATACAACAAAAATTACTCCGCTGCACCGACATCCTATCCCCAGCTCCCACCAAGGACGAGGGCAATGCGATTCATTCAAATCGCGTTCACCCAAACAATTATTTTCCATTTTTCATCCACACCTCTTCCAGGTATCTACGAGTACTCGTATGTATCTAAAATGATAAATACACACATTCGAACATATTTTGTATCTATTGAGGCGCACCTTGTATCTAAGACATTGTAGTGCATGGCAGCACCCAGCGAAAGGAAGAACAATTTGTCTGCAGTTATGTCTATCACTAAGGTATCACATCCCAACGATCGGAGGAACTTCCTAGATCTTCTTTCAATTAAATTAAGAAAAGCGTTCACTCTTTACGAGTGTAGGTGGAGATGTTTTAGAGTTTGTGGAGTGCTCTCTCAATACGTTGGTAATGCCTTTAAGATACAAATCTTCCCCTTGTCATTCGTTTGCGCCGCCATCCACTACCAAAACCCTCATTCTGTGTGTCAACAAAACAAAACAAAACAACAGCAATTCCACATGGGTGAGGAATCGTATCCGAGATCCAAAGATTCAAAAGATCCGAGATGCAAGTTGAATCCATGGGAAAATCTGCGGGAAAACCACTTGCGCAGGTTTAATTTGCATAAAGCGGTTGTCTGCCGGTCTGAGCTATGGTTCCGCTTGTGTACAGATACATTTTTGCGGTGGGGGATCAATTATAATTATACAAGCCAACAACTTGATTTGAAACTAATGACGGGCTTTTGTTTGTGGCGGCTGTGACGCAGAGACAACGGCAGCGACTGTGGCACACCGATCGATGGTGGTAATCCTCAGATTATGAGCTCGGAGAATTGGATTTTTTTTTTTTTATTATCATCGCCCGAAGTCAGAGAGTTACTCACTCTGATTTGTCAAACGAGCACAAGGACTAGGGTGAGGTACCTAAGGTGAATGCAGTTACTACGACTCGTACTTGTATCTAGGTGAATAATTGCTCTTATGCGGCAAAACATAAAGATCAAGTGAAAGATTTATCTGCAGCGTAATGCGGTACGAGGTATTTTTTATTTTTTTTCTCTTCTGTTTGTTTTATTCTATTCTACGAATGGATTGGCTGACATGCTAGGTATGGATACGAGTACAATTGTAGCTTTCATGTTTGCTTTGACAAGGTGCATGCATACGTTATGCCTTGACTTTGAAAGTACGCATATTTAATTGAACACTAGAATGGTGCTTATGTGTGCTTTAGTGTGACCTTTTTGTGGGATTACAAATCACACTGAGAGGTGGTCGACAGAACATGTATACATTTGTGATATTCTGTGTTGGCGACAAATGCCAATGCCCTAACACTCAGTCACTTCAATTTGCTGACCCGAAGATTGTTCAGATAGCTGTATTGAGTTCAAAAATTGTTATAAGATTCATTGAGTCATTGTAGGAGTAAGCAAAAGTATGAGTCCTATAGCAGAACCCTGTGGCATGCTGTACAAAATATGATACTTCCTGTGTTTCATCCTGATGCGAAAAGAAGCTTATCAGATCGAGGATTTTCAAGAATTTTGTATCTCCATTCTCGTGAATTACGGCTGAGGTTATAAGCAGAACTGTGTGTTCCGATTTCTCTTCTTCAAGAGCTGACATGGGCCAGATACCATCTTTGTTTTAGTCTTTTGCGTCTAATTAGGTCTTATACGACCTAGGATCCTTTTTCCCACTTTTTTTGTTAGATGGATGGCGCTTTAGAAAGGCAGAGAGCCACATGGTCAAGTGTTATTGTCTAAGCGTACCGGATTCTACTTGAGTCGATCCAACCTCCTGCCTGAATCAGTAAGCGGATTCAATAGCGTGGCGTACTCCCAACTGAATCGTCATCGCTTTATAAGGTGTGACCATTCTTTTTCATTTGTGGAATAGTAATATCTATCGCCTCCAGATCTTTTGGGGATGTCTCTTTGAGATATTGATCGGCCGGGAAACTATTTATGAAGGTCTTCATCGTTTTAATGTCAGTGGCTGTTACTCTCCAAGTATATCCCAATATAACGTACTTTGGGTGCAGTTTTCTTCCTTCCTATTCTGCTGCTCAATTCGAGCTCGGTATGCCATCGAGCAGGATGATGCTTCCTAGATACAGTATACTGTCCAACTGTAACTGTAAACTTTTTCCAACTCACGTCAAGAATTTGAGTTTGGACGGGCTTATCTTTGGCCCAGATCTGCTTGCTTCGGCTTATAAGTTTTAACCATATGATGATTGTCTATAACCTTATCTGGAAGCAGGTTCAGATATTTTAGGCAAGACGTCATTGTACATTTAATTCTTCCGTTTCCATCCAGAAGAGTAGCGTGAATTATGTATATCGTAACCGTTACTACGAAAAAACGAGCGATAAAATCCGCCTCTATCCTATATCTCTTTGGATTTCAAATTTTTTTGAAGAATATGCCAGTCTACACCTTTCTGCACCAAGGTTCTCCATGTGAACTCACCATGTACGTTTTTGGATTGCTCTATCAGCATGTATATGCGTCAATGCGGAAGTTTTTTGTCGGTTTTGAATGGCGATAGAATAGAAAAGCCCTTTTATGGCCAGAATTCTTGTTAGAAATGTTGCCTTATGTTTTAAGATTTATTGCATTGAATTGAACTCAAATCTTTGAGATAGTAGTCGAGCAATCATAAAATTACTGCGCCACTGTATAGCATTGACTTATTCAACACCCACACGATGGTGACACAATAATCGAAAATCGTAACTCTGGTCAACAGAAGTCGGTTGATACCATTATAAACACACTGAGGAACAGCTCTGGAATTGCTGCAAAAGTTACAATTCGGATGAACGGAATTTGGATGTCGCTGGAAAGCCTTAAAACCCCAAAGAGGACAAAATTGTTTTTCATGTCACCAATAGTGACGCCCCATATTCTGAGTTCCGCGAAATTCAGGGAAACCGAGGATGTGCTGATGCGGCGTGACACAGGACCATGTACTTGACAGTGAAGAGTGGAAAATGGATGAGAAAGAACCGGGAAATCAAGAATGACATTTCGCTCGTTGTGGGCTCACACAAACTTTCTGTCGAGACCTATGACGCGTATGACGCACGTCTCTATCTTTTTTTTGTAACTTATTCCCAAGTGAGTGTAAACAAAGGACGGCCAAGATTTGTTGCGAAAATAAGACAACAAGTATTGCCGGAGGTCTCTGTGTTATACTATAGGTACATCGAATTTAGAATCGAATGCAAGGTATCGACGTTGTTGAAGGGGTGGATATGGATATCCAACTGGGTACGCTTTAAGGAGGAGATCAACAAGTCTGTTAATGCTCCCAGAATAAAACAAAAACTAGAGGAATTTGAACCGTATCCTCAGCAAATGCTTTGAACTAATGTATCCAGCCAGGAACTAATCGTGCATATCGGCCGTTACATAGTGGAAAGCAGTGCTCAAGCGACTGAGTAATCAATTGAGAAACTTATAAACAACTCCCTTTAGACTAATTTGGAGGACACACTGAAATCTTTACAGGTCGAAGCAAGCGGCCAATATGAGTCGCCGAAGGTAATCAGAGGTTGCCCGCAACACGAAATCTGTCTTCACTGCTATGGTACATGTTGGTCGACTCACTGTTTAACGCTCTCAATTGTAAAGGGTTTTCCAATAGGGACTTGACGACTTTGAATTTAATTTGTGAACGCACTCTTCCACTAATCATCAAACTGTCACTGTCAATTTATTCAGTAAACTCAACATTTTCACTATGGTAAAGTACACGAACGAGCAGTGTCTGCAAATTATAAAAATTTTCTACCGAAATTCGAAGTCGGTAACTGCAACTTTAAGAGCGTTAACTCCAATTTTCGGTCATAATTCTCGACAGGCAATAACAAGTTTAGTGCAAAAATTTGAGTTTACATATTCGTTGTGTGATGTTGCCGTATCAGTGAGATAACGGGTTGGCCAAAGTGTCGAAAATATCGCTGCCGTTCAGGCGTTCGTAGCAAACGATCCATATCAGTCAATTCCACTGCGGTCTCAAGAACTGAGCATCGCTCAGACTTTTGCGCAAGGATCTTGGTTTACACACATACAAGATCAAGCTGGCTCAAAAATTGAAGCCGATTGGGTTCTGGAGAAGATGCGCCAAGATGATGAATTTCATCGCAAAATCATCTTCAGTGACGAAGCTCATTTTTGGCTCAATGGGTTCGTCAATAAGTAAAATATGCGTTATTGGTCGGGTGAAAATCCACATGTTCTTCATGAATCACCACTTCATCCACAAAAAATAACTGTTTGGTGCGGTTTGCATGCCGGCGGCGTTATTGGGCCATATTTTTTCGTCGACGATAACGATCGTCACGTTACTGTGAATGGTCAGCGTTATCGCGCCATGATCATCGATTATTTTTATCCCAAATTGGAAGATATGGACTCGGACGACATGCGGTTTCAAGAGGATGATGCCAGAAGCGACACAATACACGCTACAATCGATTTATTGAAGTATGGTGAGCGTGTTATCTCAAGAAATGGGCCAGTCGATTGGCCGAATCTTTCGTGCGATTTAACGCCGCTTAACTATTTTCAGTGGGGCTATGTTAAGTCATTGGTTTATGCCAACACGTAGACGACGTTGGAAGAGCTCAGAGCCAACATTGAACGCGAAATAGCAGCCGTTTCGGCCGAAATGTGTGGCCGAGTCGTTGAAAACAGAATTTGTGATGGAGATACAAGTTCCACCCTTGGTTTGGGTTGAGGCCGATCTATAACCTCTTGCTGGTCTTAGGATCACAGAGGCCGGGGGCCTACCTCTACAAGTCAGGCCCGGACCGAGATCCGGAGGGCTCCGAGTCAGGAATTGCAATTTGTGTGAAATTTCAATATGACCAGGCATGACTGAAGCAAAAAATACTACAATGTCCCAAAGGTAGTAACAATTTTTGGTCGTTCGTCAAAATATTAAAAATTCTGTTTTTGCTTCTCATTCTCCGTCCCAAAGCTCATTTATAATGACATTCTGTCAGCTCTTTGGGCAAGGCCAACCAGCCAGGCCAACACCTCCAGATTCTGCTCTGTCTCAGCTTACACTTGAGTGCCGCGAATCTTCAATGGACGAATCAACTTTCGCACTCGTGCAGTAGCAAGAGTACTTAATAGTCTTAACACTCACAAATCCGCTAGTCCAGGTGGTATATTTCCTTTTCTTCTGAAGAGGTGTTCTTCCATATTGGTAACACCACTGCGTAAGATTTTTCGTCAACCCTACTCTTTAGGACTCTTTCCGAGCAAATGGAAGACAGCATTTGCCCAGCCCGTTCCTACAAAAGGCGAATCTTCTTCTCTGTGCTAATACAGACCCATTGCACTTACGTCCCTTCTTTCCAAATTCATATACCACCATCTCATGAAATATCTTGAAATGCGAAAACTTGACCGGAAATGCGGTTTTCGTAGAAATAGGTTCACTTGTGCTCTGATGGCATGTCTCACCGAATAGTGGAACCAAGGCTTACACCAATCTGGCGAAAGGAAGATAGTTGCACTTGATAATTCTAAGGCACTTGATGGAGTTTGGAATCATTGAAAATGCGTGCTTTTGGGATCGATGACTCTCTTCTTCAATGGATTAGAAATTACCTTTCGGAAAGTTCAATTCAAGTTGTTTTGGATGGTTTCAAGTCTGATGTTCACGAAATAAATGCTGATGTGCCCCAAGGCTCCGTTTTGCCTCCGACACTCTTTTGAATTTTCAGCAATGGTCTCTGTCTGCTGCTTCTAATTCAATATATTGCTTCGGTGACGACAGTACTGGGGAACCAAGAACCAAGGCGACACAATGTTGTCTTAAACACCCATGTAGTGGTTCCTGCCTTATCGTTATATTTACTACAAATGCTCCATCGAAATAATTCTTCCTAAGCCATACAGCTTGCTTATGGAATGCACTGCCGAGCTCCTTATTTCCTGGTCATTGTAGCTAGCAACTTACCTTGAAACCACGCTAATTACAAAAGAAGATGAAGTGGATGTTTCTTCGTTCAAATTCGGAGTTTCCGTAGGGCCATATCGTGCTTTCTTTCGTGTTTTGCATTTGTTGAAGTTCATTTGTATGTAAAGGGTGTTTCAAAAAGAGCCGGATTTGGTTTTCTGAATAACACGAACAATTGTTGAGATATCGCTGAAACCTTTATTGCTTTACAAAGTAGATATTTGGGGATTATTTATGAAATGACCGCAGTGCCTTACGTTCTCAGAATGGGTCCTGGAAAAGACGCATCGTGTTTTCGGATGAGGTTTATTTCCACATTGGCGGGTACGTTAATAAGCAAGATTGGTGCATCAGGGGCACAGAGAATCCGCGAGTGATTCAGGAGATGCCAATGCACCCAGAACAACTAACAGTTTGGCGCGGTTTATGCACTGGAGGTGTTACAGTCATGTACTGTTTTGAAAATGAAGCGTCGGAAAAGCCATTGCGGTCAATGAGCGAGACACGATTAACAATTTTTTGTGCCCTAAGCTCGAGGATATGCATACAGATAATCTCTACAGGATAGTGCTACCTACCATACAAGTAGCGAAACAGTCCGGTTATTTCGCACGAGGGTTCCGGGGCGCGTAAATTCGCGTTTCGAAGAGACGCATTGACCGCCAAGATCGTACAACTTGACACAATTAGACTTTTTTATTTGAGGTTATGTTAAAAGCAATGTATACGCCAAACATCCGCAAGCATTTCTAACTCTGAAAGAGAAATCCTACACCTCGTCTTGATGCACCCTTCACTTCATCTTTTTCGGCTATCTAGCTACGAGTATTATTACTTTTCGGATCACATATGGCATACAATCGTTCCGCGGTGCTCTTTCATTACGCAGCGTGGGCATATTCCTATGCGATCCGCTTCATCCTTGCAATGCCCGTCGATGTAGCCGCGTTCAAGGACTTGGAACCTCCTGTAAATGGCCTCTTGTGTCATTGCTTTGGCTTAGTTGCTTGATAGCCCAGCGTGTTTACGTTCGTTTGCGCTTGGTGGAGATTATCTTTAACAGGACAGAGGCATTTGCAGCATTAGCTTGAAAGCCATGTCAGCAAGATATGACTACTGTCTACTCAGGTAACAGAATGCGCCAGCCAATATGTCCGAAAATCCTGATCGCTGTTTCCAGTCTCCTATATGGTAGTTACGACTTAGGTTAGGTTAGGTAAGAGTGGCTGTTGGAAATACCAACCCACTTAGGCCTATTGGCCCATTGTGATGCCACGTGGATCTATGATCTTTTTACTACTAGAACCAGTTTGAGCTTATAATAAAGCGTATGAGACTGTTAACGTCTATTTTTTCTATATCGTTTAGGTCGTTGTAGAAGAAAGCTCCTAGATGAAGTTTCCTTCTCTGGGAGAGAGCTGGGCATGTGCAGAGTAGGTGGGGGATTGTCTCCCCCTCTTGCTCGTCCATGCAGCTTCTACAGAAATCATTAGTAAAAGCGCCAAGCCTTCTTGCCAGCTTGCCTATGAGGCAGTGTCCAGTAATGACACCTATTATGGCGCTGAGATGTTTCCTATCTAAAAGGATCAGACACTTAGAGCGACTCAGATCCAGCCTTGGCCAGATCTGTTTGGTCGCTAGACATGTTTGTCCAGCAGTCCACCTAAGCTCTGTTCTTTTATTGGAATCTAGCTTTAGTGTTAGTTTGCACGTAGCGATTGGTATACCTATACTACCTTTGTCCGGTAGGATAGGTAGAGTGGTTCCAATTTTGGCGAGTTCATCGGCTCTGCAGTTCCCTGGAATGTCTCTATGGCCTGGCACCCAACAAAGGTGAATGTTGAACTGCTCTGCCATCTCCATGAGAGATGATCGGCATTCAAGGGCGGTTTTAGAATTTAATGACACCGAGTCCAGGGACTTGATGGCGGCCTGACTATCCGAAAATATGCGGATATCCTTTGCAGATATCACGTTTTTCTTCAGCCAGGACAGAGCTTCTTTAATCGCCAAAATTTCCGCCTGGAACACGCTACAGTGATTTGGAAGGCGGAAAGAGAGGCTTAAATTTAGCTTATCTGAGAAAACACCGCCACCAACTCCGCTATCGGTTTTAGATCCATCTGTGTAGAGATGGATTGACTTGTCCGCCATGAAAGCATCCTCCTCCCAGAATGATCTAGAGGGGAAGCTTACATGGAAGTTTTTGTCAAACCAAATTTCAGGTATAGTGGAATCGATGTTCTCTGTGAGGATTCCTAATGTATTAAGAATATTGGCGTGGCCAAATGAATTATTTGTCCACTGTTTAGTCGCTTTAAGGCGAATAGCTGCAGTCGCAGCTGTGAAGCAGAATATCTAATGCCGCAGAGGGGGTAGACCGCAAGGCTCCGCTTGTGCATAGACATGCTGTTCTTTGGACTCAGCTTAATATAATGCGGTTGACTGCATTTTCCAAGGCCGTCCACCAGACAACCACCCCGTAAGTATGTATCGGTCTTATTACCGAGATGTATTGCCAGTGGGTTTTGCGAGGTTGAAGGCCCCATTTGTTCCCAATGGCTTTCTTGCTAGGGAATAAAGCTATTGTAGCTTTATTGACTCTTTCTTGAATGTTAGGTTTCCAGTTTAGTTTTCTATCAAAAATGATTCCCAGATATTTTTTGCTACAGCTCCTCATAATATTTTCCAACAGTGGTAGAATAATATCTGAGGACCCCTGTAGCTCGGCAGGTATAATACCGTCCGGACCAGCAGACTTGTATGGTTTGAAGCTATGCAGCGCCCAGAGCAGTTTGTCTCTCGTAATCAGACCATAAATTTTGGTCACGGTTGCAGTAGGCCTGTTTGGGCTGCTACTGGCCGTGAGTTGGGTGCTACCTGGAAAGTGGGTGTCCAGTAGCCGGTTGAGTGATTCATCACTTGAGGTTGTCCAGGAGCCATCAGTTTTTTTCAAACAGCTGGGCATCATAGGATTTGTGGAGAGGATTTTTCTAAGCCGCGATGCCTCAGATGTTTCTGTGATTTTGTCGCAGAATGACCTCCAGGATTGTCGCTTTGCCTTCCTCAGTTCTTTTTTGTATAATTTGAGGGATTCTTTACATGAGTCCCAGTCAGTCACTTTTTTTGTGCTTTTTGCTGCGTTGAAAAGTTTTCTACAGGCGTTTCTGAGCAGTCCCAGTGCCGATGTCCAACAATGTGGCGTTTTCTTGCCTCTTGGTTGAATAAGAGGGCAGGAAGCGGCCATAGCCAGATTGAGAGCCAGAGTAAATTACTTGACTTTCATGTCAAGCTCATTGGAGTCACGCGGGGGACTTAATAGTTCAGGGGATAGCGTTTCTGACATTATTCCTCTGTATTTTGGACAATCAGTTTTCCGGTAATTCCGGAAAGCTGGTTGGCTGGGGGGAGCATCACTCAGGCTGAATTGGATGTATCTGTGGTCTGAAAAGGAGTATTCAGACGATACCATCCAGTTCGTTAGCCTTTGAGTGATGCTGTCGGAGACAAGAGTAATATCTAACACTTCTTGTCGGTTTCTTGTTATAAAAGTGGGCTCATTGCCAATATTGCAAATTAAGAGGTTAGTACTTAAAATATAGTCTAAAAGTAACTCACCTTTATCATTGATGTCGGTACTGCCCCATACCGTGTGATGTGCGTTAGCGTCGCATCCGATTATGAGGCCATTTTTTTGCCTTCCAGCTTCCAGTACCACCCTTTCTAGGTTATCACCGTGGAGAGGGCCCACGTGGTCGTAAGAGCCTTTGGCAGTCTCTAGTCTGGCAACGGTTAAGTCGGGGTCGCTGAGGTTGGGAAGTAGAAATACATTAAGGTTACGTTTCACTAATATACAAGTTCTAATCTTACCTTTGTCTCTTGTATAGAGCGGAGCGTATGTGGGTGTCCTAAGTCCACGAACCACGCCTTTTGCAATCCATGGTTCCTGGATTAGGATTATGTCTTCTGCGTTTTTAGAAAGACGCAGAATGACTGCGGCCGAAGCCTTTTTTGAGTGGTGGAGATTAATCTGGAGAAACCGTATCATTGCTACAGTCTTCCAGAGTCGCCTCCACCACGGTGTTGTTGAGGTCCTCCAATGTGCCCAAGAGCTCATCTTCTATCTCTGATAGTGTAGGACCTCTAATTGCTTCGTCATCGGTTTCCATTTCCGACAGTGTGTCAGAAGAGGAGACCGACGGCTTGATAGTCACCTCGGACAGATTGGAGTCGTCGCTATCCAATTCTGGAAAGGATATCGACGCTCCTCCTCCGAGGAGGAGGTTGCTTATCAGCATCCAGCTCATCCTTTTTGTACACCCTTAGTTACGACTTAGCTGTGCTCAGTTTCTATGGTCAGTTGGCTATGATTTTTCTTCTTCCATCTTTCTGATAATACCTTTAAAATGGCTCACTCCTGCAATCCGACACTTATCATGAAACTCGCACATGTTGGGATCAAGTACGGTGAAATATTCAGTATGTTGACTTATAGCAGGGAGCTAAATCTCCATGCAAAAGGGTAAGTTGTGTACATATATCTGGATTCCTGAGGGAAAAGCCGAGTTGTTACTTCTCATGTTGTGATCATAATAAAAGGTTGCTGCCAAAATACTTCTTACCAGCATTACCAGCTTCAACATCAGCAAATCGAACTGAGGAAATCTAATAAATTAACCAAACACCATAAGGCCGTTCAACAGAAAACCTCACCAATCTCCACCTTTGCAGCAGCGACCTTTTGCGCGAAATTATATTCGTGGGGCGTGTCTCCATTTAACTGAGTGAACTTTTAATTCCTCTACTCCCATCCGCGGTAGCAGTAGAAGCCGAAGATCCATTCCGATATCCATCTCCAATACTGTTCTGCCATTACTAAGACCATAACCACCATTAGCAACTGGTAACCTCATCTCAAGTTGTATTCAAATTAATTCGAAGAGAGTGAGAACACCAGTTAATGCCAAACAATGAATTAGTGGCGCCTCTCCGAATGAATCACCATCACCGCCGCGTCCAGAGTCACATATTTGCCCCCGAGGAGTCTTACATACAACATACGAATCCGAATACCAGTGCCGTCGTCCCCGTAACTCTGTTTGTTCTCAATCCGTCTGAACGCCGTAAATCATCTCTGCTTCAACCATAAAAAAAAAATCGCTTCCAAGTACAAGTATTCGCATTCGTTTTCGTGTACTTATGAGTATGTATCTACTGCGCGATTTTTGAGATACAATTTTTGTGTATGGTTTTGTTTTTTGTTTTTTGCTTCACTAGTTTGTCTAAGTTAAGCTCGGCGCGGTCTTGAATGCCAGCGTAATGAATTATTAACGAGTCGAGCGCACTTTATTAACATGTTTTCGCTTTTTCGTGCATTTACCATGAGACAGATGGCGTTACTGACTGTTCTAATGGTTGTTTGTTTTTTCTTTGCAGTTTTCAAGCGACACGACATTTCAATACACCATGCGCCGACACCAAATATAGGCTTCTCCAAGGTAAGTACACCTATTTAGTTGGATAATACTTCATTGAGGGGGGTTTCCCCTCTAAATTTGGGTGTCTTTGTGTCCATTGGAGTGCTGGGCCCCTCCCAGCCTCCGGCAGACGGTTGGATAATTTATAATGGCAGCTGACGGAGGTGGTATTTTGCCGAAATAAGAGTTGTTTGATATTTTTTTATTCTTTTGTTGGCCCGTAAGTTTGTATCTGAAGGCATTCTCACGCGTTGCCCGCTAGCCAACGTCTTAATAAATCGCTTGGCATAATCAGAATTTTTTTTTTTTTAACCGAATCGTTTGTGGATTGAATGGATCGGATAGTTGGCCCAATAATTGGCCCAACTGAGGCCATAAATCACGAGGGAAATTAAAAACGTTTGTCCATTGTAGTCAACTTTGACGATGATGATGATGATGATGATGATGAAGATGAAAAGATAGGTGAAGACTGTTTAAAGAGTGTTTCATTGAACCGGGCCAGCATTTGCCCTTCGATTTCGGCGTCGAACTGGGGTACCGACACAATTGGATTGAAGGAAAATTTCTATGATTTCCCGTTGCTATTATTTGCATAACAATGGGCAGGGTGCGCGTGAAAAAGGAACAGCGCCCTAGTATGGATACCTAGATTTCGTTTAAGGAAAGTTGTACAAGTAGGTAGACTCTGTAGGTACATGGACCTGATGTTATGGGTGACTATGTAGTGCTGGTGAGTTAAACATGAAAGTAATCGAGAAGTGATCGTAGATACGTACATACAACTGCGGATGTAAGTAACATTTTTTTTGTGTTGCATTCGTATCTACAGATGCTATATCTTTTGGGAATTTCCTTGGTTACTTTGTTGCATAGTAGCCTCAAGTAACATTAAACGAAGTAACGGCTGCTTAGCACCTTGAGGGTGACAACTAATAAGGAAATCTGTTTAAACTCCTTAAAACTACTCGGCGAACTCAGAAGGGCTGAGTCCAAAGAGAGAACAAATTTTAACAAATCGTTGGACGTCTAGGCACTTAACAACCGGAGTAACTAGAGTCAACAGAGAGAGATTCTAAGTGAGAGTTTCCCTGTGGACATTCACAATCCCAACTCCCTTTATGTAAATCAGCGCCAGGACGTCTTAAAGAAGCAAAAACTCCCGAAATACTCGTTAAGATAAGATTGGAAGGATTACAAGGTGAGATGGTATTAGCAGTTTGTTTTGACTACTTTTTTACTGCTTTATGCACCGGATTTTCCAACGATCTTCGTTGAACATGACAAAACCAGCTAATTTTCTCAATCTGGAGGTTGTCCACTATTGGTTCTTCAATGTGGAGACTTGCCTGAATGCGCACACTTCTTATAAGACCAGATTTTGTGACAGCTGATGACACTGGCGAAATTTTCATTTCCGCTGCTATCACTTGTCGGTTATATATGTCGTATCCCAACAGCGATATGTACGTTAAAGCTGGACAAAATTTCTGTCGTATATAATAAAACTTCAAGCTAATGTGATATTTTTCGGTCACAAAAAACAGCGGAGTTTTCGCACCATTTAAAGCTACCGCACACTGACTTTGTAGGAGTACTAACAGCAAAGACGCTAATTTAAAACCCTGTCGACAGTTTGTTTTTCTACTCCTTGTATTTGGTACCTAAACTCTTGCTGTTCTTTTGGATTAATAACTCTTCAGCCACTACTGAAGCGCTCCTCTAATACATGACGAAAGCCCTCCCAGCAGTGTTCCTGTGTTTTTTTCTGTGAAACTACACATTTCGTCCCTCCTTTTGCACGGCATAATCATTTCAGGCGTTATCTATGGATTTGTTGACATCTGTTTCTATAGGCCTTACCTTACTTACTTACTTAAGGTCGCGCTACTGTCCGGGGTGAACCTGGGCCTCAACCAACAAGAATCTCCAGCCAGCTTGATGTTTAACCAGCTGCCTCCAGTTTCGCGTGCTACTGCTGCGCTGTCCCTTTTTGACGAATTCAAAGACTTTTCAGACCGGAGCATTGGTGTCCATCGCTGTATATGATCCAGCCACCTAAGTTGTTGGTCCTTTACTCTTCTGACTAAGTCAATATTGCTGTAAAGCCCAGAAAGTTCGTCGTTGTATATGATCATCCACTCACCGTCTCCGTCTATGCAGATGGGACCGAGAATCAGCCGAAGAATTTTGCTCTCAAAACAGTCAAGGGCACCCTCATCCATTTCTAATAAATTCCATGCCTCTGCGCTAACAGCACTGGGATTATTAAGATCTTATACTCGTATAGGGTCGCTTTTGTTGTTCGAGAGAGGGCTTTGCTAGCCCATTGCCTTCTTGGCACCAAGAAGCTACGATTAGCAAGAGTTATTCTTCGTTTGATCTCAGCGGTAGAAAAAATCCTCAACTACCTCAAGGTTATATCTGTCGAGGATGGCGTTTTGTCCGAGACGTCGATGTTGGGTGTTCTTTCTTGTTAACAACATATACTTGTTTTTGTCCTCATTTATCGCTAACCCCATCTTCACCGCTTTCGTCTCAATACTGGTGAAAGCACGCTGACATCACACTACTTTTTTCCGATTATGCCAATATCATTGGCTTATGGGGGTAATTGGAATGACTTTTGAAAGACTACGCCTCTTGTGTTGTCTCGTGAGTTTTTCACTATTCTTCCAAGAATGATGCTAAAGAAACCGCATGACAGGGCGTCGCCTTGTCTAGATTCTTTTTTGACATCAAAGGTCTAGGTGAGTCCTTTACTCACCTCGACGGAGCCGCGTGCATTCTCCATCGGCATCCTGCACAAACGATCGAGTTTAGGTTTAGCAGGAATACCAAAGCTAGACATTGATCTGTGTAGTTCGTCTCTAGCAATGTTGTCATATGGGACCTCGATGAACGGGTGGTGTATCGATTCGGAGCTCATGGGTTTTTTCTACAATCTTCCGTAGGGAAAATATTTGGTCGATGGTGGAATTCCTGGTCTGAAACCACACTGATATGGACCAATCAAGCGTTCACACAATACTTCACAAAGAATCTTTTAGGCGATGTTAAGAAGATTAATGTCTCTGTAGTTGGCGCATTTCAAAGGGCCTCTTTTCTTGAGGATCGGGCAAAGAATGCTGAGATTCCATTCATCGGGTATACTTTCGTCCGACGATATTTTATAGGTGAGTTGGTCTATGCTCCTTATCAAGTCTGCTACCTTGAGAAGCTCGTAAGTCAAGCCTTCCGCTCCAGCAGCTTTGTTGAATTTTAGCTTAGATATGGCTATCTTCACTTCATCCACGTCTGGTGAACGGAATTTTTGGTATACATCGTCCAGCTTGAAAATTTCATTCTACGCGACAGTGATATTTGGATAATCATCGGCCTTATACAGTCTACAGAAATACCCTTTCCAAATCCTCAGCATCGACTGCAACTCTACTATTGTACAATGTTCCCTTGTTCGTGTCTACAGGCATCAGCTCGGGTTTTTTGTGGATGGCCTGTTTTTTTTACCTTCTGGTAAAACTTTCGAATCTCATTCCTGGAGTAGCATCTCTCAATTTCCTCGACCGTGTGCTTCTCATGCTCCTTCCTTTCCTCTTGACAAACGCGTGTTCGTATCTCCTCTTCTGCTCTTAGAGCTTGTGAGCAGCTCTTGCTTGGCGGCATGTACTTGTTTGTGTTTCGTTGTGGTTTTCTTATGAAATCCTTGATGGCTTTTTGGCGATATTGCCACTGATCTTCGATAATTCGATAGTAGCGGCATATAACCTCTTAAGAGATTAAGGGATTCTCAATCGAAGTCGAAGTCTCAAGTTGGACTTCCTCACAGTATTGGCCTGCCTTCGCGAAGGTTGGCATATCCGCAACCGTAATTTGGTTATAGCAAAGTAGTGGTCTGAATCGATGTTGGCCCCTAGGAACGTTCGGAAATCCATAATACTGGACGAGTGCCTTAAGTCGATCGAAATGTGGTCAATTTATTTGATGACTGATTTTCCAAGTCCCTTTGCGAATATCAAGATGTGGGAACCACGTGCCAGCTACGACAAGGTTACCCCGCTGTAAAGCCGATTAGTTGGAATCCATTATCGAAGATGGTGTGGTACAGTCTAAATCTTCAGAGAGTACTTGCAAAGATACTCTCTTCCTAGCTTTGCATTAGAATTGCTGAGGACAATTTTAAAGTCACGGGAAATGTCGACTCCGACGAGGAGTTGGTTAGACAGAAGCCTGTTCGGTGATGTGAGCGCAGCTGTTGGTCTATTAAGGGCTCAGCCGCCATCATCTCTTTTCCAAGAACCCGACTTAGTCTCAGAATTTCTTACCAGCCTAAGCTCCAAATATGTCACCGGAAAAGGTCTCATTTGCTTTATTCTGCGATTATGGTTTTGATTATGATTATGGATGCTGGTATTTTTCTCAGCATCCTAATTTGAAAAGCCCAGTCCGGATAGACATCGACCAGTACCCGATGGTTACCACTTGGAGATATAATATTTACAATTGATGTGTAGAAACAGTTACAGCACAGGAAATTGCCAGGTTGACACCTCTCAGTGCCTACCTTATTTCTACAGCACTCAACCAAGCTATAAAGCCTTACATTTCAAAAATATTTTTAGCTTTTTCAACAAAAGAGTTCTAGGGTCACACAACATCTTTTTCCTTACACAACTCTTTCCAATCCGTTTGCTGTATAAGTGGGATTACATTATTCCGGAATCGCACACTCAGCCGCTACCTTACACACCCTACATTATTGCAAGTGATCAGACAAGCTAGTTTCTATCAGTCTGGACTTAATGTCCTGCTTAGTTGGGGTCATAAATATATTGCCGATTACAGTGGCGGGGCGGAACGTCACTAGAGATAGTACACGGTTTACACAACTTTCTTTGCAGCCAAGGTACATCCACGGATATCTCAAACACCACAACAACAAAGAAATACAATCATACCGGTAGAGCAAAAAAAACGGCGGAGTTCTTGCCTACCACATATCCCTCAACCTCTAGACATGTTCTACGCAATCAACGTCAAGTGCTGAAGACCAATGGCATCGGTGCCAAGATGCCATCCTATACGCCGTATCTGATATTCTGGGTTTCACCCGACTACCTCCACGAAACCGACGGTATAATAAAGAATGCACACAAGGACCCTTAAATCGCCTACGAAGCGGCACTGCATCGAATAATGAGATGAATGAGCTCTACGAGCAAAACAAAAATAAAGGTCGTTTTCCTCTCTGAAGGAAAAAGAAAAAGGACGTGCCAAGGCAAAAGCAACCGAACAGGGGCCTGTAAAGATGAACAAGGTAATATATCGGGTTTTCCAATAAGGACTTGAAAATCTTTTGTTTTTAAATAAAACGCAAATCATTCGAGATATTTCAAAAACTTTATTATCGGCTTGAAGTACAATCAAAACATTTATGAATGGAACTCGACTTCGTTCATATGGCCACCGCGGCGAAAAAATATGGCCAATAACGCCGCCGGCATGCAAACCGCACCAAACAGTTATTTTTTGTGGATGAAGTGGTGATTCATGAAGCACATGTGGATTTTCACCCGATCAATAATGCAAATATTTTGCTTTTTGACGAACCCATTGGGCCAAAAATGAGCTTCGTCACTGAAGATGATTTTGCGATGAAATTCATCATCTTGGCGCATCTGCTCCACAACCCAATCGGAGAACGTACGTCACTTCAAATGGTCCATCGGCTTCAATTGTCGAGTCAGCTTGTTCTTGTATGGGAGTAAACCAAGATCCTTACGCAAAATATGCCATAATATGGTCTGAGCGATGCCCAATTCTTGAGAACGCCGTGGAATTGACTGATTTGGATCGTTTGCTACGGACGCCTGAACGGCAGCGATATTTTCAACACTTCGACTAACCCGTTGTCTCACTGACACGGCAACATTACGCAACGAATATGTAGACTCAAATTTTTGCACTAAACTTGTTAGTGCCTGTCTACTAAGGCGAGAATTACGACCGGAAATTGGTTAAAGTTGCAGTCACCGACTCCGAATTGCGGTAGAAAATTTTTATAATTTGCAGACGTTGCTCGTTCGTTTACTTTACCATGATGAAAATGTTGAGTTTACTGAATAAATTGGTGAAAGAGTGCGTTTGCAAATTAAATTCAAAGTTGTCAAGTCCCTATTGGAAAACCCTTTAGTTGTACAGTCACACACAGTTCTTAGGATATAGAACCACCACATCTGCAACCTGCTAAAAGGCGAGGTTAATACAAATTCCGCTGGTAGAATGAACGATTTTACTTGGACGGTAAAAATCAAGAGATCCACCTATCCGACCAAAATGAAGTGGATATCAATATCCAGGTTTAAGCCAAACACCGCTACCGGACTGGACGGTCAACGTGAGCTTTTGTAAGTCAGCGGGAGATGACTTGGTAGTATGCCGGATCCACATGAAATGAGACTCACTGTATCCCGACGTGAATGAAGTGAGAAATTGTTACACTAGCTATGAGGCTCTGATTGTGTAGCATATATTAATAACCACCACATCTAACATATTTATCAGCGATTTTTTTGGGAACTGGGGCTAAAGATTCCCCTCAAGGATCAGCAATCCGCTTTCGTGTTTCCCTTGGAAGATGGACGATCTTTTGTCTGTTCCGAAGACTATCATTTATTAGGTTCAAACCTAAATTACGAATGAAGTTTCGGCGTTATTTTCTCTATAGATTATGATACAATTTATGGCAGCCATATTGAGTATACCATAAAGAATTGTCATATGCCAACGTTTGCTGTTGCGTGAAACATCATACTAGGTGGGGTGAAAAGTAACTTCCTTTTGAATGAAAACATTTTTTTTTTAAATGTTTTTTTTTATTTTATACAATATAGTCCCTTTTGAGCTTGATACACTTATTCCAGCGATTTTACAACTTCTTGATCCCGTCCGAAAAGTAATTTTCTGGAAGGTCTGTAAAATACTCCTCCGTGGCGTCGATGATTTCCTCGCGTGAGCTGAATTTTTTATTGACGAGCAATCTTTTGAGGTTTGGGAAGAGATAATAGTCCGAGGGAGGCAAATCGGGTGAATACGGTGGATGCGACAGCAATTGGAGCCATAACTCATTGATTTTAGCTGTGGTTGCCATGCTCTTTTTCGCTTCATGTGAGGCCGTTTTGCAGCGATTTCGGCCTTCAATCGCTCCAATAATGCACAGTAATTCTCGCTATTGATGGTTTTTCCCTGTTCGAGGTAGTCCACGAAGAGTATGCCATGACAATCCCAGAAAACCGACGCCATAACCTTTCCGATCCATCGAGCCTCCCTCGGTTGCTTCGGGGCACTCGTGCCGGCTTCAGTCAATTGCCGGGCACTCATTCTGTTCTCTGGTGTGTAATAGTGGATCAAAGTTTCATCAACAATTACCAATCGACGCCAAAAGTCCGCCCGATTCCGCATCAGCAAGCCCAAACACTCTTTCGAAGTGCTCTCGCGCTCGTGTTTTTGTTCAGGAGTGAGCATGCGCGGCACCCAGCGGCAGGATAACTTTTCATATGCAGAATATTGCCCAAAATATGGCGTGTGTGCTCAGTACTAATCTTTGTGGTATCTGCTAGCCCGCGCACCTTCACTTTCCGGTCAGCCAACACCATTTCATGTATTTTTTTGACATTGTCCTCTGTAACCGGATCGGAGGGCCTACGGCTGCGGACTTGATCGGTAGTGGAGTTGCGGCCACCACGAAACTCTCGAAACCAATATTTGACGGTGTAATCTGACGAAGCATTAGCCCCATATTATTTATCCAACTTTCTTTTGTTTCCTTCGCCGTTTTGCCTCTAAAAAAATAATGTTTTATGAGAGAACGAAAATCGTTTTTGTCCATACTCAACATGATGCCAAACACGTCAACAACAATCAGCTGTCAGAACAAAACTAAAGACAGTATCGCACTGAAATTTGGCATGTCTGCCTAAATATGAACGTACTTCAAGGCACCATAACCTTTTTTGCAGTAGCAGCTCATTCTGGCGGTCGAGGAGATTACTTTTAACCCCACCTAGTAAGTGGCACTCAGTTTGTCTGCGACATCGACCCCCGCTTTATCGCCTGTCGATTCGTCTACATTTGGTGTAAAGTTGACATAACCAGCTCAACTTTGTTTTTTTTTATGGTACATAGGACACCAAAGTATAATAATATCGTTCTGGAACCTAAATCGAGAGGCATTTACTTCTATTCCCGTTTTGAAGACCTCAAGTACACTTGTCTTGTTTTTACGTACTGTGCCGACAGAAGTCAATGAATGTTCTTTCAACAGATGAATCATAAGGGGGTAACTAGTCAGCCAATTGTCGAACGTTAAATTCCTGTTCGTTTTTGTTATTTAAACGGCTCACGAAACGCTTTGTTACTCAGTTGCAAGAGCTTGTATTTCAATCCCATATTTGGATGGTTTGTTAGGAATGTATACGACATTATGAAAGATAACGACATAGCATCAATAGTAAGATTCTGAGTCCCTTATTGGAGCTAGATGGTCAGTTTTTTTTCTTTGGTCCCGGGTGTTGCTTGGAGGAAGTAAAACCTTTGCAGTGGCATTGTAGTCTGAAAGATTTCAACTCCTCTACCATCTATACGCCACAAATCGTTCAAATTTTGTCTGTTTGAGCGATTTAGTCCAGCTATATACAAAAGTCCTAGGAATGCCTTCAAATCCTCAAAAGTTACATCTTTCATGTGATACTTATTTCAATTTTCTGGATATATTGTTCTCAGACCGAACTCGAACGCTTTGTCTAGGACAACCTTTTGACCATTTTGCATCATCTTTGGATGTATACAAAGTCCTACGTGCCTCAGATGACTGCCTAGTAGCCGCCGGCACAGATACCCGCTCTTCCAAGTGATCAAAAATACCCTCTTGCTCCGAAGCACTTTCCTCACATATCTGAGAAACGTTGTCACTTTCTTCTTCGCTCTCGGAGTCACAGGAACTATCACTTGTGCACTTTTCTAACAAATCCTATAGCCGACGTTGATTTTCTTCACAAAACATCTTGAGAAATCTAAAAATGAATACGAAATACTATAAACAATTGTAAATCATAAAATAACTGTCAACACAAAAATGTAACACCAACTACGAGGTTGGGTATGACATACCCTAGCAACTTATTATGACCTAATTGCTCTTACTGAATCAAATCTAATTCCAGACATTAAAAACCATGAGCTGTTTCCTCCAAATTTCAACGTTTTTCGAAAAGATGGATTTGAAAGAGCTGATAATCCTTATTGCCGCGGTGTTTTACTAGCAATCCGGAACTACTTTCACTCAACTCCTGTCGATATTCCCCACACTGACAACTTTGAGTTAGTATGTGCCAACATTACGCTCCCCAAACGATGTCTTTACGTACTTTGCTGCTATATTCACCCATCTCAATTGAGTCTTATCAACCTGTAGTTCACGCGGTTGATTTGATGATGCACAACCTGAAGATTGCATTCTTCTAGTAGGAGATTTCAACCTCCCTCTCCTTATATGGGAGCCTTCCGAAGATTCGTCTCATTTTGTCTCTCGTAATTCGACATCTGAAATAGAAATATTGATGGTGGACTGCCTAACCAACTCAAGTCTGCATCAGATTAGTGGAATACCTAATACAACGAACAGACAACTCGACCTTGTCTTCACATCCGATTCAGATAACTGTGTCGTTTATAGGAGTGATCATCTTCTTTCTACCCTAGATCGCCTTCATCCCCCCTTGTCAATTATATATTCATATGAAAATGGCAACACATGAGTCGATTCGGAAAATTCATTTTCATTTTACTTCCGTAGAACCGACTTTAACAAACTTAAAAACCTCATCAGCAACATTAACTTTGACTTTATTGGTGAGACAACTAACATTGATCTTGCCCTATCAACGTTCTATTCGTTAATTTTCTCCTGCTTTGCCCAATCGGTTCCGTATACCTTCCGAAAGGACTGCATATCTGCTCCTCCCTGGTACAAAAAAGAGTTGCGCTCTCTCCGTAACAACAGAAACAAGTTGTGGCACAAATTCTTAAGAACTCGATCTGATTCCGACTACAGTAATTATCGATCGGTATATAATCGTTTTTCTGAACTTTGTGAGTCTCTTTACCTTGAGTACCTCTACCGCATGCAATTTAGCTTAGTCTCGGACCCTAAACGCTTCTACCAGTTTATTAATACCAAAAGAAAGTCAGACGCCTACCCATCTACTCTTAAATTTCTAAGTGAATCTTCTGCCGACCCAAAAACCATTGCAAATTTCTTTGCCTCTCATTTTAACAAATCCTTTTCTAAGAAAACAGCTGAACCCGATCCTAGCTACTTTAGCTATATGAGAAACTATCCTGAGACGTCAGCCATTTCACTAAATATAACAACAACTTTGGTATCTGAAAACATTACCAAACTTAAAGATGATTTCTCGTCCGGCCCTGATGACCTTCCGGCTATTGTAATAAAAGAGTGTGTTACCCATCTCGGTCTTCCTCTTGCTGCCCTATTTAACTTGTCTGTCTCAACAGGTACTTTCCCTTTCCTATGGAAGGAATCTTACATCATCCCTATTCATAAAAAAGGAAGTAAGGCCGAGGTCGATAATTGTAGGCCCATAGCAAAACTCTCTTGCATACCCAAACTTTTTGAAAGCATAGTCTATCAACAACTGCTTCCGTACTGTAGACCAACTATCTGCACAAATCAGCAAGGCTTCATGAAAGGTAAATCAACGACCACTAACCTAACAGAGTTCGTCTCTAGGACGCTTCATGCTTTAGAAGACGGTGACGAAGTCGATTCAATTTCCACAGATTTCAGCAAGGCATTCGATAAAATTTCTCACCAACTTATCATCTTTAAACTAAAAAAACTTGGTTTTTCCCCTCATTTTGTGGCATGGACCAAATCCTATTTAGAAGACCGAGAATACAGGGTCATCTTCAGATCTTCAATATCCGAACCCATTAAAGCAACATCTGGTGTCCCTCAGGGTAGTCACCTTGGTCCAATCATCTTTATCCTCACAATTAATGATATCTCATTTTAACGAACTCTAATCTTTCTATTTTCGCTGATGACATGAGAATTTGCAAAGTCATCTCATTGCCTTCTGACTTCCATTGCCTGCAAGATGACTTGAATAAGTTTTCGGTATGGTGCAAGCAAAACTTTTTGGAGCTTAATGTCAGAAAATGCCAAGCGATAACCTATTCCCGTAAACGTCTACCTCCCCCTCCACGAAACTACTTCATCTGCGATGAGCCTATTCCTTCCACTACCCAAGTACGGGATCTAGGAATAATTTATGACAGAGAATTGAATTTCGACTCACATATTGACAGCATTATAAATAAAGCTAACTCTGCACTTGGCTTTATCAAACGCTGGTCAAAAGAGTTTTCCAACCCTTACGTTACAAAGTCCCTGTATAATACTTTTGTAAGGCCTCTTCTCGAATATTGCAGCCAAGTTTGGTCACCCTATAGACTAAACCACATTCAAAGAATAGAAGCAGTCCAACGCAGGTTTATCCGTTTTGCACTTCGTGATCTACCTTGGGCGTGAAGTCGCTGATGTACTTTTTATCCACCAGTTACTGACTGGAAATATCGACTGCTCGACAATAACGCAAAATATTGCATTCACTCCCAATCCCCGGAATGTAAGATCTGTCCCACTCTTCCTGATCCGAACTCACCGCACCAACTACGGTCACTTTGAACCCATATCCAGAATGTTGCGTATAACGAACAGCTACGCCGAAGTCTTTGACCTAAATAGCAGCAAACAAGAAATAAAAAAAGCACTGCTCAATATACCACTCCCCCGTCCACCATTTCTCCTCGCCCCATTAGGTTAAGTATATCTTTGTTAGTTTTTAAGTCTAGGTTGATCCGGACCAATAATAACGTGTCCGCACGTGTTTCTCCCGTCACAGCCGGTCGAATACTAAACTCGACGCTGTACCTCGCCTCTTGCATCCCTACCTCCAGCTACAGCAACGAACAGGACTTGCATTGTAGCAGTAACATTAAATAATCTGCGTTTAAAAACTTCTCGGGTATGACAGACCCGACCTCACTCATGCCGGGTTAAGTCTTATGTGCGGGGAGTCAAACCCGTGAAGGGCCTTAGCGAACTAAGAACTGCACCAATGAGGTGCAATGAGGCATCAATTTCTTTGACATCGCACATAATATCTTATCTGCCGTTTTGTGTAAACGTCTGATGCCATTTATCGACGATCTGATTGGCCCCTAACAGGGCGGTTTTAGGTCCGGTAAGTACACACAATAACCCAAAATTCACTATGACAGATTCTGGAAAAAAACGAAGAAGTCCAAATGCATATGCACCACATCTGATCGATTTTAAGTCATGAAGACGCCCTACAAACAGCTATGGTTAACCTTGGTATTGCTGCCAAAATTATCAGAGTGTGCAGAATGACATTGAATTATTGGCAGAACTCAGTGAGCCATCACTGGTGCGTTCGCAAGTATTGACACAGAAGCGGAAAAAGGGTTAATTGGTGAATGTAGGCAAAACTAAGTACAACATCGTCGTTTTGGACAAGATCTCACAATAAGCAGGTATAACTTTGTAGTAGTTAGGGACTTTGCATACTTCTGCTTCGCTATTAATTCTTCAGACGAGGGAACCCTATCTTCGGGTAGTATTCTCCGATAATAATGCTCTTAGATGTTAAAGTGAGTGCACATGGTTTTCTACATTTATGACAAGTAGGGGACGAACTACGACAATATCTATATGCTGTTGCTACACGCAAAAACAGAGAGACATGTTACTTTCGTGATAGATTACCAATTTGTCAATATCCAGATAACAGATCATCGGCTATGACTCTGTTATGCGGACGAAAATTGACTAATATATGAACATACGTTGTTGAACATTTAAAAGATACTTAACTTCTCTGCTAACAGAAACAAAATTCCACAACAACTCTAAAAACTTGAATTAAACAGCATTACCGTCTGCATATGCTTATAGTCTTCATTCTGTCAGATATAAATTAAATATTCATTTTCCACTTGCGAAAAAAAAAAAACTAGATAAAGTGAAGCAACAGTCAACTCCCAAGGAAAATTTATTCTTTGCATCCAACCTCTTCCAAAGCGGTGTGTGCAACAATATTCTCGACGGCAATTGCGAATGCGCAACTCTGCACAAGAAATTATTGAACATCTGTGCTTGAGTGTTCAGCAGAAGTTTTGTAATATCTCTGTTTAATCCGTTATTATGACAGCATTAATGGGCAATGTCTATACAACAATTGCATAACGTGGTTACGTCGATTGGAATTGTGATTTTTATGATGTTTAGAATGATAATGCCCGACAGGCGGCGATATCTTTCTGTTTTTTGTTTTGTTTTCCTCTTTTATCAGTCTGCTGTGGTAAGTCATTAATAGTAAGCCTTTTTATTCTATCCCACGCGGTATGAATCTAATCTTTAACGATGAAAATGTCAACAGAAATGAGTGAGAGCCGATGGCTGTTGTATGAAACGAAAGAGTTGAGGTGCGAACTTGACGACATCGTAGGAAATGAAAGAATTAATTTGCCAATTTAGTCAATTGGATTGATGTACATCGAATAGAATACGGTTATAGGGGGAATAAGTTTGTACTATAAGCAGTCTATGGACCACGATTGCTAAGACATATACGTACGAGTGTTCCCATCCAAAAATTAAAAATATGAAATATCGATATGATTCTCGTACCAGAGTGCCCTAGACCGTGAGTGTTCATATGTGACGTCCTTCTGAACAATTTCAAACTACTCAAAACGTACTTTCTCATTTTGTAGTTGCGGCATAAACGACTCAACCACCATAACTTACAATAAATTACTATTTCATTGCATATGACCCCTGTGAAACAAAAAAAAAGAAAAACGACGACAACACTCTCTTCAATGCCAATAATTCACCATATCTAGATAACTTACCCAATCACTGTCCATTTTTCAAACAAAAATCGAAATTGTGCCACTCATGCAACCTCAAACGGAACTCAAGTATAATTCTTCAAAAACTCCCCAAAAAACCAGACAATAACGACAACCAATAATGATCACAAAACTGACGTTTTCTTGCCACTAAAGTGACTAAACATAAATTTCGCAATCAACGTGGTCATAAATCCCCGAAAAAAAAAAACAGACAACAACGGTCCACCAAGTATGACCCCTTAAAATGTTTATTTCTGTTTTCCATCATTTATAGGTGAACTCACCGAAGTAAACGAGACAGAAAATCAAAAGTAAAGTTACCCGATATAACAAAAAAAAAAACATGAGAGCAATAAATAATATTAGCAAAGGCTAATATCCCTTCCACCCCAGGCCCCTTGGCCAAAACGACATACTCATAGATACTCGTACACTCTAAACTTTACACACTCTGCTCACTTCACTTCCAACTGACGTTCTTGTCTATATATAACAAATGTTTTGGGTAATAATTCTCGCTGTATACACGACGACCAACGACTGAAGACCGACGAGTTTAAAGACCAGCGACCGGGCTTCACAGAGGCCAGGTCCGAAGACAACAGCAACCAACAACCGACCTAATGGAGGCACTTAGTTTGTTGCTCGTTGCAAATTCTCCATTACCTTTTCTAGTCGCCACAGATAAATATTTAAATGTATAGATACATCTAGATGTGTGCCTGGACGAGTGTGTATGTGTGTGTGAAGCAGAGCAAAAGAGTAATAGCATATTTAACTATTATTGTTATGAATACTGCACAATAGATCTCCGGACTGAGTCTCAAGTGATTTATCATCTCGACGAGATCTCGTTATTATTTTTATTTTTTTTTATTTTTTTTATTTTTAGCTCTTTTCTTGCCCCCTTCTTGTACTGAGTATATCCGTCTTTTCGTATATTTGGTTTCTAGGTTTCATTTTGGGGGCTAAGGTTTGTCTGTTTGTTTGTTTGTCACTTTGGGGTATATTATTTGCTTGCGAACGAGTGGCAGTAGATTGAAGGAGGACTTTTTCATTACTGCGCTCTCTTGGTTTTCATCAATTTTTGTTTTTTTTTTTGTTAATTGAGGAAGCCTAGAACTCTGACCTGGTTAACAAGAAATACTATGACATGGGGAATGCTTGCAATCTCATTAAATTTTCTCTCTTTTGCATGGACATGACCGGTGAAATGGTTTGCAAAGATTGCTTTGAAGATTATGATTCTCTGGGTTGTTTTGAATGCCTTTCTGACGGAAAACTGCTACGTGTTTAGCATGTCTCATACGGGAATTATTGACCATGGCATTTTTCTTATTCACCTAAGGTCTTCTTTGTCATAATTCCAGAGTATGTCACTAGTAGTAGAGTCCAGTTAAATACACCATACTTTGTAGGATTTGAGTATGAAGGAATAGTTGCCCGTTTTAATGATTAGATATCAGCCTAACGTGTTATGTTAAATATTCTCAAGTGGTAGGGTCGAGTGCAGCCTTAAAATCTCTTCATGTCTCACACGGATCTCTAAAAGATCTTGTAGGGACGTATTTTTCAAAGCTGACGCAATTCAGCAGTCCTCCACAGTCTGCTGGAATCAAAAAATGTGCTTACATCAGTTAGATTTCTTTACATACATAAAGTGAAGACATGAAGATAAAAAGCATGGAATACCTCAACGGAATTAAAGGGCTCGATACATTTTCGGCTCTTAAAAGTGATACTGTAGCCTCGATTGACCTCTTCGAAGTTTAAGTCACATTTTATTGAGTGCATTGAATCTGGAAGATGGCTATTGATGGCGGTACTCGTAAATCCAAATAACTCAAGAACAGAGGATTACAATGAGCAGTTTAAGTTTTTTATTGCTTACTTTACTTACTTATGCGGCGCTAGAGTCTGGACCTGGACTTCTACCAATAAGCCTCCCGAATTAGCGCAGTCTTTGGCTAACTGCCCCCAGTTGCGCACTGCAAGCTGGTTAAGGTCCTCTTCCACTTGCGCGCGCCACTTAAGTCGAGGCCTTCCTATACTGCGTTGTACCACCGGATTAGAGTCGAACATTCTGCGGCCTGGAACTTTGATGTTGGTTCGCTCTACATGTCCCAGCCATCTCAAACGCCCAATGCGCATTTTTTGACAAGGTCGATGTCGCTGTAAAGCTCGTAGAGTTCATCGTTGAATTTTCTCCTCCATAACCTGTCAACGCATACGGGACCAAATATCTTACGAAGAATTTATCTCTCAAAACGACCAAGGAAATCCTCATCCGTTTTAGAAAGGGTCCATGCTTCGGATCCATAGAACCGGACTCGGATTACAAGGGTCCTGTATAGAGTTTCCCTGGTTGTTCGGAAGAGGGCCTTACTTCACAGTTGCCTTCTCAGCCCAAAGAAACAGCAATTGGCAAGTGTTATTCTTCCTTTGATCTCTGAAGAGATGTAGTTTTCAGATGTGATAGCAGAGCTGAGGTAGACAAAGTCCCTTACTACCTCAAAGGTATAGCTGTCGATTGTGATATTCTGGCCGATTCGTTGATGTTGGGTGTCTCTTCTTGTTGACAACATATACTTTATTTTGCCGTCGTTTACCGCTAGACCTATTTTTGCTGCTTCTGTTCCTATACTCGCAAACGCAAACGCACCAGTGACAGCTCGATGTGTTCTACCAATAATATCAATATTGTCGGCGTATGCACGCAATTGAACAAACTTTTGAAAGATCGTTGCTCGTGTGTTGGCTTGTGAGTGTGAGTTTTGAACAATTCTTTCAAGTATGGTGTTAAGGAAGTCACATGACAGCGCATCGCCTTGCCTAAATCCTTTTGACTCAGTTAGTTCGTTTTTTCTTGGAGTGGCGATAAGGTTATTACCTGGAAATTGGGAAAAATAATTAGAAGTTCCACTACATTTTGCTATACTACTACGACATGGAGAAGAACGCTGTGCAAAAACCTGTGGTGTTTACGGGTAAAGAACTTTATCAAAAATCGAAGCGCGGAAAGCTGCTTACTCGTTTGCTTGCTTTGGTTATGAAAACTTTAATCTTAAGATGCTTTGGTTGTCCAATCACAGAAAATATTAATGGAATTCTTGGAATTCTCGGCCATGACAGGCATATCGTCGCTGTCGATAATGGCATTGACGCTGAAAACATGATCAGCAGAGTTAACATCTGCGACACTTTGTTGAAACAAGCTGCAATAAACTCGGTGATCGTACCTACGAGAAAAGGAACCGTCAAAAATCGCGTGCTAAGAATGGAGAGCGATGACAAGCAATTATGAAGCGACGATTGACAGTGCAAAAGGTGATGCTGTATGTGTGTGGTGAGACTAAAAGGAAATCGTTCACCATGAGTCACTTCTTAGTAGTTAAATGCTTAATTTCCAACACAAATCGGCCCGAATTCTGTAGGAAGAACGTTATCTTCCACCACGACAACGCCTGACCACATACTTTTTCGTTGACCCATGAGAAATTGGTTGGGAAGTTCTAACTCACCCAGCATGTCACCCATAGTCCAGACATAGCACCCCTTTGACAATCACTTGTTATGGTCTCTGCAGTACTCTCTTAATTGGATTAAGCTGGCTGTGCGATAAGGGAATTTCTTATTGTTCAGCAACTCAGACCTTTCAATCTTGACCAGTTGAATCTTGGTAATTTCAACATAATTTTCAAAGTATGTGAAAAGTCTTTCCAATTTAGAACTACAACGCTAGAATTTCATAAATGTCGAGAGGACTTCAATTATCAACTTGTTGTTGATATTTTTTAAGCTACGATTACGGCTAATTATTTTAGGAAAATTGATTAAGTGTTCAATCTTGAGGAGAATAGAATAATCTTAAACGGGTTATGGCGATAGCATTCTTAACATCATCCATCTCATCATCGGATGAGGAGTGTGATAGACGTCCGTATGTCTTAAATGTAATATTCTTCATGAACAAATTTAACAAACTTGCTCTGAGTTGTCCGAATTTATATGGCACCACTGGATCAAAATCGGCATGTGCTTGGAAAATTGGAAAATTGGGACATCATTTGAGGAGGTTTTAAGGCCGGGGAACTGCTTATGCATTGGCAGCCAGCATGATAGGGCATAAGCGCAACCTAGTGGCTGTGAAAATCCGGTAAATTATCGGCTGTCTGAGGTAATTTTAAGCGTAGAGGGAAGTTTTCATACGTTTCACGTTGACTACTGTCCACGGGATCAATTTGCATGTTCGGAGGTTAACAAATGTTGATGAGTAGCTGGAAGCCTACGAGATGAAAATACTATTCTTCTCCGTTTGGAAAATTATTTTTTAGTTTTTGTTGGCCCTTGAATTTTTGTCGGAGCTGTTTGCGCAAGCGATGGATTTTTCCTCTTGATTTCGGCTCTGGTTCGTCTCCTGCTATGAACATACATAGTTTTTATAACTCTGCCAATGAGCCACTTTTGGGAGGTAAGTTTGTCCTTATGCACAATAAATATTGTGTCAACAAGCAGATTTTGTTGAAGAGGTGATCATTCCGAGCACTGCTGCAGTTCGCTGACGTATTCATCGGACCACCGTTTCCAGAAATGAGTCTTAACGACGTCGAACGTAGCTGAGTAGATACATCATCTGGTGCATCGGGAATTGCTTTTAATGGTGCCCCAAAAAAAGGTGTCCAAGCGTCAGTTCTTCCAGATTATTGAGGTCTGTTGATAGCGGAGTGATGGACCGAGAATTCATTATAGCCTCAATTCCGACAAGGGCCGTCAACAGCCTTTTGCGACCATAACGGCGGCCTCCCAAATTTCGTCAAAGTGTTGAGACCTAGGTGGGATGAAAGGAAAGTTAATATGTATTTTCATTGTTACAAAAATTATTCGAAATTTCTTTGGTTGTCCGTTGAAACAACATGTTGCGTAGTTTAGACAGTTGTAAATTGACCCCAAACGAAACTGCACTGTGTCAAAAGATTTCATATGGGAGACCTCGACGACCAATCATACGTTTAAGTGCTGATATAAAGGGCATAAAGATCTGAGACTGTTTCGAGATGTACCGCTTTCGATGCAAGGGGAATAAAGACTGATATATAAGTTTTATAGGGAACCTTGCCCCGAGTCCTGTGAGATGTATAGATTGCACTACAGAATTCCACACCACAACGAGAAAATGGACGTCAAGACACGACTCTTTTAGTTGAAAGATCATTAACTTTAGCCGAAGTTCACCATAGTGAACACATGATCTGACAACTTTTCTATTTAGCAGTATCCCTCACGTTTATTATCCCGAATGCCCATATGATTAGCACCCCGCATGAACATTAGGTTTGCGTACATCTCGAACATGCATGGCGATGGATCGGGAGTGAGTGCCCTAGAACTTGGATTGGTCCAGCAGCGCAATAATCAAGGTCGTAGTGAAGTGCTTGCTTAAAGTAAACCCTTCCTCATGGAGGCTAAAATGGCAAGGACATGCCCGGCCAATAGCATTATACTGGCCTACGCCGTCATATGGCTCACAACTCTATACGGAAGAGACTAAAATATATGACAAACCAGTTAAAAATGTTCAGGCCCTTAATAGACTACGCACAACCGAACAATAAGCAGAAGCCCTTGACTGCTATCACGTAGATATCACCGTCATCCAGGAAGTGCGATGGGATGGGCCTGGCATAAGGAGGATGAAAAACTGTGATATATATGATACTATGGCGATTACTATAGGGAAAAGAAACATCGCTTATTCGGATGCGGCTTTGCCACATGCGGTAGACTTAAGCAAGAAGTCTTGAGTGTCTGATACGTAAGTGAGCATCTTATGACAATCTGCATGGAGGCTAAATTCGCCAACATAAGCCTATGTTGGCTTCAAGTTCCTTGAAAAGACATATGAGTAATATCCAAGATATGACGCTAAACCGTACTAGGCGATTTTAACGCCGGGATAGGACAGGAGGTCAACTTTGTTGGGACAGTTGAAGAGCATAGCCTACACGAAACCATGTCTGGCAACGGACTTAGGCTTATTGACTTTGCGGCGGGACAAAATATTACTATTTCAAGCATACGGTTTCTTCATCTCAGTATACACAAGGGTCTTAGCGGTCTCCGGATCATCAATCAATAAACCAAATTGATCATTTTGCGATAGATGTAAGGCATGCCTCCAGTATTCTGGATGTTCAAACGTTCCAGGCAGCCAACATTGACTCGGATCACTACCTTATTGTAGCCAAGTTAGAATGGGAATTTCCCAAGCACCACAGCAGTGAAAAGATATAACATAGAAAAGCTGTATTCGCAAGAGACCGCCATTATCTTCGCCAAATGCGTATCCCGAAATCTCTCAACAACTCCTATGCTGCCAGCATCAAATAACGAATACCACTGGAAACGCTGCCAACGTACCATCAGAGACGCCGCAACTGATCTGTTGGGTTTCATCCGACCATCACCAAGAAAGCCCTCGCATGGCAAGAATATGTAGATAAACAAGAAGCATACAAAGCGGTGCTGCAACGAAAGACGAGAGCTCTACTGAAGAGCCGGTAAGAATGTGTACTCCTCCAGAAGAAGAAAAAAGAGCAAGAGAAGCACGCGTTCGAAAATATTGGTAATACATGTAACACGTACGGAAGTTTTGCCAATAAGTAAAAACAATGTGTCAAGACAAGAAGACCCTTGCACAAACCTGTAGAGATGAAGAATGAAGTCTTGTGGAGTGGAGTCACAGTCGGTGCTGAGTGTATAACTCAACATTCCGCCGTCAGGCCGTATAGACCATTGATCATGATAGCCAAAACTTCCGTCCACCTGATGAAAATGAAGTAAGGATAGCGAGTTTTATGCTAAAGTCCAAGAAAGCAGCTATATCTAATGGCTTACCGGGCGCTGTATTCAAAGCTCCTGGAAATGACCTTGTGGAAAGTATATAAAGATGTGGTCAGAAAAGTGTATGTCTGGTGAATGGAATCTCAGTATGGTTTCCCCTTCCACAAAAAAGGAGACCCCTTTAACCGCGCCAACTATAGAAACATTAGTCTCCTCAACATCGCACACACGATCTTATTAGCCACACTTGTATCGTGCAAACGTCTGAAAGTCTTCTTCAACGACCAGCGGTTTCAGGCTAAGAAAATCCACAATCGACCAAATTTTCACATTCCGGCTGATGCTGTAAAAAACTCAAGAAATCCTACTCGATACCCACCATCTTTTCATAGATTTTAAGGCCGCATATGACAGCATTTATAACGACGAGCTTTGTCTAGTTTTGACATCTCTGCCAAACTCGTTCATCTGCGCAGAATGACAATTGAGAACACTCAGACTAGCGAGTCGATAACGACCTAACCGAAAGCGGTTTTAAACAAGGCGCCGTGCTATCACGTGACTTTTTCAACATCATACTTGAAATAATTGTGCGGAACTCACAACTGAATACTGGGGGCATAATCTTTCAAAAGTCCGTGCAAATACTAGCGTTCGCCGATGATATTGACAGAATTGGGAGAACCCGGAAAGCTGTCACCATTGCGTTCGCTAGTATTGAAACCGAAGCTGCCAAAATGGATTTAGTGGTAAATGAGGGCAAAACCAAGAATATGCCGTCAGCAGGAACGGACATACAACATCATGTCACAATTGACAGTTTAGAATTTCGAGGTAGTAAAGGACTTTGTTTACCTTGGCTCTGCTATGAATTCTGCTAACAACCCCTCAGCAGGAATAAACTCTCTGACCATTCCAGTCCTATTTTCTGGCGCTAAGACATTCACTCTATCGAAAGCATATGGCGATATTTGGTCCCGTTTGCGTTGATAGGATTTGGAGAAGAAGTTTCAACGACGACGTATACGAATTGTACAGCGGCATTGATCTGGTCAGAAGAGGCTTTTACATCGAAGGTGAATAGACACCAATATTCTGAACCGCACACTCTTCGAATTTAACCCAGAGAACAACGTAGTAGAGGAAGCCCTCGCCGCAGGTTGAGCGCACAATTATAGGGGTACGTCAACTGACTTGTATTGTAATACACAACTTGAGATAGTTAGTTAAGGATCGCTCTAATTGGGGACGCTTGTTAATTGAGGCCCAGGTTCACTCCGAACTGTATATGATTCCCAGCTTCTCTCTTCAAGTTCTCCTATTTGGCAGAGGTCTGTGGTTATACGAAGAAGTAGGCATTCTTCTTCAGCGTAGCTAAATGTTGATCCCGTACAATCTACTCCGCCCGTTTTAGATATCTAAGCGACTACTACTAGGGAAGCTGAAGCATCACCACCGTTGATAGGTTCATGTGTATGAAAATACCTTAAAGCCCTTCATTGTTTACCTTGGTAAAGAAGACCCCGATCACTACGAGTATGCTTATGTCTCCGTGTGGTAGGTTTTTGAAGCGGTACCTACTTGATGACAGAAGGTAACCTTCTCGTCCTCAGACCAGATTTTTGTTGAGGTGTAGCAAAGTACTCTTCACTTTAGTCTGAAATTTGGCTAAGAAAAGCTTTTTGGCGCGGGGCTGGCAGAAAATTCATCCTGAAAATGCTTTCTTGTAACCACTTTTAGACACAGAGTAGCACGAAATGGGGATGCGAAAGATATGAACCTTTTTTCCCAAGCTGGAGAATGCAAAGAGTCCTTGCTTTAAGTACGGTTTTTATAAGTGCGGTAATGATCAATAACATAAGAAGCTCGCGAGATTTTCAAAACAGTTGAAGTAATGATCGTTCGCCTTTCTGCGATTCTACGTTTGTTGCAGATGTCCATGTTGGTGTTTCTGCAACATCTTAGTTCAGTAAAATGAGGGAATAAAAAATCACTGGCATCACTTTTTGATCGAAACAACCCATGGAATCTTAATTTTTGTTTTAATAAAATCTATACTTCTGCGCTGTACAGTAGGGTCTTATACAGTGTATTCTGCGTTCTTTGACCACTTAAAAAACAGAAAGAGCAGGTGGAAACATTGTATATTCGCTTAATCTCTACGGGGTTGTATCGTTGGTAGAATTTATAATGTAATTCAGTAGATATAGCTACCACTTATCCTTGCTCGAAGTTCGTCGGCTCCTGCAGTCCTATTGGTCCTTAGTTTAGATATCGATATCCAGACCTCATCCTGGGTGGATGAAGTTTTAGTCAATCATTGTCCGTTTTGGATAGGCTTTATTATCTGGAAGAAAATTCTTGGTCATTCTCACCGTTGAATAGTCTGTGGAAGTAATACTCCCAAATGTTCAGCAACGACTGCGGCTTAAACATTTCGCTTCGACTTATCTCTGTATACTTCTGTTCGGTATGTGTGTCCTTGACAAGATTTATTTCACTTCATATCTTCAGAAGGACCACTTCGACTTCCTCTGAAGGAGAGCGCTTTACTTACTCACAACCAGTTCTCCATGGAAATCTCCAGTAGCATTCCGTCCCTTCAAACTTTTAACCATAACACCCGTCTCGCTATGAATGCTCACCACTCAGCAGTATTCGCCCACTTTTGGACGTATATTTAAATATCGTAATTCTTTCCTAAGGTGTACAGCTAGCTTATATGTAGAATGCCCAACCGAGCTCCCTATTTCCTAGTCATTATAACTTGCAAACATTTAAAACCAATGTACATCGGTACCTCCTTTTTCTTTTTCCCTAAGTTTTCTTCGTTCCCTTTAAGAGTATAAAACCCTTTGAGCGCGCGCTGATTATAAAAAAAAATATTGTTCGCGAGCATCTCCTTCCTATTTTGGAGCGACAACTTGTATATTTCTTGTTTCGCTTCATGTGCCTTCCATCACTGCTCATCTCGATGTAGTGGTGGCGGTTTGAATCTTAATACATGAGACGCGACATTTCCTATGGTTTTCAGTATTAAATGCTGGCGGAATACCATATGTCTACTCGAAACATTTCGGAGACTGAGCTTGCTCTTTTGATTGTAGCCGTTCGATGCGGCATTTATTCACATCGTTTCTTGGGTGTTCGGGATATTCGTATTCGGATCCTGGATGTAACAAGCTAATAGTCTAAGTCGATGTTGGGTATCCAGAAAATTGGAACTGACCCATGCGCTTAGTTGACGGCTTTTTGATTCAATGACTAACAGGTTCATTTATGGATGTTGTTTGATGTTAGTTTGCCCGCTATTTCCATTCTCAGAACT
This sequence comes from Volucella bombylans, assembly GCA_949129095.1. Classification (NCBI taxonomy): domain Eukaryota; kingdom Metazoa; phylum Arthropoda; class Insecta; order Diptera; family Syrphidae; genus Volucella; species Volucella bombylans. The sequence goes on along the minus strand of OX422140.1, from coordinate 330,842,370 downwards.
GGTATTGCGTAAGATATGTTCTCAACTATGTCGATGCTCTACTTTTCTAACTCTGCATTTAAGTCAAAGGCAGTGCTAAGTACATTGATCATACATCAGTTCGAGGAGCTCGTAGAAGCAATCTTGTGCAAATTAATCCTTTTCCTCAGCCAAATGTTGTCAAATATAATCTTGATGCGGATTCGATGTTCGAGTATATGCCCGAAGCTAGAGACTCGTTCTTTTAGTGTTCCTATCGAACTATCCGATCCAACTTCTTTAATGGCAATGACATCCGCTCTGTTCGGCTGCATTTGAGTTGTTGAGGCTTCGAACACTCCATGTTCATAGATGAAAGTTATTGTGCAATTTTTATTTGCTGGTGTCCTCAACCGTTCATATCCGTTAGCTTGAAACTCCTTCGTCCCTATCTCGATCTGCTCCCGACGTCTGGATTATGTTGTGTTCCAGAAAAATCCGATATTTCTCTTTGCCCTACGATGTCAACCTTTTTTAAATTTTTTGACTCGCCAATTGCGAAGTAAGACACTTTGACCTAAGAGATCTTTTGTACTATTTAGTCAGAACTATAGTTAGGGTAGTAGGTTTGCGACCTTCCGAATGAAGTTGATAACACTACGAGCAGAGGAATTCATTAGTTCGTTGGAGTCGAATTGTTCACTGAAGAAAATCTTCTATACATATAATTCCATTGAGGGCTGGGCATTAACATAAGATGTGTTCAGCTGTTTCGTCTTCTTCTAGACAAAGTTGACACCCCGAGAGTCGACCTAAATAAGGCTTTTAGGGTAGGTACAAGGAAGTTTAGCCCTTTTTATAACAGAGCTGGAAAAATTCAGTCCATGTCTGGTGCTTTGTATGGTTTAAATGAGTTGATAGCCCACTTAACCTTATCCGGGCTGAAGAGTTTTCTTGATAAGCTATAAGATTCTGCTGAGGTTTATTGGAAGTGAAACATCCATTGACTGTCCATAAGACATATTAATATTAGAAAACTCTGGGAAGTGAACCTGAATCAGGGTATTCAAGGTATCCTCACTGTCGCGTAAGATTGTGACATCTGATTTGATTAGCAATCCTCAATGCAATTTCAATGATCTTGGGAGAATGATTTATGAAGTTGTGCTACCGCAGGAAGTGCTTCGAATTTCTCACAGTAAGCATACCGGGATGCTCTTTTCGATCTTTGTAATTCTTGGTTGAAGTGAGTCACCTCTTTTGTTTGTATGACGGCTGCCCCAAATTGTATTGTGTGCATTGGCGTCGCAAACGATGATAATGTGTCTTCACATACCGGACAAGCTCCTGTACTGATGTGGGCGGCACTTCCTCATTGTCGCCACATCAGCATGTCACTGGCTAAAGGTGTCCGAGGCACTCATAGTTCGGTGCAGGTTTGCCTGCAGTACGCGCAAAAGGGATGTCATTTCTGGCCTGCATAGTCAGGGTTCCGTGCTCTGTATGGTTTTTTATCTAATCTACGTCCTACGGTACCCTGTTGAGAATCGGCCATCTCTTCTACCTCTCGGACCGTTGATATGTATGTTCTCTATTTGTCTGACCACCTGTTCAGCTGTATTGTGGTTTCTGCAGCTTCTCCACTTTTTTACAGCGTTTGCGGAAGCGCTGACGCTAGCCCTAGGTGGAATATCGCTCATGCTTCCGTCAGCTACCTCTGACGTCGTGCTCGTTGTGTTTAGGGTAGTTGACTTAGAGCTGTGGTTGGTTGCTTTGTCTGAACTTTTGAGGATGAGATTGGTCTGACCAAATCAGTACGAGACCTGGCCCTTTAGCTCTACGAGCCGCTTCACAGCATTTTCATTTATTGCAAGGATCAGGTGGGCTATATCACAAGAACTCTACACGTCCTTGTGTTGAGTTCTTTGTTTTGGCCATCAAGAATTGTCAATATGCTTTCGCTATCTGTGCCGGTAATTTGTGGGAAGAACCCTCTGGTCACATACAGTTTTGGAAGATTTTCCTTCTCGACAAGCATCACTTCTAATCGACGTTTCTCTTTAAGCTTAGCGAAATTGTTCTTCATCCACTCTGCAGTGGAGGCATCCACACAGTGGATCAACAGCCAACCGGCTTTGAAGGTCGCACTGCTATATGCTGGCTTCTTTTCCTCATAAAGTAGCTCGATCCTCTCTTGTATCTAAACCATTTGTTCATCGAGGTTGACTGGTAAGTCTCCCAGTCTGACGTAGCACGTTATATCGCTATACGAGACTTTGTCGACGGTTGGGTTCCCAGTGAGAACTCGTTTCGCTTCGGATTGGGGAAGCGTGTTGTCCTCTGATCGCATGCGCTTAACCTCGGTACTATTTTCTGCCACTTTCTCTAATGCATAAATCTAGGCTTACTTGTTGTTACGCCCCTTTTTTAACACACGCTTGAATCTGCGCTGTTCAGCTGGCGTGAAAACGACGTATTTGGACTTAGTCTGAGTCACTTTGGCAGAGGTCTTGGGTTCGTCTGTCTCGTCGGGATGTAATTCGTCCGATAGTACACTGTTGCACAAAGTACTGGTTTCTCAGACGGAGACATTAAGTAGAGACAAGTTTTCTTCTAGGTCTTCCATCTCTGAGACGGTACTTGATGACTCCGCCCGACTGGCAGATGTCATGTCGGCATCAACAGCGTTTTCTAAAACATCCCTACCTGATGATTGTAGAGGCACCATTCTCTGTAATTTTTGGTATAAAATTATCGATATTGATTCCCACGAATGAGCGGAATAATCTGTCGCCCGTGGTCTAACCACAGGAAGGCTATCTTTCGGAGTCGGAGGTCGCCTAGTATAAGAAGTTTGCAAACTAGCGACTAAGCACCCTCTTAGCCATGCACCCATCAGCGCTTGCTGTTTCGCCACTGGATTAGGGATTTTTTTTTACCGAGATTTACTTCTCCTTTACCTGGGCTTGGGACAGTCATCCAGGCGGAGTTATGCTATGTTCATCTTACAGTAGGCAATATCTTCACAATTGTGGTTCGTTAGGCTGGTCGACTTTGAACTCACTTCCTTCCTTGCACAGGAAACTAGTCACTTATCCTGTTCCATTAGCGAATTCTTAACAATATCCTAGACGGCACTACAAGAAGCAGATGTAGTTAAAGTAGACCTCACAAACAGAAGCTATATCTGCTTTCGGTTACTATTGAGCATACACGACATGTGACGTATTTCAATCTACGAGTATAAGTTCCAAACATGGCCGGGTATTACAAGATTCCAGAGTACGCAATTTCAGCACTCCCAATTGAACCCTCTTTCTAAATCAATCAAGCGAATAGGGTCCAACAAATGATGAAATTCATTCCGACAGGACTACTCGAATCCAACTCAGTAGCCAGTTCTTAATTCACCCGCTTCCACATGTTGCATTTGCATTTTCTCCTCCACCTCTCATTAAATTGATGGCCCATATAAACCGTGTTAATGCGATTGACTGGGTCGAGTGTGGGAACCAGCTTCCAACTGAAGACCATCTCCAAAAATTAAAACAACGACACCAACAGCGAAATCCCTAGTTCAAGTGACATTAAGTGGCATTATGAGTCTCGGAGAATCAAAATCAGATCAGAACCAAACCAAAAGCCAACTCCAGACCGTGGGAACCGGCAATAAATCAATGAAATTCCATCTCCTTCTCTAAAAAACCAAAAAAAAAGCAACCAAACAAATTATGATATGTGCAGTGGGGTGATCTGGTGGTCCAACAGTCGCCCACTATTCGTACCTCACCTTGTGGCACTTTATTTACACAGAACTCTGTGCACACTCCATCTATTCGAATGCGATGAACCATTATTTAATCATTGACCACAGTGTAACCCTACAGTCCTTCACAATCCTCGATTGTACTGCTTCCAGGTGCTGCACTCCAGTCGCTCAGCTCAACATCGCATAGTTAATTCAGTCACGAATGTAGATCGATCTCTGACTGACGCGCAACCATAAGAAAGAGAGAGCGATGTGCTTCCATAGTTTGGTCCGAGTCCCGTAGATACTTTTTCTACGTAAATCAATTTAATAGAGTTGTTTCTGGAAGACATCATTAGGAGGCCACAATTCTACTTGCCTCATCTATCTGTAACCGAGGCTCTACAGCTGGATTGGATTGATTCTTGGGAGTGGAATTGTCTCTGAATCCCTTTTGGATGAGATCGTTTTCATAGTCATAGTCATAGTCGTCGTCGTCGTCGTCGTCGTCGTCATTTTGTCGACAAAGCTTTTATATTTGTTGGTTTTCGTTTGAATGGAATCTCGTCATTGTTAGAGAATTCTTGAGATCTGTCCAAATGCTAAGAGAGATACATCTCGAAGTGGAGATAGCTCGCGCCCCAAAGCAAGAGGTCAAGCAATTTTCACTTTGGCCTGATGTTCGTATCTGTACTTACGTATGCACAGTTTAGATACGAGACGTCCTCTTCTCTGACGATAAATATGGTTTTTCGCATTTGAGTATCCACTAATTAATAGCGCTTTTCTGGCGCAGTGAGGTTTTGAGAAAGATGCATAGATACTGCTTGGGGGCAAAGCGACTTTTTTCTAAAGTTCGTAGTATATCCACTCGGGTAACCTAGTTTCCACGGTATACCCAGGTCTTATCTGCATCAGGACAGAGCAGCAATAATCCATTGCTACAACGACTACATACAAAGTCTTATGTTAAGAGAACAAAAAAATAGTATCTACCAGTACTCGCATCTCTAGATACTCGTACTCGTACTCGTACTTTTGCGTTTCAATGTTTCTTCTGTGTGTCTGTCTACTTTGTGGCAAAATACCAAATAGCAGCGGATTGTAATCCTCAGGTCCAGAGAGCGTATAACACATTTCCAGCGCGCACATTTCCTATTTGTAATTACCTTCGAGATACATAGATACTTGGGAGATTTGTTAGTTGTAAAGCAGGAGGCCTAGTGAAATTTTTACTCCATCATCTTGGATTGGCTTGGAATAGCTTGGATCGGTTGGCAAGGTTAGCTTTTCGCCGTCGTCGTAGGAGTCGTTTTTCTTCTCTCTTAGTTTGGTGAGATTATGGGAACCAAATCTGTTGTAGTTGGCCTCAAGTGGTATTCATCTCTTGGAATTCTATTCGCCTTGGCAATGTACACGAGTATCTGTGTTTGCGACTGACTGTGGCGGTGGCGGCGAAATGAAAATTGCTGATTAGAAAATTTCGTATAATTTCCCGAGAGGCAGACCACATAGCATTGGAGCAGCAAATGGACAGATGCGAGAGGAGTTTTGGAGAAAGGGTTGAACTATTATTAAATCAAAGGTAACAGACATACGGACAGACTTAAGAGATGTAGCAGTGGGATCTTTTTTTAGACGTAAGGTTAATGAGAGAGGGAGTGGTGGATGGTGGTATAAAATGAAGAAGGAGTTGATGATACGAATGTGGATGTCAGATGATACCGGATCTGGTGGTGGCGATAGTAGTGTTAAGTATCTTGTTTAAGTGGATGGATACTAATGAATTTTGCAAGGCTTAACGGTGATGTGAGATTGTTTAAATCGTTTGAGCTAAACGCATCATCATTGTGGAGATTAAGTAGATAGGATGCGGTAGGAGAGTGGTTTTCAATTGATATTAGGTAAAGGCATATGGCAATCAACTCTTTGTGCAACCCTTTTAGATGGCCAGTGCATAGGTTGCGAAGAAAAAAGCCCAGGCGATATCTGGTGCCTTCAATACCTCTACATCTACTTCCCTCTATTCTCAAATTGCAATGATTTCACTTTGATTACTCTGCATCATATCATCAGTCTAACGATAATCCAATAACGGTAGCTGCTTTTTTGTGAATATGGTTGAAAATTTTCGGGTGGGCTGTATGTCAGAAGTCGAAATAGAAGTATGTCCTGAAACTTACAGCGTTGATGCCCCATGCCCTGCACAACATAACAAACGCAGTCTTGCTTTGGTCGAGAAAGTGTAACTTTCGTTGGATACTTACTAAGATGTCATTCAGTATACGAGTTAAAAACGGAGCTGAGATTGGCTAGATGCCTTAATTATAAGCGCACCAGTAATAGCTCTCTGCGTTTTTCTGTAAGCGTAAGTAAGTATTATAGTCGCATGAATTTTATGAAAGTTGTACCTCTGCTGTTGCCTTGCGAGTTTCACACAAGTATGACGTTAAGAACCTCACATGACAGCGCATGTGACGACGAGGCCGATGGTTTGGTGCTGTAGAAATAGGGTAGACATTGAGAGGTATCAGTCTGGCGATATCCAGTGTTGTAACTGTTTTTACACACAAAATGAGCTTATTTTACCTCCAAGTGGTAAGCATCGGTACTGGTCGGTGTTCATCCGGACTTGATTTGTCAAACTTGTATACACAAGTGCCGACCAGCAGACCCAAATAGCAGCGTTATAAATGGGACATAGTGTCTGATTTTTAACGTAAACCACCTGTCGTGTAGACTTTTGTTTACGGGATACCCATACATCCATGGGGGCAAGAATACGCCTTGCCATCGCTCTCCGTCATTCCATTGATTCCAATTCGGAACTGTGTTACCCGCCACAAGTTGCACCCTTGGTATGAGTCGAGGCCGACCTAAAACCTCTTACTGCTCTTAGGGTCGCAGCACCCAGTACTTATTGCAACTCTACCTTGGGTCAAACAAAGGAAGACCCTTCCCGCGATTTTGGGTTTAAACCATAACCACCATGAGCTCCCACAAGGGGGCCTACCTCTTCAAGTCAGGCCCGGACCGAGATTCGGGGGGCTCCTGTCTCCCATGGTAACGTAATTTAAGTTCTGGTAGGGACTACAGGTGGCCCACCCGCCAACAAGACCTATGACTGATCAAATCGTAGCAACCTTCGGTAGCGTCATCTGAAGATATTTACGATAAGACCAGTACTTTGCTCTGCCCCCGTTTATTATTAGACAACGTCATTGAGGGCGAAACCTTGATAATTGGGCGGGGGCCCGCTATAAATGGGACAGTGGATAGAATCAACGATGAAGTAAAATCGCGGAATGAAATAAATAAGACCTGATCCGAGCTACTTCAACATATTTGGAGCTCACGCCGGTAAGAATTTCCGAGTCTAAGTCAGGGTCTTGAAAAAAAGATGGTGGTCCTTAATGTACGACGCGCATTTGCCCGAACAGGTCATTGTCCTAGGGGTATCTATAACGGAACCCCCAGGTTGGGGGTTATGCCGTCGGGGTAACTGCCCAGTCTGGAAACGAACCAACATCAAACCATGGATACGGACGGATCTACTGTTGACAACTCCTGCAAACGAAACAAAGACAACGAACTTCGGATCTACACATGCAATGTTAGGTTTAATGGGCCACGTGCAGCCGAATAACTAGCGCAGGCCCTGGACTGCTGCAATGCGATAAGATGGGTCGGATAAAAAGAGGATGCAAAACGGCGACATCTGGACATATTTGGATGCGGTTTCATTGTTAGAGACAGACAAAGGCTAGAAGTTTTGAGTTTCCGGCATATTAACGAGCGCCTCGTAACAATCCGTGTTAAGGCTAAAGTTTCCAATATTAGCCTTATATGCGCGCACGCTTCTACAAAAGATGTAGATGACGACACCAAAGATGACTTCTACGAGCTCTGGGCAGCGCCTCATCTATAACATTAAAATTATCCTCAGAGACTTTAATGCAAAGCTAGGAAGAGAGAGCATCTTCGATAGTACTGTCGGGGCGAACAATTCTCATAGCTAGCTCAGAACTCCCGCATCGATATTCATAAGGGGACATGGAGCTCTCAACAGTCAACCAGGTTGACCACATTGCGATCTACACAAGGCACTCCTTCAGTATTATGGACGTCCGAATGTTCCGAGGGGCCAACATCGACTCGGACCATTGTCTTGTTGTAGTCAAGGTACGGTTGCGGATATTCAGAATATCTAATACTGTGAGGAAGTTTGACGTCAGACGACTACAATCGCAAGAAATCACTAAATCCTTTCCCGATCAAGTCTCCATTAATCTGTTAAGAGGTCCTGAAGACCAGTGGCAACATTGCCAAGAAAAACAATCAGAGATGCCGCCTCTGATGTGCTGGGTTTCAATCGGCCACCACAACGAAATCTCTGGTTTGACGACGAGTGGCAACAGCTCATGCTTCCTTGAGCCTTTTGATATTGAACCTGGTAGTTTTGAGCAAGTTTGAGCAGTTGTTGTTGACGGATGCAGTGCGAACGCATGTTAATATTAAAACGCTTCATCCATTTATAAATCCTAAGTTACAGCTGAGTGCTGAAAACAAATTTACCATTTCCAAGGCCATTTTCCAGGCAATTCCGTTTTACGGATCCCCTGTTTGGGGTAAGTCTGCAAGTGTGCAAGCCAAAATAAACTTTTGAAAAGGATCTTTGACCTCCCGTGGGATTTCTATACCGATGAGCTATTTATATTGGAAAATGTTGAAAATGCGCAAACAATGATCTTAAAACTATCCGATGGCTACAACATATCTTGTAGTGTTTCCCGAAGGTGCTTGCAGCCAAAAAGCTTGGTTAGCCACCTGAATAAGTCTGATTCGATCTGCCTGCCCAAGTCTTAAGTAACCTGCAGTGGCACACCAAAGTGTGAGATCCAAGATAAGAACAGAGCTTGAGCTACAGTTTCTGCGGATCTGGGAAATCGCGTAAATCTGTCGATGATGGTGAGACACTAATTAAATCACTTGGACAGCGTGAAGGTGACAAGATCAATATTGATGTGCTCTAAGCACTCCGTGGGTAGTGGGAAGTTGGCAATCGGCGAGATGGTATATTGTGTGATCTTATTCGCTTGACAAGGGACACAGCATTTGAGCTACCTGGAAAAATCTTTATTCATAGCAGGCCAGATGAAATGCTGGGGCATTATCTTCCTAGTAGCGCGTTGACTAGGGTGCGCCAGCGAGTGCAAAGAGTCAAAAAGTTTTCTGCGAAACGGTTGTGGAACATACAGCGGACATTACCAGTGGAGATGTCACAGTAGAGTTCAACATGGGGATTGTCCCAAACGACGAAGTTGAATACTGGAGCCTTGGTTGTTCAAAAGTTCTTGAAGCTCGGCGTCGTCAATTTGTGCGTCTACCTAACTCTCTTGGCTGTACTTCTTCCTCGGTGGCGCTGACGCGAGACAACGTATCGGCGACTATGTTTTCGGATTCAGAAACATACATGATGTCGGTGCTAAACTGTCCGATGAAGTTCAGCCTTTTAAACTAGCACGGTGATGCACCCTGGGTCGCTGTTTGAAAGCATGAGTCAATGGTTTGGTGTCCGTATAAATATGTAACCACATGTCGACCTTCAAAAATGATTGCGTTCAGTTTCTTGTCATACACTGAGTGTTTTTGAGCTGATGCTTATAAATTGCGGCAGAAGAAGGCGAGTGGTTGCCATGCAGAGTGATATCGTTGCTGAAGCACCGCTCCATAGCATGATCACTGCGGGTTACTAAAGGATGTGCCAATAGCACAGACGTAGCCAGGACGTGCTTGCTGTTCCTAAGGGCTTCTTTTAGCCTAGTCGTCCAATTGATTGGTTGCCAATTTGCGACGCTAGATCCTCCAAGTTGCTTGTTAAATGGTGGAAGTATTTCGTCGGCGTTTTTGATAAACTTCCTGTATAAGTTGTATAAGATGGTATCAATAGATCCGCGGAGCTTCCTTACGGTACTTGGGTTAGGGAAATTCAGGGTAGCGTCAACTTTCTCCGGGAGTGGCAGAATACCGTTAGAAGATAACAAATGTCCCAGAAAAGCAACTTCAATATTTCTAAAAACGGATTTCGCCGGGTTGATGACAAGTCCTGCATCGTATAGCCGTTGAAATATTGTTTTAAGGAGGCCGACATGCTGTAGCTTATACGTAGGCCAATACAAAAGGTTGATCCCGCGTAACTTCGTAGATGAATCTTTGTAACGATTCGATAACGGCATTTCGCAGGCCAAGGGAATATGAAGAGGCCAAAGGGTGTTATGATTGTGGTCTTGTTGATATCTGATGGAGCAACAGGGATCTGGCTGAATGCGCGAATTAGGTTGATCGTGGAGAACACTTGTTTCCCATGCAGGTTTGTAGTGAAGTCTTCAAGGCATCGAACACGACACTCATCTGGGATGGTCCTGTCATTATGGCGTCTGTAATCGCCTCAGGAACGCCACTCTCCTGACCTTTTTTAAAGTGAGGAGAAGGGGCGACGACCAAGAACTGTCTGAGTGATGTGCTATGCCCAGCTGGATTTTTTTTCGAACTCTGTTTTGGAAATCCGAAGACGATCAGGAGCTGTAGCTGGAGGGCCATCTGTTGATTGTATGTGATGGACTGTGGTATATTGTCGTTTCCTGTTGGCGGAACCTGGTTGTGTAATGGCATCTAGCTTTTCAAGCACTGCTGCGTACGGCTGTTCAACACAGGCTTAGATTATACGAATAGATGAAAACTGCGACTTTGATACTTCACCCGCTGTCGAGCTCCCAGTGTGTTTGAAGTCCACAAGTAATCCGAAATAGCACAAAAAGTCTGCCCCGATTATCGCTCGGCTGATGTCGGCGGCGATGAAGTGCCACGTGAAAACATTATTAATTCCCAGGTCCAGGTGGAATGTAACTGTGCCGGCAGCTAACAGCTGGTAAGTAGACAGCGCTTTCGGTTGTTCTGTACGTCTGACTGGGTAGATGGAGACCTCGGACCCAGTGTCAATTAAAAATTGTTGCTCGGATGTTTTATCTGTAAGGAAGAGGCGGGTGTGAAATGCGTGAGAGTCGTGCACCGCTATTAACGGCTCTCGGAAAAGTTCTCCTGAAATTGACGGCCGGGATGGCACGAGCGTGCCTTCGCACCGAATTTATTGTGAAACCAACAAGTGTTTAATGGACGAGATACTTGCCTTGACCGATATCCGCTTCTGGAACCAACAGCGCTTTTAGAAATGTGTTGACGACATCTTGATCATCCGATGGAGAGAGCGAACTTCGTGCAGTTTGTCAGCGATTTCACCTAAGTCTGTTATGCACAATAATTTTTGAGCAACTAGCCTTGTTCAGGTTTGTGATTGTGATAGGCAGCGTACTCGTACCTTCAAGACCTCTTCATCGATGCCGGGAACCAAACTCGTTAGGTGTCAGAGGTGCTGCGACGGCGTGCGATCTCCTAAGCATTCCTTGTCCAGGAGTTGAATAACATTTGGAGTTCGAGAAACGGGAAATTAATGTGCGTTTAAGCGTCTGGTATGGGGTGACACGCTGCGGGTTGATTATAATATCCTCCACTTCAGCGATGGGAATGGTGCGATTTTTCGCGCTGATTAATGATGCCACAGTTTGTGAATTGAGCCTCTAGCTGCAGCGAACCACAACGCTAGTCTTTCTGAGCTGAATGGGGTGCCATGATGTCGAACGGTAAAGATCGAGCGGCATGGTCGGATGACATGCGTGGGAAAGAATTATCCTACTGTACCGTTGTGTCCGGTAAGAAAAGAAATATATTGTAACTCGTTCACGATGCGCAAAAAAAAGGTAGTGCTACCGAGCTCAGTGTTGCATTGTCGGGGTCACCAATTGAAGGGTTTATTAAAAAACGAAACTATTACCGATCTGATTTTCGTAAAACAATATGTTTATTCGAATATTCGAATGAAAGTTAAATGAATGTAGTGCGCCTCGAGACGATGACAGTTGGTAAACGACTGTTGTTTGTTAAATCGAGTAAACTATGAGGTGACCAAAGATCGGTAGCATTTCCTTTACATAGTTTGCTTTGTATGTGTGGACTCTGGTCACTATATATATATAGCCATATCCCGTGCAGTGGGTTGTCTCTGATCTGTTTTCACTTTTGCGCTACCTACCTGGGGGGGGCAAGATTTATTCAGTTTTCAAACTAGGGTACTCTGGGTGGGGTCCCTGCTTTGTAGCTTCCTCAGCTAGAGAACTGTCTGCCTTTCTTAAAATAAAGATAAAAATAACCAGTCGTGTATGTGCGTATCCATTGAAAAAATTTGCATTTGAAACAAGCATTTCCTGACAAAGTATGTACTTTTCAAAAACACTTTTAAAAAATTAAAAAAAAAATCAAAAATCAAATAAAAATAATCATCCAATTACGTTCATTTCTTTCAGGCCCTCTCTGGATTTCTGATGATGCTCACGCAGAACGGAAAACTCCTTTACATCTCAGATAATGCAGCCGAATACCTTGGGCATTCAATGGTAAGTGTTTAGTAATTTCCGTTGCCATAAACCTCTAACTTATCTCCGATAGAACAATTTAAACTCATTCCAAGGGGGCACATTACGTGAAATTGCTGCCCCAGCAACTTTCTCACAGTCAAGTCAAGACCTCTGCGCAGAATAGTGCCCACAAAGTTGCATCAATTTTACCAAATTGAATTGTTTACCATCAGTGTATGTAGCATTGGTCTCTTCTACCGCTATACGGATGATTACCTGTAGCGCAAGTTTGCAAATTGCAAACAAATCCTTTAGGCTAATATGGTAAAATGAACGAAAAGTCATAGCGGTCATTTTGGATTGCCGAAGCGACAGGATTTTCCCTTTTCAGCTTTGACAGAAAATGTATCCCATTCATACAATTGGGTTTGGATAAGACCCATGTTACGAGTATGTTATGGAAATGGTAAGAGTCACGGAGATTCTGATCGCGAAAGCAGGTACATTGTCGCATGTCAAACTGTTGCGACATCAAAGTGCAGTCGGATTTTTTGTGCAGTTTTGTTGATTAATTTGAGGTTTGTTGCTTTCTAGAGAGAGGAAAAAGTTGAGACCGATGCATACACATCCATATACCAATATTCGCTGTTAAGTTTGACAACATTTTCTATGTTAATTGGGTGGTAGTTATGGGCTTCAAGTGGTTAATTGTGCTATGGATAAAATGGGATTCCGCTTCAACTACAATGTACATTTGAACAATTGATGAACAGATTGTAAGACGTTTCTTTAGAGACTCTCCTGATGTCCTCATTCTGGTAATGTCTCCAGATATGTGGATCGTTTTGAAGTTCAGTTGGAGATACACGTATAAAGAGCAGTATATTTTCCAAATGATTTGTAGTGGTTTTTTCCCAATCAACAGACAAAATTTGTGATGGAATCGAAATGGACAGATGAGAACAAAAGAGTTGAGCTGCGAACTGATGTGGCCTTTTTTCTTTCCCAGTCTCTAGCTTGCTTAGCTCGTTCCAAATGAAAACAACTTCCATTTATTATAAACCAATTTGTTCCCTTACTTTCAATTGAGCGTTTAGTTAGACTAATGTCAGCCAAGAGAACAATATTGCAAATGTTCGGCTTATGGTTGGACAAAATATTTCCAATTGGGACCGACCTGTAATGCAAAAATATAAGTTTAGCTTCAACCAAATCTTCTTCAGCATCGTCGTCATTCTCTGCATCCAGTACACTATCACAGCAGCAGGTTGAATATCAGGAAATGAACATGGAAATTGTTGACAGCTCTCTGATTGAACTCGAAGCTTTCGACGAAAAACCTTTGATTTGCCTCGAAAAGCACACAAAAATTGGTGCATTTCAGCCTGGAGAACATTGCAATATCATCACTATGGAACACGAAGGTCACCAGGTTGAGAAGCTGCTAGCATACAATTTTCTGGATAAAACGTTGGAGGATTATATTCTCAAAGTTACCGGCGTTACTGAACCAATGACCTTATGCATTACCGTCATTTAATAGACCCTTCTGTCGTATCGACAACGAGCAGAAAATAATATTCCAGTGAAGCAACGGCTATACGGAGAAAGGAAGCTTTCATTGGTTTACGGAGATATTTGCTATTTTAATGTGGATGGAATGGTGTTCTATGAAAAAAAGTATCTTCGTTCGAAATGGAACCTTCCGAACAGAATCAGCGAAAAATTCCCATATTCATCGATGAAGGGATGGGAACCTATATAAACTCCGTAATTGATAATAGTAGACCCCAATTCGACCAAAAGAACGTGGCTTTGGATGCTATTCGACGCTGTTGCCCTGATTTTGAGCCTCACTCTACTCCTACAGAACTGGAATACAGAAATTTTCTGCTAAATGGATTGAATGGCAGTGATATTCAGGGAGTAAGTAGCATGCAAACCTATGGCAGAACTCCAGTGATGGAGTTAATGTGAGGTTTAGCCAAACAACGGCTTCAGGAAATGGACAGATAGCAACCGAAACCGAACTAATCGGCTGCTATGTAACCATAAAGAGCATCGAGTGTACATAATTGTTTGCAAATGCTGATTTCTACCGTGATAAAATCAACGAACTCCATACCTTATGATGATCCATCAACAGAAATTGTAACATCCTCCGTGAGCATATTCGTTTTACTCCAAAGGGCTAGATGACTTATTACACGTATTTATAAATCTTAGGCAGTTCGCAGTAATAAGACATTCTGTAGATAGAAATTCGAATGTTACGCGAATGTTCAGAGCAACTCAGCAGTGGGGCAGTTGTACAGAAACCAGGGACTGAAATAATATATAGGGTTTTCCAATAAGGACTTGACAAATTTTTTTAAATAAAACGCAAACCATTTGAGATATGTCAAAAACTTTATTATCGGCTTGAAGAACAATCAAGAAATTTATGAATGGAACTCGACTTCGTTCATATGGTCACCGCTGGCACGTTTGTAGCGGTCGATTCGTTGGACCCAATTTTCAACGACTCGACCACACATTTCGGAAGAAACGGCAACTATTTCGCGTTAAATGTTGGCTCTGAGCTCTTCCAACGTCGTCGGCGTGTTGGCATAAATCAATGACTTAACATAGCCCCACTGAAAATAGTTAAGTGGCGTTAAATCGCACGAACGAGGCGGCCAATCGACTGGCCCATTTCTTGAGATAACACGCTCACCATACTTACTCTTCAATAAATCGATTGCAGCGTGTGCTGTGTGTCTTGTGGCATCATCCTGTTGAAACCACATGTCGTTCAAGTCCATATCTTCCAATTCGGGCCAAAAAATAATCGGTGATCATGGCGCGATAACGCTGATTATTCACAGTAACGTGACGATCGTTATCGTCGACGAAAAAATATGGCCCAATAACGACACCGGCATGCAAACCGCACCAAACAGTTATTTTTTGTGGATGAAGTGGTGATTCATGAAGCAGATGTTGATTTTCACCTGATCAATTACGCATATTTTGCTTATTGACGAACCCATTGAGCCAAAAATGAGCTTCGTCACTGAAGATGATTTTGCGATGAAATTCATCATCTTGGCGCATCTTCTCCAGAACCCAATCGGAGAACGTACGTCGCTTCAAATGGTCCATCGGCTTCAATTCTTGAGTCAAATTGATCTTGTATGGGTGTAAACCAAGATCCTTACGCAAAATATGCCATAATGTGGTCTGAGCGATGCCCAATTCTTGAGAACGCCGTGGAATTGACTGATTTGGATCGTTTGCTACGGACGCCTGAACGGCAGCGATATTTTCGACACTTCGACCAACCTGTTGTCTCACTGTTACGACAACATCACACAACGAATATGTAGACTCAAATTTTTGCACTAAAATTGTTATTGCCTGTCTACTAGGGCGAGAATTACGACCGGAAATTGGAGTTAACGCTCTTAAAGTTGCAGTCACAGACTCCGAATTTCGGTAGAAAATTTTTATTATTTGCAGACGTTGCTCATTTGTGTACTTTACCACGATGAAAATGTTGAGGTTACTGAATAAATTGACAGTGACAGTTTGATGATTAGTGAAAGAGTGCGTTCACAAATTAAATTCAAAGTTGTCAAGTCCCTATTGGAAAACCCTTTACAAAAAGGATACTACATTTGGGAAAAGTAACGCAATGGAATTCGGGAGAAAGTCGGTGAAATCTGGAGGAAGGGGTGACAAATGACAATCATCGATAAACTGGCAACGTTTGCTGCATGAAAATCGTGCTACTGGTACAAGAACGGATCCAAATGATCTGCCATACCCAGGGAATGTTTTAACTTAAGTTGGACGATTTCTGATGAGAAACGCCAGAATAAACTCGCGTGTTCTGAGAGAGGAAGGCAAAAGCAAACAATCAAACTTGATGCCGGCGTTCGGCACACTATTTAGGAATCTAGGCAAACTAATGACGGAGAAGATGAAACTGCATCCTGCGTTAGCAAGATTGCTTCACGGCTCCGACCAGCAAATTCGAGTACTTACCTTTGAATCGAATCTTGTGCTGATGTTGGAGAGGTGCATATTTACTTAACAAATTTGAAGTCATTCGATTGCCGCATCAGGTAATACAAGGTGGTAATTAATCATCCAATTTTGTTTTTGAATTGCTTTTTTACTAAATAAAAAAAAATTATATTGAGTGATGGAAAGCTTTATCTGTACCTTTACAATTGTTTCTGTTAAGTGCAAAAGATGATATCCGACATGTGGCTGCGGCCAGTGTTGATAAACATTTGCGCCCATTTTATAGTATTTCCCATGACTTTTCGCAAGATTTGCGGTGATAACTGTTCGCATTCCTGTCGAATATTCTCCTTAAGGGCTGCGGCTGACAGAGGCTTGTTCGCATAAGCCCGCGACTTCAAGTGGCCCCAAAGAAAGAAGTCTGGGATGGTTAAA
Source organism: Volucella bombylans (assembly GCA_949129095.1). Classification (NCBI taxonomy): domain Eukaryota; kingdom Metazoa; phylum Arthropoda; class Insecta; order Diptera; family Syrphidae; genus Volucella; species Volucella bombylans. The sequence goes on along the minus strand of OX422140.1, from coordinate 330,825,750 downwards.
TCGGGCGATCTTGCTGGCCATGCCAAATCGCCAAAACAGGAGATTACGCCACCAGGAAACGTTTCCTTCACAATATCCATTGTGGCTCGTGCTGTGTGTGCGTTTGCATCGTCTTGTTGAAACCACATGTTAATCAAGCCCCGCTCATTCAGTTCCGGTAGTAAGAAGTAGTTTATCATGGTCCTGTAACATTCGCCAGTAACATTGACCGTATTACCGATAATGTCCTCAAAAAAGTATGGCCTAATCACTCCTCCCGCGGGAACACCGCACCACACAGTGGCTTTGAGTGGATGTAATGGCTCTTCGTGCATCACACGCGGATTTTCAGTGCCCCAGAAACGAATATTTTGCTTATTGACGTAACCGCTTAAGTTGAAAATGCGCCTCGTCGCTCATGATGATTTTCGACACAAAATCATCCTCTTCATTGTTGAGATTGAGGATAGCTTTACAGTAATTCACACGCGACTGATGGTCAGGAGGCATTAACTGATGCACTGTTTGCACTTTGTACGGGAACATGTGTAAGTCTTTCACTAAAATTCGCTGTTGGGTCCGTCTGGTGATGCCTAATTGCGGGGACCGTCGTCTGGTTGACGTTTCTTCGTTCTCAGCGACATCGGCAGCCACAGGCGCGTTATTCTCGGCCGAACGACCAGTCCGGTGGCGGTCACGCCCTGCATGGTCTCCTGTGGTTCCAGTCTGTTTCCAGTCGAGTAGCTAAGCGCCAGAATGTTTGATCAGTTGGCGTGTCACGATTAGGAAATCGACGTCGAAATTCACCCTGCGCTGACATCACCGACCGAGTATTGGCCAAAAACCTCAACACAATTATACTACACTCTTGCAGAGTGTAGCCCTCCATTGCTTAACTCTTTGTATACTACAGCTTCAGTTCACAAATTTCAAATATGATTGACGTACGACGCCATTTGCAAAAATTATACCATCTTCCGGTAGGGTGATTAATTTTGCGCCACCTGGTATAACAACCTCAAAAGCGTAGTTTCGATCTAAAAAAATTTACTGTAAGGGGTAAATGAAAGTATTTTCCTTTCCAAAAAATGTTTCTTTACTAAACAAAGGGAAGGGCCGAACGACCACTGAATGATTGTTAAATTTGTCCACTTAAACGGTGGTAGTTCCCATGCACTGGTGCATGGTAGATCCCAGTGGGACGGTTCGAAACTCTTTAAGATGATTGAAAACTCTTTGGAGGTCCTTCAAGTGCTTTGGAAAATGATTATGTCGTCGAGATACGCTAGTAATATGATCTCTGGCAAGCCTTTCCGAAATTTATCAATCAGTCGCTGGAACGCTACTGGTGCGTTGCGAAGTCCGGATGGCATTTGTATGAAAATATAAGTAGCTAAAGGGGTTATAAACGCTGTCTTCTCTTCATCTGGTCTTCTGCTGCTACATACCATAATCTGCCAATATCCGGAACGTGGATTCAATGTTGTCATGTAGGACGTACTTTGGGCTTCATGAAGTATAATAGATCATCTATACATGATAGTCGGTGTCGATCTGGGAGTATTAAGGCTTTATAATCGACGCAAACTCGAATCCTACCGTCGTCTTTCGGTACTAACGACCGAAAAGGCCCATGGGGATGCCTTTTCTTCAATAATTTGACTTTTTATCATGTTATCGGTAGTTTCCTTCAGCTGCTTTTTCCTGGCAGGCGAAACTTGGTATGGAGCAAAGGAAATCAGAGTTGCAGGTCCTGTATTGATATTGTAATATCCACAATGTGAGGGATGTGTATTGCGATTTCTCCAAAAACATCTTCTTGATACTTCAGCAACTTTTCAAGCTGTAGCTGTTCATGTGGTATTAATTGTTCTCCTTCTTCAGGGCGTAGTGTGACATCTACCAATTTGACTTGAAATCAAGCACGACCTTGGTTGATGATATTACTCTCTGTGGTTCGGTAAAAGCTCTACTTGCTCTCTCTCTGGGGTTTTCATGTCCACTGGCCCTGTGTCCGAAAAAATGGATTGGATTCCATGTGTTGAATAGCCGTTCGGTTTTCTCTATTTTTGGGGGTCCCCAATGGGACCAACAGGTTATTGACTATCTAGCCAAGTGAGATATGCCGACACATTTTCTAAAACCATATCTTTAGGTGATTGTTGATAAGGTGGGTTCTTACCAATGCTAGGTTTTAAAACCCCCTGTTTACTCATCCACGTTTAGTACAATACCACATTGTTCTAGGTAATCTGTCCCAAGAAGCGTAATGGCCTCTAATATAATTTTATATATTGACGACCCTTACAAATGATTGAAGGACAATAACGTTCGGATCTGCACATGGAATGTTCGGACTCTTAACAATCCACGTGCAACCGAGCAATTAGCAGAGGCTCTTGACTGCCTTGACTGCTATCATGCAGATATCACCGCCATCTAGACAGTGCGATGAGATGAGATGGGCCGGACATAAAATGTATGAAAAACTTTGATATATATTACGGAGATTGCTATAGGGATTGCCATATGCGGCATACTTAGGCAATAAGTCTAGAGCTTCCGACGTGAGCGAACATCTAATGACAATCCGCATCAAGGCTAAATTCGCTAACATATACCAAATATGCACCCATGCCGCTACAGAAGACAGGGACGACTCACCAAAGAATGTTTCTACGAGTTTCTCGACAAGACAAGTTAAAATCGTATTGTACTAAGCGATTTTAACGCCAGGATAGGAAATGAGAACATTTTTGGCAGGACAGCTCGTGAGCATAGCCTACACGACACTACGTCTTGTAACGGACTTTGCCTTTTTGATTTTGCGGCTGCACGAAATATAACTTCCCTAAGCACACCGTTTCCTCATCGCAATATAAAGAAGGGAGCATAGCGGTCTTCGGATCATGACAAGCGAAATCAAATTTCTCATTTTGCGATCAACATAATTCATGCCTCCAGTATTCTTGATTCCGGGTAGCCAACATTGACTTGGATAAATATACTGTTGCAGCCATGGTACGAATGCGGATCTCACAAGAGTCATAACAAAGAAGAAGTACTGAGAGAAGATATGATGTAGAAAGCTGGAATCGAAAGAGAAAGGTGGAAAATTCGCTAAACGCGGATCCCGAAATCTCGCAACAACTCCTATGCAACCAGCATCAAGTATCGAAGACCAGTCGCAACTCTGCGTAGAATGCTAAAGAACGCCGGCAAGCACATGCAGCTACACAGGAAGCGCACAAAGCGGCACTGCAACAAAAGATAAGAGTCACTCGTAAGCTCTATGAGTAGAAGAGACTGGAAAAAGATCGGTTTCTGCTGAAGAAAATAAAAGATCCAAGCTATTGCGAGGTTTTACTCCAGGAACAACGTACGGAAGTTTTACGAAATGGTAAATAGAACATGTCAAGGTAAGAAGCCTTGCCTGTAGGACATAGAGATGGAAAAGGAAACTTTGTAGTACAATTACAGTCGGTGCTGAGAATGTTGAAAAACTTTTTCTGCAGACTAGACCATTCAAGTTAGACAATGATAGCCAAAACGTCCATTCACCTGACAAAACCAAGTAAGAATAGCAATATCTAAGCTGAAATCCAACAAAGCAACTGTACCTGACGCCTCGCAGGCCAACGTAGCTAAAAGCTGCTGGAAATTACTTTGTGGAGAGCATAAACCAGCTCGTTTCGTAGATATAGTCAGAGAAGTGTATGCTTGATGAATGGAATCTCAGCATCGTTCGCCCGATACACAGGAGAACCCATCAACCGCGCCAACTATAGGGGCATAAGTCTTCACAACATCGGATACAATATCTCATCTGGAATATTGAGTAAACGTCTGAAACTATTCATCAACAAACTGAATGGCCTCTATCAGTGCGATTTTAGATCAGGAAAGTCCACAATCGCCAAATCTTCAAACTCCTGCAGATCCTGGAAAGAAATCAAGAAGTCTAAATCCATACCCACAGTCTTTTCGTCAATTTTAAGCCCGCATATGAATTTATATACAGAGTCATGGCTGGTTTTGGGATCCCTGTCAAGCTCATTCGTCTTTATAGAATAGCACTTGCTGCTCCGTCAAGAGCGGTAACGACTTAATTAAGGGCTTTGATGTCAAAAATGATGTTTTAGACAAAGGTCACACGCTATATGACATCTTGAACATCATCCTTGAAAGAATTGTGCGAACACAGGAGATACAGTCTGCGCAACTTCTAACATACACAGATGGAATCGACATAATTGGGAGAACTCGGCTGTCTGCCACCGGTGCGTTTGCTGGTATTGCAACAGAAGCTGCCGAAATCGATTTAGCGATAAATGAGGTAAAATCAAGTATATGTTGTCAACAAGAAGAGACACAAACATCTACAAACTTACTACCATCGGAGAAGGTAGTAAAGGACTTTGCTTGCCTTTGCTTTGCTATAAATTCTCCCAACAGCACGTCAGCAGAAATAAAACGACGAATAACTCTTGTCAATAGCTGTTTCTTTGGGTTAAATAGGCAACTGAACAGTATCCTAAAAAATCAAAAAGAGACTCTATATAAAACCATGATCATCCCAGCCCCACTTTATGGCGCTGAGGCATGGACTCTTACAAAAGCGGATGAGCAAAATCTTTCGAAAAATATTCGGTTCCGTTTGCATTGATGGGCTTTGGGAGGAAAATATTCAATGACAAACAATACGAGTTGTACAGTGACATCGTTTTATTGAGAAAACTGAGCATCAGTCGCCTGAGATCGCCTGGGTCATATAGAGTGAATGGACAACAATGCTCCGACCCGTAAAGTCTTCGAATCGAACCCAGAAAAACAACTCATTAGAGGAAGACCTCGCCTCAGGTGGCACGCACAAGTAGAAGGGGACCTCAACTCTGAGTGCGCAACTGGATGGCACAGGTTCACCGCGAACTGTAGTAAGTTAGTCTAAACAACTAACAATTTTTTAATTTAATCCTATTAGACGATTAACAACTAAGCACAGGGGAGTGAAAACCAATTTTAAAACCGCAGATTGATGTACTCGTATGCCTTTTATGCCTTGGAATACCCGCACTGAATTTGCGGGCGTAAACATTTTGATGGCATTCAATAAGTTTACTTTCAAAACTCTAACCTTGGAAAGAATTGCAAAATCGAAGAAACACCAAATCTTGTTCACATAAAACTCAAAATGCACACCTTTTCACACTAGACGCACCCAATAACATACACGTAACTATGAGTCGACAACAATTTCATTCACTTCCGAATCAAGTATCTCATACTTCAAGCTTATTCCCAGCCCACCTTAGCCTGACCGTTGCCTCTCGAACGCTCGTACAGTTGTACGACTTCATCCAACAGAAGCTAACAGCTTTAAACCCCCTGGCGGTAGTAGGAATTTCAAATCCCAACCCCCTTCAACCAATAACTCATTTCCCATGATTAATGCGATTGCCTACAATGTTCGGGCGTTGTAATTGCTTGACTTGCACCGTAATGAAGTGTCAGAGCGGTGTCAGAAGTGGACTTAATTTTTATTGGAAATTTTTGAACACACCCACTGGCCTCTGAGTGGTGTGGTAAGCCCTAAAGGTGAACCAATAGAGGTTACCCGTATGAGGTAACCTTTACCTTTCGAAGGTGCTTAGTCACCAGGCGCAATCTCCATTTCATATATTCATACTCGTACTCCACGTTACATTCGTATCTTTTCGATTTCCTCGAATACGAATACAAATGTGACACTTCACGGAATGGTAACTGTCACGTTTAACTAAGCTGTGCCACTTGTGGCTTTTGCTTCTGGACACAGCATTGACTGCAGACGGTATTCCAAGTCCAGTTTGAACCAAGTTGTAGATGTTTGACATAATGAAAGGTTTAATTAACTGACCTGTCAAAATAGCTGTCAATTTTGTCCACCCTATCATATGCAGATACAACTACGAGCAGTTGCGCTAGGTTCAGGTTCACATGTTGTTTGTGCTACGAATACGATTCAATGATCGTTCAGCATTGTGTTATGTTATAGTGATCACTGTATAAGCTACCAAGGTATCGGGGTTAATCCAGATAAGAATTGTACATTTATGGCGACCACAATTCGAATGATGATCAGCAATAGAGAGCTAGAGAGCCACCATGGTCGGTAAAAAGCGTCAAGCGTCCTCCATATTAATCCGCTAATGGCAGTTAGTTAATTAACTTTTGTAACGCGCGTTGTTGAAAGTACTCGTATCTGTCTGTTCGGGCTGTTGTAGTCTAGTCCGGATTGTGAGAACATGGAAAATAATTGCATTGTTCCGATTGCTGTTAGTTTCGAGTCCGAAAAGGTTATTTATGAAAATTTTCTCTTCCCGTTTGTTGTCCGGTTGGATGCTGGTAGACGCTGTGTGAAACTCTCTCTTTCGAGACACCGGCGGCGGGGCTGTGTGGCCATGTGACATGAGCAATGCATTTAATTAGTCCGACCAGTGCGATGTTAATTATGAAACATGACGTACGGGATTAATCGAATAAGCTGAGGGGTGTTGGGTTAGCTTATGGGCTATGGGAGAAAGATTTCGCTTTCAGTGCAGATACAAACGCCAGAGGTATTGGTAATAGATATTCAGAGATGGTTTATATTGGTGGGAAATTTATGCGGATTTTGAACAAAGCCTTCGGCATATACATCCATTTTAGAAAGATGGTAACTTGAATAGGACTTGTATCTTTACTTATGAGGCGGTTGTTTTTTCTTATTCGGGGGAAAAATGTCTTTATGATGAGCAGGCTGGTGAGTGAGATTTTGACAGAGCAGATATATAAAGTGAGTAGTAAATTTGGTAGAGAACAATTGACTTTTAAAGCCAAATAGTTTGACAAGGCACACCTTCAATGGTTGCTAGTTTATCTGCATAGACCAATGTCATCCGTTCTCTAGTACATTCCTCCCTTTTCAGTTCTCCTACATTTCCAATCCATTTCATTTTCAACTCAAAGGAACAGAGATTAGTTAGGTTGACCCTTTGCTAGATCTATGAGCTAATGGTTTTGATCACATTCACTGCACTGCTTCGTTTTCCTCGACTAGCTTTAGAAATATTAGAGAAAGTGCACATTTTTGTCAACACCCCGCCCAGGATTTTAACTTCCGTAAAAGAAAATATTTGTGTTTTGATTTTTGACGCATTTTTCCTTAAACGTCCCCTGCTTGCATCGTCTTGTAAGTTTTATATTCAACGTCGAAGCTCCAAAACACTATCTGTTAACAGGAAAATATCGTTGGACGGTAAGACGTTAATATCCATTAGACTCCACTGATGTAGAAACGATAGCGCCGTTGAGTATCGGTATAAGGCGAAGACCTGTCATGCATCTGTTTGAATTTCAAAGCATTTGATAGCTAACTGTTGTGGAAAATATATAATTTTTGTACAGAAATACATTTACTGCGTAACATGAACTCAAGATTTACGCTGCCAAAAGTCTTCTCGAAATCAATAAGAAGCAGACAGTACGTATACCTATATCTTAGTGATCTGTAAAGTGTTTATATACTCGATGCAACAAGATTTCACCAGGTTCTGCAATCCATTGGGTTAACCCTCTTTGACAATTTAAGTAGCATCCCCATTTACTCTGAGTCTAAACCCATATGGTTGCTCTGATGTCTTTCAGAAGCTCGGCTTCACCATCTGCTTATTTATGAAGGTGTTAATCGCTTTTGAGATATCTGTAATGCAAGATCCCCATATTCGTACGTATTCCAAACTTTGTTGTTTCAAAATTAAAATTCATTTGAATTTGAGGTGAATTCGGTATGGTTCAAATGCTCCAACACCATTACAACTTGCTTCCTTTGTCCCCTATCTCCATCCGATACCAGCTAGAAATTCCTTAGGCTGGAGATACAAGCTCCAATATGCTCTTTTGTTATTCCACTAGTGTGCGAGATCTTCTGCCTGTACAGTTAGAGCAATGCTGCGATTATGCACCACACGTTTTACACTATGTTGTCCTTCCTTTCCTTTCACATGGTATGGGGCTTTGAGTTCAGGTCTCTCTACAGCTAAGGCTGTCTACTGATAGTCAGCTGCAAAACATTTTTCGCAGTTCTCCAGATCTGTTCAGATCTGCTAATACTTACGCTCCTTAGCTTTGATGGTCCTTGAGTTTTGAACGCACTATGGGATCCAGAATTCAGTCAGTATTGTACAGAATATAGTAAAAATATTGCCGCAGTTGCGATGCACGTTCCAAATTTTTGTCAGAGAATAGAACGAATATGCCAGGATTACAAATAATTAGAAACATGCATAATAGTCGGTGCTGAGATTATGGAAAGGCTACTTCTGTAAACTGTATAACGGCGATGATGGTAGAAATACCGCTGTCAGGCAGAATTAACCGCTCACTGTTGACGAAGTTGATAGAGAATTTCATCCTGATCGAAGCTGAAGTCTAACAAACCTGCTGACGCAGACAGACCTCCTTCTTAGCTTTTTCAAGCAACTGAAGATGACAAACTCATCTCTAAGATATGGTTAAAAGAAAGCGTGTCCCATGAATGGAAACTCGAACAGCGTTTAATCGACCCACAAGAAAGGAGACTTGAGTTTTGGGACTCGGTATGCAATTGAGTAACAGAGCCTTTTCTCGTGAAAAATCCAAATGGAATGGGGTCTCAACCAACTTGGAAAAACTATGTAGAGCAACTATGGTTGGCTCGAAAACAAGACTGGACTGGATTTAGATGACTTGAAATTTGCTTGGCGAGGACTTTATCCCAAAACTCTTGATAGGCAAGGTAATATACTGATGGGTCGAAAGACTGCAGCCAAAGACGGCAGAGGTTTTATCGGAACAGAAACGACTTTAGCTAGCTTCGAATTCAAAAACTGTGAGTGGTTCAGAAAAATATTTAAGGTTGGGTAGAGACGGTGTACTTTCTATTGAGCTGGATAAGAAAGCATCATTAAGATCATCAAGATCAGGTAGAGAGAATCGTGATAGAAATTGAAGTCCGCTTCCACTTCGAATATAGTTTCCTACTAGGTAGGTAGGTAGGTAGGTAAGAGTGGCTGTTGGAAATACCAACCCACTTAAGCCTATTGGCCCATTGTGATACCACGTGGATCTATGATCCTCTTACTAATGGAACGAGTTTGATTTTACGATGAAGGGTGGGAGACTGTTTAGGTCTATATTTTTTAGATCGTTCAGGTCGTTGTAGGAGAAAGCTCCTAGATCAAGCTTTCTTCTCTGAGGGAGAAGAGAGAGTTGGACATCTACAGAGTAGGTGGAGGATTGAATCCTCTTTCTCCTCGTCCATGCAGCTTCTACAGAAATCGTTTGTAAAAGCGCCAAGCCTTGCGTGCTTGCCTATGAGGCAGTGTCCAGTGATGACACATATGATGGCGCTGATACGAGTATGTTTCCTATTTAGAAGGATCTATAAGTCTGATCTAGCTTTGGCCAGATCTGTTTAGTCGCTAAACATGTTGGTCCAACAGTCCACCTAAAGTCTGTTCTTTTATTGACATCCAGCTCCAATATTAATTTGCATGTAGCGATTCATCGGCCCTTGGTACAGTTCACTGGAATGTCTGTGTGGCCCGGCACCCAGCAAAGATGAAGGTTGAACTGCTCTGCCATCTTTATAAGAGACGATCGGCATTCAAGAGCGGTTTTAGAATTTAATGAGACCTAGTCCAGGGACTTGATAGAGTCAAAGATGCCGATATCCTTTGCAGATATCACGTTTTTCTTCTGCCAGGGCAGATCTCCTTTAATCGCCAAAATTTCCGCCTGGAACACGCTACAATGATTTGGAAGACAGAAAGAGAGGCTCAGATTTAGCTTATCTGAGAAAACACCCCCACCAACTCCACTATCGGTTTTAGATCCATTTGTGTAGAAACGGATTGACTTGTCCTCCATGAAAGCATCTTCCTCCCAGAATGATCTAGAGGGGAAGCTTACATGGAAGCTTACATGGAAGTCTTTGTCAAACCAAACCATACCTGAATGGTGTAGTCGATGTTCTCTGTGAGGATTCCTAATGTATTAAGAATGTTGGCGTGGCCAAATGAATTATTTGGCCACTGTGTAGTCGCTTTAATGCGAATAGCTGCAATCGCAGCTACTTGCTTGCTGAAAATATCGAAGGGTGTCAAATGAAACAGAAACAGAGCAGACCGTACAGCTCCGCTTATGCATAGACATGCTGTTTTCTGGATTCCGCTTAGCCTACTCCGTCCACCAGACGACAACCCCGTAGATGAGTATCGGTCTTATAATCGAAATGTATAGCCAGTGTGTTGTGCGAGATTTAAGGCCCCATTTATGCCCAATGGCTTTTTTGCAAGGGAATAAAGCTATTGTAGCTTTATTGACTCTTTCTTGAATATTAAGTTTCCAGTTTAGTTTCCTGTCAAAAATGAGACCCAGATATTTTGCTGCATCGGAAAATACTAGACTGGTACCGTTTATTGAAGGAGGGTCAATGATTGGAATTTTGTATTTCCTGGAAAAGAGGACAAGATCAGTTTTATGGGGGTTTATTCCCAATCCACAGCGATCTGCCCAGAGGGTTAATCTATTGAGATTTACTTGGAGGAGTTCTTTAATGGTATTTAGATGCTTACCTGAGACAGCTATAGTAACGTCATCCACATAGGCAATCACCCTGCTACCACCCGCTTCCAGGTATATAAGCAGTGCATTAACTACTAAGTTCCAGAGAAGGGGAGAGAGGACAATGCTTTGCCGCGTACCTCTACTGACACATCTTTTAGCAGAAGCCCTACCCAATTTGGAGTTGATTATCCTGCTTTTTAGAATAAGACTGATCAACTCCCCAAGTGAGTCGTCTACCTGCAGAGTTGACAGCGCAGTTGTGATTGCGGATATGTTGACGTCCAGAAAGCAACCATTGTGTACTCTTTATATAGTAGGGATCGTTCGGTGTGGCTAGTCAGTGAGTCAGTGAGTGCAGAGCCGTTTCCACCGACTTTCTTTTACATTAGGAATGTTCAGTCGTAGACAAAAGTCGTGGATCAATTTTAGCTCGTATATGGATATCGATCAGTCGTTCTAGATTTTCAGAAGAATAGATGATAGACTTATAGGTCTGAGGTCCTTTGGGACAACATGAGAACATTTTCCGGATTTGGAAATGAAAACTGGATTGACTTCTCTCCATGACCGTGGAATGTGAATCAGTTCTGCACAGCTCCTCAGATAATATCTGAGGACCTCTGTAGCTCGGCAGGTATTATACGAGTACCGTCCGGACCAGCAGACTTTTATGGTTTGAAGCTATACAGCGCCCAGAGCAGTTTGCTTGGGTTGCTACTGACCGCGAATTGGGAGCTACCTGGAAAGTGGGTGTCCAGTAATAGGTTGAGTGATCGGGCTATTATCGCTGGTCATTGCCCTCGCAACGTGTCTTCGAATCACAGAAAATTGTCAATTCTATTCAGATCAGCCCCATCGTAAAGGACTTTGTTAGCATAATACTTTTTGTACTCTGATTCTTGTATTCTGTACAAGCCGAGATAAGTCCTAAGACACTGCCTTTCAAACACCCCAATCCTTTCCATCATACGGGACAACCATACGCAATAACTGGCCTGATTAGGGCCACATACCATATAACCTTCACCTTGGAGACAAGTTGACTGCTTTGAACCAGCCTTCTTGTCAGGGCTAAGGCCTTGTTGGCCCCAGCAAGACAAGCATCTATATGTTTGCCAAAATATAAATACTTGTCGAGCCAGATACCAATTATCTCACTACGCTTCTTACCGCTAAAGGCAGGCCGTGCTGTCCAATCATGGCAAAATTTCGCCAGTTATATCTGGTATAACTAGAAGCCCATCTCAATGGAGTCCTGAAAAAGATTGTTTGCGACTTTCGAAAATTGATTTTCAATTTCCAATCGCCGCAATACGCCTTAATATGATCGGAATCATCCTGCAACAGAGTATTGATTACTTCGATTTTTGGACCTGATCTGTACGTCACTAAATCGTCTGCGTACTCTATGGCATGATTGAGGGAACCTACTCGATCGCTTGTGGAAATGTTAAATAGTATCGGAGAAATCACAGTCCCCTGTTGTAAGCCGTTTTTAATGTCAAAAATCTTGCTCGAAATGACGTTGTTGCATTTAAAAACGAACTTCTTTCCCATAAGCATGTCGTAAATCATTTATAGCAGAGGTTTCGACATGCCTATTCTCGTCAACTTATAGAAAAGCCCCTCTAACCATACTGTGTCGAAGGCCTTCTCAAAGTCAACGAGGCAGGCACCCGTACACTCGTTCTTGCATTTATTCCATTGTATGTCGGCGACTAGCTTTAATGCAACATGAATAGTGGCATGCCTCGCCCTAAAACCAAACTGGTTTTCCGGAATTATATTATTTTCCTCAACCCACCTTAACAGCGCTCTATTAACCACTTCCTCGAATACCTTGCTAATATTCGGAAGCAAACTAATTAACCGGAGATTAGCAGGGTTAGTTCTTTTCGGGATTGGATGCACCACTGCTGTTTTCCAGTGCGTTGGAGAATATGCATTATTCAGCGCATTGTTAAACAGCGTAGTAAATATATCCACTGCTTCCAAGGGCAGGTGTCTTAATACCACGTTTGGAATACCGTCTACTCCCGACGACTTTTTGTTTTTCAGAGACTCAAAGATGCGGCGTTTTCTTCACTGAATACGGTGAAACCGTGATTCTCGGATCGCCAATTTTGAAGTTCGTTGCGCAGATAATAGTGATTTACATTTACGTTGTCAATGTCGTGATTACGGTAAACCGGGTTCTTCCCCGTATACACGGCCTCGAAAAAAGCTCCCAGCAAATCCACTTTCTCCTGTGGGTCATCGACTGAGTCCGTCGCCTGAGTCCGCACTCTCTGGACTTATAGCAACGGTCAATAGTGTCTGTCTGTTTTCTGTCAATTGTGGAATTCGGACACACTGAATGTCATTGTGATCTTTCCGCCTGAATAATTTATCTGCGGCAACATATTCGGACTACTGGATTTTATAGCCCGAATTCTACTGCCCCAGAACAGACTTATAGACTTACTGTAATTTTCTTTAATTAATTGTTTTAGGTTTTTGATCAGTGACTTTAGTGTTCTTATTTCCGAGTCGTTTCTGTCAGTGAATTGTCTGTACAGCTGCTTAAGCCTCGAGAGCAGTCTACTTTGGTGTACATATAATGCGTTGATTGTTGGAGTTCTGTATTTTTCGTCGGAGTATTCTATCCGAGGGATTGTCTGCTCCATAGTTCGTTTGACAACGTCTTACATTGTCAGTAAACTACGGTAGATATCTTCGTTTGTCAAATTTCTGTTAGTCGGGGGATCAGTTACACTCAAACGTAAATTACGCCTTAAGATTTTGGAGAAGCACGTGCACTCGATAGTACTGCTCCGTATTGTGGCGTAGTGATCACTATCGTAAACGAACGCTCGCAAACAGTTCCTTATATATCGATCAGCGTTAGTCAGTTCTAGTTTACTCTCTATTAATGACAGGTCCAGGAAAGAACCGGCTGATGGGAAGGATGGGATATTCGTCGCGTACAGTTCAAGTCTGTACTCAATCATATGTTGACCCCACCAGTAGTATAACTGGTTTGCCCCTGGTCTTTGGCGGATTTCTAGCTCAATTATAATTGAATGGGATTTGGTGCTTCGGGTGCATAAGCACCACATACACTCGCCTTCGACTATGAAGAGGAATGCATACAATGCAGGCTTCCAACACCCGGAACCTCCTTAAATCCCTGCTATATATGACCAACCCCACTCCTTGTGAGGAATGTGGACAGTCCCTTCTATATACATTGTAGCCACTGTAGCCAATTTTGTGATTCTGGTTAAGCTTCGTTTCGCTTACCAAATGCACATAACAACAGATTTTGTAGGTTGGCCCTTCTCTCGATCCTGATTAGTGACGTAGCAGACATTATATCGGCGTGCCAGACTTATCAAACAAGGTCGAATAGATGATGTCAATTCGAGCCGCTTGTTCATTTAATTGTTTCTGGAAATTTTTCCGTTCAAGGACAGAAGGATCGCTTTCAAATCCAGATCCGCTTCCGGCGCTTTTTGAGCTACCTGTGGCGTATTTTTTGCTGTCATTGTAGCCGCTAGGTTTCTGTGATTGTGTCACAGAATGAGCTCCAGGATTGTCGCTTTGCCTTCCTGAGTCCTTTTTCGTATAATTTCAGAGATTCTTTGTATGAGCCCCAGTTAGTCACTTTTCTTGTGCTTTTTGCTAAGTTGAAAAGTTTTCTGCAAGTTTTTCTAAGCAGACTCAGCGCCGATATCTACCAGTGCGTCTAATTGAGAGCCAGAGTAAATTCCTTGACTTTCATGTCAAGCTCATTAGTGTCACGCGGGGGACTTGAGATTTCAGAGGATAGCGTTTCTGACAGTATTCCGCTGTATTTTGGCGAATCAGATTTTCGATAATTCCGGAATGCTGGTTGGCTAGGAGGAGCATCACTCTGGCTGAATTGGATGTATCTGTGGTCTGACGCTACCATCCAGTTCGTTAGCATTTGAGTGATGTTGTCGAAGACATAAGTGATATCTAGCACTTCATGTCGGTTTCTTGTTATAAAAGTGAACTCATTGCCAATGTGGCAAACAATGAGCTTAGTACTTATGATATAATCAAAAAGGGACTCACCTCTATCATTGATGTCGGTACTGCCGCATACCGTGTGACGAGCGTTAGCTTCGCATCCGATAATGAGGTCAGTTTTTTGCCTTCCAGCCTCCAGTACCACCCTTTCTAGGTTATCACCAGGGAGAGGGCCCCCATGATCGTGGCCAAGATATGTCGATGCCAGCCAGTATAAGCTTTTGGCAGTCTCTAGTCTGGCAACGGTTAAGTTGGAAGTAATAGTTTCTTACGAACCTTAATGGTATTATGAACCTCGGATGTAAACCATGGACAACTTTTATTACGCACCACCGCTGTTTTTAAAGGTACGTGGTTATTAAACTGATGAAGTATTCGAGATTGCAATAAGTCCACTTTATCACACACATCTGAGAGAAAGTAACAACTATGCCAGGGGATTAAACTCGCCTCCACTTGCAATGCGTAGTTATCTTCTGAAGCGATATCTCTTAATTGGAAAATTGATGGTATGCAGGGACGAGATACATCAATGTTTTAGGCGCAGAAAATTAGATCATCGTCAATGACACCCTCCAATGACAACTAGTCCTGTAATAACACATTTGACCGATCAGATCCCAGCAAAAGGTCCAGAAGGCTCGGAGAGTAGTTAGGTGCGAAGCGGATAGCATATGCATTAACAACAGCTAACGTGGAAGTTACAACTAAGTCTAAGAGTTGGTGAGATCTACTGCCACATTTGAATAGGTCAGCATTAAAATTCACCGCATATTCACCATAGACTTCTTGGAGTGTGGAAAACACAGCTTCTGGAGAACAGAAGAACTTCTACTAGAAGATACTCAGTAGCACTTGCCTCAGATTTCCCAATTACATTGCAATTCAAGGAAATATTAAAATAAAGAGCTACTCCTCCACGTATTGTACTCGTAACTCTACCGTTCTGAACTATTCTGTACGCCGGAATATTGTACGGGAGATCTTTGAAATCAGGGCTTAGGCATGTTTCCGTAACACAGACAATATCAACACCCGAACTTAGAAATATTTAAACTACGTGCGTTGATATTACATATTTTGACTCGTAGCCGTCTATCTAAGTTGAACAAAGCTCGATCAGAGTTTGGCAAACATACCCTCCAAAACTAGACACAATCAACCAAAAGACTTCTTTCGCACGAACTGGAGACTTTCCAGTACCTGGTGGATTAGATGATGGATCTAATTGTATCCAGGGCTGTTTGATGTAAACGACAGTGCAACAGATTAAATCGTTTCCTTCAGTCTCAATGGAATCGATGTTTAGCTCCAGAAAATCAAATCGCCAAGCTTTATAGTTTAACTCCTAAAAAGAAAAAAATGCCAGCAATTCCATGAGCCTCTTTATGAAATGGGCGGTGTTCATCACACTATTATTTACAAACACTTACGTCTAATAAAACACAAGCATGAGTATGTATCTTAGCACCATGGTGCTAATGATAACCAACTTCGGACTGGTATGGATTACGTTAAGTGAAAGTATTCATTTACAACTAAAAGATAAAACAAACTAGTCCACGCATTGATTAGCTGCCGAGAAAAGTCTCTCCCATAAACTGGTCTCCAGTTTCGAACACGAAAGTCATCGAATAAGTCTATTATTAGGGGACTTTGTCAGGAGTTTTCTCTAAACCCAGGGGCACTTCTACATCTTGTCCTTACCCCCCCAAGCTGGTAGGTAAGTGCTCACACATCACATCGCACAATTTACATTTGTATCTAATAAATCCGTAATCGCATTTGATAACCAACTTCACTTTCAATTTGTGTTACTCGATGTTCGTTTATTATTACATGTTCGAGTACGCGACGTCTCTACCAATTAATATCGCCATCTGTTCACCAACTATTGACCTAATGGAGAAACCATGTCAAAGCAATGCCATCCCATTTAACTTAAAACGATTGTCACACAATCCATGTATCCATATCTCACCAATCTATTTGGAAAAGATTTGTTCAAATGAGAAATAAGAAAGAAGTCCCCATCGATACAGAGAGAGTATTCATATACATATGTATCTGTATGCGGAAAAAGACAATCCTTAAGACTAAACACAACCACATGGTAGCCATAACGATCAATAAATTGCAATTTAATTGCTTTACGAGCTGACGATGAACACCGAGTCATCCGAAAAGCAAGTCGCACATACTATGATACTATGCCATCTCTTAACACCACAACACAACATAACCAAAGAGGGCGACCTTCTTCTTCTCCGGCCACATCGTACATACGTGTATACTCATACTAACCACCGTTTTGGTTCTGTTCTATTTATTACCGAACAAAAAGCCAAACATCGATTGCAACACGCAAATCCTTTACGGAAAACCTCCAGCAGCAGCAGCAACTTTACCATGGATCAGGTCTTGCTGCACCATCATGCCATCACCTGGGCAGAGGTGGATGAAGAACATTTACGAATGGCATATACTCGTATTTGTATGCAAGTACTCCCGCGTTCCCATGGCATTGCTATGGTTACACCATCACCACAAGTTGGAGTAAACGACGACGTACTAGCAATGACATCATGTGCTGCTCCGGTGCTGGTTCTCTGGTGGTGGTACTCGTATCTAGTGCTAGAACAAATACCCTGGTGCCACATACCTGGCAAATCCTTTAATTCTGTTTTTATTATCACGTGTGTTAATTTCTGCATGCCTATTAAGCTAACCGCACCGTTTTCCAATTGTCTGACGATATCTGCGTTAATAGCTTTCCAAACTCCGGTGGTTGCCATTTGGTCTTTGCTTGCTGACTATGGAGGTGGCTGTGAAGTGGATTGTTTTTTTTTTGTGTTATTTCCTTTCAGTTTGTTGTTCTTAGCACCGTTTAAGTAGGTGAATTTATGACTTGTTGCACTTGATATGGAGTTTGTGTTTTTTTTTGTTCCACCAGCGCGCGTACTGTGAGATACTCCAAGTTGAGCAAGACCGCGTGGTTACCTATGGAAATTGATTTTGCACACACCATTCACTAGTGCAACTCTTAGTCTATTTATTGATTTTCCCAGTTGGTGTGGAAGCTGATACGGGTGAGCGATAATTAATTACACGTACGCTAGTTGAAAACAGCAGTGAGATAGCAGTGAAATAGTTTCAGAATAGCTGTGGAAATATGTTAAATCGGATAAACGGTGCCGATAGGTCAATGTCGGTGTTTCGGTGGCAGTTAGCCAGATTAGAATGGTTAAGGTTGCAGTTTTTTATTGTTATTTCTATTTTATTTTTTTGTTAGAATCCCAAATACTCGTATATGTAACAAATGTGCTGACAGATATCTGATTTAGTTGACATCGAAAAGAATTCAGGTCATATGTGCATAGAGAGCGAATTAGAAGGCGTGTTGAACGATTGTTCGTTCTGTTCATGAATTCGAACGATCAAGTTGCCCATAAATTAGAATTGTAAGTTACCCACAGATTATGTTGTGCAGATAAATCTCCAGCTTGTGGTTCTTTCGACTAATAATGGGCTTGTAGCTAATTTTTATTTGATTTGTCGAAACAAAAGAGTTGGGTAGCGAACTTGAAATGTGAAACTCTACAAAGGTACTGGCTTGGAAGTCGGGCTTAATTGCGGGAATTACGAATGCTTAATGCAAATTAATGGAAAAGTAATTGCTCTGAAATAGATTATTCAAAGTTTGATAATCACCAGCCGTTTGAAAGGGCAATTGTGAGATCACGCTGAGAACGTGCATATCTACCAGACTTTCATTCTTTCGATTACAGGATGTAGCAGAGGCTTTAATTTTCACGAATATTCCATATTGTTTTATTAATATTACATGAGTTAAAATATCGAATAACTTTAAGAACATGCAATATTGTCAACTGTGAACGTACCCCCGCAGTTGGTAGTCGGCTTAAGGCGATTCGTTTTGAATTTGGCATGTCAGCATATCATTTACTTTTTTACATTATTTTATCAACCAACTGTGGGATAACGCACAAAAGCGTAATTATTATATACATTGTACTGAAACGTTGTCAATCCGTGAATAGGAAATAAAATAGTACATGAAGGAAACGAGTGTTCTTATTTGGATCCCTCCTGGTTGCGATAAATAATTTTATTTCGCTTTTTCTACGAAAAGCAGCAATTAGGAATTGCAAGCAGTTACCCGCCGAGAAAAACATAACCTACATTCATTCGGGCAATACGAAGAACAAAAACAAAAACGCATTCGATTGAGGATATCACGAAGTGTGAAGAACGTGTCCTTTGCTTGCGGAGGGGATACGTGATAAGTGTGAGTGTTTGTGCTTTTTTGAATCTGTTTTGGGACCGGGTTTAGTCAGGATGTGTTATATTAGCGGGAATATCTGTAGCGGGGGTAGAGAGTACGGTATAGCGGGACAGATAATGGTAGCGTCACGTCATATTACAATATGCCAAAAACCAAAAACACGTGCTACAGCTAAGGTCTCTGATATGCTGGATGAGTCGAGTGCGACAGTTTACGAGTTAACAGCGGATGAACCATGCGGCCAGTCGACTAAAGCGGTATCAACTGGAGCTATGGGGGGACGAGAAGCAAGGACGTCGCGCGATGCCTTGATGGAAGAAAGGCTGAACAGAATGATGAATCAGATTTTTGACCTTCAGGCTGAAGTGCAACGAAGTAATCAACGCCTGGCGGAAAGTGAACAACGGCGACACCAATTGGAGGAAGGGCAACGTAAGCGTTTATGCGAGCAACAATTTCGAAACGTGGAAGATCGGCAGAGTGAATGTGTTAGTGTGCAGGTGGGCCCTAATATTTTAAGGATGTCACCAGCTGAGGACCCTGAAAATTATAGGACGCCATTGTTTTCAGCTGTACTGGGAGAGTTGAATCGCACGTTATCAGCATCGAGATCAGACCATCGTGGAAAACTGTACGATCTTCCAGAATTTGATGGACGTGCGGAGCAGTGGCGCATGTTCCTAGAATCGTTCAATATATCTTCGGAAGAGTATCACTATACGCAGCGGATCAGCTAGTTAAAAGCCAGATTGAGAAAATACGAAACGTGCCAATGATTCCTGAGAATCGGATAGATCTACTCGTACCATACGCTGCTAAGGTTCAAAATCCGCGCAGAATGAGCATCACTTATGTAACCCGACGCTCATGGACGAATTAGATCAGAAGCTTCCAGTACAGCGCAGGTTAGACTGGGCTAGGCAAGCGATTAAGGTCAAACCGAGAGCGACAATTCAACACTTTAATGATTGGCTGCGTGAACATGCGAGTATGGTGAATTTAACGTGTACATCCATCAGCGAGCAGCCGCGACAGTTCAGCAGTGTTGGGAAATCTCGGCTGTTCCACGTTAACGATACTGGTAGGGAGGTTCGTCTTGATACCATTTGTGGGCTATGTTCAGAGCGGCATCAGATGACAAGTTGTAGGCAGTTCCTAGATATGGATATTGATCAGCGATGGAGAATTTTTCCACAATTACGGTTCTGTTTCAAGTGCCTGCAAGGCGACCACAGAAGTAAGGACTGTTTGCAGCGACATAACTGTGATATAAGCGATTGTGCTCGAAAAGTTCACAATTTACTTCACAATCACATTACGGGGTGGCCGTGGTGTAGTGGTACTAGCAATCGCTTCTCACTCGGAGTGTCAAGGTTCGAATCCTACCCATTGACAAGTTGTTCAAGTTTCTCATTTGTGTAATTGGAACTCAGACAGAAAAATTCTGCGTGTGAAGGCATAATACTGACATGTAGATTTGGCTATTGTAGAGTTTCAAGCAAAAAAAATAGTGTGAATTATAACCTTCTAGTCACGAACTTCGAGTGAAGAAAAAACACTAAGTCCTATTCGGACTTCCACCCCCTGGAGAGCGAATATCGAAACCAAATACACCTGAGTTTCAAACCACTACTAAAAAAAAAACAAAAAAATCCAAAAGGAGAGTTGACTTGGCGAAGCGAAGGTAACACTAGACCGGCTAAGGAAACAAGGCAATCCAAATCAAAGGAAGTCCGGAACATTCCGGCCGAAACCGTCCTTTACTAATGTGGTCAGGGACTGTCCCTCTACAAAGTTGTTATTCAAAATTCTGTCGGTCAAATTGTACGCAAACTATAAGGAGATAACTTGTTTTGCTTTTTTAGATGAGGGCTCTTCGGTGTCCCTAATTAATGAAAGTTTGGTTAATCGACTTGGTTTAGACGGAGAGGATGAATATTTAACCCTTCAGTGGTTTGGCAATAACACCGTCACGGAGTCATCAAAGTGTGTTGACATACAGGTTTCTGGTGACTGGCCGAACAGCAAACGATTCCAGCTCAAGAACGTTAGGACTGTCAAAGATCTGAAACTACCATCTCAAACATTATACATCGCCAAGCTACACGTTAAGTATAGATACAGGAAAAACCTTCCTATTTGCGAGTATACAGACGCGACTTTGGAGCTATTAATCGGACTCGACAATGCCTTCCTGGGAGTGCCACGATGGATTGCAGCGGACGGGTGGAAGGGGCCAGCGGTGGTCCTGACCAAGCTAGGTTGGGTAGTATATGGCAATGATAAAGATGGTTCGCCGAAGTGAAACCACCACGCGTACTTCGCTCGAATCAAGGATGCATCGATGGATGATCTTGAAGATAGGGTAAACGACTACATCGTCAATGAGAGATTAGTTGTGCGAGATGATGTGCAGCATGTTGAATCTTCGTATAACGTAACTACTGTTGGAAGGTAAACTACTGTTGGAAGGTACTGCAAAACGCGAGGGTCGACGCTTTGAAACCGGTCTACTATGGAAGTGTGAGAAGGTGGTTCTGCCATTGAGCCGATGTATGGCCGAGAGAAGACTACGAGCACTGGAAAGTAAGTTTCAAAGAGATGATGTGTATCGCAAAGAGTATTGCCGGATCATGGAAGAGTACGAGAAGAAGCGCTATTTGAGGAAGCTCAGTGCAGGTGAAGCAGCGAAGATTGGACCACGAACATGGTATTTACCTCACTTTGGTGTAGTCAACCCGAATCGGCCAGGAAAGTTACGTTTGGTATTCGACACAACAGCAGAGGTGAAAGGCGTTTTTTAAATTCCACACTGTTAAGCGGTCCTGATCGATGCCAAGATCTTGCAGCCGTATTATCTAAATTTAGGGAAAAACCCATAGGCGTTTGCGCTGATATCGTCTAGATGTTTCACCAGGTGCGAATCATTAGGGAAGATCAGGACTCACAACCCTTCTTATTGAGAGCAAATCGGACTGAGGCAATAGAGGAGTATGTGATGAACGTTATGACCTTTGGAGCCACTTGCTCGCCGTGCTCCGCGCAATTCGTTAAGAATAAAAACGCGGTAGAGTTTCAACCGAAATTTCCGTTTTGTCCTGGATAGCATCTGATCACAGGCGTTATAAACCATATGTTGCGCACCGATTCGACGAAATCCTGGGAGTTTCTGATGTCAAGGAATGGAGGTGGGTCCCCAGTGCATTGAACCCAGCAGACTTTGGCACGCGATTAAAAGATGTAAAGCGAAATTCGTTCTGGATAAGTGGCCCAGAATTTCTTATAGAGGATGAATAGGCCTGGTCAGCAAATCAACCTATTCTGAAAACGAATGAAGAAATACGCAATAGTTTTATGTTACTGATTAACACCGGGAGTGAGTACTTCTCAAGATTTTCCTCGTTTACGAGAATGAAACGAGTGGTAGGATGGATGCTGCGTTTGCGAGACAATTGCCTATTAACACAGACCGGAAGAAGGCGGGGAGTATTGACGGTAATGGAGTTGGAGGTGGCAGAACTGGCTATTTGTCGCAGTGTACAAAGGATCGCGTTCTCTCAAGGCTACAGGAAAGACAGTTATTTGTGGAAGTTGACGCCTTGCTTACACGAATCGCTCGTCATTTGCATGAATGGACGTATAAATAATGCCAGCGAGGTTTCCTATCGTATTCGCAAGCCGGTGATACTTCCAAAATTACATCATGTGATCAATCTCATCGTTAACCACTATCATTGCCAATGGAAACATCAGAATGAGAACACCTTCATCTCATAAATTCGCAAACAACACTGGATTCCTCACATTAGTGTTGTCATGCGACGAGTAGGAAATTCGTGTCCAACCTGTAGGAGAAGTATAGCGAAACCAAGTACCCCCGTAATGAGTCAACTACCGCCGGATAGGCTAACTCCCTTCGTAAGGTCATTTTCATATGCAGGCATTGACTATATGGGCCCATTTTCGGGCGAAGAACCGAAAAAAGGTGGATTGCTCTTTTCACTTGTATGACGATACGTGCGGTGAACTTGGAGATCGCGAGAGATCTCTCCACCGATACTTGTTTAATGTGTATACGCAAATTCATAAATCGACGTGGGACTGCAGTGCGCATTCGCTAGGACAATGGTACGAACTTCGTCGGTGCTGACCGAGAGCTTAAAAGGCAACTCAAGGAATTTGATCACGGAATGATAGTCGATGCCCTCGCCACAAGAAACATAGAATGGATTTTCAACTATCCTCTAAATCCGAATGCCGGTGGAAGTTGGGAGCGCCTCGTACGTAGCGTGAAGAGAGCTATGGGACACGCCTTGTTTGGAGAGAGCCTGCATGCGCATAGTCTCTACAGCTTGATGTGCGAGGCTTATTCATATTCCTTTAGATACACCCCCGGCGAACCCTTAACCCCGAATCATTTTCTTATAGGTACTGCTTCTTTGCGGTGCCATCTCATAAGCCTATTGTTTATCTATATGCACTTGCCCACACTTCTCGTTAAACGAAGGATTTCGTTGTTGTGTTTGGGTAACTCAATTGAAATAGGCTCTAGCAGTCTCTGTTATTGTAACCGTTCGATGTGAAATTGCTTTCTCTACTTCATTTACACACAAGCTACAATAAGATAGTGGACTCCAGGTTGACATTCGCCGCTGAAGTTCAAGTAAGTGCCATATTGGCTCGTCGCCTAAATGTTGTGGCTTAAATAAAAAGCAATCGACTTTAATTAGATGTTAATAGTTTAATATCTCCTTTATTAGATGACTTCTTTGTTTTATTTCCCAATTTCAATTCATTTGTTTTCGGCACGTCTTTTGACGCGACCATATCGAGTGATGTTATCAGAAACTTGATTTGCGGTGGTCGTTGGAGTAGATATCTCATCATTGGCTGAAAACTCGTGTTCCTCTACCCGAGTCGTTTGTGCATCAGGTGCAGCGGTGAGGTTTCTCGGGTCAAATATTCTCACTGGCGATCTTCCATGTCATTGCTTCTAGGGTGAAACGGGTAGCCGTAGCTCAAGTGGTAGTGTATTGACTTCCCATTCGGATGGTTCGGGGGTCAATACCGTGACCGAAAGACATTTTTTCAGGCAACTGAAATCTCGTAAGGTGAATGGTTACCTAAATACAACACCAAGTCAATTTACACAAATAATTTAGTCTCCCCATTAAATGTTGGATGCAACCCATGGAGCGAAATAACCACTAAGCCCAAATATCTTTCTCTCTTTCTCTATTCAATTTTCCGAAAAACTTAACACGTGCTCCGGCATTTTAAGACTAGTCATACCCTCTTGAGTGTTAAGTTCTTTTGTAAAAACCAAAAAAAAACAAAACCTCACTTTCTACAACTGGCGAACCAACTCCAGGTAAATGTGGAATCAAAACACTTGATATGCAAAATCCTTCCGCAGGACTGCTTGAAACGTTTAAGGACTTGACCGTTGAACAGCACTTGTAATGTGACATCATTTACCACTCACTATATAAATACATTCGAACCAGCAGTTTTCGCGAAACCTTGATGGCTCTCTCCAGAAAAGTTGTCTGCTGCGAAAGCAGAATTTGCGTATCTCATGGAGCAGGGTATATGCCAACCAGCGAAAAGCAGCTGGGCTAGCCCACTACATATAGTTAAAAAGGCCAATGAGGACTGGAGACCATGTGGTGATTACCGCGCTTTGAATGCTGTCACGCAGCCAGACAGATATCCAATACCGTACATCAGTGACTTCGTCAATATGCTACACGGAAAGACGATATTCTCCACCACTGCCCTGCAACGTGCATTTCATCAAATACCCGTCCAGCCAGAAGATGAACCAAAAACAGCCTTCACAACACCTTTTGGGCTGTTTGAATTTACGTATATGACTTTTGGCTTTAGGAACGCTGCGCAGACTATGCAAATTCGTCTTTCAATACATCGATGACGTTGTAGTTGCGGCGATCAGCCAGGAGGAACACAAACAACACCTACAAGAAATTTTCTTAAGACTACGAAAGTACAATCTTAAAATTAATGATTCCAAATGCTATTTCGGTCAATCAGAGGTACAATTTTTGGGCATCTCTTCGATCAAAACGACATCAAACCGTTGCCAGAGAAGGTTCCGCACATAATCGACTACAAAAGGCCATACGTGTCCAACTACCTAAATAAGCTCCTCGCGATGATTGATTTCTACAGAAACAGAAAAACACTTTAATCGCGTGGACAACGGAAACAACTGACGCATTCAAGAAATGCAAAGCTGAACTGGCATCTGCTTCACTTCTCGCTCACCAAGTGCCGAATGCCACTCTCTATCTTTTCGCCGATTCTTCAGACGCTGCAATAGGAGCTGTAATAAACCAAATACGTGACAATATTTCCCAACCACTAGGTTTTTTCTCGAAAAAAACTTACCGCTATTCAAATGAAATATAGCACCTATGATCGAGAGCTTCTTTCCATATATCAAGGTGTTAAACATTTCAGACATCTTTTAGAAGGAAGAGCATTTTCAAATATTTACGGACCACAAGCCTTTAATGTACGTAATGTGCGTTTCGAAAAAACTCCGACAAAGCATCACCCAGGCAGCTGCGACCGTTGGATTTCGTAAGCCTGTTTTCGACAACTATCAAATAGCAGACTTCCTTTCGAGGATTAATACAACAGATCATGTTGACGACAGCGAACTACAAGCGCTACTCGAGCAAGGTAATCAGTCTAGTTCATTAAAACTAAAACTTTTAGATTTTTCAGAAAATAAATTGCAACTATACTGTGACATATCATCACCAAAAGTACGTCCCTATGTATCAGCATCCTCCAGAGAAATAGTGCTCTGGAAACTGCACAACCTGTCCCATCCCAGTGTGAGGGAAACTCTAAAACTCCTTCAAGAACGATTCGTTTGGCCAAAGATGAGAGCAGACTGCGCAAAATTCGTAAATGCCAACTATCCAAGGTAAACCGTCATAAGAAAGCCCAACTTGTTCCGTTGACATCACAACGATTTATGCACATCAACATCAACCGACATCGAACGGCTACAGATACCTATTTACTATCGTAGACCGATGCACACGCTGTCCAAAGGCATTTCCAATGGAGGATATGAGAGCAGAAACCGTTGCCCAACACTTTCTCCAAGGCTGGATCAGTCGGTATGGCGTGTCACTTAAGATTACAACTGACTTAGGGAGACAGTTTCAGACAACGCTTTTTTCGGAGTTGAATAAAACTTTGGGTATACAGCAGTGTAGAACAACTGCATATCATCCGCAATCCAAAGGAATTGTTGAAAGATGGCATCATTCACTGAAAGTTGCAATTGTGTGCAACCAAACAACAGACTGGTTCAAAGTTCTACTTGGTTTGAGATCATCTTTCAAGAAAGATTTAGATGCCACCCCAGCAGAACTCTTGTATGGGGAAGCACTCCGCTTGTCTGGTGAATATTTTTTCCGATTCCCCAAACACTATAGCTTCAGAGGACTTTGTTGAAGATTTTCTGAAGGCGATATCTGTCATTAAACCTAAAGGCAACATATACCATGATACTGCCAAGTTCTTCGTGCAGAACACATGTATTTATAAGAACAGATAACGTACACAGTCCACTTCAGCAATCGTATGAAGGGCATTATCTTATTGCGAAGAAAGACACCTGTACTTACGTCAGCCATCCAACTTGGCCAGGTCGTAGAATTATTATCCCATCTAGATTTCGTTAGCACGGCAGACTAAATAGCGAGGGGAGTAGTGTAGGGACTAGCTCTGTCCAACTTACTTTTACAACTTTCCGACTTTCCTACCTACCTTTACAATATTACTTAGCGTACCAATTGCCTTTTTGTAAATGAATTCATACTATACTAGCTCTTAATAACTTCTTAGAATACATATTACCTACTTGACAAAAGAAAGAAGTTGATTATAAAGTAGATGTTGAAAAGAACGGATGCCTTTTATATCTGCTCTTGTGATCCCGTTTATAATAGCATCAACAGTATATTAAAAACAGCTTGATGCCCATCAGTCCAATTCCATTGAACATTTTTGTCAAGCAACCGATGTAATCAGCAATAGTCGATTTATGAGGTTGTAATGATAATGTAATAATTTTTTTATTTAAATAGGGCTTTATTAATAAAAAGGACTAAAAGGAAATATGTACGTCCGATCCCAAACGCGCCTGCCACCAGAAAGAACAATCCAAAGACCGGGATGTGAAAACCGGAAAACGATGAAGTGACAGCTTGCGCTCAAAATGGAGTTGTGGTGAAAATCTTATTGTTGTGGCTATGTCCGCCTAGTGTGTTATTTGTGTGTCTGAAGAATTATTGTTTTGAAACCACCACAAGGCTCTCCCCTTAGGAGGTAATAAAGCGAAGTGGTGGTTTGATAGTCCGGCCAGTGCCGGTTGACGGTGGTACAATTGCCGATGGAGATGGTGTTGCTGTTTGGTCCAGAAGCTGGTAAGCTGGTTTCAAGCGTTGGATGGACACGTATGAATCCTTACTCGGCATGGCCAATTTGTAGGCGTGTGGCTCACTCTCCAAGACGGAATACGGTCCCGTGTAAGCTGGCTGCAACGGTCGCTTGGTGCTGTCGGTGCGCACATACACATGCGAAACAGTTTTGAGATCCTTTGGGATGAAAATTGACTTCGTATGGTGTGTGGTGAAAGTAGGTGAAGTTCGTTGCAGCGCCTCTCTCAAGTCTTGGAGAAAGGCGATAGGTTCTTTAATGTCGCTGGGCGCTGCTAAAAGATCTCCTGGTAGTCGAAGTTCAGTACCATAAACTAATTGGGTTGGTGATGTACCCGACTCGTTTACCATCGAACGGAGTCCCAGTAGCACGGATGGAAGTGCTTGAATCCAGTTCTCGGGCAAATGGGAGATAAGGGCTGTCTTCAGTGTCCGGTGCCATCGTGATAGGGTGATAGGCGGTAGAGTGAACACGGCTACATCCGAGGAGTTGAGCAAATCTTCGAAACAAAGCAGATTCGAATTGCCGCCCCTGATCGGTAGTCAGGCGAAGTGGACAGCCGAAACGTGCAACCCAGTGTTGGAAAAATGCGTCGGCGACAGCGGTTGCGGTGATGCCTTCTATTGGGACTGCTTCCGGCCAACGGATTGCTCGATCAATACATGTGACAATGTAACTAAAGCCTGAACAGCGCGGTAGTGGACCGACTATATCCATGTGGACCTGTTCGAACCTGTCTGCGCTTGGAAATGTTCCATAAGGTGGTCTGATATGCCTATGGACTTTACTTCGTTGACAAGCTGGACTGGCGCTTACCCATTTACCTATGTCAGCGTTCATAGATGGCCAGAAAAAGCGTAATGACACTGCCTTACGGTATGCTCGAGTACCAGGGTGACGAAGGTTGTGCACAGCTTCATAGGCAGTGCGCCTAAATCTGGGTGTGATATATGGGCGAGCACGACCAGATGAAGTTTCGCAAGTAATTACTGTAGGAGAATCCGGGAGAGCAAGATTAATGAACGTAAGTTTCTGACTCACCGTTTTTATTTTCTGCAGTTCCGGATCGTTGAATTGCTCCTTCTCTATAGTAGGGTAGTCCAAAACTGCGGAAGTCGTAATTGCGGCAATGCGAGACAGGGCGTCAGCGGCAGCATTTTCCTTCCCCTTGACATGGCGTATATCCATTGAAAATTGTGAAATGAAGTCCAGGTGACGTTGACGACGAGGAGTTTCCGTGGGCGATTGTGTGTTATGGAAAGCAAACGTAAGCGGCTTGTGGTCGGTGAAGACGGCGAACGATCGGCCTTCTACGAATCGCCGGAAGTGCTCAATTGCCAGTTTAATAGCCAGTAGTTCTCGATCGAATGTGCTGTATTTTTGTTGTGCCGGCGACAAAGCTTTTGAGAAGTATCCAAGTGGTTCAGGTTTGCCTTCCACTACTTGCAGTAAAACTGCCCCACTGCTGTGTTTGAAGCGTCACACATGAGACGTTGTTCCGCGTCGGGCAGTGGATGGGCTAGTGCAGCTGCTTCCGCTAGAGCGTTGCAGCAATGTTGGAAAGCAGCTTCTGTGGACCACGAGAGAAGCGAGCGATCCTTCCTGGTGGTGTTCTGGAGCATTTGAGACAGCGGTGCTTGATCCTCAGCTGCGTGTGGCAGGCATCGGTGGAAAAAATTAAGAGCTCCAGGCCAAGAGCCTGGAGACGTCTAACAATTTCTTCTAGATGTTCTTGATGTTCTTCGGGTGAACTAGATGCGATGAGCATATCGTCGATGTACGTAAATGCATAATTTAAGTCTCCGAACACAGAATTAACAAAACGTTGTTTGGTTTGTGCTGCATTGCGTAAGCCAAAGGTCATACGTGTAAATTCGTACAACCCAAAAGGTGTAATTATAGCTGTTTTGGAATGGCATCTGGAGCCATTGGAATTTGATGGTATGCACGGGTTAGGTCTATTCTGCTCAATATGGTTTTGTCCGGCATGATTAGCTGAAAATCCGTTATCCGTGGCAGTGGGTATCGGTCTGGCGGGGTTACGGAGTTAAGACGACGGTAATCCTCGCATGGGCGAATGTCTCCGTTTTTCTTTAGAACGATGTGAAGTGGGCTAGCCCATGGACTCCATGGTGGGCGACAGATTCCAGCATCGATCATACGTTGAAATTCCATTTTGGCGAGTGCGTAGAATTTTGGTGGAATGGGCCTTGTGCGGAATGACAGTGATGATCCTTTTGTTTCCAGATGGTGGCGGACATTGTGCAAAGGCTTGCAGGCGGATGAAAATGGAAGCGTGATTGTTCTGTATCGTTTAAGGAGTTCTGCGTACTTGTGGCAATGATCAATGGAGTCTATAACGGTGTAGTCGGTGGAGATGTTTGTAATCTGGTCCATGAGACGGCGCCCATGAACATCCAAAAGCAGACGGAAGTATTGGAGAAAGTCTGCTCCAAGAAATGAATGTGGTACAGCTGCCCGAACAAACGTCCAACAAAACCTCCGGCGTAGGCCCTGGTCTACCTCCATTGTGACTGTTCCGTATGTACTGATTGTTGTACTGTTGACCGCATATAGTACGTACGGATGTTGCTGTAGACTGGTGGTAGGTTTGACAGCTAAAACCGAAATTGCAGCGCCGCTGTCAACTAAAAAGAGATGGCCAGTAACTTTGTCAGAAATAAAGAGACGACAAGACTTACCAGCAACGGAAGACGCCTTCACTAATGTTGCCGGTTGCCGTTTCCCTGCACGAATGCACAAGGTGGCAAGCATTTAAGTGCCTCAGAACCATAGCGTTTGTGATACCAGCAGTTTCCATTGTTTTTCGGTGTGTCTCCACGATCTCGACTCGCTTGACGTAAATGGCTGTTTCAACTACTCCTTTTGGGCTGACGATGCTGTCGTGTTTCTCGTTCCAGTAAGTCCAATCTGCGTTGTATACTGAGCAGTACATTGTCGCTAACCGATGACATTGGGCTTGACCTCGTAGATAACCGATAACTTTGTCAGCAATTTGTGCCAAAGCACTTGAAGTGCTGCATCCGGTGTACCTGAAGCGGCGGAGTAGCTGCGAGGGTTGTGAGTCTCCCAAGTTGATGCCTTCGACCAGTCGCTGAAGTCGTCGTTCTTGGCTCTCTTCATACACTTTCATCAGTCTTGTTTTTATAGTAGCGTATTTATCCGAGGCTGGCGGCGATAGTAAAAGGTCGGAAACTTGCTCAAGATCTCGCCGCTCCAAGTTGGCCTGAAGGCCTTGAAGGAGCGAGAATGTCTTCGACCTGCGCAAACCACAACGATGCACGGTCTCGCCAAAACTGGGGCAATCGCGCGGCAACTGATAGACCTGAGACGCTTGACTGTGTCGATACTGGAAAAATATTTTCTTGATCTGGTTCTGTTGGTGCACTCCCCGCATGCGGGGTTGCCATCCTTTCCTCTTGTTTGTCGGTCATGTGAGATGGATGCTGATTAATTTGGGATGTTCATCGAAATGCGAGAAATCAAATCACGTCGGGGTCACCAATATAATGATAATGTAATAATTTTTTTATTTAAATATGGCTTTATTAATAAAAAGGACTACAAGGAAATATGTACGTCCGATCCCAAACGCGGCTGCCACCAGAAAGAGCAATCCAAAGACCGGGATGTGAAAACCGGACGACGATTAAGGGACAGCTTGCGCTCTAAATGGAGTTGTGGCGAAAATCTTATTGTTGTGGCTATGTCCGCCTAGTATGTTATTTGTGTGTCTGGAGAATTATTGTTGTGAAACCACCACAAGGTAAAAGCGAGCTATAAACATTAAGTAACCCCAAAAAGGATTGCAGAGTTTCCTTATTTTTTAGGGGTATCAGCTTGTTATATTGCTCTCACTTTCTCTTTATTAGGTGATATTCCTTCACCTCTAATATGAAACCCGAGGAAGTCCATTCCATGCACTTTTGTTTATTTACAGTTAAATTAGCTTTTGCTAGTCTTTCAAAAGCTGATTCTAGGTTACGAATTTTTTAAATAGGCCTGGAGCGGCAGAAACACCAAAAGGTAATCTGAGCACCTTAAATAGACCCTTGTGCGTATTGGGAGACAACAACTCAGTCGAGTCAACCACCAGCTTAGTAAATAACTTGACCTCTGAGATTGTCGCCATTACCTCCGCAAAAGTGGGTAGAGGATAAGAATTGTTTTGTATCACCGCATTGACAGTGCTACGGTAATCGACACATATCCGTATGGAACCGTCAGACTTCGGTACAGGTACAATGGGCATGTCCCAACTTGGAAACATGGCCGGTATAAAAAATTTTATTGGATGAGTTTCTCAATTTCTTTTTCAACCGCTGGTTTCCAGGCGATAAGATCATGACGGTGTTTTAGAAAGATCGGAAGCCCTTCATGAGCACCCAGTTCCTCGTTAAAAAACTTTTCTATATTTCCGTTCCAGAGTCACCGCGTTCCCTACCAACTCCAATGCACAAACACCTTGAACCGAAATTCCCAATACTGCAACCTGCAACAACAACAACTGGCAATTTATATTTTTTATTAGGTCTGTAGCGTAATGTTTGATGGAATCAACGGCCTCTCTTCGTGATTGATGCGATCCCAACTTACTTCTGAAATCGCAGTGCAAATCAAAAAAATATTTCGACGATCTACGAGTAGTTATTGCATTAAACTGAGGTTCTGGTCAATCTTGGGCTGTTTTTTCTTCTACTGTATGGACAGCTTATTGTTGAAGTTTGTCTGCTCTCATTTTACAACAAGCTTTGCTTGCGTGACCTTTAATATTCCAAAAGTTTTTGAACCAATATTTATCAGCAAATTGATTTCCTTCACATTGAAAATAGCACAAGTGCTCTGGGCGGGGGTATTTCTTCTTAAATTACATTGCCATAACGACATTGTTTAGTACGTTGCTCTGAGCAACCTCATGTGCAACTGAAATTTCATAGGCACGTTTAGAATTCAGTTTGAGATCACTAAACAGACATCTGCCGCCACTCCGCAGACAATTTGATCTCTCAGCATATTGTTGACATTTGCACTTCGCGGTTTCATTAAGTGCCATACGTGGCTACTAAGAAAGTTGAGATTTATGTCATATCGACCGGAACCACAGCTAACTTGAAACGACTCACTATATTGCTATAGAAAGTCCTGTAGATTACTGTGTTTCCGGTTCGAATTCTAGTAGCTTTCAACGTTGATGGGATTGTGTCTTTGGATCGCATACGCTTCACTTCGGTATTCTTTTTGTCGGGTAGTGAGGGGCAATTACGAGAGTATGTTCTCTGACTGGCCTTAGTTTCGCATCTCCTACAAATTGCTATAAATTATTCTTAACAACTGAGGTTTCAACCACACTGCAAGAATTCACAGGTAGCTCATCAGATAACGTGCTTAGTATGACCTCACATAATGTGTTTGAGTGAGGGGACAGATTCGAAGTCAGAAACTGAAGTACAAGTCCAAGTGACGACTGTAACATAATTATTGACACGGAGCGCAATCGTAGTCATCGGTCTTTATGCAAGTTCTGTTATTGGATCAATTTTAATTCCCACGAGTAATCGAGAAAAGAAAGCCACCGGTCAGCGGAACTCGTTTTGCTGAGAGGTCCTAGTAACTGAAATTCGCATACGAGTTCGCATAACATCTTATGTTGCTAGACTTTGGAGTAGGGATTTATAAGAAGTTCACTCCTTATGTCGCTCACTTTAGCCGAAAGACATGTTACCTTTGCCCAGGCTATCGAAGGGGTAGTTCCAAGAATGTACAAAGAAGTAAAGGAATGGAAACACTATCAGAACTACTCCGACGAAGGAAGCCTTTAGCTGCAACAGTTTTTCAACTTTATTCTATGAATCGGGAACACAAAGTGCAATACTTGCTCTGTATAGTGCAAATGCTTCTTTGGAGATATTTCCAGAACTACGAGTAATATCAGTAAAATATGGGAAAATATCCACAGCTTGGTCTATGAATAGCGAAGTGGAGCTATCTTGACATACGTATGTGTAACGCCTTCCAAATAACGCAGATAGCTTCCTAAACCTACATTTTATAAGACTATTTCCCGCTAAGCTATTTAGAGAGTGGATCTTACATTTTGTTGCACAAGACCTTCGCATTGTCTTCTTTTTTTACAGACGACTGTCACCCATTAATTTATATCCTCCTTCCATTCCTCAGTATCGATACGTATCCACCATCTAACAGAGGAACAACTCTTATATAATTTCTGATTTTCTACTTTCAGGAAGACCTCCTCATCCATGGCGATTCAGTTTACGACATCATTGACAAACAGGACCATGGACCAATCCAAGCCGAACTCAATCGTAATGTTCCCCAGCAACCTGGCCAGCAGCATAACTCAGCAATGTCCAGTCTAGAGGGTGAACATCGTATGTTCCTTTGTCGCATGAATGTCAGTCGGAACGCCAGAAGACAAATGAGATTCGGTGACCAAAAGGTGAGTTAATCATATGACAGATGCAATCTTTTTCCTCTGTTTCTGTGTTTGCCCCATAAACTAGTTCGCCCGGTTGGCTTTGTTTCACTTTTTTTGGATAAGTTCGTTTGTTCCACTTGATCTGGCAGGACAGACGAACTACTCGTACCATTGGGAAAGGGTAAAACCAAAGTAAAACCAATGAAAACGCCTTCTCTTCTCTCTGTTTCTCGTTGTTGGATTTCGTTGGAGGTTTGTTTTTATTATGAGGAAATGTCAACCGAAAGATTAAGATAGTGTCGCCAGTGAATGTCTTCACTTTTGCCAGCAATGTGTAGCAAGACTATGGCAACAACAGACTACAGGAGCAAGAATCCTCATCATTATCATCAGTCGTAGTGCACCAGCGATGTGGTGCAACCAGTGGAACCATATGGAATGAAATTGATGATGCCACAAGCGTGGGCGGACACGGACACGGACACGGATACGGATACGGACACACACTGTGTGGCGTGGTGTAGAGTTTAAAGAGTGAAGTAAAGTTGCTTACAGTTGACTGTAGATTAGTTGGACGCGAGCAGGAGCGCGCGCACTGTCTTGGTTTACATTTTCACCCAATTATTTCACTCCCACCAGATTTGAGAGCTCTCAAGCAGTCGAGCACTCGAGCATTGTGCCGTACAGATGCTATGGCAGTGGCTTGGATGAGTTTCGTTGACGTGGTTTCAAATTGTCTTCTTGTTTTTTTCTTTTCGGAGTTGAAAAGTTGTAAGAGATTAAGATATCCGTGAAGCAACCACAACGACAAGGTTGTTGCTCCCACTCTGCCTCTCTCCTTACCACTGTGTTGCATAAAGTCTGCTGACGATTTAAGGGACATCCCTACAGCAAAACATCAGAACATGTAATGTTAATTGGTTCTGGTTAAGAAGCTTGTCACTGTTACATTATCGATGATGATGATGCAGAGTGGAAGATAGTTCCCGTCGTTTTGGTGGTGATTGTTCGCTACTTCCTTTGGGTTATTGGTAATTGTAGTTAAAGTGCAGGTACTGCAAGTTTAAAAATAGAAACAAGTATCTGAATAGATTCCATGTTCCCTTGACTAGACGAAACGAGGGTAGCTTATAGACTTCCGTCGGCATTTGCAATTAGATGGAAACAGTGTTTATGTTAGAAGAAGCTTCCTGATTGGCTTTTATGTGTAGTTCAAGTTGATTTCCTGTTTAAACTACGTCCGCCGTCCTAGGAAAGGTCTTCCATCGGTTGCTCTTTTAAAATGATTCTGCCGGTTCTACACCAGGGGGTTTCTTTGCGGTGTATTTACGATGAAGTTCCATCTTTTTGAGCACGTTTTCATACATTTAAAGCATCTGTTGTAATTTTCTTCGTTTTCTCGTTCGAAAATAGGAGAGAGAAGATGCTTTTATATTGCCTGCCTGACCGACCTTCCGAAACGATTTCAAACCGTCTTCCGATTATGGTCAGATTTGCAGAATATTTTCTAAAAAACTTGGAACATTGTAGTACAGCTGCTACAGCAGTTATCGGACAGGTTCAAGCTTCTCCCAAAACCACTTGGCTTTCTTGACGATTATGCTGAGGTCAAACTAGTTTGCTTTGCCTGGATCAGAAATGATTACCTAAAGTGGGATTCTTATCATGGTAAAGCAGAATGTATTTTTTAGCGATCACCGCACTCAGAAAAAGAAGTCGTCCATAAAAAGATGAGCAAGCCTTTCAGTGATAAAATGCGTAGAGCACCAGCACGAATCATATCAGTACCTGCAGTCTGAAGCGTGTTTTGAGTCAGTATTTCGCGTTATAGTCACCACTCTCACATCCTTCGCAAGACGTAATGTCACTTATTCCTAGCACCCTAAGATGATTAGTAAAAGCACATCATGACGCCAGTAGGTACAAGTAATCTACAGTCTTTCCTACTGAGAGACAATTGGAAAGTACGAGTATATAACCTCTTAGAGACGTTTGGTATTCCCAGAACCTGCAAAGTAATGTCTATGTCTATGGAAGCTCTAACCGGCAATGCAAGCATCTTAACGTAGGTTGGTGTTCTGAGACTCTCTCTGCAGATGCAGATATTTCGCATTTCCCACCAACTCATACCACAGTATAGTTAGTCCGTTGCAGTTAAAATACGTATATCTCCGCTTGAAGAAGGAGTGAAGACATCAGCGCCGCATACTACACTTGATCGGTTTTGGAGCCGATCTGGTCGAAACCATCCCTTGGCACAGAGAAAGTCAGTTTTGTATTTTTGCAGCAACAGGAGTTCTGGTGCCATTGCAGCATGATCAGAGTCAAAAGACATCCATCAGAGTCAAAGGCCATCAAAACGCCAGTGTGTGTTGTGCCAACGATCATCAAGGATCAAGCAGAAGATAGCTTTAAGAGGGCAGTCCATGATATAAATATTGATTAGTGCGCCTAATGCTGCTGAGACAGATCGATCATTGGACTCTAGTTGAAGCAAAAGTGACGTATTTTTCTAAACGCTTGTTGTACCAGAAAGTCCTAGGCGTTGTTAGACATTTTGGATCTCAGGCAATGGATACAATTTTATGCACACAAACATCAACCATTCCCTTCATGATCTTCAATTCGAAGGAAGTCAAACTAATAGGTCTGAAGCTCTTGACGAGCTTGTAGTCATCTCTTCCAATTTATGATATAAAGGCTATTCTTACTGTTCATCAAGGTTTTGGTATGTGTGCCAGTAGTAGGTAAGCAGTGATGATCTCGACTCTTCAGAGTCGGCAATAGCTGGTCTATACCTTTATGTAGCATAACTTGAAGCCAACAAAGGAATCAACATCATATTCACAGCTCGATTGCAGCTTCGGTTAGAGAACCTGGTTGTGAGCTGGTCCTAATAATGTTGCCTTGGAAACGAGTCTCATGCATGACCCGGAAAGATTCTGCTTTCGACTTTGAAACTTCTCCTAGTTTCACCGAGTGTTTCGTTCTATTCGCAAGAGTTTTAGAGAGATTACGGTCTTCCTTCAAATTAGTCTTAAGTGAAAAAGAAAGTGATTTACCTCATGGACATCTGTCTGGAGGTGATGTCACTCATGTCCAGCACACTTAGCTGTTTGGAAAATCGTAGCACACCGTTAAGGCGGCAAGTAAACGGACTTTCTTACTGAAGCAAGCAATTCTAACGAGGAATTCTGGTACTGAGAAGTCTGTGCCTTGCCTAACAAGTTCATTAGCGATTCCATTTTCTTGATGAGAATAAGTGGATTCTGCCTTTCGACTGCAAGAAGAAAGCTTCACATTGTCGAACCAGTTTAGAAGTTCGAAGTTCCACTGATGTAAACTATTTTCACCACACGTTTGTAAGACAGATGCTTACTTAATGAGGAGCGAAATCTTTAATTGTTGTACTGGAGGGCTTCGATTCTAGGTTGAGATTCCGGCCGAACTCAATGGTAAGTACAGCGAAAGTCTACATCGTGCTCTCGCAATAACCAGATCATTGATGTCATGTCGGCGTTAAAATATATCGAAACCTAGCGCGAGTTGTATCAAAAATCGCTTTCTAAATGGACGATGGATTGAAGAGGGGAAGAAAGGTTTATCAGTGCGTTAAGAACAGAATGAAGTCAAGAACTCGTTCACTGCATCTGCTGCAAATACGAAGAATCTATTTACTTACCTTACTTAACTTTAGATAAAGCTACTGCCCGTGTTGAACCTGGGCTTCAAAGTATTGGAAGAAGTTTAAAACTTCTTCCGATACTTCAAACGTAGACTAGTACGTCGTCGGGCTGACTGAATATTATGAGGAGCTGTGTAGAACTTATCCACATTCTACTGTCATGGAGAGAAGTCAATGTAGTACTCATTTCCAAAGCCGGAAAATGCTCTCATGTTGTCCCAAATTACCTCAGACCTATAGGTCTATCATCTTTCCTTCTGAAAACTCTAGAACGACTGATTGATATCCATATACGAGTTAGAATTGATCCAAGACTTCTGTCAACGGTTCAACATGCGTACTATAAAGGAAAGGAGGTGGAAACGGCTTTGCAGTCACTGACTAGCCACATAGAACGATCGCTACAATATAAGGAGCACACAATGGTTGCTTTCCTAGACATAGAGGGCGCATTTAACAACGTCGACACATCCGCAATCACAACTGTGCTGCCAACTCTGTAGATAGACGACTCATTTCGGGAATTGATCTGTCTCATGCTAAAAAGCAGGATAATCAACTCTAAACTGGGTGAGACTTCTGCTAAAAGATGTGTCAGCAGAGGTACGCCGCAAGGCGATGTCCTCTCTCCCCTTCTCTGGAACTTAGTGGTTAATGAACTGCTGATACGCCTGGAAGCGGGTGGTAGCAGGGTGATTGCATATGTGGATGACGTTGCTATAGCCGTCTCAGGTAAGCATCTCAATACCATTAAAGAACTCCTTCAAGTAAATCTCAATAGATTAACCCGCTGGGAAGATCGCTAATTCCTCTTTTCCAGAAAATATAAAATTCCAACTATAGACCCTCCTTCAATAAACGGTACCAGTCTAGTACTTTCCGATGCAGCAAAATATCTGGGTCTCATTTTTGACAGGAAACTAAACTGGAAACCTACCATTCAAGAAAGAGTCAAGAAATCTACAATAGCTTTATTCTCGTGCAAAAAAGCCATTGTGAATAAATGGGACCTTCAACCTCGCATAACCTACTGGCTATACATCTCGGTCATAAGACCGATACTTACTTACGGGACGGACGGCCATAGAAAAAGCAGTCAACTGCATTAAACTAAGCAGAGACCAAAGAAAAGCATGTCTATGCACAAGCGGACCCTTGCGGCCTAACCCCACTGCGGCATTAGATATTCTGTTTCATTTGACACCACTAGATATCTTCAGCAGGCAGGTAGCTGTGACTGCAGCTATTCGCCTTAAAGCGACTAAACAGTGGACAAATAATTTATTTAGCAACGCCAACATTCTTAATACATTAGGAATCCTCACAAAGAACATCGATTACACCATACCTGAATTTTGGTTTGACAAAAACTTCCATGTAAGCTTTCCCTCTAGACCATTCTGAGAGGAAGATGCTTTCATGGAGGATAAGTCAATCCATCTCTACAAAGATGGATCTAAAACCGATAGCGGAGTTGGTGGTGGTGTTTTCTCAGATAAGCTAAATCTAAGCCAAACACTTCCAAACCACTGTAGCGTGTTCCAGGCGAAAATTTCGGTGATTAAAGGAGCTCTGTCCTTATTGAAGAAAAACGTGATATCTGCAAAGGATATCCGCATCTTTTCGAATAGTCAGATCGCCATCAAGTCCCTGGACTCGGTCTCATTATATTCTAAAACTACCCTTGAATTCCGA
The DNA here is from genome assembly GCA_949129095.1 of Volucella bombylans. Taxonomy (NCBI): domain Eukaryota; kingdom Metazoa; phylum Arthropoda; class Insecta; order Diptera; family Syrphidae; genus Volucella; species Volucella bombylans. The sequence goes on along the minus strand of OX422140.1, from coordinate 330,786,480 downwards.
TCATCTCTCATTTGGATGGCAGAGCAGTTCAACACTCACCTTTGTTGGGTGCCGGGCCATAAAGACATTCCAGGGATCTGCAGAGCCGATGAACTCGCCAAAATTGTAACCACTCTACCTATCCTATCGGACAAAGGTAGTATAGGTATACTAATCGCTACGTGCAAACTAGCATTAAAGCTGGATGCCAATAAAAGAACAGACCTTAAGTGGACTGCTGGGCAAACATGTCTAGCGACCAAAGAGATCTGACCAAAACTGGATCTGAATCGCTCTAAGTGTCTGATCCTTTTACAAATGACTTCTGTAGAAGCTGCATGGACGAGGAAGAGGAGGAGACAATCCTCCACTTACTCTGTACATGTCCAGCTCTCTCCCAGAGAAGAAAGCTTCTAGACAACGACCTAAACGATCTAGAAAATATAGACGTTAAAAGTCTCCTACGCTTTTTCATAAGCTCAAACTGTTTCCATTAGTAAGAGGATCATAGATACACGTGGCATCATACTTATCTTATCTCTTATAGCCACTCTTATCTACCTACCTACCTACGAGTAAATGGAATAAGTATAGCTTTACTGGGTTATAATAAAGGTCTTGAGGGTATTTACCCTTCACTATTATGACTAAGTCGTCCGCATCGATTACTAAGTTTTACTAGAAGGTCTCACGAGCATGGCCCTTTTTAGACATGGCTTTCGAAATGGATTCATATATACCGAATACCGAATATTATCGAAGGCAATCTACTTTTGTACGAGTATAATAGTAGAGCGCCTTCCGTGGATATTTTTTTCTGTACGCATATTGGTGAGGGGGCAAAGGTCTCTGATGTATAAATCGATGTCTTTCCATGGTTTTCAGAAAAAATAATGTAAGAAAAAAAAATAATGATAAGATTTGAGTAGTTCATTACGTTTACATAGTTTGGGGATAAAAACTACGTTTACCTCACTCCAGGCTTGTGGGATGTACCCCTAGTTGAAGTTCTACCTAAATAAAGTGGTTAGAGTGGAAAGATTATGGACCAATACTGGGAAGATTCCGTCTAATCCAGATGCCGGTCATCAGATGTCAAACCGAACTGTCATCCCAGACTGTATATGTTTAGTTCAAGGTTTGCCATTTTATAATATGAATCGTTTAACAATCGCTGGACGTGTTAAAATTGTGAAAACTTACTACAAAAATAGTGACTCTGTAGTTGGTACGTTTCGCGTATTACGAGCAGATTATGTTCGACATAATCCTCCATTCAAGCGTACTATAGGTAAAACTCTAAAAAAATTTAAGGAGGCTGGCTCTTTTACAGATGGCTTAAGGCCTATCCATCATCAAAATGCACGTTCTACAGAAAATATGGCTGCCGTTAGTGAAAGTGTTGAAGAAGATCCAAATCTATCGATTTGGTACATATTGGCGTATTTTGCATTTAGATTTGCATCTACACTTATAAAGTTCAGCTCACTCAAGGATTGAAGTCAGCTGACCACGGAATGCGTTGAACATACGCCGATTGGGTGCTTGACATTTGGCGTTTGGATGACAAATTTTCACACAACATTTTTTCTTCAGCGATGAGGCTCACTGTTCACTCGGTGGATACGTCGCGTATAGGAAAGTGAAAATCACATGTTACTCGTATCATTGCATGGTGTGCAATTGGTCCATATTTCTTCGAAAATGTGGAAGGTGTAACCGTCATCGTCAATTCCCATCGCTATAGCCAAATGTTAACCGAATTTATTTGGTCTCTAATCGAAGATATGGATGTGGAGGACATGTGATTTCAACCAAACGGTACACATCTCAAACAATACGATCCGTTTTGGCTTTATCGGAGAAAAAATTTCCAGGACGAGTTATTTCGCGTTTTGTTGTTGTGAACTGACCAGAAAGATCGTGACATTTGCCGTATTTGCATTTCTTTTTGTGGAGCAATGTAAAAGAAATCGTGTTTATGCACACAATCCGCAAATTCTTTTCAACATTAAGTCCTGCAGGAACTCCCGTGGAGGACATTTGAATGATGTTATATTCCAGTCAGTTTTTTTTTCAGTTTGTATGCATTTTTATTTATACACCTTAAATTACTCTTACATGCTAGACAAAAAAATGCTTAAAAATTATCTTATACTAACTTACTGGCCCCATGCGGGCACTCTAAGTAGAACCTAACACTTAAACAATGTCTTTCGACGAACCTTACAGTCTAATTTTATTTCTATTTGTACATACTAAAACTAAGAAAATAAATTTTAAGCAAAAACTTAGTAAGCGGACATTTTTTTAATTTTTTATAAAACTTAAAACCAAAAGCTTACAAACTACCTAAAAATAAAATAGCGACGTCTCTGTCGTAGTTGAGTCGCCTGTCCACAGCTGTTCGAGCGACGTGGAAGATTAGCGGCGCCGCCAATCTGTCCTGGATCAGAACTTGACTATCTAGATAGAGGAACGCTTCCGGAGGAATAAAGCCGTCAAAGCGAACTCTCTCGTGATACATATAATTGGGGTAGTAAGCCCCGGAGATCAGGTTGTTCGATGAGTTCATTGCTCTTGCAACGTGCCAATGACGAAATTGTCCACTCTTATTAGGTCCGCCCTATTGTACAAGACCTCATTGGGATAGAATTTTATGTACAGAGACTGTGGTGTTCTGTACAAGCGAAGACAAGTCCTAAGACAAGCCCTCTCAAACACCCGAATCTTTTCCAATAAACTTGCTCACACGTTGAACCACACGGGACATCCAAATACAAGCATGGGCCTGATAAGGGCCATGTAGCAGATTACCTTCACCCTCGCATCGAGTTAGCTGTTGTAAAACAGTCTCTTTGTAAAGGCAAAAGCACCTCTGGCTCTGGCCAGAGCAACATCTATATGTTTGTTAAAATACAGATATTGATCTAGCCAGATCCCGAGGTATCTGACCACATTTCGACAAGCGAGTGGCTGTCCATGTTGTCCGAGGATAGAAAACTTTCGCCAATTCTTTCTGGTATCCCTAGAGGCCCCAGACAAAGGCGTCCTAAACAGAATGGTTTCCGACTTCTGAAAGTTGATTTTCAACTTCCAGTCATCGCAATATCGCTTAATTTTGTCGAAGTCACGCTGCAAAAGTGTATTAATGACCTCAATCTTTGGACCCGATCTGTACGCGATTATGTCGTCTGCGTACGCTATGGCATGGTGAAGTGAACCTATGAGATCACTCGTGTAAATGTTGAATAGGATCGGCGAATTTACCGCACCTTGTTGCAGACCGTTTTTAATGTCAAATGTTCCAGCAGAAGTCACAACGCCATTCTTCACGATGAACTGTCTACTGGAGAGCATATCAAAAAGAATATACAGCAGTGGTTTACTAATTCCCAACCTGTCCAGCTTGAAAAAAAGTCCCTCTAACCATACGGTATCGAAGGCCTTCTCCAAGTCAATCAGGCAGGCACCAGTGCACTGTTTCTTGCCTTTGTTCCATTGGATATCAGAAACTAGTTTCGACGCAGCATGAATGATATCATGCCCCGCCTTGAAACCGAACTGATTATCCGGAACTATATGTTTGTCCTCAACCCACTTAGTCAGGACTCTATTGATCACCCTTTCGAAAACCTTACTGATGTTAGGAAGAAGACTAATCGAGCGGAGATTCGCCGGATTGGAAGTGTCTTTATCCCTTTTGGGGATGGGATGTACCACCGCAGTTTTCCAATGCGCTGGATAATGTGCATTATTCATTGCATTATTAAACAGGGTGGTATAAATGTTCACCGCTTCTAGAGGGAGATGTCGAAGCACAATGTTCGGTATTTCATCGGTTCCCACTGATTTCTTACTTCTAAGTGATTCGAAGATCGTTTGGAGCTCTTCCTTCGAAATGAACGGGGGTAGTACCCTATCATTGGTGATGACATTATTTGCCATACGTATTCTCGTCACTGAACTGGATGAAACCCGAGCTTTCGAATCGCCAATTCACAATTTCATTTCGAAGGTAGAAATTGTGCACAAGGACTCGATTCTCCAGATCGTGGTTCGGGCCAATGATAACATTCGCCTTGTACACTTCCTGGAAAGTCGCTCCTATAGCCTCTACCTGCTCATGTGGATCCTCGATCACAAAGAAGTTGTCCTCATCCACAGCCTCATTTGGATCTATGCCCGCTGCTACCAGTATTTGTTCGTTGTTCTTCGTTCGGGCGATTTTAAGACATGGAAGGTAGTTCTGATTATTTCTCCGAAATATTTTATTTATTTGCGGCAACATATTCGGGTTGCTGGTGTTTACAGCCCGAATTCTATTGTTCCAATACAAACTTACAGACGCTCTGTAATTTTCCTTTATTAATGTTTGGAGGTTTTTAATCGACGACTTCAGAGTCATGATCTCCGGGTAATGTCTGTCAGTAAGCTGTCTGTACAGGGTTTTTAGTCTTGACAGCAGTCTACTTTTATGTCGGTGCAGTGCGTCAATAGTTGCGTTGCGGAATAAGTCTTCTTCGTCAGTGTGTTGGTACCGAGGAATCGTTTTGTCCATTGTTGGTTTGATTGTCTCGTCCATTAGTCTTAGATATCTGTCAATCTCCTCGTTTGACAAATTTCTGTTGGACGGTGGGTAGAGCGAATTCGAGGAGAATGCTCAATGTTATATTCCGTTCGTAGTGGCATGATCCTTTAAAAATTTGATCGAACACGTACTCCCTGTGTATTGGATTTCCATTGCTGCGGAAGTAGCTCGAAAATACCCTCTCTCGACCCTGATTTTTCCTATCCTTTAGTTTTAGTTTTAGTTTAACACCGTTTTGTATAAAACTCAATAAAGTCGTCAGAGATTGACCGGAGCATGTTGAATCCCAGAATTATCTTAACTACTGTTTTCGAGAGTCTAGTTTATGAAAGTCCTCAACCGTACTGATTCATGGTACACTAAATTCTGCTCAGCAGATTATTATCCGAAGACGTTACGCCTTGCATTCTTGCATCACAAAACAGTTTCAGGAACATAGAACTCACTACGCTCTTCGTCTATAAGGATGAAAGAAAGACTGATGGTTCTGAAGCAATTGGCGAGTGAATAGAATAAAAGTAAAGAGGAGAGTTCTCTTCAAAATTGGAACCTGTTACTCTGTAATTTCCATTGTTACTAGAGAATTTAAGGCGCCAAAGAATGCAACAGCCCAAATGGCCTCATTCGCCACTATAAAAATATTAATGACTAATGCCCAACTACGGGGTGTTTTACTCAGCCCGCTTGCAGTTCCATTGATAGAAGCCATAACTGGCTTCTTGAGACTTGAGACCTCACAGTCTATATTCTCGACTCAGAGCAGATGGAATCAAATTACCTGATGTTTTGGTTGAAGAGTTTAAGTAGTCTGTTATTTGGAAAAGTTTTTAAAACTTGCACCCTTCGAAATCCGATTAGGCCTCATACTTTTAGTTTTCTGGTGTTCTGTCGCTGCAGAAATTTGACAGACGACACCATTTGTCCTCAATTTTATATATCTGACCTAGGCACCCTTTTGGTTTTGAGCAGTTTCTTCTACCCTTTTTCTTATTCTGAGTTTGGAGCCGTCTAGGCGGATCTTTAGATCTTTAGACGGAGTATGTCCAGTTGGATTTTCTTGGATTCTTCAACAAAGGCAGGAACCTGCATCCGATTCTTACTCATTGGAAATACGTAATCCAATTAGGACAATGTTTAACTGGGGCTTGTGTGAGCTACAGATGGCATTGCATTTATAACAGTCTCACGTAGTATTTTTAAGGACAGCAATTGCAACACATGATAAGTCTCATCTTGCTGGAAGCACAACTTTCAATGCACAGAATCACGTGGAGAATGAGTTAACACAACGACGATCTAAAAGGATTATCTAGCACAATATCTGCTGTATAATTTGTGAAAATCTCAACACTTCCGCTTATTTTAGGCTTTTGTGAGTGTTAATACAACAGAAGGAGTATGATTTTGGCTCCGGATACTCTAGTTTTACTAAGGCATCCAACGCTGAATTTTTTTTTTCTTCTGACTGGTTCACAGCTTGCTCCCGTTGGATAGTCATCATTAACAGGCAACAAGCAATTTTCCAGCTCATTCCCAGAACACTCACTTTGGCCTACCAATATGCACTTCATTTGCCATTGAAATCCGTTCGACAACCATATGTCCAAAGGTTTTGCAAGTAAAAGCCACTCAAAGCTGCCTCGTGTATGATCCCAGCCATTCATTCGATACCTCTACATGGTATTTAACAACCAGATGTGCCGGGTCATAACCTTTGGAAACAATAAACCTACTAGAAGACAACTTTCGGTGGAACAAAGCAATAGCTACAGAGATTCCTAGTTGATCCCGACATTTTTCTGCAATATTGCCACAAATCAAATTTAGCAACTTTGTACACCCGCACGTCTGGTTAATGCCCGAAGTCGTGTTGGCTATTACGGTTAATGTTTTCCAATTTTTGTCCCGAAAAAGTTATTACCCAGCAAAGTACTCCGTATGCAGTCTGTTCGTACCACTGCTGCCAGTTCTACAAGTATCCGTATACCTGTGTGTGACCGAAAAATTCAAATTTCCCAGTGGCGCCAGTACAATAATAGCCAATGAAGACAACGATTCCAATAACGGCAAGGTAGTGGGTACTGTTGAACGGTCATCGGTGGCCTATGCCACCACGATCATCACGTCTCCACTCAAGAACGTTTTGCTCCAGAACGACCAAAAGAGGCCAAAAGCCAATCGAAATGGAAAAAACGCGCGCACCCTCAACAAAACTAAAACACAAACACAAAAATAACAACAACAACAACCGCATCAGGAGCAACAGAAGAAAAAAATAAAAGAAAAAGAGTCCTTGGACATGGACACATTTTAATTGGATAATGGACAATTATTTTGCATTTTGTCTCGTGGAAGTGGAAGTCCATCGTGGACGTTCCATTTCATTTTGTCGTTCATCGCAAGTTGTATTCTCTTCCAAAGTTGCTGGACACCAGTACTGCCTTCCTTCCTCATCCATCCCAGACACATCCAACTGAGTCAGTAGTACTTGTTCTGTTGCCTTTTGAAGGGACCACTCTTCGATACGATTCAAAGTTGGTATCTGGCAGATAAGCCAACAGCAGCAGCAGCAGCGGTGGCAGATTTCCACTGAATACGAATCTATGGCCAATATGGCCCATAGCCCTCCTTTTGTTGAGATCTTAATAAATGAGAGATTCACATGGCCAAATTGGAATGGAAATTTCTACGCCTTTTTGCTATGGGGATCAGCAGTGAAGGAGGGCTACTCGTACATGACTGGAGACAAGAGTGGGCTTGGCCGCCACAACGGCCGTCGGAATCGGAACTGAACCATTGTGTCGTAGCGAATAGGCGAGTGAAATAAATCGATTTAGCGTTGTTGTCCTGGAGATGGGTGTGCACGGATGACTTGGGGCCATGTGACTATTTTTGGGATGTTGCTGAGGCGCTCTGGTGCTTGTGTTGTGTTGCGACTTATAAGGGCTGCAAGTTGAAGAGGTTAGTGAGTTAATTATTCAAAACACATTGCAAAGAGAGTCCATTTAGTGGGATGATTCTCCATGTTTAAACAGGGATGACACTAAGGTGGTTTTAGAAAAGAACGACTCGAGACTTTTAAATACGCAAGTGTCCCAATGATTTCAAAATGCCGAGAGACTTGTCCGAGATGCAAGAATATCTGCAACTTGCTTTACATATTGGCTCTGTAGATTGATTGGCTTCAGCTAGCATATGGAAGTTGGAAAATTTTCGAAAGCGCTGTCGGTTTTCTGGCTTTCGCTAAGATGTGGGAAGGATCTTCTAGATCTGCTCTGTTTAGTGGCAGCTTTTATGCAAATACGTCTCTCTGGTACACCTCGCACTTGAGTTTCGCTGATTTTTCACGCCGGATGTCGTTTGACTCTGATCACTGGTTCCGGCCACGGTCCGTAACAATGGCTCCGAAACTAACCTGGGATGGCCATTACCATTAGAAAATTTAACTGTTGTCAATGCACAATCTTGTGAAGAATAGAAAAAGGTGACGAAGCACTCATACTTGCGACTGTAAAGGTAGCTAACTCAGGACTTCCAAGTTAGTTCGGCTTATAAGGTTTCTCTGAATGGAAATAGAAGGATAAATTCAAAAGATCTTGCCTGCGTCCCAAGCCACAATGAGCCCGTTGGGACTGCCTGCGTCCTCTGTTAGGCCTCCCTTTTCTCCTATGAGCTCTTTCGTAGGTCTCAAGAGTGCTGAGGTTGTATATATCGATCAAAAGAATGCATAACATGGCAATACGCTTCTGGCAAGCACATTATTTGCTAGGCATAAGTGACATAGCATCCTGCTCTTCTACTTTGAGAGTGAAGGCGACACGCGGCCTAGGCTCGCTTCAGGTTGCCGATACTCGGCTCTAATATGGTGAATGCAGGCACTGTAGCTATTTAACAACTTTCTAGGAAATACTGAGAAATCGCAGCAAAAATAAATTAGAAGGAGTACAATCGGCTAGGTCTGTGGCTGAATGCTCTGTTACAACAAAAAAAATTCGACCTAAGATGAGGTCTTCCGCTAGCGTGTCGTTGGAATCTGGGACCCGGCGCTGGTGTTCGAGTTAACCTAGCCATCCCAGTCGAATTATCCGAGCTTTACTGACGAGGTAGGCATAGCTCTACAGCCCTTACAGTTCGCTCGTTCTCCATTAATGCCAACGGGACCAACACTTTCCTAAAGAACGTTTCTCTCGGTCCAAGCTTCTGCGCTATAAAGTAGGACTGGGATGAACAGTGTCTCATATAACGTCTTTTAGTTGCTGTACTACTCAATTTACTTTGGGCTTATAAAGAAGCAGCGATAAGCAAAAGTGATGCTTCGCGTGACTTCGGCGCTGTTGTCGTTTTCGTGCTTTACTACCTCAAAGTTGTAGCTGTCTATCGTGACGTTTTGTCTTAGGAATCGATACTATTTGTCAGTTTTTGTCGACAGCATATTCTTTCTTCCTTCATTGACCGCTAAACCCATCTTTGCAGCTTCCGCTTCCATAGTTCCAAGCGCTCCATTTCAGGTGGCTGCGTTCTTACCATTATGTCTATGGCTTCTGCGTATGCGTGTTACTGAATAGGCTTTTAAAATATGATGCCTCTGGAGTTGGGTCGCGAATCTCGCGTAATTCTTTCAAGAACGATGTTGAGAAGGTCACATAGCAAATCATCATCTTGTGTAAGACCCTTTCTGGCATTGAAGTTCTGGTTTTGTTATTACCAACCTAGCTGGAGTAGCTTGCATTCTCCATCGTCATCTAGACGGTGGTGTTATATTGATTTGGCAGTCCTGGATTCTTTCTAAAATATGGCGTAATGTTAAAATTTGTTCTATGATGGACTAGTACCACACAGATAGGCACTGGTCGGACTGTTGATGAGGGGAAAGACGGCAGACAGGACTTCATATGCAATGTTGAGGAGACTTGTTTCCCTATACGTATCTGGTGCAGTTCAAAGGAGTACACTTCTTTAGGATCAGACATTTCTTCGGGCATACTTCCATCGATCCAGATTTTTGAGAAAAAATTGATGTTTTCTGCGTATCCAATTATCACTTGCTGCTTTAAATAACTCGGCAGTGAAGTCATCGGGTCCAGGCGCTTCCTCAGACTTAAGCTTGGAAATTGCTGTCCCGACTTGCATCTTGGTAGGATAAACGGAAATGTTGAATGACTTATTCTGCAAGACTGTGGAATGTTGTTCGTTTATGAGGTTTCCTCCACCATTCTTGCAGATTTCCGATCAGGTTGTATAGTTCGTTTTATTTGTTGGTAATACTTTCGAACTTCATTCTTCTGGTAGCACCTCTCTTAGCACCACCTTAGCACTTCTCGTGTTCTCTATTTTTTTCTTCAGAGGAGCGACTGTAGCCGTCCGATGTAACTTTGGTTACAACAAAACAGTGGTCCGAGTCCAGTTGCCAGTTGCTCGAAATCTTCGGACATCTAAACCAGTGGAAGAGCACCTTGTGTTGATCGCAATTTGATCAATTTGGTTGACAGTTTGGTGATCAGGATCCAGTCTAGTATCTTTATGGTGTAGAATCAAGATGTAGAAACCGTATGTTGGCTGTAGTTACACTACATCCCGCCGCAAAACCAATAAGCTTGTGTCCGTTTTCACAGGTGATGGCGTGGAGCTTGTATTTCCAAAGATGCCCTATTTGCCTAGCTTGGTATTAAAACGGCCAAGGAAGATTCTCACACCATATTTAGGGCAATGCTCGTAGGTTTTGATGAGAAGCTTGTTTAAGTAATCTTTGCTAGTGACGTCTTTTTTCTCTCGTCATCAAGCGTTCATTTACATGCCTGAAGCTTTGATGGCAAACCCGCATCCGAATAAACCCTGCGTTCACCATAGTAAATATCACAGTTTTTCTTCCTCTTTTTGGCCGGTCCAACCCAGTGAATTTCTTAGATGATGGTCATGTGTGCATTGTAGCAACGTAGCATCACCTGTCGTAGTGTTAACGGTCTCAATATCCCACGTGCAGATCAGATGATCGATGACGGTGCAGGCCAGTATTATGCTACATTTCGAGGACGCACTTGCAATTTTAGTTTGCTTACTGTTACCGAGGACGACCGCCTGGAGGTATGCCAAACTAGACTGCTAACTCAACCCATCATATAGAGCAGTCATTAGTTTCCTGCTCAATCGCCGCTGATCAATACTTACGAATTGTGGAAATTATTTCGGAAATCGTAATTCAGTTTCCGAAACTTACTGTGCGCTATGTCCATTTTAGGGTGGTCGTAATCATGTATCTGAGCAAGCAATTCGAATATCCATGGATCGCTTTATATTGATAATTTGCAGCCACAGAGATGTCATACAATGCGAACCGAAGGCGAGGGTTGCGAAGTATTGAGGAGGACCCGGAATGAGTCGATACGGCATCGTATCGGTTTTCTTCCATTTTAGAGGCATAAACCAAAAGCAACTTGGAAGAAATATGTAAGAGTAGTAAGGAAACTCTGCTCGGTATTTCGAAAGCCTGGCTCCACACGAATAAAGAAAAGTGATCTTGGAACCGTGAAATGAAAATAGCAAGCCTTTGAAGCGTGGACTAAGTATAGAGGAAATAACAAAACCGTTGTCTAAAGCGTCTTGGGTTAGACTACTCAGTGCTGCAACAAACAGACGTAGAAAGCGTTATCTAAAGGGCGTGCTGTAGGGGCAGAGGCATATTCTATCAGGAATAAGAAGATGCATAAGCAGGCGATACACAGTAAAAAACATCCAACGTCGAAGCGGGGGGTAACATTTTTAAAGTTGCTGCACAACAATGAAAAACAAAAACTCGAAGGTGGAAGATGGAACAAATCCTAGGGGCAATACCACGCACGAAGAGGAAAAATAAAATTTTACGGAAACTAGTGTTATCAGCCGGACCGTAACACATATATTCCTAAGTACGGGCTGCTATTGAAAATCTTGGGTTTAAATGGCTCTCTATTTCGTTGAATAAAATGATGAGAGGCGAACGAATGCCCAATCAGGGAATGGTGGTCTTTCTTCTCCCACTGCACTGTATCAAAGCAAGAACTAACTATTGATCATTGAATCTTTTATTACATATCTAATCACTTAGGGTTGAACCTCAGTCTCAACCAACAAGAATCCTCAGCCAGCAGCATCTCCTGCCAGCTGCCTCCAGGGCTGCACTTAAAGTTGGTTAAGTTCCTCTTTCTCTTGCGCCCTCTGCTGCGAGGATAGACCCGAATGCTCTTGGGCCGGAGCTGTGGTGTCCATTTTCTCAACATAGCCCAGCCATCTTTGGATCCGACGACGCCTTACTAGACGATGGTTAAACCTTCTGCTCCATTCGTCTTCAACTTAAACGAAGAACCAGGCTTAATCTTTTTCTCGAATGATAGTGGTTAAGTGTGTCATCCGTTTTCGACAAGGTACAAACCTCTGCGCCATAGAGCAAGATGGGATGACAATGGCCTTGCATAAAGCCAGTTTTATCTTGCGGGAGAAGATTTCCTCCTGAGCCCAAAGAAACAGCAATAGGCAAGTATAATTCTGCGCTGATGTCATTGTTGCTTTCAACTGCGGAAGTCGGACTAAGTCCTTAAGTACCTCGAAGTTATAACTAACAATATTGACTAGGCCACGTGGTGTACATCCTTTTCTGAATACAGCACGTACTCTGTTTTGCCGTCGTTTGCCGTCAGAAATATTTAGGTCTCTTCCGCTTTTAACTGCCTGTGTGGCCAGTGAGTACTGCACAATTCATTCTAAAACCAACATTCATGTCTAAAACCAAGTTCGTTGGAGCAGCAGGAGTGAGAGATACTCTATAGTCCTCCTGCACAAGTAGACCAGATTGACAGAGATGTCAAAACTAGACAAATAAATGGTGAATGTCTCTGTGAAATTTCAGGATCTTTTCCAAGATCTGCTGAAGATTGAATATTTGAGCGATAATGTATTTTCATAACCTGAAGCCGCAATAAGGACCAACTAATTCGCTCATAAATAGTTTGAGATGCTCACAGAATACGGCAGAGGAGATCTTATAGGCGATGTTGAGGAGACTTATCCCTCTAAAGGTGGCACGGCCAAAAAGGTCCACGTTTTTGTGAACCGGGAAAATGATGCTGAGATTCCATTCATCGGGAATGCTTACCGCTGACCATATTTTACAGATAAGCTAGTAAGTGTTCCCAAGAATGTCATCTTCGATCGCTGTAAGTAGCTCCGCAGGCAGTGCGTCTGCGCGAGTAGATTTTTTAGACTTTAGCTTCGATATTGTTCCTTTAACTTCGTATAAGTCAAGGACACGTAACTCACTCTCGTTTTCGTCCAAGATGAATGGTTTTTTTTTACCTAACAGCGGTATTTTGACATCATCGCCGGCATAAATTCTGACGGCGACTCTGCTACAAGTTGTCCATGTTCATCTTTGCATGCTTCCGTTCTGGCTTTGTAGCCCTGCCATGTTCGCTTTATTCGCTGATAAATCTTTCGAACGCCATTCGTGTAGTAGGAAAGTAGTAATAAATGGTGTACTGGCCCCTAAGCTTTTTGAAAAAATATGATGTCGGGTTTATCTGCCGCGGTATGCTGGTCACTAATCACTGACCTATCGCAATAAAGTTTCGCTGTTGAATTCTCTAGCACGGGCTGCGGATGGGGATGGATGGTTTGTAGAAGGACAATGTGTGGTGAATAAGGCCAACTTGCACAGCTATTTGCTGGTGGATGATTCGGGTAATCAAGTGGTCCATCGTTTCTCCCGCTTCGCCACATCGTCTGTATTTATCTTCAATAATTTCCCTTAGAATTGCTTTTCGATGGTTTCTGGTTGGTAATGCTATGTCCTGAATTGCTACTGCTAGGCCTTCTATTTCGGAAAATAGTTTACCTTCCACTAGCCATAGATTTGATGCTATGTGGCTATGTGCATGTTTTCAATTCATTGGCTTTGATTTCCAGGCTGACATGAGCTCATCAATAGTAGTTGCCTATTCAGGAAGGTCATCTCTATTGAGAAACAGAGGTGTCTAGTCATTAGAGGTGACAAGCGGCTTTGAAAATAATTCCGCATCAATAGCGAGTGGTGGATTGCGCTAAGATGCGTTATTCCTCTTCCTCCAATTTTTCGAGCCAATATTACTCTTTCGAGAGTACCATGTGGGTGGTGCGGATTAACATATCCACATTATGTCCATCTAGGACCACTTTGTAACTCCAAGTGACTAGGTTAACACTAGTACTGCCCAGGTGTTGATAGCCTTACACTTGTTTCCTTCGCTTAGGTTAGACTTAAAAACTCCGCTTAATCCGGTATGGAACTGGTTCGTTATGCTTTTCTGACCAGGCTGTGGCTAATTCCTTTCAATTATAGAAATCCCAAGTACTTGTAGTTTTCGCCGAACTGAAGATTTTTGGTTTTGGTCTATTGGACAGCCCAATAGATGGGTCAACTTGCACTTATCCCAAACTCCATCTGGTTGTCGTTGTTAAAACTTTTCACTACCTCTCTCATTCTGTAGAGCGTATCCATCGGCGTAGAGCCTTAAATAGTCAACGTATATGTTTCCGACTTCATTCGTGTGAGTGTTCTGCTGAGAGGGTTAGGCATAGACCAAACCGCAGAGCGCTTAGAAATTTAAGCAGTTTATGATAGCTTCGTCGATTTTATATATATGAAGCTCTTTTTTAGAAACTGATGAGGCATTCAATCAGAGGTTTTCTTGTAGTCAATGAATGCCATGTTTAGGGTTCGCTTTTTCTTCACTGGGAATTAATCTTCAATTGGTCCCTGCTATTGTGTTTTTACGGCAGCCTTCCTGCTCTTCAGAAATCATGTTATTTTCCGAACAATGTTCATAAATTTTGTTGCTAAAATTTTTGTGAAGAGTTTATATTGTACATAAACAGGTAATGGGGCAGTATTTCGGTACCTTGGTACCTTGCTTGGGTCCCTTTCTTTAGTATGTTTTTCCCGTGATTAAGAAGTACGGGGTATAGCGGATGCCTTCCAAAAAGGCATTGAAGCATTTTGCCAGTTGTTTATCCAAATCTTTTGAATCTGATCTACGCCAGGCGCCTTCCATTTCTGTGTTTTCGAGATTGCTAGTCCGACTTTTACTTCGGAGATCAGCTACATAGTTTGGCATAGGTGTAGTGCGTGCGGAGTTATCTAACTCTGATGTAATTTAGTATGCTTACTCGTTGTATTTACTATCATTAACATCATCATTTACATTTTTTTCTAAAAATGTTCAGTATCCTGCAGAGAAGGACTTTGGCTCTAAATTTAAATTGCTGCAACAGGTTTAGACAATAGGGACCTGTGAAGACCTGTAAAGAACGGTCACCATTGATGTACTGCGGTAGTATCTTGGTGTTTATTAATGCAAGGAATTTTTCCAACTTTTTCAGTTGGATGTGTCAAGGTATTTTGTGCCTTGATGATGGGTCTATTCCTTCATATTCCAGCAAGTTTCGGCTAAAGTTGTCTTCATTGCAATTATTTTATTGAACGCTTTCATTCATTTCATCCATGCCCACTATATGCGCTCTATTAGGCGGCCTGATATGGTGGTCACAAGATATAGTTGGGAATCACTGGTCTCAGGTTGATTGTTGTTTTGTACGAGTAGTTCCATTGGCGACTCCTCTCTTTCCAGAGCAAAGCCAACGCCAGCAACCGTGGGTTCTACCGCCGGTCGTTCATATCCATTAAATTTTCTCCGTTGCTTAACAGATGGTCGCATCTTAAACCTCCTCCCAGATATACAGAAAAGCCGCCTCTAACATAAAGACGCCTACCAAAGAGTTGCTTAATCTGTGACAGACGCGCCCGTGCTTGTTTCTAACCCGGGTCGGCGGGTTCGTTACACCCGTTACTTCTTCTCGAAGTACCCTGCCGGGTATTATTGTTGATTTTTTAGCTTTTTCACTATCTCTAGGATGACATTGCCTAAGCTCGGGTGGACATGCCGGTTTGAACCAAACATGTCTCCCATTCTTTGCATTTAAATAAGAAATTCCCTGGCGATCTGGAAACTATATAGAATAATTGCTTTTTGCATTTCGTAGATGAACTTCTTATTCACATTCAGCCTTGACTTAATGGCTGGAAATAAGTTTCCAAATCGAGGCCAAGAGTTGAAGATAAGGGCATCTACATTCGGGTCATCAACCTCATTGGGGTGTACACCGTGCGGTGGTTTGCTTTTCCATTTGGTGGAAAGGTTGATTATGGAACTTGCTGGGTTGTTCGAATAGATCCTATTCTTCATATCTGCTGGTGTAGGTTGTTGTCCGCATTGAGGATGGCACAATGAAGTTCAGACGATGGAGAATTCCTGAAAAAATAACTAAAAAATCTGTCATTTTGCTTGATAACAAGGCCTTGGATATGAACAACGCTTCTTCGTCACATGGTCCTCGGGAGAACCAATCTCTCGACCGCAGCATTGGAGTGGTGATGGCGGTACTTATTCATAAGTTTTCGGACTCTTCTATCTTCTATTCAAACCTTCTATGACAGTTTTACTCCATCTGACTATACCTGCCGAGTATGTAATTATAGAGATGGCAAAAGAGTTTATTGCAAACTAAGTCATGTTCTTAATATCCTTTCCAGGCGGTTGTTGAATGACATACTTACACTGGCAGTGGTTCTTCTTGCCTGCTCAACACCTAAGTATTTGTAGATGTCGTGTTCTACCAAAGATTCTATGGTCTCGTTATTAGAGATGTTCAAACCCATTGGACATCTTGCCTCTTATGATGTTTACCGTTTGGCACTTGTGTATGCCGAACTTCATCTTTATATGGTTTGCGAATTTCTCAACGAGTTGGAGAAGTTGTTCTAGGCGGTTGGCAGTGCTGGTGTATACTTTGATGTCATCCATATACATGATGTGAGTGAGCCTGACACTCTGAGTACTATTTCTTACTTCAAATCCATGTTTGCTCTTGTTCAGCAAGAGTGTTAAGGCAAGTGATAGGCTGGAAATTAGCTGGATCTTGAGTGTTGTTTTTCTTAGGGATTAGATACGTGCATCCCTCGCATAGGTAGCTAGGTAACGCGGTTGGGTCTTGTATAAATCGGTTAATTTCTAGCCGCATGAAGGGTGGGAAAGGCCTTTAGCCAGTAGTTATGTATTCCGTCCACAGCTTTTTGATTGCCATACGAAAAACTTCCGCTTTAATCTGGTCTACTGCCGTCGGATTGATACCAGTTGTTGCTGTATCATTTTAGTATAGCAGCAGAGTAGATTGGTTATTGTGGGCGTTTGTGGACCAGATTCTAGTCCAGAAGTTCTCTAAGTCCTCTTTTTGTGGGAGATGGTCAACAACTGCATTGTCTCCTTCACATTTATTAAAAAACTGTCTTTGTGAGCTACGAAATAGTCTGTTGTCCCCTCTTCTCTGCATTGATCTTATATACCTTCGAAGTCTTTTAGCATAAACACTAATTTTCTGCTTTACTGTATCCAGTGCTTCCACAGTGCTTATATGTCGCTTGACTAGTACATTTCCATCTAATCCTTTGTACTTTTTTCGCTACTTAGTATTTGGGCTGGTTATATAAGCTGTAAGCGCACCAACATACTTACGTAATGATTCAACTCTATAGCGGAGCCTCCTCAACCATGGTGGATTCCTAGGTTGTTGTGTAGGGGGTTGGTATTCCCGCTCCTCTGCAATTTTTCTCCAAGTTGCTATTATAACAGCGTAAGCACTGCAGTAAATGAGAAGGTCTTTGTAGTTGGTGATTTCGTCGGTGTAGTTTGGTAGGATCAATCTACTCATTTGGTCGACTTTGTTTTTCAGCTCGTTCTTTTGCTGCTGCTTAGGAAATTTTGATCTTAAGTTTGGATCTATTGAGGTATATTTCGTAATAGCGGCGCTGAGCTCCTGCAGAAGAGTTTCCCTGTTAAAAGACAGCCAGAGCTTTTAACAAATCTAATGAGATCTATCAGATTTGCTTTGCTGACGTCCTCAAGTTCCCCAAAAATGTGCTTAAGCTTCCGCCTTAACACCCTTATATTCGAAACTTCTAAGAATTTCGTTTACAACTGGAACCCACAGAAGAGAAGAAATCACTCCTCCTTATGGAGTTCTTACTGCAACCGTTTCTCCTGTGTTTTGACGGCGTTTCTCCCAAATTCTCAGTTGATAGTTCTGTTCTTTAGCATGTTCTCAATCCTTTGTACTACCGTTGTTCCTACATGCACGATCGCACGCTTCTCGTGTTGTTTTCTTTTTCTTTCCACCCTGGTTCGATGACTAGAATCACTTGAACACCAATTCTGCCATATCCTTACGCTATGAATCACCGTAAGCTAGAGAAGTCCATCTAACTATAATGTCAATACCTAGAGAAAGATGTTTCCACTTTTTTTTAGATTTATCGCTTAATATACATTTCTATGACAGAAATACGTGTTCCAACAGCCAACGACTGTTCAATATTTCTTCAAGGTCCATTCTCAGTCGGTACTTAAACAAACTTAAATGGCGAATGCCTTATTGTCGTCATTGGATGCATTCCTTAGCCCCCACAGTGCATGGTCAAGTACCGATATCACCTCTTATCTTCCAATCTTTGCACAGCCGCAGCCAAGGTTTCTAAAAGACCATTGAACAAATAACAGCTTCCAACTCTACTATTTGAAAGTACCCTCAGGGCTCCCTATACAATGTCCACCAACGAGTTCTTCTAATCTAATTTCACCATCCCGTTTCTGAGGTGACCCAATCTCGTAAACTAGTATCTATGACTCTAACCCTAAGACTTAGAGCAATAAATAATATTATCCGACTAACTGAACGCATGCTTAGAATGAGAAACAAGAAAAAAGAAAAACTTTGTCCACCTGTTGTGTAGTCGTAGCCACCCCACACCCTGCACTATGATCTATGAATGAATGTAGCGTGTTTCGAAAGCCCCAATCAATATCGCCGACCCCACACAGGCACTCAGTGCGCGGCTGGAAGCTCATGAATTATTGACTAAGCTCAGTACACACCGCCACCGCCACAGAGGCTATCTCGCAAGACTTCAAGACAGATTTTTTCTCCGCTTCAAAACGGTGATTGTCGTAACGAGTACTTACACTCGTACTTGTATCTGTGTCCGAGCAAATTTATGAGACCCTCATATTCTTGTTGTATCTGAAGGAATATCTGTGACTTTAACAGCATTTTGTATCTATTTCTAGGTTGTGTTAGTTCAAGGCCACTATCTGTCATTTCTGCCACTTTGCAGCCGCAATGAGCCGGTCTTTTTGGCCACATGCACACCGATAGCCATGCCCGAGACCAGGGAGTGTGTCGTACAAGGTGCAACCAACGTGTTCACAACAATCCACTCCATGGATATGAAAATTGCACACATAGACAAAAAGTGAGTTCTCCAGACCGGCCCGATGACTTGTTGGTCAAAAATGCTGACTTTTACTTATTTTTTCTTTCTTTTTTCTTGTCTGTCAATCCAGTGGAGAGTTTCACTTGGGCTATAGTAAAAGTGACATCCAGGGCTTGTCATGGTATCACCTCATCCACTCGGACAACCTACGTGAGGCACAGAACAAACATCGGCTAAGTAAGTCTTGAAAACTATCGACAAATTTTTGACAACAAATTTTGTATACCATTTCTGTATCTTTGTAGTAACCCAATCGGAACAAGACCGATCGTGTATCCTTCTGGTGCGAATGCAACGACGACAAGGCGAGTTCATCTGGGTGCATGTGGTGCTTCAAGTGCGGGACAGTCAAGACAGCAGCAATCAGCAGCCGGTGATAGTTTGCACCAATCAAGTGCTCAAGTAAGTACCCTCTAACTCGACTTTGCATAGATACTTTAGGCGGCGGGAGGAAGTGCTGTGATCAACTTCACAGCGACAACGATAAGAATAATTGCATAGCGGCTTAGCAAAGCGAATCAATTTAGCGCGGCGTATCTGCCTGATGATCGTCATAGGTCGTAACATAAATTTACGCGCGCGCAAGCTTGTGCGTCGTCGTCGTTCGCGCTTTTCACTCTCCTCCGGTGTGCTTCTCCTTGCGGCGCGAAATCGCATCATTTAAACATGACATTTGACAAAGTGACATCAAGTTCGAGTCTGTTTTATGTGCCGTCGGAGTTGATCGTAGTTGGAAACTCAGTGTCGTCCTCTTGCTGCGGTGTTCATTCATCAGTGGAGTTGAACTATGAAGCCCCCATTTGGTAGGACTTACGGATATACGAATACTCGCACTCATTGGCACACAAACTTGCAAGGTAAACAATTGTGACTGTACAAACTGACGGATAGACAGATAAACAGAACGCGCGCACAGATGTGCGCAAAATTAATGCCGTTGAGATGAGAGTTGCAAGATGCACAATGGGAATTGGGCGAGCGCGAGCGCAAGCACAAGTCTGCTGTGATATTTGAATCTGCAGCGCATTGACAATGACCACTGCGCAGTAGTGGAGATAGATGTAGTGAAGATGGCATGGTGAAGCTCTTTTTCTTCTTCATCGCGGATTAGTACCTCTAGTGGTTGTAGTGGGAAATCCTTGATCTCCATCCACTTTTGATTGTGCAAACGATGATGATGATGATGGTGATGCTGCTGTTGTTGCTGCTGATGTGGTATCAACATTTTTTTTAAAGATAAAACAGTAGTGTAAGGAAAAATTCGACAAACTGGGAAAATGGGTTACTTTTACTGAAGAAGATGGGGGTAGCGATGAATTTTTTCGGAAGAAGAACTCCACATATAAAGGGCTTGTATCGGAGATCCTTTTCGCCTCAAAGAGTCGAGAGTTACCTGTAAACTTTGTAGCTCAATGGGCTCCGGTTTACAGTAAAACCACGGCAAGTTCGAAGAATCATTTTAATTCGATGCCCGAGTGCCAAATGCCATGAACCAGACAAGGCTCACTTACTGAGGCTCAATTGCAGCATATTTCGTAGCACATAGTCGCTGATTGAAAACTAGTGGTTGAGTCGTCAATCAGTCGTTATCAGGGTGTACACTGAAAAATAGAAAATGAAGAAGTCTCTCACTGTGTCGCTGTTCGGGGTCGGCAAAAAAGAGGGGTCCTTCTGTATGTGCTCAAAAGACTACGTTCTGGTGAGAGGTCACAATGTAAAGGTATGTTGCATTGATATTGTTTAAAATACACATAGGCCAGTTGTAAATCCATTGTGATACCACTGGAGCGGCATGAGAAGGCGATACTCTAGCCAATACTGGAGCCAAAGACACATCTTGATGAACTTGTCAAGATCGGTTATCTTCATGAAGCAGAGTTCATTTATGTAGATGTTGGAAGTGCTAAATATCTAGGGATTGAATACTGATCCGTGCCAAGACAGTGGAATTGCAAAGAAACTGCGGGACAGATTCTCCTTCTTTCTTCTTCGCCACTTAAGCTCCAGTAGAAATCGTTGTGAGAAATAATCTATCACTGCGCATGTCTTCCAATGAGACAATGTCCCTTGACTATGTATGTGAGTTTGGAGATATCAAATTGTTTGAGATTGAACAGCTTGATCCCTTGATCCCTGAGCAACGAGTATACATCACATCACTCACTGTTAACTCGAAGAATGCATGTTTGGAATGCGATATTGGTGGTTTAGCTGCATACTATTTGTTCCTAGACATCCGTGTCTAACCAGTACTAAAGGATGGAACTAAACAGACTATGATCTTGTGCTGAGAGTAGAGATAATTACAATTCGTATGTCTAACAAGTGTGTTTGTATTAAAGGCAGCAAAATGTTTAGAGCTGTCTTTTGAGGTGTTCTTAATGCGCCAGTGATGCTTACGAAACCAGCTGATTGGATTTTTTCTAACATGCTGATTTTTGTGCGTATTTACTTTGCAAGACTCTCAATTGGTCTCACAATCTTGGTTTTACGCAGTGCTTGAGATTTATTTGTAGACCTCACCTTAAAATACAGAGTTGGGAGAACAAAATGTGTATATCCCATTGGGAAAACATCTCAGGGCTTCGCCAGACTAAAAGAACCATCAAACCCTTCCACAACAAATCCAAAAAAATTCCTACAAAAGGGGTGATATCAGAAGACTGGTTGGATTTCTAATCGGACACAGCCACCTTCGACATCACCTATACAAAATTGGTTTTATTCAGGAAACTGGAATGGAAGATGACGAAGATGCGGAACACATCTTATGTGAATGCATGGCATCAGGGAGGTTCTCAATTTCATCAAAATACAGTAGTTGACCTTCTCTTCACTTTGTAATACTGATTTTTTGGTACAAAAGATCTTTTAAATCCGCACTTAGCGAATCGGAGCCTTTAAAATAAAAAGCCGTCAACTTAAGCCTACAGCCTACGAATTGCACGAGTATAGGGTAACGAGAGCTCACGAACATATTCTTTCCACCTCAGTTTACTATTCGGGGTGAAGCCTGTACATCTCGCACACCTCGGGAAACTGAAAGTTGTGCCCTAAACCGTGGGTGATGATGAAGGATATCTTGGTTTTAGCTTCGTTTCGGACATATTTACGCTAGAATCATGGCTACGTATCCGAGAGGAAAGTATGGAAATGCTAGAAAGTGATGCTCGACGTCCTCTTACACCCTTCTTCCTTTCCTGTAGAGCAGCGACCAAAGTCTGTATTTATGGGTCTGCTGAGAATGAAATGCACCAACCAGAAAACGTAGCCATTCGGCCCTAGGTCTTGAAGACAGCTGATGATCCTTGCTAAAAGTTCCGTTCAGTTCTGCCTTTCGAACCAATTGGACGTATCCCAATTGCAATCCAGGTCTGCCTTATTGTGTGTAATAATTTATTTAATTTCGTAAGCCCTACTCTCTTCCTTCACTGACACTTTGAGTTCTCGTAGGTCCGATATCGATATTTATTTGCAAGGTCCATAAAACATTAGTGCTCCTGCCCCTGACAATGACGTCGCAGTAACTCATTTACTTACCGTAGAGCTACAGCCTCAATCTAGTGCAATGTACAATACCGCCACCCATTACCAATACGATTGGCCGAAGTTGTTGCACCACCTCCTGAACCGACAATCTCTCGATGGCCTTGGACTCCTTCATAATGTAACAAGCGATTTGGAAAATTAAAAAAGTAAACCAGAAGAGAACTAAGAACAACCACAAGTCAAGTATTAATTCTAATTCTAAGTCTATTATTAGCCCAAATTATAATCACAATCCTGAGCCTGACTTTTTACCGAGACTTTAACTGGAGTTATAAGGTGGGAACATTTCCCTCGTTTTCTCCATTGAACCATTGCACCCCTATTTACCCAATAAACTCTTCCAAATGCATATCATTCAATTTTACGCCCAACAGCCCCCCTATTAAAAGCCAAACCGCTGCGAAATTGTCTTCAAATTCCGTCTCTTGTGTGAATTTTGTCCGTTTTCATATCCTCAATCCTTCCCGTCCTCGTTGGTCAATGACCACAACTTGTCCATCGCATCTAAAACGTCTGCATCTCCAATCTTAGACCCTACGCTCCCTCAACTGTAAAGCTTACTAAGCAACTAGCCGATATCGGTGACGACGCCGCTATGTTCTTACCCGCTTAAAAAACCGTAGAATTTACCAAAATGTTCGCCTGTATCTCACTTATTGGCATGATAAGACCGACTCTATCTTCATCGATCGCACAACTCGAACAAATATTAAGTTTCAAACTAACAAGAAGGACTATCCACCAACACTAAAAAGCTTCGACAAATTTTCGTGAAATTTTAGGTCGAGGGGTTCGTTTCGGCCCTCAACTCGTTAAAAAGTCTCCTACTGAATTTGAATTTATTGGTGTTAAAGTTGTTGTTGCCAAACGCATATTATAACGGTTCGCTAAATAGCAGTGACAGTTTTTCAGCATTGTCAAACCAATGACATCTAGCTGTCAAAATATTCAGTAAGGTTTGCCATTTCATGATGTATCGTTTTACGCTTGCCGAATGTGCGGAAATTATTGGAAAATACCATCGAAATTCCGGCTCAGTTGGAAATACGCAACGTGAATTTCACCGTGAGATCGGCTGTAAATTTGAGCGTACACTCTTTTGGATCTTAAGCTACCAACCAGACAGAAACTGGTGTGAAATACAGAAGACATAGCCGAGTAGCGGCTAGTATCGAAGAAGACCCAGAAATGTCGATTCGGCGCCGATCAGCTAAATTGGGCATCGCCAGAGAGTCAACCCGGCTTATTTTGCAGTTGGATTTGGGCCTACATTCGTATAAGACTCTATTGGCGCAAGAATTGAAGCTTCCCGACGATTGACAACACCGTGAGTGATTTTGGCCAAAAAATCATCTTCTCGGATGAGCCCTTTTTTGGCTCAACGACTATGTAGCAAGCAAAATAGCCATTATTCGTGTGAACACAATCCACAAGTGTTCGGACAAGCATCAATGCATCCACAAAGATTGACTGTTTGGTACGCTTTATGGCATGGTGGCATCATCGAATTTTATTTCTTTCGAAATGAGGAAGGATACACGGTTACCGTCAATGGTCTCAGGTATAGGGCTATGCTACTTTCTGTAGTCTGAGCTCGACAACATCAATATATCAGCACTGTCGTTCCAACAAGACGGCGCTACATGCCATACAACCATACAAGCGACGCAACAGTCGAAGTTGTGGAGGAGAAATTTGACGACTTCACGGCGAGCGTTCATAAATTCGCCTTAACGATCATGCGATTTGACACCACTCGATTATTTTCTTGGGGCTACGTTAAGTCATTTGTCTATGCTAGATAGCCAACCACTTTGGACGAGTCCGAGGCCAAAATTCTAGACGCTATTGCCGAAATAACGTCGCACATATTGGACCGAGTCATAAAAAATTGGACCGACCGCCCGAAGCACTGCCAGCGAAGCAGAGGCGGCCATTTAAATGATGTGCTATTCCACACATAATGGCATGAACGTAGCTTTAAAATAAAGCCTGAATCAATTTTATGTCTCACACCGTTGCTGTTTTATTTAAATTTTTTTTCCTATCATTCTTATCTTGTCACCCTTTATATACTCTGTTGTTACATGCATTTCTCCAAGCCCACACGTGGCTACCAGCTTGTGACTAAAGTGGTTGACTCCATATGACATCAACAATTCTATTACCTCCTCAGAAACTTCCTTCCACTTCAAATTCCGTAAAAAAATACACTGAACTCAACAATCATCTTTGTGTTGACTCTAGTTGTATACTCGATGAAAACACTGTCATGGAAATCTTCTAGGAAAAGATCTTTCCCTGTATTACGTGAGCGGTCCCTTACCAAAGAAAGAAAAATACTTCATCATCTCCTTGGTGGTATAACAAAGAACTACGTCCACTTTACATTAAATCTGGTTCTGAGTTTGACTACCGGAATTATCTACAAACTCAGAACTACTTCTCCCAACTTGGGGATATTCGCTACAATAGATACTCAAGCAATTATTTCGATTTATTAATAAAAAAAATCCGATATCTATCGGTCTTGTCTCAAATTCTCCAATATGATCCTACAACCATCGCCAACTTCTTCGCTAATTTCTTTAGTCACTCCTTTTCCACACAAAATGAAAACCCGGATCCCGAGCAACTGCACTCAGCTACCTCGAATGTTTATTGACATAACACCAACACAGTTACTAGACCTGGTCAATGCAGGACTTGGACGATATCTGTGATACTGAACTCAATTTCCGCACCAACATTGATTCCTTAATTGGTAGGGCTAACAAAATCCCTTTACATCACATTTGTTAGGCCACTTCTCGAATATGCCAGCCATATTACTATGAAAACCATATTCTACATATCGAAGATGTTCAAAGCGGATTCTTAGGATTTGCTCTGCGTAGGCTGATCACTACCTTCCACCCTACAATGACAGACTCAAATTGCTGGCCTTACTATCACTGAAAAAACGTTGCAAATACGCTGATATTCTCTTTACACAACAACTCCATCGACTGTCTCTCACAACTGTATCAGACTTTTTCTAATAAAAACCCCAGCAATTTAAGGTCTGTTCCTGTTTTTCGTCCACATAACCACCGAAGGGCATATGGTTTTGACGAACCGCTGTCTCGAATGGTGCATAACACTAATATTATAGAACTCCCTCATGTGTTCCCTATGAGAAATACCCTCAAAAACGCCCTCAATTATCACCTCTACCGATCCTGAACTTCCCTGTGCTTTAGCTTAAGTTTTAGTTTAAGACCCGAATAAAGTCGTCTGGAGTTGACCCGGGCCTGTTACATGAATTGCAGTCGGCGACAAAAAACAGAAAAACAGCTCATTCGACATCAAGGATCGAGAACATTGTCTACTACCTGAAAAAGAGTGATTTTTGAAAAGGTCATAAGAAGGACAGTAGTGCGGTCCTTATCGGTCCGATAAGGCTAAGATCCTTTGAGAGCTGTGTTAAGCCTGATGTTTCATTAGTTAATGCAGTGGGTATTGCATCGAAAGCTGGTGTACTCCTTGTTTAAAGAGTTTAAGGTGCTCAAAGACTGAGCTCCTGGTGTGATTTTAGTTAGCGAAACTAAGCAAACCCAGAAATTCAAAGTGAAGTACAGTGTTGGAGGTACACATTATTAGGTGGTGGTATCGTAGTTCTCATTAGAAAAGCAGATTCCTAAGAGTGTACAGCCATGAAGTGCGTACAGTACCTACACGTGCTGGAAGATTACATCATATATATTTCTCTCCGTAGTGGAAACATATTGAAACCGATTTTTGTCCATGCACCTCAATCTACACAATTATCTCAAGAAGAGAATTATTTCATAATCGGTGCAGACTTTATCGCTAAACACAGAGATTGGGGAAATAATACACCAAAGACTAGAGAGGACCTACTACTCAGTTAGTGGCAACGTATAATCTGAGACTTTTGTGACACGGCTCCTAACTATGATAGATCTCCTGTTGTTTGACATATGGATACAACTGATAGGAGTGAACCTAGATTCCATGAACTGCCTGCACACGCTCGTGGATGACTGTTCCCAACCATCTTGTGGAATTGGAGGAGTTTGCTCAAAGGTTTTCCTATATAGGGTAGGCTGGGCACACTTCTCCAGAACCTTGACAATAGCATTGATCTCTAACTTGCGCCACCCAGGAAACTGTGAAACGAGGAGATTTACAAATGAACGAGACAATAAGTCGAACTATGGACAGATGTTTCTAATGTTTTACGTGAACACCTGTCTGCGAAGACGTAATTTCACAAGAGGCCTATACATCCTTTGAAGTAGGGATACGCCTTACCATTGGCGAAAGTTCCACGCTTGGTATGAGTCGAGGCTGATCTAAAACCTCTTGCTGGTCTTAGGAAAACCCTTCTTGCAGTTTTAGGTTTAAACCACAGGCACCGTGGCGCTACCTCAATGGGGCCTACCTCTTCAAGTCAGTCCTGGACCAAAGTCCGGAGCTCTTGACTCCCACGGTCGGTGCTATGATTTAAGTCCTGGAATAAACTACAGGTGGTCATGCCACCAAGAAGAGATGACCGACAGCTTGTAATTTTAAATCGTAGTTAAGTTGGCGTTAAGTTCTAAAAACCAATAAATTCTGAAAATAAAAAAATTCATGGAAGAAGCCTTGATAATTGTTAGGGTGCCCACGAACTATGAACAACTATGTCAAGGTCGGGAAGACATAATTTCACAGGATGCCCATATATACATGGTAGCAAGGATGCGCATATCCATGGCTCTCCATCAATTCACTTTTATTGCAAAGCAGAACTTGTGTTGGAGGCGTATATTTCTACCCTTGGTATGGGTCTAAGCCGATCTAAAACTTTCTAATCTTAGGGTCACAGCACCCAGTACTTATTGGACCTTTATATTGGGTCAAACCAACAGAAAAACCCGAGATTTGGTTTTAAACTACAGCTACCATGATGCTCCCACAAGGAGGCCTACCTCTAACAAGGCAGGCCCGGACCAAGAACCGGGGGCTTCTAAATCCCATGGTACCGTGATTTAAGTCCTGGTAGGGACTACCACCAACAGGACCTATGACCGGCAACTTGTAACTGGTCAAATCGTAGCAACCTTCGGTGACGTCATCTAAAGACGTTTACGATAAGACCAGTACTTAGCGCTGAATTTTTTTTGACTCCGATCTCAAGAACATTACATCACGGACGGCTCTAGAATGCATCTGAGATACGGACTAGTGTCTCTTTGATGGAGGACAACGTTAGGTCTAACTTGCGTTTCACTTCTAAGCAAAAAAAAAAACTTAGCAACACCTAAGATACTGAGGCCTCTCACCACTTCAAAGCTAGTTCGATTCGAATGCAAAGCTTTTCCGAACGCAGTCACTATCCTGAATCCACCGATTCTTGGTTGGACAAGTTTATAATGCAATCAAGGGAAATGAGATCCAATATGAGCTCACTAGGCAAAGCTCGGACTAAAAGCGTGTTAAAACTGTCTAAATCCTCTGTTAGGACATCTTTTAACAGATGAACTGGTTGTGAGTATAACTGAGGATGATATACTATCCAAGATTCCGACGCCTTCAGCGTCTTTACCTGTCTCCCACCATAGGAAAGTCTGCAGACTGCTTAATGTTTACTGAGAGAGTGATGAGGTCATCGCTGAGTACTTCCTCTGTGAGTTTCCGGAGTACGCTCTGGCACTGTAGGCATTTTACCACTGAAGGTTTAACTCATTTTTCTACGAAAGATGGTAAAATCCAAGTTAAAGGAACATGCAACTAGTACGACGGGTTTGTTTCTTGTTTAACTTTTCCGACAGTAAAATAAGAGAATAGTTGTCATCTATCCAAATTCGGTGACAAGATTGTATAAAAAGATTCAGCAATTAAGATTAAGCCCTCTACCAGCTATTAACGATGGAGCATTGCAAAACTTCCCACCACTACTGTCGTTATCTATTCCCATGAAAAATGAAAAGTTCATTCGCAGTAGCATTATGCGAACTCACTCACTGTGTGTGCAAGCAAACTCGCCAAATACGAGTGCTCATGACGAGCATCATTAAAAGTTATGCAGGCCTGAACTTTGCTCCCATTTGAAGAGGCTCTTCTCGAAAACGACTCTCAGTTCAAATGAAAACGTTCAACAAAACACACACATACTCATATCTGGCTCTTGGATAGCTACGCGTTAAGCAAAGTATCTTAAAGATGGCAGCACGCACAGGAGGCAAACCACAGATGTACGAGTATCCGCACTGGCATATACAACTTAAATTCCACTTTGATCTTATTTCGGAAATGCAAAAGTACTTTCAGCACGGACAGACAAACAGACAGACAGACAGAAAGACAAACAGACAGACAGACAGACAGAAAGACCTCTTCTTCGTCTTCGCCTTCCTACAGCCGTGTTGTCCAACTATCCAACTGGCCATCATCCATCGAAGCGGGACAGTCCAAAGAATGGGTTAATTTTTGATTGCATCTGGACGAACATAATTTTTCCGCAAAAGTCGAATTAGTCGACATGCAATCTGATTAGGGGATGTGCTCCGTTCTTACTCAGGAACCTCTGTACCTTGTCGTATTGGGTATGGTTTGTATTCCAACAGAACTTGGTGGCGGTATATTCCTCTGGTGGCTGTGTAAAGTGAAGACTTTGGAAATCTTTGCCAATCGAAAATAGTCCAATGGCAATAAAATTGCCGTAGACACATATTCTTGCACCAATGCTCTCTCACTCTCTCTCTCTGTCTCTCTGTAGAAGCTGACAGAGGCTGTGAAGCTGGAAAATACGGTCCGTTTTGTGGGATAGCCGAATGATTTGTTGCAATAACTACAGCTGAAGAAGAACGCAATCAGACAAACAGCAAATGGACAGTGTTTTGAAGTTTTATCAGTTGATGCCAACACCAGCCACGCAGATCCCAAATAGTCTGGCGGTAGTTAAGGTGGCTTTGCTATACTGAACAGACTCTTGGCCATGGATGAAGAAGACTTTCTGGTGCCAATGATGTTGAATGTTTGACTGTGGCAGACTTGAACCGTCAAGATAGAGTTTGAAATGGCAATTTTTACTTCAACCGTAAGGGGTTTCACTTGACAAAGTTACCAATGAATTGAATGCGTGTTTTAATGGCTTGTAGCCTTGTAGAAGTAATAGTTTTGGGTTATTTGAAAATTACAGGGATACAATGACCATAAACAAAGCTACCGCATCCCCTGATGAGTGCAGAAGTGAGGATTGTATTGGAAATTGCATTTCTAAACGAAGCAACAATCAATCCCAAATCATACTGCATTTATTGGTGATGATATGGCGAACAGCTCATTTTAAAGACTTGATCCAGTAAACAAAACATCAGCATGATACGCCTAATTCTTAGAAAGATATATTTTTAACTGCGTCGTCTAGAAAGGGATATGTGACGTGTAGTCTCCTCAATATGACCTAAAAGATCCTATTTCACACTTCCTGTTAATTTGTACATTGGAGGTTACGGATTTGTCACTGCCTGACGAACAGGCCACTGCTTCGCTCCCAGTACTTCATATCAACATTCAGGTCTCTTCTTTAACACCCTGACAAAGGATGGTATCAGCAAAAGAAACAAGACTCTTTTCACAAAGATCCACAAGGCTCTATATAAGACCTTGCTTACCATGGTAAAAGATCTCTTACGAGTAGATTGCGGATCGATGAGTCTTTGCCTCATACTTCAACTAACTTAGAGTACACCAATGAAAGCAACTAAAGAAGTGCTAGTTGGGAGCCGTACAAATAAGTTAATAAGCAAGTGGTCCTAGTTAGTCACAAGTTTGCCCTGTTAATCGTTTTACTAGCCATAATTAAGGGTGGTTCTACTCTTGACGTTGACACAGATCTCCCTGACGTCCAGAAACACTGCTAAACGAATTACTTGTCATCAGAGCTGATCATAAAAATCCCTGCCGCGCTATGTAATTTTGGTTCCACTGATCTGCCTTTTAAGAAGCCATGTCCCGAGCCGCTAAGTTGGCCACATCAGCTTCTAATTTAGACATCCAAGAATCTCTCAAACAAGAGATGATTACCCGGGTCTTTTGTTTTCCTCATTTTTTCTGATGAAGAGAAACACTGACTTCCTTTTAAAAGCTTGAGTTACTAAGAACTCTAAAAGTCAAGCTTCGCTAATCTCCGATAGCAGGTGTTTTCCGTGCAGCACGTACAGGGCGTACGACAGAGGTCACCTATGTAAGTTCTTTTACATTGAACAGTAGTTGAGTTGATTTTTGCTAGCCTCAGTCACAATAGATTGGCAAGCTTGCATTGGCCTAGTCAGTTCAAGCTATGTTCAGCCTGCCATCCTTCTTAATACACTATGTTTTGGATCCAAAAGCTCACTAGCTTGACTTATATAATGCTAAAAGGCTCTATCTATTTCTTCATTGAAGCTAACTACCTGGGTGTCATTCTGGAAACAAACATCTTTGGACGTAATATGTTCTCGTCGACTTTCTGGGCTACCAGCATGCTCGATTCGCCAGCCTAATTGTTCGATTCCAGGAATATGCCTACATGACTAAATCACACTCTACACAATATGAGCACTCCTCGTTAGCTACTACTTCACAGGGCTGGTAAGCGCATCAAGCTATTCGTTTTGTGTGACATGCTTCCGAGGTTTCTGCAGCTTCTGTCGCTTCTGCTGTTGCCTTACTTTGCTTTTCTATTCTCCGTAGGGGATTTTGTAGAATTGTAATAAAAAAAACATATTTCCGCCCAATTCTCCTCCAAATGCAACATATGATCGAGGATTAGCGATGGGCTGGGTAGAGTAGTTTTCCATGCCATGAAGCGTCCATGCCATGCTCCGTGTCTTCATATTAATTTAGTACTTACTACTAGCGATAACAACAGTGGCCTGACTGGAACTGCTCAAGGTTGTAGTTGCTGTCTACATGTTTACGTTCTACCCAGTCATAGATTGTCCTTTTGGTCTCCGTCATCCTCAGTGCCTGCTCCCAGACTGGTTCGCTATACAACAGAACTGATGTGACAACTCTGGAGAGTAGGATTCTTTTTGTGTATCAAGTCCATAAAAGTTAGGCTGTATGCGCGAGCGATCTTCCTGCGATGCAAATGTCCACGTGTATTTTGAACCATAATCTGTTGTTCAGCATTTCCCCAAGATATGATATTTAACTGCTTCTGTGGACCTGATTATTTGGTTTTCAACCTGGAAGTTGGCGAACTTTTAAGTTTTTCTGCTGGTTATGGGAACAGCTTCTGTTTTATGGTCGGCTAGTTCTAGGTTGCCGCCTTTATCCGAACAATTGCTTCGTTTTTAGCGTAATCAGCTGTGCGAATCTGTTTACCTATTGTCACGATGGCAATGTCATCGGCGAAACCAATACGACTCTGATGTATAAGATATTCCGCAAAAAGGGCCGTAACACCGATCTCTGTGGAACTCCGGCAGTGTGGTTGCCATATTTTTCACCTTCTTATGTATTACATCTCAACTCCCTGTTGTTGAAATAGCTCGTCACTATACGCAGCAAGTAATATGATGTATTCATCCTGGCATGTGATCTTCTAATGAAAAACCTGTTCTCCGAGGTAAAATCGTTTTTAACATCCAACGCTACTACTGCACAGTACTCCCATCTTTCCCCTTCGATTTGACCTTTTGCGATATCAGCTACTGCTCTTATCTGCTCTTGTCTTCTAAAGCCAAATTAATAGTCTGAGGGGGCCAGTCTTTCGTCTGCCACTACGAGTAATCTGTTAGATAGATAGATTATCTTCTTGGTGTCCAATAAGCATATTGGGCGATAGGACGATGGTTCTCCTGGAGGCCACTTTCCTTTTGCTAGCAGGACCAAATGTTGTATTTTTCACCTTTCGGGAAACATCCCTTCTTCGAGACACTTCTGCATCGTCATCAGA
Organism: Volucella bombylans; assembly: GCA_949129095.1. Taxonomy (NCBI): domain Eukaryota; kingdom Metazoa; phylum Arthropoda; class Insecta; order Diptera; family Syrphidae; genus Volucella; species Volucella bombylans. Next base: position 330,754,038 of record OX422140.1, on the reverse strand, counting down.
ACCAGGTCTGGTCCCTTTTTTCTAGGGGCTTGTCTAGTTCGAGATGCAGTCGAGTTTGGACGCCTTGTTGTCGCCTATCTTGTTGTATGCCTGGAGCAGCTTCTGCTGGGTAATTAGTGGAATTTCCACTGCACTTTTCTTACGATATTGCACATAGTAGCTTGCAGTGTAAGATAGCTTTTGTCAAGACATAAAGCTTGTTATAGAGTAGGGTACTCTAGTTTTATACAGCTATAATGTTATCACCAGACTCTTTGGTCACTTTTTTACTAGACTGTAAGGATGCTTTAACTCGGCTTGAGCACCCCTGGCTCAATTTCAGATGCACTGATGAGTTTCTCCCGCAACTACATCCTGAATCGTTAGACCATCTTTCGCTTTAAAAAAGAGATCGCTTGCACTGGAGTTTATCTGATCCATGCGCCATTTGTCACTTGATTTCAATCTTATGAACCGCGTCTATGATCTTTCAATATGAGGTCTCTTTATTCTCTGCATCCAGTCGTGTAGTCAGCGATTCCTGAAGCCGTCGGCCGAACAGAAAAAAGTCACACAATGTCAGATCAGTGTCAGAATTTGGTGTTTGTTGGATGAAGGTGTGATGTTTTTGACAAGAATCAATGCATTCTGAGATGGGGTGAATTGTCCTTAAGCAATTGAAACCTTTCTTGAGGAGTGCTTTGCGCAAAAGACTCATGACGTCCAGATAATACTCCTTGAAAACAGTGGACATAGTCTTGCCACATTTGGAGCACGCCATTCACTCGCGTGATACCTGGTTTGCATCCTATAGCCATAAATCCACGCTTCATGATGATACGTTTGATGAATGATTGGTCGGAATCAGCCTTGTAAAGCATGTATTTTGAGATGTCCTCTGGAGACTGGGAAAGTCCTTTTGCAGCGACACATTTAAAGCCCAATTGATTGGTTAAAATGCCGTGAACAGCCCTAATCGAGATGTTGAATATTTCTGCTAACTCCCTGATGTAAATCTTTGATTGACTCCATGTGTTCCTTAGTTTTTGATGTCGATTGTCTGTTAGAATGGTCGTCATCTTCGACGATCTCACGACCACTTCTAATGCATGCTTGCCACTGACAAACCAATGTTTTCTTTCGAGCATCATTGACAAAACGCTTTTCAAACATTTCCATTGTTTTCGTGGCGTCGATTTCATTTGCAAAGGCTTTTCTCAGTTTTTGTATCGATTTCAAAATTCGTCGAATTATCGATGTAAACACAACTACGCTCTATATTTCCAAATACGATGGTATGACACTGAAATTTGGTGGGAATGTCAAGGACAATTGTACCTATCAACGTGGCACGTTGGATAGTTCCTCTTGTGACATGATGAAAACGCAAAGCTCTTCTTTCGTGAATGTCCGAGTTATAGTATGCTGTATGCTGCGGGTGAGAACTTTAGGCACTTGGCTCACAAAATGGTGATACCTGCTTTAAATAGGACAAGCACTACGTAGGTTAGGTTAGGTTAGGTTAGAGTGGCTGTTGGAAAAAAACTGACCAACTTAGGCCTATTGGCCCATTGTTATGCCACGTGGATCTGTGATCCATCTACTCTTGGAACTAATTTGAGCTTCTATATTGCACAGATCGCTTAAGTCGTTGTAGAAGAAAGCCCTTAAGTGGAATTTTCTTCTTTGGGAAAGAGCTGAGCATGTACAGAGTAGGCGGGGGATTTTCCCCACCTACTCCTCGTCCATGCAGCTTCTGAAGAAGTCGTTTGTAAGAGCGCCTAGCCTTCTTGCCTATAAGTCAGTGTCCAGTGATGACACCTTTGATAGCGTTGAGATGTTTCCTATTTTGAAAGATCAAACTCCTAGAGCGATTCAGATCCAGTTCTGGCCAGTTTTGTTTGGTCGCTAGACATGGTGATCCAACAGTCCACATAAGGTTTGTTTTTCTATTACCATCCAGCTTTAGTTCTAGTTTACACGTAGCGATTGGTGTACCTTTGATACATTTTTCCAGGTCGGATAGACCCTACAATTCCCTGGAATGTCTCTGTGGCCCGGCACCCAACATAGGTGGATGCAGAACTGCTCCGCCATCTCCCTAAGAGATAGTCGACAGTCAAGGGCGATTTTAGAACTTAGTGAGACTGAACCCAGTGATTTGATTACGGCCTGACTATCTGGAAAGTTGCGAATATCATCTCGCGATAATCGCCAAAATTTCCGCTTAAAAACGTTACAGTGATTTGGTTGGCGGAAGGATCGGCTTGGATTAAGCTCATCTTAGAAAATGCCGACACCAACCCGGTATCAGTCTTTGATCAATCTGTGTAGAAATCGATTGACTTGTCCAAGAAGATCTAGAGGAGATGGTTACATGAAAGTCTTTGTCAAACCAATTTTGGGGCATAATGTAGTCTATGTTCTCGGGAAGTATTCCTATTGTCTTAAGAATAAGCGTGGCCAAATAGTTTCTTTGTCCACTGTGTAGTTGCTTTAAGGCGAATAACTGCGTCGGCAGCCACTTGCCTTCTGAAAATATCGACGGATATCAAGTGAAACAGAATATCCAGTGCCGCGGAATGAGTGATTCGTAAGGCTCCTCTTATGCACAGACATGCTGTCCTTTGGACTTTGCTTAGTTAGCTGCAGTTGACTACATTTTCTAAGGCCGGCCGCCAGACAAACACCCCATAGGTGAGTATCGGTCTTATGACGCATGGTCAGGGACTAATGCAAGGACAAGATCAGTTTTATTGGGATTTACCCCCAAACCATATCGATCAGCGACTTGTTTCATTTTCAAATTGTTCAATGTGTCTAGCCAGTGAATGAGAAGCCGTTTCCCCCGACTTTCCTTTACAATGGACATGTTCAACCGTAGACAAAAGTCGTGGAACAATTCTGAATCGTATATGAATACCAATCAGTTGTTCTAGAGTTTTCAGAAGGAAAGATGATAGGCTTATAGGTCTGAAGTCCTTTGGGACAACTTGAGAGCATTTTCCGTCCTTGGGAATGAAAACTACATTAACTTCTCTCCATGACAACGGAATGTGGACCATTTCTACGGTGCTCCTCATGATGTTCTCTTGCGTTCGCCGGATAATATCTGAGGACCTTTGTAGCTCGGCAGTTATTATACCGTCCTGACCAGCAGACTTGTATGGTTTCAATTCATACAGCGCCCAGAGCAACTTGTCACTTGCAATTAGATCGCGAATTTTAGTTGTGGCAGCAGAAGTCCTACTAAGGTTACTACTGGCCGCGAAGTGGGAGCTACCTGCAAAGTGGGTATCCAATAGTAGTTTGAGTTTTGTTCAAATATCTATTTATCGTACGATTTGTAGAGAGGATTTTTCTTAGCAGCTATGTCTCAGAGGTTTCTGTTATTTAGCAACAGAATGACCTAAAGGATTGTCGCTTTGCCTTCCTCAGTTCCTTTTTATATATTTTGAGGGATTCCTTGCATGAGTCCCAGTCTTGCACCGTTCTTATGCTTTTTGCTGGGTTGAAAAGTTTCCTGCAGGCATTTCTAAACGGCAACAGTGCTGATGTCCACCAGTGCGGGTTTTTTGTGCCTCTACGTTGAATTAGAGTGCGGGAAGCAGACATTGCCTAAGAGCTACGTATCTCATGTCAGAAATAAACACCAGGTTATCCCTTCTCAAGAAACTTGGAAAAAAAATTCGGAAGATTCGGGGCTTGTACTTGTACGAATCATGACTGCTTCGATGGTTACTGGGATAGGACTGGAAGATAACATTGAGATGATGATGATCAGCTTATAATCGTTCCAATCAAAATAACAAAGGTGACTAAGTCATGTACATGTGAATAGCTCTGAACGTCCACCCCGTATTGAAGAGTTTTTGAAACAGCATAAGCTGATACTTTTCAAATATTTTTACAGAAACTCCGCAAAAATGGATATACTCCCTGAATCCCTGAACTCCCTGATCCGCCGACATTATAGTAGTTTCTACTTCAAAGCCACATGCGACCTAACCAACTTCAGGCCCACTCTTCAAAGGTGATCTGCAGCTGATTCATTTCCAACAAAGTTGAGCTACATGGTTGACCTCTTTATTACATCTGCTGTTCATTTGCACTCTCTAACGAGGTATAACGAAAAAAAATAAACCAAAACCAAAAGATAGATACAAGCCTTCTTCTACCTGCCAAAGACTGTGTGTATGCGAGTATCTGTGTCGGAATTGAACCTGTTATCACTCATCTTAAACGTTCCTTTCTCATTCTACAAATTGAACAAAATTATGTGGATACTGATTAAGTGTTCAATTTATTGCCATTTATTCGCCCATATTGTGAGATCTTCGCCTCCTCAGTATCTCAGCACAACACCTTGGCATTCCACCTCCTCCAGTGTGTCCGGTGCATCTATCCACAGCACAAAACCAGTCCTCAACTCTTGAATTGGGTTTTCAGTTCTTTTTTTTCATTTCTTTTTTTGTGGTGAAACCAACATTACTTAGCACTATTCCTCGCCATTGACCTGTACCCCTACTATTCGTACTTTGAGAGGTTTCGGTATTTTTGCAGTCCAAACTTTTTCCACTGATGAAATATTTCATCGTTCCAATAGATAAGCCACGTTTAAGCCTAAATATAGAGCGGAGCATCCAGAGACCACTTTAAGTCGGATTCGCAAGCCTCCTTTAACTGCAAATGACGAACCATCATCGATATGATTAGGAACCGAGGTGAGACTAATTTATTGCAAATAATAACAGGCTTGAGCATTGGACTTTGGCGGATATAGACGCGGATATGGAATAGGGACACACCATCGAATTGGGTGTACGGATACTAGTACTTAGCCAGAACGATCCTTTAATGATGATTACCTCGTTATTTATAAGTTGCGTGATGTTTGTACTTCGATTTGGGCTGTGGTGGAGAGTTGGAAAACTGTGAAGGGGTGGCAGTTGTAGAATGCCAACATGGAGCCTGTCACTGACCTGTGAACTATGGATTTCGGCTTAAGGAGTTTCGGGAATTCGGCTCCAAGAAATCAAACAATGGCTGGAGCCTTACGCCATGGTATCATGGTATCATATGTTGAATTGGTTGTACGAACAATGACAACAACCATCGATGAGGACAATGCCTTCAGACAATGGTTTGGGATTTATAAATCAGTTTTGCGGTTGAGGCGCTCTGGTGACTGTTGCCCTGTTGTCTTGTTGTGTTGACAATATTTCTCTTTCTGTTGGCCTTAATGTTGGCCATCATCCGTTGAAAGTGAATTGCTTTTCGTTGTTCGGTAGAAACTGTGGGCAAAAGACAATGAGTTTGGGATTGGATTTTTTTTTTCTTTTTTTTTCTGAATCCTTTGGTGGCCTTTACGTGGTTGAAGGAAACCTTTTTTTCTACTTGGGGGTTATTTGAATGTGAATGCAGCCAGAAATGCGATTTATTGTTGGTGGCTACTCGGGGAGTTATTGTCCAGCAGTTCAAAGGTTAGTGTCTGTGAATATTGGTATTATAGTCCTTCTGAACATGATATCCAAAAGAATGAAGTCCACAGATTACGGCAGCCAACCTTTTAAGGAATTCGATGAAAGAGGCGCCAGTCAGTTGGTCAACCAGGGCTAGGTGCCTTGTTAATATAAACCACTTACAGCCCGTAATATTAGTCAAGATCACCTTCAAAATGTCCTAGAATTTACTTCAAATGGTACTATTGTCTTGTTTGGGCTTGGAGCTCTCTATCCAGTCACACACTCCTACGCCCTGCGTCCTGTTTACGCCCTTTTTACTTGCAAGTGCCACCAGAGTCGACGTCTTCGTGGCGCTGGTATATATCTACTCTACATGCATTCCCGAGCCACCATAGTCAATGCATGTGGAATCATCTGACTAGGTTTGTGGCCGTCGTCGTTGTATCTTATTTTCCTTTCCCGGTCGGGACCGAGCATCACAGAACGAATTTTTATTTTCAAACGCTTTAGGGCAACCTTACACATACTTGACAGAATCTGACGTCTGAAGTGACGTTCTATCCAAGACGTACGTATGTGTTACATGTCCTTTTTTAGATTGCACATGTCTTATCTTGCACCAGGTGACCACTGGGATGACCTTCGCCGCTTCCGAAGCGTATGGACAACGTCGCTCTGCGTGCTTCCGATTATGACAATATCATCGCCGGATGAGAGTAATTTTAGTGAACTGTGGAAGATCGTGCTGCTGGTATTTAAATTTCGATTCAACAATGCTGACCCAACCTAGTTTGCAAAAGATTTAAGCGCTCTTGCAGACATTGTATGCGACGTAGTTGGCGCAGTTTAAATTGTAACCTCTCTTGACGAGTATTAACAGAACCGATTCATCGGGTCATAATGCGCTACATCAAGTAGCTCGGCGGACATACAGCAGCCTTGTTGGATTAAGTTAGCCTTACTTCATCTAGGTCCGCTGGATGGGATTGTTGATCACCAGATTGAATGGTTCATTCTGTCTAACAGCCAAATTATGACCGTCATCGCTGTTAAACACCTTGCAGTCATGGATCTTACATAAACTCAGCTCTGAATGTGATTCAATCATCATGTTTCCTTGTAAGCGGCTTCAGCCAAGACCAGCACCGATCGCACAACGTACATTCACAGAGATCTGTAGTGCTCTATGGTGTCATCATCAATCCCACAGTAACCGTCGCAGTGTGTTATGTCACTTGCATATGCCTAACACATTAGCCAAATCATATGCCCATTCAGGATGCCAGGAACCTGAGTATTTGCCACTGAGAGATATCAGAAAAGCCGCTGACCTCTTAAAGACACCAGGAAGCATTCATTTGGTCTATTGGCAACCTTCAGAATCATGGCACCTGCAGTAATGCTCATACGAAACTCAACTGTCAATGGAAGCCCTAACTGAGGATAACTGCAGCAGTCCTAACGCAGGATCCGGTCCCGTAAGACTTTCCTCTAACCTCGCAAATTCATCGGCGATTTCATTTCCTGTGATCCCATTGTGACCTAGAACCCATACAAGACTCATTGGTATCAGGATTGCGACTGTGTTCTGTGAAGTCCTGTACTCTCCAACTATTGGATTATTGGAAAAGTCATTGCGTTTATTTCATTTGATTTTCTTTTTCGAAGACGTCCTCCCATGTTTCGAACAACTTTCTATCTTTCTCTGGAAGAAACGACATTTTCAAGGAGCGAAGTAAATCGAAATGTGATGGCGCAAAATCTGTGCTATACATTCCAACTACAGCAATTTTTTTCGAGTAACCAAACCTGTGTGTGGTCTTGCATTGTCGTGGGGAACTCCATACCCTTACGACTGATCAAATCGGAACGTTTCTGTGCAATGTTTCACTTAGTTTCTGTAGTTGCGCACAGTAGACATCGGAATTGATCGTTTTGTTCTTTGAAAGAAGCTCATCGAAGACTGGTCCCTTCCAATCAAACCAGATTGACAGCATCACCATCTTTTGGTGAAAATCCGCCTTTGTCTGGCTTTTCCATGCTTCATCTCACCTACTGCAAATTTTTTTCGGCTGACATTGTTGTAGGCGATCCATTTTTCGTCGCGACTGATCATACGCTTGAAGAGTGGATCGTTTTCTTCGCGTTTGGTGAGTTGGTTGCAGACGTTTATGGGCGTCGTCAGATCAATTTTATTCTGGAAACTTGTAGACTAGTAGCAAGCTCCCAGATCATTGAATGCTTATTTGCGTGGACCAATGCTTTAATTTTATTATCGTCAATCTCGGAAGACCTGCCGAAGCGATGAGCGCCTTCACCGAAAATCACCATCACGGAATAGGGCGTACCAGTTTTGGCACTGGCGATTTTTGATGACATTTCTGTCGTAAACTTTATGCAACTCTTCCCTAGCCTCAGTTGCGTTCTTCCCGTTTTTGAAGTAATAAAGCAAAATATGTCGACTAAGACCATGTTCGAACCACTATTGCAAGCACAATACTCTACCGAATCGCGTCAACTATTTTTTTGTTTTTAGGAGAAAATGTCAAGAACAAAACGAGTGTAAACATTTGACATACATATCTATATGTCACGCTCAGGTACAAATAAACACCGACAAAGCCATCTATTGAAAACAAAAACAAAAACACGGAATGACTTTTTGAACAACCCAATAGATTGGGGATCATTAGAGTTTTCAGTAAGCCTTTAAGTGCAGCTTGGCTTTCGCTGTCGCTGTCGCTGTCACTGCAGATGCAATGCTTCGCCTTCTCCATCATATCTTCACAGTACGGTTCATTGTCTTCAGGCTCACTTGTATCTCCGATTGGAAGACAGATGAAAGTTTTCCTAACGAGCAGTGTAATATAAAGTTTTCGTACTCCAGGAAGACACCTAAATCGGTTTTGGAGCCATCCGTGATAGTCGGTTTCATATCTTTTTTCTGCAACAGGAGCTCTGATGTCATTGCTACAGACGTCATTTCAATAAAACCAGAGTCAGTCGGAGAGGAAAGTCATCAAAGCACCAGTGCATATTGTACCAGAGAGCACTTCTTTTAACGAAAGATGGCTCTGGAAGTGCACCCCATGACATATATTTGAAGGGGATAGAGATTCTTTAGTGCGTCTAGACCAGAGACAGGGAAAGCTGCCTTACAGCCGATACAGACCATTTTTCGGAGTTGGTAAAAAAAAAATTGGAATGACGTATTTTCGTGAATGACTCATAAGATATAATTGACCTTATCATAGCTGGGTAGATCCAAAAGACCATGCTCACTGACAAGCCGTATATGTATGTTGCCGTCAGCTGCCTTACACTACTGTCTATATACTCAAACGCGTGATTCTATTCTCTATTCTCTGTTCTCTATTCTATAAGGTTTTCCAATGAGTTGTCAATAACTTGACAACTTTTTTTTTTAAATAAAACGCAAACCATTTGAGATAGTTCAAAAACTTTATTATCGGCTTGAAGTACAATCAAAACATTTAAAAATGGAACTCGACTTCGTTCATATGGCAACCGCGGGCACATTTGCAGCGGTCGATTCGTTGGACCCAATTTTCAACGACTCGGCCACACATTTCGGCCAAAACGGCCGCTATTTCGCGTTCAATTTTGGCTCTGAGCTCTTTCAACGTCGTCGGCGTGTTGGCATAAACCAATGACTTAACGTAGCCCCACAGAAAATGGTCAAGCGGCGTTACATCGCACGAACGAAGTGGCCAATCGACTGGCCCATTTCTTGAGATAACACACTCATCATACTTACTCTTCAGTAAATCGATTGTAGCGTGTGCTGTGTGGCTTGTGGCACCATCCTGTTTAAACCACATGTCGTCCAAGTCCATATCTTCCAATTCGGGCCAAAAATAATCGGTGATCATGGCGCGATAACGCTGACCATTCACAGCAACAAACAGTTATTTTTGTGGATGAAATGGTGATTCATGAAGCACATGCGAATTTTCACCCGACCAATAACGCATATTTTGCTTTTTGACGAACCATTTAGCTTCGTCACTGAAGATGATTTTGCGATGAAATTCGCATTCGCATATATTCAGTTGCGTAAGGCAATTTATCTTCTGGCAGCTACAATCGAAAGATCACAAGAACATCTGATTACCAAGTGTTCTTATCCCAATAGAATCAAGTACTGAAGACCAATGGGAGTGCTACGGAAAAACTATCTAAGATCCCGCTTACTGTATGTTTATCTACAACTATTTCAAATCTGAAGCAAAGAAAGTGATCAGTCATGAGAAACGAAACATGCTCTACGAGCACACAATAGAATTTAGAATTTTTTAGTATAAAGGGTTTTCCAATAGGGACTTGACAATTTTGAATTTAATTTGTGAAGGCACTCTTTCACTAATCATCAAACTGTCACTGTCAATTTATTCAGTAAATTCAACATTTTCATCATGGTAAAATACACGAACGAGCAACGTCTGCAGATTATAAAAATTTTCTACCGAAATTCGGAGTCGATGACTGCAACTTTAAGGGCGTTAACTCCAATTTTCGGTCGTAATTCTCGCCCTAGTAGACAGGCAATAACAAGTTTAGTGCAAACATTTGAGTCTACATATTCGTTGTGTGATGTTGCCGTGTTAGTGCAACGAGGTTATTTTCCGAGTCAAGGTTCATACTTTAGAACGTCCAGATTTCTACAATACTTGACAAGTGACTCGCGCAATGTGACTTAGGGTTTATTTTCGAAGCTTCGCAGCGAATATTGGAATCGCATGCTAGCCTACCAAGAAAATGTTTTGTCCCACCTATTAGACTGAATCCATTATCGATGGAAATGTTGTTCATCATACCTAGCCTACTGCTCATACCTTCTGTTCACAAGTTCGTAGCAGCAGTCTTGGATGCTAATCCGAAATTTGTTGTTCTGATATCGTTTCCGTGGATCTTCCGGAGTAAATCCGCCCTTATACGAGGCTTCTGGTTGCTTTTATGTGGTCGGGTAGTAATCAACGAGAACCGATATCTATCTGTAAATACTTCGGTGTGCATGTCTGCATTTCGAAATTGTTCCTCATCGAATGAGCTGAACGAATAAAGGTTGATATCATTACAAATATGTTCCAAGTTTCTGTAGTGCTGGTTTTACATTTCTTGGCCATCAGTATTGGATGCTCTTACTCTGGTGGATCTGTATCAACTTTCAGGATCGAGGCTCATTCACTCTATAAGGGATCAGGCTCTTATGCAAAAGAGTGTACCTTTCAAGACCTTAAAGCTTATCAATATTTAAGATTCTCCCATCGGGCACTTCTCCAGGTGGTGGATAAGTGAGCCCTGCGCGTGTGTATGCAAACAGCTTGCACACTCTCAGGATTTGTGGAAATACAAGTACCATCCCCGGACCAAAAACTGACAGAGGTCTATAGTCTAAAAATATTCAACATTAAAGTCAGAAAAGGCGCGAAGTTACGGTATAGGGAGTCGGATCCTCAATACCGGTGGCGGAGAGTGCGAAAGCAGGCTCAATGTGGTCGAGTTACAATGATTCCCAATAGATATGAGAATAATTGTGCTAAGGCACAATGCTAATGACATGGATGCGATTTCCGATCCGTTTAGGAAGATCCCCTGACTTGCGAGTTGGCCAACTAAGGCGACTTCCCTAAGGAAAAATATGCGTCCGCATTCGGAATCAACGTCATCTACAGGAAACGATTTATTAACACCGGCTGTCACTGCACGAACAGTGTGACAAATACGAAAAGAGAAAAATGCTACAACTTGTAGCGAAAATCGACGGTCTTATTGATTTCTACAGGGATAAGCACACGTCCACGGAGGCAAGCAAAATCAGGCATCGGCGGTCTGCGAAACGATATATCTCATCTCCCGAAACAAATAATGATTCTCAGCCGTAATGCTAAGGAGACCCATTCAACAAATGGTTCACGACCGAAGCAAACACTTCAGGTATAAACACAGACAGATGTCTCTTCTGTTTTACGTAGGTATCTGCCGTGAAGGCTTCAGCCTACGGTGCGTCTTCGCAAAAGATATCAAAACAATGCGTTGATAAGCGCCCTTGGGGTAGTACAAGTACGACCACCAGTACCAGATTGGAAGTCGTGTGTAAGGACGAAATTCCCCTTTGCTGAAGGTTCGAGGCCTATCTAATACCTCCGCCATTCTGTGGGTCATGGCACCCGGTTGCAATGCAACTCCACATCGAGCAAACCATAGCAATCCCATGGTTGAGGAAAGGTCGTTGCCCACTACAACATATGCTAAGCCATGAGATGTTCAAGCTCCATTCGGTCTACTCTCTCCGCGATTTTGGGTACAAACCTACAGCCACCACGATACTCTCACAAGGGGGCCAACTCCTAGATCAGGCCGGAACCATAGTTCCGAGGGCTCCTGACCTCCCGTGGTACCAGAATATAGCTTCCGGTCGAGCTTCGCAACCTTGCGATTACTTCCAGTTGGGCACCTCACTGCCCAGGACTGGCGGCCTTTCTACAATTTAAAAATACCTACTCGTATATTCTACCCGCTAACTGCCTACTGCGTCTTCTATTAAATGCCTCTTTTGCAAAACTACGAGTTCTTTCGAACCGTACGGTATCAGTGATAATTCCACTGACATCGTAGGCCTCACCATTAAAGGTGATGTCCATAGCCTGCAAGTCCCTAATGTCAGCGTAATTAGGACACTCACATAGGACATGAAGCCAGACTCCACATGAGCAGCTCGTAACCCTGCTAAGCCTTTTCTGATCTTGAAAGCAATGCCACGACGTATCACTTCCAGATCCAGAGGTGGCACTCCTAGCAACACCTACATTGCCTCTGTAGAGACAGTGTGGCACACAGGTAAACACCCAAGCAAGGCGACTATTTGACAAGTCAAGATCCGCTTTCGACCATCCAGAGTCATAATGTACCATACCGATGATCCATATGTTGCAAAGGCCATCGTATATGATACGGACAGAAAGCCTGTTGAACGACTGGGGAGTCAGATTGCAAAATGCGCCTTACCTGGCCTACAGCACTCAGCATGCGTTGTCTGATTCGAACCAGGTGAGGCATGAAGTTCATAAACTCACCCATCGTTATGCCCAGATAAGTGACCTCAGTGACACATCTAATGCCAACGCCGTTCAAATGTATCGCAGGAGCCCGACTTCTTGTATTCAATTTGCCCTTGAACTGTATTGAAACAGTCTTATCCTGCGACACACTTACTCCAACGCTTTCTCCCCATTCAGCAACGATTGCTAGAGCTCTTTCTCCTAATACCTCGATTTGGGCTCTGTACTGGCCTTCAAGGATGAGGAGCAGGTAATCTGCGCAGGTGCAGCATCCACAGAACTCGTTTAGTCGCCGCAAGAGTGGATCCATCATAATTTTCCGAATAAAAGGACCACAGATGGACCCCTGGGGGCAAAACCTGTCAACATTAATTGAGACGCTGTCGTGCTTACTTACCACACTCGCTTTTCTGTCGGAAAAATAGCTTCCACAAAGCCCAATTCCTGCAACCTGGTTACTATTTCCTGCCAGTTCAGGTTATCAAAGGCACCTTTGAAATCAATAAAAATGCCTATAACCATCCTGGCGCTGCTTCTCAGGACTCTGTCTTTTAGGAAAGACTATGCATCCTCGACACACTTACGAGTACCTATTGTAAAGCCAAATTGGAAGGGGGACATTGGTTCCGCCATGCTCTCCGAAACCCTTTCCACCATAAGGCTTTCCAGTACTTTTCCTAGTACCGGAAGCAGGCTGATGCCCCGATAAGATTTAGGGTCAGACCTATTCTTATCAGTGGACTTCAGGAGTACAACCAACCGTGCTGAGGCATTATAAGTGTATTCATACCCCCACTTGAGCGTTAAGTTATTTTTTATAAGGATGCTGACGTGGCAGGAAATCGAACAGAGGAGCAATAATCTAAGCATCCTGCTCCGAAAAATAACTAGCCAAGCAGAGTGCCAAGAAGAAAATTCGGCCCAATTATGGATGAAAGCAGACGGGAAAAGCGGGGAACAGGTTCAAAAACTCCACCGCGCACGGTGGGACAATTGTGAGCCGAATCCGAAAAACTGGAGGCGGAGATCTCCTACTCTCCCTAAACAAATTGGCGAATCCAGCAACAACGGTCTAAAAATAAAATCAAGGAAGTGCTAGGAGAAAACGACGACGACTGGTCCATTACGCAAGAGGTCTTGCAAGAACGCTAAAGGACCAAGTGAACTTTAAATTCAAAACCGTGATGATTAAGAGAATGAGAAAAGCTTACGGTAAAACATGAACAGCTACCATAAGCCTTCCCGCGGAGATTGCAAGCAAGTTGTTAAAAATCACATTGCGATCGACGCCAGACATTCCTTCAACATTCAATCTCAATGGAATTAAGTAAGACCCTTGGTGGTCTTACGTTAAAAAGCTGTAATCCCAATACACACCGAAGCTGGTTCTGATCTAATTGATTTCAAAGCGCTGCAACAAAAAAACCTCTAGTTTGATAAATGTAGGCAAATAAGAAGCCAAATAAGAATCATTCCAAGCTGCGATGTATCAAGAGATGGGAGCCCAGCTGTTCGTCGGCTATACGATTAAAAAAGAAAAGGGAAGAGCACAAGGTTCTCGGAAAGAAAACGAAGGACCACGAGAAATGCGCGATCAATGAAATGGAGAGATGTTACTGCAGGAATGAAGTTCGATGGACCACTGGTAGTAGAGTCGCAGTCGGTGCTAAGAATTTGAAAAGATTACTTTTGCAGACTGTATAATGGCGATGATAGTCAAAACCCCGCTGTCAGACAGAATTAACCATTCATGCTGGATGAAAACGACAGAGAATTTTGTCCCGCTGACCTAGACGAAGTTAACGTAGCAATATCGAAGTTAAAGTCCAGCAAAGCTGCTGGCGTAGACACACTGCATCCTGGGGTACTTACAGCAGTAGAACGTGACTTCCTGGGGAATATTCACAGGGTAATTTGTAAGATACGGTCAGTGGAAAGCATGCCCAATGCCTGGAATCTCAGCGACTTTCGATTCACATGAAAGAAAATCCTTTTGACTGCGCAAACTATATAAATATAGGACTCCTAAACACAGTCTATAAGATCGTTCCTGCTATATTATGTGAGCATCTGAAATCATTCGTAAACAACCTACTTCCTCCATATCATTTTTAGGCCAGGAAAATCCAAGATTGATCATGTGATCATTGATCACACGATGTTAGATCTTGGAAAAGATTTATCAACTTCAAGGCCGCACAATTACCTGCGTTCACTGATGACATTGAAGGGATTTGACCAACACAGCAAGCTATCGATGAAGCTTTTGTGAGTATTGAAAAGGACCCACAAACGGCATTTAACTTCGAGCTAGTTAAGGAATTCGTCTACCGTTGCAAGTGGCAATGATATCAATGTAGAAATCGCTGTTTCTTTCGATTCAGGAGGCAATTATGTAATAGAGCTCTCATAAGACCAAGCTAGCTCTATACATCCCAGTCCCAGTCCTAGTGTATGCTGTATAGGCTTAGACTTTGTCAAAAGCGAATGAAAAGGCACTGGCCGCCTCGAGAGCAAGATACTGCGCGTAATTTTCGATCCTGTTTGTATTGATGGGCTTCAACTAAGAACTATCATATATGGGATGTACGGTGACGTCGATATAATTAGGTGCCTACGCATCTAACGCCGGAGATGTTGAGTGGATTGACACCACAGCTCCGGCCCGAAGAGTCTTCGATTCTAATCGCGAAGGACGGCCCAGCGGAGTACGACCGCTTTAAAAGTGGCGCACGCAGGTGGAAAGGAACTTCAACCAACTTGAAGTGCGGCCCTGGAAAAATCTTGTTAGTTGAGGCCCAGATTCACCCAGAACTGCAGCGCCGCCTAAGTAAGTAAGTAATTAGGTAATTACCCTACCAACAGACCTGTACTGACATTATTAGATACAGATATAGCATGCAGAGAAATAGATATTTCGAAGGCATTTACGTCCTTAACGTTGATTTTTTTCGACACATGACACGTGTTCATGAGCATAGTGCTCCAATTTTCAACAGTTAAAAATAAATATTGTTTCCTGTAAGTCTGTCTACTTGGAATCTTTACTAAAATCATACTTTCTCTTTATTTACAGTGAACGTGAAGCCTCTGTGATGGTTGCAAATTCCTGGCTCTATCATTTCTATTCGGTGCAATCGAAAATCCAATTCGGATTGCCTTTCGAAGGACCAACCCGTGTGCCACCAACCACACCTGCGTATTATCATCATCATCCCACCCATCCGCATCATCATCATCAGCTACACCATCATCATCATTCGCCAACACTTCCGGCGAATCTCACTCATGGATATCCACCGCCTCCGCCACCACCAACAACATCACATGTGCCATATGGATACCATTCGCCTGTGGGCATGGGATCAGCCGGCCATCACCATCATCATCATCTATCGGCTGCGCAACAATCACCAACGGCACATCATATGATGAGCAGCAGCAATGGTGGTGATAGCAATAGCCACCACCAACAACAGCATCAACATCAGCATCACAATGGTACCACAGATGTGCTTGGTATGTCAGCAACAACAGAAAACGCAACAACATACGCCTCTGCCTATCGCATGGAGACGACCCAACCCGTTGATTATAGTCAAGTGCCGCCATCACAGACGACATCGACGACAGCCACATCACCCGGTGCGCAGGTGGAAATGCGCTGTAGCAGTGCCAATAGTTCGGTGTCCAGCTCGAATTATAATGGCACGCGATTGGGATCACCACCGGCCGGAAAGAAACGCCTAATTGGCAAGCTAGAACCGTTGTATGTCGTCGAGAATCATTCACCCGAGTCAATTACTGATCTGGACACTCACTACGGCAGTATGGATCTACATCATCACCATCACCATCATCATCACAGCAGTTCGGTGGTGTTTGCAACCGTTGTACCAACAAGACCGAGATTGCTTACCAAAGCTTTGCCCAGTGATCCACCGGATTTTATTGATCAATGGAATCCGAGTCCACCGTGGTCAGAAACAGCACAGAAACTAACCGATGCCGCACAACAGGAGTTAAGTCCTTGTATAACGACAACCCCACCGACACCTACCAGTGCCCCGCCAGTTCAAACGTTGGGTCCGGCATTCTCATTTGAATGGATGTCAGATCAGTTTGTGCCTATTATGGATCCATCTTGTGGACCATGTGTATCTTGTTTCACTCCAGAGGGTATTCCTGTGCAAGTGCCAGTGCATCAGATGTCGCTGACGCACCATCATCATTGGTCACCGGTAGTTGCACCAACAGCTCAGGTTTCCGCAGATCATCATCATCATCATCATCAGCGGCTTTTGTTGCAGAACGGCAATGCAAGCTCTCCGACAGAGGAGAATCTCGACCCGGAACAGGTGACCGTTATTACAAAGGGGGAAATCGTTGATGACACCGATATCAAAGGTGAGTATGAGTATTCGTTTGTACATCACGTGTATACGAGGATGTACTAATAGTAATGCGTACTAAGAAAATATGATTATCTAACAGAAAATCTAGATTATGTCTTGGATTCATTGGTATTACCACATCCTTACCATTTTAATTACTATTCCCCTTATCAATTACCAATCAACTACTAAAAACTACTTGTATTCATGTGATGTAATCTTAAAAGCTTTTACCTCATTTATGTAATTGATTCGCATGTCATTGCCTTGGTCATTACCTTATCCATTACCGTATTCATTACTTTACCGTCCTCTTGTCCATGACATCATCCGCTACCTTGTCTATTAGATTTTTACGATATTATTTTATCCATTACCTAATGCATTACCTTATCCATTACCGTATTCATTATCTTGTCCGTGACATCATCCGCTACCTTATCTATTAGATTTGTACGATATTATTTTATCCAGTATCTTATCTATTACCTTATCCATTACACTATAGATTACCCTTGCCATTATGAATAATTTTGAATGTTTTCCGCTCTTTTTACTTCCAGACTCACGAAGTTGAAGAAACATCTAGACTAGGAGACCCCAAACATTCAAAACATCGTGACTCCGTCCAGAAAAAGTCAAGAAGCAAGTAAACAATTTTGGCTGGTTAGTGCAATTTTTTAAACGTGAATTATTACTATTTTTATATCTTGTAAAACCGATAGCGAGATGATTTGAAATTTGTGGTGAATTGAAGTAGACAGGACTCTTAAATTTTTGACTCCAAATTGCTTGGTTCATTATTAAAAGCATGATTCGGGCCCTATGTGGCCGAATTGAGGTAGTGTTCGGCCTATAGGCTATGAGGTGGAAATTTTGAAAATCAAAATCACAGCCTCTGAGAAAGTTGCTCATTGGAGCCGTGTAAAGTGGTAAGGTACCGTAGGTCCCAGGAGTAGTACTTAAGAATTATGCAATAAATCCTTAATTTCCCTATAGATACAGCAATCTCGAATAGACTTGATTAATCTTGCAGGATTGATCACTTACTATACTCATAATGTGAGTGTACCGTCCACATCGGATATAACTTTCGAGAGCTACCCCCAATAAAGAAAAATGTATAAAAAAGAAATGAATAAAGAGAATGTGCCATGGAAGCTTAAGCCAACGGTGAGCCATCATCAGATTTAAGTGGAAAAAAAACCCTTTCATAGGCTTTTAGATCTTCCTGCGAATTTATGAGTGTATACTCGTACATATATCAGCGCAAACTGAAGCCATGTGTGGACACGAGCTTTCCCTTTTGTAAGAGATGAGGCCTATCAATCATCCCATATTTGCTATAATCCGACGAGTGAGGAAAGTCGGAGAACCCTTTCTATGATTAATAATTAAACCACAGCAACAATGACGCTCTCACAAAAAAGGGAAATGTCTTTCGAATCAGGCTAGGATCGAAGTTTCAGGGACCCTCGACTCCCATGGTACCCGAATATAGCTTCTTAGTCTATCAGTAAGACCCTCACAACAAAAAGAGTCTGATGAGCCACCGCTCTTCAACCTCAACCACCTAAACCACCAAGCCTCCCTTGCTAAAACAATCTCTGGTCCGCTGCCTCCAGGACTCTTTGGGCCGGAGCTGTGGCGTCCATTCGATCAGCCTGGCCCAACAAAGCCGTTAGATCCGTAGATGCCTGACTATACCGATGTCGCTGTACAGCCAGTACAGTTCGCGCTTGAATCTATTTCCCGTATCCCAAAACTGCCGAGTGCTTCTTCATTGGCTTCCGGCGAGGTCCAGATTTCTGAGCCATAAGATCGGACCGGGGTGATAAGGGCGTTTTATAAACCCACTTTTATCTAACAAGAGAGGGCTCTGCTACTTTATTAGCTCCTGAGCCCAGAGAAACAGCAATTTTCAAGTGTAATTTTGTATCTGATGTCCTTGCTGCGTGTAATTGCGAATGGTGGTCAACGAAGCCCTTAACTCGAAGTTATAAATTTCGTTCTGGCCATTTGCTTTTCTGAAGACAACATAAATTTTGTTTTGCCCTCATTTACCGTCAATGCATTTTGACCGCTTAGCATCAATATTTACGAAAACTTCACTGACGACGGACTATTCTCTGGACCAGTAAGTATTGCACAATTGTTGGCAATAAAGGCCTTTGCTAATTCGTTACCAATTTTGATATAGCAGCGAGAATTCTCCAGAGTCAACCGGGAAAACCTGATGAGTTTGGAAGGGATGTCTAAACTAGACATGGCGTTGTATAGCTCATCCCCATGCACGTCGTCATAAGCGACTTTGAAGTCGACAGATGGGATGGCCAAGGTCTGCCGTAGTATGAATTTTTAATCGATTATGGACTTTCCTGGCCTGAAACCGGAGCAGGAGCAGCTTTATTAGAACTCGAAGCTTCGATGTTGCTACGTTTACTTCGTCTAGGTTAGTGGGGCGAAATTTTCTGTCGTCTTCGTCAAGGATGAATGGTTCCTTCTCTCTGACAGCAGGATTCTGACGTTATACAGTCTTCAGATGTAGTCTTTCCAAATTCTCGGCACCGACGGCGACTCTTTTACAAGTTGACTATACTTACCTTTGCGCGTTTCCATTGTGGCATTTTAGCCCTGGCATGTTCGTTTTATTCTCTGATTAATCTTCCGAACGTGATTCCTGCATTCATCTTCTTCTTTCCGAGAAGCCTGTGCTTTTCTCTTCTTTTGTGTAAGAGTGATGCGATGACGAACAAAGCAAGGAACACCCATCTTGTGTGCATAGCATTTAAACGTCATTGAGACAGCTGTTGAGTAAATGGCTCGTGAAACTAAAATTTGAATTATCAACTCCTTTATTCGTTTGTTAACTGGAAGGCTAATTGATATATTCTGTAAACGAAAGGAAAAGTAAGCCATTCAGAAAGACAGCGGTTCACCTAACGTGCACCTAGAGTCATTTTTAATTTTCAGTATACCCAACTTGCTTAAGAGAACAACAGCCGTTTGAACCTCAGTACTTGTTGGTGTTAGATACACAGCTTCTATTCGATTAGTCCAGGTTTTCAACTGAAGATCAACGCCGCAAAATCTATTTTCAAAAATCGACCGCAATGTGGTCAATCTGGTTGACGGTTAATTGATCAGGAGTTCTCCAAGTCTCCTTGTAAATATTGAGATGTGGGAACCGCGTGCTATGTGCGATAATGTTCCGCACCGCCACAAAGTCGGCTGTCCTATTAGATTAGTCTGTTATCGGAAGTGGTGTCGTGCAAGCTATACCTTCCGAAAAGACTACCAAAGAGGACCTCTCTTCCTAGCTTTGCATTAAAATCGACGAGGACAATTTTAATGTCTTAACTAGGGCACTGCTCGTAGATCTTATCCAATAGCTCGTAGAAACTTCTTTGGTGTCGTCCTCTTTCTCCTCTGTGGAGGCGTGCGTGCGTAGAAGGCTAACGTTGAAAAATTTAGCCTTAATACGGATTGCTCGTAAACAGGCAAAACTTCTTGCCTAAGTCTGCCTCAAACAAAAAATCCGCATCCAAATAGGAATTGCTTTTGCCGTCAATAAAAATCGCCGTAGTAGATGTCGCTGTTTTACATCCTCTTTTTGTCCGGCGCTAATATCTGCTTTGCAGCAGTCCAGTGCTTCTGCTAGTTGGTTGAGCTACACGTGGCGTATTAAGGGGAAATTAAGTACAAGTTCGTTTGCAGGGGTTGTCAATAGTAGATCCGTCCGCATCCGAGGCTTATTGTTGTTTCTTAACTTAAGTTTCTTTTTTCCATGACCAGGCAGCTACCCCGGCGGCACCACCCCCAACTTTTAGCCAGTTCCATTATAGAGACCTCTAGGACGAGGGGTCGGTTAGACTCAAGCCAGTAACCCGTTGGTCCATTAAGGACTCATCTCCCACCATCTCTTTTCCAAGGCCATAATTTAGTCTCGGAAATCCTTAGCGGTCTGAGCTCCAAACATGTCGGAGTAGTCCGGATAAGGGCTCATTTTACAATACCGTCGATTCCATCTGGGGAATTCATCCACTGTCCAATTTATACTGCTGCTATTTTGTCTGCTGGTCAGCACACGCGCTTATAAGTTTAGCAAGTCGAGTTTAGATGGACATTGAGGTAAAATAAGCACAATTGATGTGTAGAAACAGTTACAATACCGTATATCGCCAGGTTAACACCTCTCAGTGTCAATCCCATTTCTATAGCACCCAACTACCAAAGCTAACCAGGCTGCTGATAAATATTGGAGTATCCTCGAATCCAGTTGTTTCTACTATAGCTAATATCTCCTCTTGGAAGACACTGTTGTATTCCGGCAGGCGAAGTGAGCATCCTAAGCTCAATTGATCAGAGCAGATTCCAGCGCCGGCTCATATCTCCATCTTTGATCAATCTGTAAAATAGGATATCGAGTCTTTTAGTATTCGCTTCCTCTGCGACCCATACAGTCATTAGACATAAACCCAGTTCACTGGAAAGGATTGAGGCGTGTGCCTTCGGGTTTGGTTTTCATCTATTT
The DNA here is from genome assembly GCA_949129095.1 of Volucella bombylans. Taxonomy (NCBI): domain Eukaryota; kingdom Metazoa; phylum Arthropoda; class Insecta; order Diptera; family Syrphidae; genus Volucella; species Volucella bombylans. The sequence goes on along the minus strand of OX422140.1, from coordinate 330,732,584 downwards.
AGCTGACTTAATCTAAAAGTACTTTTCGCTGCCGATTCTTGCATGAAGAGATCTGTGTAGTTTCCAGTCTCGTCGTCGGCCGTCGTTCTCATGGCATGAGTTGTGCCAACACTTGCAATCTTTTGAGCTTTGTCCTGTACTCGCACTTAAGATTGCTAGTTTCATTTGCTACCGTAGGTAGCTAGTTAAGCTACCGTAGGTTAAGTTGGGTCTGACGATAGCCGTGTACATCTATAGGATAGTCATGGGTTTGGTCCCATCTCCTCCCAAATATACGACTGTTGTCTTCTTTATCCTCAACATCTAGCTTCTAACTTAGTTTAGTATCTATTACATTGCCTAAGTATTTAGCAGTGTTGGATAGTTGAAGTGTTGCCCTATCTATGGAGGGAGGATCAAATTGTGGAATTATCATTTTCTGTTGGCACAACTTGTTCCATTCACCGAGGATTCCAAGGTCATAGTTTAGAGTTCCTCTGATTGAAGGGAGGAACTTGCCGCGGTAAATATGTATCATTTATCATAGACGCTGAAAACAGGACCGTTTTAGTGCCTTTACCTTTTGTGGAGGCATGTTTGTTCGAAGCTACATCTCTTCGGTGTAGTTTGTTGTAAATATGAGCCTAACATTTTGGATGAGCCTCAAGTATTTGGATGGTTGTGGCTGAGCTTACCTGCTTTAGAAATGGCACATATCCATATTTAATGCTACAAATGAAGTGTCTTTTTCGGAGCGATACCACAGTATGCTACGTTTTTCGAAGCATGATTTCGTTGAGTCCAGGGAATTTGTAACCGGGGAATTAGTCTATAGCCCCGCTGATTTTGCTTTCTTCTAGTATCCCCTTTGGGACTTCTTGCTGGCTATGTACCCAATTACTTCGTGTGAATGTTATACGATCACTTGTTTATAAATTTAAAATGTTTGCTAATTTTTCTATATTTAATTGGGGCCTACTACTACTACATTCTACTATATTGATTTCGATCCTCATACAGACATACGAGTGGTAGCTCTATTGCTACTCGGAGTCTCACAATTCCATTCCTCGGTCAATTACGACCAAGACCAAACATATAAGCTCATGCAATTAACCTGGGATTGCTGTATATTTATCGTAAAAAAAAAACTAACATCCCTGAGCGCTACCGTCAGATATGGATCTGTCACCATCAAACGTCACTTAAAATTCACCACAAATGTCACTCAATTTACCCCTGTTGGACAACAATTCCGTAAAACATTTCCACAAGTATTCTTAGGTATTTATTAATAAAATAAAAAAGACAAATTGTAAACTCAATAAAGTAGAAAACTAAAAACTTTTTTTTACAAACTTTACAGGCAGCCCTGTAAAAGTAACTTAGCAATGTTATTTCTATTTTCTTTTCTATTATTTTTAGTTCGAAGCAATAAAATTGTTTTTCGTAATTAGCGTAAGTGAACATTTGTAATTTTACTTCTTTTTTTTTTTTAAATAGGTTTCCCATCCTCTTGTAGGCGATAAGTAGGTAAAATGCAATTTAAACAGAACGGCCAATAAATGTATCTATAAGGAGAAGTGTACTCGTAGCGTTGTAACTTTTTCAATTTTTGTTATCGATGGCACTTTTTTACACAAATTTTTTTCAGTTTTTTTCTATTAATTTTCTTTTTTGATAATTTTTAAGTACTCTGTTATTGTTTAGTGCAATTAGAAATGTTAATTGGATTTGAAATTCACAAGTTTTGTACATAAAATTAAATTTAAAAAACTCTGTTAGAGGTTAAGTTAAGTAATTAGTTTTTTTTTAAGAAATTAATTGTCAATCGATTGACAGTGAAATTATAACAACAATTAAATAAAAACTTAAAAAACAACAATAAAAAATTAGAAATGAAAATTTTTAACCGAAAAATTGTTTTGATGTTTTAATGGGCCTTTAGGGGGCGCGTAATATGATGGAACTCACACTGTGCATTGAAGTACGGAAATTAGTCCATCGGTGTACGAGTATCGCTACATATTCGTACTCAAATGGAAGGCAATTCGATTACTGCGAAGATAATCATAAAATGGCAACAGTTCTGTCATTAAAGTGAATTATTTGACAAGCTGCCTTAATTTAGCGCCACAATTTGATTATTTTCAAATTGGAAAATTGATTTTCCCTCTTGCAGGCAAACATTATCGCTAAGATATTATCGATACCATCATCATCATCGTCGTCATCGATGAGATCAGTGGTGTGGATGTGGTGGAGGTATCCTATCGTTGTGGTCATCGCCAACGTCGTCGTATAGTCATCGATGCTGGAGTCATCTTCATTCCGGTACGATACGGCTGAATCTTTTTTTTGGCACCCTGGGGGTGCCAGATGAGTTGCAAGATATTCAAGATACCAGATATCGGGTACTCAACGATTGGGTTGTAGTAATTGAGGGAACTTTACTTTTGTTTTTACTCACTGTAGCTGAAACAGGAACTCGATCTGGAGCTGGTGAAGATGTAAATATAATTAAGGCACATGCTGCGTATGTGCAATTGGAGAACACGCACTTTTGAACCATTGAAGTTGCAACGAAGAAGTATGTATCTAAGGCTTAATGGGGTATCTAGAGTGCGCATTTGAATAGTTATTTGTAGGTCCATAGGGAGGAGCATATTGCAATAAATCACGAATAAGGCAATTACGAATTAATTTCCGTGGTGATCTATGGGAAGGAAATCTTTAATTTCAGCGATAGATTTCAAATTTCAAAATCCAACAGATAGGACAAATTTGATTTTTACCTGAGAAGCTGTTGAATTGAATAATTTTCAAGGTAAATACTTAAACTGAGCACAAGGTGTAGCAGCAAGGATAAACGAAAATTATCTGCTACAATGTCCTGTATTACCTTTTTTTCTTTTTCAGACCTTGTAGGGCCGTAGGCATTTTGTACGCAATATAGCTAAGCGAATCTTTTCTAGTTGCCATGCTTTCTACTCTGATCTACTCCATGCTCTTCTTGGTCTGTCACATATTGAGCCCTACTGCGTTGTTTAGGCATTCCACATAATATACTGAATGCCTAAAGAATAGCGGATGTAGAGATCGGACCTACAGAAAAAAAAAACGATAGGCGATCGCGAGCTCTATGACCAGAAGAGAAGTGAAGCACGTAGGCCCTTCAGAGACCTTAAAAAGTTGCTACCAGAAGAATAAAGTTCGGAAGTCTTGCCAAAAAACAAAATGAACATGCCAAAGCAGTAAAACATGAACAGAAATCTGCACAAATGAAGATTGAAACCTAATAAAGGGTTTTCCAATAGGGACTTGACAACTTTGAATTTAATTTGTGAACGCACTCTTTCAGTAATGATTAAACTGTTACTGTCAATTTATTCAGTAAATTCAATATTTTCACCATGGTGACTGCAACTTTAAGAGCGTTAACTCCAATTTTCGGTCGTAATCCTCGCCCTAGTAGACAGGCAATAACAAGTTTAGTGCAAAAATATGGGTCTACATATTCGTTGTGTGATGTTGCCGTGTCAGTGAGACAACGGGTTGGTTGAAGTGTCGAAAATATCGCTGCCGCTCAGGCGTCCGTAGCAAACGATCCAAATTAGTCAATTCCACGGCGTTCTCATGAATTGGGCATCGCTCAGACCACATTATGGCGTATTTTGCGTAAGGATTTTGGTTTACACCCATACAAGATCAAGCTGACTCAAGAATTGAAGCCGATGGACCATTTGAAGCGACGTACGTTCTCCGATTGGGTTCTGGAGAAGATGCGCCAAGATGATTAATTTCATCGCAAAATCATCTTCAGTGACGAAACTCATTTTTGGCTCAATGTGTTCGTCAATATGAAAAGGGTGGAAATCCACATGTGCTTCATGAATCACCACTTCATCTACAAAAAAAATAACTGTTTGGTGCGCTTTGCATGCCGGCGACGTTATTGGGCCATATTTTTTCGTCGACGATAACGATCGTCACGTTACTGTGAATGGTCAGCGTTATTGCGCAATGATCACCGATTATTTTTGGCCCGAATTGGAGGATATGGACTTGGACGACATGTGGTTTCAACAGGATAATGCCACAAGCCACACAGCACACGCTACAATCGATTTGGTGAAGAGTAAGTATGGTGAGAGTGTTATCTCAAGAAATGGGCGTTCGTGCGATTAACGCCGCTTGACTATTTTCTGTGGGGCTACGTTAAGTCATTGGTTTATGCCGACGAAGTCGGAAGAGCTCAGAGCCAATATTGCACGCGAAATAGCGGCCCTTTTGGCCGAAATGTGTGGCCGAGTCGTTGAAAATTGGGTCCAACGAATCGATCGCTGCAAACGTGCCCGCGGTGGCCATATGAACGAAATCGAGTTCCATTCATAAATGTTTTGATTGTACGACAAGCCGATAATAAAGTTTTTCAAATATCTCAAATGGTTTGCGTTTTATTTAAAAAGAAAGTTGTCAAGTAGAACCACAGTCGATCTGGAGAGCTTATTTTTGCAGACTGTTAAACTGTGATGACGAAAAAAATCCCATCGTTAAACAGAATGAACCATTTAACCTGGACGACGACAGGTAATATTTCCGCCCACCGGACCAAGATGAAGTCTATCGATTCCGAAGCCATGAACTCTTTCTGCAAAGCTCATTCCACTGCGCAGGATGACGATGGAGAATGCACACTGCACCGTCAAGGTCAGTAATGACAAAGCTGAGACATCAATTGTCGCAAACGGACTTAAATAAGGCGATGCGTTATCATGTGGTTTCTTCAACATCATTCTTGAAAGAACTGTGCGAAACTCCCAGAGTCGCCTTCTTTCCAAAGTCTGCTTAGTTTGTCGCCTGCGCAGAAAGCAGAGAATCGGTAAAATGAAGGAAAATCGAAGTACACGCTGTCAAGAATATCGCCGTAACCATGGGCAGCTACAATTTTGAGGTGTTAAAGGACTTTATCTACCTCAGCTCCACTATCAACTCCGACAATGACACCAGCATCGAAATATGGTAATTCCCGGTAATCGCTGCTCCTATTTTTTCCAATATATAATTATTGCGCGTTCAAGACGTTTTTCGTACCCTTAAAATGTTTACATACAGCGCGGGCGAAGGATGAAACTTTGTGGTTTTGACCCCAGCTTCCCACAAACCGCAGAAATGCGGTGCATGGAGGGGTGAGAAATGCCAACTAATTCCGTAGCTGTTGATTTTCGATAAAAAAGTTGGGGCCGTTGTCACTAAAAATAGAGTGGCACTTACAACGCCGAGAAACGAAGCTATGAAAGCTGCCGTTACGAGTTACAGACGAATACCGAAACATAGACCTTATGCCGCTTACACCCTCGTCCCTTCCATGATCGGGCAAAGAATGGCCCCACGAAATCGACGGCGGTATTGCCAAATGTTACCCCTGGCTCCAATATCTGTTTCGGCCAGCTTGCAATTTGCTGCTGATGGGGAACTGCTCGTTGCCTCATACAGGTTGTGCACCGTTTAATAACGTGATGGATCCCGGTGACAAGGTAATTAAGAGAGAGCAGGAGTGCAAGTTGTTGATGTGGCAATCCTTTACGCTACTATGCGTAAGACGATGATCCTTGTGTAAAATGATGGGTTACTTCTGCTCGAATGGTATGCTTGTGTTTGCGAATCGACCCACGCAGTACACCCTCCTGATCAATGAAGAGACGCATGGAAGAATACTTGCTTTTTCTCGAAACGGTTTGTCCTTGCAATAGCGAAGTAATCTCATCCTAGAATATATATATCTGCGAGATCTTGACTAATGCGAGTTTAGCAATTCGTATGTGTTCAGGCGCCAAGAAGTTCGTTTAGAGGAAGCCCGGAGAATTTGATCGGTTTCGGGCTAGTCAGATGCAGCGAGCAATGACCGGTTCCACTACTATAACTAGACAAGCGATCTGTTCTACGACAGGAGCATACTTGGCGTTGGGCAGTTCAGAAAACGTTATCTCCAGGTCTCGAAGAAAATCTTGACCGTTCCACCACAAGTCTAACTTGTTAACTAAAGGTTTGCAGGGAACCCAGATCCGTCCCAACCAACTCCTTTGACCCACATACGCTTCATGAAGATCTTCATTCCAACAACCGCAGGTGCGAGCCATCCTAGCGGATCGAAAATTCGGCCTGTATCCGATAGCACCTCCATCTTAGTAATATGCGGACCCCTCTTAGCCGGAATCGCGAAGGCAAGTTTAAAACAGTCGTGTTTCGTGTTCCACAGCAGACCCAAAGTTTTGATTCCTGTTTCCCCAATGAACAACTGCGGCGAATTGGAAACCACTTACGAAGATCCATACCGGCATCTGCCAGGACTTTTATTAATTCGGTTTTTACATCTACCGCTTCACTAACGCCATCGAAAGTTGACATCAAATCGTCCACGTAAAAATCGTTTATAAGGCTATTCAAAGCACGTGGACAATGAAACATATTGTTGACGCCGATTTGCTTGAGGACCTGAGTTGACAAAAACGAAGCTGAAGCTGTTCCGTACGTTACGGTGAGAAGTACATATTCGCGGAGATCTTCGGTTGTTTCTTCCCATCAAAGGATCCGTTGGAAATGAACGTCATTCGTGTTGACTAGGATCTGTGGATACATTTTGGATATATCAGCCTTAACCGCGATTTTGTGTTTTCGAAATCGAATCGTGCACAAAATCGAGTCGTTAAGCGCTAAACCGTTAGTAGATTTAGACTACGCATTGAAGACGACCGGCAGCTTTGTCGTTGCTCTGGTTGGCTTCAGCACCGCGTGATAAGGTGAAAGATGGGCGCTTGAGATCGCTAAGAGGCACGATTGCCATATGGCTCAGTCGTTCATACTCGCGCATAAACTGCAGATATTGTTATTTCAGGTTTGCGTCCTTTGAGAATCGCCTCTCCATAGCATGTAGTAGTTTTAAAGCAGCACCGCGGGAGTCTCCGAACTCCACCTGCATATTGTTGAAAGGTAGACTAACTACTTACCTACCATCACGATCGACATAGTGTGTAGATATAAAATGATTTTCAATAGCTGCACTTACCTCGCACTCGGTACGAAGTCCATCGGCAAGATCTTCAGGTTCAAAAACTCGTTTTAAGAGAACGTCTGGATCAACTGTGGAATGATAAACACTTTCGGCAGCATCTTGTCTCAAAGAAATATTTCCCGCCAGCACCCAGCCGAAGATGGTATTCCGGGCAACCGGCAAACCCGGGGAATGCGCGATTTTTCCTTCCGCGAGAATATCAAAAAACACGTCCGCGCCAATTAATAAAAACAATAAAAACGATAGCACTGGGGGTCGGCTAATGATAGATTGCGAAAAAACATTAACATTGGAATCTCAAAACCGGGGAGATCATATATTAAGGTCGCGAGAATGAAGGCATGAAGCGACACGGACGAATTCGGATTCAATGTTGAAGACACCACAAGCTTGACTTGACCTAGTGTACCTTGAGTACTTTCTAGCTGACCCAAGCCTACTATTGGAATCTTGGCATGAACACGTTTTAAGCCTAGACGCTGCACACACAACCCCGAAATTAAGGTAGCTTGCGATCCAGAATCAAACAGAGCTCTGCACGGCTGGAGCTTACCATTACCGTCCTGGATTATAACCATTGCCGTTGGCAACATCGTTAAACACTCGCGACATGAAGGGACTGCGCGCACCGCAGCTGCGATTACGACACCATTCCATTGATTATGCTGGCTTGACATTTGGTCTAAATGAAGCATAGTATTGTGCTTCAAGCCACACGTCTTGAAATTGGAAAATTTGCACTCCGGCAATGTATGTTCGAAGGTGTCAATTGACTGAATGATACAGGTGAACCTTTGAGTTTTGTCGCACGGTTTTGAGTCCTAAGAAGCACTAAAGCAGATGTGCGCATTGTATTCCACTTTAGGTTGGGTAAATGCCTTATTTGCGCATCTAATCTAATTTTTCTTGCGGATCTTAATGGTTGTTTGAGCATTTGTTATGTAGGATTCAATCATACGATCTGAGTGCCTATCGCTAGAAAAAACACAGCCCAAAAGCATTGCTAAATTCCGCTTCCAACTCTAATCAATCACTTAATCCCCTTCGAAAATAGAATAGAACCACCCAACCCCTTAAGCTATTTGGCAATTCAATTAACCGATACAACACCTCCTCGCAGTTTTTTCTGCATCTCTACTTTTTCCTCTGCGTCTCGGGAGCTAATGGAAAACTACACTCTGTATCTTCCCTGCCATCGCCGGTCGTCCTTTTAGTAGTCTTAAATAATGGTGGGCATTGTGCTACTGATTGTTTCGGGAAATATATTCTATATCCTAGGATACTCGGGTACAGAATACAGAATTGTAACAGTGGTTAGTTGGGCAGTAGCAATCATAAAATGGTCATCTTGATCTCAAATGTGCTCTTCATTTGTTTTGGACACCAATAAGACTGCGTCCAAAGCGGTGACTGATGGTAAGTTTCATTATGGATTGCTTACCACTACCATTTGAGGTGCATAGTGTCTCTGTTTTAAACGTGGGATGTGGGATGCCCATACATCCATGGGAGCAAGGATACGCCTTGCCATCGCTCTCCGTCAGTCCATTGATACCAATTCGAAACTGTGTTGCCGGCACAAGTTCCACCCTTGGTATGAGTCGAGGCCGACCTAAAACCTCTTACTGCTCTTAGGGTCACAGCACCCAGTACTTATTGGAACTCTACATTGGGTCAACCAAAAGGAAGAACCTTCCCGCGACTTTGGGTTTAAACCACAGCCACCATGACGCTCCCACAAGGGGCCTACCTCTTCAAGTCAGGCCCGGACCGAGATCCGACATTGATGGGCGAAGCCTTGATAATTGGGAGGGGGACCTTATTTGAGGTACACCCACAGATTATTTTGATAAAATATAGTGACCCTTATGACAAGGCAATTTTCTTCAATCTTTCACCACTGTCAGTGCGTATCTTTGAGCTCTTTATTATCGTTGGGACTCAAGTTCCCCATAAAAATTGTTATGTCCCCGTTTGGGTTGATATTAAAAACCGTTCCTAATTGAATCTAGAACGTATATGTACTCCTCGCCCTCTGAGGAGCTTCCTTTGAAGCGTAACAATTTACAATGAATGAATGTAAATGAATGTAAAATGCCCCTAAAGGCATTCTGAAGCCTTCTGCTCTGAAAATCACGAATGGAAAGTGCTTAGGCTCACCGATTGGGGCGATTGTATAGGGTGACCAGAGAAGAACGATTGGGGAAAAAAATTAAATATAGCAACAACGGTGTGAGATATAAAATTGACACTGGCTTTAGCACATCATTCAAATGGCCGCCTCGACTTCGCTGGCAGTGCTTCAAGCGGTCGGTTCAATTTTTGATGACTCGGTTCAATATGTGCGGCGTTATTCTGGCAATAGAGTGTCGAATATTGACCTCGATCTCGTCCAAAGTGGTTGGCTTATTAGCCTATACTAAGTACTTGACGGAGCCGCGGAGAAAACAATCGAGTGGTGTCAAATTGCATTATTGTGGCGGCCAATTGATGAACGCTCACCATAAGATGACCCAGTCGCCAAATTTCTCCTTCACAACCTCGAGCATTGCGTCGCTTTTATGGCATATAGCGCCGTCTTGTTGGAACCACAGTTCGGATATATCGATGTTGTCGAGCTCCGACCACAGAAACTCGATTAACTCCTCATCTCGAAGGAAATAAGGTCCAATGATGCAGCCTGCCATAAATCACACCAAACAGTCAATCTTTGTGGATGCATTGATACTTGGCCGAACATTTGTGAATTGTATTCGCTCGAATAATGGCAATTTTGCTTATTGGCACAGCCACTGAGCCAAAAATGGGCCTCGTCCGAGAAGATGATTTTTTGACCAAAATCCGGAGTTGCGGCCAACTAGCGAACTCACGGTGTTGTCTATGGTCGTTCGGCTTCAATTTCTGCTTTCACACCTATCTCTGTATGGTTTCACACCTATCCATGTCTGGTTGATGGCTTAAGATCCGAAAGAATGTATTCCCGCTCAAAACTTTTCCACAGTGGGACGAATTGCCTACACACTGAAGCCATGATGACGACCGACCTCACTACGTAATTCACGTTGCGTATTTGAGCTGGAATTTCGATAATATTTTTTTAATAATTTCAGCACGTTCGGCATGCGTAAGACGATGGGTGATGAAATGGCAAGATTTCATTGGAAAAACTATCATTGCTATCCGGTCACCCTTTACAATACATTTGATGTTTTTGAATGTCGTTTATCGGATCGAAATCAACGTCTTTGAATACGAGAATGATGTGATAAGAAATTCGTAATCAAGACAATAGTGACAGCTTTATATACGAGTAGCAAATGAGGTTACATATTGTGTATTACCGGGCATGGGTGCTGAAGTTTACATTGCTGATGAACTCTATTTTGGGTGATAAGATCCAGGAAGACCCGTAGGAGAATTGTTACCTTGCTCTTATCGCCGAACATGGATTTACCTCTTTTGTTAATGAGTGCACAAGACCAATTGTGCATCACGTTTTTTGTCGTTTCTCAAAAATTCAGTATAATCAATGTGCTGCTGTTAATTTTGACCTTAAATTTTCTGATCACTCTATGACCATTATTTTGATTCCTATCTTTGAAAAGAAGAGCAATGTAAAACATTCATTGACTAGTGTGACAAAGATTAACTTTGTTCGCCTTAATAGTGTATTATGCCGCATTAATTGGGATGAGGTCTATGCTGAGGAAAATACTTCTAAGGCTTATGATTCATTTATTAAAATTTTAAAAAACTCCATATCTGCTTCCAGTAAAATCGTTGTACTGAGAAAATCTGAAATAAAGCTAAAACCCTGGATAACGCCATCTCTTCTTAAAAAAATCAAACTGAAACATAAACTGCGGAGAAAATGTAGTAAACATCCACTAAACGTGTGTTTAAAAAGACGCTATGATCGCATGTGCCTTCAAATCAACAAGGAAATCCGTTTATGTAGGGAAAGTTACTACCATAACCAAATTAGGATTTCGCACGGAAACCTTAAGAAAGAATGGAAAGTGGTTAACAATATTATTAATCGAAATATGAGCAAGCATGACACAACTATATCGCTTAGTGATGGTAGTATAGTTATCTCGGATCCTATTGCAGTAGCAAACGAATTCAATGAGTTCTTTGCGTCAATCGGGCAATTGTCATCTTCGCCTGATTTTTCTAATATTTGCTATGGTGAACATACGAGGGGCGTTCAACATATTCTCGGTATCGGGTATATTTATCAAGTAATACTATTATTTTAGTGCATTCATGTAAAATTTTATATAAATGTGATTATTAATTCGCGTTTTATCTCTAGTTAAACAGAATCATAATGGCAACTGAGACGATGATGGTGAAAATTGAGCATCGCGCTGTAATTAAATTTCTCACTAAGCAAGGAAAAACTTGTTCTTGAGGATGCCCGAATAAAGGTCAAAATGATGGCAGAGATCACCAAGCTTTCAATTGGTACCATTCACACCATTCTTCATGACCATCTTAACCTTTCAAAGGTCAGTGCAAGGTGGGTGCCACGAATGCTCACAGCGCCTCAGAAAAAAGTGAGAATCGCATGCTGTAGAGAGCTTTTGGAGATGTGTAGTGAGAACGCGGATGGTGTTATGGATCGAATTGTTACTGGGGACGAAACATGGGTCCACCACTATGACCCTGAAAGCAAACAAGAGTCCATGCAGTGGCATAAAAAAGGAACAGACCCTCCGAAGAAGTTCAAAGTCACTCCGTCTGCCGGGAAGCTCATGGCCACAGTTTTTTGGGACTCAAAGGGAATCTTGCTCATTGAGTACAAAAAAAAGGTGAAACCATCAACGCCACATCCTACGCTTCCACTTTGCATAATTTGCGGGAGGAAATTAAAAAGAAAAGACGGGTTAAACTCGCAGCGGGTGTGTTGCTTCTTCATGACAACGCTCCTGTTCACACGGCGCGAGTTTACAAGGCTGCTGCGCGAGATTGTGGTTTCGAAGAAATCCAACCACCCACCCTATAGTCCAGACCTTGCCCCTAGTGATTATTTCCTGTTTCCGGATTTGAAAAAATGTCTTCGTGGAAAAAGATTTTCGGATGATGAAGAACTCAAGTCGGCAATAAATGGGTATTTTGCAGAGAAAGAGGAAATTTATTTTTTTGAGGGTTTAAAAAAGCTTATCTCAAGATGTAACAAATGCATTGATGTTAGGGGAGATTATGTTGAAAAATAAAAACAATTTAAATTGAATTCGCATTTTCCTTCATATCGATACCGAGAATATATTGAACTCCCCTCGTAGAGATGGTCTTGTGGATAGTGTTCTGCATAGAAACAGTTTTTATTTTGAACCGATTTCGGGTCTTGAGTTATTAAAAACCATAAACTCTTTAAACAACTCAAATTCATATGGGAATGATGGTATTTCAAACGTTGTGCTAAAAAAAAAATACCCCTTAACATAGTCGATATTTTAACACATCTTTTTATTTAAGTATTGTTACTGGCAATTTTCCTGAAGATTTGAAATGTGCTAATGTTATACCACTTTTTAAAAAAGGAAGCAAAAAAGAAAAAAAATAACTATAGGCCGATCTCGCTGTTACTTTCTATTTCAAAAATATTTGAAACAATATTGAAGCGTGGAATTTTGAAATATCTCGAACATAAAAACATTTTTTAGTTCGTACCAGTTTGGATTCAGATCAGGCCTCTCTACTGAGGATGCTCTCTTAGAATTTTTCTCCTTTATACACAAAGGTTTAGACGATAAAACATTTTGTAGTGGACTTTTTGTAGATATAACCAAGGCATTCGATATGGTTGATCACAACATTCTTTTGAACAAACTATACAATGTGGGTTTCCGTGGTTGTATCTATGATTGGTTCGCTTCTATCTGAAGGACAGAAAACAATTGGTCAAAATAGGAACCAATTTCAGCAATCCTAAAACTATTAAACTCGGCGTTCCCCAAGGATCCGTTCTTGGTCCAGTTCTGTTTTTGATTTACATCAATTCTATTTTCGAACAACCCTTTGCAGATGACTTAGCTATAGCATATAGAGCAGTTAGTCCCTTGAACTTAGTAGCTGATATCAATCATGACGTCCACTTATTAAGAATTTGATTCGCTGGACACAAACTTTTGGTTAGTAACAAAACTAAACTTATGTTATAAGTTAGCCTGAGCACGGAAATGACCCCGCATGTTGATGTTACATTCCATACAACAAATTGCGGAAGGTATAACCTAATCAGTAATGCGTGTGATACTCCTAATTCTATGGATTCTTTTGATACGAGCGTCGCTTGTAACACCAATTGCTTTAAAATGGAAAATGTTCATTATTTTAATTATCTGGGTGTAATAATTGACCGAAATTTGAGTTGGTCTGAGCATATTTTAAGTGTGAAGCGTTATCTTCTTCCCACAATTCGTTGTTTTTATCGCCTAAGAATGTTTTGTTCCAATAATAGTCTAAAAACAATATACTACGGGATTTTCCATTCTAAATTACAGTATGGAGTAAGTTGTTGGGGGTGCGCATACCTTAGTGAACTTGAACAGTTAATTATGCTGCAGAAATGTGCAATAAGAAAAGTCTGTAACTCTTCTCGACTAGCTCATTCCATGGAGTTATTTAGGAGTACGAGAATTCTCCCGGTGCGACATCTTTTCTATTACAAGGTACTAAAAATTTTCTTTATGAGAGGTGGATACCTGCAAAGTATAATCTCTGACGCATATACTCGTATCTTACAAAGCAATTCCCAATCATTTGTTCCAATCCATGCCCTTCATACTACAAGCTTTAGAAATTCTTACTCCATTGTATCATGCAGGTTATTTAATAAACTGCCTATTGACATACTAATCTTAACTACCTTATCCTCTTTTTTGAAAAAGATAAAATGTTGGCTTCTCGGTTTCGAACACAATAATATTGAAGTTTTGTTGCGCTATATTGTATAGTTACCTCTGTTTTATTTTTTTGTTTTTTGTCATGAATTTTGCTATTAATGATTAAATTTTCTGGATTACTTTCTTTACTTTTTCCTTTAATTAATATTCAATTTGTTTTTTATATTTGTATTAAATGTGCTCACCCCACAATGAATTATTAACTTTGCGGTGGCATTGGCTCTATTTTCTCTTTCATAAAATAAAAATGCCTCTAACTTATTCTCTTTTATTTTTTTAAGCTAAGATTTGAATAAAAATGTATGTATATATAAGTCATGTTAGAAAATTAGAATAAAGAATACCAAAAAAAAAAGAATAATAATAATAATGATGCTATTTTGCCTACCAGTTTGCTGATCAAATATCGAAAATGGAGTAATGGATTGATTTTCTTTAGCAAATAATACTGCTTCAGATCGTCGAAGACGAAAGTTTGACTGTTCAACTGCACTGAAATCTCGATTTTCTCTGGATTGTTTTTCTTTCGGTTGTACCAGTACACATCATATCAGCGCCGACTATCATAGATTGATGCCAGAGTAGGCCGGATATTCATAGGAAGTGAAGAAGTGCTCACCTACACCTAGCACACGTATGTACTTAGGAGAAGCGTACGCTCTCTCACAACATCAGCAATCTTTCCTACTGAGGGATAGCAGCAAAAGCGCTGAACTCTTAGAGACGTTGGCAAGTATTAATTATAGTCATACGAAACTCAACTGTCAATGATACCAACTCAGGCAGTCCTAATGCAGATTTATAAAAAACTCTCCTCTAAGTCTTGCATAGTAAGCTCATCAGCGGTCACATTTCCTGCAATCCCATTATGACTTGAGTCCGAAACAAAACTCAATGAATTCAACCTTCTCCGTGCATTCAGAAAAGCCCTGCGTTCTGCGTTCGCGACATAGCTTAGAAGTGGTGAAAAGGTATTACTACAGATGCAGATACTTCAACCCTCCACAACATAGTAAAAGGCCCAAATCGAGTTTGGTTTCATCGGTGGTCGAAACAACTCCTATGCTGGTGTAAGACTACTTCGCTATTTAGCGGCACTAAGAGTTCCGGTGTCATTACATAAAATAACACAGTGTGGCCATAAAACCGAAGTCTATTCACATCAAAACTCGAATGTGTAGTTCATATTAAGCGAAAGATAACCTAAAGTGTGAAGCTTATGATGTGATTGATATTCAGGGGCAAGAGATTAATAATTACATATGGACTACAGCCAGGCATGCTAAAAAAAAACCCAATCCACCCGCATCAGTGGCGCATTTTCTTCTTCTATGAGACAGCCAACACAAAGATACCTAAGAAGTGATAAGGTTATGTCTTGCCGAAATCAAGATTAAAGATTGACTTAGCAGATATTTCTCGTTCATTAATCACGTCTATGACTACCTGCACTTCACCAATACTACTATCATCCACAAAAAAAAAACTATTGATATATCTACGCCTTGATTCCCGGCCGATTTGCTCATGATTTGAAGCTATGGGCGCGTACATTGCTTAGACATTCAACTTGAAGAAAGTCAGTTTTATTAGTCTGAGCTTTTAGCGATCGTATAGCCATCTTTTCCAAAAGATACTCTTATTGTTCACCAAAGGTTCAGTATGTAGATCAGGGCTAGCAGTAAAGACGCTGTTCAGAGTTATAAGCTGCTGATCATCGGTGCCAAGCGACCTGAAACCATCAAAGGACACAACAACAATTTTATATTCTCATCCGTCACCACAACCGATGGCGATACCAGCTATGATGGGCTGTGTTACTGAGCTCACTAGCACCCTTATTGATAGGTCCTGGTTATGGACTGACTTTGATAAGAGTAGAAATCTCTTACATGTGCCATCAGATCTTTTGATCTTTTGCAGTTGGGCTAGAATAGGTTTTCCAATTTTGATGTCAAGTTCAAGATCTAGGTATGACGACATGCCCTCTAGTATCTAGAAGGCGATGGATTTTCTCGCGACATACAAATTGCTTCCAGTCAAAGTGACAGCTTTATAGCTTCGTTTTCAGCCGGATCTTGTGCGCGGTAGAAGGGACCACCAGAGTTGTTCCTCAGGATTAGACCGTATCAACCAACTTCCGTTGACCAGAACTTCGCTGGTTGTAGCACCGCTTCCACTCAGACAAGTTTTGTTCGGAACAGAAGTCACAGATCGAAAGCAATGCGTTGATTAGCGCATTTCGAGGAGTACAAGTACCACCACCAGTACCAGATTCGAAGTGGCGTGTAACACACGAACTTCACGAAGCTTATCTAATCTCTCAGCCATTCTATAGGTCATGACACCCAGATGCAGTGCAACTCCACATCAAGCAGACTGATCAGTTCCATAGCCATCAAATGGTTGGACACAAGCGGTAGCACGCTACAACATACGTATGCTGAATCTTGAGAGCTTCAGTCAGCCTACACGCGATTTTGGTTATAACCAAAAGCCAACACTATACTCCCACAATGGACCAACTCCTAGGTCACGCTGGAACTAAAGTTCCAGGGGACCCTGACCTCCCATGGTACCAGAATATAGCTTCCGGTCGAACTTGGCAACCCTGCGGTCACTTCGAGTTAGGCACGTTACAGCATAGGACTGAGGGCCTCTAGTCCAACTTAAACTAATCTATGATTGCCACCAGCTAACTATCTATGCCGTATATTACGGAAAATCTCATCAGCTACGAATTCTTTCGAATTTCTCTGTCAACGTGAACACCCTTAATATCGTAGGCCACACCATCATTACCCCCTCGTACCAAGTCGATGCCCCAAATGTTGCACAGGCAACAAAGAGGCCACCATACACAGTATGAATGGCAATTCTGGTAAGTTCCCAGTCAGTCTATAGAATGCGCCTTCCATAGCCCACAACACCCAGCAGTCATAGTTTTAGCAGGATGAGGTGAAGTAGGAACTTCATCCGCTCATCTATCGTTATACCAAGAGACGTGATCTTAGTCATATACCTAAAGTTCCCACCATTCAGGAGTATCGGACCGAGATACGCCATCAAAAATGCTTTCACTGCATCCAGCGACAATTGGCAGCACTCTCGCTCCTATTTTTTCATGTTCAGCACGAGACTTACCTTCCAGAAGAAGAAGCAAATCATCCGCATAAGCGCAACATCTGCAGTGATATGACAATTGCCTCAGGAGTGAATCCACCTTGAGGTTCCACATAAATGGAGCACAAATGGACTCTTGAGGGCAACCCCGCTCTACATTTACACTAGCACTACCATGAGGACATTCTTCAAAAGTGCGCCTGTAAGAAATATAACTTTCCCATAAGCTGATTTCCCGGCCAGACCATGCAACCTCGGCACCTCTACCCTTTTTGAATACAAATTGGACAGAAGGAACCGGATTGGCTATCCCATCTGAGAGTCTTTCCACCATGACTAATTTGAGTACATACTTGTCCAAACAAGTCCGAAAATATCTAGGATCAGACCTAGCCTTATTGGGAGATTTCAATAGTACAACCCTCCTTCTAATTTGAAGGGAAATAGCTTCGGTCAATACACTTGCTGTATATGCTAAGCAAGAGCTCGGGAATGGGCTTCCACATTGTTTTCACCATCTCTCCAATTATACTATCTGCTCCAGGATATCTCCAGGAACGAAGAAGTAAGACACCGTACTCGACTTCGACAGTCTTTAGCTTAGGAGGAAACAGAGGCTCCTCAAAAGAGGATGCCTCAACACGTTCCTCTCTGATAAAGAACTCACCAAACAAGACACTCAGGTAATCTCTCCACGTGGGTAGCAATACGTTTCACACGGGTGTCCTAAATATCAGCAGTCCTTTTAGCACTCCCTTAAATTTTATACAATTTACCTTAGAGATCGTCCCTATTGTCTGAAACATACTAAGCACTACTAGGCTATTGCCGATGAGCCTTGCTAAACCACAATGGAGAGGAAGCATTAGCGTCAACGCCAATTACTAGGGAGATTAGGGAGATAGAACCCCATCCATGTATGGATAAATGTCTTCATTGGATTGCAGTAGACGCTGGCAAGGAGGATCCTGCCGAACTTCCCTTGTGTGATTATGCACTCACTCCATTGAGTGGAGTTTATGCTTAAGCAAACCAAGTTAACGTCTCTGACTATAATTGTGGCGTTGCCCCTGGTATCAGGGAAGACACACATTTCTGGTGGCAAACCCCTCATACATCCAGGGCTTCTAAATCAGGGCTGCAGCTCGGCCTACACATTTCAACTCATAAATGTTCGGGACAGGTGTCATATGTTTTAAGTGAACACCTGTCGTATAGATTCAAGTTCACTTATACTTCACCATACATTCATGGTGAGACTTGCGATAGCTCTGCGCCTTCCTGAGATACCAAAGCGGAACTGTGTTGAGCTCCACCCATAGTATGAATCGAGGCCCAGCCATTAACCCTCCTGCTGTTCTTAGAGTCCCAGCATCCAGTACATTTTGCAACTCTACATCCGGTTGAAACCAACTGGAAACCCTTTCTGCGATTTTAGGTTTAAACCACAGCAATCGTGACGATCCAACCTGTGGGCTTACCTCTACAAGTCAGGTCCGGATCGAACTTCAGCGAGCTCCTGACTCCCACGGTACTGTGTTTAAAGTCCTAGTATGAACTGCCAGTGGTCCTGCCACTACCGGACCGGCAGCTTGTAACTAGTCAAATCGTAGCAACCTTCAGAAGCGTTAAGTTCAGAAAACCGTTACGATGATATCAGTAATTTGCTCTGCCCCAGATTTTTATTAGAGAATTTCATTGATGGAAGAATCCTTGATAACTGGGCGGGGGGTCTCTGTTCGGGACAGAAGAAAATGATGAAGTAGAAGTTCTGAAAGTTTGGTCGATTTCAGAGGATGTGGTTTTCGCCAATTTGTTTTTATTTTCTGTCGCCGCTAGAGGAGTTAGTATTTCAGCATCTTGTCTCATGTTCCTTCTCCTCTTTACTTGTCCCTTACACGGTAGTCCTTTAGAGTGGGCACTTTTGGAGTCCCTTCGACACATTCGATTTCCCTTTAAATGCAGCAATTGACTAACACTTGACAGGCTAAAAAGTACCCTCTACCATTGTTTGGAATCTATCCAACGTTTCATAGAACGAAGCTCAAAAGTCATCCCTTCGAAAAATATATAACTGTAACCTCCTGGGTCAGCGTGTACATCGAAGGAGTATTTTATTAGTATAGTGGATGGAGCCTCCAGAGTCCGTCCCATGATGGTGGTTGAAGGGACCACGGTACAGTATTGCGAGTACGACCTGGAATACATAAGTCCATTAGAGTCACCTCCACATTGTATAACGTCTAGTCTGGAACCTTAGGATCTGCGCTTAAACCTTCTTGTCACAGTAAAGCAGCCAAAAAAGGGTGAGCAAAAGGAAGCTTCCGTTCCACTCTGTAGTGTCA
The DNA here is from genome assembly GCA_949129095.1 of Volucella bombylans. Classification (NCBI taxonomy): domain Eukaryota; kingdom Metazoa; phylum Arthropoda; class Insecta; order Diptera; family Syrphidae; genus Volucella; species Volucella bombylans. The sequence goes on along the minus strand of OX422140.1, from coordinate 330,713,151 downwards.
TTTCGACGGATGTGCAAAGAGCTCACATTTCTGTTCCCCGGATCTCTAATATAGATTTGAAGTACATAATACCATACGCAACTAAATTTAATTAAAGCCATCTGGTAGCCTCTGGCCTGAGCACTGAGTTTCCCATATGCAATTACCATCAACTTCGACATGCTAGATGTGGCCAGATCTTCACATACATAGATACCCCTTCCAACACCCAACTCTCAAATAATAGTTAATGAGTCCCCAACAACCGCTGACAGTGAAATCAATAATATCTCCGGCGTATATTTCAAATTCATCGGAACTCATTACGTACCAAATGAGCGCATTAATATCCTCACGTAATGAGCTCAATTTAGAATCCCGACGACAGTCTCATCTTAACCTCAAACCCCTACAGTGCAACACGGTGCAACATTGCAAATGAGTCTGCAATATACACCCAAAGTCTGTTCACTATCATCCAAATGCTCATACTGCACATACCGCTGCCAATTGCTCCAAATGGAGTCAGTCCCGCTTCAGAAAAAGCGACGAAGCGCGTCAGCAATGAAGAGGACATTCGCGCTTTGTCGGTCGATATCAAAAGGGTCCGCTGTTATAATTTTTAATCGATTAGTTTCACATGGATACCACCGTCGCCGCCGCTATACCGGCCGTACTGGACTGCAGTTCCCGGCAAGAACTCTAAAGACCTAAAGGTCGTTGATGAAACGACGGACCGTAAAAGACCCCAGATCAACTCTGGCTTGAAACACTGGCATGCGCAGAAGTTATGAAAAATTAATAATAATGTCGAATCAATCGACTGCGATGAGTTTGGAGTCCATGCCATGACTTGGATGTGGCGACTCTTGAATGGTTTTACGTGAAGGAACACTGATGTTGGCGTATTGGGACCGAAGGAGTGTGGTGTAATCAATTTTGAGGCAATGTAAAGGAGGAGCAAAGTGGCGGGCTCACTCATTTTCGGCCTCAAGGCATTTGCATTCTATTAGGCGAGGAATTAGAGTGATCCTAGGTGTAACAAACGGTGATGGAGTTGGACAGGCATGAAGACAGGGCGAAAAGGGCTCTGTAGAATGATAATGAAATGTCAGGAAGGAAAAATCCACATGCATACTCGTGTGTGAGGATGAAGTTTTACTAATGATTGGTGCAGTACCAATGTAGAGTTTCTAATCTTTTGCCACGAGAATATCGTTAGTTTGGCAAGTAAATGTCAGTTACGAATTATAAAAAAATTATTTCAAGATTCTATCGAAAATTCAAGCTAAACAATTACGGAAACCAGTTGTTTGGTTCTTTTTTTATGGAGATGTGGTAATTCCTAAGAAAAAGATTCAACCTCGTGATGACTTAAGTTGCATCAACCTGTCTGGTGTTGGTTGTGACTTTTTAAAGTACCAACCGTCTACAGTAAATCGTATAGAAATGCCATAAACTACATAATTTTGAGGTATATAAGGGCGGTTGGGAGTTGCACGTTTATGGTTAATCTATACACCAACTGGCGTCAACCAGGTTATGTTAAAATAATGTATCTACGACAACAATTGCATTTATTTTACCTCCGCTTAGTAGTCACCGAGTACTCATTGCACTTATCCGGACTTGAATTGTTAAGCTTACTCGTATACGCGCTATTGTTGAGCAAGTACAAAGTAGCGATACTATAAAGCTTAGTCGCAGAAGAGGACGACAGATGATAAATTCACGCGATTGACCAAGGTATGTAGCTTTTAGAGCCAAGGCGAATACGAATTTCCACAACTAGTCAGGGTCTTAGTACGGGATGAGCCTGATCCACAACAAACTAGCGTCTTTAGCCAACACAATCTCTCGCCGTTTGCCTCCAATCTCACACTAGAAGTTAGTTGAGATCCCCTTCCACATTCGTCGGCTATCTTAGATCTGGTCGTCATCTTCTGCAACGTCCTTCAGGGTTAACCTCGAAAGCTTTTTGAGCCAGAGATGTGGTGCCCATTTATTTATCATGCACTAAACATCTCAAACCTTGGACCCATAGAAGCTAGATCTTTGTTGCTGTTGAGAACCACTTCGTGGCTGAACATCCTTTTCCATTCTTCGTCAATACAAAAGAAACCTAAAATTTCACTCAGTACCTTTCTCTTGAAATGGCGAAGTGCTTCTTCATTCGTTATCGACGTGGTCCGAGCCTCTGGGCTATAGAACAGGACCATGATGACGGCGGCCTATAAAGCCAATTTGGTCCTACGGAACAAGGCTCTGTTACTTCTGAAGCTCAAAGAAACAACGATTGGCAAGAGCAATTCTGCGCTGGTGTCGATGCCTCTTATAACTTCGAAAGTAGGACAAAGTCCTTAACTACCTCAAACCTATAACTGGCAATAATTTTCTGATGACAGCAGACGACTCGGTATTTTTTTGACCAGTGGGTATTGCAGATTCCTTTTAATTGAAGGTATCGGTAAAGTTATTTCCGACATTGAGAATTCTCCATAGTCATCCAGCACAACCTGACAAGTTTGACGGGCTCACATCTATACACGCTGTCTTATGTGGCGTTGAATTCGACAAATAATTAAATATATTGTAAATGTCGACCTGAAATTCCCAGGTCTTTTTCAACATCTGCCGTAGTCTCAATATTTGATCAAAGACGGACTTTCCTGGCCCGAAACTCCACTAGTATGGACCAACTGATAGTTCATGAATGGTTTCAGACGTTCACATAGCAGAAGACATCTTATCGTCGATGTTTAGGAGACGTAGTCCCTTATAGTTGTTGCAGTCAAAAGGTGCCCTTTCTTGTGGATCGGACAAACGATGCCGAGGTTCAATCCTGACTATATTTTAGAGACGAGGTCTTGCATGTTCAGAAGGCAGTCCGTCTGAGCCAGCAGCTCTATTAGACTTGAACTTCAATTTTGCTACTTGAGCTTCGTCTAGGGCAGGAGGACCAAATCCTCTATTGCCTTCATCCGAGGTGTGGGGTACATCATGCCTGACAACGTAATTTGACCATTACCGCTGTTATATAGTGTGGAAAAGAAGTCTCTCCATACTCTTAACTGCGACTCTACTACTAATTGGATTCTTAGCCCGAGCCCGAGGCTGTTAATTGTCCCCAACCTGGAGGGTCAAGCCCTTTATAAAACCACTGGACAAAGGGGTCGACTAAAAAGTCCGGTACCAGTGGCCTTGCTGTGGTTATGAGAGCCACCGTCATCTTATTCAGGTTTCGTCCCCACGCAACCATGGAGCTCCCTTTAGGCTTGACCTCCGAATACGTAAAAGTAGCTCTAAAGTTAGGTATGCAGCAAATAGTTTAAACTAACTAGAGCCATGGACGGCACGGTTGATCCATATATAAGATATGTACGTCTACTGCCGCCAAACATTTTCTCCCCTTCTTTCGTCTGTAGCCAACAATGACGTTCCACAGGAGTTAGGTACCCTGTTTTCAGTCAAAGGTATAAGGAACCCATGCTTCACCATTTGGAGATAGGAGTAGGAGTTGTTGAGCAGAGGCCTTGTGTCGACGCTTGTGTCTTCATAAAACGCTTGACCAGCATTAAAACCCGAATGTATCACAACTGCTATAGGGAATGAAAGCAGCTTTCACTTTGGTACCGATTTGTTGCAAGCCGCAGGCTAAAGCAAGAGGTTTTGAGCTTTCGAAAAAAAGGGGGTACATATCCTAACAATCGATATCAAAGCTAAGCTCGGCAACATATGTCTCAACAGGAAAAATATATGGTGCTACCGAAACAGGGAAAGAGGACGTATTTGGCTGTACGGCACATGTTGCGCCTTCGACAATTTAACTTTTAGCAGGCTTAGTTAACTTAAGACAACATGACTAAGACTAATATAGTTTTGTGGAATAAATCAATGCAGTGAATAGAACCGGAACTGCGGATGCTGACTATGACCAATATGTGGAGACACTGAGCTTTCAGTCAATACTCTCAAAGCTGATAAGGTGAAATTTGACTGCTTTATTTCATTCACCTTTAAACAGTGTTTTGTCCTTCAACATAGCTACGATTAAGTATCTTCGTATCATCCTATGTCGGAAACCGCCAAGACAATCGATAGTGTCTCCTGGTGAAAGGGAGTCTCGGCGAAAATGTGCTGATTATCATCGTGGAGAGTCTTCTAAATCTACACTGCCAGATTAAGATCAATTGCTTCATAAGCATCAATCGTTTAGTGGAATATGCTTTCGCTCAAGTACTTTACTGAGGTACAACTCGTACTGCAGTTTCGATGACCTTGCGCGTAAACTGTCATTTGACTCCGATTATTCACGGCACACGTACAGGTTAACATTTATCATTTATAGTTCAATACCGTAACCAGCAAAAAGGAAAACCCTGAATAAAAAACTGCGAAAGACTTAAATAACTCCCGCTACCGCACGTCTCTAAAAGCTTCTCTCTTAAGACACTTCACAGAGCATGGTACGTTCACATCGAGTGGAGAAGAGACCCTAAGAATTCTACTTAAGGTAAGCTTCTCGACTCTAATTCAGTATACACCAAGTGTTTGTTCTGATTCTAGTATCAATCGTAAAGATCGCGCCGAACAAAGAGTCAAAGTAAAATGGGCCACAAATTCATTAACAACTTTCAAGATAACGTGAACCGACGGAATCTCTTCAGCTTTGACTCAAAAAGATCAGGTTCCAATTCTACCAACTATGATTGCCTTACTTGGGTCCAGCTTTATTAGAAGATACATTAATAACATAAGTATGGTGGGAGGTAAACGTAGTTCTTGCCCCCAAACGAGGTAACAAACCAGTAAGCTACCTAACAAGCTTGAGATCGTTTTTTCTCTTTGTCTCAATACGTCTAAAGGAAACAAAGTTCTACGGAATGTACCCTTTTAAACCAAGTGTCACAGATAAAAGGCGTCTACCGACGTAAAAGGATTACCATAAATTATGTGCTTTCCTAGATGTAGATGGTGCTATTGACAATCGATTTCATTTCCAATGCCATGGAACTCAGAGGTATTGATCACACTACCCGTAGATGGGTGATAACGATCCTCAAATACCGTAGAATTACCTGCAAGACAGTGGCTATATCGATGTCTTGGTCATCATCGTGAAAGGTAAACAACCAAAGAAAATTTGTAAAAAGTAGTGTCTGACACTACATTAAGAAAAATGTAAAGCGTATCCAGTTAGCCCAGTTTTAGGCTAACTGCCTCCAGTTGCACACATCAAGTCCGCTGAGATTCCATTCTGTTTGTGCGCGCCGCCACCTAAGGTGAGGTGTCCCTCTACAGTGTTATCCCTCCGGGTTAGATTCGAAGACTCTGCAGGCCAGAGCATTGGTGTTCATTCGCAGCCTTTGACTAAGTTGATGCCGCTCTATAGCTCGTATATTTAGTTCGTCGCTGTATCTTCTCATCCCTGGGTTACAGCCCGTCAACGCAAACGGGACCGTATATTTTTCGGAAGATTTTTCTCTCAAAACGACGCCACAAAGTATGGCTCAAGGTCTTCTATAGGGTCTCATTATTTTTTCTTGACAGGGCTTTACTAATAAATTGCCTTCTTGGGCCAAAGAAACAGCGATTGGCAAGAGTCGTTCTTCGTTTAATTTCTGCTGAAATGTTGTTGGCAGAATTTCCAGCAGAGCCAAGGTAGACAAAGTGCGTTACTTCGAAATTATAGCTGTCGACTGAGAAGTTCTGTCCAATTCGCCGATATATCTTGGTCTTGCCCTCATTTACCGTTAAAACTATTTTGGAAGCCTCCATTTCAATGCGAACCGATGACCACCCAGTGTCTAATAACTTTTTTGACATTAGTGGTCACGATTAAATCGTTAACGACCTTGGCGGAGGAGCGAGCTTTCTCAATCGTCAGGGATGTCAAACTAGACATGGTTCTATATAGCTCGTCTCTATAAATGCCATCATATGCGGCCTTAAAACCTATGAAAAGATGATAAATATCGGTTTGGATCTCTTGAGTTTTTTGCAGGAGCTGCCGGAGTGTAAAGATTTGGTCGATTGTGGACTTTCCTAGTCTGAAGCCGTACTTGGGTTTTCAGGGGTCGATCAGGTTGTTGACGAAGGATTTCAGATCTTTACACACTAGAGACTTACACCTCTAGAACTGACGCAATTGAGGGGGTTTTCTTGAGATTCCATTCACTAGACATACCTTATTCTGGCCAAGTCCTAGAAATGAGTTAATCTATGCTCTCCACAAAGCTATATACTTCGGCCGGTAAGCCGTCAGATCTAGCTGATTTGTTGGATTTCAGCTTAAACATTGCTATCCTCACTTCGTTTTGGTTATACGCTACAGTGATATTTCGTACCGCTGCAAAGTCGATAAGCCTAAGTCCGTTACCAAACGTGTTGTCGGGTAGGCTATGCTTACCAACTGTCCTACCAAAGATGTGCCCCTTTCCTATCGTACGAGGCGATTTTAACGCCATACTTCGGACATTGCTCATATGTCTCGTCAAGGAGCTCGTAGAAACATCGTTTAGTAGCGTCGTTCTTGTCTTCCGTAGGGACAAGAGCGCATATTAGGTTTTTGTTAGCGTATTTAGCTTTCATGGATGTGGTCAAAAGACCAAGGCCCAAGACTTCTTACCTAAGTCTTTCCCCTATGGCATATTCGTATAAGTAATGTTTCTTTTCTCTATAGCAATCACCATAATACATATCACAGTTTTTGATCCTCCTTATGCTAGGCCCATCTCATCTCACGTCCCGGTGGTCAAGGGCCTCCGTTAATTGCTCGGCTGTACGTGGGCTACTAAGGGTCTGAACATTCTACGTGCAGATCCGAAGGTCGTTGTAGTTGTTCCCGATCAACCGCCATGCAGGTTAATGCAATCATAAGAGATCAGGACCCCCCCAGCTTTTTCTCAGAGGTTCCTGCCCTCGACATGATCTGCTCGGTAAGCAACCGTATGCCAGCAATTTTATGCTTCGATAGGAAGTTCAACTTTGCCCAACAACACCCATTAAAGGTAACAATATCTGAATGAATGTAAATTGGACTCCCGAGTAGATGCAAATATCTATGTCCGAAATACAAAAGTTGCATGACCAATGGGTTCACAATTCAAGCGTCTTTCCAGTTGAGCCACATCCCGTCCAAGAATGTGTCAGAATCACATCTAGAACAGCAATTTGTTTATTTTTTATTATCAGAGCGAGCTCAAGGGATTTTGTATTCCCTTAAAGCGTTTGCACATAGCACGGGCGAAGCAAATTTACGGAGAAAAAAGGAATACCGATGCACGTTGGTCTTAAATGTTGGCAAGTTGTAATGACTAGGAAATAAAGAGCTATGCAGGGCACTCCATAAGCGAGTTGTACGGCTTAGGAACGAATCACGATATTTTAGAGTACGTCCGAAAGTGGGCTTGAGGGTATACTGATAAGAATTCATAGCGAGACCTGTGTTACGGTTGAATGGGTGGAATGCGACTACGATGGAGCACTGGTGGTGTAAATAGCTATAGAACAAGGTGATACAGGAGAGGTTACGCCGGTGTTCCAGGATGCTAATTAACTGTGTGATATTAGTTCAGCTATGAGTTTTACCGACCAGTTTTTAATCCTATATAGCAGGCGCAGAGCGATCTTGGGGGCACCTTACTAGATGTGGGCATTATTCTCCAATTGTAGGCGTCAAATAGTAGGATCAAAGCAGGTGAAGTATTTCTTACATTGCTTAAGGAAACCTAGGCTAGTACTGTCGTCAACATAGAAATACATTGGGTCAGAAGTAGCAGAAAAGAGATGATTGATGAAAATTGAAAAGAGTGTCGGAGCCTGAACAGAGCCCTGGGGCACACCAGTATTTATTTTGTGAATATCAGACTTGAAACCATCCAGATAAGAGTGGTCGATCTCAAAAGCTCACATTTTCGACAAAAGAAACTGATGCCAAACTCTGTCAAATGCCTTAGAAATATCAAGTGCAACTATCTTGCTTTCTCCAAATTGGTGTAAGCCTTTGTTTCACTGTTCGGTGAGACAAGCCATGAAATGACCAGTAGACCTGTTGCTACGAAAATCGCACTGCCAGTCATTGACAGGTTTTCGTGTGTCGAGATATTTTCTGACGACGGTTTCTATAACCTAGGAAAGGAAGGGCCTTAAATGCAATGGGGAGTCTGTAGGAGGAGAGAGAAGAAGATTCGCCCTTTTAGGGACGAAGTTGCCTACAAAGGAAGGGGCTTAAGTGCAATGGGGAGTCTATAGGAGGAGAGAGAAGAAGATTCGCACTTTTAGGGACGATTTGCCTACAAAGGTCTTCTCTCCTGGGTACCAGGGCACATTGAAGAAAATGAAAAAGCTGATGAACTGGCTAGAAGAGATTTAGCTGAGCTTCCCAATGGTCCAGAGTAAGAACATTTTTCTAACTCCTATGAACTCCGGCATGCCCTTTGGAAGCGCTAATCTTAGTCATCTATTTGCCGAGTTGGAAGAAAAAAAAACAATATATTCCCCCATCGTAGCATTTACTCCTTAAAAATCAAATTGATGGATGAAAATAAATGCTCACAACTTCATTAGTTCTTCTCAAGTTCCCAACACAATTTGCAGTCCCTTAAAACTATCTGGCCTCAGTGAAGAACACTTACCCTCAGGCCGGCCCTGACATTACCACTACAACCTCGTTTGCAGTTTTATTTTGCTCATTCGCTAGTCTATCGTGAAATTCATTGCCAATATTAATTGTCTGTTTAGTGTTCGTACTGTAATTGCATTGGACAAATGTCCAAGTTCTACGCCGGCCGTCAAACAAGCAACACTCGAGCGTAGTTTGTCACCGAACACGGGTACTTGTGTGTATCTACGTCGTTAGCACTGGCAAGCAACCACGTCAATAACCCGCCGGCTAAGTGCTTAATGTCAATCATAATGTCCACGCATTTAATACGATCCCTTGTCCCCAAAAAATAATAGCGTAACCATTACACTCTGTCTCGAGGCGTTTGGACGGAAATGACGTTCCAATGGAATCCATAAGGCACCCTCTGGATCCACGGGTAGATGGATTCGTTGCGTCCACGATGGCTGAGAATACCAGTGAGTACCGGCGTTGAGAGATACCCTCCAGACATAATGGCACGAAGGAGGCACCCTCCTGTGAGTGACCGCTTTTAAACGAGAACGTTCCAACTAGAGTACGACTGTAGACTAGAGTAACGCGTGGCCATCACCACTCATGGCCCATGCGACTCGGGTTCAAATCAGCGCAGTAAAAAAATATTCAATTCCGCATCGAGCACAGTGCACCGGGACTGAGGAGAGATGATGATGAGTTGGCCATTTTGACGATGACGCGGATGATGACGATGGTTTAGGTGAGCTTGTGCTCGTATCTGTCGAGTCTTTATACTGAGTTTCTGACTGCGATTCTGTGAACTCAATTGCAGGGCATTCTCTCGTCAAAGATAAATTAATTCTACTATCTGTCGTTAGTTTTGCAATTCTAATTGAACATTTGTGCAAAAGTACGAATGCAAGTACGAGTATCTGTGTATCTTGTTTGTCGTATCTGTTTGTCTGTTTGGTGCTATTAATATTCAATGTCGCGTTGTTTTTTGCGGATTGACACAGCAATGAGATACAGTATCGTGTGTGATTACCACAACAAAATGGGGGGGTAGTTCCACAAATGCAGACTGTACGGTGTTGCCATCCTAAGAGGGGATTTTAGCAGTGGATTTAGAAAAAACCGTCGGTTTTCTCACATATTAATTTGAAATCACACTCAAGGAGTCAGAATGACAGGGGCGAATGATTTGTGGTTTTCTCAAATGCCAACTGCCTTTCATAGTGGGGTTACAATCTGCTGGGTAACAGCTGACGGACAAGAATTCGGCCATCTATACATCACTCGCTGTTGTAAGGCAGATTAAATTAATTAATAATTAGAGCACCAGCTTTCGCAGTATGAAGACAATGCGTTTTCCAATAGTCAAAGCCTGTTCCTTTTCGACCTCAAAAGCGGCAACATTTAGACAATGACCACATTCCACCAGTTTATCGCAAATTAAACAACCCATGTGCGAGTTAACAGAAAGGAAATAGCAAGGGAAGCTATACGGTACTTCTGTTCCTATACTCGCAAACGCACCGGTGACAGCTCGCTGTGTTCTACCAATAATATCAAGACTCTTGAAAAATCGTAATTCGTGTGTTACCTTGTGAGTTTTGCACAGTTCTTAGTATATACATATGTATGAAAGTATGATGTTAAAGAAGTCTGAAGACATCGCATCGCCTTGCCTAAATCCTTTTCTGACATCAAAGGTCTCGATTAGGTCGTTCCATACCTTGATGCAGCAGCGAGCTTTCTCCATAGTCATCCTACATAAGCCCACGAGTTTGGCAGGATGCCAAAACTAGATGTGGCTCTGTATAGCTCCTCTCTGTAGATGCTGTCATATCCGGCTTTAAGATTGATAAAAAGGTGGTGAGTATCGATCTGAACTCCTTGGGATTTCTCGAGGATCTGCCGCAGTGTGAATATTTGGTCAATTGTGGACTTAGCGGGCCTGATAGGGTCCAATCAGATTATTGACAAATGGTTTCAGGCATTCGCACAATATGGCAGACAAAATCTTATATGCGATGTTTAAGAGACTGATACCTCTATGGTTGGCACGGTTTAGAGGGCCTCCTTTCTTGTGAACCGGGCAGAGGATGCTGAGGATCCATTCATCAGGCATACACTCATCCGACCAAATCTTAGAAATAAGTTGGAGTATGTTCTCTACCAAGCTATGCCCTGCTGCCTTAATTAGTTCGGCGAGCAGGTCGTCCTTGTTCGACTTCAGTTTGGAATTCTTCGCTTGCATCGTCAGTATTGAATGGTTCGCTCTGCCTGACAGCGGAATTTGTGTTGTCTTCGCCATTTAGCAGTCTGCAGAAATGCTTTTTAGATATACTCAGCATCGACCGTGGCTCTACTACAGGTTCCCGTTCGGATCTTATTACCCTTTTCACCTTTTTGTAAAACTTACGAACATTATTTCTGGAGTAACACTTCTCTATTTCCTCGATTGCGCGTTTCTAATGCTCCGTCCTTTTGTGCAGTGCCGCTTTGTAGGCATGTTGTTTGGCTGCATGTACTTGCCGGCACATTTCATCAAACCAGGAGTTTCGTGATGGTGGGCGTCAGTTGCGGCATTTCTGATGGCTTTTCGGCATCTAAGCCACTGGTCTTCAGCACTTTATGCTGGCTGTAAAGAACTGCTCAAGAGGTTGAGGGATAGGCGATCGTCAAAGGGTCTGGCGGCTTGTTACGATTGCAACCGTTCAACGTTAAATCTCTTCATAATATTTCCCCGTTGTTGTGACGTCTGAGATATTCGTAGTCGTTGCTTGCAACTAGGTTGTGGTCCGTGTCTGGTGTCTGTCATTTTCCCTGTGGAAAATGAGGAAATTGAGATAAGGAAACCGTGTGCTTGATATAGTAATGCTATGTCCCGCAGCTAAATCGATTAGCCTAAGTCCGTTTCCAGACGTGGTGTCGTGTAGGCTATGTCTTCCGATTGTGCTACCAAAGATGTTATCCTTTCCAATTTTGACTTCAAAGTCGCCTAGGACGAGTTTCTCGTCATATACCGGACATTGCTCGTAGGTTTTGTCGAGGAGCTCGTAGAAACTTTCTTTGGTAGCATTGTCCTTTTCCTCTGTTGGGGTGTGAGCGCATATAAGGCTGATGTCAGCGAATTTACCTTTTATATGGATTGTTATAAAACGTTCACTCACGTGTCTAAAGCTCAAGTCTTCTTGCCTAAGTCTGCCGCTTACAACAAATCCGCATCCAAATTGACGCTGCTTACGTTCCCCATAGCAATCACAGTAGTATACATCACAGTTTTTCATCTTTCTTTTGCCCGTCCCATTCCACCGCACATCCTGTATGGCGGTAATATCTGCTTTATAGCAGTTCAAGGTCCGAACATTCCAAGTGCAGGTCCAAAAGTCGTTGTCCTTTGTTCGTTTTGCAGAGTCGCCAACAGTGAATCCGTCCTTATCCGTGGCTATTGGTGGCTTCGCAACAATTACTTTTTTACGTGGTTGGGCAGTCAACCTAATGCATAACCCCCAACGTGGAGGGCCAGACCCTTTTTGGTACCATTAGGATAAAAGGGGACGGACCAAATCCCGGAGCCAGAAACCCGCTTGGAGGTGTGAGTGATGCCGTTGACCCTTATTAATGGCTCATCCGACACCAACTCTTTTCCAACACCCTGACTTGTATTCTAGTACGTTGAAACAGCTCATATTGGGATAACACTAATTCGACTTCACTGGAACTGTGGACGCCACCGTTGATTCCATCTCTCCAATGGACTTGGACTAAGCTAACTCTTCTCTCATGCTATGGTTTTGCCCCTAATTCTTCACACATCCTGGATGCGATTTTCCCAAGTTCTTCGGGGGTCTTCCAGTACCTGTTTGGCTTTTCTTGATTCGTCCATTCCATGCAGATGTCCAAGCCATTATAGCTGTCTCTTCTCGATTTCGTCTAGAATTGATTTCTTCTGCCCTACCTTCTCTCTCCAGGTTTTCCCTGCGACCTTTCGTACGTACTTCATTTTTGTTGCGTGGAATTTGCTTAGATGTTTACTAACAGCGGTACCGTATAGTGCTATTTGGGGTAATATAACCGTGTTGTAGAGCTTGAGAGCTTGGTCTAACAGTGGTTCAAAAGTACTCATGGAATTCAACTTTCTCTAACTCTCTGCTGTCACATAATACTCGTATATGCAGATTCTCTGGCGACCTAGCCTCCTTAGAGACCCACATTGTTATTAGTTGAATTTACCACCATTCCCTGCCTTATTAGATTGTTGGACCACTTCTCCAATGCTTGTCGTAGTCTGTCCTGATTGTTTGTATATCGTCTGCATATATTGTAATAAGGAATTGCAGTTAGATGGGGTGAAGTCTCCAGTTCCCTATTTTGGTTTTTTCTGTTTCGGTATTTAATAGAGTGCTAAGATTGTCTCCATATTTTAGTCCTTTGCATACTGCGAATACTTCTAACTTCTCCCCTCTAGTCTACTTTCCCACTTGGATTGTGATAAAAACTTTTAATATGGTTCACCAGTCCCTCTGAGATATTTCTAGTTTTTAACACCTCCCTCTATGTTGACTTGGCACTCTAGCAAACGCTAGGAAAAGGTCGTTCCTCTTAGCAATCCAATTTTGTACGATGGCTCTTAATGTGGTCTTATGTTTGTCGACCCCATCTGAATGGCGATTGATCCTCTTTATGCTGTTTGCCCACCAGGTTTTCTTCTTTTTCGATTTTTGTCTTTCCGCATACTTTCTCAGATATTTTTACAATAATACGGTTTCTCTCATTCCTCTCCATTTACTCGTATCCTCTAGGTCTTCATCTCCAGAGTTCTCTTACAGTCATTGTGACACTCTATCGATATAAACTCACCTTTTAATCCTCAGCATGGAATGTAACCTTGTGTATTGTTTTGTGTGGCAAAAAGCACCCTTCTGGTGTTTAGACCTACCAAGGCAATTATTGTACTTTCTGCCGCTGCTTCCTCGTCAGTTATGCTCTGCAGTTTTGTAAAGAACTCTTCTTTATCTACAATAGTACCGAGCTCTCCTACGTAGATCTTGTTGTATCCTAGAGTTTACGCTTACTTTTGTCTCCAGTTCTGACCTCATTAAAATGACTACGCCTTGTTTGGCCTTTTGGTCTCTTCCTACTCCCGAGTTTATAAGCATGTATCCGTTCTGCAGACGTAGGGTGCCACTTCCTTTCTTTTTTACCTCCCCTGATGCCAGCAGATCCAAGAGGTAATCTTCCATGCCTTGCATCAGCTCTACTTATTATCGTACAATCGTGTTTATCTTCATAGTTCAAAATCTTTTTCAAATCTGGCCATCGTCCTTTTGATCCATCTATTATGAGGGTCTTTTGTTAGCTTTGAATCGATTGTAGCACTGAAATCCATGATTAGCTCAACTCTATTCTCCGTTACCCTGTGACTAAGCCCGTCTTTGCCGCTTCTGCTTGAATAGTCGCAAACGCTCCATTGACAGCTCGCTGTGTTCTTCCCATTATGTCGTTTGTGTATGCTGGTAGATTAGGTTAGATTAGGTTAGGTAAGAGTGGCTGCTGGAAAAGCCAACTCACTTAGGCCTATTGGCCCATTGTGAGTCTCTAACAAAGCGTAAGAGACTGTTAACGTCTGTTTAGATCACTTAAGAGAGCTGGATATGTACAGAGTAGGCTTGTCTCCCCCTCCCCGCCGTCCAGTAATTTGAAGTAATTCGTAAAAATGTCAAGCCTTCTTGCATGCTTGCTTATTAGACAGTGTCCAGTGATGATACTTATGATAGCGCTGAGAAGTTCCATATTTTGAAAGATCAAACTCTTAGAGTGATTCAGATCCAACTGCGACAAGATTTGATTGGTGTTGACCCAATAGTTCACCTAAGATTCGACCCTTTATTAGCATTCAGCTCCAGTGTACTCGTGTATCCAAGTAACTGAACAAACTTTTGAAAAATGGTGCCTCTGGAGTTGACTTGTTTGTTTGGAAGAATCCTTCTAAGATCTATGCTCAAGAAACCACATGACAAGGCATCGTCTTGTTTACGTGGGATTAAAGGTGTTGGTTTAGTTTTTACGGACCTTGGCGGGGCAGCATGCTCTCCATCGTCATCCTTCGTAGTCGAATGAGCTTGGCAGAGATGCCAAAACTAGACATGGCTCTGTATAGTTCGTCTCTATAGATGCTGTCATATGCGGCTTTGAAATCGATGAAGAGGTGGGCTTTTCTGGTCTAAGACCACATTGACGCCTCATATGACTTAAGATTGGAGATTGCTGTCCCTATTTATCCTTGGTCAGGTGGCCTGCATAAAAAATCTTTCCAGATTCCCAGTACCGACTGTGGTTCTACTATGAGATTTCCTTCGCCATCCTCAGAGATTTATGTTACGGCTCTACAGCTTTGACTATTTTGGAGAAACTTCTGAACTTCAATATCCTGGCAGTTCTCTATTTCATAGAGCTCGCAAGCTTTTGTAAATCTTTTCGTTAGGATCGATCAGCGGTTTGTTGATCAGGAGTCAGCCTGGTCCCTTCATGGATATCAAAGTGTGTGGCTATAGTTATATAATATCACGCCGCAAACTCAATAAACCTGCGTCTGTTTCCAGAGGTAATGTCGAGTGGAGGTTGTATTTTCCAACCGTACTATACTACAGATATCTACATTCCAATATAGCGTCTTGCAATCAGGATTGCATACACATATCTCCGCTTGGAAAGCGGATGAAAGTTTTCATAACAAGGAGTGAAATCGGGCATTGTCGTCCTCCAAAAGTCTACTGCCTCGCATCCTAGATTGGTTTTGGAACCACCCGTGAACACCTGCCTAGATTTCTTTCTTGTTTTCGATTCTGCACAGAACCATTCCCGAGGCCACACATTTAGTATAATAATTTCATAGGAGTAGCAGCCCTGGACCAAAGTCAGACCGTTCTATGGAGCCTGGTAAAAGCGGCAGTCAATATTTACGTAAAAGACTGTTTTAACAGAAAACCAATGCATAAGACATAATTGGCCTTGTCATAGGCGCCTAGATCCAAGGACTCTCCTCTTTGACAGATATTGCACAAGTTTGGATGGCACATTCGGCACAAGAAGATAGTTCTCGCTCGTCAGAAATTATATCTCATGAGGGCCCGTCGTATGTGAATTTACTCCAAAGTGCAATGAATTGTCAATTAAATGGGTTGCGATCCACGAAAGATACTTCCTTAAATTACAGTCAGAAATGCAGACCCTGGATTTCTCGGATCTGGATACGAAGAAGAAGAAGCCTTGTGCTGGCTTTTCTAATCTTGCCTTCCAAAATCTCTCTAGAAACCCACTTTCTTCAGCAGAAGCAGCTTGAAGCCAATGACGACACTCTCATCTGAAACGCGTTCTACGTATCTTACTGCTGTCCATTCGGCCAATGACCATATAATCTCTATATCGATACCTGCATGAGATGAAACAGACGTAACGCAAAGCAGGACAAAAAGATGCGAGCAAGGCGTTACTCTGCCATTGAAAGCAAGACTGCGGTATTCTCTAATAGAAAAGAGTGAATAGAGCACCTGATCGAACTCCTGGTAAAGGTGCAACCCTTGAAATGGGATTCGGAAATTCCATCAGAGAACACATACGTAGTAGAGTGGTGCCGCTTTCAACATATAGCGAACCAAATCAAGCAACATTAACATTCCGGTCGGAAGATTCTTCTAATGCTCCCTTTAGGTGGCGCATTCAAGCTGGGATGCTTCATTGGGGGCAGTTCTTACAAGAACGTGCTAAACAGGGGGAATTATTGCTCAAGTGTATAGTTTTTGCGTACTGCATCACCACTAAGGAGGAGTAAGGACTCTGGAAGCGATACATATTGAATTCATAACGAAACCGGGTAACAAGCCACGAAAATTCAATGGCTTTGTGGATTAATCAATTCACTTCATTTGGACCTGTACTATTATAGTTAATTCCATAAAAAGAAGACGTTCAAACCACCGTTCTATTCAGTCGTCCTCTTACTTTACTCCATAATTTGTGAATTTTCCTATTTCGCTTATTCCAGTTAAACCAACCTAATAACCTAATTTCTTACCCAATAATTGTTATCGCTGACGCACCTTTTTTTTATTGTTGACCTACATTTCGCGACAGTGCGTTTAGTGAATTTTTCATTTTTTTTTTCTCAGCAATTTGCTTTTTGTTTTCCTGGTCTTCGTCATGTCTTCTTGTGGATTAACCAACTGCTCCATTAACAACAATAATGCTGACTTTGTTGCCTGTAAGGGGATCTGCGGCAAAATATTCCATGCTATCTGTGTCGGCCTAAATAAAAGAAACACGGTCTTCGTTAAAGAGTTCTCTGAAAATCTGCTGTTCTTCTGTGATGAGTGTATCAGTATTTCTCTCTCACATGTGCTCCTTGTAATCAAGTGCCTCGGTGACTCCAATGAATCCAACCATAACTCACTCGTCAGACGGATAACGGACAAACTATCAATCTTTGAACAAAGTGTAAGATGTGCGGAAGACTTTAGTCATAGCATTGAAAAACAAGTTACGCGTTTAATTGAGCTAGAAAGTGCAAGATCCAGAAATGAAGAAACATACAATCGCCACATTGATACAGTTTTAAGTGAATTTACATCAATCGGAACCGCAATGATGGAATCAAACAAAAACACATGTAATTCCATCAACTTTCTCCGAGAAGACATCGATATTCATCTCCAATCATCCACATCCAATCTCCATCACGAACCTGCAACAAACAATCACCAACTCTCAAATCATTACGGGTCCATGCTTGATATCATATTCAATAAAATCAGTGAGTTTAATGATGAACTCACCACGAATAGGACAGTGTTGAATGATTTAGAAAATCTCATTGGAGCAGTATGCCACAAAATTGATGGTCTTCCAACCCATCCCCAAAGAGCACAACAGTTACAATACTTCAATTTTAGCAGAATTATTACAAACCGAAGCCGAATCATTGCCACATCCAGTGCCGACAATAATGTAATTGCTCCAACGCCAAACCCTCCTGTCGCCGCCCCACGGAAACTTGTTACACAATTTAACACGACGTGGACACCTTCAGAGTGGCAAGGCAGGCTAGACCGACTCCGCTCAACGGATCAGATGTTCACCACCCTACTCATCAAAAGTGCTCCAAAATATGCAGATGTTGCTTGGATTTCTGAATTTTTCAAAAAGAGGTATGGCATCACCATCAGCCAATGTACAATATTCCCAACATCTCACCACAAAAACGAACGGAATTTCAAAATTAATTTACCGGCTAAATACGAATGGTTATTTGTTAACTCATCCAACACCAACCTCAAACTAGGAAAGATGCGGGCCTCCAAATGGACGGATCAACCAACCAACAAAAAAGTAGAAGAAAAACGAAGCAAGGTCTCATCAAAAGATAATTATAAATCGCCCAGATCCATTGCTCATTCACATCTTAAACCTTAAAACCAAAATATTTCCCAATTTTTTCCCTCCAGTTTATATCCCTAAGCAAACCCACTTCACGTATCACCACAAAAGCACCATGTGCTTCTCTTCCATCCAAGCCCCAAGGCGTTTCATTTAATATAACCCCTGCCCCTGATGCTGTCATTGCTCAACCACACACATCCCCTCCCACAAATACTAACAACTGTTTTCCCAATTTCGACCTTACAACAGGAGCCAAATACCCAAACTTTATCAGCTCGCATATCTTAAATCCCGCTTCTAGCTCGCCTTCTCCCTCGGTTTCACGGTCCTATTAACTACACAGTAACGTTGTGCCCCTTTCACCTCCCTCTTCATCTCACATTTTTCCATAACTCTCCATCCTAGCCCACTTCTTCAACTACCATCTCTTCTTACAACTTCCATAAAGCTAATTTTTGCAAAATCAATACCTACCTTAGCAAATGTGCTTGTAATTTTACCAACCTATCCTGATGCTGTCTCCATTTTCTACAGTGAAATATTTAATTCCATTGCTCTCTACATCCCCTTTTCAGGGAACAGAAGACTTCGCTCTTTACGAAACAGAATAAGGAAATTACGGGCAGTTTTTCTTCGCACCAATTCTTATTATGACTACTCTAACTATCTTGGAACTTACCTGCAATTCACCCAACTCTATAACTGCCTCTATCAGCGCTTTCTCGACACAGCGCAGACGTGACTAATCAACGATCGTAAGACATTTTATCAATTCGTCAACTACAAAAGAAAATCAGGCGGTTATCCCCCCTCTCTCTCGTTCGATAATATATCATCGACCGACCAACATATCATTGCCAACTATTTTGCAAACTTTTTTAAAAAGTCATTTGCAGACAACCTCTTTGTACCCGACTCCATCTATTTCAAGTACCTTCCCAATTTCCCCATTGGCCCCTCTCTCTCACTCAACCTTTTGATCCCACCCTTATCGAAGAAATGAATTTGTATCCGGTCCAGATGGGCTCCCAGCAATATTTCTCAAAAAGTGTGCCTCCAATCTTTCGCACCCACTTTCCTCCCTCTTTCATCTGTCCCTTACACAAGGGGAATTCCACCTAGTTTGGAGGACCTCTTTCATAACCCCGGTTCACAAAAAGGGATCAAAGAATAAAGTAACCAACAACCGTCATATTGCTATGCTTTCTCATATACCTAAAATGTTTAAAAGTTTTTTTATATGAAGTTCTAAGCATTCAGTGCAAGTCACTTATATCACCCAGTCAGCACGGATTTCTAAAAGGTAGATCAACTACTACAAACTTAGTTGAACTCGTAACTTTTGCGCTTTCAGTCCTAGAAAATGGCAACGAAATTGACGTCATTGCTACAGGTTTCGCTAAGGCCTTCGATAAAATATCACATCAACTGATCCTTTTCAAATTGTCTTCCCTCGGTTTTGACCTCATATTGTTAAAATGAAAATCTTCTTATCTGGAGAACCATTACTATAGCGTTCGCTTTAGGTCAGCCTTCTCAACCCCGTTTTTAGCCACTTCTGGTGTCCCACAAGGCTTACACCCATACAAGATCAAACTGACTCAAGAATTGAAGCCGATGGACCATTTGAAGCGACTTACATTCTCAAATTGGGTTCTGGAGAAGATGCGCCAAGATGATGAATTTCATCGCAAAATCATCTTCAGTGACGAAGCTCATTTTTGGCTCAATGGGTTCGTCAATAAGCAAGATATGCGTTATTGGTCGGGTGAAAATCCACATGTGCTTCATGAATCACCACTTCATCCACAAAAAATAACTGTTTGGTGCGGTTTGCATCCCGGCGGTGGTTTTGGGCCATATTTTTTCGTCGACGATAACGATCGTCACGTTACTGTGAATGGTCAGCGCTATCGCGCCATGATCACCTATTATTTTTGGCCAGAATTGGAAGATATGGACTTGTATGACATGTGGTTTCAACAGAATGATGCCACACAGCAAGAAATGGACCAGTCTATTGGCCGCCTCGTTCGTGCAATTTAACGCCGCTTGACTATTTTCTGTGGGGCTACGTTAAGTCATTGGTTTATGCCAACACGCCGACGACGTTGGAAGAGCTCAGAGTCAACATTGAATGCGAAATAGCGGCCGTTTCGGCCGAAATGTGTGGCCGAGTCGTTGAAAATTGGGTCCAACGAATCGACCGCTTCAAATGTGCCCGCGGTGGCCATACGAACGAAGTCGAGTTCCATTCATAAATGTTTTGATTGTATTTCAAGCCGATAATAAAGTTTTTGAAATATTTCAAATAGTGTGTGTTTTATTTTGAGAAAAATTTGTCAAACGATCTTGAGAGGATTTTCAAACACTGCTCCGTATCCATTTACGCCGATGACACTAAGTTCTCCAAAACTATTTCTTCACCCCAAGACTATTCTCCTTCAAGAAGACCTCGATAGGTTTTCCACTTGGTGTCTAAAAAATTGCTTTGAGCTTAATGTCTCCAAATGCCAATCTATGACTTTGTCTCGTAAGTCCTATCAATCCCCGTCTCGACTTTATTTTCTGCATGACCAACCTGTACCCCAGGTTCAATCCCCTCGCGACCTTGGAATTTTATACGATAGAGAGTTAAACTTCCGTTCGCATATTGATGAGATAATCCTTAAAGCCAACTCATCGCTCGGTTTTATCACACGATGGTCTAATGAATTTCGCAACCCTTATGTGACAAGGTCACTTTACATTACCCTTGTCCGGCACCTTCTTGAATATGCCAGCCAAGTGTGGTCCCCCTTTCAGCGAATGGATATATCCCGAATCGAGAACATTCAACGTCGTTTTCTTCGATTTGCTCTTCGTGGACTACCCTGGAGTGACCCATTTATCTTACCTCCCTATCGCGACCGCCACAAACTTCTTAACCTGAATACCCTCGAAAAACGCAGAGTCGTATCAGACATTCTCTTCATTCATCGACTGCTCTCCGGTTCTGTGGACTGCATTAGCATTAGCCCCCACTAAATTAATTATGGAGATCATATTGTATGACATCCTGAACGTATATGTTGGATGACATTAGACGCAAGACGTTGACCATTCAACCAAAGAAGTAGCAAACTTCGATTGTTCTAAGGCAATCGCAATAGCTTGGCAACACTGCCAGCAACTATTCATAAGTCTTCAGTGACACAGCGCTAGCAATTAAGCGAATTCAAAGTGAAGGCGTTTATCTGATCGGAATTGGCGATTCGATACTATTTATGTAAGCATTACCCGCCACTATCCATATTTATTGGGTGTTGAGCAGAGATATTTATGTGAATTCATCTACTAATTTAGTATCTGAGTACGGATACTTTCGTTATCTGTAGTTCTAAGACTAATGCATGTCGGCATAATGCAATTGTGGTGTTTCGAAGAAACATTTTCTAAGAAATTAGTTTTGTGTTTGCTGTCAGTGGTGGCGGTGGTTTGTGATGTGAGGGAAAAGATCACTTCTGCTGCTGACCTATTTACTGACGTCAAGAGGAAAATCCAACGAGAGGAGGATGTGGATATACACAGGTGTCTTTGCGGTAGATTTGAAAATGATTGCTGACAGGAAATGCATTGATGAAGTGTTAGCTACTGGTAAATCCCTGATCAATGGGGTGGTTCTTTTGCAAAGTGGATTTACACAGATCCAAGAAAAGGTTGTTTTGTCAGTGGCATGTCATGTAACAGTTGCCGGTGGATACCTATTTCGATTAAATGTAATCCATGATTGCATGACTGCACAGTTTATTCATAAGTCTGAGATGATTTAGAATAACAAATTGCACTACTGGGAGAAACAGGGCCCCCAATAGGTCAAGGATGCCTAATTATGGAAAATTTTGAATCTAGAAGTGCATATTTTGGCAAGAACTTAGGTCTCTACCAAATGGCATCTTCAGTATGTCTTGTTCATTTGTAGTGCTTTCGAGTTTCAAACTCTAGTTCGGAGTTAAATGATCCAGAGCGTTGCTAGTTGGTACAGATGACGAGGTATTTTTGCCTTTGAAGCAGGACATAGAACGTATAGAAGTTCTGCTACACGTTTGAGCTCTCTCCAACTCCATGTATGTCTCGGGTGCCCCACTGTTTTGCCTGCTTGGGTAAGCGAAATCGACTGCATGGCGTACCTCGCACCATGCGTCGTAGGGTTTGTCCATTATCCATTCCACTGCCACTTTCTCCTCCGTATAGTAATGTCTATAGATTATTGACCCGTTCTCTGATAAAGCTGTGCATTAGACTAGCCACCAGACCACCTTACAAGTACTGCACCCATAAAGCTGTACTGATTCTAAGTTGGAGTGCAACAGTGGCAGCTTCGTTGTTAAACTGAAAACATTGTTTTTCCAGATTGTGAATAGCATTCCAAACGCAGCTTTAGCCTTCCCGATTCTGCCTGGTGCACACATCCAGTTCGGTGCCACCGCGGTTAGCCGAGACCACACTTCCTAAGTTCAGAAATTTGTCAACTTTCTCGGCACTGTGAAGTTGAGAGCGGTTGTTGGAAGTACTAAGGGCTTTCATTTTGGCTGTGTTTATTTTAAGCCCCACTTTGTTCGCCTCAGCTTCCAGATTGTGGGCCATGAAATGAAGTTCCGTTATCCGATGTGAAAGTAGGCAAACAGCGACAGCGTAGTCAAGGTGTTTAAGGTAAGATGTCATTGTCCATCGAATTCCACAGTTGTCTTTCGTCAATGCTGCACAAGTACATCGCTGATAACCACCAAAACTAATAGTGGTGACAGTATATACCCCTGATGTACTCCACTTTGGACTTCAAAATCCTTAGACTTCTTACCATTGTGCAAAACAAGATACTTACCACCGTCGTATGCAGCTTTAATAGCAGCTATGAGTTTTCCTGGGATGCCTCGCCTGCGTAAGGCCAACGATATAGCATCTCGATTCAAACTAACGAAATGTAGCGGAGACTTGTACTCAACGCATTGCTCCATAATGACCCGTAAGGTGTTTATGTAAATGTTCTCTCATTCGTTCCAGAAATATTCTAGCCATTATTTTGGCTACGGCTGGAAGAACGCATATACCTCTCCAGTTTCCACACTCCATCAGGTTTCCCCTTTTTGGTAGTTTAATGATCATCACTCCTGCAGAAATTCTTCACTATCCCACGCTCTGCATATGAGCGGATGTAGCAGATCAGCCGATGTAATTGGGACCTGATTGCAGCCATTATTTCGGTTTTACTGACAGGTCCGATGCGAATTCGGGAATTCGAATTCGATTCGATTCATTCGAATCGAGATCATAGCAACACTGTTTAAGCGGTTTAAGACCGTAGCAAAATGTTCTCCCCATCTAGTGAGTTGTTCCTCATCCGAAATCAGTAGATCACCATCTACACTTTTCACTGGATGTGGTGTGGAGTTCCGACCACCAGTGAGCTCCTTGATGATTTTGTAGACAGCGCTACTGCCGCACTTGTTTGCTGCTTCTTCCGCCCTTGAAGAAGTGTGTCGATGTACTGACACTTGTCACGTCTTACACTGCACGTTCATCGGTCCATCTCCAGGTTTCAGCCGAAAGTCATGTGCGGTGACTT
Organism: Volucella bombylans; assembly: GCA_949129095.1. Taxonomy (NCBI): domain Eukaryota; kingdom Metazoa; phylum Arthropoda; class Insecta; order Diptera; family Syrphidae; genus Volucella; species Volucella bombylans. The sequence goes on along the minus strand of OX422140.1, from coordinate 330,689,524 downwards.
TTCTGCCTTTTACCGACATATGGTAGCTGGTTGGCCCAGTTGCAAACACATTTTTCACAGAATCCTAGTGGTCGTCCACGCTATTCTGCGTTGTGCTGCTGATTTCTTCTGCTTCTAAGGCAAGGTGGTCCGTGAACTGTTTACGCACTTGCGAATCTCTGAGCCTGTCCGTATTGAACCTGGTTGTTTTGAGCAAGTTTGAGTGGTTGCCGTTGACGAATGCAATGCGAAGGCGTATGTGAGCTAACAAAAGATGGTAATCGCGTTCTTGTCTAACGTCTGCTCCGCGTCTGTTTCGGACGTCTAGAAGACAATTTCTAAGGCGGCGGCTGATCGCAATGTGATATATTTGGTTGGCTATTCGCTGTCTGTCAGTTGAGACCCAGCTAAACATGTGGCAAATGTTATACTTAAACCGCTCACCGTTGTGATTCCGTTCTCGAAGGCCGTGAACTCCCATCACGTGTTCAAGCACAGTTTTGACGCTACATACTTTGAAATCCCCCATCACCACAACGATGTCGCAATTGGCTGTCTTTTTCATCCTCAGCCGCGTCTTCAGTTGGAGCATAACACTGTATGATGGTGACTTTTCTTAATCTACTCTGGAATCTAGCCGTCAATATCCGGTCACTGTGAGGTTTCCAGGATATGAGGCTTCTTTGCGCAGCTGTTGGGGACTGGTATTCTCCAGCGACGAACCATCTTATCTCGCTCAGTCCCAGGATGTCAATATTATATCGTGTGAACTCGCGTTCCAATTTGAGTAATCTGGTGTTATGACGCACTTCCTGGAGTGAGTCGGGAAGGATCTTAACGTTACAGAACCCAATCGTTGTCCTTATTCGATAACCAAAGGTCGTCAATAAGGTGTTTATGGCCGATTCATAGCAGTTATCTTTTCTACGGCTACGACCAACTGACACTTATCCCGTTTTGTGGCGCAGGAAACTCACCATTTATCCTCATCCCGGTTGCAATTTCTGGAGAAATTTCCAGATGGAAATTACAGAGCTGCTAGGTTGTCGACTGCAGTAGCTCTTACTCGGTATTTAGCGGACCAGCACCCAATGGTAGATGCTGCTCCTACGCCTTTGTTAGTCATTCGCCATCCAATAAATTACAGCTATCTGGTTTCAATAGCCTTTCAGCTCGATCACTAGCTAGCTGCCTTCAGTTACACACCATGTAGGTTGAGGTACCCTAACAACAGCATACACCGCGATATTTAAGGTTTTCCCGTACTGCTTTGCGCCACTGAGTTGGAAATCGGAAATATTTTAAGCTGGAGCACTGGTGTCCATGGCCCTTTATAACCTAGCCATCTCAATTGTTTTAAGCGAAGCCTTCTATACTTCTGATTAGGTAGCTCTACAGTCTGTATAGTTTTTTTTTTTGTACTTTTAACTTTTGCACTTATATCTTTACTGGCGTTCACTGCAAGACCTACGTACATAACAAATTTAACACCTCAAAGTTGTAGTTGACAACGGTCACATTTTGCCTAAGGCGTCAGTGGTGTTTGAAAGCCAAACAAAATATATGCAGTGCACATATTTTGTTTGGCTTTCATTGACCACCAGACCTATATTTGCTGCTTCTGTACAAAAGCCCCCGCTGTCATAGCGTGGGATTATGTCAATGTCATCTGCGAATTCGGGAAGTTGGACAGATTTTTGATAGTGCCTCTGACGTGGGCTTGTGAGTCGCTCACAATACCTTCAAGTACGACATCTGAAACTTTTTTGAACATGAAAAGATTCGGTGATGTTGCTTCCGACATTGACAGAGTTGCGGGAGTTCCAGATCCAGAGGATTGGTTGGTTTTCCATGGATAAAGCTATCTTCACTTCGTTTTGGTCAAGTATAATAGATGGACGTTTACGCGGTCTTCGTCAGGTTTGAATGGTGTATCCTGCCTGACCCAGAAGTGGTTCTTCCACATTTTTAACACGGACTGCGTTTCAACTACGATGTTCGCTTGGCCGTTATTGCAGGATTCGGTTCAGGTTTTGTTGCTCTGACACGTCCTTTTTACATTCTAGTAAAATTTCTGAACTTCATCCACGTGTTTTTCGAACTCCTTCCTTTTTCTCCGGAGAAGTCTGTGTATGAACTTTCTCGTCTACATGGACGTGTCAACAGAAGCTCATCGCCTTCTATCTGGCTGACAGTTCATGTCGGAATTCATTATCGAACCATGAATTTCTAGTTTGTGGGCGCCTTGTTAATCTATGATAATGCACAAGAGGCGGCATTTCTGATGGCCGGAGTTTTTGATTGCCTTGTTATCCGGACCGACCTATCACGGCTACATCAGACTAATACCCACCTAAGCAGTGGTGCACAATTTTTTAAATCGCCCTTAACCAAGTGTGAATCCAGTGTGGAAGTCATTAACGTTTTGAATCGATCATAACAGGATTGATACGCCGAAAAGAATAGTTGATCAGGAGAACGTCCAGGGTCCTGCTACATGTCCCACTGCAAAGTTGAAGAGAGTTTAGCCCTTCTTGGAAGTCATATCTCACACTTTGTAAGGAAGATTAACTCCTTGAAATTGCCGAGAATACTCTAAGCATTTCAGGAGTTCAAAACTTATTTGACAAGTATTTACCTAATCCGTTTCCACAGTCGTTTTCCTATTAATTCCGAATAGATGTTTCTGAACAGCTCAAGTTAATCTTATGAACACGAATCATATCGCTCAACGAATGATGAATTAGATGGAAACAGTTTAGTCTCCGTCAGAATTATGAGTGCGTTGTTACTTACATAGGTTTCCAATAGTAAGACAAATTGAAGGTGTGTGAACTACTAAAGATATTTCTGTGTCAGTGATTGCTTTTATAGATTTCGAGGGATCTTCCAACATCGTTGGAACTTTCTCGGTAAACCCTTTCCTCCTAGAACTGGATGTAAATGACTCTGTCTGCAGAATGATCCACTTCAGTAGGGCCATGAATAGGACTATAGCCTTTGGTCCCAATTGAAAATAGAGATGTACCCAAGAAAACTTACAATTTCTTCTCCTATTGAGTCAAACCCCCAACGGGCGGGTATGTTTTAGTAGCTTCGCAGTCGACGTCATTCTCTATGTGTCGGGCAAACACTCAGAAACTTTCTAATATTCTCCAATATACCTTGAGCATACTCTGATCTTAAGCACGCATCTGTGACCTGACTATCGTATTATCCAATAAAAAGGAAATTGATCCTCTTCACAAGATGACGAAAAATGGCATTTCTCTGTGATCGTCGAAGAACAAATTGAAGTGAAAGGCTTTAGTTGCCCACTGCTCGTTTAAGGAAGCTGTTTACCCAAAGTGGGGTATACAACCTAAAGTCACACACTAGTCCTACACTAATGGTAATCTGCACTCAGACAAAACACTACCATCAACAGAAACTCTCCAAGAACGTACCTCCAAAATCTGTTTCATTTGGTACCCATTGGCACTTTCGGCATGCAGCTTGCCACGAACTCTGGTCTGAGATATACCCAAATGTGTGCCATATTTGTCTAGTCATGCTACTCTTAAGCCACTGCCTCGCACATTGACTGAACTTCAACTTATGCCGTGATTTTTGGTCACCCTTGATGGCTATTTGGAGTTGATGCACTTCTTCGCGGCAGGTTAATGTGGTTTTCGGAATAAAACAGGATGATACTCGTAATCGCAATGGCTAACACATACTAGTTAATCCTCGTTTCTTCTGAACATTTCGGCAAAATAGAAGGAGGCCCTGGACTGCTGCAAAGTAGATCTTACCACCGCCATTCAAAAAGAAGATGAAAAACTGCGACATCTAATACGGCGATCGTTATAGACGGCCTAGTTAGAGGCAGACTTCGGCAAGCGGTCTTGGGTTCCGGCGTCTTGTAATAATCTTTATTACGGCTAAATTTGGTAACACTTGCCCTATATGCGCACACGCCCCAACAGATGAGAAAAATGAAGACACCAAAGATGGACAAGACTTACAAGAATTTTTATTGGCGATTTTAAAGGAAAGCTAGGAAGAGAGGGCGTCTTTGGTAGTACTATTGAAAGGTATAACCCGCATGACACCAACCTGGGTTTCAGGCTAATCGATTTTGCAGCGAAGTGAGGCCTTGTCGTAGCTATCCCGCGGTTCCCATATCTTGATATTCGCAAAGGGACTTGGAAAACTCCTGATCAAACAGCCGTCATCTAAATTGACCATATTTCGATCGTCTTAAGGCACTCCTCCAGTATTATGGATGTACGAACGTTCCGAGGGGCCAACATCGACTCGAACCATAACGTTGTTAAAATCAAGGTACGGTTGCGGATATACTGAATATAGCAAAAGCAAGGTAATACTGTGAGAAAGTTTGACCTCGGGCGATTACAATCGCAAGAGATCGCCATGAGAGATGACACTCCAGGAATGAGAATCGGAAGTTTTACCAAAGCGGAAAAAAACCGTACAAACCCCAATCCGAAGCCTGTAGAGGCGAACAGGGGAGCATGTTAGTAGAGTCCCAGTTGATGCTGAGGATTTGGAAAGAACATTTATGTAGACTGTAGAACGGTAGTGACGAACCAAATATCGCTTTCAACCTGGACGATGTAGACCAACAATTCCATAAATTCGACCCGAATGAAGTGAAGATATCCATATATAAGCTTAAGTCCAAAAAAACTGTTGGAGTGGACGGCCTGACTACCGATCTCCTCGACTTGGTAACGAACATACACCTACTCATCTACAATCTATGGTCGGACGAAAGTATGCCCAAAAAACGAAACCTCAGCATTATTTGTCCGATCTTCGATCTTCTGAACTGCACCAACTACAGACAGATCAGTCTTCTTAACATCATCTACAACAACCTGATTGATCCATATCAGTGTGGCTTCGGGGCAGAAAAGTCCTCCACCAACAAAATATTCACACTATGGCAGATCTTGGAAAAAACTCTTGAGCTCCAAATCGATACACATCACCTATTCATTGGATTTAAGGCCGCGTACAACAACATCAATAGACACGAGCTATACAGAGCTCGTGTTTGGCATTTTGGCCAAAATCATCCATGACGATGGAGAATGTCCGCCGAGGTAAGTAAATAACTATCCGAGACATTTAATGTCAAAAACGGATTTATACAAGACAACGTGATGTCTTTAATATTATTCTTGAAAGAATAGTGCAAAACTCACGCGCCAACACAAAAGGCACAATCTTTCAAAAGTCCGTCCAAATACTCGCATACGCCGATGATATTGATATGATCGGAAGAAAGCAGCGTGAAGTCAGTGGCACTTTCACGAGTATTGAGATGGGCTTAGCGGTCAATGAGGACCAAGGTCAAGTATATGCTGTCAACAAGAAAGGACACCCAACATTGACGTCTCAGACAAAACGCGCCCTCAACAGATATAACTTTATGGTAGTTAAGGACTTTTTCTACGTAGGCCCGCAATCAATTCAGCCAACGACACCAGAGCTGAGATTAAACGATATAACTCTCGCCAATCGCTGTTTCTTTCAGCTAAGAAGGCAATTCACTAGCAAAGCCTTCTCTCGGACAATAAAAGTATCCCTATATACCTACTTGTAAGACCTTAATAATCCCAGGCCTTCTCTATGGCGCAGAGGTATGAACTTGATCAAAAATGGTTCCGGTTCCGGCTGCATAGACGGTAAGCTGAGGAGGAGACACAACAAGGAACTCTACCTGTTGTACGGCGACATCGACTTACCCCGAAAAATTAAGTTCCAACGACAGAGATGGCTGGGTCATGTAGAGCAGATGGACGACAATACTTCGGTCTAAAAAAATGTCCGAATGTGCCTCTAAGGGACAGCGCAGTAAAGGAAGAGCTCGACTCAGATGGCGTGCGCAAGTGGAAGGGCATCTCTTGCGAAACTGGAGGTAGCTGGCTAAATATCGAATTGGCTGGGGACGCATTTTGGTTGTTCTCTCCGCGACGACCAGCCAAACCTTCTTACCGGTTGATGGATTACGACCCTAAGGAACATTGAAGATCAAAATGATCTACCCGTCAGCTACACAGAACTTGCAATAGGGCGCGCTGGAGATTTCATGGGGTACTGCTCGTAGTACAGCCCATTCCCAAATTTGTAAACCTTGTTCCGTGGTTTTCCGAAATTCTTTCAACCAGCTCCCTGATTCACTAATATAACTTGGCCCTCCAAATCTAGTCGAAGATAGCTTTGACCAACTCTTTTCCAACTTTTTAAAACTGACCGCGTTCTAGGGAATACAGGTGCTATACTTCCCAAACCCCAGCATAAAATGTTGCAATGCACCCTAGAGGCTGGTAGCATTTTAGGGATCCTCTTCAATACGTATTCAAACACCGCACACCTAAGCAGCGGCGGCATTGTGATTGGCTTCGAAAGTAACAGCACTCTGTCTAAGCCCATACTTAGCCAGCTAATTTTTTTCTATTACCGCTTTAGCCCAAGCAACTGTTAGGGGGTTTTTTGCTTCACAAAAAGCAAAGATATAACGTTTAAATCCAGAACCTTCTTGACGTTTAGAGGACTCTTACGTAGGTTGGCGAATAGTTGCTGTTCCACCTGTTTGAGACATCTTCATTGGATGTATCGACTGGCATTGAAAACTGTTCCGCAATCGATTCGAAGGTACTGCGCTAAGCACCATACTGTGAATTTTTAATATCCTGGATATGCCTGTGAAGTGACGGTCAAATGCCAATAGAGCCGCCATTGAAACTTGCAGACCCCGCAAAGGGATTTGTAACAGCCCGTTGGCTTACCTATCATTCTTCGGCATGGTTAGCTCGACTTCGGCATGAAACATTAAAACCAGATTTCATACCACACTAGCAGACCCTACTTAAACACTTGCTTCACGAAAAGATGTCTGCTCACGATGAAAAAATACAGCTTCTTTCTCAAGAAGACTCAAAAAATGTCCCGAAGCGCACTCCGATTGACGAAAATGATCCAGTTTGCACGTCAACTCTTTTGTTTTCAAGGAAATCAACCCAATCGGACTCTCCACTGCTGTAAATAAGAAAATGAAGTTCAAAATATACCAATTTTGACTTCAATCGATACAGCCTCCTTGTTAAAATCCTAAAATATAAGATCTCGTTAGTGTTTCAAAGTATTAAAGCGAATTGACTTAATTCATCTAAGCCGACGCAACTCATACACCCAATTTCCAAAATGCTCTCAGGGCAAACGAACTCACATTGCGCACTTAATTTTCTCCCTCTTTGTGAAGCAGCAAGTGCAGCCATTTCTCTTCAATCAGCCTGACAAGCATTTAATATTCCGTCCACATATTGAGATTCCACCCGCCCGCCCATATCCTTTTCGAAGCGCTCGACTTTGAATTGCCCCAATGCATCCACCGACCAACTTTGGCTGTCTTCATCTGGCTGCTTGACTGATAAAGCGCTGTTATTTAACTGAAATTTATCGGTGCAATATGAGTTATTGCGCAATTTCGTTGGCGGCACAAAACAAGGTAGGACGAGCGCCTCTAAACTGAAACCATAACCTCACAATCTCGGTACAGTGTCTCTTTATTTTTCTTGAAAACCTGAGGAAGGTATAGGTGTTCCAACTCGTATATCCGATAAATACGACGACGATGGCGACGATGTACGTACATCACTTTACGCACTATCATACAGAACTCTGTATTGTCTGATTCCTGCAATCTCTACCGGGGATGGGGTGATTTATTTGCGCCATCATAATGATCGTCCGGTTTGAATGGAGAATTATCTGTTGGATCTGCTGTATCCGTAGAAGTTCTGTACCTCGTTCCCATATTTAGGATTGACTTGTTTGTTTTTCCTCCGACTGGGCCTGTCTCCTGCTGCCAGCATCTGTGTTTGCCTGTGGAGACCCTTCGATATTTCATAATTTGATGCATTGATTGCTCTAGATGAAAGTTGGCTATGGAGTTGGCAATAGCAGCGCACTATTCTCTCTGATGAATGCAGTATAGATACGAGTACTCGTGGTCATGTGAATTATGAAATTAGTATCTGGACGACATGTAAACAATTTATAGCTATTCATTGAGGTCTCGTCGAAAGTTTTTTGATTAAAGGACGTCCCTAGGGTTATATTCTCTGTTGGTAAGACAATTGTCACAATATGGTACGGATACCATGCACAGCGGTGAACACAACTACTCGCGGAATGTGATAATTTCTCGCGGCTACAAGTATTAGGCATCCGTACGTGCCCAGGGTGTCGTCACCTTTTTTGGAGTCAGAACACTGTGTTGAAGTTGTCTGAGGTATGTGCAGCTCATGTACGACTTTTACCCTTCTTGACACGAGCTACCGACGTGTGCTTTCTTTTCCACTAGTATGAATGTTTATTCGAATTGGCAGAGTCTATAGCAGTTAACTGTGGTGTGATACTGAATTCAGCGTCTCATGATCTTTTTGGTAAATTACAGGTAAATTGCTTTGGCCATTTACATGTAAGTGCTCCTATTTTTCGTTTTTGACAAGAGGTTGGTGGAAAAGCTAATAATGACGAGAAGCAGTTTCAAGTATTGTGCGACTCTCACCCACTAAAAACCAACTTAACCCTTTTTATCTTGGCACCATACACGCCGGAACCGCTTTCGCATTACTTCAGAGTGGTGTCGTTTTCTTTCCCCTTTGAGGGCCGGCTGTCCTGAGAGTAATTTCTACGAAGAAACGAATTTGGCTCAAGGTCTGTTTTCTGGGCTAATTACGCCGATGCTGCTTTCCAGCTCCCATCGTAGAGCTACCCATTTTCTGCAAATGAAAAAAGTGTGGTTTGTATCGCCTACTGGAGAGTCCACATACTGGCGGCCTCGCGTGTGTGCTTTACCAATCTTGTAGAAATATCCATGTCTGGTGAGAAACTAGGTGATGTATTTCCGTCCATTTAATTTAGCCACGTTCTTGATCAGTCCATCGTCCTCTGCTTTCCGGGGCGCAAGGCCCTTGCTACTACCGTTTCATGAGCACATTTGCCTCCTTGATTGCCGCTTATACTCCAATTTCCGCTTTTTTTGTCGACGTACTTCTTTTCTGCCGCTAGGGAATCGAGCGATACGAGCTTGCTACGCATAGAGATCCGCGTCTTTGCATTGCTGCCATCTGCTCCAGTACTTTTCTTGTCGAAGTGCGTCTGCCTAGATCTCACAGCCCAATTGAAGAATGGCGTGTGCGATTTACATTAGAAGCCTTCATCTGCTGGCCGTAGGATCCCCTCCGTTTGCCATCAGTCTGCTTAGTGACATTGCGACCTTCGAGGCTCGTTCCGATATGGACTATATATGTTGCCAGAAGGTGAGTTACGTATTGATAGTCAATTCCATGTATTTCACTGCTTTCTTGCTTGTTACAGCTTCGGGACCGATTTGGAAGTTAACGATGGTCGGGATCCTCTTCTTGGTCAGAAAGGCTATCTCGGTTTTTTATGCAGCTAGCCTAAGACCGTGTTTGTTCCTTGCATCTTTTGCCGTAATCACCGTGGCAACATCATCTGCGTACCTGCATGCGAAGTGTGCCATCGTATGAGATGTTTCAGAGGTAAGGTCCCACAGGATCGATATCTTTGCTACTCCGGAGGTGATTTCCTTTCTTCGAGGACTTTCCGCTGTATTGTAGATTAGCTCTTGGTTCTTGAGATAGTTCTTCAGCATCCGCAAGAGGTAAACTGGAATGTTCAAGGACATTCAATATATCACTCCACCTGGTTTAATTGAAGGCATTTCGTACATCCAGCGTTGCCAACAGTACGACCTGATTCGAGTGGCGGTTGCCCTAGTGGGCGGGTTGGGCGGCTTTTACTATTTCTCCGATAGCTCCGATCGTAGATTTTCCCTTTCTTAAGCCATACTGTCTCGTGGATAGCTCACCTTATCTTTGTACTAAATCTGTGCGCCGTGGTTTTAGCATCTTTCCTATGAGTTTCCCTGTAGTGTCCAGAATGCGAAGTGATGGTCTGTATGCAAATGGAGAGTCTAGGTCTCCTTTTCCTTTACTGTTCAACAAAAACGTTGGGTGTTCCAACTCCTGAGAGCATTACAGCGTCATCAGTAGCTGTGAACATATTTTGGCAAAAACCTTTAGCACTTCCGTCGGTAATCCGTCCGGTCAGGGTGCTTTTCTGTTTTGTAGGGTTGTCACCGATAGACTCAAATTTTCTTCGCTGAAAGTTGGAATTTCCTGTTGTTAGGCCAAAATGGTGTCTAGGAGCCTGACAGGCTTAGTTGGAAAAAGCGTGTCTACTATGTTCTAGAACTTTTCTTCATTTAGGGCAGGGTTGGTTGTCCGAGCTCCTAGGTTTTGCATGACGACCTTATAGCCTAGTTCCCAGGGGTCACTACTGACGTCTCGGTAAAGAACCCACTTTTTTTTTTTCCTCGTATTGACGGCCCTCTAGAGCCCGGATCTTTTGGTTCGCCTGGTGACTCTGGATTTCAGCTGCGCGCACCAGTACACTGGGGTCCTGTTTCTGTTGGAGCTACTCACTCGGGGCATCGAATCATCACATGCAAGCCATATGAGTTGCATCTTGGCTTCAGCTTTTGATTCTGCAGCACCCTCAAGTTTGAGTACAGCACTTTCTCCTTCTTCGATCAGAGACCTGAGAACCACTTCGTTGAGTCTATTAATGTTCCACCTCGAAGCTCGTATTAGATTGCAATTTGGAACTAATTGGTCTTCTCGTAGATCGAAGATTACGTATTGATGGTCACAGTCCTCATAGTCTTCGACCTCTGCCATTAAAGTTTCTGGCGACCAGGATCTTCTCTTAGATTTCAGCCATGATTTTTAAAAGAACTCGTCTATCCTTTCGTTTGGCATGATATAGATGTTTATTACCGTGAGTCTATCGTTTTTCATCCAATCAAGCCTCTTTGTGTGCATTGGCTTTTAATGAGGAGTTTGCTTGCGTCTGGAATGTAGATAGCAGCACTTCCTAATGAGTCCGTAATTCGGTTTGGTACTTTTTGGGTCTTTTTAAAAGCCAGTTTGGCTGAAGGGAGGATCTGCATTGCCTATTAAGCTCATAAAACAGCGGTTGGCAAGAGTAATTGCTCATTCGATTTCAGCGCTGATGTGGAGCCAAGGCAGACAAAGTCCTTAACTACCTTGAAGTTATAACTGCTAACATTGACGTTCTGGCAAAGCCGTCGGTGGTTTGCGACATTTTCTGATGACAGCATATTCTTGACGGATTTACCGTGAGACCCATTTTGGACGATGTCGCCTCAATTCTCAGGAAAGCTTCACTGTCGCCTCACTGCTTCATTGGCCAGTAAGTATTGCATGATACTCTCTAAGGCGATGCTAAAAAAAAGTCGCAGCGTGTCACCTTGTCTTAAATCTTTCTTGACATCGAAGGTCTTGGTTAATTCATTACCGACCTTGATGAAGCAGTGAAAATTCTCCATAGTCATCCTGCACAACCTAATGGGTTTGTCAGGGATGTCATAACTAGACGTTGTACAGTGTAGGTCATCCGTGTGTACTCTATCGGTACGGCAAGTATGTGGTGAATGCCAATTTAACGTTACCGAGTCTCTGCCGTAGTTTGAATATTAGATCGACCGCACTAATATGTGCCAACCAGATTGACGCTCACATAATACGGCAGAAAAGATCTTATAGGCGATGTTAAGGAGACTTATTCCCCTAGCAGACAGTCTGCACCAGAAAATTTGTTAGACTTTGTTGCCCTGGCATATTCCAATTTCGACATTCCTACAGTAACGTCTCTCCATATTTTCGATCATATCCTTCTCATCCTCAATCTTCTTCTTCTTCTTCTTCCCAAGAAGACTGTGCTTCTTCTCGACTTACTTTTGGATTGTAGAGCTCACTATCAGCTTTCGTCCTTCGATGCCCTTACACACAAAAGTCTAACCGCAAAAGGTTTTGAAAGGTTAATTGGAGAGTGTGATATTATTTTTGAGTTCTGATTTCGATACTTTGTGATATGAACTAACACCAGTGACATGGTCAGCCTATTATGATTAAACTCCACCATAACAGACAGATAGTTGGGCAAAGTGCTGCTTTTGATGGCTTCTCCTAGGACACCGAAAAATCCGAACAGCTGGTGCAACTAGCAAAAGTTGACAGAAGACTTTTGATACTTTCAGGCTACCAAAGCAGACGCATGTCATCTTTTGAATTCCGGGGCAGAGAAGATGGTGATGCAATGATGTGTCGTCATTCCCAGAACCCTGGTATCTAAACTACTTTTTTCTACTTTTTAGAAAATCTTTCCCCATAGGGAAAAAAGAAATCAGGAAAACAATGACGGCTGTTCTCTCGTTGAGCGCTCAAGGTTTCTGTCGAGACCATCAAATCTACGAATGAGCCACATCCCCATCCGCACCTAGAAGGATTGATTTCCAGTTTATTTTCAAGGCACGGCTTTCACAGTACGTATTTATCACATTCACGCTACTGCGTCCCTATGTAGAAGCCCTCAGCACTGAATGCAAAGCCTTACAAAATATCCCTACAGGTACCACATATCCCGGAAAACTCATCTGACGTTTCAGATGTTTAAGGGGTTTCACAGCATTACATAAAAAGAAGAGAGAACCGTTGGTGTGTGCTCAAAACTGCATCCTCTGTCTAAAACGCAACAAGTCCTATCGCAGAAAATCCTGCGATCAACATTTTGTGGGCAAAATTAAAGGCACATTGCACAGAAATGTCTATGTTAGCTCAAGCTAGGTAAGAAATACTTCACCCCCTCTAATCGAAACTCAATATGTAAGGCGTTTATCCGCCCAAAATTTGAGTACAATGCACAAATCTCGTCAAACGGCCCAAAACCTCTTAACACTTGCTAGATAAGATAAAACTCGAAGGTTATGCCAATATCATCTCAGTCGATTAACACCTTTTTTCTATTACTACTTTCACCACCTCAAGTCCATTTTAAACCGTACAACTCGCTTATGGAATGCCTTGCCGAGCTCTTTGTCTCTTGCAAACATTTAAGACCAACGTACATCGGTATCTTTCTTTTTTCCTCCTTTCCTTCGCCGGCAGTAAAAGCCGCTTTAGCGTGCGCTAGTTATCAAAAAAAAATTAGAAAATTGCCATAAGAACTGCGCACGCGTATACCCGTACATTGGCCAATTGTCATTTCTAAGAATATTTGGGCCGTAGTTGCGACTTCGCCACCAAGAAAATGTGCACACCAGAACCTTCTGTCAAGTCTAAAACTTAGACATAGGTGAACCGTATTTTTAAGGACATGTCGGACATCCCATAGGAAATTAAATTCAAAAGCATTATAGAATTCCCAACTGCATTGCATGGATCATAGCTCTTAGATTCCTCATCTAGGTAGCTCGACTAATGGCACCCGAACAGTGTGCCACAGCCAGGTGTGTCATTCTTTGAAAGGATTACAGCAAATCCCGCCAACTTCTCTATTGGTGCAGAACGGGCAGAATGGGACTCTATATGAGATATTAGGCTATCCCGGAACCTTGAAAATTAAATTTCTTTTAGCATAGCTGAGGTATTTGAGATACGACTATAAGCATTCGTACCTTGACTACATCCTAGTAAACTTCCGTTGAACCGACGTTTGCTCCCCAAAAATTCGTGATGTTTAGGACACTGAATGGGTGCTTTTCACCTTCACTACTGGATTGATTCAATGGCAATCAAGCGCTTCATGAAGACACAAGCATCAGTACCTAAACCTCTTCCTAACAACTCCTACTATCACCGCTGCGTGGTGAAGCCTAGCACGTCATTGGCGTCTGCAGTCGGAAGAGGGGTGAGGAGAGTTTCCGAACTAGGCCACCTCATTTTCTTCAGCTGGACGGTGGAGGAATCCCATATACGGATAACCGGCGGCATCCACGACTTTAGTCAGTTTGACCTAAAATATTTGGCGCACGCCTCCCTTTAGTGCTACTTAAAAGAGTTTCAAACCCAGGTCTAAAGGAATCTCAGTGAGAGAAGGTGGCACAAGAACCCTGTATAGGCCAACTACGGCGACGCTGCTGACACCGGACCCCTTGTTGACCTGGCCCAATAGGTCGAGGGTTATGCGTGAGCTAACTTTCGCACCATGGGGAAAAAACTGTCAACTGATCAACGGTCCACCAGAAGTCCACCATATTGTTCACAGCAAAAGTGGGCCCCAAATCGCTATAAAGCTGATTTTCCCGCAATTCAACAAGTGCAATGAGATGAGCCGGACAAAAAGCGAATGGAAAATTACTACATGTACTATGGCGACTGCTACAAATAAGAAAACGACGCTTATTTTGCTGCGGACTTCGGCAAGCAATCTTAGAATTTCGGCATAAAAGAGGACGTCTTACAAAATCCACATCAAGGTCACATTCAAAAATATAATCCTAATTTGCTTTCATGCCCCAAGATAGAATAAGGATGACGACATCAAAGACGAATCCTATGACCTCCTAGACCGAACATATGCTCAGTGCCCCATCTATTACAAAAATATCATACATATCAAAACAACGCCTGCATAACACATAACATAACAGCCAGGGTACAAAATGCAGATATCACAGCCACAACAGATACAAGTAAGGCCACCAAAGTTCGACGTTGAAAATCTACAATCGCAAGAGACCGCTAGAATCTTTGTCGATCTCGTTTCAGTCAAGCTCTCTCAAAATTATAACCACACATACACAATCCGTAAAACATCAATGGAAATGTGGTCAATAAGCTAGAGATGTATTGGTTTTAAGCTCCGCAACAAAGGAACCTCTGATTTGACAATAAAAGTCAGGCACATGCAGCGAAACAAGAGGCATACAAAGCTGCTCTGCATCGAAGGAAAAGATCTGCTCGTGAGCTCTACGAGCAGAAAATAAGACAAGAGTACAGGCTTCCCGGAGAGAAGAAGAGGGAACAGTAGAAGCAAGAAATGCAATAATGAGGTTCGAAAGAGAATACAATGAACATGCCAGTTCAAAGTCGAAATGGAAGCCTGCAAAGATGAACGTGAACAGCTTTTAGTAGAGTCGATGACAAGAATAAGAAGAGGAAGAAGACCCTTTTGGTTGCTCAATTTCAGAGGTATAGGTCTCCTAAACATCTCCATAAGATTTTTTCTGCAGTATTCTGGATCACAACGTTATTGGGGACCTGCATGGCGATTGATCGGGAAACTACTGCCCAAAACATGAATTGGGCCAGTAGTGCAACAATCAAGTTCGTAATGTAGTGGTTGATTTACCTCCTCGTGGTGGTCCCCGGGCAACTACATATATAAATCCTTGTAAAATTACAAGTGCGAGATCGTCTAGAGTCTTATGTCTGGACTAGGTAACCTGGGCCAACAATCCGCGTTACCGAAATTCACCCGCTACGGAAACCGAAACAATGCCTCGGATAAGGACTGATAACTCGTTGACGACTTTTGGCTACCGTACCCGGACAAAGATTGGTTGCTGGAATGTGAAGATGCTCCTTGACTTACAGAGTGAAGGACCTCAGAACGCCAGATTCCTTCAACTTGAACATGAGTTCATGCGATATAGGCTGGACATATTGGGAGTAAGCGAGATAAGATGGTTGGATGCGGGTGAGTACCAATCTTTACTACTCTACTCCGCAAGACCAACCGGAAAACCCCGTGGATATGGAGTTGGACTGCTGTTAACATCCACAGCACGTAGAGGCCTAATCTCCTGGCAACCTCACGGTGATAGGATTTGAATGGCCATATTCCGGACTAGAGTACGTCGCGTCACCATTATACAGTGTTACGCCCCTACGGATGGTTCGTCTGAGGAAGAAAAGGAGACCTTCTACAACCAGTTGGGAGCTGCAACACCCAACGGCGGCATGGTCATAGTGATGGGGGACCTGAATGCCAAGGTAGGCAGCGACAAGGAAGTGCTCAAACATGTGATGGGACGTCACGGACTAGGCAACCGCAATAATAACGGCGAAAGATTCGTTGCAACGCAAATCGCCTTGTCATAGGTGGCACCATGTTCGAGCACAAAGCCTGCCATAAAATCAGTTGGGTGTCAACTGACAGGTAAGCAACCTCCAACCAAATTGACCATTTTGCCACCAGTCGCCGTTTTAGAAGTTGTGCGACTATCCAATTACGCACTGCTGCCGTTCGAAGATCTAACGACACGAGAATGCCCAGTTTGAACATCGACCGACTAAGAGATCCCACAGTGCACCCAGAACCAAGGGAACATATCTCACGTGGAGTGGAAACAATCAGCAGCTCACTGCCCACCACCATACAAGATCATTGGTATGCTGTGAAAACTGTTTTCACATCAGGTGCAGAAAGGATGTCGGTCCATCGCGGGGAAGACATAGGGCGTGGCTTTCCGAGGATACCTAGAGAAGGATCGATGAACGTAAACAGCTTAGAACTCGAATTGCAGCAACTCCAGCAGAAGGGAGGATCGTGCTAGAGTCACTATATCGCATGAAGATGAGAGAAGTGCGGAGTGACAAGAGCAATTACATCAATGCGCTGGCTACAGAAGCAGAAGACGCAGCAGCTAGGTGCGACATCAGAACCGTTTACAGAATCACCAAAGAGATAGGTGGCCGAAACTCTACTCAACAGCCAGTGAAAGGCCTAGACGGTTCGTTGCTCATATCGGATGAGGATCAGCTCAAGAGATGTAAGGAGCATTTTGCTTCGGTTTTGAACAGAGTATTCGCCAGCAATATGCACCCAAGTCAGACTGAGGAGTCCGTGGAAAGAAATGCCCGAATTCGCATCACTACCCCCAGTAAGGAAGAGATTATTACCGCGATCAAAGCACGGAAAACCAATAACGCGGTAGGACTTGATGGCATACCCTCAGAGCTTTTTCGAGCTGCGCCAACTGCATCGGCTGAGCTACTGCTCCCTCTTGTTGGGAGAACCTGGGAGGCCGAGAGCTTTCCGGATGAGTGGAAGAAGGGAATGATCGTCAAGCTCCCTAAAAAAGGCAACCTAATGCAGTGCGAAAACTGGAGAGGCATTTGCGTGCTGGATAATGGACCTTCACCAAATGACAGCAAATGTGGAGAGGGAAGCAGACGTCGTTGGGCAGAAAATTAACTCGGCAAAAACAAAAATGATCAGCCTGGGATCGAACTCACCAACTCATACTTGTATATGCATTACTGGACAAACGGTTGAGAGAGTAGAGAGTTTCCAATACCTTGGGAGTACTGTCTCAACCCAGCCGAATAGGTAAAACGAAGTCTGCGTTTGGGATGCTATCTAAAATTTAGCGGAGTACTGCAATTAGCTCAAACACCAAGCTACGACTGTTTCGTTCCAACATTGAGCCCGTGCTGCTATATGGATGTGGTACTTGGAGAGTGACCACTACTATCACAAGAAAGCGGCAAACGTTTGTTAATAGGTGCCTGTGTAATATCTTAAGGATTTTCTGGCCAAACCGTATCTCGAACAAACAGCTTTATGAGAGAACCGGCCATGAACCTATTGGCATAACCATACAACGACAAAAGTGGCAGTGGATTGGTCACACTTTCCGAAAAGGTGACGGGTCCATAGCTAACCACGCGATGCAATGGAATCCGCTTACATGGCGTAGAACAGTACACGATGGCGCGTAGGCGTTGTAGAAGCCCCAGGACCCACAAGGGGATATAAGACATAAGGTTATTGATCCAAATCAGTGTAGTTTCAGTATAGGAGAGCAATTATTCACACTACAGCAAATCTTGGAAAAAGCTGTGAATCACCATTTATTTGGCAACTTTAAGGCTGTATATGACAGAGAGCTAACCAACGTCAAGTTTTGTTTTGACATCCTTGCCAAACTCGTTAAGTTGTGCAGGGACTGTGGATGATTCGATCATCAAGACCTTCGATGGTAAGAAAGGTTTTAGACACCACCTTAGAAAGTATCATGCTATACTCACTGATTGCATGAGCTGAAAATGAAGCTTTCCGGAGTATTGCGACGGGAACTACCAAAATGGGGCACTGACGGTAAACGAGGGGTAAACAAAGTACATACTGTCATCAGAAAAGGGCGCACGCCACCGACGTAATTGCCAGTCTTGCTATATGGCACAGAAGCTTGGACCGTGTCGAAAACGGATGAAGAAACACTTGTCCGTTTTGAGAGAGATACTCCACATACAACTAAGTGGAAGTGGACATACTCGTACAGCACGGCTATTTTGACATGCCAAGTGATCACATTCCTCGTTTGATATCCCAGAAGTTGCAGAACCCAGAACCTAGTGATACTCACCGAATGCCGTATACGTGTATCTATCAAGTCTTAACCTCGAATTGAACTTGCAGTTGTCATTTCCTGCGCGAAACCTAACGCCTCCAAGTCTCTAAATATCACAGAATACTTGGACATCAATCATAGTATAGCCGCGCGCCCGTAAATCGAACCCAATAACCTGACAACCAATTCAAAAACACATTAACCGCACAAAATAATTATTATTAAGCGATAATTTGTGATTAATTTTTCATCGCTGTACCTGGCAATTTGGCTAGTTGCACTACAGCCCGCCTAACGATCAACCTGTGCACCTCCTCAGGTAACCGCAATCAAATTTATGCCTCACTTTCTGGTGCGCATTTAGCCGATTCCAAGAGCGCCGAGGTGCGCTTAACGCAACTGTCAAGCCCAATTTAAAACGCGTTATTAAGTCCGCTTAGATTGTTTTGATGGTGGTAGTCGTAGTTGGATTGAAGTTGGAGTTGCACTTGGCGCTGGAGCTAGGGCTGGAGTTGAAGTTGAAGTCGAAGCGCCTATTGGACGCGAGCCGCCGTCGCACCACAAAAGAAGCGACAGACAACAGCAACGGCAACGAGGCAACGCGAGCATAGTTATTAAATTGAAACTGATCCCAGTAATTAAAATTTGCCATGCAACAAAGCAATTGCCTTCACGCCTTTTGCATAAGAATGGCATCCATGGTGAGGTGATCCCAGGTGAATGTGCAGTGTGCCTTAGCGTCTGCCTTAATGGAAGTGATAATTTTCCAGTGCTGCGCCATGAATAAGTTCATCCCAGTGCTGGTGGTGTGTCATAATCACGTTAAAGGGGGTAATCATGGATACATACATACGAGTACGAGTACGAATACATACGGTTATTCGGTTGGAGACAGCCGTAAAACCCTCTTTTGACAGACGCCTGACAGACGGTTGGTGGATCATTGATTCCGAAAACGTTTTTTTTTCGGCGGCAAGTTAGACTGTAATCACGTCGGGGTCGGTTGGTCTCCTTTGTCGGGCTCATTTCGGATGCCCATCGAATGGATGTCAATTACAAGGTTTAAATATGGTTTATGTTATCCGGTGACGAATGTGCATTTCGGGGGTCAGGATGAGGACGTAGCGATAACGATCTTTGTGGCACGAGTCACCTCGATTGAGGGGTGCGATGCGTGTGCATTTGGGGACGTTCGTAATGCTTGTTGAATTTTTAATTACCTCCTCCGGCTGGACTCTTAGACGATGTCAACGATAAAGTTGCCTATAAAACCTAATCGGTGGCATTTAATTTTATGAGCACGAAACGTGGAGAATGAGAAGAAAAGGAATGATGATCGAGCAGACTGAAACACGAAATAAAAAAGTGGTAAAACAATTTGTGGTTTTTCTAGTGAAATACGGATTCGATTGGATGTAGGTTTTCCCCAATAGAAACATGGATACATTGATTACCCTGCCGATGAGGCGACTCACATTAGATGACATGAAATGAAATGAGAATTTAAAAGTGGATTTCCTTCATAAATTGTTGAAAGATTGACTTCATCGAAAATAGTCATTTTGATGTCTTTGTCCGGTTGGTGTCCGATGCTATAATTGTTTGTGGTGCCACAATAAAGTCGTTGTCTTCCTCCAAAGGATGAAACCTTAGTTTTATGGAATTTCAGTAATTCACTCTTTTTTTTCTAATTAACAAGTTCAGTGGCATTCAACGAATCTCGCGTGTCACTGAATTCCTCACCAAAACCGAATAGAACTTCAAAACAATTAAAGGGACTTACTTTTACAGGAGGAGATTAAACTGTTACTATCAACGAAGCTGCAAGTGATCTGAGTAACACACTGTAGCTTTTTTGCACTGGAAGGTGGAAGTCATTCATAAGTCATCAATTCGCCGAGGGTCATTAATAGGTTCTTATCGGCTAAAGCTACCTCCTCCTGTAGAGATCGATTTGTGCCTCCTGTGATACCGCCGCCGTTAAGTATTACTTTTCTGGGGTCACTTGAAAACTTACATTACTCTATACGATTCAGTTATTTAACCAGGCCGCTGAGTTCGTGCACTGCTATATCACTAACAACAGTCCAGTTTAACTCGTTTTGAATCATGTACGCAACGGCATTATCGGGAGTGAGACTTTCCTCTTGGTTCCGTATCGTGGACAATATAGTTCTGCGTTATCCGGGACAGTTCTACAATATGGGCAGTTTGGGATGTCTTCCTGTTTGCGCCTAAATAGAGACTCTCTAAAACACCCCTGTCAGTGGTTCCGTTTATACCATGCATCAATCACTGTTTTGAGTTTCCGATAGTACTCGTCAGCCTTTCGATGATTTCTCTCATGTCTGGTGTAGATGATTCTTAAAGCAAAAACGACTATTAATCACAACCCCAGGATGCTTGTGAAATAGTTGAGAGACAATTTCATGCCCTCCAACTCTAATCTTTGGCAAAGGACTAGCATTAGCCTCGTAGAAGCAACATTCTTCGGCGGATGTTGGTTCGCTAAAAAAAAAAACGAGACAGAGACCTGCAGCCGAACACATTGTAGCTCTACTTCACGCTTCCTCGTGGCTCCATCTGGGAGTCTTTTCGGAGGTTGCGAAGTGGAGAGAACAAATTTCGAATCTCCTGCGGCTCACACCGAGTAGCAATCATGAAAAATGTTCTTGCTCCTAAACGGAAACAAACGCCTCGAATACGGACGGATACTTTGTTGACAACAAGCAATCGAGAAGAAGTTACTCAGAACGCAAGGTTCATTAAACTAGAGAGGGAGTTCACGCGGTACAAGTTGGACATCTGGGGACTGAATGAAGAATACCCTTGATCAACCGGGAATACTATACTACTTTACTCCGGAAAACCAAATGTAGTCCGGCGTATGGCTTTTGTCAATATCAGCAACACGGAAGAGCCTTATAATGGCCGAATATCAACGGCCAGATTCCGACGAAATGCTGGACTTAGGACAAAATGCACAACTTCTACAATCAATTAGGTGCAACCTAGAATTTAACGTCTAACGGTGATAGCGTGATGGTAATGGGAGACCTCAATTCATGGCATTGGAGACTGAAATGACAAAGGCGAGCGTTGGAGGCATTCTGTTTGAACAAAGGCCCTGCCACAAGATCAGTTGGGTCTCATTTGATAGATAGAGAAAATCAAACATCGCTATTAGCCCGTAACAGGCGTCGAGTTAACATCGTAGTGGAGGGCGACCACCGCCTTATGGTAGATAAAATACGCCTTCGTACTAGCAACCTTGCCAACATGCTCACTATGCCTAGGTACAATACCGACAGACTCCAGGATCTGGCAGTGCGCCAACAATTCAGGGACCATCTTAAGTTAGGAGTGGTAACAATCAACAGATCTGAGCAAACAGCAGTGGATGAACACTGGAGATCTGTGAGAAACGTTTCCACACCCTAAGCGCAGAGGTTTATCGGTACAAGGAGACGGAGGAGCCTATTTCACTCAAAGTTCAGATTACATTATCTCCAGCAGCACAGAAATCTGAACTTGAATCCCAATACCGAGTCAAAAAAAAAGGAAGTACGGCGTCGTGTAAAACGCGTTAAGTGCAACCACATCATTGCGTAAGCTGCACAGGTCGAACAGACAGCAGTATGACCGTTTATACTGCTACCAAGGAGCACATATGGTGACGTAGCACCAAACAGCATCCTGTAAAAAATGTGGACAGTTCTCTATTTATAGCGGATGAGGATCAGCTCACAAGATGGAGGGAGCACTTCGCGATGGTACTGTGCAAGTGTGCCGAACTAAAATGAACCAAATGTCAAGAAGAACAAAGCGGTAAGCATCCCAAGCTGCTCCAAATATATTGGCAGAGCTACGGAGACCTTTCATAGCGAATGCATGGGAAAATGAGCGTTTTCCGGAGGAGTGGAATCTGGAATCGCTAGTGCAGAATTTCCAATGTGGCGTGAGCTGTGTGGTACGTAATGTCCTGTTGAAACCACATGTCGTTGGTGTCCATATCATCCAATTTAGGCCAAAAGAAGTTGGTGATCATCGACCTGTAGTGCTCGCCGTTGACGGTGATGGCTTGGTGAACGTCGTTCTCAAAGAAATATGGGCCCAAAAGCCGTATTCTTGTGAGCGACGCGAAATCGACTGCCTCGGATCCTCCTGCACACTCTCACGGACAGCTACGATGTTTTCGGCAGATCTTGCGTTTCGTCGACTTACGGGTGTTGGCTTATCGTTTATTGAACCAATGGACTCTAATTTATCCACAACACTGCCAATAGTCCTCCCGGTAAGACGATTATGGCGACCGTAAAATGGGCGAAGCGCGCGGAACGTTGCGCAAACAGAACACCCATTTTGATAAAATATTTTTATCATTTCCACGTGTTATTGAACGCTATGTCCGTCATAGTGATGTGGCAAAAAAGACTGAATAAATTGCGGCCAATTTGACAGATGTAGCTTCAACAATATGGCGGCTATTAACTGTCAAAGTTCGGAAGTCCCTATTGGAGAACCCTGTTCATATAGACTCAACTCTCTGGATCCTCCTGCACTTCTCATATAAACACCTTCTGGATCATCGTAGAGCAATGCGTCGAGTATATGTAGGTCTCCGATGTACCCACTTTCTTTCGATTTCATAAATGCCTTTGATAGCGTGAACCGGGTATTCATATCGAAAGAATTTGAGCGCAGAAGGGGTATTCATGGTAAAATCCTTTCTATTTAAAGACTCCGATGTTAGTAGCAGAATTAGGAAGGCAAAAGCTGCTTTCGGAATATTGTCTAAGGACTGGAAAACCAATGTTTACATAACTAAAACCAAGCTGCAACTGTTTCGGTTCAATGTCGAGTCAGTACTGCTGTATGGGTCCAGTAATTGGAAGATGACCACAGCAATCGCTCGAAAGCTGCAGTCATTCGTTAATCGATTATCGCGCACCATGTTAAGAGTAATTTGCCCAAAATCTCAAACGCAGAGGTCCATATTAGAACAGGACAGGAGAAAATTGAAGAATGAAATGGTTGTGGATTGATCGCACCTTAAAGCGCGAAGATAATTGCATTGCGAAGCATGCAATGGAACCTTTCTACCCAGTCAGGAAGAAAAGCTGGCCGCCCAGGACAGACATGGCGCAAAACATTTGAGGATGAGTTGAGGATAATTGAACAGAGTTGGAGAGAGCTGAAGCATTTTGCGGAAAACCGAACAAGATGACGTGCAGGCATTGTTGACGCGCTATGCCCGCCGAAATTTTATTCTAAAAATAGTTTGTCATCATTTTACGGCGACAGTTTGGTATTTCAGTCCGATAGAGACAGATCATAATCCATTCCCCGTTCGCCTTGTTAAACATGTTCTTTACGTAAAGAGTTATAATGGCGCAATATTTCATCGTGCTACCTTCCCAGCTACAGCCGTATATTATGCCTCAAGCTCTAGTTATTAGCGATTTAATAGGGCCCACTGTTGACATGACTGAACTTACAGTTTCTGGGAAGAGTCTATTGTAAAAAATTCACTCAGAAATTTTATCGTTTGGATTCCGTTTTCCCTTCGGCAATACAATTAGCCTTTGGCTCTTCCAAGGCTTAGGGAAAATGCCGTTTCTAAAACGCGCGTTTAACATGGTCGTGTTTTGTTAGCGACCTTTAAGGCTTTATTTGCAATACCGTCCAGTCTCGGTGATTTTCTTCGCGTGTACTCATAGTTATGGAAGTACCCTCGTGATGAATTTAACCAGCCGGTGTCTTACTTTCTTGGTAAGGAAATAGCATCGCAATATGGCAATTGCATGCGTAGGCCTTTCAGCCTCCTTGATATAATTTGTTTGTTAGCAAAGCACAGGCGTGTGATAGAATCAATCGCTTTTTTTGGTCTGATTAGTCCTTCTAGGCATGCATTGCGTGTGAATTGCACTTGCTGGTCATCGGCATCGCGAGATCGAAAACGCTGTCCAGTTTTTTTTTCGTGACCAATGGATCCATTTGGTCTTGCAGTGTTATTTTCGAAGCATTGAAAGCAGCGGTTTACTACAATTTTGTCTCGTATTCGGCTATAAACCCAGCCGATATGGACTTTTTTAATTTTAAACAACTTGTACGGGATTTCCACGGCAAGGCTTAGCAACCGTTGTGATGACGAATAAAATCATCAAACAGGCTTCCTTTGATGGTTTCATCGGCACCGACGACATGTATCCCGTTTGTCACAAAATGTTAAAGACTAGCTGATGGCAACTCTGATTCACTCTCTCAGCCTGCCACTAGCATACATACCGAACCTCTGGCAAACAGTGGGGGAAGCCTTTACCGAACACCGCAAAAGTTGACTACACGCTCGGCAAAAGCTTCAAACGTATCAATTTGACTTCCTTCTTGTTGAAGATATAACGTTCCTATCAAATCGTTCCTGTGCTTCAAAATCTGATGGGTAGAACTGAAGAGGCACTCGACAAGAAGCAGTACGCGCTACGTACTACCCACCCAACTTTCGAAAGATAACACGGCGAAAATGTGGATAAGTATGTGATGTTTCGCTTTCATTAACGTACCTGTTGGATGGCGTGAAGTCCATTACTTGCTGTCGGCCTTTCGTAACAAATGCTGACTCATAGCCATCTGCCCCAAAACGTATTTAGAGCACATGCATCGCAGCATATACATATAATAAGCCCCGCCATCCATAGAAGCGCAGTATTCAACGAGTTCGGCTAATGCCTTTTATGATGGCGATACTACCGAATCATGGAAAAATAAGCTGACACAGCGATGAATTTGAGCCATTCTCCGTTCCTTTTGGTAGGATAGAATTAAGCACAAGAAGCACGTCCTATAGTGGTTTGAAACCCCTTTAACATCCCAAACCATATTATTCCGCACTATATGGGCCACCTAAAGTCGGTTGGTGGATTTAATTCCTCCAATGGCATAGCAATACAACTACAGGGTAAAGTTCTGATCGCGCTTAACAAGAGAAGATGCCAGATACGATCCCTGTCACGGTTCAAGCTGACATACAGCCTCCACGTGACGCCCCTGGGTAGCTATCTCAGCAGCCGCTGAATAGTGAACTAATGTATACAGCCGTGTTCACTCGTTACAAGAGAACTAACTGCCTTGGAAGAAAACGGACCCGATTTAAAACGACGACACGGCGCGGAAAAGGACAATAATTTTAGAGTATGCTCCTGGAATCTTAGAACATTATATGCTCCAGGAACTACCCAAAAACTGGAAAATATGCTCACGCAGTATAAGGTGGACATTACTGCGATCTAGGAAGTGAGCTGGGTGGGATCGGGAATGATGAAAGCGGCTGAGATCGAAGGTCATCGATTTCAAACCAATTAGCGATCATCTGGCTGCGATCCCCATCCAAGGAAAATTCTACAACATCAGATCATATGTGCACACACCCCTACCACTAAAGCTGAGGACCCTATAAAAGAGAATTTCTACGAGCTCTTGGTCGGAGCCTACGGAGTCTGGCTGGAGTAGGATGTTAAAATCGTACTCAGGGACTTCAGTACCAAAATTGGTAAGAAGGGCATCTTTCAGAAAATACAGCCCCACCAAATGACAACAGTTAACGGCTTCCGACTCACTGAAACTGCGGGAGCCAGTAATACGGTGATATATAGCACAAGATTCCCTCATAAGAGAATTCCCACAGCAATCTGGCTAACTCCGGAGGGTAGAACCAACAACCAGATTGACCTCGTCAAATATCCAAATGTGCAAGCATTTACAGGGACAAATGTCGACTCTGGCCACCATTTAGTTGCAGCCCGATTCAGAGCTCGACCATGCAATGAAATAAAGCTGCGCCAAACAACAAAAAGAAAGTACTACATCGGATCCCTGAGCACACCGGAGATAGCCAGAGATTGCCTACCACAAACGTCAACAACATGTGGTTACAATGTTGCACTACCATTCAGGATGTAGCCGAAGCAATTCTCGGCTACCAGCCATCCCCGACAAGAAATCCATAGTATGATGGACGCGGCAGATGAAGCATATAAGAAGACGTTGCAAACAACATCCCGGACAACGTGGGATGAGTACAGAGCCAGAAGGAGGGAGGGAAAAAAGTTACTGCGAAAAAAGGAAAGAACCTTCTCAGTGTCCTAGCTCAAGGAGATCAAGGAGTGCAGGATTAATAACAAGATGCGAAACCTGGCTGTTGGCTGCATACCAAGAACTCAGGCACTTCGAAACACTGAGGGTAATCTTGTCACCGACCCGCAGGGAATTGTGGATGTATTTAAGCAGCATTTCCAACAGCTCCTTGATAGGGATGATCAGGAGAGATTGAAGTAGTTCTTCCACCCAGCCTAGACGAAGGCGATAAAGCCATTGAAAATCTGAACAATAGTAAGGCCGCGGGTTCGGACAGACTGCCCGCAGAGCTCTTCAAAGCTGGTCGCGATGATTAGGTAAGGAGCATGCACCAGATCATCTGCAAAGTATGGAAGCATGCCCGACGACTGGACTATCAGCTCTATCTGCCCCATCTTTAAGAACGACGATCCTATGTCGTGTAAGAACTTCCGAGGCATACCCCTGCTTAACATAACTTACATGATCCTATCCAGCGTGCCTTCTGGCCTGTCAAATCGATGATAGACTAAATCTTCACCCTGCGGCCAATCCTGGAAAACACCAACGAGTTCCAAGTCGATACTCACTATCTCTTCATCGACTTCAAACCGGCATACGACAATTCATCGCACTGAATTTTATAACGCGAAAGCCAAATTCGGTATCCCGAGAATTATTCCAAAAATGCAACGGATTCCGGCAGGGAGACGCGAAAGGCCGGCGTAAACACAGAAGGCACTATATTTAACAAATCCATCTAGCTGCTGGGCTATGCAGACGATATCGACATCATCGCCCGTTCCCATCGTGCCATTATTGAGGCTTTTACTACTATAGAAGAACAAGCCAAACGAGTTGGTTTCATGATGAATGAGGATAAGACAAAGTACATGCTCTCGACCAAAAACCGATCCGTCTAGGACAGAACTTAAAAATCGACAGCTATAATATTGAGGTAGTGAATGAGATTCGACGAAGAACAACCTTAGCAGCCGCTGCTATAATACTTCGGCTTGTCCAAGCAACTAGGGTCCAAACTCCTAACTCGAAGGTCCAAATGATGCTCTACAAAACTCTGATCTTGCCAGTCTTGCTTTATGGAATGCTAGACGGTAAGCAAGACAAAACAAATTCTACGTCGCATATTTGGTCCTCTCTGCCAATGGAGAGAAGATATAACCACGAACTCTATGAGCTGTATAAAGATGTGGATGTAGTCCGGAAGGCAAAAATCCGTCGACTGCACTGGCTCGGGATGGGTGATAATGCTCCAGCTAAGAGAATCTTCGAATCTCAGCCATCTGGTTAACGGAGAAAAGGAAGACCGAACCACCGGTTTAGAGATTAAGTAATCGCGGACGCCAGAAGCATTAGTCTAGTAAACTGAACCGGGACCGTGAAGGATGGAAAGCGGCATTAGCTCAGGCATAGACCCTCCAGTGTTGCTGCCCGGATAAGTAAATAATGGTTTTCGTATGGATATGATGTGAGATAAATTATTCGTAGTTCAGCTTTAAGGACAAAGGACATTTAAGATATCCAGCGAAAGTTTATCTCGACTACTGCTCTGAAAATTAATCCAGAGATGATTGTTTTTTATTGTTGACAGCATCAAAGGATTTTTTTTTCCATAAATATCCACTTCTTCTGGCAATCATCAAAGGTTACTTACTGTTAATGCGAGTTTGTCCTGCGACTTTCATCGAATATTTGCTTCTATGTTGCGCCTCCGAATATCATTAATCGGAGCTCGTTTTGTAGTCATAAGACTCTTGTTCTTCTTTTTGTTGTATCCTCTTATGCTGTATGGAATCCTGGCAATCTGGCCATGGAATTCCTTTGTTACATACACCGATACGTCGCCAGCTTATATCGTTCTTACATAATCTGATTCACATTTTTGCCAAATATTCGGTTTGGTCGTCTGTACTACAAGTATGTCTGGAAACATGAGCTATTAGCACCCACTCCAAGTGCCTCACTTTCCTCTCTTAGACCCATTCAATAGGAATTTCAAAAATGTCTCCAAAGCCCATTTTGGACAACAACAACCACTCCATGCACACACCCGTGTCGTCGTACAAAGTCAATAAACCCTCATTCGCCTGAAGACACAAATCGATCTCTCTACACTCGTTGGTCGCTGGATTAATTTCATTGATCCACCCAATCCTCCGATATCGCGGAACTCCAAATACTAGTCACACACCGAGTCGCCAGACACCTCGAGGGCACTCTCCATAGTTCAATCCGAAACCACACAATTGCCATTACCATCTCCCAGGTGTAGTGGTGGTGTACTCTACTCAATCCTTGTCCAGCAACGGAGCGCCGAACACCAAGTACCAAACTCCTAATGTCCAATGCCACGGCGGCGGCGGCGCACCATATGCAATTCCAAAGTTAGAGGTCACGTATTAAATCTGCTCCATTCGCGAGGATTGTCCCCTGCGAGCACGTGCTGTGAATTTTATTAAGATATTTTAATTATAACCGAGTCGGGGCACTAAAACCGATCCGAGGAGCACCTATGTATTGTATGTATGTAGTCCTAGTCCGTAATCCTTCCTGAATGGGGCGGATTATTTTACCGAAATGACGCTGGCGCACATCTATGAATATGTGGCTGAATGACCAAGGATTCCTGAATCGATTGCCAATTGCCTGGGACCTGGGTTAAATAATAAATTGCGCGCGCATTTGTTGCGCCTCGGAATTGAGTGTGGAATTTTTAATTGCTTGCCGCACTAGTTGGTAGAGTGGGCGCGGAGATGAGTAACGAGCCGCAATGATGTACACAGATCCACCCTAGGTGCCTATCTACTTGGAATGGTACCTATCTTGGGGTCTCTGTGGCGTTTTCATTCTTCGTTTTGTTCGTTTTGTGATCGTATTGTCGTCAATCTCAATCAACTGAGAGTCAATTAAAAATCAATCAATCCTCGCATCATCATCATCATCATCGTAGAAGTCGTAGTCGTAGTCGTAGTCGTCGTTGTAGAGTCGTCCTCGTCTTCGTCTTCATTCTCATAGTTGTCCTCGTGGAGCAGTCATCCTCGTCGTTTTGATCCACCAGCAGCGTCAACGAATAGAGAAGACAACATCGATCCTGATGACATAATCAATAAAATTGAATAAAACGAATAAATCTTGGCAACGCTGGCATGAGAGCTAGGACCTAGAGGATCGGACCTAGGCACCACAAGTACTCCCAGAGAGAATCATCTGTTGGTATAGAGAGACACAGGGACAACAGTAATAATGACTCCATGTTCTCATATTCAATTTATGCATGGGGCGGCCGTGCCTGTGACAGCACATTATCGTCACTTGTGATCTGGTGCCCCATCATCATCATTGTCGTCGTTGTCCTCATTCCTCTTGTCGTCATCCTCCTCATCTTCATTTTGATCGTCATCGTCATCGTCATCGTCATTCTTGTTATTGTTGTTGCTGTTGTTTCTGTTGCTATTCCTGTACTAGCCGTCTTTGCTGTATCATTGAAGTACTACTCCTGGAGTAGTTTGAATCTCCGTTGTTGTCGTAGTCCTCTCGTCTTGTTTCTGCAACCAGGTCTGTCGATCTGTCAAACTCATCTGTCGTCAATATTTCCATTAGAGATTGGACCCCATGAGTTCCATTGTTTTGCCTAAAATATCCTCGTAACGCTGACGAAGAGGAAGAAGATCGGGAACAATGATGAAGACGATGGCCCCTGGGGACAGCAAGAGATTGACAGTGGAGCGGAGTTATTAATTCCCTATGCCGATTGATTGAATGACAAAATGGACATAAAGTGGCTTGCGGTGACAATCAATCTTTCGCGATGAATTTAATTGCTCCCTTAATTAAGGATGAGGATCACAAGTGAATCTGTAAATCTGTTAATCTGTAGATCTTTAAATCTGTTCATCAGAATTTAGTCAGGTGGATGGAAATTTTCCCACGCCGAATCGAAGAGCCGACCAAGCTTGGTGGGCCAGTGATAAACGACCGCATTCAGGTGGATATTCAATGAGAGCTGGTTCCACTTCCCTCGTGGATCATGTGCGTGTTTGAGTGTGAAATTAACGCGAACCCCACTGGTGACTAGCGAGTGGTATCAAGAGTGCACGCCGTCGTGTATCGAAGGTGAGTCGATTTACATACGCGCGGCGAATCTTGTTTATCGATCATTACTCTCGACGGGGTGCCATTGGGCTCTTTATTGCGGCCTGTACTTTTTTTTGCTGATTTGTTTGTTTTTTTTTTCTTGCTCATTCATGCTGGAGCAGCTGAAGTCGTATGTTGATTTATCAGTGGGATGAGAAATTAAGATGAATGGATTGAAGGGTGAAATATTTTGGTAATGAGATTGCCAAACTCAGGGAGGTCATGACGTTTATTTGAGCTAATAATTCTATTAAAAATTGATTACAAGTTTTCCTGATGAATTTTTGAAAAGAAAAATTGGACAGAATAGTTAGTTAGTTAGTGAGTTCCCTGGAATCATACGAACTTTATGTTATAGGTTTCCGGCGCGAAGAAAGGTTTCAAACACCTTAGGAATCAAGCGATCCTCAAATCAATGACTGACTCAATTCACAGCTTAAGTAATCTGGGTTTCCAAGCATTCTTAGGTGACAACATTTTGTCAATACCACTCGAACTGGTTGTGGCTGGAAGATAGAGGTTTGCCAGTGCCAACTATAGACTGATCAGGCTCCCAAAATTGTTTTAAAAACTTCTTGGTGCAGAAGGTCATTGGCAACATTTTCGGCCTCCAGTTTAACTAAATTTTGGTTTTCTCGAACGACGAGATCTACTTGGGAGCTCAACAAAGAAGAACGTCGTGTTCCTAAAAAACGTGAAGGAAACAGGGAAATCTCGGTCAAGGCTATGGACAGCTGCTACTTTAGGTATAATGTTTGCAGTACACGAGAACCAACGAAGGAAATGAGCTGCTGATTGTAGATCATGGATCAATCGTTTCGGACCTTTGAAGATCTTAAACGAAGGTGGTCGGCTTATTAATCTAGGATCGTGTATCCAAAAAAATTTATGGCTCAGAACTGTTTTGCAGGATTTCAAGATACTTAGTTTTGTGGGTGACAATACTTTCTTGCTTTTTGGGTATTTTTCCTGCTAAAAAATTCTTTAAGTCCCTGCCTCACTTTTGAGTACTCAAAAAGTGTTTCCTTCTGAGTAACCGGCCAGGGGGATAGTTAG
Source organism: Volucella bombylans (assembly GCA_949129095.1). Classification (NCBI taxonomy): domain Eukaryota; kingdom Metazoa; phylum Arthropoda; class Insecta; order Diptera; family Syrphidae; genus Volucella; species Volucella bombylans. The sequence goes on along the minus strand of OX422140.1, from coordinate 330,657,960 downwards.
AATGATATTGTATTCAACCGGCGGTTCTTCTATTGTAAGTAAGTGTTGACAGCACCGTTGCGTTGTTCGGAATCTATTGCAGCGACTTTCAGTTCAGGAACTTAAGGTTTCTTGATGAGGACTTATTACTAACTGTCTTCTATGTGGCTCGTCTCTATAGCTGTTGTCATATGCGGTCTTAAAATCCTGGAAATACATAAGCTAGTGTGCGTTCAAATTATTTCTTTCGGTCTCGCAGTCTCGTAATGCTTAAATTTAGTATAGCACCGGTTCATAGGAGAATTTTATTTGCTACATGCGCTTCCTACAAATTTATCAAAACCGGGGTTTCATGCCGTTTGATAAGTAAGTCCCAGTTGGGACGGTTTCATGGCATCGATGCAACACATTTTCAGCGCTTATAGCCTGCACTCCATTTCTTCAGGGGATGAAAGATACACAATTTGCAAAAGATCGGACGGTGTGTTACAATTTTCAAAGGTTCAAAGTTAAATTTTCGTTTTTAAATTTTGTCTGCAATTAGGTAGTGGTGCGAATCTACATTCGTCGCTCGGAAGAGAGCATTATTGCTAGCTTATGATCGGGTGGGCACCTTTCCCAAAATCAAGGTGGAAGACGTGTGCTAGCAGTGGTGATGTTCCGCTCAATAGCAAAGTCACTTCACTGTCGACGGCCCTTGCAAATATTTTGCAGACCTTCGGATCTACACGTGGAATGCTCGGACCCTTAACAAATCACGTTCAACTGAGTAATTAGCTGAGGCCCTTGACTGCTATCATACACTCAGATATCACCCCCATCCAGAAAGTGCGATGGGATGGGCTGAAAATTAAGAGGATGAAAAACTATGCTATATGCTATGATGATTGCTAAAAGGAAAAACAACAGCACTTATTCGGATGCGGGTTTGCATATGCGGCAAATGAGCCTCCAACACGCGACCGAGCATCTTATGACAATCTACGTAAAGGCTAAATTCGCTAACATAAGCCTAATATGCGCCAATGCGCCTACGGAAGACAGGAACCCACCAAAAATGTTTCTATGAGCTCCTCTGCAAGTCATAGGAGCAAAGTCCAAAGTATGACACACGATACCATATCTGGTGATGGACTTAGGCCTATTGACTTTGAGTCGGGACAAAATATCATTTTAGCGGCGGTCTCCGGATCTTGAAACGATAAATAAAATTGTTAACATTGCTATCGACGTAAGACATTCCTCCAATATCCTGGACGTCCGAACCTACCGAGGAGCCAACATTGCCTCGGATCACTACCTTTGTTGAGGAAAAGGTACGAATGCGGAAATACTCTGAGTGTACATGTTATAACGCAGGAAAGCTACAACCTCACGAGAGCACCGAGAGCGCACCCCGAAATTTATCAACAACTTCTATACCACCAGCATCAAGTACCGAAGACAAGTGGCAATGCTGCCAACGTCCCATCAGAAACGCCGGTTTCACTCGACCATACTCGACCTATACAAGAAAGGGCAAGAGCCCCTCGTGAGCTCTACGGGCAAATAAGACAAGTTTCTTCAGAAACTTCCACCGAGGTTCTACTCCAAGAATAACGTTTTACCAATAAGTAAACAGGCCCGTATAGAAACCTGTAGACATTAAGAAGGAAACCTTGTAATAGAGTCGCAGTCGTTGCTGAGAATATGGAACAACTTTTTCTGCGGACTGTATAGTGGCGAAGAACCCCAACACCCCGCCATAAGGCATAATGACAATTCAACTTAGGTGATGATAGCCAAAACTTACGTTCAACTGACTAAAACGAGGTATAAATAGCAACCTCTGGTCAGAACAGTGTATTCCTGATGAATCGAATCTCAAGGAGACCCCGTCAACTTTGTAAACTACAGGGGTATAAGTTTGCTCAATATCGGATACAAAATCGTATCTGCCATATCGTGTGAAGGTCTGAAACCCTTCGTCAACAATCTGATTGGCCCTTTCACTGCGGTTTCAGACCAGGAAACTCCACGGAATCTTCACACTCGGGCACGGTGACACGCTGGCATGTGATTTCTTCAACACCATACTTGAAATAATTGTGCGGAGCGCAAAAAAAAACACTACAAAGGTACGCAGATGATATTGTCATAATTGACAGAACTCTGCGGGCAGTCAACAGTGCGTTCGCTGGTATGAGGGCAAAACCAGGTATATCCTGTCAACAAGAATGGACACATACGAATCGGAAAAAATGTCAGAGTAGAGGGGTATAATTTCGAGATAGTAAGGGACTTGTCTCACTTGGCTCTGCTATAAATTCTGCCAACAACACAATTGAGTAGTTATGCTCTATTCCGGAAAACTACGGAGACTCTATATAAGGCCATGATCATCCCCGTGCTACTTTAGGGTCTTATGGTCTTTATGGTCTTATCGAAAGCGGATGAAGATATCCAAATCGATTTGATAGAAAAACTCTTCGTATAACATGCAGTCCCGTTTGTGTTGACGGGCTTTGGAGGAGAAGATTCAATGACAAACTCTACGAGCTGTAGAGTGACTTCGACGTAGTCAAAAAACTGAGTCTTCGAAACAAACCAAGTTGGGGCAACATTTCTTTAGTCTTTTTCCCACTCCACATTGATGTTAATGCTTAGTCGCTATCCTCAGAGGTCGATTTCGCTATTTCAAACAATATGAGTCCTTTGGTTGTATGGATTGGAAGGTACAGGTAGTTTTGAATTTTACTAAATTTCATTAACGAGTGCGATCTTTCGTCAATGTTGCACAAGACTGGGAGCCATTGAGTTCGAGTGGAACTTATTGTTCCAGAGACTAGGCGCATTGCGATGTGGAGTTGGCTATCAATTTTTGGTTGCGTGTGCACTGTGCACTATTTAACCACTCCTAAAGCGGCAGTTTGAAGAGATGTGGGTGATGATCCACTGGAGCTTGACACAAGTTTTTGAAGCAGTTTGTTACTTGTTTTCAGCTTAGATGCGGCGTTGTGGCAGTGCTGTTTAAAGGTTAGGGATCTATTAATTACTACTCTAAGACACTTGGGACTTTAATTATGTAGCAAGGCAGTACCTTTAAAGTCAAAAGCAGGCTGACTCAGTTTTAGCAGTGCTGGTTGTCAGCCTCCATTTCTTAAAGTAATCTTTCAGGGAGTCGATATCTACTGAAACTGTGTCCTCAATTGCGTGCATGATCTGGTGCTGTATGGTTTAGATATATTGTTTCACTGTAATATACAGTTGGATAGAAGCGTGGCCAAGACCGATCCTTGTGGAAGGCCGTCGTTGATTTGTCATTACTCAGCATGTTGTTGATCACGGTAGCTGTTGGTTTGTAATGTACCGTCTTCAAAAGTTTTTAGACCATTCCAACGCCAGTCAATAACAATTGTTAAGGCGAGTACCTAGTCAGCGGTCCGACCTTTTCGGAACATGGCTTGTTCTACAGGGTTAACTTCTTTATTGGGTACTGTTGGCCTTATTGTCCCTGTAGGTTTAAGTACCACAATGATTTTGTACTTCTCGATCTCAATAAGCATGTTTCTGGATGATAGAATTCTATTAAAAAAATTACGTAGCCAGATCCTAGTGTTTTCCCCAACTTTTAATAAATTTAGGATAGACCCCATGAAGTTCAGCGGCTTTTCCCTGCTCGAAAGTATGCAGAGGTTGTTGAGGTCTTCTTTGTAAGCTCCATTAATACTCTCTTAATATTTTTGTGTGAGAACTTTTTCCGACTTTGCTTTGAAAACCTCGACAATCCGATTTGCAATCAGACCTTGATTAATCATAGGTTGGTGTAATGGGAATTATTTTGATTGCCCAAGCTTCCGGATGAAGCTCCAAACCTTTCTCGATGGGGTAAGAAAGATGTTTGGGCTCAGTGGTTATTTCGCTCCATGGGTGGCATCCAACATTTAATGGGGAGACCAAATTCTTAGTGGAGGTTGGCTTGTTGTTGAATTCTAGTCAACTACTCATCATACTTGATTTTCGTTAACTGAAAAAATGAATATGTCTTTCGGGCGAGGCTGGAATTCGAACACCGAACCTTCCGATTTGGAAGCCAGTCCACTACCACTTGAGCCACGGCCACCCACAAGCAAGCTATGTCTTCCGATAACACTACAAAAGATGCCCTCTCTTCCTAGTTTTACATTAAAATCGCCGAGGATAATTTTAATGTCATAGCTAGGGCACTGCTCGTAAGTCTTATACAAGAGCTCGTAGAAACTATCTTCGGTGTCGTCATCTTTCTCCTCTGTACGGGCGTGAGCGCATGTAAGGCTAATGTGGGCAAATTTAGACTTAATACGGATTATTTTGAGGCGCTGGTTCACATGCCGGTAACTGAAGACTTGTTCCCTAAGTCTGGCCCTAACAACTAATCCGCATCCAAATAGGCGCTGCTTTTACCGTCGATAACAATCGTCGTAGTAAATGTCGCAGTTTTTCATCCTCTTTTTGTCCGGCCCATTCCACTTCTTGGTTGGCGGTAACATCTGCTTTGTAGCACTCCTGGGTCTCCGCTAGTTGTTCGGATTTGCACGTGGAATTTAGGTCTGTCAATAGGCCACGTGCAGCCGAACATCTAGCGGAGGCCCAGGAGTGCTGCAAAGCAGTTATTACCGTTGTCCTTGTTTCGTTTGCAAGTCCATATCCGAGGCTTCTTGTTGATTCGTAACTGGATAGTTTTCCTTGGTGGGGCACTTACCCCGGCGGCATAGCGTTCGGATAACACTATCTTTAAAAAGGTTAACCAACTCCAGGCCTAAATACATCCCCTATTAAATCTTGATCTCTCCAGCACTTTCGAGTCATGCAGTAAGCTAGAAAACTGAACAGGTAAGAACAGATAGTGGACATTAAGAGACCGGCATTATCTGGCATACAAATTGTAGGGGACAAAGATGTGTCTATTATGCAAAACTAGTATAAAACACGGTAGCTGTCGTAGCATTGAACCATGCGAAAGAAAGACCTCGTTCCAGCTTAGAAAATCTTAGAATTCCAGCTTTGGGCTTCGTAAAACAGAAAGCCCTAACAGCGTCCAGTGCTACACACGTAACTTTGACCGCACATCAATTGTTGTTACTGTACCTCCTTGTGGTAGGCACTGTGCACTAGTCCTCCGCGGGATTGTAAAGTATTATTACTTTCTTACGTAGATGCCGCTAACCTCTCCAATTAGCGCGGTACATGGCTAATTATCTCTCGTTGCGCACTCTTAGATGATTGAAGTCCGTTACAGCGTACGCCATTTAAGGCGTGATCTTCCTCTACTATATTTTGCATCCGGGTATGAATAGAAAATCAAATGTATCTTAATCCGCCTTCGCTAACGTCCATGTTTGTGTGGCATAGAGAAACCCTGTGATGGCTAGGGTCTTACATGAAGCCTTCTTAATGTTTTTTGACTCAATTGGCTTATTAGTATAAAGAATCAGCGATTGATAAGTATAACCCTTCGTTTGATTTCTGATGAGGTGTCATTATCACGGTTAATAGCGCAGCCAGCCAAGATAACTGCCTCAAAGTAATAGCGTCGCCGATATTGCGCGTCCTGTCTTGTAAACATTTTATATGTACTTGGCTTCGCCTTCATTCATAGCGCGGTGCCAACTTCTGTTTCAATACTGGTTACAAACGGATCACTGACATCACGATGCGTTCTTCCAATGAAGTCTATGTCAATGCAAGTTGTTGCCTAAATTCTAGGGAAATTGAATTATTCTCCGCATTAGGAGCATCACTGTGTCAATATCCCTTTTGATTGAGATCAAAGATCTTATCAGGTTGCGTCCAATATTTACGGAATAGCAAACGGTCGTTATTGTACTTCCACACAATCTGACAAGGCTCTGCATATCTCATCTATATAGACACTGCCATGAAATCGATGCGATTACTTCTAATTTTCCTTGCTCATACAGGGTTCCGTTTTAGTTCTCACTTGACTGACAAATCCTTTTACCTGTTGGTAAAATTTTGCGACAGTTGTTTCTGAAGTAGCACCTCGCCATTTCATCGATTGCCTGGTTCCCATGTTATTTTTTTTTTTTCACTGAAGAAGCCGATGCCTTTCTCTCTTTCTTCGCTCGTAGAGCGTTTGAGCCGCTATGTAACTCTGCTTCATAGGCGAATTTTGTATGCTACAAGTGCTTGATGCACACTTCATCCAACCAGAGGTTTCGTGCAGTGATCCCAGCACATCAGTTGAAACATATCTGATGACTTCTTAGCATCGATGCTACTGATCTTCCGCACTAATTGCACCCTTACACAAGGGGTTGAGAGATACGCGATTGGTTCAAAGTTATGCAAGTTTATTGCGATTGCGGCGGTTCCAAATTAAATCTTCATGTCATATGAAATATCCGTATCAGTACCTTGGCTCCAATTAGCTACTGCTCCGAGTTTACATTGGTCGTTTTCAGGAATGCTACTTTGGAATTCACTGCCACCGCTTTTCTTTGTGAATATTAAGGTGGAAGTGTGTGCTAATTATAGTGCAGGTACCATCTTTCCCATTTTAGCGTTAAAATCACCGGAAACGATTTTATCGTCAGATTGGGGAATCGCCCCCAAGGTTGTGTCGAAAAGCTCGTAGAAAAATTCATTGGTGGTATCGTCTTCTTACTCTCTGTGGGTGTAGGCATATATAAAGCTGATGGTGGCGATCTTCGCCTTGATGCGTATTGTTCACTGACATGTCGAAATCTCACGTCCCCTTGCCTGAGTTGCTAGTTGCTTACTGATTAGCAACACATCCGCACTCATACAAACACTGCTTTTGTTCTCTGTTACTGTAGCCGTAGTATGACTTAGTTTTACAACTCCGTTTTGTCAGGCTAAGCAGACCGCACTACCTGGATAGCGGTGATATCAGTCTTCTAGCAGCTTTGAGTTTTCATTGTACTGTATGCAGCTACTCGTGACTTGCATACCCTTAGGTTATCGTGCAAGTAGCGAACGATAGGTGAATGAGCGCTGCCGCTATATTTGTGAAACTCTTGTGTCACCATCTTCATACGCCATTTCAAAAGATCGTCCGCCAATATTGGCTGAATATGCGTTTGCACTGAAGTTTTCAGATCCTATGAGCAGTGTTAAGTTATATAGTATCTGCGCAGCCTGACTTAGCACACTGCAAATGTTGGTGGTTTTCATCAGCTACTGTCCTCCTCATTTGGGCCCCCGCCCAATTATCAAGGCTTCGCCCATTAATGAAGTAATCTAATAAAAAGCGGGGGCAGAGCAAAGTACTGGTCTTATCGTAAACATCTTCAGATGACACTACCGAAGGTTGCTACGATTTGATCAGTTACAAGGAGCCCCCCGGATCTCGGTCCGGGCCTGACTAGTAGAGGTAGGCCCCCTTGTGGGAGCGTCATGGTGGCTGTGTTTAAATCCAATTCGTGGGAAGGTTTCCTATTGGTTTTGACCCAATGTAGAGTTGCAATAAGTACTGGGTGCTGTAATCCTAAGAGCAGTAAGAGGTTTTCGGTCGTACTCGACTCATACCAAGGGTGGAACTTGTGCCGGCAACACAGTTCCGAATTGGTATCAATGGATTGCTCCCATGGATTTATGGGCATCCCGTAAACTTAAGGCTTCCCGAGAGAGACTATGCCCTCCTTCTTTGTCAACTTGGGCGAGAAATAATAGGAGAACCTGAAGAGCTTCTATCTATGCATGTTGGTTGCTATGAAAAGGCGAATAGTATTTCACAAAGACGTTACCTTCTCGAAGAATATATTGACTTCTCTACACCGCTCACTTCTTTGAACAATTCTGACCACGTATTGCTGAGTAAATTGCGGAAGTCCTAGTCTATTATAAAGCATATACAATATTACCGCAATCCAAGAAGTGCGATGAAAAAGGTCGGCCAGAAAGGGTATACAAAGCTACTACATCTACTATGGCAACTGCTACAAAGAACGAAAACGGTGCTCATTTGGATGTCGATTAGCTATATGAGGCAGACTTAGCAAAACAATTCTGATCTCTCGGAATATAAGCCTCATTACAATCCGCATCAAAGGCAAATTCCAAAATATAGACCTGCTTTCTATTCGTGCCTACAGAGGATAAGAATGACAGCATCAAAGACGGAATCTATGACCTCTTACACCGAACATATGTGTCAGTGCCCCAACTATGACAGCAAAATCGTGCTGGAAGATCTTAACGCAATGCTGGATAAGAAAGCCCTCTTTAAGAGGGTCATCGGAAAATACAGCTTGCATTAAACAGTACCCGACATTTGATTCAGGTTTTTGGATTTGTAATTGAAATTGGTAGCCGTCACGAGGTTCCCACATTTCAACATGCACTAAGGGACTGCACTGATCAATCAACCGTCAACCAGATTGATCACATTGCTAAGCACCCCTCCAGCGTTCTGGATGACCGAACTTCCCAAAGAGCCAACATCGACTCTGGCCATTACCAGAATACTGATACGGATATTTTAGCCCCAATGGAGTCAGATAAGATCACCAAAGTTCGATGTCGAAAAGCTGCAATCGCAAGAAACCGCTAGAATCTTCGCCGATAACGTTTCCAAAACAAAACAAAAAACACAAGCCATAGCTCGCCAATTGTAATGCAACGGTCCATCAGAGAAGAAACCTCTGGTTTAACGACGACTGTAGACAGACATTAAACCGCGAAGCATCGAAGGACAAGAGCTGCTTGTGAGCTCAACGAGCAAAACGCGAAGTAGATGTTACTGCAGGAATGACAATCGAAAGTTTTGTCAGAGAATAAAACGAACATGACGGACTTACAAAGCTAGAGTAGAAGCCTGCCAACCTAAACATGGAAACCTTATAGTAGATCCGCAGTCGGTGCTGAGAATATGGAAAGACTTCTTCAGACAGCATAACTGCTATGAAGATCAAAATTCCACTGTCAGGCAGAATGAATCAATATCCGTGGACGAATACGTCGGAGAATAATGTCCCCCTCACCTAGACGAAGTTATGGTAGCGATATTAAAGCTACAGTCTAACCGATCTGCTGGTGCAGACGAGTTGCGTGCTAAGCTTTTTAAAGCGGTTTACGATGTTTGGTTTATAACATGCAACAACTCATCTGTAAGATATGGTCAGAAGGATCGTGCCCAAGGAATGGCATCTCACAAGAGAGGAGGACTTTAAGACCTTTTCTAGCTTGGCTCCGCAGTTACAATGATGTTGGCTCATAAATCAGACGCATGCCTCTGCGGATCCAACGCCTAAGCTCGCTAAACCATGTTGGCCGAACGGAAGCTACTGCTCCAGCCCAAGGATTCTTCAAGTCTGACCCCGATCTGATGTAATATGTACATCACCTAAGAAGCTTGTGTTTTACAGGTATTGACATCTAAGTGCGAACTCAAGGTAGTAGATTCCAAGCTCGATATAAATGAGAAAATAAGGTCTACCGCAGGGGCAAGGTCTTCAGCCTAGGTGCGCTATGTTACAGCCGCTTCGAAATAGAGAAACGAATTTTTGCTGTGAATGAAATAGCTCTCAAAGACTTGAGTTCTGATTTATTCCAAGAAGAATTATATATGTGCTTCTACTACTGCCGAGTTACTCCCATTTCCCATGCAGTATGCCATGAAATCTTCTGAAACCTTTTATCTGAACATTCCATTCATCCCGGCTCCCTGGCATGGTCTTTACATTTGATTATGCTAACTTTGTACTTTATTATCACCTCACACATTATGAATTCCACTGGACCTGCCTCCAAAATGGAAAACACTAAATGTTCCACCAAAAACATCGACAAAAAAAAAACGGTAGCAAAACCTTTTCGTGAACATCTCTCTCGGAATGGAGTGTAGTAGCTGTGTCTCCTCAAAACCCATTAAAACATTCGGCGAAGAAATAAACAACGAAAACGTGTCTCCCATCGAGCGGAATACAAATTGGCTGCCGAAAAACCCCAAACCAACAAGACAACGACGAAACAAACATTAAAACAAAAAAAAAAAAAAAACAACAGAAGCACAAACGAAAAGGCAACAAATCTGTTCAGATTCAGACCCGCTCGGGTTGCTTGTCACTTTGTCATCCCTAACGTCGTCGTCGTCAGTAGTTGTTGTCGTGTGACATTTCGAGTTGTGTTCCCGAATTTTCTCATGTGCGGCAACAACTGAATCTTAAGTTGGTGTCTGTTGGTCGGAGGCGTTGGCGAAAACCCAAACACTGAACAAACAACCAGCAGCCTCGATGAACGTGCGACAATAGACAAGCGACACTACGAGTACTATGAGCCAGGAAGCACACACGAATTCTATCTCAAAGCGAGTGTTCCTACCAAACTCCAGTTAGATCAAATGGAAATTGTCTCACGTCTACAACTGGTGCGGAAACGTGTGGCAGACCAGCACTTTCAGTTCGAAAATTACAGTCTTGCCAAATTGAAAAGCATTCCTAATGCTCGCCGAGCAACACCTCCACATCGTGTAGTCGTACTACGAATACATCTCGTCGGCCGATGTATCTTTCGATGGTTGTTCCGATGTTCCAATGTTCAAATGTTGCGATGTTGCTCGTCCGAATCTAGTTTTTGTGTCCCAGTCACAGTACGAGTCCCAAGTTGCGGAGCAGCAGCGGTGTGAGCACAATCAAAATCAGTCGGCCATCAATCAGATGGCTCACCTGAGATACGAATCCCAATCCAAATATGCCATGTAAGATCGGCGAGATGGTGTTCAGGTGTTTTGGTGTTTTGTTATTTTGGTGTTCTGGTGTAGCGGCTGCTGCGCACCGCTTTGTCAAGATTATGAGTTTGATATCAATGCGTCGTCGGCTACCTGTAGCCTGGCGGCAGATCAGATCACGTCGTAATTGGAAACCAACAGGACTTAATGACGAAACGGCTACTGTTGGGTGTTGAATGCTGCTGAGAGCTGAATAGCGAATGCCAAGTGGCGAGTGCTGATACGGGCGCTGCTGGTGTTCATTCCCTGGGAATCGAACTATGTACGAGTACCTTGCTACCTGACTCGTAGCTGGCAGCGCGCGCCAGTCAATCATGAAAAATGATTTGTATTATGACCGAACATTTCGCCAATCACCTGTTGCTCCAGCACACTGTGCCGAGAAGCTGAAGCTGCCGATATCTGGACACAAATTATCCTATCATCAGAAGGTGGAATGAGGGTAAGTGTGCTCCTGCGGCTAGTAGGCTACTGGAATTTAATTTCGAACCGAAGGTGGCCAAATTATGAGTTTGAGTAAATGCCAATCGAATGGAGTCGATTTCTCACAAATGAAATAAGTTGGAATCGTGTCACGGAGCGAAGAACAGTTGCAGTTGCTACTGCTTTAGCTATTGGGAAATGAAATTTAACTGCTTTGTGTCTTAATAGAATTGAAAGGGTTACGTTGGAAGTAGGCGAATGAAGGACATGAAATTAGGATCAAAAGAAACTAGTTTGCTATGCCACTGTTGTTTTTTAAGAAGAATAATAACTGCGAGGGGCAGAACACGACGGGATCGCTTGAAATGTTTTCTTTTCTGACTAAATGGAACACATGGACATGGAACTTGTCGAGAGTACCACTTTTGTGTTCCCTGTAATGCAAGTATATTTGGATTCGTAGCCTAATGCGTTATCACTCACGCAGAAGTGTCGAGTACGCCTAGTTTACTTAGCTGTTTAGTAAAAGCTTTGTACTACCTTAAGACACCAGTAATAAGTCCAAAGTTTATCCTGCCGATAGAAGAGCGGATGACTTTTTGTTAGCGTCTGGAAGCATTCGTTTTATTTTCCTGCAATACTGGAAATCCAAACCGTGAGCAAGGACTCAGGTCACAAAAGTCCTCCTCTAAGTCTTGCTTAGTAAGTTCATCGATGATCTCATTTCCAGCTATTGTATTATTGTTATTGTGACCTGGGACCTGGGACCTGGGACCTAGAGCAGAGTCAGTGATTTAAGCATTGCAACTGTGTTCAAAGTGCACTTGCACTCTCCACATGGCAAGTCTACCTAACGAGTAGTGAAATCTAGGGCTATTGTCCTTGACTTAGACGCCAGGAATCGGTCCTGTCGTGATCGGTTTGGGAGCCATGATATGAATGTCGTGCAGATTCAGGCGTGCTAATAATAGACCAACCAGAGAACTAACGCATAGGATTGATTTATGATATCATAGCCATGTAAAGAGTGTTTCTTTTAGAGGTTTGGTTTTTAAACTGGCAACACTGCTTCTACAGATTGTCAATTTGACAGTTGAAAGCTGATATGTGGGTAGTACGTTCTAACAACGTGTGAAAATTGTGCAAACTTATTTTGAAAACCATGGTTCGGTTCGCCAAACTTATCGTGCGCTACCTCCATTTTACAGTCGACATAATCGCCCATCCGAGCAAGTTATTCAGAATACGATAAATCGTTTTCGGACCACTTACACTCTGGATAATATGCGTCCCCAAAGACGACAAACAGTGTGAACAGAAGAAGGTATTGCTGTTGTGGTGAACAGTGTTGAGGAGAATCAGAATGAGTCGATTCGCCATCGTGCACAGCAATTGGAGCTATGCCCATCCACTTTGTGGAAGATTTTACGGAAAGATCTTGGCCTAAAAAAACTTATAAGATCCAGCTTGTGCTAGAGTTGAAACCGCATGACTATTATACGCGTCGTAGGATCGGTGAATGGGCCGAAAACATAATTCAGCTTGATCCTCATTTTCAACGCAAAACTTTGTTCTCCGCTGAGGCCCATTTTTCAATTTCAATTTCCGTTCATTAAGACGGCTTACACAGTAAGTTTATTTAAATGAGGTAACAAAAATAAAGCAGAAAGCAAATTAGACTAACAATGTTACAAGAAAGTATAAACGGTCGATCAAAGGTTAAATAAAAACAAGAAGGATACAATTTAATTTGGTTTATGCTTATGATTTTACTTATTTCCACCGATTTCAGAGAACTCCATCCAAAGGGATTATTAACAACAAAACAACGTAGCGGTATGACATCATTTACTTGTCAACAAAGTCAATACCCTTCTTGATGTTCTTCAACAGTTCAGGAATAGCTTCCTTCAACACCTTCTTCTCGTAGTCGTCCAATTTTGGCAAGCCAAGATTCTCTTCGACTCCATTTTCGCCCAAAAGCAATGGTGTGGAGAAGAATTGTGCTTCTGTTACGTTGGATTCGACATAGGCGCATTCAATGACATTGCTTTAACCACTCAGACCTCTCAACAAAGAATTGGTCAAACGAGCACCAGCATAAGCCATGGAAAGGGTGGCAGAACCAGCATCAGCCTTAGTACCGGCATCCTCGATTCTCTGGGTCAAAGCATTGATATCGCCCTGGTATTTAGGATTGATCTGGGACAAGATTGGAATGATTGTCACACCAGAGTGACCTCCGATGACATTGATGTCGATTTTCTGTGGATCGGCGCTAAGAGATTCATGGATAAATGCGCGTGAACGAAGGTGGTAACACCAAAGAGACGTTTTGGATCGTATTTTCTAGCCTTCTTGAGGACTTCGGCAACGATGGGTACAACAGTTTTAACTGGATTGGTGATAATTGCAACAAAGGCTTTCGGACAGTTTTTAGCAACGGCAGCGGCAAGATCCTTTACAATACCAGCGTTCGTGTTGAACAAGTCATCACGAGTCATACCGGGTTTACGGGGAACTCCAGCTGGGATGATGATAACATCGGCTCTTTGTAAAGCGGCTGCCAATATCCTGGGCCACTGAAACCACGGGTCGAACTCTTTGTATCGATGTGGGAAGGGACAGCGGCAACACCAGGTGTACCGACAACATCGTTCAAGCTGAGCTGGGTAACCAATGGATTCAGTTTCAACAGCAGCGACAAGGGTTGCCCAATACCACCACTAGCACCGCAAACAGTAACTTTGAAGTTATTCCGTTTGCTGGTGGAAAAGTTCCTGGTAACTTGCTAATGCTAACTGCTTGCTGACTTGCTTGAACATATTGATGGCGGTAGATAAATTCCAAAATAGATTTTATCGAAAGAACTTTTGAAAAGATAAACTCCCAAGCCCGAAGAACGACCGTTCTTCCCCGCAGAGGTTAAGCGAAAAAAATCATAAAATAGCAATAAAAAAGGTGAAATAAACTACAAGAGTGAGAAGAATTCTTGTTTTTATCGGAGTGAAGGTTTGAGTTGTCCACAGGGAGCGAAGGATACCATGAACTTTGCCCGCAAATTTATTGATGTGATCGCTCCATGTTAAGGTTTTGTTGAAAGTCATACGAGTACCTAGATTTTTAGCGGTATCCACATATTCAATGGGATCGTCATTGAGGTGGAGCGGTGAGAATCGGGAGGTGTTTAAGGCTTTCCTCGATATGACAATGCACTTTGACTTTCTGGGGTTCATCATCAGCAGATTCTGTTGTAACCAGTTAAAAATTGTTTCCAAGTCAGAGTTTAACTGACGAACGCAAAGGTGGATTGAGTCAAGTGAACAGCTGTTGTGTAATTGGGTGCCGTCGGCATACATTTCAACGGAGGAACTTGTGACAATGGAAGGTAGCTCGTTAGCATATAATGAGAATAGGAGGGGTCCCAATATAGATCCCTGTGGCACTCCACATCAATTGGGAAGAAAGTCGGACATTCCACCATTCACAAATACTGCTTGGTGACGACCTACGAGATACGAAGCCAAAAGTCTCACCGCTGAAAGGGAAAACTGGAATTAGTTTGAGAGTTTATCGCAGTTTATCTTTCACTAATCATCAAACTGTCACTGTCAATTTATTCAGTAAACTCAACATTTTCGTCATGGTAAAGTACACGACCGAGCAACGTCTGCTAATTATTATATTTTCTACCGAAATTCGGAGTCGGTGACTGCAACTTTAAGACCGTTAAATCCAATTTTCGGTCGTAATTCTCGCCCTAGTAGACAGGCAATAACAAGTTTAGTGTAAAAATTTGAGTCTACATATTCGTTATGTGATGTTGCCGGTGACAGTGAGACAACGGGTTGGTCGAAGAGTCGAAAAAATCGCTGCCGTTCAGGCGCCCGTAGCAAACGATCCAAATCAGTCAATTCCACTGCGTTCTCAAGAATTGGGCATCGCTCAGACCATGGCATATGGCATATTTTGCCTGAGGATCTTGGTTTACACCCATACAAGTTCAAGCTGATACAAGAATTGAAGCCGATGGACCATTTGAAGCAACGTACGTTCTCCGATTGCGTTCTGGAGAAGATGCGCCAAGATGATGAATTTCATCGCAAAATCACCTTCAGTGACGAAGCTCATTTTTGGCTTAATGGGTTCGTCAATAAGCAAAATATGCGTTATTGGTCGGGTGAAAATCCACATGTGCTTCATGAATCACCACTTCATCCACAAAAAATAACTGTTTGGTGCGGTTTGCATGCCGGCGGTGGTTTTGTGCCATATTTTTTCGTCGACGATAACGATCGTCACGTTACTGTGAATGGTCAGCGTTATCGCGCCATGATCACCGATTATTTTTGTCCCGAATTGGAAGATATGGACTTGGACGACATGTGGTTTCAGCAGGATGATGCCACACAGCACACGCTACAATCGTATGGTGAGCGTATTATCTCAAGAAATGGGCCAGTCGATTGGCCGCCTCGTTCGTGCAATTTAACGCCGCTTGACTATTTTCTGTGGGGCTACGTTAAGTCATTGGTTTATGCCAACACGCCAACGACGTTGGAAGAGCTCAGAGCCAATATTGAATGCGAAATAGCGGCCGTTGCGACCGAAATGTGTGGCCGAGTCGTTGAAAATTGGGTCCAACGAATCGACCGCTGCAAATGTGCCCGCAGTGGCCATATGAACGAAGTCGAGTTCCATTCATAAATGTTTTGATTGTACTTCAAGCCGATAATAAAATTTTTGAAATATCTCAAATGGTGTGCGTTTTATTAAAAAAAAAACAGTTGTCAAGTCCTTATTGGAAAACCCGATATAGGATTAAAGATATGGGTAACGTACGGTAATATTATGGGAAGAATAACCTTAATAAACTTGGGGTGTATCTCATCTACTCGTACTCTGACTGAGTTAAATTTAATGGGAAGTAGACTCTCCAACACATCCGCCTGCTCTATAGCAGAAAACTCGAAGGTTTCGAAAGGCGTTGAACTGGTGCTGATGTTGAGTTTGGGACCATAAGGAGGTGGATAAGCAATCGGAGGGAAATGTGACACAAAGTTTTTGTTGAGTGCGTTACCATCGAGGAAGGCTATTCTTTTACTTAGCCACACCAATCTCCTTGAGGTTCTTCCACAACTGTTTACCATACAATGAAGCGTACAGGCGTTTAGAATAAAGCTGTGTTTTGGCTGCGCGAATTTTGCAAACAACTTTATTACGGAGAGTTCGATATTCTCTGAGATGCTCGTCTATTCTAAAGCGCTTCCATCGATCATACGCCTCGTCCCGTTTTTTCATAACTATTTGAATGTCAGTTGTAAACTATGAATTTAGTCCATGTCTTGATGTTTTTGACTTTAAGGCTACGTGATTGTTGAAAAGTTGAAGGACTTTGGTGTGCAAGAATTCCACTTGTTGATTAGGTGAAGACATGAAATATAATTGCTCCCAGTTTATGCTGCGTACGCCGTTTTCCAATACCAAGTTGTCAACATGTCTGAAATCTAAATCTGGTAGCTAAAATCGAATGTCGTGTTTTGGGAACCCAGGAGCTGACAATTGATCATAAAAAATAATTTTACTGGTTCCGCTAACGAAGAAGACGTCAAGTAGAGTACTAGAAGAGTCTGTAAAGTGAGTTGGTGTAGTAGAGTTAACAGGAGAAAGGTTTATTGAACTCATATTATCGATAAGTTTACGCTCCGCCAAGAGATTACTGACTGAGATTTCTTCTAGCAGGGAAGTAAGATGACACAAGCTAACTGATTTGTTTGGTCTATAGACGACTACGAGAAGAACTGTATCAACGTTGCTAATCAGATCCAGAAACAAATAATCCATCTCATAGTATACAGCGACTCCTCCACCAATACGATCAATTCTGTCACCTCGATAAATTTGATAACCTTTTAAGCGATACAGTTCATCATTTATATCCTCACTATCAGAAACTGAAGTGAATCAAGTTTCAGAAACGCAAACGACGTCCACCCCAGCACCTTCAAACAGATAACGAAATTCACCCATTTTTGGCCAAAGACTTTGTGCATTAATGTGGCAGAACTGAAGCCCACGTTTTTGTTTAGGAAATACTCTAATCAACGATCGTAATATACCGCATCCACCTGCCTCTGGAGAATCCCGGCTCTGAGTTGCCATAGATGGGTTTGGGTACCCTTAAAATGTTTGTACACAGCGCTGGCAAAGGAAATTTAGGGAGGAAGAAAAGAGAGGTACCGATGTACATTGTTTTTAAATGTTTGCAATTTATAACGAGGATGTTCATTGACTGCGTGAAGTTAGCATCACCTATGAGTTTTGTCGCACTGTTTTGAATCTTATCTAGCAGGTGCAGCGATGTTTTAGCGCACCTGACCAGATGTGTGCATTTTACTCCAATTTTGGATGGATGAATTCCTTATATATTGAGGCCAGATCAGAGGGGGTAAAATATTTCTTACATCGCTTGAGGAAGCCTAGATTTCGCAGCATTTTTGGCGACATCAAATATATGGTCATTGCCACACATACCGAGAATGGAAAGTTTTTCGGTTTCGACGATACAAGTGCCATTCATGGATAATGGCTGGGTGTTTAAATTTCCCTTTAACGACAGCAGACATCATTGTGTTTTGGAAGCATTAAATTCCACTCTGTTGATAGTTTTAGAATTGATTATGCTGTTGTTATCGGAATTTAATGAGCTTAACATACGCTGCCGCTCTCGTTCTACAGCCAAAGAGTAGTAGAGAATATGAAAAGTAGAGAGTACTGTCATCAACAAAAGAATATATTGGATTAGAGGTAGTAGACAAGAGAATGAAAATTAAAAAGAGTGTCGGAGACACAACAGATATCTGGGGCACACCAGCATTCTGTTGTGAATATCAGACTTGAAACCATCCAAGACATCTTGAATTGAACGTTCCGGAAGGTAATTTCTAATCCATTGAAGAAGAGAGTCGTCGATCCCAAATGCACGCATTTTCGACAAAACAGCCTGATGCCAAACTCTGTCAAATACCTTAGAAATATCAAGGGCAACTATCTTGCTTTCATCAAATTGATGTACGCTTTCGTTACACTTTTCGGTGAGACATACCATCAAATCACCAGTGGATTCATTAAGAAGTTTTAAGAAGTTTTCATGTCTGGAGATATTTCATGAGCTGACGGTTTATCAGCGTTTCCATGACCTTGGAAAGAACGGACGTAAGTGCAATGGGTCTGTAGGAGGAGAGGGAAGAAGATTCGGCTTTTTTAGGGACGGGCTGGACAAACGCTGTTTTCCATCTGCTCGGAAAGAGTCCTAAAGAGTAGGATTGATGAAAAAGCTTACGCAGTGGTTTTGTAAGCGAAGAAGAACACCTCTTCAAAAGAAGGGGAAATATACCATCTGGACCAGCGGATTTATGTATGTTGAGATCTTTAAGTACTCTTGCTACTACACGAGTGCGAAAGTGGATTCGTCCCATTGAAGATTCGACGCACTCAAGTGTAGGCGGAGACAAATCACAATGTGGGAGTGTTGAACTGGAGGCAAAGTGTGCAGCAAGTAGATTGGCCTTGTCTAAAGAGCTGATAGCTGGAATGTCATTGTAAATGAGCGTTGCGATGGAGGATGAGGCAGAATTCCTGATGTTTTTGAAAAACGACAAATAATTTGTACTATCCTTGGGACATTGTAGTATTTTTTGCCTCAACTTTTGGTCGTACTGAAATTTCACATGCTTAAGAAAGACGTTGTAGTCGTTCCTGGCTCGTTTAAACTTTTTCGGTTTTCCTCGGTTGGGTTGGTCTTAAGAAAACATTTCTCTAACCCTGACTGCCTCATTACAGCTTGAGTCGTACCATGACTTTTCTTTTGGTTTGAAACTCTTCATCCGATGAGGGATAAAGGATCTCATTCCAAAGAGAATGGGGTTTGTGATCATATCAGCAGCGGCATCCAAGTCGTTATCGAGGAAACATAACGACCAGTTAAAAAAGAAGCTGTTAAGACCGCTCCATTTGGCGTTCTGTCCAGAATGTCGAAGCCACCCAGAATTGTGAATATTGAAATGGCCCGAAATAACGATTTCAGTATGAGGATACAGGGATACAATTCTTTGAATGGAGTCAGACAACGCATCAGACTCGTTAAAAGTCGAATTACTGTCTTTGGGGCTGTGTGTTTGGGGCTTCTGTAAATAAAGCAGTAGGGGATAATTTGCTTACGGAGATGGAATTTTAACCACATGAAGTTGAATTTCGGATTGGAACATGGATGATATTGCGGTGGAGTTTGGTAAGCTACATCACTACGTAAATGGCGAGACTGCGGTGAGAGAAGAATAATGGCACTAATTTGTAGCCAGGTAGCTTCAGGTCAGACTGATCTGAGAGGTGTGGTCGGGGATCTACCTGTGTTTCACTAACTACCAAAACAGTTGGCCTGTACTTACAGACGTGGACGTACGCAGAAAAATGATTACTTTTTAGCCTGAATTCTGTAGTCATGTAATCAAGGATATGTGAACAAACAAAATTTCCGAATTTGGAGTGGAAAAAACCCAGAAACCTTTGTCGAGACGCCCTTACAATAATTAAAACTCACTGTTTGGTGTGCTTTATGGGCTGGTGGAATCATCGGCCCATGTTTCTTTAAGGACGATGCCGACCAGAATATTACCGTGAATGGAGAGCGCTATAGAAACATGATTTCTGACTTCGTCGTTTCTCAGTTAAATGGCATTGATGTGACAGAGCTTTGGTTTTAACAAGATGGCGCAACATGTTACTCGGCGAGCGACACCATCAATTTATTACGGGAAACATTTGCTGAGCGCATAATTTCGCTTAATGGACCTGTGAACTGGTCTCCACGATCCTGTGATCTCACACCGTTAGATTACTTTCTTTGGGGTGTGTGAAGTCTATCTACTAGTCTATGCCGATAAACCAGAGACGTTGGACGATTTGGAAGTCAACATTCGCCGTGTTATTGCTGATATACGGCCCTAGTTACTCGATAAAGTTGTCGAAAATTGGACTTCACGATTGCCCTCATTCGAGCTAGCCAATATCATATTATCCTATGTTTCCGGAAAGAGAACAAAGGGATTAGTTGTCTGAAAACAATTTTCGGATGCATCCATCGTTGATTACATCTGACGCTTCCTGCGTTGTAGAGCAAACAGTCCCTAGACATGATTTAATAGAGGGAACAGACTCATCATCTGCTTACGATGGGACATGAACTTTGCATTATACCAAAAGTCGATCAACATGGACATATTGCTCTTATCTAGAAAACTACTATTTCGTGTAGACTGTGGTATCGTAATCCTTCTTATCTAGCACGGCTTTAATTCTGCCCATCAGATTTTGAATCGCGCAATCACAGGATCTACCGCGTTTATAGGGATGTTGCACCAAACTAATAGGTACGAAGCTCTTGGCGAGGGTGTGGTCCGCTTTTCCGATTTCGGTATAATTTAATTTAGTGGAGGCTCACGCCCCCATTTATTTCGCTTAATACAAGCTTAAAGTAACTTAAAAACTAGAACTTACAAACTAACAAGAGTTAGGGGTTAGTAAGTAAGGGAGTGGTGGAGTGGTGGAGGAGATCAGATTTAAGACGAGAAGTGCTCAGGTAAAAATTAAAAAGGGGGAGGTTTACGGAGCATGCGGGAGATTGGTACGTTAGAGCCATAAGAGGTGCGGTGGGTTGGGATATAGAAGAGATGAGGACAGCGTAAATTGCGAGGGTTAGTGTTAGTGAAGGAAATAGAATTGTAAAGGGAAACGCAGTCTACAGAACCGGAGAGTAGTCGATGAATGAAGAGAATGTCAGCTACGTCTCTGCGTTTTTCGAGGGTATTCAGGTTAAGAAGTTTGTGGCGGTCGCGATAGGGAGGTAAGATAAATGGGTCACTCCAGGGTAGTCCACGAAGAGCAAATCGAAGAAAACGACGTTGAATGTTCTCGATTCGCTGAAAGGGGGACCACACTTGGCTGGCATATTCAAGAAGGGGCCGGACAAGAGTAATGTAAAGTGACCTTGTTACATAAGGGTTGCGAAATTCATTAGACCATCGTGTGATAAAACCGAGCGATGAGTTGGCTTTAAGGATTATCTCATCAATATGCGAACGGAAGTTTAACTCTCTATCGTATAAAATTCCAAGGTCGCGAGGGGATTTAACCTGGGGTACAGGTTGGTCATGCAGAAAATAAAGTTGAGACGGGGATTGATTGGACTTACGAGACAAAGTCATAGATTGGCATTTGGAGACATTAAGCTCAAAGCAATTTTTTAGACACCAAGTGGAAAACTTATCGAGGTCTTCTTGAGGGAGAATAGAGTCTTGGGGTGAAGAAATAGTTTTGGAGAACATAGTGTCATCGGCGTAAATGGATACGGAGCAGTGTTTGATAATCTTCTCAAGATCGTTTATAGTTAAAATGAAAAAGAGGGCACCTAGATGGCTGCCTTGTGGGACACCAGAAGTGGCTAAAAACGGGGTTGAGAAGGCTGATCTAAAGCGAACGCTATAGTAACGGTTCTCCAGATAAGAAGATATCCATTTTAACAATATGGGGTCAAAACCGAGGGAAGACAATTTGAAAAGGATCAGTTGATGTGATATTTTATCGAAGGCCTTAGCGAAATCTGGAGCAATGACGTCAATTTCGTTGCCATTTTCTAGGTCTGAAAGCGCAAAGGATACGAATTCAACTAAGTTTGTAGTAGATGATCTACCTTTTAGAAATCCGTGCTGACTGGGTGATATAAGTGACTTGCACTGAAAGCTTAGAACTTCATATAAAAAAACTTTCGAACATTTTAGGTATGTGAGAAAGCTTAGCAGTGGGACGGTAGTTGGTTACTTCATTCTTTGATCCCTTTTTGTGAACCGGGGTTATGAAAGAGGTCTTCCAAACTTGGTGGAATTCCCCTTGTGTCAGGGACAGATGAAAGAGGGAGGAAAGTGGGTGCGAAAGATTGGAGGAACACTTTTTGAGAAATATTGCTGGGAGCCCATCTGGACCAGATGCAAATTCATCGTTGAGATTTTGTAACTTTTCTTCGATCAAAACGTTGAGAGAGAGAGGGGTCAATGGAGAAATTAGGAAGGTACTTGAAATAGATGGGGTCGGGAACGAAGAGGTTGCTTGCAAATGACTGTTTAATAATAAGGTCTAGTTATAAGGTAATAAATAAGGTCTAGTTGCCTATCGATAGAATTAGGCACGTCATTTACTTGACACAGGCTTGAGTCAGTTATGCTATCAATGGAAAGACATTCCTTGGATGAACTGGCGTTTGACGCGGTAAAAAATAAGTGATCATCCGATGGAGTCCACTTTAGCAGGGGCAGATTAAAGTCACCAAAAATAAGGATATCATCGATGGAATCACTTAGGTCAATTAGTTGGTCAATTGCTTTAATAGCAAGGATGTAGGATTCAATAGGTTGAGCTGGGAGAATGTAGCAACACATAACGCATAGTGACTTATTGGGGAGTGTTATTTTAATTGAAACAAAGTAAAGTTTAACAGAAGAAGAGATAGCGATCAGAGAAGAGTTGAGGTTATTGTGAATGGCAAGTAGGACACCTCTACATGGAGAATCAACTTTAAGGATGGCAGGATCATTAAACATAGGGAGGGAGTGATCGTCATCTCGGAAAACATTATAAGAAGATGAAAATAGCTCCTGGCTCTTTATGTCTGGGATTAGATTGGTTTCTGTAAGAGCATAGACGTCGAAAGAGAGACCGTGTGATTTAGACAAGACAGCACAAGTTTTAGAGCGCAATCCTCTTACGTTTTGGTAGTAAAATGTAAGAGGTAGTTTGTTGAGTGGGGGAGTAGGGGAGTGTAGATGAAATACAGGCAAAGAAGGCAAGTTAGGAATGAAAAAAATTGTCGTGGTCAGCTCGGCTGCGCTGAAGGTGAGCAACTCTTTTAGAGTGTACATAGTTGCGGAAAGTAGCGAGGTCATCTGCAACCTTTTGAGGAGGTGTGTCGAAGATTTCGTGGTACCTGTTGTAAAGCTAAGCTTTCTGAGACTAGTTATATCGGTAGGAAGGCCTTCCTGTTGGACGGAGACCATGACACTTGTTTTCGTTTTTCCCTCAAAGCAAACAGAGTCGGATTTGTCGTAAAGACATGCGAGAAAGAGACGTATATTTTCGTATATCTTTTTATCCCTTAGCCTAGAGATAAATTCTATATTCTTTTGGGTCAATTTCACATTAGGCGGCGAAAGGGGATCAAAAATAGGGACTGGGGCCCGTGAAACCGAGGGAGAAGGCGAGCTGGAAGCGGGATTTAAGATATGCGAGCTGACAAAGTTTGGATATTTGACTCCTGTTGTAAGGTCGAAATTGGGAAAATTATCCATGGGAGGGGGTGTGGGTCGTTGAGCAGTGTCGGTATTATTAGGGAAAGGCGTGTGTGTTACGGGTTGATTGCTGGGAGCTTGAGTTGTAGGTGTTAAGTCAAAAGAGACACGTTGACGTCGGGGCTTGGTTTGGGGTGGAATAGAGAGAGTTGGAGTATGGGTGGAAGGCTTAAAATTAGGAAAAATGTTAGTTTTAAAGCTCCAGCTGGAGCTGGTCTTATTTGAGAATAGGAGGTGGGTCTTGGAAAATTGGATTTACTTACTAACTTGATAGATGGTTTAGGTAGGACGGACTGCTTGACTTTATCCTGCTTCTTGGTCGTATTTTCCAACCATTTGCAGACACGCATCTTTCCAAGGTTGAAATTGTTGCTGGCTGGATTATGGAATAGCCATTCGAATTTGGCCGGCATATTGAGCTTGAAGCTGCGCTTACTTCTGTGGTAAGATGTTGGAAGTAAATTGCAGTGGCTAATGGTGATGCCATATTTCTTTACGAAGAAATTCGAGATCCAATCAGCACCAGCGTTTGGTGGGGCGCCTATGATAAGAAGCGTAGTGACCAATTGATTTTTCGAAGCAAGATTATCAAGTCTACGCTGCCATTCGAAAGGTGTCCAAGTTGAGTTGAAGTGATTGATAAGCTTCCGTGGGACAGCGATTGGAGGTGTTGACATAGATGTGTTCTTTATTATCAAGTTGGAAGAAACTTCGCAAGAATCAGTAGGTTGAACCGTCCGCAGATGACTTGTATGTGGGGGTGAGCGTGAATCCACTTCAGGTTCCATTAATTCAGCCATTAGCGATGTATTATAGGGAACGTTCTGGTAAGGCTGTGGGAAGTTTGGTGGGTCAACGATTTTGCTGTTTATTGTTGCGGTGTGATGTTCAATATCGCATACAAGGGATCGAGTCGCAGTAAGTTCATCCCTGATATCGTTCACTTTGTCGAAGATAACTTCGAGCATAAGATCGGATTCTTTAGGAGATGGTTGTTTGAGTGACGAGGACTGGAAATGAATGTCAATACCGTCACGCAGAGAGCTTATCAACTCGCAAGTTTTTTGGTTGGATATAACTTGCGTAGAACAGATGGCTTTGATGTCACTTAACACTTTATCCAGGTGACGTAAAGGAGTTTCTTCATTCCTGGATCTCCCGGAGTCTAACTCAATTAGACAAGCAATTTAATTATCCATATGCTTTACTTTGGATTTTATTGGTTCGGCTGAGGTCTGCACTGAGTTCCGTAACTCTTCAATACTTTTAACATTGCTTTCGATGACCGAAATTTTGTCCGTGATCTTTTTCGCGAGTGCGTCTTGGTAGGAGTCATTGGAATCGCTTAGGCATTTTATTGCCAAAAGAACATGCGAGAGTGAGATACATTTGCACTCATCACAGAAGAAAAGGAGGTTATCAGAGAATTCCTTGATAAACACCGTATTTCTTTTGTTTAACCCGATACAAACGGCATGAAAGGCTTTCCCACAGATGCCCTTGCAAGCTACCCAGTCAGCACTGCAGTCATCGATTACACAATTGGCAATTCCGCAAGACATGTTTAAGTTAGTTGTGTAGGTCAGTGAGGGTATAAATATTAGGTCGAATTATTGTTTTTATTTTTTTTTTTGTATTGTTTGGTTGCAATTTTATATAGTTAGGGGCTTTGCACTAATAAAATTGCACAAAAAAAATTAGAGAATTCAAGCACTGGGGTTAAGAACCGGAAAATGCAATTTGACGAAAATTAATTAAAGGGAGAACAAGAAAAACACGTCTGTGACAGTGAGTATACAGAATTTGCAGAAAATGACCTAAACTTTTTTATAGAATAACTGGATATATTCCATCGGTGCCAGACGACTTGAAGCCATCAATGAAAGCAACATCGTACTCTATGCCCTCATCTATTAGTGTAACCAATGACAGATACCAACTTCGATGCGATATGTTACTCAGCCTCTGTGATATGACCTGATCAGGATCAAGTTACAGGTGTCAAAAGAGTCTCATGAGCATGAGACAGACGGGCCATCTGCAGTTGGAAATCACTTGGTGAGGGCACTGTTCAGGTTCTGAAGAGCTTCTTCTTCTTTTTCGTTCGGAGTTTATTGACGAACTTGCTTGGACTCCTTAAGGAGTCCTATCCTATTGGATAGCCTTAAGTCCATTACTTGAGTCTTACTTTCATAAGAATTGTTAGCCTAGAGCCAAAATTCTTGGCGACCACAAGTCCATAAGCTAACCTAAGGACCAATTTGTATTCATTCGTTTTGTAGCCTACAGTAACTACATCTTGGTTGCAAAATTGCCCAAGTTTAAATGGTAAGAGTAAGTTCCCCAAAAAATACAAATTCTCGGTGTTACTGATCAGTTTTCATACAATAGTGTAATGGCCAGTTTTGATAGCCAGAAAGCATCAACAATTTTAGTTACCACAAACAGTAGGTTCAGTACAGACTTGGTTAGCCTGCGTGGAGTATACTTCACTCTTAGAGCTCCGTTTTCCATATCGGTGCCCTCTCCTTAAATGCAAACATTGTCTGCTTTTCTAACTCCCACAGTTGATAAACACAATTTTCAGATTATTGTCATTGACAGCCTTCCCAATTCGAAGGGGCACAGAGATTATAGGTGTTCCGGTCTCATCCCCTTTGGCGTTTCGGGGTTTTGCAGATACAACTTAGTTCCGTCTACCCGGATTGCAACATTCGCTGTTTGCAGCACCGGTATCAGCCAGACCTTGTGTGCGGGGAAAGAAACCATCAGTGTTGTATCTCAGGGTAGATTTAGCCGCATCAACCGTCCACCGGATCTACGACCAGCCTAATCGATGTGTGCCCCCTATGAATTTATTTTGGTGAAAAGATTTCCTTCCACTGGAACTGTAAGGTGGTGGTGCCAGAAATTTTATCTTGGCCTGGTTCTGGATAGATGTCACTAGTGTTTAACGTAGGTACTTGCCGCGATGTTTCAAGCCTAAGGTGCATCTTCACACGAAAGACCGATATAATGCGCCCATCAGCGCCTTTAGTACCACCACGAGTACCAGTGCGAATCATGTGTAAGGGGCAGACTTCCCCTCTGCCAGTCTATGGGTCATAGTACTCAGTTGCAGTGCAACTCCGCATTAAGCTGACCGACTTATGCCACTCTCATCTCACTGTTCGCCACAACGGTAATAAATTACAATTCATAGTGACTATGAGATGCCCAAGCCCAGTCGGCCTCGCTCTCCCTGTTATTTTAGGTATCTCCCACAAGACGCCCCTGAACCTGGTACTATTGTAGAACATAGTCTCCGGTCAAGAACCAACACATTCTACTCTAAGAAATCCACCTCCTACCTATCTATTTCCTTCTCTACGGAAAATTTCGTTTGCAAAGTTACGAATTTTTTCGAATTGACCGTTGTCACCTCTATTCAGTCAGACAGTCTAATCTTCTGTCTCAATTTTCTTGACTAAATTAATACAAGGTCTATTGAAAGACATCAGGAACCACAAGTTATGCGAACACTTGTACCTGCCATCTTTCAGGATTCAAATCATAGTGCTGTTTCCATCAGACGAGGACGAAAGTATTCCGCGACCAGGAAATCACTGGCTATTGCCGGACAAAGGTATGTATAACGTACTTCCAGTAGCAGCAGCTACTTTGCTCCACATCAGTCGGAATATCGTCAATGTTTTGCTGTAAATTATAATACTTTGCAACGTAACGCATACCTATAGCGACGAAGATCCTGGTCCATTCATCATAATTACTACTTGGGAAAACAATCGCAAAGTTTCCCAGACTCGATGCCACGCAAAAACGATGTAAAAATTTCACCTCACTAGGCCATGCCATGTGTCAACTGAGTTTCCGTCTCAAAAGTCAGCGGCACTAGCAACAGCAACAGCAGCAACTTTGTCAACAATCGCACCAAATGCAATAAATAATTATGAGGTCCTACAAGCTCAAACTTCTAAGCCAATCCAAGGTTCCCACTCACTTAAAGCGCAGCGGCTACTAATCAGCCATATCCAACGCTGACTCCGATTAAATTGTTATGCTTGTTCCAGCGCTACGGCTGCCCGGCAGGCAGTGGTGGTGGCGTCGGCCGCGTGTAGTATTTCCCAACAACTGCCAGTTGTGCTGTCATTGCCGTAAAATTACCGTCGCGTCAAGCCACTTGAAATGAAGAATGTCGACGACGACAACGACACCAACAACAGCAACAGCAACGTCAAATGGTTGCTTTACTAAATGTTAACGCTCACATCTTAGCGGTCCGGTCCGAAGCATAAAAATTTGTTCAGCGCTTTTTATACGCGCTCGACCCCATGCGGTTGACTTACTCGTACTCGTACTCGTAATCGTAATCATACTCGTAGCTATGCTCACGCGTCACGCTGTAGTTCTGCTCGTTTGTTGGTTTGTTTGGCTGTTTGTCATCGATCTGCACGCCACAAGCAATGATGAGTTGTGTACGAATCTATTGACGAGGTCTGCGACTTTTACGACACGTCATTCTGCACCTGCAAACAATCAGCCAGCACAGCTCACCAGCCATTTGCAAATATTCGTAGCGACGCGCAAGAGTTCCAATACTCGTAGATCACTTGCCAATTGAGTCTGTAGCTTGGAGCTTAAGGTTGACTTCATGGCCAATGTCAAATGGCACTGCGAGGCACTCCGGCTATTGTCAGTTCATATGCGGAGGAGTGGAGATTAATTAAAATGCCATCGCAATTATTTTTTGCTATTTTGTACTTTGTCTTTAGCCCGATCTGATCCAAATAGTTTGAGAGAGCTTAAGACTGCAGTTGGAACTGCTGCATCCCTATTTAGAGCTGATCTTTGGGCTGTGGGTCTATGAATTTTAATTAAATCCCAGGAGGGATCTGTTTTGGTTACAATAAATTCCTGCATCTGTGGCAATCATAAAATTTTGCATCGTACCTGACTTATGGGGGTACGAACAGAATTTGAATCCTCATAAGAGGGAGAGCAGAAAAAATCTACTGGAGCCAGCCACATGGAGCAGATACGAGTACTCGTACACTTGGGGTATGTGTTCTCATTGTTTAGCTGAGTTTGGTAAAAGATATTTTAATGAGGATGAGGATGACGATGGCAGCTATGTGTCTGGACAGTATTGCACCGCATTTATAAAGGCACAGGGTGATATCAAGCATTTAACGGAAGACATTCGCAAGGGAAATTCCATTGCTTAAACTGTGGGGTCGATCCTGGGTTTTCTTTTATTTGTTTGTAAAGTGCATCTGGAAGGTTGGATGTGGGTTATGATGGCATAACTCTTTCTTGAAATCATGACAAAAATATGGCGCTATGCGGATAGTGGAATGGCGAAGTAATGGAATTTCTGTTGTGGCAGACGAGTCTAACAAAAATCCCTCACAAAAGAAAGGTCCATATTCGGAACGGTGAACTCCTTATAAAAAGAATTCAGCTATTACGCAAATTCAGTTGAACCCTTAGAGCTACAGTCCTACGGATATACAAAAAGTTATGTCGTGAGGGATAAATGACGGCATTGACGCTAAAATGACTTTAAGGAGCAGAAGCGAGAACTTGAACATATGAGTGAAAGCCAGTTTACTATTTGCAAGTCAATTCCTTCACTATGTGGCGCTACAGTTTGGAGTGAACCTGGTCTTCAACTAACAAACCTCTGCAGATACGAGTAGGTCGGACCTTAGCTAACTGTGTCCATATGGTCTTCTTGACGACTCTGTTGGCCGGTTTCTATTCGATCTATAGGTCCTAGCTTTCTCAGGGGACTGGTGCGCAGTTTTCTGACTTGGTCGAACTCTACAACTTGTCTAGTTCGTCGTTGAATCTTCTCCTACAAAGTCCGTAAGCGCAAACGGGATCGAATATTTTTCGAGCGGTTTTTCTCTTGAAACGACTGAACATATCTTTATCCACTGTCGCCATAAAGTTGGAGTGCGATTATCAGGATCCTGTATAAAGTTATTTTGTTTGCTCAAGAGAGGGCTTTACTACTGCCTTCTAAGCCCAAAGAAGCAGCGAGTGATTCTTCGTCTTATTTTAACTGGGTCGTGCTTGGCAGAATTGATGGCAGAGCCATGGTAGGCAAAGTACCATACTAACTCGAAGTTCTAGATATCGACTGTGACATTTTGTCCAATTCGTCGATGATGTCTGTCCTTTTTTTGTTGACAGCATATACTTGGTTTTGCCCTCATTTACCCCTAAACCCATTTTGGCAGCTTCCGTTTTAATACCGGTGACAGCCCGCTGTGTGCTACCAATTATGTCGATGTTATCGGCATACGTTAGTAGTTGTACAGTCTTTTGAAAGATTGTGCCTCCAGTGTTGGCCTGTGAGTTCTCCATCGTCATTCTGCACAGACAGACGATTTCGGCGGAGATGTCAAAACTAGACATAGCTCAATTTGTATAGCTCTTCTCTATAAATGCTGTCATATGCGGCCTTAAAATCGATGAAATGGTTTTGGATATCAATTTGGACTTCCAGGATCTACCTGAGGATTTGCTCGATTATGGACTTCCCGGGTCTGAAACCAGACTGATAGAGGCCAATAAAGATCTTAACGACGGGTTTCAGACGTTCACACATTGGCGCAGTTGCCGATCGGGCAAACATTCACATCCGGCATACAGTCTTCTTACCAGATTTTAGAAATGAGCTTGAGTATTCTCTCCACAAAGCCACTTGTAGCAGCTTTGAATACCTTGGCCGTTAAGCCTGACGGTCGAGCAGATTTAAGCTTAGATACTTATAAGACTGTGTTCACTTCCTTCTATTCAGGTGGACTTTAGTTTTGGCTAAGTTGAATGGTCTATTCTATCTTACGACAGGATGTTGGACTTCATCGCCGTCGGCTGTAGCCTGCAGAATAATTGTTTGATATTCTCACCACCGACTGTGACTCTAGTACAAGGTTCCCTCCTTGTTGCCTTGAAGTGTTCGTTTTATCTTTTGGTAGAACTTCCGCCAGTGGTTCCTGAAGTAATATCTCTTAATATCTTCGATCGTCCCCTCATTTCTTTTTTTTTTTTTGTGAAGAAGGAGCCAATGTTATTCTCGTTTTTTTGTGTTGCTCGCAGAGCACAGGAACGGTTCCCGTCTTTCGTTACAGCGCCACTTTATATGCTTCCTGCTTAGCTGCATGTGCTTGCTGGTATTCTTCATAAAACCAGGGATGTCGTTGTGGTGGATGGATGAAACTGGGAACTTGTCTTCGTTACTTTGACGGCTTAGAAGTTGTTTCTATTGCTGTTCGGGATACGTGTTCGGTGAAGATTCTGATGATATGTCGCTATTGCAGCGTTCCTGGTTTATATACTCTCAGAGTTTAACATTGATGCTGATTGTCATAAGACGGTCACTCACGCGGCGGAAACTTCTGTGACATATGATAGATTTGCATCCGAATAAACGCTGTTTCTTTTCCCTATAGCAATCACCATAGTATAGATACATATATCACAGTTTTTGTTTCCCCTTTTGCCTGGTCCATCCCATCGCACTTCCTGGATTGAGGTGATATAATGATAGCAATAATGCGCCTCTGCTAATCGTTCGACAGCATTTAGCCTGAACATTTCACGTGCTGATCCGAAGGTCGTTGTTCCTTAAACGTTTGCCAGGGATGGCAACAGTGATTCCATTATTATCCTAGACTAATCGCTGGTTCGTTACATTTGTTTATCTCTTTACTACAGGGGTGTGAGACCTATGATGGCGCAAACTAGAGTAAGGATTTACTCACGCTGTTACCAGGCACCACCACTGGAATCAATCGCCGTGCAGATGCAGATAACATCAAACCATTCCTATTCAGCGACAAACGCCAAATACTCGTAGAGTTGCGACGCAAGCTCGTGCCTATAAATTTGTCAGATGCGTCTCGAGCTCACTGAGAGTCACATTCATCAAGCATTGCTAATAATGCACACAGGTGGAGTTAAACACGCAGCAGAAATATGCTTTACAATGGCCTGAACATACTCACCTCAATCTCAAAAGAAAACCATTGCTCCTAGTCTACAGAGCACTTAACCAGGAAAAGACAGTGCTCTAAAAATAGCTTTTCTGGAGACGGCACAGACTGCAGCGATGACAAAGATAGAATCGCGCTTGACTAGTAGAATAAGCCAGAAATTGTAATAGGCTTCAGATGTTACATCATTGTCAACAACGATAAGTCTCTCGAACTACTGGCTAAAACATTTGGAATCTACGAGTATATGGCAGACACAGCGGCACGAAAGAGAAATAGCCGTTTCCAAATGAAATTATCTCTGCCTCAGATGCTGAGTCTTAAAGTGAGGCAAATAATGTGGAGTTTTGGTTAAGGCAAGGTTTGTGGGAACCATTCTGGAATTCGGAAAACCAATACCTGGCAACGAGCAAAGCTTATATACGAGTAGCCCTATTCAGATGTAAACAGTTTTTTTGTTTCCAAAGAAACAAAACTCTGCATCAAAAATGTAAAACTGATTCTGATGCTGAAAGCATTGAAAATAGCTAAAAACGGTGGTATGTCCGTCAAAGCGTTGACCAAACCGTTCATATTTCACATTTGCTAGACAACTACCCACCAAAAGGTTTGTAAGCTTATCAATTTCCTGAAACAGTCGAAACCCCGCACTACCTTTCGGTCCCCAAGAATATACGAACATAACTCGCTGCATGCAAATTTATGCTCAAACTAGGTGCTAGATGAGAGATTCTGCAACTTAACCAAACAGATCTGGCCTAATTTGGTGCAGAGCCATCTAAATGGTGTCTTATCTTTACAGAGGTCATTACTCAGGATACTAAGAAATTGGCCAACTTGTCACCAGACCTGGACTCCCTTTAGATGAAGAAGTGTCGGAAACCACTGTTCATTCGACTTTTTTTCGATCGTTAATCTTGGTGAATTGTTCGAAACAACGACCAGTTGTTCCTGAAGTTTGCAGACCCAATCTTATCACTACGCCTTCAATCAGAGAAAATCCAGCAACGGCGAATTATTGACAGATCTGGGAGGAAACCTAGGAGCTCCAGCTTACCATAAAATCCAGCCCTCACTCGAAGAACTAAGAAAACGTTCTGCAAAAGCCTCCCGATCCAGTTGTATGGTACAGAAACGTGGTCTTTGGCATAACTGGTTCTTTCTGAGGGCTATGAAGAAACACTGTCTAGTAAAGGAAATTCAGAATCATTGCTATAGCGGCCTAGACACAAGTGTAGAAACGCCAACGACCCAATGTGGCAAGTTTTTGAATCCATTTAGACCAAAATTGAAGCTGACCAAAAGGTCAAAAAGTAAGACAGCTTGCTATGGATCTATCTGGCTCTTGCCACCTTGTTATTTAAGGCTCTGGTCCATACGGTATTGGATCAGATCTGAAAGGTTGGGAGTTACTCGGAGGAGTATGTATCTTAGTTATCCAACAAATCCGACTATCGACGTGGCCAGCAGACAACAAATTTAGGAGTCTAGTCAAATGATAATCCAAGAGCGGCGACTGTGATACCTTACCACTAGAAAGATTTTAATCGGCAACAAAGCTACTTTTTTTTATAATTAACGCGCACTCAAGGGGTACTCTTACAATGCTTGCACGCTGTGAGGGCGAAGAAAAGTTAGGCAGGAATAAAAGCGAGGTACCGATATACGTTGGTCTTAAATGTTTGCAAGTTACAATGCCTAGGAAATAAAGAGCTCGGAAGGGCATTCCATAAGCGAGTTGTATAGCTTAGAGAATGAATCAAAATATTTAGGAGCTTGAGGGTAAACTGATGAGCATTCATAGCGAGACGGGTATTATGGTTAAAAGTTTGAAGGGGCAGAATGCTACAGGCAATTTCCGTAGAGCACTGCTGGTGAAAATGGCGATAGAACTAGGTGAGGCAAGAGACGTTACGTCGGTGTTCAAGCATCTCAATTGACTGTGCCAGATTGGGGTCACCTATGAGTTTTGAATCTCATCTAGCAAGTATTGGGGGCACCTGAACTGATGTGGGCATTGTAAATACTCCAATTTTGGGCGTATAAATGGTTCATAAAGGGTGTCCCCAAATTCACACAGGATTTGAATTTTGCGTCATTTCTACGGTAAGTTGTTGCCAACGAAGAAGAAAAGACAGTGTGACAGCTGACAGTTCAGAGCTACACGAAAGAACAACTCGTTTTCATTGTTGAGCAATATTTTATAAATAATGAAGTCTTGGAAGCTACAATTTGCAATTTTCGTACCAAATATGATCGGAATAGTACTGTAATGACCCTAGACGCGCTGGCCGTCTTTCAACAACTCGTTCATCTAAGCAGTCCGTGAGAGTCCAGGAACATCAATTCGGCACTGTGGTCAAGAATAGAATATTCTCACAAAAGATTTGCATCTTCATGCATACAAAGTGCAATTGACTCAAGAACTGAAGTCTACTGACGCAGAGCTTCAGCGATGAGGCTCATTTTCATCTTGATGACTTTGTTAATCGTCAAAATCTTTTAACTTGGGGTTCACAAAATCCATGAGTGATTGTTGAGGAACAAATGCATCCACTACGTGTCTCTGTTTGGTGCGAATTTTGAGCTGGAGGCACCATCGGACCATTTTTCTTTGATAAAGGCTACTGCTCAGGCAATAACAGTTATCGATACTTGCTATCGCGGCATGATAATCCAGTTTTTTGTACCTAAATTGGATGTGGACTTGGTTTCAACAAGACGGTGACACATGCCATACAGCACAAGAAACAATTCAATTACTGCATGAGCCATTTCCTGGTCGTGTAGTTTCTCGTATTGGTGCTCAGAATTGGCTCCCAGATTATGCGATTGAATGCCCTTGGACGTTTTTCTTTGGGGTTTTTTGTAGTCAAAGGCTTATGCCAACAAGCCGTAGCAGACAAGAAATCATTGATGAAGATTAAAAGAGTGTCGCAGACAGAACCGAGCCCTGTGGCACACCAGCATTTATTTTGTGGACACCATCCTTGAAGTCGTCGAAGACAAATTGAATTGAACGTTCCGAGGGCAATATCTAATCCACTGAAGAAGTGATTCATCGATCCCAAAAGCACGTATTTTCGCCAAAAGAGTCTGATTTCAAACACTGTCCAGTGACTTAGACATATCAAGTGCAACTATCTTGCGTTCGCCCAATGACGGTTTATCAGCGTTTCCATGACCTCGGAAAGAAGGAACGCAAGTACAATGCAAGTGCACGATTGCGAAAGTGCATTCATCGCACCTAAGTGTAAGCAGGGATAGAGCAGATTGGCCTTTTCGAAAGAGCTGATAGCTGTAATGTCAGTATAAATGAGCGCTAGGATGGAGGATGGAGGAGAAATTTCCGATATTTTTATTAAAAATTTTTATTACCTTTGAGGCATTGTAGTATTTTTTGGCTCAGTTTCTGATCGTATTGAATCAGTTCAAAAGACGTTACAGTCGTTCCTATCTCGTTGAAAAATTTTTCGGTTTTCCTCTTCGAGATCAGTCTAGCAGGACTGAAAAAACAATTCTCTAACAGTGACAGCGTCTTTAGAGTTCCCGTCTTTTGGTTTGAAACTCTTAATCCGATGAGGGATAAAGGATCTCATTCCAATGCTCTGAGGAGCCTAGATAGTTGCAGATCTCATACCAATTTCCAAATCAACTGACCTGTAATAACAGTGATTACTCTTTAGACCTGGTATATTGGCTACATCCACTCTGAATTATATCATAAAACGAGGATTCGGAAAAGGAATCTTGAGTTTTGAACACGTTCGCTACTATGTAAGTCTAAAACGAAAGAATGTAAAATATGTATTACATGTATCGGTTCACACATTACCTTACAAGGCTCCGGTGTCTCTGCAGCTTCCTCTTATCACTTGATGGATGTAATTTTGTCTTTCATCTCTGGAGTCTTTCTTCGTATCAAAAACTAACAAATTGTCTGGCTATAGTATCATCGGATGAATCATGTTCTTGGGATCGTATTGTTACATGACGTTACCACTCCCTGACAAAGCATGGCATACCAAGTGGCAATCTCTATATAATCACTGAGACCATGGTCGAACTCCATAGACTTGACACGTTGACCATGCAATTTACATCGAGTGGCGTCCTTTTCAGCTTACAATTCAATACGACCAGCATCAAAGTTGATACGTTACTGCAGAATGGCCCAAGAACTGTTTTTCTTTTGTGGGGAAAATGATGATTTCTCGGTAATATGGGGGTAGTCCACGGCTAACACCAACGTTTTCATCTTCAGGTAATTCACTAGGAATAACAAGGACTCGTTAACTTCAGACTTGTACATGCCAATGGCAACGAAAATGCAATTTTTTCAAATATTTAAGCTTATCCTTACTTAGAAAGAAAATAAGTCATATACTACTTGCATACCCAACGAGCCTCGGGCACGCTGTTTTCAGTTGTCCGGACAAAAGGCTCTGGTATCCGCGAGTGCTTTACTTCTTACCGTTTTAATATTGCGCCTTCTTTATCATAACGAGCCTTGTGGTAGTGATTTGAAGGTGCTCTTTGCTGGCGCATTAAAATGGTGTCCATTCGTTCGATTATGCTAATCCAATTGACAGCTCATAAAGTTCAGGGTTGTATCTATTCCTTTAGTCGCAATGGTCGCATTCGGGATCAAATAACCGACGTAGCATTTTCTCGAAAATGTTCATCGTCTACTCTGCTTTCCAGCTTACCATCCAACAGGATCACTGTGTTTTAAAGCATGCTCTTCAGTTTCCGAGTTGAGAGTTTTAAGTTCACTTGTTTAGCTAAACCAAAATTGCACCAGTTTCCCAGAGTGTCATTCGTGGAGGTGAAGTTTGAATCGAGGTAAATTAACCCCTTAACCACTTCGAAGTTACTATTTTCAATAATAACTAATAATAGTTGAGATCTTGTCTGCAACAAGAAAGAGGTCACAGTGAATATTTCCCCTTCTGAGCTTTTACATATTCAGAATGGTGAATGTGTGCCTCGCTTATATAATAAAGGGTTTTCCAATAGGGACTTGACTTGACTTTGGAGTCGGTGACTGCAACTTTAAGAGCGATAACTCCAATTTTCGGTCGTAGTTCTCGCCCTAGTAGACAGGCAATAACAAGTTTAGTGCAAAAATTTGAGTCTACATATTCGTTGTGTGATGTTGCCGTGTCAGTGAGACAACGGGTTGGTCGAAGTGTCGAAAATATCGCTGCCGTTCAGACGTCCACGGCGTTCTCAAGAATTGGGCATCGCTCAGACCACATTATGGCGTATTTTGCGTAAGGATCTTGGTTTACACCCATACAAGATCAAGCTGACTCGACAATTGAAGCCGATGGACCATTTGAAGCGACGTACGTTCTCCGATTGGGTTCTGGAGAAGATGCGCCAAGATGATGAAATCATCAGTGACGAAATCAAAATCATCTTCAGTGACGAAGCTCATTTTTGGCTCAATGGGTTCGTCAATAAGCAAAATATGTGTTATTGGTCGAGTGAAAATCCACATGTGCTTCATGAATCACCACTTCATCCACATAACTGTTTGGTGCGGTTTGCATGCCGGCTGCGTTATTGGGCCATATTTTTTCGTCGACGATAACGATCGTCACGTTACTGTGAATGGTCAGCGTTATCGCGCCATGATCACCTATTATTTTTGGCCAGAATTGGAAGATATGGACTTGGACGACATGCGGTTTCAACAGAATGATGCCACAAGCCACACAGCAAGAAATGGGCCAGTCGATTGGCCGCCTCGTTCGTGGGATTTAACGCCACTTGACTATTTTCTGTGGGGTTACGTTAAGTTATTGGTCTATGCCAACACGCCGACGACGATGGAAGAGCTCAGAGCCAACATTGAACGCGAAATAGCGGCCGTTTCGGCCAAAATGTGTGGCCGAGTCATTGAAAATTTGGTCCAACGAATCGACCGCTGCAAACGTACCCGCGGTGGCCATATGAACGAAGTCGAGTTCCATTCATAAATGTTTTGATTGTACTTCAAGCCGATAATAAAATTTATAAATATAAGAACAATCTGGCGACCGCCAGTTTTCTGTCTAGATTCGTAGTCTTGAAAACGTAAGGCTACCTATGACGGTATAACGAGCTGCTGCTAAATCTATTAGCCGGAAGCGATTATATTCTATCGCATTGTGGTGGCTGTACTTTCCGATTAGTCCGCAGAAGATGTTTTTCTTTCCGATTTTGGCATTAAGGTCGTTGAATGTGATTTTCACATCATACTTCGGACAGGCTCTGTCCGGGAAGTCACAGAACTTCTACTTGAAAAATTCTTCAATTTCGTCGGTATGCTGATGACTTAAAATATTGCTTCGATGCGTATGACACCCAGACGATAGCTTATTTTGTTCAAGTTAATTATCCTTGAGCGTGAACGATTTCCAGTCAACGAATCCGCATACAAGCGTGTGCAGTCTTTTGTAACTAAATTTGTTCATTTTTGCATATCTTATCCTGTCCATCGTATATGCTGGATCGCGGTAATATCACCCTTGTGCAGCATGAGGATAGATTGAGGTTTTTGAACAGCGGCAGGGCAGGACTGAATAGTGTACGTGTGTTCCAGGTAAATACCCTCGCCGGACGCTCCGTGTCATAAAGGAAATTTGCGGTATACTGTTAACCGGCTGCGGAAACGATGTCATAGCCATCGACCTAAGGCTTCCAGCTAATAGTGTGATGCCCTTATCTTCTGAAGTGTCAATATTAACTCGGTTTACACTGCTATTGTTTCGGTATACGAGTAAATATTTTCGCATACTTTCCAAACAGCCCTGAAGCGTTAATGACACTACGAAATTTGGATGTCTACGTCTTCAAGAAACTAGGAAAGCCTATTAAACGTCCCTTAACCTCTTCAAAAATCCTACGCCGCCTGCAAACTGCTCCCGAAAGATCGGTTCTGACTCATGGAAATATTTTCTGCAAAGAAAAGGGCTTAAAACAATGCAGCGCACTCCCATACCAGTGAAAAGAGGCCACTACCAATCTGCTAGCAATCCGCAGATCTGGCTGGAGAAATCTGTTGATTACGGCCTTGAGCTTAAACGTCATCAAAGTTTACATATAACAGAAAGCACCATGAAGAGTAAGTAGTAAGAGTCCTCAACCTGGACTTTGCCTTGAACAGCAACCGATTAGTAGTAGTAAGTAAGTAGTAAGAGTCCTCAACATGAACTTTGCCTTGAACAGCAACCGATTGCTGTATATATAATATAGCGACACCCAAAGTTTTTCGTCACTGATAGCTCCAAAGAGCAACCTTCATTGGTATCTGGACTTCAATCAAAATAATTGATTCAACGACGATGTGAAATTGGCAGAACAATTAAAGAAATATATGGCACGCAGTAAACATGTTACTTGCAGGTCGCACTGTTCACCAAAAATCCAACTCTAACAGTTCACTGTCCGATTTATTCCAAAAATCTTAAACAAAGTATCCGTACCGCAGGAGTAATCTCTCAGATAGGCAGCTGCCAATTGCATTTTAGGGGAAATGTTAATGAACAAAAGTTCGGTGGCGATCAGAGATTGTTGTCCAACCATCGTTGTTCCCATCGTCCATCGTTGATCGTTGATCGTTGATCGTTCATAGTCTGTTGTCTGTCGTTTTTCGTTTGTCGTTTGTCGTCTGCACCCACAACCAGTCTTCGATGAGATACGATTCATAAGATACCAATAGTATGGCACACAACCATTACTTACTGTGGCATCCTCCTGGCTGAAACTGCAGCAGCCATAATGATGCTCATGCGCAATTAGCAGCTCCAATCGCACAAGATCTCTCCTCCTGTAACATCAGAAATCGAGAGATTGCAGATCACTGCAACAGCAAGTACAAAATTCAACTCCTTTCTACTCCTGCCAATGTGAAACTTGAACCGATCTACACCCAAGTGGGTGTACAGATATGAGGAAGGCGTTAATGAGATAAACCAGCAGAAGCCCATAACGCAAAGCGTCCAACATAAGTTCACGGTATCGATCAAAATTCGATAGAGTCACCGAAGATTTCCGATATTTCAAAGGTTCCAAAGTCTTTGCAGCCTCCAACCAGAGGGCAAATAACTTCATATCCTCATATCGAACGATCTAGGCGCCAACGACAGCCAGGAACACCATGGAGTCAAACGTACATACATACGAGTATGTCCGTATCTCGAGCCAAGCACAGCCTTTATGAGTCTAATTAAAAATGTTAACCTCCAGAGCATGTTCTGTGGCCTGCTTCTGGTTACTGGTGATACACGTACCTCTATGGGAACCATCGCAGCACCAACATCGGAGTAAGCTATTAAATCGATATGAGTCACCTGATATACCTTTTTCGGCGGTGGTCAAGAGTAATCCATTAACTTTCAACTCGAGACGTACGACTTTGAATTTGAGTGTGTGTGGCGATGATAGACGGACAAAAGTCCATCCTTTAATGCGTTGTGCACACATTCGTCTTCTCGTCTTTCCGTCTACAAGTGGTGGCCATAAAGAATTCCAATTGGAGTTGTGTCATTTTGGGGCACTGCCGTGGTTCCTTGTGTGTTGTGAGTCGCTTTTGACACTTATTGACACTTTGGAGTGCATTTCAGGTTGTTGTCTCTTGGATTCGGATTCTTGGCCTCTGCCTTATCAAAAGGTATTTTGTTCGATGGAACTTATATCGGGCATACGTCTGGGAAGTCTCATAATGACCGGTACGCGGTGATTAATTTTTAATCTCTCGACGACCGGTCTGGAGCTGGGTAAGTGGTGTTCTTTTTGGTGTTGTGTTGTCGTATGCCGATGAGTTATTTTCGGAATTTGTCAGATTAAATTGCTCTTTTAGGAGTGTTTTTTTCCTTTTCTTTCTGTGTTAAAAGTTTTTTTACGATTCAACAAGTAAATAAGGAAATTTTAGAGCAAAGGAGGGTTTGGACATCACTTAGATAAGAGAATGAATATTTTGGATGAAACCACCTACAGGAGCGCAGGTGTTTAACTCATACTGCGAGAATTAGTCTTGATCTCTCGTTTTGGATTGGAAGTATGGATTGTTTCGAGTTTCTTTCAAATTAGCAGACTGGACCATTAAGAGCTTGGCTCTTTTACAAGCACATATTTCGTGAGGAGCTCGAAAGAACACTCACTTCACCTGTGAGCAGGCCGGCACTCACACCGATGATGCACAGCGCAAGACCTCGGTCGAAGGGTTAGCCAAGGCAGCTGGATCATCCGCAGCCAAAGCTACCTCCAAGAGGCAAAAATATATGGACAAAGCTGGGATGGTGGAAAAAGTGGGAATAGCTGGCTCAGCCGCTGTACTTGCCGCCTCCATCACCGCTGCTGGGAAAAAGCCGCCTTTGAGTAGGCCATCTTGGCTACTAATTTATTTTTAATTTTCTTTTTAAGAACTTAAGGCTCAAGTATGAATACACTTAAAGTGCCTGCGCACGTGTTAAGTTTTTTTTTGGAAAATGGGATAGAGAGAGAGAATGAGTTTGGGCTCAGTGGTTATTTCGAGGTTGGCTTGTTGTTGAATTCTAGTCAACTACTCACATACTTGATTTTCGTTAACTGGAAAAATGAATATGTCTTTCGGGGGAAGCTGGGATTCGAACACCGAACCTTCCCATTTGGAAGCCAGTCCACTATCACTTGAGCCACGGCCTACTAATCGGTTTCTAAACAGGCGGCAATCAAGGGAGATGTTGCTGCAAAGGCGGGAGTGGAAGCCGATCAGGCGCAAAATTAAAAGAGGGGACTAGCGTCTCTGGAGAGAAGGCAAGTTTAAGCAGCAAGAAAGGCAGATCCGACGACGTCATGGAGCCGAACGATGCAAAAAAGGTGAAGGCTACAAGCAAAGCGAGCCGAAAGACGAGCTTCTCGTTCGAAACAGGTAACTTCAATTCGATGGCGCTGTTTGGAAGGCAGACGTAAGTTTGTAAATTGTGGAAATAAGCTTTCTATGGACCTCAGACACTTCGTTTTGGAGGTATGCGATGCTTGGGAAAGCTTCAAGTTGGCAAAGTACACTCTTCCGGCGGCATGGGTATGGGTTCCGTGTCCCTACCCTGAAAAGCTCCTGGGACTACTCCATGTGCACAATCGGGAACTAAAAGCCGATACATTGAGAGTCCCTAGGACGGGGCCTAGACGGCTGTCCCTTAACAGGGACTGCTTAGCCTACCTCGAAAGGTATGGTAAGGTACAACAAGGGTAGGTTGATGGTTAAGCCATCGACCAAGGGAAAGGATGAGGAGGAACCCTCCAAGATGATGGAAGTGGTGCCGATAAACCTGCACCACAGTAAGGTAGCGACGGCCTGTCTGGTGGAGTACATCACCAGACCAGGATGTCGCAGCCGTACTCATACAAGAGCCCTGGATCTTAGACTGAAAAATTACGCATTGTTCCATAAGGCAGAAGGTAAGATCGGGACTTGCATCCTTACCAAAAACCAAATAGAGCTATTTCTTATGAATAATTACAGCTCAGAAAACCTCACGGCGGCAACCTGCGAAAGGGAGCGTGGCACCCCGCTTTGTCTGACCTTGGCCTACTTCCCGTACGACTACGAGGTAGTTATCTCAGAGAAACTAAAGGACTCGGCAAGGCAGAAGGATCGGATGCTGGTGTTAGGCTGTGATGCAAACGCCCATCATACACAATGGGGAAGCGGTGATATTAACACAAGAGGTGGCAGAAAAATGCAATTTTCACTGATGTTTCGAAAACAGAGAAAGGGACAGGTGCTAGTACGAGTACGTATCTTCTCAGAAGACCCAGAACTAAAAGTGTTTATAAGACTACCGAACGCAAGCAATGTCTTTCAGTCAGAGGTTCTGGCTGTCCACAGAGCGGCTAAGCTAATGCAGATGAGATCGGTATCATGAAGAGATATTGCAATCTGAATCAATATCGCTATCTGCATCCATAGCGATAGCGACAGGTTGAATTTAAGGCAATGGAATCGGCCAACATCAATTCTGATATAGTCTGGGGCTGTCGCACAGGACGAGGTTGCAAGAAAAGGAGGGCTACTCGACAATTGTGAGGTTGCCAACATCAAACCACCCGTTTGAATAGTGAGAGGCACTATCGAAGAAAAAATTTCAAATACCGCCAACCTATGGGTCAAGTCTTTAAGAACACAGGGTATACAAGGCTCTTTGGCTGCTTTTTGACAGCAAAAGTTCTAGGAAGTTAATAAATTTAGACAGGGATAAGCTTATGACAGTGATAGGAATCCTAACAGGACACAGTCTCCTGCGGAAACACGCAAGGAGACTCAAATTGTCAGATGCGGATATTTGCAAATTCTGCAGTGATCTGCAAGCTGTTGAGGACATGACACACATACTGTGTGAATGCGAAGCAATATCGCGTAGTCGAAGAAATTTTTAGGGAAATACTTTTTCGAAAACCTAGAGGAAATAGACGGCACCAACTTTAAAGGCCTTTCTGTCTTTTGCAAATAAATTGGGTGTTTCACCAAGGAGATTGTTTAGGTGATTGC
The DNA here is from genome assembly GCA_949129095.1 of Volucella bombylans. NCBI lineage: Eukaryota > Metazoa > Arthropoda > Insecta > Diptera > Syrphidae > Volucella > Volucella bombylans. Next base: position 330,614,910 of record OX422140.1, on the reverse strand, counting down.
CATTTGAAGACAAATTCACAGGGCCCATCACAAGGCTCGGGATGGGCCTGTTTTGGTGCCTTATGTCAATGTGATGGCATATCCAAACGTCTGCGCCCAAATCAATTTTTTTCGAATTTTTGTCCGTTTGTCTGTTTGTCCAACCATCACAGATTCTAATGTGATTTTCACTGTTCGGTAGCCCGTGTTTAAACTTAAAAACAGCAGTATTGGTTGGATAGAGCCCGGGTTACAATTAAAGAAATTGACTGCCTTGACGTGGCAGGAAGGCTTAAGATCCTAAGATTCTGATAAGAACCCAGGTGAGACGTCGAACTAAACGCCAAAAACGTCCGAAATAGACGTAAAAGGGTGAACAGTACGGAGGTGACCCCAAAGGATCGGCCAAAGCTGTGGAATCCCCGCCGAGAAACAACTCCGCTGGTGGCTTTCCCAGCACCCAAGATCCGGCTGAAACCGGTGCTGTAACCAATACCAATACCAGTCGCACCAGTCGCAGTTCTGGCTGACGGAACTTGGACGTCGCTGGAAAAGTAACCTCCGAAAAAATCCCGAAACGCTAAAGGTGACGAGACCAGCGCACCTACAAAAATACTGCTATCTCCTCTCTGGCGTTTCGAATTGGGAAGGCTGGCAATGACAACAGTTTGAAGGATGTTAAGTGAAAAACATGTGTCGATCAACTGTGTGAGTTAGTTCAAGCAGAGAATGTTTGATTTCAAGCAGAAGGCTGTGACATAGAGAATGGAATTCTTAGAGTGAAGTACACCACGAAACAAATCTGTGTCGAAAATCCCATCCCTGGCAACTAGACTTTCGAGGTTTTAAGACAATCAAAACTGACGAGCGCCATCTCCGGGTTACGGGCAACTCAAAGAAACCGGTCTGGAACAATAAGCTCCATTCCAACTCAATGGCTGCTAGACATGTGCAACGTTGCCCCGCCATCGCTTAGACGAAAGAACGCACTAATTAGTGAATTTAGCAAAATTCAAAAAAACCCGACCCTTTCAATCCATATACTCGTATACTCTAACAAGAAGGACTCATATCGGTTGAAATCGCGAAGTCCCCATTGGAGGACAGCGACTAGGCTGCAGGTGTCAAACTTTAAGGTCAATGAAGAGTGAAAAAAGGACTGAAGGAATTTTGTCCCAAATACCAGCAGTACAACAAGAAATTTTACGTGAACACCTGTCGGAAAGTCATAATTTCACGGGATGCCCATACATACATGGAAGGATATGCCTTGCCATCGCTCACCTACACTAGTAGTGTACTATCAAAGCAGAAATTGCGTTGGAGGCATAAATTCCACCCTTGGTAGGGCTCGACGTCACAGCACCCAATACTTATTGCAACTATACATTGGACCAAACCAACAGGAAGACCTTTCCGGCGATTTTGGGTTTAAAACACCGCCACCATGACGATCCCACAAGGGGGCCTACCTCTATCACGTCAAGCCCGGACCGAGATTCGAGGGGCTCCTGACTCCCATGGTACCGCGATTTAAGTCCTGGTAGGGACTACCGGTGGTCCAGCCACCAACAAGACCTATGACCGGCAAATCGTAGCAACCTTCGGTAGCGTCATCTGAAAATGTTTACGATAAGACCAGTACTTTGCTCTGCCCCCGCTTTTTATTAGACAACGTCCTTGATGGGCGAAGCCTTGATAATTGGGCGGGGGCCCCCACCCGCAGTACAATAGTTAACCCTACTGCTCGCGTACCAGGATTCAAACTACCCCGACAAACGTGGACACAACTCTGAGTTTCGTCTTGCTAAAGCCCGTAAAGAGAATGATAGAGGTTCATGTCCGCAACACTACTTCGCGAATACGAAAATCTTGTGAAACCGCGCTTCACAATCTGGTGGGCATAAATGAAGGTACGCTCAAAAGCGAGGAGTCCGTGCTGGGCATTTTCATGGGCGTTGAGGAACTGGTGAACATGGTGAACGGAACCATGATTTCCAATATTAACTGCGGCCAATATGCAATGAGGATGACATACCACATACACTGCTATGATGCATGTTGGCATACTCACTTCCTAACACTGCAACGTCTGCATTAAAGCCCATGCAGATGATATTACTGTGATGTCTGTTGGAGCTCTAAATAACAGGTAGCCGCAGGAGCGATCGACAATCTTAGAAATGGGCTTTCAGTCAGCCCCCTCAAACCTGACGTAGTTATGTTCACGAGAACGAGAAGCTGACCCATTAGTATTAGCTAAATAGCATCCGGACTCTAACCTCCGTTAGAACAAAATGAATTCCTGTTGGCGTCTCTTGAAGGTCATTGGATTACTTGCTGTCCTTAAATAAGAAGACTGCGGACTGCGTATTGGCATCACAACTTCCAATGACGCTTGCTCTGAAAGTAATTATGACACCACGGATCACTTCGTCTGTGAGTGACCGGCGTACGACCTCATCTCAGACCGTACTTAGCACTGATGGTGGGTGTTGGTACCGTAACATAAGTACTTTATCACTACAGTCTTTCCTCATAAATCTACGAAACCCGAGTAAAGAGGAGATATTTACAGATCCTTCTCTATTAATTGGCTCATATTCAAAGATGTCATCGAGATGCTAGTCCATAAAGCTATTTTCCCACCGTACAAACTTAGGAAACTCCAACAGACAGTCAGTATAGGGGCTGTCCCTTTAATTTGTGGAGAAGGTGTGGACAGCGTTAAGAAATTGATTCGGCAACTATAAGCCTGGCCAAAATACATGTATCCATAGTTCTTAACGTCAAGACAACCACAGATAAGGCAGGAATAATTTTGCTGAAAATAGTGGATATAATGTATGAATCGCACTTGCTTTGAGGTCCATGAAGCTCCCTGTCGACATATTGTTGTGTCAAGATCATCTGTCAATAGTTCCGGCATGGCAGATCAGCTGGTTCCTATCGATATACTGAGTCACATGACAGCACATTCCTTTATTCAAACTTTTTTAAAAAACCAACAGCGGTGCTAAAGATGGTCGCGGGGCATGTTCTCACCGTGCTGAGAACTCTCTCTGATGAGAAAACAAGGTTCAGAATGATTGGCACCAGAGGTTCGGTGATCGACCTGACACTCGCTATGCCACGTTTATAAAGCCGTCTCTTGTTGCCTTGAGTATAATATCAAGTGCAGCGGATGCCGAGCAGATGCGTCGTGTTAAAAAATGATGCAGCCCATTTATGCCCTGCAGACCACCTAGGTTAAGGCGAGAGTCGAGCTATTGTCAACACCATTTACCGCTTCAATTAACGGCACTGGAGTCGCGGTGACGCGGAGTTAGCGCTGCAGGCATACGGCGATCAGAACGATAAAAGAGTACTGTTGGCAAGAACTCATTGCTGAAGCAAACAACAAATGTAGGGCCAGGGATATCGAATCGCTCTCTATAAACATCACAGCTACGCCCCGGTTGGCCCAGTGGAACACCCTAAAATGAGCATGGAGATCTAGAGAACGAGGCCCCTCCTTTTACAAGCGAAGAACTGAGGAGCGCTGCCGAGAGGTGCGGAGAAGCCGCATGTGCTCCTGAACATGTTCAGTGGACACTTCATTCTTTTGGATAAGGTCAAATCACCCCTCCTGATTACGTTGTCATTCCAAGTGCTGCAATCTCTCTGACTGTTCGACTTGTATGGCCGCTATCATGATTTTAGGTGAAGCGGGCATAGCCAGGGTTCTACAGGATGAGGATTCGCTCGCCAAGAGGCCTTACAGCGGTAAAATGTAATCGTGGATGCTGTAATCTGTGCGAGTCCGGTTATTCACTACCTCGTAGTTTTGGTCGACTTACTACTCAATTTTGGGGAACACATTGGAAGGGCAACTAAAAAAGCCACCAAGGTGCCAGCTGCCTTTTCTAAGCTGATGCCTAATGTTGGCAGAAGGTTACAGAAGGTTATTCGCGTCGGTTACCAACTCAATATTACTGTACAGCGCCGAAATATAAGCGGATGCGATGTCTCGATGGAGTCTCCGAAAGGGCCTTACCTTGTTACAGCACGTCGGATCCCTTCGGACAGTTTGCGCATAGTGCACGGTTTCTGGGACAGTGGTTATTGTGATTGCGAGAACCATGCCCATCGCGTTGCCGTCTCTGTCGCCGGAAGCCAAACAAGATAGTGGCAACAGGAATAAAAGAAATTGTGTGCCGGGCACACCGATCTGTACTGCGCCCAAAGCTAGAGCGAAGTCATACCGAGGTGGCTTACTACCTCACGCAGCTTATCTCCAGATACGGGCAGTTCAAAGCATACCTCCACCGCATTACAGAGATTCGACTATTGCCCTACAGTTGATAATACCGCCGAGCATACGTTTTTCGCTTATGCAAAGTGGCCTGATACTCACACCCGAAAAAATCGTCCCCGCAATTGTAGCTTCCGAGGACGTATGGAAGACGCGAAATCGGCAAAAGAGGAAAGAAAAGGGCGTAGCAGGCGATGCGTGCATTTTCGTGACTCATTTCTGTGAACCCAAGCATTGATTCCACATTGTAGTAATACTAACTCCAAGGTGGAACAAAGCCACGCAGCAAGAGAGGGGTTTTAGTGAGATTGGTTCGATCCCAACGAATGACTATCACGGTATCTGTTTCAACCTCCTTTCACCAAGGAATTCCTGAAAATTCCGCCAGCCCTATGAACTCAAATATCTCGAGAAATCCGTCCCTCATAAGAGTGGACTACTGTTGATTTTCTAAGTAATTTCAGGGGAAAGAAGAATGCAAACGCAGCACTAATATTGAACTGGAAACTCTAGTTCTCTGTTGGTTCATTCACTTAAAGTGTGTCCACATATGTTTACAACGCTATTAGTAACAATTTCCAGAGTCAATCACTCATGTTGTACCACCATGTATCCACCACCACCACCACCATAACCACCACCTGGATGTGATTTGCACAAATTACTCAGTACAAACACTGGGAAATCCTGTGAAGACCATAACCAAGAGGGAGAAGACACCATCAAAGCGTTCCCAACTAAATGACGCTCATTCTACTTAAGTTTCACTTACGAAAAACAACTGTTAATCGCTGGCATATTTCATTTTAGATTTACTCTCCTCCAAAGGCTCAGTGAACGCGAAAACGCCTCCAACTCTTTAAAAAGTCTCCGCCATAGATGAAGCTAAGACTGAAACTGACGCTGAAACTGAGGCTGTAACTGAGGCTGAGACTGAGACTGAGACTGAAGCAGCCAGGTAGGCATTAAACGCCAACAAATCATTAGGCGAACATCATCTTCGTTGGCGCGTCGCAGTTGGCGATTAGGGCTATACCGGTTGACTGGACCCTCTGATGAGAGGGAAGTACATAATTTCCTCACATCATTTTACCCTGATGCTACTAATGTCCTGACACAGAGACGAACATCCAAAGATGCCAGATTCATTGACATTTAGAGCATCCAAATCCAACCTGATGTCATACACATGTCAATGATTCGGATATACGAGTACGAATACGTACCGGTTCCTCTGCTCTGTTGGGGAGTTATTTTTATCCAACAAGTGCTCGTGTTGGTATCTCCGGCTGGTACTGGTGCTGGTGCTGGTCAATATCAGTTTACATGCGCCACTAATGGTTCCCAGGGTTTTTCGCGACGTACGGATATGTACCTGTGCGCCACAACGCACATTTAACACGAAATTGCTTTCGGTCTTGCTCTGGTTTCTTAACCTCTTCGGCTAAATGATGCTTCCAATGATGTAGTAATGCTTGCAACCAATATTGCCTCTCACTACTCGTACTTTGGCTAGGAGGAGGATGTTCCGGACAAATCGACAACCCCAGACCTAACCGTATGAGTGGTGGTGGTGGTGATCTATGTGTGCGGTGAATGCGCGTGCTCACATACGATGTGTACGATATGTATCGTATACAGTGCAGGACTGACGCTTCACCATCCTGGCAACAGTGCGCGGCAATAATAATCAATTATTTCTGTAATTTATGGTAATGTTCTACCATGATGGATTGACTCCTCTAATGTCGCTCTAAATCTTAAACCGCGTTTCGCTTTAGCCTGCGCTTTGGGTTCTTACTTGTGCCGGATTCCAGAGTTCCAAGTTTCAACCCGTGTGTGTGGTGTGTGGTGTATGGTGTACTGGCATGTAATGCGCATTCAACTGCCACTCCACTATCACTGGTTTAGAGTGCAGCGGATTCATTTCCTCGCCAAATGGTATCCACTCTCGTAGAGTGTGTACAATGTTGGAGTTTTAACGCTACGCTGATACGCTTCCTACCGCTTACTCCGACACAACGGTTCCGATGGTTTCGATGGTTTCGATGGTTCCGACTATGCCGACTGTTTTGGTCTCCTCGACTCCTCCGACTCTAAACGTAGCGTCGCGTCTAGTCGTTTTTTTTTTTGGTTTCTTCTGAAATTCGAGCTAATGTTTGCACTATGACTAATGGTCTCTGGGCTGGATGATGCACTCCACAATTACCCTCAGCAGTGGAGTTCAGTTCAGATATAGATATATGTAGATACAGTATCTATGATATGGTGCCTTAGATTCTAGACCATGAGATGCTTGGTGGTTTTGGTCGTTTGAATCTGTTGTGCGCTCTTATGTTTAGGAACCGTGAAGGGTGACTGTTTGTCTTAATATGATTGGCAATTGAATTTTGCACGTGAGACTAATTGGAATCGATCAAAAATGCTGACTGCAGGAGAGTCATGTCGATGGCCGATGGCTTCGAGATCTGGCAGAAATCTGACAGAGAGGAAAACCGCATCCAATTAGGTGCTTAGGCGGTGGCCGGAGTTTGCTTCTTTGTCGATGATAGTTATGGTTTAACGAAATCATCATTTAGCGTAACGTTATCCATCGGTGAGAAGTTTTATGCTTGCGTTATGCATCGTAAAATGGTTGTTAGGAAAGAGCTGGAAGCACTTGTGGTGGTAGGTTTTCCTAGCAGAACTAAAATGGGTTGAAAATAGGATAACCAGGAGGTATGCTTGGGATGAAAGGATTTGTGTTTGGTTCATCTATTTGGTGAGGGATTCTTTCAACTTTGCTTAGCTCTTGGTTCATGGTACCAACATTTTGAGGTATTTATAATTGGAGGTATTTCTATCAGAACAGGGCTGTCAGACAAAGAATTAGCCCAATGTACTCCTTGTAGGTTTCAATTGACTGGAATTGGTCAGTATTTCGTAGAAGGATGAGTGTTGGCTTCACGAGAGGAGGTTGAAATAAGAACACCGATTGTTTTATATTGGGTTTTATTTCCTGTTTAAAACATTTAAATTGAAGACTCGTTTGATAATTTTGGATAACAAGGATACTTACGCTTTTTCACCTCTCCTACCAAGTTCAAGTTACAAAATGAAAGGGACAATATGTCACAAAATGGCACCGGGAAGGAAAATTACAAATTCATGATCACCACCAGGGTGTGGTTGCTTCAGTTAAGTGTGACTTGGCAGGAGTGCGTTCAGCGCATTACAAGGATAAAAACATAATATTTATAAACTCTTCGTAAGAATAAAAGAAACATAATAACTCAAAATATAATATATAGTAAATATTTCAGTGATAAAATACCTACTCCTGCAATCTCTCTTACTGAGGAAGAGCAGCTAGTAATGATCAATGTTCTCCAGAGATAAATCAGCTTCGGCTTCCCTTATATGGCCCAATTGTAAATATCCTGCTACGCATTTGGAGTAGTCATCATAAAATTGCTTGTTTTTGGTAAAACGTTTTTCCAGGCCTTGAAACCGCTATAATGCGCCATCTCGTCATCTTCCAAGAGCATGATACACATTTCCCTTGAAAGGGAGAGCTACTTCAACACGTCCAGCTAGATTGCGACTAATGTTGACAGAAAATTGTTTCGCACATTCTGAGTCTTCCGATGACTCTATTGATTCAAACAGCAATATATCTGATGAAAGCTTCTGAGTGACTGTGATTCCAATGGGGTCCTTCCAAACAGAATCCAGCCCATCCTAGTTTTTTTCGGCAATTGCTAAACTTTTGTCTTGAGGCCTATTGAAATCACTGCCTAACAGCGGATCGACCTTCGCTGATTTGTACAATAGAGGATCTGCTAAAATCAGTCCGCTGAAATAACTCCAGATTTTCGATGTCGAGGTTTGAGACGGAAAATGCCCAGACAGTGACAAAAAGACAAATGCGATGTGAGCTGAGTATTGTGGTGTAAATGATAAATCCACTACCCTCTGACAACTACCACTGTTGACCAGCCCTAGCCCGGCTATTTCGACATATTTCTTTTTTGTTTGCATTGTAGTTGAAGTAATTGTACCGAGGCAACAACAAGCCTCGGATACGGACGGATCTACTGTTGACAACCCCGAAAACAAGGGCAACAAACTTGGGATCTGCTCGCGGAAAGTCCCTTAATAGGCCGAACAACTAACGGAGGCCCTGGGATGCTGCAAAGCAGATATTACCGCCATCTAAGAAATGCGATGGGATGGGCCGGTCAAAAAGAGGATGAGAAACTGCGATATCTACTACGCGATTGTTGTCGAAGACAAAAGCAACTCGTATTTGGATGCAGATTTGTTGTTAGATGCAAACTTAAGCAAGAAGTCTTGATCTTCCAGCATGTGGACGGGCGTCCCGTAACAATCCGCTTTAGGGCTTAATTTAGCAGCATTGGACTTATATACGCGAACGCACTGAGAGAGGTGAAAGATGACAACACCAAGGATAACTTCTACGAGCTCTTTTAATTTTTTGGTGGGGGCGGATGCCCCCATTTATTCGGTGTAATACAAGCTATAACTTAAAAATTAAACTTAAACTAAAACTTAAAACTATGTTAAGGTTGGTTGTAGTGGTGAAGGAGAACGAATTTGAGGTAGGAAGTGGTGCGGTGGAAGTCAGACGGTAGGGTTTGAGTTGATTTTTCGTATCATACGGGAGATTAGTTCGTTCGCGCCATAGGAGGTGTGGCGGATTGAAGAGTCGAGGGGTACGTAGATTACGAGGGTTAGTGTTGAGGAAAATAGAGTTGTGAAGGGACGCGCATTCAACGTGTCCTGAAAGGAGTCGATGGGTGAAGAGAAAGTCGGCTGCATCTCTGCGATCCTCAAGAGTATTTAAGTTGATAAGGTTGAGATGGTATTTAATTTTGGTGGGGGCTAACGCCCCCATTTATTTTGCTTAATACAAGCTTAAAAACTAAGACTTAAACTAATAAAATAAGGTTTAGCTCTTAGTACTATTATTGGCCCGGGTCTACCCCGGACAACTTTATTAAGCTTATTAACAAGCCAAACTTAAAACTAGACTTAAAAACTAACAAAGATATACTTAACCTAATGGGGCGAGGAGAAATGGTGGACGGGGGAGATGTTAAGGGAGTGACATATTGAGCAGCGCTGTTTTTATTTCTTGTTTGCTGCTATTTAGGTCAAAGACTTCGGCGTAGTTGTTCGTTATACGCAACATTCTGGATATGGGTTCAAAGTGACCGTAGTTGGTGCGGTGAGTTCGGATCAGTAAGAGTGGGACAGATCTTAGATTACGAGGATTGGGAGTGAATGCAATATTTTGCGTTATTGTCGAGCAGTCGATATTTCCAGTCAGTAACTGGTGGATAAAAAGTACTCGTACATCAGCGACTTCACGACGTTTTTTTAGGGTATGCATGCTAATTAGTTTTAGCCTATTTTCATAGGGGGGTAATCCATATGGATCGGCCCAAGGTAGACCACGAAGTGCAAAACGGATAAACCTGCGTTGGACTGCTTCTATTCTTTGAATTTGAGTTAGTTTATAGGGTGACCAAACTTGGCTGCAATATTCGAGAAGAGGCCTTACAAAAGTAATGTACAGGGACTTTGTAACGTAAGGGTTGGAAAATTCTTTTGACCAGCGTTTGATAAAGCCGAGTGAAGAGTTAGCTTTATTTATAATGCTGTCAATATGTGAGTCGAAATTCAATTCTCTATCACAAATTATACCTAGATCCCGTACTTGGGTAGTGGAAGGAATAGGCTCATCGCAGATGAAGTAGTTTCTTGGAGGGGGAGGTAGACGTTTACGGGAATAGGTTATCGCTTGGCATTTGCTGACATTAAGCTCCAAAAAGTTTTGCTTGCACCATACCGAAAACTTATTCAAGTCATCTTGCAGGCAATGGGAGTCAGAAGGCAATGAGATGACTTTGCAAATTCTCATGTCATCAGCGAAAATAGAAAGATTGGAGTTAGTTAAAATTTAATTTATATCATTAATTGTGAGGATAAAGATGATTGGACCAAGGTGACTACCCTGAGGGACACCAGATGTTGCTTTAATAGGTTCGGATATTGAAGATCTGAAGATGACCCTGTATTCTCGGTCTTCTAAATAGAATTTGGTTCATGCCACAAAATGAGGGGAAAAGCCAAGTTTTTTTAGTTTAAAGATGATAAGTTGGTGAGAAATTTTATCGAATGCCTTGCTGAAATCTGTGGAAATTGAATCGACTTCATCACCGTCTTCTAAAGCATGAAGAGTCCTAGAGACGAACTCTGTTAGGTTAGTGGTCGTTGATTTACCTTTCATGAAGCCGTGCTGATTTGTGCAGATAGTTGGCCTACAGTACGGAAGCAGTTGTTGATAGACTATGCTTTCAAAACGTTTGGGTATGCAAGAGAGTTTTGCTATGGGCCTATAATTATCGACTTCGGCCATACTTCCTTTTTTATGAATAGGGATGGTGTAAGATTCCTTCCATAGGAAAGGGAAAGTACCTGTTGAGACAGACAGGTTAAATAGGGCAGCAAGAGGAGGACCGAGATGGGTAACACACTCTTTTATTACAATAGCCGGAAGGCCATCAGGGCCGGACGAGAAATCATCTTTAAGTTTGGTAATGTTTTCAGATACCAAAGTTGTTGTTATATTTAGTGAAATGGCTGACGTCTCAGATAGTTTCTCATATAGCTAAAGTAGCTAGGTTCAGCTGTTTTCTTAGAAAAGGATTTGTTGAAATGACAGGCAAAGAAATTTGCAATGGTTTTTGGGTCGGCAGATGATTCACTAAGAAATTTAAGAGTAGATGGGTAGCCGTCTGACTTTCTTTTGGTATTAATAAACTGGTAGAAGCGTTTAGGGTCCGAGACTAAGCTAAATTGCATGCGGTAGAGGTACTCAAGGTAAAGAGACTCACAAAGTTCAGAAAAACGATTATATACCGATCGATAATTACTGTAGTCGGAATCACATCGAGTTCTTAAGAATTTGTGCCACAACTTATTTCTGTTATTACGGAGAGAGTGCAACTCATTGTTGTACCAGGGAGGAGCAGATATGCAGTCCTTTCGGAAGGTACTAGGGCTTAAAGCTAAGGATGGTGAAGGAGATCGAATTTGAGGGAAATTGTGCTGCGATTAAAATCAAAAACGGAAAGGTTGGAGTTTACCTTACGCAGCATACGGGAGATTGGTTCGTTAGAGCCGTATGTGGTGCGGTGGATAGGTAGATAAAAGAGACGGGTGGAACGTAGATTACGAGGGTTAGTGTTAAAGAAAATGGAGTTGCAAAGAGGCATGCAATCGACGGAGACTGAGAGGAGTCGGTGAATGAACAGAATGTCTGTTGCGTCCCTTCATTCCTCCAGGGTATTCAGGTTAATGAGTTTGAAATGGTCTCTGTAGGGAGGTAAGATCAGAGGATCGTTCCAAGGTAGATCTCGAAGAGCAAATCGAAGAAAACGATGCTGGATCCTCTCAATACGAGATACATGAACTCGTTGAAAGGGACACTACGCTTGGCTAGCGTACTCGAGAAGGGGGCGAACCTAAGTGATGTATAGTGGATCTGGTCACGTACGGGTTGCAGAATTCTTTGGACCATCTTTTAACGAAGCCGAGTGATGAGTTTGCTTTAGAAATTATCTCATCAATATGCGAGCGGAAATAAAGCTGCCTGTCGCATAATATGCCAAGGTCGCGGATAGATTCAAAAAGGGGTATAGGTTGACCGTGGAGATGGTAAATTCGTTGAGGAGACTTCTTGCACTTACGTGAGAAAGTAATCGATTGACATTTGGAGACATTGAGTTCTAAGCAGGTTCTTGATGCACCAGGTGGAAAAACTATATAGATCTATTTGAAGGAGGCTGGAGTCTTGTTGTGAGGAAATGGGTGTAAAAAATTTGGTATCGTCAGCATAGAGAGAAAGTGTTGAGTGTTGAATGAGCCTTTGAAGGTCGTTAATAGTTAGGATGAAGAGGAGTGGACCTAGGTGACTACCTTGAAGAACACCTGAAGTGGCCAAGAAAGGGGCCGATAGGACAGACCTGAAACGAACACTATAAAAACGATTATCCAGGTAAGAAGATATCCATTTAAGCAAAATCGGTTCAAAGCCCAGGACGGACAATTTGAACAGGATCAGTTTATGAGATACGAGTATCTTGCCAAAAGCCTTACTGAAATCAGTTGTTATAACGTCAACTTCTTTACCGCTTTCTAAGGCTGAGAGAACAGAGGACACGAATTCTACGAGGTTAGTGGTAGTTGATCTACCCTTCAGAAAGCCGTGTTGATTGGGGGAAATAAAAGATTTACACTGGAAACTTAAGGCTTCATGCAAAATACTTTCGAGGAGTTTGGGTATATGAGAAAGTTTAGCTATTGGGCGGTAAATAGTGACTTCGCTCTTTAATCCCTTGAAATTCACCTTGAGCGAGCGATAATCGGAAGAGATTTGCAAGGGGGCGGGAAAGAGTTGAGGAACACTTTTTAAGAAATATGGATGGAAGGCCATCTGGGCCGGATAAATATTCATCATTAAGTTGTTGTAATTTGTTTTCTATTAATGTATGATCAAAGCTTTGAGAAATAGTGGGGCCAATGGGGAAGTTAAGTAGGTATTTGAAATAAGAGGGATCCGGTACGAAGTAATTATCGACAAAAGATTGCTTAAAAAAAGCAGCAAAAAAGTTGGATATGGTATGCAGATCGGTTGATGATATGTTTTCGTATGAGAGGGATGGAGTTCCCTCCGTCAGATTTTTTTTGTAGTTAACGAAAGACTTAGGATCATTTATAAGCTTTGATTGCGCACTGTCAAGGTATCGCTGATAGAGAAACTTATAGAGCTGGGCGAATTGAAGGCGGAAAGGAGAGTTGTGGAAAAGAGAAAGAAGTGGTGGGTGAAAGTTATCAATGGTCGATAGTGAAAGGGGACAGAGCGAGACAGAGGAGTTTATGGGGTCAGTGGTGAAAATGAGGTCTAATTGCCTACCCATGTAGTTGGAGACTCCACTAACTTGGCATAAGCTAGAGTCTGTGAGCTCATCCAAGAAGAGACATTCTTTACTCGAGATAGGGTTAGCGATAAAAAAAGATTCATCATCTGATTGAGTCCAATGCAGCTGAGGTAGATTGAAATCGCCGAATACGATGATATCATCGAGAGGATCAGATAAGTTAATTATTTGATCAATTGCATCGATAGCGAGTTGGTAGCATTCGATTGGTTGTACCGGTAGGATGTAAAAACACATAATGTACAGGGACCTGCAGGGGAGTGTTATCTTTATTGAAACGTAGTCAAGCTTAGAGGAAGTAGAAACAGCGATTGGTGGAGAGTTTAGGGCATTGCGGACGGCCAATAGGACACCTCGACACGGCGCATCATCATTTGGACGGGTAAGATCGTCGTCTCGAAAAACATTGAAACTAGGCGGGAATAATTCCTGATTCTTTATATCGGGAATTAGATTAGTTTCGGTCAGAGCCTCAAATGGGAGAGCGTGAGATTGGCGCAAGACGGCACGGGTCTTAGATCGCAGTCCTCTTACGTTTTGATAGTAAAATGTAAGAGGAAGGTTATTACGAGAGGGCGTAGGAGTGGATGGTCGAAACACTGGTAATGGTAGCACGTTAGGGACGAAAAAATTTGTCGTTGTCAGCTCTGCTCCGTTGGAGGTGTGAGATCCTTTTTGAGTGCACATAGTTACCGAAAGCAGCAAGGTCGTCTGAGACTTTTTGCAGAGACATATTAAAAATCTCGTGGAACTTGATGTATAGGTTCCTCAGACTTGTAAGGTCAGTAGGGAGACCTTCCTGCTGTATTGAGACCATGACGCTTGTTTTAGTTTTCCCCTCATAACAAACTGAGTCTGATTTGTCATGCAGATATGCTAGAAGGAGACGTATATTTTCGTACGTCTTTTTTTCTCTAAGCCTAGAAAGTGCATAACGACATTCTGTTGAGCCAAAAGTTTGTGTGGGTTTCACAAGGGGGTCAAAAATGGGGCAGGTGGACGAAGATTTTGAAGGCGTTGCAGGGGTGATTGAAGGGGCATTAGACACATGTTCAGGTGAGGGATTTATAATATGGGACCTAACGAAATTGGGATATTTAGCTCCGGTTTTAAGGTCAAAATTAGGGAAAGAAGTGCTAGTGGGGCACGTGCAGAGGAGTTAGGTATTTCAGAGGGGTTATTGTGAGCGGTTGGTGCTAATTTGAAAGAGACGCGTTGACGCGGTGGCTTGGATGGACCGGAGGCTGCAGGTGCAATATAATTAGAGGACCGATGAAGTCGGTTCGGGATGTGAGTGGGAGCGGCGATAGGGGGGCAGATTAAAAGGATAGCCCCAGGGTATACCTCGAAGAGCAAATCGAAGAAAACGGCGCTGGATGCTTTCAATTCTCGATGATATGGGGACCATACTTGACTGTCGTACTCTAGGAGGTGGCGAACAAAGGTAATATAGAGGGACCTGGTCACGTATGGGTTGGTGAATTCTTTGGACCACCGTTTTACAAAACTTAGTGCAGAGTTGGCTTTGAGGATTATCTCATTCATATGTAAACGGAAGTTGAGCTCCCTATCACACAAAATGCCGAGGTCGCGAAGTGATTGTACGGAGGAGATAGGTTGGTTGTGGAGAAGATAGAGTCGGGGAGGAGATTGGTTCCTCTTATGTGAGAAGGTGATGGATTGCTATTTGGCGATATTAAGTTCCAAAGAATTTTTGAGGCACCAGGTCGAAAAACTATCAAGGTCTTGTTGAAGGAGGAAAGCGTCATGGGGAGAGGAAATGGTTTTGAAAAATTTGGTATCATCGGTGTAAAGGGAGACAGACGAGTGTTTGATGATCATATCGAAATCATTTATGGTTAATATAAAAAGAAGGGGACCGAGATGGCTGCCTTGTGGAACTCCAGAGGTGGCCAAAAATGGAGCGGACTGGGCTGACCTAAAACGAACACAGTAAAAACGGTTTTCGAGGTAAGAGGATATATATTTTAACAGTATGGGTTCAAAGCCGAGGGCAGACAATTTGAAGATTATTAATCTATGAGAGATTTTATCGATAGGTTTGTTAAAATCGGTTGCAACTACATCGACTTCGTTGCCATTCTCTAGGGCAGAGAGGGCAGAGGATATGAATTCAACGAGATTTGTGGTAGTTGACCTACCCTTTAGGAAGCCATGTTGTCTAGGGGAAATAAGTGATTTGCATTGGAAGCTTAGAGCTTCATACAAAACACTTTCAAAGAGTTTGGGTATATGGGAGAGTTTACCGATGGTACGATAGTTGGTTATTTCATTCTTTGATGCTTTCTTGTGGATCGGGGTTAAGAGGGAGGTTTTCCAAGCCTGAGGAAATTCTCCTTGTGAAAGGGATAGACGAAAGAGATTAGAAAGGGCAAGGGAAAGAGAGGAAGAACATTTTTTAAGAAATATGGCAGGGAGACCATCAAGGCCGAGTGTGAATTCGTCATTGAGTTGGTGTAATTTATACTCGACGTAAGACGTGTCCAAGATATGAGAGAAAAGTGGGCCATTGGAGAAGTTCAGTAGGTAACTAAACAAGGATGGATCTGGTACAAAGGAGTCGTTGGTAAAGGATTGTTTAAAAAAGGTGGCAAATAGGTTGGCAATGGTGAGTGGATCGGTTGATGACCTGTTGTTGAAAGAGAGGGAAGGAGGGTAACCATTGGACTTCCTTTTGTAGTTAACAAATTGGAAAAAGGACTTAGGGTCGTTTATAAGGTTGACTTGCTCATTGTTAAGGTAGCGCTGGTAAAGGGAATCGTAAAGTTCGGTGAGATGTAGATAAGCACCAAGATAGTTGGAATAGTCGGAAAAGGATCTGGTACGCAGGAAAACAGCCCATAACTAGTTTTTCTTATTTCGTAAGGAACGCAGCTTGCGATTATACCAGGGAAAACCAGTAGATGATGTTTTAAGGCAGGAAAACAGAACGTAAAGGGAAAAAGAATTAAATATTTCTTTATAAAAAATGGATAAGGCATCATTTATACTTAGGTTGTGAAAGTTAAAGAGGGTCAGCTGAGATAGTCATAGATTTTGTGAAAGTTTGCTTTATGAATGGGATGGGAGAGTTGTGGGGGGAGTGGACTAGAATGAAGAATTATGAAAAAATGAAAGTAGAAAGGGGGGTGGTAGTTATCGATTGTTGAGAGAGATAGAAGAGAAAGTGAGACTGAGGAGTTAATTGGATCTGTTGTAAAAATAAGGTTAATTGCCTATCCATATAATTGGATATACCACTGACTTGGCATAGACTTGAGTTGGTTAAGCGATCTACGAAGAGACATTCCTTAGCTGAGTTGGCATTTGAAGCTATGAAAAACAATTGATCATCTGATGGAGTCCACTGTAGCTGAGGAAGATTAAATTCGCCGGAAATAAGGATATCATCAATAGGGTCTGGCAGGTCAATTAAATGGTCGATCGCATCGATAACAAGTTCTGAAGATTCGATAGGTTGAGCTGTTAGGATGTAGCAACATATAACGTAAAGGGACTTGAGATGCAGTGATATTTTTATTGCGGCAAAGTCGGCTTTAGAGGATGAAGAAATTGTAATGGTGGAAGAGTTAAGGCTGTTGTCCATCGCCAGTAGGACGCCTCGACAGGGGGAATCTTTATTTGTGCGGATAGGATCGTTGTCGCGAAAAACATTAGAAGTAGGGGGGAACAATTCTAGTTCTTTATGTCGGGAATCAAATTGGTATCGGTCAAGGCGTAAATACCAAAGGGAAGAGCATGTGATTGACGTAAGACAGCATTGGTTTTAGAGCGAAGACCTCTTACATTGTGGTAGTAAAATGTAAGAGGGATGTTGTGGGGTGGAGGTGTGAGGCGGGATGGTTTAAGGGCTGGCAAGGGAGGCACGTTATGGACGAACAAATTTATCGTGGTCGGCTCGGCTTCGCTGTAGGTGTGAGACTCGTTTAGAGTGAACGTAGTGGCCGAATGCAGTAAGGTCGTATGCTAGCTTCTTAGGGGACGTGCTAAAAATCTCGTGGTACCTGACATAAAGGTTCCTGAGACTGATAGGTTCGGTAGGGAAGCCTTCCTGCTGGATGGAAACCATGATTTTGGTCTTCCCTTCGTAGCAGACCGAGTCCAATTTGTCATATAGATAGGCAAGTAAGAGACAAATGTTTTCATATACATATCTTTCTTTCTCTAAGCCAAGAGAGTGAATAACGACTTTATGTAGTGCCATTGGTTTGCTGTGTCAGTTTAGCAAGATCTGCGAGCAGTGCCCAATTGTCCTCGGCGATATTAATGCAAAGCTAGGAAGTGAAGGCATTTTTGGTAGTACTGTCGGAAGGTATAGCTTGCACGATACCACCTCCGTCTTTTCGGCGGGACGAAACATTGTCGTAGCTAGCACGCAGTTCCCGCATCTCGATATTCATAAGGAGACCTGGAGAACTCTTGATCAATCAACTATCAACCATACTGAACACTTGCGGTGGACGCTAGGCACTCCTCAAGTACTACGGATATCCGAATATTCCGACTCGAATCATTACCTTGTTGTAGCCAAGGTCCCGAAAATCGCAGACACAAGCTAATACTGACAGGAAATTTGACATCGAACGATTACAATCGCAAAAGATCGCCAAATCCTTTTCCGATTGAGTCTCTTTTAATCTCTTAAGCGGCCTTTGCCTTCAGCATCAAGTATCGAAGACCAGTGGCAACATTGCTAAAAAGCCATCAAAGATGCTGCCTCTAATGTGATGGGTTTCACTCGACTACCACAATGAAACCCCTGGTTTTACGACGAGTGCCGACAAGCACACGTAGCTAGGCAAGATGAATACAAAGCGCCGCTGAATAGAATGACAAGAGCTGCTCACGAGCTCTACAAGCAGAAGAGGAGAGACGAACACCGGCTTCTCTGGAGGAAAAAGAAGGAGCATGAGAGGCGCTGACTTTTCTAAAACTTGACTCCTTAGTAGGGATACAGTAACTCTACTTTTGGGACTATTCGCAGCAGCTGGTTCTTGTGTTAATCGGTTCACCTTCAGTTGAAGTCGTATTAACGGTGTTGCTTAATTGTTTCCTTGACAGACTACTAGTTTGGTTGTGTTGCAGGCAGCTAAAATTTCAACTGAGCTCTTTGAGCGCACCAAAAAGTACGCAACAAGACCTTTCCGGTCGTTTAGCCGTTTAACCGCACTGCCATTTATAGGAAAGACCATGAGGACGAAATCTTTCTGTTCCATTCTTTGCAGAACCCGCCAGGTTCTGGTGTTAAGACCTGAGTTTTGTGAATCCCCACATCCACTTGTGGATGTCGATGTGTGGTTTCGTAAGTGAATCCTCCCCCCACTAACACCACGTTCATACCGCATTTCTCCTTAATTTTTGAGAAATTACCCCTCAGCCAATTTGCAGTGGCTTCATTGGAACAAGCAAGCACCCAGCGCTGATTGTAGATCTGTCAAAAGACGGTTTGACCTCTTCGAAGTTCAATCGAAACATCGATAGCTCCCTCCTATATTCGAGCTATTTTCTCAACCTGTGGGGGTTGAGACTGATGTCTTCCGGGATTACACTCAACCTGATACGACCCAGTACATTGCTATATGGAATCTTGTCGACTGTAACATTTCCTGTTCGGACGCCCTTTGCTTCCGACGTCGGGGGACTGGAGTCGTCAGTTAGGGTTTGTTTGTCCTCTGTGCTGTTCTTTTCAGTCTTGGCAGTGGCGATCTCTAGAGCACATTCCGTAGTGTTGCCTTGTTTGAAACTTCTCCTCCCCGAAGGTCTTAGTTTAATGTAGCCGGTAGTTGTGACATGTTCACAGAACCTAACTTCCTCGCATCTCATTTCAGCGTCAGAGTACGATCAATTTTGATTCCCAGGAGTAATCGGGACATGTTGAGAGGAAGGCTAGGTAATTAAATCGGAGGTAGCTCGGTATCCGAAGTTCGCAAACTAGCGACTAACCACCCTCTGCCCTTGCTATTCCACCTGGGAGCTATAGTTTTTTTTTAAAGAGGTTAGTTCCGCTTCCATTTTTCTTCATCTCCATATTCAGCTTGGAAAACTCCCGATCAATAGACTGTCAACCAATCTGACTACGTTGTCATCGACGCAAGGCTTTCCCGCAGTATGTTAGATGTCAGAATGGTCCGAGGGGCGAACATTGACTCGAACAACCATGAAGAAGATATTTACTTGTCTGCGACCAACACTGGGTCCATAGTCCGTACTCTCGCGGATGTTTACCTGAGCGACAATCCCAATAGCATGCGACCTTTGTTTGCTGTCATATTGGTGTCCTATGGACTTTCGAATCCAGTAGAGTTGTGGGACAAATATCGGCATCTTATGTCGGAAGATTTCCTACGAAACTTAAGGCATAGTAAAGGAGAAGATATTCTATAAAACGACAAGCGCATTACAAATAGTAGTCTCTGTTCACTTCAAGATATTTTTCTCTCCATCGGTTGTAAACTACTGAGTAGTTACGGACTTCCGATCCCTCACCAACTGCCGGATCAACAGCCAAGAGTATGTCACTGAAAGGAATCGCAGCCCAGGCACGATGTATGACATCGTTAATGACTGGATTCTAAAGTTCACCACCGAGCAAAGACACATTTATTACGCAGTCTTGTGTAATATTGAATATATTGAATTGTAATATTATATTGAAGGACGACCGCGAAAATAACCAAGTTATGCTCCCTGTTGCTACTCGAGGTACCCGGCGCTGACGAGGTAAAGGCTCCACTGGGACGATTCTCTCTTTGGCTCAAGGTTCACTGACTACGACTGACGGTTAACATAAGACCAAAACTTGGTGGAACCTCACACGCTCAAGAATTCTCCACTGAGTCTATTGTATTGTTGGCTAAGGAACTCTAGCGGAGGAGAATGGCCAAATGAAATTGTCAGAAAAGTTCGCCAAAAGTAATTCCACGTTAAAGGAATTTTTTCGCTTGGTGTACATAGATATCGCACAGATACAACATCAAAGCAGTTCCTGGATATTTGAACGAGCTTTTCTGACACCCGAAAAGGACCAAGACACTGAAATATATGATATTGCAATATTTTATACGGAATTAAAGGAAATGAAGTGATATAGAGTCGATAAACACTGTACCCAACCAAAAGGATGATGGTGATGATACTTCGAAACAGTGATCATGTCGGGCATTGTAAGTAGCATATGTATGATCAATGAGGAGGACCGAACAGGAATAGGAAAACATAATTTGCGCTTTTACAGAAAGTTGTCTAACTAGCCTTCCGAACTTCCGACGTCTCTGGAAGAAAGATGATTCCTAATTTTTTTTTATCCAAATTCTATGAATCAGTGGAGTTTGATTGGGACGACCATCTATCCATGCGAAAAGATTTCCTACTCCGTCGAATTTTTTACCACACATCCAGCAAGCTGTGATCACCCAACCGATCGACATTGCACAAATTCATTTCTAATGCTATCACCTTGCTCAACCCCCCATCAATGTGGGACACTCCTTTTTACTCTCTCAAATATCAAACACAAAGTGACCAATTGAAATCAGTGATCCCAAGTGGTCTTTGTAGCCTCCTCTAACTGCTTTTATCATCTGCCCTAATGCTCAGACTGGTGCTCGCTGCAAAACAGGGATTAATTCGAATTAATGCAACCAAATGGTGTTGGAAATGCTGAATTATTGTAATGAGATGTCTTGTAAGCGACCTATGCAAATAAGTCTGCCTCATCTCGAAGTCTCCCCAATCCAGGATCACAGCCACGGATCACCACCACCACGTACGACATACGACGACGTATGATTCATGCAGTGCGGAGCAGGAGACAACCAAATAACTTAAAACCAAAAAACCAGTCCAAGCTGCAGTGTTGCGCCACAAAACCGTCCAAATGCAAAAACAAAAAGGCAGTCGCCAAGAAAACGAAAATTTCCATGAGTTCATAGTGCACAAATTTTCCATAATGTCATCGAGAGTCTCCATGGCATTTGGATATTCGTAGATGCCTCCTTTAGTTCTCCAGCAGACAACTGGGTACGGATATGTCGTCTGCACATAGCCAGAGGGAGCTGAAGAGCCAAACCGTAGTCTGCTGGGCGACAAAATGTATGCGCAGCGTTTTTATCGCTGCTCTTGGATTTTTGTGCCGTTGGTTTTTTTTTTTTTTGTGACAAAATCCTAGTACCGCACACTATGGACAAGGAGTAGAGAGTCCAATCTCCAGGCATCTGGAGACCGATGTGGTTGCGTTTGATTTTTCATACGGCAAGCGTAACACAGAATCTCCAAACTGCTGCAAACTACTGCCAACTGCCAACAACAGTGGTCAACATAGCATTGCTTAGTTTGGAGGGCCAAAACCAGGACTAGGACCAGGGCCAGGCCAGGAGACTAGAGTGTGATGATACCAAACATTCCCAGAAATATTGGTGTAGGTCACAATAAGATTACATGCTGTGCATCTCATTGTATGCAAAACAGGACATGGGGTTGCACTGCTATATTTTCGTTTGTTTTTCCAGAGCTACGAGTACGAGTACGAGTATGCCCTGCGCCAGGTAAGTGCTTCTTTGGGCCATTTTTTTTTTTTTTTTGTTCTCCTTTCGTCTCATTTTACTCCTACTTCAGCTTCTCATAGGGCACACACACTCTGCACAAAGAAAGGGAATGGGAACCATTCGATATGCACTGCAAGGTCTGGCCAATGAGGTACATATTCGTACTCGTACTCGTACACGTTGTTTTCTGCTAAAACGCATTCATGACGGAGGCACGAAATTTTTCACTGCACCCTGGGATCCCGAGGGATGCCACATACCTTGAATGGAATTGTATTCTTTGGATTGCTGTTTCTACTTCTTTTGGCTCTTTTGGTTTTATTGTGGCATTTATGCGCTGATAAGTGTAGGAGCAATCGATGATATGGTCTTTTACCAGAGAGTCACCACGAGATATGGGAACGTGTAGTGCATTTGTTCTGTCCAAGGTTGGCAGCAGACCAGACGAGGACAGAAACCAAACCAAACAGAGCAGAGCAGGTGCTAAAATGTTTCAAATAAACGCAAACAATGGAGAAGAGGATTTTGTCAAATGTAGTAACTTGTAAGCAAATACGCGGATTTCGATTTCGATGATGTTCACAGATATGGTTTGGTATCTATGAGAAAATGTTTATAAATTGCCTGACTCAGTGACTAGCTTAATCGTCCTGATTTGCACAATTTCCATCGAACGATTGTTGGAAACATTTCTTGACTGCTGCTTAGTTATTTTGTTCGAGCATTTGTTACTTGCCTCCTCTTGGGATTTGTTTGAATTGCTTAAGAGGTTGAAATAAAAGGGGGAAGGACCACGATCTGTGTGTATGTAACTATAACACCAGAGTTCAATGCAGCTCGGGAACTATTATTCAAAATAAGAAAAACTGAAAATATGTTCAGGAATGGCGGGGAAGGAATGAATCGTAGTTGGTAAGATTTCTAGTCAGAGCTTAGCCAAATGGTAAGCCAACAGCAGACGCAATTCTAAGGAATCCATGCTCATCAAACTTAGAGAAACATTCCTGGAAATGTGGACAAAGACTTTTATGTAAGCATCCTCTCTAGATCTTTCTGGAAGGAAGATGCTTTCATGGACGACAAGTCAATCCATTTCTGTACAGATGTATCCAAGACTGATAGCGGGGTTGATGGCGATATTTTTTGGAATTAGCTTAACCTCAGCCTCCCCTTTTGCCTTCCAAATCACAGTAGCGTGTTCCAGGCGAAAATTTTGGTGACTAAAGACGTCCTGTCCTTGCTGAAGAAAAACGTGATATCTGCCAAGGATATCCGCATCTTTTCGAATAGTCAGCCCGGTATCAAATCCCTGGATTCAGTCTCACTAAATTCTAAAACTGCCCCTGACCGCCGATCATCTCTCATGGAGATGGCGGAGCAGTTCAGTTACCACCTAGCATATGTTGAGTGCCGGATCACAGAGATATTCCAGGGAATTGTAGGGCTGACGAGCTCGCAAAAAATTGTAACCACTCTACCTATCCTACCTCAAAAAGGTATATCAATCGCTTCATACAAATTAAAATTAAAGCTGGACGCTACTAAAAGAACAAACCTTAGATGGACAGTAGGTAAAACTGGATCTGAACCGCTATAAGAGTTTGATCTTTCAAAATAGGAAACATCTCAGCGCTATCACAGGTGTCATGACTGGATACTGTCTTATAGGCAAGCATGCACAAAGGCTTGGCATTTTTACAAATGGCTTCTGCAGAAGCTCGTGGATGACGAGGAGATAGAGACAATCTTCCACCTACTCTGTACATGTCCAGCTCTCTTCCGGCTCCTAAGCAGAGTTTTCTTCTGCAATAGCTTAAGCGATCTAAACAATATTCAGTATTATTTTGTCCAGCAGGACGTTTTGGTTAGAATATATTTGAGCAGTGGATAGAGTCGTCGCGTCAGGACAATCCCTTGCCAAAACTGCTAAATTGACACTGGTCAGTACGTCTTTGATGTAGGCAGTGGTCTGCCTCTCTCTTCCTTTTTCTGCGGCGGTCTTGGATATAGAGGGCAGATCGTCCCTTTCCCTCTTTTAGTGAGACGCCTTATCTATTCAATGAACTTTGTATTTCCTGCATCTTAAAGACTGTTTCTCCCGTATCGGTCCTACGCATCTAGCATGGACTGTAGCACTGACTAAAAGTGACTCAGTATGCTGCGCCTTTCACTGCAGTCATGAAACTCTGTTTTGCCCGATCTTGTTGGAAGCCTATCACCTTATTGGCAGTAGTGCGCATTGAGCGGGAAATATTTCACAGCGCGAATAGATGTATCTTCGAGTTTTGAGTGCTTTGTGCAAGCTGATATGAGAGTTGAATAGCGAAAATCTTAGCTATCCGTTTTGAAAGAACCTTTTCAAAGCCGAGCTGGCTCTGTAACGAGTCTGTGCTATTGGCGAGCCGGACATTTCAGCTGGATATCTTTAAATCGTTTCAGTTTCGTCCATTGTACGTTTCAGTAAGTTATCATCGGAAATCAATGCTCTTATTCAAAGCATTCTCTTGATAATCACGGAAAGACATTTTCATTTTATTGGATTTTTGAGACGCCAAGAGACACTGTGTGAAAGTTGGAATATACACAATATGCCGGCAACCTAAAACTATGCGCTTTCTGATCAGTGCATAACGACACCAATTATAAAGTCGGCAAACCATGTCCGAGGTACGTTGAAAATAACCAAAAATATATCAATAAGATACGTGGTGACTGCTGGGTGCCTAGTCCCTCGATTGGAGATGGGGTAACCAACCCCTGTGGAAGGTCGTTGGTGACAGCTGACGAGAGAGGGGGAGGAGTGTCATCCCACTAAGACACTTTCTCCTATTTCCGGGCAGAAGCGGACGAATTCTAACAGTTCCAGTTAGGTGGAACTAGTGTTATCCCTATATGAGCTGCTTCAACGTACTAGAATAGAAGTCAGGGTGTTGAAAAAGAGTTGGTGACGGATGAACCCTTAATAAGGACCAACGGCAGCACTCACATCCACGAAGTGAGCTACTGACTCCGAAATTAGGTCCAGCTCCTTTTGTCCTAGGGGTCCCCAAAAGGGTCTAGGCCTCCAGTTTGGTGGTTGTGCGTGAGGTTAACTACCCAACCACGTAAAAAAAAATGTTACGAAACGACCAATATCCTCGGATTCACTGTTGACGACACTGCAAAACGAACAAAGGACAACGACTTTCGTAGTCCATGCGTAGACCATTTTTGGCGCAGCTTAAGATTGTGAAGGACTTCTCTTTGCCAACGCTTCCAAAATAGTTGTTGAAGATGCTTGATTCGCTGATATCGGTCGAGACGGTTGATGTTGATTTCCAAATACGATGGTTCATTGATGCTGGTAGGAGATATTCTGATCAAAAAATGTCCTGGCTTCAAGGCCTGCAGGTCGTTTGGATCTGTGGACATCGGGGAAAGCGGCCTAAAATTCATGATCGCCTCAATTTCGCAGAGTAAGGTGGACATCTCCACGTAATTAAGAGATTCATTGGACATCAATTTCAGCAGATGGTGCTTTGCAACTTTGACAGCCGCTTCGAACAGGCCACCAAAGTAAGGTGATCGTGTTGGCGCGAATATCCATTCTATGTTTCCCTTCAGACGCTCAGTACGGACCTGATGTTGGCTTTCCTTTGATCAGAATAACTTATGCAACTCAGCCTTGGCTCCTACAAAATTGTAGCATTATCGGAATAAATTTTCAAACATTTACCTCTACGAGAAATGAAGCATTTGAGCGCCATAAGGAAGGACTTTGTGGTAAGGTCCGCAACTAATTCCAAATGAGACGCCTTGGTAGAGAAGCATATAAATACTGCTACGTACGCCTTGATAGTTCTTTTTCCACGAATTCCAGGTTGAATGTAAAACGGACCGCAATAATCCACTCCAGTAATTGAAAATGGAGTTGAAGGGATAATACGATCTACTGGTAAGTTTCCCATGATTTGATGATAATGAATTGGACGCTATCGACAGCACAAGATACGTTTTCTAGAGGGTTCCAAAACCGTTGCCGGATTATGCTAAGTAATGTTTGACGGGCTGCATGGCGGTTCTTTACATGATAGTACCTTAGGAGTGATCTGGTGAAGACATGATTTTGCGGCAACAATATCGGATGCTTGCGTCGAAATCAAGATGCGCGTTTGCCAACCGGCAGCCAATACGAAGGATTGAGTCAGAGTCGGTAAATGGAGCCAATTTGACCAAGGGACTATTAGTTTCCACGTGTTTCTTAGCTGATAATGTCCTGTGCTCTTTTGAGAAGTGTGGGCGTTGAATGTTTGTTACAGTGGCTTTGAGGGATCCTTCCATTTCTTCTGGGGTAATTAGTGCTCCTTTTCTTTGTTAAAGATAAAACGACGTACGAAGGTAAATACTAAAAGTAAACGAAAGTAGGAATTAGCAAATTTGTTGTCAACTATCAAGTCAGTTTGATTTGAGAAGGTTGCAAATGAAAACGTTTGTGGTTTGCGTTCAGGTGAATTCATTTCAACTTGTAGTGCAGGGTTACTTGGCCAATAAGCCATGGATTTCTTTAGGAAGGCAGGTTCTTGAAACCATATGGTTGAGGAGGCCAATTCTTTGGCCGATGATTCACGCGAAACTAAGTCAGCTGGATTATCCTCCGTTGGAACTTGTCTCCAGGTATAGTCCTTTCCGAGCCCAAGGATTTTTTTTGATGAATATTTTCCATTGATATGGCTGCGACTTGATCCAGGCTAGGGTTATGGTGGAATCTATTCAACAAAAAATTGCATTTATTGAAAATTTTACTAGCGGAACTATCCTTTGAAGCAGTTCTGCTAATAACACAACTCTAATCGTGGCAGCGACATATTTCTCACTGGAGCTACTCGTGATTTAGCACAAATCAGATGAGTACACGTTTCTTCGTTTCCGTAGGTAGCTCGAACGTAGACAGTAGCTCCATATTCTCTTTCACTGGCATCACTAAAACCGTGAATCTGTAACGAAGAGTGCGCACAGTGACTGAGGAGGTACCTTGGGATTTCTATTTTGTTAGGATGGGTCATGTCGTCGATAAACGATGCCCATTTCAAATGAAGATTTTGAGGTAGACTCTCATCCCAATCCAATTTTATTTTCCATAAATTTTGAAGGAACAACTTCGCCGAAACGGTGAGCGGGCTTAGAATGCCAAGCGGATCGTAAAATTTCCCAATATTCGAAAGCACAACTCTTTTTGTGATTTTGGCTTTCCTGGGATTGGCCTCGTCTCCTAAGTAGGAATAGAAAAACATATCATTGGCTGGCTTCCATTTCATACCTAATGCTTTAACAAATTGATTGTCATTAAATTCCATAATTTTCTCTCGATCTTCAACTGACACGTTCTGCAGTATGTTTTCTGTAATGTTTCCACTTCCTGCTTAATTGCTGCTAAATCATCCAGATTGTGGGCACCGGTGATAAGGTTATCAACATAAAAGTCCTTTGAAACAATGCTGGCGCCAGTGGGAAAACGAGATTCTTCATCATTTGCCAATTGGAACATGGCTCGCACGGCTAAAAATGCGGCTGGATGGAGCGGTACCATACGTTACAGTACGAAGTCAAAACAGTCTTATATTCTCCGAGGAATAATTACGCCACAGGATGAATTGATAGTTGGCATCCTCTTCATTGAACGCTACAACAACTGGGAAATACTATGAAGAGACTTAACTTTAAACGGTTGCAATCGCAACAAGCCGCCCTAACCTTTGCCGATCGCGTATCCCTCAGCCTCTCGAGCAGTCCTTTACAGCCAGAATAAAGTGCTGAAGACCAGTGGCTTAGATGTCGGGCAACTATCAGAAATGCCGCAACTGACATGATGGGTTTCATCCGCCCACCACCACGAAACCCCTGCTTTGATGAAGAGTGCCGGCAAGCAAATGCAGCAAAACAACATGCCTAAAAAGCGGCGCTGCGCAAAAGGACCAGAGCAGCTCGTGAGCTCTAAGAGCAAAAGAGGAGGGAAGAATATCGGTTCATCCGAAAGAGCATGAGAAGCGCACGATCGACGAAATCGAGAGGTGCTACTGCAGGAATAATGTTCGGAAGTTTTACCAAAAAGTAAAAAGAACGTGTCAGGGTAATAAGGCCCCAACGGAAAAACCTGTAGAGATGAACAAGGAAAGCTTGTAGTAGAGACACAGTCGGAAAACCATTTCTGCGGACTGCTAAACGGAAAAGGCAACACAAATTCCCTTGTCAGGCAGAGCGAACCATTCAATATTGACGATGCAAGTCAAGAATTCCTCCCACCCGCCCAAAATGAAGCGTGGATAGCAATATCTAAACTGAAGTCAAACAAGTCTGCCGGTCCGGGCGATCTACCCGCCGAACTATTTATGGCAGCAGAAGATGACTTGGTAGAGAGCATACACCAACTTATTTCCAAGATTTGTTCGGATGAATATATGCCAGATGAATGGAACCTCAGCATCATTTGCTCGGTTCACAAGAAAGAAGACCCTCTAAACTGCGCCAACTATAGAGGTGTCAGTCTCCTAAACATCGCTTATAAGATTTTGTCTGCCGTATTGTACGAGCGACTGAAACCATTTGTCAACGATCTAATTGGACCCTATCAGGGTTTTAGGCCCGGTAAGTCCACAATTGACTAAATATTCACACTACGACAGATCATGGAGTAAGTTCAAGACGTGCAGAGCGATACTTACCAACTTTTTCTCGATTTTGAAGCCGCATATGACAGCCTCAACAATGACGAGCAATACAGAACCACATCTAGTTTTTTTCATTCCTGCCAAACACGTCCACTTGTGCAAGATAATGATGGTGAAAGACCTAACCGAGAACTTTGATGACAAAAAAGAATTTAGGCAAGGCGACGCGCTGTAATGTGGCTTCTTTAACATCATATTTGAAAAGATTGTGCAAAACATAGTGCTAACACACGATGTACGATCTTTCAAAAGTCTGTTCAATTGCTTGCGCACGCTGACGATATTGATATTATTGGTAGAACACAGAGAGTTGTGTTTTGCGAGTATAGGAACAGAAGCGTCAAAAATGGATCTAGTGGTAAACGAAGGCAAAATAAAGTATATGCTGTCAACAAGTGGGGACACCCAACATCGACGAATCGGCCAGAATGTCACAATCGACAGCTATAGCTTTGAGGTGGTAACAGACTTTGTCTACCTCGGCTCTGCTATCACATCTGAAAACGATATCTCTTCAGAAATCAAACGGAGAATAACGCTTGTCAATAGCTGTTTCTTTGGGCTGAGAAGGTAACTATGTAGTAAGGTGGACCCCTTCTTAAGCGGATGAAGATATCCTTGGTCGTTTTGAGAGAAAAGTTGATGGGTTCTGAAGGAGACGATTCAACGATGAACTCTACGAGCTGTACAGTGACATCGACCTGGTCAAAAAGCTGAGCATTGGTAGTTTGAGATGGCTGGGACATGTAGAGCGAACCATCAGCAACGTTCCAGCCCACAGAATGTTCGACTCTAATCCGGCGGGACAATGCAGCAGAGGAAGGTCTCTCCTTAGGTGGCACGCGCAAGTGAAAGGGGACCAGGCCCAGGCCCACCCCGGACTGTAGCGCCGCCTAAGTGAGTAAGTAAGTACAATATATCTATAAGATCGCCAGTAAACCTGTTCTATAAATATTGAGATATTTTTTTTTTATTTTTTTTTTTATTGATTTATTTGTCTTTCTTAACACTTTACAATTTATTTAAGTATCTGCGAAGCCTTTGGCTTGTCTGCAGAAGATTAAACTACTTAATGGTTAATTTAGTGAGCTTAGTCTTTCCACATTACAATTTAACATATTGAAACTAATTTAGTATCTATAATTGATAAAATATTTAGCCTATATTGATTTCATATTTCATTATTCAAAAAGAAGGTTTTGATCGCTTTTTTTCTAGTTTTAAAATTTACAATATTTCTATTCTAAAGTGAGCGTCATCTTAAAAATGTCTTCTACTTTAACGACTTTGAAGGTAATGTCGTTGTTTCGTGTATTCATAGAGTTGATGTGTTTCAATGCGGATTTTTGCAATTTTTGCAGTCTCTGAATATGGGTTGCCGTTGCATTGCCCCAAGCAAGAACACCATACCGCAGTTTTGACTCAATTAATGAATAGTAGACCTGCCTCAAGACGGACACCGTAGCGTGATATTTCAGATGAGCTAGTGCATAGATGGCTTTCTTTAAATCCATACGCAGCTTATCAATCTGTTTGTTCCATAAAAAATGACAGTCTATGATGACTCCTAAATATTTATAGCTGTCGACAACTTCGATTACTTCCGTATTGGCACTAGGACATGCATCATTTCTCAGGTATACTGGAATTTGTGTTGATGTGAAACTAGGATTTCGGATGTGCATCATCTTGGTTTTCAACGCATTAATCACCAAGCCGTTATCATGACACCATTTGACCGCAGCATCCAACTCTTCCTGCATTATTGCTGTCGCCATTTCGAGCGACTTGTGATGTACCACGATTGCTGTGTCATCAGCGAAAGCAAACGGTGTGCTCTGCTTAAAAGAGCGAAGAAGCTCATTAGTATACAAGATAAAAAGTATTGGACCTAATTTCGATCCCTGTGGCACACCATATTCCACCTTTGTTTTTGCGCTCTGTACTCCGCTGATTTTCACGCAGAATAGCCTGTTACACAGATAATCTGTTAACCAGTCCGCCATTAATCCTCGTATACCAACACGTTGTAGCGCTTCTATTACGGTTTTGTGGTTTAAGGTATCGAAGGCTTTACTGAAATCCATGAAGAGTACCAATACGTGGTGACAATTGTTCAAGCTCTGGTTGACACAATTTGCGAATTCAGCTAACAATTTGCTTGTACTTTTATTTTTCTGAAATTTGAAAAATATTTTCAAATTTTTCTATATGAACCCGCTACGGTTACATGTAGCAGTGAACTTACTATGTTCATAGGTTGGCTATTCTTAACAATCGTCTGAATGGAGATGATCTTGTAACTAGGCAGCGTTATGCCTGTTAAGCCATATAGTGACCACCGGCATTAGACGTGATCCCGACAATATTTGTTTCAGAAATATATGAATGCCAAACCACAGGTAACTATTTAGAGACAAGTTAAGAACACAACACAGGAGCAATTTCGCACATAGCAGCCTTCTTGTGACTTTGGCGACATTCTTTAGCAACTCCATTCATCGTTCCCATGTCAACGTTCTGTCAAAAGCATCATTTAGCATCACCGATTCCACTCGCATTATTCAGATTTCTGTGGAAATTTTTCAGATAAATTCCGTCTGCACCTGTTGACAACTGTACAGCTCTTACATCCATTAATCATCCTCGAGTGCAAAGTCACAAACGAACGCACTTCATATGCAGCACACCTCATAAACTTCATAAGCCTCATAACATATACTCGTACCTATAAGGTCACCCCTGTCAAATACCTCCCTGCCGACACCAACCATAACTCGTAGCCCGCCAATAAATGACAGATGGTTGTCCGCGCAAAACCACAAAGATGACGTCTTACCGTATCTGTAAGATTTGATTGATTGATTTATAATTTTCTGTGCTGTAGCTACTGATGGACGCGTGCAACACAATGTAAACATGCTAACTGGCGCAGACAGACAGATAGACGAAGAGACGGACCACTGACATAGCCATGTGTAGCCTGTCATCGGTTACCGACTTCAACGGTGCGAAATGATAAATAATCTGCACATTGACTACCTCAAGCGCACGAAATGAGCGAATGGATTTTTATTTATGAGTCCTTAGGACGTCTTCATTTCGATCGAGATGATGTATGTTGTCAGGGGACAGCGACGAAGGATGTCTCTGCTTCTGGATATAAATGCAAATATCCGAGAATGACTTGGGTATGTCTGACCTTTTGCGGATGAAGCAACCACGCGAGTAAAGTGCGCCCAAAAAGGGCCACCAGATACCCACTACCTACATCTCGTTTTGGAACCAAGAAACAGGTAGAAGCCAATAAATCACACCTTTTGCCGAAAACACGGTTCCGAAAATAATCTGCACGTCTGTGGTGGGAGCGTAGGGTCCATGGGTCGGATGCACGCGACATCTGATACTTTGGATTCGATGGTACCTTGACCGGAACGGTGTTGTATGGCTTTTGCCAACATCATTGTGGGCTACTGTTGGTCAAGAGGTTTATCTTGTCGCGGTGTGCCTATAGATAGTCAGGTAGGGAACAGCAAGTGGTTTATGGTTCTAAGGAATTTGAATGGTGCTTGTTTGTGGCCCATTTGCATAAAATTATGTGTCGCGCTTGTTCGGGGTTATTTAGTCAATGGAATCTTACCTCGAATTATGTAAATTTAAATTGTTCGTTAAAAGGCGCATTTGCTTCTGCAGATAGCAATTGAAATTGATCCTGATCAACAAAAAAAATCAGCATTCCTTCGCTTAAATCCTACGGTAATAATGCAGATACTTAAATAGATGATCAGTGCGTTCGATTCAGAATATCAGCACTCAAAGGGCGTTTCAGAACAGAGGACTATTAGAAGCAATATGTTTGGGCCCTTTTATCCATAAGATCCGACCATTCAAGTTCAAGGTTATGCGTAGAAGTTGCTTCCATACCACCGAGAAAGATCTTCCATATACTCGTAGTTCACAAGCAACAATAGGCTTTTGAAAAGCATAGATTCGCAGTTGGAAAACGGTGGATCTGCATGTGGAATTTTAGGACACTTTACAAACCGCAGGCAGCCGAACGAGAACCGAAAGCCATAGAATCCAGATAACAGTATGACATGTGCTATGGTGATTGTCAATCACATTAGACTTAGCCTTTTTAGCATCTTTTTAATACTTGTTGCGTTCTGTGCTTCTTTAATGGAACGCGGTAGAGAATTCCACTGACGGACGGCATTGACAAAAACTTGACGCTCGGATGTTAAACAGGAAGAACGAGGATGAATTAATTGCGGGACCTACTCGAGGATTGTGGCTGTTGTTAAAAAATAAACCAATCTATGCAAGCCCTAACATAGTTGTTATCTTCTAAGTGTCACCCTTTCTGTCGATTTGTCAACTGCTTTAAAGTCATTCATTCCCTTTTTCTCGTTATCTCGGGACAGTTGGAAAAAATAAAAATTAGAAAGTGAATTAATAAAAATATCTGTTTCCGTTTTATTTCTCTTACATAAATTGGTAGCAGAGCGTAGTTGTGCAAATATAAATAATAAAAGTGTTTAAGAGAAAAAAAAAAGAGGCAAAAATCAAACTAAATCATATTTTGCTTTCTATTGTGCACTTTCTTCGCAATTCTGAGTTTGTTGAGGTTATAGGTACCTAATTGACCACCTCGTTTGTGTGCTGCGCATATAGTTTGCAAGGGAGTTCCATGCCCGTTAGGAGGTAAGGGACAATAAAATTATATTTTTTTGAATAATCACTGCCGCCAATTTATCTTTTCATCCCTCTTTTGCATCATTCTTTTCACGGATATTATTTATTTATTTATTTCAAGTTTATTAATATGTAAATAAATTACAATACCAATATGTACAAAAGAAGGAGCACTAGCTTCTAGGGCCTTCGGCTCGTTGAAATTACTACAAGATACAATATACAAGACCATCTACCAGGGTTGTTAAAAAAAACTAAAGTTTAAAAGGAAAAAGAGTATACAATGATTATAGATACTTTGCAGGTTATTTACAATTTTTAGCATAGATAGGAGTTTAAATACGTTTCTTATATTTTGTTCTGAAGGAACTCTTAATATATCAACTAGTTGTGTTTGACCACAAAGATGCAAAACGGTTGAACTAACTTTATCGCATTCACTTATCAGGTGTTTAATAGTGAGGACTTCGTTCTTCTGGCAAAGGTTGCACAAAGGTGGTTGGGTTTTCGCTATTATATGACTATGCGTAATTTTAGTGTGTCCTAGCCGAAGTCGTATAAATATCTTCAGCATTTTAATTTGTACATTAAAGCGCTTTTCCTGCTTGAGAGTTAATGAAGGTGTAATGGTGAACGGAATTCTTCCACTCATTTTTTCTCCTAGTTTCAAAAAAGTGAATAATCTTTCTTTTAAGATCTTTCTGGTTGAAGGCGTAAAATTCAATAGCTGGCTCGCTAAAAACATCTTTTGCAGTTCTATCTGCAGCTTCGTTGCCTTTAATGCCTACGTGTCCTGGGATCCAGAGAAGTTTGAGCTTTTTATTGCGTACAATTAACTTGTCTCTGATTTGTTCAATGATTTCTGTTTTGTTGTTAGCATTTTTTAGCGCAGAAATTGTTGAAAGACTATCTGTGAAAACAGCAGTCTTCTTGTAATTTGTATGAAGAATGGCTTTCAGTATTGCAAAAGCTTCTGCGAGAAAAACAGAGCTAAAATCTGGAAGAAGGCCTTTAGAGATTGTTTCTCCATCTTCATTAACAACTGCAAATGATGTTCCAGATTCAGTTTTAGAGCCATCAGTGAAGAGGAAATTCCATTTAAAGGTTTTAAGTTTATTTGCGATTTCTTTGAATTCTGCTTTATATACCTCAATGCTTGTGGTTGCCTTGGTGTATTTTTGTAGATCGGTACATATAGAATCTTCATGTAGGTACCAGGGGGGTTGGAGTGATCCCCTCTTCTCCTGAATAACTATCGGAATGTTGGATGATTTTGCTAATAGAAGCGCATTGGAAATGGACGATGGATATTTCTTGAACCTTTTTACAATTTTTCTAGTTATGTTGTTAACTGGTGACTTCAGAGATGAGTTAATTTTTTGTATGATGTTGGCAGTAAGGTATTCAAAACGCTCCGGAATTGTTGGTAGTCTGCTCTTGATTAGAAGATTTTGATTGGCGTCGTTCTAAATGCTCTTAAAGCTGTTCGAATTGCGGCATGGTAGGGATATGAAATCAGTTGAAGTGAAGACTTTGTCGTTTTTCCATAAACCGGAAGGCCATAATCAATTTTAGAAAGAATTATTGAACGTATGACATTAATTAGAGTATTAATATTGCAAAAACTATTTTTAGAAGATAAATACTTTATCATATTAACCCTGGTGGAAAGGTTCTTTTTAACATAAACACAGTGGTCTCTAAAGTTAAATTTACAATCAAAAATTATACCCAATATTTTTAAACAATTAACATTTTCAATGTATTATTACTTTGAACATTTACAAACTTACTACAGCTCGTTTTCTTACATATGTGTAGAATTTTACTTTTTTCTGACGATATTATGGATCCAGAACGGATTCCCCAATTAAATAGATCTGTTAAAATGTTTAAAAAATCGTTAGCTGTTAAATTAAGGTCTTTAAGTTTAGAGAATATTATTAAGTTGTCAGCATACAAAGAATACCCAATTCTTTTATGTTTTTGAATTATTTGTGTTAATTCATTGAATGAGATCATGAAAAGAATTACGGAGAGGGGTGAACCCTGGGGAATACCATTATTAAGGTTGTGTATTTTGGAATAGACGCTTGAGATTTTAACCCGGAATTTTCTATTTGAAAGAAAGGATTTTACATAATTAAATATTTTTGGCCCAATTTTCCATTCAATCAATTGTTTTAACACTATATGAATTCCTACTCGATCAAATGCTCTTTCAAAATCAATAGATAATATGGAGACATGATTTTTTTCCGATATTGCAGAAGAAACAAAATAGTCTAGATTGAAAATCGCATCGATTGCACTACGGCCGTGCTTAAAGGCAACCTGATTTGGGGTAACGAGATTATTTTTTTCTAAGAACCAATATAACCTCCTTGATATAATTTTTTCAAGAAGTTTGCCTAAGCACGGCAGGAGGGAAATCGGTCGATATCCAGAAAATGCGTGCAAATTTTTGTTAGGTTTAGGCAAAGGGACTATATTTGCTGTTTTCCACGACTGCGGGATGATACTGCGATCAAAAATTAGGTTGTACAGATTAAGCAGGCGTTTCTTCAAAGCAATTGGGGTGTTTTTTTTCATTATATATGATATGCGATCAAATCCTGGGCATTTTCCCTTACAGTTCAGACAACTTTCAAATTCAATTTTGTTTATATCTGCCTCAATATGTTTAGCGGAAGGGTTAATAATATAAGTTGGAGATACAGTTTTGAATTTGTTTTTTTCATGAAGAAATTCAATGTTGAAGCTTAAGTCATTGGAGAGAGTTTTCCAAGTGCTGGCAAAATATTCGGCAATCTCGAATGGGGAGGTTAAATTCGTGGATGGTGTTTTAATCATTTTTACAGACTGAGGTCTGTAATTTCCAGAAAGGAATTTTATATCGGCCCATAGTTTTTTGGACGAAGCCTTTGGGTTTATATTAAGAGTAAATTTCTCAAAGCTTTCAGCTTTGGCTGTTTTTGTTTCCTTACGAAACTTGTATTTGATCTTGCGATATGCTATGAGGTTTAAATCATTTGGATACCTTTTAAAGGTTTTCCAAGTAGCTTGTTTAACCTGTCTTAACTCGCTGAGGGTTTTGTTCCACCAAGGAGTAATGAGCTTGATTGGTTTAATATTTTGCCCTTGTCTTGATTGGCGAATAGCTATGTTTCCAGCAAATCTAATGCTTTTTTGGATTAAGGCCGCTTCATGGTTAATATTATTAGATTCTTCTTTGTTGTGAAGGAACGCTGAAATTTTATTAGCAAAAAGATTCCAGTCTGCTTTGTCAAATTGAAATTTTGGAGGGTAGCCATTTGGTGATGTTTCTTTGACATACATGATCTTTGTAATTATGGGATAGTGATCACTTCCGTAGAGATCGCAGTCAACTGTCCATGAGGTATTTGTGATAAGTCTTGGGGAAGCAAGTGTTAAGTCAACATGTGTAAAGGTACTGTGAGTCGATAAGTGCGTCGGAGAGCCATCATTAAGAATTGCTAAATTTGAGTTATACAAAAATTGCTCAAATATTTTGCCACGGGTGTTTGTGCAGGAAGAACCCCAAATTGGGCTCCAGGCATTAAAGTCGCCTGTCAGCAAAACTGGTGTATTGAACTGATTGACCACATTTTCAAGATCAGAGCAGGAAAAGGGCTGATCGGGGGGAATATAAACTGAGATTATAGTTAGTTTGAATGTGAGTTAAATTTCAACTGCTATGGCCAAGATTGTTGAGTTTATAACAGAAAAATAGTGTGGGATTGATTTATGGATTAAATAACCAGCACCATTCTTTGCTGTTGTAATGTGGCTTAAATTATGAAAAAAGGGGGCGTATTGCTTAGGGCAAAAAGGGTTAGGATTGTTTGTAACGTGGGTTTCCTGTGAAGAAATAACTGAAGGTTGTTGTTCTTTGATAAGCAACTGTAGCTCGTGGTAGTTATTAAAGTAGCCTTTCATGTTCCATTGGACTATATTCAACGTCATTATGGTGCAGGCGTAGTTCTTAAGGTAATATAATCCAATATATTAAAAAAAGACACATAGTACTAAAAAGACAGTTCGATAGTTTTACTATATCTCGCAAGATAAAGTTAAATATCGTAGAAATTAATTGTAAAAACAGTGATATAAGAATGGTTGCTGGGTACAGTTTTAGTGTTAATATAGCGAATTGGGGATGGGAAAAAAATTGGGCAAGATGAGTAAGATTAGTTACTGTTTTTATTTCTTTCAAAAAGAACAAATTAAACATTAAAAAATATGAGCTTCTAGTGATTGCAAGTTTATATATTGTCATCTGAGTCAGAAATATTCATAAATAAACTAATGTCGTTTTGAGATTTTATGTTAGGATGTGTAGGTATGCTTTCATTAGCTTTATTGAAATTTTTTATTGCTGTTAGATTTGGTTTGTGTGTTTTTTGTGGTTTGTTTTGTTTGGTGGAGGTAGAGGGTAGATCAGTGGACTTAACACTCTCAGTGAGATTGCTGGATTGAACACAGGATTTTTTTTCGTTTTGAAGTGTATTTGATTGGAACATTGAGAAGGTACTGACGGTTTGGGCTGGGTGATTAATTTCGGTTGGCTTTGTATTAATGTTTGTTTGATGGCCTTGCACTAGAATATTGTAGTTATTGACGTTTTCTGAGGTTGTTTTGTTGTTTTTAATGGCTGTTTTTGCTCTATCAGCGTAGGATATAATATTGGATTTTGTTTGGGCAGTGTTTAATATGTTATAAGTGCGTCTGGCTTCGGCCATACTGAATTTATTCTTAGTTTTTATAGATAATATTTCTTTATTTTGTTTATATTTTGGGCAGTCTGGATCGGAGGATGTATGAGTTGTTTTGAGGGAATTGGCGCACATTGTGCGTGTGCAGCTCAATGGAGTGTGTGGTGGAAGATTACATTTCTCGCATGTTGAAGCATTGTTACACCTTTTTGCTGTGTGCCCTAGTAATTGACAATTTTTGCCACGCATTGGATTTGGGATGTATTCATTAACTTTTGTTGTATACCATCCTATCTCTACAGTGTTAGGAGGTTTATATAGGTCAAAAGAAAATAACATAAGGCCGGAGGGGCGGGGTTTCCCTTCTATTTGCTTAGAGAATTTGTACACTCCACACACATTTTGTGAACGCATTTCTGAGATAATTTCAGACTCTGGAATGTTGATAAGGCATGGTGCATAAACGATACACTGGACATTGATTGGCGAGGTTAGACACCGAAATAAATTTTTCAGCGATTCTTTTATTTTTAGTTAAAATAAGAATATTGCCATCGCGGAGTTGCGAAATATGTTCGTACTCTTGACTTATTCCGTCTATAGCTTTTCTTAAAACAAATATGCTTACACTTGTAAGGGGTCTATTTGGGTCACTTGGTGAGATCAATATGAATTTGGGTATTTTATTAATAATGTTAGAAGGTAAATTTGGATATTCAGTTAAATTCACTGGTTTAAGGCGTTTAGTAGGGGGGTTTCAAGGGAAGTCTCAGGGGACAACCCGCTAAACCGGTTCCCTTTCATGCTTGGCCCAGTGGCCCAGCAGATTCGGGGGGGGAACACTATATGCACTATACGTACTTTTAGAATGGAGAGAGAAATGAAGAAAAAAACAATTCAACTGAGTCTTAAGAGAGAGTGCGACAACAACAGCCGTGAAAAACAAATGAAAAGATAAAGAAGAAAAAATTCGCTGTGATAATCTCCACGAAACGTACTCGATGAAAGTGAGACGGAGACTGTTCACGGATATTACATTGGCGGACTTAATAGGCAGTGGCTAGATTTTTAGAAGGAAATCATCAGATATTAAAGTGCGTTCACAATGCCGTCTGGAGACCCCGTGCCTCTGTATTAGGTCTTTTAACCAAGCAGCGAAATGCCTTTAATGAACAAAAGTCGTCTATTTCTCATTCGGCCTTAAGTGTAGATGATTATCATAGTAGGCACAATAGTAGATGATAAGGAGGATGAAGATGCCAATGAAAAGGAAGCAGTTTTTATTGCATAGCATCATATACAGATCTCAAAACAAAGTTGATGGATTTAATGGAGGAGAGGAAGGTTGATTTGAACTCCACACTCTTTCAAAGCGGCGCAACAGGGCCACCAGTATGTTCTGTTAGACTACCAAAATGGGAACTGCCTCGATTCTCGGGCAAATACTGCGATTGGATGGACTTCTAAAATGAGTTCGACTCAATGATTATTAAGGATGTGAGTCTCAGTGATGTAGACCGGTGTCGTTTTCTAAAATCTTCATTGAGTGATGGACCAAAACGTATCATATCTAATATGGAAGTCACAGCATTAAATTTTGTAAAGGCTTGGAAAGCTCTTATTTACATCTCATATAAATGAAATTATTTGCTTGCCGAGAATTTCGGGTGCTTGTCCAGAGGCTAATAGGGATCTAATCGACAAAGCTCAAGCGCACTATCGATCGCTACTATCGTTAGGGTCTGCTGAGGCTGTGGCGGAAAGCTTAATGATAAATCTCATTCTTGGAAAACTGGATATCAATGCTCAAAACAAGTGAGAGGAATATACCAATGAGAGCATCGCAAGCTGGAAAAACTTAACGAACTTCATTGAAAGGTACACATCAACACAAGAACTAGACACCAAGTGTGGAAAGCAAATGGAATCGAGAGCGGCCATCGTCAGGTAAGAGGTCTCAAACTACATTAATTGCAAGTTTGCATGAAATTAAATGTCTGGAATGTCGATCGACTACGCATGTTTTAGCCGATTGCCCTATATAATTGGCCCTTACACCTAACGAACGGTCGGAGCACGTTCGACGTATAAGCGCATGTGTAGCATGCCTTCAGTCAATGCACTCATATAGGTTTTGTAAAGGCCGGTATGAGAAATGCTAGAGGAATCACCACACCCTACTGCATTTTGAAGGTACACAACCCATTGTTCAGGCGCAAGGTAGTAGTAGCCTGCAAAAGGCACTTTTAGCATCACGATCCTTTGAAAATGAACAGGTTTTATTAGCATCTGTGATTGTAAATGTATACTATGCTAACGGCTCGGCTATTCCTTGTCATGCCCTATTAGATTGTGGATCCACAGATCATTATATTTCTGAGAGGTTTGCTAAGATGATAAATGCACATAGAATCAGGAGCGATACCGTGGTAGGAGGTATAGGAAGCATTGGAATTTCTTCACGAGGACATTGCAAATTAAGTTTTGGCTCCCTCATTTAT
This sequence comes from Volucella bombylans, assembly GCA_949129095.1. Lineage (NCBI taxonomy): Eukaryota > Metazoa > Arthropoda > Insecta > Diptera > Syrphidae > Volucella > Volucella bombylans. The sequence continues at coordinate 330,574,429 of OX422140.1, read as the reverse complement.
GAATCTGAACGCTTCGATATTCGTGCAACTATTTTACAAAAGATCACTGATTCATATCCTCCTATTGCTTTTGACGTTTCAAAATGGAATATACCATCGCATGTTAGATTAGGCAGGCCCTGACTTTAATATGCCTAAGCACGTGGATCTATTGATAGGTGGCGGTTTATGTTGGGATTTGTTAACCGGTGAGCAATATTCTTTGGGGCCAGGCCTACCTTACTTATGCAACACCAAGATTGGTTATATAATCGCTGGACCTGTTGCTTCATCTTCATCATCCCGTCGCAGAAGGCGATCTCGGAGAATTTGGAATCCTTAAATCAGTTAGTACAACGTTTTTGGTTAATCGACTCTTGCAACAAGTACAAGGACAACTTTTTTCTAAATCCCAACGACAAGGCCATTGAGCAGCACTAACAACTCGGCGGGTTGATTCCGGGCGCTATATAGTGCGCTTACCCTTCTGCGCTGATTCATCAATTCTCGGAGACTCATTAATTGTAGCTACCCGCCGTTTTTAGAGCCTGGAACGCAAATTCGAAAAACAACCCCTAATTAAGCAAATGTATTCAGACTTTATTGAAGAATATGAGCGTCTTGGCCATTTAGAAGTAGTTCAAAATTTTGATTCATCTACCGCACACTTTTTTTTGCCACATCATCCCGTCTTAAAGATGGCTAGCACTAGTACAAAAATCAGAGTGGTGTTTGATGCATCATGTAAGACATCAACTGGTGTAATGGTGTACTATATTCAGGCCCAAAGTTACAAGATGATTTGATGATACTCGTAATTCTTTTAAAATTCTGTTTGTTTGCTTACGTCGTTACGGCGGATATACAACAAATGTATCGGCAAGTACTGGTTGATACTTCTGATACAGATTTTCAGTTAATTTTATGGCGTAAGGAGCAAAATGAGCCATTAAAGGTTTATCGACTTCTCGCGGTCACATATGGTACAGCTCCGGGAGCTTACTTGGCAATTAAGACATTACACCAATTAGCAGATGACGAAGCTAAGGATTATCCGATTGGTGCTAAGTGGTTAAAGGAGAATTTTTATGTCGATGATGCGATGCTAGGTTCTAATTCTATTGAAGAACTCGTTGAAGGTCTATGTCAACTAGTCCGAATTTTAGGCCAAGGAGGATTCAAACTGACTATTCTGTTCAAATTCAGAAGCTGTGATAGCAGACGTTCCTCTTGACGCCAGAGAAAAGTTTCTTCAAATCGATGACAACAACACCATAAAGACACTAGGATTGACTTGGCAACCTGATGCAGATGTTTTTCGGTGTTCATATAATGAAAATGAGGTTTCGTCAACGGTTACAAAGCGAATTGTTTTATCTGAGGTCGCTAGATTATTTGACCCTCTTGGGTTAATTTGCCCCGTGGTCGCATTAGCAAAAATGTTCTTTCAAGACTTGTGGAAAAGGAAAAGCTGGGACACACGGCTACCTGATGATCTTTCTGAGAAGTGGAAAAAGTTTCGTAAAGAACTAGTAGCACTAAAAAAGGTAACGATCCCACGATACGCATTGAGTGGCACCGACATCAAACTTCTAAAACTGAATGGTTTCTGTGACGCAAGTGAAAGGGGCTATGGTGCCTGTGTATATACATGGTGTTTGCATATCAATGGTAGGATAACGGTTACGTTATTTGAAGTTAAATCTAGAGTAGCACCAAACAAGGCTCTCACAATAGCGATATTTGAACTATGTGCTGCAAAACTTCTGGTGGACATAATAGAAAGGTTAAAAATTGAAGTGCTTAGGGAGATTTCAATTGATGAGATTTTATATTGGACTGATTCAACTATCGTTCTTAATTGGTTGCATGAAGAACCGTTCAAATGGAACACATTTGTAGCTCATAGTGTCGTTCATATACAAGAAGCTTCAAGCTTTGATCAGTGGAAGCATGCTCCCGGAGAGATAAATCCAGCCGATCTTATCACACGTGGATTGTTACCATCTGAAATTAAAACTTCTGCCCTCTGGTTGAGTGGCCCAGCGTTTTTACGTGAAAAGCTATCGAATTGGCCCACAGAATTCCAACTGCCAAGGTCAAATGAAATGGATGTAGAAGAATTACGCCCTCAGAGATGTGCACTAGTAGCTATAAACATGGTGGACGTCACTCAATCTATGCACCTTTTCCGAAGCTTTCGAGGAACTCGTCGTGCTTTTGCATATGCACTGCGTTTTGTACAGAGATGTCGGGCCCGAAATTATGGTCAAAAATCTTTAAACGCGAATCTAAGAAATTGGAAGAAAAGGTTCAAGCTGAAGAAGTGTTCATTAAAGCTATATAACGCTGCGTCTTCGCTTCTGAATGTTCGCTTCATGAAAAACAACACTCTGCTTCGCGCGATAGCGCCTTGAAAAGTCTGGCTCCATTCCTTGATGAAAAGGGTCTTATAAGAGTTGGAGGACGAATTAAGAAAGCCAAAATTATGCATGATGCAAAACATCAAATTATTTTACCGAAGAATCATCGTTTTACTTCTTCTATCATGTCTTATTATCATCATTTTGTAGTATGTCACGCAGGACCGCAAATGTTCTTAGCAGCAGTACGGAATCGTTATTGGCCAATCAGTGGCTTGCAGTTGTCGAAGAGCATTGTTCGTAAATGTATTTGGTGCTTTCGTATGCATCCTAGACTCATCGCTCAGTTTATGGGCGATCTACCTGAAGACCGTGTGGTGCCAAAACAACGCAAGGCATTTATGGTCACTGGGGTGGACTTTGCTGGTCATATAACGGTTCGGCATCACATTGGCTGCCGTCAAAATAAGGAACTGCACTTGGCTTTATTTGTTTGTTTCGTTACGAAAGCGGTGCACATAGAGCTGTTTCCTGATCGTTCTACCGATACTTTTCTACGAGCTCTTAAAAGATTTATTTCAGATAGGGGTAGAGTTTCTAAAATTTATTATGATAATGCTACTAACTTTGTCGGCGCTTCCAATTACTTCCGGGAACTAAAATCTACCATGCAAAGAGACAAACCTATTATTGAAAAGGAACTCAACAAGGAATGTATAGAATGGTCATTTATCCCTCCACGCACACCTCATCGTGGAGGCTTATGGGAGTCTTCGATTAAGGTTATGAAACGTTTAATACATAACATCGTAGGATGCATGGCATTAACAGAAGACGAGCTTCGTACGGTGGCAAAACAAGCTGGAGCTGGACCAATAACTCCCATGTCAACGGACTCTAATGACCTGGAGCCATTTATACCTGGACATTTTTTATGCGGTGGCCCGCCGATTGCTATACATGAGGAGCTCTTGCTACCTAAAAATCTCAACTGTGTTCAGTTGATGCGAAACTCGACACAGGGGTTGTGGTACCGCTTCTATAAGGAATATTTGCAAATTCTTCAAACACGGTCCAAATGGCGGTTTAAAACACGAAACATAGCAGTGGGAGATATGGTGTTGATGAAGATAGATCAAATGGATCCCTTACGATGGCCGTTAGGAAGAATAACAGAAGTTGCAACAGATTCGGAGGGAATCGTTCGAGTTGTAAATGTCAGAACCAAAAACGGAGAATGCAAGCGCGGTGTAACACAATTAGCTCTTGTTCCAGAGCAAGACAACAACTTGAGCTTATGCAAGCCCTAACATAGTTTTTATCGTCTAAGTGTCAACCCTTTCTGTCGATTTGTCCACTGCTTTAAAGTCATTCATTCCCTTTTTATCGATATCTCGGAACAGTTTAAAAAAATAAAAATTAGAAAGTGAATTAATAAAAATATCTGTTTGCGTTTTATTTCTCTGTTTATTATCTGTTAGCAAAATATCGGAAAGTAATGTTACACTTCGAAGTTGAAGATAATTTTCCAAAGGCAGACGATTAGCAAAACCAGACAATCTATCATATCTTCGTATCCCAAAGACATAGCGTACAGTGATGTTAAACGCCACATTGAGCTTTCTTTTACTTACATGGTTGCACCTACAAAAAAGTTCACACCCGTAAATTAAAGTCGGTAATACCAATGTCTTAGCAAGTAACATTCGCGTCTTAACTGGTGTAAATGACTGAGTTACCCACAAGGTACGCCATATACTTTACCGACGAGTGAATTAATGTGGTTATCCCAAGTTAGACACTGATTGAAAATCACCCCAAGGTTTTTTGCGGTTTCAACATATTCGATCGGAACGTCCCTCAACACAAATAAGAGAGATCCATACTTTTTCTTGATATTATCAGACATTTCGACTTTTTTGGGTTTAAAATAAGGCCATTTAACTTTGACCAATGTGATATCTTTTCTAAGTCTTCATTTACACAAGAAACGCTATTCTCAATAAGACCAAGGGGGCAGTTTAGGTACAGTTGCACGTCATCAGTTCTCGATTATAGATGGAAGCACATTAATGTTAATCGAAAACAATAGTGGTCCTAGCATGGAACCTTGAGGGACGCCGGTAACATTTGGGAGAAAGTCGGATAATCAACCTGTGACACTTAACAAGGCTGTGATACAACTGTGCTTCTCACAAAATCCAGATTTTTTTGATGTGAGCATATTATTTGCCGACAAATGGGCCTAAATTCATCCCTTAGTGTTTTTTGGAAGGGGTACGATCTTAGCCAGCTTCCATAGGTCGGGATTGTATTGAACAAATAGGTTATGTGTGGCAGTACAATGGGTAGAATAATTTTTAAAAACGAGGAATGAATTCTGTCCAGACCCACAGAATTTGACTTTATAGAAAGCATACTTTCCACAACATCGGCATGATCTACCGCCCGAAAACCAAAACCAGAATCGTCCCACTGATCCGCAAACGAAAAGGAAGCTTCTGTAGTGCTCATTGGACGTAGCGAGGACAGGGAAACAAATTGTTGGTCAACATTTTTAACTCTGTCGCCCCTTGACCTACCGATGCCTAAGTTGCGTAAGTTATTCCACAACTGACGCCCACTTAAAGAAGTATTGAGCTGTTTAGAGTACATTTGAGATTTGACTTTACGTATTTCTCTAACAATTTTATTGCGTATTGAACAATATATTCGCTTGGACTCATTTCACCGGTAACGTTTAAAGGAATTAAAGGCCTCATCACGTTGCTGATTTAATAAACGGATGTGTCGGGTAAACCATGGCTTATTACTCGGTTTAATGAGGTTAGTTCTTAAGGGCACATGAGTATTATACAGTGTAGTTATGTTTTCACTTAAAAACTGCAATTGATCATTTGATGATCACTTGAGACTCTTCAAGACCGATAGCCAATGTGCCAGCTACGACTTCGGTGATTTCCCCCACAAGCCCTAAGGCTCCTAGTTTTGCGGAGGTGGCATCAGCTTGATGAAGCCCGCCGTCCCGGCGAAACCAGCTGACCCCGCCCTGGTTAAACCAGCTAACTCTCCCCTGGTTAAGCCAGTTAAGCCTGTTGCTCCCACCTGGTCAGTGGTAGTTCGCAGCAAAAAGTCGGCTGTTTGCTCAACGGAAGTGGTATCCAAGATAATGGATAAGATCGCGCCTACCCTGGGAGTTAGGGTAAATGCGGTTAGACCGCTCAAAGATGGGGGCGTAGTAATAAGCACTCCCTCGTCTGCTGAAAGGGAGCAGATAGTAGGCAGCAAAAAGTTCAAGGATATGGACCTTGACGTGGCAGTGGCCGAGAAACCGGGAAAAAGGGTCGTTGTACACGGCGTCAACACCAGCATATCAATGGAAGAATTTATGACGGAGCTACACCGTCTGAACTTCTCAGATGCTGCCGAACAAAATAGGCTGAAAGTAATCTCCAAACCATGGAAGATTGCTGAAGGGGCTGCAACAAATGTAGTATTAGAAGGCCCACCTGCGTCCATAAACGCATTACGTAGCACGGGCAGATGCTACATCAAGTGGTTTTCGTTCCCGGTAAGGGAATATAAAGTAAGAGTTAGCTGAAAGGCAGCTATGCAGTGCAGAAAGAAGACGTCCACCACCACCTTATGGGGTCAACCGACTGCCCCATGCATGTAGCAGAGTTGGCAAGGTTGGCAGCAAGGAACTAGGATGATGAAGATAGTCCAACAAAACTGTCACGGCGCTTTTTCGGTAGGGGTCGATTTAGGAGTTCAGATGGTTAGGCAGGGCTGCAGCATTACCCTGGTTCAGGAGCCCTACACATATGATGGATGTGTTAGGGGTTTGCCTGCAGGAATGCGGGTCTTCCTTGATACCAGAGGAAATGCTGCAATTATTATAAGGGATGTCAATTTAGTTTGTGTGCCTGTTTCCTCCAGCGAACGAGGTGTTTGCGTAAGCGTAGAAGGCGCTTTTGGCAGGATTTTTCTTGCCAGCGTCTACTGCAAATACAGTGAGGCAATTGACCCATGTATTGAGTATATGGATGGTTTGTTTTCGCTTGCCGGCAGTGAACCCCTCATTATCGGTGTAGACGCCAATGCAACCTCCCCTCTTTGGTTCAGCAAGGAAACCGAATCCTTAACGGGTAACTGGAGCCAGAATCGGGGAATGTTCTTGGTGAATAGGCTAGGGTGGCTAACGCTGAGAACCTGGCTCTGCTGGGCATTGCCTTTCGGCAAGGGCTCGCTGAGTACAAGCGTCTCATTGTCAGCACAAAGGAGTCTCACTGGAGAAACTTTGCCTATAATAATAGAGATGATCCCTGGGCAAACTCTATAAGATTTTCCGTAATGCTAAAAAGACTGCTGACATTGAAGGCATACGTGTGGATAATACGGTTTTATCCACATGGAAAGATTGCCTTACTGCATTGCTTGGTCATCCGGAGTTAAGGACTGAAGAAGTCGAGTATGGTGTTTCACTTCTTCGCTCCAGGAGATTTCCTGGAGCTGATGGAATGACCGGAGAGATGGTGAGAGCCATCTGGAAGCCCGTCCCAGAATACCTGCTTGGTCTTTATAGCAAATGTATTGCTTGCATTTACTTCCCCAAAGATTGCAAGGTGGCAAGGGTGGTTGTGCTCCTGAAGTCCGCCGATAAGAATAGGTCTGACCCTAAATCTTATCGGGGCATCAACCTGCTTCCGGTACTAGGAAAAGAACTGGAAAGGGTTATGGTGGAATGGGTTTCGGAGAGCATGGCAGAACCAATGTCCCCTTCCAATTCGGCTTTACAAGAGGCAAGTGTGTCGAGGATGCATGGTCTTTCCTAAAAGACAGAGTCCTCAGAAGCAGGGCCAGAGTGGTTATAGCCATCTTTATTGATTTTAAAGGTACTGGTCTTTTCGTAATCATCTTCAGATGACGCTACCGAAGGTTGCTACGATTCGATCAGTCACAAGTTGCCGGTCATAGGTCTTGTTGGCGGCTAGACCACCGGAAGTCCCTACCAGGACTTAAATCACGGTACCATGGGAGTCAGGAGCCCCCAGCATCTCGGTCCGGGCCTGACTTGAAGAGGTAGGCCCCCTTGTGGGAGCGTTATGGTGGCTGTGGTTTAAACCCAAAATCGCGGGAAGGGCCTTCCTTTGGTTGACCCAATGTAGAGTTGCAGTAAGTACTGGGTGCTGCGACCCTAAGAGCAGTAAGAGGTTTTAGGTCGGCCTCGACTCATACCAAGGGTGGAACTTGTGCCGGCAACACAGTTCCGAATTGGTATCAATGGATTGACGGAAAGCGATGGAAAGGCGTATCCTTGCTCCCATGGATATATGGGCATCCCGTAAATATAAGTCATCGTGACAGGCGGCTTACATTAAAAATCAGAGATAATGTTATCATGCATCTTCACAAAATTGTGAAGTAAAACAGCTGCCTTCACAATTTTGTCCGCTGACGTCGTTGCCATATTTAGTGGGCCACCTGGCACGTGATAGACGCTTGTTGAATTTCTCTAGATCCACAGTTAACTGCTCCCCTAATTAAATTGAAACGCGTTCCACTGTATTACTAAAAAAGAACTGGTAATGAAGCCAGTACTATACCTGGATACGGACGCATCAAAAACGTTTTCAAAGGAAATGCCGCATCGCCAACAAAATAATGCAGAAACTTGACGTTACTATTCGGCAGACACTGCTCTTCTGGTAGGCTGAGCTGGTTTCCAAATAACGTTCGACCGAAGTTGGAGTGCCATAAAATACCACCGTGGCTTTGTAAGCCATATGCGCCATATGATTTCTCGTTTAATGTTTTGAGGTTAAAAGAAAATAACTTTTGCCGGGAAAACAAACTTAAACAGTCACGGTAAGCTTATGCAACTTTTAAAGAATAAAAATATTAGTCTGACTGCATCTTCGACCGAAAAAGAATAAAACTTGTCGCCAATATCAGAAACTCGCGTACTACTCAACAGCTCTCATAGCGGACTATCAGTGCGGTTTCAGACCAGGACCAAATCGACCAAACCTTCACACTCCGGCAGATTCTGGAAAAAACTAAAGAAGTCCAAGTTGATACCCACCTTCTTTTCATCAATTTTAAGACCACAAGTAACAGCATTTATAGAGACAAGCTATGATATATAGAGCCTTGTCCGATTTTGATATCCTTGCCAAGCCCGTCCGTCTCTGCAGAATGACGATGGAGATAGCTCGCTGCTCCGTCAAAGTCGGTAACAACTTAACTGAGAACTTTTATGTCAAAAAAGGTTTTAGACAACGTAACGCAATGTCATGTAACTTCTTTAACGTTATACTTGAAAGAATTTTGCGGACCTCACAAGCGAACACTGGATGCACAATCTTTCAAAAGTCTGTGCAACTATTAGTGTACGCCGCAGACTAGCACCAGTGCGTTCGCTAGTATTGAAACGGAACACGAAGAGACACACAACATCGACGAATTAGACAGAACGTCACAGTCGACACCTATAATTTCGAGGAAGTTAGGGACTTTGTCAACCTTGGCTCTGCTCTAAATTCTGCCGGCAACACGTCGGCAGAAACAAAACGAAGAACCACACTTTCCGATCGCTATTTGTTTGGGCCAAGAGGGCAATTGAGTAGTAAGGCCCTATCCCGAAAAAAACTAAGGAGACTCTATATAAGACGTTGATCATCCCAGTCCTACTTTAAAGCGCTGTAGCATGGATTCTATTGAAGACGGATGAAGATGTCCTCAGTCTGTTCGAGATAGAAATCCTTCGAAAAATATCCGGTCCCGTTTGCATTGACGGTCTTGGGAAAACACGATTCAACGACAAACTTTACGGACTGTACAGCGACAGCGATCTAGTCATAAAACGTACATATCAGTTGCCGAAGATCGCTATTACATGTAGAGCTAATGGGCAACTATACTTTGGCCTACAGAGTCTTCGAATTAACCCAGAGGGAGACCGTAGTAGCGGAAGATCTCGCGCAGAAGTTGAAGGGCACATCAACCGCCTTGGAATGTGCAACTGGTGGCAATTAGCTAATGACTAAGCTAACTGAAGAATCTAGTCAGGCTATCCTCTATGTTTCATACCGTGGACAAAGAAAAAACACGTGTTCCACGTTTTCCGAGTCAGTTTCACACTATGGACAATTTACGATGTTTCCATGTTTACATTTAAGCAAATACTGTTTGAAACAGCTATGTCCTGTCAAAAACTGATTCAAATAAAAGTTCCGCATAATCCATATATCGGTCACTGATATAAGATGATGTGTCCATCTTCCTTTTAAGGACATGTTCCAATGTAGTTGCCAGATTTCGATACTTCTGCTTTCTTCGCTTACCCGGCCATTTTGGACTTGTTCCCTTTTGATAGGTAGAATCGAAGATATGGCGAGTATCATGCGAAACAGTTCGAAACGCACTGGAGAGTCGTAGTGCGCCAAAGTGGGGGACGGATTTGTCACTTCGCGGCACTTGTCCATATTCTGCCTGCGTACAAGAGTATAGAACTCACAACTACAGCAAAAAGGAATTTTTCATTCTGTTTTGGGTTTCCGATATTACTCATCAGCCTTGTAAGTGCACTTACAGTTTTCGACGATTGTTTAAAACTTTTACGACTGACAATAATAACTCCGAGATGTAAGGAATAGTTGAGAGACAATTTTCCTACTCGTAAACCGATGTCAGTTAACGAGCGATATACAGTTGCAATTGCTTCGTTGCAGGCGTAAAATTTCAACACACATAATGTTCCACAGTAGGGGTCCTAAGATCCAGCCTTGTGGCACACGGAAAGTGTACGCTTTATCTTCATCGAGGAGGATAATATCCGAGAAATAACTTGTTATCATTTTATGGAAATCTTTTGGTCTTTCAATCCGGTAAAGGCATTTCTCAATCCTTTCCCAGTTCGCCGTGTTAAACGCGTTCTTTACATCCAGTGTCATAATGGCGCAATATTTCTTCGCGCCATATTGCTTGATTCGGGATTTCATTCGTTTGTGAACATTTTTTTTGAATGGGTCTTCTGAGCATTACGGCTGAGAATCGTTATTTGTTCCCGAAGATCAGAAGATCAGTGTTTCCGATTAAAATTATTGTTATATTGTTTATAGAAACTTTTTATCTCGCTGAACGTTCTCTTTGTAATGGCTCACCATCCAGATTTCGCTGTACAAATTCATTAATTTCTTTAAGAGAACTGTCCCTCGTTGAATTCGCTCTAGAAAAATGATTTCCGCCTTTCACGCCATTTCATGGTCACCTCGTGTTTGTCACAGCCATGATCAGAGGCAGCCGGTGTTATCGAATCGGTTCTGACAGATGATGCCGATTCCGAAATCGAGCAAATATTCTCTCTTAGGAAAGTCGCCTTAGTTGGCGAACATGCAAGGCGGATACTCTTCCTAAACGGATCGGATGCCACATCAGTGTCGTTAAACTTTTTTCTTGTAACATTACTGACTACAGCATTCAAATTTACCAATGATGTATCAGTTGCATTAGCACAATAATTGTCGATTCTCTGCACCATAACTTGGATCCTTTTCTTACTTTCAATTTTGGATATTTTTTGGGTGGTATTTGTAATTTACACTGTCACAATGATGTACTGCGATTAACTTATATTTTTACTCTTTCTTATAAATAAACTGATACATTCTATACCTTAGATAACAAACACTGTAAATAATATATGGTATATATTGAGACTCGGAACGAAAATTCTGGCGGATATTTTGTATTTCAACCACTATGTAAATTTCTAACAATTCGTTGACTGGAACAAATTCGTATGGGAAGCTAAAATTCGGTACGGAACAAGATTAATAAATTGTTTATTTATTTATTTCACTTGGTCCTTTACAGCTATGATATGATAATATATAATGATTTATTGAAGATTATTTTAAATGAATAAATAAGGGAAAACTACTAACAAAAACCCTTAAGTAATACTGAACCTAATATTGCAGTCTCCCGTCGGTTTATCAAGGATTTGCCTTTCAATTTTTGTACTTAACTTGGTGTGAGTTGAGTTATAAGATCGTTTTCAGAGAGGGAACAATTTAAGTTAAAAAGCATTATTGATCTGCTAGTAAGAGAATCTATGAAGTTGACATTGGCTCTCTCATGAAGTCTTGTAGTTGAAAAGTGCCGTGGTAGGTTCAGCATCATTTTCAATAGCTTATTTCGACATCTTTGCAATTTGAATTTGTGTGTTTTCGCACAGTCTCCCCAAACCGGTGCACCATACATGATAATGGATCGAAAAATTGATTTGTATATTATTAATTTGTTAGCTATACTTAGTTTTGATTTTCTGCAAATCAAAGGGTACAGGAGTTTTGTTAATATGTTAACTTTGTCGATTGTGCTAGAAATGTGAGCCTGGAAAGTAAGTTTTTTGTCTAATGTTAGACCAAGATATTTGCATTTGTCTGCCCACTCTAATTCCGTAGAGCATAATCGCAGCTTAACATTATTTGGAAGGTAACACTCTTTCTTGCGCCTAGTGAACCAAATAGCTTGTGTTTTCGGAGGGTTAGGCTTGATATTCCATCTTAAGCAATATTGTTCGAATTTAGAGAGGGCAGCTTGGAGATGATTGTAGACGTCGAAGAAGATTGTGCCAGATGCAAAAATAGCAGTGTCATCTGCAAACATTGCTATTTGGACATTTCTGTCCAAATTTGGTATGTCTGACATATATACATTGAACAGAACATTTCCCAGAGCAGATTCCTGGACAAGGTCTTTAGTACGCATTACATCATTAGAAGTACGGTCATCACTTTGGTGTGCTGCTACTGTGTGATTCCCACAGAAAGTATCAGCTAGTAAATTCGCCTTTTCTTCTAGACTGATGAAGAGGCGATTGGATTCTTTTAGAGGAGGAATATTAGAACATTTATTTTTAAGAATTTTCGCTACTTTCCAAACTGGCCTACCCTGATTCCCAAATGAAGAGAGTACATTATTCCATCGTGTATTTCTATAACTTGAAATTGCTTCTTTTATAGCTTTGTTAAAGAACTTAGTGCTGTAAAGGAAGGAATCCATTCGAAATCGAAGCCATTTTCGTCGCTCAGAGTTTCTTAATCGAATTAACAAAAGAATATTCTCCGGCAATGAAGTTTTTGTGCTTTTTATTGGGACCTTAGGGATTGAAATTTCAGCGGCTCTAACAATAACGTCGTTGAAATGCTCGCAAATAACATCTACCTGCTCAGTATCACAGATGGAACTCAGCGATGTTTCCCATTGATTAAACCTGTTATTAATATAGGATCTGTATAGATTCCAATTTGCAGCTGAGTACTTGTAAAGTGTATGAGGGTTGCTAAAAGTGTGTGTATTGTTTAGCTTAAAAGAAACCGGAAGGTGTTCGGATCCTAGATTAATATGGATTTGTGGTTGAGTGCAATTTTCAGGAATGCTTGAAATAAAGACCTCTGACAATTCCATGCCTGATGGCGACTATTAAAATCACCACCAACAATTATTTTGTTATTGATTCTAAAGAATTTTCGAATGTCTCTTTTAAAGTGGGCTAATTTCTCAACACTTCTATATCCTCCAGGGAAATATGCGGAAAAAATGCTCAGCTTAGAGTCATCTGCAAGTGTAATGTCAAGACCAATTACTTCAAAAACTTTAAAATGTGCATAAGAGCGTACAGTATGAGTAATACCTTCTTTGATGGTGATAGCAACACAATTTTTTATAGAAATTTTTGTTTTCAAATACGTGTTGGGTTAAAATGTCGAGAAAATATACGCGAGTTTCGAAATAAGTGCTTGTGAAGTGTTTAGATGGGATAGTTTAAATAGAATCGTGCTTCACAAGCATTTATTTCGAAACTCGCGTATTTTTTCTCGACATTTCAACTTTATTCTTATCAGACAAAAATAAATTCTTTAACTAATTTATTTATTTTGTTCCACACCGAAATTAAACTTTGCATATGAATTTGCTCCCGGCCAAAATCTGTCTAGCCGTGGAGGTAAACAAAATGCCACCAAGGGGCGCTGAAAACACTTTACCGGGTGTCAATACTGTTTTATTCATTAAATTGAAAGACCACTTGCTTATCGGTTGATGACTATTTATTGACTAACTCTATCTTAGGTATACATTAACATTAATTCAATTGGAGAAAGAGAGAGAGAGAGTATATTACATGATTTAGATTTTACAAGTTGTGCATACATATAAATACAACATGTCCTTTACCCTTTACCCTTTTCCCATTGGCTATCCGGATTTTTTTTAAAGTAAACTGGTATATTTTCTTCAATTGGAGCTCGTTCTTTTGAGTTTTTATCATAATAAACTTTCATTTTGTTCTGGTAATCCTGTACTTGCTGTCTGTATAGTTTTTTATCTACCAAAGCCGGTTTTAGTTGTATATTATGCGTCGGAAGTCGTGTCCTAAGCTTTCTTGACATCAACAGCTGTGATGGAGAGTAATTCAACTGTGTAGTGGCTCTAAGATTGAGAAGTCCTAAATATGGATCTTCATTGGTTTCACAACATTTGGTCAGCATTTTTTTTACAGTTTGTATAGTTCTTTCCACCAAGCCATTGGATTTTGGATAGTACGGGCTACTGGTGATGTGGTCAAACATCCATTCACTAGCAAACTCTTTGAAATTTGACGAATTGAATGGTGGACCATTGTCGGACATCACTACTGATGGTATGCCATGCCGCGCAAAAATTGACTTTAAGTGGGTTAAAATTTCAGTTGCTTTTGCTGACTTAGGTTTAATGACTTCCATAAATTTGGAGTAATAATCTACCAGTATTAGATACAAATCCTTTTTCCATTCAAAAAGATCTATGCCTACCTTTTGAAATGGAAGATTTGGCAATTCATGTGGCAATAAAGAGCCTTTGGTTGAATTTTGGTATTTTTTGCACGTGACACAGTTTTCTACATATTTTTGAATATCTAAATTCATATGAGGCCAAAATACCGTACCTCTAGCTCGTCGCTTACTTTTTTCTATGCCTGGGTGACCATTATGAATATGCCCAAGAATCTTTCTCCTCATTTTATGAGGAATGACTAACGCATGGCCTTTGAAAATAAGATTATCAATTTCTGTCAGCTCCTGTCTATAATTCCAAATTTTCTGTATTTCAGAACTAAAGATACGCAGTTGCTGTAAGGTTTCATCTTCATTGGTTGCTACAAGAATTTCTTGGAGCATTGGTTTTGTAATGGCGAGACTTGACTTGATAAGACCGACATGCATTTTTATTTCTTTATCTATCATACTTTCCTCTTTATGACATAGAGGTGCCCTTGATAGCATATCTGCGACTAACATCTTTTACCAGGCTTGTATATGACTTCTAAATCATAGGCTTGAAGACGAAGCATCATCCTTTGTAGCCTTGGCGGAACATGTACCAACGCTTTCTTAAATAAAGGTATTAGTGGCTTATGGTCTGTTTCCACCAATATGGTTTGACCATAAATGAATTGATGCCATTTTTCACAGCCGAAAAGAATTGCATAGAGTTCTTTCTCTATCTGAGCGTAATTTCTTTGACAGTCGGTAAGAGTTTTCGACGCAAAAGCTAATGGGCGACCACCTTGTAAGTGACAACCCCCTACCGCAAACTGTGAAGCATCGACAGATAAAACAATAGACTTTTTGGGATCAAAATACGCAAGAACCGGTGGCGTTGAGACAAGTAATTTTAATTTTATGAAAACACTTTCCAATGACCTATTCCATTGAAATTTAACATTTTGGCGCAATGGTTCTGTTTCATTAGATAAGTTAGAAATAAATGAGCCGAAATAGGTCACTGTACCCAAAAACCTTTGAAGTTCCGGCACGGAAGTTGGAGACTTCATATCCAACATCGCTTCGACTTTTTGAGGGTCGGTACTTACACCAAGTTCATTAAATATGTGACCAAAGAATTTGATTTCAGTTAACCCGAACCTACATTTTTCTTTATTCAGCCTCAATCCAACTTTATTCATACGTTCTAGTATTTGAACTAATTTTCTGTTATGGTCTTGAATACTATTACCATAAACTAAGATGCCATCTATATAGATTATCACATCTAGGTTAGGTTAGGTTAGGTAAGAGTGGCTGTTGGAAATACCAACCCACTTAGGCCTATTGGCCCATTGTGATGCCACGTGGATCTATGATCTTCTTACTACTGGAACCAGTTTGAGCTTATAATAAAGCGTAGGAGACTGTTAACGTCTATTTTTTCTAGATCGTTTAGGTCGTTGTAGAATAAAGCTCCTAGATGAAGCTTCCTTCTCTGAGAGAGAGCTGGGCATGTGCAGAGTAGGTGGGGGATTGTCTCCTCCTCTTCCTCGTCCATGCAGCTTCTACAGAAATCGTTAGTAAAAGCGCCAAGCCTTCTTGCGTGCTTGCCTATGAGGCAGTGTCCGGTAATGACACCTATTATGGCGCTGAGATGTTTCCTATCTAAAAGGATCAGACACTTAGATCGACTCAGATCCAGCCTTGGCCAGATCTGTTTGGTCGCTAGACATGTTTGTCCAGCAGTCCACCTAAGGTCTGTTCTTTTATTGGCATCTAGCTTTAGTGTTAGTTTGCACGTAGCGATTGGTATACCTATAATACCTTTGTCCGGTAGGATAGGTAGAGTGTTTCCAATTTTGGCGAGTTCATCGGCTCTGCAGTACCCTGGAATGTCTCTGTGGCCCGACACCCAACAAAGGTGAATGTTGAACTGCTCTGCCATCTCCATGAGAGATGATCTGCATTCAAGGGCGGTTTTAGAATATAATGAGACCGAGTCCAGGGACTTGATGGCGGCCTGACTATCCGAAAATATGCGGATATCCTTTGCAGATATCACCTTTTTCTTCAGCCAGGACAGAGCTTCTTTAATCGCTAAAATTACCGCCTGGAACACGCTACATTTATTTGGAAGGCGGAAAGAGAGGCTTAGATTTAGCTTATCTGAGAAAACACCGCCACCAACTCCGATATCGGTTTTAGATCCATCTGTGTAGAGATGGATTGACTTGTCCTCCATGAAAGCATCCTCCTCCCAGAATGATCTAGAGGGGAAGCTTACATGGAAGTTTTTGTCAAACCAAAGTTCAGGTATGGTGTAATCGGTGTTCTCTGTGAGAATTCCTAATGTATTAAGAATATTGGCGTGGCCAGATGAATTATTTGTCCACTGTTTAGTCGCTTTAAGGCGAATAGCTGCACTCGCAGCTACTTGCTTGCTAAAAATGTCGAGGGGTGTCAAGTGAAGCAGAATATCTAATGCCGCAGAGGGGGTAGACCGCAAGGCTCCGCTTGTGCATAGACATGCTGTTCTTTGCACTCTGCTTAGTTTAATGCTATTGACTGCATTCTCCAAGGCCGTCCACCAAACAACCACCCCGTAAGTAAGTATCGGTCTTATGACCGAGATGTATAGCCAGTGGGTTATGCGAGGTTGAAGGCCCCATTTGTTCCCAATGACTTTTTTGCAAGAGAATAAAGCTATTGTAGCTTTATTGACTCTTTCTTGAATGTTAGGTTTCCAGTTTAGTTTCCTGTCAAAAATGAGACCCAGATGTTTTGCTGTATCGGAGAAAACTAAACTGGTACTGTTTATTGAAGGAGGGTCTATGATTGGAATTTTATATTTCCTTGAAAAGAGGACAAGATCAATTTTATGTTGGTTTATTCCCAGTCTACAGCGATCTTCCCAGCAGGTTAATCTAGTGAGATTTACTTGGAGGAGCTTTTTAATGGTATTTAGATGTTTTCCTGAGACGGCTATGGCAACGTCATCCGCATAGGCAATCACTCTGCTACCACCCGCTTCCAGGTACATCAGTAGTTAGTTAACTACTAAGTTCCAGAGAAGGGGAGAGAGGACACCGCCTTGCGGCGTACCCCTACTGACATATCTTTTAGCAGAAGTCTCACCCAGTTTGGAGTTGATTATCCTGCTTTTTAGCATTAGACTAATCAGCTCCCCAAGTGAGCCGTCTACCTGCAGAGTTGACAGCGCAGTCGTGATTGCGGATGTGTTGACGTTGTTAAAGGCGCCCTCTATGTCTAGGAAAGCAACCATTGTGTACTCCTTATATTGTAGGGATCGTTCGATGTGGCTAGTCAGAGAGTGCAAAGCCGTTTCCACCGACTTCCCTTTACAGTAGGCATGTTGAGCCGCAGACAGAAGTCTTGGATCAACTTTAGCTCGAATATGGATATCAATCAGTCGTTCTAAAGTTTTCAGAAGGAATGATGATAGACTTATAGGTCTGAGGTCTTTTGGGACCACATAAGAACATTTTCCAGCTTTGGGAATGAATACTACATTGACTTCTCTCCATAACAGTGGAATGTGGATAAGTTCTACACAGCTCCTCATAATATTTTCCAACACTGGTAGAATAATATCTGAGGATCTCTGTAGCTCGGCAGGTATAATACCGTCCGGACCAGCAGACTTGTATGGTTTGAAGCTATGCAGCGCCCAGAGCAGTTTGTCTCTCGTAATCAGACTATGAATTTTGGTCACGGTTGCAGTAGGCTTGTTTGGGCTGCTACTGGCCGCGAGATGGGAGCTACCTGGAAAGTGGGTGTCCAGAAGCAGGTTGAGTGATTCATCACTTGAGGTTGTCCAAGAGCCATCGGTTTTTTTCAAACAGCTGGGCATCATAGGATTTGTGGAGAGGATTTTTCTTAGCCGCGAAGCCTCAGAGGTTTCTGTAATTTTGTCGCAGAATGACCTCCAGGATTGTCGCTTTGCATTCCTCAGTTCTTTTTTGTATAATTTGAGGGATTCTTTATATGAGTCCCAGTCGGTCACTTTTCTTGTGCTTTTTGCTGCGTTGAAAAGTTTTCCGCAGGTGTTTCTGAGCAGTCCTAGTGCCGATGACCACCAATGTGGCTTTTTCTTGCCTCTTGGTTGAATAAGAGGGCAGGAAGCGGCCATAGCCTTATTGAGAGTCATAGTAAATTCCCTGACTTTCATGTCGAGCTCATTGGTGTCACGCGGGGGACTTGATAGTTTAGAGGATATCGTTTCCGACAGTATTCCTCTATATTTTGTCCAATCAGTTTTCCGGTAGTTCCGGAAAGCTGGTTGGCTGGGGGGAGCATCACTCAGACTGAATTGGATGTATCTATGGTCTGAAAAGGAGTGTTCAGACGATACCATCCAGTTTGTTAGCCTTTGGGTGATGCTGTCGGAGACAAGAGTAATATCTAATACTTCTTGTCGGTTTTTTTGTTATGTGGGCTCATTGCCAATATTGCAAATTAAGAGGTTAGTACTTAAAATATAGTCTAAAAGTGACTCACCTCTATCATTGATGTCGGTACTGCCCCATACCGTATGATGTGCGTTAGCGTCACATCCGATTATGAGGCCAGTTTTTTGCCTTCCCGCTTCCAGTACCACCCTTTCTAGGTTATCACCAGGGAGAGGGCCCACTTGGTCGTGGCCAAGGTAAGCCGATGCCAGCCAGTAAGAGCCTTTGGCAGTCTCTAATCTGGCAACGGTTAGGTCGGGGTCACTGAGGTTGGGAAGTAGAAATACATTAAGGCTACGTTTCACTAATATACAAGTTCTAATCTTACCTTTGTCTCTTGTATAGAGCGGAACGTATGAGGGTGTCCTAAGTCCACGAACCACGCCTTCTGCAATCCATGGTTCCTGGATTAGAATTATGTCTTCTGCGCTTTTGGAAAGACGCAGAATGAGTGCGGCCGAAGCCTTTTTTGAGTGGTGGAGATTAATCTGGAGAAACCGTATCATTGCTACAGTCTTCCAGAGTCGCCTCCACCACGGTGTTGTTGAGGTCCTCCGATTCTGAAGATGTGCCCAAGAGCTCATCTTCTATCTCTGATCGTGTAGAACCTCTAATTGTTTCGCCATCGGTTTCCATTTCCGACAATGTGTCAGAAGAGGAGACCGACGGCTTGGTAGTCACCTCGGACAGATTGGAGTCGTCGCTATCCACTTCTGGAAAGGATATCGACGCTCCAAGATCCAAGGTTGTGATATCGGGTGTTAAAGGAGGAGGAGGTTGCTTATCAGCATCCAGCTCATCCTTTTTGTACACCCTTAAGTGAATTGACTCGAATCCGAACCGAATCATGCCTTTCGTCTGCGCCAGAGGATTAAGGGATTCCTTATTGATCACAATTAACGCGCATCTATAAGAACCCCTTAGTTCCTCCAGTTTCGCAACTTTCCAGTCATGAGTCGGAAGAGTCGGGTTGCTGAGCCGGATGATTTCCAGGATACTTTCTGGAGAGGAGGGTTCGGCTGGAATCCAGGTACGAGTTCGAGGTCTACTAGGAATGTCTTCCTTAGATACGACCTCGAGTTTTGCACCTGGCCAAACCTCTCCTAAACCATCGATGGCCTTGGTGAAGAGATCGAGAGGTCTCTGGTTGGAGCAAGCGATGAGCTTGACATGGCCTTGGTGCCAGCCAGCGTCGCTTGTGATAGGAGGTGGTCCTGGGTTCTCTCGCATGATGGCCAAGAAGTTGCTCGAGACCTTCAACTTGACCAATTGCCACCGTTCCGGTGTAATGGAACCGTCGGTATCGCTTCTGTCGATTTATCACATCTAAATCAATAAAAATTTCAGTCATGACGCGGTGAAAAATTTCCTGTGCTACTTTCACCCCATATGGCATTCTTAGAAATTTATACCTTCCAAAAGGTGTATTGAAAGTGCACAAATCAGAACTTGCTTCCTCTAATTTTAACATCCAATAACCTTTACTAGCATCGAGTGTGGAATAATATTTTGAGCCTGACAGTTTAGATTTAATAAATTCTAGATTTGGAATTGGATAATGTTCGCTTTGTAATGCTTTGTTGAGATTTCTTGGATCCAAACAGATTCGCAATGAACCATCAGTCTTTTCAACCAAAACAATTGAATTCAACCATTGAGTTGGGCCGTTGACTTTTTTTATGACTTCATTTTTTTCCATTCGCTTTAATTCTTGCTCTAATTTCTGATGTACGAGTAGTTTAAGCGGAATACGTCTAGGTGCATCAATGACTGGTTTCACTTGAGGATCAACTTTGAGTTTAAATACTCCATTTAAACAACCTAATCCTTTGAATAAGTGACTGAATTCAGGTTCAATGTTCTTAATCAAAACATTCGACTCATTTTTTATCTGATTAACTGATGATACCGCAAGCTGCCTAACGAGACCAAATCTTAAACAATCGTGTTTACCTAGAACTGTACTTACGTTTTCATTAACTACAAAAAAGTTTAATTTCTCTTGCCTGACTTTACTTTTATTTAGAAAAGCATTTACTTGACATAGACCAAGAACATTAGCCTTCGACCCACCAAACGCAGTTAATTTTCCTACACATTTGCTAAGAACTAGATTTCCCCACGAGTTGATATATTTGAATGTATTCAAGCCCATTACATTTGCTTCTGCTCCCGTGTCCAACTCAATTTTGATTATTTTATCATTAATTACAAAAAATTCTTTAAAATACATATTATCAAAAGTTATTTATGTTATCAAAACTATTTGGATCTAATGTTTTTTCTTCACAATTTACCGAACCAATAAAAAAATCATTATTATCAACTAAATCTAAGTCGTTATTCCTATTACAATCGTTATTATTGTTATCGCTATTGTAATTACTTAAAGTAAATGATTTTATATCTTTGTTTGACTTACAATATTTTGCAAAATGGTTCATGCCTTTACAAATGTGACATCTTTGACCAAGCGCTGGACATTTGACTCGGTGGTTCCAGTTCCCGCATCGTTCACATCGTTTGTTGAAATCTCTCATTTTGACATTTTGTTTGGGGGTGCTCGGGGAGGAGTTTTGTTTGGTATTCTGCTTTTGACTGGACTACTGCTTATTGTGCTGTTTGGCGATTTGTGTTCTGACCTTGCTCGATTTCTGGATGTAGTTGATTTGGTTTTCCGATTCCATGACCACTGCTGACATCTCCTGGGACTGAGACTGACTAAGGACGTATGATTTCTCACGCTTTTCTGCGGTCTCCAGTGTGAGGTCGTCAATATCAAGTAACAAACGCCTCAGCTTGTCATCATTTAATCCAATTATAAATACATCTCTTACCATTGAGTCTTGAAGTGTGCCACATTGGCATGCTTGAACCAGTTCCTTCAAATGAGTTAAAAATTGATCCATGGATTCAGCTGTTTTCTGCTTTGCACATAAGGATTTGAAACGTTCAAATACTATGTTGGTTCTGGGTGCGCAATATTCTTCAAGTTTCTTTTTGACCTCATCAAATTTAAGATTTTTGGGAAAGGTATTATAAATGCGAAGACCGTCGTCACCAATGTATGACAAAATTGCGGTAATCTTTCTTTCGTCTTCTTTAATACCAACGAGGTCTAGAAAAATTTCGAGTTTTTGCATCCAGAATTTCCATGATGCAATGAGATCTGACTGGGTAAAGTTCATTTCTTTTGGCGGCTTTGCTCCGAATGAAAACTCCATTATATTTCTCACTGCTTTTAACTGAGTTTCTTGAATGACTGAGTTTGACTAACTTTTTGATGTCTCAGGTTGAACAATTTCTTCAGGATCAATGGATATCCCTGAGTCCAAAATAGATTTTTCGTTATCCAGTTCTTCGGTACGTGGTTGGTATTTCTTTTATAGGTTACCTTCACTTCAATAGGTATATCACGCTGATGAGTTGTACTTTGACTATAACACACTATGACTTTAACTTTTATTATGTATTATAATTTTTTTTTTTTTTTTTTTTGTGTGTTCTTATTCAATATGTTACTTTACTGTAGGACTTTGTATTTGACTTTAGACTAACCTGACACCATGTTCTATTCATTAAATTGAAAGACCACTTGCTTATCGGTTGATGACTATTTATTGACTAACTCTATCTTAGGTATACATTAACATTAATTCAATTGGATAAAGAGAGAGAGAGAGTATATTACATGATTTAGATTTTACAAGTTGTGCATACATATAAATACAACAAATACAATATACACCCTGCACTTAATTGTATGTAAAGCTTAAGCTAAGTGACATATGTCAAATAATGTAGTTAATTCTGGCGGGAACTAAAGTAATTATCCCGCGCAAGATCATAATCAAAAATATATAATTCCTTCTTCTTAAGACGTTGTTTAATAAAGACCAATGGAAATACATAAAATTATAACAAGTTGCGACGAGGTGTTAAAAATGGAAGAAGTATTACAAAAACTAATTTCATCATAAAACCGGTAGATGGAGCAAATATTGGCAGAGAATAAAGCCGTAATATCACAACTTATAAGCCAAAATTCATCTGTTCGTCTGGCAACCATTCCTCAGTTTCACGAATTCAACTCGGAAAAGGAATCTTGGGATAGCTATCTTTTCCAGCTCCAGCAACATTTTACGGCGAATTCCTTGGATGATGACAACCTCAAGAAGGCGCATTTTTTATCGACTTGTGGAAAACAGGTAAACGACTTCCTCCAGAAATTGGTAGGAACTGAAGACGTACGTAGACATACTTTTAAAGAACTTTCTGCGAAACTTACGAAACATTTTCATTCTAACCTGCACATTCTGGCATCGAGGTGCAAATTCCTACAACAGAAGATGGTTCCTGGGCAGTCCTACGCAGAGTGGATCGCGAATTTAAGAGGTCGTGCAAGAGATTGCGCTTTTGTGTGCTCTAATGCCGATTACAACAGATCATATATGGACATTATGATCAGGGACATGTTAGTTTTTTACACACTTCACGATGCCGTTTGCCTTGGTCCAACGCAGAAGAAGAACCCTACGTTGGATGAAGTAGAAGAACTGGCCACTGCCTATGAGTCGACACACCAAGCATCCAGCATATTAAGGGAAAGCAATACTGCAAACGTAGCAACGTCCTTGGAAGTGAATCACAGTAGCGGACCAAACTACGCACAACCAAGTAAGTCGCATGATAATTCTAGTGTAAGGAAATCGTGCCCTGGTTGTTTTATGCAACACCATAGAAGTGCATACAAACATCTTCAGTCAATTCGCGATCTTTGCCGCCGACGCGGCCACATTCGAAGCGTTTGCTTATCGGTCAGGCACGTTGTCAGCCCACAGTCTCAGCCGCGTACTCTTTTGAAGTGTCGGGTAAGGAAAGAACATAATTATAACACATACCAGAAACCAAAGAGCAGAACGAGCAGTAACAGTAATAGAACGCAGACAGAATCTGCACACTCCGTTAATTCGATATACTCGTATACTGGGACAAATTATAGTGGGTGTAACTCTGAAAAGATATTCTCGGACATGGTATCTTCCGCACAATTAAAGACAAAATTTTCGTAGATCTTTGTGTCAATCAACATCATTTGGCTTTTCAATTAGACCTCGGTGCTACCTGTTCATTAATCAGTCTTGATGGGATTGAGAAACTAGGCCTGCCTCCATGCAAACCGACATTAAGAACGCTTCAGGCATATGGAGAAACACCTGTGCCGATTAAGGGAGTTATGGACGTTTTTGTTCACTGTTAGTTTGTGACATTCAACGAGGCTCCAACATTATGGGTTTGGATTGGTTTCAAGCCTCTGGTCTACAAATTCAAACGGTAGACTCTCGCTCAGTTTTGCAAATAAGAACAGACTCCAGGGACCGGTTATTTTCGGAGGCAATGTCTTTGCGCAAAAAACACGTACTCGTATCTGTTTTTCGACCCGGGTTAGGATGTAGTACATCATATAAAGCACATCTCATGCTCAAACCAAATTCCGCACCCAAATATTTTAAATATCGTCCGGTACCCTTCGCTCAAAAAGAAGCAGTTCGCCAAGAGCTTGAGCGAATGCAAGCTTTAGGGATATTGCGTCCAGTGGAAACAAGTCAATGGGCCATACCCATTGTTGTAGGCAAATGGAACACTGCGCATATGTGGTGACTCCCTATTGTAACTACGAATCCCTATTGACCGCCATCCGGTTCCCCGCATTGAAGATTTGTTCCACAAACTACATGGTGGACAGTATTTCACCAAAATCGATTTGTCATAAATCAATTTGCGTTATAAGTACCGAATTTGAAACGTTCGAATTTCAGCGGTTACCCTTTGGAACATCCAGCTCCACTGGTATTTTTCAGCGTTACATGGACCAACTAACTGCTGATTTAGAGTTTTTGTACGTCATACATAGACGATGTAATCGTATCCGGTAGAACAAGTGTAGAACATCTTAGCAATTTAAAAATGTTCTTAGAAAGGTTGGAGTGTCATGGTCTACGTTGCCGTTTGGCAAAATGTAAGTTTGCGGAACCTGAAATTGAATACCTTGGTCATATAATCGACGGCGCAGGAATTCGACCTTCGGAGACTCGGGTTAAAGCCATCTCAAGTTTACCTGAACCGAAAGACCTCAAAGAGCTAGAAGCAACTCAACTACTACAACAAGTTCTTCGACAACTTCGCCCAAATAGGTGCACCGCTGAACAAACTCCGCGCAAAAGGCGAAAATTTCAAATGGGGAAAAGAGCAACACAACGCTTTCCATCAATTTAAAGATAAAATCGCTCAAGTTTTCAGGTTAACGCATTTTAGAGATGATTTACGAATTACTCTTGCTGCAGACGCATCATCCCATGGAATTGGCGGCGTCATCTCTCACATCTTCCCAGATGGAACCGAAAAGCTTATTGCTTTCGCGTCAAAAACTTTGAATGCTGCTCAAAAAAGTTACAGTCAGATAGAGAAAGAGGCTCTATCCATCATCTTCGGTGTAACCAAATTCCACCAGTATTTATGTTATATGGTCGCCAATTTGGATTAGTCACAGATCATCAGCCGTTAGTGACAAATTTCAACCCCAACAAGAAGTTACCCCATATGACAATTCAACGGCTCCAGAGATGGGAAATTTTCCTGATGGGATACACATACACAATTCGTTATCGTACAACAAGTAAGCATGGGAATGCAGACTGCTTATCATGGTTGCCTATGGAACCAGATGAAGAGTTCGATCAATCAGTGGAGTTGTGTCATCAAACCGAAGATGAAACAATGAATAAAACAAAAATGCTCACAAAAGGATTCAGAGATACGTGCAGTAATCAACTTCGTGCAGAAGGGCTGGCCAGATCGATTGTCAACCACTCAAGATCGATTGATTCCGTATTTTCGTAGAAGGTTCTCTTTAAGTTTTCTGCTAATGTTTTTCTCTTTCACAGCCATAATCCCAGAGTGGTCGTACCAGGTGCACTACAATCGAAAGTCTTAGCCCTTCTTCATCAAGGACACTGGGGAATAACGCGCATGAAACAGATGGCACGTCGATGCAGCTGGTGGTCGAATATTGATGATCAAATTGATAAGACTGTTGCTAAATGTCAAGCATGCCAGTCTAATGCAGTCGTGCACCGAGAGAATACACTAGTTGGCCAATCCCTGAACACGTCTGGGACCGCATTCACGTGGATTTTGCGGGACCTTTCCAAGGAGCTATGTGGTTAATTGTGGTGGACGCGAAGTCCAGATTTCCATTCGTCGTACGAATGTCCTCCACAACCATACAAGCAACAATCCACGCGCTACGCACCATATTTGTTTTCTAGGGGCTTCCACAAACAATTGTGTCCGACAATGGGACATTGTCCCAACAACAATTTTGTCGAGACCATTCAATTCATCACATGACGTCAGCACCTTTCAATTCTTAATCTAATGGCATAGCCGAGAGGATGATGAGACCATTCAAATCAGCCTTTCTCAAGGCAATGGAGGATAATTGGAGAAGTGAAGATGCGCTTGTGACATTCTTATCTTCCCTTCGTACAACTCCGGATGAATTTGGCGTATCTCCAGCGGAAATACACGGGCGCCAGCATCGTACCCTCCTATCCGCTATTCGGCCAACAAAAGCATTCGCTAAGATGCACAGAAGTTTGTCGTCGGTCAAACTGTGTTTGCTCGAGAGTATGGGCAGGAGAAGAAGTGGATGGAAGGAGTCATCAAAAAAAAACCTTAGGACAACGTATCTTATTAATTCAAACCAGTATGGGAAACTGTACACGTCACCAGAATCAGATCCGTCCTAATGAAGGAAACCAAGAAGCGTTTGATGATTTTAACTTTTCGTCTCCAACAGGTTCATCTGCAAGTTCAAACCATCAGGAGGACAACCCAATAGATGCCAATGAGACGAGTCCTCCGCTCGATAATCTATGGAACGACAACTAGTAACCGAAAGTAAAGGAGCATCATCAAAATCGGATTACCAACGAAATCCACCCGCTGATGAACCACTGGTCATACGGAGATCGGAACGCCTTCGAAACAAAAACGTTCCTTTCCGTTTCAACTAAACAAATGATAAATCTATACCTTAGATAACAAACATTGTAAATAATATATATATACACCCTGCACTTAATTGTATGTAAAGCTTAAGCTAAGTGACATTTGTCAAATAATGGAGTTAATTCTGGCGGGAACTGAAGTATTTATCCCGAGCAAAATCTTAATCAAAAATATGTGAATTCCTTCTTCTTAATAAGACGTTAAAATATGACGAATCAAAACATAATACTTGCTTACTTACTTACTTATCAGGATGGCAACCTTTAGAAGATCAAAGCCTGAACAACTGTAACGAGCATACTGCTTCCAGTTGGAAAGACCAAGCTGCTTTATATCAGCGATCGGCTGATCTTTAAACCGGAATTTCGGTCTCCCTTTTCTTCTCGAACGTGGTGGCTTGGATTCGATTCTTAGCTGGAGCATTATTATCCATCTGCTCGATGTGACCGAGCTAATGAAGTCGCCGGATTTTTGCCTTCCGTAATATGTCCACATCTTTTTACAGCTCATAGAGTTCGCGGTTGTGTCTTCTTCTTCATACAGCCTCCTCATAGACATTACCAAATATTCGACGAAGGATTTTTCTTTCAAAAAACCCTAAAACTTGTTCCACTGTCTTACTTATCGTCCAAGTTGCGGCTCCATAAAACAAGACTGGCAAGATTAACGCTTTGTAGAGCATGCTTTAGGAGTTTTGACCCAAATTGTTTCGGCAGACCGAAGTAGCAACGATTTCCTTGGGTTACTCTACGTCGTACCTCCACCATGATGTCGTTTGTGGAGTTAGTATTTGAACCGAAGTATGTGAACTGCTTTCATTTTTTCCTCATTCACTTTAAGACCAATTCGTTTAGCCTCTTCCGCGTCTCCCAGAATCTAGATGGATTTGCCCATTGGTTTGGTGACTTTTGCCCATCGTACTATCTGCTCCAGTACTGAATTAAGTAAGCCACATGATAGCGCGTCTCCTTGCCGAAATCCGGTGCAGGTTTGGAATAATTTCGATGTTCTACTTCCACACTGTACGGCGCATCACGAGTTCTCCAGTGTTGTGCGACATATTTGGATCAGTTTTCCTTTGATCCTGAATGCGGCCGTCGCATTATATGTTTAGCTTAGTGCAATGGATGCCGTCATACGCGGCTTTGAAGTCGATGAAGAAGCGGAATGTGTCAACTTGGAACTCGTTGCTCTTTTCCAGGATTTGTCTTAATGTGAAAATTTGGTCTGATGTCGATTTGCCGGGCCGGAATCCCCCCTGGTAATGGCCGATTTGTACGGTACAGTACCTTTTCGGACGTTCACACAGTACACTGGATAGGATCTTAAAAGTGACGTTAAGTAGGGATATGTGCCGACTTCTTTTCAGCTGGGGAGGCGGACTAATTCTTCGACTGGAGATGTTTTCTCTTCTAGCCCAATCACTCTCTCTTGGTCATGTCCATTAAGCAACTGCTGGGAGTGTCGCTTAAATACATCCACAATTCCCTGTTGGTCAGTGACAATATTACCTTCGCAATCTCGAAGTACTTGGAGTCATTGGCTAGGTTTTTGACATTTTTAAAAAAGCTCCTGGTGTCTTTCCTTCTCTAACAATCTTCGATATTCGTAAGCTGGGAGACCGCAAAGGCTGTTTTCTTTTCTAGTCTTTTCTCCTCCCTTCTTCTCGATCTATATTCATCCCATGCTGCTCTGGTGACGTGTTGCTGTGTTTTCCTATATGCCACATCTATTGCCTTCTTTTCTGCACATATCCATCATCATATAACTGATTTCTTTTCTGGGGTGCTGGGCAGCCTAAGGTGTCTGCGGCCACCTCCTTGATGGAAGTGCAGCAATATCACCACATGTTGTTAACGTCTGTGGCAGGCAATGACATATTGGACCAATATTCGTCTCTGGCTATTTCCGTGTGGATGTTGTTGGATCTTTCTTTCATTTGACAGTCGAACTCTGAATCGGACCGCTACCGAGTGATGGTCAGAGTCGACGTTTGCCACTCTGAATGTTTTAGAATCCAGGATATATGACGAGTGACGTCCGTCAATAAGCACCTGGTCGATTTGGTTGGCGGTTCGGCCATCCGGAGTTAGCCAGGTTGCTTTGTGGATTCTTTTGTGTGGGAACTTCGTGCTACATATCACTGTATTATTAGCTCTCGCAATATCTGTGAGTCCGCTTCGCCAAAGATGTTCTCCTTACCGATTTTGGCATTGTAGCCCCCGAGTACAATTATAACATCTCACTTCGGACAGGCTCCGTCCAAAAGACTATAACGAGATTATGAGCAACACCAGCTTTTTGTATTAGAGCTGTAATTCCACCTCACAACATACAGTCTTCTCTCAATCCAAGCTGACAATATATAAGAAAAATTGTCCCCTGGGATTGAGAGTCCATCAGAGATAAACATTTGTGTGGAACACTTTGATATGCTGGGTAAAAACAGAACTACCAACTGCGATGCATGCTTCTGCAGCAACTTCTCTATGATTGTCCAGTCTATGCGCGAGTCAGGGGCTGGAAACTGATGTGATGGGTTCTAAAATTGCAGGCATTTACGAGCTGAAGCAATTGAAGCAATCGATTCGACCGGCTGCTCAATGATCCTCCAGTTAGGCCAGAAGATATCTTATTTACGCTCATTTCGTTTCCCCTTTCTTAAACACAGTTCTGGGTCTGACAAAACCTCAAATTTAACGCAGAATTGTTATAGGCTTTGTGTACCGCCGCAAGTTGTAGAGCCAAGTGACCTCATCAAATATTTGACATGAACTCAACAAGGAAAATACTCGAATTCGACTTTTTGGCTACTTTCTAATAAGTACCGTTACAATCATCCTGCATAAAGAAGCACAACTATTCCAAGATACAAAAATTAGTCACTTCAGACTGATCGGGTACCCCAAATACCCCTCGGCACAGCCCCACATTTATTCTTTCGGCTCCCCCTTCGCAGTCATTTTTGAAGATGTAAAGAATTCTAAGAAACCAAAAAGCAATTTATCTACAGCATCCAGAATTAACAGCCAAACTGAGAAAACAACATCCTGGCATCAAAGTGATTTGTAGTTGCTGGCTTTCGTTTCTTTTGTAAGCAGTGTAAGAGGCGCCATTGGCATTGTTAAGAGCTAAATAGCTGAGGCATCCACCAAAACAACATACAGCCGTCATAGTCACCACGCTACAACAATACCCTCAAACACTAAACACAAGAGACCCTGTCTAGGCCGCCACCATTACCATCATCATCATTGCCACCATAGACAAAAGCCACGACACCATCGCCAAGGCCAGCATACAAAAAAGCTCTGCACAGCTGCTGCTCCAGCTTCCTCTAGACCACATCTTCTCCCACTATGCTGCTGCTGGTTAAATGGATGTGCTACTCGTATCAAAGACAAATTATTCAGACGTTCTGGTCTGTTCTGCCTCTCTCCGGTGTTGCTTGGTTGCTATTAGATTCTTTTGACGTTTTCCAGCTCCCGTGCATAAACACAGAACTCCAGCACCGCTCCACCAGCGTCGTATGATTCTATAGTACGCCATCACATTTCCGTGCCCTCGCTAGAACTATTGTTGACTTCACACTGCTATCACTGAGATTTGTTCGCCTTGTGTCCTCCAAAGAGGCGACACAACACCGGGCCATAGATTTCCAAGATGATCTCGGCGAGATACCATTTTGAGATTTTTTGGTTTTCTTTTCTTTTTTTTTGCTGGTTTACTCGTAATCGGAACGCGAACTGACTAAACGACGTAGCTGGAGTAGGCTTGGCGGATCAGGAGAAAGAGGATGATATGGCATTGCAATGTTTTCGCATAGAGGTGAGAAGACCACGACAAGAAGTAGAAACCCAGTCTAGGCGCAGCGACTGTGCCACAATAAGAGTAGCTGCAACGGCAGCCACAACGACACGAGGTACTCGTATTAGACAAGAGTAACCAATCTCACAAGTCTGATGGCCTAAATGTGCGCCAGAGCTTGCTGTGTGCTTGCTCTAGCGTAGGCGTACCGAATAACAAACAAAAAGAGACGCTCGCAGCTTAAACAATGCCTGGCTCCAGCCATAATTCCAGATGATGCTCATGCTGATGGTGATGGCTTCAGTGCATAAAAAAATCCGCGAGATGATTTAATACGCTGGTGCCTTGATTTATGCTGCGCGATCTTTTGCTGCGAACAAAAAACCCTGTCGCCTGCTCCCAGATGGAGATGGGGTTTGGGCTTGAGCATGGATATGACTGTGACTATGGATATGGAGATCGAGATGGAGATGGAGATGCACCAACCGATAGGGTTCGGAGATGATTTTTTTTTTCTCTCTTTTTTCCCATGCCATGCCAATGGACTGAATGTTCGTTTGGCAATGAGAATTGTGGTACTCACATCTCAAAAAGTCGCAACTGGGTGGGTTGTCTATGATTTGGGTGACTGGAGAAAGTGGCACAGTCCAAAAGTACTGATCTGCAGAAGAATTGTGATGCATTGGATGCGAAAAGAGAGTGATGTGTCTTGTAGTTGCGTTGGAACTGTGGAAATTTTAAGAATAACGTACATCTGTTGCGACACCATCCATCCATATGCAATACCAATTATTGTCAGCAGTTTTTATAAAGCTTGACTAGGCTTCAAATGGTGGTCACGCGTTTTATGAAGACACAAGCGACGGCACTTCTACCATCAATTTAATTGAAGTTAGGGTACTCAACCCTTGTGGGGCGACATTGACAACTGCAGACGCTCTAGTCAGTTTGAGCTACTTGGTGCACACTTCCTTTTAGAACTACTTGGACATATTCGGAGCCCAGGTCTAAAGAGAACCCGATCCTGGAGCAGATATGGCAGCTTAATTTCAACTAATAGTGGATGTTGGTGCTGAGAAAATAATAACACTACTTCTACAGACTATATAACAGCGAATATCGTTAATAATCATACAAGACTAACATTCACCCTGGACGAAGATGACCGAGAATTTTACCCCCTAGACCTACACGAAGTTAAGAGAGCAATATCAAGACTAAGG
The DNA here is from genome assembly GCA_949129095.1 of Volucella bombylans. Lineage (NCBI taxonomy): Eukaryota > Metazoa > Arthropoda > Insecta > Diptera > Syrphidae > Volucella > Volucella bombylans. Next base: position 330,542,699 of record OX422140.1, on the reverse strand, counting down.
TCGAACAAAGTGGCTGGAGGTAGACGGACTGCTTACTGAGCTATGTGGCTGGTCATAGTTTCGGAACATGCGAACACTTTTGACTTTCTTTATCTTTTACTTAAACCACTTGGAAGTAGTTTTAGAACACTTTTCGTACTGGAATTTATACTCCCCGCCATCTTTCGAGAACATTCTGTACCAACCAGCTGTCATACTATAGGGTGACCAGATAGCAATGATAGTTTTTCCAATTGCTATGCTTCAACAGCTGTCAAAATATTCAGTAAAGTTTGCAATTTCATCATGCCTCGTTTTACGCTTGCCGAACGAGCGGAAATTATTGACAAATATCGAAATTCCGGCTCAGTTGTAAATACGCAACGTGAATTTCGTCGTTAGGTCGGTCGTTATCATGGCTTCAGTGGTGTGCAGGCAATTCGTCGCACCGTGGAAGAAATGAAGAAAACATAGCCGTCGTAGCGGCCAGTATCGAAAAAAACCCGGAAATGTCGATTCGGTGCCGATCAGCTGCATTGGACATCGCCAGAGAGTCAACCTGGCTTATTTTGCGGTTGAATTTGAGCCTACATCCCTATAAGATTGTGCTGGCGCAAGAATTGAAGCCGCGTGACCATAGGCAAGGCCGTGAGTTCGCTAAATGTGTGCGGGAAATGTTAGCCGGAGATCCGGACTTTGGCCATAAAAGCATCTTCTCGAACGAGGCTCATTTTTGGCTCAGCGGCTATGTCAACAATCAAATTGCCATTATTAGAGCGACCACAATTCACAAGTGTTCAGCCAAGCATCCAAGCATCCACAAAGATTGACTGTTTGCTGCGGTTTATGGCATGGCGGCATCATCGGATCTTATTTCTGACAAAATGAAGGAGACATTTTCTGCCTATTAATATATGTTAGCGTTTAAAACCACTTATGAGCAGCCCAATTGGTTCTTATCTCAATCAGAGCTAGAAAACTCGCTGTCGATCAATTACTCGGGAAAGACGGGATAATTACAGATTGCCACTCACTATCACGAGTTATTCAACTCCATGTCTATTTTTGGCATAGCTACCAAACTCGATAGGCTGTTCAAGATGTCTATGGAGTATTCTCGTTGCTCCATCAATGCCGATAATGAATTAGCCGAGACCTTTCGTGTCAAGAAAGGTTTATAATAAGGCGACGCGTTGTCGTGCATAACTTACTGGCCATCAAAAGGGGCCTGATTTTTTGTAAGTCCTCATAATTACTTGCGTTCGCGGATGACATTGATGTAATTGGGCAAACACAGCTGTCATCTAGCCGTTTATAAAGTTTTCGTGAGTATTGAGGTTTACCTTCAGCATTTGCTTTACAAGCAACAACGACATGAACGCTGGATTACTCTTGCCAATCTCTATTTCTTTGGCCTAAAAATTGAGCTGTCTCTCGTAAGACCTTTATCATCCCGCTCTATGCTTGGACCTTGTCAAAAGTGCCTGAAGAACCCGTTTCAAGAGAAAGATACCTCATGTGACTTTCAGCCCCGTTTATATTAACTAGTAGTGAAAAAAGAGATCCAGCAACGAATTTGTCTTGCCTGAGCAACCAACAAGGATGATGAAAATCGGGCTTTCCATGAAGTTAGCTGCCGTTAAGACGAGCACTAGCAGCATGCAGTCCACTTCTTCAAAGAAGACCCAAGACCATAGAGAATAAGAGAGAGAAATTTGCTGTCGACATATGGGACCTTCAGAGGCCAGAAAGTCAATTTTATGAAGTCGAATAGGCAATGTTCCTTGAATGTAGTCAAACAATTGATAGATCCCTAGCTAGGAAGCAGGTGATAGCAGACTGATTGCCTATGCGGATGACGTTGCTATAGCCGTCTCAGGTAAGCATCTTAATGCCATTAAAGAACTCCTTCAGCTAAATCTTAACAGATTAACCTGTTGGGAAGATCGCTGTGGATTGGGAGAAAGCCCCCATAAAACTGATCTTGTCCTCTTTTCCAGGAAATATAAAATTCCAACTATAGACCCTCCCTCAATCAATTGTACCAGCTTAGCCTTTTCCGATACAGCGAAATATCTGTATCTAATTTTTAACAGAAAACTAAACTGGAAACCTAACCTTCAAGAAAGACTCAATAAAGCGACAATAGCTTTATTCTCTTGCAAAAAAGCCGTTGGGAACAAATGGGGCCTTAAACCTCACATAACCCACTGGCTATATATCTCGGTCATAAAATTGATACTCACAATACTAGACAATGCAGTCAACTGCAGCAAACTAAGTCCAAAGAACAGCATATCTACGCATAAGTGAAGGTCTACGTTCTACTCCCTCCGCGGCATTAGACATTCTGTTTCACTTGACACCCCTAGATATCTTCAGCAGGCAAGTAGCTGCAATTGCAGCTATTCGCCTTAAAGCGACTACACAGTTTACAAATAATTCATTTGGCCACGCTAAGAATATTAGGAATCCTCACAGAGAACATCGATTACATCATACTTGAACATTGGCTTTCATGGAGGACAAGTCAATCCACTTCTACACAGAGGGATCTAAAACCGATAGCGGGGCTATTAAAGAAGCTCTGACCTTGTTAATTAATGTTGTTTTTACTTTATTGTTCCAAATTCGAAATAAAGAATAAATAATGAAACAGGGGCAAACAAAAGGAATTGGGGCTATTTGTCCACAGAGAGGGGGATACAAATGTCGAACACAGTGCGCAAACGTTACACACAATGGACACATGGCTAAAAATACACCCGGTGCACTTGGTTATTCCATAGTTTACTATTGCAAAGCGGACATTTGCGGGTCAATCTTATCGCCTTGTAAATGCATTTTTGGCAAAAGATGTGCCCACACAAGGTAGAGGAAGGTTGACGATTCAAAACACTCTCCATGCAGACAGCACAAATCAACCGTGGTGTAGCGCCTTTGCCTGGAGGGGATGCAGTCTCTGCCGATGATACTGGTACAACAGCAACACTCGGCTCAGCCTTTGCTTGACGTCTGCGACTTTTCTTTGGAATACCGGAAGTTTCTAATGATCCACCTCGCGTCAATGATCCTGCGGCTGAACTAGTAACAGGAGGGTCATCGTCCTCTGGAGAACAGAGATCGACCACTGCTACTGTGGTTCGGGCAGTTGAGGGCAATGCATTACCTTGTCCTGCTTCAACAAAAATTACATCATCGTCTTGATTCGCTGCCGTTTCTGATTCTCTCATCTGACTCAGGAATCTTTGTACTTCTAACATTGCGTCCTCCCGAGGGCTAGTCACTGGCGGCGGCATCTGCCGATTCCCCCTCACTTCGTTTAAAAGTTGTGTGGCGCTGTTGATCAGCTCGTAGACATCGAAAAACGAATCGTCCATTACTCTTATTGACGCACTGTCTGTATTGGATTTTGTTGTCTAATTTTAGTTTATTTAGAATTTTGTCTGAAGTAAAACGCAATATTGGGATATCGTAAATAATAGTTAAGTGAAATAAGCAATTCTATTTACTTTGAAAACTAGAACTGGTCGACGCGCAAATAGTAAACAGTTGTAAATGAAAGGGGAGCTGCAATATTGCACGGTGACAAGATGTCAAACTTTCACCAATGCCGTCTCTGAAAATTGCAATTTCATTTGACCTGATTATTGCATTTTTTTGCCAGTCCTCCCTCTCCGGATATATTATATCATACGGAATGTCGAAGTCGACCAAGGAAGGAATTTCTTCCGTTAGAATTGGTTGGCTGGCAATAGCTCCGCTATGACCGTGCCGTGTCCGAACTGCTTTAGAAGTGAACCAAAGTAGTGACACGTATTGTACTGTTGTCAGCACGTTTTTTGATATTGTAAAATGTTTGTGTGGGTACAAATGATATAACTTAAGGCTGAACTACATTCGGCAACGCAGTCTCTGTCAGGCAATCGCCGTGTAAAGACGTGTGTGAAATAGCGTAGTTGGTTTATATATATCATTTTTATTTTCGTTTGTTTACATTCGAAGTGTCAATTTTTCCCGCCCACGCGTCCTAACTTAAACCAAGTTTTCATTGGCGTATTTTTTTTCTATTTTCACGCTTTTGTCTAAAAATAAAAGATGAAAGGGGGCTCGGACCCCCCTAATCGTAACCGATTTAGGGACCTTTCTCCGGATGCTCCTTTAAATCGGAACATAAAAACAAAACGCAAATGCATTGATGACAACTTCCCAGCACTCCCAACAATCTCTTCAAATGATGAAAATTTTCCCCGGTATGTAGTAGTATCAGGATTAGAAAAACTAGGTGACAATATTAAACCACTCTCTGCATATAATCCTTTCCAAATAAACCGTGGATTGGAATATATTTCCAAAGACATTTTGGAGGTTAAACCAATGCGATCCGGCGACCTTCTCATAAAAGTTTCAAATCTTTTTACAGCTGAAAAATTCATCAAGGCCAAACACGTCGATTCTATTCCAGTAAAAATAGTTTCGCACGTTGGACTCAACTCAATTCAAGGTAGAATCTTTTCCAGGCACATAATCGACATACCAGAAGATGAGCTGCTGAATGAATTAAAAAAAAAATATAAAATAATCGACATAAAAAAAATCAAAAAAAAAGTTAACTCTGATCTAGTCCCGACAGGTGCCGCAATCGTTACCTTTGATCTCATTAAACGTCCCAATGACATAAAAATAGGATGGGTAAATTGCAAAGTAGACGAATATATCCCAAATCCGATGAGATGCGTATCTTGCCAAAAATTGGGGCACACCAAAACAGGTGCAATAATTCACCAACTTGCAAAAATTGCTGTCTACCCCCTCCGCACGTGGAATGCTCACGAGTGCATTGTATTAACTGCAGAGACGATACTCACACATCTTCCGACCCAGCATGCCCAACTTTTCTGCGACATAAGTCGGTCAACAAAATCAAAATCAACCGTCGATGCACAATCCGTGAAGCTTGGAAAATATATAATGATAATCCGATGCTACATCAACTACCCGCTCCAATTAAATACCCCGGAACCAAACCCTCCATGGCTGAAATTATTAAAAACAGAATTCTCACTCAAAGTAATACCCCAGCCGAACCTAACCACAAACAATTAAACACACATCTCCCCCTTCTCAAAACTCCTACCCCGCTAATAACTACATCTTATCCCACAACAAGAATACCACACGAAACAAATAAAGTAATCTTTCAACAACAACAAAACGACATTAATCAAAACACACAGACACTAAACTCAATACATCCAACTAACAGCTCTCAATCTCTATCCAATCTCTCTACTGATCTCCCAAAATCAAACAAACTCCCATTTTCACCCCTCACCCCCCTCACAAAAAAAACCCAAAGAGTTTCTCTACCACAACCAAAATTTAACCAAGTCTTATCATCCCACCAACCAGGCACTTCTTCGAAAACTCAAACTGTCTCTCTTACACCAATATCAGACGATGACGACATATAATTTCAACAGTATACACGTCTCAGACACTGACTCCACTGTTCGAAATCATAGAAATAATTCACACAACAATTTAACTAAATCCATTTCATCGCAAAGGCACATTACATTTAAAGCTCTCCAGTGGAATATAAAAGGTTATATTAACAACTATGATGAGCTTAATATTTTAATAAAAGAACTTTCGCCTTGTCTTATATCTCTTCAAGAGACACATTGTGCGTTTGGTTCTGCTCCCCTTGTACCCAATCCATATAAAGGTTATTTTCAAAATTTCGCTCACAATACAACGGCAAAGCAAGGTATTGGTCTCTTAATAAAAAGTAATATTCCTCATAACTTGCTCAATATTAATTCTAATATTTTAACGATAGCAGTCCAAATTAATTTATCCCTAAAATTTACAGTAGTCTCTCTTTACATCCTACCTAATCAACAATTTTCACAATATGATCTTGAAAATATCCTCAATCAAGTCCCCACCCCCGTTTTACTTGTGGGTGACATTAACTCCTGGAGCGTTCTTTGGGGCTCCCCATCTACAACTTCCAGGGGAGCTATTTTGGAGGATTTTCTGCTTAACACCAACCTCATGGTGTTAAATGACGGATCACCTACTCACTTCTCCACATACAGAACCTTTACACACATTGATATCACCTGTTGCTCACCAGAACTTCATCCGCGAATTTCTTGGAGAATCCTTGAGGATCTTTACAACAGTGACCACTTTCCAATTGTTACTAACGTTGCAATAGGCTCCGCTAAGCCAAACGCGCAACTAATCCCCAAATTTAAAACTGATGAGGCCAACTGGGACAAGTTTAAAATTTATATTTCTGATTTTCTTTTAAAACATACACCGTCGTCCAACATAAACAAAGAAGCCGCAGTGATCCTAAAAGCCATACGGTCCGCCTCCAATATCTCTATACCCCAAACCGCTCCATCCCGCACCAGTCATTATGTCCCGTGGTGGAACCCCACATTAAAAATTTTAAATTCCGAGAAAGTGAGAAATTGGGGACTTTTTAAGAAACACCCCACCAATACCAATCTAATAGCCTATAAAAAATCCAATGCTTTATTCCGGAGAGAAATGAAAATTAGCAAAGCCAAAAGCTTACAAGAGTTCACTTCCTCAATTGATCCAAACTCCACCCCGTCCAAAATTTGGCATAAAATCCGCTGCCTAACTGGGAACTCCGTTCCACGTTCCATTAAATGCATCGAAACACCAACTGGCCCTTCTTCGTGCGCAGGAGAGATTAGCAATTTCTTTGCCCACACTTGGTCAAATCAGTCAAAAGACGAGCACTTTTCTAACAGCTTCAATACCAAGAAGAACAATTGCCTTCATGATGCTCCCCCATCAGCTACCAAAATTCCATCAGCAAGGCACATTGAAGTTGCGATAACAAATCTGGAACTGGACAGCTGCCTCTCCAAATTAAAAGGCAAAACGCCAAGCAGGGACCGCATATCTTACCCTATGCTAAAAAACCTACCACCGTCAACAAAATCAAGGCTTTGTCGCTTATACAATAAGATTCTTGAAACTGGCATAATTCCACAAAGCTGGAAGCTACTATTATCCCCCTGCCCAAGCCTAACATGCCTATTAATATAGTTTCTGGCTACCGACCAATTTCGCTAATTTCCTGTTTGTCTAAAGTTTTAGAAAAAATTGTTGCAAAACGCCTTCTCTGGTTTGTCGATTCCAACAAACTCATTAGCGAGAATCAAGTTGCCTTCAAACCCAATCGAGGTTGTGCCGATGCCTTATTACACCTGGACTATTATATCTCGAATGCCCTATCGTCTCGAAATCACGTTACTTTGTTATCACTAGATTTCGAAAAGGCCTTCGACAAAATCGGTATTCATCTAATTATTAACAAATTAAAAGCATGGGGCATCGGCCCAAAAATGTTCGGTTATGTAAAATCTTTTCTTACGAACAGAAAATTTTCGGTTAAGGTTAACAACCATTTCTCCTCAACTCTTCCACTTTACAATGGTATCCCTCAAGGATCCCCTTTGTCGGTGGTTCTTTTCATTATAGCTTTTGACGAAATAAGCACAATAGTGGGAAAATATAAACATCTGGATCATTGCAGCTACGCAGATGATTTTTTCATCATGTGCAAGCTCAATGATCTAGAAAGAACCAAATCTATCCTATCTGAATTATTAACAGAAATATTAAATTGGACCTCCGACTCTGGTGCCAAGCTTTCATTAGATAAATGTAAGACACTGCATGTTTGTCGTAAAGTAGCTTGCCCACAACTAGCTTTAAGTTTCAATAATGTTAGCGTGCAAAATGTAACTAATCTAAGAATCTTAGGGGTGATATTTAATAATAGATACAACTGGAAACAACATTGTATAGACCTTAAGAAGAGCCTAGCTGGGAGAGCCAACATTGTTAACTATTTAGCTTGTAAAAGATTGAACGTACACATAAATTCCCTTTGTAATATTACCAGAGCTTTAGTTTTAAGTAAAATTGATTATGGACTGTTCATATATGGTAAATGTCCCAAAACAACGCTTAACATCCTAAAATCGACTTATCATCAAGCAGCCAGAAGGAGTATCAACGCTTATAGAACATCAAGAATACAAAATATAATGGCAGAAGCAGGACTTCCTACTTTAGAAGAAAGACAAGCAGAATGTTTTACCAAACTTCTCGCTAAATTTTCTTTCTCATACAACTCCATTATTGACAAGGACATTACCGCTGTTATCAGATCAAAAACAACCAAGCGTCTCCCATCAACCATAGCTCGAACAATATACAGCGCAAGAGAATTTAATCTTCCCATCAAACAAATGAAAAATTACTCCCCATTTTACCCACCCTGGTGCATAAAACAATCTTCGGTTCTACTGACTCTGACTGAGCATAAAAAAAGCAATACAGGCAGCGGTATTTACAAGGCACATTTTCTCGAAGAAATTGGTGAACTCAAATCTAAAGGATGGAAACCTATCTTCACAGACGGATCTAAAACAATACACACCACATCCTTTGCCGTCACCTCAGAAAGCGGATCTATATTAAAAGCCGGAATTTTGCCAGAAAACGCATCAATTTTCACTGCAGAGGCAATTGCTTTACTTGAAGCAGTGAAAATAATGACAAAACTAAGGGGGAAAGCCATAATATGCACTGACAGCCTATCAGCGCTAGAAGCCTCATTAAACCCCAACCACAACACTGGACTTATAAACCACATTAGAGATATTCTCACAAAATACCCCAACAAAATAAAACTTATGTGGGTTCCAAGTCACATGGGTATACAAGGTAACGAACTTGTTGATATGGCCGCAAAATCCTGTAACAATGCGCCTGTTTTTACCTTTGATATACTTACAAAGCATGATCTGCAAAAACAGATCACCCAAAAGTTTAAGATGCACCGACTTTTAAATTGGCGAAGTCACCAAAATCACTACACTAAAATCAACACTAGCCGTTCCACTCCCATCTACCCGACATCATCATCTAAAGCAATGAACACCAACTTCGTCCGTCTTCGCCTAGGCCACACTATTCAAACGCATCAACACATCCTAAAGAAGTACAGCCCACCACAGTGTCCAGTCTGCAATAAGATAATCGACATAGCACATATTCTCGGACAAATTCCATGCCAAATCTCCAGGTCCTTTAATTCCCTCCTGCTTGAAAATCAATCAGTCTACCTATTTCTTAATACAATCAACCATGAAAATATAACAAAAGTTTACAACTTCCTCCAGAATGAGAATTTAGTTATATAAAATGTATCTAGCATATAGAATTTTTATCACATATTACATAGTTTCATTTAGAGCTGAAAGCCTCTGTAGCTAGTGCTCATTTTTAAATTTCTGTATTAGCTTAAGAATTTATTGTAATGCTAATAAAATAATAATAATAATAATAATACATTCGGCAAAAAAGTCAAAAAGTGAAAAAGTGAAAGCTCACACACATACGCATCTGCCTCCTGGTAGTAAAAAGCTAACCCAAAAAGCTATTTTTTTACATTTAAAAGCTTTTAGAAATCATAAACAAAAATAATTTTATTTGCTTTGATGTGACGTGCAATGACAACAAAACTGAAAATCTGACAAAAATTAGGGTAGTTTGTTTAAAAACTGCGTGAATCACAGCCCTCTCAATATGAAATCAGGAACTAATACATTTTTTTTGTGAATGTATTAGTTCATTCTGAGCTTTCAAAAAGTAAAATACTTGAAAGTTAAGGGGTACTCCAACTTTCAAGTAAATTACTTTTTGAAAAGTTGAGAGAAAACTACAGATTTGTAATTGTGAAAAAAGAGACAAAACATTTTCGTGCACACACTTTACTTTTTGCCGAATGTAGTTCAGCCTTTATTCTTTTCAATACAAATCCCTTTATTCAGTACAGTTACAATTCACTATTTAATTGTTACTTCCTCGCCATCCATCGTCCCAAACAATTTCCAATTTGCTAGAAAATTCGATTCCACTCTCCAGTCGAGACTTTGTTATTCCAGTATCGAAATCTTCTGGTCTTCGAGTATCGACATTTTCTGCTCTGTGAATCTAGATGTCGCTGCTCACATTTAAGTGGTTATCACATTGCTCCCTCCCTACAGTTGTTCGTCCCGAACAACTTCGTCATTCAGCATCCCGTTGAAATGACACATTCTATCCAAATGGACCACTTTAAATTTTCCTCGATCCCCACGCTGGATCCGGTAGACAACGTCATTAATGCGGGTTATCACCTTGTATGGACCTTCCCAGTCCTGTTGCAATTTTGGTGATTTGCCTTTCTTACGCTGAGGATTATACAGCCAAACCAGATCTCCTTCGTTGAAACCGGAAGATTTCGCCTTGATATCGTACCTCGTTTTCATGCGGCTGCTTGCTAGCTTCATCTTTTCTCTGGTGTCTTCATGCAATTTACGAATCCTGCTGCGTAAGTCATTCACGTATTCGTTCACCGCTTTGGGCTCCGTCGGTGGGGATCCGAATTTTGCTTCACTTGGCAACCGAATTGTTTGACCAAATAAGATCTCGGATGGTGTGTGCCCTGTTGAGCTATGGACCGCGTTTCGGTAGGCCATTAAGAAGAGGAGTATGTGTCGATCCCAATCCCGCTGGCAGTTGCTGACAACCTTAGATAGATGCTCATTCAAGGTCCGATTGAATCGCTCGACCATCCCATCATTTTCAGTTTTCAATGCATTTTATTTTCTTAATCACTAACTCTTACATACTCGTACTAACAAAAAATGCTTAAATGCTAGCTTAAAATTACTTAACAATCTTATACTAACTTATTGGCCCCACACAGGCGCTCTAAGCTACTCTAAATTCTTATGACTATGTCTTTCGACTTTATTTCGCCCTTGATCAGAGTGCAGCTCCATTGGGACCCCAAATCTGCTCACCCAGTTGTTGACTATCTGTTCGGCTACGGTCTTAGCCTCTTGATTTGGGATGGCAAACACTTCCGGCCACTTACTGAAGTAATCCATGACTACGAGAGTATATCGGTTTCCATTAAAGGTTTCGGGAAACGGCCCAGCGATGTCGATGGCTATTCGTTCGAAAGGTGCTCCGACATTGTATTGTTGCATTTGTCCATGTGGCTTTACTTTTGGACCCTTGGTAGCCGCACATCTTATGCACTTTTTGCACCAATTCTCGACATCTTGTTTAGCGCTTAGCCAATAGAAACGTTCCCTTACCTTTTCCAACGTCTTGTTTATTCCCAAATGGCCTCCTGAGATTCCGTCATGTATTTCATGGAGCACTTGGTTGACTCTGGACCGTGGCACAATTAGCTGCATACGAGATGTTGTCCCATCTGCACTTTCCCATTTTCTCTTCAGCAATCCATCTTGCACAAAAAGCGAGTCCCACTGTGCCCAGTATGCCTTCAGAGTTTGGCTCCGATCTGATATCTGCTGCCAGCTTGGTCTTTCCTCGTGTTCTTTCCAGGCCAATATTGGTTCGATGTCATTGCCTGCCTGTTGGGAGGAACGGATTTCGTCTATACTACAACCCTCTATTGGCTCAGTCCTGATCATTTGGATAGTTGCCTGTTCTTTTGCTTCTTTACGATTGCAGTGTTCGCATTTTACTCCGCACGGTCGACGAGAGAGAGCATCAGCATTTGAGTGGAGTGTTCCCTTGCGGTGTTGCACTTCAAAGACGTAGCCCTGCAACTGCTCGATCCATCTTGCAACTTGGCCTTCAGGGTTCTTAAATTGGAGTAGCCATTTCAGAGCTACGTGGTCTGTCCGGAGAATGAACTTTTGTCCGTAGAGGTACTTATGGAAATGCTTCGTAGCCAGAATTAAAGCCAGAAGCTCGCGCCGGGTTACACAGTAGTTCCGTTCAGGTCTGGAGAGTACTTTGCTGTAATATGCGACCACTTTCTCTTGACCGTCATGAACTTGGGAGATCACAGCTCCGACCCCAACATTGCTAGCGTCTGCGTCCACGATGAACATTTTTCCGGGCGTGGGGTAACCCAAGATGGGGGCATTGCACAGCTGTCGCTTCAGTTCTTGAAATGCTTTTTCGCATTCTCCAGACCACCTGAACTGTCGGCTTTTTCCGTAAGTTGATGTAGGCTCTTTGCAATGCCAGAAAAATCCTTTACGAACCTTCTGTAATACGTGGCGAGTCCCAAGAAGCTTCTCAGTTGGTGTTTATCTTTTGGAGAAGGCCAACTTTTCACGGCTTCGATTTTGTCAGGATCCGGTCTTACTCCTTCCGCTGATATAATGTGACCCAGATATTTTACTTCCGGACGAAACAAGGCGCACTTTTCCGGGTTGAGCTTTAAATGAGCACTTCGTAGCCTCTCAAACACTTCTTTTAGATTTTCGCGGTGCTCCTCGTACGTCTTACCTATGACGATAACGTCGTCCAAATATACTAGGCAGGTTTTCCAGGTGAGTCCTTGCAATGTTCGTTCCATTAGTCGCTCGAAGGTGGCCGGAGCGTTGCACAGTTCAAACGGCATCACTGCAAACTGCCAAAGACCGCTTCCTGTAGTGAAGGCAGTTTTTTCACGATCCGCACGATTTATCTCTACCTGCCAGTAACCGCTCTTCAAGTCAAGTGTTGAAAACCATTTCGTTCCAGAAAGCATATCCAAAGTGTCATCGATTCTCGGAAGTGGGTAGCTGTCCTTTTTAGTGACATCATTGAGCTGCTGCCATCTTTCTTCTTCACGAGGACCACTGGAGATGCCCACGGACTTTGCGATTCTTCAATCACTCCCTCAGCTTTCATCTTCGACATCATTTCGGCAACTTCTGTTTGCTTTGCCAATGGAAGACGCCTTGCAGGTTGACGGATTTGGTCGAGCGTCTCCGGTGTCAATGTGGTGTTGAACAATATGCGTACGTCCATATTCTCCGTCTTGTGTAGCAAATATATCAGCGTACTCACCGATTAGTTTTTCTGCCAGGATTCGCTGATCTTCGTCCAGATTACAGAGGCTGAGAATTTTGTTCTTGATTTTTATGCTCTGAACTGTTGTGACCGGTTTTGCACCCTTTTTTCCGTTGTGGTCGATATAGCCTCAACAGGTACGCATTTTCCCACTATCTCCCCCTTTTCCACATTTACACTGAAAGTCTTTGGATTTAGAATCCTTACAGTAACCATGTTGTTCTTTGGCTCCACTAAGGTCTTTCCCACCATGAAGTCTCTTTTCTTTTCTGGCTCCATCAAATACAATCGGTGGCTACCAGGACCACCTTCCACTTTTGCCCACAAAATTGCTTCTGACGAAGGCTCTAGACTCTGATTGCTGCAGATGACGACATTTGAGACTGTGGTATTGGCGTTTCCGTATATCATTGGTATCTCCATGTTTCCGTATTTCAGGGTTTGTGCCCCCAAGTCGACTACAAGTCCATGTTCTCTCATGAAGTCTGTACCAATGATGCACTCGTCACATATGTCAGCTACCAGAAACGCGTGAGTGAATGTTATTCCGGCCAATTGGATTTTTATGAGGACTTCACCATATACCTTAATCGTTGCTCCTGTAGCTGTTCGCAAGCTGCAACTGCTAGTGTTATGCAGCCAAGACTTCTGCACAAGATTCCTCCTGATGATTGAGGCCGTGGCACCGGTGTCTATTGTTGCCATCCATTTTTCTTTTCCACTGACTACTTCTACTAGAAGGCTTTCGCTGCATCGTTTTGCCAGCGAGACTTGAATGATGGTCCTGGGGCCGTCGACTCCTGCTACCAACTTCTGCCCCGCGAAGTTGGTGCTTAAGCATTTCCCGACTGATGGCTTCGGGAAGGTTGACCGGCTTCTTGATAGCTGTTTCTGCGGGTTTCTTCCTCTATTTGCTTGTCACCACAGTGAGGGCAGTCTTTTCGTTGCACCGGTTCTTTACACTGTCTTTGAAGGTGTCCTATTTTATTGCAATTCCAGCAGCGCATTATCCGTCTATCCCGTCGAGTATCTCGTTCCTCGGCACTAATTCTTGGGCAGGAGCATTCGATAGATGTTACTTCCCTGACGAAATGTGTTCCCCTGGAAGCCTGATTGGCTGCTTCCATCGCCAGAGCGAAGGCAAGTGCTTCAGCAAGGGTTCTTTTCCCGGCCATCCTTACTGCTGATTGTAGCTTCGAATCTGCAATTCCCCTGATAAATGCATCTTTTGCCATTTCGTCGATAATTTCCTGGCGTGCGGTGGGGTATGACAGATGTGCAAGTCTACTCACGTCTGCTTGGAGCTGCTGCAGTGTTTCTCCTCTTTGCTGCGTTCGGCTTTGCAATTGGACCTTGTAGACCTCCTGCATGTGGCTATCCCCAAACCGTTTCTCTATATACTGTACTAAAGTCACATAATCTTTATGCTTTTCTATGTCTACTGTTTGCAACAATTCTGCTGCAGTACCGTGCAAGGCCATTGTTAGGGCAAAGCACTTTTCCTCATTGTCCCAGTCGTTTGCACAGGCAGCCATTTCAAACTGCTTCTTATAAGTAGACCATGAGGTCTGGCCATCGAATGAGGGAGGCTTCAAATCTTTTCTCCTTGGACCGCTTAAAGAACATTCTCGCAGTTTCTGTTTTCGCACTGTGTCGAGCTCTTTTGTTAGTTGCTGAACTTTGCTGTCCATTTCTTCGAATTTTTCGCCAACATTCTTCTCTATTCTATCAAATTTGTCATCAACGTTCTTCTCTATTCTTTCAAATTTGTCATCGATTTCTTCGAATTTTTGCTGGAGAATGTTCTTTTGTTCTTCCAGATTATTCTTTTGTTCATCCATTTTCTGTTGAAGACCGTGCAGATTGTTGGTTTGTTCGTTGAATTTTTGTTCAATGCTGCTCTTCTGCTCGCCTAGATTTTTCTTTTGTTCATCCAGCTTTTGTTCGAGACTATTCTTTTGTTCTTCCAGATTATTCTTTTGTTCATCCATTTTCTGTTGAAGACCGTCCAAATTTTTCTTCTGTTCGTCCATTTCTTGTTCAAGACTGTTCTTCTGTTCGTCCATTTTTAACAAGAGGAGTTGCATCATCGCAGACATGTCACTGCCGGTACTTGTCTGTTCATCCTCGTCAACATCAAAGGAATATGCATCAGGATCATGACCCTGGTTGTTCAAAGCCTCCTGAAGTCTGAGCACCAGGTCACTTTTTCCTCCACTGGCGCTGAGGCTTCTCTTGTTCAACTCGGATTCGAGTTGGACGAGGGTCAACTGCAATAGTTTTCGACCCAGTTTTCAATAGTCAGAAAACACTGTTTTTTTTTTTTTACACACAATAAGTCCTATCCCACTTCTGACACCAATGTAGAATGTTTGTGTGGGTACAAATAATAGAACTTATTCTTTTCAATACAAATCCCTTTATTGAGTACTGTAAAATGTACTGAATAAAGTACAATCCAATTTCTCAACCACTTATACTTTTCTTATCTTTTACTTAAACCACTTAATCACTTCTCCTAATTAACACTTTAAATTACACTTTAGAACTAACTTGCATACCTTTGGGATGCTGGTATTTATACTCGAATGACATACTTCGAGAACAATCCTCGCCATCCAGCGTCCCATACAATTTCCAATTTGCTAGAAAATTCGATTCCACTCTCTAGTCGAGACTTTGTTATTCCAGTATCGAAATCTTCTGGTCTTCGAGTATCGACATTTTCTGCTAGATGTCGCTGCTCACATTTAAGTGGTTATCACAGTATGCAGAATTCTGAATATCCAAACATTCAGAGAAGCAAACGTCGACTTTCACCACTTCCTTGTTGCAAACCAAATTCAGAGCTTGACTATCCAAAGAGAAAAAGCTGCAAACCGCCCAGAAAAATAAATTCAATTTTGGAAGATTTAGCATTCCTGGAGTAGCCAAAGCCTACAGAGAACACCTGAGCAAGGGATTCTTCGCCGTGCATTCACCAACTACAAACAACAGCAATCGAGCAATCTATGTACATATATGGAAGAAAAAAAATTACAGAAAATGGACACCTATATCTGTCGTTTAAAAACCATCGTGGCATATCCCTGTTCGCAAATAAGACACCTATGCAAAGTATTGTGTGAACGTCCCAAGTCCTTTTGCAAGCTGCACGTACCAGTGTGGCTTCCGGCCCGGCAGATAGACTATCGACATCTATAACACTAAGAAAAGTTCTAGAAGAGACCAATGAGTTCGACATCGACACTCACCATCTCTTCTTCGACTTCAAAGCCAAATATGACAGCATTCATCAACATCGTCAGGCAAAACTGATCAACAGCTAGGTGACGCTGGAAAACGCGAAGTGTAATGTACAATTTGGACACACTTCCTCCGAACTACGCAGCTTCTAATATACACAGACCAATCAACATCATGTGGTCTGCACCTTGAAGCTAATAAGGGCAAAACCAAGCTCGGAATAAACACCAACTCCACGAGTGGCACTCTAGTGGAGATACGGCGAATGCTTACTCTAGGAAACCGCTGCTGCTTCCAGACTCCGACTACACTTGTTCAACGATATCGACCAAATGGACAATAATGCTACAGCAAAGATCATATTAGAATCATAGCCATAGGTTCGAGACGAGAAGACGCAACCTACGTTAAAAGGATCAATGGATACCAGCCTGTACAACTGGAAACAGTGTGCCCGGGAACGGAAAGTTGATGTGTTTCAAGTAGTAACGCTTCACGGGTCGAGAACCCCTTCAGTAAGTACGAGTAAGCCTTTGAACAACAAGCAATCCAAAACACACGAGAGAATGTCCACTCCCCATTGACTTTCTAACGCCCGTGGTCATGCCTGACTTCCACAAACCCACGGTAACAGAAAAACACAACTCAAACCTTTGCTATCACGAATTTTATTAGTTCCTAAAGAATACCTTGTCAATTGACTAATTTTGTATTGCCATCCAGTTGTCTGAACCACTCATCCAAATATCCACTACGAGCGCAGTTCTCCAGGAGCTCCTTGAACCTTTCTATCACCTCCTCCATCGAACCTGTTGTGCTCAAAATACTACGAAGTTCCTTTCTAATCGCATCCGCCAATAAACTATCTCTCCGTTGCAGCCCCAAAACCATTTCCTCCAGAGAAAACAAATGTTCATCGTCCACACCGGGAAACAGTTGCCTCATTGCATCAGCCAAGTTGAACAGATACTCTCTGTTCGGTCCACTAGGTCCAGCCGATTTGTATATCTGCTCAGCGATTGGTTTCAAGTCATTTTCATTTCCACCAGCAAATGACTCATTATCATTCGTGGCAATATACATGATGATGTCAAAGCTATCACCAGCATCACCACCGAACTCTGTAAACCGCAGTGTACACCTCTGATAGCCGTTCTTTTCGCGATAGTCCAAATGCGCCAGCACTTCGTCCTTCTGCTGTTTAGCTATCCGATATGCTACACCATAAACCCGTCCAGAGAAATCCTCCGAAGGGACTAGAGTCACAACACGACCTGGTTTGTCGTGAGTTCCCCTATGATCGATGCTGTGTTGGAAGAATCTTCTCTGATATCCCTCGATGTAGCCCTGTTTTTTGTCGATGTAAGGAAAGTCGGCCTTCCAAACTAACGACCCATAGCCGAATATCCAGAGATCATCATTGGTTGGAGGAATCGCTGAAGGTTCTGTTGTTCCAGATCGACGTTTATTGCAAACGATTTTCTCATCATAGTGCGTGAAGAGGGATTGAAAATGCTCCAGATATAGACTCTCAACGAGTGCGTCCGCTTGAAGATTATCAAATTTGGTTAAATTATCTCTGCAGAGGAGAATTTCGCGAAGTTTCTTCGAATTAACACACTTTATCTGCGGTAATCCGTTGCTTTCGTCTTCAGCGGACATGGTGGAATTTTATTTATTGAAATCTTTGACAGTTGACAGATTACAGCTGATTGATAGGGAGATAAATATCAACGCCTAAGGGTAGGCTTGGAAATTCCCAATAATCTGTGGAATCTATCTGAAAGTCATCAGAGGTTAATTTAAATTTTTCACAAAATTTTCTCCAAAGCAAAAAATTGGAAAATTCTGAAATTTTGAAATTATTTTAAAAATTCATCAGGAATTCGCCTTTTCTACAGTAAAAATCTAGTTTGTTGAATATATCATAAAATTTCCATCAATATGCAATCTTGAACGCTGACCAAATGCAATACACGGCATCCACAAACCCACTGACGTCTGTCAAATTGCCAACTTTGTAGATAGTTTTCCAAAATGTCTACTTTTCTTCAGTGAAAATCGGCTTATCGTACAAGTTTCGTGAGTAAAAAAATCGAATTTTTAGTATAATTTCAGTGAAATTAAATCAATTACCAATACATTTCGATTGGAATATATTAAAATTTATAGAAAAACTAGTTTTGCCCATTTAAACAATGTGGGATTTGTAGAGAAATCCATCAATTTCTCTTGAGTGACTATCTAGGGGTGAGTGCATATCATTGATTTGAATTTATTAGATTTCCTTGTTTGGATAGTGCAATTTTGCAATGAAATTATGCGAAACAAATACTTCATTCTTATTTGTGTTTGAAAAACCTTGAAAACTCGAGATAATCCAAGTGTTGGGCGATATAGAAAAAGAAACAAAAGTGGGTCACTCTATCGCTCCACTAAAGAAAAAGCTTCGTTTTCATTTCCTCTTCTTTTTTTTCTGGTTTTTTGTGTTTCCTTTGAAATTTTCACGGTAAGCGAACATGTGAAACTTTTTTAAAAATAGCAAATTATTTGTTGATGATTGAATTTGAGTTGTGACTATGCCGTATGGGCACAGGTGGTAACCATTGTTTGTCTGGAGTAAATGGATCTGAAAGCGAAAAGTCATTGGAGTCATTGAACGATTACGACGATGCCATGTATGGGGTTCTCGGGTGGCGTGAAGTCGAGTGACTGGAGGAGTTTCTCTCACATTTTGAATTTACTTTTGGAATCAATAGTTTGGTGTGTGGATTATGGCTAATGGCCAAATTATTGTTTGTGTTTGCCTTTCTCTGACATGCCGCTGAAGTTTGGTTGGTTGTTATAGTTTTTGGCAATGCTCTGGGCATGACATCAGACTAGGTGTTGGTTTTGTTTACAGTTTTTCAACTGAGCCAGATTGCAAAGTACTAGTACGTCAATACATTTATGCGATTGGTGGTGCCATAGTAAATCCTTTACAGCTTGTAATGATGGATTTTTTTGTTTTTTTGTTGTTGTTGGTTGACAGAATATTGTAAGTTAGCCGGGCGCATAATCATTTGTAGCACGTGAAATCAAGGACATCGGAAGCATGGACAGTCACGCGATACAACAGACCGAATTGAGGTTGCCGTTCGTGCTTGCGGATTTAATAAAGAAAATTGATCGAAATCTTCAACCCTTAACCAAGCTTGTTTTGATATTGGTGAGTTGATAGCACCAAAGGAGGCTCACTTCTATTTATGTGTGTCTAGTTCCCCAGGCATTATGGTACTGTTTATTCCTTTCGAATAAATCTTGAGGGGCGTTGAAGGAATGGGCTTTTTACTTATTGTTGCCACACTTAGGCAACTGTACAAGTTTTCCAAATTAATAAACAAATTCATTAAACTTTATTGATTATTAAATCTTTAGGGGAAAATTACAAATTCTTGTTTCTCCACCCCGCTACCCCGTAGAGAGAACAAAAAACAATTTTCCGGTCGTATCAGCTGTCATTCTCTCAGATGGGCGAAGACGCTCACAGTCCTATAGTGTGGAGAGATCGGGAGATATCTTTTGAGCTCTTGTTACTGATGACCCTTCCTTACGACCAGAGGTTCCTTAGTCTATTTAGGTCTACGATGAGCACGATGTCACCCACCTCTTTCGGTTCTACAGCTGTACACCAATTTGTTCTACGCGTAATTATTAACCACTTAAAGGATAAGTTTCCTAGTCTTGATTGGTTTGGCATAACGCCATCTACCAGATTAACAGCTGTTTGTGTTTTATTTTAAGGTAAGTGGAAAATGGAAATAAAGCTTAAAAATCTTTCTCTATGATACGCCTTCTGTAGCGGAAGGCATTTACAGCATAGTAGTATAAAACATCACAGCCTTGTTGTCCGTTCAAAATATTAATTACTTCGCCAGCAGACAGGACCTCGGATCTGAAATATCTTTTGCGAAACTCCTTTAAAATTGGGCATTCTCCTAGGAAATGTAAGACGTCCTCTCTCGCTCTCTGATTTCAGAAACTGCACAAAATTGGAAGTTCGGGTGGGTGTGGGATGAAATTTAAATTCAAAATCTCCCGTGGTGTAGTGGTACCAGCAATCGCTTCTCAGTCGGAGGGTCAAGGTTCGAATCCTACCCAGCCTTTCAAGTTTTTCATGTGTGTAATTGGAACTCAGAGAGAAAAATTCTGCATGTGAAGGCATAACACTGATACGTAGATTTGGCTGTTGTAGAGTTTCAAGCACAAAAAACAAGTGTGAATTATAACCTTCGAATCACTCTGAGTGAAGAAAAAAAAAAACCCTCCGTTCTATTCGGACTCCCACCCTTGAATAGCTAATATCGAAACCAAATGCACCTGAGTTTCAAACTACTACAAAACAATTTTCCTTTCTCCTCCTTCTACCTTTCCGCCCGCACCCTGGCAACAGTAAAAGGGTATCTAACCCCTTAGGCGCGCGTAAATTATAAAATAAAAAAATATAAAGCTTATTTTGTCAATTGAATTTTGGTCCAAGAAATAAGACTTATACTGAAGATTGTAGCTCAATTGACTATACTCGAGCAATCTGCAATCTATAACAAGACTCAATTTAGAAACTTATCCATGCAGTTGGCTCAAAACAGTGACTTAATAAAACGAAATGACGAACATGACTTTAGTGAAGATTCAAAAAATTTTCTATCCCAAAGTGTTGAATCAATAATAAAATCTTACATCCCCACAATAACAGACTCTTTAAGTGCTCTACGGTCTTCCCTCGATTTTCATCTTCAAAGTACATCCAGAAGCAGCGTTCCCTCTCCGCCTAATAATGATCAATTGCTCATAAACATCATGTGCCAAATAAGCGATTTAAGCAACGATATATCCAAATCACGCGAGCTGTTAATCGAAATTGCTGATCACATCCGGATAACTTCCAGTAAAATCGAAGACATACCGGTGCATTCCCAGCCCCCACCGACTGCATCATACAACACCTCGCTTCTTACTGAGATGCTTGAATCTGCAATTATGGAACCACCAGTAACTCCTGGATCACCTTCTCCTCCACCACAACCCTCTTCGGTAAACGATGCTACTGCACCAACTAATGAACCCACAATCTCAAGATTCGGAATCTTATGGACACTTTCGGAGTGGAACACGAGAATAAAAAAGTTGAACAATTTCAACAAAGCTGAGTCAGTTGCCTTTTTAATAAGAGGTACACTCCTCGATCGAAACAGGCTAACAAGTCTCTTCAAATCTAAATTTAAAATAGATGTCAGCAACTGCCGTAAGATCTCCACCAATACCTTCAAGGTAAACATCCCGTCAAAATATGAATGGATGTTTATCAACCCTGCTTCTGACGTCATCAATCTGGGTGGATTAACTATGGAAAGAATAAAACCGAATAAGTCCAGTAACTCAAAATCCACTAAATCTAGAAAACAAGACAATGTTAATTTTAAGTCTAACCCTATACCGAAGCCTAACTCTTACAAAAAAAACCCCAACTCCTAACAAAGAAGCTCCTGATGCAAACTGGAGTTTTAAAGTTGGGACATTTCCTCTCTTCACTCCTCCTTCAATTCATACTGCCAATCGCGTATATACTAAACGTTCTTCTTGTCCAACTCAATTCCTAAGCGCGTATCTTTCAATCTAGATCCTCCTCCCAGTCATTTACCAAACCCAACATCTCCCCATTCAACTCATACAAAAACGGCATACCCCAACTTTATTCGCTCCCATACTTTAAATCCCTCCCCATGTTCTAAGCTAGACTCCCACCCTAATACCACACCACCTTCTTTCTTAGACCCCATTCTTCCTCCAAAGGCAAAGTTAACCAAGCACCTTATCGATTCTGGGGAAGTTGGCCGATATGTTCTCTCTCGTTTAAGAGACCGCAGATTATATGATAATGTTCGCTTATATCTCGCCTACCTACATGATAAGCCTGACTCTGTCTGTATCGACGGTATAACGAAAACCAATGCAATGGTTTCCATTCTGCAAGAAGGCCTCCCCACTAATCATAATGATCTGCGGCAACCTTTTATACGTTTTCATGAGCAGTTAGATATGACTCCTGATGACGTGGCTAATGATCTCTTTTCTTTCGCGTCTCATGTTAGCTCCAAACGGATACTACACCTCCAGAGAAAACGGTCTAGTTTCAAAAACTACCATCGCTCCTAACCCACCACTCAATTCTTTGCCGAAGCGTCCCAAATATCTGTCCCTGTATTATCAAAACGTAAGAGGATTACGAACTAAGATTTCTGCTATATATCTTAATTCGCAGATTCTGCCCTACGACATCTTTGCCCTCACAGAAACCAATCTCACCCCTGATATTAAGAATAATGAATTATTTTCCCAAGACTTCGATTTACACCGTGACGATGGTCTAGATAAAGAGGAGAATTTATACGGCCGGGTGTACTTCTAGCTATACACTCTCGTCTCGAGTGTAGACCCTTTAAAAACTCGTCCACTGCATTCTTTGAATTTGTTTACGCTATAATTCCTATTTGCAAACGCAACCTATATATTTGTCGCTGTTATATTCGCCCCTCTCAACCAATTCAAGGTTACCAGCTAGCTGTTGATGCAATCGACTGCATTTTTAATGCTGTTGGTCCCAATGACGTTGTTATTTTTTTAGGTGATTTTAATCTACCTAAGCTTCTATGGACTCAGACTGATCAGTCCTACTATACTGCAACAAATCCTACCTCTGATAAAGAAAATCTTTTCATCGACTGCCTAACTGACTCTGGTCTATATCAATTAAGTGGTGTCACCAATAACATCGGCAGACAACTCGACCTAGTCTTCGCCACTGATACAGATAACTGCGTCGTTTTAGAAAGTAAACATCTTCTTTCTAAGTTGGATAGTTACCACCCTCCCCTTTCTCTTACGCTGACATATGACAATGGTTTTAATCCCGTTTCCTATAAATATTCTTACAGTTTTAATTTTCATATGGCTAACTACGCCAAACTGAACAACCTCCTCAGTATGGCCAATTTTAACTTTCTCTACGATAACCCTAACCTTAAGGTTAACGATGCTCTTTCATCCTTTTATACCGAAATTTTAAAATGTCTTTCCCAATCTGTGCCCTTTTTACCCAAAAGGAATCCCTCATCGTCACCACTCTGGTATAATAAAGAGCTGCGATCTCTTCGCAACAAGAGAAATAAGCTCTGGTATACTTACTTAAAATCGCGTTCCGACACTGATTTCTTCTACTACCAGTCTGCCCAAATAAATTTCTCTGTGCTTTGCCAAGCTCTCTATGACAACTATTTAAACCGAATGAACCACACACTGATTTCCGACCCCAAAAGATTCTTTCAGTTCATCAAAACTAAAAGCAAATCGGATAACTATCCATCATCTCTAAATTTTCTTGATAGGTCCTCGGGCGATCCACAAATTATTGCAAATCTCTTCGCAATTTTTTTTGGCCAAGCGTTCGCCATCCATTCCCAAGAGCCAGATCATTGTTACTTTTCCTACTTAAACAGCTGCCCACAAACAACTTTAGAATCAGTGTGTATAACTTTAGAGCAAGTTAGAGATAAAATAATAAAACTCAAAGATGATTATTCTGCTGGCCCTGATGATCTTCCCCCTATATTTTTAAAGAAATGTCAAATGCATCTAGCCCAACCTCTTACAGCTTTCTATTACCCAGGGTTTATTTCCCTCAACCTGGAAAAGATCGTTTATTATTCCCCTACATAAAAAAGGTAGAAAAGACGATATTTCCAACTATCGACCAATTGCTAAGTTGTCCTGCATACCTAAGCTTTTTGAGAGCATTATCTATGACATAATGCTTTTCCATTGTAAATTTATTGTTTCCCTAAACCAGCATGGATTTTTCAAAGGCAGATCTACGACCACCAACTTAACGGAATTCGTATCAAGCACTTTATGTGCACTGGAATCTGGAAACGAAGTTGATGTGATTGCCACCGATTTCAGCAAAGCCTTTGATAGAATTTCTCATGATATAATCCTTCTAAAATTAAAGGCTCTTGGTTTCCAGATAAACTTTATAACTTGGGTTCAATCCTATTTAAGTGAACGACTTTACCATGTTCTATTTAGGTCTATGGTTTCTGACCCAATTAAAGCCTCCTCTGGTGTCCCCCAAGGCGGCCACCTTGGTCCCTTATTACTTATTCTGACCATTAATGATGTTGCTTGTATCATTAAAAATTCATACATATCTGTTTACGCAGATGATATGACAATATTTAGATATATATCATCTTCCTCAGACAGCCTACTTCTGCAGCAAGATCTAGACAGGTTTTGTACTTGGTGTCAGAAGAATTTTCTTGAGCTTAACGTCAATAAGTGTCAGGCTATAACTTATACCCGTAAACGCCTCCCTACTTTACCTCGTTGCTATCTAATCTTTAATCTACCTGTTCCCTCAGTGATTGAGTTGCGTGATTTAGGTGTTATATGCGATAAGGAACTCAATTTCCGTTCTCACATTGATAGTAATTTAAAAAAAAAAGCCAACTCTGCCCTTGGCTTTATCAAGCGCTGGTCTAAGGAGTTTTCCAATCCTTATGTTACCAAATCTTTTTACATAACCTTTGTTAGGCCTCTTCTTGAATATGCCAGCCAAGTTTGGTCACCCTACTACAGAACTCACATCCTCCGGATAGAAGCTGTTCAACGCAGGTTTTTACGGTTTGCTCTACGTGGTCTTCCCTGGGATGATAACCAAAACTTACCACCTTACACTGACCGGCTGAAACTTATAAATTTACAACCCCTTTCTATACGCCGAAAAGTTGCCGACATTCTCTTTATTCATCAAATTTTAGTAGGTAATATCGATTGTCCTTCCTTACTTCAAATTATTTCTTTTAACACCAATCCCCGCAATCTTAGGTCTGTGCCACTTTTCCGGCTCAATCTTCGCAGAACGAATTACGGACACCTGGAGCCAATGTCTAGGATGCTTCGCGAAGTTAACGATATTCTGCCTCTCTTCGACTACCATCTCAGCAAACTCTCCCTCAAGAACATACTTATTTCCACCTATGCCTCACGTCCTAACTTTCTTTAACCGGTGCCACCCTTTAGTTTTTAAGTAAAAATGTTAGTTTTAAGTAACATATGTATTTGCTTACAATAAGCTTAATAAATCTGTCCGGGGTTGACCCGGGCCGCAAATCAAAAATATAGTACAACCGATATTGGGAAACTCGAGCTTCAGCAGCATATTTTTCGTGACTACACTAATTTTCTCCAATAAAGTGTCAAACTGTCTTCTTAATGAGATGAGCTCCTATGTCGGTGATAATGAAAGTTCATGTCCGCAGTTACACGCTAGGTGCCTCCATTTTGGATGAGGTTTCCGCCTGTTGTAAGTATATCTAGTAGGGACATAAATACTGTTACACAGAAAAATCAGCGCCAAATGAAAACGAATTAATATTTAAACAATTTTTTTTTTATTGGGTTATTCAATGGTTACAAATCTTAGAACAACGTATTCGAAATGACTTCCATTTGCCTTCCAGCACGACTTAAGACGATGTGGCCACTCATCGATTGCGAGACGCACTTCATGCATGGGGAAATTGTCCACTGCACGGACAAGGACTCGCTTCAACGACTCAATATTTGAGTGTCGAATAGAGCAAGCCATACGGACCAAAACTTGTAATCCAACGGGTTGAGTTCTGGACTACCAGCTGGCCAATCATCCTTTGATATGAAGTCCGGAACGTTGTTTTTGAGCCACAGTTGAGTCGTTTTTGCTTTGTGAGCTGGAGCAGAGTCTTGCTGCAAAGTCCATGGCTTGTTGTTGAATATTAATTGATTGAGAGACTTCACAATGGGTTACAAGACGGCCGATTGATATACTTTGGCCGATGTTTTCACTCCTTTCTCACTAAAATGGAGCTTGGTAACGCCATCGTAGCACACTCCCTACCATACTATTACAGACGCGAAATGGTGGCCTCTTTGAACCCTCGGGATGAGTTGGGATGCTTCTCTGGATGACCGAGCATACACACGATTGTTCTGCTTATTGAACGATTCTTCTACAGTGAAGATTTTCTCGTCAGTAAACAGAATTTGTCTGTGAGCGTTCTTCGCGTACCGGCTGAGTAACGCTTTCGATCTTCGCTTGCGTTTTTCCTTCAATGCGGCCGTGAGCAGGTGCCCAGTGTGTCGCTTGTACGCGCTGAGTCCTAAATCTTCTTTGATAATGCGAGACATGGATTTTTGTGAAATTTGCATTTCCCGCGACAAGATTTTCTGTTTTCGCAGCGGTTTTCGGTCGATTCGTTTCTTCACGGCTTTGATCGCTTTCGGAGTTCTCACAGTGCACGGACGGCCGGATCTTTGACGGTCTCGTACTCCACCAGTATCCTCAAACAACTTCACAGCACGATACACAAAATTGCGAGTGATTCCAAGCGGTCGCAACGTCCTAAAGATATCGCTTTTCCGTGTTTCATTTAAGTAGGCCAACTACAACAACACGAATTTCTATGTCGACCCATTCCATGATTGTAAGCAATTAATGTCAAAAACTTTTTACGTCACTAGGAAGCATAAATATCAACTGTCAAATCGCAATCAATACGAAAAGGATGCGCCCAGTGTTGCATTCGTAATGAGTGAGTTCAGTTGTGTACCAGTACTTATGACTTGACTAGGTATATGTGAGTACTATCTTGGGCAACCTTTCTTCGTCCATCGCCATCACTTTAACGACATAGTCGAAATGCATCTTCAAGGTTTCTAAAACTAGTGGTGCCGTCCCGGTTTCGAGGTGCAGGCTGTAACTGGGTGTGCTTATTGCCAACCGAAAAGCACGCTTAAGAAAGTAACGAAGAAACTTCTCGACTTCATCGAACGAGCGGTGTTGAAATAGGAATGTGAGTCAGTGGCCTGGAGTTCACTATGAATATTGCTTCTGCTATTCATGCCCTCAGCACCCAGTCATTGATATTATATGTCGGGAGGGCCGGATAAAAGGCCATATTAAAAGTTCTCATCATGTGTTCCCATGCACCGCCCATGTGAGGTGCTCCTGGAGGGTTGAATATCCACTTAATGGCAGATCCCTCGAAATTCCTAGCAACGCGTTTGAATACTTCACGCAACAATCTTTCGGTGGCAATAAAGTTTTTTCCTCTGTCGGTCCGTATTTCCTTAGGCTGACCACGTAGATTCATAAAAATTCGGAGGCCCACCACGCAACTATCAATGTCCAGGCTAGCAGCAACTTCTACATGTATGGCATGAGTCGTCAAACATGTGAAGAGTACCATCCAAGGTTTTTCTTTTGATCTTTGTATTGTCACCAATACCGGGCCCAAGAAGTCTATACCAGTATAGGTAAATGGCGGTTCGTACGCTGCTAATCTCCCATAGAGTAGATCACCCATCTTCGGCTCGACGATTTTTGGAGAACGTACTGCGCAAATGACACAGCTGTGCTTTATTTTATTAAGCAAAGTTCTGAGACCTGGAATGTCATATTGTTGTCTCACTGTCTTCATTGATGACCGTTTCTCGTGATATCCCCGGACAAGAAATGGATGGATCTCGGGAGGATGACTGGTCTCCTTACAGATAAATGGACATACTCTGCTTTATCTATCCGGCCTCCGATCCTCAGGACACCATCTTGGTCTAAATATGGATTTCGATCACGTAGGGGACTCTTCCTCAAAACTGAATTTATTTTGGCAGAGTTTCCCGAGTTCAGTGCTGCAATTTCATCGACAAAAACGCGTTGAACTATCCTGTGTAAATAGGCATCAGCTCGTTGAAATTGCATTACGGGATCAGGACTGTATAAAATGGCAAC
The DNA here is from genome assembly GCA_949129095.1 of Volucella bombylans. Classification (NCBI taxonomy): domain Eukaryota; kingdom Metazoa; phylum Arthropoda; class Insecta; order Diptera; family Syrphidae; genus Volucella; species Volucella bombylans. The sequence continues at coordinate 330,514,669 of OX422140.1, read as the reverse complement.
GGTCTTCCTCATCTTCTGTAAAGAGGAAAGTCTTTCAAGTTTTATTAACAACTCACCAACAAATGAAAATTGGGATACGCTCCCAAAGGATCTTGTTCAGCATTCGACTCGTGATTATCTTGCGCAGGCCATTGACTTTCTACATCATAGAGGAAACTTGGACCAATGTATTTTCGCCCACTTGGTTGCGTCGTCGGCTACATTATCCCGAGATGGTACATACCGCCAGTGCATTGTATTTGTTATATCCTGAATTTCGGCAACCCGAAAGGCGACGAACTTCTTTTTCTTTCGCAGATCAATCATTCGGATCCTATCCAGGCTCACTTTTGAATCGCTCCAATAAATGCACTTTCGCACCCTGAATTCGTGTTGTTTCTTGACTGTTTCGGCAAGTCTTGCTCCAAGAACAGCACTTTCCAATTCAAGGTCAGGAATTGATGTTAATTTCAAAGGGGCTACGTGAGTCTTTGCCGCCACGAGTGAGCATCTCACAACGCCATCGCGCTCTATGCGAAAATAACAAACAGCTGTTTCAGCCATCTCTGAAGCGTCGACAAAGGTGTGAAGCTGTACATCAACATCAGAGTAATTGCAACGGATTCTATGGGCCTTGGCCTTAAAGTCTCATAGTCGCAGCGTTTTTACTTTCCGGGAAGAATACAGCATCCCTTCTTCATAACAGACCAATTTCAAAACGGCTATCAGCTCTTCGTTTTAAGGTTTTCTCCATTATATTGCGAGCCTTTTTATCTTTTTTTGATTCTACGTAGGTAACATTTGGCCGCACTCCAACTCTGTCAGTTGTGTAAAACTTCTTCACTAAATCAAACAGATCGTCATTCTTTTGACAGCACACATGACAATCGTGAATATTTACTTCGATTCGATTTTCGGAATATTTTTCGCTCATAGCAAGAATTGTCCACCCTAATCGGCATTTAACAGCAATCGGATGGAGTTCTTTACCTTCACGGGCCTTTGTGGGAACAGCGAGATGCCAGTTGTCCAAACCAATTAACAAGCCAGGTTTAACCCTTTGATAGGACTATATGGGCAGTCCCCTTATATGTCTGTGCGCAGCTGCTAAACGTTCGTAATTCAGCGATTCTGTGGGCAGTACCAGTTTGGATACAGTACGTGCCTTCATCAATTTTAATTGCGATCCGATACGGACTCGTAAGGTTATTTTCATCGAGTGCTCCTCGACACGCATCACCGAATCGTCGGTCCATCCGATCTGCAATGGACTCTTTTCACCGAGAAAGTTTAGTTCATCCGCAAGTTCTTGGGACATCAATGTTGTGGACGAACCTTCATCCAAAAAGGCATATATTTCTTTTATGACATCCCCAGATATAATGCGAATAGGAATATTCCTATAACGTGTATCTGATTCGCTGTTAATGTGCGTTAAGCTCTCTACGCTATCATCTGTATTTTTCACTTGATTGACGGGTCTGTGCAGAGTTGGGTGGTGATACCATTATTGATCAATTTGACATTGCTTGCTTCGGAAACATTTGCCCTTGTGGCGACTCACCATATCGAAACATTCATTTACCGATGCGTTCATGAATTTGTCGCATTTGATCAACTTTTCTCAAGAACCTTTGCAGATGGCGCAATTCTGGATTTCTGAATTTCGTGTGATGGCTACATTGTTCACTGCTATTGTTCTTTTGTTGCTGTCTGGAGGCTTTCTATCTGTATGCTTAGGTATTACATTTGCAGATGGTACGCGAGTGCACAGTTTCATCCCAAATTTATTAACCGTTTTCCGAATTCTATCACATCGCCCGTGGTGACGTCAGCCTCAGACCATTTAAATTGTATGCTGTTCGGCGGCCGATATAAAATTTCCTCATTTAAATATGGATTGTTGCGGTAAGGCAGCAGTCTGACATCGTCGTTATTGAGCAGTGTAGTTAGATCGTAAATACTAGCGGCGTATTGGACAATCCAGTCCATCTTAGCTTCCCTGGGCGCAGGGAGAGCCCTAACCTGCTCAAAAAGGTCTTCGACGACTAGTTCTGGTCTGCCGAACAGCCTTTCCAAGGTGTTTAAAATCATGGGTATATTCCTTGGATCTGTAAGTTGACCTTCAACGAATTTTCTGGTGTATAAAAAAGTACCCAGTCACCAGGTTTCCCGTCGAAACATGGTAGGTCTTTTCCGACCGTGTGACGAGTGGCTAATGCAATGGGGTCTAAAATTGGTGTACTTACCCCAATTGGATGGCTTAGAATATGAGGTGTATGATATTGTCCTCTAGGCGATGGAGCTTCAATGTTGTCGGGAGTTTCTGCTGCTGCGGTTGCTGACACAACCTGAACCTTTGGTGATGTTGTTATTGGGGAAGGTTTTGGTGACATCTCCATGGGCGTTAGTAGTTGTTGTAGTTCCGCACCCTCCTCCAGCAGTGATAACTGATTGAGGAGTTCAGCTTCCCTGTTTAATTCAATGAGACGTGCTCTAGAATTTTCTAGAGCCGCCAAGATGGTGCTCCTACGATCGTTGTTATACCTTGGTGTGGAGTTTGACGGTAGTGCGTCCTTTTGATGGAGAATAGTGTTGTTGTATGGGTTACATCCTGGACATGTCCACGTGGGATCTTCTGCGACACTATCTCCCTTCGAGCGCAGATGTAGTGAATCCAACGCACGCATTTAGTACACTCCACCATGTCATCTTCGGTCGCTTGCTTGCCGCAAATCGGACACACACTGTTAGTCTCGTCTACATGCGCAATTGGTGACGCCATGATTCCAGGAATTCGAACAGGATAAATTTGAAGAATGTTGAAAATTAGCAAGAACAACTTGCCGTATAATTCCCAATGAGACCTTTGTAGGTTCCCAAAAATTAATCCATAAAACTTTATGATTTAAAGATATGACAATTTATACAAAGAAAACTGGAAGAGAATCGAGAAAGGCTTCAAATTTATTCGCCTCGCTCTGGTGTTCAAAAATGGAATGAATCGTTGAGGCGTCCCTCCTGTCAAATTAGATTCCTCTCTTCTTTTCCGCCAGATAACGCTATGGTTTAGTAGTGATGGAGAAGTTGAGCGAAATAATTTTTTCTTGGCGCTATGAGCTATGTATTTATTGTTGAAACAGCGGCCCAACACACATGAAATTGCTCGTTTAGCTTCAGCTGATTTACCTTCAAAATGTTTTCTCATATTTAGTTGGCCAGGTATTTACGATATATTCCCGAACTATTTCGACAGTTTCTCCTTGATAAGTCCACTCTTCATTTCGAGAATATCTGCCTCCACCTCCTCTAAAAACAGTAATTTTTGACTTCTCCAAGTTAACATTTAAGTTACAACGTTTGCAATATGAGTCTAGTCCGTTAATCAAAAGCTGCATGCCATTTATCGACTCTGAGAAGAAAACAATGTCGTCTGCATACAGCAGAGCGCGTATTCTAGTGCTTCCGATATCGATACCACCTCTTATGAACTCAGTTATATCATCGATGAACAGAATAAACATCAAAGTACTTAAGATACAACCTTGTTTCACACCTATTGTTGTCAAAAATTCTTCGGATACTGTACGAGTATTATCATACAGTGCTCGCAATATGTTAATGATTTTACTTGAGATTCCCATCTGATATAATTTATAGAAGAGTGAGCCACGATCAATTGAATCGAAAGCCGCACGGAAATCCACAAAGAAGACATACAAATTTTTTTTCTCCTTTTTCTAAATTTCGGTGATATTAATCAAAGAAAAAGTTTGGTCAATAGTAGAGTAGTTTTCCCTAAATCCTGCTTGAAACTCCGATAATATTTTCTGATTCCTGACCCACTTTGCAAGTCTCCTGAAGATCAAAGAGGCGAATAGTTTGGCCGAGGTGTTTAGGAAGGATATTCGTCGGTAATTGGTTGGGTCGCTACATTCGCCCTTTTTTGTGAAGCGGAATTTTTTTTGAAGCTATCAGGAACTGCTGCGCGTTCGAAAATGCGGTTGAACTCCATGGTTAGTGCGTATAAAAACTCCGTTATTCAATTTTTATAGAATTCCACAGGAATTCGGTCGGTCCCGGGAGCTTTATGTGCCTTAGCGCTCTCAATGACTTTTTGTACTTCTAGAGCTGTAAAAGGTGCATCCAAAGACTCGTCGTAGAAAAATGGAGCGACGTATTGAACCGGTGCTACGTTACATATATTATTGAGTAGGTGGCTAAAATGATGCTTGAGCAATGGTGCTTTATATATTTCGCCGCTTTCCAGAATTCTACCGAGGAATTTGAGTTGCTTACTACGTCAATAATTTGGAGTTCGAATGCAGTCTTTTTTACATGGCAAATATGCTTAAAGTGATTTAAAAATGTTAGGGCTGTGCATCCGCAATAGCCTAAGAATCAAACCACTTTTGCTTGCAAATATTTTTATTTGATGGACTTCTTGGTGGTGTTGCTTTTATAATTAGATCAGTGAGCTCTTCCATAGTTGGTAAAACGGTCGAACTGTAAAGTGGACTTAATTCCATATTCAAGTTAAAACGGTATGTTGATCAACTGTTCTCCTTCCATATGAGTTTTGGTAATAGCTTAAGTTCCGAATTACTACATAAGCTTAAGGCTCCCTCTATTACACACGCTATTTCCAGAGGCATGTAGTCCGAGAAGGTACGTAGTCCGACACGAAAATCATGCAGGAGAAGATGCAAATCACCGGATATTAAACAGTAATCTATTACTGTACAAGATGTTCCTCGTATAAAAGTGAACTCACCGCTAGAATCTCCTTCACAATTTCCATTAAAAACTCGACCTACGACATCTGCAAGCTCCAATATTTTGTCACCCTTGTTATCCCGGACACTTCATCCTTCGATCTGCGAATCATGTGTATAAATTGTGATTTGAGACCACTATTAAAGTTGTTTTGCAAAAGACCCAACCGACCATTAAAATCCCCCACAAGCATTAGATCCGCACCGTTTAAAATTTGAAGCTCGTCGTTTAGCTTATCATAGTCATGCAGTGGCTGCAGTTCATATACTCGTATTAACTTTTTTAGGCCAGCTACATAATAACTAATAATTTTTAAAAACAAAAGAGTTTCATTTTGGTAGACGAGCGCATCTCATTCGTTACTTGAGATTCGGCTTGTGTTAGCACCCAAAACCGTTTTATCGATTGTATAACTCCCTTGTGTTTCCAGCCATGTGAATTTCGTTGATAACCCCACTGACAGCTCCATTGACGTTTGACATTTGGCACACATTGTTTTGTTTTTCTACTTCATTCATAAATGTATGCAAAGGTGCTGTCTCCAAAAATGCCTTCAAGGGCTTGCTCTGCATTTTCCTCGCCACATTTCAGACCTTCGAAAGTGTCCCAGGTAAATATCTTGTCTGCTACAAGCAACTTGTCATCTCTCAGGGTGCTGGCACTAGCTTCCTCCTTCTTTGGCGTACTTTGAAAGGCAAATCCTTCTGGATGCTGTCTTTTGGCATTACGCAGTACATTTCTAGATGCATCTCGAGTCTTCATCCTGAAAATAATTGTTGCGGTGTGCACATAGCGACTGCGCAAAATGAACGCCGAGTCGACATGCTTGTCTGGAGCATTTGCTTTGCTTCGCCACATATATAGTTGGTGTTTTGCGTTGGCAGATTCACGACCACATTTTATCCAATTGTTCCTCAAGCATAGTACTCTATATACTGCTGCGATGTCCTCCAATTACTTCCAAGCACCACCTTCTTATTAATAAGCGCTTTCGGCTTAATTCCGTTCGATAATCCTAAGAGGAAGTGATTTGGAGTCTACGCGTCATCACTTTCATGCTGGATCGGGATATATGCATGTACATATGTCACAGGTCTTGAATTTAATAAGCTTTCGACCTCTATTATCATGGTCCTTAACAGCTCAATTGGCGTATCACGTCCAGCGATAAAGTTTCGGAAACCTAAGATTCAGGAGTTAGCCGCCAATGAATGCGCTATCTCGATGTGAACTCCTCTGTTAATAAGGCGCCCCACCTTTTTTCACTTCTTCTCAGCACTGTGACGGTAGTGGACACCGGTAAGCGAAAGCGTTGGTGAAAGGAAGCCAATCTGGCGGGTGGAAGTTGAGCCATCAACGGAAGCTGTGGACCCAAATTTTCAGACATATTTGTCAAATAGTTTTGTTGTGACAGCCATTTTAAACAGACGCCTACGAGAATGTTCGTATAAAAGGAAGAAAGTGGATTTAGTGTGCTCATTAAACACTATTTTTTACCGAAAAAAAAACCGTCACGCAAACCAATCAAAAGCTTGCAAAGTACAAGGTGTCTCAAAAGAAAGTTCACATTTTAAAAAAATATTAAAAAAAAAGTTAGAAGTTTATTGAAAAAATTTTTATTATATATTAAAATACAGTGTTTGGTAATTTATTTTTTAAAAATGACATCGTCCAAATGTAAACCGTTGCGTTCACGGCATTCATTTAATCGAGCACTAAAATTGCCTATGACGGCTCGGCAATTATTCTCCGTGATGGCTGCCATTTCGTGACGGATATTTTCTTTTAATTGTGCCAGGGAAGTCGGTTTGTAAACTTTGGATTTAACATAACCCCACAGGAAAAAGTCCATAGGTGTTAAATCGGGACTACGTGGAGGCCAACTTATGTCACCTCTCCTAGACATCAATTTGCCAGGGAAAATTTCACGAAGTCTTAGCAGAGACCTGTTGGACGTGTGTGAAATTGCACCATCCTACTGGAACCATGTTCTTTGGCTATAACCAGGAAAGTTTTGCAACTCAGGCACAAAGAAGTTGTCTAACATCTCCACATAACGCTCTGAATTCACCGTAACTGTGCGTCCCCTTTCATCTTCAAAAAAGTAAAGGCCGATAATTCCTCGCGCCGACATTCCGGCCCATACGGTCACTTTAGGCGAATGTAGGGGTTTCTGATGTTTTTGTTTTGGATTGGTTGCACTCCAGTAGCGGCAATTTTGCTTGTTAACGTGTCCATTAAGATGAAAATGGGCTTCAGCTGAAAACAAGATGTTGGTTTACGAAGTCAGGCCTCTGACCAGCATCCTGAGGCTTTAATTCTTGCACCAACTGGATTTTGTAGGGGTGAAGTTTTAAATCTTTATGCAAATTGCGCAATAATGACGATCTGTGCACGTTTAAGGCCACAGCACGCTTCCTAATTGAAAGGTTCGGATAGTCCCGAATAGACTGGGTGATACTGTCTACGTTTTCGACGGTTCTTGAAGATCTTGGACGCCCGGATTTTGGTTTTTCCAGTGTTGAGCCGGTCTCTTCAAACTTCTTGACCCATTTTGCAATGATTCGAGTGCTTGGCGCATCATTCAAGTGACGAATATGTCGAATGTTGCAGAATTTTATTCGCGCTACAGCCGTCGAATTACCGTTTTTTGAAAACTCGCGTACGCACAACGCACGGTCCGCTCCCTAGAAATGCTCCATAGCGACTAAATTCCCAAAAGCCAGGCCACCGATTAACACACCCCCCGCGCCACTCGAAATAGTTGCGTTCACGCAATAACCAAAACAAATGTGAACTTTCTTTTGAGACACCTTGTATTATGGGGGCATCATCGATTGGAACCATTACTCAATTTCGGTGCAGTCGTACCAACACAAATCACGCCGAAAGATCTGGTCGCCCAAGCCAGGAAAAGCGACAATCAGCCAATCTAAAAAATAACAACCGCAAGTATCGCGAAAGGTACCCTGGACCCTTATGGGTGGGCCTCTATTCAGATCTCGCATAACGATTGTTCGACCTGGGGTTTAACCATGTTGGCAACCCGGAGCAGATATACATATGCACCGCCATCGCAGCTTGGCCCCGTATCAACCTGTATTATAGCGTGAGGAGGCGAGTAACGCACGCCAACCTGTTCCTCAGTTTGCTCTTCCTGTATTACCGACTGGGCGGTCCTCCATTCGCCCACGCAACTCAACACCACGGAAACGATGTTTTCGGGCGTAATTACCAATCTCAGCCGATTGCACTAACAACTGTCGTTAGGGTGAAATAGTCGTTCAGTTCACTAAGAATTCGCTCCAGCCATGGACGCCGCCAGTATATGAGTGGGTGTGTCCACCTACCCACAATCATTTTCTACGAGTATCTTGTTCGGCTTCCGGGACAGAAATTTCTCAGAGCTAGCAACACGACGGGCAAGGTAAGGAAGCGCACGCGATCCGAACAGACATGAAGCGTTGTACCGTTGTAGGACACTTTCGGAGACCTCGTCCCGACAGTGCATGCACTCACATCTTGATGCCGTACAGCAATCTTGCGAGCCGCCAACAGAATAGACAGTACACCTTGGTGGCTTTATCAGCCGTCCTCCCAAAATACTGCCCAAAACTGAGTCGTTAGTCAACCCACATTCCGAGGTAACGAATTCCGGACTCGCGCGGACTACTGCACCTGTGACATTTACTTGGAAGTTCCCCTCCAAACCATGGTTGACTGGTGAGGACAACCATCTCCGTTTTTTGTACCGTGACCACGCACACAGTCCACCACTCTCGCGGCAGCTCACCGTATCCTGCGCTTCGAGACAGACAAGCCGGTCCCGGAAGAAGCCCATCGGGTAGAGATAGCAACACACACTCCGCCATCCCTGATTCACTGCCGGAAATGGAGAGTTTTCCGCTGTTGCCGACCACAACGGCTGCCAACCCCTTGCTATCACTGTACCAGCCCAATCCGATAATGTACCATGATAATATACTGTCCACTTATTATGTGCAGGTCTCTCTCGATCATGAGAAAACTGATTCAGCAAGTCCTGCGCAAGCCTGGACCTCTCAAAATTTCTCTGCAGGAGCAGCGCCATTTCCGGCGGGACGATCCTCAATCCCGCAACGTGTCTGACGCCTGGGGCGAGGTCAATATATTTGTAGAGGCAACAGCATACTTCTATTTTGGACCAGCTGCTAACCACATGACCGCTCTCACCAAAGCTCCAGCACACGCCTGACCTACCGAGTCCCTTGCAATTGCTTACAGGATGGGCGAGCCCAATGCACCTATAGCAGCGCTCCGCTCCGCTCTTGGCGGACAGTCTAAGGACTACTTCGACGGAAGTAGTTTTGTGTTTCTACCTCCTCCTTTGTCACTGTGGGGTCCACGTCTCGTATCTCCCATGTTAGGCGTGGGGTCAATGTGCTGCCACTACCCACGCCCTGCACTGCTTTGGTGACGGCAGCGACGCACTTATAACGATTACGCAGTCCGATGAAGTTCCACAAAAACTAAACTCACCTTAGTCCCCCGCTCTGCCTTGATTTGGGCACTCAGACTCCACGTTTACGTTCTCAATCAGCCCAGGGACCTCAGAATACTTCTTTCTCTGGGCTGGCAGAACAAGGACTGCCTCGGGTTTCGTCTTGGTCCTTTTGTTGGTGACTGACGAGGGTATAGCACCCGGTATCTTCCTTGTACTTCTTTGTTTTCCTTTTTCGTCTTTCTTTTCTACGTCTTCACAGTCTTCCACTTCTACTCTGTTGGAAGATTAATTTGCTTTTTCGAGAAAAATGACAAGATCGGGACCACCTTCTTAAGGTTCGTCGTTGCTCTCCCCCTTTATTTGTTCGATGGTTGTTTCGCCCAATTGTTGGGGCTTGGCGAGGAGGAGGCCTTAGCTGCTTTCATCCTTTCCCCTGCACTTCTGGTTCGTCCCCTCACGGGCTCCTTAATGGACTCTGATTCCGCGTCTATACCGGACTTGATGTCCTTTTGCGTCCTTTTATGAATCCATGCAGGGCTCCCTTTACGCTCATTAGGTCCTTCAATATATGATACTTCTCGTTTCACGAAGTGGAGAATTTGATTTTTTTATGCGAGGTTTTCTCCTCTAGCTCCCCAGTAGCAATTGGCACTCCTCAAATCCGAAGCCAGCTCGGACCACGGCGCTTTCACCTGATCGGAATCCGAGGCGGGATTCTTTTCCCTTTAGAAAGTACTCCGTTGTTTATCCGGATCCCACCCTTCCTCAGTTTTTTATAAGTAGAAGGGTACCATATGTCCACTTTGCTTAAATTGTTGGAAAAGGGTCAACCGTACTAAGTCAAGTACTAGACTAGACGATGAGCATTCCCTTGGATGTGATTGATTTCCCTCTCGAGATTTTCAACCGACTTGCATGAGTCCTCATCAACCAGGTCTCAGTAGGTTCACAGCGGCTGTAGGAGTTGCCTTTCTGTATAAACTTGGGGGGTCTCATTTTGGGGCTTATTGCGCTTTGCTCTTCTATTAGTGCGCTCACATTTCCATTCTGCCTGAAATATTCATTCATCAATCACTGACTGATATCTTGGTTTGTCCTCCGATCTCTCTCTTTTGAGAAATGCCAGTTTCTTCATTTTGAACGATCTTGTTCAGAATGAGTAAAGCCCTCATATAATTTCTCTTTATGAGTGTGGCGAAGGACGCCTTCCGAATACTCTATTGTTTGTACTCTGCGCGTTAGTTGAACAAACCATGATCTCTTGACTGAAACGCAAGAGTTTTTCCCCCAATTTCATAACAGGATCGGCTGACACTTCGACTCCCAACAGGGCCGACATATTGATAAAATTGAATAAAAACAGATTTGGTCCGAGCATCGGAAGGGACCATGAACTACCAGTTCTGTTATTTCACTTACTGGTCATGCAACCTTCTACACGGGTATCTCGGCACCTTGGCATTGAAAGCAAGATTCTAAGATGACTAATCATTTCCGGCTGGCGCCCACTAGAAACACTAAAGAAGAGGATTCCCACCCTGCCATGGTTTATGTACATATGTATGTATGTAGAGAAGTTACATGATTTTATAGTTTTCAAACCGGTGGTGTCTTAAATGACACACTTCTCACCACCACATGAAAATTTGCTCATCCTTGCTCTTAGCTCATGTTCATCTCTGATTGATTATTATTGCTATGCACTTGCACTATCAGGGTTATTATGCGATCTCCATTCATTAGCCTATTGTTCTTATTCTCATTCATGTTTTTCTGCTTTCTCATCGATGGATCCGTCATAGATTAAAAAATAAAAAATAAAAACTGCTCATCTCCGTGTATACTTTTACGGTAATCGCATAACTTTCTCCATTAGTGCATACTATTTCATACATACATACGTGCTCAATGCAGATAATGCAGATTCGGTCCAATAGACCTCAACGCAATCCAAAAGCTTCGCAGTAATATTTGTTTTTATACTCGGAATTGAATGTAACACGGAATAGGAATGAACTGATGGTTTAAGTGAATTACAACTGCATGAGGGGCTTATCGCATCAATGAAAAGCTCAGCAAGGCCAATACCAAGTGTCAATTATTATTCCAAGTCACTTCCCTAGCCAGTTGTCAGTTTGTATCCCAGACACTTGCCACAGATACAATCACTAGTCACCAAAGCCGCAGGCACCCTCTAATGAGATGACATGCCATTTACATTTCCCAATGTACATAAAGCTCTCTCGCTGGCTTTCTCTCTTTACATATGTTCCTTGTCAGTGTTCCCAATTTTCGAAATGAATCGTATGATATTGAAATGAGAATTGCAACAGTGAGTTGAAAATCACTGTTTTTCTTTTCTTCTTCTTTTTTGGCAGAGCAGAGCACTTAGACAAAATATTTTCCTTTAACGGGAATTCCTCATTATGACCTGGGAGCCAATACGTTCAGAGAAACTTTGCCTTCCCAAACAGCTTTGGAATCTGAGAGAGCCTAGCAAGTCCTTAAGCGCAGCTTGGCTGATAAGAAAAGCCTCCAGTTGTCCGAGACAGGCCATTCTTTAGAGGCTGGTAAAAGCAGCAGTGAGTTTATTCCATCAGGCAACCGATCCATAGAATATAATTAGTCTTACTACAGCCGTATAGGTTCAAACTACCTTTCTTAGTGACAAGGATCATATTTTAAAAAGCGATGTTTTCCTGTTGTGCAGGAGTTCGGTACCGAGGTTCTAGCAGCCTGTACTCGTATATATTTACATTCTTGAAATATTTATTCGAGTTTTCCGCGGTTTCCTCTTCTTCAACAAGGCTGAGACTTCGCACACGATTCTAAATTCGATGTATCTATGTTCTAACAGTACCGACAGTTATCACAGTATTTGCGCTCTGCGTCGTTCAGACTGTTGTCATAGACAGCGACAGGTAAGCCTGTCTTGTACCTGTTGACATTTCAAGGTTTTCTGTGAGATGGACTCTCCCGGGACATCCGTCCACTTGAACTGTAACCTTTGCTGGTTGCAGCACCGATTTCTTCCCTACTTTGTGCGCAGGGAAAGCCACCACCAAGGTTGTTTCTCATAGTGGATTTAACCACATCAACTGACTGTTATCTACCGGCCTTATCTGAACAGCGTGCGAAAGCACTTGCCGTCTCTTTATGCTGCGCATTTCCCTCATGTCTTCTTCTGGTTTCGAGAGTTTCGTGGTGGCCGCAACTCCACTACCGATCAAGTTCGCAGCCGCAGGCCCTCCGATCCGGTTACAGAGGACAATGTCAAAAAGATACATGAAATGGTGTTGGCTGACCGGAAAGTGAAGGTGCGCGAGCTAACAGATACCACACAGATTAGTACTGAGCGAACACGCCATATTTTGGGCAATATTCTGCATATGAAAAAGTTATCCTGCCGCTGGGTGCCGCGCATGCTCACTCCTGGCCAAAAACACGAACGCGAGAGCACTTCGAAAGAGAGTTTGGACTTGCTGATGCGGAATCAGGCGGACTTTTGGCGTCGATTGGTAACTGTTGATGAAACTTGGATCCACTATTACACACCAGAGAACAGAATGAGTACCCGGCAATGGACTGAAGCCGGCACGAGTGCTCCGAAGCGGCCGAGGGAGGTTCGATGGGTCGGAAAGGTTATGGCTTCGGTTTTCTGGGATTGTCATGACATACTCTTCGTGGACTACCTCGAAAAAGGTAAAACCATCAACAGCGAGTATTACTGTGCATTATTGGAGCGATTGAAGGTCGAAATCGCTGCAAAAGGAAGCGAAAAAAAAATTAGTTTTTGCAAGACAATGCGCCGGCGCACAAGAGCATCGCAACCACGACTAAAATCAATGACTTACGGCTCCAATTGCTGTCGCATCCACCGTATTCGCCGGATTTGTCACTAACATACGAGTACCAAAAGAAACTCTGTATTATACTACTGTAAGCCGCTACATTCCGGTCTCCAATGAACCAACCTTCAACTTACTGAAATTAACTTCAGCATAGACTTCAATCACAATCATGTAATTCTGTAAAGGAACGAGTCGAAACAACGCGAAGTCATTCTCACGCCTAAAGCGTTGACGTGGGAGTCTTCTCTGCGTACCTCATCATATCTACATCCATACTTCAGTCTACCTACACACTGAAGCGTCTTACAAGTCAAGGCTTCAGCTATTCATCAGGCCGCTGCTTGGATAATCCTCAATCCAATAACCAGCGACCAAATCGCTCACTTCGGACACCATATAACCGATGGTGATTGCAAACTTCTGCAGCTTGTCCCCCCACAATATAGCCAAGCTTTTGGGTTTCGGGGCACTCGGACATTCTAGACAACTAGGTTCGAGGAACAAATAATAGTGGCTTATCAATGTCAAGCGATGATTTTGTTTGCAACATATCCAACTGCAAAAAGATGACACATTTTCAAGTGAGTTCTAGGACTAGCCAAAAATAGACTCATTGAGAATTCTAGACTTACGTACCAACCTTATCAGAGGTGAAATATAGTCAGAGAACACTGCATGGAAGTATTCTTCAAAATGATATCTGACGGTGCTAGACTGATGAAGATGAACCTTGTGTGCCCTTTCAGCTTTCTGATTTAAGCGCGCCTTTAATGAGGAGCACTCTAACCAGATCTAAGCATGATATTGAAAATGAAAGAAGAAATGTTTGTGCTTCTGCACGGTAAGCAAGCCATACGGAGTTCTTTCTATTCTTTAAAAACAGAAGATTGGGACAGCACGCTTTTACAGACCACCTTACGAGGTAAATCTGTTTGTCTTCTGATACGAGTACATTGAAGTGCATAAAGTGGGAGCACTGTTCTACATCCTCTCACTGTGAGAGACCTACTCAGAGAGTCGTATACTTTGAAAGTAAGCTTCCATGCCGGCATGGAACTAAACAAAGCGTTCTCTCTCTCAATTGTGAAATGTATCCATGGCTGGCTCTCCATCCATCACCCTTATTGTATTGTATTAAATGCGGCATCTTCTTCGTTTTGGTTTGGATTTTTTTTCTCCCCAACAAAATCGACCCAAAAACAGAGGACCGACCTCAAGCCAAAGAGGAAGAAAAGCAGGAAAGTCAAAGCAAAGAGAGAAAAGTTTTCCATAATGTGTTCTGTTGTTGTTTTTGTTGTTTTTTTTACAATTTTAATGCCAACATTCGCCACATACTAAAAAGCGTTCTCGGCATTCAAGGAATGCTGCGTACAAGTACAAGTGATGTGTGCTGCTCCAAAATTTATGGCTCACTAGAGCTCTGCTGCGTACAAGTGTTGTGGTCTCTTGCAGCACAGTTCCCCGGTTGATTTCTACACTCCGTCCAATCAGTGAGATTCTGGTATTCGTCTTCGTGCGGTCTTTGCGGATTAAACTCATCGAATTCGGTACATGGAATTCGGATACGATCCGGGAAAATTATAAAATAAATGTGATTCGCAAAAATTAAGTGAGTGAGTTTGCTTGTATCAGTGCTAGTACGTGATGTAATGTCTCAAAGAGACACCATTAAATTAAACTGTGTGAACAATAAGAGCGAAAACAAAAACAACCCCCTGCAGCCGCAACACAGCAACACAACATTATGGAGAATCTAACTACTATAACGCCGATGTTCTTGCGGAAGGTTCTTACCGAAGCGAGAAGGTGAGCCACTATTAAATACAATACAAAACAAAAGCGACAACGAATTTCCTTTTTCTATCTACATCAGCACTTCCTCCATCATGGGTAGTAGTAGTAAAGACGCTTATGTAAGCTAAGACAACTATCGACTAAGGCTTTACAATTGCGTAATTGTCAAGTCAGAAATCCGTCGCGAGGTACTCGATTTTCAAGTCGAAAACTCCCCGGTACTTCAAAAAAAAAAAAAAAAAAAAAAAAAAAAACGCTGATGAAATGGAACCTCGGTATACGACAAGTACGTGTGCCTATATTCAAACACCAACCACTTGAGCCTCGGGTTTGTGTGTTAAGAATCTCTCCATCCTTCATGTGACCTTTTTGGATAGGAGATGCTCCTCCAAAAACAACAGCTCCTTGTGGTGTGATGTTTTGAATTGTGCTCTGTTTTGTGAATGTAGGGTAACTCCTGTGTGGCAGGCATACCATCTTTCTTTTTTATCCTTTTGTACGTGACACGAAGGACTTTGTGTTCCACTTATTCTAATATACAACACGAAAACGACAGCAACAACAACCACACAACGAGAATGAGAACGACATCCATTGATTCAGTTTTATTTTGTTTTAGTAGCAGCTCCATGTAGCCTGTAGCAGCCATTGTATTTTCGCTCTGAATTCGTTTAGTGAAACGTTGAGGAGGAGAACCAAGTGTACAGAGGAGAGAAAATTGAATGAGTGATTCACTTTGCGAGAATTGTTTATGATGATGATGATGATGTTGCGGATTTCAGCTGCCTCTACTGTTTCTGCTGCCACTATAGAGGCTGATTAATTAAATGAAATACGTTAGCTTCTATTTTTATTCGCGCACACACATGGCGATTCAATTGAATTGAATTATTTGCGAAAAATACAAGCAAGATGCGAGACGTCCGGATTGCCATCAATTTGTGGCAAGAAATTCCAGTAGATATCACACAATTGTCTCGGTTTCTCCTTACATCTTGGACAATGTATTTGTTGGACGGATTCCATATACAATGCAAATGAAGATCTCAAGTGCGGAGCCAAGGAAATCTCTAATCTTTATCCAACAAATGCAACAGGGCTTGAATACAAATACTCGTGCATAGCAATCGATTTAGTTGTTCATTCCTTTTTCTTCTCGGAGACATGTTGGCGCTTCGCTACTGGAAATTACTTTCTTTTCCTTTCCAGGCACAAGGGTGTTGGGATCAATGGTGGCCATTAGTCGTTTGAATATACATATGTATGTAATGTAAATATGTTCCTGAATAGGGTATGCGTCATCAGAGTACTTAAACGAGTGTTCATAGTCAGTGCTTTGGGATTCTGGTTTTTCTTTTCACAAAAAAAAAAAAAAATCAATAGGCAATTGTATTCCATGATAAGGGCATGAGTGTGGATTGAGCAATTTTTTTCTCCACAAATGGAACACTTGTGAAAAGTGACGATTATGTAGTCGTTTATTGTAGGCACATTTTAGTGGCAGGATGATGTTTGTGGACTTACAAAGCTAACTTTACATTCAACTACTGCGGTCAGGAAGTCGATTCTGTCACGATTATGTCACTGCAAGTTCGAATAGGGTAACCTTTGTTAAACGGGAGAGGGCTTAGTTACACATTTCCCTTCTTATCGGAAAGAAACGCCGTGAATTGTTTTTCCCCCTGAGCCTAGGTAGACAAAGTCTTTTACTGTCTTGAAGTCGCAAGTGGGTTTATCTGGATAGTGTGATTGTCCACCATGTACTTTGTTTTGCCGTCGTTTACCGTCAGACCGATTTTAGCGGGTTTCTCCCTAATAGTCACGAAAACTTCACGGACGGCTAACTATGTTCTCCCAATCACATCAATGTCTTCCGCGTACGCAAGTAATTGTGCGACTTAAACAAGATTGTCCCTCTTTTGTTGGCCACTGAGTTTAGCACGATTCTTTCTTGACAAAATTGAAACATCCAGGCGCCACATGGATAAAGTGTTGAGTGAAATTATATCTATTGGTTCCGCAATGATGGATTCCAACAAGAAAACGCGTAGTTCCGTCAGCGCTCATCTATCCAATCATCTATCACGGTTCAAGCAGTATGAGTATATGCTTGACGTTATATTCGATAAAATCAATGAGCCTAGTGACGAACTTCTTGCTAATAGAACCGTGTTGAATAATTTGGAAAACCTCATTGATACAGTATGTCGCAAAATCGATGCTCTTTCAAACCAAATCTGCCGCAAAACAAGTCTATTTATAATACTTAAATTTTGGCTGAATTGTTTGAAAAAGGGGCCGCATCATTCCCACATCCAGTGTGGACAATCCAACCTCCAAATCCTCGTACCAGCCCTTCGATCCAAAAATCGTATGGTGATATAACTGCTTCAACGTCAAATCTTCCTATCACCGTCCTACAGAAACTTACTAGTCCGACTCCGTACAACGAATCAGATGTTCACCACCCTACTCGTCAAAGATGCTTGAGTTTTTCAAAAACAGGTTTGGCATCACCAGCAGCCATTGCACAACATTTCTAACTTCTAACCACAAAAAAAAGCGCAATTTCAACCATTCAGATTTGATTGGTTATTTGTCTTGGAAAGATGCGTCATCACCCAGATCCATTCCCCATCCCCATCCTATACCTGACCAAGCCCCAACATCAACGCGTTTCTTTTAATTTAACCACTGCCTCTGATACGGTCGCTGCTCAACCACCCACACCTCCTCCTACTAACAACTCATTCTCCAATTTCGATCCAACAACTGGAGTCAAATATCCAAACTTTATTAGCTCGGATATCCTAAATACCGCTTCTAACTCACCTTCTCCTCGGTTGGACGAGGCTCTGCCTCTACTTTTGATCTTCTTTCGCCTCCTATCGTCAAATTGATCCAGCAAAATATAGATACCACAGAATGCCGTTGTACGCTTCCTAGGCTAAGAGATGAAAATGCGCAAATATACGTGTCTTTCTCGCCTATCACGACAAATCCAATTCTGTTTGCTTTGAGGTGAAAAATACTCACAATACCCTTAGTACTTCTCTCATCGCTAGCTCTTCTTCCCCTAAACTTGGCTTTGTTTCGATTCGTTATGTGTTGCTACATTCTCCCAGCTGAACCTATCGTCCTTGATATTAAAGCGAATGACCAACTAACTGACCTAAGTGATTCCATCGACGATATCCCTATCTTTGGTGACTTTAATCTGCCTCTGCTTAAGTGGATTCCATTGATTAATTCTCTCAAACGCTAGTTCAGTCATTGATCGTATAACAGACTCAGGCCTATGCCAAGTAAGTGGCGTTTCTAACTCCATCGGTAGGCAACTAGACCTTATTTTCGCTGGCGATACCATTAACTCCATAGCAAGGTTTTGTCCCTTAACGCTATTGACTATCGATAACTCTTTCACCCCCTCTTTTTCTCTTATTTTTCCATAACTCTCCACCCCAGTCCACTTCTTCCCGTACTCACTCTTCTTATAACTTCAATAAAGCTAATTTTCGCAAAATTAATATCTATCTCAACAAATCTCTTTTGATTTTAGTAACCTATCTTTAACTGATGCTCTCTCCTTTTTTTATGGTAAAATATTTAATTCTATTTCTACGTCATCATCTACTTCTCCTCCCTGGTATAACAGAAGACTTCGCTCTTTACGAAACAGATTATGGGCGGTTTTCTTCGCACCAATTCTTACTACTGACTACTCTAACTATAGGGTTTTCCAATAAGGACTTGACAAATTTTTTTTTAAATAAAACGCAAGCCATTTCAGATATTTCAAAAACTTTATTATCGGCTCGAAGTACAATGAAAACATTTATGAATGGAACTCGACTTCGTTCATATGGCCACCGCTGGCACATTTGCAGCGGTCGATTCGTTGAACCCAATTTTCAACGACTCGGCCACACATACCGGCCGAAACGGCCGCTATTTCGCGTTCAATGTTGGCTCTGAGCTCTTCCAACGTCGTCGGCGTGTTGGCATAAACCAATGACTTAACGTAGCCCCACAGAATATAGTCAAGCGGCGTTAAATCGCACGAACGAGGCGGCCAATCGACTGGCCCATTTCTTGATATAACACGCTCACCATACTTACTCTTCAATAAATCGATTGTAGCGTGTGCTGTGTGGCTTGTGGCACCACCCTGTTGAAACCACATGTCGTCCAAGTCCATATCTTCCAATTCGGGACAAAAATAATCGATGATCATGGTACGATAACGCTAACCATTCACAGTAACGTGACGATCGTTATCGTCGACGAAAAAATTTGGCCCAATAGCGCCGCCGGCATGCACACCGCACCAAACAGTTATTTTTTTGTGGATAAAGTGGTGATAACACATATTTTGCTTATTGACGAACCCATTGAGCCAAAAATGAGCTTCGTCACTGAAGATTATTTTGCGATGAAATTCATCATCTTCGCGCATCTTCTCCAGAACCCAAACGGAGAACGTACGTCGCTTCAATTCTTGAGTCAGCTTGATCTTGTATGGGTGTAAACCAAGATCGTTACGCAAAATACGCCATAATGTGGTCTGAGCCATGCCCAATTCTTGAGAACACCGTGGAATTGACTAATTTGGATCGTTTGCTACGGACGCCTGAACAGCAGCGATATTTTCGACACTTCGACCAACCCGTTGTCTCACTGACACGGCAACATCACACAACGAATATGTAGACTCAAATTTTTGCACTAAACTTGTTATTTCCTGTCTACTAGGGCGAGAATTACGACCGAAAATTGGAGTTAACGCTCTTAAAGTTGCAGTCACCGACTCCAAATTTCGGTAGAAAATTTTTGTAATTTGCAGACGTTGCTCGTTCGTGTACTTTACCATGATGAAAATGTTGAGTTTACTGAATAAATTGACAGTGACAGTTTGATGATTAGTGAAAGAGTGCGTTCACAAATTAAATTCAAAGTTGTCAAGTCCCTATTGGAAAACCCTTTATCTTGGAACCTAGCGAACTCTATAACTGCCTCTATCAGCTCTTTCCTAATACTGCGCAAACCAACCTTATAAACGATTCCAAGTCTTTTTATCAATCTTTCTCTCGTTCGACAATATATGCATCTTCTACCGACCCGACATTTGCAGACAACTTCTTCGTACCTGACTCCATATATTTTAAGTACCTTCTCAATTTCTCCATTGACTCCCCTGTTGGGATGCGTAGCGATCCTCGTGAAATTTGGGATGTAGGAAATAAAAAGCGACAATATAATGGGTTTGTTGGGTTATAAATGTGTTAAATGTGTCTTTATTCCTAAGCAGGTCTTATCACGTTTAGTGTTAGTATTAAGAAGGAGTTGGGAAAATGTACAATGGAGAGGATGGTTCTTATTTCTTTAGAAGCCAATTTGGTAACACAAGTGACCTCTGTATGTTCATACTAGAAAAGATTATTATAGTTATGTGGTAAGTAAGGGCACAGTGTTTTGTTTTGACTTGAACATTACCGCCCGCCATTGCAGAACTACGTCTGCCAGTCTGAATGTTACGCTGAGGTAATTTCCATTTGTACTTTTTGTGTAATTCCTTGAGGTACTCTTCCTTCCATCGCTTGCAAAAGTGCAGATGAAGCAATTTAAGTTTTTCCCACCTTTGAACAAGAGACATGGAAGATTTCTGAACGTCTTGAATAGAAATAAGTGGGTTTCCTATAAGGAAATGACCTGGCGTGAGGGCGAGTGGTTCGTCTGGATTTGCAGATACTGTCGTGATGTGACGGGAATTGAGACATGCTTCGATTCGGCAGAGGAGAGTTGAGAACTCTTCAAAAGTATGTTTGGTACCCGCAACAACCCTTGAAGTGGGTTTTTAGAGCTTTTGACGGCTGCTCCCACAGTCCTCCGATATGGGGTGCCCGTGGAGGAATGCAGTGCCAAGTGAGACTAGGATTAGTGCTTTGAAAAATCTTCAAGGTTTGTTGAAGATATTTTTTAAAGTTTTCATTGATAATACGGTCCGCTCATACAAAGTTAGTCCCGTTGTCGGAAAATACATCTTGCGGCAGACCTCTTCTAGCGACAAACCAATTAAAGGGAGCTAAAAATGCAGCGGTCGATAAATCGGTCGTTCCTTCCAAATGGATTGCTTTCGTGCAGAAGCACACAAAAACACAAACGTATCCTTTAGTTACCCGCACGTTACACCCGAAATACGTTTTTATATCGAAAGGACCCGCAAAATCAACCCCGATTTTGGTAAACAGTCTTGAGAACTCAGACCTTTCTGGAGGTAGAGTTACCATAATCTGACTACGAAGATGTTTTTTTTGTGAATCACACAAACTTTGCAATGGCTTAGGCATGTCTTAATTAGGATCTTAAGCTTCGGTGTCCAGTATTCTTTCCGACGACCATAAGCTGATTTCCACCATGAAGCGATATTTTATGGGTAAAATCTAATAGAAGTCTTGTATAGCGGGATTTTAGGGCAAGATTATTGGATACCGCTCGGCCCACGACATATTTGAATCGACTAATCGACCATTGACTCGCATTATGCCTTTGGTATCTAAAACTCTGGGTTCAAATTTAAAAGCTTGCTCGAACGCTTTATGAGTTCGTTCTGTTGAAGAGATTGGTACTCGAATTCCAAATATATCCTTTGAGAGAAGATTATAAGCCTTTCTTTGGCTTCCAAGATTTCGTTTTTGTGAATGATTTTCGTTTGATATGCATATTTATCCTTGAAATGAGAGTGTGTGTGATGGAAAAACCGTGCTCGGGCATGGATTTAACTGCGTGTGAAAAGATTTGACTGGTTTAGGCTTGAGGTCAGCCTCGTTGATAGATGAACGAGGGGAAGAAGGCCAATGAATTTCAGAACGACGCAGCTATTTGGGACCCTTCCACCAAAGCTCCTTATCCAGAAGTTCACGAGGAGTCATCCCCCTAGTCGCAAGATCTGCGGGATTGTCTTCTAACGACACATGTCGCCATGGGAGAACACCAACATATCTCCTGATCTGACTTGTTCGATTGGCGACAAATATTCGCCATGAACAGGCTGACTTTTCGAGCAACGCAAGCACAATAGAAGAGTCTGTCCATAGAAAGACAGAAGGGTTTTGCGACTGAAACATAGACAGTATCATTTTTAAAAGTTTGGCTAACAGAACTGCTCCACACAACTCAAATTTTGCAGTGAGACTAGCTCAACGGGTGCCACTTTACTTTTGGAACTTAGGAGGTTGGAAATGCTTTCCCCCGAACTGTGCAAAACTCGTATATAGATGGCAGCCGCATAAGCCCGTTCCGAGGCATCACAAAATCCGCGAGTTTCTAATACCTTATGTTGAGAAGTTCCTGTCCATCGAGTTATTTGCAACTTTGATAGGTCTATAAAACTTGCTTGCTTCCCATGTAGCCAGAGTATGTGGCGATAGGCTTTGATCCCAATCGGTTTTATCTTTCCAAATCTGCTGCATTAGTATCTTCGCCTTAATGATTACTGGGGATAACCATCCAGCTGGATCGAAAAGCTTGGGTATCTGGGAAAAGACTTCTCACTTAGTACTTGACATGGAGAATAGGATATGGTTTATCTTGAATGATAATTTGTCGGACTTTGCGTTCCAAGATACCCCAAGAGTTTTGACGGAACTCTGATCATGCAGATAGAGGAATTGTTCAATAAGAATTTGTTCCGTAGCTACATTTTGCAAGAGGGATTGATGGTTAGCGGCCCACTTACAAAGCACAAACCCGGCAGAAGCCAATATCGAAATGATTTGCGATTGAGCTTCCTGAGCCTTCTTGAATCAATACCATACAGCAAATCGTCCATATAAAACTCGTTACGAAGGATCTCAGCCCCAATCGGATAAATCTTTTCTTCGTCGTCCGCTAACTGCAACAAAGTACGTTGTGCTAGGTAAGGCGAGGATTTTCCACCGAAGACTATTATTATTAACTCGAAATCTTCAATTGAATGGTTCGGGAAACGTCTGAAGAAAATTCGTTGGAATGGCGTATGGGAAGGGTGAACTCGTATCTGTCTGTACATTTGAGTAATATCGGCATTGAACACGAATTCGTGCCTTCTCCACCGGAGTATTATCAGCAATAAATCTTTCTGCAAAGACGGACCTGCACATAGAACATCATTAAGACTATTGCCAGTCTCTGATGGATAAGACGCATGAAACACCACTCGCAGCTTAATAGTAGGACTGTCTGGTTTAAACACGGCATGATCATGAATCAATTCGTTGGATGCAACTTGTTTCATATGCCCTAGATCCAGATACTCATGAATGATGTTTCTAAGGAGGGAGTCTTCCTAAGACGGTGTTCTGCCCCCATGAACCGTTTTTCAAAACCATTTCGTGAAAGTCCGAGGGCAAGCTCCGTTGGGAACTCAGTCTTGAAGGGCAGTTGGACAACATAGCGTCCATTGGCATCTCTTTGAGTATTCTTGGAATACAATGATTCGCAATACTGATCTTCAGGGGAAAGAGGTCTCGAATCAGTTGTCTCTTGCAATTCCCAAAATCCTTTAATGTCTTCATTAAGCGATACTTGGTTAAAATAGGTGACATTATTCGTAGAAGTGGATTCAGTCGACCCGGGTGCTGGCCCTGAAATGATCCAGCCAAAGATTACCTAATCCATAGATACGGAGACCCTCAAGCATGATCTTCGGATAGAGATCTGCCCTAATTAGTAATACTAATCGCGATCATTAGTTGAAATAAGGACGGAGAAATCTGTCAAGTTTATTGTATCAACTGACTGAGACGGAAGTCTACCGGTTGGATTGTCAACAAGTAGAGCTTAAGCAGGAATACTCTTCGTAGCACTTAAGTGGGAACCTAATGTGAAATGGCATAGACGCGTAGAGGTGGCTTCTAAGGCGGTATTGACTCCAGATAAATGTGCCTGAATTGGAGTGACTGGTAGTCATCAGGATCGATAAGAGCTCGAAGAGTGAATGTCAATCCTTGGGTACCAACCAGCACAAAGGCTAAAGCTAGAAGGATTTGTTTTGTCGACTTTGCAAAGTGAGTATGAACATTAGCTGAAGTGGATGACGGAGTGGACTATATTTGTGGATTGGCATGTATATTGCCGTGAAAGTGAGGACTAAAGGGTTGGGACAGATGTCTCTTGTGTTTTACTTAGGTACCTGCCGTGAGGGCTTAAGCCTACGGTGCGTGTACAATGCGTTTATAAGCGCCCTTCGGGTAGTACAAGTACTACCACCAGTACCAGATTCGAAGTCCTGTGTAAGGCACGAACTTCCCCTTTGGTGAAATGTCGCGGCCTATCTAATACCTCCGCCATTCTGTGGGTCATGGCACCCGGTTGCAATGCAACTCCTCATCGAATAGACCAGTTGGTTCCATAGCAATCCCATGGTCTAGCACAGGTCGTAGTAAACTAAAACATATGCTAAGCCATGAGATGTCCAAGCTCCATTCGGTCTACACTCCCCGCAATTTTGGGTATAAACCTACAGCCACCACGATTCTCCCACAAGGGGGCCAACTCCTAGGTCAGGCCGGAACCATAATTCCGGGGGCTCCTGACCTCCCGTGGTACCAGAATATAGCTTCTGGTCGAGCTTCGCAATCTTGAGGTTACTTCCAGTTGGGCACCTCACTTCCCAGAACTGGCGGCCTTGCAACAATAAATTTCTACAATCTTCCCGCTAGCTGCCTACTGCGCCTTCTATTGAATACTTCTTTTGCAAAATTACGGGTTCTTTCGAACCGTACGGTATCAGTGATAATTCCAGTGACATCGCAGGTCTCACCATTAAAGGTGATGCCCATAGCCTGCAAGTTCCTTATGTCAGCGTAATTGGGACAATCACATAGGACATGGAGCCAGTCCTCATAAGTAGCTCCACATGAGCAGCTCGCAACCTCGCTAAGCCCCCTCTTATGCAAGAATGCATTAAGAGAGCCATGCCCGGTCAACAAAAAGCCCAGGCTGAGGTTAAAATTCCGTTCAGGAAAGTTTCGCATGGTTAGCACATCCCTTAAGAAGCCGTAAGCAACCCTGCCATTTTCGCTAGCATCCCATCTAGATTGCCATCTAGATAGAACACATGCGTGTAGCAAGGTTTTACGCTGCTTCAGGGATAGGCCATCCACTTCTTCCGGGGAAACCCAATCGCGCTCATTTAGAGGGAGACCTTTTCTGATCTTGAAAGCAGTACCACGACGCATCATTTCCAGATCCAGAGGTGGCATTCCAAGCAACACCTGCATTGCCTCTGTGGAGACAGTGTGGCACACCGGTAAACAGCCAAGCAAGGCGACTCTTTGACAAGTCAAGATCCGCCTTCGACCATCAACAGTCATAACCCTGTCGTATCATACCGATGCTCCATATGTTGCACAGGCAACAAAAAGGTCATGGTATATAATACGAACAGAACGCCTGTTGAGTCCCCAGTCAGATCGCAAAATGCGCCTTACCTGGCCTACAGCACTCAGCATGTGTAGTCTAGTTCGAACCAGGTGAGGCATGAAGTTCATACTCTCACCCATCGTTATGCCCAGATATGTGACCTCAGTTACACATCTAATGCCAATGCCGTTCAAACGTATAGCAAGAGCCCGATGTCTTATATTCAATTTGCCCTTGAGCTTCATTGAAACGGTCTTAACCTGCGACGCTCTCTCCCCATTCAGCAACGACTGCTAAAGCTCTTTCTCCTAATGCCTCGATTTCGGCCCTAGACTGGCCTTCAAGGATGAGGAGCAGGTCATCTGCGTAGGCGCAGCACCCACAGAGCTCGTTTAGTCGCCGCAAGAGTAGATCCATCATCAGGTTCCAAATAAAAGGACCACAGATGGACCCCTGGGGGCAACCTCTCTCAACATTAATTGAGACGCTGTCGTGCGTACTTACTACACTCGCTTTTCTGTCGGAAAAGTAGCTTCCTCAAAGCCCAATTCCTGCAACCTGGTTACTATTTTCTGCCAGTTCAGGTTATCAAAGGCACCTTTAAAATCAATAAAGATGCCTATAACCGCTCTGGCCCTGCTTCTGAGGACTCTGTATTTTAGGAAAGACCATGCATCCTCGACACACTTGCCTCTTGTAAAGCCGAATTGGAAGGGGGACATTGATTCCACCATGCCCTCCGAAACCCTTACCAGCATAACCCTTTCCAGTACTTTTCCTAGTACCGGAAGCAGGCTGATGCCCCGATAAGATTTAGGGTCAGACCTATTCTTATCGGTGGACTTCAGGAGCACAACCACCCTTGCCACCTTCCAATCCTTGGGGAAGTAGCTGTAAGCAATACATTTGCTGTAAAGACCAAGCAGGTATTCTGGGACGGCCTTCCAGATGGCTCTCACCATCTCTCCGGTCATTCCATCATTCCAGGAGATCTCCTGGAGCGAAGAAGTGAAACACCATACTCGACTTCTTCAGTCCTTAACTCCGGAGAGACCGGAGGCTCTTCATATGAGCTTTGAGGACTCTAAAGCGCTCCTCTCTCGGGAAGAGCTGACCAAGCAATGCAGTAAGGCAATCTTTCCATGTGGATAAAACCGTATTATCCACACGTATGCCTTCAATGTCAGCAGTCTTTTTAGTATTACGGCAAATCTTTTATAGTTTGCCCCAGGGATCATCTCTATTATTAGAGGCAAAGTTTCTCCAGTGAGACTCCTTTGTGCTGACAATGAGACGCTTGTACTCAGCGAGCCCTTGTCGAAAGGCAATGCCCAGCTGAACCAGGTTCTCAGCGTTAGCCGCCCTAGCCCTTTGGAATCGCTTCCTTAGGTTTCTGACAACCCTTCGCTTTTCTGTCTGACAGCGGTTCCACCAACTTACCCTTTTTTGATTCGCCCTACGGCTCCTCTCAAAGAGTTCGTCGTTAAGCTGCCGTACACTTGCGGTGTCAGGGAGGAAACCTCCGCAAGTATACGCGCACCATAAACACTCAAATCAGCGCCTCGTACACACCATCTCCTGTCTGAAATGGTGTTATTTTCGTCTATTGCCTGAGCGATCTCAAACTGAATCCAGTTGTGATCATTCACCCCTATACTATAACGCCACCCAAAACTAAACGCCCTAAAAGCTGCCTCGTTGGCAAAAGTAACGTCAATGTCACTCTTGCTGCCGTTGACCGCATCAAAGGTACACACCTCACTCGGCTCGTTGATAACATGGGCATTGGACGCAACGACCCATTCACCAAGAACATTCCCCCGATTCTGGCTCGGTCAACACCGATTATGAGGGGTTCACTGCCGGCAAGCGAAAACAAACCATCCATATACTCAATATATGGGTCAATTGCCTCACTGTATTTGCAGTAGACGTTGGCAAGAAAAATCCTGCCAGAAGCGCCTTCTACGCTTACGCAAACACCTCGTTCGCTGGAGGAAACAGGCACACAAACTAAATTGACATCCCTTATAATAATCGCAGGATTTCCTCTGGTATCAATTAAGACCCGCATTCCTGCAGGCAAACCTCTAACACATTCATCAGATGTGTAGGGCTCCTGAACCAGGGCAATGCTGCAGCCCTGCCTAACCATCAGAGCTCCTAAATCAACCCCTACTGAAAAAGCGCCCTGAAAATTTTGTTGGACTATCTTCATAGTCCTAATTCCTGGCTGTCAACCTTGCCAGCTCTGCTACATGCATGAGCAGGGTTGGGACAGCACGTTGAGCTCCTTCTGTGGGGTATCCTGCACGTTATGCAAGAAAGTGTGGTGGCGGTTTTTGCAGATATTGCAAGTGGACCGACTGCATGCTTGTAAAGTATGGTACGATGCCAAGCAGTTGAAGCACAACTTATGGTTTTGTACTATCTCAAGTCGAGATGGAATTGACATTTTTAAAAATTCGGACACGCGCGTATAGCATGATTACCTGAACACGCTGGACAAGCCGATTTAATGTGTTTGGTGTTAATAATGATGAGTATTGACCCTTCTGGCCGATGGTCCTGGCTGAGAATTTGCTACATGTTTTGGTTTAGCTAACTGTCTGATGTTACTTACCGTCTCAAGAACTTTGTGCCTAGCCACTAAGAACTTACTCATATCTTCCCAGGTGGGAATCTCCGAAGGGTTTTTCAATACTTGCTCCCAGAGTGAAAGTGTTTTCTCTGGAAGACGATTAGAAATAAAAAACGTAAGAAATGAATCTCATGAATTAGTACTAATTGCTGATAGACAATCACTGATATCTCTATGAATCTGTTTAAGGGCTTTGTCAGTTTCTAAAGTTATGCTAGGAAGGTTTAATAATACCTTCAATCGACTATTAACTATTATTCTTTTGTTCTCGAATTGCTCCGTAAGAGCATTCCATGCGAGTTCGGAGTTGTTATCTGTTAACGAAAATTTGCTTACAATATTTAAGGCATCGCCTCGTGTCTTTGCTCGAAGATGAAATAACTTCTGTACTGGACTGAGACGTGTACGAGGGGCGTTCAACATAATCTCGGTATCGGGGTGAAGCTGTGGTTGTATATATAAATTGACTTATTTATCAAGTAATACTATTATTTTAGTGCATTCATGTAAAATTTCATATAAATGTGATTACTAATTCGCGTTTTATCTCTAGTTAAACAGAGTCATAATGGCAACTGAGACGATGATGGTGAAAATTGAGCATCGCGCTGTAATTAAATTTCTCACTAAGCAAGGAAAAAGTCAAAAAACTATTCATGAAGAGATGGTGGCTGTTTACCAGGGTTCCGCACCTTCATTATCAACTGTGCAAAATTGGTCAAGTGAGTTCAAGAGAGGCAGAGAGAGCATTGAAGACGACCCCCGCTCCGGCGCCCCGGCTACTGCTTGTACGGGAGAAAGCATCAAAGAAGTCGAAAAACTTGTTCTTGAGGATGCCCGAATAAAGGAGAAAATGATGGCAGAGATCACCAAGCTTTCAATTGGTACCATTCACACCATTCTTCATGACCATCTTAACCTTTCAAAGGTCAGTGCAAGGTGGTTGCCACGAATGCTCACAGCGCCTCAGAAAAAAGTGAGAATCGCATGCTGTAGAGAGCTTTTGGAGATGTGTAATGAGAACGCGGACGGTGTTATGGATCGAATTGTTACTGGGGACGAAACATGGGTCCACCACTATGACCCTGAAAGCAAACAAGAGTCCATGCAGTGGCATAAAAAAGGAACAGACCCCCCGAAGGAGTTCAAAGTCACTCCGTCTGCCGGGAAGCTCATGGCCACAGTTTTTTGGGACTCAAAGGGAATCTTGCTCATTGAGTACAAAAAAAAAAGGTGAAACCATCAACGCCACATCCTACGCTTCCACTTTGCATAATTTGCGGGAGGGAATTAAAAAGAAAAGACGGGGTAAACTCGCAGCGGGTGTGTTGCTTCTTCGCTTCTTCATGACAACGCTCCTGTTCACACGGCGCGAGTTTCCAAGGCTGCTGCGCGAGATTGTGGTTTCGAAGAAATCCAACACCCACCCTATAGTCCAGACCTTGCCCCTAGTGATTATTTTCTGTTTCCGGATTTGAAAAAATGTCTTCGTGGAAAAAGATTTTCGGATGATGAAGAACTCAAGTCGGCAATAAATGGGTATTTTGCAGAGAAAGAGGAAATTTATTTTTTTGAGGGTTTAAAAAAGCTTATTTCAAGATGTAACAAATGCATTGATGTTAGGGGAGATTAATAAAAACAATTTAAATCGAATTCGCATTTTCCTTCATATCGATACCGAGAATATATTGAACGCCCCTCGTATGTTTGATATATACGGCCGAAAACATATCACGAAAAGTTGGCCATAGCAAATAATCGCCATGAAAGACTTCGGAATCACAGGGTGGAAGTGAAAGTCCACTAGTTACAGCGCTGAATCGCCACCAGAAGATGTTTGTACTTGTACATCGTGAACGTCGACTTCACTCAGAAACGGATTATCTGACACTCCGATAGATTTATTGCCTTTAGTCCCTAACGCCTTGGACAGCGTGAAAATATGTTCCAAACACGAGAGATAGGTTTCTGTCGATACTTTATACTTGGCTTTTACAACAGCTAGATATCCGCCTCTAATGTTTCTATCTTGCTACGAACGCACTCTGAATTTATTCAGTAAACTCAACATTTTCATCATGGTAAAGTACACGAACGAGCAACGTCTGCAAATTATAAAAATTTTCTACCGAAATTCGGAATCGGTGCCTGCAACTTTAAGAGCGTTAACTCCAATTTTCGGTCGTAATTCTCGCCCTAGTAGACATGCAATAACATGTTTAGTGATGTTGCCGTGTCAGTGAGACAACGGGTTGGTCGAAGTGTGGAAAATATCGCTGCCATTCAGGCGTCAGTAGCAAACGGTCCACATCAGTCAATTCCACGGCGTTCTCAAGAATTGGGCATCGCTCAGACCACATTATGGCGTATTTTGCGTAAGGATATTGGTTTACACCCATACAATCGATTTATTGAAGAGTCGCTGAAAATTGGGTCCAACGAATTGACCGCTGCAAACGTGCCCACGATGGCCATATGAACGAAGTCGAGTTCCATTCATAAATGTTTTGATTGTACTTCAAGCCGATAATAAAGTTTTTGAAATATCTCAAATGGTTTGCGTTTTATTTAAAAAAAAGCTGTCAAGTCCTTATTGGAAAACCCTATAGAACACTTGTAATTTGATGAATTGTTGTTGGTTTATTGAAAATAATCCGGATCGTGTAGGACCAAATGTTGGGATGCTTAGCGATCATCTTGAAATTTGGATGTAGGAAATAAAAAGCGACAATATAATGGGTTTGTTGGGTTATAAATGTGTTAAATGTGTCTTTATTCCTAAGCAGGTCTTACCTCGTTGAGTGTTAGTATTAAGAAGAAGGAGTTGGGAAAATGTACAATGGAGAGGATGGTTCTAATTTCTTTAGAAGCCAATTTGGTAACACATGTGACCTCTGTATGTTCATACTAGAAAAGATTATTAAAGTTATGTGGTAAATAAGGGCACACAGCGTCTTGTTTTGACTTAAACACCCCCTCTTTCTCAATCTTTTGATCTTACCCTTATCGAAGAAAAGTTACAAAATCTCAATATGAATTTTTACCCGGGCCAGACCCCAGCAATATTTCTCAAAAAGTTTGCCGCCAATCTTTCTTCCCTATTTCATCTATCCCTCACACAAGGGGAATTGCACAAGGTCTGAAGACCTTGTCACGGTCCACAAAAAGGAATCAAAGAATGAAGCAACTACCTACCGTCCCATTTATAAGCTTTCTCACATACGAGTACCTAAAATTTTTGATAGTTTTTTATACGAAGTGCTAAGCTTTCAGTACAAGGCACTTATATTCGTATCACCCAGTCAGCATGTATTTCTGAAACGTAGATCAACTACTATAAACTTAGTCGAAGATTCAATTTTCTTTTTGTCTCTTTCCCCTGAAGAAACAATTTCAATTTAAAAAGGATTAACGCAGAGTTCATCGTATGTCGTTTGCATCTATTTGAATACACATTACGTACGGGTGGGTATCTTTGCACGTTCGGTTGTTAGTAAAACTTTTAATGGAAGTGTATTCTAAGAAATTATTCAGTTCAGAGACATTCATCATATTGATTGAGATGTTCAACATTTGTTTTGTTTTTTTCTTTTTTGCTTCCACTGAGCCACCCCATGCGGTGTGTGAATATGTAGATTCAAACTAGAAAACACTACACGAAATTGTCATTTGCAAAAATACTCTCTACTCAAGCGTCAGCAGTCAGGGATCCAACATACTCGTATCAAGACTCAGTGAAAAGTTTCCTTATTCCAAAATGCTGTGTGTGTGATTTTGTTAATTTGAAACTTCTAAACACCATCCGAAACAAGGTCAGGGATAGTTCATATTTTTATTACGCATTTCTGTTTCTATTGTAAAACATTTCTCATTATATTATAAAAGAAACTATCCCAGACAATAATTCGAAATGTATATACCATATGTTAAGCAGATTTCTATTCATCGTGAAGCCTGATGATATGTTCACCGCATTGTTGCCGTGAAAGGTTTCTTTTGCTAGCGCACCTCTCATTGTTTCTTTAGAAATTTTTGCCGCATCTGTTACAATTGCATAGTGAGATGTCCTTTCTTTCGATTTTCGAAATGACTTACCCGTACTTTCGTCGTAATGAATGTCCTTTGGAGTAGAGGATGTAGCAGTTTCTCTATGTTGGTAACTAGGTGGAAAACGCCGACAGATACACTTCAAATTTATATTCAGTGATAAATCTGTGAATGTAAATATTTTGCATAAATTTAGAGAAGAACAAAAACAACTATGAGCATGATAGCACGTGAGCTGCCAACGCCACAAATTTGCTTGAGTCATTTACCTAGAAACATCGAATAAATTATGCCCCCTCTGTTTTACATTTCCTATTGTGCTCGTATCTCCCATTGCTTTCGTAATGGAATACCCCATCAAATTGCTGCTAACATTGCTGTGTATTCACATATGTACATGGGTTGTTTTCAACTGGTTCATCCCTTATATATTTTAAACCATATATTTTAAACTGCCAACGCAAATGTCGTTTACATGTCTATTTACGAGTCGTCTGTTAGAAACCGTGATGCTTTCATGAGCCTCATGCCATATTTTTTAAGGTAATTTATGTGGCTATTTTGTTACTGGTTATCATAATGAGAACTTCTTGGATATGTGAGCTAAACATTCTCGTATACCAGCAAATGTTATGATATTTTCAAAGTAGTTCAAAGCACCTACGCCTTCTTTTCATGATGGTATACACTTTTTTGTTTTCGTTCCGTTGACGGTGGTGACGTATTGCCGAAAAGAAGAGTCCCAGGAAATCCGTCCCATAGCTACGTTGGCAGAAGACAGCCGGTGAGATTTTGTTATTGATGAGAGTGTTTTCTTTTCAAGCTATAACAGTTTCTCTACATTCTCTCAATGCTTCCACCAATGAAAGTGCTTACTCTCAATTTGTGAATGCATGAACTTCAATATGTAAACGTGAGAACTTCAATGCGTGAATATTTGAACTGTCAACGGACTCAACGGATAAAGAAGTAGAAAGCTAACCTACTTTATCCGTCATATCTATCATATCCGTTGCTTATGGACCTCCTTCCATAAGAAAGCGTCTATCCTATCCAGCTGTCAGTTGAATACGTCGATGCAATGGATTATATGGTTCGGGCCCTGTACTTCGACAACATTAGATACCTTTAACGATCACCTGGGAACACAAAATATTTACTCTGCCATGACCAGTATATATGATACTTGTATATGTACAAACATTGGTTAGGTGCTACAGCTATAGTAGTATATCAGCTTACGAATTGTAACAAAATCGTTACAACTTTCAAAGGATTTCAAGAGATGAGCTCTTATAGATCGATTTCCCTAAATAACTTACTGACATCATATACGTTAATTTGTCATTCAATTTTGAGCATCACCCTACGTACTTAGGTTAGGGATAGGTTAGAGTGGCTGTTGGAAAAATCAATCCTCTTGGACCTATTAGCCCATTGGGTTGCCACGAAGATCTGTGATCCTCCTATTCTTGAAACCAATTTGAGCTTCCGACGAAGCGTAGAAGACGTCTATATTGTTTAAATCGCTTCATTATAGAAGTGGATTTTTCTTCTTTGGGAAAGAGCTGGACATGTACAGAGTAGGTGGAGGATTGTCTCCTCCTCCTCCTCCTCCTCCTCCTCCTCCTCCTCCTCCTCCTCCTCCTCCTCCTCCTCCTCCTCCTCCTCCTCCTCCTCCTCCTCCTCCTCCTCCTCCTCCTCCTCCTCTTCCTCATCCATGTAGCTTGCTCTCCATGTAGCTCTTGCATGCTTGCCTATAAGAGAGTGTCCAGTGATGACACCTATGATAGCGCTGAGATGTTTCCTATTTTGAAGCATCAAACCCTTAGAGTGATTCAGATCCAGTATTGGCCAGATTTATTTGGTCGCAAAACCTGTTGACCCAACAGTCCACCTAAGGTTTGTTCTTCTAATAGCATCCTTCTTTAGTATTATTTTGCACTCAGCGATTGGTATACTCTATCCTTTTGATACCTTAGAGCGTGTAGTTGCGAATAGCTGCGTTAACATCCACTTGCCTGCTGAAAATATCGAGCAGTATCAAGTGAATGAAACAGAGTACCCAATGCTGCGGAGAGAGTAATACGTAAGGCTCCGGTTATGCACACATGCATAACATGTGTCGGAGAAGACTAGACGGGTAGATTGAGGGAGCGTCTATGATTGGAATTTTATATTTCCTGGAAAAGAGGACAGGATCAGTTTTGTGAGAGTACTATCAATCCACAGCGATCCGCCCAACCGGTTAAGAGTTCTTTAATGGCATTGAGATCCTTTGCTGAGACGGCTATATCATCTACATAGGCAACCATCCTGCTACCACCCGGTGTATATGGTATGTGTATGAGCAGCTCATTGACCACTAAATTCCATAGAAGGGGTGAAGCTTACAGCCGTGTTGATACATCGTTTAGCAGAAGCCCCATCCAGTGTGGAGTTGATAATTCTGCTATTTAGCATAAGACTATTCAACTCCCCAAATGAGTCATCTACCTTCAGAGTTGACAACCCAGTCGTGATTGCGGATGTGTGTTGTTAAAGGCACCTTCTACGAGTATGTCCAGGAACGCGACCATTGCGTCGGATATTGAGCCTTAGACAAAAGTCGTGGATCAATTCTAGATCGTATATGGATATCAATCAGTCATTCTAGAGTTTTCAGAAGGAAAGATGATAAACTTATAAGTCTGAGGTCTTTTGGGACAACATGAGGACGTGTCCCGGCTTTGGGAATGAAAACTACAATACATTAACTCCTCTTCATGACAAGGGAATGTGTATCAACCCTCTCTGAAAATGAACCGAATAATGATGCAAGACATTTTTTCTCAATTTTTTTTTTTTATTTTTCTACATAGTCTCCTTGTAACTCTACACACTTCTCCCAGCGATGCACCCATCTCTCTAACCCGTCCAAATAGTACTTGGCGTTTTTCTCTGCAAAATAATTGTTCACGAAGGTGATTGCCTTCTCATTTAACGAAAATCTCTGTCCTCCGAGCGCAGTTTTTAGATGAGGGAACAAAAAGAAGTTGCTTGGGGCTAGATCTGGTGAATAAGGCGGATGGTCAAGCAGTTCAAACCGTAGTTCATGGATTTTCGCCATGTCAACCGCTGAGGTGTGAGACGACGCATTGTCTTGGTGAAACAGGATTTTCTTTTTCTGCAAATGTGGCCGTTTTTCCGCAATTTCTGCCTTCAGCTGCATGTAATGATGCGTAGTATGCTCCTGTAATGATTTTTCTTTTTTGAAGATAATCGATTAAGAAAACTCCTTTACTATCCCAAAAAACAGTCGCCATCACTTTCCCAGCCGAAAAAACAGTTTTTGTTTTTTTTCGGAGCCGGTTCGCCCTTTGCAGTCCACTGTTTTGACTGAATTTTTGTTTCGGGCGTATAATGGTGTATCCAAGTTTCTTCTACAGTAATTAATCGGCGCCAAAACTCGGATCGCCTAAACTGCGCCAACAGAGCGTTGGAAATGTTCTTTCGAACACATTTTTGGTCTAACGTACGCAAACGCGTCTCGCAACGTGCGGACAGCATTCTCATGCCTAAAACTTGATTTAATATGTAACAAACACGTTCTTTGGACATTTTCATAACCTCTACTATCTCTCTCACTTTTATTCGGCGGTTGTCTAACACCATTTGGTGAACTTTAGCAATGTTATCGTCAGTGGTTGCAGTTTTTGGACGTCCCGAACCTTCTTCATCTCTCAAGCTCTTACGGCCACGTTTAAATTCAGCTGCCCAAAATTTCACTGTGGTAAATGATGGTACACAGAGTTCAACTCATTTTTGATTTGCGTGGGCGTATTGCCTTTCAAAAACAAGAATTTAATAACAGCTCGATACTCATTTTTTTCCGTTTTCACAAAAAACACTCACATCGACTCACTCAAACGACTGTCAACTAAAAACTGCGCGTCCAAAATGACTGAAATTTCGGTAAGTAACTGTCAAAAGATGCACAACTAGCATTCACTAGCTTTTAGTGATGAGTGCCGCTATCTTTGCGTTGCGGTCGGAAACTTTTCAGACAACCCTCGTATACGAAGATTCTCATGATATTCTCTACTGTTGACAGGATTATACCTCCCGTCCAGCAGACTTGTGTGGTTTGAAGCTATGCAGCACCCAGATCAACATGCCTCTTGTAATCAGACTGATTTTTAGCCGCAGCAGCAGAAGTAACACTAATGTTGTTACTGGCTGTGAATATGGAGCTACCTGAAAAGTGGCTACAGGACAGGTAGAGTGATTCATGACTTAAGGTCGTCCGGGAGCCATCGGTTTTTTTGCAAACCATTTTTTGACTTCCAGCTCCCAAGACCATTTTTTTAGATTGTCACCAGCGAAAGAGCCCACATAGTCGTGGCCTAGTTATGCCGATGCCAGCTAAAAGGTACCTTTGGCCGCTAGTCTAGCAACGGTTTTGTCGGGGTTGCTATGTAAAATGTCACTTAAGTGTATACGATTAGAGTATTCACTGAGCGGCTTCAAGAATAATTTTTCGTTGCGATTTATGATGATCAACGCAAAATACCGTTTTTTTTTTGTGTTGCGTGTGTGTTTCTGTACCTGTTTCTTTTTCTTTTCTTATTTTTATAAGCCGGACATAGCTTAGAAACTTAGCATACCGACTTTGCACCGTAATCGTGTTAACCGCAATTAGAAGGAAACGACGAAGGAATTTCTTCTCCTTCAGCAAGCCATCAAAATTCGTAGTACTACCCAGCTACACCCCTCTTATCACAACCCACTGTGAGATGCTCCGCACTGCCATGTGCGACGTCTCTGTCGTAGTTGAGTCGCCTGAGATCAGGTAATTGTTCTAGAAATGTACCTTTGAGTCAGCTTAATGGCGAAACTGTCGACTCTTATTTGGTTCGCCCATTTGTACAGGATTTCATTGAGATGGAATTTTATGTACTCAGATTCTGGTGCTCTGCATAAGTGAAAGCCCTAAGACAAACCGTATCAAACACCCGAATCTTTTCCTATAAGTGTGCTCTCACGTTGATCCACAGGGTACATCCAAATAAAGTGTAGTTAATTTTTCAATTTTAATGATGAAAAATGATTTCTGGCATATGGCCACCATGGGAGAGTCTCGGGCACTGCATCCTGAAGCTTCAATTTTCGAGCATCATCGTTGTTGGCCTATCCACATGGACCCCCACAAAAATAGTCCCAGGACACAGCCGGATTTCTGGGGATAATGTTGTCATAGAACACCTCCTTCAATAACTCAATGGTTTCGCCTGCAATATGCCATGTAGCACCATTTTGTTGGAACTGTTCCGAGTGCGATTGACGGTGGCATTTAAACTTTATTAATTTTTGACGAAGTATCGTCTGATGATGTCGCCAGCCCATAAACCGCACCAAAAAGTTCAGTTGTCGGTATGCATTAAGAGCTCATGGACCATCTTTAGATTTTCCTTGATTCGAATTCGAAAATTTGTATAATTAGCAAAGCCACTGAGACAGGAGTGAACCTCATTACTGAACAAAATTTGACGGTAAAGAGCTGAATCGACTTCCAACTACATATTCAAGGGCCTAATCAAAGAATTCACGACGTAAACGACGGTCGCCTAGCTTCATTTCTTGCAGCAATTGAATCTTGAAAGCGTGTAAACCAATATCATTTCGCAAGATTTTCCACAAAGTCGATGGACACTAGCTAAGTTCTTGCTCACGATGACGAATCGATGAATTAGAATTTAGGATCTTCCTAAACACTGGCGCCATTATTTCAATCTGTGTGAACTCTGTCCATTCTTGTGAATGTTTTCGTTGTACGAAATTGTTCAATTGCGTTGTGAATAGCGACTCACTTGGTCGATTATGTTGACCGTCAAATTGGCGTAGCCCTCTTTAAACATTTTTTTACACTGGACACTGACTTTGGAAACAAAATTCCACAATTTCTAAACGTTGCTTGGACGTAAGTCATTCTATTGTGTCATCTATCAGATTTACTATCAGCTGTCTAAGAGTTGCCATATTGGAGAAAAAGCATGAGCCGAATGAGAGCCATATAGCTGATTTCCTTCACCTTAGCTGCAACAAAGGCGGAAGCACCTTTGAATCTCACCAGAGCAAAATCTATATGTTGGCTATAATACATATAAACATTGTTTTGGCCAGATCCCAAGTTATCTGACTACATTTCGACTATCAGTGGTTAACTGAATTATTACGCAATCGAAACGTTTGCCAATTTTTTCGGGTATTCCTAGAGGCCCCAGATAAAAGGTTCCTTAAAGTCGATTTTCAACTTTCACTTGTTGCAATATTGATTTATCTTATCGAAGTCACGTTGGAAATGTATGTACGAGTATAATGATCCCGAGCTCTGGACCTGATCTGTGCAGGACTATTTCATATGCATACGCTATAACATGGTAAACTGACCTCACTTGTGTAGATGTTAAATACTATCGGTGAATTAACCGCCCCTTGTTGCAGACTGTTGTTAATGTCCAACATTTCAGTAGAAATCACAGCAGTGATTTACTTATGCCGAGCCGAGAATGTTACCTCTGTCAAAGGCCTTCTCCAAGTCAATCAGGCAGACACCCGTGCATTTTTTTACTTGTGTTCAACTAGATATCAAATGCAAGTTAAGACGCAGCATTTGATATATCATACCTCGTATTGAAACTGAATTGATTATCGGGAGCAATATTCTTACCCTCGGACCACATAGTCACGATTCTAATAATTCACTTTTCGAAAAGCTTGCTTATATTCAGAAGAAGAATTATCAACCGAAGTTTTGCATGTATATCTTTACTCTTTTGGGAGTTGGATGTGCCACTGCAGTGGGAAATGTCGAAGTATTCGGGTTTCCGTCGGTACCCACTGATTTTTACTTTTCAATTATTCAAAGATCGTCAAGAGCTCTGCTTTGAAATGAAAGGAGGATAGTTTCCCTTCGTCGGCGATGACATTATTTGCTATATTTTCGAGTTCTGGAATCGCCAGTTCATCATATCATTTCGAAGGTAGGAATTGGCCAAAAGAACCCGACTTTCTAGGTCGGGGTTTGGGCATTTCTGGAAAATCGCTCTTATGGCCTCTACCTATTCCTAAGGATCATTAATCGCAAAAGACTTGTCATCATCGTTTTCCAGCTTCTTCAGCTTCGTTCGGACTGGAACTTATTCGGGTTGCTGGTTACAAAAACCGTGTTATTAATATTATTAATATTTGGAGTTTTTTGATAGATGACGTCGCTGTCATGACCTCCAAGCTATATATGTCAGTGAATAGCCTGCCCAAGGTTTTTAGCCCCGGCAGCAGTCTTCTTTTGTGTTTGGCAGTGCGGCAACAGTTGCATTGTGTTTGTACATTCGTATAAATTGTCTGTCAATTTCCTCGTTTGAAAGGTTTCTTTTGGATGGCGGGTAAAGCGAGTTTGAGGAGCTTGATCTCTTCAATGTTCTGGATAAATGTGCTCAACGTACCTACTATAATTGTAAGAATACTTTTGAACAAACCATTTTGATACTGAGACCGCTATGATCAATGTCATATACATACCATATATATACATATGTACGAACTTGAATAGATAGTTCCACCTGTCAGTTCTATCTATGTGCCGAACAGTAGGAGATCTAGATAGGAGTCAAGTCTGGGAAACGACAGACTATTCGTCCCATTTTAGATAGAACACCACTATACTGAACCAACCAATTTAGTTTTTGGCGATTATTTATCCAATCTTTGTGTTAGGCTTTAAAACCTATCCTTTGACTCCAGCCTTAAAAATCGAAAAAGTAATTCTGGTTCTCAGATAAAGAAGGTGAATTGAGCAGCTTCAGGTGCATAGACAAAGAGCATGTACAAATCTAAGCGCTTTCCACTACATCCACAGAGATGTGCTTGATGCATGCTTCCAGCACTACAAGTCTGTATGCTCCTTTAAATCCCAAGTAGTTTCTAATGAAAATCGTGACACCATCTCCTTGTACAGAGTTGGGTTAGTTTCTTTTTACATTTTTATATTTGCTGTGCCACATTTTGTGATTATATTTAGCTTTGTTCACCCTTTCCAACAACATATCAGTGCTTGATCTCTGAACAACTTAAACAGTCTGGCTCTTCATTCGCATGACCTTTAGGGTTTGCTCCGCCATATTCATACCAATTATGACTGGAAGTTGAGTTAGACCTACACTTGAATTTTACGTTGTTGAGATAAGCCATTTGTGACCCTGGACAGAGAGCAAAATAGCCAAAATTAAAGGTGCAGATTCCGGTGGTCCAAGCGCTAATGCCTGAGAGGCAACCTTCGCTTTTTGATCCGTACTTCCACCCCTTGACGCCATTTAGACACAGGTTATTTGGGAAGTAGCGGCTGGTATTTGGTATTTAGCTGAGGACAGGTGGTCATTTAATCTCCACATTTTGCGGCCGACATATATTTGCTTTCCTTATGTACTGAAACTTGAGACGACCCTGCTAGCTGCGGTGTGTGCGGTATTTTTGCATAAGGCGCAGACTTGCATTTCTCGAACTTGTCGAACAGCAACAAATGGTTGAACTGTAGTTCATTCGGGTACTTCAATGTAGTTTCCTTGTCATGTTCTTGAATTAAACAACATTTAGTCCTAAGCCCAAATAGATTTATCCAACAGCTACAAGTACAATATAACAATCGTAGTCATCTGTACTCTAACCTTTTCACTAATTATTTCATATATCTTTCATTTCAGATCCTTCCAACGCCAAGAAATCAATTTAATTCCTGAGATGGAATTATCGCACAGTCTAACCCTAAACGAGGATGCTCTAAAACAGCTCCCAGAACAAAAACGTCCAGTCTTCGTGTTCGAATGGTTGCGCTTTTTAGAAAAAGTGCTGGTGACCGCACAAAAGTCTGACATCAAATCATGCCAGAAGAAGCTAGTCCAACAGTTAACAGCCCATATTCAGGGCTCACCTGGTCCACCAACACGAAAATTAATCGCCAACAGCCTAGCTACTTTATTCTCTGTTGGCGACACATTTCTACTGTTTGACACAGTGAATGCGTGCAATGACATTCTGAAGAACAAAGACGATTCGCCGAGCTATTTACCAACAAAATTGTAAGTCAACATCACCTAGTTCACATAAAGATTTGAAATATACTATCTCTCCTTATGTTATTCCTACAGAGCGGCTATTTGCGTCCTTGGATCGATGTATGAAAAGCTCGGACGAATGATGGGACGGTCGTACGAGGAAACAGTTCAAATTCTATTGAGGACCTTGCGAAGTGCAGAGTCTCAAACAAGAATTGAAATTATGATCACTTTGGAGAAGGTATGTAACAGCTCTTTCCATGAATATAGAT
This sequence comes from Volucella bombylans, assembly GCA_949129095.1. NCBI lineage: Eukaryota > Metazoa > Arthropoda > Insecta > Diptera > Syrphidae > Volucella > Volucella bombylans. The sequence continues at coordinate 330,473,336 of OX422140.1, read as the reverse complement.
CGTTTAATTAATATCTGTGCTTTCTAGGTATGCGCTGGGATGGGTACCGCCATCTCTAATGTCCACAAGGACATCTACAAAGCCACAAAACACTGTCTGACGGATCGTGTCATGGCAGTACGTGTGGCAGCAGCCAAATGCATGCTCGAGATGATCAATCATGCTCCATTCCTATATCAAACGGAATTGGAAAGTCTTGCCACACTCTGCTTCCGTTCATTCGACGGGAGTAACTACGAAGTTCGTTGCGCCGTGGCAAAGCTACTTGGAACTCTTCTTGCTTTTACGCAAGCTCCGCCAGATGGAAACAAGAAACCACCAGCCATGTCAGCGAGCAAGAATCAACCGAGATCAATTTCTCTGGATGAAGCGTTTGGAATTTTAATGTCAGGATTCCTTCGCGGCGGCGTGTCATTCCTTAAAGGAACGGGAGAAATAATCAAAGGCAGTTCAGGAGTAAATCGAGAAGTCCGTGTTGGTGTAACGCACTCTTATGTGGTGTTTGTTCAACACATGGGTAGTGTATGGCTGGAACGCAATTTGACCACATTTTTGGTACATGTCCTTGATTTAGTTGCTAATCCAAAAGCAGCTTCATCTCATGTTGATGCAGTTTACTCGCGCAAGTGTATCAATTTCATTCTACGATCTATCATCGGCAAAATGCTAGGAGAAAAAGCTCAAACTTCGGCATGTAAAGAACTCATTCATATGGTCGCCAAACAAATGAATTCCATAGATTTCAACCCAGAGAATGCTAAAGATTCAAATCAGGAGACGCTATTCAGTCAGCATTTATTGGTGTGCGCTTTGCAGGAGCTCGGGAGTCTTGTCTTGGGTTTGGGCACAACAGCCCTAAATCTATTGAATGATCATGCTTTGAATGCCATTGATGCTACCTGCGCAGTACTAGTGCATCCATGTGCCGCAGCACGTCTTGCTGCTGCTTGGTGTCTACGGTGTTTCTGTGTTGCGGTGCCAAGCCATATTACTCCACTAATTGATCGTTTTGTTGATGCAATCGAACAGATGAGGTCATCACCAGAAGCCATTTCTGGTTATAGTTGTGCTTTAGCTGCTATTTTAGGAAGTGTACGTTTTTCGCCACTGGGTGTTCCACATACCAAGGGGAAGGTTGTGTTTAACTGTGCAGAAGAGTTGCTACGTTCGGCAAGTCAAAACAGTCGTATGTCGCTGAATCGAACACAGGCTGGTTGGTTATTGATTGGAGCTATTATGACGCTTGGTTCACCTGTGGTGAAGGGGCTACTACCAAGGATGTTGCTGCTTTGGCGTAATTCATTCCCGAGATCAAATAAAGAGCTGGAGTCCGAAAAGGCCAGAGGAGATTCATTCACTTGGCAGGTTACATTAGAAGGGAGAGCAGGAGCCTTGTCAGTGATGCACAGTTTTCTGTTGCATTGTCCTGATTTGGTGACTGATGATATAACACGTCGACTGTTGACACCAATCGAGAGCGCTTTGGCTATGTTGGTTAAGTAAGTTATGAATTGTCTTCAATAGAGCAGTATTTATATTTAAAAAAATCGTATTTCCATTTTAGCTTGGCACCAATTTTAAAGAGCTATGGAACGCATTTAAAAGCACCAGCTGCTATGGTGCGATTACGTTTATATGAAACGCTGGCTTTATTGCCACCAAATGCTTTGGAGTCTTCCTATACTCACTTATTAAGGATGCTTGTCTCGGAATTTACTTTGTCAGAAAATCCGGCTAACACAACAAACTCATTACTGAGGGCACTATGTCACAGTGACGATTCAATTATTCTCGGCACTTGGCTACAGGAGACAGATCATCGGACAATTGAAGATCAGGTAAATTTATTGTTTTTTATATAATTCACTGTTTGTATATATAAATTAGGGCTGTTGGATAGTTAAGTAAGAAAAACAAACTTCAAAACTTTAGTAAGACAGTTTCAAAGAATTTTATTGCACACCGGCAAAACACTTGTGGCAATGTTTACTCTGTATATTTATCACATTGCACCAATTTTATTCCAGCTAGTTTGCAGGAAAGGTACTGCGATTTGAGTAAAACTTGTTGAAAAAAATGGGAAATATATAGGCAAATAGTCGTGTTAGGAGTCATGATAGCGAAAATTAGCTACGGATGTGATAAACATCAAATGTATGCCGCCTTACTTGATATGTTTGGGAATTCAATTCAAGCTAATGGTTTTTTAACAATCAACAGACTTTGCCTTATTGCGACTAAATATGCGGAACCTTCTCATCATCATGGTAAGGCAGCTCTAGCATCAGAACTTCAAGTGTTTTTTTTTTTTTTTTTTTTTCTGGACTTAAATTTTATTTCATGAAGAAACACTTAGATTTGTATTGATTAATTTATATATTATTCTCCATAGGTGTCCCTGTCAGACGTTCATCTAAAGAATATTAGTAAAAACATAGCGTCATATGCGGTCATATGCTAAAATCGCAAAGTAAACGTTATTTCGTTCAAATATGCCCTGTAGAGTCGTGTTTCTTACAGTGGCGATTGTAAAAAGCTAAAATGTCATTGGTATTTTAACCGAAAACCCGAGCAGTCTTAACGCCTGCTACTTAGTTGTCCATTTCCCAAGATAGTTTAGTTTTATATGCATTTTATTTTCTTAATCACTAACGCTTACATACTAACAAAAAATGCTTAAATGCTAGCTTAAAATTACTTAAAAATCTTTTACTAACTTACTGGTCCCACACAGGCACTCTAAGCTACTCTGAATTCTTATATCTATGTCTTTCGACTTTATTAACATTTTATTTAGAATTATTGTATACTTAAGGCTAAGAAAAAATAATTGCTAACAAAAAACTTAGCATATGGACATAATATATATATTATACCATTGTATATATCAATATATGCATATGTTTCTTAAATGCTAACCTAAACCTATGTAAGCTGGCCATCGCTATTTACACAGCAAATGGATTGGTCAGCTCTGCCTCATTAGTGAGGCTGGTCCGTAATTGACGGAAACGACGGCGAAACATCTTCTCCATCATTCAACCACCAGAAATGCTGGTGCTGCCGAACGACATTCCTCTTATCGCGAATCACCACCGCCCTTCTGAACTTGAGACGATCCACACTGTCGTGTGCGACGTCTCTGTTGTAGTTGAGTCGCCTGTCTCCAGCTGTCCGAGCGACATGGAAGATTAACGGGACCGCCGATCTATCCTGGATCAACCCTATCTGATCAAGGTAGAGGAATGCTTCCGGTGGAACGAAGGCGTCACAGCGCACACTCTCGTGGTAAAGGTAATTGGGGTAGTAAGCCGCAGATATCAGGTTATTCGTCGAGGTCATTGCTCTTGCAATTTCGCCCTGTTGTAAAGGACTTCATTAGGATAAAATTTCTTGTACTCCGACTCTGGTGTTCTGTACAAGCGAAGACAAGCCCTAAGACAAGCCCTCTCAAACACCCGAATCTTTTCCATTAAGCTTGCTCGTACATTGTACCACACGGGACAACCAAATACCAGCATGGGCCTGATAAGGCCATGTAGCAGATTACCTTAACCCTCGCATCGAGTTGGCTGCTATAAAACAGTCTCTTTGTAAGGGCAAAACCGCTTTTAGCTCTGGCCAGAGCAGCATCTACATTTTTGCCAAAATACAAAAACTGATTTAGCCAGATTCCATGGTATCTGACTACATTTCGACAGGCAAGAGGCTGCCCATGTTGTCCAATGATCGAGAACTTTCGCCAATTTTTTCTGGTATCCCTAGAGGCTTTAGACAACGGCGTCCTAAAGAGAATGGTTTCCGACTTCTGAAAGTTGATTTTCAACTTCCAGTCATCGCAAAATCGTCTTATCTTATCGAAGTCACGCTGCAAGAGAGTATTAATGACCTCGATTTTTGGACCTGTTCTGTACGCTATCAAATCGTCTACGTACGCAATAGTATGGGGAAGTGAACCTATCAAGTCGCTTGTGTAAATATTGAATAGGATCGGCGAATTGATCGCACCCTGCTGAAGACCATTTTTAATTTGAAATATTCCAACAGAAGTCACATCACCGTTTTTCACGATGAACTGTCTGTTGGTTAGCATATTATAAAGAATGTACAAGAGTGGTTTACTGATCCCCAGCCTAGTCAGCTTATAGAAAAGACCCTCTAACCATACGGCGTCGAAGGCCTTCTCCAAGTCAACAAGGCATGCACCAGTACATTGTTTTTTGCCTTTATTCCATTGGATATCGGATACCGGCTTAGACGCGGCATGTGAGATATCATGTCCCGCCTTAAAACCGAATTGATTATCCGGAACTATATGTTTGTCCTCAACCCACTAGTCAGAGCTCTATTTATTACTTTTTCAAAAACCTTACTGATATTCGGAAGGAGACTTATCGACCGGAGATTCGCCGGATTGGATATATCCTTCCCCTTTTTGGGGATAGGTTGTGCATTATTCATTGCATTATTAAACAGGGTGGTGTAAATGTCCACCGCTTCTAGAGGAAGATGGCGAAGCACGATGTTCGGAATACCATCGGTCCCCACTGATTTCTTAACTCTGATTGTGTCGAAGATCTCATGGAGTCCTTCCTTCGAAATGAACAGTGGTAGGTCACCTTCTCTGGCAATGACATTATTTGCCATATTTTCGTTGCTAAACCGGGTGAAACCAGAGCCGCAGGATCGCCAATTCTCTATTTTATTTCGAATGCAGAAGTCGTGCACCAAGACGCGACTGTCCAGGTCGTAATTAGGGCCAATGGTATCAGTGGCCTTGTATACTTCCTGGAAAGTCGCCCCTATGGTCTCAACCTTCTCCTGTGGATCCTCGATCACAAAAAAGTGGTCATCCTCAGCGGCCTCATTTGGATCAATACCTGCTATTGTCAGTAACCGTTCGTTTTCTGTTGTCCGGGCTATTTTAAGACACTGAAGGTCGTTTGGATTTTTTCTCCGAAATAGTCTATTTATTTGCGGAAACATATTCGGGTTGCTGGTGTTTATAGCCCGAACTTTGTTGTTCCAATACAAACTTACAGAAATTCTGTAATTCTCTTTTATTAGCGTTTGCACATTTTTAATCGACGACTTCAGTGTCCTAATCTCCGGGTTTTGACTGTCAGTTAACTGTCTACAAGATTTTAAGTCTTGTCAGAAGTCTACTTTTCTGTCGGTGCAGTGCGTCAATAGTAGGATTGCGGAACAGGTCTTCGTTAGTTGTACGTCGATACCGCGGTATTGTAGTGTCCATAGTTTGTTTAATTTTCTCGTCCATTTGTTTTAGGTAATTGTCGATCTCCTCGTTTGACAAATTCCTATTGGACGGTAGATGAAGCGTGTCCATCGGGTCTTACTGTAGTTGTTAGAAAATCTTTGGACAAACTCCCCCAATTCCGCAATTTCGTTGGGAACTGTAATTTCGGTGCTAAAACTGCAATGGTCACTGTCATACACGAATGTGCGCAGACAGTTTAATGTTTGTAAATTCATACTTGTCAGTCGTATACGTTCGTCGTACAGCAGTAGATCCAAATAAGACCCGCCTCTGGGAAACGACGGGTTATCCGTCGCTTTAGGACCGAGTCTGTACATGACATCGTGCTGATCCCACCAATCGAGTAGTAGGTTCCCTCTAGTATTTGGCAAATTATTTCCCCAATTACTGTGTCTAGCGTTTAAATCCCCGCCGATTACAAAATAATTCTCCCCCGATTCCAGCCTCAGAAGTCGAAAAAGCGTGTCGAGCTCTGTAATGAATAGAGTGGATTGTGAAGCCTCAGGTGCATAAACAGAGGCCAAGTACAGCATTAAATTTCCCAAATACGAGTACGATTGTTCATTGGCTTTAAGTTCATGATCTTGAATCTGAGCTAATTATACCGGGTGATTCATTTAGACTTGTTTTTTTAAATAGGCTTTTTTTTACAGATCACGCATAACTGGCCTTATGGTGTCGTATTATTCTTATTCAGTGTTGTTTGCAAATCATCATGGAAAAGCTCAGACCTCAACAACATCTCCAAATGATTATATTCAGATGTATTATGAATATCAGCGTTCTGTGAAAAATGTTGTTTGTGCGACTATGTTGTACATCATCGACCTTCCGAGTCCTTTATTGCTTTTAATATCCACAAATTCGAGTCTCAGTGTACGTTATTGGCTAATACGCGACCGAATAGACTACATCCAGCCAGTAGTAAGGAGAACATTGCGGCTGTGGCGGCGAGTATGGCTGAAGACCATGAGCAATCGATTTGACGCCGATCTCAACATATGATCTTATCGTATTCGACAACTTGGCGAATTTTAAAAGAGGATCTTGGTTTAAAGGCTTACAAAATAAAACTCGTTCAAGAATTGAAGCAGCCAGACTTGAATTTACGCTTAAATATCAGTCAATGGGCTCTGCAACAGCTGAATGAAGATTCGCGGTTTTCGCATCGAATTTTGTTCAGTGATGAGGCCCATTTCTGGCTCAACGGTTATGTAAATAAACAAAATTGCCGCATTTGGACAGATGACCAACCTGAAGAGTATGTCGAACTACCGCTAGGTACATCCACAAAAATGAACTGTTTGGTGCGGTTTATGGGCTGGTGGAATCATCGGTCCGTATTTCTTTAAAAATAAGGTCGGACAGAGCATAACAGTCAATCTCGAGCGCTACCGCACCATGCTAACGGACTCTTTGCTGCCGGAAATTAAACATTTGGTTCCAATAAGACGGGGTTACGGCACACACAGCGCGCTAAACAGTGGCTATATTTCGGACGTGTAAACTGGCCACCTAGATCGTGTGATATCACACCTTTAGACTTTTTTCTTTGGGGTTATGTAAAGTCAAAAGTCTTCGACGATTAGCCAGCTACGATCCAGGATTTGGAAGCCAACATTACTCACGTAATTCAGCAAATACCGGTCGCAATGCTGGAAGCAGTGATCCAAAATTGGACCTTCAGAATTGACCATGTACGGCGTAGTCACGGCAACATTTACACGAAATAATATTTAAAAAGTAAATGTCAGACACTGTTCTTTCAGGCCACAATACAGTTTCCAAATTCATTTTATGTGCTTTCTTTAAAATTAAAAAAAAAAACAAGTCTTAATGAATCACCCTTTACATGACTTGTATGACAAGTATTGTTAATGTCCCTGGTTTTTCTTTGATGCACGCCTGTCCCTACCCAGTGAGCTTTCTGGATTGCAGTTTTATCAGCTATGTACTGGAAGTTTTGGTGTCTTTCATGTGCATACATTTCAAGAGTGTACTTAAACCATTAAGACATAGACTAATATTACTACCTCTATTAGGGGGCATAAGCGCTGCTATCTCTGTTACAAGTCTCTGGTGAAGTTTTGGATTGACCAAACACCTTGTAGTAATAACTCGTGGTAACTCTATAATGCTCTTTCTGCCAGGTACAGCATGACTCACTATTAAATAGCCATCCATCAGGTACGATAAAGAGGTCTCGAATAACTCTTTTTTGAATATTGTCTAGCAGGTTATTCGAGATTTTCTTTCCTACTTTGGCCTGAGACCTGAAATTCATCACGCGCAATTCACTGGGGTGTTAAAATATTTAACATATTCGTCACATGGAATCTGCTCAGTGGTATTACGATTTCTACTTGTTATACTACGGATGCTTACTCACTTTTTGTTGCCAATCTCATGCTCAAAGTCTTTCTTTGGTTTATCCTCAGCTTCTTGTAAAACGTAGTTATTAGGTGTCGTCTCACTTGAAGAAACAGCGATTAGCAAGAGTGATTCTTCGCTTGATCTCTATGGTGATGTCGTTATTTGAATTTACCACAGAACCCATGTCGGCAGTCTTTTACCATCTCAAAGTTAAAGTAATTGTCAAAGAAAGCCTTTGTCAATGAAATCCCCCGATGGTCTCATTACCGACTTTTATGTAACAGCGAGCGTTCTCTATTATCTTCCTACTCGTACACAGAAAGACGAGTTTGAAAGGAATCCCAAACTTGACATGACTCCATTTAGCTGGTTTCTATAGGTGCAAATATACATGCTTCCTGAAAGTCAATAAACAAGTGGTTCTTGGGTTGTTTCGAATACCTGGTCAATGCTGGATTTGCCTGACCTAAAACCAGACTGATACGAATGTATCGAATTGTTGATATAGGATTTCAAGCGTTCAAATAGTGTGGTAGATACAATTTTGTCGTGATTTTCAGCAGACTTCTATAGTTTTCGTATTTAAAAGAGTCTTCTTAGGATTTGGCAATCAATGTTGAGATTCCATTTCCGGACATATTTTACAGAGAAGTTGATATTTGCGCCCTACCAACTCAATTCGTGCTTTTTTAAAAAAGCCATCAACATCACTTCTTATTTTCGAGAACAATATTGTGGTCATTGTCCTATTGAAATCTATAATACGTCTTCTGTGTTCTGGCTTCCGGAATATTTGCATTCGCACTTTGGCTACAAACACGAAGTGGTCAATTGTGGCTCTCCGGAACGTTCGGATATTCGAAATGCTAAAGCTGTGACTTGCATCCATCGCAATGTGATCAATATGGTTGGCTGTTTTTTGGTTTATGTTGGCGAGTTTTGTCTTGATGTAATCAGAGTTCGCTCAGGTCTGTGAATCTCAATATTTTTGGTCTAAATCTTCTTCAGATGAGAAATCCACATCTAAATAGGCGTTGCTTCTACTCTCTATGGCAATCGTTAAAGTAGATTTCCCAGTTTTGCATTCTTTATTTCCCTTCGGCCTATTAGATCATACTTCTTAACGGAGTAAAAATTGTTCCACTACATGTGTGCGAACATTGTTACCGTCCTTTTACTTCCTACCCCGCGGCGTTGTACGAAAAGTTGCTCTGCCAACTGCGGAGACTGTCCGTGGGTAAAGATGTTAATGAATGGGCGCCACGCGATTACCCTTCCGTACAACTTCACACAACTATAATCGCGAATTGGTTGTGACGATCGCGAACACACCCCGCCTTTATCAATTAGTACAACGATTTCCTTACACTCTTAAACTTCTTACAATTTTATTTCATTCGCCACAAAATAATACAACTTAATTCTATCTTAAAGGTAGATATCTTAATTCTAGGTAGAAAGCTATCGCAAACACAAAAAATAACAACACGCTTCCCCAATGACTGAAGGTCAATGAGAACCAAAAAAGTAAAGGAAGAAAGGAAAAAAAAGAAAACAATTTCCGTGACTCGAACCAGGAACCTCTGCACGACCTAGCCAAGCGCTTTGGCTATCACTACCACCAACCGCATATATTTCTCTTATCTAAAACTGTTTAAGTACTATATGCGGCGTATAACAGCTTCCCCGAGCAATTGATTCTTTTTCCCCACGTTTTATCTCGTCCCTTTTTTTTTTTGGTAATACGCTCTTAGTTCTGAATAATATTAATAAGGGGTTTCCTTTTCGGACATAGCTACGTTATAAATTTTTATAATAAAATAACCAACCACTTTAGAAGCATTTAGTTGGCTCTGGGCTCTGCTCCTCGGTCGTCTCGCACCAATTCTAACTGGGATTTCACTTCGGCAAGGATGAATCGCCAAACTGCAGCAAACGTGTCCAGGATTTCACGCAACCAAAAAGAACCCCCAACCACGATTTTACCTTTAGTATCCTAACCAAATAAAATTAGCGCTCTTCAGGATAACGTTCGTCATAAAACAAAAAAACAAAACCCACCTTACTTTTTGCTCGAGCTGGTTTTAAATTAAGTATATACTCGTACTCTTCTACGACTGTATCTTTTTTTGCTGCTCCCTGCACTGCACTACTACACTTGACACTTGATACCACTTGACTCACTGCCTGTTTCGAACCAACTGACCCTCTCAAATCTTCCTCAGCTAGCTACAGTCTCACCTCGCCGTGGATTAGATTATATGGCTTGGTTGTCTTAGCCCATTCCACGGATCAGGCCATTTTTCCGCTGCTCTCACCATGCACATCTCCACATGCTGTGTCAGATGTCCTTAATGAGAATCGCTGCGAAATAAAAAGAAACATGGTTCCAGGGGGAATTGAACCTACGTCGCCCCACTCGGAAGCGCTGCGCGCACTACCTTGACACCAAGTTCCACACATGGAGATGATGCTCCCACTGACCATGACGTGAGTTCTCACACCTGGACGAAAATCTTTCAAAAATTAACCCATAATAACATTTCACGTGCATAGCCTAATGTCGTTGTCCGTTTCGTTTTCAGCGATCGTCAACAGTTAGTAGTCTGTCTACAATCGAGGTTGTTTGTTGCTGCACAAGAAACTTTCTGAAGTTCCCCCGTCACCATCTCTTTATCAGGAAACTGTCTAGATTCCGAAGGTAAAACTCACCTGACCGCCTGATATTGTCGAAGTATTCCAGTTCAAACGAAGACATCGCAGGATCAGCATTTGACGCCGCCGCTGCCTCCATCTTTGGAGGACTTCTTCCAAAAATCCCGTACTATGCTGGGATCAAACTTCGGTACAATGACTGCCGGTGACTTTGCAGAGTCGAGCAAACGGCAATGAAGACATTCAGCCTTGATACGACTAATTGGGAATCCATTCATTCTAACGCCTTTATCCAGTTATTAAGAGTTAATGGTAATATGGTTGTTATACGTTGTACACTGCCTTGGTGTATGCAACTTCAACCTCGAATTCTCCGTTTATTCCCGCTGAATATTCAACTTTAATTGTAACGTCATCATACATATTGCGTACCATTCTTATATAAATCTTGAGGGCATTTTAAGATCTTCGCACCGTCCATATAAGATTTCTGGGAACTCTATTGGACACTCTTTCTAAACTGATGAACACGATTTGCAGATCCTTTTGAAGCGCCACGACGTTCAAAATCTTTAGCTGCAAATTCTGACTGTGTAACCCCCTAGCTTTACGTTATAAAACTAAACGCTGTTAGTCAAATCTGGAGTACACTGACCTTTCATATCTCGAACGAGATCTAGCTAAAGCTCCATCACAAACGCTATGTGGGATTGGTTATGCCAAAGCAATGACAGATCAGCTACGTATCACCTAACAGTCCCAATGGTTAAAGCACTGCGATTAACATTCTGTCCGTCGGATTAAATCTAATAAAAACCAAATGACTGTGAGTGAGTGCAGTGAAGAGAAGCCGGTATACGAGTAAAACTAGTCTGTAGACTCAGTGTAATTCTAAACAGATTTAAAATTTTTTTTCGTGTCAATCGTCTAACTCATCCAACAGCCTTAGTGTCATTTCACCACCCTCATTCCACTTAACACATTACTATTACCATTTCCACTACAACGTAAATGAAACCTTTATCTTTCGATGCTTAACTAATGAAACCTTGTGCATGTTTGTAAACAGATGGAACCGAATAGAAGGTCGGATGGCGAACATGTAAGTTGGGTTCAGTAAGCTTGGTTTTGTCAAGAGTTTATGTTCAATTTCGTTTTCATTTTCTTTTGATTTTCGCTGACTTATCCATTTTATGTTACGTTTTCGTTTTGTTGAATTCGTTGTGACAAATCACTGCTTCTAATAGATTCCATTTTAATCGATTTTTATTATTTTCTTACAGTTACAACCGAACAGTGCTGCAGGTTCTGGCGCATTAGAACATGACTCGTGTTGCCTCTATCGTCCGGTACCCAAGAGCGAACAATGCCCCGGACCACTTCCACTTGGTGTTGCTGTAATTGACATGTCAGTACAATTGTTTGGATTGATATTCCCCAGAGTTGCCAACAAGCATCGTCTACAAATGCTCGACCACTTCGCCGAGTGTATTAAACAAGCAAAGAGCTCCCGCCAAGAGGCTGTTCAAATGAATATATTCACAGCGCTTTTGAGCGGTTTGAAGGGTCTAACTGAAAGCAAGGGAGGCATAGGTCAAGAAGAAGTGAAAAAGAGTGCCACGAATCTAATCATTGGAGCTTTGGTTAGTTCAAATTCGACTCTTCGATGTGCAGCTGGGGAAGCCCTGGGTCGCATTGCCCAGGTAGTCGGAGACTCCCGATTCACAGCTGAACTGGCACAGAATAGTTTTGACAAATTGAAATCTGCACGAGATGTGGTAACAAGAACTGGACACTCACTAGCATTGGGTTGTTTACATCGGTATGTCGGTGGTATGGGATCATCGCAGCACCTCAACACAAGTGTATCGATTTTATTGGCTCTGGCTCAGGATACAAGCTCACCGGTTGTTCAAGTTTGGTCTTTGTATGCTCTTTCATTGATTGCAGACTCTGGTGGTCCTATGTTCCGTGGATATGTAGAAGCAACGTTGTCACTGAGCTTGAAATTACTTTTGTCAGTTCCGCATTCCAATGTGGACGTGCATCAGTGTATTGGGCGAGTATTGAATGCACTTATCACAACTATGGGACCTGAACTTCAAGGCAATATCTCTTCCATTACAACGATGCGCTCGTCATTTATGTGTGCTGCAGCTGTAATGCAGGCACACGCTGATCCTTTGGTTCAAGCAGAGGCAACCGGATGCCTCCAACAATTGCATTTATTTGCTCCACGACACGTTAATTTATCTTCGTTAGTTCCAACCCTGGTAAAGACACTGTCCAGCAACTACCTGATGTTGAGAAAGGCGGCAGTTTCATGCTTGAGGCAATTAGCCCAAAGAGAGGCGAAAGAAATATGTGAGCATGCACTCACACTGACAGCAGACGATTGCCCTGGCCTATTAATAACAGATTCTGGTCTTCCTGGTGTGCTTTTTGGAATGCTTGACTCAGAGACAGACAACGAGATGATTAAGAATATCCATGACACCATAACATCAATGCTACAGATGTTAGCATCCGAGAACCTTAGTTCGTGGTTGAGTCTTTGCAAGAATGTCCTTACAGTAGCTGTGGAGACATCGACCGATGAAACTCAGAAGGTCGAAGGTATGGACAATGACGAGAATGAGGCGGACGATGATGATGTTACTGAATACCACGCCGAAGAGAATACTAGTACTCATCCAGCTGTTCAGCCACGCTGGCCAACGAGAGTATTCGCTGCAGAGTGTGTTCGAAAGATAATTTCCACATGCGAAACAGCTAATCCCATCCACTTTGATCTCATACAAGCGAAGGAGATGCAAATGATTAAGAGTCGAGGAGACTACCTGATTCTCCATCTATCTGACTTGATTCGTATGTCATTTATGGCAGCCACTAGTGATTCGGATCAACTGAGGCTTGAGGGATTGCGTACTTTACAAGAGATTATCGACAAATTCGCTGGAGTTCCAGAGCCAGAGTTTCCAGGACATTTGCTATTAGAACAATTCCAAGCACAGGTGAGTTTCATATATTGTTTGGCGCGTTTTTGGTGTAACTTATTAATTCGTTCTCTGTTTCCTAGGTTGGAGCTGCGCTTCGGCCAGCATTTTCATCAGATACCCCTTCCCATGTGACAGCAGCCGCATGTGAAGTTTGCTCAGCTTGGATTGGATCAGGAGTGGCTCGAGATCTTAACGATTTGCGACGCGTACATCAACTGCTTGTGTCGAGCTTGGATAAACTTCATACTAAGACAAACAGCACACAGTTGTACAACGAAAGCATGGCGACGCTAGAGAAGCTCAGTATCCTCAAAGCATGGGCTGAGGTTTACATCGTAGCAATGATCGGAAATGGCTCTGCTCCGGCTAGCCTGCTGCAGAAAAAACTATCCAGCAATGCAAACAATATTGTCCTAATTGGCAATGCTGGTGCTGATGGAGAAGATGGAGATTTTGGAGAATTTGAGAGCCGTGGAGAGAGTTTATTAAATTTGGTCAAACCTGAACTAGGTAATCTCTCCACACACTGGCTGGCTGCGTTAAAAGACCACGCATTGCTGTTGCTTCCACCAGAATTCCAAAGTCAATTACCCCATGACGGAGGGGCGTTCTACACAACAGATACTATTAACTCTTCGAAACCACATTACCTGACATCTTGGCCACCGATTCTCTATGCTGCTGCTCTCTGGTTAAAAGCTGGAGGATTCGATGAACAGGACAATACCAAAACCGACAAGTCCAACTATGAGAACAACAATGCGATTTCACATGGAAGTTTAAGTGCTGATCGCTTCCACATGATCTTTGGAATTTGCATGGAAGCACTGTGTAGCACACGAACTAGCGAAAAGCCCAAGAATGTTATTAGCTGCTTGCAAAGTTTGTATACGATCTTTGATTCACAGTGGGCAAGGAAAATGCTCGTCAAGGATAAATCATTAATCATAGAGCTGTGTAATGTACTCCACCGACAGATTCTCACAAGAGATGATCTGTTAGTGCAATTGTTGTGTATGGAAATTTTGAAACAGAGTATCACAGCTGCTAAGGAAGCAATGGAAGAGCAGAAGAACAACAAATTATCCGAATGTCAGAATGATAATGAAGCCAAAACAGACCTCTGCAAAGACCTTGACAATTTTGGAGAAGGCGGCGAACAGGGCGATATTATTCCGGGACAATCACACGTCTATGCAGTTTTAGAAGTTTGTCTCTGTGTTTTTGTTCGCCAGATTCCCTCTATGAATCCCAGCAGCAACAGCAAGCTTACCACAGAGCAAATAAAGAAGGAAATGGCTTTAAGAAGTTCTGCCAGTAGTACTTTACCGGAAGATAATGGAATGTTGGTCGCTAGTGGCCTGCAATGTGCTGAAGTGCTCACAGAACTTTGCTCTCCCCGGGGAGCTGTATCTATTCTTCCAACAATTCTTTACATGACAACCAGCATTATCAAGGAAATTGCCACCAAGTCCGCAAATGATCCAGCAATCCTTGCTAATACCGGTCCAGTGCAATCCGCTCTGCACTGTTTAAAATCAGTTTGCACCGATAAATGGGCTAGTGATGAACGTTGTTCTTCTGACTGGTGTAAACTCTTACAGAGCTCTCTGGGAAGCATCCTCGATCTAACCAAGACCGGTAGTGAAGAACGTAAAGTCGACGAGGTCACAATGATGCTAGCAATCGCAGTTTTCATACTTCATACTCCAGCTAGTGTGGTTGCAGCACCATCATTACAATATCCCTGCATAAATCATTTCCGTCAATGCGTTCAGAGTGAGAATCAAGTTGTCCGATTGAAGTGCATACAAACCATACGCTCCATCTTCGCCAAGGCCGATTTAAAAGTAGCAACACCATACATACATGCTTTGGCTCCAAGAATCATCGAAGGTCTATACATAGAGACAGCAAAAATACCACGCAACGACAATGAGCTATCTACTGTGCTGGAAAGTGTCCTAACCGTTGAGACATTAATTGAATTGGCTGAGCCAAAGAATCGTAAGTATCCGAGTGTCATAGTTTCATTGGAATTCAACTCACAATGAAAACAAAAATTCTTTCTCCCTCCCTTTCTCTTAACTCTCGCATTACCGACATTTTTTGTCTCTTCGAATTGGTTAGGGAACTTAATGCAAGGTAATGATGGGTACTCAAACACCTCATTGAATTGTAGATAAATATATGTTGTGTTGTTGTTGTATGTAAACTAGCAATTGTACGTTGAATTTGAGTAAGTGATGAAGATTAATTGGAATCGAACTAAAAAAGGACACTTGAAAGATTAAACAAGGAAATCAGTGTCAAAGGACTGTAATAATTGCGTAAGAAAAAACAACTTAAGATTGCATTCATTTTTAAGGCATTTTTAGAGATACATATGTAAGCTCAGCTGCTTAAGATCCGATGTTCGTACATATGTATGTTTACGATACATACATGAACGGTGCTTATAAACGGTTTAGCCGATTATAATAGGTGTCAACCAATAAATCTTTGAATCCCGAACCTCGTGATTAGCTTAGAAACGGTAGTAGTTTTGATTTTTGAGACTTGGAATCTTCTCAAAAACGTAGACGGTATTCGATTTGAAAGCTGTACCAAAATGTACTTTAATAAGCCGCTTCTCGCTCGATTTCTATGCGAACGTAGAACATTGGTCAACTTAAATTGAATCTCTATATGTCGTTTGGTTAGAAAATCCATCGCCTCTATTGTGACCAAGAAATCGAGTATGCGCTTAGGGACCAAAACTCAAAATTGATAATAGTATTCCAATTCTAGCTGTGTGTAGCTGAACTTAATGATCACTATTCTCTCCGGGAGAACTCCTATTTGTGGATATTATGACAAAGTTTCGTATTTCTAACTGAGAAAAACTCATCGGCTGTACATAGTTTAATTATTTAGTTTATTGGCGCTTCAACTGGGTATCCGTCTTGTTCAAATTTAGTAAATAATTCATCACAATCTGCTCTGTCTTATGCGGACTGGCACTAATTGAAAATTACAAGGGCTGGTAGGCCCGTCAACCCTTGATCTTTTGGAAAAATATGTAGCGGCCCCTTTTTCAACGTCCACCAGTAAACACCGTCGCGAAAATTTGCCAATCCGAAGTTATTCTTTCATCTGTAGGACATGTTCCAAGAATTTATATGCATTTGACTATACTAGTATCGCCGTACAATTCACAGAGCTGATTGTTCATCAGGCCATAAAACTATCGGAGGAGTGTTTTCTCAAACATTCCTCTGTGTTGTTGTTAATACTAAGATATGTAGGTAAAGTCCTACATTTCCTCCTTGTATAAGATTTTTGTCCAATGACGGCAGGTATTTTATATTGTCTTCTTTTACAATACCGCTGTTGAAGCCGACGATAACAATGCCGTTCGCGTATGACACCAGCATGCCACTTTTATACACTTAGAAGAAAATGCCCGTTTGGAGCTACCAAATCGAATTATTTTTTCCAGCATCAGATTGACCAAGTCACACATTAGAGGGCCTCCTTGCCTAAAACCTCGTCTAGTATCAAACGTCTCTGAGGGGTTGTTTTCAAATCTGAGAGAGCTGATTGTTGTTTGTTTTTTTAAACAACTATTGTAAACACTCAATAAACACTTATAATATATTCTAGGCACACACTTCGGTGATTTTAGTTAGCTGAAAAGAAGAATGTCTTTCGGATTTGAACGCCAAACTGTCTGATTTAGAAGCCAATATACTACCACTTAAGCCAAGGCAACAGAGCCCTATTTTGTTCCGCCATATTAGAAAATACCAAATTTATAAATAGCGACATATAGACAATTCCTATCCGTGCTATCGACATCGCCAAAATGATGTTCTATGTAGATTTGCCGCATGGTTGTTTTTTTTAATTTAAGGCACTGAGAAAACCTGGCCTGATAGTTCCATCAGGTCGTTGCCCATGGCTTTTTCCGCAGATCTCCCTTCTAGTAGATGGGGTAGATTTTTATTCCATCATATTCTACAAAACTACGAAGTATCTCCTTACCTCCGACCTTTGAAAAGCACCACCAGAAAACTCCCGGTTTTGTGCTTTCGATATTTGTGTACTCTTATAGCTTGGTTATAGGTCGTAGGGCGTTCATCATTCGCAGCTGTCGTATCGGTACAATCTCTTTCGTTCACAAATCTGCTGCCGCCACTAGGCAATTGAAATGGTTTCTCCATAAGTCAAAGAATACACTGGCCAACTGTCACCAGCATTTGGACGTCATAGTTCATTTCAGGTCTTTTTTTCTTTGGTCAAAGTACCTTTCAAATAAGAAGTCTACTGACTATCAGAGACCTTCTGCAGAACGACAAAAATTATGCGCAGATCTTTCGTCTTTCATCATTCGGGTCATAATTCTTAAATCGCCTGCAAACTATCGAGCATTCACTGCAATTAACGGTTGATTTCTAAAATTCATTAGCAACTTTTCGTTAAATGCAGCATTAACTTTACAAATCGAGAGTTATTATATCTTTTCGTGCTGCCTTTACCTTTAGACAATGGAACGTGGCTGGCTCTAACGTACCATTTAACCGATTTTCTCTCATCTTTTATCTAACCACTTTCCTTTTGAAGACTTTAGAACGACTGATTGATATCCACATACGAGCTAAAATTGATCCAAGACTTCTGTCAACGGATCAACATGCCTACTGTAAAGGAAAGTCGGTGGAAACGGCTCTGCACTCACTGACTAGCCACATAGAACGATTCCTACAATATAAAGAGTACACAATGCTTTCTTTCCTGGACATAGAGGGCGCCTTTAACAACGTCAACATATCCGCAATCACGACTGCGCTGTCAACTCAGGTAGACACTCACTTGGGGAGTTGATCAGTCTTATGCTAAAAAACAGGATAATCAACTTCAAACTCGTAGGGCTTCTGCTAAAAGATGTGTCAGTAGAGGTACGCCGCAAGGCATTGTCCTCTCTCCCCTTCTCTGGAACTTTGTAGTTAATGTACTGCTGATATACCTGGAAGCGGCTGGTAGCAGGGTGATTACCCATGCGAATGACGTTGCTATAGCCGTCTCAGGTAAACATCTAAATACCATTAAAGAACTCCTTCAAGTAAATCTCAATAGATTAACCCCCATAAAACTGATCTTGTCCTCTTTTCCAGGTAATACAAAATTCCAATTATAGACCCTCCTTCAATAAACGGTACCAGTCTAGTATTTTCTGATGCAGCAAAATATCTGGGTCTCATTTTTGACAGGAAACTAAACTGGAAACCTAACATTCAAAAAAGGGTCAATAAAGCTACGATAGCTTTATTCTCTTGCAAAAAAGCCATTGGGAATAAATGGGGCCTTCAACCTCGCTAACCCACTTGCTATACATCTCGGTCATAAGACCTATACTTACTTACGAGGGGACGACCTTAGAAAAAGCAGTCAACTGCATTAAACTAAGCAGAGTCCAAAGAACAGCATGTCTATGCATAAACGGAGCCTTGCGGTCTACCCCCTTTGCGGCATTTGACACCCCTCGATATTTTCAGCAGGCAAGTAGCTACGACTGCAGCTATTCGCCTTAAAGCGACTAAACAGTGGACAAATAATTCATTTGGCCACGCCAATATTCTTAATACATTAGGAATCCTCACAGAGAACATCGATTACACCATACCTCTTTGGTTCGACAATAACTTCCATGTAAGCTTCCCCTCTAGATCATTCTGGGAGGAGGATGCATTCATGGAGGACAAGTCAATCCATCTCTACACAGATGGATCTAAAACCGATAGCGGAGTTGGTGGCGGTGTTTTCTCAGATAAGCTAAATCTGAGCCCCTCTTTCCGTATTCCAAATCACTGTAGCGTGTTACAGGCTGAAATTTTGGCGATTAAAGAAGCTCTGTCCTGGGTGAAGGAAAACGTGATATCTGCAAAGGATATCCGCATCTTTGCGTATAGTCAGGCCTCTATCAAGTCTCTGGACTCGGTCTCATTAAATTCTAAAACCGCCCTTGAATGCCGATCATCTCTCATGGAGATGGCAGAGCAGTTCAACATTCACCTTTGTTGGGTGCCGAGCCATAGAGACATTCCAGGGAACTGCAGAGCCGATGAACTCGCCAAAATTGGAATCACTCTACCTATTCTACCGGAAAAGGGTAGCATAGGTATACCAATAGCTACGTTCAAACTAACATTAAAGCTGGATGCCAATAAAAAAACAGACCTTGGGTGGACAGTTGGACCAACATGTCTAGCGACCAAACAGATATGGCCAAAGCTGGATCTAAATCGCTCTAAGTGTCTGATCCTTGCAAATAGGAAACATCTCAGCGCCATAGATGAAGCACGCAAGAAGGCCTGGCGCTTTTACAAATGATTTCTGTAGAAGCTGCCTGGACGAGGAAGAGGAGGAGACAATCCTCCACCTACTCTGTACATGTCCAGCTCTCTCCCAGAGAAGAAAGCTTCATCTAGGGGCATTCTTCTACAACAACCTAAACGATCTAAAATTATAGACGTAAACAGTCTCCTACGCTTCATCATAAGCTCAAACTGATTCCATTAGTAAGAAGATCATAGATCCACGTGGCAGCATAATAAATCTTTCGAATTATAAGCGTTGACTTTATCTATGTTGCTTAACCGAAGTAACAGCTGTTTTCTAGTATAAGTCTTTATCGAATTTACGATAGAGTATCATAGCATATCATGCAGTGACTTTGAGTGGATGTAATGGCTCTTGGTGCAATATTCACTGAGTCGCTCCAGAGTCGCAAATTTTGTTTGTTCACATATCCATATAGATGGAAATGGGCCTCGTTTCTCATGATTATTTTTGACGCAAAATCGTCCACTTCGTTTTTAAGATAAAGGAGGGCGCGAGCGTAGGTTAGACGCGATTCAACCACCCATCAGCTGATGGGCCAACCAAAATGCGACGCAGAGACGTGCTTGGAATGGCCAATTGCGAGGCAAATCCTCTGGTCGTATCGATGGAGCCTCTACGATATCTTCTGCCATTGCTGCGATATTCTCGGCTGAACGAGGGGTACGAGACCTTCCAGGGCTTGCTTAGTACGGTGATGTTCCAGTCACATTGAACGACCAATAGAAGCCGGGCGGCCAGGAAAATGGGCACAAAATGCACGTTGCACCATAATCACTGACGAACATCGTGATGATTATTTCGCGTTATTCAGGAGTATAGCTTATTCACACAAATTCTAATTCTTTTTGCTTCACAAATGTCTAATCGACGCCATTTGCAAAATCTATGGCACTTTCCGATATGGTCATACAATATAAGCCACCTAGTATATACCCAGTTCACCTCCTGATGCCTTAAATAACCCGTATGGCTAGCCGTACGGTCCCGCAGCCTGTTTAGGTTAGGTTTAGAAACTGAAGTCTTAGCTTCATTTGTTAGGGTGTGCAGAAATCTTGGCTTTCATGGTTCAAGTTAAGTAGCTCGTTTTACTGTCTGCAGATGCGGTTTTGTCATGAGTACCAACTGTGACTGTACTACTAAATTTCCTTCCTCATCTTTACAGATTTTTGTTCATCCTTATTGACTTGGCAAATTAATTGCGGCATTTCTAATAGCTTTTTGGCACCGATGCCACTGATTTTCAACGCTTAATGCAGGTTATAAAGGCGCTGACGTGAGGTTAAGCGATACGCGATCGGCCGTATTTCTCATTATTGTGTCACCATTGGCCACTCGGAGTGTTCAAATATCTATTTATAATACTGGAGAAGTGCATTCCCTCCATTGCAACATCATCAATTTCGTTGGGTATATATCAGGCAATCGCCATGTTCCTTTGTGAATTTTGAGTAGAGAAAACTATATGCTAACCACAGTAATACTCAATCCCGCATAAAAGCTAATTAGCCCACGTCCAGGCGTATTGTCATGTTGACTATCTCTTCCAATGGTGGTATGAAAGATGTCATTTCCACTATTCTATTTGCTATTTCCTAGGGCAGTGTTCGTATATTTTGTGGAAGAGCTCGTAGAAACATTCTTTGGAAGTACCGTCAAATTTTTTCCGGTGGAGCATATTAGGCTGATGGTGGTAAATAAAGCTCTAATATGAATCGTAACAATACGTTCGCTCAAGTGCCGAAAGGGTTCTTCCCATAGTCTACCGTTTAAAATGAATCCACAACCATTTTCCTCTTGCCTGCCCTTCTTTGATGGCGTTAATATCTTCTTTGTAGCAGTCTGGGGTCTAGGTAGTTGATGGTCCGAGCATTCCATGTGCATATCTAAACGTCAAGTTGTCAACAGTAAATTCGTCCTTATCTGACGCCATTGGTTTCTTCGCAATAGTAGTAACTCGCACAAGCCCCCACCTGAAAACCGGGGATATCAGAGCTATCGCTGACCGTCCGCCTTAAACTCTATTTCAACATACTGAGTAGTCCTGAAAAATCCTCATTGATCTGTGCTCCTAATACTTAGATATATGGCAGCTGATAAAGATTCTTTCATTTTAACTGTCGTCATCGTGCGTCCTGCCCCTGTGGTTCAATCACTTCCCAACAGGACATATTAATGTTACTTTTTCTTGCTCCCATTGGTGGAGACCAATGACCGCTGCCTCCCACGAAGAGGGAACATAAGCATAATTCGTATGTAGTCATAGTAACATTGCATTCAAAGGCAACTTTGAACAGCATTTTTTTTTTTAAATTCAGGTGTATGGATGTACTATGATAATGCAACTCTTTTAAAGTTTATTATAGAGTACTAGAGATTGCATCGAAACATTTCCAAGTCTACTAAGAAATACTCCACTGCTACATTTTATACCATTTGTGTTTCAACTCAAAACGCAATTTTTTAACCTCGTACAACGCAGCTTGCTTACTTATTTATTGTCGTCTTACTCAAGTGAATGCAATCAACAGTTAACATCAAGATATAAATTCCTATCATCAGATTCAACGTGAAATTGCTACAAAGAATATTGCTTGCACCATAAATCATGTATTCTCGCACAGCCATTTCCACCTCACCCTCCCTTGCACTTGAATTGGGCAAAAAAATTAAATTTTATTTACTCCTCGATCTAGGCATACAGATGCTCACGCTGTTGGTACCTGTACTCATCAATTACCTGGCAGAACCATCAAAACTTCGAACTCTTCCAAAGCCACAACGCCAATTACATGAACAATCCCTACAATGGCTAATGAAAATCGGACCCAAGTATCCACAAGAATTTAAAACACTCATGAGTCAATCCGTGGAGCTGCGTCAAAAACTAGAAGTAGCGATCCGCAATAATCAGCAATCAGCGTCAATTAACAATCGGCAAGCAAACAACAATGATGTCCAGAATGGCAACAGACCCGGTGGCAACGTACAAAAGCCAACCATCAAGCTAAAGACAGATTTTAGTAATTTCGCGTAAAAGCAATGAATGAAGACCTAGCAAATAAGAATAAGATGTCGTCGTAGCATTTTAAGACAGATGATTTGTCTTTCCTATAATTCAACATAAACACATAGCTCACACATACATATATACCAACTTCAATAGGATCGATAAAATCTCTCTTTTTGTGATTAACCTTTAATTTTTCAGTTGTTTCCTTTTTTTATTGTTTTACTCTTCTCTATTACATTTTATCTTTTATCGATTTATTAAAAACAAAAAACAAAAACAGAAAATTAAAAAAAAGCATGATTCTGCAGAGTTTTTATTTAATCTACAACAGAAAAATCTATATATACAAATATTTACTACTAATAAGCAAATAAAAAACGTACATATACACATATATATATATACATATATATATATATATATATCTATATCTATATATACGGTCAAGAAAATAAGTTATTTAAATGGAAATTTATCATAATTATGTTATTGAAGACTATTTAAGAACATAAAGTAATATCACTCACGTAAACCTGGCGTTTTCATTCTGTGTCGGTTCGTCAAGCTTGTCCTTTATCGTTAATGTCACGCAAACTCTAAAATCTGCTCTCG
Source organism: Volucella bombylans (assembly GCA_949129095.1). Taxonomy (NCBI): domain Eukaryota; kingdom Metazoa; phylum Arthropoda; class Insecta; order Diptera; family Syrphidae; genus Volucella; species Volucella bombylans. Next base: position 330,450,025 of record OX422140.1, on the reverse strand, counting down.
TCCATTTATATTGTATATGTATATTACAGTGGTGGTGGTGCAAACTATCGGGGTTATCCCAAGTTCCAAGAGAGCAGGTCTGGCTCGGAAACAAAAAGTGGAGATTACCATAAACGTACACCAGTACACATTCAAACACCAGCCGTCACTCCTCAAATTACTCCCAACTGGCGGTAGGTAGAAGAAGTACGGTAGAAGAAACGAAGCTAGCTTCTCAGGTCTCAGCGTCTAGAAGACTGGAAACGGCATCTGACATGCTAGCTATCTTTCTTTCATTTTTTATAATTAGCTCGCTTTCAATAGATTGTGTACCCTCAAAATGTTTGTACACAGCGCGGGCGAAGGAAATTTAGGGAGATACCGATGTACATTGTTCTTAAATGTTTGCAAGTTATAATGACCAGGAAATATAGAGTTCGGCAATGTATTCCATAGGCGAGTTGTATGGCTTAGGAACGAGTCATAGTATTTTAGAGTACGTCCGAAACTGAGCTTGGGGGTGTACTGATGAGCATTCATAGCGAGGCGGGTGTTACAGATGAAGGTTTGAAGGGGCAGAATGCTATTGGCGATTTCTATGGAGCACTGGTGGTGTAAATAGCTATAAAACAAAGTGAAACAGGAGACATTACGTCGGTGTTCAAGGGTGTCATATTGAATCCTATTTAGCAGGAGCAGAGATATTTTAGGAACACTTGACCAGAAAATTAAAAATACAAGTTTAGTCATGTAAATCTAGATTGTCCCCTTCAAAGTAATCCCCTTCGACTGCGACACACTTATGCCAGCGCTTCCTGCGATTTTCCCATTACTTCCTTTCGGCTGCTGAAACGCGTTCCCCGTAGTGGATTTTTAACTCGATTGAACAGAAAGAAGTCACAGGGAGCCAAATCAAGTGAATTCGGTGGCTGTTTGTTGCATTTTTCGTCAAAAAATTACGAATAATGATGGCACTGTGCGACGGTGCGTTGTCATGGTGCAAAATCCACTAGTTTTCTGCCCACAATTCTGGTCTCTTTCGGTGAATTTGTTTACTGTCTGGCCTTCTGGCAAAAATTCATAATACACTACACCGTTGTAATCCATGAAAACCGTGAGCATTGCCTTCTTTTTAACTGAAAACGACGTGTTTTTTTTGGTCTCGGCTCATTTGGTGAATGCCATTCACTTGCCTGATGTCTGGATTGCGTGTCGTATTCATAAGCGTACGTCTCGTCTCCAGTAATGATCCTTCTGATGAATGTGGGATCGGATTCAGCCTCACAAATCATCTCTTTTGCGACGTCAACACGGTCTCTTTTTTGCATGAAATTGAGATCTTTTGGCACCAACTTTGCTGCTACACGACGGAAACCCAAATCATTAACCAAAATATCTTGGACGGATCCATAGGTAATGTTTCGATCCTCCGCTATTTCGCTGATGGTTAATTTGCGGTTATTGACCAACATTTCTTCTCCATTAATGTTTTCGTCGGTTTTCGATGTCGATGATCTGCCACTGCGTTCATCATCTTCGATTGACTCACGACCACTTTTGAACCGTTCGTGCCACTGGCAAACGACCGTTTTCTTTAAAGAATCATTGCCGAAACACTTTTCCAACATTTCCGTTTTTTACGCAAAATTTAATACAAGTTCGTTGTTGCAATTAAATTTAAATCCATTTCTAAAATTGTAAAAAATCGCCAACACACACAGAAATAGATATACTCTGGGCTACGTAACTTTTGCAAATGTCAAGCTATGACGCTAAGATTTAGGGCGAAGCTCAACAACAGATGTCGGAAAAGGAAGGAAATAAATGTTAACAATATGTAATTGGACGCCACCCGATTTTCGTGGAAAAATTGGGAAAACAAGACAAAACAAACACCGATAAACTTTTCCCTGATAGGGAATTTAAGTGTATGTGATTTTTTTTGGTAAAAGAGGGGATGACAAAGGCCGTATATGATGCAAAAAGGAATCACAATCGTGTGACATCAAAGGGGTTGCCCACCTCAAGGCTTAGCCAACAACAATTTACACTTGATTTGACGGCCGACGGAAGGCCCACGACAAAACTGGGTGACTCACTGGGAGTCAACGGGGTCGCGAACGTTTTAAAAGTAACCGCTAAAGGGTTTGCCGAGAAAACGGTAAGTAGCCTTACGGGATTCTATGAATCACAAATAATCCCAACTAGGGGAAGTTCGCACAAATATATAAAAAAATACAAGGGGTACCTACTTAGCTGTTTTCCTGCCTACTTGGGGTCGCTCCTGTCTGGTTGTCGGTGGGGGTGTCTACTTCCCGCCGCTGTCACTCTCGTCGTAGCTTTCGTCCGTCGGTTCCTGTCTTTCGGGGCTTCCGTCTTCATTTCTTGTTGGGTTTTTTTTTCTTGTTCGGTTTTATTTTTGTTGTTCATTTGTTATGTAGTTCTCCCTTAGTTTTCCTTCTTCTTGGTTTCCTTCTTCTTTGCTCGTACATTGTGTGGTTTTCCTTTAGTTTTTCCTCTTGTTGGTTTCTTTTGTTCGTTCGTTGTGTAGTTTGAATTTCGTTCCTCTTTTCTATTTTTCGTTAATTTTTTTGGTCGTTTTTTTTTTTCTTTCTTCTAGTTTTGTTTTATTTAAAAATGGTGGCACTGTCCGCTATGACGGCTAGCTATCAATTGCACTACCCGCGCATTTTGGCTAGTTGCCTCTCCCACACACAGGCATTCATACGTGGTTCCACTAATTCAGCTATCAGAGCAAAGGGACTTATTTCCAGAGTTTTACAACCTCCCTGTGGAACCACCCAATCACACCAGTCGATGTTTTGTCGTGTTCGTTCTGTCGGTAGAGTGACTGCTTGGGTCCATATTACAACCTCGGACCCGGAACACTTTTAGGGAACAATTAAGGGAAGCTCAAATAGTGACCGCCAAGAGGAAACCTTTCCCAAGAATAAGTCTCGTAAGTCTCCTTGCAGACAAAAGTGAAGGGGTGGATCGTGGAGAATCGTGAGCTTTCTTTCACAATTTTTACTTTTGAATTTGGGGGTTTTACAATTTATGTAGTTGGAAGCAAACAATATAGGATTTAGGGTGGGCTCTCGGCCACTGCTGGAGTGTCGACATCTTCAGGCATCAAGGGGAGCAGACCGTCCGTCCGCTAGAGTCTCCAGGCCGTCCGCCTGGCTCTATTCGGGGTACCTATATGGCCATCTCTGTAGCGGTAGGCCGAAGGAGGGAACTGGGTCCAAAGAATCCAGTAGATCCCACCTGTACCGTGGCATCCAGAGCATGACGAGAAGGCAGAGGGCAGAGGGGTTAAACAGACAACAACAGAACCAAAGGGAATGGAGGATTTTTGGGGCCTGATTTGCACGTAACACCCTTAAGGTCCTTGCGTTGATTGTAAATTCACTGGTAACTATCGAACAAAGGGCCGCACTGTCTAAGTTGTTCAAAGACCAAGTCCCTGATATGCATCGCCAAAATGAACCACAAAAGATACAAAATAGTAAGAAGAAACCGACCGAACTCAATACAAGGTACTACTCAGTGTTCATGTACCGACTCGGTTTAAAAACGATGGATATTCCGTCGCTTCCAAAACAACTAACAGCCTCGAACCAACATACTGTAAAATGTTTGTGTGGGTACAAATGATAGAACTTATTCTTTTCAATACAAATTCCTTTATTCAGTACAGTTATAATGCACTATTTAATTGTTTCTCTCAGTACAATCCAATTTCTCAACCGCTTATACTTTTCTTATCTTTTACTTAAACCACTTAATTACTTCTCCTAATTAACACTTCAAATTACACTTTAGAACTCATTTGCATACCTTGGGGATGCTGGTATTTATACTCGAATGACATACTTCAAGAACAATCCTCGCCATCCAGCGTCCCATACAATTTCCAATTTGCTAGAAAATTCGATTCCACTCTCCAGTCGAGACTTTGTTATTCCAGTATCGACATTTTCTGCTAGATGTCGCTGCTCACATTTAAGTGGTTATCACATTGCTCCCTCCCTACAGTTGTTCGTCCCGAACAACTTCGTCATTCAGCATCCCGTTGAAATGACACATTCTATCCAAATGGACCACTTTCATTTGGATTATACAGCCAAACCAGATCTCCTTCGTTGAAACCGGAAGATTTCGCCTTGATATCGTACCTAGTTTTCATGCGGCTGCTTGCTAGCTTCATCTTTTCTCTGGTGTCTTCATGTAATTTACGAATCCTGCTGCGTAAGTCATTCACGTACTCGTTCACCTCTTTGGGCTCCGTCGGTGGGGATCCGAATTTTGCTTCACTTGGCAACCGAATTGTTTGACCAAATAAGATCTCGGATGGTGTGTGCCCTGTTGAGCTATGGACCGCGTTTCGGTAGGCCATTAAGAAAAGGGGTATGTGTCGATCCCAATCCCGCTGTCAGTTGCTGACAACCTTAGATAGATGCTCATTCAAGGTCCGATTGAATCGCTCGACCATTCCATCAGATTGAGGGTGTAGTGGCGTTGTCCTTGTCTTTCTTATTCCCCAATATTGGCATATTTCCTGGAAGACTTTTGATTCAAAGTTTCGCCCTTGATCAGAGTGCAGCTCCATTGGGACCCCAAATCTGCTCACCCAGTTCTAAAGTGTAATTTTAAGTGTTAATTAGGAGAAGTGATTAAGTGGTTTAAGTAAAAGATAAGAAAAGTATATGTGGTTGAGAAATTGGATTGTACTGAGAGAAAGAATTAAATAGTGAATTTTAACTGTACTGAATAAAGGGATTTGCATTGAAAAGAATAAGTTCTATTATTTGTACCCACACAAACATTTTACAATACTGTGATAACCACTCAAATGTGAGCAGCGACATCTAGCAGAAAATGTCGAAACTCGAAGACTAGAAGATTTCGGTACTGGATTAGCAAAGTCTCGACTGGAGAGTGGAATCGAATTTTCTAGCAAATTGGAAATTGTATGGGACGCTGGGTGGCGAGGATTGTTCTCGAAGTATGTCATTCGAGTATAAATACCAGCATCCCAAAGGTATGCAAATCAGTTCCAAAGTTGAATTTGAAGTGTTAATTAGAAGAAGTGATTAAGTGGTTTAAGTAAAAGATAAGAAAAGTATAAGTGGTTGAGAAATTGAATTGTACTGAGAGAAAGAATTAAATAGTGAATTGTAACTGTACTGAATAAAGGGATTTGTATTGAAAAGAATAAGTTCTATTATTTGTACCCACACAAACATTTTACATTGGTGTGAGAAGTGGGATAGGACTTATTGTGTGTAAAAAAAAAAAAAAAAAAAAAACCTGTGTTTTCTGACTATTTGAAAAAGCTAGAATGGGTCGAAAACTATTGCAGTTGACCCTCGTCCAACTCAAATCCGAGTTGAACAAGAGAAGCCTCAGCGCCAGTGGGGGAAAAAGTGACCTGGTGCTCCGACTTCAGGAGGCTTTGAACAACGAGGACATGATCCTGATGCATATTCCTTTGATGTTGACGAGGATGAACAAACAAGTACCGGCAATGACATGGCTGCAATGATGCAACTCCTCTTATTAAAAATGGACGAACAAAACAAAAAAATGGACGAGCAAAACAAAAAAATGGACGAACAGAAGAACAGTCTGGAACAAAAAATGGACGAACAGAAGAACAGTCTCGACCAACAAAAGAAAAATCTGGAAGAACAGAAGAACAGTCTGGAACAAAAAATGGACGAACAGAAGAGCAGCATTGAACAAAAATTCGACGACCAAAAGAATAGTCTACAACAAAAACTGGAAAAGTTCGAAGAAATAGATAACAAATTTGAAAGAATAGAGAAGAATGTTGGCGAAAAATTGGAACAAATGGACAACAAAGTTGAGCAACTGGCAAAAGAGCTCGACACAGTGCGAAAACAGAAACAGCGAGAATGTTCTTTAAGTGGTCCAAGGAAAAAAGATTTGAAACCTCCCTCATTCGATGGTCAGACCTCATGGTCTACTTATAAGAAGCAGTTTGAAATGGCTGCCTGTGCAAACGACTGGGACAATGAGGAAAAGTGCTTTGCCCTAACAATGGCCTTGCACGGTCCTGCAGCAGAATTGTTGCAAACAGTAGACATCGAAAAGCATAAAGATTATGTGACTTTAGTGCAGGCTATCGAGAAACGGTTTGGGGACAGCCACATGCAGGAGGTCTACAAGGTCCAATTGCAAAGCCGAACGCAGCAAAGAGGAGAAACACTGCAGCAGCTCCAAGCAGACGTGAGTAGACTTGCACATCTGTCATACCCCACCGCAGGCCAGGAAATTATCGACGAAATGGCAAAAGATGCATTTATCAGGGGAATTGCAGATTCGAAGCTACAGTCAGCAGTAAAGATGGCCGGGAAAAGAACCCTTGCTGAAGCACTTGCCTTCGCTCTAGCGATGGAAGCAGCCAATCAGGCTTCCAGGGGAACATATTTCGTCAGGGAAGTAACATCTATCGAATGCTCCTGCACAAGAATTAGTGCCGAGGATCGAGATACTCGACGGGATAGACGGATAATGCGCTGCTGGGATTGCAATAAAATAGGACACCTTCAAAGGCAGTGTAAAGAACCGGTGCGACGAAAAGACTGCCCTCACTGTGGTGACAAGCAAATAGAGGAAGAAACCAGCATAAACAGCTATCAAGAAGCCTTCCCGAAGCCATCAGTCGGGAAATACTTAAGTATCAACTTCGCGGGGCAGAAGTTGGTAGCAGGAGTCGACGGCCCCAGGACCATCATCCAAGTCTCGCTGGCAAAACGACGCAGCGAAAGCCTTCTAGTAGAAGTAGTCAGTGGAAAAGAAAAATGGATGGCAACAATAGACACCGGTGCCACGGCCTCAATCATCAAGAGGAATCTTGTGCAGAAGTCTTGGCTGCATAACACCAGCAGCTGCAGCTTGCGAACAGCTACAGGAGCAACGATTAAGGTATATGGTGAAGTCCGCATAAAAATCCAACTGGCCGGAATAACATTCACTCACGCGTTTCTGGTAGCTGACGTATGTGACGAGTGCATCATTGGTACAGACTTCATGAGAGAACATGGACTTGTAGTCGACTTGGGGGCACAAACCCTGAAATACGGAAACATGGAGATACCAATGATATACGGAAACGCCAATACCACAGTCTCAAATGTCGTCATCTGCAGCAATCAGAGTCTAGAGCCTTCGTCAGAAGCAATTTTGTGGGCAAAAGTGGAAGGTGGAAGCCGGAAAAGAAAAGAGACTTCATGGTGGGAAAGACCTTAGTGGAGCCAAAGAACAACATGGTCCCTGTAAGGATTCTAAATCCAAAGACATTCAGTGTAAAGGTGAAAAAGGGGGAGATAGTGGGAAAATGCGTACCTGTTGAGGCTATATCGACCACAACGGAAAAAAAGTGTGCAAAACCGGTCACAACAGTTCAGAGCATAAAAATCAAGAACAAAATTCTCAGCCTCTGTAATCTGGACGAAGATCAGCGAATCCTGGCAGAAAAACTAATCGGTGAGTACGCTGATATATTTGCTACACAAGACGGAGAATATGGACGTACGCATATTGTTCAACACCACATTGACACCGGAGACGCTCGACCAATCCGTCAACCTGCAAGGCGTCTTCCATTGGCAAAGCAAACAGAAGTTGCCGAAATGATGTCGAAGATGAAAACTGAGGGAGTGATTGAAGAATCGCAAAGACCGTGCGCATCTCCAGTGGTCCTCGTGAAGAAGAAAGATGGCAGCACGAGATTTTGTGTAGACTACCGACGTCTCAATGATGTCACTAAAAAGGACAGCTACCCGCTTCCGAGAATCGATGACACTTTGGATATGCTTTCTAGAGCGAAATGGTTTCCAACACTTGACTTGAAGAGCGGTTACTGGCAGGTAGAGATAAATCGTGCGGATCGTGAGAAAACTGCCTTCACTACAGGAAGCGGTCTTTGGCAGTTTGCAGTGATGCTGTTTGGACTGTGCTACGCTCCGGCCACCTTCGAGCGACTAATGGAACGAACATTGCAAGGACTCACCTGGAAAACCTGCCTAGTATATTTGGACGACGTTATCGTCATAGGTAAGACGTACGAGGAGCACCGCGAAAATCTAAAAGAAGTGTTTGAGAGGCTACGAAGTGCTCATTTAAAGCTCAACCCAGAAAAGTGCGCCTTGTTTCGTCCGGAAGTAAAATATCTGGGTCACATTATATCAGCGGAAGGAGTAAGGAGAAAAGTTGGCCTTCTCCAAAAGATAAACACCAACTGAGAAGCTTCTTGGGACTCGCCACGTATTACAGAAGGTTTGTAAAGGATTTTGCTGGCATTGCAAAGAGCCTGCATCAACATACAGAAAAAGGCCGACAGTTCAGGTGGTCTGGAGAATGCGAAATATCATTTCAAGAACTGAAGCGACAGCTGTGCAAAGCCCCCATCTTGGGTTACCCCACGCCCGGAAAAATGTTCATCGTGGACGCAGACGCTAGCAATGTTGGGGTCGAAGCTGTGATCTCCCAAGTTCATGACGGTCAAGAGAAAGTGGTCGCATATTACAGCAAAGTACTCTCCAGACCTGAACGGAACTACTGTGTAACCCGGCGCGAGCTTCTGGCTTTAATTCTGGCTACGAAGCATTTCCATAAGTACCTCTACGGACAAAAGTTCATTCTCCGGACAGACCACGCAGCTCTGAAATGGCTACTCCAATTTAAGAACCCTGAAGGCCAAGTTGCAAGATGGATCGAGCAGTTGCAGGGTTACGACTTTGAAGTGCAACACCGCAAGGGAACACTCCACTGATGCTCTCTCTCGTCGACCATGCGGAGTAAAATGCGAACACTGCAATCGTAAAGAAGCAAAAGAACAGGCAGCTATCCAAATGATCAGGACTGAGCCAATAGAGGGTTGGAGTATAGACGAAATCCGTTCCTCCCAACAGGCAGACAATGACATCGAACCAATATTGGCCTGGAAAGAGCACGAGGAAAGACCAAGCTGGCAGCAGATATCAGATCGGAGCCAAACTCTGAAGGCATACTGGGCACAGTGGGACTCGCTTTTTGTGCAAGATGGATTGCTGAAGAGAAAATGGGAAAGTGCAGATGGAACAACATCTCGTATGCAGCTAATTGTGCCACGGTCCAGAGTCAACCAAGTGCTCCATGAAATACATGACGGAATCTCAGGAGGCCATTTGGGAATAAACAAGACGTTGGAAAAGGTAAGGGAACGTTTCTATTGGCTAAGCGCTAAACAAGATGTCGAGAATTGGTGCAAAAAGTGCATAAGATGTGCGGCTACCAAGGGCCCAAAAGTAAAGCCACATGGACAAATGCAACAATACAATGTCGGAGCACCTTTCGAACGAATAGCCATCGACGTCGCTGGGCCGAAACCTTTAATGGAAACCGATATACTCTCGTAGTCATGGATTACTTCAGTAAGTGGCCGGAAGTGTTTGCCATCCCAAATCAAGAGGCTAAGACCGTAGCCGAACAGATAGTCAACAACTGGGTGAGCAGATTTGGGGTCCCAATGGAGCTGCACTCTGATCAAGGGCGAAATTTTGAATCAAAAGTCTTCCAGGAAATATGCCAATATTTGGGAATAAGAAAGACAAGGACAACGCCACTACACCCTCAATCTGATGGAATGGTCGAGCGATTCAATCGGACCTTGAATGAGCATCTATCTAAGGTTGTCAGCAACTGCCAGCGGGATTGGGATCGACACATACCCCTCTTCTTAATGGCCTACCGAAACGCGGTCCATAGCTCAACAGGGCACACACCATCCGAGATCTTATTTGGTCAAACAATTCGGTTGCCAAGTGAAGCAAAATTCGGATCCCCACCGACGGAGCCCAAAGAGGTGAACGAATACGTGAATGACTTACGCAGCAGGATTCGTAAATTGCATGAAGACACCAGAGAAAAGATGAAGCTAGCAAGCAGCCGCATGAAAACTAGGTACGATATCAAGGCGAAAACTTCCGGTTTCAACGAAGGAGATCTGGTATGGCTGTATAATCCTCAGCGTAAGAAAGGCAAATCACCAAAATTGCAACAGGACTGGGAAGGTCCATACAAGGTGATAACCCGCATTAATGACGTTGTTCCTGAATAAAATGTATAACTAATATACATATATTTTTAGTTAAAATAATTAGTTCATTTGAATATTAAAAATTGTAATCTATGTTAAATCTAAGTTAAAATAATTGAACTTAATCTAATGTAACAAGGAAAACGTAACGTAACGAATTGGAAATATGTTATTTAGTACATTTATATTTTGTATGACAGTTGTAAGTCGAATATGGAAGTAATTTCCGGAAAATAATAAAGATTCCTCTTTGCTGTAACCCTAAAACCGAAAGAACGTGTTTCATTTAAAAACCGCATTTTTTCTTTCTATTACCCCACACAGTAACCCATAAAACCCAAAAAACCCTACACACCCCAACAGATGTTGTCTACCGGATCCAGCGTGGGGATCGAGGAAAATTGAAAGTGGTCCATTTGGATAGAATGTGTCATTTCAACGGGATGCTGAATGACGAAGTTGTTCGGGACGAACAACTGTAGGGAGGGAGCAATGTGATAACCACTCAAATGTGAGCAGCGACATCTAGCAGAAAATGTCGAAACTCGAAGACTAGAAGATTTCGGTACTGGATTAGCAAAGTCTCGACTGGAGAGTGGAATCGAATTTTCTAGCAAATTGGAAATTGTATGGGACGCTGGGTGGCGAGGATTGTTCTCGAAGTATGTCATTCGAGTATAAATACCAGCATCCCAAAGGTATGCAAATCAGTTCCAAAGTTGAATTTGAAGTGTTAATTAGAAGAAGTGATTAAGTGGTTTAAGTAAAAGATAAGAAAAGTATAAGTGGTTGAGAAATTGAATTGTACTGAGAGAAAGAATTAAATAGTGAATTGTAACTGTACTGAATAAAGGGATTTGTATTGAAAAGAATAAGTTCTATTATTTGTACCCACACAAACATTTTACAATACTATAAACTGTACGCACGTTAGTGACCGTTGCGGTCAAAGTACGGAAATAACCATTCCCAACGAAGTTTCGGAATTGAAAGAGTTTGTTCAACGGTATTCCTACAATATAGTAGAGCAACTAGCTGACCCGACGGACTTCATCCCGTCCAATATATGGCGAAAATAGAATAAAATCAAGTATTAATTTCTATTCGTTTTAGTGAAATCTAAAAAAAAAGAATAGAACAATGATCATATTCAATTTAAGGCTGCATGATATACAACATTTTTGTTTTCTGCTCCGGAGCGTAAATGAAGAATGAGGATGGTTTCCCAACTCGGGAACACGTCACATATAGCTGGCCGTGTGAAAAGCATGACATTTTCAGATTTATTCCGCACACTTCTAGCGACTGCCCTTGTGGCTTGTTTATGGTTATCGCAAATGCAAGTTTCACTGGGAACTGAATGCGTTTGAACTGGAACGGCAAATTGGTTGAAGTCAGGGGAATTCGCAGAATTAGGCATTCTTCTCCCTTGAACGGCCCTTTCAAAATCCTTGCTACTATCACATTGTTTGTTAGCTTCGTCACAATCAGTCGGGTTCCATTGCCAATTTCGGGGCATGAAGATTTCGTAGCATAATGATGACACGTCCAACTTTAAGACGCAAATGATGAGGCGGCATGCCAGGAAAATCCAAAGAGTTTAGGAATTCCACAGGATAATTGACGACTTCGTTTTCGATTTCAACGCGCTCGATCGAACGCAATTCTCCCGGAATTTGATTTTGAATCGTAGAATTCAAGTCATTGACATCAATATTTTTCGCTGCTAGAATTGCGCGTGCGCTCAACCAATCTGAACGATAATTTTGACCAATGTTCGGATGTACATTAGTGCTGAGTTCATCTTTCGTTGAAGTGAATTGGCAAATGGCAGGTGGAATCGATATTAAACCACCGGAATTTGTCCATTTCCGATTCTCAGCACTACTTTGGAGAAAACTCCTGCGGTTCTATCCTGTTGCAAGAACACTCGTATATTCATACTCAATGGAATACGATGACTTGAGACATGCGTTTAATTCATCCGCCGCTGTTGATTTCGGAATCATGGGTAGTGTTTGTCGGAAGTTGCCCGCCAACAGTATCATTACACTATCAAAGCCACGCTTAGTGTATTTCAATGTTTGATCGAGTGCTTCTAATGATTGTTTGTGCGCCATTGTGCACTCATTCCATATGATCAATTTACAATTTTTCAACACTTTTTCCTTGGCTAATTGCTTTGAAATGTTGCAAACAGGATTTTCAGGTTTAACAGAAGCTTCAGTGCTGAATGTGCCGTTCTTCCACCTTCCAACAGTGTTGCAACAATTCCGGTAGATACGAGAGCTAACGCAATTCCACTTTGAGCACGTATTGCTGCTAATATTAATGATATCACGAACTTTTTCCCAGTTCCGTCGGGCGCATCAAGGAAAAATAGTCCACCGTTTCCATCATCTGTTGATCATACGCACTCTTTTGCTGTTCATTTAACAGTGGAACATTTGTTTGTACTTGTTGTTGCAAAGTTGTAGTGACGTAAGCACGCTCACATTCTAATTCACGATTCAATACATCTCCAGTTTGACGATTTGGAGCTGGCATATGAATTTCAGTCAATATTTTGCCACTCATAAGCAAATACAAATCTTCAATCAGCATTAACGCTTCCTTGTAGATGTCATCGTTCATTTGCAATTCCAAATTCCCTGTCGCGACTCGAAAGCGATGCAAAATATCAACTACGATTTCATCTTTGTACGTATCCCATAATTGACATGGGTTTGAAGGCTGACATGTCGAAATGATCATAGCGAAGAGTGTAAGAACTTTATTGGCAGGGGAAGAAGCTATTGTCTTTGATTCCAATGATTGTCGTGTTTAAGCAATTGTAACTGTTGACATGCTTCTCGAAAAGTTGCACACACCATACCATCCACAGTCGGCAATGACTCAAATGAAGTTGAACCGCGCACATTAACCAAAAGCAACCGAAGGTAGAAGCATTCGTCGTTCGGTGAATTGGGTAAATTCGTCTCAATGCATCAGTTGAAAACACACCTGGATATCCATCTACTGGTTGGCCTTGTTTTCTGCGTAACCATTTCTTCGATGATGCATTCCATTACACATGGCATCGAGGCATCTCCGAGTAAAACAATGTTCTCGCAAACGGATCACTAGCGCAAGTTGAAAAGAAACTCGTTAATGTTGTTGCTGGTCGTCTTTCCACTCGCTGTGCTGCGTTCTCTGAAATACGCACTGGCCACTCTCCAAATGAACTGCCAGATGCACAACAGTCGGATGACGTTCATGAGTCGCAAATGAAAATACTCTCCAAAGTGCTGGTTGCAGTTCACATATTGGCTTCGTTTGGTGACATATTTGCAAACATACTTAATCGATTTCACCGAACTGCAATACTCAACATTGATATGTATTTTAAATGCCTTAGACAATATTGGCGAATATGGCACGATCCATGTGCTTTCAACCACGATAAACGCTCCTTTCAATTGAGTGATGAATATTCTGCCATTATCATTTGGTGAGCGAAGGCGTTAGAGTGGATATCCATCGTTTCCAGTTTGAGTTTCCGAAATAAAAGCACGTGGACAGCGTTTTGTGCATTTATTGTCGGACATACAAACCGAAGTGGGATCGTGTTGTCCGCATAGTCCGTGGAGCATATTGGTATTCACCACTGCATGCAACTCTGGATTTCAGGATCAGGAATTTCGGCGAAAATGATGTCATCAGTTTGGTCTGTAATTGTTACACCTCCCTGTAAAAGAAAAGTAGGTAAAACATGAAATAAATACATGAATACGAAATACTTACTACAGCATCTTCCTCCTATATCTAAAAAAAAAAAATTAATTTATTTGACAAATGTCAAACGCAGCAACAAGATCGTGGGGATAGGAATTCGATCTTCGAATGAGTCTCGATTTTCGAAGAAAAGTAAGAAGGTGGTGACAAGTCATCAAGGAACCAAATATTTTAGTTATTGGATAAGGTAGGGAGTAAATAGCTTAAAACTTCCAGTAAGCCATCCAAAAGTGAACACCGATTGCTGTTGCAAACAATGAGGTTAGTACTTATAATGTAGTCAAAAAGTGCCTCACCTCTATCGTTGATATCGGTACTGCCCCATACCGTGTGATGAGCGTTAGCGTCGCATCCGATGATGAGGCCAGTTTTTTGCTTTCCAGCTTCAAGCACCACCCTTCTCACCAGAGAGAAGGCCCAGAGAGTGTCCGAAGAGGAGGCCGACGGCTTAATTGTCACGTCGGATAGATTGATAGATTGGAGTCATCGCGATCCATTTCTGGTAAGGATTACGACGCTCTAAGATCTAAGGTTGTGTTTGGTGGTGTCTCCGTTAAAGGAGGAGGAGGTTGCTTATCAGCATCCAGCTCATCCTTTTTGTAGACCCTTAGATGTATGGACTCGAATCCGAACCGAATCATGCCTTTTGTCTGCGCTAGACGGTTAAGGGACTCCTTATTGATCACCATCAACGCGCATCTATAAGAGTCCCTTAGTTCCTCCAGTTTCGCGGCTTTTCAGTCATGAGTCGGAAAGGTCGGGTTACTGTGCCTGATGATTTCCAGAATACTTTCTGGGAAGGAGAGTTCGGCTGGGATCCAGGTACTTGTTCCAGGTCTTCTAGGGATGTCCTCTTTAGACACGACCTCGAGTTTTGCAACTGGCCAAATCTCTCCTAAACCACCCATGGCCTTTATGAAGAGATCAAGAGATCTCTGATTCGCACATGCGATGAGCTTGACGTGGCCTTTGGCACCAAGGCCAGCGTGGTTTGTGATGGGAGGTGGTCCGGGGTTTTCTCGCATGATGGCCAAGAAGTTGCTCGAAAGCTTCAGCTTGACCAGCTGCCACCGTTCAGGTATTATAGAACCGTCCGTATCATTCATATCGATTACCGCGATTACTATTGCGTCCTTTAGGACTTCGATGAAAGACCTCAGAGATGTGCTGTTTAATGGCTCAGAGGTGTTGGTGCTGTGAGTTTTGGGCCACAGCCTTAATACTCCCTGAAGATTTATTTTTAGGCTCGTTGCGCTTGCCTTTAGTTTTATCTCCTCATGAAAATGCAGTAGCTTTGCCGGTAGTCGATGTAGTCACCGTTCGTCCGCCCGGTATTAAAGGAGTACCGACCTTGGGTTTTGTTTTGTTTAATGTGTTTTCCATAATGTGGTCCCACGAGTAGCGGAGAAAGGGTGGTCCATCTGTTCAGATGGTATCTAGGTACTGAATTCGCGACTGAGCTATTTTTGGAGATGCTACGCCCTCAGCCCGGTTGATCTTCGGCACGGGTCGTATGACACCCTGATCCAGCCCAGCGGAAAATGGAGGGGTTGAGGGGGAAAGGGGGATCATCCTTTGGTTTCAGGAGAATTTCTCGAGATTCATTAAACCTACTCAGCCTCTACAACTCGACAAGTTCGATGCTCGCGGTAGACGCAACTAAAGCCGCCATCAAATTTATTAACGTTCTTTTTTTTTAATTTAATTTAGGAAAATTATCAATTAGTTTTAAATTGGAAGTAGTAGTAAATGCAACGAAATATCTGTTTAGTGTTATAATTTATTTCAGTGTTATATTATATCCATTGTTGTATGAGTCTATGAGCGATTATTGTTAGTGTATACGATAATTATATATATATATATATTTTTATTTGATTTCGGATAGCACGTTCAGACGTGTAAATTTAGCAAAAAACTAATGTTTGTCAATAATCTTTCATCTCTAATTATCCCGTATAGAAGGCAGCAAAATGGTTGCGATATCCTTCTGATTTGAGCTCAAATTAGGTAGGCAAGTCAGTTGAAATGTCCAGTTCCGAAACGGCCTATATGCTAATATATGGTACATCTATCTCAGGTGAAGGGAGATTAGTTTTTAATTTTGTTGTCGTGATGATGATGATGATGAGAGCAGGTGAGGCGATATCCGCTCTTGGAGAAATCCTAAAGTTGGCCACCGAATTCCCAGGTTGGGAGGAAAATGGCCAGCGCTGATCAAGACCACAGCGCTCCTCAGCATCCGTTCGTTATTATGGTTAGTATTTTGAATTGTCGGCATAATTTATGTTTTTTGTTGTAGTAGGTCCTGGCAAGAAGTGAGGACAAGAACCATCCCCTTCCGGCGAGCCTTGCAAGCATGCCATGCTCCTCACTCTGAGACATCCTTTCCGTCCTTTTCATTTCGTCCACCATCCAAAGAAGAATGTGTGCGTGCGGCAAACCTCTTTTCTGTCACTCAACTAAATACATCCAGCATCCAACAGTACCGTATACATGTTGTTTCGCAATGTCCAAATCAAATATCAAAAGTCCATCAAATATCTGAGTTTTTGTTTGAACACTCGTGCTGTAACGTCGTGACGATCGCTTGGTGATTGACCGGGATGCAATAACTGCGTAATCTTTGGCAATTTTTGATTGCAAGTAAACGTCACAAACAAATCCGGTCGTCCATAATTACGTGCATATGTCTCGGACTGATCTTTAAATATAGTAAATAAATATCCATAAAGAAAATGTTAATAAAGTCGAAAGACATAGTATAAGAATTTAGAGTAGCTTAGAGTGCCTGTGTGGGGCCAGTAAGTTAGTATAAGATTATTATGTAATTTTAAGCTAGCATTTAAGCATTTTTTGTTAGTATATAAGAGTTAGTGTTAAGAAAACAAAATGCATCTAAAACTAAACTATGTCTCGGACTGAAAATGTATGTCGATTGCAAAATTGTGAGTCGACCAGAATCTGTAATATCTGCGTCGCTATTGACCACATCTTGCAAGTGAATATGTATATTCTTCAGATCGCAACTTAGTCTGATTGAATCGTTGAGTAATTGAGACGTTCTGTCTCAATCTTAACGTACATATCAACTGCATATTGTTGAAATAATCGGCGATATCTCAGTAGATGCTTGTCAATGTTTTGGCGAATCATCATTCGATATCCGTAAAAGTTCATTGAACTGTTTATTTTATTTGTCTCGACCCCTAAACAAGGTAGCGAAGTGTCAGCCAAGAAAATAAAGTTGCCCCTGCCGCCCCAGTCGTCTTAGCACAAATGGATAGAATTTCAGAAACCGAATCGTCCATTAAGAATTCTGCCGCCACAACCATTACACCAAGCAATAATGCCTCTGTCATTGCCACCACGTCGGAATGTACCAATCATTCTGTCACCTCCGAAGCCTTCAATTCCTTTGGAAATTGACAAATTGGAACAACAATGACTCGCAATATCAACCACTTGGACAAGCGTTGCCGATACCGCCACAATACAGTTGCGTTGCTGCCAACTGTAAATTATATGACGCCATCAACAGCCCTTTTGCCAACGCTAAGCTTTGTGCCCCCTTCATTAGTAACGTTTTGCTTCGCCATAGTTAAGGTAGAAATACACTATTGTGTCGTGTTGTGTCGTGACGCATTGTGTTGTGATGCCGGGTGGCGTTATTTTGAACAGTATCAATCGAAT
This sequence comes from Volucella bombylans, assembly GCA_949129095.1. Classification (NCBI taxonomy): domain Eukaryota; kingdom Metazoa; phylum Arthropoda; class Insecta; order Diptera; family Syrphidae; genus Volucella; species Volucella bombylans. The sequence goes on along the minus strand of OX422140.1, from coordinate 330,432,471 downwards.
CAGTATCAAAAAAATTGTTTTTTACTTTTAACTTTGTTTTGAAGAGTGCACATCCACGAGACAACTGGGAATATACTTGTGTGTTGTGCTGTGACACAACAGAACCCCCCACGAGCTCTCTGACGCGATCGGTTTCGATCGATCCACGACACAACACATAGGGTTGCGACACAACACACTGTAATAATGTGTCTCTAACCATACTAAATGCATGAAACCGATATGTTTATGACATGTCACGACACGACACTACACAATAGTATGTTTCTACCATTACACTATAGCCAACTTCAAGTAACACATCGTCATTATTCCCCAACGGCGAAAGGCGCCAGGTGGTTCCACTGCCAACCATAGATCGCAATCACGCGCCTCTGTCCTTTGCGCAACAGCGACCAGCTGCAGAAGTGAATTCTGTTTATAGTCATGCTCAGCCAACGCTGCAACCATCTATTGCCAACACATTATCGTCACAATTCTCATCGCGCAAGGTTCAGGATTTTCCAGAATTCAGCGGTCGTGCTGAATTGTTCGCCACGATGTTCGCCACAGCTTACACCCTTACACCACCACTGCGTACCAGTACACGAATTTGGAAAACTCTTAACGCCTCAAAAAATGGCTAAAAGGTGAAGCTCGAGAAGCAGTTCAGTGTTGACTCATACATCCGGACAACGTGAATGCAGTCATGGAGCAATTACGATTTTGATTTGGCCGCCCAGAGCAATTAATTCGTAGCCAACTGCGAGTTACTCCGATTGCCGAAGGCCTGATTGAAAAGCTGATTCCCTTGGCCACTAAGGTGAACAACTTAGTCGTTTATTTAAAGTCGGTCAATGGTCAACAACACCTTGCAATTCCAACATAGCTCGATGAGCTTACAGGTAAACTTCCGATAAGTAAGCGAGTGGACTGGGCCACGTATGCAGCGCCTATACAACCGTATCCTACTATCATCGATTTTAGTAACTGGTTGAACAAATTAGCTCCTGTTGTTTGTACCGTCACAGATGCAACGATGGAACCTAAACATCGACGACTAGTGTTACATGCGACAAAACCACATAGATGGAAGATGGAGTGAAGTTAAGCGCCAACGGTTATGCTTTACTTGCCTGCAACCCGTGCACTCAACAGGAAACTGTCGCCGCCGTCGCAAACCATGTGATATTGATGGATGTCAAAGAAATCATCACAAGTCAAATTGCATGAGTCGAGAAACCCCCCAGCCATTCGTCCCGTCCGCCGATCGATGCCAATTCTTCAGTTCTGAATTGTGTAATTGAACCGAGCCAGAACCCAAAGCTGCTGTTCCGAATTCTACCAGTTCGATTGTTTGGACCAAACAAAAAAGTTGACGTGTACGCGCTATTAGATGAAGGCTCGTCAATTATAGTACATACATAAAATGATGGATCTCAGTCTCACCAAAGAACTCGGATTGAATGGTCGCCAAAGCAAGCTGAACATTCAGTGGGTTGGAGGAAGGACAGCTCAGGGGCCAAAAACAGTTGTGAATGTTGAAGTCAGTGGTATCCAACAGAGAAAGAAACATGTGCTCCGCAAAGTGTATGCCATTAACGATCTTTGCTTGCCAGTACAGACAATGGACGAAAGGGAACTTGTTGGGTACGGAAACACCCTGAAGCGTTTACCCATTAAACCGTATTCTGCCGTCAAACCTAGGATACTTATTGGGTTGGATCACTACCATCTAGGTCTGCCGACTGAGACAGTTTAGATTAAAGAAAAGGGTCCGTATGCTGTCAAGACTGAACAAAGATTGGTCGGGTTTGGCCCAAGTACAGATGTTACGCCAAGTCCAAAACTTTCCTACCTGCTTATTGATGATGATATACAGAACCTTATAATGGATTATTTCGACATTGAGAGTTTTGGAGTTCGTCCAGCCCCGGTGGTAGAAACCGCGGATAATGTTCGAGCTCGCAGCATATTGAAAGCAAACACCATTAAAGAGAAAGGGAGATTCCAAACTGGGCTTTTATGAAAGAGTGAGGATTTAGAGTTGCCAGATAGCTACACCATAGCCAAAGAGAGACTAGTTGAACTAGAAAGGAAGATGAAACGTGATATTGCACGAAGCCAATGTAATCAGCCTTAGAACCTGCCACCTCCGGCATTTCGCCGCTGAAAAATCCCAACAAAGCTGGAAAAATGCGGCTGGTCTTCGATACCGCCGCCACCGTTCAAGGAGTTTCCTTGAACTTATGTGTACTGAAGGGTCCACAGCAGTATCAGCCGATGCTCTCCGTACTGTTTAACTTCCGAGTGGGAACGAATGCCATCTGCGGTGATATTCGTGAGATGTTTCACCAGGTGCTTGTCCGAGCCGAGGATAGATCCGCACAACGATTTCTCTGGCGCAACGGTCATGATGGTCGACCGCCAGATGCCTACGAAATGTTCGGAGCTGCTCGTTCGTCAAGCGCAACCGAGTACGTAAAAAACACGAACGCGCTGGAACATAGCGCTCAAAACCCTCGTGCCGTTAAGTCGATTGTGTAACATCATAACGTCGCGGATTATGTGGACAGCTTCGCATCCGAGGACCAAGCTTTTGCCATCGCCAAGCGGGTGCACGAGATTCACCAAGGAGCCGGGTTCGAGCTTCGAATATTCGTATCTAATTCAGCCAGAGCTACAAGGGTTATGGTTGATATTGCAGGGAGATTAGAAGTGGGCAGTGGAAGCATGGAAGAAAGCCTTTCTATCGAAAAAGTTATCGGTATATTTTGGCAGCCATCAAGTGACACCTTCAGATATCAAATCAAATTCAACTGCGTGGACCCCAAAACTGTCGCAGGAATCAGACGTCTTAGCAAAAGAGAGCTTCACAGTGTAGTGATGTCAGTGTTTGACCCCCTGGGTTTCTTGAGTCACCTTTTGATAGGCGCAAAGTTAATAATGCGCCAGGTGTGGAGGTACGATGTGAGTTGGGACCAACCTCTTCCCGATATTATCGATTGCGCATGGAGAAAAAGGTGACGACAGATCAACGATGCAGATCAGATTCGGATACCATGAAATTACTTTCTCAACCACGCAGCTCCGAAGGAAGTCGAGCTTCACGTCAGTGGTAGCCCTCGTATGTACCAAAACGAAGTGAGCGCCATTAAAGCCGATGACTATCCCTCGAGCTGAGCTTCAAGCAGCCGTCTTAGGCACGAAGCTTATGCAAACGATCATCACTGAACACTCCTTTTAGATCAAACGCCGTATTCTTTGGAGCGACTCCAAGATAGTTGTTAAATGGATTTAATCGCATAGCCGCCGCTATACTCGTAAACCATTTGTCGCACATAGAGTTGCCGAAATCCTGGCCGCAACGGACTCATCCAACTGGAGATGGATACTTACTCAGGATAATGTCGCCGATGAAGCCGCACGTATAAACCACCAAATCGACTTCAGTCTCTCTTCAAGATGGCTCAATGGCCCAACATTTTTGCGGAAAAATGAGGATATGTGGCCTAATGATCCTGCAGAGGAACAATTACAAGCTTGCCGTGAGTTATAAATTTATAAATTTTTCTCGTGTTTCTTCGTTATAAAGTTGAAATGAATGGTCGCATGGATCACGGTTTTACGGTCGGATTGATGCCGCCAGCTGGATGCCGTATTACAGTAGGCGTCCAATTATTTTGCCGCCTGATCATGAGTTCACCAAGTTAGTTGCCACACATTACCATTGCCGAATGAAGCATCAGAACGTAGAGGCAACGATCTGTGAAATACGATTAAGACGCCTCATACAGAAGATAGCTGCCAGCTGTAGTGTCTGTGATGCCAATGATGGATTGTTTGTGAGGCCCTTTTAATACACTGGCCTGGATTATTACGGTCCGCTGTCAATTTCCAATAGTCGCCGAATCGAGGAGCGCTGGCTTGCTTTGTTCACATATTTGACGGTACGAGCAATACACCTGGAGATAGCCAGCGACTTGTCAACTGACGCCTGCATCCTGGTTATCCGAAATTTCATGAATCGCCGAGAAGTTCCTGTGAGGACACACAGCGATAATGGGAAGAACTTCATCGGTGCCTACCGAGAAGCGAAACGGTTTTCAGAAGTTTTTGACTGGATGAGAATCCAGGATGAGATGTCTTCAAAAAGAGTCGAATGGGTATTCAATTGCCCAAACAACCCATCGGAAGGAGGCGTATGGTGCAGAGTGTAAAGAGAGTTCTACACCATACACTCATGGAGCTTGCGCACACACGCAAACACACACTGCATTGTATACTAATAGAACATGAAGAAGCTGAGAACATCGTGAATTCACGCCCTTGACGCACTTACCAATTTCAGCTGATCAAGAAGAGCGTTCATGAGTTCCTGCTGGTCGTTTGTCCGCTTTTATAACAATGCTGTAATCATCGTATGGCATCTGTTCCAACGAAATCGTAAAAAGTTTGATGAGCTCATTCTGTTCGTGTAACATTTGCTGCAATTGCCGGACTATTTCTCTTTTCGTTGTATTAAAGATAGCACAACGCCGATTTACTGCATCATGTAAATCTCCAACAAAGTATTTGTGTTCTTGATCTGGATGCGGTAACCGCGATCCAGAAAGATGAAAAATTTGCCCATGAATCTGAATACATAGTTGAAGGCAACTTCTGTAATTTTTGTATTTTCTTAGCAAGATAGCAAGATATCGTGATGTATCGTGTATTGTGTGTGGTGTGTTAGTGCATTTTGTGGTGTTAGCGTTGGTGTATTAGCATTCATCGCTGATGTTGGTGAAATTACGTTGAATGTTAGATTGTAGTTACGTTCATTTACAATTTCACCATTAAACACCACAAATTTGAAAACAATCGTTGTACATCTTGAAGTGTTGCAAGAAATGGTTCGAATTAGGAGATTCAAAGTAAATCAGCGTGTGCAATGGCGCTGGTGGTGGAAGCAACTCAGGCAATTTCACCTTGCCGCTCGCGCAACACAATCCAGGCGGTTCTTTCTCAAATTTAACTTCATTGCAATGCTGACAAACGACAGATATCTGACCGAATTAAATTGATGCGTGCGCACTGTATTGAATGTTTGGCTCATATCGAAAGGTTGCACCTGAAAAATCTGTTGTCATCGTTCAGTAGTCGCACGTTGTGATCTTGCTTCATCACTTTGCCGAGCACGAACAGCTCTTCTTCTCAATCGTTCTTCCTCATTTTAAGCTTCGTTGATTCTTCGGACTGTCTCGCACGATTTTCCATCATTCTGATTCGAGCTGATTCCCTTTCAATAGCACGTTCCTCTTCCGTTCGATGTGCTGCGACATTTCGGTGTCGCATTGCATTCTGAGAACGCCGACCATGACCTCTTCTTTTCAACTGGAAAAACAAAACAAATCTATTACCGATCTATTCCAAGGGAAATGGTGTTTGGTTTTCGCCTACAGCGCCACCTGTTCAGAATTGTCCGACGTTTCTTTTTTCTAAATCTTCACGTAGCAATCACGAACAATCCCGCAGAAGAAAGCATTCAGTTTGATCCAGTCATTTTCAAGTTTTAAGCATCCAGCAAAAGCAATAATGCACAGATGCCTACCTGATTGACTTGGAGACACCATATGGTTAAAAGGACTATTCTTCAAGCTGAACAATTTGAGCATAAGTAAACCACTGCTGTATTAGTAGACAGTTCATCGTGAGGATTGGGCTATGCCACCTCTGCTGGAACATTTGGCATTAAAAATGGTCTGCAACAAGGTGCGGTTAGTTCGCCAGTCCTATTTAATATTTACACAAGTAATCTTGTTAGTTCACTTCAATATGGGAAAGCATACGCAGATAATTTGATCGCGTACAGATCAGGTCCAAAAATAGAGGTCATTAATATCTTCTTGCAAAGTGACTTCGATAAGATCAAACGATATTGCAATGACGGAAACCATTGTTTTTAGGAGGCCTTTGACTGGGGGTCTGCGAATACCAGGAAGAACTGGCAAAAGCTTTCGATCGTGGCATATTACGGTCAGCCACGTACTTGTTAAAATGTACCTTGGGATTTGACTACATCAGTATTTGTATTTTAATAAACATATGGATGTTGCTCTGGCCAGAGCAAAAGGTGATTTTGCCCTTATAAAGGGACTGTTTTAAAGCAGCCAAAGCGGTCTTTACTTGTACATGTTTTGACGTCCCGTGTGGTTCAACGTGAGAGCAAGTTTAATGGGAAAGATTTGTTTGTGATCGCGGTGGTAGAGATGAGCTTCTACCAAAAGAGTGACATAAGCGTAACAAATAGGTCTTCCAAATTGCAAAGCGCTAAGCTCGGAATAAACTCGGATTTTCCGTGTAGCATCCTAGCAGTTGCATATTTTTTGTATACCCTGTACACACTACGGCCTAATGTTTATACATGCTTCCTATTTAAAGTGGACAGACCGACCCAAATTACCAAGTCCCATATTCGCCTATGTTGACAACATACCTAGTTCTTCGTTGTGATTATAGTTCATCATAGGCTTCCACGAGTTCTACGTGACGTTGTCCTAGAAAGTAATCTTAAAAATATATGATACATTCAATAGCGACGTAGAGAGAGTGAAATATCTACTTGCCGAAACCTTTTCCATTTCAGGCTTGAGTCCGGTATTTCCTTAAACTAAAACAATGTATGCATTTAACTTTTCAATAACGATAAATACTTTTCGATTTAGGTTATGTAAATGAATTTTATTGAAACGTCAAGCAATGTATAGTTAAGCCTTACATAAATAATTTAGTTTATTTGAGAGATACCACATAAATAGTTAAAGGGCATAGTCGGAATTTTATTCCTGCTAAAGCCCGTAATACCCAAGAACTTCTTCAAGCACGATTTTAAAACTTTTGCAATGCCAACTCTACCTCCAGTGCAATTAATTCCTTGTTTTCTTCAAATATCTCCTTGGCAAGGATGTTTTTCTTGTGCTCCAGCAAGGCATTCTCTTTCATATAATTATCGATGATCTTGTCATAATCACCAACCTCATCTGCGTTGTTTGGAGTTTGTTTCTTCACCTGCTGCGAATCAGCAGCAATGAGGAATTTCTTCAGACGTAGAATTTCTGCTCGTTCTGCGCTGATTCTAGTCTGTAACTGATTCTTCCAATTAATCAATTCTTGATTCTCCAATTGTAAACGAATCAATGTGTAGTAGTCCGGATGCGTTTTGGGTACCATTAACAAACCGCTTTCGTGTAGATACATTCCATCCTCTACAGCGGTGTTTTCTTTAACCGATTCCTGCTCTTCGGGAATAATAGTTGGATTATCAGTGGTATCCTGTGGAGTATTTTTAGTTTCAGTATTTGTACCAGATTCAGTTGAGGGAATGGTTACAGTTTTCATAGATTCATCATCTGAAGTTGCTTTTGAGCATGGAATTTGATTTTGTAATTGCACGGCAACAACGGTTGTGGTTGTAGATGATGTATCTGGTTCGTTAGGTTCGTCGGTGCTTTTTTCTTGTCGTCTTTCGAAGCTACGTAACTTTCTCTTAAGTTGAGTTATAATGCGTTGAACTTCCCAGAGTTGTTCTTCGCGTTTTTTCGAGACAAATCCGGCATTCATTTCCGAATGGATTTGTGCAAGTAGACTCTCTTGTTTGCATAGCTCCGTTTGGATGTCCCCAGGTGTTTCCGGTAGTTTCGGACTTGTCGATGTAATGGGTGGGACATATCTAAAAATAAAATAACGTATATTAATGTAAGAATGATGTAAAATTATTAATAAAAAGTACTTAATGAGAAATTTGGCTAGTCTTTCGAATCGACCTGGCATAACTGATTTGAATCACGAAGATGCGAAGATCTTATCTGTTATTCTGGAATTGAATTGGTACACGGTAGCAGATAAAAAAGAAAGCAATTCGAGATAAGATCTGCGACAGTGTATTGTCAGTCAACATCTTCAGCTGATAACCAGATACATAAGTTTGCATTTTTCACAAAATTGTCTACAGTGGAAATCTAAGCAGGAAAAGACAACGATTTTTGTAATCGAAATTATAAATGAAAGCTTGCCAGCAACCAATACACTGACAACAGAAGTTTCTAAACATATAAATGTTGATATTATTTTGTAGGCCAAAATACACATTCAAACCTGACCTTAGAACCGAGATTCGAGTTGAGCCTTTCGTGGTTTAGAAATGCCTAGGACGAAGTCAAAAAGAATAAACTCGGATGTATTTAGATTTTTCGTTTGTACCAGTTAAAAACATCATCTCTACTAAGTTAATGTAGCATTTGCCGATTGAAGTACGAATGGCACAATTAACCTGATGTGATCTCATGTCCCCTCAAAGGATATAGGCTATTATACCAAAGAATATTCCTACGAGCTCATCGAGATAACCCATGAGCAATACTCAAATTCAGCTAGCTTTTCCCACAAAGTGGTTTGCCCACGGATTTGAAAATCATAAATTAGGTTAAACACATTTTAATCGACGCAAGATGCAGCTACAGAATTCTGGGTGTCCAACCGAGTCAAACGATGACTCGGATTACGAGTTTATTTCAGTCAAGGTATGAACGCACTCTTCTCAAAAAGCGATATGTTGTCAACATCAAGCGAAGAAGACCCGTGGCAAAATTGTCAGCGACGCCGAGTCTGATGTATTGGGTTTTACCCAGCCACTATAACCAATTAACACTAACAATAGTTGCACAACAGCACACAGTTTCTGATTTTTGGGACAAGGAGGCAATTGAATAGCAAATGTCTATCCAAAATGACCAAGTTAAATTGGGAATGAAGAATTGGTTTTAATGATGTATTGTACGATAAATACAGCAGCATCAACTTATTAAGGAAATATGGACACAGATACTTCTACTCCAAGTGTATTTGACTCCAATCCAGAAGATACGATGCCACAGGACAAGACCGCATCTAGGATGTATACCAAATCATCATGAGAAACTAAACGCAACCGATCTATTATGTGCGTCTGGGTTTTGCGAGAAGTCCAGATGACCCAATCTTTTGTGGACAGAGCCGAGATCTTGGGTGCCAATATTATTGTTACATAGTGTCGTCATCTTGAATTTCGGATGGACTGATAAAATATTTGTTTTTTTTTATGATTGACTGGGAGATAATACATAGAGAGGGGGGTTGTGGGTTGTTTGTGCCTGACAAGCTATGTTAGTAATTTTTGTTGAGAGAGGAGATGGTGCAGTGTTAGAGACGGTATTATTTGTGAGTGAAAGAGCTAGCTTTCGAGAGACAGCGTCGGCAGTTGATCATGATGGTTTTTTACATTTTTTTACTGTTTGGGAGGATGAAAACGTGTTAGAGCTGGAAGGCGTTGAAGATGAAAATAGGGGTGAATAAGTTTCATTGTTATTACCCTGTGGATTAGGACCAATAATCAATAATGGTTTGCTTGATTTTGGTATGGCTAGTTCACCAGATGCTGCCGGCCTGTTATTTGAGAGGTGATTGTGGTTTGACTTTTCATTTGGAATAGTTTTGGGTTGGCTATTTTGCTTTGTTTTTTCAGCGAAGGTTTCAAAGAGGGTGTTTGCTAGAGGGGGGTTAGTTTGGTTGCAGATACGTTTGGCCTCTGCCATGGAACACTTATTCTTTGTTTTTATAGTAATGATTTCTTTGGCTTGTATGTACAAAGTTAGCACACAACGTGCGAGAACAATTGGATGGTGAATGAGGCGGCAGACTGCATGAATCACATTTTGCGCTACTGTTGCAATGCTTAGTTGTGTGCCCCAATAGTTGGCAATTACGGCATCGCATTAGATTGGGGATGTATTCAGTCACTTTAGCTTTATACCAACCGATCTCTACAGTTCTAGGTGTTTGGAACAAGTCAAACGAGTATTAAACCCGTTGGTTTTTGTTTTCCGTCATTGGGTTTTGTGAATTTATAAACCTCCGTCACCGCGTGAGGTGACGATTTCTGATTCAGGGACATTAATCAGGCACGGAGCATACACAATCCCTTTTGTAGAATTAAGACGGTCATGGAGAATTAAGACAACTGGACAAACATTGGCAAGGTTTTTAATTTTTTAGAAGTTTTTCGCAACTTTTTGAGATGTTGCTAGAATAAGCAGGTTACCATCGCTTGGTAGGGAGACTTGTTCGTATTCTTTGCTAACGCCATCGATTGGTGTTTTTAATAGAAAATGGCTTAGGGAGGAAATTGATATTTCGGCACTTTTAGGAGAGATGTGTAGGAACTTCGGATTTATTGCACTAGATTTTTTGGGTAAGTCAGGGAAATCGTGTAAGGCGATTGAGTTGGTTTTAAGTTTATTGTTTGGTTGGAAATCGAAAGAGAAATCATCTTCAAGATCTTTAAATCGATTCCTGTATCTATTGGGCCCGGGGGCCATAATTGGTGTGGGGAACTCTCCTGCGCGAAAAATTAATGAAACACGTGTCAAGTGTCAGATTATGCAAACGGAAAACTTTTAAAGAGTAAGAGAAGAAAAGCAAAACCGGTTTGAGAGAGTGCTCACGGACAAACTGAGATCGGTGCTATCGGCTCGAAAGCTAGTCGGTGACTGTCCGATAGTCTAATAGTAAAGTAAGTCTTTGACGAATTAGAAAATATCCCGGTCCATAAACCATGAGCTATATTTGATCAATCCTTATATATTTCGACTGAAGATCTATAACAAATGCAACCACTACAATCTGTTCTTATGGCTATTCTAGTATCATACTTAACATCAAATAATGGGCATCTATGTATGATATTATAGTTCATAATATCAGAGATATTCGCTATGCCAGGTACATTTTACTTAGACTTACCCGGATATGCTAAAGGGAATAATTTCTGCAGAGCAGTTGTAGACATACAGATACTATCAATCAAAGAACGCCTTTATTCAGAATTCGGGTAAAATAGTCTGACCAAATATCTTACAAGATCAATATCTTACAACGTTAAAAGGGACTGGTAAAACTTCTGAAGATTGAGTAGCTAACCTTGTTATATGGAATAAAATTTGTCTTCAGTCGAAAGGACTCACAAAACGGAAAAGTTGAAAAGACTTAAGCTTTATCATCCGTCCTGTTAATGGAGCTACAAGATCCTATCTACCGTACTAAATGAATGTTTGAAAATTTTTATCAACAATCTGAACAGCGAGTGTGGTCTTAAGTCTGATATCCACTATCGAGCAAATGTTCACATTACGGCAGATTAATACTTCAAAAATACCTAGTCGTGGCAATACGCACCATCTGTTTATATATCATCGTATTCCCGGCAAATTGTCTGATCAACGCCAACTATTTCGTAAAAGTTAATAATGACACCATCGAGGCATTTGGCAAAAAAAATTATTTCAATAAAGTGGCATGCTGCTTCCCAAAATCGCACTTGTGCGAAACCCATGGGCTGATATGAGAGGCACAATATATAAGTCTGTACAACTGCAACATTGACATTATGGTGCGTTTGGTGCCATTGAGACAATAGCAAAAAAGTAGGATTAGAGGTTAAAACAAAGAATATACTGTCGATAAAAAAGGACACCTACACTTACGACTCTCAACGACACAACAGGTAACGTAGCTTTGAATTCGATTAAGTGAACAATCATTCCTGCCAATAGAGGTTTCCAAAAATGCAACTGAGAAATAATTACTTTTAACAATCAATGAAGAAAGCATTTTATTAAACTCTCATAGTTCCAGCCCTAGCTCGGAAACTTGCTTTAAGAGAACAGAGATTTGTTGCTCCCGTTTCATAAGCGGAAAGGAGAAGAAGATACAACAATGAACCGTATGGAATTGGCAGCAACATTGATTTTTCAGGACGACGAGAATTCATCGAAGTGGAAAGTTGAACGAATGAACACCACCACCACCACGAACCCGGAGGCTTTAAATGGCGCATTCAAGTGGAAGGGTACTGCCACAAACTTAGATTGTCCAACTGTAAGCGACTATAACGCTAAATTAACAGATCTGTTTGTTGCGGTCCAGATCTACCCCGATTGTATGGGACCCTAAATAAAGTAAGATTAAACTACGAAAAAAATTATCATTTGTGCTGGCATAGAGAGGTAGTTTTAAGTTATTTCCATACCAAAACCAGAAAATCAAAGTGCAAAGTGCCATTTGGTGTCAGGTGAAGGCTAATTGCAAGCCTCTGGTTCATTTTTTGTTACTGCCTTGTTAACTTCGGCTTTTGTAATAGGTGTGTGAATATGAAATGTCGATTTGACTAACAGATGGCTTAACTACTACATATGGTTTGCGTTAATGTTAAGATATTTTGGAGGGTAAGGATCTGTCAATAAAATCCAGTATGCCATAGTGCTCAAGTCCACATTGGCGTGGACTTGAAACTCGTGCCTATGAACGTCGTGTTCATATTTTCATGGGGATGAACGACTTTTTGGCTTGAATCGGACAATTTTTGATTTTTAAATTTGAGCAGTTGGCCTGAAACATAACTTGTCAACAGCACGCGGTGTACCGAGTTCCCATGTGGTCCTCCATCTAGGTACTTACCGCACCCAACACTGCTTGATTTCGGTGATCTAGTGGGAACCGATGAACCACCTTTTGTCACCTTGAAAATGTCGAATTTTGTGCCAGATAAGGACCATTTGCGGGCAGGTTTATTACATATAATTTTTTTCAAAAGATGGAATTGTTTATGGAAATTTATAGTGAACATGCTGCAACCATTTCAGAAATGTTGCTTGATCGGCACAAAAAAAAAAGAAAAAAGGTTTTTTGCATCGATAATCCCAAGTGCAAAAAGCCATGGTTAGACATCAACCAAGAAACCAGTACGCAATATAAAATTGAATCGAATCATTGAAGCAAAAACGACCAGAATATGACCACTAACGATGGCCAATTCTTTGATTATTGAATTCATTCCTTATGCTGTGTAAATAATGAGTTTTTTTGGGCAAAAAATCGACATTTAATATTCACACACCTATTTAAATCTGCTGTTTCCTGTTCGTTTGCTATAGCCTAGGGCAGGGATTTCCAAAGTGGTCGATATCGACCCCTTATACTTTTGTTGCACTTAAAAAAAAAACTCAACAAGTCGATAAGCGTGCACAAGTTCGAACAAGATAAAAAACTCGGCAAGGCAATATGCGTGGCCATATGACGCATATACGCGATTTAACACGAACGAAATCATGATCAAGTTCGAGTCCAAACATGCTCCTGATATTTTACTATATAACAAGTTTGCACTTAGGTTGAATATGATTCGGCGGTTAATTCAAAAAATGTTATCGCTTCTTTTGTCTCTTTTTTCAAAATTTCATGGTTTACCTTACGATCCCTTGCGTTTAGTTCTTCTTCTTGTTTTATAGCATTTTGAAGTCATTCTCTCAAATTTAGCGTCCAGAGCATCTTTCCATGTTTAAATTAAAATTTTTTTCAGCAAAAGTCGGGGCTATCTTGCCAGTTGTTCGCCGAAACTACTTTAGAATCTTTTCACCAATTCGCGTTATTCCAGTATAGATGGTAATCCAACTACATCGCTGCAATATGTAATCAAGTACCGCTCTTGCTTAATATAATAAATAGCGTTTGTAGCAAGACCATGTGATTTGCATGAGTTTAGTACATCTTCTCCTACTAAGCTTCTTGTTCTGAAACCGCTAACTCCATGGCAAAATTCGTAGTTCGATTTTCCAACGTATCTGATTTAATCTGCACTTAAAAGCTAATCGAAAACGTGCCAAAATATTGTCTAATCTGCTAAGATGATAAGAACAACTAAAAGAAAGCCCGGCAATTTACTTTCTTGTATTGCGGCACACAAAAAGACTTTGAAACGTGGCTATCAGAGTCGTTTATTACTAAAAAAGTAATACTCGTATAAAGAATTGAGTTTGAATTATACGCAAAGCAAAATATCAACAAATTTCGTATGAAAACGAATCCAGTTTTTAAATAAGCCTGCCTTTTAAATCCAGTTAATAGTGCCCAATTGCAACAGAATTTCAATATAGTTTTAGCATTTTGTAATATACTCACTTAATTAATTGAACATCAGCAAAAAGATTTGGACAATGGCAGAGCAAAGTAACCAACAATCGATGGGACATCTGCAGTGGTGGGCTCAGTAACATGGCCAAACTTTGCGCATTCACTTTGTTTTGCTTCTCATTTTGAATAATACAGTCAAAGTGCAGTAAAATCCAAGACAGCAAAGTTTTATTACATTTCGGCAACTGTTGCAGTAGAGTCTTTAGTTCTTTCTCTTGTTTTGTTACCTGAGGATGGGAGGCAACCTCTTCGAAGCGTGCAATAAGATCAGTGGTCAAGATTGGCTCTGGTAATTCTCTAAAAAAAATACATACGTTATGAGATATGCATCATAATGGCACACCCACTCTCACCTTAAAAATAATTTCAGCAATCCACAAGCGGTGGGAAGGTCCAATTCGTCAGTACTTTGAGTTTCACGATTATTATACAATCGCTTAAAATGTTGCAGTCTAGTTTTGACTGGTTCTACTTTGTAGATCTGATCGCTTCGTAATGCATGCTCTTGTAGATAGTCAATGCAATCACGTACAACAAGAGGCAAATCGATTCCGTCATGGCAACGACTACGTTCCGTGGCAAGGCTGACAGAAACACCAAACACCGGCTGAACATCACCCAATTCGAGAACTTCTTCACTAACTGTGCATTTTGATTTTTTATCTTTCTTATCCTTGTCCTTGGATTTATCCTTTTTATCTTTTTCTTTCTTTTCTTTTTCACGTTTTTTGTCCTTCGGTTCCTTGGGCTCCTTCTCCTTGTCCTTGTCTTCTTTTTCTTTCACGTCCTTTTCGACTTTATCTTTTTCACGGGATTTTTCACGTTTCTCCTTGCTTTTGGATGAAGAGAACTTGAAGGTCTTGGATTTTTTCGAAGACTTCGATGGGCTTCTAAAGAAACAGATGGTCACTGCATTGAACAGTATTTGAAGAAACTCATATACTTACTTTGCTTCTAAGTCTTCCTCTGGGGAGCTCTCACCTTCCAGAGCAGCATAACCACGGTCCTTTTTATCTTTCTTGTCTTTACGACGACCAATTAGGAGATCTTTCTTACTATGCTTGTCATGGTCACCTTCGCTAACTAAAGAAACAAGTGGAAGTCAATAAATGGAAATAATGGCACACAGTGGGGTATTTGTTACAATCACTCTCTTCCTTCTTTTTTCCTAAGCCTGTTTCAGATGCGTATAGACCGGGAAAGTCCTTTTCCACGTCTGGACTATCGAATTCCATTTTACTGATTCAGGACAGAAGTTGCCTTCGCGAAAGTTTGCGTCTGACGGGGACTAGAACATCTGATAGCTGTCGAAAGTGTCAATTGTTTGACAGGTAAACAAACCATTACAAAACCGACTGGAGACGAACCAAAAAGCTACGCACATGGTGGAATGAAAGTGGACTGTAAATTCGTCAGTTAGCCAGTGAGACCCAACCCTAGCAAGGATTTAGACGGTTTGAAATATTCATGTCGAAGTCGAAGAATGGTCAGAACTAGAAATCACAGGGCCATTAACACTCCACTAGAGCCATATAAAGCTATACTCTCAGATATGGTGGGAATAGGGAACACTTCCCCTGATCCTTCATGGTCGGCGTTCAACAAGTTTTGCAAATGTAATACATGTACGTCGTACATGACTAGAAAGAACTAAAGCATATCCAAAGATACCGAAAAGTAAGAAACCAAGAATTGATATGTATTAGGATTCTGATAACAAATTTAGAAAATGTTCACTGATCACTAACCTTGAGTTCAAAACTCCTTTGCTTTTGCTTCTCCGATCACCTGCATGTTCTTATTGTATTTATTCGTGAGGTTTAAGGCTGCAACATTTTGAAATCACTTGTTTTGCAAGTGGATTTGATGACTTGTGACTTCTCCATTGATGTTGTCAGCCTTTCTGAGTTATTGAATGAGTTTTTAAGATAACATGTTCCACAATTCAATAAGTCTCAAGATGGAGCTAATCCATCATTGAATCCCATCTAAGTCTCAAATAATAGGTGATTGACTTTAATTTAATAAACGTAGCGTAGAGCGCTCATACGGTGCAAGGCCTCAGGGAACTAGCGTAAAACATGTGATTACTTTTCTGGCAGTTGGGGGAGCAAAACTGAATTGATGATTGGGTGAAACTTCTAAAAAAAAACCAAATAATAGTATATCCGTTAACAAGAGATTTCTAGCAAATTCCTAAGGAAGATAGGAAGCGATTGACTATTCCCTTCTGTTTCACGAAGCCGAGTGCTCTTAACAGAAAGGAATCTAAGCATTGAAGCAAAGAGGGAGAGTCAATATGACAATTTTGAAGAGCTATACTAAAGAAATAGGTGTTTTCTGTTGTTGCCAAATACAGCCCTGATTGGATTTTTTGCCAAAGCCCTTTAAAAACGTAGATATTCTTCATATATAAAGGGATAAAGGCCAATCCAAACTTAAATCGGACTTTTATGAAGATAGAATTAAAATGGCAATCGGTATCTTTACAAAGCTCATGGACTGGCAGCACTTACTCTCTCTCGAAATCAAAAGTATTTTAAACGAACATACCTAACTAAAGATGTCAACAATTTTCCAAATCAAATCCTGAAAAACCATCTCAAGTGGGTGTTTTTGTGAAAATTTCACTTAAACTTATTTGGACGGTATGTCAACGTTTTACTTAAAAAACGAGCAGCGAGAACACCTAAAACTTGTGCGTGATAAATCTCCTGAAGATGTAGTAGAATTTTGTAAATCTGCATTTGACTATCTAACCAATGGACCAAACAACACAAAATATGATTTGCTGGCTAAAAAACATTCCTCCACCTTGGAAAAAGTTCGTACAGCTATTGAAGCGCTCATTTGTCTTCTAATTGATGCCACTAAAGCCAATGTTACCGATGAGGACTTTGAGAACTTGAAGAAGGACGGCTTCTCTGCGGACCACATATCGATTCTTATGCAGTTCGTCACGAGTAAACGACCTTTCGTAGAGGGATCAATCAAATGGGCTAACATAAAAGCATATCGCCTGATAAATCTGGAGTGGAGGCTTGAAGTGAAAATAGCATCAAGAAGTCTTCTAAGTCAATCGACAGTTCTGGTGACGATGAAGTTAAATCTGCACACAGAGCCGAAGAGCGAGAATCGGGAATTGATACACTTTGCCAATACCGAGCAAGTTCATGAGAACGAAGCTAAGAATCGAAAGGATATAATTGTTCAGACAGATGTAAACAATCTCATACACATTATTGATGTTCTAGAGCAGGCAATGCTTGAATCGAAAAGTAGACGAATTAGGAATCTTGTTGGAGCGATTCATTAGGAAATTAACTGAGATGGGGTGTAGTTTGTAAGAATGAAAGAACGTACCATTAGTTGTATGATTAGATGACTAATAAAAAATAAAATACAATATATGTATTCCAAAGTTAACTCTTAACAAAATTGCTTATTTTTAATTTCGACAGCATTCGCCATTGCTTGAATGAGGTCATTATCATTAAATGGAGCATAGGTTTTGAAGATTATAACTTTAAACTAAACTCAGTTTCATTATATGTACTTTATTGATGAGCTGCTTGCAGTTTAGTGCATCTAAATACTGTGATACGACGGATATTGTTTCTAAGCCTGAACAATTCGTCATCCATAAGGGGCAAACAACTTATTGCCACAATGCTCTAATTTTTCAGTTGCAAACAACGCTTGTGGTATATACATTACTTCATTAACTCCGAAATGTATTAGTGGGATCCAAAGCTGTTTGTTTACTTATTTACTTAGATGGCGCTTCAGTTCGAGGTTACACAGCTGCCTCTAATTTCAAGCACGAAATTGGCTAGTCTCTTTCCACTTGCGTGGACCACCTAAAATGTGGTCGTTTCTTTTGAAGGGCCCAAAGCATTTTCACCCACCTTTGTCAGTGGACATTAAGCAGGACTGGAATAATAGGGGTCCTATATAAAGTCGCGCTAGTGTCATTGTTGGAACTGATATCGAAGTCGAGGTAGATAAAGCCTCTTACTACCTTAAATTCATAGCTGTCTATTGCGTTCTGCCCGATTCGCCGACGTTGTGTGTCCCTCCTTGATAACATATAGGGCGAATTCGTAAACGCACGAGTTGCAAAACAAATTATCTACCAAGCACATGTAATAGAGCAGTTGAAACATCAAAAGCATATGTTTGCATTGCAAGTGTTAAACGTTTATGAACGGATAACTTGCACAATTTTCATTTCTCAATATTTTAAAGCATGATTATTCAACCAACTTGTGTACTTATTTTAAACACCGTACTTAATGGTTGCCAGCTAACAAATACACTAAAAAGAACGAAAAAAATACGAGTATTAAACCCCAAACATAAATTCAAAGTGAAGTGTGTAACATTACTTTGATAGTTGCACAGATGCTCTACTACGTTTACTGTGCTTTGCAGTAATTTTTCGTTGTGCGTTTGCGAATCTCCTGCTTTGCACATTTTGGGCAACATATGCGTTACGAATTTGGTCATACTTACGTTTGCAATCATTTACCTCAAAAGCGATTTTTGCCGTTTCTGTTCCAAAACTTGCGAAAGCACTAGGACAGCTCGCAGAGCTCTGCCAATGATGTCAATGACATCAGCGTATCCAAATAATTAAAAACTGGAAAATCGTGCATCAGGTGTCGACTTGCGAGTTTCGTACAATTTTCTCAAGAATGATGTTGAAAAAGTTACATAAAAGCGCATCAACTTGCCTGTGAAGAGATTTTTTGTGTTCTCCATCGTCATTCTACACAATCTGACAAGTTTGGCAGGGATACCAAGGCTAGACATCAGTAAAGAGGTGATGCGTATCAATTTGGATTTCTTGGGTTTTTTTTTTTCAAGGATCGGGCCTACAAAAGCAAGGTTGGGGTTAATTAGATCGTTGATAAATGAATTTAGGTATTTACGCAAGCCGACAGATAAGATCTTATATGCGATTTAAGGAGATTGATGCCTCTGTAATTGACGCAATGAAGAGGGCCTTCTTTCTTGTGGATCCGGCAAACGGTTCTAAAATCCCATCTTCAGGCATGCTTACTGCCGACCAAGTTTAAAAATAAGTTAGTGCATACTCCACCAAGTCATCCCCCCCTCTGCCTCAAATAACTTGGCAGATAGGACATCCGGTCGAGCAGCCTTGTTGTTCTTAAGCGTGGATATTGCCATCCTTACTTCATTTTAGTCAAGTGGACGGATTTCTTGACTTTCAGCGATCAGGTCATTTTGGCTGACAGCGGAATTTGGGTTGTCCTCGCCGTTTAACAGTCTGCTAACTGTGACTCTACTACTAAGTTTTCTTGTTCATCTCTAGAGGCCTCTGTTGCCTTTACACATTTTTTTCCCTTTTTGTTAAAAGCTCTGAACATCTTTTCTGTGGTAGCACCTCTCTGCTTCATCGATCACGAGCTTCTCATATTCTTTCTTTTTCCTTCGGAGAAGCCGATGTGCTTTCTTTTTCTTTAGCTCGTAGCGTTCTTCAATGCAGTGCCGCTTCGTGTGCTTGTCTGCATTCTTCATAAAACCATCTCTTTCGTGGAGGTGGTGGTGATGGTGTGCTGACACACAGAGCATCACTTGATGCGTTTTTGATGGCTTGGCATCGATATCACTGCTCTTCAGCACTTGACATTGGTTGCTTAGGACTGGTCAAGAGTTTGAGGGGTACGCGATCGGAAAAGATTCAGGCGGTTTGTTACGATAGCATCGGTTCAACATTAAATCTCACAGTAATTTTTCACTGTTGTTCTGTTTGAGGTATACGTAGATGTACATATGTGCATACCTTGGGTGCAACGAGGTAGTGGTCTAAGTCGGAAAGATTGAGCATCTATAATACTGGAGGAGTGGTCTTGGATCGACTGCACCTTGATCAATTTGGCTGATTTGGATATTAAGGTTGGAAAACCGTGTGAATGACAAAGTGATGTCTCCCCAGGCATCAAAGTCAATTAGCCAGAGGTGCTTCTTGGCTGCGTTGCCAAAAATGTCCTTCCTTCCTATTTAGGCGTTAAAGTCACTTATAACGTCATACTCCAGACCTTGCTTCAAAGTTTTGTTGAGGATCCGTAGAAACATTCATTTCTTTTCTCTGTGTAGAAGTGAAAACACATCAATCGAATAGAGTATTGATGCGTATTGACATAAGGCGTTTACTTACTCGTACGTGTCGAAGTTCAAGACTTCTTGCCTAAGTCTGCCACTTACAACAAATCCGCATCCCTAGTATATATCACAGTTTTTCGGTTGTAGCTGACTATAGTGACATTTTGTCCAAGACGCCGATGTTGTGTCCCTCTTTGTTTACAGCATATACTTTGTTTTTCTTTTGTTGACCGCTAAATCCATCCACAACCACAATCGAAAAAAAATAAAAAATAATAATAGTAATAAACAAGTAGAAATCACAGTGAGGGCGTCCCACGTCTCCTGCCCCTGATACGAGTGCTGTTGCTTACACTCGGTCACTGCAGCTGCTGTATAACAATGTCATACGGTAAAGGCAATGACTGAGTGAACGTAACAACTGATGAATGGATTGTGAGTGGTTGTGCACAGTTTCTTATTGTTTGTTAGGGCATAACAGCTACAATAATTTGATTTGGTAAACTAACGTCAGAATTTTCACTTCTCAGCTTTTCTTAGCACCGTCGGTGTTTGTGTTTTTTTGTGATTATGACTCGGGAATTCAGAGCGGATGTAGCCAATATACGGGGGCTAAATAGTAATCACTGTTCTGCGTACGTCCACGTCTGTAAATGCAGGCCAGCATCTCAGATCACTCTGATCTAAAGCTACCTGGCTACGAACAAGTGCCATTATTCTTCTCTCATGGATCACACAGATAGAGAAAAGATCCCTAAAAGAACCATGGCAATACGAGTAAGCGAATTGTAGCGGGCTTAACACCTTCTTTAGGAATTTTAACTGGTTGTTATGTTTCCCAGATAAAGAATTTCAGACACTATTCTCTTTGGAATGAGGTAGTAATATTTTTTCGTCTTTCGGAATATTAGAAATTCTGCCTCATCGTCAATCCCAACGCTCATTTACAATGACATTCCGGCTGTCAACTCTTTGGACAAGCCCAATGTGCTTGCTGCACACTTTGCGGCTAATTGGACACTTCTAGATTGTATTCTATCTGCGCCTACATTTCAGTGAGGTGATTCTTCCATGCGACGAATTCACTTTCGAACTCATACATTGCCGAGAGTACTTAAATCCGTAGTACAAATCCGCTGGTCCAGATTGTATAGCTCCCCTTTTTCTGAAGAGGTGTCCTTCACGGTTGGTAAAACCACTGCGTAAGCTTTTGCACAAATCCTACTGTTTAGGACTCTTCCCTAGCAGATGGAAAACAGCATATGTCCAGCTCGTCCCTAAAAAAGGCGAATCATCTTCTCCCTCCTCCTTCAGACCCATTACACTTACGTCCCTTCTTTTCAAGATCATGGAAACTCCGATAAATCGTTGGCTCATGCAATATCTCGAAACACGAAAACTTCTTAATTACCGGCAATATGGTTTTTGTAGCAACAAGTCCACGGGTGATCTGATGGCATGTCTCACCGAAAAGTGGAACTACAGCGTACATCGACCTGGCGAAAGCAAAATAGTTGCGCTTGATATTTCTAAGGCATTTGACAGAGTTTGGCAGCAGGCCCTTTTGTCGAAAATGCGTGAATTTTGGCTCGACAACTCTCTTCTGCAATGGATTAGAAACTACCTTTCGGAACGTTCAATTGAACTTGTCTGGATGATTTCAAGTCTGATATTCACAAAATAAAAGTTGGTGTGCCTCAGGGCTCCGTTCTGTCAATGACACTTTCTAATTTTCCTCAATGATCTCTTGTCTGCTACTTTTAATCCAATATATTCCTTTGCCGACGACAGTACTCTCTGCTTTTCATATTCGTTTTTCGGACTCAGGTCCCTGCTCTTCGGCTGTAGAACAGTATAACCAATTGGGGAACTATCCTGTCGTTAAAGCGAAATTTAAACACCCAGCCATTATCCGTGGATGGCATTTGCATCGTCGAAATCGAAAAACTTTCCATTCTCGGTATGCGTGTCAATGACAAGTTACGTTGGAATGACCACATATTCGATGTAGTCAAAAATGCTACGAAATGTCTAGGTTTCCTCAAGCGATGTAAGAAATACTTCACCCCCTCTGATCCGCGTGAATATATAAGGCATTTATCCGCACAAAATTTAAGTACAATGCCCACATCTGGTCGGGTGCTCCCAAAACATCTCTGCTCCTGCTAGATAGGATTCAAAACCGTGCGTTAAAACTCATAGGTGATACTAATATCACTCAAACAATGGACCGACTAACACCGAGGTAATGTCTTGTATCTCACTCTGTTTTATCGCTATTTCCACCACCAGTGCTCCATAGAAATCGCCAGTAGCATTCCGACCCTTCAGAATTTTAACCGTAACACCCGTCTCACTATGAATGCTCAAGCCCACTTCCGGACATACTCTGAAATATCGTGATTCGTTTCTAAGCCGTACAACTCGCTTATGGAATGCCCTGCCTAGCTCTTTATTCCCTAGTCATTATAACCCTCAAACATTTAAAACCAGCGTTCACCGGTAACTCTCTTTTCATCCCTCCCTGATTTTCCTTCACCCACGCTGTGTGCAAACATTTTAAGGGTACTTAAATCCCTTGAGCGCGCGCAAATTATAAAAAAAAGAAAAAAGCTTAACATGACTCCATTTATCTGGTTTGGTGCTTCCTGAAAGTCAATAAACAAGTGGTGGGTATCGATTTGAAGTTCCTGGGTCAATGGTGGATTTGTCAGACCTAAAACCAGACTGATACGAATGTATCGAATTGTTGATATAGGATTTTAAGCTTTCATAGTGTGGTAGATACAATTTTGTTGTGATTTTCAGCAGACTTCCTCTATAGTTTTCGTATTTAAAAGAGTCTCCTTGAGGATTGGCCAAACAATGTTGAGATTCCATTTCCGGACATATTTTACAGACAAGTTGATGTTTGCGCCCTACCAACTCAATTCGCGCTTTTTTAAAAAAGTCATCAACATCACTTCTTATTTTCGAGAACAATATTGTGGTCATTGTCCTATTGAAATCTATAATACTTCTTCTGTGGTCTGGCTTTCAGAATATTTGCATTCGCACTTTGGCTACAAAAACGAAGTGGTCAATTGTGACTCTCCGGAACGTTCGGATATTCGAAATGCTAAAGCTCTGTCTTGTATCCATCGCAATGTGATCAATATGGTTGGCTGTTTTTTGGTTTATGTTGGCGAGTTTTGTCTTGATGTAATCAGAGTTGTAATCTCAATATTTTTGGTCTAAATCTTCTTCAGATGAGAAATCCACATCTAAATAGGCGTTGCTTCTATTCTCTATGGCAATCGTTAAAGTAGATTTCCCAGTTTTGCATTCTTTATTTCCCTTCGGCCTATTAGATCATATAGTACTTCTTTAACGGAGTGCCATCCGCTTTGTAGTGGTTTAGGGCCTTCTCTAACTGTTCCACTACATGTGTGCGAACATTTCACGTGCATAGCCTACTGTCGTTGTCCGAGGACATCGCAGGATCAGCATCTGACGCCGCCGCTGCCTCCATCTTTGGATTACTTCTTCCAAAAATCCCGTACTGTGCTGGAATCCAACTTCGGTACAATGACTGCCGGTGACTTTGCAGAGTCAAGCAATGAAGACATTCAGCCTTGATGAGACTGATTGGGAATCCATTCATTCTAGCGCCTTTATCCAGTTACGAGTATTAAGAGTTAATGGTAATATGGTTGTTATACGTTGTACACTGCCTTGGTGTATGCAACTTCAACCTCGAACACTCCGTTTATTCTCGCTGAATATTCAACTTTAATTGTAACGTCATCATACATATTGCGCACCATTCTTATATAAATCTTGAGGGCATTTTAAGATCTTTGCACCGTCTATATAAGATTTATGCGAACTCTATTGGACGCTCTTACTAAACTGATGAACACGATTTGCAGGTCCTTTTGAAGCGCCACGACGTTCAAAATCTTTAGCCGCAAATTCTGACTGTGTAACCCCCTAGCTTTACGTTATAAAACTAAACGCTGTTAGTCAAATCTGTGGTACACTGACCTTCCATATCTCGAACGAAATCTAGCTAAAGCTCCATCACAACCGCTATGTGGGATTGGATATGCCAAAGCAATGACAGATCAGCTACGTATCACCTAACAGTCCTAATGGTTAAAGCACTGCGATTAACATTCTGTCCGTCGGGATTAAATCTAATAAAAACCAAATGACTGTGAGTGAGTGCAGTGAAGAGAAGCCGGTATACGAGTAAAACTACTCTGTAGACTCTGTGTAATTCTAAACAGATTTTAAATGTTTTTCGTGTCAATCGTCTAACTCATCCAACAGCCCTAGAGTCATTTCACCACCCTCATTCCACTTAACTCATTACTATTACCATTTCCACTACAACGTAAATGAAACCTTTATCTTTCGATGCTTAACTAATGAAACCTTGTGCATGCTTGTAATAGATGGAACCGAATAGAAGGTCGGATGGCGAACATGTAAGTTGGGTTGATTAAGCTTGATTTTGTCAAGAGTTTATGTTCAATTTCGTTTTCATTTTCTTTTGATTTTCGCTGACTTATCCATTTTATGTTACGTTTTCGTTTTGTTGAATTCGTTGTGACAAATCACTGCTTCTAATGGATTCCATTTTAATCGATTTTTATTATTTTCTTACAGTTACAACCGAACAGTGCTGCAGGTTCTGGCGCATTAGAACATGACTCGTGTAGAATCCTCCCTGCACGAGGTGGTGGGGAAAATAGTGAAGAGTCTACACTTCGGTAAGTTTGCGATGGCGATCTTCCTCGATATTGAAGGATCCTTCAATAAAGTGGAGAGCACTGCCATTAAAATTGCCCTAGTAGACGCTTACATTGAACAGGGCATTACAAACTGGGTTTGCAACATGCTTGCAAGTGGGATAATAAACTTTTCTATTGAGCAAAGCTCGGATAGAATGTCTGTAACCAGGGGAACCCCTGTGGGAGTCATATCGCCACTCCTGTGGGTGATGGTTACCAATGACTTCCTCAAAAAGCTTGGTGCAATGGCACAGATCATAATAGTGCAGGGAAAATACTTAAATATTTTAAGCGACATTATGGAATTGTCCTGAAGACGATCAGCATTTAGGTAAAAAGCTGTGGTCTCAATGACAACACTTCTAAAACGGAACTGGTTCTTTTTACCAGGAAGTATAAGATACCACAATTCAGACTCCCAAAACTCAACGGAGTGGAATTGTCCCTCTCGCACAGCGCGAAGTACCTGGGTGTGATTCTGAACAAAAAACTAAATTGGAATCTTAATGTAGTGGAAAGAACCAAAAAGGCCTATAATGCTGCTTTTATCTGTAGGAAAAATTTGGGGCTTACTCGTAAGACCTGCTATGGCGTACTGGATGTATACGGTGGTGGTAAGACCCATACTTAACATGCATACAGCGCACTAGTATGGTGGAAAGCAACAAACAAGAAAACGGTTTACGGAAAATTCTGTACCTAACACCGCTTGATTTACTATTGTGATAACCACTTAAATGTGAGCAGCGACATCTAGATTTACAGATCATCGATACTCGAAGACCACAAGATTTCGATACTTGAATAACAAAGTCTCGACCATTGATGACTGGAGAGTGGAATCGAATTTTCTAGCAAATTGGAAATTGTATGGGACGATGGATGGCGAGGATTGTTTTCGAAGTATGTCATTCGAGTATAAATACCAGCATCCCCAAGGTATGCAAGTTAGTTCATCAATTAGAAGAAGTGATTAAGTGGTTTAAGTAAAAGATAAGAAAAGTATAAGCGGTTGAGAAATTGGATTGTATTGAGAGAAACAATTAAATAGTGAATTGTAACTGTACTGAATAAAGGGATTTGTATTGAAAAGAATAAGTTCTATCATTTGTACCCACACAAACATTTTACAATATCAAAAAACTTGCTGACAACAGTACAATACGTGTCACTACTTTGGGTCACTTCTAAAGCAGTTCGGACACGGCATGGTCCTAGCGGAGCTATTGCCAGCCAACCAATTCTAACGGATGAAATTCCTTCCTTGGTCGACTTCGACATTCCGTATGATATAATATATCCGGAGAGGGAGGACTGGCAAAAAAATGCAATAATCAGGTCAAATGAAATTGCAATTTTCAGAGACGGCATTGGTGAAAGTTTGACATCTTGTCACCGTGCAATATGCAGCTCCCCTTTCATTTACAACTGTTTACTATTTGCGCGTCGACCAGTTCTAGTTTTCAGAGTAAATAGAATCGCTCATTTCACTTAACTACGTATTATTTACGATATCCCAACATTGCGTTTTACTTCAGACAAAATTCTAAGTAAACTAAAATTAGACAATAAAATCCAATACAGACAGTGCGTCAATAACAGTAATGGACGAATCGTTTTTCGATGTCGATTTGATTGAATCTGACGAGCTGATCAACAGTGCCACACAACTTTTAAACGAAGTGATGGGGAATCTGCAGATGCTGCCGCCAGTGACTAGCCCTCGGGAGGACGCAATGTTAGAAGTACAAAGATTCCTAAGTCAGATGAGAGAATCAGAAACGGCAGCGAATCAAGATGTATAAAATCGAACATAAAGTACATGTAACACCAATATAAAATGAAAAGACAATAAGTAGTGACTAGGGTACACTTAGCTTAACAGTTCGGGCCGGATCAAAGCACACCACTTTCAAAAATCCGCTTCGTCGTAGCACGGGCCGCAGTAAAAGTCGGTGAATCGTGTATGATGCCTAGGTTCGAATCCCGCTTCGACCAATCTTTTTTTTTTCTTTTTGTCTCTATTCGGAGTTGGCGCTATTGTTTTTTTTTATTGCACTCGTTTTTGGAGTTTAGATATAAGTTAGTTTTTAAGATCTTTTGTATTAGGCTAAGAGGGTCTAATCCCGATTCAATCATTTTGCTTATTTTTCTCTTTTTTTGTTTTTTTTTTTGAATTGGCCTTATTATTTGTCTTGTGAATTAATTTTTTTTGGAGTTTACATATAAGTTAGTTTTTAAGATCTTTTGTATTAGTCTAAGGAAAACAATTTGTGAAATATATATATTATATACATAGTAAGGAAGAGTGGTGTACATATCGGTTTTCGTTTTCCTTTTTGTTTTTTTATTGAGACGGTTCGATCGCGAATGGTTAGTCGCGGTTCTAACCAGTGGTAAGTCGAACGGAAGAGCAATCGCGTGGCTCCCACATACCATCTTCACTCACGACCATTCTCCAGGTTGGTCCGGCAACCTTCCGCTTGACGTCGCAGCGTTGTTGTTTTTTTGTTTAGAGAATCGACGGTAACATTTTGACGCCCAACGTGGGGCCTTATTTGTAACGAAACATAAAAATCAGCCTTTATCGTCGGTTCGCGATTCGGTTTTCTTTATCTTTCAACGGCCTTACGATTTTGCACGACTTCTTTTGGTGTGTTGTGATTGCGATATCCGATTAATTTTCTTTTCGTTGTTGTATTAGTGTGTATTGTATTGTATTTGTACAAATTTAGCACAACATGGAGGTCAATAGATTGAACGGGGAGGAGTTGACCTATGAATTGAGCGTTAGGGGGCTTAAAGCAAATACGGTAGATGAAATGAGGAAGATGTTGCGAACGGCAATGCGAAGGGATGATAGTTTCCTTGTACCTGAACACCCCTACACTTTTGAGGAAGATAGAACTGCAGTTGTAGCTAAGCTAGAGGAAATTCTTCAGTTGATAGGGAACTTTCAGGGAGGGGAAGAATCTGGGGAGTATAAAAAGATAGTAGCAAAATCGGAGTGGGTGTTAAGACGACTTGGTAGATCTAACGCCTCGAACGCGGAGGATAAAGCTTTCCTTTCAGACGCTAGGCAGCAAGTTGTAGGGCTTCTATCTAATCTGGATATTAAGGCAAGTGTAGAGCAGCCAATTGCGGCAGAGGTAGAACAGGTTGCGAGTCGAGTAGGTGCTCTTAATTTAGGTAGCAAAACAGGTGGGCATATTAGCCCGCAACCTCAAGCTACGTCTTCTCCGTACTTCCTTTCCACGGATCGAGTCCCGGTTTTTAAATGGGGTTTGAAGTTTAGCGGTGATCATACGCAGTCTCTTTGTAATTTTCTTGAGAAAGTAGAGGATTTAAGGGTTGCAAGGGGGATTTCTAGGGATGATCTTTTCCGTTCAGCATACGATCTTTTTGAAGGAAAATCAGCCATATGGTACCGGGCGAATAAACCCGGTATTGCCACATGGAAGCACTTAATAGAAAAGTTACGAACTGAGTTTCTACCACCAGGGTATGATGATCGGCTTTGGGAAGAGATCAGAAATAGGACACAGGGACGTTCTGAGACCATTGGAATTTTTGTTAGTGTGATGTTAGGGTTGTTCTCAAGGTTAGGGAGTTGTTATACGATGATGTGATTTTTGTTGAAGCAAGACCAGGTAATGCATTGCCATCAACTGCCCGAACCACAGTACCAGTGGTCGATCTTTGTTCTCCAGCGGATGATGACCCCCCTGTTACTAGTTCAGCCTCAGGATCATTGACGCGAGGTGGATCATTAGAAACTTCCGGTATTCCAACGAAAAGTCGCAGACGTCAAGCAAAGGCTGAGCCGAGTGTTGCTGTTATACCAGTATCATCGGCAGAGACTGCATCCCCTCCAGGCAAAGGCGCTACACCACGGTTGATTTGTGCTGTCTGCATGGAGAGTGTTTTGAATCGTCAACCTTCCTCTACCTCGTGTGGGCACATCTTTTGCCAAAAATGCATTTACAAGGCGATAAGATTGACCCGCAAATGTCCGCTTTGCAATAGTAAACTATGGAATAACCAAGTGCACCGGGTGTATTTTTAGCCATGTGTCCATTGTGTGTAACGTTTGCGTACTGTGTTCGACATTTGTATCCCCCTCTGTGGACAAATAGCCCCAATTCCTTTTGTTTGCCCCTGTTTCATTATTTATTCTTTATTTCGAATTTGGAACAATAAAGTAAAAACAACATTAATTAAGTTATATATTTAAATATTTAAATAAAACAGAGGAAGGGAAAGGTTCTGGTATCTTCTCAGAAGACCCAGAACTAAGAGTGCCTATAAGACTACCGGACGCAAGCAGTGTCTTCCAATCAGAGGTTCTGGCTGTCCTCAGGGCGGCTAATCTAATGCAGATGAGATCGGTGTCCGAAAGAGATATCGCTTTCTACATAGATAGCCAGGCCGCACTCAAGGCAATGGAATCCACCAAAATCAATTCTGATATAATCAGCGGCTGTCGCACAGTGCTCAATGTATTATGCAGTCAGAACTGGGTGAGACTGTGCTGGGTGCCAGGACACTGCGGTATAAAAAGAAATGAACATGCGGATGAGCTTGCAAGAACTTCAAGGGCCTTCTTGGCTTTTGCAAAGAAATTTGATGTTTCACCGGGGAGATTGTTTAGGTTTTTGCCATTTGAATATAAATTCAACTGGTTCCACAGGGATCGCGATGGGCCCGCTTTGGTGCCTGGTGTCTGTGTGATGGCATATCCATCATACCCCTGTTTAACCTAACCTCACCTAACCTACCCTTTGAGCTCTATTCCCCAACTAGGATTTTAGCCACTCAAACATTTTTTCAATTCGATTGGAAATACCATCTATTTTCAAGGTCCCAGTCGTTTTCATTACTTCAATAGGTGTTATGGGTTCATAAAAAAACAATTGGAAACGTTCATCATCTGTATCCACTGAAAAGGATATTGGTCAAACCCTTCACAACACCCTCTAGCACATCTTCTTGGTAAACCTTTGAATCAGATGTGACACCAAGGGGTCACCCCCCACCAAACCATTATGGAAGCTGGACTTTTTTCACTTCTTTAGATGAAGTGGGATAAATTTTGTCATTTTGTTTGTTGAAAACTTCTTCCACGGTAAAAATTTTCTCATCCGTAAACAGAATATTTTCATGGCCATTATCCGCGTGCCACTGCAAATGTCGCTTTCATCTTTCCAGCCAAATTTTTTTTAGTTGAGAAGTTAGAAGTTGACCCGTGAACCGACGATAGGCTTTCATATGGAGATCATCCCGAATCAGCCTAGATATGGATGTGATTGATTTATCAAATTCCTTGGACATGACCTTCTGCTTCCTAAGGGGATTTCTTCGAATTCGTTCACGCACTGTCTTTACTACCGCATTCGTACGGACGACAGGCGGGCGACCACTTCTTGGACTGTCCTCTACTCCAGACAATTCGCCGAAGCGAGCGATAGCCCAATAAATGAATATTCTTGATATTCCAAGTGGTTTAGCAACTCAAAAAATTGTCTAGCACTCTTTTCGCACTTATGCAACGCTATTAATGCGACTCGATTCTCTTTAACAACCACTCCATGTTAATAGTTTGCAAACTGAAACCAAAGTGACTAATATTCTTCACTGATCAGTGTATGTGTTCTGAAAAAAAAGTTAACGGTTCTATACCCGCAAGAAGTTTTGAACTACAAGGGCTGGAAAGTATGTAACAGAACTTGTGGCAGGAACTAGGTAGGTACGAGTAGTAATCTGTTTTTTCAAAGTCATAGGTATATCCAAACTTCTGACACAAAAATGGAATCAGGAATACAAAGAAAGGATTCAAAATAAGAAACAAGTGCAGAAAAATTCTCTCTTAGGCTTCTAATGTTTTGATGAATAATAAAAGCGTATCATAGCAATGATACATATATGAGAATGCCATCGAATAGATCTTCATCAAAGTTCATTTCAAAAGAAGAACAAAAACAAGTGCAATGATTTCACTATATTTTAGCATGATCTTCGGTAACGACGAGGATGTCAATGCTCATATGATCACAGGCACTGTTCTCTTTGGAATGAGATCCTTGATCCCTCATCGGATGAAGAGTATCAAACCAAAAGAAAAGTCGTGGTACGACTCAAGCTGTAAAGAGGCTGTCAGGGTTAAAGGACAAGTTTTTCGAATTCGGACATACTCGTACAGAGGAAAATCGAAAAAAATTCAAACGAACCACGAATGACTGCATCGCCTCTCTCAAGCATCTGAAATTTGAATATGACTAAAAACCGAGGCAAAAAATACGATTGTACAATGTGCCAAAGGTAGTAAAAATTTATGGTCGTTCGTTAAAAACATTAAAAATTCTGCTTTATCCATCATTTCATTATGACATTCCAGCTGTCAGCTCTTTGGACAAGGTTAATCTGCTTACTGCATACTTTTCGGCCAGCTCAACATGGTATATCTCCCTTTCTTCTAAAGAAGTGTTCTTCCACATTGGCAAAACCACTGCGTAAGCTTTTTCATCCATCCTACTCTTTAGGACATTTGCCCAGCCCGTCCCTAAAAAAAGGCGAATCTTCTTCTTGAATTGCACTTACGTCTCTTCTTCCCAAGGTTATGGAAACGCTGATAAACTATCAGCTCGTGAAATATCACGAAATATAAAAACTTTTCAATTACCGACAATACGATTTTCATAGCAACAGGCTCACTGGTGATTTGATGGCATGTCTTACCGTAGTGGAACATGGCGAAAGCAATATAGTTCCACTCGATATTTCTAAGGCATTTGACAGAGTTTGGCATCAGGCTTTTGTGCCGAAAATACGTCCATTTGGGATTACCTTTTGAAACATTCAAATTGTATTGGATGGTTTTAAGTCTGATATTCCTGGTGTGCCCCAGGGTTCCGTTCTGTATTCCCCACTCTTTTTAATTTTCATCAATGATCTCTTATCTGCTACTTCTAATCCAATATATTCGTTTGCTGACGACACTCATATATATTCATATTCGTTGCAGGACTCACGTCCCTGCTCTTCGGATGTAGAACGAGATGAGCAGCGTAGTTAAGCTTATTAAATTCCGATATTAATAGCATATACCTAATTGGGAAACTATCGACAGAGTGTAATTGAATGCTTCCAAAACATAATGCTGTTTGCTGTCGCTAAAGCGAAATTTAAACACCCAGCGATTATCTATGAATGGCACTTGCATTGTCGAAACCGAAAAACTTTCCATTCTCGGTATGCGTGTCAATGGCAACTTACGCTGGAATGACCACATATTTGATGTCGCCAAAAATGCTGCGAAATGTCTAGGTTTCCTAAACCGATGTAAGAAATAAGGCATTTGTCCGTCCAAAATTGGATTACAATGCTCACATCTGGGCAGGAGCTCCTAAAATCTCGCTAGATAGGATTCAATATCACACAATCAATTGAAACGCTTGAACACCGACGTAATATTGCCTGCCTTACTTTATCGTTATTTATACCACCAGTGCTCCGTCCTTTCAAACCTTCAACCATAACACCCGTCTCGCTACGAATGCTCATCAGTTTACCCTCAAGCCACCTTCGCACGTACTCTGAAATATCGTGATTCTCTCCTAAGCCGTACAAATCGCTTATGGAATGCCCCGCCGAGCTCAATGTTTCCTAGTTATTATAGCTTTCAAACATTTGAAAAACCAATGTTTATCGGTACCTCTAATTCTTTCCTCCCTATCTTTCCGTCGACCGCTCTGTGTGCAAGCATTTTAAGGGTACTCAGAACACTTGAGCCCACGCAGATTATAAAAAAATAAATGTTCGGGCACTAAGATTGCGGTATAGTCGTGTGTATGGAAGTAAAGCACCAAAGATCCGTAAGCTCCACGTTTACTTCTAAAAATCCAACCACATCAAAAGACGAACGACGCATTGAATGATTTCTTTTTCGATGAAGAGGCGGCAAGTGCGTAGTAAAATCTTTAACCTAACAGAATTAAAGAAGATGAAGTAGATGAGAGTCGAAGATGATCTCGTTCTAGGCGATACTAGGTTCACGAGTTATAGTGTGCTACCACGCCCACTCGAACTCGTTTTATATAAACCCAGCTTAGAAAGACAGATTTATGCATAACATACACATGCGAGTGTACCGCAAAAACCGAAAACTCTTCAAATTTTGTCAAGAGATAGTAAACCATACAATTCCGAGACATAAGCATCTATTCATTTACAAATATAAATCATCAAAAAATACCTTAAAACAATAAAACCTTAATTCTACTCCTCAGCTGCAGAAGCGGCTTTTACTTTAGCCGCTGCTTTCTTCTTTTGCCGATCTGCCTTCTTTTCCTCAGCAGTTTTCTTAAGACCCTTCACCCGCCGAATCTGAATCTTAGTCACATTTTGACGGCCAAGATGTACACGTCCATGTGTATTTCCTAACTCATCTCTGGTAATATTCTTCTTCTTCGTTACCTTCAGTTCCTTCGGTTGTTTCCGGGCTTGTTTGTACAAATCTTCTGATGCGATTCTTGTTCGTCGAACGGAGAAATCTGCCGATGGACCGATTTCAACTAATTCAATGCGTGGTGTCTTTTGTCCTGATTTCTTCAACAAAATCTTATAAGATCGTAAGAGAATGGTAAGGTCTTCTGTGCATGTAAAACTCATAACGTGTTCAATGCCCTGTAAACGAATTGCTTCCACCTTATCCATGTGATAGGTGTCAATCAAAAGGCTCCTTAGTCTACGTAGTTCCTCGGTTTGATTCCACTTTGGTCCATTGAATATTAGACATGGCTTCACACAGGTTCCGATTTTTTCATTCTTAAATTCATGGATTCCCATGTACCGCTTAATACCCAACTCAATCATATCCAGTACTTCGTTCTCAAAGATACGGCCCAGAACTAAATTGTTTGGACGTTTCTTCGAGGTTGAGCCGAACACAAAGAGAGCACAATCGTTCTTCATTGTTAAGCTGTAAATGAAAGATAGTGGTCATGAGTACTCGAGCAACTGACATAGTTTTGTCGAACTTACAATTCAAGTGAGGAGGGATCTTCAAAGGGTGTGATATCATTGTTCCGGTTAAGAACTTTAATTAGAGGTTTCCTTAGTTGATACAGATCTTTCATGGCGAGCTTCACATCACCAGTGCATTTGCGTCCATCCACAAATAACATGCTTCGAGCAGCTTCAATCAGTTGTGGCTCCCTGGCTAGGAGCACCTTCTTCCCCTTGCGGGTTTTTGGTTTTCTAGAAAACAATCAATTTAATTTCAGTACTCAAGAGGGATGTTTTTCATTTAATTACCTTATTCTCATTAATGACATGATTATTTCGTGGTAACAATTGAAAAAATCAAAATTATTAATCAGAACAGCAGCACCGCGACTTTTGTTGAAATTACACACGTGCGATGCGGCTGTCAAAACATCAATTTGCTGGTTCTGTTCGGTGAAGAACAACATGTTTTTGCAAATCTGTTCGATTATATGTTAAGTGATATCCTACGAGTGCATACGATATTACGATATAGAGAATATTGTCGTCGACCAATAGAATATTCTGAATCGGCAGTGTTTTTCACCGATGATGTACTATCACTTTTTAGTGTGATTAAATATCTTCAAAATTTTTCTTCTAAATTTAGTTTCATATGCTCAAAATGTTGTACAAGAACAATGAATGGCTAACCCAGGACCAATTTAACGTTGATCCTTCTCTAGCTAATATTGCGCTGGCATTTAAATACTCATACAAGTGCACCACCGTGCTAAAATTTTCGAAAAGTGGTTTAACTACTTGAACTCATTCCTGGATTTCTTGCCCCCGACTCAGGTTTTGCTCAAGTCTTATGGAGAGTTTAATCCATTATTAATTCCCTCTCATCACGCTTTTAATTCCTTTACTGAAAAATTGTGCTTAAAAATGTTTACTTTTTTGCTTCTTTTTTCTTTTCTACTAGCTTTTCCTTGGGCTCTTACCTCTAGACTTGGGGCAACGAATTGAAGAATAGTCATAGTTCGTTCCCCTGCTTGATGTAAGAGACCTGCAATGGGAAAAATTCATAAGCAGGCACTTTAAGATCTAACAACAACAAGAAATGAGCATTAACATCTAATGAGACTACATTCACGCATAATAGCGCCATACGGATGAAAGGAGAATAGTTCAAACTATCGAATGTATATTATTTTGGTGTTTTTGATGAGCTTTTAAATAGAATATCAAGGGCCGAAATGCTTTGTATCGATGCAGATTTAAATGGACAAACCGGGGAATCGAACTGTAAATACGAAGGCTGCTATGAAAGAAACAATTTCGGATTGAGAAACTCAGTGGGGGAGATGCATTAAACTCATATATGCTCTTACTTCAATACGCTATTATTGAGCTCTTATTTTTTTGTGAAAAATTCAACGAAAGCTGGTATCAGTCGAGAAAGGAAAGTAGGAAGCCCGCTCTCGCCCCCAAAGCCGCGTACCAAGAAGAAAAACTAAGTGCACAAGGTACGTTTATGTGGAACAACTTCTGCTCGGTTCTTCGAGAAACGGACTGCGTGTGAATTAAGATTGTAGAACGATGAGACGAATATAGAAAGAGTACGCTTCTCAACGAAGAACTCCCACGCAGTTTCATTCCCAGATATTACGAGTCGAAACTAGCGGAGCAATAAAGAGAACGAACTGATGCGTATATTTGGGCCCTCATCTCTGAAGTATGCGCAAATCCTGGATTTAACCCGCGATTCTGTTTAATGAAATCATGAGAGGCGATCGAATGCACCCGATTAGCATTATAACAGCATTGAACGAGTTGTACACTGACAGTAAATGGGATCTTGGTATTTTGAGCCACTCTTAACGAAGAACTGCTTTCAGCGCATACAAATTTTATAATTTTTAGAGCTGACCCTGGCAAATACCATATCCCAAATACAGAAGTCCTCAGAATTTGAGTCTGGTGAATTTGCTGGCTATTGTTCGGACAGAATGAAGTGGAGAATGTTGTTTTGCAGATATTTTTGGTTCACTTTATGAGGCTAGGTTTCCTCAAGGTGCAGAGTCTAGCATGAACGTGGATGATGCTGACGCGAAATGTTGACGAGCCCAGGACTTCATTGCACCTTCCAGGATTCTGTCGCGATACCCATTTGGGTTAACAAACATGGCTCCAGGACTACAGATTACAAGTGGAGTTCGGTTTTCGGCGGATACTATGGCCCACACTATTGCGGACGGTGGCTCTTGCTATCGCTTTCATTACTACTCTATTTTTGTGGCTTGACCTGAAGCTCATTTTTCAGTATGCGTCGAATGCACTGGTCCGATACACGCAGTACTTTTACCATCTTCGTTGCGGTTTGTCGCGGATTCCGTTCAATTCTCTTTTTCACATTTTGCACCCTTGCAAGTTCAGTTGCATTTCTTTTTCGACCCCTAGCATAACGTTATTCAATGCTGCTAGTATCATTGAAACGTGTTGTGGTGCGAAACACAAACATCATGTTCGCTTTGAAATGTTGCTCCTTATGAACGCTATCTGGTTCCGAAATCCACTCCAACTGAATTGAAATCCATCATCAATAAAAAAAGGAGACATCCGGTATAGATCGTCCACATGCTTCTTAACAATAAAATGAAGTACTTACTTTTAAATTTTTAAAACTCTATCACTTGTAAGTATATTGAGAGCAACTATCGACTTTCTCAAGAAATCTATTCAGTTCCCTGTTACCCTCACTAACGTCAACCTTACATTCTAAGCACCTGTAATTCATAAATCGAACGGTACTTTCCCCTACTTTGTTGCTACAAGTCTGACACATAAAACAACAATTCCATGTGTACATCTTTTCACTTCCTAGATAAATCCGGCTCGGCATAAAATTCAATTAAAATTCAAATAAAAATGGGTAAAACCTCCAAAGACAAACGAGACATCTACTATCGTTTAGCCAAGGAAGAAGGTTGGCGAGCAAGAAGTGCATTCAAGCTGTTACATATTGACGAGAAGTTTCATATTCTCAAGGGTATCTCAAATCTTTGTTTATCCTCAAACCATTTTTTCAATTTTTTTTTTTTTTTACACCCCATCCTGCATAGACGTAACTAGAGCTGTCGACCTCTGTGCAGCCCCGGGCAGCTGGAGTCAAGTACTCTCGAAACGCCTTTACGAAGATCGCAATGAAGATGTTAAAATCATAGCAGTCGATCTACAAGCTATGGCTCCATTACCAGGAGTAATTCAAATTCAAGGTGACATCACAAAACTGAGCACTGCCAACGCAATAATCGAGCATTTTGGAGAGAAGAAAGCCCAGCTAGTAGTTTGTGATGGTGCTCCAGATGTAACCGGCCTACATGATATTGATGAATACATCCAATCGCAGCTGTTGCTTGCAGCCTTAAGTATCACCACTCATGTCCTTATGCCTGGAGGTAATTTTGTGGCGAAAATCTTTCGTGGCAAAGACACCAGCTTACTGTACTCACAATTAAGGATATTCTTTGAAACGGTGTCAATTGCAAAACCGCATAGTTCTCGGAATTCCAGTATTGAGGCATTCGTTGTATGTCAAAACTACAAGTGCCCGGATGGATATATCCCCCAGATGATCAATCCAATGGTAGATGATGTTAAATTAATTGCCAACGCCACTGAGTCGGAAGTCAACAAACAAATCATTCCGTTTGTAGTATGTGGCGATTTGCGAGGTTTCGATTCGGATATGTCTTACAGTTTAAACGTAAGTTGGATTGGTAAACTTGTCATGAAATTTCGTCTGTACTATGCTTTCATTCATTCAACAGCTTGATCCTGATTCCACTTACACTTACCGTGAAGTCGTTCAAAAACCTATATCGCCTGCTTACAAAGAAATCCTGGACAAACTGAAATCCTGTTCCATCAAGCACTCAGCCATCACCGTTGACCATCAATCGCCAGAGAAGAAGAGTTAAATGTCACAAATACACAAGACTCTTTCAATTTTATTGACGATAACAAAATTTACACAAAAATGCTCACTCGAAGAGCACTCTGTAGCTTAACTTTAAATAATTAACTCCGAATGGCGTATTTACACGGAAAGTGATTTAGCTGTGGTTATTATTTTTTTGGACAATGAGCCTGGTTTAGCTGATTTGATTCCATATCTGTGATTTTTCTCACCACCATCAGGGAAGTCTGGCAAAATATTATGAAAATTTTCTACTTGTGCGCTGTGTTGTTCTGTCCAGACGCCATCGCCCGTGAAGTGGAACTCACGTTCGATGAGGTATAGAATTAGGGCTAGTATCTCAGATTTTGTAATTTGGTGGAAAGGTTTTTCAACGTTCATTTCCTTGAGAGTTTCTGGTTCCTTCAGCAACGCAAGTTTCTCTTCTATACGTTTGCTACAAGAAAAAAATAACAGTTAAAATATCTGAGGCTAATAAACACTCTTACATTGGGTAGAGGAGAATACATAAATTCTCGAGGATGTCGTCATGGGAGAATTTTTCGCTTACTAGGTACTCATGACACTGTTTTACGTGGACTAATGGTATGTGACACCAGTTTGGATGGCGGGTTAAAATTGAACGGATATTGCTTTCCTCATGATGAAATTGGTTTGCCAGAAAAACGACAACATCGCGACCTTTAGTACGATCTGATCCTTCACGTGCGAACCTGGAACCAAGAGATGAATATTTTTATTTAATTTCCATTTCAAGAGGTATCAAGAAAAGTTGGTAGTTTTCCAATCAATCAATATGACATTAATTGAGGAGCCAGAG
The DNA here is from genome assembly GCA_949129095.1 of Volucella bombylans. Taxonomy (NCBI): domain Eukaryota; kingdom Metazoa; phylum Arthropoda; class Insecta; order Diptera; family Syrphidae; genus Volucella; species Volucella bombylans. The sequence continues at coordinate 330,393,758 of OX422140.1, read as the reverse complement.
CTTAAAAGAGACTTTTGCCGCTACTTGCTAATATCTCCATCAGCAATATTTTTCATGAAGAAAAATCGTTTTAAGGAGGTTACTTTGCGGGTTACGGTGCTATTCCCAGAACAATTTAGATCGTATTAAGAAATACCACGGAAGTTAAAGTTCCATACGGTGTTTTGAAAGTGTTGCTCCACATTAACAAAGAAACTTGGCGGTTAGACTAGTAAAGAAAGGCTACTGGTAAAAGAACAGTATTCAACATATTTTCTTAAAGCGACCCTGCAGTAGAGAATGGACAATTCTGCGTTTATTCGTTACAGTTGTGAAAACAAAGTTAATTGAGTTAATGAATTTGGATCCTTCTGACAAGGTCAATGCAGAGCTTGTTGTTCTTCTCCAGGCTCCGTTTATGTTTAATAACTTTTTTGTGGCAGCATCCATGAGCATTTCCATCTGTTTTTATTAAAGTCCCTGTACGCGTAAGACTGGGCCAATAAATTGCTCGTGAGAGTGACTATTTTTTTTTTAGATGTCCTCTTGGTACGAAGAAACAGCTCTTAGCAGGATTGATTTCTTCGGCGGTGTCGCTACTTGAGATTTAAGCGGCATTCAGACAAAAAGAGTAAGGAATTACCCCCAATTATAGCTTCCAGCTGCCGCCTACTAACCAAACCGATGGTCCTCCGCCCAATTATCAAGGCTTCTGTCTGCCACCAATAAAATTGTCCAATAAAAAAGCGAGGGTAGAGCAAATGACTGGCCTTATCGTAACAGTTTTCAGATGACACCCCCGAAGGTTATTACGATTTGACAAGTTACAAGCTGCCGGTCATAGATCCTGTTGAGTGGCTGGACCACCGTTAGTCTATAAAAGCACTTTAAACACGGTACCGTGGTCCGGGCCTGACTTGTAGAGGTAGGCTACTGGGTGCTGGGACCCTAAGCAAAAGGTTAATGGGTAGGCCTCTACTCATACCAATGGTGGACAGTTCCGCTTTGTTATCATCTCAGGAAGGCGGCAGAGCGATGGCAAGACGTATCCTTGCCCCCATGAATGTATGGGCATTCAGTAGACTTAAGCCTACACGGCAGGTGTTCACTTAAAACACATAACACATGACCAAATCAATTTATGACCACATCGGATTACACAGGCTATATCTTTTCAATGTCTAGAGCAAAGCTGGTCTTATGAAAAGAACAACAGAGTTGCAACTGATGTACATAGCATTTGACCAGCGACATATTTAACGGCTTTTCAGCGGCCAGTCGATATATCAGATCTCTAGGGGCCTTACGGGTAGCCCGACGGAGGCTTAATTCTGCATCTTGGAAAGCACAAGCTCTTGGAACTTCGGTTTCAGGCTAAAAATGTAGCAAATACTATAGGAAGCCGTGATCCTAAGATTGGCGAAGGTTTCTTTACTCAAGGGGAGGATCATGCCAAGTACATAACATCGAATTGGATAAGTGAAGAGCATTCCCCACGTAAGACTTAGGACGCTAATTAATAAAGATTTTAATCAATCTATATTTTCACGTGGTGATCAGTCAAAGGCATTCTTAAAAGCCTTTTCTTCGTCGACATATTGATCAGCCGTTTTACACAATATGGGTTCATGGCGTTATATAATAACCGTGGGCATCTGTGAACCATATAAAAATATTAGCGATTTTGTATCAACGTCATAAATTTGTTTTCAGGCGGATTGTGTCGAGTTTTGAACCAAATAACTCGACAAGCAATTTCACATCGTAAATGATTCAAAAGGAAGGACATTGGGTTCCATATGAACTGAAGCCGAGGAACGTTGAACGTCGATTTTTGACATATGAAATGGCGCTTGCCAGGCATAAACGGAAGAGTGTCTTTTGCATCATATTGTCACTATTGATGAATACGATAACCCAAAGAGCTTCCTCTTCCATCATGGGTATCCCATGCCTCAACATTGACGGTCATACGGTGCCGTCTATTATGATTTGCTCAAACCGAACGAAACGATCACTGAGGTACTCCACCGAATACACTTGATGAGCACTCAAGGAAATCCGTGCCATTTCTACTCCAGACACGATTTTCCAAGATGACAATGCTCGGCCACATATGCCACGACCGGTCAAAAGCTACTTGCAAACACTTAAGCGTGTTTGTCTTACCTCACCCACCGTATTCATCAGGCATTGCTCGTTCGAATTACCACTTGTTTTATGATCGATGACGCATGGCCTGTCTGTGCAGCGCTTCGCGTCTTATGACAAAACGAAAAATTAGGGCGACTTGTGGATAGACTCAAAATATGAAGCGCTCTTTCGCCGAGATATCCAACTCTTGCAAGAAACATAGGAAAAAGTAGTGGCTTGGCTAGCGATTGACAATACTTTGAATAGATAAATTTTGATAAAAAAAACCCGGAAACTTATTTGTAAATAGTATGTATACTTTGATTTATTTTCGTTCAGCCGTAAATTCATTTTTACCGCTTCTGTTTCGGTAGCATGAAATGCCAAATTGAGAACCTATTGGTTTCTTCAGATGATGTCGATGTCAGCAAGGTATGCGACCTGTTGTAAGGTCTTTTGAAATAATGTGCCTCTGAAGTTACGAGTATCGCACAATCTTTTTAAGCTTAAAATTAAAGAAACCATCTGACAGTACGCAACATTGCTTTGTGACATCTCGAGGTATCATTCATTATTCATGGAGCAGCAAAAGTTCCCCATTGTCATCCTGCAAAAACGTACGTTTTTCGGGATGTCAAACGAGACATGCTTGCTATACATTGTAATTCATCTCTATATTTGCAGTCATATGTGGCTCTAAATCAATGAACAGCTGGTGGGTATCGATTTTAAATTTCTAGGTTCTTCTAAGACATAGCTTATGGTAAGTATGTATTCACCTGACAACACTGAATAGGAACTGCAAACTGCCAGTTCGATTTCATATGGTTACTTTCGTTCATAGAGTTCAGTAGGTGATATTGTATGGCTCTATAATGTTTTTTAGACGGCGCAAAAGCAATCTGCAGTATTAGATTCTTTAAAGAGTTGTGCCATCAATGTGGCAAGCAGTGCTGCATCATAGGTAGATGCCTTAGAATCTTCAAATGAGGTTATCGCTGAATAGACCTCTGACGTCGCTGTTAATTGAATATAGAGAATTCCTCTGGTGAATCTTTCGTATTGTGCTTTGTATGGCCTGCGTTTATTTACTAAACCAGTTGTGCTTGTTAAATTTGCACAGTCAGATTCCGTAAACTGCAAAGCGATCGGTGATGTTGTACGAGTAATCAGCGATTCCTTCTGTTTTCTCAACCAGGTTCGGGACGAGCTATAGCGGAGTTTTAAGAATTAACTGCTTAAAAAATTTATCGATTTAAGGATAGTTTCTGGTAGGCAGGCTGACTGACTTGCTGTGACATTAGTCTATTAGTTTGGTTTAATTGTGAGCTTTTTGTACAGATGTACATATGTAGATTTGGAAATTTTGAAATTTCTCTCAGATAGAGATACCCACTTCAACCGAAAAGATATCCCATCTGAGTGGTCGGTTGAGAATAGTACTGTGTATTTCGCATCGTATCTCCACTGCGTTTTTGGAAACAGTTAGACTGGGATGCTTTTATTAAAATTTAAGGATATCGGTGGCTGTGGATCAATTGGTAATGTTAGTGTCGAACGTGTCGGCGTTCAATACCAATCGTGCCCGAAAGACATTCTTCTTTCAGACAACTAAAATCACGTAAGATGAGTGGTTGCTTAGAATACAACAACAAGTCCAATTACATTAATAATTTAGTCTCCCCATTATATATTAGCTACTGAGCTCAAACATCTTTCTTTCTCATTCTGTCCCATTTTCCGAAAAACTTAACAGGTGCGCAGGCATTCTAAGAGTATTCGTATCCTCTTGAGTGTTAAGTTCTTATAAACAAAATGAAAATGTAATCGAGATCTTGGTTGGAGACAAAACTCTAATCAGTGGGTCACAGATTGACTGTAGGCTTGTGTCGATCAGTCCCTACATCTTTCTAGTGGTCACAACTTAACACGAAGTAATGCACTGGATGTGTTGGTTCATGGGCACGTTAGTTGGGCATATTTCCATAGTGAACGTAGTACCAACTTCAGCCACTATTTAAAAACTGCTGTCTATGGTGTTGCATATTCTAATTTAAAAGATATTGAGCCAGTTCAGATTATATAAAAAGGTCACATACGAATGACAGAAGCAAGGACAATATGATCTGGTTAGAGGTTAGAGGTTTGTAAAATACGAAAATATGGCAATGCATGACCGATAAATGGAATTTCAAAATTAGTGAACAATTGAAGGTGCTCTGTAGGGCAACATCCTTTTAGAGATTAGCTATGCGATTCGATACATCTCAGGAGACAAGAATATCACTCTCCGCTGAATGCATCATTGCATTGGCTAAATACCAATAGATGGAAAGGTGTCAACTCTTAATGTGTCTAGTTCAGTTGACTTCCTCCTCCATGTAAAAACTGAAGAATCTATATTGTCGATCCAGTTCGTTACTAAAACTTCATTCGACCCTCATTTTAGGAATTTTCTACACTCTAAAGCTCCAAACTTATCAAAACTTTGAGCGCTATCATATCGTCTTTACATCTAAGTCTCCCATCGCAACGGTGTCACCTCTTTCGAAATTTAGTTCGATACATATTACTGTAGGATGATTATCTTTCCTATTCTACTCTGGAGTCCGACTGTCAATATACGTTCATTCCACAGTTTTCACGATATAGGGTTTTATATCATCCGTGTCGCATGCATATACACAGAACTTGCGCTGGCTTCCATTTGGCTAGAGGGAAAAAAAACCTGCGCTTCTGAAGGCTTACTTCTCATTAATGGAAGAGGGTCTTCAACCTTTAGAACTCCATCCTTCGTCAGACGGCGACAGGCGATAGAAGCGCTGAGAATGAGAGTAAATTAACATGAACTAAAGTACAGGATACTACCGGCATAGATGGTAAACCTTAGAATCCTTCTTTTTGAGCGTTCTCTTCAATATTCCATTAAGATTCCGGAGAAGAGCTTTCCATTTTTCAAGGCATGCCATTTTTGTAAAGGGTACGCCGAATATATATGGTTTTAAGCAAGAAGGAGGTTAAACTGACGTCGTTAAGACTCCTGACGAGTGTTTTAACATCTCTACCAAATATGATAAAAAAAGAACTCTAACTTTTCACCAGCCTAACTGTTGGCATAAATAACATAAAATGGAAATTTACCATGAACAAGATAATTATTGCGAGTTTAAGTACGATGACTGATTTTTTGTTTCAGCTGCAAATACAATTTCAAATTCATTCTCTGTACGGCTTCTACTAAACAAAGAATCATGTCCGCTGTTCGGCTATATAGTAAGTAATTTCGAAATTACACCACTTACCTGGCAAACGCTTCCGATCCACACGAAAGCACATGCAAGGAAGCGCACTTCACTTTCAGTTTATTCAAATAGTCCAACCTCAAACGTGCTTTGTTCTGATAGTGAACCAAACGCAAAATTCTCGGATTCGTGCAAAGCACTTGAAACTCCTCAACTTCTTGCAAATCCTTCAGTCTCTCTAGAACCGTATCAGGACTCAAAGTCAATACCTCCAAACACCTAATAATCGCTTCTTCCTTTATTCCAAACGATTTAATGTGCTCTATTGTTTTAACCACTCTGTCTGTTGAAGACATCATAATTTTTGGCATCCTGTAAAGGATCTCACGAAAATCCTGTCCATCTATCTTTTTTATCTGTCTTAGCATTTGTTTGATATTATCCGAATCACCATAGAGTAGAAAGGCGTTCTTTACTACACGTTCCTTGGGGAAATATAAGTCATTTAGTAAAACGTCTATCATTCTCTGAATTGAAAAAAAACTTCTGTGCCGAACTCGTGGGTATATTTTCCACATTTTATCTAAACTCTTCTCATCCATTCCCAGTCGCTGAATTAAGTATAAATTTAAAAGATTTTGTCGCAAGATTTTCAATTTGATATCATCTCCATATTTGGTGGCTGCATCGAGTTCAATATCCTTGAAGCAGGTACGTAGTACTTCACATACGTCGACTTCGAAAGGGATAAATCCCTGGCCTTTGAGTGTTGATATGTTTTTATTCATAACAGTCACAAATTTGATCAGTAATGACACGGGTACCGATGGACATCCACATTCCTTAAGGACCTTATAACGATTTTGTATAGTCAAGGAGTTGATATAGAGTAGCATTGGTTTTTGGAGGATGTCATCGACGCTGTACTTGAGGAATTGTAATGCTCTAGCCGAACTTATAAGATCCTCACGTTTGACGGTGTAGAGCTCTTTATGTTTTTCTAGAGCTGCTGCCCAATGACGATGTGTGGCACCTGCGGAATTGGTCAGAAGTAATTGAAAACTGAGTAGGTAATGTAAGGAAGTACTTACCGAGTTCTTTTGCCAAATAACCAGCAGTGGGTGCTTGGTCAACGGGATGTATTTCGTCGGATGCCGAATTACTTAAGAAACGTGCCAGGACGGCTATTTGTTTTCTGTTTCGTAAAAAAGCTCTGTGACTCCATAACATAGTTTTCTTCTTTTATTTTTGAAATTTGTTACAGAACAAATCTACCAAAAAGATACAAGTGACGTTTGTCACTCAAAAAATGACAGCAACAGCTGATTTGAGACTAGTGTTGCCTTTGCAAAAGGCAGGTAACTCTATTTCTATACTACGAGTATATCGCTTTGCACAAGAAATTTATCGGGAGACTAGATAGCAATGATAGTTTTCCCAATAGTTATGTTTCAGCAGCTGTCAAATGACATCCGGCTCTCAAAATATTCAGTAAGGTTTGCCATTTCATCATGCATTACACTTCCCGAACGTGCGGAAATAATTAAAAAATATTATCGAAATTCCGGGTCAGTTGTAAATACGCAACGTGAATTTGGTCGTGAGGTCGGTCGTCATCATTGCTTCAGTGTGCAGGTAATTCGTCGCAACGTGGTAACATTTGAGCGTGAGTAAACTCTTTTGGATCTTAAGCCACCAACTAGACAGAGTTTGGTGCGAAATGAAGAAAACATAGCCACCGTAGCGGCCAGTATCGAAAAAGACCCAGAAATGTCAATTCGTCGCCGATCAGCTGACTGTGCTAATGCAAGAATTGAAGCCGGACGGCCATGATCGCTAGAAATGTTGACCGTAGATAAGGATCTTGGCCAAAAAATCATCTTCTCGGACGAGGCCTATTTATGGCTCAGCGGCTATGTCTACAAAAACAATTTCCGTTGCAAGCCACAAGTGTTCGGCCAAGCACCAATGCATCCACAAAGATTGATTGTTTGGTGCGGTTTATGGCATGGCTGCATCATCGGACCTTATTTTTTTCGAAATGAGGAAGGAGACAACGTTACCGTCAATGGTCTCAGGTATAGAGCGATGTTAACTGGCTTTCTGTGGTCAGAGCTCGACAACATCGATATATGGTTCTGTGGTTCCAACAAAACGGCGCTAAATGCCATACAAGCGACGCAACGCACGAAGTTGTGAAGGACAAATTTGGCGACTGTGCCACGGCGAGCGTTCATCAATTCGCTGCCACTATCATGTGATTTGACCCCACTCGATTATTTTCTCTGGGGCTACGTCAAGTCCTTAGTCTACGCTAATAAGTCAACCACTTTGGACTAGCTCGAGGCCAACCTTCGACACACTATTGATGGAATAATGCTGCACATAATGGACTGAGTCATCAAAAATTCGACCGACTGAAGCAAAGCAGGGTACTACAAGGGTTAATTCGAACTCATACAAACATATGACTTATCAACTCATGCGTACTTCGAAAAACAGGTCAAATTGTCACAAATCCATGTATGATAGTTGTCTGGCCTCTCGTAGTTTTACAAAGAACTAATATCATGTGTATGTTATTTATTCAAAAACTATTAAACCTCCTTTTTTTAAATATCATAATTAGTGCGCCCTAGAATTGCCAACACCCTTAAAATGTTGGTACACAGTAGATGCACAGTATGTGCATTGTCCAAATCTACACGGGAAAGGTGTGACGGTACAAAGTTTGAAGGGGATTAACGTTGGAGCATTTGTGTTCGCAATAAGAATATCTCGAGTAAATATCTATAGCAGAAAGTGAAATATTTTCTTTTATAAGATAAAGTGGTACATGTGTTTGACGTGTGAAACTTTTAGGGTTTGTTGCAACTACAGTAATTCTGGAATTGTTTATCATTCTGTCGGCGGTTCAAACTCGGATTCATTTAAACAGAGAAACATTAAACAAAAAAAATTGATTAATGATGTAGCGGTAGATAAACGCAACGTTCGACATTGGTTTGCTAAGTTGCGTTCGGGAAAACCACGTGAGAGACCAGAAACGGTAATTGACGACACTGTTTTAAAAGCAACTGCAGACCCAACAAAACCGGTGCGGGACATTGCACAGAACTTGGGAGTATCTCCCATGATAATAAGTCGACACCTGTCTATAATAGGAAAAGTAAAAAAAAACTCAGAACTGAACGGGACACAAAAACTACGCAACAAATCAAGCCTTCTATAAAAACAAATTAATAATGGACCTTGAATCACGTTGGAAAAAAGTTATAGATGCTAACGTTTCATATTTTGACTAAAGAAAACATTATAAGAAAAAAATATTGGCTTTTTCATTTTTACCTTAAAATTGGACATTTCATGTGGTACAACCTAATACAGATCAGAGGGGTAAAGCATTTCTTACAGCGCTTGACAAACCTACAGATTTCAGATCGAATATATATTTTAGATTCCAATATAGATTGCCATTTCCATGTAGAGTATGGAAAGTTTCTCGGTTTCAATAATGTAATATTCATTCATAATGGGTTTTGCGTTTAAATTTTGCTTGGTAGTTAAGCGTTTTGTAATCGTCGAAACTAAAGCTTCTTTTCAGCACCTCCTACTCTCACCTCCACGTGGTGAAGGCAGGGAGCCTAGTACCTCTGCGTGCCCAACGAGAAGGGTTCACATTACGACGAATATACCGATCAACGATGGCATCCACGGCTCTAGTCTGCTTTAGGCACACCTCATTTAAAGCTACTTAGACGTATTCAAAGCACTGTTGGTGATTCAAAAATTGGTTATGCTGTTAATGTCAGAGTTCAATGAGCTTAACGCTGCCGTACCCGTTCTATAGCAGGAGGGCAGAGATGTGATTTAGGAAACGAGATGGTAAAGCTAAGAGTACCATCTACTTAGAACGAGTTTCCTCAGGAACCCGACGATTTATTCACCGAGCTCTTTAAAGCTAGAGTAAATGATCTTGCAAGGATCATGTACCAACTCATATTTACAATTTGGTCAAATTACGAAGGCCCTCTAAATAGAATCTGAGCATCATCTGTCGGGTTGTGAAAAAAGCAAACCCCTGAACTCCGCCAATGTATACGATTATTGAAGGTCGGATACAGGCTCCTTGCTGCTGTGTTATATGAATGTCTCAAACCGATCGTCAACAACCTGATGGGACCAAGTAAATCCACCACCGACCAAGCTATCACTCTGCGGCAGATTTTAGAGAACACCCGAGAATATCGCAAATATTGCATATAGAGCCTATAGAGACGAACAATACAGATTCCTATCTGGTCTTGGAATCCCTGCCAAAAATCCTTCAACTGTGCAGGATATCGATGGAGAACACTTGCTGCTTCGCTTACAGCGGTTAAGATGTCTAGGTTACAACTATATGCCAAGCGTATGGATACCAGTGCTCCAGACCGAATGATTGTCGATTCCAACCCAGTAGGGCAATGCCTTAAATGGCGCACGCAGTTGGAAGGGACCTTAACAAACTGGGTGGCGAGACATGTTGGTTGAGGCTCAGGACCGCTCCTGTCTGTAAGATGCCATCAAAAGTAAAGCAAGTAAGGATAATTTGCTTACGGAGATGGAATTTTAATCATATGAAGTTAAGTTCCGGATTGAAACAGAGATCAGATAGTGTAGTTTGGAGAGCTTGCTGTGTAGTGGCTGAGAATTGAATCTAGACCTCTGGTTGAGCAGAGGATAATGTAGTCACAAATTTTTTGTTGTTATATGTTTGTTTCTTCGCATATATACTCGTATGTAGAATTGCTGAGTTATTTAATTAAGTATTATATTAATAATGCAAATCCATTAAATAATCCATTAAATTTCAAAAGTAGTTTCAGATCATCGATCGCTAAGCTGCGCCCGATATAATCGATCTCCAATTTCTGCAGCATGACTGTCGCGCGTTTGTTTACATCGACCCAGTTGTTCGGGGTTTGTTTACTCTTGTTGGTAGTATGAGTCGTCGTCCACTAGGTTATTTACATTTAACCCTGTAGTTTGGGGTCTATTTACTCTCGTTGCGTCACTGAGGTAATACGAGGGCGGGTCAATAAGTCCGTGACTTTTGGAATAAAACACAGATTTTTTGATAAAAAAATAATTTTATTTTTCAACGTAGTCTCCCTTGAGCTCTATACACTTTGTTCAACGCTTCTCCAATTTTTTTATCCCTTCCAAAAAAAATGATTTGTCGAGGTCCTCAAAATAGGCCTTGTTTGCGAGATGACTTCATCATTGGAGTCAAATCTTTTTCCACCAAGCCATTTCTTCAGGTTTGGGAACAAGAAGTAGTCGCTCGGAGCCAAATCTGGAGAATAGGGTGGATGAGGGAGCAATTCATAGCCCAATTCATGGATTTTTGCCATGACAACTGCACATGTGTGCACCCTTGCATTGTCTTGGTTTTTTGGTTTTTTTTTCGCAAGAAATTAGTGAGTAGTCTGATAAAAATAGCTGTCAAACACAAACTAACTGATGCAGCAAGTTTAAATTTTGACAGGAGTCAGCTGACAGATGCCTGTTGACAGGAGCAGTGTTGCTGTTTCAGTAAAGAGGTCAGAAATTCAAAAAGTCACGGACCCGCCCTCGTATTATTTATATTCGCCATGAATGAGTTGTGTAACCTATAAATAAAAACCGATGGCGATGTGGGTAATATCATCTTCGTGACATAATGACTCCACTAAAGGTAATAGCCGTCGTGATTGGAATATGCGGTGGTTGGATGGTAGTGATGTGCAATTTGATTACTTTTGAGTAACGAATGATTACTGATTACTTCAAATTCAGTATTCGGTATTTGGTATTCGATACCTAGTACTTGGTCTCCCAGTCAAAATTCATTTTCTGGAACCAGAGTATCAAGTATCATTGCACTTCATTTTATTTCGTCTCATTAAACAAACGGGAAATAAACTTAAAAGAAATTATATTTCTTGCAAAATAAATAAATTCACAGTTAATAATAATGATTATAGAAATAGTAGTAATAATAATAATAAATAATTCTTAAAGGCTTTTTGGTATGTATTTTGAATTAGTGTTTAAAAATAAAATTTGTTGGACAATTCGTTTTTTCAGTCTGCTTCTTTTATCTGAAATTATCAACCCAGCCTTTGAAAAAATCCTTCTGCTAGAAACTGATGTAGCTACAATACTTAAGTATTTTTTTTAGCTAATTTTGCCAGATTTGGATAAATTATTTCACGCGATTTCCACCATGCCAATGCGTTCTCTTGTTTAGGAATAATCTGTTTCTCTGTATATTGCCTCATTTCTATTATTCCTGCACACAGTGGAGTAGATTGGACGCAGCCCGCATCATTATCGAAATCTCCCCATAAAAGATGCGGCGGAGTGTAACGTGTTAACTTATAAGTTCATACATACGAGTATGTAGTTCAGATTATCTATTAAAAATAAATATTTCCTGACCTATACCATAATAGCCTACATTTTCCTACTCGCAAAAATGTTTAAATTTTGTACCTACATGAAATGTATCTACTCGAAAAAAGTAAACTCAGTAATCATTCAACTTAAGGTATTTAGGAATCAGTTAATACCTTGTGAATACAATTCACAAATAATCCAATGAGTCCTGGTATTCGATACTGACGGTTGAAAAGTTTGAGTGGAGAAAAGTAATCAAAGTAATCAAATTGGAACTGTATGATATATGGAACATCGTGCGACTGTGACTTTGAGACGTTTGATGCGCTGATACAAGAGAGTGCAGAAGAACAGAAAAATGGAACAGTGTTCAGTGTACAGTGTACACATGTATATGCTATGCAATGTAGAACATACGGAAGAAGGGAAACGAGACTTGCTGCTGCTGTTAGTTTGCTGTTTTTACATTTACATATGTATGTGTATTTTATATTGCTTCTTTGGTGTTTATCAGCAAATGAGTATCAGTATTCAGTATCGAATACTTATTTTGAGTAGTATTCGGTACCGATACTCATTTCACGTATCGAATAGTAAATACTTTTTGCACATCAGTATTATATGGTGCTAAGCCTGGAGTTAAAACTGTGGACTTGGCAAAGCGTGTTGAGTACCATGGGCATTGGGACTGGATACAATGGAAAGGGAGTTGACGAGCTGGCAGACGACCATAGATAAACTAACCTAGATGGCAAACTTTCCAGATATTGGAAAATCAAAACTGATTTTCTACTGATCGCCCCTATCCATGTGACTCTGTCTGTGAATACGTGTGAATTGTGATCAATGACAATTTCCCTCCTTTTTTATACAAACCACGCCCATTTTAACCAAAAAACGTTACACACACTCGTGCAAATCGCTCTCATTCTAGCAATTTTACTTCTAAATTGCTCTCATTCTAGCAAATTTTGACAAAGTTATAGAGATGCAAAAGTGTTGGAATTCACTTACAGTGTGTCTGTTCGAAAGTTAAGGGTTTGCAAAAGTGTTAGTAGAGTTTGACATCTAGTTTAGTTTATCTATGGTGTTCAACAGCGCACAGTCGGGTTCAGCTCAGTGGTTCTCGATCAGTTAATTGTTTTTTTTTTTAACTTTCTTTAAAATGTGTATAATTTATATGGTAACTTTCGCATATGTTTACTAATAAAAATCATTTTCTACATATATATATATATTTTTAAAGAACAAGTGATGTTCAATTAAAAAAAAAATACACAAATTGTCCCCACTGTTCTAGTATTCTACTACAATATGATCCCACTCCGCAGTACACATTTCGAATTCGATGTTTTATCGATCCGTCACTCAGTCAACTGACAGCTCAGTTTTGAGTGCTTTTTACCAGAAAAAGAAAAAACTAGGAGAAAATTCTTTAGGGAGAGTGCAGTAATGCAGTTTAATTTAATTCTTTTAATGATATTTAAGTGAAAATTTGAATTTCACGTTTCCAAAAAGTGCTGGTGTAATGGTTCGAAAACTTATCTTTACGTCATACACCGATTTCATGTGGGCAAGTACCTTTTAACTTCTTCAAAGTGATTCAATTTGTGAAAGGGCCGCACATACATTCCGGTAAAGAATCTCATTTGCGTTTAATTACAAGATTTTTGTGTTATTTGTTTATAAATCGATTGTTTTAAATGTGTGATTTTGTGTGGCTCTCATAAGGCAAGAACAATTAAAGGTTGCCGTCTCGAATTATCGCAAATTGATAGTAAACAGAAGAGCAATTTGTGCATCATTACTCGGCGCGTGTGCGTATAATAATTGCAATTTTTAGATGGAACGTTGCGTGAAACATTTGTTAATTTAATTCGAATTATTACCTCCAGTCATTCGACGGACCTCACGTGTTGTTTTCCTTTCAGAACTGCTTAAGGGGATCGGTCTGTTATATTCAAAGTGATAGTAACTGTTCCACCACGTAGTGCATGTACTAGTACGAGTAGTGTTATCAAAGGCCCACTTAAGTAGTTCAAGTGATTCTATTATTTATTTATTGTGCGCGAAGTGCAAATTTGAACATGACAACAACTACAAGCAAAGCTACCCCACGCAAAGATGACGGCATTCCGTCTTATATGAACGAATTCCAAAATATTCTGGAGAAAGGCAAAGAGCCCGACATGACAAAAGTTTATAATCCTAAAGTAGCGCACGAATTCGAAAAGTACCTGGATCCCACTTCACTGAAGCGACATGTGTTGCATAGTGAGAAACTACAAAAAATTATTGATATTTATGCCGGGGCGAAGAATCTAAAGCGAGCCGATGTGGAGCGACAAGTCAAAGGGATTCTCGACGAAATCGGTCTGGAACGTAACATGGCTGTGATACGATGGTGTGGCATTGCTATTACTGCCATAAGCAAGCGTATTACATCGGGCATTTGTGTGAATGAGAAGAATTTGAGGCGAGTGAGGGATGGATTGGGGAGAAATCCGGTCCTGTATTTGCCTAGTCACCGGAGTTACTGTGATTTCATCTTGATGTCGTATATTTGCTTTCACTATGACATAGAAATACCTGGAATTGCCGCTGGAATGGGTAAGTTAAAGACAGAATAGGCTACACTCGTGTTGTATCGAATAGAGCTGACCTTCGTTTTTATGACAATTCTGCGGACTGCGATATGTTTAGGTTTTTATATTATATTACAAGTCTTATTTGTTGTATGTTGTTTTCTTGTCTCTCTGCTTACGTCATTTACTACTTCCTTAAACTTATTTCCGCGAAGTTTTGGCTGTTTTTAAATTTAGATTCGCGTTTACTACCCTAGGAAGATGAGGGCAAATAAATTAACATACATTCCTGATACCTAGCGAAACACTTTGCTGTCGAAATACTCGTACTTCTAAATATTGCAAATTTGCTTTTCAAGCTTTGAGTTGTTTACTTTAACAAAAACAAACGAAACAAAGTGATTAAAATTTTCTACTAAGCGTACTTGATGTAACCCTTTGCCTCGGGACGTCTCTAGATTTCATCTCACAACTTTCTGAGCTGAGCTGAGGGCTACGTACTCATTTTTTGCCGGTTAAGGTGATGAATTAGAGTTCTTTATAGGTATAGTCGTATGGTTAGTTATCAAACGAGGGTTGTCAATTGCAGTATCTTATGTCGTTAAAAGTTACTTTTAGCTCTCTGCCAATGAGCCATCAATTGTTTGTTTACTTACATGTATTAGATTTTCTTTTTGTACATTTACAGTACAACTGGTTTTTCCTGCCTTTAAATTGCTGTGGAAGTCTCTATGACGAAGGTCGCAGCAACCGTATGCCACAACTTATGAACTGGTATTGTTGGAAATTACTCTTAACTCTTTCCGCCTCGAAAATTTGCTAAGAAAATCCACCAAAACAAAAATTTAGATTTTCAAAAAAAGTACTCCAATTGACTGATATGGGTTAAATTTTGAACCAGTGCAAGGGTCAGTTTATTTTTTGTGGTGATCCTGCAAACATGATTTATTTTTTCTCACACAGCCAGGAACTTTGCAAATGGAGCAAATCCAATTTGCCCTTACTTTGTTCTGAAACGTACTGCAGATGGAACATCTTCGTTGCGTACTGCGTTCTGGCTGTTGAGCGGCAGTCAATGTACGAACTTCATATGGAATGAGAGACTTACAAGCTTTTTTGGCAATAACGGGTGATAATCTTTCCAACGGGCGTTTATTTTCAACTAGATTTTTCGCCAATAAACCATTTACAACTGAGCGCCTGAATGTCTTCATGTCCATTTGCATTTGGAGAAGAAAGAAAAATATCAGGTTCCACCATTTCATGCTTTTTCTGTCCAATTTATATACTTCATGTGTTTATTGTAGTCAACAACTGCAGTTGGACACAATACTTTAGATACAGTCCCATCCTTATTCTTACCTAAACTCACTGGATTTTTCATGGGGGTGAAAATTGGAGAGAATATGTACAGACCGCTTATGTTTCCATTTTATAGCGGTTAGTTTTGTGTTAAACCCGTGAAAGTATCCCATTTTATCTGCAAGCAGATCCTTGAATTTTATCATGGACTCGTCTATGGCTACTTCACGAGTAGGATTTTCATATTTTTTACAATTTGTGGAGAGCATTTGGAGCATAGGTTTAATTGTATAAAGTTTATCGTAATTATGAGCATATCGCAAATTTAATTAGGAGCATATCGCAAATTTCACAACAACCAACTAAACCGTGCTTGCTTCATACAGGAACTGATATAGGAATCGTGTAAATCTGGTGCAGAAGATGAATAATCTTTATAGCTAGGAAGCTTCTTGATTCCCATTAGCAAGTTTAAATCAACGAATGTTTTAATTTCGCTCATATAAGTTTCCTGAAATGGTTTGCCTGTTTTTATGTGCTCAGTGTATTAATCAAACGCTCAAAAAGTGTTGGTCGTCAAACAATAACTGGAAAAGGTCTATGGGTGTTGGACTTGCAATATCTTTGACGAAATCAGTAGCCCCATAGTTATGTGTAAACTCCGGCAAAATTTGCTCCTGACCCTTCTGAATGACTTGAGTCCGGTTACGGGTCCCTTTTGGAGGATTAGGTCTTGGAAATTGTTGCTAGATTTCTGAAAGAGGAATATCGTCCTCCCAATCAAAAGATAATATCAACTGAGTTCCTGACCCTCAGGCTGTAAATTTGAACCTGACCCACATGATGTCACTGAATAAATATCAGAATCAAGTCGTGAAGGAAGTGAATCTGCATCATCGTCTATTCCCAGTTCTCTCAAAAATTCATCAAAACTCATGCCAACCAAATTAAGATCTGACTCTTTATAATCCGACATGACTAAAATAAGTAAAAAAGTGGAAAAGTGGAAAAGCGGAAAAAGACTTCCGTCGCAGTAGGTCAAAAAACGTACCTCTTGATTTTCTTCTATATTTACGGGTTTTCGAGAAAATTCTTATACTAATAATAATAAACACACTAAACACTTTATAAATTTTTACCAGAACGAAATTTAAGAAATTAAATTCCAGTTTCAACTTCACAAAAGTACCTTTACTCACTTTACCGTAAGAACAAATTTGAAACGAAAAATTCTCCCTTCTCTCTTGCAAGTCACACAATGTTTTTCTTTCATGCCGTATGAATACATATTAAATCTTTAACCAGTTGCAAAAAATATTTTCTACATGGCTTAAAATTTGTCCCACTTATCCACAACGGTAAGAAATATGTGGTTCAAATCTTGAACCAGTGAAACGGAAAGAGTTAAACACAGCCATTTCATTCTGAAAGTTTCCGGTGGGAGTGAGATTGTTTTTTTTTTTCTGCCGGCCCAAAGTATTTGACTATTGTGGACCCTTTATTGCAATTTCTCAGTCTTTCACAGGAAGATGAATGAATAAAGTACCTCACTTGTTACAAGCTTAAACTAACTTAAAATCTAGGGCTTAAAAACTAACAACAGTTAGGGGTTAGGAAGTAAGGGAATGGTGGAGGAGATCAAGTTTAAGACGAGTAGTGCTCAGGTTAATATCAAAAAGCGGGAGGTTTGAGTTGACCTTACGGAGCATGCGGGAGATTGGTTCGTTAGGGCCATAAGAGGTGCGGTGGGTTGGGTTATAGAAAAGACGAGGACAGCGTAAATTGCGAGGGTTAGTGTTGAAGGAAATAGAATTGTAAAGAGAAGCGCAATCCACAGAACCAGCGAGCAGTCGATGAATGAAAAGAATGTCAGCTACGGTATTCAGGTTAAGACGTTTGAGGCGGTCATGATAGGGAGGTAAGATAAAAGGATCACTCCAGGGTAGTCCACGAAGAGCAAATCGAAGAAAACGACGTTGAATGTTCCCGATACGGGTATATGAACTCGTTGAAAGGGGCACCACACTTGGCTGGCATATTCGAGAAGGGGCCGAACAAGGGTAATGTAAAGTGAACTTGTCACATAAGGGTTGCAAAATTCTTTAGATCATCGTTTGATAAAACCGAGCGACGAGTTGGCTTTAAGGATTATCTCATCAATATGCGAATATAAGTTTAACTCTCTATCGTATAATATTCCAAGGTCGCAAAGGTATTGAACCTGCGATACAGGTTGGTCATGCAGAAAATAAAGTCATAGATTGGCATTTGGAGACATTAAGCTCAAAGCAATTTTTTAGACACCAAGTGGAAAACCTATCGAGGTCTTCTTGAAGGAGAATAGAGTCTTGGACTGAGAAATAGTTTTGGAGAATTTAGTGTCATCGGCTTGAATGGATACGGAGCCGTGTTTAATAATTCTCTCAAGATCGTTTATAGTTCAAATCAAAAAGTTGGCTGCCTTGTGGGACACCAGAAGTAACTAAAAACGGCGTGACCTAAGGCGAACACTATAATAACGGCTCTCCAGATAAGAAGATATCCATTTTAACAATATGGGGTCAGAACCGAGGGAAGACGGTTTAAAAACGATCAGTTGATATGATATGATGGCTGAAAGTGCAAAGGATACGAATTCAACTACAAATTTAGTTGATCCACTTTTTAGAAATCCATGCTGACTGGGTGATATAAGTGGCTTGCACTGAAAGCTTAGAACTTCATATACAATTTTTTAGGTATTTGAGAAAGCCTAACAATGGGACGGTAGTTGGTTACTTCATTCTTTGATCCGTTTTTGTGAACGAGATCTTCCAAACTTGGGGGAATTCTCCTTGTGTGAGGGACAGATGAAAGAGAGAGGAAAGTGGGTGCGAAAGATTGGAGGCACAATTTTTTTGAGGTTTTGTAACTTTTCTTCGATAAAGATGGAATCAAAAGGTTGAGAGAGAGCGGAGCCAATGGAGAAATTGGGAAGGTGCTTGAAATATATGGGGTCGGGTAAGAAGAGGTTTCCTGCAAATGACTGTTTAAAAAAGTTTGCAAAATAGTTGGCAATGATATGTGGGTTGGTCGATGTTATATTATCGAACGAGAGAGAGGGGGGATAACCGCCTGATTTTCTTTTGTAGTTGACGAGTTGATAAAATGTCTTAGGATCGTTGATAAGGTTGGTCTGCGCTGTGTCGAGAAAGCGCTGATAGAGGCAGTTATAGAGCTGAGTGAATTGCAGGTAAGTTCCAAGATAGTTAGAGTAGCATAATAATTGGTGCGAAGAAAAACTGCCCATAATCTGTTTCTTCTGTTTCGTAAAGAGCGAAGTCTTCTGTTGTACCATGGAGGGGAAATAGATGATGTTTTATCCCGTGACTTAGAGAGAAATGGAATTAAATATTTCACTGTAGAAAATGGAGGCAGCATCACATAAGGATAGGTTGGTAAAATCAAAGAAACATTTGCTAAGATAGGTATTGATTTTGTGAAAATTAGCTTTATGGAAGTTGTAAGAAGAGATGATAGTTGAAGAAGGGGGCTAGAATGGAGATTTATGGAAAAATGAGAGCAGAAGAGGGGGCTGAAAGTTGTCGCCAGTTGATAGGATAAAGGGGCACAACGTTAATGTGGAGTTAATAGGATCACTAGTGAAAATAAGGTCTAGTTGCCTACTGATAAAATTAGAGACTCCACTTACTTGGCACAGGCTTGAATCAGTTATGCTATCAATGAAAAGACATTCCTTAGATGAACTGGCGTTTAACGCGGTAAAAAATAAGCCATCATCCGATGGGATCCATGTGAGCAGGGTCAGATTAAAATCACCAAAGATAAGGATATCGTCGATGGAATCACTTAGGTCAATTAGTTGGTCAATTGCTTTAAGAGCAAGGATGTAGGATTCAATAGGTTGAGCTGGGAGATGTAGCAACACATAACGTACAGCGACCTATTGGGAAGTGTTATTTTAATTGAAACAAAGTCAATCTTGACAGAAAAGGAGATAGCGATGAGAGAAGAGTTGAGGTTATTGTGAATAGCAAGTAGGACACCTCTACATGGAGAATCAACAGTTTGCGAAAAAACTGACTTATCCTCTTGCTCAACCATGGTGGCAGATGAAATTTCAGACGAGGAATTGGAAAATAATATAACCTGCAAGAAATATAACCAAAAATATAAAACTGAATGGGAATCAAGTAGGAGATGGTTGACCAGGGAGTTTTTCAAAATGCTTACTGCAAGTTGTGCAAAAAAAACTTTAGCCAACAACATCAACAACTTAGAACAACACGCAAGTTCCCACAGTCACAAAAAAAAAGCTGAGTGTAAGAACGAAACACATTTACCATAAATCGTCGGAAAATTGGAAAATTCTGAAGCAAGCAAGGACACACAATTGAAAAAGGAGATTACAATGGTAATGCACTGTGTTTCAAATTTTGCAACCATGGACACACTGCCGGGCCTGTTTAATGTTCTCACGCAAGACAAAGACACGTCATATACAATTAAATGTTGTTCAAAGAAAGCAACAGTTAAACTTCTTTCGAACTTTAGCAAGAAGAACGAAGCCTTCGCAACACATTTTTTTCTCTCTCATTATTGATGAAAGCACCGATATTAGCTGCAAAAAGTGTTTCGTTTTAGTTGTTCGGCACCAAGAATTCTGTTCAATTAGAGACGAATTTTTGGGTTGTTAGAATTAGAAGATTCGTCGGCAACTTCAATTGCAAGTGCTATAAAAAAATACTTATTGGAATTAGAGATTCCTTTCGAGAATTTAATAGGTTTAAGAACTGATAATGCTGCTGTTATGAATGGCTCGCTGAATGGGGTAAGAACACATCTAAAATCTTTGAACGAAATTTTCTTCTATTTGGGTTGTACTTGCCATCCTCTAAATCTTTGCTCAAAAGCAGTATCAAAACAAATTCCCCTTGAAATTGAATTATTAATTAAGAACATTTTTAATTTTTTCTCACATAGCTCTAAAAGACTTTCTGAATTCAACATTTTTCAGGAGTATTTTAAAATAGCCGAGCACAAAATTTTGAACACATGTACCACTCGGTGGTTATCGGTTCAGGCAGCAGAAGACAGGGTTTTAGAACAATGGACAGCTCTAAAGCACTAATTTTTATTATTGTCATTTGAAGAAAGGAGGGAAAATAATATTGAAACAGTGGCAGAAAGACTAAACGATGTGAATAAATCCTATTTGTTATTTTTATCTTATGTTTTAAATATTATTAATAAAATTAATTGTATTTTTCAGTCAGAAAAAACTACTATTCATCTTCTTCTTCCGTCAATTAAGCAACAATTTTTAAACTTGCTAAGCAATTTTATAAAAATTGAGTTTTTAAGTTGTGAAGTGGATTACGAAAACCAGAACTTCCAGTTTTCTATTGAAACAATATTTTGTGGGATAGAATTTGAGAAAAATGAAAAAAATATTTCAAAAGGAAATATTTTGTAAATTAAACGAAATATTTTAAAATACTATATTATTCTTTGCAACCAAATCAAACTAAGATTTTCTTTTGACGATAACAAACTAAATTTAATACAGTAATTGAACCCTCAAAAAATTCAATTTTAAAACTGGTTGAATCCTTTCCTTTCAACAAATGCTCAATTGAGGTCTTAAACGATGACTGGAGATCATTACTTTTTTATAACATTAGCAATATAGATCAAAAAAATTTGGTTAAATTTTGGTATTCCTTAATGGGAAAATGTAATCAAATAGAAGAGATTTTGTTCAAAAATTTGTCTGAATATAAGAGGGGCGTTCAATATATTCTCGGTATCGATATGAAGGAAAATGCGAATTCCATTTAAATTGTTTTTATTTTTCAATATAATCCCCCTAACATCAATGCATTTGTTACATCTTGAGATAAGCTTTTTTAAACCCTCAAAAAAAAATTTCCTCTTTCTCTGCAAAATACCCATTTATTGCCGACTTGAGTTCTTCATCATCCGAAAATCTTTTTCCACGAAGACATTTTTGCAAATCCGAAAACAGGAAATAATCACTAGGGGCAAGGTCTGGACTATAGGGTGGGTGTTGGATTTCTTCGAAACCACAATCTCGCGCAGCAGCCTTGGAAACTCGCGCCGTGTGAACAGGAGCGTTGTCATGAAGAAGCAACACACCCGCTGCGAGTTTACCCCCTCTTTTCTTTTTAATTTCCTCCCGCAAATTATGCAAAGTGGAAGCGTAGGATGTGGCGTTGATGGTTTCACCTTTTTTTTGTACTCAATGAGCAAGATTCCCTTTGAGTCCCAAAAAACTGTGGCCATGAGCTTCCCGGCAGACGGAGTGACTTTGAACTTCTTCGGGGGGTCTGTCCCTTTTTTATGCCACTGCATGGACTCTTGTTTGCTTTCAGGGTCATAGTGGTGAACCCATGTTTCGTCCCCAGTAACAATTCGATCCATAACACCGTCCGCGTTCTCACTACACATCTCCAAAAGCTCTCTACAGCATGCGATTCTCACTTTTTTCTGAGGCGCTGTGAGCATTTGTGGCACCCACCTTGCACTGACCTTTGAAAGGTTAAGATGGTCATGAAGAATGGTGTGAATGGTACCAATTGAAAGCTTGGTGATCTCTGCCATCATTTTCACCTTTATTCGGGCATCCTCAAGAACAAGTTTTTCGACTTCTTTGATGCTTTCTCCCGTACAAGCAGTAGCCGGGGCGCCGGAGCAGGGGTCGTCTTCAATGCTCTCTCTGCCTCTCTTGAACTCACTTGACCACTTTTGCACAGTTGATAATGAAGGTGCGGAACCCTGGTAAACAGCCACCATCTCTTCATGAATAGTTTTTTGACTTTTTCCTTGCTTAGAGAGAAATTTAATTACAGCGCGATGCTCAATTTTCACCATCATCGTCTCAGTTGCCATTATGATTCTGTTTAACTAGAGATAAAACGCGAATTAATAATCACATTTATATGAAATTTTACATGAATGCACTAAAATAATAGTATTACTTGATAAATAACTCAATTTATATATACAACCACAGTTTCACCCCGATACCGAGAATATGATATAGTTGCTACAGAGAACTTCTACATGCGTAAGGTGATTCTGGGTCAGTCAGTGCTTTCGTATTGTT
Organism: Volucella bombylans; assembly: GCA_949129095.1. Lineage (NCBI taxonomy): Eukaryota > Metazoa > Arthropoda > Insecta > Diptera > Syrphidae > Volucella > Volucella bombylans. The sequence continues at coordinate 330,370,965 of OX422140.1, read as the reverse complement.
ATTACACATCCTAACTGTGTCTACTTAAATTTTGACTAAAATGTACTTACAGTCGTGGCGAACTAATTAAGAACGATGGTACAAAATAATATTATTCAATGTCTTTTTTACTTCAAGTTAAAATATATTGCACCTTGTTATATATTTTTATAAAACAAACAAAAAATATACGTTTTAAACAAGAAAAATCACTTTAATTCAATTAAGTGTCTCAAAATGGTTGGCGGACTAATTAGGAACGTTATGCAATTTTTTTCAGATTTGCGGAATTGACATGTCCTGGCTCAATATTTCGTTGGAAATACTTTATTCATGATCACAGCCGTACATCTCCGTGGCATAAATTCAATTTTTTTAGGTTATATGTTATCCCAAGCCATCCTTGCGACTTCAAATAATCCATTCAAATTCCCAATTTTGTGCTTGGCAATTTCGGTTTTAAGTTGATATCACAGGTTTTCTATTGGATTTAAATCCGGACTACATGATGGCCACTCTAAAACGTCGACAGAATTCTTATTAAACCATTGTTTTGTTACCCTTGCCGTGTGCCTAGGGTCATTATCTTGCATAAATCTCCAGGTAATGGACAATTCTTCCTCAGTATAGGGTAACATAACATTTTCTAATATTTTTATATAGTGCTCCGAATTCATAATACCTTCTATTCGATATAAAGGCCCGGTTCCTTTAAACGACATACAACCCCAAAGCATCACACTTCCTCCTCCGTGTTTAAGAGTAATCGTCGTGTATTTCGGATTAAATGCCTCATTTTTTGGACGCCGAACATATCTCTTACCATCTGATCCCACTCTATTAACCCTAGAAGACTAATCATATTTTTTAGTATATTAAGACTAATCATTCGTCGAATCGACGACGCAAAGTTTAAACCCAATTTGTAGAAAAATTTATTTACAAATTGCGTCCGCACACAACAGGAACTCATGAATGATTAGAGCTATACGAAGAACGAAAGGGATCGCGGAAGAAGCAAGAGAGAAATTAAAGAAATAAAAAAAAGTGTTCGTCGAATCGACGAACCTTAGTTTTCTAGGGTTAACCTTTGTTTCGTCGCTCCATAATATTTTTTTCCACTCAGAAACCGTCCAGTCCTTATGTTTCTTCGCAAAAGCTATCCTAGCTTTTTTTTTTTCAGAGAGCAATGGTTTTTTTCGTATCGCTCTTCCAAAATGTTGGCTTTCATTCAATCGTTCCCGTATGGAACGTGCTGAAAGGGCATTCGAATCTTCACCAAAAACTTCCTTTTGAATTTCTTTAGAGCTCATAAATGGATTTTTTTTTTTGGAAACTCGAACAATTCTTCGATCTTCAGCCTCATTAGTCTTACGCGGTCTTTTGCGTCTTTCTACCTGTTCTGTAGTTTGATATTTTTCACTGTGGCCTTTGGTGTAGTGGTAGTAGCAAACGCTTCTCACTCGGAGAGTCCAGGTTCGAATCCTGCCCATGGCAAAATCAGTTTTTCATTGTATAATTGGAACTCAGACAAAAAAATTCTGCGTGTGAAGGCATAACACTGACACGTAGATTTGGCTGTTATAAGAGTTTCAAGCAATGAAAAAAATACTGGGAATTATATCTCGAATCACTCTGAGTGAAGAAAAACTCTCCGTCCTATTCGGACTCCCACCCCTGGAGAGCAAACATAGAAACCAAACACACCTGAGTTTTTCAAACCACTACAAAAACAATTTTTCTTTCTCCTCCTTCTATCTTTCCGCCCGCCCGCGCCCTGGAAACAGCTGTGGTGTGCAACTCCTATTTTTGCCCATTTTTTCTTCAACCAAGCTATAGATTATCGAAAATGAATTTGTTTTTATTTAATTTTGATAAAAATTTGTATGTTTACCGATTATTTCTGTTAATATCACAAATTTTTTTCATAAAATAACTGCGTTTCTTATCGTCCTTCTTAATTGGGTCGCCAAACAAACATTACACTTCAATAACCCAATTGCAACTAAATATATTAAACGGCGTGCAATATTATTTTAAAACGCTGTTACATAACAGATCAAATAATACCAACAAAATAACGGATCCTTTTTATGGGTTGCCATCTTCATTTTATTGTAGTGGCGATTTTTTCTAATTTTTTAGTCGTTCCTAATTAGTTCGCCACGACTGTACGTGTTTCGTTATTATTTTCTTGAAAAATTACACTTTTAGGAATAGCAGTGAAGCGTGTATACCGTGTACTATGGTACCCACTTACACTATCAATTACTTTTGGAAGATTTATGTTAGAAAACTTATATTTCATATTTTTACGACATTTTAAAATATCATTTCCTTAAAGTGCTTTCTGTAAATGGTCTAATTTTTTCACTTGGATTTGAATTATTATTTCCAATACCCGTCAATTACACTGGGCAACAATGAAAAATACTCGGACATACTAAATAGTGTTTCTTATAGTACTCGACCTGTAGATAACGGGAAAAATAATACTCGTAGTTTGCTCAGGTCACGTACAGCAACCTAACGGGACACACTTTTACATCTTTATCGAACGAGGTCAGTTCTAATAGAATCGCACATCGTTTAAATCGGTTTTTCTGTTAGTAATTTAAAAAAATAAACTAATTTGCGTAAGAAGAATATTAGAAGTGCATTAAAGTGATAAAATGCCACGATCTTGTGTTAATTGTCCAGATTTATTCTGCTATATTTGTGGAGAATTTACACCAAGTTTCCGAAAAAAGAAAATAACACCATTTATTGAAAAGTGTTACTTTCCTTATTTTAAATTTAAAATAAACCATCAGGATAAACTCTGGGCACCACACATTCGATGCCTTACGTGTCACTGACAGCTAACTGGTTGGTTTAATGGGTCATTTTCTGTAATGCCTTTTGGAATGCCTATGATATGGGGAGAGCCCCAGAGTCACACATATTGTTACTTTTGTTGCACCAATGTGAAGGGATTTTCTCGAAGATCAAAGCATTCCTTAAAATATGCAGATGTCTCTTCTGTAACAAGACCAGCACCTCATACAGAAATTCTGCCAGTTCCAAAGCCACCTTCCGGACGCCTTTCGGACACAGAAATAAGTTCGTCATATTGATCAGAAGAAATCGTGGATGGTCCCGAATTTGAGCTCCCTACATCTTCTGATGCACCACATCTCATCAGTCAGATTGAGCTTAATGACCTTGTCTGAGACTTGGATTTGTCAAAACAAAAGTTTGAAATACTGAGCTCAAGGTTAAAGCAGTGGAATCTGCTCAAGCCTGAGGTAAAAATTACAGAGTACTGTACGCGACAAAGTGAATTTGTTCCTTATTTTTCGAAAGCCGATAACTTAGTGTATTGTAATGATATTAATGGCTTAATGCTGTCACTGCGTAATGCAGGTTATGAGCACAAAACCGAAGAATGGCGGCTATTCATCGACGCATCAAAGGCTAGTTTGAAAGCTGTATTACTTCATAATGGTAATAAGTTTCCTTCAATACCTCTAGCGCATGGTGTGCATGTTGCTCTATTTCTTGGACTACAACTAGGTTACACCTAATTTTGTTGTTTTTTATGTGAGTGGGATAGTAGAGCACGATCGGAGGACTTTGTGAGAGTAGATTGGCCTATAAGAACAAACTTTATTTGTGGAGAAAAAAATATAAGGAATCCTTCATTGATCGAACCACAGCGTATTATTCTACCACCATTACATATCAAATCCCATCACTAAGCGAAGCAAAAATTAAAGAAGTTATTTTTGTGGTTCCAGACATTAGAAAGCTTATAAAAGATCCAGCTTTCATTCTTACTCTGGATTCATTAGAAAAACAGGCCTGGTGTTCATTTGTGAAAGTAGCAGAAAACTTCCTAGGTAACAATAAGGCTCCAGGTTATGCAGATGATATAAAGAAAATGCTGGATGCTTATCATAAAATGGGATGCAACATGTCGCTAAAACTTCATTTTTTGCATTCTCATAAAACTCATAAATAACATTTTTCGGTAATATTTTTGGTTAAATTCTTAAATTCAAAAAAGCGTTTTCTCACAAAATCCCGATGTGACCTGCCTATTTTATATAGTTTTCCTGATTCTATAAACTCCAAAGATTACGAATCACATAATTTTATCTCCGAGTAAAAAATAAATATTTTTTTGTTGACCAGTGTTATCTAAGTAAGTATTAAGTTTAAACCAGAATTTCTTACTGGATAGCCCTAATTTAGTTTGAGAGTTTTGTTTTGCAGATGGTACCGTTAAAACTGCTCTCAATCAAAATAATGAATCAACAATAACTCTCATTCCATAATATAGAGTATGTTATATGTAGTTACATAAATAATGCAACGTTTGTATAGGCAGAAGGCCACCTGCAAAACGTCTTGGACCACCATATTTGTTATCTGGGCGCTTAACTCTACATTTTGAAATGATGGTAAAGTTGATATACCAATTATTTGTACTTTCGAGAAAACTGTATTTTTGATATAGTATTACTCACCATTGCCCCCACTAGAGCATTCAAGACGCTAACATTTAAAAATAACTACTTAAGATCTATCTAATTATACAAATTATTTTTTGTTGTCATTCACACTCAAAAATTACTGTGGGCTCTTAAGGTACGATCAGACGGTCATCTAAACTTGTCATCCGGATGACATGCTGATGTCAGAGAACTTTTGTAATTCGGTTGTCATCTGCATCTCATCTGCGAACGTGTCATCCGCTAGATGACACCCGATCACACAGTGTCGTCCGTTCGGTCATTCGAGTGTCATTTTAATCCAAAATGGATGACACGCTTGCTTCGTCATCCGGTCGACATGCCTGGATGACATAGCCGGATGACAGGCGATCACACGAGATGACACTAATGGCACGGATGACACTGATGATATTGATGAAAATAAATATAAAGCAACAGAACAAGTGTCCGAGAAAAACCCTACTGATTCGGTGTGGAGTCAATCTGCGGTGGCGATGGTGTCGGCATTGTGTTCGGGTCGGTGACATTCGTGCGTGAAAGTTATATGGTATTTCCCAACACTTCAGCCGCCAAATTCCGAAAGCTACCAGAATTGGAATTCGAGGACAGCGATAGTGATTGCGTTGCTGCTGACGACGGCATTTTCGCTGTTTCTTTTTTTTTTTGGTCTTTTTTCGGCACTTGTGTTGGTTGGGCAGCTTAAAGGGACGGTTCAGCGTTTGACAACCGCGTCAACTCATTTAAAATTGAGTAATCATCGTACGCATCCTCCTGAAAAACAACAAACGAATATAGTAATGTGTGAATGTATACATACATGGTGGACGTCGATAGACACGATTATGTCACTTTGGAAGACTCAAACACGTCATTTCACTTAGATCAGGCCACGATGCTTTCGCAATTTCGCCTGTCCGTTGGCCGGATTTTCTGGCTCGAAATTTGCCCAAATGAACTTTAAAATGGCTACGAAGTGATTGCTATTTAACACGCGCCTCGACATCGTCAACACCCTCTATATTTAAATTGACCGTCACTTTCTAGGAATCAATTTTGGAGTTCGGAGTTTTGCAATCCTTCCGCCCACTATCCCAAAGGACAGAATTTAGCCGAACAGCTGCAATTAAAGCAGACTCTGTTTGACGCTCTCAGGAAAATAATATTTTTCTGCTCTTTTTTTTCCTGAAACCGTGGGTATTTTATTTTTGGCTTCAATATCGGCTTCACCGTCGCTGTCACTCATTTTATATCATAGAAACAAAACGAAAATTAACTTTTAACTAAAGCGGACCCATCTAACATTTTTTTTTCAACTAGTGCTTATTTCGTGAATGGTAACACTTAGCTCATGTCTGATTTGACAGATAATTAGTTTTATCCTTCCGCTGAACGAATATGGTTGTGTATACGCTTGAACAACGCTGGGAAATATTGCGACATTACTTTGAAAATCATGGTAATGTTGCAGAATGTGTGCGAAAATTGCGTACGGATTTTGGAAGAAGAGAAGCACCGTCAGCTCCGTATGTTCGTTATCTTGTGAAAAAAGTGAAAGAAACTGGCATCCTCATCGTTAAACCAAAGCGTAAAAAGCCAAAAACAGTGCGTACACCCGAGAATATTGCTGCTGTGGCAGAAAGTGTGCGTGAAGCGCCATTAACATCAATTCACCGTCGTTCTCAACAATTGAACATTTCGGAGACATCATTGAGACGAATTTTGCATAAAGACCTTGGTATGACGCCATACAAAGTCCAATTGGTTCATGAGTTGAAGCCAACTGACCAATGCGTTTTCGCTTCGCTAAGTGGGCCTGCGATCGACTTAGAGAAGATGCCGATTTTGCCAAAAAAATCATCTTTTCAGATGAAGCTCATTTTGATCTTGGCGGGTATGTAAACAAGCAAAATTGTCGCATTTGGGGCACAGAAAACCCGCACGCATACATTGAAAAGCCGATACACCCAAAACGAGTCACTGTTTGGTGCGGATTTTGGTCCAGAGGCATAATTGGGCCATTTTTCCTCGAAAATGAGCAAGGAGTGGCCGTTACAGTCAATGGCGATCGTTATCGGGCCATGTTGAACGAATTTTTTTCACAAAAATTGAAGAGTTGGATATTGGCAACATTTGGTTTCAACAGGATGGCGCTACGTGCCACACAGCCGAAGCTACACTCGATGTTTTGCGCCCTGTTTTTGAAGATAGCATTAACAGCCGCAGAGCTGATGTCGTTTGGCTACCTCGGAGCTGCGATTTGACACCGTTGGACTATTATTTGTGGGGTGCCGTAAAAGATAAGTGTTACGCCGACAAGCCAGAGCCAATTGACGCTTTAAAGGACAATATTCGTGAAGCCATTGGTGAAATACAGCTGCACACAATCGATAATGTGCTTAAAAATTGGACCGAGGTAGCCATTTGAATGAAATTATTTTCCATTATTAACCGGAAGGATAAAACTAATTATCTGTCAAATCAGCTAAGTGTTACCATTCACGAAATAAGCACTAGTTGAAAAAAAAAAAACGTTAGATGGCGGACCCTTTATTTCAACGATTCAAAGGTGTCATCCGATGTTAGATGACAATGTGAAAAATCAAGTAATGTCATCCATGGGACCTTGTCATTCGGATGACGCGGTGTCAAAAAAATTTGGTCATCCAGTCCCAATAGAGATGACAATCGATCACACGATCATTCAAATCAGTCATCTGAATGACATAGAAATCGTGTCATTTGGTATGTCATCCGGTTGACACGTTCAATGACATGCCGGATGACAGGCGATTACACGGGATGACCACTTTGGGACAAATTCTACGTCATAGTGACGTCAGGATGTCATCCGGATGACAAGTTTGGATGACCGTCTGATCGCACCTTTAGTCTATATCAAAATTCTTTCTCCAACTGCGAGTATTCTGATAAATCACAGGAAAATCTGAATGTCGTTCATTGTAAGAGTGATCGATACAATAGCAATTTTCAGGAAAAGAAGAAGTATTATTAACTTTGATGCTTTCAATATTTTGAGAAGATATACATAAATTATTATTCGAATTATAATTACAGTTAATCATGTTTAAAGAAAAATATATATATATATGGTATACATCAAACGTACACCCTCCAACTTGCTAACTTAACTTCGCCTAGGTCAGGGGGGCGGAATTCTTTGCCGTTTTCGTGGACGAACAATGGTTCATTTTGCCTAGCATCGGTGTTTTGACTGCAGACTGTATGGTATCATAATGATATATGAGGGTTCGGATGTGAAGTTTTTCCCTACTCAGCCCCCTTTCGACTACCACATTTTCCGGTTAAGCAATCACCGGGCTGCGAACCAAGACGGTAGGAACTTATTGAGCGTGACGATATATGTTGTTCATTTCATTTGAAACGCCCTAATAAATACTTTGATCTACATGCATGCAGGTAGTATCTTCTTTCCGCACACCTATTCCTTTTTACCGAAAGTGCTTGAGATTTGCACAAAATTTCCACAAATAAATTTGCTCCCAGATGTATGCATATGTGTGTATGTAAGTTGATTTCAATGCTAATTATATTGTTAATAAAATGTGCTAATTGGAGATAACACGTCGTACGCAGTGTGGATTTTATTTTGCAAATTCAACGACGTGCATATCTGTCACGCTTTTGGCAATAATTCTGATTTTAATTGGAGGTTATCATCATTGTCTCCTGCCTGTTTTTTTATTTTTGATTAAAATTTCTATTGTTAGTATGATACAACGCCTGATTTTTTTTTGACTCTAGTTGACTTTTTATGGCCAGGCAGAGAGTGGCAGTTTCCATTTCTTCTATTCTGCTGAAGATGTTCTGTACGTTTTTGGGAAATACGAGTATGTATGAACATTTTCGACTTTGAAGCATACGTCGGAAATTTCTTTAGGTACTTGTGAAAGCAGATGAACAGGATCGAAAGGATTTACTTTGGTTACATTAATTTGAAAACTCATGTACGAGTACATTACAGTTTATACGTTAAAGACCTCCAAAAAAATTATGAAAATAAGAGCTATATAGCTCCTATCACTGAAGATGCAAGTGAGCTGAGTAACACAATTCGTCATAGCTGATATCTCTCATCGGTTGTGGTGGCGGATGAGGACTTGCTTCGTTTGCTGGCTTCATTTGACCTTCACCGATAGCATATATCCAGTTATTAAGTTTCCAGATAGAAACTTTGAAGAAAATCTTCACTGCTAGCCTGGCACTGGCATACTTACCGAATAGTAAGGGTAGCCTCGTCGAGAGCTTCTGACGAATAAGTTTGACTACCTTCAAGATGAAGAGCATAAAGAGAATGGTCGAGCTTCATATGTGAAATACTCTGTCCAAAAAGCAACATGTCTTCCAACACGAAAGATCCTGCGAAATTGCGCTTCAAAATTTGGGCAAAATTGGCGGCCCACTCGATAAGGAGTACGAAATTGGGATTTTAATCAACATTGACGATAGCACTGACAACCCAGCTTTTGACGCCATGTGCAACTCGGCCAGACAACGCGGTGAATACATGGTGAATAGGACCCTAATTGTGGATGCTGACTGCAGCAAATATGTGATGACGGGAGTAAACAAGGATTGCCCACAGAAGGACTTTTTTCTACTGCTATGGTGCATGTTGGTCGAACCACTGGTTAATGCGCTCAATAGTTCGAACGTATATGCACAAGCATACGAGGATAATGTACTGTACTGCACTGTACTGTACTGTCTGTTGGATCATGTCTAGCGACTGTCTGCTCCACGACTGGGTACACGATTTGTGCACTAGAAATGGACTTTCAGTAAACCCTCTCAAAACTGAGGGTCTGACTCAATTAGTGCTTTTTTTTCTTTCTTTTTTTTGGGTAATAATACACTTAAAATGCCTGAGCACGTGTTAAGTTTCTAGGAAAATGGGACAGAGAGAGAAAGAAAGATTTTTGGGCTCAGTGGTTATTTCGATCCATGGGTGGCATTCAACATTTAATGGGGAGACTAAATTATTAATGTAATTGGACTTGTTATTGTATTAGAGGCAACCATTCATCTTACGTGAATTAAGTTGCCCGAAAAAAAAAATGTCTTTCGGACGAGGCTGGGATTCGAACACCGAACCTTCCGATTTGGAAGCCAACACACTACCACTTGAGCCACGGCCAACACACTACCACTTGAGCCACGGCCACCCACGATAAAGTCATCACCATTCTTGCTGTGGTTAAGTTGCTATAAACCGTTCCTGGTGCAGAAAAAGATATCTCTATTAAAGTATTCAATTGAGTTCGAAATCGGGGACTGTGGTAACCATACAATGTTGACTAATATCCCTTTTCCTTCTTTCTGTTACAGAATTATAAGTGAACACAATTTTGAAGTGTGTTTGGGGACTTGTAGAAAGGCGAACCTTTCGCCGATTAACGGAAGACCAGATGGAATAACTTTCTCATGTACGAGTGGAATGTTTCTGTAGCGCTCTTTGCTCACACATCGGTTGCTTGGCCGAAGGAAAAGTCTTCCTACACCAAATACGATCCACCTCCATGCCTTACGGTCGCACACTACCATTATTCGTGACATGTGTCAAAGTCAAACATGCTCAGTTAGCATTTTCATTTCATCATGGAAAGACTTACACCCGAACAACGCTTCCAAATTATTGAATTTTATTATCAAAATTTGTGCTCAAATATTTGTCGTCATAACCGGGCTACTGAGTGCTCGTAAGTAATTCAAGCCATAGTGACCATATTTCGCACCAATTTCATGCTATTGGACATCAAGGCACCTATCCGTACGCGTAGAGTGCGTACAGAGGGAAGTATTGCTGCTGTATCCGCCAGTGTTAATGAGGACCGTGATTTGTTCATTCTTCGCCGTTCGCAGCATTTGGAACTGTATTACGCAAGTATCTGGGCCTTAGAAAAGCTGGAGGAAGATTCGCTTTTTTATCGAAAAATTATCTTCAGCGACGAAGCTCATTTCTCAAACTGCCGTATTTTGTCCGATGAGCAACCTTAGGCAATACAAGAGCTGCTAATGCACCCTGAAAAATGCACTGTTTGGTGCGGTTTACATTCCGGCGGAATCATTGACCGTGATGACAACGTTCCTATCAATGGCGCCCGCATCGTTCAATGATTTCGAACTTTTTTTTGCCCAAATGCACGAGCTGAACCTGGTCGCGAATCGATGTACCAATTGAGAAATGAGTTTGGTGAGCAATTTATCGCTCGTTTTGGGTAGGTGAATTGGCCGGCTAGATCGTGCGATGCGACGCCTTTAGACTACCCCTTCATTTAGCAATCCTCTCATCAAAATTGGAAATGTGCCTTTTGAATTCCATTCTTTCCTCCATGGCTTTATCAAGACTCTTTTCTTATTCTTTTCTTCCTTTTTAAAAATTCTTCACAACACTGATACAAATTAATCACAATTTTTTGGATCCATTCCAGCAATTATTGTATTAAATCTAATACGTCTTAAACTAATTCATATTATCACAAATAAAAGAAAAACACTGCTAATCACAAGAGCTACCTCCTAGACGGATCGCGAATGGCGAGTATGAAGAAAACAAAAATAACTTTAACATCAGAGTACGAGAGTGAGGAACTGATTAGTGTAAATGCACCATTCAGGCCTAAAAGAGAATTCAGAAACATCCATCAAGAAATGAGTTGTTTAAATCGAGACTCTACCTAGTCTAGTCATAAATACTGATACAAAGAAAAACTTATGCCAAATGAAATTTATACTTTTTATTTGCTAAAAGTTATGGAAGATTTCGTTCGAAATGGCTGCCTTAAAGCACAACCTGAGACGTACTGGCCAATCAATCAATCGCATTATGGGCCTCATTCATCGGGAAGTGGGCGACAGTGCGGACAAGGGCTTGCTTCAATGACTCAATATTTCGGTGATGAGTAAAGCAGGTCATACCCTCTAAAACGGACCGCAACTTACAATCCAAAGGGTTGAGGTCCGGTCTACCAGTTGGCCAATCACCAGATGATATGAAGTCGGGTACATTGTTTTTAGAACTTTGTTGGAATGGCCAGTGTTTGTTTGGGAACATTGTTCGGCTTAGCGGCTTATCGACGTCTCCCAAAACAATGGTTTGGTAAACTTTCGCCGAAGTCTTGACTCCTTTTTCACAAAAATGGAGGTTGGTTATACCATCGTGGTTCACTCCCCACTATACGAGTACTATTGCATTTGAGTGGTGGTGGCCTCTTTCAACCCTTAGAAGATGTTCTGAAGCTTCTTTGATGTCCGAGCATAGACTCGATCGTTTTGCTTATTAAAAGTTTCTCGACGTTAAAAATATTCTCTTCGGTGAACAGAATTTGTCTGCGAGCAGTTTTCGCGTACCGCCTTAAGAGAGCTTTTGATTTTTGCTTACGTTTTTGCTTACGTTTTTGCTTACGTTTTTGCTTTAGTGCGAATGTTAGCAGGTGTCCAGTGTGTCTTTTGTAGGCACTAAGTCCCACGTCTTCTTTGATAATGCGAGACATGAATTTATGCGAGATGTTCATTTCCTGCAACAAGATCTTCTGCATTATTAGTGGTTTGCATGTGATTCGACGATGCACGGCTTTGATGGCTCCCGGATTCCCCACAGTGCGTGTACGGCCGGATCTTTGACGATCACGAACTCCACTAGTCTCCTCGAGTAATTTAATAGTGCGACAAACCAACAGTAACTGATTGCAAGCGGTCACAAGGTCCGAAAGATATCACCTGTTTTCATATTACACTTGTAAAGGGTTTTCCAATAGGGACTTGACAACTTTGAATTTAACGCACTCTTTCACTAATCATCAAACTGTCACTGTCAATTTATTCAGTAAACTCAACATTTTCATCATGGTAAAGTACACGAACAAGCAACGTCTGCAAATTATAAAAATTTTCTACCGAAATTCGGAGTCGGTGACTGCAACTTTAAGAGCGTTAACTCCAATTTTCGGTCGTAATTCTCGCCCTAGTAGACAGGCAATAACAAGTTTAGTGCAAAAATTTGAGTCTAAATATTCGTTGTCTGATGTTGTCGTGTCAGTGAGACAACGGGTTGGCCGAAGTGTCGAAAATATTGCTACCGTTTAGGCGTCCGTAGCAAACGATCCAAATCAGTCAATTCCACGGCGTTCTCAAGAATTGGGCATCGCTCAGACCACATTACGGCGTATTTTGCGTAAGGATCTTGGTTTACACCCATACAAGATCAAACTGACTCAAGAATTGAAGCCGATGGACCATTTGAAGCGACTTACGTTCTCCGATTGGGTCCTAGAGAAGATGCGCCAAGATGATGAATTTCATCGCAAAATCATCTTCAGTGACGAAGCTCATTTTTGGCTCAATGGGTTCGTCAATAAGCAAAATATGCCTTATTGGTCGGGTTAAAATACACATGTGCTTCATGAATCACAACTTCATCCACAAAAAAATAACTGTTTGGTGCGGTTTGCATACCGGCGGCGTTATTGGGCCATATTTTTTCGTCGACGATAACGATCGTCACGTTACTGTGAATGGTCAGCGTTATCGCGCCATGATCACCGATTATTTTTGGCCCGAATTGGAAGATATGGACTTGGACGACATGTGGTTTCAACAGGATGATGCCACAAGCCACACGGCACACTCTACAATCGATTTATTGAAGAGTAAGTATGGTGAGCGTGTTATCGATTGGCCGCCTCATTCGTGTGATTTAACGCCGCTTGACTATTTTCTGTGGGGCTACGTTAAGTCATTGGTTTATGCCAACACGCCGACGACGTTGGAAGAGCTCAGATCCAACATTGAACGCGAAATAGCGAATAGCGAAATAGTTTCAGCCAAAATGTGTGGTCGAGTCGTTGAAAATTCGGTCTAACGAATCGACCGCTGCAAACGTGCCCGCGGTGGCCATATGAACGAAGTCGAGTTCCATTCATAAATGTTTTGATTGTACTTCAAGCCGATAATAAAGTTTTTGAAATATCTCAAATGGCTTGCGTTTTATTTAAAAAAAAAGTTGTCAAGTCCTTATTCGAAAACCCTAAATGAATGAGTTTTCTTAGATTTTATAACTCCACAATGATCGTTCGGCTACTAAAATTATTATCTTCAGTCGACTATTTTATGGTAGTCGCCGTGGAGCAGTGGTATTCGTAGACATCTAGATTAACTCATTTATGTCCACAACTATTTTTGTTCAAATATTTTGTTTATTTTTACAGGGCCAGTTTATAACGCTTTTGGATGCATAGGAAAAATAATAAAAAAAAAAATATTCTGTGGGTTATCTTGGAAATATGCGCTGGGTCGTTAATGACCCGTTGGGCATATAAACGCCAAATAATACGATAACTCAAAAACAAAAAAGTACAATTTATGTTTATTTATTTAAACCAAATTAATATTTATTTCTTGAAAAAAATGAAAATTAATAACTATAGTTTTACGTACATGCTATATTTGTATTATTACTTGAAAAAGTAGTCCTAAAAGCATTTATCGTGGCGTGGAATTTCACATCTTTCGCAAGGTTTCGTGGTTTTATTCGAACATACGCGGCATCTTCTTCTTTGAACACCAGTAATAATTAAATGTTGTAATGATGTGGATGGAGTAGGAACTACTGCAGTGCTTTGAGGTCCAGTAGAGCGAGGTGGTTTGCCGTAATTAGACAACAAAGTTCGGACTATATGTCTCCGAAATTCTAAATTGTCCTCCTTATAGCCAAATTGTCGTGCAAGTGTCCAGGCATTTGTAACAGCGACTTCCAGCATCCAGAGCCATATTGGGAAATACAATTTTTTTCCTCTTACTTTTATTCTATAATTTGAGATGTTATTGTCCATTAAATCTACTCCGCCCATAAATTTGTTATATTGCGCTATTACAAATGGCTGTTCTATTTGAATTTTTTTTGTTTTTCTTTGACGGAATATCGACTTGCTTTTTGTATTGGCTCAACTCCATGCTCATTTGATAATATAGTGACAACATTATTATTTTTCCATCTGACAGCTGCAATTTTATTTTCCTTTTCAAAAGAAAAACAGAAGTAACCTCTTGCCTTTTTGATCATTACTTTTTTGTCTTCCAAAGGACATTTTTCTGTGCTGTTTTCGCGAACAGTTCCAGTGCCAGAAAATCCCATACCACTAATTGCGGATAAGAATTTCATACTTGTAAAAAAGTTGTCAAAATATAGGGAAAACTTTGTATCTGTAAAAGAACTTTGTAAAATATTTGCGAAATTCAAAACAACACTTTCTCCCAATCCACAATTCCTGTCACCACTAGATGAGCGACCTTGGTAAATATCAAAATTTCGGCAATAACCATTAGGTAATGCCATAACCCACGCTTTATAACCAAATCTAATTGGCTTGCCTCGAATAAATTGTTTGCATCCATTACGACCAAAATAGGGAATCATTGATTCGTCAATAGAAATTTCCTTTCCAATAGGTGCGAAAGTTAGAAACTTCGTATTTAATTTTTGGATTAGAGGTCTAACTTTGGCTAATTTATCATTTGCGGCAAGATGGTTGTTGTCTGCTGCGTGAAAGAATCTAAATATTTACTCAAATCTATAGACTATATATAGACTTTGAGACCAAAATGTTATGTGTGTCATCAGAGTTTTCCCAATACATTCTGCGTCTTGGAAGTGGAACATATCCACTTAAAATCAAAATTCCCAAGAACACATAGAATTCTTAATTTTCAACAGAAATATTATGATTTTTCATAGCAGCATAATTATTTGTTCCTTTCACCAGGTATTCAATTATATTTCTGCTAATGAATAATTCGAAGAACTCAGTTGTCAGATGAAAGTGTCAAAACTGGCGATTTGGGTGGTCCAAAATCCGTACCCAATGTCGGTAGATTTATAACATTATACCTGTCTGGAGTTGCCTTTTTGTTCTTTTTAAAGGACGCAGCTTCTCCCAGTTGGGCACACGAAATTGGCAGAGGTCCACTTCCAATAGGGTGCGCCACTTAAAATAAGGCCTTCCTCTACCGCGTTGTCCCCTTGAGTTCAAGTCGAAAACTTTCCAGGCTAGAACGCTGGTGTCTATGCGCTCAAGGTGACCTAACTATTTAAGTCGGGTTACCTGAGCGTTTCTGATGAAATCGGTGTCGGCCGAACATTTCACTGTTGAAACGTCTCTTCCATTCTCCATTGATGCAAATGGAATAGAAAATTACCCCAAGAACTTTTCTCTCTCCGTTTTCGTCTGTGTCCATGGTTCTGCGCCGTAAAAAGGACGACTGGGATGATCAGGCTCCTGTAAAAGGTCTTTTTGGTTGTCACCTCAGCTCAAAATAGCAGCGATTAGCGATATTATTTTTTCCGCGCTGGTGTCCTTGCCGGAGTTGATAGCAGAAGGGAGGTAGATAAAGTCCCTTACTACCTCAAAGTTGTGCCTGCCTATCGTGACTTTTGTCCAAGACGTCGATGTTGTGTGTCCCGCTTTCCTGGCAGCATATACTTTGTTTTTCTTCTCTTTATACCGATAAACCCATCTTTGCCGCCTTTGCTTCAATAGTCGCAAACGTTCCATTGACAGCTTGCTGTATTCTTCCAATTATGTCAATGTCGTCTGCATATGCCAGTAACTGAACAGATTTTTGAACGATGTTCAAGTCATTTTTTAACATTGAAGATCTCCTTGACGGAGCAGAGTGCATCCTGTACAGTGGAAGGGATACTAAAACTAGACATGGCTATGTCCCTATAGACGTTGCCATATACGGCTTTAAAATCGGTGAAGGGTCTTAGGCATTCACATAATACGGCCGGCAGGATTTTATATGCGATGTTGAGGAAACTCCCCTGCAGTTGGCGCAATTCAAGGGATATCCCTTTTCACAATCGGACAAGCAATAGGAATACTTTCACCGGCCCAGATTTTGAAGATAAGTTGATTTATGTATCAACTTATCTTCAAACCGTAATCCAATCACCAGCTTCTGCTTTAAACAGCTTGACAGTTATGCCCTCGGGTCTAGCAGCTTTGCTGGATTTAACAGCCATTAACTGTCCTGACTTCATTTTGGTCGGGTGGACGGAAATGTTGTCTGTCTTTGTCCAGGTTGATTGGTTCATTCTGTGGGAGTTCATCATAACCGTTCAACAATCTGCAGAAATAATCTTTCAACATTCTCGTCATCGATTGTAGTTCTACTCTGAGGGTCCCTTCTCCATTCTTGCAGATTGCTGGATATACAGCTTTGGCATGTTTGTGGTATAATTCTCGAACTTCATCCTTCCGGTAGAAGGCCTCAATAGAGAGCTTTTCGTGCTCTTTCTTATACTAGAATTACGGGCTACTGTTCCAGTCCAGTGTAGGGGCTGAAAATGTAGATAAAAATCTTTCAAATAATGTTTCTGAAAAAAGAACTCCTACTAATGGAATAGTTGAACCAATTCTAGAACTTACATTTGATATTTTGTACGCATCAGGGTAACTAGAGTATCGACGGGGTATTTCAGTTAATCCTTAAAAGTGTTGCGGAAAATATATCATAATCATAAATTGGCTCTTTGATCCTTTAATATGTAAAGTTAATCCTGAAAATAATGGATATCAGTGAACAAAACCAGCTGTAAATGTTCCTATAGATAATCTGGGGCTAGAATTACGGCCTAAGCCGTAAAGTCGTGAGTATTGAGAAGTAAATTTAGGGCAAGGATCTCAAGACCGTAGAACAGTTCCGATATACCCATCGGCTAAAAGATACTCGCCGCAGCGCAAATAAAAGACAAAAACACTTCCTCCAGTCTTAACTAACTGTCATTGCTAGTTGCATTTTCTTTTGTCCACTAGCTGCAATAATAATTGGGTACATGCCATATTCTGGCGGATAGCTCAAATACCTACAATGATTTGATTTAGTAAACCAAAGGTAGGGTTCTTACTGCAGAGCTACATATGTTTAACGCCGTCAGAGTGTGTGTTTGATATTATTATACAAGGTGGCGGAAAATTAATCACCCTATCGGAAGATGGTATAATTTTTGCAAATGGCGTCATACGTCAATCATATTTGACATTTGTGAACTAGACAGCTGCAGTATACAAACAGACAAGCAATGGAGCACTATACTCCGCAAGAGCGCGGAATAATTGTGTCGATGTTTTTGACCAATAAGCGGTCGGTGGTGTTAGCGCAGCTTGAATTTTAACGTCGATTTCCTAACCGTGTCGCGCCAACTGGACAAACATTCCGGTGCTTAGCTAATCGACCCGAACAGTGTGAAACTACGGAGACCATGCATGGCGTTCAGCCGAGAATATCGCGGTTGTGGCTGCCGATGTCGCTGAGAACGAAGAAACATCAACCAGACGACGGGCCACGCAATTGGGCATCACTAGACGGACCCTACAGTGAATTTGAGTGAAAGATTTACACATGTTCCGTGAAAAGTGCAAACAGTGCATCAGTTAATGCCTCCTGAACGTCGGTCGCGTGTGAATTACTATAAAGCCATCGTCAATCTCAACAACGAAGAGGACGTTTTTGTGTCGAAAATCATCATGAGCGCCAAGGCGCATTTCCACTTAAGCGGTTACGTCAATAAGTAAAATCTTCGTTTCAGGGGCACTGAAAATCCGCGTGTGATGCAGGAAGAGCAATTACATCCAGTTAAAGCCACTGTGTGGGGCGGCGTTCACGCGGGAGGATTGATTGGGCCGTATTTTTTTGAGGACGCCATTGGCAATACGGTCACTGTTACTGGAGAACGCTACAGGGCCATGATAAACGACTTCTTACTGCCGGAATTTAATGAGCGGGGCTTGGTGAACATGTGGTTCAAGACGGTGCAACCGCCCACACAGCACGAGCCACAATGGATATTGTGAAGGATGCGCTTCCTGGTCGCGATCTCCCGTTTCGCCGATTTGGCATGGCCAGCAAGATCGCTCGATTTAACCATCCCAGATTTCTTTCTTTGAGGCTACTTAAAGTCGCGGGTTTATGCCAACAAGCCTCTGACAATCGAAGCCCTTAAGTAATATTTGACAGGAATGCGAACAGTTATTACCGGAAATCTTGTGGGAAGTCATGGAAAATGCGATAAAACGGGCACAAATGTGTGTCAACACTGGCGGCAGCCACTTGGCGGAATTGGGATTTAGGAGTGGAGGTACTAGTATTAAATATTTGCGGGCTAAGACTTTATAACTACTCTGCATACGTCCACGTTATAAATACAGGTAAGCTGTTGTGGCACTTAGATACACAAGTAGAATCATGTTCAGACATCTCCGCTCCCTCTGATCGGAAACTACCTGAGTATGAATTAGTGTCATTATTCTTTTACCATCGCATTCTGGCCATTTACGTGTGCAGTTATATAGCTTACCAAACACCAACACACTATAATCCTTGTAAGCAAAATACCAGTAAACACTACTGCTTTGCTTACAGAAGTCCCACACTGGACAGCAATTAGACTTTTAAAGAATTGTTTACCCTATCTTCCTAATTCGGATGATTTTAATATACACGACTGTGGGTGGCTTCGATAGAAAACACCCTAAGGGTGGTGAGTTGAGATATTCGCTGCAATTTAGGAAAACAATCGATTCCAACTTGTAAATGAATCCACACGAATAGCTGGTGTTGATAGCCATGTCGCTCATACCTAGACTTGTTCTAAATTTTTAACACTAATAAAAACACCGTTAATGTAGTACTATCCCATCTAAGATCGTCAGACTATTGTTTCATATTAGCGAACTTCTCGTATCCACACCACACGGTTGAAGAAGAAATTTATCACGAAATGTATGGCAATATAAGAAGCGAATTGGGACGAACTTGCTAGGCTTCGTAGCCATCTTAAAGCTTTCAGGTTATGCCATCTCTCGTCTTGTATTGTACTTGACCATGAAGGGCAATCCGATTTGATACTCGTGTATGCATAGTATTTAAGGAACTCGACAAACACAAATCTATAGTCTAGATGGTTTATCATCCCTTCTTATCGGAACAAAACTACTGCGTTAGCATTTCCCTCAGTCCTTCTCTAAGGACCATTTCCGAGCAGATAGAAAACAACATTTCTTTAGCGCTCTTCAAAAATGCTTTCTATTGTCCTTACTCTTCTTACATAAAAAGATACAAACATGTTAGCGCCATCGTAGGTGTCATCTCACTGAACACTGCCTTATAGACAAGCATGTAAGAAGGCTTGGCGCCTTTACAAACGATTTTTGTAGAAGCTGCATGGACGAGGAGGAGGAAGAGACAATTCTCCACCTACTCTGACGACACGGCGTGAAAAAGAACTATTTAAAAGGAATGTTTGAACATTATAGGGTTCAGGAGTTACCAAAAAACCGGAAAATATTCTCACGCAGTATAAGGCGGACATTACTGCGATCCAGAAAGTGTGCTGGATAGGATCAAGAATGATGAAAAGAAAGGAGTGCGATATGTATTACAGCTGCCACAAAAGGTTGCCCATATTAGGATGCGGTTTCGGTGTGGGAAAGGGGCTGAGATCGAAGGTCATCGATTTCAAACCAATTAATGATCGCCTTTCTGTGATCCGCATTCAAGGGTAATTCTACACCATCAGTCTCATATGTGCGCACACCTCTACCAATGAAGCTGAGGACTCTATCAAAGAGGGTTTCTACAACCTTTTGGACGGAGCCTGTCCGGACTACGATGTTAAAGCTGATGGCGATGTTTTGGTAAGGAGCATGCAACAGATCACCTGCAAAGTATGGCTGGACGAAATTATGCCCCGACGACTGGACTATCAGCACCATTCAAGAAAGGCGATCCTATGTCTTTTAAGAACTACCGAGTCATATCCCTGCTTAACCTAGCCTACAAGATTCTATCTAGCATAATGTGTGAACGACTATCAGTGTGGCAAATCGACGATAGACCAAATCTGCACACTGCGACAAATCCTGCAAAAGACCAACGAGTTCCAAGTCGATACTCATCATCTCATCATCGACTTCAAAGCCGCATACCACAGCATTCATCGCGCTGGCTTATACATACGAGTACATATAATGCGATGGCCGAATTCAGGACCTCGGGAAAACTGATCCGGATGTGTCGCACCTGGCTAGCAACTTGGAATGAAAGGCCGGCGTAAACACGGTTTGTCCAAACAACTAGAGTCCAAACTCCTAACTCGAAGGTCCAAAATCATGCTCTTGCCAGTCTTGTTT
The DNA here is from genome assembly GCA_949129095.1 of Volucella bombylans. Lineage (NCBI taxonomy): Eukaryota > Metazoa > Arthropoda > Insecta > Diptera > Syrphidae > Volucella > Volucella bombylans. The sequence continues at coordinate 330,350,258 of OX422140.1, read as the reverse complement.
TCTGGAGCTGAATGCTGGACGATAAGCAAGACAGTGGAGCAGAGCTTGGGATCCTTCGGAAGAAAAATTCTACGTCGAATATTTGGTCCTGTCTGCGAGAAGGGCAAATGGAGGAGAAGATATAATCCCGAGCTACGAGCTGTATAAGATGTCCAGCAGGCAAAAATCCATCGACTGCACTGGCTCCGTCACATCGAGCTTCAGCTAAGAGAATCTTCGAATCCCATCCACCTGGTTCACGAAGAAAAGGAAGACCGAACCTCCGGTTTAAAGATGAAATTATCGCGGACGCCAGAAGCCTTGGTCTAGTTAACTGAAAGCAACATGCCCCGATACCATGCAGGATGGAAAGCGGCATTAATTCAGTCTCAGACCGTCCAATTGTCACTGGCCGGATAAGTAAGTAAGCCAGTATAGTTTTCATAGCAAAAACTCCACTGGTGATGCGAAGGCATGTCTCACTTACAAGTGGCTAAAACAAAATAATTACTCATCAAAGCCATCTGGCATCTAGCTCGTCGTTGAAAATGCGTGCGTTTGCGAACGACGAATCTCTTCTTTAATGAATTAAAAATTACCTTTTACAACGTTCAAGGCTGCGCTCTGTCACCGACAAAATTTTTATGTTTCATTTGTGATCACTTGTTTGTTACTCCTAATCTAGTATATTCTTTTGCTCTCTGCTTTTCATATTCTTCCCCTCTGTCTTCGGCATTCAAACGGTAACTGCTGTAAGCTCATTTAATTCTAATATTTATATAATAACCGATTAAGAAATCTCTTGGAGGGTAATTTTCCTACGACATCCAATTTCCATTTATCTGAACTGTATGTTGTTATGTTGCCTTATGCGCGGATAAAGCCACCATCGGAGCAGTCTTGCTGCTGAATTTAACTAGAGATTGGTCGAATTCGAGTTACGCCTTCTCTTTCTTAACTAAATTCGAGACGGTGTTACTTCAAAGCGTTTCTCTGCAGCGACATGTTTAACCGCAGTTCTCTGACTAATAGTGTCTTTATTTGTATGGAGCTTAGGTAACTGGCTGAGACTTTTCTCCATATTCTTCATCATTCCAGCTTAATATACCATAACCCAAAAGCCCCATAAGCCATACTTATTTTCCAGGTTTAGCTTCGAGACGGCGGGACTTCTTTGGTGTTTCCTTCAATATCTCTTCTTCAATCTCTCTTGGGATTTTCCGGATATTATCAAAATTATAGGATCTCCTTAGATCCTATGGTATTTTTTTCTAACCCAAGTAAAGGAAGGAGTCGTTAGCTATGAATATAAGTAAGGGCATAATTTGAATTGGCAACCATTTTGTTAGAAATGAAGAAAATTGCGCACTGTTCTCACGAAAAGTTTATTTGAAGGTGCATTTTGCCAGCGCACACTAGACTAATTACCCCGGGGTAAAACTGGTTTTTATAGAAGAGGGAGATGAAGTGTAAAGTAAGAAACGGTTGAACATCGGGGGAAGACCAATACACACATAAGTTGTCAATTAATGTCATGCGCATTTCATTCGTAATTTGGCAGCCGAAAGGTGAAGAACAAAAGAAGAAAAGATATTACGCTTTGTTTCAATTCTCAAAAAAGACGAAAACAAAAAGAAAATTGAGAACTATAAAATTCTCAGAAATACAACTACATATGTACAATCAAAATCGGTTCATGTATACACAATTTTGTCCTGCAGTATTCATCCAGTGTGCGGTTGAAGTAAAAGATATCCCGGGGAAAAATTAATCCAGTGTGCGCTGGCCCATTGATTTGAGAAAATGATATCGGTCAAAGGACCACCTCCTGAGTTGATGCAGATTTGTGCTCGTTTTACGGCACTTTGAATTGTTGCTCGCAAAAGATCTGGATCCAAATTGATGATTTCTTCTTCAATGCTGGCTTCCACTGCTTGCAAGATTTTGGATTTGTTGTGGTAAAATCTCAAAAAAATCCAAAGGAAGAAGTCTGGCGCCGTCAGACCTGCTGATCTGGCCAGAAAGTTCAAATCGCCAAAACAGGAGATCAAACGGCCTGGAAATTGGTGATCCAAAATCTCCATCATTGCCCGAGAGCTGTGTGAGCGGTTGCTCTGTCTTGCTGGAACCAACAATGCTCGAGACCCAAAAAAAAACTCGTTTAACATTTGTCTGTAGCGCTAACTAATTGCGGTTACGGTGGTGCCGTCGACATCCTCAAAAAAAGGGCCAATCACTTTTTCACTGCAAATGCCGCACCAAACAGTCAGTTTGAGGGAATGCAATGGCTCTTCGTGCATTTCATGTGGACTCTCCGTGGCTCAGAAACGCAAATTTAGCTTATTCACATAACCACTTAAGTTAAAATGCGCTTCGTCACTCATTATGATTTTGGATATGAAATCATCGTCTCCTTGCACCAGGTTTAACAGAGCATGGGAGTAAGTTAACCTCACTTGATGGTCAGCAGGCAGCAATTGGTGAACGGTTTGCACTTTGTAAGGGAATACCTACAGGTCTTTCACCAAAATCCGATGCAACGAACGTCTGCTGAAGCGAAATTGTGTCGTCGTCAAATCGTCGATGTTTGTAGACTCTTTAGGATGTCTTCGGCCACAACAGTGATATTCTCGGTCGAACGAGCAATACGGGGTAGGCCACTTCTTGCGACATCTCTAGTGGTGCACACGGTGCAGGACGATGAGGAACTCTCCGTGGCTCAGAAACGCAAATTTAGCTTATTCACATAACCACTTAAGTTAAAATGCGCTTCGTCACTCATTATGATTTTGGATATGAAATCATTGTCTCCTTGCACCAGGTTTAACAGAGCATGGGAGTAAGTTAACCTCACTTGATGGTCAGCAGGCAGCAATTGGTGAACGGTTTGCACTTTGTAAGGGAATACCTACAGGTCTTTCACCAAAATCCGATGCAACGAACGTCTGCTGAAGCGAAATTGTGTCGTCGTCAAATCGTCGATGTTTGTAGACTCTTTAGGATGTATTCGGCCACAACAGTGATATTCTCGGTCGAACGAGCAATACGGGGCAGGCCACTTCTTGCGACATTTCTAGTGGTGCACACGGTGCAGGACGATGAGGAAAACGATGGCGAAATTCACGTTGCATTAAAACATCAGACCGCAAATTGGTCAAATAAAACAATAATTCCGCGTTCCTCAACTGTGTATCGCTTCATTGCTAGTTGTCAACTAATTCTTTAAAGACTACAACATAAATGTCAAAGCACAATGACGGCACATCCACATTATGACATTATATGAATGGGTATAGGGGGACCAGATAACAATGATAGTTTTTCCAATTGTTATGTTACAGCAGCTTTCAAAGGTACCAATGACATGCAGCTGTCAAAATATTCAGTAAGGCTTGCCATTTCATCTTGCATCGTTTTACGCTTTCCGAACGTGCGGCTCAGTTGTAAATACGCAACGTGAATTTCGTCGTGAGGTCGGTCGTCATTATGGCGCCAGTGTGTAGGCAATTCGTCGCACCACCATCAAGCAGACCCAATCTCTGTCTGAGGAAATGAGCAAAATATAGCAGTATCGAAGAAGACCCAGAAATGCCGATCAGCTGAATTGGGCATCGCCAAAGAGTCAACCCTGCTTATTTTGCTGTTGGATTTGGACCTACATCCTTATAATACTGTGCTGCCGCAAGAATTCAAGCCGGACGACAACATAAACAACGTCGTGAGTTTGCTAATTGGGCGTTGGAATTGGAATTGTGGCCGGAAATCCGGATGTTAGCCAAAAAATCATGCTCTCGGACGAGGCTCATTTTCGGCTTAGCGGCTATGTCAACAAGCAAAATTGCCTTTATTTGAGCGAACACAATCTACAAGTGTTTGGACAAGCATCAATGCATCCCCAAAGATTGACTGTTTGGTGCGGTTTATGGCATGGCGGCATCAGCGGACCATATTTCTTTCGAAATGAGGAAAGAGACATCATTACCATCAATGGTCTCAGGTGTAGAGCGATGTTAACCGACTTTCTGTGGTCAGAGTTCGACAACATCGATATATCTGAGCTGTGGTTCCAACAAGACGATGCTACTACAAGCGACGCAACGCTCGAAGTTGTAAGGAGAAATTTGGCGACTAGGTAATCTCACGGCGAGCGTCATCAATTTGCCGTCGCGACCATGCGATTTGACACCGCTCGATTATTTTTTCTGGTGTTACGTCAAGTTCTTAGTCTACGCTAATAAGCCAACCACTATGGACGAGCTCGAGGCCAACATTCGACACGCTATTGTCGGAATAACGCCGCACATATTGGACTGAGCGATCAAAAAACAGCGAAGCCAAGGCGGCTGGAATTGTGATATTCCACACATAATGGCATGAACGTAGCTTCAAAATAAAGCGAGAATCACCGTCGTTATTTTACTTAATTTTTCTTATCTGGTCACCCTATAGTTGTGCTGAATCATGAAGTCTTACATGTTAACCACTTAATATATTGTCGTGAGCCCACCGGCGTAAAAAGGACACATCTTATTGTGATGTAATTGGTCGAGTATGTATAATAGCTGTTCGAGGTCATATATTACTATAATGCTCCTTTAATAGATAACACAGCCTATGTAAAGTTGGTGCACTAGTCATTCGGCATACTTGCATGCTTTAATGGCATATATCCTATCGATCTTAGCATTGCAGTCGTTGAGTCCATCTTAATGTTTGTAAACGAATCTTTTCTAATTAAGCGTTTAACCGTGTTCACGTCTGTTCAGTTGCTCTAACGTCCTGTTTTCTTCTCTTTTTTTCAGATTTCCACGCAATGTTTGGCATGGGGAAAATGCTTCGGAAAACAGGTGCCTTCTTTATGCGCCGCTCATTCTCAAATGATGAACTATACTGGGATGTGTTTCGTGAGTACATGTATTCGTTAGTGACATCCTACCACATCGGTGTTGAGTTCTTCATTGAAGGCACACGCAGTAGGAATTTTAAAGCACTTGTTCCGAAAGTTGGCCTTCTATCTATGGCTCTGCTGCCATACTTCACTGGTGAGGTGTCAGACGTAACAATTGTGCCCGTTAGTGTGTCATATGAACGAGTGCTGGAGGAACAACTTTTCGTATACGAACTGCTGGGTGTGCCTAAGCCAAAAGAAACCACCAAAGGATTCTTTAAAGCGTTAAAAATTATCGAAGAACGTTTCGGTCGAATGTACATGGATTTCGGTGAACCGATTTCAGCGAAAGAATTCTTTGGAACCAAAATCGATCGAATACCACGGGCAAGTATCGCAGGTCATTTGCAGAAATTAAATCGAGATGAAATAGTACAAGTCAAAGAATTGGCAAATGAGGTGAGTACTCTATATTCTCCTTTTGTTGGATTGATTGATGAATTCTTTCAGGTTGTCTACCAACAACAAAGAGGTGTTGTGATAACCACCTTTAATTTGGTAGCTTTGCTTTACTCATACAATGTGAACTGTGACCGTCCCGTGAACCTTGATGAACTCTCTAGAGGTGTCATTACATTAAAAGCCATTTTTGAACAACTCGGAGCCCATGTGGCAACTAACGAGAATCGCATTAAGCCAGAGATTGTGAAGACTGTTGAAATCCATTCAAATGTAGTGACATTCCAAAATGGCAACTTAAAATTGAATCCATACGCCGGTGGAGATATGAAAAACGTCGATGTTAAGAGGCTAAAAGGCTATACATTATCCCAACGCACTATGAGTATAGCTGTTCCTGCCCTGCAAATTCAGCTTTACATAAACCCTTGCATTTTCTGGTTGGTTAAACCATCGTTTGCCATTCTAGCTGCCATGAAACACAGAGTTAACTGTGCTGAGAGCAGTATTTCTGTGAAAGAACTTGAAAATAACTATTCCGAGTTGTGCACAATATTTAATCATGAGTTTGTTATTGAATCACGGACGAATGATAATGTAAGTATGATTTTGAAAGCAACCAGCTTAGAGATTTTTGCTGATAGATTCTTCTTTTCATTAGGGACTCGAACAGATTTGGAGTATTCTTCAGAAAATTGGAGTGATTGATGAAAAGGAAATCTCAACAAATAATGCATCCTGTCTATTGCTCAGTGCGATAGCTCCTTTCTTATGTTTGTATTATCAGTTAGCTGTGACTTTAGAAGAGGTAACTCGTTTATTTACATTTATTACGTTTAATTACGTTTACTACAATTTTTTTGTTTTCACTTTCTAGCTTCCCTCGGAGGAGTTTACGTTCAAAGAGGCCCTAGTACAAACTCAAAAACGAATTGAGGAACTCATTACACTCAAAAGTCAAGAATACGTACATCCTTATTGTTTAGCGTTGGATAACCTTAACGTTGCACTTCAGTCATTCCTTCAAGGTGGTTACCTCAGAAGGACCAAAGACACTACAACATTCTGCAAAGTATCAGAAAGCCTGCGCCATCTAAGGACAACTCTGCGGAGCTATTGTGAGCTTCTACCATTTAAAAGACTTTACGATGATATTCCCGAAAGATTGCCATCTAAATTGTAGTATAGTAGGAAAAAGGTGATTGCGCGGGTATCCGTGTACATCTCGATAATGTTCGGTGTGTGTTCGTTTGTGTTTTCTAATCGGATAAGGCAATTAGTGGTTCAATTACCCCCTAGGTTAACTTGTTTTTGGCTAACAAAGCTTCTTTGAGAGTAAGTGACACAAAGAGTTATTTTCTTTGCCTGTTTATTCTTTTGTATTATGGCCATGACTGTTCGGTCTATGGAAACTATTAAAAAAAAAAAAATAATAATAATGAGAGCTAATTTTAACTTATGGTGTGTTGTATTATTTCTTTTTGATTTTGGATAAGCAATCGGTTATTGAAGTCATGGTTGATTCAATTTTTGAGTGGTTCTCTGTAAAAACAAAAGATTAGCTGGCGCTGTATAACAAATTAAATCATAAAAATGGCACGTAGCAGATGGTAAGTAGTGTCAAGTTCAGCGCAATGATATGCTCGGCAAGATAAGATAATTGATTTAAATTTGAAAACATACCATAGAGCATACCCATGCTCGGAGCGCAGTTTTGTGCAAAGAAACGAGAAAATAGCGATAGCGATAGTGACGAAATTAAAACACCTTGTAGGTCGATAGCTCAACGAGAAGTGACAAACTTTTTATTAACTTCCTTTAAGTAACATCGGTTGTATGATTCGATTGTAAGCTACAGTTCCTTTTGGAGACTTAAAAATACGGAACATTTTAATATAGTGGCGCGAAATTTAAATATTTATTAAACAGTGTTGCCAATGCGATTGTTAATGGTATAAGTATAAAGTATAATAGTATAAAGTACTTATAGGAATTCAATTTTCTACTTCATTTATTTACAATGTTAAATTTTCTTTAATTTGGCTATTTTGTGCCCCAACATCCCGCCCCCTTTGAAAGGACTCTTCTTTCAACATCGGAAGTAGTGCTAATTTTCTAATTGGCCGCTTCAGTATTCCTCGTGATGTTCGAATCTCTGCAACTCTGACCTTTCCATCGTTTCCGGAGAAGACCTGAATGACTCTTCCCATGAGCCACTTTTGCGGTGGGATGTTGTCTTCATGGATTAAAACCATATCGCTGACTTGCAGATTTGGCTTATCTGTTGACCACTTGTGGCGTTGTTGTAGCTCGGCGAGATATTCTGCAGACCAAATCTTCCAAAAATGCGCCTTGACTGCATTGATTCGCCTCCACTTCTTGATGAAACTAATATTGGAGTCGTCTACACGTTCAGGGATGGCCTTCAATGAGGTCCCAATTAGCAGATGAGCTGGTGTTAGAGCTTCGTAGTCATTTGGATCACAGGATAGAGGTGTGATTGGTCTGGAGTTCATGATGCTTTCTATTTCGACAAGTACAGTAGCGAGTTCCTCAAATGTCATCTTGGTATTGTCGAGAGTTCTAACGAGATGACCCTTTGCTATCTTTACCGCAGCCTCCCACAATCCACCAAAGTGAGGTGACCTGGGGGAATAAAATGGAATGCTATAAATGCTTCGGATGACAAATCTGACACCGGTTCTAAATGGACTGCCTTGGAAGAAAAGCATACAAATACAGCAATGTACGTTTTGTATGGTCTCTTCCCACGAATGTTGTGATGCGTCATAACTGGGCCACAAAAATCTACACCTACACGTGAAAATGGACGCGATGTCTGTATTCTTTCTGCTGGTAGGTCTCCCATTATCTGTTCGATCAACTTCGGTTTGTATCTTATACAGTGCAGACAATTCCTGACTATCCGACGGGCTACTTCCCTAGCGTTTACCACCCAAAACTGTCTGCGAGTCAAAACCACTAACATCTTCGGACCCGCATGATAGTTAGACAAATGTAGATACCTCACCATACAATTAACGAAGTTGCAGTTTTTTGGTAATAGTAGAGAATGTTTTTGTCCCTGTGGTAGATTTGAGTGTTTCAATCTTCCTCCTACTCTTAATAATTCGAATCCCGTTGAATTGTCCAAAAACGGGGTAAGCCACTTGATGGATCCTTGAAGATTCTGCTTGGATTTAATGCAAGCGATTTCCTTGGCAAAGAATTGATTTTGGATGATCCAAACAATGCGATTTAATGATGCGTCAAGATCGCTGGGGGAAAGAAGACCTTGACGGCACGCTCCTTGTTTTCGACACTGATTGCAGAATCTAAGCACATATGCAAATGTTCGTAGTATTTTCAAATAAGAACTGTTCTTATTTATTATCTCAAACAAATAATTTGGCTGTTTCGGTTGGCATAAAAGCGTTGTTTTACGGGTTTCAAGATGAAGTTCATCTACTGAAAGTTGTGTTTTCAATGATCGTGGCCATTTTTCAGCACTTAATTGTAAGAAAGTTGGTCCGCAAAACCATATTGACCGTCTCAATTCATCAACTGTGCAACCCCTGGAGAGAATATCCGCTGGATTTTCTGAACTAGGAACGTGTCGCCATGACGCTCCTACCGAATTTTCCTGAATTTCAGCTACTCTATTACCTACAAAGGTATTTAGTTTGGACGAATGCATAGCGATCCAGTGAAGAACAATCTCAGAGTCAGTCCAGAAATATATTTTCGAAATGGATTTACGGAATATGCCCCGTACATACGACCAAAGTTTTGCCAACAAATGTGCGCCGCACAGTTCGAGTCTAGGCAGTTCTTTGCGCTTATTGGGAGCAACTCGAGATTTCGCGACTAAAAGCCTAACTGTAACCTTTCCGCTTGTGTTTGTTGACCTAACGTACAAGCAACATCCGTACGCATTCATAGATGCGTCGCAAAATCCATGTATCTGCATATCTTTCTTCCCTGCCGCCCAGACATATCTCGGTATCGGAAGATTCTGCAAAGACTGTAGATCTTTTAGAAAATGTTTCCATTCTGTATTTAAATCCTGTGGAATGGATTCATCCCAGTTTAGTCCTTCAATCCATATTTTTTGCAAAATTATTTTGGCTCTAATGATAATAGGACTCAAGAGCCCCATTGGGTCGAATAAGGAAGACGACAACGAAAGAACTGTTCGCTTTGTGTTTTTCAAATACGTTCGAACAGGTTTGAAGGAAAATTGAAAGGTGTCGTGTACCGGATCCCATGTGATTCCTAGTGTGCTAGTTAGACCTTCCTCTACGAGTTTTAAATCCTTAATTGAAGTACACGCTTCATCCTGAATAATTGAACTGTGGTTACTATGCCATTTATCTAATTTAAGGTTTGCCGAACTTAAAATAGTACTGACTTGCCTTTTAATTTCGACTAATGATTCCAAATCATCTGCTCCCGTCAGCATGTCGTCGACGTAAAAGTCAGACGATATGACCTGTGACCCCTTAGGGTACATTTCAGCGAATTTGTCTGCAAGGAAACGTAGGCTACGAATTGCTAAAAAAAGGTGCCGCTGACGTTCCATATGTTATGGTATTGAGCTGAAAAATTTTAATAGGAATCTGTTCGCTCTCTCGCCAAACGATGTATAGAAACTGACGTTGTGACGGGTGTATCCAAATCTGCCGATACATTTTGATGATATCAGCCGTAAGCGCAAATCTATGGAGTCGAAACCGAAGCAAAATTATTAGGAGGTCGACGTGAATGGTTGGCCCAACCATCAAAAGTTCGTTTAACGATATCTGCGATGAAGTTCTACAGGAGGCATCAAAAACTAAGTTTAGTTGATGTACTATTAGGCTTAAGTATACAATGGTGGGGAATGAAATAATGTGGTTTACTTAGATCCGGATGATCAACTAACGACATGTGCCCTAAATCTTCATACTCCTTCATAAACCTCGTGTATTCCTCTTTCATCCATCCGTCCCTTTGAAGTTTGCGTTCCACAGAAAGAAATCGTTTAAATGCTATATTATAGGAAGCTCCTAAGCAACCTGGATTGGTTTTAAATGGTAATTGGACTGAAAGCCTACCATCTGGACAAGTTTCAATTGTTTTTAAAAAATGTTCTTCGCACTTCGTTTGTTCTTCTGTCCATTTCAGTTTTTTATGACTCGGTTCTTCTAACTCCCAGAATTTCTTGACATAACTATGCAGCGATTCATCTTGCGCTGTATGACAGCATAATCCCCTTGAACTATTCAGATGAGTCTCACATTTTCCAGATATGATCCAACCTAATTTTGTTTTTTGCGCTGTAGGCAAATTTGGTCCCAATTTTATTTGTCCAATTGACAATATGTCGAAAAATGTCTCAGCTCCTAGTAGAATGTCGATGTTCGATGGCTCGTGAAAACATTCATCAGCTAATTCGATATTTTGAGGAAGTTTCCAATCAGCTGTTGCCAGTGCCTTATTGGGTTGGTATCCAGTAATAGTTTTGGTTATTAGAAACTCTAGGGAAGTTTCAAAAGTATTTAATATCGCGATCTAATTTTAGTTTGTGTTTGATAGTGCGAACGTGTTTGCACCGAATCAATGCCTACGATTTCGGTTTGTCCCCTTTGTTTTTGTAAATCAAGGATTTGAGCGAAATTTTCTGTTATTAAGTTTATCTGCGACCCAGAATCTAACAGAGCTCTTCCGAATTGGAAGCTTCCTGCTCCGTCCTGAACAAGTACTAATGCGGTGGCTAAAATGACCTGACTCGTAACCTTGATAGGTGCTGATTGCAATGCTACATTAACTGCAGATGAAGATGTACCCTCACTAGAATCTTGTTGTCTATGAAGCAGTGAATGGTGTGGTTGCTTGCATGTCTTGCATCTATTTAGGGATGGACATTTAACAACATTGTGACCTTTCCCCAAGCAGTTTATGCAAAGTCCCAATTTCTTCGTATTCGAAAATCTTTCAAATGGTGTGAGCTTCTGAAAATTAGGACAACTGGATATGAAATGGCTACCTTCCTTACAGAGCGCGCAGAATTTTTGCAAAAGAGTCAACGATGTTTGGGTTTGAGTAAAAGGCCTTTTATACTTTGTCTTATTCGATGACCAATGATTCAAATCATTTATACTAGACGGTTCATTACGAATCTGTTTGCTATCGCGAGCTTCCAAATATTGACAGCGTTTCCCAATCATTTTTGCGCATTCATCCCACGTTGGTAATTTGGAATAATCGATTTGCTCATCCCATTTGGCTTGCGTTTGAGCGTCTACCTTTGACATGGCCAAATATATTATAATAGCATTGCAGATATCACCCTCAGACCCCAACGACAAAAGAGAACTATAGATTGCTGATATACTGTCTACTAGATTGCGAAGCTGTGGAGCTGATGGTTTTGAGCACTTAGGAAGCTCAAACATTGCAGTAATATTTTCGAGAAAAATCAGGGTGTCATTATCGTACCGCTCCTTAAGTCTTTCCAATGCCTTACTATAATTGTCCTCTGTCACTTGAAAGGCCCGAACTGTTCCTAAGGCTTGATCCGAAAGGCAGGATAACAAATGGTTAAACTTTTCGATTTTAGTGAGAGAAGGATCTGAGTTTACTAAATGATTAAATGAATTTATAAAGTTTTTATATTCTGAATATTTTCCACTAAATTTTGGTAACCGAAGATGCGGCAGTCTACTTGCCGGTGCAGATGGAATGGCGAATGAAGTTTCGATGGTACTCGTCCTTCTTCCCGGTCCCATAAGAGAAATGATTTTACTTTTTGTAGTTACGTACAGTTCCTCCAAGTCGGCTCTTGCAGTGTCAGTTGGCTGAAGTTGTTCTATTTGGGTCTGATATGCTAAGATTTGTTTAAAATATGATTCTAGGATACCAAGTCGACATTCCAATTCTGTGACAGAGAGATTTGTAGATTTTTCGACCAATGTATTAATGCGAGTTATACTTCCCTTAGTGGACGCACGTTGTTGCATAAGCTCCTCTAAAGATTTCATCATTGCAACCTTTTAAGTAATCCTTTCACCCTAACCAAAAATAAATTCTAATTGAGTAGAACCTTTCCCCTTGAACTTCAACAATGTCCTCAGCACTTAGAACTGTACTAACGTCAGCAGTAATCTACCCAAGGCGGTAAGTATTTCTATTCACACTAGTAACAGCAGCAACAAAATGTTTCCCACGATGGTAGCCAGAACAACCGACAAATGATCCCGAATCTTTAAGCAACAATAAATACAATAGATGATTTTCCTTTTGTTTTCAAATTACATCAGCCACAAAGCAAAATAAGCGAAAAATTTAACCATAGAGCTGCAGTGAAGGTCAAAACTATTCCAAAGGCACCAAACGAATGTACAAGTATTTGATTTGAATTGATCAATCGATTCAAATGATATCCAACACTAAGATCGTTGACAAATTTCGCCTCCACCAAATTGAGATTATGCTTCAGCTACACGAGTACTGTCGAATTATTTTTTCTATGTAATAATTTCCAATTCTAGACCTGTTAAGTTTTGAGCGATACCCAATCGAAATTACGACACAAAGCGAAGCGAAAAGAACCTATTATCTAATTGTCAACTGGACCATTTGATGATATTCCATGTAGGCGAAGCGAACGATACACTTGGTATGAAGATGTAATTGCCTTCCTATCAACTCTGGCCCCAGAGAAAAACCGCGACGACGTTGAGAGCGAATTGGTTGCAATCGAACTAGGTGTATGTATTTGTGTATGATCCGAACAACAGCCGCTAACGAGTGAATGCAAAAAACCTTTATGACGTGATTGAAAACCGGTTTTAAAACATGTAAATGGTATGACTGAAGGTACGCTCAACAAATTTATGATGTGATTTTGCTCGATGAATGGTCAAAGTTCGTTTTATAGAATTATTTTGTATGTTTCGATTCTTGTGTGGTTGAATATATATGTATATGTATGTACAAATATTTGCAATTGATAGATGTGAAATAAAATTTGAATCTTATGGAACATGTATGATGAAATTGATATTACGACGAAGGTGCGTTTTAGGCTGATGATCTATGACGTATGTATATGAAGATCGTTGATCGTTTAAATGAATATTATATTGTCTTTGCATACACAAACTATGCAATGTATTAGAAACGCACATTCGTGATAATGGTTTTGCACGTACCTTGAGGTAGATATACGTATACTTATCTACACTAATTCCTTGCTTCTGTTGGATAGCTGGTAATGGGCTGCTAGTTGCGCTGCTTCAGACCGTTTATTTTCACCTTTGACTACCGAAATAACGCGCACCGTATCACAATCTCCAGTATAGTTCAATAGTTTTAAAGGTTTTTAGGAGATTTTATTTCCACTAGCCACTGCACTTGACTTACGATTGTTTTTCACGATTTCGCGATTATTGATTGACGATTTTATGCGTATCAAAAACTTTTTACAAGGGTTTTTTTTTCACAAAGGGATTTGCCCCACGTTGGGCGCCAATGTATTTGGCGAGAGATTTTTCTCACCACGTATTGAAGAGATTTGACTGTGCTTAATCTCCTCAATACTTCGAAGAATACCGATTGTATTCTTGTGCAACACGAGTTTTGTGCAAAGAAACGAGAAAATAGCGATAGCGATAGTGACGAAATTAAAACACCTTGTAGGTCGATAGCTCAACGAGAAGTGACAAACTTTTTATTAACTTCCTTTAAGTAACATCGGTTGTATGATTCGATTGTAAGCTACAGTTCCTTTTGGAGACTTAAAAATACGGAACATTTTAATATAGTGGCGCGAAATTTAAATATTTATTAAACAGTGTTGCCAATGCGATTGTTAATGGTATAAGTATAAAGTATAATAGTATAAAGTACTTATAGGAATTCAATTTTCTACTTCATTTATTTACAATGTTAAATTTTCTTTAATTTGGCTATTTTGTGCCCCAACAGTTACCTTGGAGTGGAGTTTAGGTATCGCATGAAATAACATATACCAAAGTTGATAAAAATCGATTATGGGGTGACTATAGCAAACAACAAGGGAGGTGCTCTAGCAACCGCCTCTGTGTAACAACACGATTAACGCATAACAATTATTATGACATTTTATGTATTATGAGGGAGTAGGCTATGATCCATATTGGAGTGTTACCACCATTAATTAGATTGTATAGGCAATTAGAGACAATTTATTTGTATTATCTAATACATTATTATTAGCATTGCATATTTGTGTTAAAATTAATACAAAAGTTAGTCAAACTGACTCCACCAGTGCGAAAGAACTACTCAAACTACTGAAATTAAATATCTTGCGTTCGTACAGGATTATTAAATTCAGTTTGTAAGAACAGGCCGGGACTAAGTCTGTGTTACCGGCAAGAATATTTATTATGTACATTTATAAAGATAAGATCGTTGGTTAACACTCCATAATCACTTTCTCATGATGCCTGCTAGATAATCATTTAATTGTGAATTAAAGATAATACATGCTTGGCATGCTTGTTTACGGTTGAAGAATGTCTTGATGGAAATATCTACGGCGTCCACAGTCGGTACAACAGACAACTCTCAAGTGAATCTGTAACTTATTCAGAGTAATACTAAGAACTAAATGACAAGTGTTTCCGCACGAGCGCTTGATAGACAAATCCTCCGATGAATCACATTGATTAACAGAATATTTTCATTCTTGTGCTAAAACGTTGATGATGATGAACGTTATGGGAACTGTGCGCATAAGCAAATGCTTTAATGCGGAAAAAGTGATAGTCTGAAAAACTCAACAGTTTGGGCATAAAAGACGATTTCAGCATCGGTGTGGACGAAGGCCAAGTCTTTCCACTCACTGTGTTGTTGATCTTGTCTTTGTGCAGAGAGAGAGCAACCAAAGATTTCTAACCGATTCCGAAGAACCAGAGAATGAATTACTTTTGAGAAAAAGTTTCATGTTAACTTTTTAACGAAACTTCACCATGTCAGAGGTGAATGTAGTAATAAGCCAACTGTAACCGGGAACAACAATCTGCTTCTACGCACGATTTCCTGAGAAATCTTCCCCGTTAACAGCCTGCAAACTAACAATACACACTGCTACTTTACGAGCATCTTTCCATGACCTCGATTAAGTACTTTTCTGGTTCTTTCTTTTTCTCGCTATGAAGCCAATGTTCATCAAACCAAGGGTTTTGTTGTGATGGTCGAGTGAAACTTATCCCATCACATGCAGTGGCTTTAAAGAATTGGTTACAATGTTGCAGCTGATCTTTAGCAGCATAGGATCTCTCGAAACTTTTTAAGGGACTCGATCAGAAAAGTCATAGCGATTGTAGCCGTTGGAAATCAAATTTCTTTAGAGTACTTCTTGAACATTGGGCGTCTGGGATAATCGCATTCGCATATTAGCTTCAATAATATAGCGGTTTGAGTCGATATTGACTCATCGCCACTTACGTAGATTGCAATGAATGTAATCAGTTCAGGTGAAGTGGAAAAGGTGTGCTACAATATCGGCATGGAGCAAGTCGATTAGCCTGACTCCATTTTCAGAGGTGGTGTGGTGTAGGCTATGTTTTTCAACTATGCCGTCAAACATTCTCTCCTCTCCTAATTTAGCGTTTAAATTACCAAGGACAGTTTCATTTATTTATTTCATTTATTTAAACCAAATAATTTACAAAATCAGTTTACAAACTGTTTATGTTAAGACATCTGGGCACCAAGGCCATATGATATTGTCGGTTAAGATATTTGCTTACTTACTTACTTAGGTGGTGTTACAGTTCGGAGTGAACCTGGGCCTTAACTAATAAGTCTCTCCAGTTAGTCCAGTCTTTAGCTAACTGCCTCCAGCTGCGCACTCCAAGTCGGTTGAGGTTCGCTTCTACTTAGGTGCCCCACCTAAGGTGAGGTCTTCCTCTACTGAATTGTACCCCCGGGTTAGATTCGAAGGCATGCGTCCGGAGTATTGGTATCCATTCCACTCGTTCTACATGACCCAGACATCCCAGTCTTATGTAGAGTGTCCTTAGTTTTTCCAGACAGAGCCTTACCACTCAATTGCCTTTTTAGCCCAAAGAAACAGCGATTGGCAAGAGTGATTCTTGTTTTATTTAGAAATTTAGTTCTGTTGGCAGAATTCATACCAGATTCAAGGTAGGAAAAGTCCTTTACTACCTCGAAATTATAGCTGTCGATTGTGACGTTCTGTTGTATTCGTCGATGTTGTGCGTCCCTTTTTGTTGACAGCATACTTGGTTTTACCCTCATTTACCGAATTTAACCATTTTGGTAGATTCCGTTTCAATGTTAGCGAACGCAATTGCACAGACTTGTGAAAGATTGTGCATCCAGTATTCACCTGTGTATTCCGCACAATTCCTTCAAAAATGATGTTAAAAAATTCACATGACAGCGCGTCACCTTGTCCAAAACCTTTTTTTGACATCAAAGGTGTCGGTTAAGTCGTTACCGACCTTGACGGAGCAGCGAAATAAATCGTCATTCTGCAAAGACAGACGAGTTTGACAGGGATGCCAAAACTAAACATGGGTCTATATAGCGCGTCTCTATAAAGGCTATATTTACTGTATATTTATTAAAAGCAAAATAGCGATAGGAATTAGAAAATTTAAGGAGCCCAAGTATCATCAAATTTATGATGTAAAGATGTGTAACTGCGTATTTGATGGGCTAAGGATTTCGGAGAGTTGTTGGTCAATATTTTCAGAGCTCTGAATCAGTTTAGAGATAGGACATGTTACCAAAATATGCCAAATCGCGGGGGTTATCTGTCGTACAGATACCAGCTTGTGAATAAAGTTTTTCCTGTCCTGAATCTAAGAAGTCGTATACATTCTTCTCGAATGAGTACGTCTGGTGCTTTCGTAGAAAAGTTTGCAAGGTTTTTCATGCTTCAGCTAACTACTTACTGGGTTTCTCTAAAAATGTTGCAGGTGAGTCGATGTGAATTGAACACATGCTAAGGTAAGGCTAGTATTGGTGTTAGACTATTTCTAATATATTCCAAGGAGGGAAACTTATTGAGCTCACTACGCAGCCCATTTAAAATACTTAGACTGTCATTAAATATTACAGTTTCTTCCGGCCAAGCTTGTGGGATAAATATCCCTTTTTCAATTGCAATTCCGTTAGGACAACCTGATGTATAATTTTGGTTTCTCCGTTTAATGTAAGCTTTATTAGAGCATATGTGTAATTTTCATCCTTAAATAAGCCGTCTATGTACAGAAATCGGTTTTCATTCAAAGGGGCAACCAGTTCCCGGTGTAAGCATTGCAATTGTTTGTTTCCAGTATCATATTTTGCGTGTTTTACCAACCTATATATATTGATTTTCAGCGAACTTCTTTTCCAAGGTCGCAATTGAATAAATGTTTGTTTTTGAAGAATTGTCGGGAACATATAAATTTTGAGAAGACAGGATTGCTACCACGTTGCTTATAGCGGAGGAAGAAGTCTTTCCGCAAGGTTTTCTTTATTGAGCAGAACTTCCTTCACTGTATGATGCCGTGAATGCATTTCGTCGGCTGGTGGTTTGCTTGCTACATTTACTGCTCTCTTCCTTACGAGGTTCTCAATTGATGGATATCCAGCTTCTATTCTAAGTGCTTCGATTGGCGTAGCTTTTAATAGTGCAATCATTGATGGCGACTTTGATATTTTAATTTTTTTTGTCTGTGATACCATGTTGCAGCTTACCTGTTAGCTGTGTTCTTTTTTTTATCGCAAGTGCAGTTTTCAGATGTGGCCCCTTTCAGCGTGAACAGATCATTTTTAAAGCATTGTTACGCAACGGTAACAAAACCATGTACTTGGAATGAAGATCCCATTTAAGATTTCCGCTGCAAAATCATTTGTTTTTGGGGCGCTATGGTGAAGTTATGCAGTTTCTTTTTCTACAAATGTGGATGGCTTCAATTTTAGATAGCCGCACAAACGCTCCTCTATCCTGTGCCCAGTTGTATTATCCGAACTGGATCTCCTGCAGTTATTGCGTAGAAGTTGTCGGCACAAGTTCCTATGAATTCGAGGTTTTATCTTCAGCAATAATTGAGCCAACGTATGCAATATATATTGTAACACGAGTTACAGCCATCGACGTTAACCTGAAATGTGCTTCTTGAGAGAAATGAATTAATTAATTTCAGGATCATTTTTGGGATACCCCACGAATGCAGTTGGAGTATAACTGGAAAAGCTATCAGTCGCTTAAAAGCTTTTTCTGGGTCCCACAAAATGAACACATTATGGCTGGTTCCAGCTAAGTTTCCGGCGATTTTGGGTTCTAAAAGGTGAATGAGTGTTTGAACACCTTTTTGGGTCTGAAAGCATGTTGTCTTGGATGTACCTTTTTCTCTGTTGCCCAGCCGATTCGTTTTGCGAGGATTTTTTCAAAATCTTGGAGAGAATGGGAAGAAGTAATGTGGGTTCGATATTCTTCTTTCCTTTGCCCCCCACATCCCATCCTGTTTTGCATGTCAGTGACATCTAGTTTTTAGCTTCTGTTCTGCTGCGCTCAATGTCTTAAGCATCCCGCTTGTAAAGGATTGCGTGTGGCCATCTCAAAGTAAGGCCAACGCCGTTTTACCTACTCCACCACATATTGGCTCCGGCTAGCATCCGCAATCAGGGTCCTCTTCATCAGCATTGCTCTTACAACCAAACTAGTAATCCATCTTCGACATATTGTCTGGCTGGGAAACAAATATATATCTCCGCTTGAAAGACAGACGTAAATTTTCGTAACGAAGAGTAAAATCTAACGTTCTCGTCCTCCAGAAAGAGGCCAACGATGCATCCTATATCGGTTTTGGAGCCATCTTTGAATACCCGACTGCATTCTTTTTCTGGCTCAGATTCTGGCCAAAACCAATCTTGGCAAGGGAAAGTCGATTTCGTATTTTTTCTGCAGCAGAAGTTCTAGTGTCATTGCGTCAGATGGCATGTCCATGAGACCAGGGTCAAAAATCATTAAAGCTCCAGCTAGGCGTGCTAGGGAAAGCCCCCATCCAGCTGAGGGAGACCGCTTTTTGGAAGCAATGACGTATTTTCATGAGAGCTTATTCTACTAGGGCACCGACGATAGGTTATAATTGGCTTTATCACAGCCGTGTAGATCTCCCTCTAGGTGAGAGGCCCCATGAATGCTCTTTTACTCTGCCAGAAGGCCGACAGCGCTTTAGATGTTTAGTCCAGAGAAGATTGTTATGTAGGATCACACCCAAACACTTAGCTTTTTTTGGAGAATTAGATGGTGATGCATTTAAACACTAGATGAATCAGACCATCATTACCAGCTTCCTTGATAGGAGTTAGTTGTGAGGTGGTTCCGATTAGGTTACCCGGGAAGTGAGACTCAAGCATGAGACGGAGAGTTTCTGCTTTCGCCTCAGTATAGATCCGTCAGATTTTCTGAGTCGTTCCAGCTTGGTTGATCTTCCCCTTTTGAGGACTTTGACCAGCGTACTGGTTTCACCGACTCTTCGGAATCCGAATAAGCTTCTTATATTCTTTTCGCTTCAATCTGTGAAGATTCCAGTCTTCCTCCAAATTCGTCTTAAATTACTTGTTTAAAAGTTTTCTACGAACGCAAAATCTGCAAGATTGCTTTCTAGTTGGACATGTCATTTGAAAACACTTGATGAGGGTAATTTCCAGGATCGGAACAGCTTCATTTAGCTTTTGACTTATCCTGAGCTTAGGGGGAGCACTGTTGGACTTGTCGAGCTAACCTATAAATCATGCCCAGTTGGTTTTCTGGGGATTCCTCCTCTTCAACAAGGTCGAGACCTCGAATCCGATGTACATACCTATGGGCTTACATGGAGATCTCCGGTAGTACTTTCCAGCCAGTAATCTCTTTAGCATATCTGTTGGATAACGTTAAGTAGATTACTTGCTATCTTACTCTCGTAGCAAAAGTAGGCTGAGAGTCGACATTGTTGGCAACCACGTCAGATGATAGTATGAAATCCAGGAGATGATTGCACAGTCACACTATTCAATGAGTTCGAGTTCCGCCTTCAGTGGGTGACTATTATAGAACGAATCATAGAGAAAATAAGCATCTCGTAGCTTATGTCTGCATCTTGATTGCAAAATTTAGATGGTTTAGAAGGTGAGAGTGGGTTCGGCACATAAAGAAAAAAGTGTAAAACGCTTTAGACAGCCGAAATTACAGATGCGTTTATTTCACACCCATGGTTCCTGTATGGATATTATGTGAGGTTTTGTATTCAACACGGAAAGCGTCCTAGATAGGAATGTAGTAGGAGATTTGATATGTTGAAGGTTCATCAGCGTACACAAAATAAATGAGCACTGGAGGACAAATGGGTGGTCGTCTCTTATATGCACTCATTTGGAAACAAAGTGGAAATTAACCTTTCCCAAGCTCAGATGCATATATACGTGAGTCATACCTAGACTTAATGGTCTCGGCAAAAGCTTTGTCTAAGTTCACAATAAAAGAAGAGCCTATTGAAAATACACGTTGGTTTATCTGCACAGACTTCTTTATTACATATAATAAGAAAAAGTTATGTTAATGACATTATATAGTATAAGTAAGTAAGTTGGTAATTCTGATACATTATTTTAGGGTATTATGTTGTTGTTTTGATATAATTACAACATCCCCACTATATCAAAATATTACAATTCAATAATACCTAACTCTTTAATGAAATTATAATGTTTTTGAGTACATAAGCTTTTTGTTAATAAATCAGCGGGCATATCAGCTGTGGACAAATACTTAATTACAACAATTTTGTTTGCTATAGTTTCTCTTACAAAATGATGTCTAACATCTACATGCTTAGATCTATTATGGAATAGAGGATTGGCCGACAGCTTCCGTGCGCTCTGATTGTCGTTATACAATTTTACAATACTTGTTTCTTGTATTATTTCATTTAATAAATTTCTTAAATATATAGCTTCTTTACAAGCTTCAGATATAGCCATGTATTCAGCCTCAGTGCTCGATAAGGCAACGGTTTTTTGTTTTCTACTTTCCCACGAAATTGCAGAATTATTCAGTTTAAAACAGTAACCAGTATATGACTTCCTGTCCACCGTATTACTCGCCCAATCAGCGTCTACAAATCCCTCTAAATTTACATTTCCGTTAACATATTTTAACCCAAAATTTTTTGTTCTGTGTAAATATTTTAAAACCCTCTTAGCATAATTCCAATGTTGCTCTGTATAACAATTATTAAATTGGCTTAAAAAACTTACTGAAAAAGCAATATCGGGCCTAGTCAAAACAGCTAGATACATCAGTCTGCCAATGAGTTGTTGATACGGAAATTGGGACTCACATATATCTCCCTTAGTAATGTTTAATTTTGCCTCCATTGGAGTTAAAGCCATTTTAGAATTAGACATATTATATTTACACAACAACTCGTTGACATACTGTTCTTGATCTAATGTTATGACCCCTTGTTTTTTATCAATGTTTACTCTCAGCCGAGACATTGTTTTACTTGACCTAAGTCTTTTATATTAAATTTTAAATTCAAAATCTTTTTTAAATTATTGATTTCAGTTTCTTAATTTGAAAAAATGAAAAAATCGTCTACATATAATGCCACAATTGTTTTTAAATCTTTTTAAATTTTTGTAAATAAACATGGTTCCAATTTCGATTTTTTATAACCTAAAATTTCAAGATTCTCATCTACCTTTTTATACCATGCTCTTGAGGATTGCTTAAGGCCATATATTGCCTTTTTTAACCTTAAAACCTTTTTACAATTACTTGGAACTTCATAACCTTCAGGCATATACATATACATAAACATTTTCCTCAAGAACACCATTTAAGAAGGCAGTTTTTACATCTAAATGTGTTATATTAAGATCTAATTTAGTTGATAATGCAAAAAATAATCTTAATGTTGAATGTCGAACTACTGGCGAAAACGTTTCATCAAAATCAATACCTGGTTTTTGGATACATCCCTTTGCCACCAGTCGTGCTCTATAGCGAATCTCGTTCTGACAGTCGACCTTTTTCTTAAAGACCTACTTAAACTGCACGATAGTTGAATCCTCAGGTGCATCAACCTGAACTCCCAAGCATCGTTTTCGTCGAATGATATTAACTCCTCTTTCATCGCCTGCAACCAATATTCTTTGTCTGGTCCATTCATCGCTTCGCTTAACCTAATACATCCTCCTGTGGCTGAAACATTTGCAACACACATATTGGTAAGACTGAAACGTTCTGGTTCACGCCTTTGTCTTGTTGATCGCTTTACCACTGGTGTCGTATCGGGTGTCGGCAACTCCGATGAATCTCCTTGCTCGTTCGCATCCTTCGGTGAGTCTTGCGGCGGCGTATTAAAATATTCTGGATCATCTGCTTCATCTTGAGGGAGTGAGAAATCGTCTTCGAGTTTCACATCAGATTTCTTAACTTCTAAGTCCCCCACAGAATCCAAATTCTCTTCTTTTGGTGATTTATTGTCAATTTACATTTGTTGTTTCTCCATTAGCATCTTCCATTATGACAACATCTCGGCTTGAAGTCACTGTATTGTTTTGAGAATTGTATACTCTGTATTCTTTAATGTTCTCTGAATAGCCAACAAGTATGTGTTTATTTGATTTTCTATCACACTTCAACCTTCTCTCCTTCGGAACATGGACCATTACACAGCTACCAAAAATACGCAGATTACTCAAATTCGGCTTACAGCCCGTCCAGCACTCAAACGGTGTCTTGTCTCCTAGACCAGATGAAATTGACCTGTTCCTTAAATAGACTGACGTATTAACGGCCTCCGCCCAAAATCTTTTATCCAGCTTAGCATCAAACAGCAAACACCTTGTCTTTTCCACGACGGTGCGGTTGAGCATTTCACAAAGCCCATTTTGTTCAGGCGTATACGGGTTGGATTTCTGATGAATAATCCCTGCATTCCCTAAAAAAGCATCAAACTCCTTGCTGCAGAATTCGCCACCATTATCCGTTCTAAAAACCTTATTACGTCTATTTTTCTGATTCTCCACCATAACCTTTCCGTCCCTTTAACTTAGGAACGTTTAGTACGTAACTAGCAGCCATTCTTGTGCAACTCAACTGGAAAACTTAATTTAATCAAAAATGAATACACGTTGGTTTATCTGCACAGACTTCTTTATTACATATAAGTAAGTATGTTGGTAATTCTGACTTGACGAAGTATAAATTTCGTTACATTATTTTAGGGTATTATGTTGTTGTTTTGGTATAATTACAACAGAGCCATCCTTGTTTTCCAGACACTTTCTCTCCTTGACCGAGTAGCGCATCTCTGCAGATTAGGCGTGTAGCAATGGCGTTATCCTAACTTTGTTTGAGTGTAAAACCACCGCTGGTTTTGTTTTCGTCGAGGGGTTTAACCGCTTTATGTGATTTCCACGATCCACCTACAGATGGAGTGCTATAAACGTTCTTCCTCTTGGACCTGTTCGGGACAGAAGGGGGAGCAATTTCAGATCCGAGCGGTTGGTCGATCTTAGTGGGTCTTACTTCCCACCATCAGTTTCTTTTCTCCGCCGCAGCTGGGGAGTTTGTGTTTTCCATTCACCTACTCCTTAGACGGTAGTCCTTCAGAGTGCTCCTCATTTAGAGCCCGTTCCACCTTTTCAGTTTCCCGACACAAGCCATCAAGAACAGCACTCTGACCGCCTCTCCGGTACTGTCTCCATCTTTCCAGCCCAATCTACCCGAACGTGTCTTAGAAAGAGCCGCAGGAGTCAACACCTAAATCGTCGGAGGATTTTTTCAGTATATTGTTTGGGTCATCCAGAATTTATGTTCCGGGCGCAGTCGAAAAGACCACGGAAGAAGCACTCGGCCGCTTCGAGGGGAAGTTACTGCTCGTGATTTATTTTCCCGTTTTTATTGAATGGTACACCGACCTCAAATTTGTCAGTCGTCTACGGATATAACGCTTGAGATGACTGGGCTTGTTATTATTATTATTGGCCCGGGTCTACACCGGACAACTTTATTAAGCTTATTAACAAACAAAAACTTAAAGCTAGGCTTAAAAACTAACAAAGATATTCTTAACCTAATTGGGGGAGGAGAAATTATGGTCGGGGGAGTTGTTACTCGTACTCGTACTTGCTGCTGTTTAGGTCAAAGATTTCGGCGTAGTTGTTTGTTATACGCAACATTCTAGATATGGGTACAAAGTGAGCGTAGTTGGTGCGGCGAGTCCGGATCAGAAGAAGTGGGACAGATTTTAGATTACGGGGATTGGGAGTGAATGAAATATTTTGCGTTATTTTCGGGCAGTCGATGTTTCCAGTAAATAACTGGTGGATAAAAAGTACATCAGCGATTTCACGACGTTTTTTTTAGGGTATGCATGCTAATTAGTTTTAACCTATGATCATAGGGGGTAATCCATATGGACCGGCCCAAGGTAGAACACGAAGTGCGAAACGGATAAACCTGCTTTGGACTGCTTCAATTGTTTGAATGTGGATTTGTTTATAGGGTGACCAGACTTGGCTGCAATATTCTAGAAGAGGCCTTACAAAAGGAATGTACAGGGACTTTGTAACGTAAGGGTTGGGAAATTCTTTTGATCAGCGTTTGATAAAGCCAAGTGCAGAGTTAGCTTTATTTATAATGATGTCAATATGTGAATCGAAATTCAATTCTCTGTCACAAATTATTCCTAGATCCCGTACTTGGATAGTGAAAGGAATAGGCTCATCGCAGATGAAGTAGTTTCTTGTAGTTCGAGGTAAACGTTTGCGGAAATAGGTTATCGCTTGGCATTTGTTGACATTAAGCTACAAAAAGTTTTACTTGCACCATACCGAAAACTTTGGAAATTCTCATGTCATCAGCGAAAATAGAAAGATTAGAATTCGTTAAAATGAGATTTATATCGTTAATTGTTAGGATAAAGATGATTGGTCTAAGGTGACTACCCTGAGGGACACCAGATGTTGCTTTAATTGGGTCGGATATTGAAGATCTGAAGATGACTCTGTATTCTAGGTCTTCTAAATAGGATTTAGTTCCTGCCACAATATGAGGGGGAAAAGTCAAGTTCTTTTAGTTTAAAAATGATAATTTGATGAAAAATTTTATCGAATGCCTTGCTGAGATCTGTGGAAATTGAATCGACTTCATCACCGCTTTCTAAACGGTGAAACGTCCTAGAGACGAACTTTGTTGATTTACCTTTCATAAAACCCTGCTGATTTGTGCAGATAGTTGTCCTACAATACGGAAGCAGTTCTTGATAGACTATGCTTTCGAAAAGTTTGGGTATGCAAGAGAGTTTTGCTAAGGGCCTATAATTATAAACTTCGGCCTTACTTCCTTTTTTATGAATAGGGATGATGTAAGATTCCTTCCATAGAAAAGAGAAAGTACCTGTTGAAACAGACAAGTTAAATAGGGCAGCGAGAGGAGGACCGAGATGGGTTACACACTTTTTTATTACAATAGCTGGAAGGCCATCAGGGCCGGGCAAAAAATCATTTTTAAGTTTGACAATGTTTTCAGATACCTACCAAATATTTAGCGAGATGGATGGCGTCTCAGGATAGTTTCTCATATAGCTAAAGTAACTAGGATCGGGTTCAGCTGTTTTCTTAGAAAAGGATTTGTTAAAATGACATGCAAAGAAATTTGCAATAGTTTTTGGGTCGGCAAAAGATTCAATAAGAAATTTGAGAGTAGATGAGTAGCCGTCTGACTTTCTTTTAGTATTATGAAACTGGTAGAAGCATCTAGTGTCCGAGACTAAGCTAAATTGCATGTGCTAGAGGTACTCACGGTAAAGAGGCTGAGAAAGTCCAGAAAAACGATTGTATTGTAGACAAATCGATAATTACTGTAGTTGGAATCAGATCGAGTTCTTAAGAATTTGTGCCACAACTTGTTTCTGTTATTACGGAGAGAGCCCAACTCATTGTTGTACGAGGGAGAGGCTGACATGCAGTCCTTTCGGAAGGTATATGGAAGCAGGAGAAAATTAATGAATAGAAATTGGATAGGGCAAGATCAATGTTAGTTGTCTCAGCAATAATTCAAAGTCCTAGACTACCAGGTGGTACACTGGGAGAAATTAAAGAGGAGCGAAAACATCGATGCGTGAAGTGCGGAAAGAACCACAAGTCCGAGGAATGTGCTCTGGTTAAGGACGGAGCGTCTGAAAAGAGCCAACTCCCTTGTGCTTTATGCCTGAACACGGGACACACCACAAATTATCGGGGCTGTCCCAAATTCCAGTACATCAAAAGAATAAATCTGGCCCGGCAGCAGAAAGTGGAAGTGAAACGTCCACCCGTGCATTTGAAAACTCCAGCCGTTACTCCCCATGTTACCTACGCCCAAATGGCGGCAGGTAGGCGGAATTCGGTACAGCAAGCGAAGGTTGCTTTTCAGACCCCAGCGCCCAGAGCACGGAACCAGTACCTGACATGCTAGCTATCTTGCTCTCTATCCAGGGGCAGATGGCTCAGCTACAACGTCATTTAACTGAACGGGTGGATCAAGTATACGCACTGCTGCCTGGCCTAACTCACCTTTTGCCGTAATGGGTAAGTACGTGGCGGAGTAAACCCTGAAGTTCCTTGCAGTGAATGTTAATTCACTGATTAGGTTCGAACGACGAGCCGCACTATTTAAGTTGCTTAAAGACCAAGCCCCTGATGTGCTTATGGTTAGCAAAACTAAGCTTACCAAGAGACACAAAATGGAGCACAGAAGATACAAAATAGTACGGAGAAACCGATTTTCGTACGAAAAGATATACGTTTTAAAAGAGTATATAGTTGTGTAGTACGTAGGTTCCAGGTGCTGGAGGCATGCATCGTGTATATCCCTCTACGTAGTGAAAAGCGGTTGTACATGGTGTCTGTCTATGCACCTAAGGCTACTCAATCCACCTTATTTATTTCAGAGCTCGAAACATTTTTTCGATTTCTGAGGCTGGAATTGGAAGACAACTATTTTATTATCGGCGGAGATTTCAACGCCAAGCATAGTGATTGGGGAAATACTACACCAAATACTAGAGGGAACCTACTATTCAATTGGTGGGGTCAACACAGTGTGATGTACCGACTCGGCTTAAGGCGACGGATAGTCCGTCGTTTCCCAGACACGGGTCCTGTTTGGATCTCCTGCTGTTCGACTCACGAATACAACTGACGTGCACTAACCAACAAACTACAAACTGTCTACGCACTTTCGTGTATGACATTGACCATTGCGGTCGCACCGAAATAACTGTTCCCAACGAAATTGCAGAATTAGATGAGTTTGTTCAAAGACATTCCTACAATTATAAAAGGGTGCGTTGGACACACTTCACCAGAACACTGAAGAGAGTGCACTCTCCTCGAATTCGCTCTATCCACCGTCCAACAGAAATCTGTCAAACGAGGAGATTGACAGGTATCTAAATCTAATGGACCGACAAAAAAGTAGGCTGCTGTCAAGACTAAAAACCTTGTACAGACAGTTTACTGGCAGACATAACCATGACACTGAAGTCGTCTATTAAAAACCTCCAAACATTAATAAAGGAAAATTACAGAAATTCTGTAAGTTTGTATTGGAACAATAAAATTCGGGCTGCAAATACCAGCAACCCAAATATGCTCCCGCAAATAAATAAAATATTTCGGAGAAATAATTAGAACGACATTCCATGTCTTAAAATCGACCGAACGACGAACAACGAACAAATACTTGTAGCAGCAGGCATAGATCCAAATGAGGCTGTTGATGATGACAACTTCTTTGTGATCGAGGATCCGCAGGAGCAGGTGGAGGCTAAAGGAGCGACTTTCCAGGAAGTGTACAAGGCGAATGTTATCATTGGCACGAACCACGATCTGGAGAATCGGGTCCTTGTGCGCTATTTCTACCTTCGAAATGAAATTGCGAATTGGCGATTTGAGAGCTCGGGTTTCACCCAGTTCAGTGACGAGAATATAGCAAATAATGTTATCAACAACGATAGAGTGCTACCCCCGTTCATTTCGAAGGAAGGGCTCCAAACGATCTTCGAATCACTTAGAAGTAAGAAATCAGTGGGAACCGATGAAATACCGAACATTGTGCTTCGACATCTCCCTCTAGAAGCGGTGAACATTTATACCACCCTGTTTAATAATGCAATGAATAATGCACATTATCCAGCGCATTGGAAAACTGCGGTGGTACATCCCATCCCCAAAAGGGATAAAGACACTTCCAATCCGGCTAATCTCCGCTCGATCAGTCTTCTTCCAAGCATCAGTAAGGTTTTCGAGAAGGTGATCAATAGAGTCCTGACTAAGTGGGTTGAGGACAAAAATATAGTTCCGGATAATCAATTCGGTTTCAAGGCGGGGCATGATATCATTCATGCTGCGTGTTGGCGAATTTGCGACAACAGCACTAATTTTTATGAACGAAAATAAAAAAGACTTGTTCAAATAGTTTGTTCTTTTTTATTGTGGAACGTTATAAAATCCTATTTAAATAGAAATATATGTAATTCAAGTAGTACAATAATTTTAAAATTTACTTTAGTGTTAAGATTAATTTAGCTTTAAAGAATTTGACAAAGGGATTCCAATTATTTAAAAAAGAGAAAAAAAAACGTGTTCTTAAGGTGACCTTTTTGGGGTTAGTCGCTTTTAGGTTTTTTTTCGTTTGACATGATGACTTGTCCTCAGCATCAGCAGCAGAGGTACCAACGTTAGAACTATATGTGCCAGGGTTGTTAACACTGCGTCTAAACTGGTTTCTGATATCCAATGGAACAAAGGCAAGAACCAGTGCACTGGTGCAGGCCTTGATTGACTTGGAGAAAGCCTTCGATACCGTATGGTTAGAAGGACTCTTTTTCAAGCTGGACAGGTTGGGCATTAGTAAACCACTGCTGTATATTCTCTTTGATATGCTCTCCAGTAGACAGTTCACCGTGAAGAATGGCGATGTGACTTCTGCTGGAACATTTAACATTAAAAACGGTCTGCAACAAGGTGCGGTAAATTCGCCGATCCTACTCAACATTTACACGAGTGATCTGATAGGTTCACTTCACCATGCCATAGCGTACGCAGACGACATAATCGCGTACAGATCAGGTCCAAAGATTGAGGTCATTAATATGCTTTTGCAGCGTGACTTCGACAAAATTAAGCGATATTGTGATGACTGGAAGTTGAAAATCAACTTTCAGAAGTCGGAAACCATTCTGTTTAGGACGCCTTTGTCTGGGGCCCCTAGGGATACCAGAAAGAATTGGCGAAAGTTCTCGATCGTGGGGCAGCACATGCAGCCACTTGCTTGTGGAAATGTAGTCAGATACCTTGGGAGTCGTGACATGAGGGATGTTGCTCGGCAGCACCAACAATTTTGGTGGCTTGTTGAAGGGGAGGATGCTTCGTCGTCGAACTTCTCCAGTGATAGGTAGTTTCATGTGAAGCAAAGTGGGCCAGCCTAATTGGTTTTTTTTTTATTTAGCCATGGCCGGCATACATAGTTTTATGTAGGATTAAGTTAGTTTTAAGAAAGAAATATAAAAAAACACAAAAAAAATTATATATATATTTCTGTATGTCTCTATTTATGTTAGATGTAAGTAGGTTAAGTAGATTAAGATTTATTTTTTAGGTAGTTTGTAGGCTTTTAGTTTTAAGTTTTATAAAAAATTCAAAAGTGTCCCTTTACTGAGTTTTTGCTTAAAGTTTATTTTCTTAGTTTTAGTATTAATAAATGTAAAAATAAAATTAGACTGTAAGATACGTCGAAAGACATAGTTTAAGTGTCAGGAATTAGATTTGTTTCAGTAGGAACAATTAGGTCATAGGGAAACATTTGGGAATTGAGATATATGGCGGAGATTTTAGAGCGCAAACCTCTTACACTTTGGTAGTAAATGGATAGGCATTGTGGACTGGAGGATACAAAATTCAGTTTGTTAGGAACTGTAATAATTTTTAAAATTAGAACGAGTCCTTTGCAAGTGGGAAAGACACTGACTTGATAGGAAGACCTTCTCGTTGAATCGAAACCATAATATTGGTTTTGGTTATGCGATCTATGTAGGAAATGATTTTTATTAGCAAAAGTTACATATTTTAAAGGAAGTTTAAAAAAAAAAACAATTAACTGATCGAGAACCACTGAGCTGTCGAAATCGATGAAGACTTCCTCTTTGCTTTGTCGTCTGCCAGCTTGTCAACTCGATTTCCATTATATCCAGTCCCAAATACCCATGGAACTCAACACGCTGTGCCAAGTCTACAGTTTTAATCCCAGGCTTATCACCATCAAACTACCGCATATCGCAATCACGACGGCTATTATGTCACGAAGATAATATTGTCCACATCGCCATTGTCTTTTATTTATAAGTCACACAACTCATTCATGGCGAATATAAACAATATTACCTCCGTGACTCAACGAGCGTAAATAGACCCCAAACTACTGGGTCAAATGTAAACAACCTAGTGGACGACGACTCGTACTGCCAACAAGAGTAAACAAACCCCGAACAACTGCGTCGATGTAAACAAACGCGCGACACTCATGCTGCAGAAATTGGAGATCGATTATATCGGGCGAAGCTCAGCGATCGATGATCTGAAACTATTCTGACATTTAATGGATTATTTAATGAATTTGCAATAAATAAATACTTAATTAAACAACTTAGCAATTCTACATCTATGCAAACGAAGTTGGGTTTGTCGTGCAAGTAGTACAAGTTAGAGCCGAACATTTTCATAAATGCGGTGGTCTCCCAAAAGGGATACTGTACATAACAACTGGCATCATTTATATCAGAAAATTTTTTAGTGAGTTTGACAGTTGGTGGAAGGAGTTAGTCAAGGTATTTCTGGTGAGAATCAAGGGCAGGCGAATTAAGAGAACGGGCGGATGAAGAAGGGACAGGTTGGTCAAGCACCACGGGTCTAGAGTCTTGAATAGTGGGTGGGGGTTTGTATATGGGAGCTAATAAAATTAGGATATTAGTCTGATGGGGCAACGTCAGTTGGAAGTTCTGTAGAAGGCGCAGGAACAAAATTAAATGAAACTCTGTTTTTAAACGGCTTTAAAAGTTTGGTGAAAGGAGGGAGTGGATTTTGTGTCGCGAAAAGGGAGGAAGGAGTGAGGAAAATATTGGAAAGATTTGGGTCTTAAATGACTAGTTTGGGTCGGGATGTTAATGAAATAGGGCAGAATTGTGGGTGCTAACTTTTCTTTTATTAGTAAACTTAGTATCTTCCATATCCTTCCGTTGGGTGACGACCATCTTTTCTGAGATTGGTATGCCGTCCGATGATTTGAACCTCCTTACTTACTTACTTACTTTAAGTGGCGCTACAGCCGGGCTGGACCTGGGCCTTAGTCAACAAGCATCTCCAGCCAGCTCGATCCCTAGCTAGCTGCCTCTAGTTTCGCAAATTAAGTTGGCTGAGGTCTCCTTCCACTTGCGTGCTCCACCTGAGTCTTGGCATTCCTCTACTGCGATGTGCCTTGGGAGCGGATTCGAAGACTTTTCGGACCGGTATCCATACGCTGTACATGGCTCAGCCATCTCAGTCTTTGGATCTTTACTCTTGTGGTTAGGTCGATGTCTCTGTATAGTCCGTAGAGTTCATTGTTGTATCTCCCCCTCCATTCACCGTCAATGCAGACGGGACCGAAGATCGCCCGAAGAATTTCAAGAACACCTGCATCCATTTTTGATAATGTCCATGTCTCTGCGCCATAGAGTAGGACCGGGATTATTAAGGTGTTATAAAGGGTGAGTTTTGTTGTCCTACTCAATTGCCTTCTTAGCCCAAAGAAACAACGGTTGGCAAGAGTTATTCTTCGTTTCATCTCAGCGCTGGTGTCGTTGTCTGTATTTATAGCGGAGCCTAGTTAGACAAAGTCCTGAACTACCTCAAAGTTATACCTGTCGAGGGTGACGTTGATCGCAAAATCCATTTTCGCCGCTTCCGTCTCAATACTCGCGAAAGCGCCACTGACATCACGCTGCTTTCTCCCGATTATGTCAATATCGTCGAATTATGCGAGTAGTTGGACGGATTTTTGAAAGATAGTGCCTCTTGTGTTTGCTCGTGAGTCTTGCACTATTCTTTCAAGTATGATGTTGAAAAAATCGCATGACAGCGCATCGCCTTGTCTAAATCCTTTCTGGACATCAAAGGTCTCGGTGAGATCTTTATCGACCTTGATGGAGCAGCGTGCATTCTCATCCTGTAATCCTGTATAGACGGACGAGTTTGGCAGGGATGCCGAAACTAGTTAGTCCTCTGTATAGCTCGTCTCTATAGACGCCTTAAAGTCGATGAAAAGGTGGTGTGTATAAATCTGAAGCTCATGGGTCTTTTCCAAGATCTGCCGTAGTGTGAATATTTGGTCGATGATGGTCTTTCCTGTCCTGAAGCCACACTGATATGGACCTATCAGGTTGTTGACGAACGGCTTCAGGCGTTCACATAATACAGCAGTTAAGATCTTGTATGCGATGTTAAGGAGACTGATGCCTCTGTAATTGGCGCAGTTCAGAGGGTTTCCTTTCTTGAGAATCGGACAAACAATGCTGAGGTTCCATTCATCGGGCATATTTTCGTCCGTCCATATTTTACATATGAGTT
Source organism: Volucella bombylans (assembly GCA_949129095.1). NCBI lineage: Eukaryota > Metazoa > Arthropoda > Insecta > Diptera > Syrphidae > Volucella > Volucella bombylans. The sequence continues at coordinate 330,317,239 of OX422140.1, read as the reverse complement.
GGTGTATGCTCCTTACCAAGTCATTGCCTGCCGTTTTGAAGACCTCGCTCCAGCAGCTTTGTTGGACTTAAGCTTATATATATCTATCTTCACTTCGTCCAGGTCGGGTGGACGGAGTTGTTGGTCATCATCGTCCAGGTTGAAAGGTTGATTCTGCCTGACAGCGATATTAAGTTCGTCATCGCCGTTATACAGTCTGCAGAAATGGTATCTCCAAATCCTCAGAATCGACTGCGATTCTTCCACGATTTTCTCTTGTTCATCTCTACAGGCTTCGGTTCGGGGTTTGTTTCCGTGGCATGTTATTTTTACCTTTAGGTAAAACTTCCGGACATCATTCCTGGAGTAGCATCTCTCAATTTCCTCGACCGCGCGCTTCTCATGCTCTTTCTTCTTCTTCCTGAGAAGCCGGTGTTCATCTCTCCTCTTCCGCTCATAGAGCTCATGAGCAGCTCTGGTCCTTCTAGTTTGGGATATCCGCAATCGCACCTTGGCTACAACAAGGTAATGGTCCGAGTCGATGTTGGCTTCTCGGAACGTACGGACATCCATAATACTGGAGGAGTGTCTTGCGTCGGTCGCAATGTGATCAATCTGGTTGACTTTTTTTTTTTTTTTTTTTTTTTATAATTTACGCGCGCCTAAGGGGTTAGATACCCTTTTACTGTTGCCAGGGCGCGGGCGGATAGTTAGAAGGAGGAGAAAGGAAAATTGTTTTTGTAGTGGTTTGAAACTCAGGTGTGTTTGGTTTGTATGTTTGCTCTCCAGGGGTGGGAGTCCGAATAGGACGGAGAGTTTTTTCTTCACTCAGAGTGATTCGAGATATAATTCCCAGTATTTTTTTCATTGCTTGAAACTCTTATAACAGCCAAATCTCCGTGTCAGTGTTATGCCTTTCACACGCAGAATTTTTTTGTCTGAGTTCCAATTACACAATGAAAAACTGATTTGCCATGGGCAGGATTCGAACCTGGACCCTCCGAGTGAGAAGCGTTTGCTACTACCACTACACCACTGCCACCCTTGACTGTTGATTGATCAAGAGTTCTCCAAGTCCCGAGGAAAATTTTAATGTCATAGTTTGGGCATTGCTCGTAGGGTTTGTTAAAGAGCTCATATAAGGCATCTTGGTGTCGTCATCTTTCTCCTCTGTGGGGGCATGCGCGCATATAAGTCTAAAGTTGGCGAATTTAGCCTTGATGCGGATTGCTACGAGGCGCTCGCTCCCATGCCGGAAGCTCAGGACTTCTTGTCTTAGTCTGCCTCCGACAACAAATCCCCATCCAAATAAGCGCTGCTTTTGCAGTCGATAGCAATCGCCGTAGTAGATGTCGCAGTTTTTCATCCTCTTTTTGTCCGGCCCATCCCATCGCATTTTTTGGATGCTAGTTGTTCGGCTGCACGTGGTCTATTAAGGGACCTAACATTCCACGTGCATATCCGAAGCTCATTGTCCTTTAATAGTTTGCGTGGGTTGTCAACAGTAGATCCGTTCATATCCGAGGCTTGTTGATGATTCGTAACTTAATTTGTAAAATGGCCGGGCAGTTACACCGGCGGCCCAACCCCCAACCTGGAGGACCAGTTCCATTTTTTACCCCTAGGACGAGGGGTCTGTTACACCGTAGCCAGTAACCCGTTCCGGGATGTGAGTGCTGCCGTTTCCCCATATAGGGCTCGTCCGCCACCATCTCTTTTCTAAAACCCTGACTAAGTCTTAGAAATCCTTACCGGCCTGAGCTCCAAATATGTCGGAATAGCCCGGATAAGGTCTTGTTTTGATTTGCCGACACTAATCCTGATTTATGGCGCAGGAAACTCGCCATTTGTCCCCTTCACTTCGCAATATCCGGTGAGATTCCCAGATGACGCCACGATTAGGCGTGTAGCAGGGCTTATCAGCAGAGCTGCAAGATGTTTGGCTGCAGAGGCTCATTCTCGTCATTTAAAGAACCAGCACCTATCGGAAGATACTACTTCTACGAGGCCTAATACTAATCGTTGCTACCCATCCAATCGTACTTAGTGGGCATACGTATTTCAAAAAACTGGCCTTTTACGCTCTTGACTTTGACTTTTAGTATACATTTGGCGTTTTTGGTATACAAATTTCTTCCTAAAAAGGTCTTTGATCCTGGACAGGCTTGTGTGACGCGGGGCAGCTTGGCGGAAGAAATTATACAGTTCCGGTTTGTTGGTGGCTTCAAGATTTCTTTTATTTAATTTTTGAATTCTGTTGTTCCATTCAAGGAGAGTCCAGGATGTACCAAAAGCCCTAATTATTGGCAATGGTCTTGGGACGGGATTGGTGATCAAAGTTGCATTTACCTTAGAGATTTGAACGAGGGCTTCGGTGGTAGCGGTTATTGAATGAGTTGGGACTGAAGTGGTTGTGAGTGATGTCGTGTAAGGATTTGTTACACGGGCTTATTGCAGATGGAGGTGCATCCGGCTTACTAGAGATGTGCTTTAATTCCACCAATATCTGTATTGTCGTTAGTCTGTGAGTAAAACATCTTACGTTTTCACACCTTTCGTAATAATTTATTCAAATAAATACAAGCGCACGTTACGTGGTAGGCTACTAAACAATTAAATGGAATTGACTCCAGTTTGTGCCAACTCCTCCCAGTTGGTACCTTTGAAAAATGCATGTGCGCATATTTGTTCGTAATCGAATCTTGATTCGGCAGCAATATGAAGAAGTCCCTCGAGTAAGTCAACAGCTTCATCAGATATTTCGACATGTGGATATTGTATAGCGCTATAGAGATCCATGCTCCCAGGATGGCACAATTCAAATGGCTAAAAGACATAAATTACAAATAACTCATCAGGAAGTTAGCAGTCTGAAGCTTTCAACTCACCACACCCAAAAGTAATTGAAACAATACAACACCACAGCTCCACCAATCTGATTTCGTTGTCAATGGTCGTTCAGGTGCAACAAAGTGTCCATTTAAAGCGCTTTCTTTGCACACCCGTTGTACACCATCAGCGATGCCTTCGTTTTGATAAAAGTAAGAAAGTAGCAGCTGTCCCTTGGAACCCAGAAGTAGGTTATCGGCATGGAGATCCCTAAAAGAGATTCCCATAAAACTGGCACTTCTAGTGACAAACACTGAGAACTCACCCCAGAATGACGCCTTTGGAATGTAAAGCATGCACCGCTGTTATCAATTCCCTGGCCCATTGCTTCACGCTGGCCTCGGGAAGTGACTGCCTTTTCTTTGGTGATTTTGGAATTTTCGACGGAGTCATTGGAAGAGAATCCAATGTCTCAACTGTAAGAAAGTCTTCCGACTTGGCTTTGACTTCCTTAAGAGTATTTGACACAGATTCCAAAAGTTTCTGCGAACAAATAACTATGTCAGCCAAATCCATGTTTTCCGTTGGAATGTCAGAAACCTCTGCGAAGCCAGAATCATGCGTGCTCGATTTGACCAAGTCCTCTGTTGAACTTGAACTCAAATTCTTGTCTGGATCGACTTCAGTGAATATTTCGTTAAGTGAAACGGTTTTCTCACAAGTAGGAGTGTATGTCTTCACATAGTCAAACAATTTGCCGCCCTTTGCTTGCTGGAGTAGAAGGAAGAGCTTTTGTTCGGATTGAAAGAATGCCATCAATTTCACCATGTAGGGAACACCTTGTGGTAGAAATACTGATTGCGCCGGTGAATTGCTAGACGGCTTTTCGATGCCTTTCATGATTAACACTGTTTTGTCGGTGACATTTTGTACAAGCATGACTGTGTCGATGATGCGGAGGACCTTATACTTTGCTAAATGATTCCAAGGACGTTCGAGGTACAGAGATATGGAATTTGTGTCTGGGTTATCAGTCATATCTATGGACAGTTGGAAGTTGTTCTACAAAAAGTGGAGATAGAAACGATTACTGGCAATTGGCGTGAAACGAACTCACTTTACTATTGTCTTCGAGATTCTGTAGGAATTTTTCGAAAATATCATCTGCTCTGGCCATGTACTTGTTCACTTTGGCTTTTGCTATGAACTTGCGTTCATCATTGCTGTCATCTACAATAGAGAAATCAATTGAAACAAATTCAAATCCATCTCCATGGTTGTAAAACTCACCTTTAGCGCCAGAGAGCAAGACATCAACGCCTTTCTTATACCCTTTGTACGCTTCCTCGTACTCCAAATTCACCTCTGCCTGTACTGCTCGGCTGAATTCGAGCGCCGCCTCGTATATGTAATCGTTGTCTTCCCCCTCAAACGATACCATCGGAGTAAGAATCTTTGAATAATCTTTAATCTTCGGTTTACAGTCGTCTGCATGTTTTTCTTCTACCGGGTCTTTCATCTCCTTTGGCGGCACTATCAGCTCATCGACAAGCGACTGCACGAGAACCGTATCTTTTTTTGGGTCAACCAAACTGAGATTATCGTCATATTGAATGTCGAGGTTATCGCAAATCTTCTCTATGTTCCCCTTGACGCTGAGATCATGGTGCATCGGTGAATTCTCTACCGAATGACCATCGTCAAAGAAATGCATAAATGCATGCGACTTGTACAAGGCTGGATGTTGTGCTATAAAATCCAAAAGCTGAAGAATGTATTCCTTTCTGTTTTGAATGACTTTGGTATCGAATCGCTTAAAGTAGCTATGGTCAGTCGGTTCGGGTACTACGCCGCTAAGGTGCATTGTCTTGTGACGACGTAAGATCTCTCGATGGAGACGTTTCACATCATGAAATCTTTTCCATACGGTGATGCATGTCAAAGCTTCTGGGACAGATCGTGGAAATACCTAAAAGAAAAAAATATGAATGCGTAGGACTGGACATCTGTTGCAGGACCATAGACCCAAGAAATGAGAACGTTTACTTACGACGGATGTTATCTTGTAGATAGTGTAGCCTTTTTTGTGGGTTATCGTGTCGGTTACAGTAAAGCTGTGGATCCATCCTCCTAAATTTTGGGTCATGATTGCTGTTGCTATTTACATTTTTCTCCGCAGAGCTAACGAAAATTACTGGGTAAATAGTAAATATCGGAGAACTAATTGGAATTTTGAAGATGTTGACAGATCGATGACACTTGTGTTTATGGCAGAGTCACAATGAACTAAATTCAAAGGACTACCGGCTAAATGTTCGATTTGTCATAAAAATTTACATTTCTGAATTATGAAAATAAAACATTCAGCTTTCCCTCAGTTTTGAATTTAGTAGACCAAGTAAATATATGATTTGCTGTTTTGAGAAAAGAGCATATTAAAAGCAAAAGTAAAGGCATTTGAATGTTTCTTTAGTACGGCTATTAAAGAGCTTAGGAAACGTGCTATGAGAGTCGGTTGGGTTTGTTGATATTGGTCGGTTTGTGCGGTTTTGTGGTTGTGGTTTTAAACATTTATGCATTTTTTCGGCGATATATATATAATAGGAATATACCTCTACAGTGACTGTGGGTTATATTGCTATTTATGTATTCCAAGGTTCGGCAAACGATTTGGTGCTTCAACTTACATGTATATGTCTGCTCAGACCTCTTCTATGTCAAGGGGGAAGACTAATTGTTGTTGTTGTTGTACCCAACATGATTCATAATTTTCAAACACAGGGTAGTCTCAAAGATGTATCAAAAATATTTTTAAATGTTTTATGTAAACAAAAGAAGGGTTTCAGTATTTGTGACTTAAATGTTCAAAGCTTAAAAAACAAAATAGATGAAATGTGTTCAATTTTTAACGATAGTTTGGTCGATGTTGTTTGCTTGTCAGAAACCTAATTACCACAAGCCAAAACGTGCAGATAGACAAAATAAGACAAGAGGGGGAGTAGCAGTTTATATTAAAAAAAAGTATGGATTTAATTTGGTAAAAAAATCAAAGCCGAATGAACTTATAGAGTACATTTTTGTCGAAATCACACATACTTCTGACAAAATATTGATTGGATGTGTATACATGGCACCAAACACAGCAAACTGCTCTTATATAAGAGTTTTGTTAGAGGAATTGTCTAAACTTTATGCGAAAGTTGTACTTTGAGGAGACTTTAATTTAAATATCCTGGAAGGAAAAAATAAACAATTCGTTGATATGGTAGAATCCTTTAATTTACATTTTGCGAATTATGATCAACCAACTCATTTTGCGCCTAACAGACGGCCATCGCTCTTAGATGTATTTATTGTGCCTAATCCTGATTCCACATTGCACTACGACCAACTTGATTTGATATATTTGAACGTAAATGCATTTCCAGTAAATGTAAATCAAGGCGAAGAAAGGTCGTATAACTTTTCAAAAATTAATTTAAATGCATTGCTCAGTGATTGTAGGAGTTTGAATTGGACACTAATATATACAACAGGTAATGTTAACATTCAACTCGAACATTTTTATAATTTTGTTTGTTATTTGTTTCACGAACATGTTCCAATAAAAAAAAAAGTTTCTAAAAAGATGAACATTCCCTGGCGAACATCAGAAGTCCTAAGTCTTATTAGCAGACAAAATCTTCTTTACGCAAGGTGAAGGAGATACAAATGTTCAGCTATTTACAATAAGTACGCTACAGTAAGAAACGCAGTTACCCTTCTGATTCGAAATAAGAAAAAGTCTTTTTACCAGAACAAATTCAACTCCGCCGATTCTACCTCGAAATTTTGGGAGAACGTTCGGGAAATGGGACTGAAGTCTGCTAAGGAATCCATTCCTGATAACACCGACCTGGATGTGCTTAACAGAAAGTTTGTTCAAAACAACTGCAATCCACTTGATTTTCAGACCGTCCCTTCTACCACCGGCAATCAGCAAGAAGTAATTTTTTCACTCTCTGGAGTTGATGAGTTAAGTGTTGGTCAAACAATACTCAAGATCAAATCCAAAGCTGTTGGCTCGGATGATGTTTTCCCAGTTTTTATTAAAATTCTTCTACCTGTACTACTTTCTCACATAACCCACATATTTAACTCGGTCAGAACTACATCAGTTTTTCCCGATAGGTGGAAAATTGCTAAAATTTTACCACTGCCAAAACCATCAACTTCTAATAATATCGAATACCGACCAATAGCGATTCTTCCTTTTTTAAGCAAAGTATTTGAAACTATTATTAGTAACCAAATAAAATCATTTTTAAATAGAAAAAATCTTATCACGAAATTTCAGTCCGGTTTCCGCGCCAAATATAACTGTACCACAGCTATACTCAAAGTATGCGAAGATTTACGAGCCGGATTAGACAGCGATATGTTGGGTCTTATAGTATTTCTTGATTTTTCTAAGGCGTTTGATAGCCTTAATCATTCGTTATTATTGAAAAAGCTGGAAAAGCAATTTTTCTTTAAAAGCTCCATCTGCAATTTAATGAGTTTATATTTATCAGATCGGTCCCAATATGTATGCGTCGGTAATAGATGTTCTTCGCATCGACAAGTCTCTTCAGGTATCCCTCAAGGTTCCGTCCTGGGTCCTTTGTTATTTTCATGCTTTATAAACGACATATCTAAGTGTTTTACGACCTGCGAACATCATATATATACTGATGATGTCCAAATATATTCGTTATTCCCGAAATCATTCAAAAACCAAGGGTTTAATAATATTGATCGAATGATAAAAGAAATTCACACCTGGTCTTTAAATAATGGACTTAGTCTCAATCCAACTAAAACTAAAGCTATGATAATTAACCGAAGCAAAAATGCAGTAGTATGCCCTCAAATAATTCTTAATGATACAACTGTTGAGTTGGGGTGGCCGTGGTGTAGTGGTAGTAGCAAACGTTTCTCACTCGGAGGGTCCAGGTTCGAATCCTGCCCATGGCAAAATTAGTTTTTCATTGTATAATTGGAACTCAGACAAAAAAATTCTGCGTGTGAAGGCATAACACTGACACGTAGATTTGGCTGTTATAAGAGTTTCAAGCAATGAAAAAAATACTGGGAATTATATCTCGAATCACTCTGAGTGAAGAAAAACTCTCCGTCCTATTCGGACTCCCACCCCTGGAGAGTAAACATAGAAACCAAACACACCTGAGTTTCAAACCACTACAAAAACAATTTTCCTTTCTCCTCCTTCTATCTTTCCGCCCGCGCCCTGGCAACAGTAAAAGGGTATCAACCCCTTAGGCGCGCGTAAATTATAAAAAAAAAAAAAAAAAAAAACTGCTGAGTATGTTGATAGTATAAAAAATCTTGGGATATACTTTACTAATAACTTGAATTGGAATTTTCACGTAAACAAAGTTATATCAAAAATTTATGGTGCTCTACGTGGTCTAAGCCCCACGACAAAGTATCTTCCCACAAATGTTAAACTTAAGCTTGTTAAACCCTTCATTTTACCGTTATTTCTTTATGGATGTGAAATATATTCGGACATAGACTACTTATCCAAAAGGAAACTTATCGTGGCATACAATAGCTGCACGAGATATATTTTTAATATAAAAAGGTCTGACCACATTTCCGAATATACCAAAAAAATAACAGGCTGTTCACTATTAGCTCTTATGAATTACAGAACCATTAAACTATTTCACAAAATTATAACAACCAAACAACCGGATTACCTTTTTGAAAGAATTAAGTTCGCGACTAATCCAAGAACAATGAAAATAATTCCACCCAGACATAAATATTTAATTACAAGCCGACAATTTTACATACATGCGATTCATCTTTGGAATGAGCTACCCTTGTATATTAAACGAGCAAATAACACAACTACTTTTACTAGAAAAGCTTTTGAATACTATGCACAAATTTACTGATGGAATTTCATTACTCTTACCTATTTCGTTTTCCACCTTTCCTCTATCTTCCTTTTTCTTCTTTAAGTTTTACTTTTATCGATCTTTCTTTATTTGATTTTTTTTGTTTTTTCTTTTGGTATCTAAACTTTTTATAATGTAATATAAGCTTAGCTTTTACAATTAAACATAAGATTATATCTTACTTGTACAATGAATTGTTTTAATAAATAAATTAATTAATTAATAATTCATCTACCGGAGATCGGTAGATCTTCGCACCTTGTAGTACCCAAGAGGCTCTTCAAACATCTTCCTTGTTGTGTTCTTCAGCGTCCTTGGTAGGAGTTTGTAAATATGTGTCACTCGCAATCTTTGGATGGAAATTAACCGAATTTCGGCAGGAAAACCACATTAAAGCACGTGCAAGCTTTTGTGGTCTCTATCACAGGTTCCGCATGGTTTTCTGCATAATTCTTAAGCAGCATGTGTTAAGACGCCTCAATGAGGAAACTCTTTGCTCTTTGTGCTTATCCATGCTATCTTGTTGTTGTTTTATCGATCAGGTTATATCCGATGCCTTTTCTCCCACAACAAGATTTTTCCCAATGCACAACTGTCATAAGTCGTTTTTTTTTGCATATTTTCATCCACTTTAAACAACCACTGAATTATCAATGCGATTTTCTTTACTTCAGGTAGCAATACAGTCTGTGGTGAACCTCAGGCTAAGTTACTCGTAACTAACATACTCTTTCCATTTAGCGCAGTCTTGTGTCAGTTGCATCCATATTACGTAGATTCAGGTCATTTCCATTTAGTTGCGCAATCTAAGGCGATGTTCTCCTTTACTACATTGTATCTCTAGGATAGTTTCAAAGAATTTCCTAGCCGGAGAGATGTTTATTAAATCGACATCTACTCGTAAGTCGCCATCGAAGCTGGTGAATTATGGATCTTTTGACAAAATCAATGTTGGCATATTCATAATAGGTCATGGATGATAGGTGTTTTACACTTTCATTGGCTTCTTAGGCTAAAGAAACAGCAACGGGCAAGAGTTATTTTTCACTTGGTGTCTACGTGTGGACAAATTAATTTACTACATCCAAACCACGGTTTTCTTAATGCTATCCGAGGTCCTGGTGTCGGGTGCCTTTTCTTTACGACAGATTGTATGTACTTTGTTCCACTCCAGTTGCGAACACGGAGTTGGTTGTAGTTCCCCTCCACTTGTGTGCGCCACCTAAGATCAGATCTCCACTACTGCGTTGTCCTTCTGGGATCGTGTTGAAAGCTTTCTGGGCTGGGACGCTGTCATTTAAGTCGGGTCATCTGAACTTTTCCTACCGAAAAGTTTTTAATTTTTTTTCGGGAGCGAAAATTGCCCGCATTTCTGCTTCTATCCACCGAGATGATCAGTGTTTTGTATAATGTCCTTTAGGTTGCGCGAGGGAAGACTTTATAATTAAATTGACTTCTCAGTCTATTGCGCAGTCCCTTACTACCTCAAAGTTTTAGCTGCATATTGTGATGTTTTGTCCAAGACGTCGATGTTGTGTGTCTGGCTTTGTTGACAGTATACATATACTTTATTTTTCTTTGTGGACCACTAAACCCATCTTTGTCGCTTCTGCTTCTATAGTCGTAAACGCTCCACTGACAGCTCGCTGTGTTCCCATTATGTTAATGTCGCCTGCATATGCGAGTAACTGAAAAGACTCTTGAAAAGCCTCTGTGTGAGTTTGGTACATTTTTTTCAAGAACGATGTTGAATAAGTCATTGCCTCTTTTAAGTTCTTTTCTGATATTGATCTTTTCTGATCGTCGTACTGCGAAGTCGAATAAGCTTCTCAGGGATACCAGAACTAAAGACAGCTGTGCATAACAGTACATGAGGTTCCATTCATCGGGCATACTTTCGTCGACCCACATTTTGGAGATGATTTACTTTATGCCTCGTACCCAGTCATCAATTGCTACTTTAAACAGGTCGGCAGCTAAACCATTGAGTCCAGCAGCTTTGTTGGAAATAGCAGTCCTGACTTCATCTTGCTCGAGTGGGCAGATATGATGTCTGTTTAGTTCAAGCTGAACACTATAGTTCATTTTGCGTGAAGGTGTGATGTTGATCGTCATCAACGTTTAACAGTCTGCAGAAATAATTTTTTCCGATCCTCAGCACCAACTGTGGTTCTGTTATGAGGTTTCCTTCTCTATCTTCGTAGATTTCTGTTTCGACTTTATAGCTTTGGCATGGTCGTTTTATTTTTTGGTAAAACTTAGAAATTTCATTCTTCATTCGAGTGTTTCTCCTCCTGTCTCTTCTGCTCGCAGAACATCCGCTGTTTTTCCAGATTTGCCTGTCTGCATTCGTCATCGAACTAAAGGTTTCTTTGATGGGGCGGGTTGAAATCCAATATATCAGAGGCGGCCTCTCTGACTGCTCTTTGGCTCTGTGATGTCACTGGTCTTTTACGTTCGATGCTGACGGCATACTTAGGACATTGCTCATAGAAGCAGTCTTTGATAATGTTGTCCTTCTCCTCTGCGGGGCGTAGGCATTTATGAGGCTTATGTTAGCGAATTTACCCTTTATTTTTATTTTTTTAAGAACTTAACACTCAAGTGGATATGACTACACTTAAAATGTTGGAGCACGTGTTAAGCTTTTCGGAAAATTGGATAGAAAGGTAGATAAAGATGTTTCGGCTCAATAGTCATTTCGCTCAATGGGTGTCATCCAACATTTAATAGGGAGACTAAATTATTAGTGTATCTGCACTTGTTGTTGTATTCCAGGCAACCACATATGCTGCGTGATTTTAGTCGCCTGAAAAAAAAGAATTCCTTTCGGGCGCGGCTGGTATTGGGACCCGAACCGTCCGATTTGGAAACCAATACACTACCACTTGAGCCAAGGCCACTCACATATTGGCGAATTTATCCTTTATGCGATCCGTCGCCAGGCGTTCGCTTACATTCCTGAAGCGCGAGATTTCTTCCCTAAGTCTTCCTCTTAAGCATCCGAATAAACGCTGCGATCATAGTTTTCATAGTTATCATAGTTTTTCATCCTCTTTGTGTACAGTCTATCCCATCGCACTTCTTGGATGACTGTTATGTCGGCTTCGTACTAATCGACGATCTCCACTATTTGTTCAGCTGCACCCGGTCAGAGTTCGTTTGCCGGAGTAGTCAATAGTGAAATCGTTATTATTCGACGCTATTAGGTGGTTCTTCCCATTTTTTTAATCTATTCAGGGGACATCCACTGAGAGATAGAGCAAGCACTACGTTAAGAACTTGATTGTTGCGCTGCTGGTCCAATCCAAATTATAGGATAGTCAGAATTTTCTCGATTTATCGCCGCCCGGATCTCCAAACCTCAAATCTCACTTTTATTTAATTTAAAATGTAGAACCGCTGTCGCAACATAGAATTTTAGTTGATTGTTCTACCTTATCGACATTTTCTGAACTACTTCATTTCTCCTCGCATGTTTGTATTACATTCAACTGTCATAACATTTCACAATATCCCGATTGTTTTTACCTCATGTCCGCCTAATTTCGATTAATTTTAGCAAGTTTTGCAAATTTCTAATAAATTTTTAGCATGAACGATATAAGAAAATTGAAGGATCAACAGAGAGCAGCTCATCCTGGATTTGATTCGTACCTTGAGTGCATGACACGTTCTCTATTCACTGGCTTGGCGACTTTTTGTTTGGGTAACACCAGTCGAGTTTTTTTAACACCTTGTCAAATTATATAATTTTCTCGGATTTATAGGATTCTCTGGTCTGTATTTTACGCAGAAAATTGTGCAAACGAAGTTAGCTTATCCCAGACAGTGGAATATTCTCGTTTCAACACTCGGTGCTTGTGCTTTGTCGTACAAAGTGACCAGCGAACGGACAAAGTCGTGTCAGGCTGGTTGGATGGCCGCAGAAGATAAACATACAATTCTAAAGGAAGATTCATACTAAGTTGTAAACTTAAGTATACTATAGATAGATTAAGATGTTAAGGAGAAGGCTCTTGAGTTTGGCGGTACAGGCGGCTGGTCACAGTTGGGTGCCTTTAACTAGAAATTTTGCGTGTCCGGTGCGATCAAAGTACACACAGTTCACTGGAGTCAAAGGCATTCGAAATCGAAAGAGCTTTTTCCAGTCAAACACAGGCAATGACGATGCAGAGGACGCTAGCGGTTCAAATGATTATGACAAAGAGTTGAACTTAGATGATGGAGACTACGAAGAATTGGCCAGCACTGCGATGAACATCTCGAGAGGTCAAAACATCGAGCAAAATGTCTTTGTCATTCAACCATACATAAAGTGGGGCAACAAGAAGTCTAGTACTAAACCAGAATTGCAACTAAAAGAAGCTGAAGCACTCGTTCATTCATTGCCGAACTGGAATGTCCTTATCAGTATGAAGGTGCCTCTTGAATCTCTTGAGAGACGTGCTCTATTTGGATCTGGGAAATTGGAAGAACTGAAGAAAATTGTTCACAAAGCTCGGTCAGACGTTAAACCACTGACCAGCATTTTCATCAGCAAGGGAACGTTGAGTTTCGCTCAGAAGAGGACACTTGAAGCTGAATTCGGAATTCCCATCCTCGACCGGTATTCGGTGGTGATTCAGATCCTTCGGTTGCATGCAACAACTGCAGAGGCTAAGCTTCAAGTGGCAATGGCAGAGATTCCGTACATTTGGGGGCAAATGAAGGACGCCAACTTGTCTATATCACGCAAGCAGGGATACTCCTTGTCCGACATTCAAAGGGAAATGCTAAGAACCCGCGAACGAAAGCTAAAAGATGAACTGGAGAGTATAAGAGCCCACCGGAAACTGATAAGAAGCAAAAGGAAGCAGAAGAACTATCCAATCGTTGCAGTGGTTGGCTATACGAACGCCGGCAAAACATCTCTCATCAAAGCTCTAACGAATGAGCAGACAATGCAACCTCGAGATCAACTCTTCGCTACTTTGGATGTGACGGCACATGCTGGCATGTTGCCTTGTAATCTCGAAGTCATCTACATGGACACCGTGGGATTCATGTCTGACCTGCCTACGGGCTTGATTGAGTGCTTCATTGCTACTTTGGAAGATGCAATGATGGCGGTAAGTTATACGAGATTTTGCTTTCGAATTTCGACTGAAATTTTACTTTCTAGGACGTAATCGTCCACGTTCAGGACTTATCTCATGAAAGCTGGCTAGAGCAGTGCCTTCACGTAGAAAAGACGTTGAATTCTTTGACAGCGAATTTGTCGCACATAGAGAATCTGACCCTTCCTCCAATCATCAACGTTGGCAACAAGATAGATCTCGTGCCAAATACAGCAGACGTAAACAGTGGAGACCTGAAATTGGTCTCTTCCAAAAATTTCACTGGAATTCAGGATTTGGTGGGGGATATCGAGACAAAAGTCTTAGAGGCAACGGGACGGAAGAAGATAACCATACGAGTGAAGAATGGAGGTGCCGAGATGCCTTGGTTGTACAAGAATGCCGCCGTCGTCCATGCACGAGCCGATCCCAAGGACGATGAAAGTATTTTGATCGATGTGATTATTACGGACAGTACAATGCAACAATTTAAGCATTACTTCTGTAAAAGATAACGGCTTTTTTAGGCATACATATCTATTCTGCGGACAATTGAATAAATATTGAATAAATAAAGTTATTCTGATTCTTATCTGGTGTGGAAGTTATAGCCTTTTAATATTCCTATATTATCCCAAAGCAGAGTTTGAATTTTATTTCTTGTATGAGCTGCCAAAGGGGAGAAGAATTGGTTTTTCCTCTGGGCTTTGTGCGACTGGTAAGCTAGCCTTGGAAGGGATACATTCACTGATGACCCTGCAAAACGAAAAAAGGATAGATAGGTTCATGTAATGTTTCGAACTTGAACAACTAGTAGAAGCACTAGACTACTATAAAACAGAGAAAAGGATGATAACAAGTAGAAAGTATACTACAATGACTACTACAAAGAAGATGCGCCTATATGGCTACGATTTTATTTTAAACGGCGGACTTAAGTGGCGCTACAGTTCGGGGTGAACCTGGGCCTCAACTAACAAGCCTCTCCAGTTAGCCTGGTCTTTTGCTTACCGCCTCCAGTTGCAGAGTAAGTCCTGATAGTGATATCAGATGTTGCGGCTAGCTCTAAGGATCGTGGGCAAGCCCTAGGAGGTTAAATACAAAACCCTTCACGGCTGTCAATGTACCCAGCTTTGACAGGTAGCCACAAAAATGGCGCAAAATATTGCGACACCCGCAGCATTCCCTGTAGCATCTGCTGCACAGAAGCACCCAATTAAGGTGCCTCCGCCCACCTGGGCCGTGGTAGTTGACAGACTCAAAGAAAGCCCTTCTTCGAACAAAGCTTTATTCACAAGAGTGAAAGTTTCAAGCCCTTAATGCTTAAAGCTGCGGTACCACAAAACCGCGTGATAGGGCGATTGTCCATGGGGTCTCTACCTCCATAAGCCCAGAAGAGTTTTTGGCGGACCTTCACCGCCTAAACTTTTGCGAAAAAGGCGAGTTGTGCTAGGTGTAATCCTAGATCTTACCGGTGCATCAGCCCAAGAACTGGAAAACTTTCGGAGAGCATAACTGAACCAATGTCCCCATTCCAATTTGTATTCAAAAAGGGTAAAAGTGTTGAGGATGCATGGTCTTTTGTTGAAGACTGCGTCCAGAATAGCAGTGCGAAGTTTATTTTAGGCGTCTTTATTGACTTCAAGGGCGCCTTTGACAATCTAAATTGGCGGAGTATTCTCTCATCTAATAAAAATTGTAAGAACTTTGGGATTTTGTTTTTTCTATTAGCTATCTTTGCCCATCGTTGAAATTCGTCGTTTTTTTTATTATTTGTCATAGCGGGAATTCGTCGGAAAATTATCATTCATATTTGGTCCATATCGAGCCGGATTTTTATAAAATTTCGATTAATTACTATTCGAAGGAGATTAGTGTAGATAGTCTGGAGATCTGTTTGGAATTTTGTATTCGTGGAGACTGTGTGAATATTTCGTATAGTGGTTGCTGATTTTTCATCCCAGTTCAGTGGTGGCTTTTATTCGCTTTCGTTTCTTCTTGGCGCTGAAATTTTACTTCAAGGCAATCGAAGAATTGAGATGAAACGGTGTATGGAAAACACAACACGTGGTTACGAAATCTAAACTTTGCATTCACATTGAAAGATAATTTCCTTAAATTAAATTAGATATGAGTACAAAGCCAAAATTAGCTTGCATTCGTAGTATTCGAGGTCATATCAACGGGCTCACTAACCAAATTGTCATCCTATGGCGAAAAAATAGTAGATGAGATTTCGTTAGTGGCATTGGAAGACTGAATGAATTGTGGATTGATTTCAAGCATTCTCAAGATTCGATATACGAGTTTGCTAACCAGGAAGGCTACGTAGAACCTGTCCCATAATATGACGAATTTGAATCAAAATATCTATTAGTCAAATCAGTTTTACTTGCGGCTATTAGGGAAAGGAAATCATCTGAGAGCGTTAGTGATGCAATAAATCGATTAGCTCAACAGCAGGCTCTTTTGGTAGATCGTGTTAATGAGTCCACCACGATATCACCTTCCCAGCAGGGTGATACACCTTTACTACCCATTAGAATTGAGCCTTTCGCAGGATGCTATAGCGAATGGCCAACATTTCGAGATATGTTTGAGGAGTCGGTACATAATCGTTCTTCGTTAAGGCCCATACAAAAATTTCAAATTCTAAAATTTTCTTTATCACTGTGAGGCTTTGAATTTACTCAATCATATTCCCATACCTGATGCTACGTATTTAGGCATGGGATCGACCACGTCATATTATAAATAACTTCATTAAAACCTTTTTTGTTTTACCAGTAAATCAAAATCAGATGAAGTAGTTAGGGGACTTACATCTATCGATTCTTTTAACAGGGACCCCTGGTTAATTTATCTCCTGTTAAATAAGGTTGCCCCGGACGCGCGTCAAGCATGGTCAGAGAACACTATTGGCGAAGATTACCCAACCATTGACAAATTTCTTAAATTTTTGGAAAACAGGTGTGAAGCCTAGGAAAGCTGCAAGGGGCATCACCGAGAGTCAAAAGAAATTGCAGAAAAAAATGTTCATGTTTCGTCATACTCAAATTGTCCCAAATGTAGCAACTCACATCTTTTATCCCAGTGAACAGACTTTTTATCCATGTACATTCAGACCAAAAGGGATTTCGTCTCGTTGCCAAAGTAAATCGCGATGCAGGACATGTCATACTCGTCACCATACCTTAGTTCATTTTGATTAGGTTTAATTCAAATGCAAATAACTCTTCGCAACCTAGTAATGAAGTTGATCCTGGTCCAAGCACAAGTTCCCATTTTATTATTCAGTCATCGGATCGCTTAATAAACAATCATTCGCTTACTGCAATACACTGTCTGCCGCAAAAATTACTGCCCACCGCTATTGGGACAACAGTTGATAGTAGAGGCAATCATGAAAACGTACGGTTCCTTCTAGATTCGGGATCGCAGGTATCATTTATTTCTGAGTCATGTGTTCAAAGACTGGGGCTGAAGCGTAGAAATGGAAGAATACTTATTAGTGGAATAGGAAGTACTCATGCAGGCAAATCTAGAGGTGTCGTTTCGATGTGCATGGGCTCTCGTTTCGAATCAACAAGTATTTTAGTCGATGCTTAAATTTATATTAGAAAAGGCAACAATAAGTTTGCCATCGGTCTCATTTGATGTAAAAGATTGGAATCATCTTACAAAGCTTAATTTAGCAGACAACTCTTTTAACAAATCCAATTCGATTGACATGCTGTTAGGCGCCGATAAAGTTTGGGAATTTTGCAAGGTGAATTCAAATTTAGTGACCAGGGACACCACTTTTCGGTTGGGTATTGGCAGGGAAGGTGTTTGACAAAAGTACCACACAAATCCCCATTCACATCACAGCGTTATTGATGTGGATTCTATTCTACAAGCATTCTGGACAATCGAAGAAGTAGATCCAAAATCGTTGTTATCCGAAGAGGAAATGGACATCGAAGAACATTTTATCCAAACTCATAAAAGAGACAACAAAGGCAGTTATATCGTAGACCTTCCTTTCAAAGAACCAGCTCAATTTGCAGGCACCATTAGTGGTGCAGTTCATCGATTGCAGAGCATGGAAAGGAAGTTTCATAGAGACGAAGCACTTCATCGTTCTGATTCCCAATTTCTCGAAGAGTATTTAGCCTTGGGTCATATGCGTAGAATTCCGCAGGCAGACATCGCTCGGCGTAATGTGTTTTACTTACCACATCATGCAGTTCTCAAGTCTGACAGCAACTCTACGAAACTTCGTGTCGTGTTCGACGGGTCGTTCAAGAATACAAATGGAAGGTCACTTAATGAATGTCTGATGATAGGCCCTCCTATTCAGAGAAACTTGTTTTCTGTAACGTTTAGATTTAGGCAACACAAATTCGTTTTTACTTCTGATATCGTGACGATGTTTCGCCAAATTTGGGTGTCGGAACAACATCTGGACTATCTTCGAATTGTCTGGAGAAGATCACCTACCGACCGAACATTATCAACTATGTACAGTGACCTATGGTACGTCATGTGCACCTTTTCAATCCGTTCGAGTTTTGGAACAGCTGGCAACAGATCATCAAAAGGAATTTCCAGTCGCAGCCGAAATCATGAATAACGATTTTTATGTGGACGACATTGTATCAGGGGCAAATTCATTGGACGAAGCGATACTTAAAAAGGAATCCTTAATCCAACTTCTTTCGAAACGAGAGTTTACATTAATTAAGTGGCGAAGTAATTGCACTGATCTTCTGCAGACTGGTGATCGAATGCCGGAGGACGGCGCTGTTTCGATGGACAGCGAGGTTGACCCTTGGGTCAAGGTCTTAGGATTGTACTAGAATTCTTAAACAGACGTTTTCACTTTTCGCTTAAACCTTACTCCTTGTAATCGTATTACAAAACGACAGATTCTCCGAGATGTAGCTAGCATTTTTGATCCACTTGGGTTTCTCGCACCTTCCGTTATCCTTCTAAAAATCATTTTCCAAGATTTATGGCATCTAAAGATTGAATGGGATGTTGATGTTCCGGAGTCTATCGCAACACAATGGCATACATATCGCGAAGAATTTAAGATTCTGGCGAAGCTTGCCGTTCGCATAATATGTGGTGGCATGGGCCACATTGGCTTCCACAAGAACTTGGAAAATGGCCTATCGAAAACAAGTTTGAGGAACACCCGAACTGCATAAAGGAAGAAAAGAAACCAATGCAACAATGTAACAATCGCTGCTTTCAATACATCTGGATCATCCCTTCGAAACCCTTTCAGCTAGAGTTTCATCGTAGAGCAAATTAGTTAGAAGCGTCGCATTTCTTCTGCAGTATGTTTCAAATTCTCGCGCCCATGAACTTCGAAATTCGAACATAAATATAATCAACAAGTGATTGCAGGCGGTTTACTTTCACGATTCAATGTTGTACTTCTAAGAACATGGTCAATTTCCAAACAGATTTTTTTTTCCCGGCGAGGGCAGGTGAAAATCTTCCATCAGACACTATGAGGATCAGAAGCGCGTGCTCATAGTAGTGTGAGATTCTTACTCACTAAAAACACCTCCCTTCGTTGTTAATTTTAATACCGCAACTAAGTAGAACTTATCAAGCAGTTTTTATTTCATAAGTTAATCACGATTGGTAGCACACTTTCCAATGGAAGACCCTACATATTCCGCTTTCTTAATGCGGTTTCAATTTATCGCGCAAGGTCCAACGGTTTAGTTCGTTGAAGACGGCGTAGTATGTTTCGTTCGTCCAAGATTTCTAGGACTGTATTGTTGATATGGCCGCTTAACCGGACTTTATGTTTTCGTGCGCAGTTCCTGACTTCATGTTCCACGAAAGGAACTCCGAGGTCTCGATGCAGGTCATTATTTCTTATAAACCATGGGACACGCACAAATATTTATCAATATTTACCAAGTAGCCAGTACATTTCTTTGTATTTGGCCTCTAGTTCTTTTCGTTTCTTTTTAACATGCGTTTTCCATTTAAGCTTCGCGTCAAGTGTCATTCCCAAATACTTAGCTTCGTTTGCAAAGGGGATACACACCGAGTTTATAGAAATGGGCAAGTGATTTATCTTTCTGTAGGTGAAGTCAACATGTACAGATTTTGTCTCATTAAGGGTAATTCGCCAGATCTTTGTCCACTCGTAGACTTTATTTAAAGCAGTCTGAAGTTTCGCCGTTGAGTCTTCTATTGATTCTCCAACCGCTAAGATAGCGGTGTCGTCAGCAAAAGTAGCGAGAACAGTATCCTCGACGTGTGGTATTACTCTTGTATATAAAAGGTACAAAAGTGGGCCCAGTACGCTTCCCTGCGGTACTCCGGCTAGGATATCTTTAAATTTCGAAACATCATTTCCGTATCGAACGCGAAAAATTCTATTTTCAAAATAGCTTGTCAATATATTATAAAGCTTTAATGGCAAAATTCGTCGCAGTTTGAACTTCAAACCTTCATGCCATACTTTGTCAAAAGCTTGTGAGACGTCAAGAAATACGCTCGAACAAATATTTTTTTCTTCCAGGGATTTTTCAATTACATCAGTAATTCTATGCACCTGATCAATTGTTGAATGCTTAGTCCGAAATCCAAATTGATGGTTGGGAATAAGATTTTGGTTTTCGATAATTGGGAGAAGACGTTTTAGCAAAATCCTCTCAAAGATTTTCGACAGGATCGGTAGAAGAGAAATGGGTCTGTATGATTTTTTATCGTTTGGAGGTTTTCCTGGTTTTAGTACTATAATGACTTCAGCAACTTTCCACTGACTTGGCACGTATTCAAGCCTCAGAGCCGCGTTAATAATGTGTAAGAGCTTTATAAGTGCTTTTTGAGGTAGCTTTTTCAGAACTTCTCCGGTAATAAGGTCATACCCCGGAGCCTTCTTTGGTTTTAATTTCCTTATTACAGTTTTAATTTCAGCAAGAGTTGCATTTGTCATTACAAAATTACTATATGCTATTTCTAAAGAACTGGTGCCGGGTACCAGTGTTGGGCCGTCGGAGGGCTTGAAAATTTCTTCAAGATAGTCGGCAAAAACCTCCGCTTTTTCCTTATCCCCCTTAGCCCATTCGTTATTGCTGACCTTGATTGGTGGCGCGGGGATTTTGGGCCTTTTTAAGCATTTTAAAGCTTTCCAAAGCGAGTAATTTGTTTCTTTTCCTGCCGTCAGGTTTTGAACATACATATGTATTTACTTCGGAATTTCTGTAACTTTTAAGAGTCTCCTTGAGCAGATTACAGTGCCTGTTTAAGCGTGTTTTATCCTGCGGCGCTCGAGTTGTTTGCCATCTTTTGCGAGCTTTTCTTTTTCCTCTTATCATATCTTTTACCTCAGGCGGGTAGTTTAAGTTACGTTTAGCCGTGTTTTTTCGTTGACAAGGTGTATTGTTCCACGCAGCACATTGGACTATTTCAACGAAAGAATCCACTTCGATTTCGAGTTCAAGTGCTGCTTTAAGTGAAACGTCTAGTTCTAGGTTATTATTAATCTCATTTCTGAATCCTTCCTAATTAGTATTTCGTCCAGTTAGTCTTAATGGTCCTTGTTTTTTAATAAACGTGTCGTTCATTGTCAGTATGACTGGAGAATGATCGGAGGAAAGATCGAAGCTTTCATCAACGTTTATATTCGAGTTACGAATTCCTTTAACAACGAAGAAATCGACAAGATCGGGTATTTTCGTTGTATCTGTTGGCCAATAAGTCGGCTTGCCCGTTGAATAGAAGTCACAATTGTGTTCCATACATGCTTTATAGAGTATTTTACCCTTTTGGGAGACACATCTTGATCCCCAAAAAGTGTGTTTGACATTGAAATCACCGCCAATCATAAAAGCCGATCCAAGAGAATTGAATATATTTTTAAATATATGTTTTGAAGGCGTAAATCGTGGAGGACAGTAGATGGCTGAAATAGTAAAGGAGTTCCGTACCAATTTTACGCGCACCGCAATTAGTTGTACAGACTCGAGCTCTACTTTTATATCTTCGTTGTGCTCAAGAGACTCTTTAATATATACAGAGGATCCGCCTCTCGCGTTTCCCGAAGGGTGATACGCGTAGTAATCTTTAAAACCTCTAATTTTTGCAGATGACCCATTTTTCAAGTGGGTTTCGGAAATCAAACAAACGTCAATGTCGTTTTTCCTTAGGAATAACTCAAGTTCATAAAGTTTTTCTAAGATTCCGTTTGCATTCCAGGTGAGTACGTTTAATTTTTCCCTTTTCATTTTTTAGGCGAAGGACGTTTTTTATTGAACCTACTTTCAAACTTCTTTAGCTTATCTAAAATAAGTTCATTGATTTTGTTTTGCTGCTCAAGCTGCGCGAGAATAACGGAAAATACTTGGGAAGCAGGATCTCCGGAATCTTTTGCCTTTAGCTTGGTAGCTTCAGCGTATGTAAGTTTTTCCGATGATTTCTTTTCAACACTGGAATCAATCACTTTCGCCTTGGCGTTTTTAACGATATTTTGAGCAGATCCCGATGTTTTTTCTTTAGTTTTGGGATTCTCTTTTTGTGGCTTAAACAACTTGTCACGTCTATTTTGCAACTCCTTTGCTACTTCACAGCCACGCAAATTTGCTACGTGTTTACCCCTGCAGTTAACACAAGTCGGAGGGGTTTGTTTGCTTACGTTGCATTCTTTGGACAGGTGTTTACCTGCGCATTTTACGCACCGATTCTCTTTTTGGCAGTAAGCTTGCGTATGGTTAAATTCCTGGCATCGCTTACACTGCGGGATCAGTTTCGAGTTTTTGCGTCGAGGCTCAATTTTAACAATAATGTTGAGGATTGACTTAATATCGTATATTTTTTGGGTATTTTCAATGTTCTCAAAGGTTAGCATAAAGAGGGGAAGGCTACGTTTAACTGTCATATCCTTTCCTTCAATTTTTTGTTTCTCTCGCTTTTCGATGTTGACGACATCAATGATTTTAAAACCCTTGTTTTTTAAATCACTTCCGATATCTTCTTTTGGGCAAGACGGATGCAGTCCTCTGGCGACGACACGAATAGGTCTTTCGCACTTGTTCTCGTATGTGAACCATTGGATTTTTTCGACGCTTAACTTGCGAAAAAGAATGCGATAGTTGTCAGCGTCCTTGACGTTGACTTTCCATATATTATTATTGCGCGATGTTACTATATAGTCCGATCTCGGCAGGGTCATCAATATGTTTTGGAGTTTCTCGTAATCTGAAACTCCAGTGACATTGATTGGCGGGGGTGTTCGTTGTTTTTCCGCTTTGATTTTTTCAGGACTCATGTTATTGTTACCATTTTTCTTCGATTCATCTCCCTTTGCTTCACGTTGAGAGACGATTTTGGGAGAAGACGCAGCTTTACGCTTTTTTCCGGGACGTTTTTGCAAGATCCAGGTTTCTCGACCTAGCTCTTCTTCATCTGTTTCGTAGATATTTTTAACAGATACAATAGACATAACGTTTTCAGTTTTCAGTTTTCAGTTTTTCCAGTTCTTTTTTCAGATCTTCGCACATCGCTTCCATTTTGGTTAGCCTAGTACGAAGTTCGGTATTTTCATCTTTCAGGCTATTTATTTTCGCTGAAGTCCATTCTTCGCAAGACGACGTTTTTGGTGTCGTTGGACTTCTTTTGTTATTTTCTTGTTTTGGAGATCTAGGTGGTGGAGATCTCGAAACCCGTGAACTTTTTCCGAACGGGTTGATAAGATGCAATAATTGGCTCGCCCCAGAATCCATCGAGCCGACCTCCGTAGAGGGTGGATTTTCCAGCATAGCTGGTCTGCCACCTGGGGTAATAATTCCATTTGTTTTACTCATTGCATAATTAGTATACACTTCCAAACAAATGTAATATTTTAAGTTTTAGATGAAGAAGGGATACTACGAGTAGGAGGAAGAATTGAAGATGCCAACATATCATTCAGTGCAAAACATCCAGTTATAATTCCGAAGCAACATCGTATCACCATCACAGATATCTTCATTCAGGAGTATCAACGCTTTTTGCACTCATTCGCCAGGAGTAGAAACCTACTCAGGAAAATATCACACGAATGCATTCCATGTTTTAGGCAGAGAAAAGCTATAGCAAGCCAAATAATGGGAAATCTACCTCGGCAAAGAATACGTCAGTGTAGGCCTTTTGGCCATTGTGGATGCGATTATGCAGGTCCATTCGCAATAAAAACAAAAATGGGAAGGAAATATCATGTACCAAAGGATCTATTTCACTATTCGTCTGTTTTGTGTCAAAGGCAATACACCTGTAACTTGTCAGTGATCTAACGACGAATGCCTTTTTAGCCGCTCTGCGTCGTTTTGTGGCTATACGAGGCAAACCGTCGCACATTTACACGACAATGGGACACATTTTCGAGGATCTGCTCGTGCACTTTCTGAAATGCACAATCATGTCCTTTCGGAAGATCATAATTCAGCAGTCGAAGAAACATTGGCACGAGATGGCATTACCTGGCATTTCATACCCCCCTCCTCACAACACTTCGGTGGACTGTGGGTGGCGGGTGTAAAATCTGTTAAAAGCCAGCTTAAACGAGTGATCGGGGAACACATTCTCACTTACGCTTCTTACACAAATTGAGGCGATTCTCAATTCTTGGCCTTTATGTCATATGTCCGATAATGATATTGATCCGTTAACTCCTGCACACTTCTTTTTAGGTCAATCATATTCGGCAGTTCCCGAGCCAACTTTGGACCTACCTACAAATCGCCTATCATCGTGGCAATCTATTCAAACTAAGGTTCAAAGGTATTGGAAGAGGCGGAACATGGAGTATGTAACATCACCAAAGTGGCAACAGGCGCAACGAGACTTCAAACAAGATGATGTTGTTATTGTTAGAAGTTGTCAGCACTACCCGTATGCTGAAACTTTGTTCCAGGGGCGGCAGAATGTTTGGAAATGTAATGCGTTTTCGTCATTTATGCATTATCATAATTCATTATCATTTTATCATAATCTCATTGAATTACAATTTGTTCGCTCTCTTATCATTGTAACCTAATTTGAATTCTATGTTTTGCATTACCTTTTACACTTTCTTTCGTATCATGCTTTGTAACATTCTTAATCAAATTTAAATTTGTTTTTCTCGTCCATTTGGATTTGGACCACACCACAAGACGGTAATAAAAGTTGTAAGAACTTTGGGATTTTTTTTTTGTTTTATTATTTGTCATAGCGGGAATTCGTCGGAAAATTATCATTCAGGCAACATGTACTTTGTTTTGCTCGCATTTACCGACAGACCCATTTTGGGCGCTTTTGATACAGTACTCGCTAAAAATTCATTGTAGTCTCGCTGCGTTCGTCCAACCACATTAATGTCTTACGAGTATGCAAGTATTTGGGTGGACTTAAAAAAGATCGTGGCTGTTCCGTTGAGCAGTGAATTTCTCTTTCTGCGCCATATTAAAAAACGCACGTGACAGCATGTCGACTTATATAAAATCTTTTTTGACATTGAGACCACGGTTTAATAAATAAACGACCTTGATAGAGCAGCCACAATTCTCATTAAGATGACTAAGACCTGACAAGTCTTAAAAAGCCAACAGGCAGTCTTTCAGCACCAGCAGTTTTATAAGACTTTAGCCTCGCTATTGCTACCTAACCATCGCCTA
Organism: Volucella bombylans; assembly: GCA_949129095.1. Lineage (NCBI taxonomy): Eukaryota > Metazoa > Arthropoda > Insecta > Diptera > Syrphidae > Volucella > Volucella bombylans. The sequence continues at coordinate 330,291,736 of OX422140.1, read as the reverse complement.
GGTACATGGGACAGAATTAATAGTCGCCTTGGTTAAGGGTGACTGGTTCATTCTGCCTGACAGCGGTATTTTAACCATCATCGCCATTATACAGTCTGCAAATGTAGTTTTTCCATATTCTCAGCAACGTCTCTATTACTGATTGTCCATGTTCATCTTTGCAGGCTTTCATTTTGTATTTGTAGCATTGGCATGCTAAAATTTGCGAACATCATTCCTACAATTACATCCTTCCATTTCCTCAATAGCGCGCTTCTCGTACTCCTTCTTTTTCTATTCAAAGAGCCGGTTCTCTTCTGCTCGTAGAGATCACGAGCAGCTGTCGCTGTTTCATGCAGCGGAGCTTTATATGCTTCTTGTTGGACTGCATGTACCTACCTTCAATCATCGTCAAACCAGAGGCTTCTTTGTGGGGGTGCTTTGAAAACAATCACAACAGAAGCACCTTCTCTGATGAATCGCTGGCACTTTTCTCTTCTGTTTTACGGTTTGGGTATGGAGGCAAGGATTCTGAGCATGAGAGAAGTGCGATCGGCGAAGGCTCTAGCGGCCTCTTGCGATTGCAGCTTTTCGAAGTCGAACTTCGATGGTCCTACCTAACTGTAACAACAGTTTTGTTGGTGCACGGTTTCATATTGTTTTAATGACATACGGGCATAGTGCCATTATTCTGGCAATACGAGGATGCAATTGGAGCGATCTTAACACCTCCTTTAGGAGTTTTAACCGGCCGTTATGTAACGACGTGGTTGCTGTTATGATCACAGACACTATTCTGTTTGGAATGAGATCCTTTATCCCTCATTGGATGAAGAGTATTAAGAGGCTGTCAGGGTTAGAGAAAGGCTTTTTCGGTCCTTCAAGACCAAACCGACAGAGCAAAACCGACAAAAGTTCAAGCGAATCAGGACCGACTACAACGTCTTTCTTAAGCGTGCGAAATTTCAATACGAGCAAAAGTTGAGGCAACAAATACTACAATGTCCCACAGGTAGTAACAATTTTTGGTCGTTTGTCAAAAACATTAGAAATTCTGCCTCATTCTCCATCCCAATGCTCATTTACAATGACTTTCCTGCTGTCAGCTCTTTAGACAAGGCCAATCTGCTTGCTGCACACTTTGCGGCTAGCTCAACACTTCCAGATTGCGATTTGCCCCCGCCTACACTTGAGTGCGTCGAATCTTCAATGGGACGAATCTACTTTCGCACTCGTGTAGTAGCAAGAGTACTTAAAGATCTCATCATACATAAATCCGCTGGTCCAGATATATAGGTATATCTCCCCTTCTTCTGAGAGATGTTCTTCCACGCTGGCAAAACTACTGCATAAGCTTTTTCATCAATCCTATTCTTTAGGACTCTTTCCGAGACGATGGAAAATAGCATTTGTCCAGCCCGTCCCTAAAAAATGTGAATCTTCTTCTCTCTCCTCCTACACACCCATTGCACTCACGTCTCTTCTTTCCAAGGTCATGAAAACGCTGTTAAATCTTCAGCTCATGAAATAACTCGAAACACGAAAACTTCTCAATGAGCGGCTGTACGGTATTCGTAGCAACAGGTCCACTGGTGATTTGATGGCATGCCTCACCGAAAAGTGCAACCAAAGTTTCCACCAATCTGGCGAAAGCAAGGTAGTTACACTTGATATTTCTAAGGCATTTGACAGATTTTAGCATCAGGCTCTTTTGTCGAAAATGCGTGCATTTGGGATCGACGACTCTCTTCTCCAATGGATTAGAAAATACGTTACGTTAAAATTCAAGTTGTTTTGGACCGTTTCAAGTCTGATATTTACAAAATAAAAGCTGGTGTGCCCCAGGGCTCCGTTCTGTCTCCGACACTCTTTTTAATTTTTATCAATGATCTCTTGTCTGCCACTTCTAATCCAATATATTCCTTTGCTGACGACAGTCTACTGACAACTCTTTAATATTCGTTTTCGGACGCATGTCCCTGCTCTTCAGCTGTAGAACGGGAACGGCAGCATATGTTAAGCTCATTAAATTCCGATATTAACAGCATAACCAATTGGGGAATCATCAACAGAGTGGAATTTTATGCTTCCAAGACTGCTGTCATTAAAGCGAAATTTAAATACGCAGCCATTATCCATGAATGGCACTGATATCGTCGAAATAGAAAAACTTTCCATTCTCGGTATGTGTATCAGTGATACCTTACCTTGGAATGACCACATTTTCGATGTCACCAAAAATGTCTAGGTTTCCTCGAGCGATGTAAGAAATATTTCACCCCTTCTGATCTGGCCTCAATATATAAGACATGCGCCCAAAACTGGAGTACAATGCTCACATCTGGTCAGGTGTTCGTTAACCATCTCTGCACTCTGAAAAATCGTGATTCGTTCCTAAGCTGTAGAACACGCTTATAGAATGCGCTATTTCCTAGTCGTTATAACTTGCAAACATTTAAGACAAATGTACAATACATCTGTGTTTCCCTTTTCTTCCTCCCTTATTTTCCTTTGCCCGCTCTGTGTACAAACATTTTAAGGGTACTCAAATCCTTTGAACGCGCTAATTATATAAAAAAAAAGGTAATGATCCGAGACAATGTTGGCTCCTCAGAAAGTTCGGAACTCTAGAGTGATGAAGGAGTGTCTGTCGTCGGTCGCAATGTAATTATATTTCCGGACACCGTAGAGGCTAACTAAAACCCGTCTTGCCACCTGGCTTCGATCCACCCTGAAATCGCGTTAGTATTACTTCAGGGTGAAGCGCTGTTAGAATCTCCCGACAGTACCGAGCAAGCTCGTCTCTTAGACACTATAACCACCTCGAAGGGAGACATGATCTCTTATCAATGGACTTCTATTTAGACTTCCAACAGCGAATGTTCCTTCGGAGACTTGGTGTTTTACTCTAGGGAGTCAGTGCCACAGAGATCTGCACGGCTGACAGTGCTCTTATTCTGGGAGCACCACTCTTGTGCTCGATACATTGCCTTGCTGACAGCAGAACTGAACCTGCGCAGCTTGGCTTGGTACTGGTCTGTGCTTAAGCATGAGGAGGCTAGTAACACAGGTCAGCTCACTGCTTGCTCTTCCATATTCTTTTTCTTTAATACCGGCTTGCTGCATGCGTCCTCGAAACCTAATACCGCGGGAACGATATTTTCGGGCGTGTCTGAACAGATGTACTTGTAAGTAATTTATCTCACCGTAACTTCATTCCAGTCATGGGCGCAGCCTTGGTATGAGTCGCTGTGCTTTCTGATTCGGTTTCTGGCTCGCGAGAATCACTACACCCGAGATGTTCACACTAAAGTCCTTCGCGAACGATCGTTGCCTGGTGAGGAAAATCATCAAAACCGTGACTCCTCAGCCAATCCGCCATTCTCGCGAATGCGCTCGACCTCCTCACGGGACTTCTTCGTCACTACCAGTGCAATATTGTTCAAAAAGCCGATCAGCCTGAACCGCAGTAGCATTCTTAGGCGCAGGAGCCTATCATACACGAGGTTTAACAGATATAACTTCCGATTTTACCAGCTTCTCTCTCTTTTCATCCCTCATCCGTGTCGTTTCGAAACACCATACTCGATCGTGGAGAAAAATACCCAGTACCTACATATCTAAGCTAGACCGGTACACTTCGCCCCTACGGACAACAAATAAAACATCTGTTTTTGTTTTAAATATTTTTATTTATACTTGTTTCTATAACTGTACATGTACCTATCTATCGTCGCTTATATAATATGTGTACTAGCTATAAATAAAAATAATTAGAAAACAGTTAGTTAATATGTAAATTAACAATGAGGCAGAGCTTAAAGATGATTTTTTTTAAATTAAAAAACCAAACTCTTACTTAACGAAAATGTAGCACTAAAACGATATGTTTTTAAAAAATTGTGTGACAATAACCGTTTTTAAGTTCTTATGGACATTACTTAAAAACACTAAATTAAATAAAAAATATATAACAATAAAAAATTGGAAATATTTTTTCTGATTAAGCATATAAAAGTAGTGATAACTTTCTGGAAGTTGTATTTTACAAAAAAAATCAACTTCCGGTTTAAGGCACATATGGAATGCAATTGTATGTTTTCTCGTCTCTTCTCATTTATTTACAAGTAACTTTGTTAAAACCAAAACCTTATCTACATTCAAAATACACCGAATTAATGACGAAACTTAAAAACTACAAAAGAACGACAAATAAAAAGAAAACAAACGAACGTAAACAAAAACTTAAAATGATACTTTTTGGCAAGACGAGGATTTCGTTGTTCAACATCATGAGAGGAAGTTTCTTTCTCCTGATTTTGTTGTTTTAATTCCTTCTTTATCTTTTCTTTTTCTGTTTTCTTTCCTATTATTATTCTAAGGAGACTTAACTAAATAGAAATACAAATTTATATAACAGTTTCTACTTAAATAAAATAATCCTGGCAAATTAAACTGTCACAGTGGAAATGAGAATAGCCAACGGACTTGATACATTCGAATCCCAAACTGAACTACGAAAAGGGTATGTAGGATGAAAAGGATGAAAAGAAATGAAGATTTGTAATTGTGTACGACAAACTAAGATAACAAGGAGGAAATGGAATTGCGTTAGTGTTGTTTTACAAACTGAAATGAGTAGGGCATGACCTAGGAATTACTAGTATCACAAAATGTGCAGGGATGGATTTTATCGATTGAAATTATTTGGGGCAACATTTAGTGATAGTGAATAATGGGAATGACGTCGAATTTAAGAAAACGGTGTCAGGACAATACTGGCATTTGTACATATCCAAACTAGTTGTGGTGATCTTTCTACAAAACATCCTATCCGCCTTTCAATATACGAGTGAATCAGCTAGCAGGTAGGTCAATGGTTTTTTGGCGGGTTTTGGCAGGATAAGAAGCCTTCTGTTGTTCAAGCAGTAATATTACAGAGACTTGTATTGTATTAAGTTATTTTGCTTTCCAAATTTCAGAAACTGTAGAAGAGGACTGACTTAGATTAGAAGTCTTAAGCTCTCGACGCGTGAGCGTGAGTATCATGACAATCCCCATCAAGGCTATATGCACTAAAATAAGCCTAGTACAATATGTGTACAAGGACGACACCAAAGAATGTTTCTACGATCTCCCCAACAACACATTTGAGCTATGTCTTCAGTATGATGCTAAAATCGTACTAAACGATGACATTTTTGGTAAGGCAGCTGATAAGCACAACCTATACGACACCACATCTGGAAAGCAACTTGGGCTTATTGTCTTACCGGCGAGACGAAATGTCACTATAGCAAGCACAGAGTTTCCTCATTTCAATATATATAAGGGGCTATGGCGGTCTCCGGATCATGAAACCCCAAACCACACTGATCTTTTTGAGATCGATGTAAGACATTCGAGTATTTTGGACGTCCGAACCTTTCGGGTAGCAAACATTGACTCGGATCACCACCTCCAATAGTCACAACAAATGAGAATTACTGTGACAAGATATAACGTAGAAAAGCTTCTACCGCAGAAGACCGCTGGGTCTTTCGCGAAATCTCTCAACAACTTCTGTACGGGTGGCATCAAGTACCGAAGAGACGCTGCAACTGATGTGCTGTATATCATGATTTGATGAAGAATGCCGACAAGCATATGTTGCTAAACAAGGAGCATGCAAAGCGACACTGTAACGAAGAAAGAGAGTTGCCCGTGAGCTCTACGGGCCAAAAGATACGGGAAGAACATCGACTTGTCCAGAAGTAAAAACAAAAAAATGAGCCCGAGAAGCGCGCGATCGAACATATTGAGAGGTTTTACGAGTACACCAGGAATAACGTACGAAAGTTGTACCTACAGGTAAAAGAATATGTGAAAGTAAGAAGACCCATACAAGAAGCCTGCAGAGATAAAGAAGGAAACCTTGTAATAGAGTCACAGTTGGTGCTGAGAATATGGAAAAACAATTTCTTCGAACTCTTTCTTAAACGCGCGTTCAAGGGGTTTGTGTACCCTTAAAATGTTTGTACACAGCGCGGGCGAAGGAAATTTAGCATTTAGGAAGAAAAGAGAAGTACCGTTGTACATTGTTCTTAAATGTTTGCAAGTCATAACTACCATATTATTACGATACTTTCTAGTACGTCGGAGAGTGGGCTTGAGAGTATACTGATGATCATTACGGTTGAAGATTTGAAAGAGCGGAATGCTGTTGGTTACTTAGACAATGATAGCCAAAACTTTCGTCTACCTGAACAAAACGAAGTCAGGATAGCAGTATCTAAGCTTACACCAACAATGCTGCTGGACTTGACGACTTCCTGGCCGCTGGAAGTGACATTGTGGATATCAAACACCAACCCATTTCCAAAATCTGAAGAGTGTATGCCTGATGAAAGGAATTTCATCATCATTTGCCTTATTCACAAAAAAGTAGACCTTCTCAACTGGGCCAACTATTGACGTATAAATCTCCTCTACAATGCATACAAGATCTTATCTACCATATTGCGTGTTCGTCTGAAAATCTTCGTCAACAACCTGATTGGGCCGTATCAGTGTAGTCTTAGGCCAGAAAAGTTCACAATTGACAAAACTTTCGCATTAAGGCAAATTCTGATAAAAACTCAAGAAGTCCAAATCGATACGCACCACCGCTTCTCTAATTGTAAGTCCACATATGATGGGATCTATACAGACCCACGTATAGCCTTGTTATCCTTGCGAAACCTATCAGATTGTGCAGAATCAGAATCTAGACCGAAGATAACTCGATTCCAACCTAGAGGGACAACGCAGTAGAAGAACACTTTCGCCTAGGTCACGTGCGCAAGTGAAAAGGGACCCCAACCGACGTGGAGTACGCAAGGCTTAGGTCCCCCCCGGACTGTGGCACCATCTGTTTAAGGTAATACAAACAGTCGCACCCACTCTGTACAAGGCCTCCTAATTTGTATTCCAACCCTCCTAATTTGTATTCCAACCCTGTGCTGTCCCGGTAGTGCCCTCATAATAATTGGATTCGCCTGTCTCTACGCACGCATTGTACATCCCATTAAAGAATAAGGCCAAAAGCAACAAACCAAAAAAATAGGATAAGCAATTCAAAAAAAAAGAAGCAAAACCAACAGATGTAAAAAGAACCGAGAAAAATCTGTTTCATTGAATTTGCTTACCACCGACCCCATCTTTTGTTTATGTTTTCCCTTTATTTTTTCTCCATTTCTCCATTTCTCTTCCACTGTTTCACTCTTACTCTTCGTTTTCGTTTTTTCACCAAACAAATCGGGTAACTGGCAAATCTTTTAGTTTACTTCTGCCAACCCAACGGAAGAGGAAACTTTAACGAAATCAGGGATTAACAACTCCCACTAGTAACATTAAAGGAAAAGACCAAAGGAGAAATAAGAAGGATATACTCATATCTCTGCGTGCAATTAGTAGGCAAAAACATACACACACAGGTTAAGTACCTACTCATGAACACAAAGTAAATGAGAAGAAATGAAGAAAAAAGGAGTTAGGAACCGCAAGTTCCTATTTCTTTAGTTGCGGAGATGAAGCGAAAAGGAGTAGAAGAACATAAAAATTATCCGCCAACTAGAGGCATGACAACAACGGTAATGGAAAAAGAGATTTCACAAGACGAGCACATCCGCTTAATAGGTCCAAAGAGTGCATTAATCTAACACATACCCCGAGCCATGCAGGGTGGCTCTCGGTTACTTTAGTGGGTACCGGAAGTGGTACTTAGTTAAAAGGATTTTTTTTTGATTCTAACCATCTCTACGATAGTATTCGTTCTGGTGTTTTTCACCCTGTGTTCACTTCTGTTTCGCTTCTTTTTGCCGGTTTACACAGTTTGCCGGATGATCCTTTAAGCTTATTAAGCAGTAGAGTCTCAGGAATTAGGTGGACGACTTCAAAAAGACTCTGGGATGGCTAAATGTACGGGGAGGCTTTCATTTTGTTGGTGTTTTCTTTTTCTTTATATTCTTTTCTCTGTTTTCCTTCTATGTGTGCGTTGCGGTTTATGCATATTTTATTGTGTTTTGCAGATGTAATCCCTGTCATAATTGTGGCAGATGGAAAGAATCTGATGGCTGTTGCTGCAGATTATGCTGACGCTGATGTTGTTCTTTCGTTTTTATTCTCTTTTTTCTCTGGGCATGGATGCGGAAGTGTGCTTTAATCTTGGTGACATGTTTGCAAGGACTGGGCTTGGAACAGAGTTTGGATGATTTTGGGTGGATTTGAGGGCATATAGTCAGCAGAGTTCAGCAGTGGTGACTTTGGTTAGTGACCGGAAAAGCTTTAAACTGAAACTGTGGCATATGTAGTGGCTGTCATTTGATAGTTGCGGTTAGAAAATATCCTTAATCTCAATTTTGTTAGAGATTTTTCTAAAAAAATAACGAGACTGAAGTACTGATTTCGGTCAAACTGTCATTAAGTCTATGGACATGTACGCAATGTTAAAAAATTTATACGTAATAGGTCTGTTCCAGGTCACCAAAATTGTATAAATCTGTACAAAAACTTGCTCCTGCGAGAAAAATATTGTAAAAGAGGACGCTTTGGAGAGAGTAATTCATTTCCAAACTCTGCCAATTGTTACAATGTTTTACACGAGGTTTTGCTTTGGGCAAGAAAGCCAAATCAATTAAATTTGAAAAGAACTGTCAAAGTTGGGAAATTTTATGCAAATTAACTCAAACGGAGACTTGGACGTGGACAATAAAACGCATTAAACGCAAACTCTTATTACTTCAATAAAGTTTGACGTTTTATGCGCATTTTACAAAAAAGCGTACCCGCGAGATCATCCATTTAGGAGAGAACTCCTAGCTACTTCTCAAACTTAAGCAAACAATTCTCGTTTACAATTTGTTACAAAAATCTCAGGGGAACAGGCCTAATATTACCAAATTCGATTCTGTTTTTATTTAGATCGATTTGAATGCAATAGTTTAGCTGTCAAACTGCTGCCAGCACTTATTTAAATCAGAGTATTGCAAACAAAAATGTCTGCAATGCGCTGACAGTAGTTATATTTATATTTATTATGGGGAAAAGTTTGTGACGATTGTTAATGCCATCTTAACTCCAAATAAATCATGAACAGCTGATTGTATTGACAACTGTTGACTCTCGTTTGAAAGGTGACAGTTTACCCTTGAATTTGTGTATCTTTTCCTGAAGTGTTTCTAAAGTCTTTCGCATTTGGAAATGGAGAAAAATAATGAGAAATTTCGCTACATTCTGCAATACTACTACGACCAGGGGAAAACGCTGCTCAGATTTGTAACACAATTTATGTTTTTTTCGCACAGGGAATCTTATCAGAAACCAAAGCGCTGCAATAGTTCACTCGCGTTTGTTTTGCCAATTTTGATGTCAAAGAAAAGCTACGCTGTGGTCGTTTCGTTACTCAAAACGCTGATAAAATTCGTGAAAAATTCGAGCAATACAGGCATATCGGTACTGTCGATATTAGTATGAAGCTACGCATTGAATACAGAACTGTTTTAGACCTTTTATAGAAAGTTGGCTACAAAAAGAAGCTTGATGTGTGGGTTCGTCATGAATTGAGTGCGAAAATTGCTGCTTTGTCAAATATCAAAAAAGTAGGTTTTAATGAAACCGTCTCTTTATTTCAAAGATTCACATCATCATTTGACACTTCTGTTAAACTTAGAGTTGCCACAATACCAATATAGAAATTTGACATTTGGTTACAACGAATCAAGTGCCCAATAAGAAATATTTGCGTCTGTTTACATTGGCGACGGGTTGAAAGTCCTCACCATGAACGTCGTGTTCACATTGTCATGGGGTTGAAAGACTTTTTGACAAGCGGAACACTTGAATCGGAGCATTTTTAATTATTAAACTTGCGCAGCTGGCCTGAAACATACGTTTTTTCCTATTCTTCACACTTCCTTTCTCATCAAAGATCAAAACTAAAATGAAAAAAATATGTCAGAAATGGAACGAAATGGAAAAAAACGATGTGTTGCACCCGAGAATCCACTTTAGAAATGGATTCTCGGTGGAAGTAACCCTTCTTCTTCCCACTTCAATAAAAAAGCGTTCCCTCTCTTTCGGACAATCTTCCTGCTCGCGCCAATGTGAACACGCACTTTGTCATAGCTGTCAAAAAGGGTTTTCAAGATGTAAATAAATAGGTTGAAAGCCGCGGGGCTTTGTTTTAAATATCGGTTTCCTTATTGTTGCTTTGTTGCTGGAGGTATTATTTTGGCGTTAAATACTCGTATGAACGCTAATCATTCAGCATCAAGAAAGTAGCATTGTTAATTTTGGGTTACCAATCACTTCAAAACAAAAACAAAAAGAAGGGCTGTGGGTCGGTGAAAGCACAAAAAAGAAGTTAACAGAAAAAGCCGCTGCCACGAAGGACCAGAGCAGCGGGAGAATTGTTTCGATTTAGAGGAACTCGGGCATCGTTTCAGCTCAGGAAAGTCGTATAATCCCCCGATAGAAACAATATTCGTAGTTTGTATGAGAAATTTTAGCCGATGGTACAAAGAATAAGGCCTAGTACCTCCACAAATTTGTTTTTATGTCTGACTTCGGATGGCGAGAGCATAAATGGCTTTTTATAGTCACGTTCGGAGATTTGTCAATGCCTGCGGAAAGGGTGGTGACTTCACAAATTATTTTCCCTGTATTTCGTCGTTTGGCCTGGGAATCGAACCCAGATCCTCTGACATAGTAATCGAAGAATTTAGCCGCTGCACCACGCTATTTTTATTCTTACTGTGATTATTACGAATATCTTATCTTATGCAGATCAACCCCTAATTTTTCGTCTTGAACTGATCAAGACGATGACAGATTTCGGGATATAGCAAGAGTTGATCATGTTATGCTGAGTATTGTTGGCAATGCCCTATACTATTTCAAAATTTCTTTCCACAATCTTTCTAGACATATATCGAACTTCGACAAGAAGATGCTGATGGAGTGGAGACATATTGAAGAACCAGATAATACGTGGGTTAGTTGGAAATACGAAAAGTACTATCTTTGTAATAATATATGGCAAGATATGTTTCGGCAGTTACAGAAAATATGAAGAGACTAGGTCCGAAAGTAAATGGACAAAATGAATAAAAATGTCATCAAGAAAGAATCACCTGTCCAACATTTGGGACAAAACGGCACTATCGGCGGGTTTAACTTCGAAATCTTTAAAGAGTTCATCGACGTAAATATTGGATTTGGCGTAACTAGTGGCGTAATAAGCTGAAAGATCAAATTGGATCAATATTGGATTTTACCAGTTCTACTCTGCGAAGATTGTTGTATTACAAGCAGAAAAGCGAATATAATATCAGCGCCCTGCGAGAAAAAGGGAGGAATAAGTGATAACGATGAAAGATGGAGAAGTACAACTGCGAACGTGTGAGATGTACCAAGATGGGCATTGAGGTCCAAAAAGTTAAGACAGTTAAAAGTTAAGCGAATAAACGATAAGAAGATTTTTGAATCTCAGCGATCTGATACAGAGGAAAATTGAATCGTTCGTTCAAAGATTAAGCGAGGGAGATGCCCGATGACAGCTCGGTATGAGTGTCAAAATAGAGTATATATGCACGACGCTTTTTGTGTCAAGACTGTAAGATCTGGCCAATGTATTCTCTGATCTAAGACATATCTGATTTACACAAATCTAGCATGGAATGGTTAATTCACTCGTTATTTCAAATTTTGGGAGAACTTTTCGGAAAGACCAAGTCAAGAAGAGTCTGATCAGCAGTTCCTGTCAGTGTAAATAAGTGAAGAGGTTCCGTAATTTTTGACCTTAACAAAGCAGTCAGATACACGATCATAAGCCAATAGTCCAATGAAAGTAAAAGGTCAATTTAATGGTAATACTGGTCAACGATTTATGGTCCGAGGCTTGCTTACAGCAAATATAACTGGAGTACAACAGAGTTAACTACTTGGCCCTCATTATACCACTTTCTGTACAATGACCTTAATAAAGACTACACTATAAGTGCATATATGTAGATTGCTAAAGTATATCATGATAACTTGATTGAGATATGATTTACAAAAGTCACAAGTTAGTCTCTTAAAGACAAGTGAATGTTTGTTTTCGTTTTATAATAATGTCTGCATTAGCCGTCTTAATCGCCGCATTATCTTAGGACACCCATTCGTGAAGTTAGAGTCCGATGAATTATCCTCTAAACAACACAATTTAGTGTGGTTGATCAAACGGTTCAAGGGCGCCTAGAACTCCCGCATTCAAACCAGCTCACAGGAAGTCACTTCTTGGCGCCAAATTGGCGGTGTTATTAGACTTTGTTGTTGACTTCACCAAGGAACTGCTTGAAGTCAGTTTGTTTGACTCTGGAGCAAATGAGCAAAGAGATGGTTTTTACACATTGGATACAGGGAATAAGACACTGGACTCATTTCACCCAAACTTTCCCGGCTACGTTCTTTTGCATAAATGTGACGATTATTGTTCATCGACAGCAACCTCAAGTCTATTGCAGAAGCTCCTAAAATCATGAATTTGAGAAGACCAATATCCATCTTTTCAATATTAGTGACCTACGTTGTCTTTGTTGATGCCATGCCCTAGGGATGTCAAATGTCACCTATTCTCTTTTCTTCTAATTCACCAAAAAATAGACGGAAAGCAAATCTGAAGAGAGATTTACTTACGTAATTTAGTACCTGCTATGACGATATATTGAGAATAGGTTATATTCAACACCTTTGAAATATTGAAGGATACTTTCGGTAACGACATCCATGTTGATAAACCTTTAGACATCTTCCGATTAGAAGTAATGAAATGAAGATAGGAATTCTAACTATGGTCAGAACTAGCCTAGTCGCTATGAAGAATGAGTATACATATACCGCTGCATATACTTAAATTTTAAAATGAATATTTAAGCTAAAAGCTGACACCTATCAGCGACAAAACGACCAAAAAGTCATTTGATGGACTAAATAGGCCCTCTCAGCATGCAAATACTTTGATTTTCAGTTTGAAAATCAGACTGCATCAAACTGATCCAAGATGAAAAGTTTGTTGTAATAAATGAATGCTACTTCCTTAACAAGGTGAAGTAAAGCGCATACCTTCTCTTTAGAATGATTTTTAATTAAGGGTGGTCAAACTCATAGGAAGACTTACCTGGAATTGTCAAACAATACGTACAGCGTAGCACCGACCAAAACTCAAACCTGGTCAGAAGTTGTAACCCTACAAGATGTTGAATTTCTCTGATAATTGAATGCCTGTTTCGCAGGGTTAAAGTTGTACCCGAAATTAACATAAGCTGCCGTTTTGACAGTGGAACTGATATCAATGATTACCGACAATGACCGATTAGTATTTGACAGTTAAAAATGGCGTTTGGATCAGTATTCAGATTGACGTTGAAGGAATATCCGAGATAATCTAATCCATGGCAAAACTTTCGATTAAAGACATAAGCCAGTGACCAATGAAAATTATACACTATACGAGTATCCCAGGCAAATTTTTTAAAAAAAATTTAAATTTAAAGAAAAAATCTGTTCCAAGATTTAATTTTCACCAAACACCGATGGGTATACTTGTACACTCTCGTATAACAACTCTGTTCCATTGACTTGACAACTGGATTAATGAGTTGCAGTTTCGTATTGTAAATGGAAACTATTTCTGCTCTCCCCTTCACAGTGCTACATTCTACTTAATGGTTTGTTCTTAATTTTTTATTACAGACTCTTTTCTTTCAAAATACAAAATGGCGGACATCGCAGAACATAAAAAAAAATAATAAAAAAAAATGGTGGAAAGAATAAATTGAGAAATCCTACACATCATCTAAAGTATTGACGAAAACTTAATTGGAAACAACTTTTCCATCAAATCACTTAACAAAAAGGATTCACTTTCCTTTTGAAGTTCTTTTTATCACTACATTCTGTTTCATTCTGCCATTCGTTTTCGTTTCGTTCTTCTCGACCTAACCTAAGCCAGTTCAGGTGGAATTCAAATTTAAATCGAAAATCGATTTCACTTGATAAAATTGAAAAATTTAAATTACATCTACGGGGGGTGCAAACGTATCTTACAAATAAAATTGACTTTTCTTTCTCTCTCTCTCTTTCTCTGTCTTTTGTTGGTTCTCTGGCCGTTTAAACTGCTCTATCATTCCATTGTGTGTACCGTTACATTCCAGAGAATCAGAATTTAATAATAGAAATGCTCTCCGCCCTATTCTTTTTGATGGCGTTGTTGTTGCTGTTGTTGCTGTAGCTGTCGCTGCTGGAATTGATGAAGCTGTAGCTGGTGGAGATGTAGCTGCTGAAGCCGTTGCTGCTGCTGTTGGTATCCGTACTCCTGTTTTGTAAATGATGATCGCCTGAGGCGATTTAAACTTCCACCAGCCATACTGGCAGCTGTAGTTCTAGCTGTAGTTGTGGTAGAAAAACCAACGCCTGGCATCATAGCTTTCTTTCTTCGGCAGAGCATCTCTTTCAATGCAGAAAAGGGGGCAGCACATAACTATGGGTTACAGTGCTGGAATCCTCGCTCTTAATTACCGTTGACATGGCATCAGTGGGATCATCGTTGGCTGTTGTAGGACCGGCTCCATTGGCTGGATGACAACCCGTTGGGGGTCCTTGTTGCTGCTGCTGCTGTTGTTGCTGTTGATGTTGGGATGATGATTGCGATTGTTGTGGCTGATGTGATGATGGTGGCGGTGGTGCACCTCCTCCACCACCGACATAGTGTTGATGCTGATGCTGCTTAAGATCCTGATGCTGCTGCTGCTGTTGTTGTTGTTGCTGTTGCTGTTGCTGATGTGGATCCATGTGACAACTGCTAGGATATTTAGCTGACTCATCCAAACTGCTAATTGAATGTACGTACTTCGGTTCATCTAGATACTTTCCATTTTGTTGCTGTTGATGGGATACACTGCAAGAAAAGACGTTTGATATACATAAATACAGATTGTCAAGTAGGGTAAATGAGAGTATGTAAGGATGTACCGAGAAGGAGGTGGATAATGGGGCGTTCATGATGACAATGATGACCAATTAGCATCCGAGTACATAGAAAGATTTAATTATCATTTATTCACGTGTCTTTGTGGATGAAACGGTTGGTGACTGACATCTATTGCCATCATGATGAATGAAAGTAGGTAAATGAGACTGCTAGTCCCAAGAGAGACCCTGGGTCAATCGTCTCCAGCTGTGGGAATGGGCTAATTAATTTCTAAAGGCGAAAGGAGAAACAAAAAAGGGCAATAAAGGAGTTTAGCAGGAAACTTTACTTAAGAGCTCTACTTAACGCATCTTGAGTTTGCTTTGGATTTTAATTCAAAAACTGAGCGTAAACGGTCCTTGCGGGTGTTGTTCCGCGGAAATGATGAATTATGACTTAAAAGGACCGTGCAAGAGGGAAAATTTTAAATAAGTTTTATGGGATTATCGTTGTCATCTTGCAGTTTCCTGCGAAATGTAATGACTAATCACTTTGTATTATGCTCTAAGAGACAGTGAATCTTGAATTATGATGCTTTCAGGAGAAGTTTGTTGAATTAGAGTGTAGTTTATCTCCTTATATTCTTCAACTTTAAGTTGAGTTGGATGGAACCAGAATAAGATAGTGGGATACCACTTGAGTGGAAGAAATTTGCTCCAGGTTTTCATTAAGATAATGACGAAGGATGAATTTGGAAAGACTTACTGTAAAACTTTGGCCTTCAGTTTGGAGAGCGAGTGAGGTTTACTCTTATCTAATGAGGCAAGTTCAATCGCCAGGTGAGTTTCGTGTTTTGAAAAGAGTTAATTGATCGGAAGTGGTGGACTGGGTTTCAGACTAAACAATGAAAATTTACAAAATTCAGGATAATCCTTCGACTTAAATTGTCAAGGACGACAAACGGCATCAATTGTCGTCTAAGATTCTTTCGGAAAAGGGAGTTCGCTTTAGTGAAAATGTGTCTGTAGTATTAGCACTCAGCGCATCAGAGCCATGCCACTTAAACTATTGTTCCTCATGTCTACCACGCCTAGGTTTTTAGTAAAATTGTAGTGCCCTGTTAAGACGCCAGAAAGCTGAAATCAGTCTTCAATCTTTACTTCTAGTGTTCACTAAACTAACCATTGGAAACAGTGTCTGACACTTACATTCGAAATAAACTGCACAAAAGAGATCTAATTTTAAACCAACATGCCTATAACAAAGGTAAATTCACGGAAACGGGCCACAAGATTGTCAGCGCGATTGAAAAAAGTCTCTACTATAAAGAATACACATTGGCTGTCTTCCTTGACATTGGAGGAGCCTTTAACAATGCTAAAGTCTCCGGAATACGTAGAAATTTGGAAGATGTCGGAGTCTTTGGAACTTTAGCACAAGGATAGCACCTGGTCCTTAAACCTTAGTTGTCAACGAAATACTTCTGGACCTAAGACGGAAGGGAATAAAAGCCACCGGCAAGTTGCTCCCGACAATCAGTGAAATTCTAAAACCCCCCGTGAATGAGCCAAACTCTGCAGACTGGAAATCAATCCGCAAAAAACAGGGCTTATCCTCTTCGCACATAAAAGAATAATTTCACAATTTGACTTTCCCTCCAAACTTCTCCGACTATCCAGCAGTGCTAAACAACTAAATTTCGTAGGAAAGAGCGTGCAAGGAAAGCAAAGTTCACCGTTTGCAACTGCAGTCGTATATTTGGAAACAGGTGGGGACCTAACCCCAAGATTACTCCATGGATGTACGCGGCTATCGTCAGGCACATCTCAATCTCCGGTAGTTTTGTGTATTGCCAATCCGCAAATTGAACTAGCAATCATAAGTTAATGACAAAAGAACAGAGGATTGCATTTACATATTGGCCCAACTGATGCCATGAGAAGAACGCCAACGGCAGGACTAGGGACTATACTTGGTTTCTTGACCTAGACCTATGCATGCTAGAAGCGATAACGAAAAGTGCTTTATGATAGAGTTAGTTTAATGGGTGGACACCAAATCCGAAGAGGCATACCTCAATAACGAAAGGAGCTTCGGTATCATTGAATTAGAGGGCATGTCCAAAAGATTGGAGTCAAATGGTAGTCGACAAGCAAGGTTAACTTAAATATCAAAGTGAAGAAGATGTATCAGTGCATCTAGAACACATCCCGTAGGGGAACCTACGATTTTTAGTGAATCCGAAGGTTGAAAGGATGACTCTTTCGCAAGCAAAAACCTTTAATCTTGTTCTGGTTTTCAGTGCATTGCTTGGGGGTTGAACCCAAACATTTGGTGTGATTGCCGTCAACTTAAACCATTACGTCGCGCCAAAAACACGGAGGTTATGAATACAAGCCGTAAAATTATAAGTTCGAATAGCTAGCGCTGCTAAGCTTTGATTGAATGGGTTGACATCACACCTCACATAAACATTTTTACTCTTAGTTTACACAAAAATTAGTCGCTGATGGATCAGCGCGTTTCTAGACACCGAGAAGTATTCCTACAAACAATGATAACAGTGACAGATAATGGCGCCTGGGCTGCAAATTCATTCGGAATTAAGTTGACTTAATGACATTTGGCGGTTAGGTGTCAACGAAAGCATATCATAACCAGCCAGCAATACGAGTTATGGGATCATTGTGACAAAACCAAGCAATCTTGGCATCGAGAATAAGAGGACAACTTTTACAATCAGCTGAACGCCATCAATTAAGTCAATCCAAAAGGAGGAAATTGTCATCGTTATGGACGTACCAGGTACAACTAGTGTCTGATTTTTAACGTAAACCACCTGTCATGTAGACTTATGTATATGTATACGTGATGCCCATATATCCATGGGGGCAAGGATACGCCTTGCCATCGCTCTATCGCCTTCCTGAGATATCAATTCGAAACTGTGTTGCCGACACAAGCTCCACCCTTGGTATGAGTCGAGGCCGACCTAAAACCTCTTACTGCTCTTAGGGTCGCAGCACCCAGTACTTATTGCAACTCAACATTGGGTCAACCAAAGGAAGACCCTTCCCACGACTTTGGGTTTAAACCACAGCCACCATGACGCTCCTTTGAGATCCGGGGGGCTCCTGACTCCCATGGTACCGTGATTTAAATCCTGGTAGGGACTATCGGTGGTCCAGCGTTCAACAAGACCTATGGTCGGCAACTTGTAACTGATCGAATCGTAGCAACCTTCGGTAGCGTCATCTGTAGATGTTTACGATAAGACCAGTACTTTGCTCTGCCCCGCTTTTTATTAGACAACGTCATTCATGGGCGAAGCCATGATAATTGGGCGGGGGCCCACGTACCAGGTACATTCCAAGATTCCGGCATACGATGGGCAAACATTACCTCGTAGAACACACTGATATCGGCGAAGGATTTAAAATACCAATAACTTCGCCATAATAGGAAATATGCTTAGGCACACGCCTGCCACAAAATCAGCTGGGCATAATCAGATGGACAACAAGATGGGCCATCTAACATTCAAAAAGAGGACTAGAGACTTGGGATAGCAGGAGATAGTTGTCAATTCTGCGATACGATCAGACTACCAAATCTTCCAGAACTTAAGGAACATCCTTAGTGAATCGATATAAGCAGGATCACCTGGAATATAACAACCATGAGGTTGTTTTCTTTACGAGAAGGAGGAAGCTGACCGGTCTGACTCATCTAGTGCTTAAAGGCATCACCATCCAATTCTCCCAAAGTATTTGGATGTCATACTGGATAACAAACTTCCATGCTACGTCGAAAGCCTCTAAGGTACTGTCGGCGCTATCGATAAGATATGGGGCCTGTAACTGAGAAGAGTCCTTTGGATCTATGTGGCTATAATAAGGTCAAATATATCCTATGTGTCGGTTGTCTGGTGGAATAAGCTCTCAAAAAAATACGACATCGCTGCTTCTACCAGGCTCTAAAGAACTCTCTGTCTCCCTAGCACGTCCGGCTTCGTTCTAGACGCATTGATGAATCTCCGTCTCATTGATATTCAAATAATAAGATGGGCTGCACTCTAAAAGCCAACTTTCGTTTAAAAAGAAGTGGTTTTTGATACAACATACAGTTTGATGACAGTCGCTTTTGACTGAGGTCTTATGGGCATGCCATCTGATTCAATGACACCAGAACTAGTACTGCAGGAAAAAATATGAAATCGACTTTCCCTATGCCCAGGACTGGTTTCGGACATTTCTCTGTCTTCCAAGCGGAAATATACGCAGTCATGATGGCAATAAACTAACGTATATTGTGAAGAACCGGTGGAGCAGGCAGAGCATTTGTATCAGCAGCGACAGCCAAGCTGCACTTAGAGCCTTCTTGGACCCTCTTACGACTTCCAAGTTCGAGAATGCAAGACTTTAATGAATGCAGTCAGAAGGCTAAATCCGAGGAGTCTTGTCTGGGTCCAAGGTTATAATGGAATCATGGGAATGAAATCACTAATGAAGTTGCTAGGCAAGGCTAAGAGGAGAGATTTTGAGGACCCGAACCTCGTCTGCGTCAACTTGCGTCCTCGGTTAGGGCTTCCATTGAGAGTACGCTTTTATATGAACACAACTGCAGATGGCATGGCTCTACACATTACCAGCACGTCAAGCAAATGCTTCCGGAGTCTCTAAGAGGTCAGCGGCCTTCACAGTAGCAAAGACTGCAGGCTGCATTTGCTAAGCTCTTAAATGTGCTGGACATTAATAATAAAACATCCTGCGACGCTTGCTGTGACAGTGATGACGACACCGCCGAATACTGCCTCTTATGCTCGCATCAGGCTGCAGGTACTCGGCGTTGACGTGATGGGGGTTGGTACTGTAGGCGCTTACTAATCTACAATGAATTAGTTCTTAGTCTGAGTGCTCTGTTCCGAGAGAAAACAAATTGTAGCAACCCTAAAAGTAAGAAGAAGGGAATAGTATGCG
Source organism: Volucella bombylans (assembly GCA_949129095.1). Lineage (NCBI taxonomy): Eukaryota > Metazoa > Arthropoda > Insecta > Diptera > Syrphidae > Volucella > Volucella bombylans. The sequence goes on along the minus strand of OX422140.1, from coordinate 330,271,810 downwards.
ACATGATAAGCTCGACAACTTATCAACGCATTGAATGCAGAAAAAGGAGCGAGAAAGGTACAAAATACAGAAACACCAAGGAACTTACTGAGTCAGAAGACCCTAGTTTTGTTGCGGATAAGTACCAGCTAAGTACCAGCTATCATCACAGGCATGTGTATTTCCGAGAAGCAATACTTAAAGTTTAAGAAAATGATGCTCCGATCCAATATTGTACCCACCTTTCTGCATGGATGGAGGACCTAGAAATTGACCACCTCTATCACAAAAAAGCTATAAATGATCTAAAATTGGTGTCGGTAAAACATGAAATACCTCTATGAGAAAATAGGTCAGGCATCACAATACGAAGTCGAACGTGGCAGTGGACATATGTTCATTTCGAAAGAGGACACCATCAGCGCTTGACATGCAATTCAATGGAAACCAATTACTTGGTGCAAAAAAGGGAGGGTCAACCTCCTCACTATTGCATGATCAATAAAAACTTGGTGGAAACTACCCCAGCAAACGATTAAGAGTGCAAACTTCAAAATAAATCCAAAAGGGGAATAGTTACTGCTTAGCCAGAATCTAATAATATTTGTCGGTGAGAAGCAACTATTACAAAGTGATTTCCAAAGTAATTAATATCTATTCCCGGAATACCCTAAAATATCGGGCATTCTTCGCTATTTCTACGTAATGCAAAATGAGTTTTTATTTCCAAGCAATACACCGTGCGCTTTCGTTAATAAGACGGATAGAAAACAGGCAGAACTCTGAAAACTAAAACAATTATGTTAACCCAGGCCCAGCCCTCGTGGATGCATTTCAATTTCAGTTTACCCGCAGCCTATACATAGGCCTTAGGTCCGACGACCATGTAAACCAAAATGAAGCAATTTCCGACTATCGCCTCAAAATCCATATCCCTAACCTCCTCCTCACATCCCAGTTAAATGTATGACAAAAAAAAGGACTCACCTCTCGCTCAAGTGTCCGCCATCGTCCAAAGTTCCATAGCTCTCTACAACTTTATGATGCACCACACCACCATCATCATTGGCCATTTCTATTCGCGGAGGACTCCCGTACTCAAAATGCTGTCGTGAAACCGGAAACAATTGACTCTCATGGACATACGTCCCATATTGTCCAGTACTGAATGTGCCATAAGGACTAGCCGCTGGTGACAGCAAATTAAAATGTGGACTGAGCTCGTAAGGTGGCTGATAGCTGGTCCAACTATCAACACTGCCCGGCGGTGTAACGGTTGTCGTTTGTGGAAATGACGCAAATGGTGGACCCAATGTTGCCGCACTGCCCAATGTTCCAGTCGATGGACTACTCGTATTGATGTAGCCCGTCTTTCGTGGTGGTTCACGTTTTCGCCATTTAGCACGACGATTTTGAAACCACACCTGTACTCGAGATTCACTCAAATTCAATTTCAATGCTAATTCCTCGCGTGCAAATACATCTGGATATGGTGCACGTTCGAATGCACGTTCCAGCTCCTCCAGTTGATATGCTGTAAATGTCGTCCTGCGAAAAGAGACAACAAGAAATTGCTTCAATTACGAGAATACGAATGAAAAGAGAATTAAAAAAAATATAGACGTGCACACAAATTGACACATGTCAATAATTGATAGTGACACAAAAATAATACAAAAAAAAGGAAACACAATCCTGTGTGCGTGGTGAAAGGATAAATCAACAAGGACGTTGGTGACTATATGGTTGGTGTCCATCAAACACAATTAGGGTTGCCAGACGTCGACGCCGTGTATGCATAGCTAAGGTTTGTGGATCAATATTAGTTTCGGCGCACTTTACGCTGAAAATATTGCTTTTGAAGCTCAGACTGTATAAGGAAAAAAGGAACGCTAGTGCTTAATACATGAGGCGTCTGCCAATTGTATGACAAGAATCGGTAAAAGATGCAGATCAGTCTATGTACTCGTATTTAGCGCAAAATATTTCACGAAGCTTAGATCAGCGCTTTAGCCTCTTAATTAAGAAACAACTTACAATAGAGATCCTTTAAACTGTCCACTGAGCACTACAGTATCAACAGTTCTTGACAAGGGCTTCGCATTTAAAGAGGCTGGCTTGAGGACGTTGGATTCGGCATACTTCGATATATGTTTGCACTTTTGGCTTTGAAATATGAAATACTTATGCGTTGCAAAAAGTGCAAGGGAGCGGTCCAGATCAGTTTAAGTATCAAGATCAAGAACAAATCCAAGATTTAGATCTAAAATGACCAAGATCAAGACTTAGTTGCCAATCATGATCATGGTGGTGTTACTCCAGATCTTGCACTTGACCATCACAAGATGAAACCTTGATTGATAAACTGTCCTGAGGCAACTGCTGCAAATTTTAGTGAAGCATGATAAGCATTTCTGAAGAAAAGTGAAGTTTGGAGTCTTGATATTGCCGCCCGAACTTTCCACAAATTGATAAATAAATGATGTGCGCAACAGTTCTGAGAGGACCAAGACCTTGACTCTTACACTCAATGTATTGTCCGCTTTGTCGTTTTGTGCAGAGTGAGACGAGACCTACAAGTGAGGCCGTTTTCATAAGGAAACGCTTTCTCTTTCGAGGTTTCACCATGAAAGGGTGATGACGCCTGAAAAATGGCTACTTCTTGGTTTTGGCCAGGTTTTGAGCCCAGACCCTCTTGCGTAATTGTCAGTGAACGTGCCCACTGTGCAACGCCACTACCAAGGAACTTCTTATAAATAGCTTCAGAATATTTCAACAAGCAATCTCAAACTGACTAAGATAGTGGGGCTTGAGGAAAGAGTTATAAACATACGAGTATCTTGGTTAAGAAAAGGTGGCCTGCTGTACTTCTCCCACCATAACTTGGAGGGTTTTCCGAGTAAAATATCGTTCGCCTCTTGTCTTAGGCATGTAGACTTTCAGTTACAGCGTAACGTTGAAGTTTGTTTTAGGGTAAAAGAATAGCTTTACAGAATTCTAAGCTGGAGAAAGATTGCCGTCGGTCCTTAAGATTACACTTCTCAGTAGGGGCAAATATATGGCAATAGGACAAAATACTTAGCAACTCACCACCTCTCTGCATTTCGTCCAAATTCGTTTATTGAATCTTGGCCTAATCTAGTGAAATTTTTAGATAAGATTCAGGGAACGGCTGTTCAAAACCCCAGACAGCTTGGTGCTGTTTGTCGGTGCGATTAGGATTTCTATTCGGAATTCTTTTGTTGCAACATGCTGCGGTCTGTAGTTAAATCACATGCGCTCACGTGTTTTACTAAATCTTGCCTAGTAATCAAATGTTTGCTAGTCGTAGTTACAAAAGGTTTCAGGACGTAAATCTCATATTGACCAATGGATCTTCCTTTGTATAATCATTTTCTTGGGAGGCGCTAACTTCAATAGGTGGAAGTGTTCATAACGAAAGTATAATACCAGCCAGGCATAAAACAGCGCTTCAGATAACAAATCTGATCAAAACGCAAGGTTGAAGCCCAGAAGTGCCAAGCATTACATGGTATTGACTGCATGTTGCAGCCCTAAGAGATTACCAAAACGTCTTGAGAACTCCTATGTTCTCCACATCAAGCAGAAAAAAATCTGTGTTGACATTGTGAACAAACCATTAGGGATGACCCTTGCGACGTGTTGGGATTTATCAAATTAATTAGCTCCAATTTGATGAAGTGTGATATAATCGTACATGTAGGCCCTACATTGATAGACGAGAGCTTCTTACGAAGTGTACGATCACGGAAGTTCGGAAAAAAGTCGGTTTCACCGAAGGCAGAAAGAACTAGAGAAACGCAGTTGAGAGATGAAATGTAAAGGAACTCAAAGGCTGAAAAGAAGCATGCATTGCTCAAAATGGACATGGCAATCTGTAACCAAAGACAGGTCTGGAGAGCGATTTCCGAACTCATTACAAATAACACTGCTCTAGGAGACGTGATTCAGCTTTTTATGAAGATATAAGCGTCAACACTTAAGCTTCTGCCCATTCCTACTCTCATCTCCATCTGGAAGCCTGCTGCCTTTGACTGAAGACAAGGTACCGAACCCAGCGGTTGCCGAAGAGAGCGGGGAGAGTGTTCGCACTTGGACATTTCTCCTTCATAAGGACGGGCGTGGCGGCGGAGGAATCATATAAACGGATCCAAGTCAGCATCCAAGGCTCTTCTGAGTTTGAGCTACTTAGTGCACACATCCCTTAAGAGCTACATATGTACAAAAAGGTTGCGTCGGGATCCTGGTTTACTAACGGCGGTGCAAGCCAATGGCCTAGACCCTAGACTTATATAAAGAAGATATTACCGCAATAAAAGTGCGTTGGCAGGGCCGGACAAAAAGCTGATGAAGAACTACGACATCTACTATGGCAACTGCTACAAATAAGGAAGAACCTGCTTATTTGGATGTGCTATTTGAGGAAGCTGTCGGCATGTAAGCGAACGCCTCATTACAATCTACATAAAGGCCGATGCAGAAATATAATCCTGATTTGCGTTCATACTGCTATAGTGGATAAGAATGGCAGCATCAAAGACGACTTCTATGATATCGTATGCCGAACATATGCCAAGCTATGACACCAAAATTGTGCTCGAAGATCTTAACGGGTTAAAGCCTGCATAACACAATGTCCGAAAATGCTTGATATTCTTAGAATTAGCTACGGGACGGATCCTCAGCATTTATGAAGTGACTTGGCTATCTTCTGATCAATCAACTGACAACGCGAGCCAACATCGAAACGGATCATTACCTTGTTGCAATCAGGGTACAAAATGCTGATGTCTCCGACAAGTCAAGTAAGACCACTACAGAGTTCGACGTTGAAAAGCTGCAATCACAGGAGACCGCTAGAATATTTGCGGATAGCGTTTCTCTCAACCTAAACATCCAAACCCTCATTCACAAACCGTAAAACACCAACGGAAACTGCTTTTAATTGCTTTGAAAGGGCCACCACATAGATGGTTAGATGATGAATGTAGGCAGGTACATGCAGCCAAACAAGAAACATATGAATCTGCGCTGCATCGAAGGACTAGAGCAGAAAAGAAGAGAGAGCACAGTTGTCTCGCAGAAAAAAAAAAGAGAAAGCAAGAATCGCACGATCGAGGAAATGGAGAATTCTTACCTCAAGGATGACATTCGAAAGTTTTATCAGAAAGTAATACGAACATGCCAGGGGTACGAAGCCAAAGTAGAAAATTGCAAAGATGAATATGGACAACTAGCAGAAGAGTCGCAGTCGGTGCTGGGAATATAGAAAGATAGAAAGACTACTACTGCAGACTGTATAACAGGTATGGTAGTCATAATGCCACTATCAGGCGAAAGGAGTCATTCACTCTGGACGAAGGTGATAGAGAATTCCGTCTTCCAGACGTAGGCGAAGTTAAATTAGTAATATCGAAGCTAAGGTCTAATAAAATTCAAGGGAAAAATGGACTGTTTGATGGGAATGCCCTAGTTAGGATCGTGGACGAGCTTATCTGTAAGATATAGTCAGAGTAAAGCATGCCTAAAGCGGACTGCGCTAACTGTCGCTAACTCTCAATACGTCTCCTACACACCGCTTATAAGATCTTTACTGCTAAATTATCTCAGCGTTTGAAAACAGTATCAAATATGTATTCACACTGCCACAGATCTTGGGAAAGACCCGGGAATTTATTACAAGATCCACACTCACCATATATTTGTCGACTAGAAAGCCGCATTTAACTTAGTGCCCAGGGACGAGCCAAGTGATGTCAGCAGGAGAATTCTCGCTGTTTCATCAAGATCGGAAATGAATTAACCGAGACATTCGATGTCAAGGAAGATTTTAGACAAGGCGACACGGGGTTATGTGATTTTTTTTAACAAAGCTCTAGAAAGCATAGTGCAAAGCTCACTGGTCAACAAACAAAGCCCGATACTTTTTTAGTCCACACAATTACTTGCGCATGGTATTGAGGTGAGCAATGAATCGGAAGTTGATACTTCATCAGGATGCATACCACCGACGGCTTGGTCAGAACGCCGGCCTTGGTGGTCATAACTTTAGAGTAATTAAGGACTTTGTCTACCTTAGCTCACTAGCTTCAAGCAACAGAATTGCTCTTACCAATCGCTGTTTGTTTGGGCTCAAAAAGCAGCTAAGTAACAGACGCTTATCATTCCGGTCGTATGTCGTAGAGACCTTTTCAAAGAATTTTATAAAAATCTCTGTCTCATAACCTTGCAGTCGAAAATGTACCACTGGATCTATTGTGTACAATATCCGAATGTGTGTTCATTAAGTTAACGCAAGCAACCCAATAAATACTAGATTTTAGACTGAAGCTTGATGTGAGCCGTAAAGTGAAAAGTACTTGTCTTCTGACAAAACAATTTCTATTCTTTTTCCCGCCGTTGCAGTACTTTTCAAGTTTACATATCCAATAGTACTGAATCACTAGTGCTATGAATGTTTAAGAGCTCCATACCTACTATTGTGTAGGTATGTGCTGATATCTTTTGAAAGATTAGTGCAAAAAAGTAGGTGACCCACTGTAGTTCGTTGTGGTACTACACCAGAACTATTTTAAGACTTTTTCCAAAGAAGCTCCTTCACTTTTACATGCATTTTTTTTCATCTGGCAACAATGTCACTAACCGGTACGCAGAGGGTTAAATTGAATTTTGCAAAATTTATTTACCCATTCGTTCCAGCGTGCGGGCACGAACTGCATCAGAGAAAGGAAAACGAAAGAACAGCAAAACCCCATAAAAAGAGAACTCCGTCAGAGGAATCTCGACCAAAGAACATCTCATCAGGAGCAAGTGCCAACCAACTGAAACAGCCTTGACATCGTTCTTTGTGTACGCACATTCATACATATATTCACGGCCTTTTTTTTTTTTTTTTTTTTTTTTTTTTTTTTTTTTGAGGTTGCGAACATAATGTATTGGCAAGTAATTGGGTTTTAATATTTAAAAAGAACAGCGTCCGCATGCAGAAAAGTTACGCAAGGACACGTGCCAATCAATTGATGTCCTGGATGAAGGTCATAATTAATTACTGATTTATGCAATGCCATCTACGGGTAATTCGGCAACGATAAAATAAAATGTACGACAAGGAGATGTTAAGTTGACACTAGAGTCCTGTACACAGCAAAAAGGACACCTACGTAGGACCTTCTTTCATAACTATTGTTTGCTCCAGGTATTCCTTTCTTTCAACAGAAATGTTCTTCCACCAATGTATGAGTAGATAACGAATGTACGAGGAGTGTACAAGCATTGTGCTCGTGTTTTGTATAATACATCGAAATCCATATTTCAACAAAACGGTCCGCAGGATGTTCGTTCTTACATAAACTATACTCGTATGTATGAACCCAGAGGAGGAAATTAAAGAAAAAAAAGAAAACATGAAGAAAAACTTTTTAGACAATCAACAGATTAAAACCCAAACAAAAGGATATGACCACGAGGAAGGCACTCCAAACAGGATCAGAAAAAAAAGAAACTTGAAAAAGTTGTTAACAATATTTTAGCCATTCGACCAGATTGTGCGATGCCGGAGGGATGATTTTTTAGTCATCAGTATTGGCACTGGCACTGGTGTTGGTGTTGATGTTGATTTTGATGTTTATGTTTTGTGTTGTTTCGTATCCCTTAAGGACGATTCCTAAAAGTAGTGCTGTCCATCCTTAAAATCACTCTTGACGTACATGTGCCGATGTCGGTTGTGGGTGCGCTGCAAATATTTCATTCCATCGAGAATAAAATCCGAACAAGAGACTGAATAGGAACTGGATACGGACCCATCAGGAACTACCACTATGCAGACGGAATTCAAATGTGTGTTATTTAGATTTCACTTTTTTTTATAGAGCGGTTTTTTGCTTTATTTTTATTTTGCCCTTTTTTCGGCAGGGCACTCTCTCCAGCAAAAGTTTTTGGTTTTCGAAAGCTAATGGGGATATTACATCAAAACTGATTCTCGGGAAATATATTTTTGGGAAAAGTTTTTTTCTGATTTCCGACGATGTGTGTGAGTGTATTGGAGGGATGGTTACAACGAGTTTTTTAAGCGGATAAAAAGTATTACTAAGAGGGATGAGAAGGATTTCCAATTGAAACTCGATGGTGTTCGACGCAAAAACAAATTGTTTGAACGTAATTTCAGAGGATAGAGCAATCGGTTGATTGAAGAATTGAGAAAAAAAAAAGTACAAATTGATTGGGAAGCTTAAATTGTATTTACAGTTTAGGCTTTAAGCTTTGGAGCATTGGTTAAAAATTTAAACACGGCACAAAATTGGATGAATTCTTAAATTAAAAATAGAACAGGAAGGAGTACATCCTAAAGGATACAAGTTTTATTATGTTTTCTGAGCAGATCATCATCATCATCAGTCAGAGGAAATCTACAGAAAAAGGTCTTCCTTCCTAGACATGCCTTGCAAATTAGGGGCATCCAAAGCCATATAATATCATTCTAAATGAGATACCCGGTTGATGGGGTCTCAGTGAAACTTATGACGGTAATGGTCATCATCAAAGGGGTTGCCTGTATTCAGCCTCTGCAACCTTATAGTGTTACTTCGGCATTTAAAGCCCATGTCGGAAAGCGGCTTCGGTATCAACTCTCAGGCTTTTGGGAGTGAAAGTGGTGGCAGAATAACTCAAATTAAGTCAACGACAGGACTTATAGCCTTTCTGACAACACCGGTATCAGTCTATTATGCCGAAGGGATGCTACAAAGAGTTTGGCCCCCTAGGTTGGGGGTTTCTGGTCAGGTCAATTTTCCTGCAGTGTATAAATGAAGATATAGTTATGAAACAATGACGGCCCACGCTAATCAAACTGCTATAAAGCAGATCTTACCGGGTGTAAGAAGAATGAAAAACTCCCACGTATACTCGTACAGTGGTGATTCCTACGGAGAAGAAAAGCGTTTTGAATGAAGTAGGATATCTTTGGTGGCACAGTCGCCATATAGCCAGCGCGATACCACCTTCGACAACGGACTCAGTCTTATCGACTTCGCTTCGAGGTAATATGTCATCATAGCAAGCACGAGAATGCATATCGGCGTTCAGAAGAAGATCTCGCGGTCTCCTAATCAGTATACTACCAACCACATACATCACATTGCGATCGATTCAAGGTACGTCTTCAGTATTCTGTATGTCCGCGTTCCTTGCGTTCCTACATTTTTGTAGTAGAATGCCGATATCCCGAACACCGTTTAGAAGAGGAAGAGTTTAACTTCGGAAGATTGCAATCGCAAGGAAACGCCTGGACCTTTGTTGATTAAATGTTCGTTAATTTTGCTTGATGTGGTCCCTGAATCCGGAGTGCAAACCTACATCAAAGATGCCTCCACTGATGTGTTAGATTTCGAACGACAACCACTGCGAAACTCCTGGTAAGGACATGGAAGAAACATTTCTAGAAACTATTAAAAATATTCCGCTGTCAAGTAGAATGAACTATTTCATGGATGAAGATGGGCAACAATTCAGTCAGAAAAGTGTTTTCCATCCGCCCTCCACAGCTTTGTGAGGGAATAATAATGGTTCGGTGCCAGATCAGGGTTGTTAGAGGGGTTGTTTAAACATTCGAACAAGTTTTGCGTAACATGAGTGGATGAGCATTATGGGGCATGGGTGGGTGAGCATCGTCAGAAGGTAGATCCTTTTCACCAGCATACCATGATGCTTGTTTTGAGTCGATCTCCGTAATTTATAAAGGGCTGACGAAAAGCAGTCCCTTTCTGTTCCAAAACTGCTGACTGCTGAGGTTTTACATTTTTGAAGTGAAGCTTTTTATTGCTCATTGGCAGTAATTCTAAACTCTGATGAAACGAAGAAGCGATGTGAAGTGACTCCAAACTCCGATGAAACTAAAAAGCGACGTGAAGTGATTCTGAACTCCGATGAAACGAAAAAGCGACATGACGTCATTCTGAACTCCGGTGAAACGAAAAAGCGAAGTGAAGTGATTCCGAACTCCGATGAAACGAAAAATCGACGTAAAGTGATTCTGAACTCTGATAAATTTTGGTGGCGGCGAATGCCCCCATTTATTCGGCTTAATACAAAAAAGCGACGTAAAGTGATTCCGAACTCCGGTGAAACGAAAAGCGACGTGAAGTGATTCTGAACTCCGATAAAACGAAAGAGCGACATGACGTGACTCTGAACTCCGGTGAAACGAAAAAGCGACGTGAAGTGATTCCGAACTCCGATAAAACGAAAGAGCGACGTGAAGTGATTCCGAACTCCGATGAAACAAAAAAGCGACGAGGAGTGATTCCGAGCTCTGTTGCTGAAAACCGTGCGTTAATCCTTGTAAATGACACTAATATTATCCAACAAGGATGAAGTTTTCCTGCTTCATGAGGATGTATCGCTATTTCCACCAGTAGTGCTCCTATGTAGCTAATACAGTTCTTCAATTTCAAAATCTTCTTAACACCCATCTCGTTGTGAATGAAAACGGGAGGACGTGGCAGCGAGGAGAACAGCTAGGGCAGAATGAGACATGGGAGAGGAACGAAAACTCAAAAGAACGGAATAGGGAACTAAAAGAGACGGGGCAACGCGCGTGGTGGAGAACTAACTCGGGCGGAATGAACCATGAGCGATATAGGGAGCGTCGTGATCTAGGGTGAGCATCTTCTTTTTAACGATTTATCGAGCTTCATGAAGTTTCCCTTCTAACGCCTAGCTTTCTAGGCTGACAATTATTTTTGTTAGTCGAGAATAGGTATAGCGCCACTGCATAAACTGTCGTTTGATCGCTGGTGGATGTTGGTAAACTCAAATTTCATCTGCCGTCATTATGGAGTTGAGATAATCTTCATCAGGATTGTTAAATTGTTTAAGAAACTTCTGTGGCGATATGTGAATCGATACTCATCGCACACGCAATTTTCAATATTCTAGTCGTTTGGCCAAAACAACGGTGTAGATGGGAGAGTTCGGGTTGCAGTAGAGATGGCTTCTCACTACCAAGGCTTTTGAGACCATCCGATAGAAGAGACAACACAATGTCGACTTCCTTCTTGACAGACTATTTTTATGCTTCCGTTTTATTAGTGGGCCATTCTACCTACCTGCGGTAGTTGATTCTTCAAGATACTAGAAGAGTGCACCAAACGCTGATGGATCCATGGCTGTCACCACCTTCATAGGATTTTGAAAAACCGAGGAAAAAAGAATGTGGGCTCAGAAGGGGGCGCATAGGTTAGGCTAGAGGGTGAGTGCAAAATAATTAAACGAGCATTGTAGAAATTTTAATGAGTTGGTGGTGACAGCTACTGGCATGTCATTTATCATCTTAACTGAATGACTAAAGTTCTGATGATTCACGGTGAGTCAACGTAGTGAAAAATATGAAAATACTCGTATTTGTCATACCAGAAACAATATACGTTAATTTGAAGTATGCCTCAAACGGAAACGTTGAAATGTGAGTGGAGGCATAATCATTCATGTGGAAGAGTATGATTTGGTTTGGTGTTACGCTGCAGCAAAAAAACTCCGAAATTGGAGCCAATGTTGGAGTCGAACGCCTAGTAACATTGTAAACCTTATACGAGTTTCTTTGGTTTCTTGGAACACAGGAGTATTATCTGTACCTGAAAGGCATAGTAACGTTCTTTAAACGGGATTAAAACAGATCAGACGGACAAATGCAGCAAATAGAAACCAGCTTAGGTGTTCTATGCAGGCAGTGCTGAAAATTCATTGATTTCATGCCGAAAAGGCGATAACTGTCATATACATAAAGGTACCATAGGTATCCGAATCGTATTGATTTTGTATTCATCAATGCAATTCGTCCGTTCCTAAGTAAATACCACTTTTTAAAAATTGGCATTACATGCGTGGAAAAGATAGATCCTTCACTGATGTGAATACCATGACAGTTGGACGAATAAAAGTGGAGCTACTGCGTTTGAAGTGACAGTATGTTTGTGTCATTGGTACAAATATGACTGACGGCCAAAAAGGAAGCCAAAAAGAACAAAATACCCTTTTACAACATTGTGACTGGTGGTGTTGTCAATATGATCCCGAAACTAAGTGCCAAAGTGCCGAGTGAAAGGCGCTAGACGAGCCAAAACAAAAAATCTTGTTTGAAGAAGTCAAAAGTGAAGACATCGTTGATTTGCTTTTACGATTCCAAGGGCACTGCCCACAAAAAGTTCGTTCCACCGGGCCAAACAGTTAACTCACATCTTGTTGTTTTGAAGTGTTTGGTGCATCGTGTTGGCGTTTGTTTGTGACCGGTTTTTTGGCTAAAAATCGCATTTTAGCATTGGTACTGCACGACTTTTACCTTTTCGGAAAAGTGCATTTGCCGATGAAAGGAAAGCGTTTTGTGGACGTAAAAGCCATCCAAAAGGCTTGTACCGACACCCTGCAAGACATCCCTGTCGACGATCTAAAACACTCATTCGAAATGCTTTCTGACCATGCAAATCGCTGAGCCGAAAGGAGACTATTTTTAATAAAATAAATCGGTTTTGCCATTATTCTTATTTTTAAAAAGTCCTGTTTTCTTTGGGACGCACCTTGAATCACCATTAAGTCTTAATGTTCGGAGAAAGACTCTAGAATGAATAGATTGCCAATCAATCGTACTAAGGCTGAATGTCCCATTTTTCCGACTCTGCAAACACACCGGCAGTCATCGTACTGAAGTTTGAAAAATTCAAATACTTATGCTCTGTCGTTACCAACCAGGGAATGATGACGATATCACACGTAAAGTTAGCGTGAGGTGGCTTAAATAGCGTGAAAAGTTCGCAGCATAGGACGGAATTTTTGGCGGAGGAAGTCCAAAGATGAGGATCGTGCAATGTCCTCGTTCAAGCTACAATACTTCATGACGGAGGAGTTTCAGGCGAACCAACGGAAGGAAGTTTGTTGAGCAACAACAAACAGCCTCAATTATAGGCAGACTACTAACGACCCCAGTAAACGAAAAACAGAAAACGACTTTAGGCTATGCCCGTGAAATGTTCGGACTCATAAGGACTTAAGAAGTATGATGGGATGTGCAGGAGGGAAACAAGGAATGGAAACTTGGAAAATCTACTTCGGTGATTGCCATAGAGAGAAGAGCCAGCGCCTGTTTAGATGTGGATTTCTCATCTGAGGAAGATTTAGACCACAAATATTGAGATCCATGGACCTGAATAAGCAATAGCTGGGTGCTGTAGGAATATGGTAGGCACTGAGAGGTGTCAACCTGGCGATGGCCAGCATTGCAACCGTTTATACATATCAGTTGTGCTTATTTTACCTCCAAGTGGTAACCATCGGTTATTGGGTATCCGGTCTCGACTTGTCAAACTTATAAGGGCAAGTGCTGACCAGCAGAAAAAAATAACACCACTATAAATGGGACAGCAGATGAATTCCACAGAAAGAATCAACGGTGGAGTAAAATCCCGGAATAAAACAAATGAGACCTTATCCGTTCTAGTACGACATATTTGGATCTCAGGCCGGTGGACTAAGTCGGGGTCTTCGCAAAGAGAAGGTTGCGGATGAGCCCTTAATGGACCAACGGCAGCGCTAACATCCCAGAACGGTTACTGGTTTCGGTCTAACCCACCCCTCATCCTAGGGTTATCTACAGTGGAACCGCCACTCAAGTTTGGGGGTTGTACCGCCGGGATAACTGTCCGGCCATGGAAAAGAAAGTCAAATTATAAAGCAACAACTGCTAACAACTCCTGCAAACTAAAGAAGGACAACGAACTTCTGAATGTTAGGTTCCATAATAGGCCACGTTCAGCCGAACAACTAGCGGCTCTGGACTGCAAAAATTCAGATATTACCACCATACAAGAGCCTATTGGATGCGGATTTTTTGTTAGAGGCAGTCTTACGCAAGAAGTCTTGAGTTTCTGGCATGTGAATGAGCGCCCCGTCATAATAAGTATTAAGGTTAAATTTGCCAACATTAGACTTATATGCGTGCAGCTCCCCACACAGAGGAGAAAGATGACGACACCAAAGATAGCTTCTGTGAATTCTTTGATAAGACTCACGAGCAGTGCCCTAGCTATGACAATAAAATTGTCTAGGATCTTGGAAGAGAGGGCATCTTTGGTAGAACTATCGGAAAGTATAGCCTACACGACACTATCTATGATAACGTACTCAGGCTCACCAACTTTGCGGCTCGGCGAAACATTGTCGTAGCTAGGTCGCGGTTGTAACATCTCGATATTCACAAAGGGACTTAGAGAACTCCTGATTAATCAACCGTCAACAAGATTGACCACATTGCGATCGACGCAGGAGACTCCTCCAGTATTATGGATGTCCGAATATATCGAGGGGCCAACATTGGCTCGGATCACTACCTTGTTGTATCCAAGGTACGATTGCGTGTATAACTAACATCGCAAAGGCAAGCCAATACAGTGAGGAATTTCGACGTCGGGCAGCTACAATCGCAAATCTTTTTCCGATCGAGTCTCCCTTAATCTCTTAAGAGGTGCTATGCCACCAACTAGTGAACCAGACTGCAAGTGAACTATAAAATACAGACTTGTCAATTTTTCGTCCTTTAGAGACATTCATCTCAAAGCTGAGGTAGTTCTCTACAAGAGGAGGAAAAAGCTGGCTGGCTTGACTCATCTAGTGCTAAATGCTCTCCATTTATGCAATGAATCTTAGTATTTGAATACTATCCTGGATATCAAATTTCCTGGGTGCAAGTATGTTAAGCCAAGGTACGACACCAAGGTGATGACCGCCTTCTGCCTGTGTAAGAGAGCTTTTGGCAAGACAAAAGACTCGCTACCGAGAATGATAATACCAATTTTGTCACACTGCCGATGAAATTGGTAGGTCTGCTCAGGGAAAGACTTTTTAGGATATGATTACGTCTTCCTTATGAGTAGGTCTGTTATGAGTAGATGTCATGACTCCACAGATTACAGACAGATAAACAAATGCGTCTGAAAGTCTCTATACAGTCAGCGCTGTTCTGCTTTTCCACCGCAGGGTTTCGGTGACACCGCCTTCTGTGATGCTTTCTGAAAGGGTGATGATAACACTGTGGGGTCAATGTCCGGCTATTGCTCCGATAAAGATGGAGGAAGGTGATGACATGTTGGATTGGTACTGCAGGCAGTTTATCATTGAAGCGATTACTCAGTTCTTTAGCAGTTCTAGAGCACCCAGAGTCTGCTGCGACAGATAAGAAAAACATAGCGTCGTCGTTGAGATGGCCTCCAAGAATAATATAAAAGGGATGCTTGGAAATAAGTATCATGCCAGATCTGACGGACTGTGGCTAATGCTGTGGCTAATGTAGATGAGGGAATCGATTCTGAACGCTTTGGCTATGAAAATCCCTGAATCATAGCTCATAGGCTCTAGATGGGTAGAGAGAAGGGATGAAGGGAGGGAGAAATAAGCTGTGTTCGTGGCATATGCGAAAGAGTGACAAAAGTACAGGAGCAAAAGCCGTTTAAGCATAATACTAAAGTTCGCGAAATCGTGAAAATGTGAATGACTCGGCACTCGCAAAGATAACTTTAAAGGAAAGACTGCCTTATTTCTAAAACATATTTGAACTAAACAGCTCAATTAACCGTCCTTTATAATCCTTTGCTGAATGACAAAGCTAGTTGAATTCTATCCGACTTCGTTCAGTATGCTATCAGTGTTACGGATATGCAAATTTGGTCTTAGATTATGCTTGTAAAGGCTTATGTCCGGTAGTCGGACAAACGTGAAAGTAGTGTAGGGCCTTTAGCTGTTCTAGATGTTTTGATAGGTGTTCAGAAGAAAAAGCATGATAAGATACTGAAGCTTTTATAGATTCAACTTTAGATAATGAACTGTTTCGACAGATTTCTCAAATGAGTTTTAATAGAACCAATACAAAGTGACCAGACGGAATCAAGGATTAGAGTTAGAGACTGGCAGAACTTGGAAAAGCCATATAGCCTGCGCAATGGCTGGAAAAACGACCTTTAAAATAAGATGCTGAGCCTTTAAATAAGAGATGTACGTGACTACAGGAAAGTAGATGGCTCCTTAAAAAAAAATTAGGGCTCTTGGAATCAATATTTGTGTTGTGCCTGCTCCCCACGTTGGGCGCCACTTAATCCCTTCTCATCAATGTTTCCAAATGAATGCTCAGTAGTAAAAGTCCTACATTTCGGCTTAATTTCGAATGTATCAACCCTTTCGAAAGCTTTTAAAATGACCCAAATTACATTCCTCATCCATTTGAATCGTAACAACGCCATTTACACCAAGAAGTTTCCCCCATTTCACCATTCCACTTATCAGTATCTGTCCTGATTTATTTCATTCAACCGTTTGTGAAATAAAACTTCGGGAATCACCTCCTAAAGAGTTTACATCCCTGTTGACCCTCATTTCATGGTCATTGCCCTACAAATTTATATTCCCTCTTCGACTTGAAATTCCTTCATTTCTTCACTTTTCAATTGTATTACACAAATTTCCTGATTGCCTTTGAGAGTGCAAAATCCAATTTATAGACCATTGTCAGGGTAAAAGAATCCTTTAACAAACCGTTTCCGCTTTCGGGTCCTGATTCATTTACAATAAACAGTTGTAAATAAAAAAAAACAAAAAAAAGGGGGAAAGAATGTCTAATTCATTTAAATTTTCCCGGTTTCAGCATCCCCTGCTCGTTCGTCTACAATTTCCATCAATTGTCATAGTTTCCATTCCCTTCGATACATAATAATGTATCCTTGTGTGAAATAAGTTATCGACAAGTCAATCAAAGAAAACACCATCGACTTCCGTATAGCAATACGAGTAAAGTTCTCCGTTCAGAAGAGAGAAAAGCGTAGTCGAAAATCAAGGCATAACACCGGAAACAAGTAATAAGAAATTTTTAAGCCAAACTACCAAACAACAAGTTGAGAACTCCTACTCGTATCTGTGCGTCCTTTTTTCATTCGGTTTCTGCTCACGTAGTCTAGCGTATTCGTATCAACTACTTCCGAGAACTTACACAACGCGCGTACACATGTAGCCATTATCCTTTTTCTCCATTTTGTCCCCTCTCTCTCTCTCTCTCTTCCATTTTCTAGTTCGTCATCTACTTGCTTGTCGACTTAGTTCGTCTTGTCGGCCCTCGGTTTGTAAAGCGACTCGAGTAGGCTCGTGTTCGTTTTTAGTGTGTGCTGTGTTTACTGTTATTTACGTTTTCGCTTTACATGTCGATGTTCTCATTTTCATTCTCATTCTTTGGTCGGTCGTTCGTTTGCATCCTCGTACATCATGTTTTATGCCGTGCCTTCCGTTGGCAAGAACAAAAGCTAAAATTATTGCCTTGCCAGGACGATGACAATGGCCGAGTGTCGTTTATTTTTTTGTTGCCATTTCTTATGTCTGTTCTTTTTTGTGGGAAATGGCATAATATGGTGGCAATAAAAATTCTAACGGTGACTAACGGGCATGTGTGCAAATGTCGTCCTTGCGGCAAAAATGGCTAAGCAAAAGCAAAACTGCTACTCGGTCTCAGTGGCCATTCTATGTTGTCTTCGTGCTTGCCATTCTATGTGCAGTTAGTCTTCGTTGTTATTGCCGCTTTACGTAAAGTACAGTTGTACTTGTAGTAGTAGTTGTAGTTCCTCGTTTATTTGAGTCAATTCTGTTCTTCTCCTTGTTAAGGCTTTGCTGCATGCCACGTTTTCCAAGTATTTTGGTGTGGAAATGCGTTGCACGTTTTTCAAATATCGCTGGTTTTTAAATTTCTTTTTATTCGCCGTTCTCTGTTGGACGTTTTGGATTCGGATTTTGCTTTTGTTGTTTTGTTTTTCTAAACTGTTTTCGCACACACCAATGCAAACGGCGATAGACGAGTAATGGGAAAGGAGGAGCAGTAGCACGACCAACCGATGTTATGGAGGATACGCTAAGTGGCTGTTAAATGCCGTAATTAATCTTACTTAAGTAAGAGCACTACAATGAAGAGGGTATTGGCAGTAGAATGCTCCTATACTCGTATGTAGTCAAACTTGAAAAAAAAAACTCTTGGACTAAAGGGGTGTGTTTGAGGAAGCAAAAGAAAAACTTCGTAAATGAGTTTTATCCTTGGCGCTACTTTCAATTGCGCTTTAAACAGATGCCAAATGTTGTTAGCTTTAAGCCGACCCCAAGACTGTTGTGGCATCAGAGAGTGTTTTCTTTTTACGGTCTTTGTTGTCGCTTTTGTTTTTAGTCCATGGGGACATCCTGTTTTGTACTGTTAATTGAATGTGAATTCGTTTTGATTGCGTTTCCGGTGACTTAAAAATGTGGGTCAGTGTTGAGCGCTAATTAACTAATTTAATATTTAATTTTCTGCTACAAGTTGCTTATTACAATGGTTTTTGCTTTCAATAAATTGGTGTTTGTATTCCGATTAAGGACTCTTCTTAATTCGTGAAAAGAGGATCACGGAAGGCAGACTTAGACAGAGAATTAACTGGAGTTTGATGACATATTTTTCATCCATGATTTATGCATCTAACTAAAGCAGAACCCTCTGAGTAATCGGTGCAGGATAACGAATATCGTCTGAGTGAATCCGGTACCTAAGACGAAAAGTGTACGAGTAATGTTAACACCTCAGAGACAAATGAGAAAGGTCACTCGACCTGCTCACTCGCGATGGTCCAAGCTTTGGTGGGTAAACTTCTGGAGGTATGGTCCGTTGAGGTATGGCACCACGTGGGCATCCGTGTACCCGCGAGACTGAAGAAAAAAAGGTCATTTGCAATGGTGATGTTATGGCAACTGTTATTCGGCAGCTCTCGTATGCCTAAAGTTGGCTGCTAACTCCACAGCGTTCCGCCAAATAAAGGTCTCGCGATATACGAGTATACGAGTGATTATATCGAGCCCTCAGTGAGTCAATGACTTTTTGGTGGTCAGATGCGGGCTTGTAGGGTAAAGTCGTAGGGCGGTCACTAAGAGTAACCGACATAAGAAGACTAATTGCTCTCACCGGGCGAACGTTGATATTGCAGACTGTGTATGCATCGTGCACTCGCAGGCTTGTAATAATGAAGGGATTTTATCTGTGCACGTGTCCTAAAACCGGCAAAAATGAGCGACGAAGAGGAGCTAACATCTTTTGAAAAACTCCAACACCAAGATGCAACAGCAAGTGCCGATGAATGCATGTCTTATAATGGTGCGTAGTGTCTAGTTTGCGAACTTCGGATACCAAGCGCCCTCCGATTTAAATTCCTTTCACAAAACGGTCTCTGCTATTAGGTTACCTTCATTTCCCGATTACTCGTGGGAATCCAAATTGACCCAACAAACGTTTTAACTTCAGAGACTGATGCTTCTTTAAAAGTATCGACTTCTAGCGACACACCTGTGCTCCCTGCAGTAGAACCTGTCAGTCTGACGTCTGCTGCCAACTCTGATACTGAAATGTGAAACGAGGATGAGAATTCGTCCTTTTTGATCGACTCAGATTCAGACACTTTGTGCGAAAACACAATAAACAAGCTCTCGGATGAGTTATGTATACCATCCGTTAGCACGAAAGTAGCCGTAGATTCTCAGAACAAGTCACAGGCGGTTCAAACAAGCTTTGAAACAAGGTAACCCTAAGGAACGTCCCCTAGATTGTCACCGCTAAAACCGACAACAACTGCACACAGCCTAAATGAACCAGATCCAATAATGCCGTCCGTTATTCCGAACAGGAAATGCTACAGATGACAATGTTCCATATAGGAATATTCTGGGGCGTGTCAGGCTGGGTGTAATCCCGGAGGACATCAATCTTATTGTGGAGCAAATGGCCCAAATACAGGAGAGACCTATCGATGTTTCGATTGCAGTTCAAGACGAAGAGGTAAAGCTATTTCTTGACAGCTCTACAATCAGGGTTGGCTGGGATATGTTTGTTTGATCCAATGAAGCCACTGCGTATTGGGTGAGGGGCAATTTTTCAAAAATCAAGGAGAAATGCGGTCGGAACGCGAAGTTAGTGGAGGAGGATTCATTTTCGAAATCTCACATCCTTTCCGCAAAGCATCGACTTAGCTAGTGAGAAAATTCTTCCGCTCTTGGGTGCACAGAACTCAGGTCTAAACACCAGAACCAGGAGAGTCCTGCAAAGAGTGGAAGAGAAAGATCTTGTACACACGGTCTTTGCTGTAAATGACAATGCGATGAAGAGATCATGTCGCTCACAATTTCAGTGAGCTGAGGCCATTTGTAAAGAGCTCCGACAACCTCCAACAGAACCAAATTCATTGGTCTGTCAAAGAGACTACAAAGCAACACCGTTAATACGGCAGTGGCTGGGGGTAACAGAGCAGGTGAGCTTCCCTCAATTAGCCGATTAACACCAGAATTAACTGCTGCTAATAGACCCAAAAGTTGAGTTCCTGTACCTCTACCGAGATGTCAAACGGCAGAAAACGCAGCTCTTCTTATGAGAGTGAAGCTAAAGGGCCACTCCCTTGGCGAGGTTTCCATACACCGGAGAGGCGATAATAAACCGAGCCGCATACGGAACTTCGCGTATAGCTGCAGACGATGATGGCCACACTTAAGAAATTACAGGGAAACATGCACCGTGCCTCGTACATTTTTAACCAACGATGCACAAGAGAGAACATCGTCCTAGGACTAATTCAATAACCTTTGGCTATTGAAGATAAGATAGAATAAGAGAATAAACACACAGATAATTGGGACTTTTACAGGTCAGTATTGACTAACTTCAATAAGATTTGAGAATGTCCAAGAGAGCTTTCTGGAGAAAGAAGTGCGAGAACCTGGAAAAACTGCCAGAAATCTCGCGTCTCCAAAAAGTTCTATCAACGGCCTCTTCAAATAGATTAGGTTTGTTACAAAAAGTAGTTGGCACTATCATAGCCAGTAGAGAGGAAACTCTAAAAATGCTTTCCCTACAAGAAAAGAATTAACGGCCTATCTGGAAATATGTTCAGCATAGACAAAGTTAAATGGGCAATCAACTCACTTAAACCATATAAGGCACCTTGATCAGACGGAGTCTTCTTAGCACTGTATCGAAAAGGCCTGGTCCAGGTTCTTCCTACCTTAACCGCCTTATTTAGGTATAGCTTCAACTGGGGATACATCTCTTATCACCAAACAAGGTGACGTAGATCATTTTTTTCAAAAAATCATTGAAAGACTTATCGATTTACAAATCAGAGACCTTCTCAACAGAAATTCACCTCTGTCTCCTCACCAATACACAGAAAAATCGACGGAAGGCGCTCTACTAAATCTGGTAACACAGATTAAAGAGGCCTACCGACAAAAGGAGATTGCAATATGTGCCTTCGTAGATATTGAAGGTGCCTTTGATAATATCGGATATGGATCCATTTCGGAAGCCATGTCGAAAAAATATATTGACCATTCCACTAACCGTTGGGCTAGAGCGATGGCCGTAAAGCGCACTACAATCTCTGTCCCAGCCGTCAAAGGTTGTCTATAAGGAGATGTTTCCTCGCCGCTCTTTGCAAAACTTTGTAATCTGTAATTCCAAACAATAGGGAAGAGTAAATGCCCTAAATATGTTTGCTATACGATGCAGACTGCTCCGAATATAGTAAACAACTGGTGCGTTGGAGAAAATTATTCAATCCACTCCAGTGAAGCTATTCTTTTTGGAGCATACACCAACTCATCCTTAAAATATAGTCGACCGCGAAAGTACGCCCGAAGAAAGGATACCCCCTGAACTGTGAAAACAACAGTCTTCTTAATATCGGCTTCTAGATACTATCTGCCACATTGCGTGAATGCCTGAAGCCGTACGTCAACAGGAAAGTCCACCATCAATCAAATAATCGTTCAATGGAAAAAATCCATGTACTCCAAATCGATACACACCATGCATCTATAGAGGCGAGCTATACAGACCAGTTTCTATTTTTGGCATCTCTGCCAAACTCGCCCGTTTGTGCAAGATGACTGTGGATACTCTCTGCTCCATCAAGGTCGGTAAAGAACTCACCGAGACCTTTGATATCAAAAAAGGGTTTAAACAAGGTGTTGCGCTGTTATGTGATTTCTTTAACATCTTTCTTAAAAGAATAGTGCAAAACATACGTGCCAACAAAAGAAGCACAATCTTTCAAAAGTCCGTCCAATTACTCGCACGCGCCGATGATATTGACATAATCGGATGAAAGTGGCATGATTTCAGTACCATTTTCGCGAGTATTGTGACGGAAGCGGCGAAGATGAGATTATGGATTAATGAGGGCAAAACCAGATAAGGACACCCAACATCGACAGAACGTTCCCTAGGCAGATATAACTTTGGGCTAGTAAAGGACTTTGTCTGCCTAGGCTTCACTATCAATTTAGACAATAACACTTGTCAATCGCTGCTTCTGTGGCCTAAGATGGTAGCTCACTAATAATCCCAGTCATGTCGTATGGCACAAATCAAAAATGGATGAGGGTGTTCTTGGCCGCTTTGAGAGAAAAATTCTTTGTGTGATTTTCGGTCCCGTCTGAATAGACAATAGTAGAGGAGGAGATACAACGACGAACTGTTCGGGCTGTACAGCGACATCGACATCGACTTAGCCAGAATGGTCCCACGACTAAGGTGGCTGGGTCATGTAAAACGGATGGACACCAACGCTGCGGTCTGAAAATAGAGGAAGATCGCGACTCAAGTGGCCCACGTGAATGGATAAGAACCTCAACCAACTTACCGTGCGAAATTGGAGGCAGCCAGTAAAGTGCCAGCGCCACGTTGAATCTTGGCTCCACGTGACTAAAGTTGTGCACAAACTTTAACAAACTGACACACCATTATCATACCTTGGGAGCAATTTTAAAACATCCACAGACGTGTTGTCATTCATCCTAAGTAATCCCATTCCACTAAGCACCCCACTAGAGCACGTACGTATACAACTGTACCTCGTACAACCCTTTAAAACTAATCTTTAACTATTTCAGCTAATTTAAGCATAATTTCGCCCCTGTTAAGCTGTAAAACAAATTACTTACATCACCTTAGCGACGAGACATTTCACCGAATTTAAACTTCAAATTCAGCTAAGGTATCTGCAAAGCGACAAATGTTACACTTAAGGAGTCGAATGCATCCATTTCGACCCGATGTGTGGTATGGTGTGATGTGGTGTGGTGTCAGTGAGTGTGTTCACAAATCGTACACACCATCTGTTACTGATGTGATGTATGTGACTGCCATTTTAGGACGCCAACACGCAAACGACAATGACAACTGCGAATACGACTACGACTACGACTACGTCTACCTCTTGTGACTTAACGTCCCAACACTTCGACTACAATAACTACGATGGCTGCAGTGCAACTTGTTAATGGAATTAGAAATGATAATGACGTTTGTGAAGATTTATGAGCCAACAAGGAGAAAATATTTGTCAGAGGAAGAGCCACGGGCGTCATTATTATCCCTCACACGTTTCATTTCTGCCACCGTATTGCCACATGCTGCAGTACGTATGCATACGAGTATATGCATACACATATTGCCAACTGGCACGATACTGTTTTCGTATTTTTTTAAACCCTCTCCCTAGTTTTTTTTTTCGGTCAAAGAGCCTTCAATTCAAAGCTCGACGAGTTCGGGTACTTCACCTCGATGGCCTTCCTGTTGTTCCATTAGTAACTTCTTATACTTCTACTCAAGCCCCACACTACACGTACAAGTGAGGATTCTGGGTTGTATTAACAGTTATAAATCAATACTTCTACTACATAAAACATTAACAGTTGCTGTGTAATAAACTGACAAGTACCACAAAACTCCAGGAAGAGGGGGCGAAAGTATCCTCCTTTGGGGTACTAAATCCCAGATTGGCACCAACACCGGTGACGTCACTTATCCCCGTAACATATGACTTTTCTTCTTGACAGGATGTGGCCAGAAGAGTTTGGTGTTTATTTTGGTTTTCACTAAGCAAATTGTCAAGTGCTCTGGTAAGCTTTGTTGAAGGGTGGGTGGTGTGAATGGGTTTATCGATTTGTTTCCATAATGGGACACGCACCTATCTCTACTCGTATCTGGAGCTCTTTACCACTATTCCACATACTCTCCAATCTCTGAAGAGTTATCCTCCGGTTTATAAATCATCGTAAAATGTGAACAAAAGAAGAAGTAATAGAATGGAAAAAAAAATTGCTATTTCCATCTCGAAATGGGCTGGGAATAAGTAAAACACAGCAATGTCGGAGTTCTGGGACGAGCTTCGGAGAGACCTAGTTTTCGGCATTACTATATAATATTGTCTTTTTTTTTTTTGTTGTTTTTGAAATTTACATAATTCCCTCTGGAGGGAAAGGTTGTGCTATCCTGATGGCATTTTCCGAGATTGGATATAAAGTTTTCTTGATTTTTTATTTTTTACCCTATTTTTAGGGAAGCAGTTTCTGGCAGCGATGCTTGAGAGTTGTAAAAGACGAATTATCTTTTGATACTGACAGGATGCGAGACGAAGGAGTATTCGTAATTGAGCTCTTGAAATTTTTTGGCTCATGCATTGATTTTTGATTCGGCGGAAAAAAATTAAGTGATTCGTTTTGTTAAGCGAGGACATGCTTTAATAGACGGAAGGACACTTTTATTACTAAACCGATTGTATTCAGTTTTTCTTATAAAAAAATAAATGCTTTTTATATTAGCCTTCTACTCCGTCTTTGAAAGGATTTCCTAGTCACTTCTTTCTATTGTGATATTGTTGTCCGAATATATAATGTTCTGTCGCAGCAGACCTATATTTTTTAACCCAACTGTCATGGATTCTTAAATCAAACAATATCATCACTTCAACATATTTGGAGCTACGGACAGTCTTACTTTTCAGGACTAGTCAGGGTGTTGAAATGGAGATGGCGGATGAATTCTATATCGGTCAACGCCAGATACAGACTCCTGAATATCTGGCCCCTTTCGCCCAAGGAGTGATCAAAGGCCTGGCCCTCAAAGTTTGCTGTTCAAAATAATAGCGACGGTCTATTTGCAGAGATATTTAGGACAGCGAGAGATGACTTGGTAGAGAGCATGCACAAACCCATGTCCAATATTTCGTCAACAGAAAATATGCTTGAAGAGAAGAACTTTAGCCCAATCCATAAGAAATAAGAACCCCTTAACTTCGCTAGTTATGTAGGCATCAATATTTCTCACATCGTCTACAAGATCCTATCTGCCGTCTTGTGTGAATACCTGAATCCCATTTATCAACTATCTGGTTTCCCCCTATCAGTGCGCTTTTGGGCATGGTAATGGTACCAGGCGATTTTAACACCAGAATAGGAACGGCGGACGTATTTGGTATGACAGTGGGTGAGCATAGTCCACACGACACCACGTCTGGCAAAGGACTTAGGCTTATTGACTTTGTCGCTGGACAAATGAAAGGGTTTTCCAATAGGGACTTGACAACTTTGAATTTAATTTGTGAACGCACTCTTTCACTAATCATCAGACTGTCAATGTCAATTTATTCAGTAAACTCAACACCTTCATCATGGTAAAGTACACGAACGAGCAACGTCTGCAAATTATAAAAATTTTCTACCGAAATTCGGAGTCGGTGACTGCAACTTTAAGAGCGTTAACTCCAATTTTCGGTCGTAATTCTCGCCCTAGTAGACAGGCAATAACAAGTTTAGTGCAAAAATTTGAGTCAACATATTCGTTGTGTGATGTTGCCATGTGAGTGAGACAACAGATTGGTCGAAGTGTCAAAAATATCACTGCCGTTCAGGCGTCAGTAGCAAACGATTCAAATCAGTCAATTCCACGGCGTTCTCAAGAATTGGGCATCGCTCAGACCACATTGTGGCGTGCTTACACTCATACAAGATCAAGCTGACTCAAGAATTGAAGCCGACATTTGAAGCGTCGTACGTTCTCCGATTGGGTTCTGGAGAAGATGCGCCAAGATGATGAATTTCATCGCAAAATCATCTTCAGTGACGAAGCTCATTTTTGGCTCAATGGGTTCGTCAATAAGCAAAATATGCGTTATTGGTCGGGTGAAAATCCACAGGTGCTTCATGAATCACCACTTCATCCACAAAAAATAACTGTTTGGTGCGGTTTTTATGAAGGCGGCGATATTGGGCCATATTTTTTCGTCGACGATAACGATCGTCACGTTACTGTGAATGGTCAGCGTTATCGCGCCATGATCACCGATTATTTTTGGCCCGAATTGAAAGATATGGACTTGGACGACATGTGGTTTCAACAGGATGATGCCACAAGCCACACAGCACACGCTACAATCGATTTATTGAAGAGTAAGTATGGTGAGCGTGTTATCTCAAGAAATGGGCCAGTCGATTGGCCGTCTCCTTCGTGCGATTTAACGCTGCTTGACTATTTTCTGTGGGGCTATGTTAAGTCATTGGTTTATGCGAACACGCCGACGACGTTGGAAGAGCTCAGAGCCACCATTGAACGCGAAATAGCGGCCGTTTCGGACGAAATGTGTGGCCGAGTCGTTGAAAATTAGATCCAACGAATCGACCACTGCAAACGTGCCCGCCGTGGCCATATAAACGAAGTCGAGTTCCATTCATAAATGTTTTGATTGTGCTTCAAGCTGATAATAAAGTTTTTGAAATATCTCGAATGGTTTGCGATTTATTTAAAAAGAAAGTTGTCAAGTCCTTATTGGAAAACCCTATACAACTACAGCAAGCACACGGTTTCCTCATCTCAATTTACACAAGAGGACATGGCGGTCTCTGGATCATGAAATGCTAAATCAAATTGATCACATTGGGATAGGCGTAAGGCATGTCTATAGTATTCTGAACACCCGAATATTCCGTGCGGCCAACATTGACTCGGATCACCACTTTGTTACAGCCAAGGTGCGTATACGGACTTTCCAATCTCCACAACAAAGAAGAACTACTGTGAGATGATACAATGTAACATAGAAAAGCTGCAATCACAAGAGACCGCCAGAATCTTTGCCGAACGTGTATTCGGAAATATATCAACAACTCCAGTGGCAACACTGTCAACGTGCCATCAGAGACGCCGCAACTGGTATAATGGGTTTCATCAGACCACCACCAAGAAACTCCAGGTTTGATGAAGAATCCCGGCAAGCACATGCAGCTAAATAAGAACCATCCAAAGCGGTGCTGTAACGAAGGACGAGATCTGCTCGTGAGTTCTAGAAGAAAAACGAGCACGTCAAGGGAAGAAGACCCGTACAGAAGCCTGTAGAGATGAAGAAGGAAACCTTGTAGTAGAGTCACAGTCAGCGCTGAGAATGTGGAAAAACTTTTTCTGCGAAGAAGCCCAACATGGCATCGTCAGGCAGAATGGACCATTTATCTTAGACGATGATAGCCAAAACCTCCGTCCACCTGACCAAAATAAAGTAAGGCTAACAATATCTAAGCTGAAATCCAAGAATGCAGCAGGACCAGTCGGCTTACTGACCGAGGTAGTCAAAGCTGCTGAAAATGACTTTGTGGAGAGTATGCACCAACTCATTTCTCAGATCTGGTCAAAAGAGTGTATGCCTGATGAATGGAATCTCAGCCCGAATCCACAAAAAAGGAGATACCCTCATCTAATGTCAACGGTGTCAGACTAGGAAAGTGCGCAATCGACCAAATCTTCACACCCCTCAACGGTCCTTGAAAAAACTCAAGAAGTCCAAATCTATACCCACCACCTTTTGATGTACAGAGCTTATTCGACAGAATGACGATGGAGAACTATCGCTTCGAGATATTTGATGTCAAAAGAGGATTTAGGCAAGTTGACGCGCTGTCATGCAATTTTTTCATATATTGTAGGAGTACTTTAGATAATTGTGCGAAACTCGCAGGTCAACATCGGGAGTACTATGACCCAAAAGTCTGTACAACTACTTTAATTCACTGGCGACATCAACATCATTGGCAGAACTCAGCGAGCTCTTGTTGATTCATTCGCAAGTATTGCAATAGAGGCGGCAAAAATGGATTTAGACGTGAATCCCCCAATATGCTGAGGACTAAGATTATGTATAATAAACTAAGGTCAACTCCTCAAGCTACACTAGAGTAAATGCTCAGCCTCCTTACCTTCGAATAATTTCTTAAATGCACGCCTTCCAAAAGCTCGATCAGACTAAAATAATCAAGCCTATGGATGAACCACAATTGAAGACACGCGTCTATAATACGTGTGCCATCGTGCCATGCGTAGACTTTGATAGGAGTTTTTCCAAACCACTGGTTAACTAACACGCTCACCAAAAATGAAAAGCTGCAAAGCGGAGAAAGATACTGGAGCTCTAGTCTACTGGAACTTGATCCCTCAGAAATCCACATTTTTGCGGACAGTCAAGCAGCCATGAAGGCTTTAGCAAGTGAGACCATCAAATCAATAGAGGTAGAAAAATGAGGTCAAACTCGTAGAGTCTGCGAATCTCACCGAATGGATATCTGCTAGGGACTAAAACACACAAAGTGAAAAGGAACGACAAAGCGGTTGAGCTAGTAAGGGAGGGTGACTCTCTGCACAGAAATAAAACACACAACGACATAAATATACCGATTGAAACCAAGAACCGCAAAATGGAACTTATACCCATCCAACAATCCAACCGAGAATGGATCTTCAGTGACTGTGTCATCTCAGGCTCCCTTTGCCAAACATAAACACCGGAAGAACATGTGGAGGGTACTCAACAAAGTAGACATCCGTATCGCTACAGTAAACCTGGCTGGCCATTGCCGCATTGGTGCAGGATGGCCAGCAAAATAGGACCCTTTTCCCAAGATTATTGTAGAAGCTATAGGAACGAGGAAAATAGAGGCTGCCACACAATTGCTATGCGACTGCCATAACATCCAAATACATGTGGGGGACAGACTTTTTGAAGAACTTGAAGCATGGCGAAACCGATAGATCTGGCTGGCTTTCAGCAAACACAAGCTAGGTAGGACCCACCATACTAATAATAATAATGATATGATACTCTAACAACATCAACAGGGATTCACAGCAGACTCATAGACCTCCATGTATGCTGCTTCATTATGGTGAGAGTAATGCTCAATTACTGTCTCAGCAGTCAAAGGCAGCCCCTTCTATGGCCACTTGTCATAGACGATTTAACATACTTATCAGCCTAGCGTTGGAGAAAACCTCCCAATCAACCACTGAAAAGCTGTCCTAGTCTCCTTCAGTCATAGACGAAAGCTGAGCTTTGCTCAAATTTCTCTAAGCCATACAGTTATAGAGTTCCCCAAGGAAGTTAAATATCTAGGAGTAGTTCTAACCAGAAAGGTAAATTGGACTTCACATATAAATGAGAAAATTATCGGAGCTACAAAAGTCATGTGGGTTAATAGACACATGTTGAGCAAGACCTAAGCAATATCCTCAAAAATCGCCCGTTGGATCTACACATATGGTGGAGTAAAACGAAAGAAAAACTCACATCCAAGCTGCAAGGTCTTCATATACTCGCATGCATATGTATATATCTCCGGCGCTATGCGAAACTGCCCCAAAGCTGCCTTTGAAGGCCTCATTCCACTTCACGTATCTGTTAACAAAGTGACAATCTAGTAGGGTTATTACTTACAAACAGGAGAGATGAAACTCGTAGTATAGTCTGACTTCGAAAGCTTCATCTCAGAGATTCTTGCACTCGACATGATCCATGCGATAAATGACCGCATACTAGAAACGATATCCTCCTGCAGGAGGTTCAACATAGTGATCCTAAATCGACAAGCAAGTGGTAAACAGATGGCTCCAAAATGGGAACCGGAGTAGATGCAGGCATCTATGGTCCAAATACAAACATTGCAAGGTCAATGATCCAAGCTGAGCTCGATGGCATCTAAGGACATGCTAGTGTCATGCTTGAAATAGGAATGAAGCCCGCCGAGATCGAAATACTCACGGGCAATCAGCAACACTGAAAGCTTTAAACTCAAACTTTGAGCTGTAACTTCAAATCGGTACTACACTGATCCAATTTTCTTCAGGACGAATATAAAAGAAACAAGGGCAAGCTCTAGTTGTTACCAAGGCACGAGGGTATTGAAAGGAATGAAACAGTCGACGAACTGAAAAGGTTCGGCTATTCCATTCAATGACCCAGAGCCTATAATACAGGGAGAAAATACCGGTCTTCGGGGGGCTAAAACCCTTCCAAAATAAATCTAATTTATCTTTGTGGCACAAAAGATCTTTAAGGTCGCAGTGCCCGTATTCATCGATGCCTTCGCAAATTATGGTCGGCAGCATTACGCCCATAGAAACTCGATGAAAGGTATTTCTAATCCGTGATCCATTTTGACAGCGAAAGTTATCAGCGATTTTCAATGACGTTGTGTAACATTTTTGTAGGCTTCATTGATATAACCATATTTTGAGCACTTCGGAAATGTTAATTTCTCGTTCCGCAAGGTAGTTCAACATTCATCTTATCGTAATTACAATAAGACCTCTCGATTATTTCTCCCGCAAAGACTTAAATTATGGAATATATTGCTCAGCAATTGTTAGTTTTGATTGCATCTGTGTGATTCCACTATATTTACTTTAATAAGCAAAAAATTTCTAGTCGAACAGAAATTAAAGGAAGTGTGGGAAAACTGTACCCCTGCGGTAGCCCACTTCAGAGTTTAGAACCTCAGCGATTTTTAGAGTTAAGAATGATTTTTTCTGAGAAACGTCTTTTGAGTAAGTCTCTCATGAAATCACTCGCCAAAGGACATAGTGCGGTTTTATAACCTCCCTTATGGGAGGTCTTCCGGCTTTTTAAGGAAAATCTAGATCTAAAAGGTTTTCAAGTATATGAGATACTGAAAACGGGATACCTTGTCTTGCTGCGGTTAAAAAAGTGCTTCGTTCTTGAATATTTCTCTTATTAGTAGGCTGGCAGAAATTTTTGAAAACATATAAAGCCTAGATTACAGGAATATCGCTTAAATAGAATTTTGGATACGGGTTAATCTTTCTCTGAAATTCAGTGATTAATTACCCAAAGGAGATCAATATAACTCTCCAATTAACTTCCACTTATTTGGTTTCGATGTTTTGTCAGATTGCAATACAATAGCCAGATTAATAACAATACTTGTCAGTAGTTTACAGCCATTTCCACTTCAGGCTCAGCAATAAAATCAACTCTGTGCTATCTCATAAATATTCCAAAACACCACAATTAATAAAATTCACTATCGCAATTGAAAAGAAATTAATGAAACAAATTTTAATTACAAAATTCATTTCGAACACTAAGCTCATGACATCGATTTCGAAGTAGATACGGGTAGATTGACCCTCCCTAATACCCCTATATCCCAATGAGGTGTGCAACCCCCCTATCCTCTGTTTGAAATCTGAACTTAAAATATGGTGGAACATGGAGCCACACCTACACACCCTCTGCAAAAAAAAAAAACAACTCTATATCACAACAAGTTGCACATGGTTATAAACAATGTGTGACCCGGGTCATTTATCATTTATTAAACCGAAAAAAACAATAAACAATAAAAATTGACATGAAAACACTTCACAGCGAGACTGTGATAATGTTTATCATTTTTGTATCCTTTTCCGAGAACAACAAATAACAAGGACCAATTAAAAAAATCTATACAATCACACAATCACATAATAATAAAATATTTTGTACGTTTGCCGCTGGCGATTTCCACTCAATTAATTAAGGAAGACCAAATGCACTGCACAGTCGGTGTTACAAGAATGAAGAATGTGTAACGAGTGAGGTATTATAGCACTGTCATTCTTTTTTAGTTTAATAAGATTGAAGAGCAAACAAAAATAGAATTAAGAATAGTACAACGATGTTCAAGACTGATGTAGAGATATCTAACGCTGATAGGTTTAGGGACTATGCCAAAACTCCAAAGTCACTCCGGAGAATAAAAACGTCATGAACTGGTGTAATAGGTGGTGTGCTTTCTTGAGTAGCTCATTCAGCTCTTTAAGCCTATCGACAAGTTGGGAAAATCGAAATGCTAATACGATGAGAGATGATGAGAGGCGGTACGATGCCTAATCTGTGAAAGCAGAGCTTTCTTATTTTGTTGTATAAATGCAAAGGCAGCACGAAAAATTGAAACATCTACAACACGGTGAAACTAATGTCGGATAGAAAAAATGCGTTGCAGTCAATACGACTTTGTGGGAGGCAGGTCAACTTATGACAATATTTAATGTTTTCGGGTAGTGATGGAGAAACATCACGAATGTTTGAAACATCTGCATATCGTCTTCGTTGACTAAGAGAAAGTATTTGAAGGGTTTGTAGAGACCTTTAATGGACGGGCGTTAAGTTCTCAAGACGTATGTACGACTCTAAAATTAAAGGCTCTTGGTTTCCATATAAACTTTATAACATGGGATTACTCCTAAAGGGTTTTCCAATAGGGACTTGACAACTTTGAATTTAATGTGTGAATGCACTCTTTAGCTAATCATCAAACTGTCACTGTCAATTTATTCAGTAAACTCAACATTTTCATCATGGTAAAGTACACGAACAAGCAATGTCTGCAAATTTTCTACCGAAATTCGGAGTCGGTGACAACTTTAAGAGCGTTAACTCCAATATTCGGTCGTAACGTAATTCTCGCCCTAGTAGACAGGCAATAACAAGTTTAGTGCAAAAATTTGAGTCTACATATTCGTTGTGTGATGTTGTCGTGTCAGTGAGACAACGGGTTGGTCGAAGTGTCGAAAATATCGCTGCCAGTCAGGCGTCCGTAGCAAACGATCAGTCAATTCCACGGTGTTCTCAAGAATTGGGCATCGCTCAGACCACATTATGGCATATTTTGGGTAAGGATCTTGGTTTACACCCATACAAGATCAAGCTGACTCAAGAATTGAAGCCGATGGACCATTTGAAGCAACGTACGTTCTCCGATTGGGTTCTGGAGAAGATGCGCCAAGATGAATTTCATCGCAAAATCATCTTCAGTGACGAAGCTCATTTTTGGCTCAATGGGTTCGTCAATAAGCAAAATATGCGTATTGGTCGGGTGAAAATCCATATGTGCTTCATGAATCACCACTTCATCCACAAAAAATAACTGTTTGGTGCGGTTTGCATGCCGGCGGCGTTGTTGGCCATTCGTCGACGATAACGATCGACTCCTTGCTTGTCCAAGGAGTTTTCCACTCCTTTTGTTGCCAAAACTCTAACCTTTGTTAGGCCATTTTTCAATATGCAAGCCAGGTTTGGTCACCCTACTACAGAACTCACATCCTCCGGATAGAAGCTGTTCAACGCAGGTTTTTACGATTTGCTTTACGTGGTGTTCTCTGGGACCATAGCCAAAACTTACCACCGTACTTATAAATCGGCTGAAACTTTAAATTTACAACCCCATTCTATACGCCGAAATGTTGCCGACATTTTTTTTATTCATCAAATTTTAGTTGGTAATATCGATTGTCCTTCCTTACTTCAACTTATTTCTTTTAACACCAACCCACGCTATCTTTGGTCTGTGCCACTTTTTTGGCTCAATCTTTATAGAATGAATTGCGCACACCTTTAGCCAATGTCTAGAATGCTTCGTGAAGTTAATGATGTTCTGCCTCTCTTCGAATACCATCTCAGGAAACTCTCCCTCAAAAACATTCTTATTTCCACTATTCCACCTATCCACCTCACGTCCTAACTTTCTTTTATAGCTCCCACCCTGTAGTTTTAAGTGAAATTGTTAGTTTTAAGAATATGCTTGCAGTAAGCCTTAATAAATCTGTCCGGGGTTGACTTGGGCCGCAAATTAAATCAAAATCAAAACTGATATGAGATATGTGTGTTGACGTCTAAACAAAAGTTAAATGCAGAGCGGGTATAACCGGCGAATCCAAATTGGAGTGCATCAGGGCAGTGTACATAGTCTTTAGCTTTTAAATGTCGTACAAGATTTTCTAATGAAACCGCACATTAATGAGTCTCGAATGATTACTTTTATTAAAAATATGGTGTCGTAGCGCTGTCGTAGATAACGCGCTAGAAGATAAAACATTACCAATTTGTCGTTCTAATAACTAATATCTACGCTATAATTTTTTCGAACTCGCAAACTCAACCCCTGACATTTATTTAGAAGGAGTTATCGTGCCAAAAAAGAATGTAAGCATTTAGGCTCTGTCTTACACAGGCATCGCAATGTTGGACGATGCACGTGAAGTACCGGATCTTCGGTGGCAGGTTTGTGTTTTTAAAGGTGAATAAAACAAAAACTATGAGACATATTGAAATAGATATCGGTCCAGTACCGTTCATTAGACTCACTGGAAGTGGATCAGAATGTCTAAAGGCACGTGCCGCAGCATGTTTGAGCCGTGAATTTCACAGCGAATATTTTCTTTCAGCTCCGTATCAGGTGTACCTTCATAGAAAAAATCCATGCGGTTAAGTTTGGAAACCCCGGTTGGTACGGGATATCTTCAAAGCAGTTTTGAACAGTTTTTGTGGGAAACGTTTACGCTGCAAATTCATGGAGCGATGCGTGGAGTCACCCCATTTAGTTGAAACTACGTGCGTTTATCGCTTGTTTTCTGGAGTTTTCAAGAAAAAGAGCCCGATAAATCCGTTCATCGATAAGACGTGCCAAACACTAACTCATGGCAATGTTAAAGCCGTTGATGTTCGCGGATTATGTTTTCATAGAGCCCAGTAACGACAGCTTTGCTTATTTACACGTCTATTCAGGTGAAAGTGGGCTTTGTCGCTCCAGAAGATGCAATCTACCGTACGAAATCTCTTCAACATTGTTTGACAGAAGTTTTTGGATGAACAATTTAAGTTGAATCTTCGGTGGTCCTTGATGTTTCCCTATGTCCAGAGGTATTCGGAGCTCGTGGAGTTTCGCGGAAATTTGCTCAGAGGTTCGAAGAATACGTAGAAAGAAAAATAATTGGATAGCGCGAATATAAAATTATTGGCAATCTCCTGGTCTCACGAATGAAGTGGTCCTAAATGCAGCTGCCTAAAGAATGGTTCCAAGGTTAACCCCATAAGCGGGACAGTAGCAATATAGATCTGTTCGTAGATATGTAGAAAGAAGAAGATGATGTACATCATGTGGATGATAATAATGATGCAGATAGCTTCACAAGAGTATCGTAAAGGTAGCTCTCTCCTGACGTTCCATTAAGGCCCGTTAGGCAATGTTCTGAGAATGACGAAATAGCTTGAAACCTACTCCAATCAGAAGAGAAGAGGAGACAGCAGAACATGTTTCTAAGCTCTAAACGGACTAAAATGTTAAAGGCGGCACAGATCAAATAGATTTACACTGTCCTTGCCTTAAAAGTGAGAGAAAGTTCGCCACGACGTTCAATATAGAGAGAGTCCTTGACTTAAAAAGAAAAGATTACTGTTTGGACTACTATTTGCAAGACGTACATCTGAGCAAGAAACCTGTCGAAGATAAATGGGTTTCATACAAAATATTTTCTGTATAATTGTTAAAGCTTCAACACGTCAAATAAATAAACAACACCGCGGCCGGTGTTAATGAAAATGTGGATAACGCTCTAAGTTTATCGATTCACCGTGGACTACATCTGTCAGAATTCTGTCCGTACTGCGTGGTTAATTTTGCGTAAGATCCTGACCTAAGAAAAAACAAGATCTAGTTGTTAGAGGTGTGAAATGGAAATTGTATTGCTCTATGTTCACTGAAATTAGAGCCAGCATTGATCAGAGTGAGAAGTGCTTTTTACAGGATGCTGTAAAAGTCCAGAGTGGACCGTACCTACCACCCACTGTGTTCTGCCTTGTATCATTTAGAGGGAACCCAACATTTTTTCCTACTCCGAAAGGCAGGAGAATAAGAGGCTTTTTCATATTGCTATTGCCCGATGAAAGGGTGCGGACGTTAGAAAATGATTTTTTGTTTCTTTTCAGACTTTTAATGCGATTTGAAGCTAGATCATTTTCCTTACTAGTTCGCAGACTTAAACACTTCGCCCTGCTACCACCCTGTCTATACTATCGACTGTAAGCACCTCGTTTTGTGGTTTATTTCATTTAATTCCAAGAAATCAGACTGATAATTGTCCTCCAACAACGCATGATACCTTCAACAGCAGTGGACAAGTCCATATGGACGAGAAGTAGCCGACATTTTTCGAAATTCTAAAATACTCTTCGGTGTTTAGTCGTGTGGAACTCAAAAGTGTTCTTTCCAAGGTTTACATTTTCTGACTTCAGAATGGGATTTTTAAACAACGATAGAGTTATTGCTTTGTGCATTTGCTTGCCGGAAACAAAGTTGCTTCAAAGCTATAAGCAATGACCAGATTGATATAGTGGGCGCATTGAGTCTATTTTAGTGAATCCCAGGCGGGGATTTCGAACATAGAAACATTCCTTCCCTAAAACTATCTATCCAACCAGCTGTGTACGATGTAGTACTATCTTGTTATAACCACCC
Organism: Volucella bombylans; assembly: GCA_949129095.1. Lineage (NCBI taxonomy): Eukaryota > Metazoa > Arthropoda > Insecta > Diptera > Syrphidae > Volucella > Volucella bombylans. Next base: position 330,235,336 of record OX422140.1, on the reverse strand, counting down.
CTTGCATAGGTGCGATTGATTGATTGATAGTGATGGCGAGTAATTGCTACAGCATTTCCTCTTGGTTATAACTCAATGAAGTCGCGCATCGGCTTTAATCGCTCTCCATATAGTAACTCTACATGAAGTTCTTTAATAAGTCGTAACTGGACTGCTCTTCACAAATGTTATATGTGCCAATGGAACCAAAATGTTAGTCGTACAACAGTGACGTAGACTTGACCTGCTTCATTTGCTTGAATAGAAATTAATTCGCCGCATGGATAGCATACGAGTACAAAACATATGGATCACAATGCGACTAGCAAAAACAGCCCTACTCTCTATAAAACATCTTCGTACAGAAGGTAAGAATAGTAAGAAGGGAACCCCTCAGGAATATGTCCTTTCTCCTTGGCAATGACATCAATACAATCTCAATTACAGAATTGTTTACATGCCTCGGTTGTGACCACATTACTCCCTCTCTTACTATGAAACTTTGCAGTTTTTCAAAAAAGCATACAGTGGTGGTTCTTTGCTATCAAGGATGCTTTCAATAACATTGACACCTCCTCAATCGTTAACTCTCTTCAGGAACAGGAGATAAAGGGGACTCTGTCCGCAGTTTGACCCACTTCATTACCAACAATAGAGTCATTAATGCAACCTCTGGTCGATTCTTGGCAAGAAAAAAGTTATAGAGAGTAACACCTTAAGGCGATGTTTTCTTTATTCTCTTATGAAACCTAGTCTTCAATGGGCTGCCTGTCAAACTAGATAAAGCTTACGTAGAGGACATAAATGTTTATGTTCTTGGACACGTAGAATAGGTGTAAATTCGGCCAAAACAAAGCTGGTCGTCTTCACAGAAAAAATCAAAGTACATTGCAAAGGTGGGATTACCTGAATGTCACCCCTCTGAGTGGAGAGCCAAGACATAGAGGAAAATAAAATAGTTCTACTTGTCCTCTACTCGGAGGGAAGTTAGGGTGATTTTTATACATAAAGCTGGCAAACAGGAGCTATTATTGGAGATTCACATTTGGTATAGGTAAAGTAATGGCTTTTTGACTTTGGAAAATAGAGAAGAGTCTACACTTCGGAGAGTTTGCGATAGCGGCCTTCCTCGATATTGAAGCAGCCTTCAATAACGTGGAGTGCACCGCCATTAAAAATGCTCTAGTAGACGCTAATATTGAACATGGCATTACAAACTGGGTTTGTGATGTGATTGCAGGCAGAAAATAAACTCTGCCATTGGGGAAAGCTCGGTTAGAATACCCGTAAACAGGGGAACCCTCGGGGTGGAGTCACATCGCCACTCCTGTCGGTGCTGGTTATCAATGACATCCCCTGGTCGACTTCGCCACCCCGTATGATATAATATCTCCAGAGAAGGTGGAATGGGAAACAAATGCTGTAATTAGGTCGAATTAAATTACAATTTTCACACACGGCTCGAAAACAGAGGAAGTAACTGGTATCTCCTCAGAAGACCCAGAATTAAGAGTGTCTACTAGACTACCGGACGCAAGCAGTGTCTTCCAATCAGAGGTTCTGGTTGACCTCAGGGCGGCTGAGCTATGGCAGATGAGATCGGTATCCAAAAGAGATATCGCTATCTACATCGATAGCCGGGCCGCACTCAAGGCAATGGAATCAACCAACGTCAACTCTGATACAGTCAGGGGCTGTCGCATAGTACTCAAGGCACTATGCAGTCAGAACCGGGTAAAACTGTGTGGGTACCAGGACACTGCCCTATTAAAGGAAATGAACAAGCGGACGAGCTTGCAAGAAAAGGAGGGCTACTCGACAATAATGAGGTTGTCAACATCAAACCATCCCTATGCATGATGAGAGCACTATCGAGGAAAAAATTAAAAAAAATTGCCAACCTAAGGTGGTCAAGTCTTGAAGGATACAGGCTATTCAAGGCTCTTTGGCCGCTTTTTGATGGCAAAAGATCTTAAGTTAGTTAATAAAATTAAACAGGGATAAGCTTAGTGCAATAATAGGAATTCTGGCAGGACACAGTCTCCTGCGGCAAAGCGCAAAGAGACTCAAATTGTCAGATACGGATATCTGCAGATTCTGTGGTGATTTGCAAACTGTTGAGGACATAACACACATACTTCACGTAGTCGAAGAAAATTTTTAGGGAAATACTTTTTCGAAAACCTGGAGAAAATAGACGGCACGAACTTCAAAGGCCTTCTTGGCTTTTGCAAGAAAATTGGGTATTTCGCCACGGTGATTGTTTAGGTTTTTGCTATTTGAAGGCAAATTCAATTGGTTCCATGGGCCCGTTTTGGTGCTTGGTGTCTGCGTGACGGCATATCCATCACACCTCTGTTTAACCTAACCTAACCTAGCCAGTCCTCTAATCATGCAAGAAGGCTGATGCACTGGACTACATCCCGTTCGTGACAGCAATTCTCACTTGTGGCCTAATCGTTGAGTGGCCTGCGCTGTAAAGATGGACAACAACATCAATTTAGTTATAAAAAAAGCAATGAGCTGTATACGACATATTTGGAGATGATGCCATCGAAAGGATTAACAAACTTTATAAAAAGATATTACAAGAGTTAACCACTAAAAATATACAGCAACTCTTACATCTGCTGTCAAACTGACATACCTGGTCACTATGCGATTTAGTATTCAACGAACAACTACGAGGGTTGTCCGATAAATTTCTAGAATGTGGCAGCACTGATTCTTTTGACGTTTCCAAATATCAAATTCGAAACTTTTTGTCGTAAGGAGCAGTGACACGTCAAAGAGCGCTTAGTGGTTTCGTTTGTTTTGAATTAACAGTTGTCAAAAAATGGAAGTTTCTCGTGAAGGATTTCGATGGATGATTTTAATAAATAAAACAACAATGCATAGATGGACTTCGTATGGCTTTTGGTGACGAAATACCATCCAATGCTTCAATTTATAACTCATTTGCAAATTTCAGACGCGGTCGTGCTAGCGTCAGTGATGAATTTTGATAAGGTCGTCCTTGCAGTGCTTTTGTTCCAGAAAACATTGATGACATACGCCCCATGATTGAAATGCTAAAACAAATCAATTGTAGTGCTTCAAAAAACGTGTACAGCATCGTTTCAGGAATCGAAACTTGGATATACTCGTATGAACCCAAATCTAAGCAACAATCGGCAGGTTGGGTATTCCAAGTTGAGCGAAAACCGATAAAAAAGACTCGTTCTCATGGCACTTAAAAAATGATAGCTTGTTTTTTCGGTAAATCGGGTCCTGTGGCTTTAGAGTATCGAAGAACTGTTAATATCGATTGGTACACAACAATTTGTTTGTCGGAAGTCATCAATGAATTCCGTAAAATAAACAAAAAACGACGCGTCATCCTCCATCATGAAAATGCTAATTCACACATTGACTGGCTGTGTAATTCAAATTTTGAAGTTTCAAAACGTCAATTTAATGAGCCATTGAACATATTCTCCTGATTTATAGCCTAATGGCTGCTTTTTCCTCCCGTTAATAAAAAATAAAACGCGTAGCCAACGTTTTTCAACGCCAGAAGAGACTGTGGAGGCGTTCAAAAAGCGTGTTTTTGAGGTGTCCGATTCAGAGTTTAATAAATGTTTCGAAAACGAATAAAAAGGTTTTTAAATCTTAAAGGAGAATACTTTGAAAAACAATAAATCATTGAAAGCAAAAAATGTATGTTTTTTTCTAAAAACTAACCTTTTCCAATAATAGTCAACGAGTTTAAGGTATAGTTTTCAACCCATCTAGCAAAACTATTATTGTGTAATATAGGGTGACCAGGTAGCAATGCTAGTTTTTCCAGTTGTTATGTTTCAGCAGCCGTCAAATTTACCAATGACTTCTAACTGTCAAAATATTCAGTAAGGTTTGCCATTTCATCATGCATCGTTTTAATCTTGCCGAATGTGCGGAAATTATTAAAAAATATTATCGAAATTCCGGCTCAGTAAATACGCAACGCGAATTTCGTAGTGACGTCAGTCGTAATCATGGCTTCAGTGTGCAGGCAATTCGTCGCACCGTGGAAAAGTTTGAACGTGAGTACACTTTTTTGGATCTTAAGCCACCAAATAGACAGAGATTGGTGCGATATGAAGAAAACATAGCGGCCAGTATCGAGGAAGACTCAGAAATGTCGCCCTCCTCGCAAATTGGACCGTAAATTCGACAAAGGATTTTTCTTTCAAAGGTACCCAATATTAGTCCCGCTTTTCTATTTAACGTCCAACACTCGGCACCGTATAGTAGAACTTGCAGGATCAATGTCTTGTTTAGGAGAACCGAAGTAGTAGCGGTTCCCTAGGGTCATTCTTCGTCAGATCTCTTCTAATGTGTTATTCACTCCGAGCTACGTGAACTCCTTATCTAAATCGAAATTATATTTCCCGACTGTGATGTTTTGTCCGAGATGGTGGAATGGATGTTTCTTTGCTTGTCGGCAGCATGGTATACATTTTGTTTTGTTCTCTAGCTCTTTCTTCGATTGCTAAAAATGCTTGAACGATTGATCGATGGGATCGAGTGATGATGAGACGATGATGTCGTCTGCGTATCCCAATAGTTGTACTCATTTGTGGAAGACAGCAGAGCTGTAAAAGAATGCAATCATTGTGGAATGGATTCCTACGAATTCACGTGGATTTGTTTCAATACAATAACTTCAATGACTTCAAGTGAGCGCAGTGAATGCAGAAAAATCAAAATGATTGCATTCATTTCGTCTTCAGAACTTTGATTGCGGAAAATGATTGACCAATCATGACTTCAAAATGAATGAATTTTAAGTTGAAATCACTGAATTGAAATATATCTCAGTGAATTCAAATGAAATAAATGCCAAAATGATTGCATTCTTTTACAGTTCTGGATGATAGTGCCTCTAGTGCTAACGCTAGACGTAGACATAGGGCTATCGCTTCAAACACAGGGTTAAAGAAATCGCACTAATCTGCATCACCTCGACGAGCGTTACCAAATTGCACAGCACACCGCGTGTGTTCGAGTGTTACGCTGCAGTTTTTTCGGGATCCCGAATTCAGTCATCGTCTTATACAGCTCACACACTATGAATGCTGTCATACGTGGCCTTGATTTGGTCTATCGTCGATTTGCTGGGCCGGGAGCCATATTGGTACATGTCGACTAATGTGGTGCAAAATGGCTTAAGATGTTCACACACTACTCTGGACAGGATCTTATAAGTGACATTTAGCAGCGATATGCCTCGGTAGTTGTTCCAAGACATACGATCGTCTTTTTTATAGATGGGACAAATAGCGCTGATACTCCGGACTGGATTATTTGGTACATGCTCCTTACCAAAAGATCACCTCCACATTTAAGAAGTTCCGGAGGAAAACCATTAGGGACGGCCGCTCTTTATTTTTTAGCTTTTCAATAGATAAGCCTCTTCTATCGACTGGGATTGAGCTTTCCTCCAACTCAATCATTCTCTCTATTTGGGGTTCATTTAGGGGCTGCTGGAAATTCCACTTAAAAACATCTATCAAACCCTGTGGGCCGGTGACTAGGTTTCTTTCTTTGTTCTGGGTTTGAAGCTGACTGCTAGTTGTTTGGCTTTCTTATAGAACTTACGAACGTTGTTTCTTTTGCGAGACTCTTCGATATCATTGCGCTGATGATACTGATACGCTGATGATTGATACACTTTTTTTGTCACCTTTTTCCGTTGTGAGCACTCATTTATCGTACCTCAGCGTAGTTTCGGGAACTGCTTTTATGCTGGTGTGACACTGGATCCACTGGTTGTTGACGTGGATGGCGACGGAATTGTGGAGAGTTTCTCACTTAATCGCCCTCTGTTGTCTGTGTCTACACCGGGAATGCTAAGGCGCTCTAAGTTAACTCCTTTTTTCAGGGATGGTCGTAGTTTCTTTTCGTTCGAAAGCCGAGTTCTAAAAAGGGCTATGACCAAAAAGTGGTCAGAGTCGACGTTTGCCAAGTACCAGTGTACGCACTTCCAACATGTTTGACGCATGCTACACCTAGGCGTAGTCACGTTTTTTTATTGGATATTTTTGATTGGGAACCTTATCATCGTATTACAAGCTGCTGCAAAATCGACGAGTCTTAAGCCATTTTCTAATGCTGTGTCGTGGAGGCTGTGCCTCCAAAATAATTCAACAAAGATATTTTCTACCGATTCTGGCATTTAAGTCACCGAGTATGAGTTTGACATCATACTCAGGGCAGGCTCCGTATACTCCATGTAGGAGGTCGTAAAATTCCACCTTGTTAGCGTCGGTGTGGGGGTTTTGTTGTAAAATGTGGCTCTGATGCGCATCATAGCCAGGTGATCACTTATTGGCTTAAAGCCCATCAGATTTTGAGTGCAGTCGATTTTCCAAGCCGAATCTACGCAACTTTTTGTTACAACTGTAACATATGTCGCAGCTTTGTCTATTCTTTATTTCTAATCCAGTCCACTGTATTTACTGGGGAGGACTAATGTGTGCCTTGCAAGGAGCAGACTCTTAAATCATGGTCCATGGTCGTTCCGGTTCGTGTTGCCATTTGAGGATAGATTAAATCCGAGGCCTCTTGGGTACCTCTCATAACTACTTCTTTTTTCCGCAGACGGGCAGTTACCCGGTTTGAAAAACCTTGTCTTGGGCTACCAACTTATCTTATATCTTGATTGAGTCCGTGACAACGCCTTCTTCTAGAACTGTTCTAGAATAAACAAATCAGGGGTTGACCTCTGTTTTAGTTGTGTCACTTTGTCACTGCACTAAGAGTTCAATATTTGCACCCAGCGACTTAATAATATCAGTCTATTCTATGTGTCCTAGTGCCGCCTGTTTGTCGTATCGAAATGTTCCCAACCATTAGCTGAACCCCATTCGAGTAAGGTAAGGCTTTTCTGAGAAGACCTTTGGAATCTTTAATCTATTTGTCCTTTCCGTTGACATTCCCAGCTTCTTGGACACTGTGGAATTCTTAACCTTGGCAGCGAAATCTTGGAGTAACCAGTATGTAGTAGGATGGGTACGATACAATTTCTATGAATTACTTTGCCGAACTGCCAAGGCCAAAAGTCTTGGCTTTCATAAGATTGTAATAGAACCCTAAGGGCACAGTCTTCTCGTCTTGGTTTTTGGAGAGAAAATACTGAGAATTATAGTCCTCTCAGATTATTTATTTTACCAAAGGTCTCGAGGCCCTTTCATGAAGAAACTCCAATCCGGATCAGGAATAAATGTAAAGTCAGTAAAATAAAATAAAAATACTCGTACATCCGAGAGTTCATTTTAATCCCGATACAGACTGTTCCATCCACCAATATGGCAGAGAAAATGCAAAATTCAACAGGAACCACCACCCGGCCCACGTGTCATGTTCATCATTGGTATGGCTCGAGTCCAGACCCAGGACATGAATTGTAAATGGCTTGTAAGCCAAAGGAGCAGCAACAAAAACAAAGAAAAAAAAATTAATTCTCAGTTCGATTGTTAATAATAAATCAGTGGGTGCGATGCAGTAGAAATAATCAAACAAATTAAAAATTAAAAAAAAACGTAACAGAAACGATTATGTTACAAATTTTTTATGCCGACTTTGCATGTTGTTGGCAGGATTTGGGCTAAAGTACTGGTGGTGGGGGGTCCTCTTGCTCACTTTAATTCGTTTTTTAAATTCAGTTTTACCTTCAGTGTGGGAAACACGTTGTATTCTATATCCTGCGGCTTGCACGGTTCAGTTGTCAGCCATAGGACGTGTAGTGGTAGTAATTTATTCAAAAACAACCTGAGAGTAACAAGTACAGGAGGGTGCCATTCCTCGTGTCTATTGTTTGTTGTTAAAAATGTCCTGGCTGTAGTGTAAATTATTTTGGTGAACATTACTTTGCTTTGGTTGTTCATTTAATCTTTAATTAATTTATAATATCGGCAGTTGTGGGGAATATATGGTAAAACAAGTAGCCAACAAGGGAAAGGTTCATAAGCCAAATTAGTGCTTGTTCAATATCGATATGACTATAACAACGGTCTAGAGACGTAACCATAACAAAATAATTTACATTTTGTATGGAAGCGGATTGTCGGGGACAGTGAGGATGCTTAAACCTGTTAAAGTTTCTAATTTGACAAGAGCAATAGTGCCCCGACCAGCAAACGATTTTTTTTGTTGGACTAGGAGACGTCAGTCCTGTGCCAACGGAGTGATCTCGTTGCTATCAACGGCAGATGAGTGTTGCATGACAGCTATCCGGAGCGGCTCACTGACTCGTGAATATCCTGATCTGATCTGCTAGGTTGGCTGGTTCTAGTTGCGGTTATCTACCCGGCCACGTACGAGGGTGGATCAATAAGTAGGTGACTTTTTGAGTTTTCCGAGTTGTAAGTTGAGAAGCAACACAACCACCATCTGTAAGTAGATTTCTGTCTAAGTGTGTGTAAACTGCTTCATTTAGTTTTGTGTGTGGTAGCTATTGAAAGCAGATAAAAGCATGAATTTCGTGTGCCAACAGCGGGGCAGTGTTTGGCGTTGTACATAATTGTGGACGAGCAGCAGTTGAAGCAGTAGATTTATCCGGGTGAATCGGCCACGAAGAAGGCCAAGGTGGGTCCGTTGATAAATAAGGTCCACGCGGAATAATTCATCTAATGAGTGCAATGAAATGCCGAAAGGAGAACGACAAAATGTGAGATATACTACAGTGACTGTTGCAAAGAACAGAAGCAGCATATATTTCGTAGCAGATCTGTTGTAAGCAGCAGACTAAGGTAAGAAGTCTTGATATGTCAGCACATTAGTGAATGCATTGCAATGCTCATCATCATATCTAGATCCGCAATCATCATCCTAATATTGGATGCACGCTCCCACAGAAAAAAAAAACAGGATATGCTGCCAAACAATGTCTATACTAGCTCCTTGACAAAGGGACGTATAATGCCCGAAATATTCAAATCGTTTTAAGCAAAATCAGCAATCTTCGATAGTACGGTTGAAAAGCATAGGCTACGTCTGGAAACGAGATTAGGCTAATTGATTTGGCTGCGGGGATTGCAGTTTTCTTACCCGAATCTACAAGAGAACTCTTCCAGTGTTATAAACGTCCGAAAATTAAAATTCCGAGCGACCAAGATAGACCCTTTCCCTTTACCTAATTACAGCGAAGGTACGTCTATGCATGTCTCAGACAATACACTAATGCAGAAACACCGTGAGGAGTCTTAACGTTGAAAGATTGCAATCGGCAAGATGACGGGCCCTCAAGTAATTTCCTCAACGTCATACTTGAGAAAATTTAGGACGAAGCTTGCAGGCCAGTGCCCTAGGTATAGTTTTCCAGTGAACTGTCACTGATGAGCTTGCGGGTATTGAAACAGAAGGGAAAAACTGAATGAGGGCAAAATCAAGTCCATGATGTAAACAATAACAAAACATTGACGAATCGGACAAAACGCCACAATAGCCAGCGTTAACTTTGAAGTACATAGGAGGGATATGGGATTTTGCCTACCACGCTACTAACTTTGATATTGATGTCTCATTAGAAGTCAATCGAAAGGTAACACTTGCAAATTGTTGTGTCTTTTGCCTTTCTCAATAAGAAACCCTTATCCTTGCTTTATGGTGCAGAAGAATGGACATTGGCAAAAGCAGATAAAGCTATCTATTGTCGTTTTGACCGCTAGATTTCACAGTTGATTTTTATATCTCGGCATCGACCTGATCAAAGAAGCGAACATTCGTCACCCGAAATGGTTAGAACTTGCTACAACGAATGAATATTAACGCTTCGATCTGAAGAGCATTCGATTTCTACCCTGAAGAACCAAGTCTTATATGGCAAGGTGGCATACACAAGTGAAATAGAAGTTCAAGCTTATTGGAGTGCACTTGAGAGAGCTGGCTATCCACCCTAGACAATAGCTCTGCTTAAGTAAGTAAGTAGACATTACGGGAGCCAACGTAACAATTCTATAAACCCTCCTACCAACTAAATTTTGTGACCTTTTATGACCGAGTATCCTCTGATCTTCATAAAGTTTCACTTCTACTCAGTGGCACCAAAGAGATCGATGAATGATAGGTTCAACAGGTTGACAAAACCTTTGTTTCGGTGATAAACATTAGAAAAATAGAGACTGCTGCAGATATTTTCGAGAAAAAGACAGGAACACCTATCCAGAACAACCTATCAAGGCTATGAAGAAGAGGAGGCATGAAGTTTGTGCTTAGAATGTGGCTATTCCACTTAGTTGGACTAGTAAATGTCGACGATGCGCAAAATAAATCCCTCGTTAACAAAGAAGAAGATGGACAACATTTCGATTAAGACCAGGGAAATCATCAAGGACTGTCGCCTTGCTTATAACTTGATATTTGACAGCTATAACATCAAGATGCTTCTCGGCGGAACTGCATCAAATCTGGATGAAACTTTAACCTGCATCTGCTTTGACAATGAACGGAGAAGATGCAGCGATGAACTATGGGAGCCATGCGAAGCTAATGTGCGGCATGAGGTAAGTAGTAAATACTCGTAGTAACCGAATGGGTTGGCGAGGCTCGTTGGTTGATGCTTAGAGCCACTACGGATTATTTCTGAGCTGATCTGGCAGCTATTTTGAAAAATGTTTTCAAGCAATTAGGAGCAAATATGAGCCCTTCTCAGCATTATGGTGACATATTCTTGAGTTACTAATCCACAATATCTGAAAAGTTAGCATAATATCCTGTGTATGCACTCGTGAGTCACAATAAAATGTCAGAAAATGGGTGTAGTCCTAGCCAGAGGTATTGTTATAGAAGTTTAGTTTTAACATTCTCAAACGTCTAGGGCTAACCATGAAAATGCGATGGAATGGGTACGTCAAAAAGAGGATTATCATCGCGGCAAAATCAGTGCCTATTTGGATGTGGATTTCTTGACTCTCAGACTTAAGCAAGAAGTCTTGGTTTCCTGCATGTTAACAATCCGTATTGAGGCTGAATTTAACAACATTAGACTTAAATCCGCCCATAGAGGAGAAAAATGACGAGACCAAAGATACCTTCTATGAGCTCTTGGATAAGACTTACGAGGAGTCCCCTAGCTATGACATTATAATTATCTAGAATCTAGGAAGAGAAAACCGTCGGAAAGTATGGCCCGCATGACACAACCTCCGATAACGGATTCAGGCTAATCGACATTGCGGAAGGGCGATGGTAGAACGAAACATTGTCAAAGCCAGCACGCGGATCCCACGTTGATCAACCAACCAGCAACCAGATTGACTTTATTGCTATCGACGCAAAACACTTCAGTATTATGGATGTTCGAAGGTTTCTAGGGACCAATACCGACAAGACAAGTTAATGCTGTGAGGAAGTTGGACTGCTACAATCGCAAGCGATCACCAAATATTTTTTCCTATCGAGTATCCCTTAATCTTTTAAGAAGTCCTATGCCGCAGCATCAAATATTGAAGACTAGTGGCAACATTGCCAAAAAGCCATCGGAGATGGCTGGGTTAGGTGCGACGAGTGCCTCAAGCACATGCAGCTAAGCAAAATGCATACAAAGCGGCGCTGCATAGAAGGACGAGAGCTGCTCACAAGCTGTACGATCAGAAGAGGAGAGATGAATACCGGTTTCTCAGAAGGAAAAAGAAGGAACATGAGAAGTGCGTTGTCGATTAAATTGAGAGATGTTACTTCAGGAATGAGATTTCGGAAGTTTTACCAAAAGGTAAGAAAAACATGCTACGACGCAAACACCGAACCGAAAATTGTAGAGATGAACAAGCAAACATAGTAGTAGAGTCGTAGTCGATGGTGAGGATTTGGAAAGAGCATTTCTGTAGACTGTAGAACGGTGGTGACGAATCAAATACCGCTGTCAGGCAGAATGAACATTTCAACCTAGACAATTTGAACCAACAATTCTGTCCACCCGACCTGGATGAAGTTAAGGTAGCCATATTTAAGCTTAAGTCTAACAAAGCTGCTGGAGTGGATGGCCGGACTGAGGACCTCTTCAAAGCGGCAGGCGATATCAAGTTGCAGCATATACCAACCTTAGGATTATTTGTCCGATTCTGAAGAAAGGAGACCCTCTGAACTGCACCAACTACAGAGGCATCAGTCTACAAGATTGTATCTGACGTATTATCTGAACTCCTGAAGCCGTTAGTCAACAACATGATCGGTCCATTTATCTGTGTCTTTAGGCCAGGAAGGCCCAACATCGACCGCATTCGCACTATGACAGATGTTGCAAAAAGTCCATTTTCTTAGGTGCTAGCAGACGAAAGTGTCGTAAGAGGAGTCGAGAGTAGTCCTGAGGAAGAGATTGCATGGTATCCAAAATTGTTCGATGAGATCTAAGATTACATTACGAATGTTACCAGTTAAAAGCTAATGAACAATGAGTAATTTTATCAGTTTCAGGAGATTGAGGTAGAGTGGCAGGTGGAAGTCCAAGGGAGTACAAGTAAAGGGAGAGAATAAACCTCTATTGCACAGGTTCTATGCAGGGGTGTAATATGGTGAAAAGAGAACAGGCAAAAGTTATTTAAAGAGTCAGAAAATTCCACAGAGCAGCGTTTGATGAAACCGACGGACGGAAGTTCAGTTCTTTGTTGCAGATGATACCTAAATCGGGCATGTGACTATGTTACAAGAAACGGAACTCTGATGATACACGTTTCATATTTTTACTGATGTTTTCAGACGGAATTAGAATAATCAATCTGCTAGAGGATGAACACGCGGTATATAGAAAGCAGAAGCCCGCACCAGCCAAAGAACGTATCTTTATTTATCTTTTAATTAACTGCCCAGCACAATCGACCCTTAAGGTGAGAATTCTATGCGAATACATCTATAGTAGCCTAACTGGAAGCAAAACAAGTAAAACTAGTAAATTGTAGGCTCAAATTAGCTTCCTCCTTCAGTAAAAGGGCTGAAGTTCAAGCAGGGAAAAATTTATCCTAACCTAACCTAACTTAAACCCTTGAACCACTAAAAAAAATCATTCGCCAGTGGAAAGTGATAACCAACGCGAGACACTGCCCCTTTGTTTTATAAATCTCAAGGTGGCGCTAGGTGTGACACAGACCCGACGGCTTTGAAACATTTTCTTAAAAAAAGTTTAACACTCACAAGTGATGGTTTGCAGGTGTCGAATGGATAATTGGGTGTAAACAATGTCCATTGAATGAAAGAAGGTATTGAATAAATACGACACTGTGATCCCCAACAATAGAAACGAGGACAAGCTGCTATACTTCCTGAATTATAAAGCTGCTTGTAAATAAAAAATAGTCTCAGTGTAAGGCAATCACATCGTTGGCCCTGTGGACACAGGTAGTCTCTCATTGAATGTGCCAGGACAAAACAGTAAACAACAGTGTTACTGTCCCCAAGGTTTAGCAACGTCCTTTGGATTTCTGTCGCCAAATACACCACAACCACTTGTTGTCAGAAAGTATAGAACCCAATCCCCGGATAAACAACCCCCACACTCTGTTCTGTTCTCTTTTCTCTCCATCGTAATCCTTAACCTTAACCCCTACACATCTATACTATATGTATGCACATCCTTGCTCTTTCAGGAAATATCATATATCTTTCCACAAAAGACACACAGTTTGCCTTTTAAACTTTTTCTCTTATCCCATGCGCAACCACTTGCCGCCTTTATTCTCTTTTCCAAACCAAAAAATACATAAGGAGCTTCGGACGTCTCGGGCTCATTCCACACACTTTTTTCAATCCATTAACACACACTATCAGACAAAATAATGTAAGTACTCACCTTGTTTTCTTCTTTTTAATTCCGTTCGGATCGCCTTTCTTCTTGTCAGCCTTTTTATTAGCTCCAGTCGATGTGGCACTTCCACTGCCACCAGCACCACCCGACGAATTCCCACCCACGCCACCATTATCATGGGCCGATGATGAATGGCTTCCACCATTTCCTGTTCCTGTTGTTGTCGTTGCACTAACCGACGTTGTCGTCGATCCGTTATCATCGTTTTTCTTTTTACCCATGACTCCGTTCATGTTGGACACGATAGGACCACCATTCCCATCCATTCCAGACATGGTCGGCGTTGATGGTCCACCCTGGGGAGAGCCCATATTCGAAGTCGATTGCACCTGAATGGCTTGAGGTTGATTGCCAGGACCTGTATTGAACATTTGCATATGATGATCGTATTCGAGTTTTGAATGTGGCGATGCATTGGAATAGTCCATTTTACCGTTGTTGTGATATTCCAACGGTTTCCCATAGTCACGAACAATTAAACCATTTGAACTACTGCCGCCTGGCGGTGAGTATTGATCGAGTTTGGTTGTGATGTATTCGTATTTTGGCGTCGGTGAGTAGCAGCCCATTTTGTTGACTGTCACATAGTCGAGTTTCTGGCCGTAGTCCATGGTTTTGTAAGGATCCATTTTGGGGGAACCACCTGGCAAGAGAGTATTACAGTCGGGAAGGCGGGTGCACATTTCAACGACACCGCCTGGTGATGGATGTTGCACAACAGAGGGCATACCGAGCATTACATGGATACTATGACCGGACTGAGGTTGCAACGGCTTGGCACCGAGTGGGCTCAGCGGCCCTGAGAAGTCTCCGAAAATTTGATCGTCAAATGTTGTGTGCTCCATTGTTGGTTGAATGTTGTGAGTTTCTAAAGTTTGATTTTAGATGAGTGCTGACTGGTTGAGTTGAAGTGTCAAAATTCACTTAGATTGGATGCCATTGGAGCTTAGCATTCAGTGTAGTCAAAGTTGTCAGTTGTCAAATGACGTCCAAGATCTTTTATTTTTGGATCAAGTTGCAAGTGTCAAATTTCACTTAGATTGTGTAATGAGTGGCGTTAGAGGCATAATACAAAGATCTGAGGTATTCAATGTGGATTTGATTGATTGCAGAGTTGCCAAACAGAGTCGGTTTTTTTTTTTTTGGAATGTCACCGTCAGGATTATCTAACCGAAATTTTGCAGAATTTATATAAATATTGACAGTTGCACACTGTTTAAATGCAATATGAAATCTCGACAGATGTCTGTGAGGTAGAAATATATTTCTGACCAGTTTGACTTGTCCAGGAAAAAGTTACAAGGAAGTCACAGTTTTAAAAAGATGATTCCGATATCCGAATTTTACTCAGAAGGATGACAGGTCAAAATGTCATCTATTCCAGTTTGCGGTTGGGGATGTTCGTTCAATTGAATTTAGAATTCCAAATTTAGCTCGAAACGTTTTCGATGACAGCTGATGTCAAATTAAATTCATCGATGATCTTTTTGCGGTTGCTGTAGTTGCTTCGCAAATGAGGCAACCAACATTTATTTCGGAGCTTTGGTTGGAAATCAAGATGCCGAAAATGTTAGAAATATCTGATTTTTTGGATTTTCTCAGCTCATGTGACAATCCAGAAAATCTTTGTTCGATTTACGTTTTTCAATGGTTTTCACGGTAAATTTTTGCGATCGTTGCAAACGTCAAACTTTTGTTGCGGAATATTAAACGGGCTATGGATTTCTAAGATCTCAGCGTTGTGACAGCAAAGCGAAGCGTATGGTATATTCTTCAGAGTCTGATGGTCAATTTTGGCACGTCAAAGTTTAATCTGAATTGGATTTTTAATTATTGTACTTAAGCGGCGGCTCTCTATTTTATGATGAAGTTGCGTTTTTGATTATTGTTGGAGTATTTTCTTTTATATAATTTGACAGATGGCTTTGATTTCTGAAGGTCTTTTTATTCTGTTCGACTTGAAGTCAAGTATGAGGTAAACTTTAAAGAAACTTGTGCGCTTGTCACTATTTTATACACTTTCACTTGACAAAATGTCAGAAATGTCGTTTGTCTCTTGCTGGAATTGATTTCGAATAAATGGCACTTGGAAAAATATTGACAACATTCACATTGACACTATTTCTCTCACCTGTTCACTGTTGTCGATTGCATAACACATCCTTCAGTGAATGTGACAAGTGTCAGAGGTAATTTCCCCTCGTAATTCTCATTCAACAGGTGGATGACAAATTGTTCGTTCGCTTTAATTATAATGTGATATCTTATTTTTAATTAATTTAATTTTAATCAACGCGGAAACAAATTACAGAAAGTGCTTATGTAGCAACAATGTAAATTCGTGTTAAATGAGTTTTTCGTCGACAGACAGACAGAATAAAAACGGAGAGAACTATAAAGATAACCAAGACAAAACGGAATCAAAGTCAATTAATTGGAAATCGCATAAGTATTGCAGAGGAATATGGATGAATTGCGCGCTTGGATTTCTCCGTTGGTTGGACGAAATTAAATTGTTATAAATTAATTAATTGCAATTACTGGTGGCTGCACAACACCCATCATTTAGTCGTCACTTGTTGCCGCGTTTGGTACGGGTATTATACACGAATATGTATATGAGATACGCGCGCTGAGAACTACTACTCGTACCGATGTTTTATTTCGAGGATATCCACGAACTGGTTGACAGTTAAAAGACTCGTGTAATATGGTCGACACAGAAAAAAGAACAAGTGTTTATTTTTTTTTTCGTATTTTGTTTAATTGAAACAAATTAATGAAACTTAAACGATTTGAAGAGATATTCGGATATTCGCACAACACTGTCACACACAGTCGGTCTACTGTCAGTGGTTGGATGATGACACTTCTTACTGTCAGAATGACGGTGGTTGATTATTGGGTTTGGTCGGGCGCGCAAACAGAACTCACCGAGGTTATAACCATAGAAAGCCTGTACGATTAATTGAGCTCACAAACGGCGATGATTGCCTTTTTATAGTCAATTTAGTTGCCAATTGATCGGGATCGCTGGCTGACCAATCAGCGTTCAGTTATGGCTGACCGCCTGTGGATTTTTTATTTCATCCTAAATGACAGTTGAATGTGAGTAACAGAGAGAGCTGAAGTTGAAGTCACAGCATGAGGTCTAAATTGTTGCATTAAGGGGTGTGGCTTTTCTTTTTTTTTTGTTTGTTTGTCATTGATGTTGAACCATGTCGTCCTCTGTGCTCGGTAGAAGACACCCTTGGGTATTTTCGACTCTGATCTAGAAAAACAACGTCAAAGTGAAAATTGAGAAGAAAAAAAGAATGAATTTGGGAAAGGAGACAAAAAAAAACAACCCAGATCGCCTGTTGAGCTCTTACGAAACGAAGGAACGATCAAAGTCACAGAAGTTCACATAAGGGTCACGTGCGGTATGGTTTCTGAAACCAGGGGATGGTTGTTTTTCTTTTTCTTTTTTTTTGTAATAGCTACAGCAAGCCCCTATCTTGCAATATCGTCCCAGGATGAGTCCCAATTCGAATTCCATGACTCCGTTGACCATAACTTTGTTCTCCAATTGGAAATCTATTTTGCTCGTTGTCATGCTCGTACTTTCATACTTGTGCTGGTGCTCGACGGTTTCCCATTCATCCCCATTGACGATTGACGATCGATTTGGTATCCTTTCTCGCGTGTCCTCTGGCATTATGCTGGTACTTTTGATGTTTTGATATCCTCGACGATCTGGGAATGCGATGCAGTTTTCATGGGTGAATTCGAAATTATGAAAAACAGAAAAAAAAACTTGTGTCACTATGAGGGTTGGCTTGCGTCAGTCAGATGGGTGGATGAGTGGTTTCGTGTGGGAAATAATTTCGCGTGTTTAGAAGCCGACCTTAATGCCCACACATTAGTAAATTTTTTGTTTCTTCTTTAGATATAAGCTCGTGGCATTGCTATTGTAGACCTTCGTATGTATGACTGTATGAAAGAAAGTAATTTTTAATTAAGTGGAAATTTTGCGAGTTTAAAATGCGCTCATGGTGTCACAGTTCACAGCAGAGTAGCGCAGTTCAAAGTTGAGTAGAGTGTAGAGGAATAATTTGTGGACAGTGTGTGTCCCCGATGGCTCTCGGCGAAGAACTGGCAATAAATGATTTGATTCCAGTGCATCGTCGGTATAAATTAAGGAACTCTGCCAATGATCAGGATTAATTAATTAATAATTGAAATCAATAGATGCTCAAAGTGAGATGGAAAGGGATAGAACTGTGTCAGAGAGTGAGATATTAGTTAGACTCCTGACTGTCTGCATTGGGTGTTCAAGGTCGATTCATTAATTTGCTGCACTTTGGTTTGGCCTACATTTTAACTGGTCAATTAGGAGGCACTTTTGATGCCTTTAATTGATGTTAGCCGTTCGTAGTCAATCATGTGTCATTGCAGTTGATTTCCTTATCATCAATGAAGGCCATGACTACCAGTTAGGTGTACGCCAGCGAAGCACTGTCAGTTGTGATTTTTGAGAAGCGAAATCATTTCTCTGGTGTCGAGTACATATTGTTCATTTCGAGGCTACTTTCACGTATGTTTTTCCAGCTCATTTGCTGTTATCTCATACATAGAATTCTATTCTATGAATTTGTGAAGTTCTTAAGCCTTTTTGTAACACACCAATCGGCATTTATTAGTGTGGCCTCCGGTCCGGTGAATCGACACACAAAATCTTTAAATGTTGGAAAAGAAGGAATAACTTATAGTCATCCAGAAGATAGGACCCGCAGTGGACGTCAACTAATTGGTGACTTTTACACACAAAAAAAACGAGCTGATCTTTACGTTAACAAGAGCAAAGTTAATGTTGTGCAAGGAAACACCAACCAACGATAATCACCTGAGATTTCACCCTTGGCCTTGGATTCCAACTATTGAGTGGGAAATTCGTAGAATTGCGTTGAAAATTGGTTGAGCTTGGTCCTTGACTTCTGTTCACATCGATACTCTGTTCTCGTCCTGATACAGCAGTGGAACTTATGCTTTTGCCAAAATTAAAATGGAACGATAACTTTTTGAACGAATACCATCTTAATCTAAATAACAAGCTGACCAGGTTGAATAGCTCCTCGTGTATTGAGGACATTCTCGATATTATAAAAACATCAATTCCTAGGCAATCGAATGGGCAAAATTCAAGAATTTCAGCGAAAATCATTCAATGCTTTCTGATCACTCCCTGGATTTATACAATGATGGTCAGGCCAAATCACGCCAAAGGCCCCCATTTCAAAGCTCAATAGAGGGTAGAGCGTCTTGCATGTCAGGGAATGCAGAGACATTTTGGACCTGCCCCACAGCTGCTATGGAAGCAATAATGGGACTAACGCCCCTACACTTATACTCGTATATAAGCAATCTGGTACAAATTGAAGAGCTAAGTCTTTGAACACCCTCACCTGAGGACCCTACTCTCTGAAATATGGGAACTTGGTATATTCTGCGCGGTAACAGACCGCCACAAAAAATATTATAATTCAATAAAGGCTTCTCCATGCAGATTCCAAGCAAAGCAGCATGGGTTTTCAAATGGAATCGGGAGTGGGGGCTGGAATACACGGACGTTACCTAAATATTACCATAGCAGTGGCCAAAGGTCGCAGTGTATTTCAGGCAGAACTCCACGCCATTCAAATATGTGCCAAACATATTTACAAATCTGGTATCAAAGGCGCTAACATCCATACATTCACGGACAGGCAAGCAGCTATAAATGCCCTTAGCTCGCATCAGTCATGTAGTGCTTCAAATCCCTCCAACGAACTGGCTAGAAAGGGCTCATAAACTCACTTTAATTGACCTGAACCCTTCTGCTGTACTCCTAAATCAGCTGTCAATTAAGCTATTAATAGATGGGAGCAGTCGAGATGCACCTCATATTGGGACAATAGCTGAGGTCTAAGAGAGGCCAAACGATCCATCCTGCGCTTCAACAAAAATGCGCCAAATTGACGTCTAAATCTATGTCGGTACGATGTCAAAACTTAGTAGGTTACCTCACAGGACATCACGGTTTAAAATCTGACCTCAACAAAATGAATCTAGTTGACTCTCCGGAGTGCCGACTTTGTCTTGAAGAAGGTGTAACAACTGAACAGTTGATGTAAGATTTTTTTCATGGAACAATTCGGCTCCAACGAACTAATGAATTCCTCTGCGAGTAGTGTTATCAACTTCATTCGGACTAAATGGTACAAAAGATCTTTTATGTCAAAGTGCCTCACTTCCCAATTGGCGAGTCAGATAATTTAAAGAAAAAAACGCGATATACACCCCTAAGTTCTCGAAAATTGGACCTCTAGAATCTGCTTTGTACGATTCAGCCGTGGTGGACATATTCGATTCAATTCAATTCAATTTACTATGGTACAGGGTGACCAGATAGCAATGATAGTTTTTCCAATTGTTATGTTTCAGCAGCTGACATCTAGCTGTCAAAATATTCAGTAAGGTTTGTCATTTCATAGTGCATCGTTTTACGTTTGCCGAACGTGCGGAAATTATTAAAAAATATCGAAATTCTGGCTCAGTTGTAAATACGCATCATGGCTTCAGTGTGCACGCAATTCGCCGCATAGTGGAAAATTTTGAGCGCGAGTACACTCTTTTGGATCTGAACCCTCCAACCAGACAGAAATTGGTACGAAATGAAGAGAACATAGCCGACGTAGCGGCCAGTATTGAAGAAGACCAAAAAATGTCGATTCGGCGCCGATCAGCGGAATTGGGCATCTCCAGTGAGTCAACCCAGTTTATCTTGCAGTTGGATTTGGGCCTACATCCTTATGTACCAGCCGAACGACATTAAACAAAAAATTATTTTCTCGGTCGAGCCCCATTTTGGCCCAGTGGCTATGTCAACAAGCAAAATTGCCATTGCTGGAGCAAACACAATCTACAAGAGTTTAGCCAAGCATCAACGAATCCACAAAGATTGACAAAGGTGGCATCATCGGACCTTATTTCTTTCGAAATGAGGAAGGAGACACAATTACCGTCAATGGTCTCAAGTATAGATCCATGCTGACCGACTTTCTGTGGACTGAGCTCGACAACATCGATATATCTGAGCTGTGGTTCGAATAAGACGGCGATACATGCCATACGAGCGACGCAACGCTTGAAGTTGTGGAGGAGAAATTTGGGGACTGTGTCATCTTACGGCGAGCGTTCGTCAATCGGCCAACGCGATCATGTGATTATTTCTCTGGGGCTATGTCATGTCCTCGTTCTACGCTAACAAGCGGACGACTTTGGATGAGCTCGAGGCCAACATTCGACACGCTATTGCCGGAATAACGCCGCACATATTGGACCGAGTCATCAAGAATTGGACCGAGAACTTGAAGCCGAGCTGGCTATTTGAATGATGTGCTATTCCACATATAATGGCATGAACGTAGGTTTTGTAAAACCCTTCTGAATTTTGATGACATTCCCATACAATATAACTTAAAAAATATGGCGTTTCGGTTCACAGAATCGAAGGCTGCTTTGAAGTCCACAAAGATGGCGTCAAGTTTTTTTATGTCGGCTTATAAATGTATCTGCTAAACTTTTCAATACGAAAATGTGGTCGACAGTTGAGTAGCCAGACCTAAAAGCTGCCTGGAATTCCTTTAGCAGATTATTGGCCTCTATCCATGTATCTAGCCGCCTCTCCAATATTGCTGCAAGGCTTTTGTAGGACGGATTTAAGAACGATATTCCCCGATAGTTAGCAGGATCCGACGTATCGCCTTTTTTGTGGATGGGAAAAATCAGAGTTTATTTAAGCCGTTGGGGCACTATCCCATGATATAATATGCTGTTGTATAGGCCAAAGAGGTCGTCTTTTAGCCCATTTGTACTATATTTAAAAAATTTATTTCGTATACCATCCGACCCTGCAGCTTTTCTATCTTTCAGACCAACCAACGCACCCGTGAGCTCCTGATGAGAAATGTAGGTTCATCTAAAATGTTGTTTCGTATATCTGGAACAGCATATTGAAAACTAGAACCACCCACCGATGGGTTCAGTAACCTCTTGAAATTATCTAGGAGGATATAAGGGCTAAGACCTCTGTTGATCACATATCTTACTCCATTAAGTGACTTTGCTGGTTTCCAAATCTCGGATGAGTTATTACAACACCTTAGTCTGCGCGCCTCTCTTTCAAAGTTTCGCCTACTTTGTCTGCAAACATACTTATACTCCTGATTCGTTCTTAGGTAAGTCTTTTCGAGAATATCAGTGTCTTGCTTTCTGACAATTTTTATCGAACCACGGTTCTCTATTCTGTTTGCGGGAATTTGGGTTTACGGTAGGATAGGACTCCTTAATAATTTGCTCCATATCCGCTTTGGTTGTAATATTTCTTCCTTGCAACTTCTCATCAATTTTCGATCTACATTGAGCGGCTTTGTTCTCGTTCCATACCATTTTTTGGAGCACCCTCATATCCCTTATTTGCTCGTTTGTCTGCGTGGAGTGAGTAACCGTAACAATGACAGGTAAATGATCAGCGTATATGACTTGTTTGACTTCTAAATCAGTAACATGGTAGTTCCAGTCTCCCCTTGCCAAATAGTAGTCAATAACTGATGTCTCAGTAGCTCCAATGTACGTCAACTCACCCCATTCATCACTCGCACTAGTACCATTCAGGATCCGAAAACCAAAAGAATCACAGAACACTATAAGCTTCCTTTCTCTCTCGTTACACAATGAATCCTTGGACCGTCGTTCTTCTTTAAGTTACGAAGCATCAACAAGCTGTTACCGTCGTTTCGTCCTCCGCGGTATCAGGAACAAAGGTTGCCGACTGCTCGATGGAGTAGTAGTCGTGGGTATTTATTATAAGGGCGCCACGCGATTATCCTTTGTCCCCAAAAGCTCTACGGCGTCGAATCGCGACTCAGCCAGTAAAACCCGCTATCCCCTTTCCTAGGTCTGAAACAAAACGAGAGCAAAACAAAAGCGTGACCACCAAAACATCCCAAACAACCAATCGCCACACTGAGGAAACGGAAAAAACCCCCCCCCACGCCGCTTACAGTTTAAGGGCGCAAGAAAAACAAAAACTATTCATCTTAACTTAAAACAATCTTTATATAAAAAAAAAACTGAAAAAAAATAAAAAAAATATACAATATATATAAAAAAAAAAAATAAAAAAAGAAAATATTGTACAAATATTGTAAAAATGTATTGAAAAAAAAAACAAAATTACAAGAAAGAAAATAATAGAAGAAAAAAAGAAATTAAAAAAAAAGAATTGCATACGACCGCCACCCAGATTTGAACCTAGACGAGAAAGCTCGGATCCGATCCCTATCGTTCACAATGCGGCGCTTTGACCAACTCGGCTAATTAGTTAATTGTTATTTTTTTTCTCACGGTCCTACTTAGGACTTACAAATGCCCCAACTCCAAGTAAGGATCTATTCTTGTACGTAACATATATGTATGTATTATCTTTTATATAGATAAAAAAAAAATGCAAGAGGTTAGTAAAATAAATACTTATTCTAGGGTTAATACTCCGTCCTGCAAATCCTCGCTGGAAGCGCCTCCGACGACCTCGTGACGTGTGGGTGGATGGGAAGTCCAGGTGGTACGTGTAGGTTATACAACCCGAGTCTCAGCCTATATCCTCAAAGGTTTTTTTTTTTTTTTTTATTTTTTTTTATATGTCTTTGGTCACTAGCGCAACGTATTCTCTTAGGGTTTCCAATGTAACGTTTAACCGAACCGATCACGTTTTTTTTTCGTTTTTGCACGCACTGTTCTCTTGGCGCGAACACTTGTCTTTTGTTTCTCCGCTTTATTTTTCTTTTATTCGTTTCACAAAAAAAAACAAATAAAATACGTCCCGACAAATCTCCGGGAAGTTTAAGAAAACATAAAAAAACACGCTACACTCCCTCGGCCTCGCACTAATCTCCTCGGTTTCGGTTTTTCTTATTTCTCTTCTTTTTTTGTCCCGATCTTAAATTCTTTATTTTTCCGACCGAACTGTTTCCTAGCTCTCCAAAGACTGCCGATTGTCTACCACTTGCTAGACCTCCTCCTATCTTCTCTCTTTCGGTGGTCAGTTATTCAGTTATCTCGTCACCTCATCCATGATCAAAACAACTGACCCCAGCTAACAAAACTATCTACCGCTGACTATCCTTCTGTGCTTAGCTCATGCCCTAACTTGATGGAGAAAACAAAAAAAAGGAGGATAAGTGATTCTCGTTAGACCTTGGGCTCGAACTCAGAACCCCTCGCTTAGTAGCCAGTGTCCTCACCAATTGCACTACTCTGGGCTGTTGGGGCTGCTGGATTAAATTGGGGTGACGTCACTTCGGTCATGCGAAAACCTTGCCAATGCTATTGTATTAAAAACCATAACATTCCCCCTCTTCTTTCACAAGGTTTTCGCATGCTACCTATCCTACAAAAGTTCTTTGGGGTTACTGAAGATTTTGAGGTCTTTTGCGTGCCATACACCTCCGGCTTTTCCATCCTTTCCTATAAGCTCATAGGTCCATGGTGACACCCTCTTCTTAACCTCGAATGGCCCTATATATTTCGGTGCGAGTTTGGCATTGAAATACTTCGCCGCATCCGACAACACAAAATTTCTCCTTAGCACCAATTCCCTCGGGAAAAATTCTACTGCCCTTCTCCTCAGATTGTACTGTCGCGAACTCTTCTTCCCTGCTTCCAAAATCTTCGCACGTACGTCGCGTATGACCTCTTCCAAGGCTCTGGGCCTATTCCGCAATACGACCTCACCTGGGCGCTCTACGTCAAAACCTTCGGGAGGGACTGTATCGCTAGTGCCCTTCAGAGGCATCTCCCGTCCAAAAAGCACAAAGAAAGGCGTGGATTTTAGCACCTCGTGGGTGGAAGCCCTTATCGCACAGCTCACCTTGGGCAGGATGGAGTCCCACTCACGGTGGTTGTCGGAAATGTAAGCCCTGAGTTTGGTCTTGAGTGTTTGGTTGAAACGCTCCGCCGGGTTGGCTTGTGGGTGGTAGAAGGCCGTGAAATCTATGGTTATACCATACTCCCGGGCGAGGCTCCCAAACTCTTTGCTTCTGAACTGGACCCCGTTATCACACACAATCCACTTTGGCACGCCAAACAGTAAAAGGACTTGCTCTTCTACAATGGTGCTAACTGCCTTTGCTGTCGCCGATCGAAGCGGGAAGAACAGTGGGAACTTTGAGAAGTAGTCGACCACGGTGAGGATATACATAAACCCCCGTGTGGATCTCGGCAATGGACCAATTAGGTCGATGCACAGCATATCCCATGGCCGCGCGACATTCGTCCGGGTGCACATAAGGCCCGTTGGTTTATGTAGATTGGGCTTTACAGACTGACAGATATTGCAACTGCGAACGTACCGCGCCACTTGCGTTTTCATTTTGGGCCAAAAATACGTTTGTGCAATACGGTCGCATGTCTTCTGAACCCCTCCATGACCCGCCAATATGTCGTCATGATTCTTTTTAAGAATCGCACCCCTCTCCTCTTTTGCTGGTACTTGCTTCCACTGTTCTTGTTCCTGGGACAACTTCGGATACCTTGCCGGTACGAACTTAAAAAGTGTGCTACCTTCTACCTTCCAATTCGGATAGTTTTCCGGAGAAGCAGCAACCGCGCCTAGCATCTTTAACAACCACTTATCCCTAACTCCTTTATGTGTTTCCCCTATTCCTACCTCCGCAACATCCCCGTTTGCTCTAGAAAGAGCGTCTGGAACCAAATGCTCTTTGCCCTTACGATGGATAACCTTAAAGTCGTGCTGCTGTAATTTCACGGCCCACCGAGCCAACCTACCCTGGGGATCCTTCAAGTTGTTCAACCAGACAAGCGAATGATGGTCCGTCACAACTGTAAAGGTACCCCCCTCTATGTAAGGTCTCAGTTTTTCCACTGCCCACAACACGGCTAAGCACTCCCGTTCAGTGGTTGAATAGTTACGTTCTGTCCTCGTAAGTGTCCGACTAAGGTAACTAATAACCTGTTCTCCTTCCCTAGGGTTGTCCTGTGTTAGGACTGCACCAATGCCAAATCCCGAAGCATCGGTGTGGATCACAAACGGTAGCTCAAAATTAGGGCAAGTTAAGATCGGAGCACTGACCAACTTCTCTTTCAGTGTGACGAAAGCCTTCTCGCACTGTTCTCCCCAGACAAACTTCCTTCTCTTCTTTAACAGCTCGGTAATCGGGGCAACAATATCAGAGAAGTTGGGCACAAAACGACGGTACCAAGACACCATTCCAACAAATCGTCGAACACTGGTTACACTGTTTGGTCTTGGGTACTCTACCATGCTCCTAACCTTCTCTGGATCTACCGACAAACCCTTGCTACTAACGACGTATCCCAAATAACGGAGTTCCGGCTTGCAGAATTCGCATTTATCCCTGGATAGCTTTAGGCCTGCACTTCTAAGTCTGCCGAGAACCTCTACGAGAACTTCCAGGTGCTGGTCGAAAGTCTCTGTTAGGATAATAACGTCGTCAAGGTAGACGAAAACGTTTGGCTCTAGTTCGGGTCCAAGGACAGAATCGATAAAACGTTGCCAAGTGGCCGGGGCATTGTGTAGGCCAAAGGGCATTCGTCGGAACTGGTACAATCCTTTGCCGGGAATCGTAAACGCCGTAAACTTTTTCGATGACTCAGCCATAGGGATTTGCCAGTATGCAGATTTGATGTCAAGAGACGACAAGAACTTCGCGTTACGCAACTTGTCCAGTGTGGCCGACACATAGGGAATCGGGTATGCATCCTTCTCGGTCACACTGTTAAGCTTGCGAAAGTCTACGCAGAATCGGTACTTACCGTCTCGCTTCTTCACTAAGAGGATGGGGGACGACCAAGGGCTAGTTGAGGGTTCAATGACCCCCAATGATAACATTTCATCAACCTCCCTGTTGATGTTAGTCTGAACAGCTGGTGAGACTGGGTAGTACCTCTGTTTAAGGGGCTCGGACTTCGTCCGGATGATGTGTTCCACCCGATTGGTACACCCCAACCCTTCCCCCATGTCCTCAAATACCTCATCAACAAACTTAGCAAGTTTCCCCCTCTGCTCCTCACTTAAGGTACTGACACTCTCAATGGCCGCTATCGGTTGGTGAAATTCCCATTGCTTAACACACAAATTTGGAATGATTGCAAATTTCTCCCAGAAATCTGCGCCCAGTATCAAGCAATGTTTCAACGCCGGTATGACCAACAGCTCCATGATTTTTACCGTTCCCTCTACCCTTATCGGCACCGTTATCGACCCTAGCACCGCGACCCCCTCACCATTCGCTACAGTGACTTCCGGTACGTCTACTTTGCCTAATTTGCAATGGAGAGAAGCAAGTCTGTCCCACCCTAGACCACCTACAATAGACCTTGAAGCTCCGGAATCCAGCAACCCTAACAACTCAATCCCATACATCTCGACCTTAAGATATGGGCGTTTATCGCCCTCCTTCTCCGCTAATAAAAAATCCACCCCTACTACTACCCCTCCCTTCTTACTTCTAACGACTGCGGGTGAGAAACTCTTCTGACTCACTGTCCCGCACTCGGTTGAGTCAATTCTCCGTTTCCCGACACCCCCTTAGACTTGGAACATTGCGGACAGCGGCTACGTATAACTCCCTGCAACCCACAGCCATAACAGCGAACGGGCTGCGGACATGCTCTGGCCAAGTGACCCTTCTGTTGGCAGCGGAAGCATGTTGAATTCTCCCTGGGAGATTTAAACGCATTCACCTCGTAGTTGTGGTTTGAACCAACATCCACATACGCCAGATCTGGCTCAAGTAGCGGAGCGTTTCTTCCAGAAGGAGGTGGGTGATAATTCTCCACAAGGTAACGAGTCGCCTATAGTTGCCGGCCTACTCTGATGAGGTCATCCAAGGAAGAAACTTGCGCCAAAGCCAATTGAGTTTGGTAGAAGGGTAGAAGGTTCCTGCGGATCTGCCGAAGTTTCACGTCGATGGAACATGGGTCGCTAAGCCTTGCAAAAAGACCAAGCATACTGCTGACGTAGATCCCTATCGTCTCAGACTGGCCTTGCGTTCTGCGGCGAATTTCCTCCCACAAACGGTCATCGTAGTCTGGTGGTAGAAACTCTTCCCTCATCTTTTTCACCAAACCTTTCCAATTCTGTATGAACGGCTTGTTCGCCCGATACCAAATAATGGCCTTGCCCTCAAACAAATCCAAAGCCGATTGGAATAATTCGGCCTCTGAAAAGCCCCTAGCTTCCCTAAGTTCCTCAACTCTTTCGAGAAATCCACACAACGACTCATGCGGCTCACCCTTGAACTTCAGTCCCCACTTCATTACCGGTACACGGTTACCAAGCGAAAAAACGGAGAGGAACAGGCTGGTGGTGCGGGAATTCGATCAACTGGTGGGTTTGACGAGGGACCGTCCAC
Organism: Volucella bombylans; assembly: GCA_949129095.1. Lineage (NCBI taxonomy): Eukaryota > Metazoa > Arthropoda > Insecta > Diptera > Syrphidae > Volucella > Volucella bombylans. The sequence goes on along the minus strand of OX422140.1, from coordinate 330,207,064 downwards.
AAGTGGTGCAGGTGGTGGTCTTCGGACATCTTCACTTGTTCCCGCTTTGTCCTGAGGGTCAATATTGGCCCTTTCGTCTAACTCCCCAAGGAGATCGATGACATTCCTACGGAACTTAGCCACATGCTGTTTCTCGTCCTCACTCTCTGCTTCAACTTTGGCTAGACGCCTTACTAGCCATTCAGATTTGGCGACTATCTTCTTATAATCGCCCGCATTTTCATCGCCCTGAAATATTTTAACTAGTTTGCCTATCTCATCCAACTTGGCTTCAACAGCAGCTACGTCCTCCTCATAGGAAAATGGGTATGTGTTCAAAAGGAAGCTAGAATCCCTACGCAAAGCTATTCTGAGCACTTTCCTCATCTCGTCCACCGTCTTCGCACTTATGCCCCTAACATCTAGCTCGTACGTTAGCTCGTCAGCACTCAACCTATTAATATCCATACTGGATATCCCTACGCGTCTAACCAAAAAAAGTAAGACCCTAAACCGATCTGTAAAAGCGACTCAAAAAAAGGAAACTCCAACCGACCGATAAAAAAAAACGAAAAAAACGAACCGAGTCAAAAGAAAAAAAGAACAAAAATTGACGAACCGACTGTATAAATTTTGACCGTACTCGAATTTTGTGGCCCCACGTTGGGCGCCAAAATGTTACCGTCGTTTCGTCCTCCGCGGTATCAGGAACAAAGGTTGCCGACTGCTCGATGGAGTAGTAGTCGTGGGTATTTATTATAAGGGCGCCACGCGATTATCCTTTGTCCCCAAAAGCTCTACGGCGTCGAATCGCGACTCAGCCAGTAAAACCCGCTATCCCCTTTCCTAGGTCTGAAACAAAACGAGAGCAAAACAAAAGCGTGACCACCAAAACATCCCAAACAACCAATCGCCACACTGAGGAAACGGAAAAAACCCCCCCCCACGCCGCTTACAGTTTAAGGGCGCAAGAAAAACAAAAACTATTCATCTTAACTTAAAACAATCTTTATATAAAAAAAAAACTGAAAAAAAATAAAAAAAATATACAATATATATAAAAAAAAAAAATAAAAAAAGAAAATATTGTACAAATATTGTAAAAATGTATTGAAAAAAAAAACAAAATTACAAGAAAGAAAATAATAGAAGAAAAAAAGAAATTAAAAAAAAAGAATTGCATACGACCGCCACCCAGATTTGAACCTAGACGAGAAAGCTCGGATCCGATCCCTATCGTTCACAATGCGGCGCTTTGACCAACTCGGCTAATTAGTTAATTGTTATTTTTTTTCTCACGGTCCTACTTAGGACTTACAAATGCCCCAACTCCAAGTAAGGATCTATTCTTGTACGTAACATATATGTATGTATTATCTTTTATATAGATAAAAAAAAAATGCAAGAGGTTAGTAAAATAAATACTTATTCTAGGGTTAATACTCCGTCCTGCAAATCCTCGCTGGAAGCGCCTCCGACGACCTCGTGACGTGTGGGTGGATGGGAAGTCCAGGTGGTACGTGTAGGTTATACAACCCGAGTCTCAGCCTATATCCTCAAAGGTTTTTTTTTTTTTTTATTTTTTTTTATATGTCTTTGGTCACTAGCGCAACGTATTCTCTTAGGGTTTCCAATGTAACGTTTAACCGAACCGATCACGTTTTTTTTTCGTTTTTGCACGCACTGTTCTCTTGGCGCGAACACTTGTCTTTTGTTTCTCCGCTTTATTTTTCTTTTATTCGTTTCACAAAAAAAAACAAATAAAATACGTCCCGACAAATCTCCGGGAAGTTTAAGAAAACATAAAAAAAACACGCTACACTCCCTCGGCCTCGCACTAATCTCCTCGGTTTCGGTTTTTCTTATTTCTCTTCTTTTTTTGTCCCGATCTTAAATTCTTTATTTTTCCGACCGAACTGTTTCCTAGCTCTCCAAAGACTGCCGATTGTCTACCACTTGCTAGACCTCCTCCTATCTTCTCTCTTTCGGTGGTCAGTTATTCAGTTATCTCGTCACCTCATCCATGATCAAAACAACTGACCCCAGCTAACAAAACTATCTACCGCTGACTATCCTTCTGTGCTTAGCTCATGCCCTAACTTGATGGAGAAAACAAAAAAAAGGAGGATAAGTGATTCTCGTTAGACCTTGGGCTCGAACTCAGAACCCCTCGCTTAGTAGCCAGTGTCCTCACCAATTGCACTACTCTGGGCTGTTGGGGCTGCTGGATTAAATTGGGGTGACGTCACTTCGGTCATGCGAAAACCTTGCCAATGCTATTGTATTAAAAACCATAACAAAGCCTCGGATATGGATGGATCTTCTGTTGACAACCCACGCAAACGATTAAAGGGCAATGAGCTTCAAATATGCACGTGGAATGTTAGGTCCATTAATAGACCACGAATAGCGGAGGCCGTGGACTGCTGCACAGCAGACACAACCGCCATCCAAGAAATGCGATAGGATGGGCCGGACAAAAAGAGGATGAAATACTGCGACATCTATAGTACTACGGCGATTGCTATCGACGGCAAAAGCAGCGCTAATTTGAATGCGGATTTGTTGTCGGAGGCAGACTAAGACAAGAAGTCCTGCGCTTCCGGAATGTGAGCGAGCGCCTCGTAGCAATCCTCATCAAGGCTAAATTCACCAACATTAGCCTTATATGCGAGCATGCCCCCACAGAGGAGAAATATGACGGCACCAAGGATGCCTTCTATGAGTTCCTTAACAAGACCTACGAGCAATGCCCTACCTATGACATTAAAATTTTCCTCGGGACTTGGAGAACTCTTGATCAATCAACAGTCAACCAGATTGATCACATTGCGACCGACGCAAGACACTCCTCCAGTATTATGGATGTCCGTACGTTCCGAGGAGCCAATATCGATTCGGACCTTTAGCTTGTTGTAGCCAAGGTACGGTTGCGGATGTCCCAAACTACGCCAAGACAAGCTAATGCTGTGAGGAAATTCTACGTCAGATGGCTACAATCGCAAGAGACCGCCAAGTTCTTTTCCGATCTAGTGTCTCTTATCTCTTAAGAGGTCCAATACCGACAGCATCAAGCATCGACGACCATTGAAAACATTGCCAAAACGCCATCAGAGGTGCCGCTTCTGATGTGCTGGGTTTCACTCGTCCACCACAACAAAACCCCAGGTTCGATGATGAATACCGGCAAGCACATGCAGCTAAGCAAGATGCATAAAAAGCGGCACTGCATAGAAGGACCAGAGCTGTTCATGAGCTCTATGAGCGGAAGAGGAGAGCTGAACACCGGCTTCTCAGGAGGAAGAAGAAAGAGCATGAGAAGCGCGTGGTCGAGGAAATTGGGAGATGCTACTCCAAGAATGAGGTTCGGAAATTTTACCAAAAAAGTAAAAATAACATGCAACGGAAACCAACCCCGAACCGAAGCCTGTAGAGATGAACAAGGGAACATCGTGGTAGAATCGCAGTCGATGCTGAGGATTTGGAAAGACCATTTCTGCTGACTGTATAACGGCGATGACGAACCAAATACCGCTGTCAGGCAGAATCAACCTTTCAACCTATACGATGATGACCAACAACTCCGTCCACTCGACCTGGACGAAGTGAAGATAGATATATATAAGCTTAAGTCCAACAAAGCTGCTGGAGCGGACGGCCTGACTGCCAAGGTCTTCAAGCGGCAGGCAATGACTTGGTAAGGAGTATACACCAACTCATCTGTAAAATATGGTCGGACGAAAGTATGCCCGATGAATGGAACCTCAGCATTGTTTGTCCGATTCTCAAGAAAGGAGACCCTCTGAACTGCGCCAATTACAGAGGCATCAGTCTCCTTAACATCGCATACAAGATCTTATCTGCTGTATTGTGTGAACTCCTGAAGCCGTTCGTTAACAACCTGATAGGTCCATATCAGTGTGTCTTCAGGCCAGGAAAGTCCACCATCGACCAAATATTCACACTACGGCAGATCTTGGAGAAGACCCATGAGCGTCAGATCGATACACATCACATACTCATCGGCTCTAAGGCAGCGTATGAAAGCATCTATAAAGACGAGCTATACAGAGCAATGTCTAGTTTCGCCATCCCTGCCAAACTCGTGCGTCTGTACAGGATGACGATGGAGAATGCACGCTGCTCCATCAAGGTCGATAAAGATCTCACCGAGACCTTTGATGTGCAGATAAGATTTAGAAAAGGCGATGCGCTCTCATGCGATTTTTTCAATATCATACTTGAAAGAATAAGGCAAAACAAACGAGCAAACACAAGAGGCACTATCTTTCAAAAGTCCGTCCAATTACTCGCCGACGATATTGACATAATCGGGAGAAAGCAGCGTGATGTCAGTGGCGCTTTCGCGATTATTGAGACGGAACCGGCGAAAATGGGTTTAGCGGTAAACAAGGGCAAGACCAAATATATGCTGTCAAGCAAAAGGACAACTAACACCGACGTCTCGGGCAGAACGTCACCCTCGACAGGTATAACTTTGAGGTAGTTCTGGACTTTGTCTAACTAGGCTCCGCTATAAATACAGACAACGACACCAGCGCTGAGATGAAACGAAGAATAACTCTTGCCAACCGTTGTTTCTTTGGGCTAAGAAGGCAATTGAGTAGGACAACAAAACTCACCCTTTATAACACCTTAATAATCCCGATCCTACTCTATGGCGCAGAGACATGGACATTATCAAAAATGGATGCGGGTGTTCTTGGTTACTTGGAGAGAAAAATTCTTCGGGCGATCTTCGGTCCCGTCTGCATTGACGGTGAATGGAGGGGTAGATACCACAATGAACTCTACGGACTGTACAGCGACATCGACCTAACCAGAAGAGTGAAGATCCAAAGACTGAGATGTCTGGGTCATGTAGAGCGTATGGACACAAATAGTTCGGTCCGAAAAGTCTTCGAATCTTCTCCTGAGGGACAGCGCAGTAGAGGAAGGCCAAGACTCAGGTGAAACTGGAGGCAGCTAGCTAGGGATCGAGCTGGCTGGAGACGCTTGTTGACTGAGGCCTAGGTCCACTTAAAGTAAAGTAAGTAAGGTGTATTGATATTAGAGTAAGAGCACTTATCTTTTATAATTTTATGTATAATACTCGTAGACAAACGCTATTCTGGGCATCAATGTAGTGTTTGAGGGACATTCCTAGCAAGTATTTTGAGTTTTGTGAAACATGGTCTTATCTTTGTAAGCTTTATCTGACTGCATCATTAAATGCTACTTGTAGCTAGCGCTGGAGCAAAGACCATAGTACTCAGCATAGTTGGCGTAGAACTTGCAGATATCCAGAGTCTGTGAAGGCACCCGTATATTGATCCTATAATATGGTGAACATCGTCGTATCCTGACAATTTACTATTATTTACAAAACCCAGACTAGTAAGAGTGTTTTATTAGAAACAGCAATAACCGGACACTTGTATGGACTCAAAAGCGATCCATTTTTTGCAGACCAAGAGAGCATACTGGCGAGATCCTCATTCAGATTACCAACCAGTTCAACAATATTTTCGATTGGCTTTGCGGCGTGTAGCTGGACGTCATCGGCATGAAGGTGGACTGAGAAGTGCTTAAAAACATAAGGAAGGCCATAGACGAACATACAGAAGTGAATCGGACCAAGAATCGGCCCTTGTGGCACACCTAGATCTAGCTACATAGAAGTGCTGAGGAAAAGTCACTGTCAATCTGTCAGACAGACTATTAATTAGCCCCACTGCACTGTCACCAAACCCAAACAGAAGTTTTTAGCTTCCACCATTGGATTTTATGGTTTATTTTAGCAAAAGCTTTTGAAAAATACAGTAAGCAAAGAAGTATGACATAACCTCTATCATTTCCTCGAAAATGCTTACCATTGCAGCGTAGCAGCTCCTTAACTGATAGATGTTGGATCAGCTGTTTAGTTATTAATTTCTCAAAGACTTTCTGTAGCAGATACTGGATTTATTTTTTTTGGCAAAACTTGCAACTTGGGCAGTTTTCCAGGATTTTGGGGAAAGTTGATGTTGTGATACCGTGATGTGAATGTGGGTTAAGTTGGACACGCCTTCCCTTATTTGGCTACCTTGACGTGGCAGGAAGGTTTAAGAGTCAACGATTCTACGATTCCGAAATACTATATAAGCCCCCCACCGATTTCGGCGCTAACCGGGATCTGCTGGAACACTTGATTTCGACGACTCCTGCGGCCCTTTCTACGACACGTTCAGTAGATTGAACTAGAACCACGGAGAGAGTACCGGAGAGGCTTTGCCTGTTACGGTTAAAATCCATCAGAATAGACTAGTTGTTGGTCAGGGTACTGTTTCCGACGGCTTGTTTCGGAAAACCGAGAAGGTTAAACAGGCTCCAGAAGAAACACACTCTGAAGGACTACCATCTAAGGGGCAGCTGAAGAGGCAACGGAGACGCGAGGAAAACGCATGGCGCAAGGAGATGGCAAGAGCCGTCGAAGGCACTAGTGCCAAAAGTCTCACTCCCCCAGCGGAGAGGAGAAATAGGTCGGTGGAAGTGACACCCATTAAAATTGATAAACCTCTCGGATCTAACACTGCGCCCTCTTCTTCTATCCTAAAAAGGGCCAAGAAAGTTTTCGCCGCACCTGTTGATGGATCTCTGCGCGCACGATGCGGTCCTATAACCAGTAAAGACTACAGCTCCGGTAGACGGAAATCGCATTAAGCGGTCAAACATTGTTGAAAACAAAACCAGCGGTGGTTTCACACGCATACGACGTCCGGATGAAGCCAATGCTGCAACCAGCAAAGGTCGTAGCTCTGATCGACGAAGTCTGCCAAAGCGGTGAAATCCAGGCTGAGAAATAACTTAAGCGCACAAGATCCGGTTGAAACCGGTGCTGCAACCAGCTCAAGTTGCAGGTCTGGTGGACGGAACTTGGACATCGCTGGAAAAGTAACCTCCAAAGATGCTGAGTGCAAACACTGCTTCGATCAACTGTGGGAGCTAGCCAAAGCGGACAATGTTTGCATTCAAGCAGAGGGCTACAATATGGAGACCGGAACTCTTAGAGTGAAATGCTCCACGCACCAAACTTTTGAATGGCTAAACAAATCGAACATTCGCGGTTTTCAGATTACCGAAACTGAGGCGCGCCATCGTTTGGGTTCGGTGGAAACGGGATATGTTTTGATGCGTATTCACGCTCAGAACCCTGAGCTTGACACTGAAAAGTGGAAAATCTATTTTCACAAGGAGAGGAAGCAACAGGAAAACAAGGACGACCCTTCTCTGGTTGTGGGCTTCTGACGAGACCATCAAGTTTAGGTATGACCCACGTCCCACGAGTGCGAATAGGAGAGGACCATCCCAGTATCCATATTCTGTGTACTCAAATCAATCTTCAACATTCCAAGTCTGCTACTGCATCCCTATGTAGGAGGCTTTCCTTGTTGAATACCGAACCCCACATAATATTTCTACAGGAGCCATGGGTGTGGAATAAATGCATCTGTGGTTTCACACCACAATATGACGAGCAATCGGAAAGGCCGAGAGCTTGTATTTATGTTCTGAACTCACTCTCACCATCTAAACTTGTGTAATTTTGTAATCAAGATTTAGTTGCTGCAGGCATAATCTACGAAACGAATGAACGAATGGCACAAATTTGTCGTAGCGTCTGTTTATTTTCCCTATGCTTCAGTACTGCTGCCACCACCGGAGGTGGTAGCAGAAATACCATATTTAAATATTGTGATTCCAGGAAGATAGGTCCCATCTTATGCTGCGCTGGTAATACGTTGCAAAGCCAATGTGGGCTCTTAACCAACTTTTGTTTCGTGGTAAGTAATCTGGTTTGTTCGACTGTTTCAATCTTTCGGCAAAAGCCGTTATAACAGGCATTCTTCGAAATCCGAGTTTGCTTCTTATTTATAAATTTTCATGTTTCCTAACGTATTTGCTCCAAATCTGGGTTTAACTATGGAACGGGCGATCTGTAGGTCTAGTACTACGCTATGCCCTCAATGGCCTTCGCTGCAGTCTGCTCATCCTGTTCTGCGCAATACGTGAAGAACCAAAATGCGAAAGAGTTCCGAGATAAACTCCCAGAAGTGGCTGATGTTATTCTTTATGACCACTACGTAGACTATCTTCGTTGCTGTTTCGCCTCAGAGGACGAGACTATTCAATTTATCGAAAAAGTGATTTAGATTCATAAGCAAGGAGGAATCAAACTTGGACGTTTTGCCTCAAATCGGAAAGGTAGCACGAAAACGTTTGGTGAAGTAAAATTAGAGCATACACGTTAAATCTTGAAAAGAGCGAGTCAGGGCAGTTACAAAAGGTTTTAGGATCACATTGGATACAGTTGAAGATACACACAGGTTCATCGTGGCGTTTGAGAAGATCGACCCAGCTCTTTTTGAAGGAAGCAACGAAGCGACAAATGTTCAGCATAGTGACAGTACCGAGTCGACCACCGTCGAGTGCACAGCTCCACCAGTGCACTCGCAATATTGTTGTGTGCTGTGCAGCAAAAAAAAAAAAAAAAAAAGCGCGTGCGAAATAATAAAAAAAAAAAATATAAATATATAAAAAACAAAACGAAGTGCAGTGCAGTGACAGTGAATATTACACAGTGCGGGTATCCCACCTCACCCGCTCCGAGTCGAAGTACTGTTGCTTGCACTCAGTCACTGCCGTTACTGTATTTACCATACGGTACGGGCAGTGGCTGAGTGTATGTAACAACTGATGGATAGCGGGGTTGTGAGTGAAAATTTTGTTGGTGCACTGTTTCATATTGTTGTAAGGGCATAACACCTACAACAATTTGATTCGGTAAGCCAACGTCAGAATTTCCACTTCGCAGCCTTGCTTAGTATCGTCGGTGTTTGTGTTTTCTGTGTTTGTCTGTGATTATGACTAGGGAATTCAGGGTAGACGTAGCCAATATACGCGGGCTAAAAAGTAATCACTTTTCTGCGTACGTCCACGTCTGTAAGTACAGACCAGCTGTTTTGGCACTTAGTGAAACACAGGTAGATCCCCGCCCACACCTCTCAGATCATTCTGATCTGAAGCTACCTGGCTACGAACTAGTGCCATTATTCTTCTCTCACCGCGGTCTCGCCATTTATGTGCGTAGTGATGTAGCTTACCAAACTCCACCACAATGTGATCCATGTTCCAATCCGGAATTCAACTTCATGTGGTTAAAATTCCATCTCCGTAAGCAAATTATACACTACTGCTTTATTTATAGAAGCCCCAAACTGGACAGCAATTCAACCTTTAACGAGTTTGATGCGCTGTCTGACTCCATTCAAAGAATTGTATCCCTGTATCCTCATACTGAAATCGTTATTACGGGCGACTTCAATATACACAATTCTGGGTGGCTTCGACATTCTGGACAGACAACACCCGAAGGACGGTGTGTTGAGATCTTCGCTGCGGAAAACAACCTAACGCAGCTTGTAAATGAGCCCACGCGAATACCAGACGTTGATAGTCATACCGCCAACACCCTGGACTTGTTTTTAACTTCTCACCCTGATAAGTACACCATTGATGTGCTCTCCCCTCTAGGCTCGTCGGACCATTGTGTCATATCAGCTAATTTCTCGTACACCGACCACACAGTTAGAGAAAAAATTCCTAAAAGAACCGTATGGCAATACGAGAAAGCCAACTGGAGCGGTCTTAACAGCTTCTTTAGGAATTTTAACTGGTCGTTATGCTTCCTCGATAACGACGTGGATGCCGCTGCTGATATGATTACAGACACCATTCTCTTTGGAATGAGATCCTTTGTTCCTCATCGGATGAAGAGTATCAAACCAAAAGAAAAGGCATGGTACGACTCGAGCTGTAAAGAGGCCGTCAAGGTTAGAGAAATGTTTTTTCGGTCCTACAAGACCAACCCGACAGAGGAAAACCGAAAAAAGTTCAAACGAGCCAGAAATGAATGCAACGCCTTTCTTAAGCGTGTGAAATTCCTATACGACCAAAAACTGAGGCAAAAAATACTGCAATGTCCCAAAGGCAGTAAAAGTTTTTGGTCGTTCGTCAAAAACATTAGAAATTCCGCCTCATCCTCCATCCCAACGCTCATTTACAATGACATTCCAGCTGTCAGCTCTTTGGATAAGGCCAATCTGCTTGCTGCACACTTTGCGGCCAGCTCAACACTCCCAGATTGTGCTTTGTCTCCGCCTACACTTGAGTGCGTCGAATCTTCAATGGGACGAATCTACTTTCGCACTCGTGTGGTAGCAAGAGTACTTAAAGATCTCAACATACATAAATCCGCTGGTCCAGATGGTATATCTCCCCTTCTTCTGAAGAGGTGTTCTTCCTCGCTGGCAAAACCACTGCGTAAGCTTTTTCATCAATCCTACACTTTAGGACTCTTCCCGAGCAGATGGAAAACAGCATTTGTCCAGCCCGTCCCTAAAAAAGGCGAATCATCTTCTCTCTCCTCCTACAGACCCATTGCACTTACGTCCCTTCTTTCCAAGGTCATGGAAACACTGATAAATCGTCAGCTCATGAAATATCTCGAAACACGAAAACTTCTCAATGACCGACAGTACGGTTTTCGTAGCAACAGGTCCACTGGTGATTTGATGGCATGTCTCACCGAAAAGTGGAACCAAAGCGTACATCAATCTGGCGAAAGCAAGATAGTTGCACTTGATATTTCTAAGGCATTTGACAGAGTTTGGCATCAGGCTCTTTTGTCGAAAATGCGTGCATTTGGGATCGACGACTCTCTTCTTCAATGGATTAGAAATTACCTTTCGGAACGTTCAATTCAAGTTGTCTTGGACGGTTTCAAGTCTGATATTCAGAAAATAAATGCTGGTGTGCCCCAGAGCTCTGTTCTGTCACCGACACTCTTTTTAATTTTCATTAACGATCTCTTGTCTACTACTTCTAATCCAATATATTCCTTTGCTGATGACAGTACTCTCTGCTTTTCATATTCGTTCCCGGACTCACGGCCCTGCTCTTCGGCTGTAGTACGAGAACGGCAGCGTATGCTAAGCTCATTAAATTCCGATATCAATAGCATAACCAATTGGGGAACTATTAATAGAGTGGAATTTAATGCTTCCAAAACACAATGCTGTCTGCTGTCTTTAAAGCGAAATTTAAACACCCAGCCATTATCCATGAATGGCACTTGCATCGTCGAAACCGAAAAACTTTCCATTCTCGGTATGTGTGTCAATGACAACTTACGTTGGAATGACCACATATTTGATGTCGCCAAAAATGCTGCGAAATGTCTAGGTTTCCTCAAGCGATGTAAGAAATATTTTACCCCCTCTGATCTGGCCTCAATATATAAGGCATTCATCCGCCCAAAATTGGAGTACAACTCCCACATCTGGTCAGGTGCTCCTAAAACATCTCTGCACCTGCTAGATAGGATTCAAAACCGTGCGATAAAACTTATTGACGATACTAATATCAGTCAATCAATGGACACCCTCGAACACCGACGAAATGTCTCGTGTCTCACTTTGTTTTATCGCTACTTCCACCACCAGTGCTCCACTGAAATCGCCAGTAGCATTCCGCCCATTCAAACTTTCAACCGTAACACCCGTCTCGCTATGAATGCTCATCAGTATACCCTCAAGCCCATTTTCGGACGTACTCTAAAATATCGTGATTCGTTCCTAAGCCGTACAACTCGCTTATGGAATGCCCTGCCGATCTCTGTATTTCCTGGTCGTTATAACATGCAAACATTTAAAAACAATGTACATCGGTACCTCTCTTTTCTTCCTCCCTAAATTTCCTTTGCCCGCGCTGTGTACAATCACCTTAAGGGTACTCAAACCCCTTGAGCGCGCGCTCATTATAAAAAAAAAAAGAAAAAAAAAAGTGATGTATTCATTAATAGCTTAATTGGCTCTGAAAATAGCTTGCCGTTTGGGAGGAACAGATTTCAGTTGAGACCAATGCTATCTGGTCAAGATGGAAGCAAATACTAACCGAGAGAATAAAGGTGCCAATATACTATAGCGCGATATTTACGTAGGCTCAAGTTGAGCTGCACATATTTGCTGATTCGAGCGAATTAGTCCACACAACGATTACCTATTGGAGAGTTTCTCAAGAAACAGGAATGGAGAAGTTGATGTTCGTAGCTGGAAAGACGAAGCCTGCTCCTCTAAAACTGTCTTCGATCCCACAGTTCGAGCTACAGTCTGAGGTGCTGGCGTCACTCCTACTTGATATGCTTGTTCGCTGTCACGATGTTAAATCTTGTAGGACGGTGGTTTCATGGATGCGGTCAGATCACTGAAGGTTACAAGATTCTGGATCACAGTGAACCTTCGGAGTGGAGGTGGCTTCCCAGTGCACTTAACACGAGAGACGTCCGTATGAGGATATAAGATGGCAAACGGGAAGCCTTTTGATCCAAAAATCCAATCCGAATAGCCATGAGCTGAACTTTTCGAGCGGATTGAAGAAGAACTTCGACCAAGGGCGATTCTACTGCTAGTGAACTTTGGTGATCGTAAATCCTTCGAAACGAAAACAAGGCAGCTTAAGAGTAAGCGAACTCAGGAAAACGGAAACGGCGATCTACTCGAATCGAGCAGTGCAAATGAACGAGTACGAAAACGAGTATGAGACGTTGAATATGAGTAAATAGTTCGAGCAGTCGAGTAGTCTCTGGAAGTTGACCCTGAGATAAAGATGGTATCATTCGAATAAATGGGCGGATAAATGCAGTAACCACAGTTACAGCTTACACTTGTCGACCAATTATACAATACTTCCGAAAGATCTGTCGCTCACTAGATGATGGACTTTTACCACCGAGCCTGGAGGCACCAGAACGAAGGAACCATCATCGCAGAACCAAGGCGGAAGTTTTGGATCCATAAATAGAATAGCAGTGCGGAGAGTTGCAAGACAATGACAAGTTTGCAAAAAGGGAGAGCCGGACCGGATAACCCACTAATGGAACAGCTGCGCAAGGATAGATTGACTCCGCTGGCGTGACCGTTCTCGTATATTGGGACAATATGGGCCCTGTTTGGGTAGTCATTTGACGATGTACTTAGAAACGATGGATCGCATTGCTCACGTGTTTAATTACTCGCGCCGTACATCTAGAAATAGCAAAATATCGTTTAACTGATAGTGCCTACCGTACTTCATCAACAGAAGAAGAACCCCTTTGGGTATGTTGGTGCAGAAAAAGAATTAAAAAAGCGCTATCAAGATCCGAGATAGAATGGATTTATAATGCCGATACGGGGTAGAATGCATAATTGCCCTCTTAACCGGCACGCAGGCGGCTGTTAGGATAGGCGTTGTATAATGAATATCTCTACGAGCACACTTTACGTAGCTTTGTATGCGAAACCAAAAGTATCGTCAATTCGCGACATTTGACACATATCCCACTTGACACTCCCAATGATGAGCCCTTAACCTCTAACCACTTTCTCCTAGGTACTCCAAAATCCGAGCAGATGTCATGTCCTGCATGAGATGACATGCGTATACCACAAAAGCAGCGGCGGAAGGTGCACCAACTAAGGCACAAGTTCTGGAAGAAATTTTTAGAAAAGTATTTCCCAGACTTGTGCCGCAGAACAAAATGGTACAAGACCTGATCTGCGAAAAGTAGTTGCATCTTCGAAATACCCTATTGGTCCAATAATTCGCGTATTTCCAAGAAAAAACTGGCAGTCCTGAGTCCTGAGGGAATTTGCCTGCATGCTAGATCGACTACATCCGACTAAATCCGGGGCGTTGTAAATTCACGGGGTTCGTTATGTTGTAGTGAACTGCTACTCATGTAAACAACATGTTACTACTCCTTAAGTGTCACACTGATCCTGCGTTTAGTGTCATTTCGAGTTTAGTTTCCCTTTTGCGAGAAACAGCCTGCATTCTCAATCCACTTACTTCATTTCGACACGGGGGAAAGAATGCTACGGGTTGGTAGAAGGTGCGTTCCTTGTGCTGAAAAGTAAAAAAGCAACACTTACGGCACTAAGCGGTCTTACACCTGCCACTGTTTCGCTTAAACGTTGAGTCAGCACTTTTATATGGTTGGAGTCCTTGGAAAACCCACATAAAAGCTGCAGGCCTTCCAAAAAGATCGTGTCTGTGGATCATTAAATTTTCCTGTCGAATCGTGTCTAAAGTAGACAGAGATGCATATGAGAACAAGTCAGGCATATATAGACTTCAGTTTGGATGGACTGGTTATACAGTAAAACGCGAAGACAATTTCATTGCCAAGTACGGTGTGCAATGGAATCTTGTTCTACCTTGAGCTGCAGATTTCTGTAGCAATTAAGGAGCGCAGCTTTATGTCCCACAAGGAGTCACAGGAGCTAAGTAAGAAAGAAAGTATCTGATGTTGCTGCCATTCAATGACGTGCACAGTAGGGCAAATGCTGAAATTTCGACTACAAATTAAAATCCCCTAACAGAAAGACACATCCAATTAGTCATCTTCAATGTACACCATTAGAAGAATATTACTACGCACAAACCAAAAGATACATCGTCATCAATTCTTGTCAGTTATTTAGACCTAAGAAATGGGATGGAGCCTGATTCTCTCCTCAAATGAGACCCTTGGGGCAATTTTTTGATGAGTCGCTCTGACCTGAAGGTGGGAACGGACTCTGCAACTCCAACGCGGTCATTTCCCAATTCCATTTCGTAACATTTCCTATTTTCCACTTGACCATATACTTAAAGTACAAAAAGACTCGTGTCATCAAAATGGCTTCTGACTCTACTAAACACTCTCCGGGATTCGGAAAGCACGTTCTAAATAACTATGATTGAAGCTCTTTGGCCTCGAGCAGCGGATTGAAACGTAGTTCACACTCCACCCAAATTTGAGAGAGAATAACGGCGAACCTAAAATCCAAATAATGGCAATTTTTCGACTGTGTCTCCTGGACGACTGTCCCAGGCTGGGTGGTCTTGTATGCACCCAGTCAATCCGGGTCCATTCTTCATTTACATAGCTCCCTAGTGGTTGGGGTTGTTTGTTTATATGCATACAGTACGATGAAAGGGCCTCAATTCCCAATTCTTTAAATCTCGGATTTTCTTTGTTTTATTTCCTGTGCGAGCACAGGTTGTATCCTCGGCTCCTTGGCCCTCTCCCTTTTCCTTTTGTTACTGATATGTGAGCAGGCTTATATTCATTGCACTCTGGAGAGTGCCTGACTTTACTTCTGGCTCTTTTTCAACTGCTTCCTGTCCAACTGCCTCATGAAAGTTCTGCAATACGTGTACATGTTTGGTGCTGCTTGGCCTGAAGCCTATGGTGGTTGGGCAGTCCGCCGGACGGTCAGTCGGTTGGATGGTTGGTTGGGTTTGGTCCTTTGAATCATGGGATGGTTGTAGAAGAGTGTGTTTCCTTTCCGTTAGAACGTTATCCTCTAGCTGGAGTAGAGTTATTATTCCAAGAGAGCTGACTTTAAATATTTCTCCGGCGTTTTCTCCTTCTTTTTTTTTATTAATTTTTTTCCACCCCTCTATGCGGTCCTTGTTCTGGTTACGAACGAGAAGCGAGCAGCAAGAGGACGAACAAGGTTCTTTGATACAATTCTGGAGCTTGGTTTGTGCCAAGTGGATAATAGTTTCTGTGCCATGGTATGGCGTAGAAGTCGTGTTGTGCAACGGGAAGTAACAATTTTAACTTCCCTTCCATCCATGTTCTGTCGGCGCGCTGTGGTCGTCCTTGCAGCGATATTCTGCAGCTCGTTGGGGCGATTTTTAAGGATAGCATGTAAAAATTTTAATTTCGGAAGCTGCACATTGTTTAGGGCAGTCAGAGACGGGATGGAACGGATCGGGTTGGGCTGGTTACTAAGCGTCGTTCTTTGTTTTTCAATACTCGAGTAAGGGTGTGGGGGGCGCTTTAATTTAATTAAAACCGATTCGCATATCTGTGCCTTTTCTTCGTTGTTCTTCGTTTGTATTTCATTTCCTTTTTTTGTTTTTTTTTTTTTAAAAAGAGGGCGAGTTTTTTCCCACTGGT
The DNA here is from genome assembly GCA_949129095.1 of Volucella bombylans. NCBI lineage: Eukaryota > Metazoa > Arthropoda > Insecta > Diptera > Syrphidae > Volucella > Volucella bombylans. The sequence continues at coordinate 330,191,052 of OX422140.1, read as the reverse complement.
TTTTCTTTGGATAGCCCCCCCCCCCCCCCCTAGACCTCGTGGCTGCTTCTTTTTTTATTGAATTGTAGATACCAGTATTAGGGAAGCAATTAAAAGCCTTGGGAATGTGGTGCTGTTTCGGGGAAAGAAACAGGACGAGAGGAGTCGAATGGAGACCCCTAGTCGAAGGCTGTTCATTAAAAGTTTTAAAATCGAGAACGGGACGTGGCACTGTGGCGCTGAATGTGGATACTTTGCATAGTTTGCGGAATTGTAAATTGTGTTTTTGAGGCAAGGCGACTTGGTTGAGTTGCATTGCTTTGTGGCTGTTGAATGGAGGCCAAGTTTCGTTTTCATTTGAAATTGATTGCATCGAGTACAATGGAGTTATGAGGTGGCAGGCAATTTGATGGTAGTTACTTATGAGGAGCTTAAACGGAAAAAGAATGACTGAGGGAAGGAAAGGGTGACTCAGATAAAGGGCAAAATAATGACCATTATCTGAATGAGAATTTTGCGGATGTGTTTTGTGTGATTCAAGGGATGTAAGTCGATATCTAATTATGAGACTATAACAAGGGAGATTGGGTTACGTTGTTGACAGAAAGTTGTGCTACAACAGCACGGACAAGGATTACCTCACTGTGATGAACAATTTGTATGTAGAAGAAACTAGAACTCGAACTAGGACATCATTAGCCAGCAGCTGGACTCCATTTGAAAAGGCTTAGGCATTTGATGAAGTGGAACACAGCAAGGACTGATAGAGGTTATAGCCGGAGAATTTCTCTGTTTGTTCGAAAAGAGCATTTAATTTTCTACCTAGTATCGGATTTTGTTATCACATGTCCCGCAGAGCTCAACCATCAGTGTTTTGCTACGGAAATAGTGGGTAATATCGTACTATCGTCTTCTCGCTGTGTCTGCTGGATAGTTATCTGCTAGAATACGTGATGTTCAGCTTACTCTTATAGGTAATACCTAAGTCTGGGCTTTAGCAAAAGAGATAGCGGAGGCCAAGTTCTTTATACTGCAACGCAGTACTTACATTTCATGGAATCACAGGCGAAGCCTTTTGACAGAATCTATGTCTTTATTGCAACTTCTTCTTCATACGCTGTCAGCGCAGATGGAATGTAAGATCACATGGAGTATCCTTCACTCAAATCAGCTGAGAATGCTTTAATCCTGCTTGAGAGTATCCATGCTTCTGCACCGTACTACAGGACAAGTATGATGAGGGTCTTCTGTAGCATCTTTTTTTTTGCTCGAGACAGGGTCGCTCAACTGTCTTGCAAGCCGAAAGGAAAAGAGTTATTTTTCGCAGGATGACAACGCTTATGTCATTATTGGAGTTCACTACAGATTCTGTGTAGAGATATCGGTTGGTATTGATTGTCCTTCTTACATGAGAGCATTCATTTTATTTAGCATTCTTTGATGACTTTACTTACTTGCTTAAGTTGGCGCTATAGTTCGAGGCGAACCTGGCCCTTAACCAATAAGCGTCTCCAACCGACTCTATCTTTAGTCAGTTTCCTGATTCGAAGATTTTTTGAACCGATATATTGGTTTCCATCCGCTCTACATGACCCAGCCACCTCAGTCATTGGAACCTCACTCTTCTAGCTAAGTCGATGTCTCTGTACAGCACGTCGTTGTATCCCCCCTAAGCTCACATCTATGCATAAGGTATCGAAAATCATCCGAAGAGTATTCCTCTCAAAGCAGCCAGGAGTACCCTCATCCATTGTTGATAAAGTCCATGGCTCTGCGCCATACGGCAGGACTGGGATTATTAAGTTCCTGTATGTAAATATATCTTTGTTGTTCGAGACCTGGCTTTGTTAAACAATTGTCTTCTTAGCCTAAGGAAGCCGCGATTGGCAAGAGTGATGCCTCGTTTTATCTCAGTGCTTGGCTGAGTAGACAAAGTCCTTAACTACCTCAAAAGTATATCTGTCTAGGGTGACATTCTATCCGAGATGTCAGTGTTGGCTGTTCTTTCCCGTTGACACCATATATTTGGTCTTGCCCTCATTGAACCTTAAACCCAACTTCGCCGCCTCTGCCTTAATACTCGCGAAAGTGCCACTGACATCACGCTGCTTTCTTTCGATTATGGCAACATCATCGGCATATGCGAGTAATTGGACGAACTTTTGAAAAATGTGCCCCTTGTGTCGGCGCGTGAGTGATCGCTATGCTTTCAAGAATGATGAAGAATCGAATGACCCAAAGGTCTCGGTGAATGATTTACAGACCTTGATTAGGCAGCGCGCATTCTCCATCGTCATCGGGCACAAACGGAGGAGTTTGGTAGGGATGCCAAAACTAGACATTGTTCTGTATAGCTCGTCTCCCAAGATGCTGTCATAGGCGACCTTGAAATCCATTCGGTGTGTACCGAATGAATATTTGGTCGAGGGTGGATTTTCCTGGTCTAAAGGCACACTGATATCGACAAATCAGGTTGTTGACGAACGTCTTCAGGCGTTTACACAATGCGGCAGATAGGCAGATATGATCGTGTAGGCGATGTTAAGAAGACTGATTTCTATGTAGCTGGCGCAGTTCAGAGGGCCTCCATTCTTGAGGTTCGGACAAACAATGCTGAGGTTCCATTAATAGGGAATATACTTTCGTCCGACCATATTTTTCAGATGAGTTGCTTTATGCTCCTTACCAAGTCATCGCCTGCCGCTTTGATGAGCTTGGCAGTTATGGGGTCCGCTCCAGCAGCTTTGTTGGACTTAAGCTTAGACGGAATTGCTGGACTACATCGTCCAGATTCAAATATTTATTCTAGCTGACAGCGGTTTTTGATTCATTATCTACAGAAATGCTCTTCCAAAATCCTCAGCGTCGACTACGAATCTACTACAGTTCCGGGCTTGTATCCGTGCCAAATTTTTCGTTCCTTTGCCTTCGTTCCGAAATCTCATTCCTGAAATAACTTCTCTCAATTTCCTCGACTACGCGCTTCTCATGCTTCTTCTTTTTCCTCTTGAGAAGCCGGTGTTCGTCTCTCCCCTTCTGCTCGTAGAGCTCGTGCATTTGCTTGCCAAAACTCGCCGTCAAACCAGTGGTTCGTTGTGGTGGCCGAGTGAAACCCAGCACATCAGAGGCGATATTTATGATGGAATTTTAGCAATGTTGCCACTGGTCTTCAATACTTGATTCTGGTAGCGTAGGACCCCTAAAAAGATTAAGAGAGAGGCGATCAGAAAATGACTTGGTAATCTCTTGTGATTTTAGCCGTCTGACGTCGAACTTACTCACAGTTTTAGCTTTTCCTTGCGATATTCGGGATATCCGCAACCGTACCTTGGCTAGAACAAGGTAGTGGTCCGAGTCGAAGTTAGCCCCTTGGAATATCCGGACGTCCATAATACGAGTAATGTAGAGTTCTCAGGAGCTCATCAAGCCCCTTGTGAATATAGAGATGAGGGAACTGCGTACTAGCTATGACAATGTTTGGCCCTGTCGTAAAGTCGATTTGTCTGAATCCGTTATCTGAGGTGGTGTCGTGCCGAATATACTTTCCGACAGTTCTATCAAAGATGACCTCTCTTCTTAGATCCTAGACAATTTTAACGTCATGGCTGGGGCACTCCTCGTAAGTCTCATCCACGAGTTCACAGAAACTATTTTTGGTCGTAATGTTGGAAAATATAGCCTAAATACGGATTGTTACGGGATGCTCATTAACATGCCGTAAACTCAAGACTTCTTGCCTCTATGCCTCTATTTGACTTCACATTCCACGTACAGATCCGAAGTTCGTTGTCCTTATTTCATTTGAAGAGGTTGTCGACTGTTGATCGATCCGTATCCGAGGCTTGTTCTTGCTTCGAAATTGTGTTTTTTTTTGGTTGGCCGGGCAAGTATAGATACTCCTAGGACGAGGGGTCGCTTAGACCGAAGCCAGTAATATAGGAATGTGAGCGCTGCCGTTGGTCCAGTATACCGGAGTCGGAGTATACTGGATAGGGTCTCATTTGTTTTATTCAGGGATTTTACTTCACCGTTGATTCCATCTGGGGAATTCATCTGCTGGCCAGCACTCGCACTTATAGTTTGACAAGTCGAGTCCAGGTGGACATCAACCAGTACCCGATAGTTACCACTTCAAGGTAAAATAAGCGCAATTGATGTGTAGAAACAGTTACAGCACTGGATGTCGCCAGGTTGACGCCTCTCAGTACCCACCCTATTTCTATAGCACCCAACCTTCATTGATGAACAGACCCATTTCTTCTGCATTCTGCTCACAAATAGCCCATACATCCTGGTGGTTTCTCCCGATTATATCAATCTGCATATGCGAGGAGTTGGACATACAGAAAGAAATATTTTGCCTCCTAGTTGGTGTTGGCTTGTTGGAATTCTTCATCGACTTGCACAACCAGACAAGTTTGGTGGAGGTGCCAACACTAGGTATAGTTCTCTGTAGATCTTCTCTACAAGTACTATCACCGGCACTTTAAAATCGATGAGGAAGTGGTGATTATCAGATTGGTATTCTTCTTCAAGATAGTGGGCAGTTCTGACACCGCACTGATATGGATCTTTAAGGTTGTTGACGATCGGTTTTAGACAGCATCAAGGATCTTGTATTCCATACTTAGTAGGCTTATGCTCCCTCCTTTCTTGAGTACCGAAATGACGATGTAGGACTTCCTTCAGCGGGCTTGCGTTTCTCTGACCAAATTCTACAGATAAGCTAGTGCATGCTCGTGACCAGCTATGATCAGGTAGACGAAAGTTTTCACGGTTTACGTCAGGGTTGTATTGTATGTCCTTCGTATTTTTCATCGCCTTCGTGTAACACTTCAAAGAATTCTTTAGCACCGATTGCGTCTCCTCTATGATGTTCTTGTGTTATTGTTCGGTTTTTGCACCCTTCGGTTCAAGTTTTGTTGCCCCGAACCTTCCTAGTACAATTTTCGAATCTCATTCTTGCTGTAGCATATTTCGATCGATCCTCGAACTTCCTCCATTTCCTCCTGAGAAGCTTGTGTTCAGTTTTTCTCCTCTGTTAGTACGACTTAGTAGTAGTCCTCAATTCAGGTAGTTTCCTCACATGCAGTGTCGATGGAATCGCCTTCTACTTAGCTAAGGGAACCCACCGGTACTCATGGTCGAATCATGGGTTTCTTATTTGTGGTCAGCTTGTGAAACCTAGTACATGAGAGGCAACATTTCTGATGCTAGTGATGCGGGATCATGAAAGAAGTTAAAGGAGACGCGGTAATTCAAATCTTCTCACAGTATTTTCCCGGTGGTGTGTTTTCTTTCATATATGCATTCGTATCTTGGCTCCTACTTGACAATGCTGGAAGTCAATTTTGGCACAACGGACTGTGCGTACGTCTGGAATAGTGGATGAGCGTCTTTCGTCTATCGCAATAAGACCAATCTGGCAGGTCGTGCTTTGATCATGTGTCCGTATTGTTCCTAATATGCGGTCCACTTGACATGTCTATCACTCTGTGCCCGTTCAGGGATGTGATGTCACTCAGGATATGCATATCTACACTGTCTACTGTCTTATTCTAGTATATTACGATGTTTAGGTGATACTTGGGTCATTGGTACAGATTCTATCTAGGAGTTTGTAAAAGTCGTCCTTGGTGGAATTTCTTCCTCGTTGGAGCATGCGGGCATATAAAGCTGTGTCAGCTATATAGCTGATCTTGGTAAACTTAGATCTGGCGCGGATTGTCGCAAGTTCTAAAGTCTGTTGACATGGCAACTCCGCATTCATATACAATATATACTGTAGACCTCCACTGTATTCACGAGGTATTCGGGAACTCCTGATGTGTTTAGATTCCTGCATTCCAAACCCATACCGGAATGTCTTTTGTTACAGTTCCATGTGTCGTCAGCTATGAGTCAATCGTAACCGAGGCTGTTGTTGTCTTCATTTTTATTTTGATTCTCTTTGGCATAGGCAAGGTGGACGTGTTGCATGTAGATCAATGCCAGCCATTTTCTGCTCACCTAGCGCCCTGTTAATTTTTTCGAAGAGATTATTATTGCATCTTCTCAGACACATATTAGAGCCGATGTTAATAAGATATGTTCGCAGACTTTATCGTAAATTTTAATTTATGGTTAAGGCAAGGTACGTAATTAGGGACTCTGATCGGTTGAAATAAGTCACGGGGTTTATCACCTCGACATTGATGTTTATCTAGACAATCTTAGTGACTTAGGCAGCCTTGTACACGCTCATTACTGGTTAACTAGACTAATTTTACGCAGTTGTCACCGTGATGATGTGATGCTCACCATAGCGGATTCTGCTTCTAGGCCAGTTTTCTAATTTTGGAGCATGCACGCAACGATATACGAGGGTGGTGCCCACCCTCCAAATCGATCCAAATAGGCTTATGACAAAATGGACAGTTTTGGATGTGTTCCCGGTTAAAGAGATACGTTCTGAAACAGTCATGTCCCATCAAAAACCGAGTCAGGCAGAAGTTTGTTTCGCCGTGATTCCATTTTCTATACTTCGATCACTGAGTATGGACAACGTGTCCATCTTAGGTATACTTACCTTCCATTGTTCCAGATTACGATACTACGAGTTCTTTGGTTTTTTTTATTTTTTCGTGGCTAAGCTTGGACATGCTTACTCTCCAGTATTCCAGCAAGTACTCATATATACCTATAGATAGGCAGCGTGGAAGATACAACGAGTGTAGCTTTATGCGAAACAGTTCGAAGCGCACTGGTGACTCTTAGTGTCTTAAGGCGGTGGACCGATTTCACTCCCTGCTTGTAAGACTTGATTTTGGCGACGCTAGAAAATATTTCCGCTGCGAACATGAGTATATATAGAAATCGCAGCTCCTATAGGCATAAAGTTTCGAAATACATTCATAATGTTCGACAGTAGGGGGCCTATAAACGAACCTTGTGGCACACCACCACCTATTTCGTGTGCCTTAACTCCATCCTCAGAGTCATAGAGGAGTTGGAGAAATACCTCGTTATCATTTTAGTCTGATGTTTCAATCCGATAAAGACGATTTATAATGCGTTTCCACCTTCCCGAATTCACGTCCAGGGCAAAAATGGTGTACTACTGGTTTGGTGCTTTCTTTTCCAGCCCCTACCCTGTATAGCGCCTTGAGCTCTAGTTATTACCGCATTAATTGGTTCCCCTATTGATCATAACTTACGAAAACTGTATTGGTGTTCCGATGGACTTCCTGCTGTTGTAATTGCTGATCCGCTCACGGATTTCTCCAACCTTGTAAAGAAATAGTACGATTATACGAAGGATCGTTTGAGTTGCCTTTTTTCTTTGGCAAAAGCAATAACCGTTGGCATTCTAAGACCACAAAACGCTCTTTTGAGGACATGCGTTAAATATTATACATGTCGCGAACCTTTTCACATTCTCCAAACAGTTATTCGCATATAACCACAGTTATGGGGGTACTCTCGTGATGAATTTTTCTCAACCGGCACCCTACTTTTTTCCGAGGAAAGAGGGTCGCAACAGTACTAGATATGTTGGTGAATGCATGCGTAGGCCTTGTGTTTAAGCTGTTCGCAGAGATCTCTAAGTAAAGGTGTTTGCTAGACTTTATCGTAGGCTTTTAGTCAGGTTTCCCTTCTCGACATGCATTGTAACATGACCAGCAACAGCATCCGGACTCAGGATGATGGTAAGCTCTTCTTGTTTAGTGGGTCCATCAGCATACAAGAGATCCGTGACTTTCCTTTGCCATCCTACACATTGACACATTATATGCATTGATTATTAATCACCATCCTTGGGTTACAAAAGCTTCAAATATCGCCTCACTAACGATGAAACTTGGAAGACCTTCACCTAACCGATTGGTCGTACTAACCTAGTGCATTACTTTGGGTTGTACAGGTCCTACAGATGTCTCTTGTATTTTACGTGGGTATCTGCCGTGAAGACTTAAATCATATCAGCAGCGGCATCCACGTCGTTATCGAGGAAGCATAACGACCAGTTAAAATTCCTAAAGAAGCTGTTAAGACCGCTCCAGTTGGCTTTCTCGTATTGCCATACGGTTCTTTTAGGATTTTTTTCTCTAACTGTGTGGTCGGTGTACGAGAAATTAGCTGATATGACACAATGGTACGACGAGCCTAGAGGGATCACATTGTGGTGGAGTTAGGTAAGCTACATCACTACGCACATAAATGGCGAGACCGCGGTGAGAGAAGAATAATGGCACTAGTTCGTAACCAGGTAGTTTCAGATCAGAATGATCTGAGAGGTGTGGGCGGGGATCTACCTGTGTTTCACTAAGTGCCAAAACAGCTGGTCTGTACTTACAGACGTGAACGTACGCAGAAAAGTGATTACTTTTTAGCCCGCGTATATTGGCTACGTCTACCCTGAATTCCCTAGTCATAATCACAGACAAACACAGAAAACACAAACACCGACGATACTAAGCAAGGCTGCGAAGTGAAAATTCTGACATTGATTTACCGGATCAAATTGTTGTAGGTGTTATGTCCTTACAACAATATGAAACAGTGCACCAACAAAATTTTCATTCACAACCCGCTCGTACCGTATGGTAAATACAGTAACGGCAGTGATTGTACTCCCGGGCAAATGCTTGGAATTTATCAGAGGTTTTAAATTTGCTGTGACCATTTTTGCTTTTATTAAAGACTTTCTAGCGTGTTTGTTAAAAATGAATCTGTAATGAAATTGAATACTCAATATCTTGGGTTCAGTTTTTAAAGACACGTTATGGCCATTAATTCGAAGTGGCAAAACTTTACATTCTTTCACAGCAAGATAACGACCTTTCCCGCTTGAATTTCTGAAACAAGTTAAGCTACATCTTTCTGAATTTCTTGCCCTTGCGCTACGCCCGAAAGAACTTGAATTTGTTCAGAAGAATCCGATCCTATATAAACAGAGGTGAATCTGTCTGTTAAGAAACTTCGGATAATTCTAGTTAACCAATTTGGAAAATGTAAGGAGATAAGTTTGAATAATAAACCCTCGTGCCAAACGTTATCAAATGCCTTTTCGAGGTCTATATCTAGGCAGAGTGTAACTTTTTTCCTTCTTAAGTTCTGAATTATTCTGTTATGTAAAACCAAAAGGGCGTGTTCTGTGGAGTGACCTTTTTTGAATCCAAATTGGTTATCAGGAATAATATTTAGGTCTTCACATATATTGTTAATATGGTCTGCCAAAACTCTTTCGAATAGTTTTCCAATATTCGGGAGTAATGATATTGGACGAAAATCCCTAATATCCTTCGCCTTTTTATTTTTCTGTCTTGGGATTAATTTTGAAATTTTCCATAGTTTCCATTATTAATGCAATGGTTAAATTTCGATGTCAAGACTATATCAAGGGAGAAGGGGTATCTTTTTAGCACAAAGTTGGATATTTCGTCCACTCCCGCCGATTTTTTGTTGTTAAGATTATATCTTACATTTTGGACATTACTTGGACATGTAAACGGCGATTCATTCGAATTTGTTGTATTATGAAGTGGGGTAAAGGTTCTTAAAAGTTGGTCTGTTTGTGTTTGGTCAAATTCAGATATCTTAACTCTGACTTCATTTGTAAGACTTAAGTCAACCGTAGGTGGTTTTAGTGAATATAATTCTGAATAGAAGTTTTTAAATGCTTCTAAGTTTTGGTCAATAGTTTCCAAAGCAATACCGTTGTTACTAATAACATCTTTTCAGATGTCTGTGCCGAAGCACTTCCTGCCAGTAATACTATCGATCTTTTTAAATGCTTGGGAAGATGGTTTAATATTTTCCAGTCTCTTTTTTATGTGTTCATTAAGTTCTATCCTATTCCGAACTGACTCTATTACAATGCTGATGAAACAGTCTCTTTAATTGCCTTAACCATATGTTTCTTAGTTTAAGAAGTTGTTTTGTATAATCAGATATGTTATGATATCGAAGATTTTTGGTCTGGCAAATTTCAGCGTTTCTTTCGATGCATTCGGGAATCGTTTCGTTAGCCTGGCATATCAGTGAATCTATTTCAGAATTAGAGATATTTCTTTCTTTAACAGTATTAATACTAGACACAGCGTTATGAAGATGAAATCGGAATCTTTCCCAGTTTGTATTTCTAAAACTTCTATATGTTGGAGGGGGTTGCACTAGCGGTGCGAAATCCCTAAAGTTAAATTCAAGTGAAATTCCAAATTGATCGGATATAGTAGGAAAAGGGAAGAAGGCGGAAGGATGTGAGTACGCTAGCCTTGTAGAGACCAGAAAATAAACTAGGACTGATGACGATCTTGGAAAAGTAGGGCTAAATGGGGATATTAGATATAAATTTAGGAATGGAGCATCGAAAAACCAATCATGGAGCATCTTCCCATTGCTGTTATTCTTAGAATCACCCCATACTAAGTGGCGTGCGTTTAAGTCACGAGCAATTATAGCCCTATCACATGTTTCAATTATATCATAAAGACTTTGAAATTCTCTACCTAATCTAGCGCCAACATTGGAGGGAATATACGAGTATATGCTTCCAATAAGAAGTTTGGGTGGTACATCAGAGGCATTGTTGGACGTTAGTGTTGCTAAAGCTACAGATAGTATTTCACTTGAAAATTTTATTTCGTTGTATTTGTATTTTTGTTCAAGAATGATAGCTGTCCCTCTTCCATATTCATTCGGCACTATATTATACCCATTATTGGTTTGTGTTTAGGACTTAATCTTGTTTCCGATATGAAACATATTTGTGGTTTTTTCATGCTAAGAACATTATAAAGTGTCAGTCTTCTATCATGAGAGATAATTGAATTAAAATTCGCTGATATTATTTTAATTTTTATAGGGTCCATCATACTACTGCAGAAGCAAGAAAGTCGAGATATGCAAACATTTTCTCTTATTTGGTTTTTAGTTGTTGGTATTTAGGCCAAAATTTACGAATTTCTACTAAGAGCTCTTGGAATGAATTATTAAGATCTCCAGAAGGAGAGCTCTTCGGATTTAAAATATTTTTTTTTTCTATGGGTTTGGAGGGATTAAGGGATGTTTTGGCCATATCGGCATAGGAGATGTTTGTATTTGTGAAACATCTTCTGTTGTGTACAGCCATTCTGTTTTCCTGGTTGAGGCTCTTGGTTCTTTTTTATCTTTGTACCTTAAATACGCCGGACAACCCAAATAACTAGCTGCGTGGCCTGGTTGGTCACAATTAACACACCTAGGGGGAGGTATCTTTTCATTGGCTTCCTTCAGGCTTTTGTGAGCTGCTAAACAGACTTCAGAATCGTGCTGTTCTCCACAAAGTACGCATCTGCTTACATAAGCGCAACATTCCCCAGAATGCCCAAATCTTTGACACCGATAGCATCTTATAACGGACTTCCCATGTCTTTTTTCCCAGTATACATATACGCTGAAAGAGTAAGTACTTAATGCCTGTTAAATCTTTAGCTTTAGCTTTTCACCTGGTTCTAGCTGTACATTGAAAATGTTCAGTTTAACATTATTTTCCCCAGTTCTAGCCGTGGAAAATGGAGCAATTTTAGCAATTTTAATATTTGGAGCAGCAGCATCTAGAGCTTGTTTAATTGTCTCTATAGGAGTGTCCCCACCGAGACCTTTCAACAAAATTGATGAGCGTTTGCTCTCTTTCGGAGAAAACGAGAATGCACCGATACCAGTTCCACGTATTTTTTGAATTATTATTTTATGTACATTTGAGTTGTTCACATATACTTTTGTCTTTTTATAGCCTAAATTAATAAATTTATATTTGAGATCGGTAATCTTACATTCTACAGCAGCAAGCCCTAACACTTGACTTATAAGCTCACAATTTGCACCAAAAATAAAAATTGGCGGGCAAAACAACACATTTTTTAAACTACAATGGCTACTTTCATTTAGTGAAGCGTTTGAAGTAACGTAAAGAGATTTATTAGTAGGTATTGCATTCAAGGTTTAATAAAGGAGCATAGGAATTGTTGGATAAATGTCAGTACTCATTTAAATCAGGTGATGGGTTAGCTTTTGAGTGTTTATATTTTTTTCCAGGATTAGATTGGAAACTACTTGCAGAACGCTTAAGATTCCTTATCACTGTTGTCCACTGCGTTTGCTCGGGAGAGTCGTCGATCTCATCCATTGCTTGACGTTGAGTTTCGTTTGAGTATGTTTCTATATATGTTTGCGAGATGTCAGAATTTTGAAGCAGATAAGATTGTGCGCGGAACAAATCTGCGCCAGCAAAGACACTTGCACTAGCACGTGTTGGTGAATTGTCTAAGTCAATACTGCAAGTAAGAGCACATATGTTTAAACGATTTTTTACACAATTTTTATATCCCAGCGTATGAGGTGGAATATTTGAGTTTAAATTTGCACTATTTGCCACTATCAAAGGTCACAAGGGAAAGTAATTGTGTAATTGTTTGCGGTCAGAGCCGCTTTTAAGTGGGTAATTGGAAAAGAGATAACGCACTGTAAAAGACACGTCTTAACGCCACGGCAGATCGAAGCGAACTTGGTGTTTTGTTTCAAGAACGTGATATTGACTAGTCTGGCTGCGAAGTGGAAGCCTGGGAAAATGTGTCCGATAAGTCAGCTATGCGGTCCTCCTTTTACTTCAATATCTTTAAAACCAAAGTTGATGGTGAAATTTTTTGCCCGAGGCAAAGGAGTGGGTTTGGCTGTCAAGGAGAGGACGATTGGCCGGCTCATGACCACCTTCTCTCTGCTCGGTGCTTTGACGAAGTTTGCGGCACAAAAATCTGGGAGAAGATTTCAGCCATTCACCAGAAGTGCAATATTTTGAAACTCAAAATCGAGACGTAGAATTTGGACTTAGGTCTCTGAGAGATTTTATTTCTATCATAGACTTGAAGCTTAGCACCTGGCTAATGTCCACCAAGACAGTTGATGGAGTGTTAATAAAGTCACTGAGATCTGGTCCTGACTGGCCACTAGTTTCACGAACCACTAATGCCAGCCAGCGGCCTTGTAGATGATAAGTGGTAAGGAGGATGTTGGAGTGTAGAAGTACTTTAGTAAGGAGCCGGCATTAAAATATGACATTCCGAAAACTGAAATTAAGAGGCTGCCTTTCAACATTTCAAAAAAGGCTTTGGAGTAGGTTTTAGCTTCCTTTGGACTGCTCGTCAATGAAACCGCGACTTTTTGGAATACAAGCATCTACAGCCATTGACATACAAATATTCTCTCCATTCTCTCCACCTTTTTCGAAAAGATTGTGTATGATCTTTCCAGCATATAGTCTTAATTTGGAGAGAAGCTACCTAATATGGTCTAGCCTACTAAACTCTTTTCTGAAAATACCTGCAACAAAAATGAAGGCTGTTCCTTGAACTGCATGAGCTACCTAACAATATTTTCCTGGGCACGGCTTTCTATTACTTCAGAGTTTGGTCACTTCGCAGTCTCTAGTCGATCAACGTCTTCTGCACTGCCTTGGTCAGTGTTGGGGTATCAAATCATCTTCCAGTAGGAGCTATCATAAAATATTCATAACACTGAAAAGGTGTTCAAAAAAATCATAGCCTCAGTGAAGTAATTAACCTCTTAGGCTAAGACAACAACTCATGTCCTTTTAATCTTCCATTTAATGAAAAGCAGGTGATGTCGGCTCATTTTCTTTTTCCATGGCCATGCCTCATTCTGAACCATCATAAAACTTTGACCAACAGAAAAAAGATATATCACCCACCCCGTACCATGTAGATAATCACGTTGTCAATATTTAATACCATATGGTCCTCCGTATTTTAGGGTTTCTAATGAAAATGGCTTATTTCCCCCCAGGACCTATGAGTCTTCCTGGAAAAATTCAAAATTAACAATGATTGTGTGACCTCATTCGTTTAGTTTTTGTCTTCTATTTTTGTCAAACCTTTTATCCATTCATGGTATCCGTATCTACCCGTACTGCTCCATGGATTTTTGGTATCCACATCCGTTGGTTTCTTTGTACTCTGTGCATAGCGATTTAGTCTACTCAGCAGCTCATAATAGACAATGCACTCTGACTCTCGATAGAGTCCATGAATCCCGGATGGTACTCCATCTTCGAACTTCATTGTGTCTTCTGCTGTTCTCTTTTCCTTTTATTTTTTTTGCACTTTCTGTGTCCCTCTTTGTCTCTAACATCTGGTGTTTAGCATTATTTATTAATTTCTTCCCTTTTGTAGGAAAATGCATGGAAAGGGAGCCAAAAGTAAAGCACACATGGTGCAGGACTGAAGGATAAGCCCCTAGCTGTGCATTTGCACTCGTACTCGTATGTAGTTCTACTCCTGTGCTGTTGCTCCTCATCCTACTGGCGCTCCTATTGCTCCTGCTACTGTATGTGGAATGCAATCATAATTACAGTTACTCTAAGTCTTTGTCCCTTATATTTTTTGTTAGAAAATCACATGTGGGCGAGAGGTTGTACAATAGCTTCCCGGTGAAACTGTTCGTTATTCACCACATAAAATGAGAGTCGAGAGTGGAGGAGTCCTCATTTCCACTCCATACATAAATGACGATAGGCAAGGTGAGGAGGTAAAGCATGTGCACTGCAAAAATCGTTCATTCTTTAATTGGAACCCAGTTTTTGTGCCTCTTTTTAAAGGATGCCCATATATATACGGATACTGGATACACTAAGCTAAAGCGGGTTGATGGGGGATGAAGTATGGTGGAACTTTGAGAGACAATCATGAGCCACCTCTTGAAGGCACTTCTGCTTAAGGGTGTATGCAATGTAGAGTGCAAGTTTTAAAGCATCATTTCAGCTAAAGAGTTCTTTGTTGCAATGATGGCAACTGTATTGTACCAGAGTTGGATTTTGTTTTCAGGAGTGGAGGTATGCTCTCGAAGTGGATAAGCACAAACTTAAATCGAATTTAAGTTGTGTTTTTAGACTTGTACGATTCTGATAGTCCTCGAGAAGTACTCCACTTGACGTGATTTGAAAAAAGAAGTTAAATACTCAGAATGGCTTGGGGTTAACTAGCTGATTCAAAGTTCATTGTTGACGACTCTGCAGAATGGAACGTCTTTCGAAATGGGACATGGAAATTTCGATCATTGAACAGGCAAAGTGCAATCGAACAACTAGCGGACGCCCTACATTTCTATGAAGCAGGTACCACCACTAAAGGACAAAAAGCTGTGAAGTATACTACGGCGATTGATACAGAGAAAACAACGATTGTCTATTTGAGTACCAGATTTTTAGTAAGAGGCAGACTTTGGCAAGAAGTCTTGAGAGTCTTAAAGCCCAACTTATGAGCAATATCCAAAGTATGAAGTTAAAATCGTCCTAGAGGATCTTAACGCCAAAATGGGAATGGCACAGCTTGTACGTCTGGAAACGGACTAAGGCTAACTGTGTCTGTGCCACAGAGCGGAAAACCTGGCTAGCACACGGTCTATCTACGTGGAGAGGTATGGCAGTTACTTGTTAATCAAACTCGCAGCCATCTTTGATCATGATCCGATCAACGCAAGACACTCCTTGCAATCGCAACAAACCACCAGAGCCGTTGCCGAACGCATATTGCAAAATTTCTCAACAACTCTTATGCCACCAGCATCAACTACCATCAGAAACGACACTACTGGTTTCACTCGACCATCTCCGGGCCTCTTCCGTTAGGCAGAATGAACCATTCAACCTGGACGGCGGAAGCTGAGAGATCCGTCCACCCAACCAAAATTAAGTCAGGATAGCAATATTCAAGTTAAAGTACAATAAAGCTGCTGACCGGACAGCCTACATGCCGAGCAATTTAAAGCAGCAGGAGATGATTGACAAGGCTTTATCAGAGGAAGGCATGCCTGAAAAATTAAACTTACGCACTGTTTGACGAATGAACAAACAAACTTAACTTAACTGCGCCTATTATAGAGGGATAACTCTACCCCTCATCGCATATGCTTGAAGCCACTTATTAACAATCTGATTGGTCCCTGTTAGTGAGCTCGGGTAAGTCCACAATCAAACATAGGTCAAACATCTCTACTCCAGGAGATTCTGGGAAAAATATCTTTATCGATTTTAAGTCCGCACATGGCAGCATATACAGAGGCGAGCTATATATATACGAAGCCCGCTGCTTCGTAAGAAACCATATCTCCGAGGCCCTTGATGTTAAAAGCTGATTTAGGCAAGGCGATTCGCTGTCATGCGATTTCTTTAATAACATTCTTGAAAGAATTGTTCAAAACCCACGCACCAACACAAGGGGCACAATCTTTCAAAAGTTTGTCCAATTACTCGCAAATGCGATGATATTGACATAACTGGAAGAAAACAACGTGCTGTCAGTGACACTTTCTCGAGTATTGAGGCGGAAGCGGCGAAGATGGGTTTAAGGGTCAATGAGGGTGTTGGCGAACTTGCGACAACAGCACTAATTTTTACGATTAGTTTGTTCTTTTTTATTGTGAAACGTTATAAAATCCTATTTAGACAAAAATATATGTAATTCAAGTATAGTACAATAATTTTAGATGACTTACTTTAGTGTTAAGATTAAGTTAGTTTTAAAGAATTTAGCAAAAGAATTCCAATTATTTAAAAAGAAGAAAAAAACGTGTTCCTAAGGTGACTTTTTTGGGATTAGTGGCTTTTAGGTTTTTCGTTTGACATGATGACTTGTCATCAGCATCAGCAGTAGAGGTACCAACGTAAGAACTATATGTTCAAGGGTTGTTAACAGAGTGCATTACCAAGTATGGGATGTCAAGCGGAAAGAACAAACAACACCGACATCTCGGATAGAACGACAGACAACGACACCAGCGCTGAGATGAAACGAAGAATCACTCTTGCCAATCGTTGCTTCCTTGGGCTTAGAAGGCAACTGTCTTACAAAGCCCTCTTTCAAACAACAAAGATATATAGAAGATATATACAACAGAAGAGCCTCATCATACTTGTTCTGTATTACGGTACAGAAGCATGAATACTCTCAAGAAGGATTAAAGCATTCTCTGCTGCTTTGAGCGAAAGATTCTCCGTGTGATTTTAGGTTCCGTCTGCACTGACAGCGTATGAAGAAGAAGTTGCAATGAATACATAGATCCTATCAAAAGACTTCGTCTACAGCGGTTAAGCAAACAAGGTCATCACACCAATACTCCGTCCGAAGGATCTTGACATCTGCTTCAATGGGACAACGCAGTATAGAAAGACTTTACCTTAAGTGATGAACACCGTTAAAATAGGTAATCGAAGGGGGGCATAACTGGAGAAATCTAGTAAAGAAAGCAACTTGACCCAATATCAGATCAATGATTTAGTGGAACGTAGGTACTGCGTTGCAATACAAGGAATGTGTCGGTTTTACCTTCTGCAAAATCCCAAAGTTAACTGAACATTATGCTGGCCGAAGGCATCGCATACAATATTAGACTCACGCTGATAGACGCATTCATCTTAAGTCTTCTCGCAAATAACCAGCCCACATCTGGTCAGGTGTCCCTAAGACCTCCAAAATCCAAAGATCCAAAATCGTGCAATAAAACTCATAGGTTATGCAAATATTACACAGTCATTCGACACCCACGAACACCGGCGTAACGTCTCCTGTGTCAATCTGTTCTATCGCTATTTTCACCACTGGTGCTCAACCGAAATTGCCAGTAGCATTCCGCCCCTTCAAACTTTTAACCGTAACACCCGTCTCGTTATGAATGCTCATCAGCATACCCTCAAGCTCACTTTCGGACGTTCTCTGAAATACCGTGATTCGTTCCTAATCCATTCAACTCGCTTATGGATGGCCCTCGCGATCTCTTTATGTCCTAGTTATAACTTGCAAACATTTAAGACCAACGTACGTCGGTACCTCGAATACACACAATCTTATGGAAGGTGACCCATAAACCAACGGTTATATGAACTTTGACGAATAAAGTAGGCTTAATTTCCAGTTTTTCAGTCCGTTGATCAATTGGCATCTCACTCATTCACAAATTGAGAGTAAGCACCTATATTGGTGGAAGCATTGAGAGAATATAAAGAAACTGTCATCGTTTGAAGAGAAAACACTCTCAGTAATAACAAAATGTCATCGGCTGTGTTCTGTCAGTGAAGGTATGCCACATATTATTTTCGACTGTACTTTGTGGCAATACGGAACGACATCGACGGATTCTATGCGTCGGGGTCTTCCTAGCCCAAAGAAGGAGCGATTGATAAGAGTGATGATCTTTCCGAGACGTAAGTGCTGGGTGTCCTTTTTTGTTGACAACATACACTTGGTTTTGCCATTCTTGACCGCTAAATCCATTTTCGCCGCTTCCTTCTCAATACTCGCGAAAGGGCTAATGACGTTATGCTTCTTTCTTCCGATTATGTCAATATCATCGGCGTATGCGAGTAATTGGACGGATTTTTGAAAGATTGTGCCTCTTATGTTGGCGCATGAGTTTTGCACTATTCTTTCAAGAATGGTGGAGAATCGAATGACAGCGCATCGCTTTGTCTAAATCCTTTTTCGACATCAAAGGTCTCGGTGAGTTCTTTACCGGACTTGATGGAACAGCGTGCATTCTGCATCGTCACCCTGTACAATTGGACGAGTTTGGCAGGGATGCCAAAACTATCCTTGTATAGCCCGTCCCTATGGATGCTGTCATAAGCGGCCTTAAGGTCGATGAATAAGTGGTGTGTATCGACTTGGAGCTCGTGGAGTTTTTCCAAGATCTGCGGTAGTGCTAGTATTTGATCGATGGTGGACTTTCCTGGTTTAAAGTCACACTGATATGGACCAATCTGGTTGTTGACGAACGGCTTCAGGCGTTCACACAATACATCAGATAGGATCTTGTAGTCATCGGGCATATACATTCGTCCGACCACATTTTGCATATGAGTTGGTGTATGCTCGTTACCAAATCATCGCCTGACGCTTTGAAGAGTTGGGCAGTCGGCTGTCTGCTCCAGCAGCTTTTTTGGACTTAAGTTTAGATATGGCTATCTTCACTTCATCCAGGTCGCTTGGACGGGATTCTTGGTCTACGTCGTCCAAGTTGAAAGGTTTATTCTGCCTGACAGAGGTATTTGATTCGTTATCGCCGTTATACAGTCTACAGAAATGGTCTTCCCAAATCCTCAGCGTCGACACCGACTCCACTACGGTTCGGGGCTTGTACCTGTGGCATGTTTTTTTTCCATTTGCTAAAATTTCTGAATCTGATTCTTGGAGTAGAACCTCTCAATTTCCTCGACAGCGAGCTTCCCATGGTCCTTCTTTTTCCTTCTGAAAAGCCGGCGTTCATCTCTCCTCTTTTGCTCAGCAGATCTAGTCCTTATATGCAGCGCCGCTTTGTATGAATCTGGCTTGGCTGCATGTGCGTGAAGCACTCGTCGTCAAACCATTGGTTTCGTTTTGGTGGCCGAGCCCAGCACATCAGAGGCGGAATCACTGATGGTTTATTGGCAATGTTGCCACTGGTCTCCAATACATGATGCTGGTGGCGTACGATGTGTTAAGAGATTATGGGAGACTCGATCGGAAAATGATTTGGTGATCTCTTGCGATTGTAGCCGTCCGAAGTAAAACTTTTTCACAGTATTAGCTTGTCTTTGCGATGTTCAGGATATCCGCAACAGTGCCCTGGATATAACAACGTAATTGTCCGAGTTGATGTTGGCCCCTCGAAACGTTTTGGCATCCATAATACTGGAAGAGTGCTTTCTGTCGATTGCAATGTGGTTAATCTGGTTGACGGTTGCTTGATCAGGAGCTCTGCAAGTCCCCTTATGAATATCATGTGGGAACTATGTGCTAGCTACGACTATGTTTCGCCCCGCCGCAATGCCGATTACTCTGAATCCGCTGTCGGAGGTGGTGCCGTGCAGTCCATATTTTCGACAGTACTACCAATAATGACCTCTCTTCCTAGCTTTGTATTAAAATCTCCGAGGACAATTTGAATGTCATAGAGCTCGTAGAATCCATTTTTGATGTTACCTTCTTTCTGTGCTATAGAGGCGTGCGCGCATATAAGATTAATTGACAAATTTTGCTCTAATACGGATTGTTACAAGGCGCCCATTAAAATCCCGGAAATCCAAGACTTCTTACCTAAGTCGGTGGAGGGGTCAAAACATTAGCATCTGTAGCGACAGATAAGGTGCGCTTAAAGTCTGCCTGAACCCTTTACTATATCCAAGCTAGTTTGAGAATGCAAGACTTCACTGAACGCAGTCGTGTCTGTGTACCAGGTCATAATGTAATCACCCGAACCTACCTAGGTCTTCGGTAAGGACTTCCATTGAAAGTTGGGTTTCATATGAGCATAACTGCAGATGGCATGGTTCTCAAGGTTACCAACAGATCACACGAATATTTTTTAGCAGCCCCACTTAGGAACCACTGTAGGCTTCTTATTGGTGTTGTGACGGGGCACTACGCTTTTGCTAAGCATTAAAGTGTGTTGGGCATGAGTGACACAACGTCCTGCGACATTTGCTATGATAGTGATGACAACACCGCAAAGAACTACCTCTGCGAGAATCCCGCCTACGCTCGCATGATGCTGTAGGTACTCGGCGCTGATACTTAACACTGAAGCGCTTACTCATCTTTCAATGAAAGACTGAGAAATTTCAGCTAGAGGAACATAGAAGTAGTACAATGGACTAGTTCCTTAGCTTCGTGATCTGTTCTGACAAAAAAAGGACTCCGAACTCGTATGATATCAAATGAAAAGGTCTCATTTGTTAAACTCTCCAGGCGTCTTTTGTTAGTTCTATGAAGGAAGGGAATATTAAGGCCTTGCCAAGAAACATTGAGGAGACCCCATATAAGACACTTATAGTTCCAGTCCTGCTCTATGGACGTGTTAACGAAGACAAATTATGGTATCGCTTGTATTGACCAGCTTTAAGGAAGGAGACACAACACCACACTCAACGAGCTGATGAATTTTAACGCTCTGAAAGCCTCTGATTCCAACTCAGAGGAAAACACAGTAGAGACTGTGCCCTTGTAGAAGGTCATCTCAATCATAAATTGAGCAGACTATGCCTAAGATCACGATAATTGACTTTAGAGCTTTTCAAGTAAGTAAATCAGATGATTGATTTGTTTCTGATTTTTTCTGGAAGTCTTTTGGATTATATATAATGGAACAAATACATCGACAAAATATAAGGAGATAAAATGCTATCAGAAAGTTAAGGTGGCCGCTTCAAGAGGCTCGCATGTGACCTGATTCGTAAAATTGACTTACACGCGTTAACTCTTATTTTCTCTAGAATATTATTACCTATCCTAAATTGTTTCCTTCATCACCATTTTTCCAGCGAAAAAAGTTCAACTTCCTGTGTGAAGTGAAGGCTCTTGTAATGCTTCTTTGACTAGAAAAGATCCCTGATGATGGCAGCGCATGGATTCCTATGAACAACCATCTCAAGCACGCCAAAGTCTCATCGTCTTTTTCCAGAAATTGTTTATCTGATTCACTTACGATACGAGTATATGTACTCGTAGATACATCTCCCACTTGTCGCCAGAAATAAGAAAAAAATTGTCAGAAGTCAACGAGAAAACAAAAAATCAAACCCAACCCCTATGTCTATTATACACGCCACTGCATCATCGTCATCATCATCATCATCATCATCATCATCAACATCAGAATCATGAGCGTAGCTATCAAGGGGTCTTAAGGGATCACACATCACAAAGAATTCAGATCGAGAGTTCCATGCCGAGAAGCGTTCGTTCTACGGAATGGTTGTCGCTGTCGTCAGTGCCAGTTTCTGGTGGCTGGTGGTGGATTTTAGAAAAAGTCGTTACTCAGGGTATATGGTGTAGTAAAAGCAGCAGCGGCGATGGCCGGCGGTAAATTTTTCGTTGGTTCCGTGAGAGCGGGAGTCGCGCATCGGGCACAGAGAAAATTTTATGCGGGATTCTAAATTGATCTTAACGAGGCTTAATTGATTGCGATTGTATTGGGGACTCGACGGACTAGTGTCCAGTAAGTGTACTTTTATTCTGTTTGTGTGTTGCAATAGAGAGGCATTCTTCCCATGTTCATGTTCCGAGCTTGTGGGGTACATCATTTTTTGAAAAAAATTCGAAAACAAAAAAATGAGGAACATCAAGCAGGCGAATTTTACCGCTGTTGCTCAACAGCACAGTAATACAAAAGTCATCATAATCATGATGATGATGTTCACTACCAACATCATCATCATCATCATAATCATCCTTAACATGCCGACTGAGGAGTGCTCGTGGAGGCAGCAGCAGCCAGTAGAAGTAGAATAGAGTAGCAACGCTCCGAGCACCAGGCTATTGTTCATGGAACGCAAATCGTCGACGTTTTTACTTGTCATTGTTCTGGCAACGCGGTATTTTGTATTCATATTCCTACTCACACAAAGTATCTGTATCTTTATTTCCATCCAGTGGCGTAAATGATGCCACATACCCGTACTTCGACGTTGAATTTCATGGTTTTTTATTTTATTTGTTACTCTTTGAATAGGAAGCAGATTTTTCATCTCTGACACTGAGTTGTGTATTCAAATTGAAATTTTCTGATTAAATGAGAACGCAAATAAAGCAATTTGCCTTTTCTCCCTTTCTGCGCTCCCACCCCCCAGGCATTCGCTGTCAGAATTCATCACTGACAATAGGCCTTTATCGAAGATTTTCTCCTTCAAAGAACGCTCCATCAAAGTATGTACATACGCGTACATCTATCTGCGGTTCAATTCAATGGCAGAGCAAGAAATCAGATTGTTCTCACTCTTAAAGGATTTGACAACTCTATAGACAAAGGAGCGATTTATTGCAACAATGTCATCATTTCAAGATCATTTTGGGAAGTTTAATTTATGGAAAAGGAGCTGCTTTAAACGGTCATCATTTTGCAAATTTTCTTATCAAGAATCGAAAAAGAACACTTTTGCACTATCCGAAGAGGAGGAGAAAGCTAGAGTCGGATTCGGAAGTTTCATGCACTAGTAGCAGGCTGTAGCAAGTTCCTCCTATAAAGTGACGCAAAAGTCATCACTCGATGTTCTTAGGTTCTGCTTTTAGATTATGTTTATATGATGTCTTTAGTTTTTTTTTTCATTAAGTCGAGAAAATGACATCGGCTAAGTGTCCGCCGCCAGAATTGATGACCATTCGGACCCGATTTGTGCCATTTTCCATCACTATTACCAGAATTTCCGGCGATAGGAGGTAATGGCATTCTTAACGGATATTCTCTTTGAGGGCTTCAAGAGTCTAAGGCTTGTTGACATAGACTCGTGACTTCAAAAAACAGTGAAATCAGGCGATCTTGCCGGACAGTGCAAATTGCCAAAACGAGAGATTAGGTGACCCGGAAATGCAGCCCTCAGAATTTCGGTTGTGGCTCGTGCAGTATGCGATGTTGCTCCATCCTGTTGGAACCACATGTTCTCCAGTCCCAATTCATCCAATTGAGGAAGGAGAAAGTCGTTGAGCACTGTAGTCATTTGGCCAGCGATATTTTCGAAAAAATAAGGCCCGATGACGCCTCCAGAGTAAAGAGCACACCATGCAGTAACTTTAAGCGAGTGTAATAGCTGTACGTGGGTTATATGCGGATTTCAGGTGCCCCAGAAGCGACACTTTTGCTTATTCACATATCCACAGAGATGGAAATGGGCCACGTCGCTGATGATGATTTTCGATAAAAATTTATCTCTCTCGTTGTCGAGATTCAAGATGGTTTGAGTGTATGTTACACGCGCTTGGCACTGTCTGTACTTTATTAGGGAACATCCTACAGTATTTCACCAAAATTCTCTGTAAAGACCGCCAATTGATGCCTAACTGCGTGGCACTCCTCTACGACATCTTCAACCACAGCTGCGCTATTCTCAGCAGAATGGCTGCTCCGGGGCCGGTCAGACCTGACAGCATATCGTCTTGTCCCATACTCTTCCAGGCGAGCGACTAAACGTCATAGTGTTTGCCCAGTTGGTGTCGGACGACCGGGTAACCAAACGAAAAAGCTTTTTTGGTAAATTCTATACACAACTTGGATTCATTTGCCGCCATCGAATAATATGATTAATATCAACTTCACTTGTAAGCTACAATTCCAGTATTCTTTTCTATATGTCACTATTCACTTTTCACTATTCTGTTTGTTGTTTGAGTCTCTTATTGAGAGGGCAATTTTCCGTTGGTACCATTAATGCGTGATATAGGCGGAAATCTATCCGTAGGCAATGGCTCAAATGATAACCTGCGCGTTCTTATTAAAATCTTTTGTGAACAGCAAGAAGGCCTTAGGTTAGGTTAGGCAAGAGTGGCTGTTGGAAATACCAACCCACTTAGGCCTATTGGCCCATTTTGTGATGCAACGTGGATCTATGATCCTCTTACTAATGGAACCAGTTTTGGCTTATAATAAAGCGTAGGAGACTGTTAACTTCTATGTTTTCTAGGTCGTTTAGGTCGTTGTAGAGAGAGAACTGGACATGTGCAGAGTAGGTGGAGGATTGTCTCCTCCTCATCCTCGTCCATGCAGCTTCTATAGAAATGATTTGTAAAAGCGCCAAGCTTTCTTACGTGCTTGCCTATGAGGCAGTGTCCAGTAATGAAAGCTATTATGGCGCTGAGATGTTTCCTATTTAAAATAATCAGACATTTAGAGCGATTCAAATCCAGCTTTGACCAGATCCACCTAAGGTCTGTTCATTTATTGGCATCCAGCTTTAATGCTAGTGTGCACGTAGCGATTGGTATACCTATACTACCTTCTTCCGGTAGAATAGGTAGAGTGGTTCCAATTTTGGCGAGTTCATAGGCTCTGCAGTTCCCTGAAAAGTTTCTATGGCCCGGCACCCAACAAAGGTAAATGTTGAACTGCTCTACCATCTCCATGAGAGATGATAGGCATTCAAGGGTAGTTTTAGAATATAATGAGACCGAGTCCAGGGACTTGATGGCGGCCTGACTATACGAAAATATGCGGATATCCGTTGCAGATACCATGTTTTTCTTCAGCCAGGACAGAGCTTCTTTGATCGCCAAAATTTCCACCTGGAACACGCAGTGATTTGGTTTAGCTTATCTGAGAAAACACGGTCGGTATCGGTTTTAGGTCTATCTTTGTAGAGATGGATTGACTTGTCCTCCATGAAAGCATCTCCTTCCCAGAAGGATATAGAGGGGAAGCTTACATGGAAGTCATTGTCAAACCAAAGTTCAGGTATGGTGTAATCGATGTTCTCTGTGAGGATTCCTAATGTATTCAGAATGTTGGCGTGACCAAATGAATTAATTGTCCACTCTGTAGTCTCTTTAAGGTGAATAGCTCCTCTTATACATAGAAATGCTGTTCTTTGGACTCTGCTTAGTTTACTGCAGTTGACTGCATTTTCTAATGCCATTCACCAGACGACAACCCCGTAAGTAAGTATCGGTCTTAAGACCGATATGTATATCCAGAGGGTTTTGCGAGGTTGAAAGCCCCATTTATTCCCAATGGCTTTTCTGCAAGAGAATACAGCTGCAGTTGCTTTCTTAGCTACTTCTTGAATGTTAGGTTTCCAGTTTAGTTTCCTGTCAAGATCAGTTTTATGGGGGTTTATTCCCAATCCACAGCGATCTGCCCAGCGGGATTTACTTGAAGGAGTTCTTTAATGCTATTGAGATGCTTACCTAAGACGGCTATAGCAACGACATCAGCATAGGCAATCATTCTGCTACCACCCGCTCCAGGTACATCAGTAGTTCTTTAACTACTAAGTTCCAAAGAAGGGGAAAGAGGACACTGCCTTGCGCCGTACTTCTGCTGCCACATCTTTTAGCAGAAGTCTCACCCAGTTTAGAGTTGATTATCCTGCTTTTTAGCATTAGACCGATCAACTCCCCAAGTGAGTCGTCTACCTGCAGAGTTGACAGCGCAGGCGTGATTGCGGATGTGTTGACGTTGTTAAAGGCGCCCTCTATGTCTAGGAAAGCAACCATTGTGTACTCTTTATATTGTAAGGATCGTTCGATGTAGCTAGTCAGAGAGTGCAAAGTCATTTCCACCGACTTTCCTTTACAGTAGGCATGTTGAGCCGTTGACAGAAGTCTTGGATCAACTTTAGCTCGAATATGGATATCAATCAGTCGTTCTAGAGTTTGCAGAAGGAAAGATGACAACATGAGAACATTTTCCGACATTGGGAATGAATACTACATTGACTTCTCTCCATAACAGTGGAATGTGGATAAGTTCTACACAGCTCCTGATAATATTTTCTAACAGAGGCAGAATAATATCTGAGGACCTCTGTAGCTCGGCAGGTATTATACCGTCCGGACCAGCAGACTTGTATGCTTTGAAGCTATGCAGCGCCCAGAGCAGTTTATCTCTCGTAATCAGACCATGAGTTTTGGTCCCGGTTGCAGTAGGCCTGTTTGGGCTGCTACTGGCCGCAAGTTGGGAGCTACCTGGAAAGTGGGTGTCCAGAAGCAGGTTGAGTGATTCTTCACTTGAGGTTGTCCAAGAGCCATCGGTTTTTTTCAAACAGCTAGGCGTCATAGGATTTGTAGAGAGGATTTTTCTTAGCCGCGATGCCTCAGAGGTTTCTGTGATTTTGTTACAGAATGACCTCCAGGATTCTCGCTTTGCCTTCCTCAGTTCTTTTTTGTATAATTTGAGGTATTCCTTGTATGAGTTCCAGTCAGTCACTTTTCTTGTGCTTCTTGCTACGTTGAACAGTTTTCTACAAGAGTTTCTGAGCAGTCCCAGTGTCGATGTCCACCAATATGGCTTTTTCTTGCCCCAAGGTTGAATAAGAGGGCAGAAAGCGGCCATAGTCTGATTGAGAGCCAGAGTGAATTCCTTGACTTTCTTGTCAAGCTCATTGGTGCCACGCACGGGACTTGATAGTTCAGAAGGTAGCATTTCTGACAGTATTCCTCCGTATTTTGGCCAATCAGTTTTCCGATAATTCCGAAATGCCGATTGGATGGGAAGAGCAAGCTGAATCAAATGTATCTGTGATCTAAAAATGAGTGTTCAGACGATACCATCCAGCTCGTTAGCATTTGAGTGATGTTGTCGGAGACAAGAGTGATATCTAGCACTTCCTATCGGTTTCTTGTAATCAAAGTGGCCTCATTGCCAATATCGCAAACAATGAGGTCAGTGCCTATAATATAATCAAAAACTGATTAATCTCTATCGTTGATGTCGCTACTGCCACATACCGTGCGATGAGCGTTAGGGTCGCACCCGATGATGAGGCCAGTTTTTAGCCCTCCAGCTTCCAGCACCTTTCTAGGTTATCACCACGGAGAGGGCAAACATGATCGTGGCCAAGATATGCCAGTCTCCAGTCTGGCACCGGTTATGTCGGGGTCGTTGAGGTTAGGAAGTCAAAATGCATTAAGGCTGTGTTTCACTAACATACGAGTACAAGTTCAAATCTTACCTTCGTCTCTTGCGTAGAACGGAGCGTATACAGGTGTCTAAAGTCTAAGACGCAGAATAAGTGCGGCCGAAGTCTTTCTTGAGTGATGGAGATTAATCTGGAGTAGCCTCCACCACGGTGCTGTTCGAGTCCACCGATTCTAAACATGTGCCCAGGAACTGATCTTCTTCCTCTGATGGTAAAGGATCTCTTTTTAGTTGGCATCGGTTTCCATTTCTCACAGAGTGTCAGGAAAGGAGACCGACGGCTTAGTTGCTGCCTCGACTCAGTTTAAGAGGCATCACATTAATTTGACCCTTTTGGGAACTGTTTTCACTGCTTGACAGCTTCTTATATTCGTTTTGCTTCGATCTGTGATGATTCCAGTCGTTGCGCTATGGAACTGGCGATCGGCAGGATTGTATTTGGTCGTGTCTGTTCAAAGCACTTGGTCTATTCACAGCTTCTTCTAGCCTTTGTTTTCTTCAGAATTTAGCTGTAGCATTAACAGACTTTCTCCTTAAAGTGTGTCCAGTCGGTTTTCGGCTGATTCATTCACTTTAAAAAACTCGATACATCGTATCCTGAATTCGATGTTTCTACGATTAAGCTTAGTGAGTAGTAGTATATTTTTGGTCCAGGAGGTCTGAAGGAGGTGATATAGTAATGGACTCTACGAGTTTCACAGAAAGGCCGCATGTGGAGCGAATGGATATTAACGCTCCGGTTCGATTAATCTTTGATTCTGATCCAGTGATACCACGCAGTAGAGAAAGATTTCAACTTAGGTGGCGCCCACAAGTAGAAAGAACAGGTCTACCGATGTCGGTTAAATATGCTGGACTGTAGCGCCATTTAACATAAACAGAATAATTTCTTTGAACAGGCTTTAATATTGCACGGACTTAATAAAAACTGCTTCCATTCGTAAGTCACCAGCACTAAAGGATGTCCAGCATCATATCTTCCTATGTTTACGCAAAACATATTCTTAATCCCGTAATCAAATTACTCATACTTCCATGTCAAAAAAACAAACAAACAAACAAACCATTTCCCAGATCTCTCAGACGTCTGCAAGTGCTGAAGGATTTCGTAAATCCTTTCATTCCGTACATCACACACATCTTTCGAGAGAAAAAAAAAGTTTTATGGACTTTTCGCATAAATTAGAGCAAAAATGCGCATCATCCCTTAGAACAGAACCCATCTCGATGTGCTCCCGCCCTCATTCCCTTGACTAATGTCCACATAATCTTTAAGACGTTCGCCTTTTTCCTCTTTTCTCTCAAACAAGGACCTTCAACGCCAATTAGATAGGGGACCAAACGAGAAAAAAAACAACCCTCTACTCGTTTAATTAATTCCATCAAACGCGGTGAGGAGTGGGAGGACGAAAAAAACAAAAAAAAAAACACAAAACCAGGAAGCAAGAGATGGATGAGGAAGAAAGAATAATTCAAGTCTTATCCCCGAAGAAAGACGAAAAATGGTCATTTCCATAAAGAATATGATGGCAGTAGCTATCCTTCTATCCGATTCTCCCCCAATCATCCAGCA
Organism: Volucella bombylans; assembly: GCA_949129095.1. Lineage (NCBI taxonomy): Eukaryota > Metazoa > Arthropoda > Insecta > Diptera > Syrphidae > Volucella > Volucella bombylans. The sequence continues at coordinate 330,162,092 of OX422140.1, read as the reverse complement.
GCAGATCCTTGGCCAAGTAATTATAACATCGCCTTAGACGTCTTGAGCAATCTTGCTAATAAGCCTTTGGGAGTATTTGTCTTTCACTGCTTTGGCTCTTCGCCGCTAAGTTTGACCCACCACGGGTGGGTGGCGGCTTCACTGACCACCCGCCTCGGTTTCGCGGTCTTCATTAAAATGTAATTATTCCACTTCGGACGGGACGTACAGAAAAAGCGGAAGTACGGATACTGGATACTGGATGCGGTGGTGATGGAAAATATTATTGTGCTTTGCGTTTTCCTCCGGCGCGGCGATGGTTTCGGTTTTATTTTTTTATTTTTATTGTTTTTTTGGTTGCTTTTCTCTGGTCGCGCATCTGAAAATTAATTACGATATCAGCAGGATACCCCATGCCAAACAAACCGCTAACCATAACCAGCACCAGTGCTAAGGTTGTGTATTACTTCGGAGTAGGAAGCTGTGGATACAATTTGGGTCACCTCGAATCGGAGAATGGATTGCAGATTTGTCTGACAACCTGGTGGACTAGGTTGCAACCCTTAGTTCGCCTTGTTTCATGAAAAACACAAGCAATCGATCTGGGGTGGGTGCCCTTGTATTCGTATTGACCCGCATCGATGATCTTGAGATTCTTTTGCGAAATTTTCCTCCTTTAGATTGGGAGAATCTTTTCATTTTTTTTTGGGACTGCCGCAGGACACTAGGCGTTCGCGTGGGAAATTTTCATTAAAATCGAATCCGTTTCGGTTTCGCAGTGTTTTTCTTTTCTGCTCCTAAGGGTGAAAGTGAAGTGGTGGTTGAACCCATAATTTTGTTATTTGTTGATGCGGGTTGCCCTATAAACAATGTTTAGTTCCTTTTTTTTTTTGGATGTATGTGAATTATCCCGTATTTAGCGCGCCCTGTTGCTGTCCTTATCCTCGAATTTATTTTCCAATGAACTTTGAGATGAGCAGATAAAATTGGGGAAGAGATCCTTATTACAATTAACGGGAAGTTAAATTTATGTACATTTGTATGGGTAACGACGTAATAGCAGGATAATCGATTCAAAATGCAATGTGTAGCAGGGGTTGAAGGTTAGGAAAGAACGTTTTACTTTTCGGAGCTGAGAACTTTCTCTAATTCAGGAAATCAATATAGTGCATCAGAGATGCTTCTGCAAGGTTTGGTTTCACCTTAAAGTGGTATTGGTTAGGATTAGGATTAACCAAAGTTCTCTCCGTCCAGCGTCATCTTGTTTTGATTTCAGTTACATTCAATTTGGCTGAGTTCTTTCGGAATATTTAAACTTCAAACTTCAGCAGTACATATGTACATACTCGTATGTAGAAGGTGGCGCAAAATTAATCATCCAATTTTGTTTTTGAATTCCTTTTTTACTAAATAAAAAAAAATGATTTTGAGTAATGGAAATCTCTACTTGGATCTCTAGAATTGTTTCTGTTAAGTGGAAAAGATGATATCCGCCAAGTGCTGCCGCCAGTGTTGATACATATTTGTACCCGTTTTATCGCATTTTCCATTACTTTCTGTAAGATTTCCGATGATAACTGTTCGCATTCCTGTCGAATATTCTCTGAGGCTTATTGGAAAGAAGTCTGGGATGGTTAAATCGGGTGATCTTGCTGGTCATGCTAAATAGCCAAAACGGGAGATTACGCGACCAGGAAAGGCTTCCTTCACATTATCCATTGTGGCTCGTGGTGTGTGTGCGGTAGCACCGTCTTGTTGAATTCACGTGTTCACCAAGCTATGCTCATCCAATTCCGGCAGTAAAAAGTCAGTTATCATGGGACTGTAGCGTTCGCAAGTAATAGTGACCGTGTAGCCGATGTTGTCCTCAAAAAAATACGGCCCAATCACTCCTCCCGCGTGAACGCTGCACCACACAGTGGCTTTGAGTGGATGTAATGGCTCTTGGTGCATCACACGTGGAATTTCAGTGCCCCAGAAATGAAGATTTTGCTTATTGACGTAACCGCTTAAGTGGAAATGCCCCTTGCTCATGATGATTTTCGACACAAAGTCGTCCTCTTCGTTGTTGAGATTGAGGATTGATTCACACTCGACTGACGGTCACTGTTTGCACTTTTTAGCAGAACATGTGTAAGTCTTTCATTAAAATTCGCTGCAGGGTCCTTCAAGTGATGCCCAATTGCGTGGCCCGTCGCCTGGTTGATGTTTCTTCGTTCTCAGCGACATCGGCAGCCACAGCCGCGATATTCTCGACCGAACGGCCAGTCCGGTGGCGGCAACGCCCTGCATGGTCTCCTGTAGTTCCACTCTGTTCGAGTCGAGCAGCTAAGCGCCGGAATGTTTGCCAGGTGGGCGCGACACAATTAAGAAATCGACGTCGAATTCACCTGGGATAACACCACCGACCGATTATTGATCAAAAACATCGACACAATTATTCCACGCCCTTGCGAAGTATAGTGCTCTATTGCTTGTCTCTTTGTATCCCTAAGAGTAACCGACACATTTTATTTCACGTCCAATGAATTCTTTTCGATATTGCAGACTGGGTATGCTACGTCCACTCTCAAGCTTGTAATATTGAAGGGTTTTTCTCTGTGCACGTGTCCTAACACCGGCAAAAATAAGAGACGAAGAGGAGCTAAGCTCTTTTAAAAGCTCTAACTCCAAGGTGGAACAGCAAGCGCCGAGGTAAGCACGGTTAAAAGGGTGTTTAATCTCTAGTTTGCGAATTTCAGATATCAGACGATCTCCGATTTAAGTCTCCAGCATTCCTCTCAGCAAAACGGGCTCTGCTATTAGGTGACCTTCATGTCTGGATTACTCGTTGACCCAACAAAAGTTTTAACTTCAGAGACTGTGCTCCCTGCAGCAAAAACTGTCGATCTGACGTCTGCTGCCAATGAGGTGAAATGAGAAGCGAGGATGAGAATACCTCCCTTCTGAGCGACTCAGACTCAGACATTTTGTGTGAAGGTCGGATGAGTTATGTGTACCCTTCGTTAGCACGAAAGTAGCCATAAATCTTGTGAACATGTCACAAAAATCTACCGGCTACATAAAACTAAAACCTTTGGAGAGGAGAAGGTTCAAACAAGCCCTGAAACAAAGTAACTCTAGGGAACCTGCTCTAGAGATTGCCACCACCTAAACCGAAGAAATGGCGCAGAGCCCAAATGAATCCCATCCGACGACTCCAATCCCCCAGAAGCAAAGAGAGGCCGAACAGGAAATGTTACAGTCGGCAAGGTACTGGGTTGTGCCAGACTGGGTGTAACCCCGGAAGACATAAATCTCAACTTCCTTAGCGTTGAGTAAATGGCTCAAATACAGAAGCGAGTTATCGATGATTCAATTGAGCTTGGTGACGAAGGGATGAAACCGTCTTTTGACAGCTATGCAATCAGGGCTGACAGGGTCATGTTTGTTTGCTCCAATGAAGCCACCGCAAATTGGCTGAGGAGAGTAATTCCTCCAAAATCAAGGAGAAGTGTGGTCTGAATGCGATCTTAGTGGAGGAGGACTCATTTCCGAAACCCCAAACATTTTGATATTCATTAAGTTCAGGCGTGTTTAAATTTCGCTCCGCTAATTTATTTCCCGCATATTTCCATGTAACTTTTCCTGCCTTATTTGCAATAATTCGCACAAGCTATTTATCGGTCATCGCTCGACTTGTTTACTCCCTTTAAATCGATTAAAAGTCCTTAATAAGCTTAAAGTGAAATTAGCAACTAACCCATTTCTCATTCAACGCCTTTTGTGGGTTTTTTTTATTCAACACATTAAGTTTTTAACTGACCTACCCTAATTAATTCATCATCACCATGTCAGAATTATATGGAAGTGTGAATCGCTCCTTAAGACTTTAAAATCAATTTTTTGTTTTATTGTGATGAGTGTAAGGATATCGTCCTACATTTTACTTCCAATTAGGTTAGGGTTAGGTTAAATAGGGTCTGCCATCACACAGACACCAGGCACCAAAACGAACCCATCGCGATGAATGTGGAACTAGTTGAATTTGTCTTCAAATGGCAGAAACCTAAACAATCGCCCGGGCGAAACACCCAATTCTCTTGCAAAAGCCAAGAAGGCCTTTGAAGTTCATGCGATTTATTTCCTCTAGATTTTCGGAAAAGTATTTCCCTAACAATTTTCTTTGACTACGCAATATTGCCTCGCATTCACAGAGTAAGTGTGTTATGTCCTCAAAAGCTTGAAGATATCCGTATCTGACAATTTGAGTCTCTGTGCGTGTTGTCGCAAAAGTCAGTGCCCTGTCAGGATTATTATTAGTGTCCTAAGCTTATCCCTGTTTAATTTTATTAACTTCCTAGATCTTTTGCCATCAAAAAGCAGCCAAAAAGCCATGGATACCCTGCGTGCTTAACCACCTTAGGCTGGCAGTTTTTGTAATTTTTTTCTCGATATTGTCCCTCACTATGCATGGGGGTGGTTTGACGTTGACAATCTCACTATTGTTGAGTAGCTCTCCTTTTCTTGAAAGTTCGTCCGCTTGTTCATTTCCTTTAATAGGGCAGTGTCCTGGTGCCCACACAGTCTTACCCAGTTCTGACTGCATAGTTATGGCTTAAAGCACTGTGCGACAGCCACTGACTGTTTTTTTTTTTTATATAATGAGCGCGCACTCAAGGAGTTTGAGTACCCATAAGGTAATTGTACACAGCGCGGGCAAAGGAAATTTAGGGAGGAAGAAAAGAAAGGTACCGATGTACATTGCTTTTAAATATTTGCAAGTTATAACGACCAGGAAATACAGAGATGGGCAGGGCATTCCATAAGCGAGTTGTACGGAATCACGATATTTTAGAGTACGTCCGAAAATGGGCTTGAGGGTATACTGATGAACATTCATAGCGAGACGGGTGTTACGGTTGAAAGTTTGAATGGGCGGAATGCTACTGGCGATTTCAGTGGAGCACTGGTGGTGGAAATAGCGATACAACAAAGTGAGACAGGAGACATTACGTCGGTGTTCGAGAGTGTCAATTGATTGACTGGTATTAGTATCATCAATAAGTTTTATCGAACGATTTTGAATCCTATCTAGCAGGTGCAGAGATGTTTTAGGAGCACCTGACCAGATGTGGGCATTGTACTCCAATTTTGGGCGGATGAGAGGCCAGATCAGGGGGGGTAAAATATTTTTTACATCGCTTGAGGAAACCTAGACATTTCGCATCATTTTTGGCGATATCAAATATGTGGTCATTTCAACGTAAGTTGTCATTGACACACATACCGAGAATGGAAAGTTTTTCGGTTTCGACGGTGCAAATGCCATTCATGGATAATGGCTGGGTGTTTGAATTTCGCTTTAACGACAGCAGACAGCATTGTGTGTTGGAAGCATTAAATTCCACTCTGTTGATAGCTCCCCAATTGGTTATGCTGTTGATATCGGAATTTAATGAGCTTAGCATACGCTGCCGTTCTCGTTCTACAGCCGAAGAGCAGGGCCGCGAGTCCGGAAACGAATATGAAAAGCAGAGAGTACTGTCATCAGCAAAGGAATATATTGGATTAGAAGCATCAGATAAGAGATCATTAATGAAAATTAAAAAGAGTGTCGGAGACAGAACAGAGCCCTGGGGCACACCAGCATTATTTTGTGAATATCAGGCTTGAAACCGTCCAAGACAACTTGAATTGAACGTTCCGAAAGGTAATTTCTAATCCATTGAAGAAGAGAGTCGTCGATCCCAAATGCACGCATTTTCGACAAAAGAGCTTCATGCCAAACTCTGTCAAATGCCTTAGAAATATCAAGTGCAACTATCTTGCTTTCGCCAGATTGATGTACGCTTTGGTTCCACTTTTCGGTAAGACATGCCATCAAATCACCAGTGGACCTGTTGCTACGAAAACCGTACTGCAGGTCATTGAGAAGTTTTCGTGTTTCGAGATATTTCATGAGCTGACGATTTATCAGCGATTCCATGACCTTGGAAAGAAGGGACGTAAGTGCAATGGGTCTGTAGGAGGAGAGAGAAGATGATTCGCCTTTTTTAGGGACGGGCTGGACAAATGCTGTTTTCCATCTGCTCGGGAAGAGTCCTAAAGAGTAGGATTGATGAAAAAGCTTACGCAGTGGTTTTGCCAGCGAAGAAGAACACCTCTTCAGAAGAAGGGGAGATATACCATCTGGACCAGCGGATTTATGTATGTTGAGATCTTTAAGTACTCTTGCTACTACACGAGTGCGAAAGTAAATTCGTCCCATTGAAGATTCGACGCACTCAAGTGTAGGCGGAGACAAAGCACAATCTGGGAGTGTTGAGCTGGCCGCAAAGTGTGCAGTAAGCAGATTATCCAAAGAGCTGACAGCTGGAATGTCATTGTAAATGAGCGTTGGGATGGAGGATGAGGCGGAATTTCTAATGTTTTTGAGGAACGACCAACAATTTTTACTGCCTCTGGGACATTGCAGTATTTTTTGCCTCAGTTTTTGGTCGTATAGGAATATCACACGCTTAAGAAAGGCGTTGCAGTAATTTCTGGCTCGTTTCAACTTTTTTTGGTTTTCCTCTGTCGGGTTGGTCTTGTAGGACCGAAAAAACATTTCTCTAACCCTGACGGCCTCTTTACAGCTCGAGTCGTACCATGCCTTTTCTTTTGGTTTGATACTCTTCATCCGATGAGGAATAAAGGATCTCATTCCAAAGAGAATGGGGCATCCACGTCGTTATCGAGGAAGCATAACGACCAGTTAAAATTCCTAAAGAAGCTGTTAAGACCGCTCCAGTTGGCTTTCTCGTATTGCCATACGGTTCTTTTAGGAATTTTTTCTCTAACTGAGTGGTCGGTGTACGAGAAATTAGCTGATATGACACAATGGTCCGACGAGCCTAGAGGGGAGAGCACATCAATGGTATACTTATCAGGGTGAGAAGTTAAAAACAAGTCCAGGGTGTTGGCGGTATGACTATCAACGTCTGGTATTCGCGTGGGGTCATTTATAAGTAGTTTTCCGCAGCTAAGATCTCAACACACCGTCCTTCGGGTGTTGTCTGTCCAGGATGTCGAAGCCACCCAGAATTGTGTATATTGAAATCGCCCGTAATAACGATTTCAGAATGAGGATACAGGGATGCAATTCTTTGAATAGAGTCAGATAGCGCATCAAACTCGTTAAAGGTTGAATTGCTCTCCAGTTTGGGACTTCTATAAATAAAGCAGTAGTGGATAATTTGCTTACGGAGATGGAATTTTAACCACATGAAGTTGAATTCCGGATTGGAACATGGATCACATTGTGGTGGAGTTTGGTAATCTACATCACTACGCACATCACTACGCGCATAAATGGCGAGACCGCGGTGAGAGAAGAATAATGGCACTAGTTCGTAGCTAGGTAGCTTCAGATCAGAATGATCTGAGAGGTTTGGGCGGGGATCTACCTGTGTTTCACTAAGTGCCAAAACAGCTGGTCTATACTTACAGACGTGAACGTACGCAGAAAATTAATTACTTTTTAGCCCACGTATATTGGCTACGTCTACCCTGAATTCCCTAGTCATAATCACAGACAAACACAGAAAACACAAACATCGACGATACTAAGCTGGCTCTGACTGTGTCAGAGTTGACGTTGGTTGATTCCATTGCCTTGAGTGCAGCCCGGCTCATAGCGATATCTCTTTCGGATACCGATCTCATCTGCATTAGCTCAGCCGCCTTGAGGCTAGCCAGAACCTCTTATTTGATCACACTGCTTGCGTCCGGTAGTCTTATAGACACTCTTAGTTCTGTGTCTTCTGAGGATATACCAGTTCCTTCCTCTGTTTTCGAGCCGTCTATGAAAATTGCAATTTCATTCAACCTGATTACTGCATTTGTTTCCCAGTCCAACCTCTCCGGAGATATTATATCATACGGGGTGGCGAAGTCGACCAGGGAAGCAATTTCATGCATTAGAATCGGATTGCCTGGCAGTAGTTCCGCTAGGACCGTGCCATGTCCGAAACTACAGCTCTTGAAGTAACCCAGATTAGTGAGTCGTATCGCACTGTTGCCAGCAAGTTTTTTGATATGTAAATCAAGTGGTGTTACGTCCAGAAAATTGTCCAACGCTGATGTAGGGATGGTACGGAGCGCAACTGCAATGGCTATGGAAGCCGTTCTTTGAACTGCCGCTACTTTTTCTTGTTTATTGCTTTCCACCATACTAGTACGCCGTATATAAGTTTGGGTCTTACCACCACCGTATACAGCCAATACACCATAGCAGGTTTTAAGCCCCAAATTTTTCCTAGCGTTCTTTTGCAAATAGAAGGACCATTATATGCCTTGTTGGTTCTTTCCACTACATTAAGACTCCAATGCAGAATCACACCCAGATACTTCGCGCTATCTGAGAGGGACAATTCCACTCCGTTGAGTTTTGGGAGTTTAAATTGCGGTATCTGGTACTTTCTGGTGAAAAGAACCAGTTCCGTTTTGGAAGGGTTGGCATTGAGACCACAGCTTTTTGCCCAAGTGCTGATCGTCTTCAGGGCAACTTCCATTATGTCGCTTAAAATATTTGAGTATTTTCCCTGCATTATTATGACCCCGTCATCTGTGTATGCCGTAGCACTTGCTCATTGATAACCAGCACTGACAGGAGTGGCGATATGGCTCCACCCCGAGGGCTCCCCTGTTTACGGGCATTCTAACCGATCTTTCCCCAATGGCAGAGTTTATTTTCTGTTTGCAATCAGACCGTAAACCCAGTTTGAAATGCTATGTTCAATGTTAGCGTCTACTAGAGCATTTTTAATGGCGGCGTACCCCACGTTATTGAAGCCTCCCTCAATATCGAGGAAGGCCGCCATCACAAACTCTCCGAAGTGAAGACTCTTCTCTATTTTCCAAAGTCAAAAAGCCATTACTTCACCTACACCAAATGTGAATCTCCAATAATAGCTCCTGTTTGCCAGCTTTATGTATAAAAACCACCCTGACTTCCCTCCGAGTAGAGGACAAGTAGAACTATTTTATTTTCTTCTGCAGTATACACTTCAGTTTGCTGTCTATGATAACGCCTACATGCCTGGGTCTCCACTCAGAGGGGTGACATTTAGCTAATCCCACCTTTGCAATGTACTTTGATTTTATCTGTGAAGACGACCAGCTTTGTTTTGGCCGAATTTACACCTATTCTACGTGTCCAAGTAATATAAACATTTATGTCCTTTTGACAGGTAGCCCATTGAAGACTAGGTTTCATAAGAGAATAAAGAAAACATTGCCTTGAGGTGTTACTCTCTATAACTTTTTTCTTGCCGAGAATCGACCAGAGGTTGCATTAATGACTCTATTGTTGGTAATGAAGTGGGTCAAACTGCGGACGGAGTCCCCTTTATATCCTGTTCTTGAAGAGAGTTAACGATTGAGGAGGTGTCAATGTTGTTGAAAGCATCCTTGGTAGCAAAGAACCACCACTCTATGCTTTTTTGAAAAATTGCAAAGTTTCAATGTGTAGTAAGAGAGGGATGTGGTCACAACCGAGGCATGTAAACAATTCTGTAATTGAGATTGTATTGATGTCATTGTCAAGGAGAAAGGACATATTCCTGACATCTTCCGTACGAAGATGTTTTATAGAGAGTAGGACTGTTTTTTCTAGTCGCATTGTGATCCATATGTATTGTACTCGTATGCTATCCATGAGGCGAATTAATTTCTATTCAAGCAAATCAAGCAGGTTTGGTCTACGTCGCTGTTGTACGACGAACATTTTGGTTCGATTTGCACATATAACATTTGTGAAGAGCAGTCCAGTTACGACTTATTATAGAACTTCATGTAGAGTTACTATATGGTGAGCGATTAAAGCCGATGCGCGACTTCATTGGGTTATAACCAAGAGAAAATGCTGTAGCAATTACTCGCCATCACTATCAATCAATCAATCGAACCTATGCAAGGGGTGGTTCCAACAAGATGGTACTACATCGCACACAGCTGGTTGGATGGACAGTTTTAGGGAAGGAATGTTTCTATGTTCGAAATACCCAAATCTGCGCACTAAAATAGACTCAATGGGCCCACGATATCAATCTGGTCATTGCTTGTGGCATCGAAGTAACTTTGTTTTCGACAAGTAAATGTACAAAGCAATAACTCTATCGCTGTTTAAAAATCACATTCTGAAGTCAGAAAATGTAAACCTTGGAAAGAATACTGTTGAGTTCCACGCGACTAAATACCGAAGAGTGTTTTAGAATTTCGAAAAATGTCGGCTACTTCTCGTCCATATGGACTTGTCCACTGCTGTTGAAGGTATCATGCGTTCTTGGAGGACAATCATCAGGCTGATTTCTTGGAATTAAATGAAATATGGCATAAAACGAGGTGCTTACAGTCGGTAGTATAGGCAGGATGGTAGCAGGGCGAAGTGGTTAAGTCTGTGAACTAGTAAGGAAGATGCTCTAGTTTCAAATCGCATTCAAAGCCTGCAAAGAAACAAAAAATCATTTATCTAACGTCCACACCCTTTGAAATTGAAATCGTCTACCTATCTCCTGCCTATGAAAAAGCCTCTTATTCTCCTCCTTTTCGGAGTAGGAAAAAATGTTGGGTTCCTTCGAAATGATACAAGGCAGAACACAGGGAGTGGTAGAACCTACGGTCCACTCTGGACATCCTGTGAAAATCACTTCTCACTCTGATCAATGCTGGCTTTAAGTGCAGTGAACATAAAGCTATACAATTTCCATTTCACACCTCTAACAACTAGATCTTGTTTGTTCTTAGGACAGGATCTTACCCAAAATTAACCACGCAGTACGGACAGAATTCTGACAGATGTAGTCCACGATGAATCGATAAATTTAGAGCGTTATCCACATTTTCGTTAACACCGGCCGCGGTGTTGTTCTTAGAGCGTGAATTTATTTATTTGACGTGTTGAAGCTTTAACAATTATACAGAAAATATTTTGTATGAAACCTATTTATCTTCGACAGGTTTCTTGCTCAGATGTACGGCATAAATCCAGAAATAGTTCTCCACAAGTTGGCCGGTGATCAATGATCAAAATTGATTTGGATAATTTGATACCGTGTTGCAAGTAGTACTCCAAACAATATTCTTTTCGTTTTACTCGTAAGTCAAAGAGGGTCCTTTGTATTGAAAGTCATGGCGAGCTTTCTCTCATTTTTAAGACGAGGACTGTATAAATCTATTTGATCTGCGCCGTCTTCATTGTTTAGGGTTTAACATGTTCTGCGGCCTCCTCTTCTCTTCTGATTGAAATAGATTTTAAGCTATTTGTTTATTCTCAGAACGTTACCTAATAGCGCCTTAATTTAACATCAGGAAAGGGTACAGTCCTTTGCGATGCCCTTGCGAAGCTATCGGCTTTCACATAATAATATATTTCATCTTCTTATTTCCGTAATCGTTGAAATGCTACGCACTGCTACTGCGCCGCTTATATGACTAATATTAGAACCGTTCTTTAGGCCGATGCATTTAGGATCACTTCATTCGTGGGACCAAGAGGAAGATTTCTGATACTTTTGTATTCTAGCTAACCAATTATTTTTCTTTCTATATATTCTTCGAAGCTCTGAGCAAATTTTAGCGAAACCTCGTCAGTTCCGAATACCCCTCGACTTGGGCCTAGGAAAACATCAAAGACCACCGAATTTTTAATTGGTTCAAGAACTTGAAGAAAATGACTTTAATTCACTCAAAAACCTCTGTCAAACAATGTTGGTCTGAAATCTTCTGCTTTTAAATGCCCCTCTTTGCCAGCTTTAGGTATAACAACTGCCTGATTTCCCACCATGCTATTGGTATGTACCCTATTTTTAGACCGCATCTAAGAATTTCCATAATTTGTTAGATTGCCACCTCCGATGCTTTCGGTAGTATAATCGTTTGAATACCATCCAGACCGGGACATGTGTACGGCTTAAAGGACTGAATTACCCTCCATAATTTTTTCCCATTAATAGGAGCACCTGTTTCCTCTTCGGAGAGAGAGAAATCAATATTCTCAGTGGGCTGTACCATACCAGGGTCGTTTGATACTGTGGATCCCGTAAAGTGGGTTGCCAGAACTTCTTGGCTATTTTCAACCCAGGTTTCGTCACTTTTCCTGAGGTAGCTAGGAACGCTCTACTTGCAATTAAGTGTCTCAGTGATTCGGAAAACAACCATACCTTGAAAATAAAGTCATTTTTATCAAATACGGTGATATTTTAAAATCTGTTGAAGATTCATCAATTTCCTAAGAGTTTTAGAAACATATAGGTTTTGCCGGAAGAATGTAGCAACACATAACATATGTACACTGAGTTACAAAAAGGTGGCGTAGTTAACTGTTTGATGTGTTGTTATCATTTTGATAACTTTATTTTTTTTAGTTTGGCGGTATATTTGTGTATCTGTTTGCATAATCTGTTTCCATTTTCCTTGTGGTACGCACATCAAATTGAGGAAAACCGCATCATAATCATGTTTTCTTACTAGAAGTAAGATGTAGGTACGCATTTTTCCTTCCGCGATCCCGTAAATGTTTTATTAAGTTTAATGTTATGAGTTTATTTTAATTTGTTTATTTAGTAGTTTTTTAGTCATTTTTGTACAAAAAAAATGCAAATAACGGCAGAAGAAGACGCCAGGGCTTTGGTTGAGGATGGACGAAGAGTGCGGTATGTTATGTTATGATCAGAAAACCGGAGACGACGGTAAGAAGAGCCATTAAAAGGTACAGAGAAACCAACTCCTACATCCGACGTCAAGGCTCATGTCGCCCCAGAGAAACATCTGCAAGGGATGTAGTTCAGGGAATAAAGACAAAAAAAAAGGCCAAATTTCGGAATAATTCCCGGAAAGCTGGATATTTGTATGAACCTTCTTTTTGGGGTTCCAAGCAATATCTCAAAAGTCCACATCGATATATGTGCTGCTAAAAATGTTACTCGGGGTCAAAAGTCGCGAAATACAATTTTTTGCGAAAATCTCGTTAACAGTCAATTTTATCGGAAAAATAGTAATTTCCGAATTTGTAGCTTATGAAATTACCTACAAAAAACATTATATAACTTTTTTTCGTAAAAATTACGGTTTTGGTGAAAATTCAATTTAAAAGTTGGAACATAATATAACTTCTTAACTGTATGTATATGTCGTATATATGTCGATTCTAAGTATACAAACGAACGAACGTTAGAACTAGGTAGAGGAATGCTTCCGGTGGAACGAAGCGCACACTCTCGTGGTAAAGGTAATTGGGGTATTAAGCCCCAGATATCAGGTTATTCGTCGAGGTCATTGCTCTTGCAATGTGCCTTCAAGCCAGCTTAATTACGAAGTTGTCCACTCGTATTAGGTTCGCCCTGTTGTAAAGGACCTCACTAGGATAAAAGTTTTTGTACTCCGACTGTGTGTGTTCTGTAAAATCGAAGACAAGCCCTCTCAAACAATCGAATCTTTTCCATTAAGCTTGCTCGTACATTAAACCACACGTGACACCCAAATACCAGCATGGGCTTGATAAGAGCCCATGTAGCAGATTAGCTTTACCCTCGCATCGAGTTGGCTGCTATAAAACAGTCTCTTTGTAAGGGCAAAAGCATCTTTAGCTCTGGCCAGAGCAGCATCTACATTTTTGCCAAAATACAGAAACTGATCTAGCCAGATCCCAAGGTATCTGACCACATTTCGACAGGCAAGAGGCTGTCCGTGCTGTCCAATGATCGAGAAACTTCGCCAATTTTTTCTGGTATCCCTAGAGGCTCCAGACGACGGCGTCCTAAAGAAAATGGTTTCCGACTTCTGAAAGTTGATTTTCAACTTCCAGTCATTGCGATGACTTATCTATCGTCGCTTTAAGACCGAGTCTGTACATGACATCGTGCTGACCCCACCAATCGAGTAGTAGGTTCCCTCTAGTATTTGGCAAATTATTTCCCCAACCTCTGTGTCTAGCGTTAAAATCCCCGCCGATTATAAAATAATTCTCCCCCGATTCCAGCCTCAGAAGTCGAAGAACGTTTCGAGCTCTGTAATGAATAGGGTGGATTGTGAAGTATCAGGTGCATAAACAGAGGCCAAGTACAGCCGCTTTCCACTGCGGAGCGGGATGTACACGACGACTGCCTCCAACACCCGGAACCTGCGCAACACGCCCTTGTACACTCTGTGAAATTTAATGAAGATCGCGACACCGCCTCCACGTTTGGATCTGGGCCGGTTTCTTCTTCTAACGATATAATTATTGTACTCCAGTTTGTGCTTATCGGTTAGCTTAGTTTCGCTAGCGAAAAGCACATCAGGAGTTTGGTCTTGTAGCAATTTAAACATTGCGGCTCTTCGTTCAATCCTAATCAGTGAATTAACATTCACCGCAAGGACCTTCAAAGTTTGCTCCACCATGTGCGTACCCATTACGACATGTTTTGCGTTAGGCCCGGCAGCAGCGCGTAGATCTGGTCCACCCGCTTGGCCTGTTCTTGAACCTGCTTTTGCAGCTGAGCCATCTGCCCTTGGATTGCGAGCAAGATGGCCAGCATGTTAGGTGCAGCTTCCGTTGTTCTCGGCATTGGCGCTGGAGAAGCAACAGTCGCTTGCTGTACCGTAGCCCCCCTACCTGACGCCATTTGGGCGTAGGAAATTTGAGACGTGACGGCTGGTGTTTGAAATCTGACAGGTGAACGTTTGACCTCCAACTTCTGCTGCCGAGCCAGTTTTGCTTACTTACAACTTAAGACAACCCCGATAGTTTGCGGTGTGCCCCACGTTTCCACATAACACGCACGAGAGCTGCGACCTATCGCATGCTCTGTCAACACCCAGAGCACACTCCTCGGAACTGTGGTTCTTAGCGCACTTCACGCATCGAGGCGGCATTTGGCAGCTCGACGCGGCGTGCCCGAACCTCTGGCAGCGAACGCATTGTATAACGCCCTCGCTCCTTTTTAGTTTTTCCCAGTGAACCACCTGGTAGTCTGGGACATTGATACTCCTTAGACTATCCAGACGTTTTTCGGGACTGAGCTGCACCAAGAAGAACGGCAGACTCCGTTTCTCCCGCGTGGCTCTAGCTGTGGTAAATGGATTATGATGACATTCGTTTTCTACTGGCTGTACATAAAGCACCAATAAAAGAAGTGTCTATTGTTAATCACAGATATTTGACGGTTGCGAAATTAACGCAGCTTAAAAAACCTGTAGATTTATCGTCTCTCCCGCCAACATCTAGTGCATATCTCGCGTTTACTACCAAGTGCAAGTATGGCTTGGCAACTCAACCATCTAGACTGGGGGTGGACATTGCAGGAAGGAATTTTAGAACCAGTTAAAACTCTTTTTCCACCCGCTCCTGATAGTTTACTGAACACTATTTTTGTAATTGTACGAACGGACGTACCTTGAACTGCGGTTGCAGAAACGTTGGGTTGTACTGTTCACCAGTTTTTGACAATTGCCACTGTCAGGATTGTTTAAAAGTATCACCTGATGTGCTTAATGACGCTACTAATGACGAGCCTGCTGAGGATATAGTTCCATCGTGTTTCTTGACTGAAACTATGGAAAATGCGAACCGGAGGAAGACAAAGACAATGAAGAGATGGTGCTGATAAACGAAATGGAATCTGAAGCAGAACCATAAGAATAATTGCATCTATGAACGCAAATTAATTATTTAATAATCTTTGTTATTAATATAAAAATATTGTTTGAAGAAAAAAAATTTGTAATAATAAATATAAAAAAAATTAATTTGAAATAAATAAAAAAATATAATTTAATACTTTTTTTTAAATAACAAAAAATTTATAACTTATTAAGTAAATCAATATTTATCAATCATATTGTGCAACAGAAATGTTGCACATATATCATGAGTAGTAAATAGAATCTCCTCCAAAACCGTTAGTTTTATAAAAAAAATGAATAACAAATTTGATTACCACAATTTTTTTCGATAAAAATGAAATGATAAAAATTAACGAAATTTTTGCGAGAAACCGTTTTTCGTGACCTTTGGACCTTGCGCAACATTTTAAGCAGCGCATGTATCAAAGGGGACCTTTGTAAAATTGCTTTGAACCCCAAAAGGAAGGTCCATGCAAAAATCCAGCTTTCCCCTGTTTATTCCGCAGTGCTATGTCTTTATTCCTTGTACTAATGATCGATATTTGGTGATTCAAAGCCTTCGAGATCGTCACCAAACAGCGGTTGAGCTATCTCACAGACTTAGATCCATTAGGGGGACGGATGTGAGTGCTTAAACGGTGAGGCGGCGATTAGTGGAGAGTGGCCTGAGAGCAAGAAGACCTGCTCGTGTACCGAGACTCACGGTACAGTACAAGCGACGGCGGATGGAATTTGCTCGCCTTCACCAAGATTGGACCGAGGCCGATTGGAGTAGAGTTCTTTTCACTGATGAGTCCAGGTTTTGTTAGCTCTCATCAGATGGACATAGCAGAGAGTGGAGACGTTCAGGTGAGAGATACTCTTCGGCGACACTTGCCCAGAGGGAACATTTCTGGGGAGGTTCCGTCATGGTGTGGGAATGAATATACACAGCACGAAAAAACCGAACTGTGCATCGTGGAAGGATCGGTGAACTCCAGGTATTATATCACCAACATTCTGAAAGAATATGTGGTTCCATTCGCACCATTTATTGGAGAAAATTTCCTTCTAAACCACACGTTGCCAGGTGTGTTACCGAATATTTGCAAGAAGTAGAAATCGATGTGATGGCTTGGCCTGCGATGAGCCTGGATATGAATCCAATCGAACACGTTTCGGACTTGCTGGGAAGAATTATTAGGAAGCGACCTGCCCTTCCAGAGACACTCAGTGGGCTGAAATCTGCTCTGTTCGAAGAATGAGAGAATTTGGCGGATGAAAACTTTATTAGATGTTCGGGGAGCAAATACAGTGGGTACTAAAGGAACGAGGATTATTTGGAAAAAAGAAATAAAAATAAAAATTTTAAATTTTAAGTTCTGAAGCTTTTGCCCATTTTCGTTAATTTTTTTTTTTTTTTTTACATGAATTACTTATTTATATGTTAATAAACGAAATAGTATTAAAAAACGTTTTTTTTTTTTAACTTATTTGAAATTATCGTAAAATTGCAAGGTGCGCCAGTGAGAGGGTTTTCCAATATGGACTTGACAATTTTTTTTTAAATAACACGCAAACCATTTGAGATATTTCAAAAACTTTATTATCGGCTTGAAGTACAATCAAAACATTTATGAATGGAACTCGACTTCGTTCATATGGCCACCGCGGGCTCGTTTGCAGCGGTCGATTCTTTGAACCCAATTTTCAACGACTCGGCCACACATTTCGGCCGAAACGGCCGCTATTTCGCGTTCAATGTTGGCTCTGAGCTCTTCCAACGTCGTCGGCGTGTTGGCATAAACCAATTACTTAACGTAGCCCCACAGAAAATAGTCAAGCGGCGTTAAATCGCACGAAGGAGGTGGCCAATCGACTGGCCCATTTGTTGAGATAACACGCTACCATACTTACTCTTCAATAAATCGATTGTATCGTGTTCTGTGTGGCTTGTGGCATCATCCTGTTGAAACCACACGTCGTCCAAGTCCATATCTTTCAATTCGGACCAAAAATAATCGGTGATCATGATAACACTGACCATTCACAGTAACGTGACGATCGTTATCGTCGACGAATGGCCAATAACGCCGCCGGCATGCAAACCGCACCAAACAGTTATTTTTTGTGGATGAAGTGGTGATTCATGAAGCACATGTGGATTTTAACCCGACCAATAAGGCATATTTTGCTTATTGACGAACCCATTGAGCCAAAAATGAGCTACGTCACTGAAGATGATTTTGCGATGAAATTCATCACCTTGTCCAAAACCCAATCGGAGAACGTATGTCGCTTCAAATGGTCCATCGGCTTCAATTCTTGAGTCAGCTTGATCTTGTATGGGTATAAACCAAGATGGGTGTAAACCAAGATCCTTACGCAAAATACGCCATAATGTGGTCTGAGCGATGCCCAATTCTTGAGAACGCCGTGGAATTGACTGATTTGGATCGTTTGTTACGGACGCCTGAACAGCAGCGATATTTTCGACACTTCGACCAACGAATATGTAGACTCAAATTTTTGCACTAAACTTGTTATTGCCTGTCTACTAGGTCGACAATTACGACCGAAAATTGGAGTTAACGCTCTTAAAGTTGCAATCACAGACTCCGAGTTTCGGTAGAAAATTTTTATAATTTGTAAACGTTGCTCGTTCGTGTAGTTTACCATGATGAAAATGTTGAGTTTACTGAATAAATTGACAGTGACAGTTTGATAATTAGTGAAAGAGTGCGTTCACAAATTAAATTCAAAGTTGTCAAGTCCCTATTGGAAAACCCTTTATTTTATCTGCTACAAAGTCGAGCTTAGAAGAGTCAAAGATTAGTTTTAGTCAAAGCGTAGATATCAAATGAGAGAGCATGACATTGACGCAAAACGGCATGGGTTTTAGAACGTAGTTCTCTTACGTTTTGATAATAGAAGGTGAGAGGAAGGTTTTTGCATGACTTCTTAGGTTCGAAAAAATTTATTGTGGTCGAGTCGACGGCGTTGGAGGTGTGAGACTCTTTTAGAGTGCACATAGAGGCGAAGCGTGGCAAGAGCGCCTGCAACTTCTTGGGGAGGCGTATTGAAAATCTTGTGATATTTTATATAAAGTTTACTGAGACTAGTAACATCGGTAGGGATGCCTTCTTGCTATTGGAAACCATCATGTTTGTTTTTTTGTTTTATCCTGGTAGCAAACCAAGTCGGATTTGTCGTGCAAATTGGCGAGATATAGACTTATATTCTCATTGATCTTTTTATGCCTAAGCCTAAAAAGCGAATAGCAACATTCGGTGGTGTCGCTAGTTTGCTGCGTTAATTTAACAGTGGGTTGCGAAAGGGTTCAATAGAAGAGGGAGTGGTTAAGACAGAGGAGTTTGATGTCGCAACAGGCAGGATATCGGAAGTCGGGTTTAAAATCTAAGAACTGATAAAGTTGGCTCTAGTTCTTTGGTCGAAATTAGGGAAAGGGGTGTGAGTTAAGGGTTGGTTGGTGGCAGTTTGAGTTGTAAGGGTTAAATCGAAAGAGACACGTTGACGTTGGGGCTTTGTTGGGGCTGGAATATAGTAAGTTGGAGTATAGGTGGGAGGCCTAAAATTAGGAAAAATTTTATTTTTGAAACTCCAATTGGAGCTGGGTTTGTTGTGGGAAGAGGAGGTGGGTCTTGGCTTGGTATGATGGATTGCTTAACTTTATCCTGCTTCTAAGTCGTGTTTTCCAACCATTTGTATACGCTCATCTTTGTTAGTGGCTGGATTATGGAATAACCATTCAACTTTGCAGGAATCAGTACACTGGACCGTCCACAGATGACTTATATGTGGAGGTGTGCGCGGATCCTCCTCAGGTTTCATTAATTCATCCATGAGCAGTGTATTATAGTGGGCATTCTGGTAAGACTGCGGGAAGTTTGGAAGTTTGGTGTATCATGGACTTGGACGATCTTTGTTTTCAACACAATGGCGCGCTGTGCCAGAGAGCACATCAGACAATCGATCGTTTGCGCGCTAAGTTCCGTAATCGTATTATCAGCTCCCTTGGCGATGTAAATTGGACGCCTCGGAGCTGCGATTTGACCCCGTTGGACTATGTTTTTGTGAGGCACCCTTAATGATCGATGTTATGCGGACCTTTCAAGCCCTTAAAATGAAAGTCGTCTTAAGCATTCGTGAAATAGAGCCAGAAACACTCAGCATGTGAATGAAATTGTATTCCATAACTAATGGGAATGTTTGCTCTTTCTAGTAAAGCCATAACATATTGCAAATAATTGATTTTTCTGTAGTCTACTTTATTTTTAAAAAGAAACTTGTCTTTGGACCACATGCATATTTCAATCTAAAGGATGATTCTTGTGAGGCACTTTTTTCAAAAATGAAAAACCATCGGAAAATTCAATTTTATAGGGTAATCTGTATTATCATACAAAAGAATCATTCTTTATATTTATTTTTTGTAGATTATCTCTTTCAAATTTTGGCCGTAACTACGGCTAACATGGTCCATTCAGAGGTTCCAATTTTGGACGATGCGTTCGAGCATTACGAGTGGTGTTTGACCAATGACTGTAGTAATTTTGGCCTCCAATTCCTCAATAGTAGCTAGCTTATCCATGTAGACTTTAGAATTCACATAGCTCCAGAGAAAAACGTCAATAAGTGTGCTGTCACATGATCTAAGCGGCCAATTGAGTGGACCAAAGCGAGAAATTAACTGCTTACCGAATCGTTCTCGCAATAAAGCCATAATTTCACGGCCTGTGTGGAAAGTGGCACCGTCTTGTTGGAAACAAATATCGTCGAAACAACGGGCCTTAATTCCAGACAGTAAATAGTCCGTTACTCTGGCGCGATAACGGGCGCCCTTCACAATTACATTCCGGCTGGCTTCAGTTTTGAAGAAATATGGACCGATGATTCCACCATCTCATAAACCACATCAAACTCTTGTTTTGTATGGATGTAATCACGGCTCTTGAACCTCTTCGTGTTGCTCCGCACTCCAAATACTGCTATTTTGCTTATTGACGTAGCCATTAAGCTAAAAATGCTCCTCATTGCTGAACAAAATTTTGGTCGAAGACAGTGGATTTTCTTGAAGCTTTACAAGAGCCCAACGACTGAAACGGTGACGATTCGGAAGGTCGGCCGGCTTCAATTCTTCTAGGAGTTGAATTTTGTACGAGACGCTCTCGTAAAATATGCCAAGTTGTCATAGCACGGTCATAGCGCACACTTTCCGCTACCGCCGCTATATTTTATTCACTACGTGTTAGATGTGGTCTATTTGGTTGCGTCTTATCGAATAATGATAATTGAGTGTCAAAGTTTTCGATGGCATTGAGAGTTGTGTGTTCGGTTTTTAGGCGATGCACCGGTCTAAGTTTTTCCATGTCAGTGCCATATCGGTGAGACATTGCGCATGCGTGATCTCTCATGAAATCACCACTAGTAAAGTACTTCAAAGTATCAGCCACCAAAGTTTGCGTAGACTTTATTTCTTCAACGAAACGTTTCTATTGTGTCTTGTCCTGACCGTGCTTGTTCACTGAAGTTCACCATGCTGCGATTGCGCAGGTCTGATTGTTTAGTTGCACTTGTGCGTTCAGATTCCTATTGCAACTGTGTGAGGTGTAGGATTGCATTTGAATTGGTTGTAATTGAAGATAATTGAAGTCCAGGGAAATAGTTGATAATTTCACTTTGTCCAGAGGGATTTTTCAACTAGTGCCCAGATACCTCAGTTCACAATGTGAATATCTATATCCATGTAACATAGCAGGCGCTCGTTGCAACTTACTACATAATGCCCTAGTGTTACCTGTGATCCTTCATTGATTTTACTAATCATTGTGGAAAATACTCCTCTGATGACAATGAGGTTCACATATAAATGTATGTATGACTAATTTAGTATCACTTTTGTTGCGCACAGGTGGGTATAAACTATCAAAGGACGAGTATCATCGTACATCGGTCCAGAGAGACCTTATTTCTATTTTATACTCGTAACTGTGATGATGTTCAAGCTTTATTGGACTTCATCATTGCACCCCTCAACATTAACCCAATTTCAATTTACATATCCGTTTTATAGGTAAATCATCCCCAGTTCCCATAAGGGCAAGCCCGCATGCAAACGTCACGGTTCTACCCTTTCAACATTTGATACCTTTCCCTAGGTCATGAATTTTTGACTTTGTCGTTAATGAGCTGTCGATGATTGCGACTTTTCACAAAGTGCACGACCCAAAATGCAACTCTGTCAACAAGGATGCTCGTATTAGTAAATGATATCTTCAAATCAACATCTCATCAGCAGGTATCCTTTGTTCCTTGCACTACCAACTCAGCGGGGTACGAGTAAGATGTAATTTTGATCACCAAAATGCATCTCCTTCTGAGTGTGCAATTTTCGCAGCCATTGTCGTTTCCAATGTTTATTGTCAATTAAGATGTCCTGATGGGCAAAAGGATATCGTGCTACTCATATAAAATCTCCGTGTGATAAGTTAATTAAGAAAAGTTTTCACTACCCGCAATGGTATTCGTATTTCGCAGAAAATTAGCTTCGCCTTGGTAGTTCGCCAGATTCCATTCGAAGATAGAGTCAAGGATAACCCTCAGAAGATGGCATGAAATGTTTTTTTTTTCCCACAGAAATGCACATTCGTGTTGGTATTCGTCTTATTTTTTCTGCGGGTGTGTGCAGGAAGAAATTGAAATACGAGTATGTATCCGTACTTCTTCAGAACGAAATGAAGAAGCATCCAAAATTCATCATCGAATCTCATAAGGGAGTGCAAATATGGAGAAATGAAATCAACATTGAGTACAAGGTACGTCAAGGAGATTCAATTTGATTCTTGTCCTTCCTATTTTGCGATTGATTTCTTATTTTGTTTTCACTGAAAGATACCCATGTATGAAGAAAGACGGAGAAATCAATCAAATCCTTGTAAATTAATGATGAATATTCTTGAATTGATATCATGTATTCTAGGAGCTATTCTTGGGTACATGCATATCCTTACGAGTCATATGTATACATATGTAGGTGCTTCTGTTTTTTTTTTGTATACTATGGATCCTTGGAACCATTCACCGCTCCTGACTACATCTTTTTTATCATGTGCCGCCCATATAGTATTTCAGGTGGGTGGTACTAGGATATATGTTGCAGCATGTAGGATCCTTGTCACAAAAAAAGTAAAACTGCTACATGCAGATACGACGAGAAACAGAAACTAAAATAGTCTGTGGGGGAGATGAAACACCTATGAAACATAGATACTCGTATAAGTATGTGAACATGCATTTGACATTTTTCGTAATTTATCTCGTTTTTATGTGCTTGGTGAAGATGCTTTTAATTTTCCCTCTTTTCAGATTTCATAGGGTGTCAACGGTTTGATAAGATACTTTTTGGGGAAATGGCCTTTAAAATGAGTGAACTTGTTTTATTTATCTGAGATCTACCACAGGAGTACATTTGTGGGCCTTTCCTTTTTGGCTCTACATTTACGGCGATTGTCTGCTTTACCTATGTCTAAAATTTTATGCAGGATCAGACTCTCAACTCTGTTGACCGAAAACTAAGTAGTAATCACAGCCCCACCTTCTCCATCCATCGTTTTTTTCCCTGTATATTTACTCTCACTCCGAAGATCAGCCGGATCTACAGTGAATCTGTTTACTGGGCGCATCACTGGACTAACTAGGTTTTTCAGCACAACACGGGACCTTGTTCTACTCGCAACCCTTTCCCTAGCTACTCCTGGCGACAAAA
Source organism: Volucella bombylans (assembly GCA_949129095.1). NCBI lineage: Eukaryota > Metazoa > Arthropoda > Insecta > Diptera > Syrphidae > Volucella > Volucella bombylans. The sequence continues at coordinate 330,138,724 of OX422140.1, read as the reverse complement.
TTTCGAATCCAGAAGAGCTTCTGTTCGGTTTGAAAATTTCAATATCTGTTGCAGAAACACTGTGCCAGCAATGCATCACGTGAGTCAGCTGCTAAAAGTCCGACATAACTCCTCTGGGACCGAATTGGCGAAATAGTCAGGGGCGATTAAGTTCTGCCTTCGAATCTTGATCCATTTTGGTAGGAAAGAATGGACTTCGGCAGAATTACTAGTTTTCCTGACCTACAGATAAAGTACGGACGACCAACCCAAATGAAATCCAGATTTAACTGCCAGTGCTACTCAAAACAACCTCCGATATTCACCCAACCACGTCTTAGGAAATCCATAAATGTGAAGATCAAATCTCTGTCGACGTTGCTAGGAGCATGAGAGTAGGTTAATAGTCGTAGCTGCCTAGTGTCTCAAAAACTTTTGGAATGCTTAAAATCTCATCCAAATTATGATAAAATATAACCTTGCAGCTGCGGATCTCGACATTTCCGATCTTAACGGGAAGATCATGTACAACAAATAGCGGTTTGTATACGGTTTTCCAATAAGGACCTGACAGCTTTTTTTTTTAAATAAAACGCAAACCATTTGAGATATTTCCAAAACTTTATTATCGGCGTGAAGTACAATCACAACATTTATGAATGGAACTCGACTTCGTTCATATGGCCACCGCGGGCACGTTTGCAACGGTCGATTCGTTGGACCCAATTTTCAACGACTCGGCCACACATTTCGGCTAAAAAGGCCGCTATTTCGTTCAACGTTGACTCTGAGCTCTTCCAACGTCGTCAGCGTGTTGGCGTAAACCAATGACTGAACGTAGCCCCAGAGAAAATAGTCAAGCTGCGTTAAATCACACGAACGAGGCGGCCAATCGACTGGCCAATTTCTTGAGATAACACGCTCACCATACTTACTCTTCAATAAATCAATTGTAACGTGTGCTGTGTGACTTGTGGCATCATCCTGTTGAAAACACATGTCGTCCAAGTGCATATCTTTCAATTCGGGCTAAAAATAATCGGTGATCATGGTGCGACAACGTTGACTCTTCACAGTAACGTGACGATCGTTATCGTCGACGAAAATATATGGCCCAATAACGCCGCCTTCATAAAAACCGCACCAAACAGTTATTTTTTGTGGATGAAGTGGTGATTCATGAAGCACATGTGGATTTTCACCCGACCAATAACGCATATTTTGCTTATTGACGAACCGATTGAAAAAAACAAGAGCTACGTCACTGAAGATGATTTTGCGATGAAATTCATCACCTTGGCGCATCTTGTCCAGAACCCAATCGGAGAACGTACGTCGCTTCAAATGGTTCAATTCTTGAGTCAGCTTGATCTTGTATGGGTGTAAACCAAGATCTGTACGCAAATTACGCCATAATGTGGTCCGAGCGATGCACAATTCTTGAGAACGTCGTGGAATTGACTGATTTGGATCGTTTGTTACGGACGCCTGAACAGCAGCGATATTTTCGACACTTCGACCAACCCGTTGTCTCACTGACACGGCAACATCGCATAACGAATATGTAGACTAAAATTTTTGCACTAAACTTTTTATTGCCTGTCTACTAGGGCGACAATTACGACCGAAAATTGGAGTTAACGCTCTTAAAGTAGCAGTCACCGACTCCGAATTTCGGTAGAAAATTTTTACAATCTGCAGACATTGCTCGTTCGTGTCCTTTACCATGATGAAGATGTTGAGTTTACTGAATAAATTGACAGTGACAGTTTGATGATTAGTGAAAGAGAGTGTTCACAAATTAAATTCAAAGTTGTCAAGTCCCTTTACAACTATTGAGAGACTCGTTGTTGTTTTGAATGTGAGCTCCTAAACATCGTACTAGCAAATCATCTGACGGTAAATCTGTGTAAATTGGAGTTATGACTTTTAAAACTGAAGGATTCAGTGTCGGGATCCACTATGTTTAAAGTTGCTACAGTTTCCTTCGCTTCCGCTTGACGCCAACTGTCCGAACCGGGTTGGCATAGCGTTATTTTCCTCTTTTAAGTGCTTAAGATTTTCACAAGATTGCCAAAAAATAGATTTTACTATTCATTCTCCAAATAATGATGAAAAACCTCTCGTGGAAAACGAGACGTCTCCGAGACTGTAGATAATTTTTTTTTTTCCATTTGATGCATTCAGTGCCTTTTCCTCGCCGTCATGTTTGACGTGCTATACTCTCGAACCAGAGATAAATCTGACAAACCCCTTTTACATGCTCATTTCTGACACCCTTTAGATTAGAAAAATGAAAAAAAATCGAGTTTTTTGAAACCGATTTTTGTAAGATTAACAGTCTGAATCTCACCTCATCGATCTTTCACCAAGTTCGTGAACATTAAAATTGGAGGTGGTTTAGGCCCAGTAGATCGATTCTACGCTCATAGCCTGCACTTTTACTAATATCTGAGCCATCTGGCCTTAGATAACGAGCAAGATAAACGCTCTGTCAAATGAACCTACCAGTGCTCCATGCCCTGGGGCCTAAAAACAACCTTCGCTTTTGCAGCATGCTTCTCCTGCTCCCGGCCATTTAGGCGTAGGTAATTCGAGGAAGGCTTGGGTTTGACCAAGAATTGGTCAATGTCTACATATGGGAACTTAATAGTTTGCGATGTGCTCCAAGTTTTTGCATAAAAAATATGAAAACTACATTTTTCCTGTCGCTTCATCCGTACCTGGAACGCATTCCTCTGATTTGAGGAATTGAGATTGCGTTTTGCAATTCAACTCGACGACGTGCCCAGAATTTCTGCAGCGAACACATTGTAAATTGTTTTCGCTCTTGTTTGATTTTATGCAGTGTAAAACCTGGCGTTTGCTAAACCAATAGAATTGTAATACCTGCATACTCCTTTTGGCTCTGGGTGTGGTGAATGCCTTAACGCCCAAGACAGTGAGCTTGCCGTACACTTTCCTTTTGACCAGGAGCTTTTGTAGATTGTCGGTCTTCGAAGTCCAAGTGCATACCCGAACATCGTTAACCTTGTCAGATTTGGAGGGGTAGTCACTGTTTGTTGTTGGTCAAAAGGGTAGTGAATGCTATTATATGAGAACACAAGCATTCTCACTTTAGCCTCACACCATAAGCTCTTACTACTCACCTCCACATGGTGACTGATGTGTGCCTAGTACCTCGACTGGAGATGGGGTAACCAACCCCTGGGGAAGGTCGTTGGCGGCAGCTGACGAGATAGGGGGGTACTAAGACACTTTCTCCTGTTTCCGGGCGGCAGCAGACGAATTCTAATTATGGAAACAACGGTGGCTTCCATCGTTCCAGTGGATCGGAGTTGGCGGCCGATGAGTCCTTAATAGGAGCCAACGTCTGCACTTACATCCCCGAAGCGGGTCACTGGCTCTAGCATTTTATCCGGCTCCTGTTGTCCTAGGGGTCCCAAAAGGGACTGGCCCTCCATGTTGGGAGTTGTGCTTGGGGTTGACTGCCCAACCACGTAATTGTTACGATGCGAAGAGTAGCCCCGGATAAGGACGGATTCATGGTGGACGACCCTGCAAAACGAAGAAAGGACAACGACTTTCGGATCTGCACGTTGAATGTTCGAGCCTTGAACAGACCGCATGCAGCCGAAAAATTAGCACAGGCCCTGGACTGCTAAAAAGCAGATATCACCGCCATCCAGGAAGTGCGGCCGTACAAAAGAAAGATGAAAAACTGTGATGTTTACTACGGTGATTGCTATAGCGAACGTAAGCAGCTTCTATTTGGATGCGGATTTGGTGTAAGCGGCAGACTTAAGCAAGAAGTCTTGAACGCCTTATAATAATCCGTATCAAAGTTAAATTCGCTAACATCAGCCTTAGATGCGTTCACGCCCCCTCAGAGGAAAAGGACGATGCTACCAAAGAAATTTCTACGAGCTCCTCGACAAAACCTACGGACAATGTCCGATGTATGACGTTAAAATCGTGCTAGGCGACTTTAATGCCAAAATTGGAAAGGAGGACCTATTTGGTAGCACAATCGGAAGGCATAGTCTACACGACACCACGTCTGGATCCTGGAAACAGACTTTGGCTAATCGATTTCGCTGCGGGATGTAAGTTACTATATCAAGCACATGGCTTACTAACCTCACTATTCTCAAGGGAACATGGCGGACACCAGATCAGTAAACTGTCAACTAGATTTATCATATTTCGTTCGACGTGAGGCAGTCCTCAAGTATTTTAGATGTCCGAACATTCCGACCGGCCAACATAGACTCAGACTACTACCTGGTTGCAGCCAAGGTACGTCTATAGATATCTCAGATGCCACAACAACGGGGAAATACTATGAGGCGATTAACCGTTGAACGGTTGCAATCGCAGCAAGCCGCCAGAACATTCGCCGATTACGTATCCCTCAACCTCTCGAGAAGTCCTTTGCAGGCAGCATCAAGTGCTGAAAACCAGTGGCTTAGATGCTGAGAAGCGATCAGAAACTAATGTGCTGGATTTCACCAGCCCACCACCATGAGACCCCTGGTTTGATGCCAACAAAGCGGCGCTGTACAAAAGCACGGGTGCGGCTCGTAAGTTCTGCGAGCAAAAGGGGAGGGGAGAACATCGGCTTCTCCGGAGAAAAAAGAAAGAGCATGAGAAGCGCGCGATTGAGGAAATAGAGGGGTGATACGAGGGAATAATGTTCGGAAGTTTTATCAAAAGGTAAAAAGAACGTGTCGGGTTAATAAGACCCAAACGGAAACCTATACAGATGAACAAGGAAACCTTTTAGTAGAGTCACAGTCAGGATATGGTGAGGATATGGAAAAACCATTTGTGCAGACTTATAAATGGCGAAGACGACACAAATTCCGATGTAGGTAGAGCGAACCATTCAATATTGACCAAAGTGAAGTGAGGTCAGCAATATCTAAACTGAAGTCAAAATAGGTTGGCGGACCGGACGGCCTACCCGCCGATCTATTTAAGGCAGCAGGAGATGACTTGGTAGAGAGCACACACCAACTTATTTCCAAGATTTGGTTGGATGCCTGATGGATGGGGTCTCAGCATTGTTTGCTCGGTTCACAAGAAACCGTGCCAACTATAGAAGTATCAGTCTCCTAAACATCGCATATAGGATCTTGTCTGCCGTATTGTGCGAGCACCTGAAACAATTTTTCAACCATCTGATTGGATCCAATCAGTGCTGTTTTGGCCCGGTAAGTCCACAATTGACCAAATGTTCACACTACGGCAGATCCTGGCGAAAATCAAAGAAATTGATACTCAACACCCTTTTATCGATCTTAAAGCCGTATATGACAGCATGTACAGAGACGAGATATACAGATATTACGCTGCTCCAAAATATTGGTAAGGGATTTACGCTCCTAACGAAATACTCGTAATGTAAAAAATGAGACAAATACTCATAATGAAGAAAAAGTTTTAAAAGCCCAATAGAGAGGGAAAGGTAGACAGTAGATTATACGGCTTTGATGCCATCGTCTGAATTCCTTACTATGCTAGGTAGTAATGTGACCGGCTTTTACCAAACTAAAGAGACAACTTTGATAAATTATATTTATTTTTTGACTGCGGTCAAACGAATTATGTTGGGTACTTCGTTAATTTTTAATAAGAAATGAAAAATTCTTTATGAGTGATGTTTTTTTTTTATTTCTTTTATTCCTTTCTAGAAAAGTTTACAAGTTTACAAGTTAACTTTATTGAGACCAATTTAATCAATACATTATAATACAATCTTATTTTAAATATGGCCGACTTAATGATTTGTCTGACTTAAACAAAAGTAAAAGTAAATATTGTATTGTAGATAAATATTAATTAGGAAATAATTACAAACGAATTGTGCTGGGCTTATATTTGCGTACGCTTGCTCCCGACGTACCTTCACTACTTTGCTCTTTTTGACAGTCTTAACCTAGTATTTAAAATATCTTAAAACTAAAACTAAAACCTAAGCTAATTAAACCTAAAAAGATACATCTTCATCTTATTAGATAAATATGCACTGAATAGTGCAAAGGAACCTTAATCGTACGTTGGCTGCAAAAGCTATGACAATCCTTAATTGTTCGTATACAAGATATACAATATTAAGGAAATTCAAAAACATTTGCATTATTAACAAAGGCTTATGTTAGAACAAATATTGCAAGTTTTTCGTAGAACGGTGCTATCTTGTGTCTATTTGTATCAGGTTTTATCAAGGATACTGAGTCTTCATTTAAAAGGTTAAACGGTGATAGATAATAGTTGTCATTCAAACTGTCCATAACATTAGAGCCCATAAGAGATCTTAACAGTGGGTTAGGGTGTGAACAAATAGGTTCTAACTTTTTTTGAAGAAGCTTTATTTGGTAGTTCATGAGTGGTGTAACCAGAGTTGCTTCATATATAGTTTTGTTAGAGAACCATTTTTTATCAGGTTTTCTAAACATTCCGCAGCAAAACCTAAGTATTTTTCTCTCAAAGACCTCCATTTCTTTGGCTACCGTGGATGAGATGGTAAACCAAGTAGAAAAACCGTATGTCAGAATTGGTCTTATAAGAGTTTTGTACATCATAATCTTAGTTTTCCCTATCATTTGTTTAGAATTAAGTAATGGTTTAAGTATTCCTGTGATCATTTTTGCTTTACTAACTACAGCCCTTCCATGCTTGTTAAAGAGAAATCTGTTTTGGAAATGTATTCCCAGATAATTTCTTTCAGAATGTAATGGAATTGAGAAATCATTTATTCTTAATGACAAATCCTTGCTTTCTTTAACCGCACGATAATGCCCCTTTCCGCTGGCATTTCTAAAACGCGTGAGACCATATTTACCAGTATTTACGTTTAATCTCCATCTTTTAAAGTAATTTTCTAGAAGTAGAGGTTTTGCTTTAATTTTTTTAAGAGCTAAGCTCGGTCGTAAGTCGCTAGCTAATATAGTGGTATCATCAGCGTAGTGAAGTGATCCAGGATTTTCCCTCATTGGGTCAGAAAGAGGGAAATCCTGAAGATACGAGGGGCTTTCAATATATTCTCGGTACCGATATGAAGGAAAATGCGAACGAATTCAATTTAACCCGGCGTCATGGGGGTTGGGTCTGTGAGACCCGTTACATTTTATTTCGCTTGTAGTTCAGTTAGTATGTGTGCGATGCTACCGCTATTCTCAGTAGCTGCAGCTGATGATATTTTCAATGCGTCGCAGTTAACACATTAGTCGTGCGACAATCGCAGCGGAAGTAACACGTGCACAAAGTTAAGAAAGGTATCTGAGACCCATCCCTGCAGTTAGTGTAGCAATTTCGCGCCAATTTGTATAAATATTATTTTAATTATTTCCGTGTGTTTGTGCTTTTGTTTTTGTTTTTTTGTTGCTTGGTATAAATTATATTGCTAATATATAGATCAAAGTATTTCATTTGTGTTATTTTATAGGTGCTTAGTGAAAAATGAACAGGGAGGAGAAAAGAAGACAGGGTATATTGTCGATTTTGGAAGAGTCTGACTCTGATTTTGCGTTGTCAGAACAGGAGTGCATTGAGGAAGACCATTTAAGCGAGCGTAGTCATCCCAGTGACACAGAGGTAGAAGTCTCAGAAACTGATGATGATGAAATTCCGTCATCAATGCTGTTGGATAAAAATCGTTTGTCACATATGGAAAACTATTCTACATTTGGATCGACTTGTTCTTCCAGCGCAAACCGTGAGTGTTCTTCGAGCTTTTATCGTGGCAAAGACAATACGATTTGGTATAAAACGCCTTTTCGACAAAATGTCAGAACCAGAACGGAAAATATAATTCATCAATTGCCAGGTGTAGTGCCAGAAGCAAAATCGGCAATGCCTGAAGTGGAATGTTGGAATATTTTCGTTAATGACGATATGCTGCAAATCATACTTATGCATAGTAATTCACGCATTAGACCGAAAATAGCTTGATGTACTAATTTATTTAAAAACACCCATGTAAAAGAATGCACAATGGTGGAATTGAAAGCTTTTATAGGCCTTCTATATCTTGCTGGTGTTTACCGATCAGGCAGACAAAATTTGAGCGATTTATGGGCTGCTGATGGCACGGGTGTTGACATTTTCCGGCTTGTAATGTCTTTGCAGAGATTTTATTTTATTCAAAGTTCTATGACTTTTGATGATATTTCTACCCGTCAACAAAGAATGGAACTAGACAATTTGGCTGAAATAAAGAACTTTTTGAAGCTTTAGTAAAAAACTGTAAGAAAACCTACATAACAAGTGATTGTCTAACAATTGACGAAATGCTCGTAGCATTCCGAGGTAGGTGTAAATTTCGCCAGTATATACCGTCTAAACCTGCTAAGTACGGGATAAAAATCATTGCTTTGGTCGACGCAAAAAATTATTATATCAAAAACCTAGAGATATATCCCGGAAAGCAGCCTGAAGGCCCTTTTTCTATTAGTAACAAACCATTTGATGTTGTTGACCGGATTATACAGCCTATTACCGGAACAAGCCGAAATGTGATATTTGATAACTGGTTCACTAGTTATGAACTGGTGCAGCATTTGCTCAAGGAACATAAATTGACATCAGTTGGTACCCTGCGAAAAAATAAAAGACAAGTTCCAGTGGAATTCACTAAAACTCGCGGAGTTGAAGTTTTCTCTTCCAGATTTGGGTTTCAAAAGGATGTCACACTTGTTGCTCATGTGCCTAAAAAAAATAAAATAGTTTTGCTGATGTCTAGCTTACACCATGACGATGCCATTGATGAAACAACAGGAGAAAAGCGCAAACCTGAAATAAATACGTATTATAACACAACGAAATGTGGTGTGGATGTAGCTGACGAGCTATGTGCTACATACGACGTAAGTCGTAATTCTAAAAGGTGGCCATTGACGATTTTTTATGCTTCATTGAACATAGCAGCCATTAATGGCCAAATAATAAATAAAATTAATAATAATTGTTCAAAAACAAAACGAAGATACTATATAAAAAACCTAGGCCTCGGTCTTGTCATGGAACATCTAAAACTTCGCCAAAATGTAACACTCCTTCCACGCGAGTTGCGAAAAACAGTTCAAAATATTGTTGGTGAGTCTTCAGAGGAACCTCCAGCAAAAAAGGCCAATGCTCGCAAAAGGTGCCAAGTGTGTCCAGCTAAGAAAGACCGTAAAACAAACTACACCTGCGAGAATTGCAAGAAATATATTTGTTTAGAACATGTTGTAACTTTCTGCGCTGATTGTACCAATGACAATTATTCAGAGTGATTTTTTTCTTTTTTTATATAAACATAATATTCTTTCGTTCACAAAAATTCATTAAAATAATAAGATTGACTACTAAATAATAATGGAGTTACACTTAAGTAGACGAGAAAGATTTTGTAAATTTTTGTCTTTTTTTTTTTAAATGCTCTAAGAAAAAGATTAAAACATAATATAATATGATGTTTTTCTTTTATTTATTAACATGAATACTTTAAAAAACTAAACAGGAATGAATGTTATCCTTATTACTTATAAACTATTAAAATAACCGTTACTGGGTCTGTGAGACCCACCCCGATGTCCGCGTAACACGTTTCAACCCCAATGACGCCGGGTTAAATTGTTTTTATTTTTCAATATTATCTCCCCTCACATCAATGCATTTGTTACATCTTGAGATAAGCTTTTTTAAACCCTCAAAAAATAAATTTCCTCTTTCTCTGCAAAATACCCATTTATTGCCGACTTGAGTTCTTCATCATCCGAAAATCTTTTTCCACGAAGACATTTTTTTCAAATCCGGAAACAGGAAATAATCACTAGGGGCAAGGTCTGGACTATAGGGTGGGTGTTGGATTTCTTCGAAACCACATTCTCGCGCAGCAGCCTTGGAAACTCGCGCTGTGTGAACAGGAGCGTTGTCATGAAGAAGCAACACACCCGCTGCGAGTTTACCCCGTCTTTTCTTTTTAATTTCCTCCCGCAAATTATGCAAAGTGGAAGCGTAGGATGTAGCGCTGACGGTTTCACCTTTTTTTTATACTCAATGAGCAAGATTTCCTTTGAGTCCCAAAAACTGTGGCCATGAGCTTCCCGGCAGACGGAGTGACTTTGAACTTCTTCGGGGGGTATGTTCCTTTTTTATGAAACTGCATGGACTCTTGTTTGATTTCAGGGTCATAGTGGTGGACCCATGTTTCGTCCCCAGTAACAATTCGATCCATAACACCGTCCGCGTTCTCACTACACATCTCCAAAAGCTCTCTACAGCATGCGATTCTCACTTTTTTCTGAGGCGCTGTAAGCATTCGTGGCACCCACCTTGCACTGACCTTTGAAAGGTTAAGATGGTCATGAAGAATGAAGGTTAAGATGGTCATAAGCTTGGTGATCTCTGCCATCATTTTCACCTTTATTCGGGCATCCTCAAGAACAAGTTTTTCGACTTCTTTGATGCTTTCTCCCGTACAAGCAGTAGCTGGGGCGCCGGAGCGGGGGTCGTCTTCAATGCTCTCTCTGCCTCTCTTGAACTCACTTGACCACTTTTGTACAGTTGATAATGAAGGTGCGGAACCCTGGTAAACAGCCACCATCTCTTCATGAATAGTTTTTTGACTTTTTCCTTGCTTAGTGAGAAATTTAATTACAGCGCGATGCTCAATTTTCACCATCATCGTCTCAGTTGCCATTATGATTCTGTTTAACTAGAGATAAAACGCGAATTAGTAATCACATTTATATGAAATTTTACATGAATGCACTAAAATAATAGTATTACTTGATAAATAAGTCAATTTATATATACAACCACAGCTTCACCCCGATACCGAGAATATGTTGATCGCCCCTCGTAAATATTAAATAATGATGGTTCGAGTATGGATCCTTGAGGTATGCCTGATTTCACCGGGAGAGGTTCTGTATGCTCGAATCTAATGTATATTGAGGTTGTTCTATTTGATAAAAAACTGTGTATCATTCTTATAAGCCAATTCGGGAAGCTTAGTCTTAGCAACATGAATAAGAGTCCCTGATGCCAGAGCGAATCGAAAGTATTTTCAAGGTCAATATCTATCGTAAACTCACCGTACACATTTTATTTCTCAGATTTTGAACAACTTTGTCCTGAAGTATGAGTAAGGCGTGCTCCGTGGAGTTTCCTTTCTTGAATCCGAATTGGTTGTTTGGGATAATATCCTTCTCTTCACAGAAATTATGTAAGTGTTCGGCTAATACCCGTTCGAATAATTTTCCAATATTGGAGAGAAGCGAGATAGGATGAAAGTTGTTTACTTCTTTCACAGCTTTCTTTTTAGCTATCGGAAAAAGTTTGGCTGTCTTCCAAATCTCTGGGAAATAGCTAATGTTAATACAGTGGTTAAATATTGATGCCAATAATGTATCTAAAGAAAAGGGACATCTTTTTAAAATGAAATTCAAGATCTGATCAATACCCGTAGATTTTTTATTGTTAAGCGACGATCTGAAAAGATTAACGCTATTTAGGGAAGTGAACGGAGATACACCTGGATCGCAGGCGCTGTTAGAAGACGAAAAAACGGACAGCGTATGCTCAAGATGTCTTTCCTCAAATTGGTTAATTGCATATAGGACTTCGGTTTCTAAGTTTCGATCATCGGTGGATACTCTTTCACTATAGTTTGCAGTGTACAGATTTTTAAATGCATTTAGTTTGGCTGGAATATCAGTCAGCTCTTGACCATTATGGGTGAGCGTATCTTTCGAAATATTTGCTCCCGGTTATCCTATCTATTTCTTTAAAAGCATGTGGAGGTGGTTTAATTTTTCCCAGTCTTGACTTAAAGGAATTATTGAGATGTAAGTTAACGTTTACTTTAGCACTATATTCTGGAATGCATTTCAAGGTATTCAGGACTAACTCTATTAAGGTGACGTTGATAAATTCTTTTAAGTTGTTTGGGCCAAATTCTCCTTAATTCAATTAGCTTCTTAGTCAAATCCGAAATACAGTGATACTTATGGTCGGTAACATTGTAAATATGTGAGTGTGATTCTACCTTTGAAATAATTACTGCGTTTAGTTTGGCTGTAAGCATATCTATTTCGGTATTAGATGTATTTCTCTCCGTTGGTACACTAATTTAGGGTAAAGAGTTGTGAAGACTTAGCTGAAAGGCTTCCCAGTTCGTAAGGGGTTGGAGAAATAAGGAAAAAGTCCAAAAAAGAGGAGGATCTAGGAAATGTTGGGGTGCTAGCTGGTATTAAATCAAGATTTAAGTATGGGCCATTGTAGAACCAATTGTTAAACGGGTTCCGTTGTTATTATGGACGCTGTCTCCCCATGCTGAATGCCGGGCGTTAAAATCACCTCCAATTATAACGGCGTCAAAGTTATTAATGACAGCATAAAGTCTATCAAACTCACTAATTAATCGCTGTCCAGCATTGGACGGAATGTAAATCCTTCCAATCAACAGGCGGAAGTTTGAATCTGAATAGCTCTGTGAAACAATAGAAGATAGACACACAGAAAAGACATCGCTTCGTTAGGCTTGTACTTTTCGCCAAGTAAAATCGCTGTCCCTCTGCCGGTGTTATTTTTTATTATATTGTATCCCCTAAATGAGGGATTATATTTCCCGGATAGTCTGGTTTCAGAAAGGAAACATATCTGAGGTTTTTTATTTTTTAGGAGCTGAGGAAACATTCGGTTGTTTAGCTGATGCTTTTACTTTTTCAGCGAAAGAAACGTTGGCTTTTGTAAAATTGAGAATTGATTCCTGAACAAACGTTCTTGTTTTGCCTGCTGTTTGTCTAGCTATTTCAGAATAAGATAGCTTTTTTTCTTTATATTTGAGATATGATGGGCAGCCCTGATAGCTAGCATGGCCGATCTCATTACAGTTCACGCACTTAGGCATGGGAACCTCTTCATTTTTTCCTTTAAGAGTTTTATTTAAATTAATACACTCATTCGAATCGTGATCATCTGCTCATATAGGCGCAACATTCACCTAAATGTCAAAATCGCTGACATCGATAGCAGAGCATAACAGCCCTATTGTACTTCTTTTCCCAGTAAACACGTTGGCTGAATAAATATCTGACACTCGTTATTTCTCTAATGGACTCTCCTATCTGTAGCTGTACCACAAACATGTTTAATTTTATGTCTAACTCCTTAGATCTGGAGGTAGAAAAAGGTGTTATTTTATTAATCCTCAGATTGGGAACAAGTTTTCCCAGCGCTTTTTTAATTTCTTCGAATGGGGTATCCTCATCAAGACCTTTCAACAAGATTGACACTTTTTTCATGTCCTTGGGAGAAAATGAGAATGCCCTTATGCCGGTACCGCGAAGTCGATCGATAACTATTTTATGAACGGCTGAATTATTAACATAAACCTTTGTTTTCCGGTAACCCATGTTAATAAACTTATGTTCTAAATCAGATACCTTACTTTCTGTAGCTGCAAGTTTTAATAAGTCACTTATAAGCTCCAAAAATAAATATAGGAGGGCAAAAGGATACTTTATTTACACCTCGTTGTGATGATTTAGCATTCTCGTTCCTTTTTTTTTTTTTTTATAATTTACGCGCGCCTAAGGGGTTGATACCCTTTTACTGTTGCCAGGGCGCGTGCGGAAAGATAGAAGGAGGAGAAAGGAAAATTGTTTTTGTAGTGGTTTGAAACTCAGGTGTGTTTGGTTTCTGTGTTTGCTCTCCAGGGGTGGGAGTCCGAATAGGACGGAGAGTTTTTTCTTCACTCAGAGTGATTCGAGATATAATTCCCAGTATTTTTTTCATTGCTTGAAACTCTTATAACAGCCAAATCTACGTGTCAGTGTTATGCCTTCACACGCAGAATTTTTTTGTCTGAGTTCCAATTATACAATGAAAAACTGATTTTGCCATGGGCAGGATTCGAACCTGGACCCTCCGAGTGAGAAGCGTTTGCTACTACCACTACACCACGGCCACCCCCTTGATGAATGATGATAATGAGACTGCTCTTCTGTTTGTTGTTTGCGGGGTCGGGGAAAATTTCAGAAACTGCATTGTTGCCCGATGATCTACAGTTTACCAATGGAAAGAATTGGTTGTTCGAAAGATTCGAATTATAAGATGTGCCAACTAAGTTAGTTTTTTTGAGCTCTGGCTGATATCGGACGGCGGCTAGCTTTAATTTATTTATGACAGTTGTCCACTCAGCTGTGTCCACTTCATCATAGTTGTTCACTTCCATGCCTCGACTAGCACTGTTATCACTAGCAAACAATTTAATGGGATGAGAGTCTGAGTATGAATGGAGATGTAGTCGGAGAGATGACTGCCCTTCTTTTTAATACATTCGGGGCACTAAGATTTAAGAGAGCCGTATTATTTACTGGGCAGACCCATTGTCACTGGGTAATACATGTTTGATTCGATTGTGGATGTCAAGGGAAACAGGTGCACTGGTTAGCGTTTCGCACTGATCACTTTTTTTTGAATCCAGCATTAACGCCGTAATTGCCTTATTATGAGATTTTTCACTAAATTTAACTTTTAAGAGTCACTGTCTCAGAGAAAAGTTTTATGTGCAGTAAAAGTCGTCAATTGAAAGATTTAAACTCGGAGCACTTTAGCACGATTTATACAAGTCCGTTCGCCACGAAGGTTCGATCCCCACTTCTCTTACTATAAAATAATCTACTTAATCAGTATGATACTTTCTTAGGCCTCCCTACTTTTAAAACCGCTGCACCCCTGCGAACCATTGAATCAGATTAGTTTTTCCATAAGTATTGGTATTTCAGGTTCGGATTGGCAAGTTCTTTACCAGTTCACGTAGGTCTGGATATTCTCAATTGGATTGTGGCTATAGAGGCTACTTAATACATCGACTTTCCATTCTTTATTTTATAATCTAATAAAAAAATATATAAAAATTTTGTAGTTATAAAAGCTGTATCTTATTTCGAAGATACAAATTAATATTTTATTAGAAAAAGTCAACAAGTTCATTTTTACGATTTTGGTCGTAAGCAAGGAGCAGTTTCCTGTTAAAAATGGAACCTGCAAGTGTCACAAAAATGGTAATTCATTTTTGAAAACCCGTAGATAAACTGCTGCAGTGATTTTCGATTTTAAAATACCATTAAATCTTCAGCTTTGGAGGGTCATTCATAAGAGGCATTCAGAGTTCAATCGTTCCTTTGGTTCTCTTCGCGCAAGAATCCGTCTTCAGTACATGCTTGAGTGTTCAAAGTCCAAATTTTACGGGCCTTTTTAGCACTGAATTTGTCGAAATTTTTCTTGTAGCTCCACTGAAGTCTTGAACCGATGTCGATGACTTTGGACCACGAAAACCCGTTCAGCTTACTTTTTTGAGTGTAGGATTTACTTAGAGACGAGTAGTAAGTGCATGTAATCACAAATAAGTCAAACGAGATTAAAGGACGCAATGTGCAGTGTTTACAGTATGTAAATATAGAATGGTCGTTCAATGGTTTTCCTAATCAAAAATGAACTTACGTTTCATAATTATCCTTAGTACCCTTCCCGGTCATTGTATATACACATATGTGGGGCCTTCCAACAATATTTATTATTAAGTGGTACACATTTGTATATACACTGCAGGCCAAAAGTTTGAGGCCACCCTGTAACACTGATTTCATTCAAGTATGGAGATAACATTTTATGAATTATTGGATTGTTTAAAAAGTCCTTGTATTTTTTTTATTTGATTTTCAGGTACGTGTATTTAATATACGTAATGAATACTAATCAGTGATGTATTGGTCGTTTTATTCGATGACCTTCTGCCATCTCTGGGCAAGTTCATAATTCCGCGTTCACAAAACTTCCTCTCTTCCTTTTCTACAAAAAATTTGTCACGGTGATGTTTGATGAGTTCTTCAGAAGCAAACGTTCCACCAAGGAGTTTTGCAAGGAGCGAAATAAGTGGAAATCTGATGGCACAAAATCTGGACTGTACAGTGGATGCGGAAACACATTCCAATTATCGGTAATAATTTTTGCCGAGTGACCGAACTTGTGTGTGGTCTCGCATTGTCGTGGTGAAACACCATAACCTTATAATTGATCAACTCGGGAGATTTCTGTGCGATGGCATTACTTATTGTAAGTTCTGTAGCTGCTCGCAGTAGACACAGGAATTAATCGCTTTGTTCTTTGGAAGCAGCTCATAGAAGACTGGTCCCTTCCAATCCCACTAGATTGACAGCACCTACTTCTTTTGGTGGATGCCCGATTTTGCTTACCTTTCCGATGCTTCGTCTACTTCAACTTTTTTTTCGTCTAACATTGTTGTAGACAATCTATTTTTCGTCGCCCGTGATCACACGCTTCAAAAATGGATCGTTTTCTTTGCGTTTGGCGAGTTGATCGCAGACGTTTATGCGCTTGGTCAGATGGATTTCTTTCACCTCATGCGGTACCCAAATATCGAGTTTCTTTATGAAGTCAAGCGCGATTTAAGTTAGCCATTAACACTTTCAATGGGCATTTTCAGAGCGGTAACAAACTCCCGAACCGTTGAATGCTTATTTGCTTGCACCAATGCTTTCATTTTATCGTTGCCAATCTCGGAAGGCTTGTCGGAGCGATGAGTTCCTTCAACTGAAAAATGACCATCATGGAATCGGCAAAACGAGTTCTGGCACTGGCGTTTTTCGATGCCATTTTTGCCCTAAAACAAAACAAACAACAACAAAACGCGTGCAAACATTTGACATATATTGTATGTACAGGGTGATCTAAACACAAGTTGCTTTTTGAAAATAAAATAAAATGAATAAAAATAGAGTATAAAGTATATTCGGAAGATTCGATGCTGAACCGTTTCTGGATTACCCGCATAACACCGATCTTTAAGGATACTCCACAAAAAAAAGTCCAACGGTGTCAAATCGCAGATTGGAGGCGGACAATTGACATTGATGGCTGATATCACGATTACCGTTCTTAACGCGCAAAACATCGATTGTTTGATGGACTGTGTGCCATGGCGCGCTCATGTCTTCAATTTCAGCCTACAAAAATTCGGTAATCTTGGTTCAATATGATAAGCCAATGAAGCCACCACTCCAAAATCTGCACCAAACTGTCACTCTCTGCAGGTTCATTGGCTTCTCGACAATCACGGGCAGGTTTTCCGCTCCCCAGACGCGGCAATTTTGTTTGTTACATAGCCACCGTGGACCGTGAGTGTTGTATGCATGCAAGCCAGTCTCACGAATTTTTTGCACAAATTTGCGTACAAGAGGCGCGATGGATGCTTCATTTCGACCAAAACTTGTTTTCAATAAAACCACTGTTTCGGCAACAAAGCATTCACTTTTGACATAAGTTTGCAATATTTCCCTACGTTGTTCAAGAGTAAAGCCTTTCATTTCATTCTGCGGAGGTACTCGTATGATATTGACTGACAGTCAAGATTTCGAGCTGGAAAGAGCTGTTATATCAAAATAACATGATTTAAAATGACATGAAATAAAATGAAAAAAGTTTGACTGTTTGAACAACCCAATATATTGAGACTATTGAAAGTGCTTTCAGCACACTTGATGGCATTAGAAAATTGAAAAATAACAACTCGAACAATTCCTTTGTGTTCCACAAGTTCTTTGTTTACATTTTGTAAAGTTCGATTCTATTCAAACTACAATTTCTAAACACTTAACAAACATTTATTTCGAAACTTCTATATTTTTTCTCGACATTTAAACTGAAAACCTATTCGAAAACAACAATTACTCCAACAAATCTATTAACTTTATTCCGGACCAAATTTACGCCTTCCACACGAATTTGCTCCCGCCAACGAGTTGTCAGAAATTAATCCGCCAGAATTTTCGTTGATTTTTTTTTTACCTAAATTTTCTACCTAAACAATAATAAAAGTCGGGTTTTACACCCGCGTTTTTGAATAGTGGGTATTTTGTTTACAAATGTGTGGAAAACGGCTTTTGTGGTCTGAGAAGTGTTCGTGTCTAGTTTTGGCATCCCTGCAAAACTCATCAGCTTGTGTAGGATGACAATAGAGAAAGCTCGCTGATGCTTCAAGGTCGGTAACGACCTAACCGAGACCTTTGATGTCAAAAAAAGGATTTAGGCAAGACGACGCGCTGTCATGTGACTTCTTTAACATCATACTTAAAAGAATTGTGCAAAACTCACAAGCCAGCACACGAAGTACGATCTTTCAAAAGTCTGTTCAATTGCTTACATATACCGGCGATATTGATATTATTGGTAGAAAACAGCGAGCTGCCACTGGTGCGTTTGCGAGCATAGAAACAGAAGCGGCAAAATGGGTCTAGCGGTAAACGAGGGCAAAATAAAGAATGTGCTGTCAACAAGAAGGGACTCCCAATGTTTACGAATAGGCCAGAATGTCGCAATCGACAGCTATCACATTTGAAAACGACAAACGAAACGCGGAGAAGGCAACAGTGTAGTGAGGCCCTCTCCCGACCAACGAGGGAAACTCTATATAACACCCTTGTAATCCCAGTTCTACTCTATGGTTTCGAGCAATGGACCCTTTCTAAAGTCGATGAACATGTCCTCAGTCGTTTTAAGAGAAAAATTCTTCGTAAAATATTTGGTCCCGTATACGTTGATGTATTCTGGAGGGGACGATTCAACGATGAACTCTACGAGGTGTACAGCGACATCGTCCTGGTCAAAAAACTGCGCATCGTGCATTTGAGATGCCTGGGACATGTACAACGAATAAACACCAGCGCTCCAGTCCCCAGAATCTTTGACTCGCCTCGCCTTTGGCGGAGCGTGCAAGTGGAAGGAGACCTCAACCAATCTGGAGCACGCAACTGGAGGCAGTTAGTCAAAGAGTGCGCTAATTGGAGAGGCTTATTGGTTGAGGCCCAGGTCCACCCCGGACTGTAGCGCCGTCTAAGTATTAATTAAGTAAGTAAGTAGTCACGGCTTGTTATGCGATGTTGTTTTTATCCCCATACATAGGCCGTCCTTTTGTATTTGCTTGTGAGTCCTAAGGGTACCTTACTTGGAATTTATTCGAGTAATATCAGCATCTATTGTTCTCAGATCCTGAAGAACGCCTTGTTATGTGTTCTATCTCTAAGATGCATATTAAAGCTGATTAGCTAGTTGTAATACTTCCGTTCTATTACGTGGTACTGCATTCCACCATTTCAATTGTAAAGATCCATACCACACGTCACCAACATCCAAACCCAGACATTTCTCTGTTGAGACAAAAATTGTTTAAATTTATCACCATCCAAAGCCTTCGTCTAGATACTACGAGTACTCCAGACTCACACCCTCTCAGTATCTCAGTATGTCTTCGTTGTTCTGGGTGCTTCGGCCATCGGTGATAGCGCAATGATTGACGCCATCTACACTTGATGTTTGCAGATTTTCCATCCGCTACCCGGGTATTTCAAATGTTTTGCGTTTGTTTAACCAAAAGTTCTAGCATGTATCTGCGAGTGCTCGTATCTACGGCGCTACAGGAGCTGAAGGACGAAACATAAGAAGCGAACAAAACACCGAACTTACTCACGGGATCTGTGGGTAAAAAAGCCCATCAGGGATGCATTGAAAACAATTATCTCTCCATTCGTATAGTCGGTAGCCCGCTTTTTGCGGGAATTCCACTTTGCAATGTCCGTGTATATAGATCTCTTTCGAGTACCATCATCACCCGTCCATAGTCTAGCGTCTGACCAAAGGAGTGTCGTACTTTTTTTAGGCAAACTCAAAAATACTCGTAAATCTTGCTACAACAGCAGAAGCAGACTAGAACCCATGCCGGAGTTGGAGTTGAAGTATGTTCGCCCCTTTTCATGTGTGAGGAGCTCCTGCAAGGATTTTTCTGTAACTTATCGCAGCGGAACAGCAACCAAATGAAAAAGAAAAAAAGATACGATAAAAGGATGCTTCGTCCTGTGGAGGTAAAAGAGTTGCTTTTGGAGGATTCTAGAACTATCGTTCTCGCATCATCATCAGTGCTTGGCAGAGGACTGCTTCGTTCCTACTTCGTTTGGCATGTTCCAGCAATTCTCATGCCTGTTATCCGGGAAACACAATCGCATTTCGGTTTGCCTTCCCCTCTATCCTATCTTTCCTAGTTGTTCGTTTCGATAGCCAAAGGCATGCACTTGCATTTCCGAGCATCTAGTGGTGAGAGATGTATGAGAGTGCTCCATTGTCGATTGTTGCCTGTACACTGCAGGTGGTGTTGCAAGTCAGCAAAACTGATCCTTCTTGCATCAAGGTACAAGAGGAGGAAGACAGCAGGCACCATTGCAATGGGTGTAAAGACTGCTATTTTGTCGTTTTTCAAGTGCGGATTTCATATTTTTGCAATTGGGCAATTTATCAATCCGCTATCGGAGAATAAAATTCGTATCCTGCAATGTTCAATTCCCTTTATTCCGCTGTTCGTTCTTTATTCATCCATTTGTGCATTTCATTCTCGTTTTTTCCGGTTGTTAAGGAGATGATGGCCAGGGGAGGGCAGTTTTTCAAGATGCGAAGTAGGACTCCCTGTTTTCACTAGGGAAACGTTAAAATCAATTTGTTTTGTAAGAAGGCTCAGCGTGTTCTGGTCTGAAGTTCTGTCGGTGGCAGGTTGAGGGGTTTGGATATTGATCTGATGAAAAGGAGTAGAGGAGAGATGAAAGCGCTCGTAGTATATGAAGGGATGAGAAATTGATTTCCAATTGAGCTTAAACAGACGAGCGTTATATTGCAACGTAAGTTTGTTGTCAAGACTGAGAATTGCAATATATTTACGGCAACACCTTGAATGTGACAGGAGATGACATCATTTTCGGGAAGCAGGGAGTTTTTACGGATTCGAACTGACAATGGGATGTATGAGTTTATGGAGGTCAGAAGTGGCGCGTAGGAGGGTTCTTCCAGATTTAGTGCAGTGTGGTGTGTCTGGTCGGTTGGAAAGCTATCCTGAATATCCACAAATTTGGCAGGATGCAGGCATTGGATTTTATTTATCAGAAGATCCTTGAGTCTCCTATCCGAAACATACGTTGCGTAATGCAGGACCCACTTAGGCACATTGCTCCCGGCTAGAAATTCGATGGCTGGATGCAGTAGAAATGAGGTACACACTGACTGACGTCAACTTGGCGATGCCCATTGTTGTAAATTCTACTACACATTAATTGTGCGCATCTTACCTCTAAGTAGCAGCCATCGAGTACTGGTTGGTGTCGACGCGGACTCGACTTGTTGAACGCGAGTGTTGAATCAGAGACATGAATAGCAGCACTATATGGAGCCACAGCTTCAAACAGAAGCAGAAATAACACCTTATCTCGGCTACTTCAATGTATTCAGAGCTCAGGGCAATAAGGATTTCCAAGGATAAGTCAGGTTCTTGGAGGAGAGATCGTGACGGAAAACAGCAGAGAAGTGGATTCCCAAAATCTGTATAATTTCTATTGAGTTTCTATTCAATTTAACAATAGAATTGGTCCTCCAGGTTGGATGTTATGCAGTTCAGGTAACCGCCTTACCAAGTAGACAAGAACTAGTTATGAGAGAGACACAAGTCTACGATAACAGCAGACACCGTCATGTCCATGGGCTATGCACCTGGAACGCACACACACTGATACAACCTTGTCCACTTAAAAATTTGAATCCATATTAATTCCGATAAATCAGATACTGGGACACTTATTAAAACTCTCACAAAAGACTCCACTGGTTAGGATGAGGATTCATTGGGGAAAATCCGCATGATTCGCATGCCTATTTTCGGTATCAAGGCAACATCAGCATACTATGTGTGCACTGACGAACTTGTAGACTCAATCGAAGAGGAGTTCTTTACCTCCTGAACGGAGCCTATACAGAGTATTATTTCAAAACCGAACTCAGAGACCTAAATACCAAAATTGATAAGGAAGCACAGCCTCCAGTAATCTGAAAGAGGAAAATGTCGACTCTGTTGCAGTAAAATTCAGAGCTCGACTATCCAACGAGAAAGAGCTAAACTCACTAGAAAAAAAATTTCAACGGTGGAAGCCTTAGCACGACTGGAATAGCATGAGCCTACAGGAGCGACTGAGTGGGAGACGGTAAGTCTGTTTGTTTAGCACCCACAAACGCCAATAATCTGCGGTACAAGCATCCTGACATCATTAAAGATGTAGCTAAGACCACCGTAAACTAGCAGATACCACAGAAAAAAGGGCCATTGTATGAGGGTGAGGGCATACGATGAAAATTTACATCTGCAGGCACTGAAGAGCACAACAAGAGCAGCGGAGGAAGAGTAACAAGTTGGTAAAGGGAGAACAGAATACCCTGACTAATTAACTTCCCAGCTTAAGAATTTCGAAAGGCCCCGCGATATCAGCAATATCTGGACGTTTTTCAGGAAAGATAAGCAACTGGCGTTTTAAGCTTCAATCGCAGGCTCTTCGGGACAATAAACGAAACCTAGTCACCGAAGCGCGGAAATAACTAATATATCACCTTGATCAAAACTTTCCCGGAAGAACCACCGTGTGACGCTCCCATTGCTCCGATTTGAGTTCTTGTTGTTTTTTTGGTTTTTTGTTAAGTTGATAAATCTGTTGTTGACATTTCCTCTAAATCTTAGCGTCATAGCTTGATATTTGTACAAGAGTACATATATGTCTGTATGTGTTGACGATTTTTTACAATTTTAGAAATGGATGCAACAACGAACTTGTATTAAATTTTGCGTAAAAAACGGATTTAATGGTGCGCGAACGTTGGAAAAGTTGGGAAAGTGTTCCGGCAACTATTCTCTAAAGAAAACGGTCGTTTACCAGTGGCACGGGCGGTTCAAAAGTGGTCGTGAGTCAATCGAAGATGATGAACGCAGTGGCAGACCATCGACATCGAAAACCGACGAAAACATTGATGGAGTAAAAGAAATGTTGGTAAATAACCGCAAATTAACCATCAGAGAGATAGCGGAGGACTTGAACATTGCCTATGGACCTGTCCAAGACATTTTGGTTAATGATTTGGGTTTCCGTCGTGTAGCAGCAAAGTTGGTGCCAAAAGACCTCAATTTCATGCAAAAAAGAGACCGTGTTGACATTGCAAAAGAGACGATTTGCGAGGCTGAATCCGATCCCACATTCATCAAAAGGATCATTACTGGAGACGAGACGTGTGTTTATGAGTACGACACACAATCCAGACATCAGGCAGGTGAATGGCGTTCACCAAATGAGCCGAGACCAAAAAAGAACAATGTTTTCAGTCAAAAAAGAAGGCAACTCTCACGGTTTTCATAGATTACAACGGTGTAGTGCATCATGAATCTTTGCCAGAAGGCCAGACGGTAAACAAAGAATATTATTTGGGCATTATGAGACGTTTATGTGAAGAAATTCGCCGAAAGAGATCAGAATTGTGGGCAGAAAACTCGTGGATTTTGCACCATGATAACGCACCGTCGCACAGTGCCATCATTATTCGTAATCTTTTGACGAAAAATGCAACAAACACCATCCAACAGCCCTCGAATTCACCTGATTTGTCTCCCTGCGACTTCTTTCTGTTCAATCGAGTTAAAAAAACACAACGGGGAACGCGTTTCAGCAGCCGAGAGGAAGTAATGGCAAAATCGCAGGAAGCACTGATGGACATACCGAAAACCGAATATAAAAAATGTTTCGAGGATTGGCTCAAGCGCTGGCATAAGTGTGTTGCAGTCGATGGGGATTACTTTGAAGGGCAAAATATAGATTTAGATGAGTAAAATTGTATTTTTAATTTTCTGAATAAATTCCGCGAACGTTTTGTAGATCGATGATCGACTAAATTTTCATCCTAAGGCAAATAATGGAAGAGATCAACGAATTTCAAGTCGAGAGTCACCACCTTTTCATCGACTTCAAAGCCACATATAATAGTGTTCATCGACTTGAACCCATCAAAGCAATGACTTAATCCGTGACCCCGGCAGAAGTAATCCAGCTATGCCATGTGACGCTGCAAAAAACGCGATGCAGTGTGAAATTTGGAAGCATTTCTTCAGAATCGGCCAGGAGGTGTACTTGCACCAACTATAGAGGCATCATACTACATTATCAATGATTCTTTATCGCATGTCCAGAAACTCTGAGGGCACTCTATGCAGGACAGCATGGACGTAAGCGAAGGCAAATGAAGATATCTTCGTTCTGAATGCAAGATCTTACATTTACGGGATTGGAGGAAGGTATAGGATGGCGACCTGCTCAGACAAACACGGATCAGTCATCTAAGATTGATAGGAGATTGAGAGTGAATGAATATTTCCAACTCGAAGGGTTTTCCATTAGTCAATTTACAGTCCTTCCTATTGAAGGACATCAACATAGTGGCTGAACTTTAGATACATCGGAAACGTTCGCTTGAATCAGCCGAAATTACGTATTTTCCCGGAAGCTTGCTAGATTAATTTAATTTAATTTTTGTGGGCGCAAATGCCCCCCATTTATTCGGCCTAATACAAGCTATAACTTAAAATTAAACTTAAAACTAAGTTTGGTTGGAGTGGTGAAGGAGAACGGATTTGAGATAGGAAGTGGTGCGGTCAAGGCGATAGGGTTTGAATTGATTTTTCGCAGCATACGGGAGATTGGTTCGTTCGACCCATAGAGGGTGTGGTGGGTTGGTAGATAGAAGAGACGTGGGGTACGCAGATTATGAGGGTTAGTATTGTGGAAAATAGAGTTGTGAAGGGACGCGTATTCAACGTGACCTGAAAGAAGTCGATGAATGAAGAGAAAGCATACCTCGAAGAGCAAATTTTTTCGATTCTCGAGATATTAAGGCGATGTACACTTGATTGGCGTACTCTGGGAGGGACCAACAAAGGTAATATAGACTGACCTGGTCACGTATAGGCTGGTGAATTCTTTGGATCATCGTTCTACAAAACCTAGTGCAGAGTTGGCTTTAAGGATTATCCCATCCATATGTAAACGGAAGTTGAGCTCCCTATTAGAGTAGAGTCGGGGAGGAAATTGGTGCCGCTTATGTGGAAAGGTGATGGATTGGCATTTGGCGATATTAAGTTCCAAACAATTTTTGAGGCACCAAATCGAAAAACTATCAAGGTCTTGTTGAAGGGGGAAGGAGTCATGGGGAGAGGAAATGGTTTTAAAAAAATTTGGTATCGTCGGCGTAAAGGGAGACAGACGAGTGTTTGATGATCCTAGCAAGATCATTTATGGTTAATATAAAAAGAAGTTGACCGAGATGGCTGCCTTGCGGAACACCAACACTACATCGAATTCAACGAGATTGTGGTAGTTGACCTACCCTTTAGGAAGTAATGTTGTCTAGGAAGCTTAGAGCTTCATGCAAAACACTTCTGAAGAGTTTGGGTATATGGGAGAGTTTAGCGATGGGACTACAATTGGTCATTTCATTCTTTGATCCTTTCTCGTAGATCGGGGTTATGAAGGATGTTTTCCAAGGAAATTCTCCTTGTGAAAGGGATAGACAAAAGAGATTAGAAAGGGCAAGGGAAAGAGAGGAAGAAAATTGTTTAAGGAATATGGCAGGGTGGTCATCTGGGCCGGGTGTGAATTCGTCATTGAGTTGGTGTAATTTATATTCGATATAGGATGGATCCAAGATGTGAGAGAGAAGTGCGCCATTGGAGAAGTTCAGTAGGTAACTAAAATAGGATGGATCTGGTACAAAGGAGTGGCAATGGTGAGTGGATCGTTTGATGACTTGTTGTTGAAAGAGAGGGAAGGTGGGTAACCGTCTGACTTTCTTTTGTAGTTAACAAATTGGAAAAAGGACTTAGGGTCGTTTATAAGGTTGACTTGTGCATTATTAAGGTAGCGCTGGTAAAAGGAATCGTAAATTTTAGAATTTTAGAACCCCATGCAGGTCCAACTGAGAGACCCTCAACAGGGAATCGAATAAATTAGTGGACAAGATGGCTGGTTTTAATCGTTTTCTATCACAAGCCTCCGACAGAGTTAGTTCGGTCGGTTAGATCAAATGCAGGGATTGTCAACCTTGTTTGGAAGAAGTTAATTAAAAATCTGAAATCTTGCTTGAGGACAACATAGAAACAAAGTAAAAAAGACGCTATAGAATGGTTCATTTACAAAGAGGGTGGCGTTCAACTGAAGAAAGGGAAAAAATTCACCTAGAAGAAGAAGAAAAATCTTTTGCGGGCTCATTGAATCAACCAGCGAAGCGTCCCGTCTTGGGGATATTCTGGACAAGACTGTCAGCATCCGTTATCAGGAGAGTGACACGCTTACTTACCTGTCTGCATACTCCTCTTGGCAGACAGTCCAACTATTCCTGGGACACATGGAGTTTTATTTTAAAGCCACCACCATTGAGGCCCAAGGTATTACATTTCAAGAGATTCTGGAGATCATGAAAAGGTATATATTTCACAAGAGGGTGCAAAATGTTGGAGAGTCCATAGCCGACCTCCTGAAAGACTTGAGAAAATTATCGGAATATTGCAGTTTTGTTGAATTGAATAACATGCTACGCGATCGTATCGAATGTGGTGTCTCTGATGAAGCAGTATGAAAGAGGCTAGCCAAAGTTGGATTTTCAATGAGCATATGAACTGGCTCATGAGGCTGCACATAAAAACGTGTTCGATGTACGTGGTAATATTTACATCTTGGCTTTCTCCACCCAAAACCGAAAGCCAAATTACAGGACTAAAGTTCTATCCAAATGTTCTCGTTGGATAGAAAGGCGGCCAGCAGACAGAAGATAAATAAAATAAATAAATAAACAGAAAATAAATAAATAAATAAATATCAACAGAGACAATGCAGAATTTTGACAAACCTAAACATCAATGGAGTTATGGAAGAATTTGAAATGGACTCCAGGGCGTCATGTACTGTGATTTCGGAGACTAGATACATCGAATTAGAGACACCGATCTGGAGATATCAAAGCTTATTTTGGAAACCTGGTCAAAGGAAAAACTTAAAATTCTAGGATCTGGCTATATTTTGAAACTATGTTCATGCCATTATGTGTGGAATAGCAAATGGCTGCCTCGCCTTCGCTGGCAGTGCGATCGGTCCAATTTTTGATGACTCTGTCCAATATGTGCGGCGTTATTCCGGCAATAGCGTGTCGAATGTTGGTCTCGAGTTCGTCCATTGTGGTGGACTTGTCAGCGCAGACTAAGGACTTGACGTAACCTCAGAGAAAATAATCGAGTGATGTAAAATCGCATGACAGCATGAGATGACCCAGTCGCCAAATTTCTCCTTCACAACTTCGGGTGTTGCGTCATGTATGGCATGTAGCGCCGTCTTGTTAGAACCACAGCTCGGATATATCGATGTTGTCGATCTGGTTAACATCGCTCTATACTTGAGACCGCCATGCCATAAACCGAAACAAACAGTTAATATTTGGGGATGCATTGATGCTTGGCCGAACACTTGTGGTTCTGTTCACTCCAATAATGTCAATTTTGCTTGTTGACATAGACGCTGAACCAAAAATGGTCCTCGTCCTAGAAGATTATTTTTTGGCCAAAATCCAACATTCTCAGCACCCAGTTAGTGAACTCACAGCGTTGTCTATGGTCGTCCGGCTTGAATTCTTGCGGCAGCACAGTATTATACGGATGTAGGCCCAAATCCAACCGCAAAATAAGCCGGGTTGACTATCTGGCGATGCCCAAATCAGCTGATCGGCACCGAATCGACATTTCTGGGTCTTCTTCGATGCTGGTCTCTACGACGGTTGGTGGTGGTGCGACGAATTGCCTATACACTGAAGCCTCGATGACGACCGACCTCGCGAAGAAATTCACTTGCGTATTTACAACTGAGCCGGAATTTCAATATTTTTTAATAATTTTCTCACGTTCGGCAACCGTAAAACGATACATGATGAGATGGCAAACCTTACTGAATATTTTGACAGGCAGATGTCATTGGTAACTTTGACAGGTGCTGAAACATAATAATTTGAAAAACCATCATTGCTATCTGGTCCCCACCACAGTAATAAAATTGAATGTAAATTGCTTGATGTTGTCGTTACAGGTGGAGGTCGGAGTTTGCTGGGTTGGAATGGGTTTGGGTCTTGGGTTTGTATATCAGTTGAAGTAGTGCGCTATGGAAATGAAAAGGAATTGGCAAGCTACGAAGTGGCAACGCTGATAGTTCTGGGCCATAAGAAAGTTTGAACCATGCGCATTTGTGGAAACTACCGAAGGACGATGAAGACATTCAGCGGTGATGGCAGCAACAGCATCGGGTAAAATTTTCCTCAAGTTAGACATTTAACAGGGTTATCTAGAATGGGTAGATGACGCTTCTGACGAGTTAATAAGTTAAACACCCATAAGAGCCACTGTAAAATCAAGAGACTACAGTTTGGAATCTCAGAGATTCATGGATAATTTGCTTCGTGGAATTCCGGATGTCTAGACGTTTCTCGACGATATTATGGTTTCCGGTCTAGATGAAGTTTTATACCTCGCAAACTTAAAAAGAGTGCTAGAGAGGTTAGCACAGGAAAATCTGACTGTCCGTAAATGAAAATGCATTTATGGAAAGCACGAAATTGACCCTCTTTGTTTTCGAATTTTGAATCGAAGGTAATAGCTGTCCAGGGTGCTCCCATTCCCGAAAATTAGAAAATGCTTCAATCTTTCCTAGGGATGCTACACTTTTATAACAAGTTTTCAACAAATAAAGCAGCAAAAGTAAAAAAATTATATCGACTGCAAGAAAAGAAGTTCAAATGGCATTGAAGAAAGGAGAGTACCGGAAGTTTTAATGTATTAAAGGATACTGGCTCACTACGACGAAGGCAAACCACTAGTACTCGCTTGCGACGCTTCGTCGTATGTCTTAGAGCAACGAGATTCATAAAGAAGGGAATGGCTGATTGCGTTCCTGTCACGGACCCTGCGGAATAGCGAGCGTAACTATGCGCAGATTGCTAAAGAGGCATTAGCAATCTTGTTTGGAATCAAGCATTTCCGTGAATATATGGCTGGTCGGTCAGTTGTAATTACAACGGACCTCAAACCCCCATTCGGTATCTTTAATAGGAAAAAGTCGATGCCAGCAATGATTTACCTTAGAATGCTGAGATGGTGTTTCTTATTGGCGGCATATAACTATGAGCTAGAGCACCGGGAATGACTCTCATGAAAGCTCTGACACACAGTTACGTCTGGTGGCCTAATCTAATTCAAAATATCGAACTAGCAGTTTGCCAATTTGAGCAGTGTCAAGAAAACAAGCTAAATCCTTCAGCTGCGGTACGATATTTCATTTGAATTTCGCTGGAGCTCATAAGAAATATGTCTTTTTAATTGTTGCACATGCAACGTCTAAATGGCTGGGAATCGAAGATCCTGTTAGCTGGAGTATTATCGATGTGGCTGAGCCAATGTAGTCGATGTTTTTTGGCTTTTTGGGCTACATCCACATCTTGATACAGATCATAGAGTTCGCGGTTGTATCTTCTTCTCCATTCTCCCTCCTAGCATAAAGAACCAAAAATCCGTCGAAGAATTTTTCTTTCGAAGGAGCCGAGTATCAGTTCTCCCTTCCTGCTTATCGTCCAGTACTCGCCGCCATATAGCACAACTGGCAGGATAAGAGTTTTGTAAAGCATAATTTTCGTCCTTCCAGTTAAGAGTTTTGAACCCAATTATTTTGCCAGACCGAAGTAGCAACGGTTTCCTAGTGTAATTCTTCGTCGGATCTCCACTAGGGTGACATTTATGGAGTGCACGTTTACTCCGAGGTAGGTGAACTCCTTATCTACACGGAAATAGTTGCTATCTCTAGTGACGTTTTGTCCCAGGCGGTGAACAGATGCTTTTTTTTTTGTTGATAGCATGTACTTAGTCTTGTCCTCGTTTACTTATGGCCAAAAAATCGGGAACGACCGATTATGTCAATATCGTCCGCATATCCCAGTAGCTGAAAGGACCTGCTGAAAATAGTGTCTTCTGTATTGACACCCGTCGTGCGCACCATCTGGTCCAGAACGAGATAGCGCATCTCCTTGCCGAAATCCGGTGTACGTTCGAAATAGTTCGGAAGAGCAACTTTCAAATTGCACATTGCTGAGCGTGTTTTCCAGCGTCACGCGACACATGTGGATCAGGGCTTCTTCTATACTGGGTGGTGGAACTGGTTCTTCACTGACTGTGTGTTTCCTTTTTGTCTTATCACTCTCTCTACATAATGCCCATGTAGTAGATGCCCATCTACTATCCCCTGTGCTTCGGTGACTAGGTTTCCTTCGCAGTTTCGAAGCGCCTGTGTTCCGGTCTTGAAGCCAGCCGCCGGCTTCTTGGTCCTCTTGTAAAAAGTCCGGATGTTGTTCCGATCGCGGGACTCTTCAATCTTCTTAAGCTGAGAGGCTGCGAAGGCTCTCTTCTTTCTACGCAGGACCTTCTTCTCCTCTCTTCTCCTGGATCGATACTCTTCCCTCATTGCCCTTGTTTTACGCTGCAGTGTTTTTTTATATGCAACTTCTTCCACCTTTTTCCGGTATACGCATTCATCATCATACCACGAGCTCTATGTCTTCTTAATGATTTCGTGATACTGGCACCACTGATTGTTGGCATTGGTGGCGGGTGACTGCACAGTGGAGAGTTTCTCGCTCAGACGCTCTCTGTAGACTGTGGCTACTCCCGGTGTTCTTAGGGTCTAACGTCGAATTTCTTCTTCCGGGCAGTTCGCAGCTTCTTCTCGTTGAACAGTCGAGCTCTATGTAGCCGCAACAAGAAAATGGTCAGAGTCGACTTTTTCCACTCGGAAAGTGTGCACGTCGAGGATGTTGGATGCGTGCCTCGCATCGATTAGCACATGGTCGATTTGATTGGCGATTCGAACGTCTGGAAAGCGCCAAGTTGCGCTGTGTCGTTTCGTGGATTCTGTGCTTACCAACTAACCCGCCAAAAATGTTTTCCTTTCCGACTTTAGCATTGAAGCCTCCGAGCACAATTTTGACATCATACTCGGGACAGGCTTCGTAGGCTCAATCCAGTATCCTCCTTGATAGGGTCTTCAGCCTCGGCGGTAGGTGCGTGTGCACATATTAGCCTTGTTTTGTAAGGTGCCTTTGGCACGGATCTCGGCGATCATTTATCGGGTTGAAGTTCAGAACTTTTTCCCTAAGTCGATTTACCACATTAAATCCGCGTCCATGTTGTAATAAATGTCGCAATTTTCCTTTTTCATCTTTTCTGGTCCTATCCATCGTATCTCCTGGATCGTGTTAATATCTGCCTTGTACCGCGTGAGGACAGCTTCAAGCTTTTGAGTAGCACCTGGGGTGTACAGTGTTCATACATTCCAGGTACATCGTAGTCCATTGACTTTCCAGGTCTAGCTGCCATTCATAATCCGAGACTGTTTGTGTCTCTATAATAACTAAGTTTTTTTTTTACATGGTCGGAAGGGCCAGGCCCTTATTTTGACCTAAGGACAGCAGGCCGGATATTCCGGTGCCAGTAACCCATTTCGGGTTATGAGCGCTGCCGTTGATTCATTAAGGATCCATCCGCCACCAAGTCTTTTCCAACTTCCTGGCTCAGTATTGGAGATCCGTATAGACCTGGTATCCGGATATGTCGAAGCAGCTGATATAGAGATTACACTTAGTAGTTCGGCCTAACTGAACCTGTAGACGCTACCGTTGATTCCATCTAGAGAACTCGTCCGCTGACACCTGGAACAAGAAGAAG
The DNA here is from genome assembly GCA_949129095.1 of Volucella bombylans. Taxonomy (NCBI): domain Eukaryota; kingdom Metazoa; phylum Arthropoda; class Insecta; order Diptera; family Syrphidae; genus Volucella; species Volucella bombylans. The sequence goes on along the minus strand of OX422140.1, from coordinate 330,107,028 downwards.
TGCTTAAGTGAGAAGACACTGCTCCCATGTCTCTTGTCCGCTGATACCAACGACTTTCCAAAGGGGTTGGTTACCCAATCCATAGACTAACTATACCTAGATATCAAACTTTCCAGATATTGGAAAATCAAAACCGGTTTTCTACTGATCGCCCCTATCCGTGTGACTCTGTCTGTGAATACGTGTGAATTGTGATCAATGACAATTTCCCTCCTTTTTTATACAAACCACGCCCATTTGAACCAAAATACGTCATCCACATTACACACACTCGTGCAAATCGCTCTCATTCTAGCAATTTTACTTGTAAATTGCTCTCGTTCTACTCGTAGCAAATTTTGACAAAGTTATAGAGATGCAAAAGTGTTGGAATTTACTTACAGTGTGTCTGTGCCAAAGTTAAGGGTTTGCAAAAGTATTAGTAGAGTTTGACATCTAGTTTAGTTTATCTATGACCCAATCTCAACCAGTCACTAACGTGGAGATGAGATGCTAAGTGAGAACGCTTGTGTTCTCATGGCATCGTATCACTACCCTTTAACTAGCGCTGCGATGATAATACTCAGAAGAATTTTTGGGGCACTAGTAACAGCAATGTTAGAGGCAATCATCTACTAGATATCTATCCCCTGATCTTTCATTTAATGAAATCGCCTATGAACTTGCTATGCAGGGCTCTGACGAAACTTTTGCTGGACTATCTGTATCTTCGGTTAAAGCCGGCATTGGCAGTTAGGATTCATATGAGCCTAGTTGCAGATGGTATGACTACCAATACTGCTTACTGGCGTCATAACGAGGCACTGAGCTTTTACTAGGCTCATAGGTATACTTGGAATAACTGACATTGGCTGTGAGTCCACTGCGAAAACTTAGGAGCTAACTATTAGAGTCAGTCTAGACACAGAGTCTTGTAAGTCGAAATCAACTCCATTATCTGGGCTGCAGTAGTTTTTATTGGAAGTGATATAGAAGGAAGGTCAATTTCTGTCTACACGAACATCTACGAAGCACTTCAGATTTTCGAAACCCCGATAATCACATCAAGGATTATTGGAATCTTCAAATGCTAAGACGTTGGCCATATTGTCGGTACCAGGGCACATGTACATATATCCAAGGCAACAAGAGATCAGATGAGTTGGCTAGAAAACAGTCGCCGCTGAACAAACCACAGGCACTCGTCTCACCCAAAGTTCCATTTAGCAATGCCAATAGTTTCGAGGAAGAGGCCATCAAGTGCATACTGCGTTCAATTTGACACATCCCTCTTGCGCAGAATTATGTATTTGGCCGACATATAGCAGAAGGAGATTACACTCGCAAGTAAAGCTAAATTGTTGGGGCGAGCGAGTCGGCTCTGGTATCCTCGAGGATTGAACCATCCATCGGCATGAAAGATGACTACCTGGTTATGCACAACAACGACGTGATCAGAAGCTGGAGGGACAAGCTCGCATGTTTTTTTTTTCTTGGTTGCGCCAATGGATGTGGTAATCTTCATAGATGCGGTAGCCCGTGTCACCAACATGCACGATTCGCAACACCCGAATGTTCGACGACAGGAGTGCACCTACGTACTAATCCACACCACTACGTCCTTCAACCACTCTCCCCACGGGACTGCCGTTAGGTATTACTTCGCGGGGCTGGTTAGCAGATCATGCTATTCTTCTTGTATTTGCTTCTTCAGCTCTTCTAACTTTTTTCTATTCTTCTTAGCTCGTTTTGCACAATTGTCACAAATGTGCCGATTTCCATCCAATTTTCCTCCGACTGCAACATTTGGTCTATGAGCAGTATTGGACTGGGCAGATTAATTCTCCACTGCAAAAAACGCCGGCAATGAAATATGGCGTGCTCCGTATCTTCCTCCTCGTTTGAGCATTCTGGGCACAAAGGGGAACTATCGTGTCCGAATCGGTGCAAGTATTTGCGATAGCCGCCGTGACCAGATAGGAACTGCGTAAGGTGGTAGTTGTTATCCCCATGTGCTCGTTTTGTCCAGGTCTCGATGTTCGGGATCAACTTGTAGGTCCATCTGCCTTTTGTACTATTATCCCACCTGGCTTGCCAGAGGGCTGCTGAAGCCGCTCGCTCTTCTCCTTTTATTCTTGCAATTGCACCTCCATCTTGTCGCCCTGGGGTTCTTCTATTATAAATTCTCAACATCTCGTCCGCGAGAATGTCGATCGGAACCATTCCTGCTATCACGAAGGCTGCTTCAGCCGAGATTGTTCGAAATCCACAGATCGCTCTTAATGCACTGAGCCTGTATGCGGACAACAGATTTCTCTTGTTTGCTTTTATGGCGAGTGCCCCCGCCCAGACCGGAGCAGCGTATAAGAGGACTGAGCTGACTCCTCTAGATAAGAGAATCCTCCTAGCATATCCAGGTCCATCAATGTTTGGTAGTATTCTAGAAAGTGCTCCTTGCAGCAGTAAAACCTTGTTACTGGAGTACTCTACATGTGCTTTGAACTGTAATCTGATATCAAGTATTACTCCCAGGTATTTGATTGATTCTTTCGATCGGATTATTTGATGTCCCACCCGTATATTGGCGTATTCCACAATTCTTCTACTGGTAATTAAGACGGCTTCCGTTTTATGGTCCGCTAATTCTAGACCGGCGGATACTAGCCAGTCTTTGATGCGAATAATAGCTACATTTGTGGCTGACTAACGACGGCAATGTCGTCTGCAAATCCGATTACTTGAACTCCTCTCGGCAACATAAGCCTTAGCACTCCGTCATACATAATGTTCCATAGGAGTGGACCGAGTACTGATCCTTGTGGAACCCCAGTTGAAACGCTGTAGTATTTCAACCCTTCATCAGTTTCATACCTCAGTTTTCTGTTGATAAAGTAGTTTTCTACTATCCTCAGCAAGTAATATGGCGTATTCATACTGGCTAGTGATTTTCTGATGAACGCCCAGTTTGCCGAGTTAAAGGCATTTTTGATGTCCAAAGTCACCACTACACAGTATTTTTTTGTACCATACCGCCATCTTTCTCCTTGTATCGCTTCGGCCGCAAAGTCCGCGATTTTCTAAACTGCAAGTCTGATAGTGCTCCTCTCTCTTCTGCTACCGCGAGCAGTCTAGAATATATTATCCGTTCCAGTATCTTTCCCATTGTGTCTAGAAGGCATATTAGACGATACAAGGACGGTTCCACAGGTGGCTTGTTTCCCTTTGGAAGCAAGACTAGGTGTTGTAGTTTCCAAGCATCCGGGAAAACTCCTTCTTCAAGACATTTTTGAATTGTTTCCATAAACATGTCTGGCCGCTTATGAATAGCTGCTTTTAGTGCCTTATTTGGTATGCCATCAGGTCCGGGCGCTTTATTGTCGCCTATCTTCCTGCATGCGTTTATGAGTTCATCCGCTGTGACTATTCGGATGTCCTCCGTGTTGGTCTCCCTAATGATATGGTACATAGTAGATGTACTTCGCGGGAAAAGGTGTTCTACTATGGAGCTTAGGATTACTGGACATGTTATTTGCGGCGACCTGCTGCCCTTTATCTTTGTCATGACGATCCTGTATGCTGTACCCCAAGGGCTTATGTCGGGTTCTTCACAAAGTTTTTTTAAAACATCTTGTTTTGCTCTCCTTGATTGCATGTTTTAGGTCGCGTCTTGCTTTTTTAAAACCAATAAGGTGTTCTTCAAAGTGATGTCTTCCCCTAGATCTTTGGACTTTGCGTCGGGCTTTTAAGCACTTTGCTCTAAGCTTTTTTATTTCCTCATTCCACCAGTAGCATGGTGCTCCTCCTCTAGTACCCGTTCTTCTGGGCATTGATGCATCGCACGCAGTAGTGAGAATGCGGACGAGTTGTTGTATACAGGATTCAGCTGTTCCGCTTTGAATTATCTTTCTGGTATTTATCATTTCTTCGAACGCGTCCAGGTCGAAGTGTGTGTCCTTCCATCTTGGGCCCGTTCGTTTAGCGCGTTGCACGGTACTCTTCTCCTTCGTTTCAAATATTATTGCTTGGTGATCACTGTGCGTGTATTCTTCGCTAACTCGCCATTTTATGTTTCGCAAGAGTGAGTTGCTAACGAACGTAATGTTAATAATCGAGCCCGTTCCTGCCTTACGATATGTGTTTGCACGACCTTGGTTTGCAATGCCTATGTTAAGAGTTGCAAAACTTTCTAGCAGACTACGGCCTCTGGCGTTTGTAAGTCTGCTACCCCACTCGGTTGTCCATGCATTAAAGTCGCCGCCGATAACCACAGGGGCTCTACCACGAACGTCGGCGGATAGGTTGTCTAGCATTGCCTGGTACTCGTTAATGGTCCAGCTTGGACGTGCATAGCAGCTGTAAAAATATATGCCATTTATTTTGGCCCGTACATAGCCCTCCGTAAGTCCGTTAGTTTCTTGAAAGGCATGCCTTCCACATATCCATATAGCAGCTGCTTTGTCTTATCGCAGATCCATATATTGCTGTCCAGAGTTTTATACGGTTCACTTATCAAAATAACGTCCGCTTTTTCTTCTCTAGCCGTTTGTCAGGATATCCTGTGCAATTCTACAGTGATTTGAGTTAATCTGTATTATCTTCATGTTTTCTTGTTGGTGATGGACTTCCTAAAAACCAGACACTTGCTGCTTCCGGCTACATGCTTCGAATGGTTTGGGTGTTCTTTTCTACAGAACATGCATGATGGCTCCTTATCGCAGTGCTATGTGGCTTCCGTTCCACACCTTCTACATAGCTTGGAGCGGTCCTCAATTTCCAGCGGTCCTCGCTTTTGCATTGCTTGGCTATATGCCCAAATTCTAGACATTTGAAGCCATCCAATTTTTACCTTTCCTGCATCTAACAGTTTCTTTGCCAATCCGACCGGAAGTCCAATTGTTGCTGTTTGGGTTCCACCGTACGCTTTCCGCAAGGATAATATGTCTGCTGGTTGTGGTTCCACCCCGAGTTGAGTCCTTATTGCCTCGCAAATGTGCTCCTTTCCGGTAATTTCGTCGATGTCTTTCAGCTCGATGGTAGTGCGATGACACTTTTAAACTCTTCTGCCTTATTTCCAGTTTCCTTGAGCTGTATTAGGAGCTCTCTTTTCTGGGTTCTTCTTATCCTGGATACCGCTTTTCCAATAGCTTCTAGATCTGCTTTTGCGCTACGAGGAATCTCCGCGTAAGATAATCCTTCATTTGCTTCAATGACGAACACATCCGGCTTACTTCTTTTCGCCTCAAGCTTCTTTTTGTTAGTCTCCTTCTTAGTTTTTCTCAACTGTTTGCCATCGTTTGACTTCTGTTTTGTTGGAATGGCGGTGTTCTTCTCCTTGAGCCTTGGAGTTATGCCTCCAATATTGTTTTCTTTTTGCTTCGACTCTACCGCCTGGGGTTTTTTATTTCTCTTTGGTTCTGGGGTTTCGCCATTTTGACCCTGCCTTTTCTTGGGTTCTTGTGCGTTTCTCGGTCAGGGAGAGGTTTGTGAGGAGTTGTGTTTCCTTGTCACCTCTTTTGCTTTTTCGTCCTGCAGTTGAATAGCAGAAAGCTCATATAGGGATCTAATGCTTTCAATTGCGTCTCTCATAGGTTGATGTATTGAACGCCTTTTCCCATCTTCTAACATCTCCACCAGTTGCCGTATCTGCTCACCTAGTTTGTGGAAGGCAGATAGCTGTGAATTTGGTTCAAATGCCGTCTCTCTTGTCGCAGAAAGAACACTGCTTTCAGTGCTTCTCCCTAAAGGTGCTGGTGCGGTGTCTGGTGACCTTAGCATCCTTGAGCTCATTTGAAAGGGATTTTCCTCATTACCTTTCTCTTCCACTAAATTTCCCTCAGTTGATTTGGTTTTTGTTGAATTCATTTCAATTGGGTCCCCACTCTAAGCCGTTATCGATGTCCGAGTGTGTAGTAACCTAAGGATTCCATGGTTGTCTTTGCAAGCAGTGAGGCCATGCGGGGGTTGACACAGACACTTATGAGGGGTTGTGCCAGAGCCAAATCGGTTTTAACAAAGAATGTTACATCTTGACCTACAGCACCAACTTAATGGCGACGAGGCATCGAGCGTTCTTTGAGTCCTGCCAAGGTTTTAACGGGATGGGGGCGCTTGTAGTATTAGCCTGAAAGCCATTTCCGCAAAATTTCACTCTTGCTTACTCAGGTAACAGAATACTACGAACGTCAGCCCTCATAGCTGTCATTCCAATTATTTTTCCAGTATGCCATAATTAAGACCTTACTAGGCTCAGTCTTAATGTTTTACGGTAATTTTTTAATTTATTTTAATAGTTACATGCGTGTGCAGTCACTTCCGGGTGGAGAAACTGCACCATTCACCTTGTGGCGGGTACCGCCGGATCTCCCCATTTGCTTCTTGCTGTATCCCTCGTTGCCACCTTGTGCGGTGGGAAGCACTTACTTGTAAGACGGTGCTTGCTCGTCTTGTCACAGAGAGTTCATAGGGGTTCCTTTGACCTTTTCAGCCAAGCCCTCCTTATCCGCCTGGGGGGCTGCTTATTGAGTTTCGCAGTTAGCCTCCATCTGGGGTGTTCCGATAACCATGCTTGGATGCATTACCTAAGCGTCATTCAAGCTTCAGCTCGGGTCATTTAGAGCTATAACGCTATGTTATACCTCTGGAACACGAATGGATTTTAGTTGCCTCTTACGACAGGCATACCTTACCTCAGGTCTATTCTAACCCCGACCTGAAGGGTTTTGCATGCGGTTTGGTTTTTCTGTGATTTTCTGTCATAAGAGACCCACTGACATATTCAACTGCTTTAATCAATCTCAGCAGCAATGCGTGGTCGCCTTAGTAAACATTCATCAGTCCTTCAAGAGGAAGCATATGATTCAAAACCTGGAAAACAGATCTGCACCTAAAGAGATAGCAAAATTGCCAAACAAACCTCATTATATTTTTGACGGAGGCAACATGTTAGACATAGCACTTCAAAATAAAGGGAATTCTAACGAACACCGGTGTTCGTTCCATCTTTGAGCATATCTAACTACTAAAGCACGACTTCCGACTGTAAATAGTTCTCGACACCTTTAATGGAATAAAGATCTACATATATTGAATTCAATCGTGAAACCACTTTAGACACTTTAACGCTCCTTCACAATTAATTACTCGCTTCAGCAAACTTTAAATACACACTCATACAAACCCACGGAAGAGTCTTCTGATTTTGGATTGATATTCTCACCCCAAAACCCAGATGTGATTCCGTTTTATTCACACTCACCAGTCACCATTCACCATTTACAAGTCACCATTCATCAGTTTATAGTCACCAAGCCGGTAGTCTTGCCAAAAACTATTACATAAATCCCTTATCGCAAAATCAGGACACACGACGTGCCATCTAAAGGACAATGCCAACATTGTGCCTCAGTGTTCCGTCCTGCTCCGCAAATCCATAACAAGGATTCATGCGGAAATAATTACCACAGTGTCAACAATGTGAACTGTTTCCAATTCTATTACAAAATTATTACAATAACGGTTCTAGCGGTCCTATTGATGCTGGTAAGCTCAGTTCGCAGTACGAGCACCAGCCCCACCATCATAAATGCTTCTGCTGGGTATTTTCTCTGGTCTTGTTCCCTACCCCGAGGGATTCTCTTTGAGTCCTGTGATAGGTGAATGTTTTTGTGTCTGCTTGTAGCTGGAGCACTACTCCAAACCTTATGGCATCCAAAATGTAATAGTCCATTCTCGCGCTAATTTGTATCTAAGAGTGTGTACGAGTACGAGTACTAGAGGAGGGATATCTGGGAGCGTGGAGTGATAAACGAAATTCATTGCCGTCGGCTAAATTCTCATACCCGCCCTGTTGTCCTCTCGCATAGGTACATTGAATTTCCGGGGCACAACGGCTTCGGTAGTGGTGATGCTGGTGAAAGTGGTGAAAATGGCCGCCAGACAAAGCGCACCACCCATCGGAGAGATTCTGATGAAGGCCCTTTGTTGGAGCGATGAGCACTTATTGTCCGGAACCGCATGCTGATTAATTAATTTCGCTAATTTTACTTCGATCCAAATGGAAGGATTCAATTATTTTTGAAGAATAGAAGCAGCAGTTATATTTGTATCTATGGGGATTTCAGGATCTGCAATTGGCAGCCCTCGCAGGGGGCTTTAACCGAGGGTGGCATTCCTTGTGGTGTAGGTACTGAATAGTCGAGCCAAAGTAAAGTTGGCAAGGGCTTACTTATTGTTTTGTTGTCGTGTAGTGGAGGTTTCCATAGTTCTTTTCTTGTTTGCTCAGGTTAAGGATATTCTCTGTGCCAAGAATGCTTATACGCCCTGACACCTTGCAAAACAAATTTCTCATTGCCATCAGAATGTGGCTATAGCGGAGGATGCTTCTGTGCTCAAGAGACGGAATAGTTTCTATTGTTTTGTTTCGGTTTTGGCAGGAGTGGTTCTGCAGAAATTTGATTAAGTTTTCCTGCAGATGTGAACAATTGATAAATGAGGGAGTGCAGGCATATGGAATACGGATATTGGGGAATGTGTCAGGGGCTGTGGAAATGGGATGGTGACGTAATACTTCCTGTTGTCCTTTAGGGAACATAATTTGATTGGAGGTGCAAGAATTGTTCGTCTTTGCTTTGAGTTTACCTGGAATCCGTGGAATGTTTCAAAGTTTCTTTTGTAAAGTGGCACTGTTGTCATATTGTTGAGATGTTGTCATGGTTTTAAGCTTGTTAGTTTGGAAAGTACATTGAGAACAGAATGGGTATTTATTGTAGGTTTTGATGATGTGAAGGTGGCCAAAGAGCTACTACCCCTTAGTGCAGGCTCATTAGATTAGATTAGATTGTACTAAGAGGTATTATAAAGAATCCCGGATCACTGCGGCCATAACTGGGCCTATTGTGATATCCTCCATTTAGAGCTCATCCATGCGCCGCAGTTGACTAGGAAGGTAGCTACGTCTTTGGGTGAACTGGCAGCTATATCCGCTGCTTCAAGGTAGAATTTACCCAGGTAACGTTGACGTTGTACGTCACATAGTATGTGTTCTGCTGTTTCCACATCTTCGTTGCACAGTCTGCATGTGTTGTCTTGTGCTATGTCCATGGTCATCAGGAGGGCAGTGTCCTGTGAGAAAGCCTGTGGTCACTCGAATCTGACGTCTACCTAGTGGTAGTAGTTGTTTTGTTTCTTTGGGGCAACTGCTTGGCATAAAGATTTTGGCTTGTCTGTTTCCTTTAGTTTTTTTCTAGAAATGAAGCTTTCTGTTGCCAGATTTTAATACTTCCTTATACTGTATTACTCGTAATTTTCAGCCCACAGAGTGGTCTTGGCATCATGATTTGAGATGCGGATCCTTTCTTGTTTAGTTCGTCTGCTTTTTCGTTGCCTTCAGTTCAGTTCAAACCACCACTGTATTCAAACGCCCTCTTACGTTACTCCATAATCTGTGAATTTCCTATTTCGCTTATTCCAGTTCAACCAATCTAATGACCTAATTTCTCACTAAAAAATTTTTAGCGCTAATGCGCCTTGTTTTTATTGTTGACCTACCATTCTGTTCATTTCGCCACAGTGCATATTTTATTTATTTTCTCTGCAATTTGCTTTTTGTTTTCCTGGTCTTCGTCTTCCTATGGATTAACCAACTGCTCCATTAACGACAATAATGCTGACTTTGTTGCCTTTAAGGGGATATGCGGCAAAATATTCCATGCTATTTGTGTCGGCCTAAATAAAAGAAACAAGGTCTTCGTTAAAGAGCTCTCTGAAAATCTGCTGTTCTTCTGCGAAGAGTGTATCAGTATTTCTTTCTCACATATGCTCCTTGCAATCACCTGCCTCAGTGACTCCAATGAATCCAATCATAACTCTATCTTTGAACAAAGTGTAAGATGTGCGGGAGACTTTGGTCATAGCACTGAAAAACAAATTCCGCGAAATCCAGAAATGAAGAAACATACAAGCGCCACCTTGATGCAGTGTTATGTGAATTTATATCAATCGGTTCCTCAATGATGGATTCCAACAAGAAAGCATGTAATTCCATCAACTCTCTCCGTGAAGACATTGATATTCATCTCCAATCATCCATATCCAATCTCCACCTCGAACCTGCAAGAAACAATCATCAACACTCAACGCACCACGAGTCCGTGCTTGACGTTATATTCGGTAAAATCAATGAGCTTAATGATGAGCTCACCACGAATAGAACAGTGTTGAAACAGTATGTCACAAAATCGATGGTCTTCTAATCCATCTCACGACGCACAACAGTTACAATACTTCAATTTTTGCTGAATTATTACAAACCGAAGTCGAATCTTTACCACATCCAGTGCCGACAACCCAATCTCTAAATTCGCGCACCAGCCCTCCGATTCAAAAATCTTCTGGCGATATAACTGCTCCAACGCCAACTCCTCCTGTCGCCGCCCCACGGAAACTTGTTACATAATTTAACACGTCGTTGACATCTTCAGAGTGGCAAGGCAAGCTAGACTGACTCAGCACAACGAATAAGATGTTCACTACCCTACTCGTCAAAGGTGCCCCAAATTATGCAGATGTTGCTTGGATTTCTGAATTTTTCAAAAAGAGGTATGACATCACAATCATCCAATGCACAATATTCAAAACATCTCACCACAAAAACAAGCGGAAGATTAGTCTACCGGCTAAATACGTATGGTTATTTGTTAACCCATCCAACACCAACATCAACCTCGGAAAGATGCGGGTCATCAAATGGACGGATCAACCAACCAATAAAAACACAAGTACCAATCACCAACGAGTTTCTTTGAATTTAACCCCTGCCCACGATACTGTCACGACTCAACCGCCCATGCCTGACCATGATACATTTTTTTCTTTCCTACCTTGCCTTCTTTGTCTGCATCTCATCTACACTCCCCTACTTCTCTACGCAACAAACTACTTCTTACATTTTACTACCAAAACGTAAGAGGCATGCGGTCTAAAACTCGTGTTGTCTTTCGATGTCTATGCTCTTACAGAAAGCAATCTGATCCCCGACATAAACAGCAAGGAGTTGTTCCCATCTTCGTATAATGTTTTCGGAGATGACGATCACTCTTTCTCTATGTTTAATGATCCATCCTGCAATCCCTAAAGTTGATTCTCCATGTAGAGGTGTCCTACTTGCTATTCACAATAAACTCAACTCTTCTCTCATCGCTATATCTTCTTCTGTTAAACTTGGCTTTGTTTCAATTAAAATAACACTTCCCAATAGGTCCCTGTACGTTATGTGTTGCTACATTCTCCCAGCTCAACCTACTGAATCCTACATCCTTGCTATTAAAACAATTGACCAACTAATTGGTCTAAGTAATTCCATTAACGATATCCTTATCTTTGGTGACTTTAATCTTCCCCTACTGAAGTGGATTACATCGGATCATCACTTATTTTTTACCGCGTTAAACGCTAGTTCATCCAAGGAATGTATATTTATTGATAGCATAACTGACTCAAGCCTATGCCAAGTAAGTGGCGTCCCTAACTCCATCGGTAGGCAACTAGACCTTATTTTCACTAGAGATCCTATTAACTCCACACTAACTTCTGTATCCTATTAACTGTCGACAACTTTCACCCCCGTCTTCTTCTCTCATTTTTCCATATCTCTCTACCACAGCCAACTAGTTCCCCTACCATTTCCCAAAATCAATATATATCTTAGCAAATCATATTTCGATTTTACCAGCCTATCCTTATCTGATACTCTCTCTTCTCTTTACGTCCTCTTTTCACGGCATAAAACACCATATATATCCCCCCCATGGTACAACGGAAGACTTCGCGCTTTCCAAAACAAAAGAAACAAATTATGGGCAGCTTTTCTTCGCACAAATTCTTATTATGACTACTCTAATTATCCTAGAACCTACCTCCAATCCAGCCAGCCCTATAACAATCCAGCCAGCTCTATAACTGCCTCTATCAGCGCTTTGCCGACACAGCGCAGACCAATCTTATCAACGATTTTAAGACATTTTATCAATTCGTCAACTACAAAAGAAAATCAGACGGTTATCCCCCCTCTCTCTCCTTCGATAATATATCATCGCCAATTACAATATTTTGCAAACTTTTTTTTAAACAGTCATTTGCAGACAATCTCTTCGTACCCGACCCAAAATTTCTCCATTGGCCCCTCTCTCTCTCAACCTTTTGATCCAACCCTTATCGAAGAAAAGTTACAAAATCTCAATTATGAATTTTTACCCGGGCCAGATGGGCGCCCAGCAATACCTCTCAAAAAATGTGCCTCCAATCTTTTGCGCCCACTTTCCTCCATATTTTATCTGCCCCTCATACAAGGGGAATTCCAACAAGTTCGGAAGACCTCTTTCACAAAAAGGGAACAAAGAATGAAGTAACCAGCTACCGTCCCATTGCTAAGCTTTCTCACATACCTAAAATGTTGGAGAATTTTTTATATGAAGTTCTAAGCTTTCAGTGCAAGTCACTTATATCACCCAGTCAGCAGGGATTTGTAAAAGGTAGATCAACTACTACAAACTTAGTTGAATTCGTATACCTTGCGCTTTCAGCCGTAGAAAATGCCTACAAAATCGATGTTATTGCTACAGGCCTTCGATAAAATGTCACATCAACTGATCCTTTTCAAATTGTATTCCCTCGGTTAAATTGTTAAAATGGATATCTTCTTATTTGGAGAACCGTTATTACAGCGTTCGATTTAGGTCACCCTTCTCAACCCCGTTTTTAGCCACTTCTGGTGTCCCACAAGGCAGTCATCTAGGTCCCCTCTTTTTCATTTTAACTATAAACTATCTTGAGAAGATTATCAAACACTGCTCCGTATCCATTTACACCAATGACGATAAGTTCTCCAAAACTATTTCTTCACCCCAAGACACTATTCTCCTTCCACAAGACCTCAATGTGCTTAATGTCTCCAAATGCCAATCTAAGACTTTGTCTCGTAAGTCCAATCAATCCCCCTCTCGACCTTTTTTTCTGCATGAACAACCTGTACCCCAGGTTCAATTCCTTCGCGACCTTGGGATAATATAAGATAGAGAGTTAAAACTTCCGTTCACATATTGATGAGATAATCCTTAAAGCCAACTCATGGCTCGGATTTATAACACGATGGTCTAAAAAATTTTGCAACCCTTATGTGACAAGGTTACATTACCCTTGTCCGGGCACTTCTTGAATATTCCAGCCAAGTGTGGTGCCCCTTTCAGCGAGTTCTTTGCCCTTCAGATACGTAGCTGACATTCTCTTTATTCATCGATTGCTCTCTGGTCCTGTGGATTGCGCTTCCCTTTACAATTCTATTTCCTTCAACACTAACCCTCGTAATTTACGCTGTGCTCGTCTCTTCTATATCCCAACCCACCGTACCTCTTATGACTCTAACAAACCAATCTCCCGCATGTTCCGTAAGGTCAAGTCAAACCTTCCCCTTTTTGATTGTAACTTGAGTAATTCCGTTATGTCCTGGCACCCTGGCACCCAAATCAGATGAACTTTATTTGTGATGGCCAATATTTGAAGGAGTTGAAGACAGTCCCAGACCAGTTATGATTTTATTTCAAAGGCTTTGATTGCAAAGTGTTTTTATTTGTTATATGTCTGTTTAAATTCTCTAGAGTCCATAGCTCTATTGCATGTATTTCAGCGTGAAATACGGGGCTGCTTGTATCCACACTGGCATATATGGTGGCTTAGTCCCGGACCGTATACTCCTTCTCCAACTCCTTCATTTGTCTTTGATCCGTCTGGGTATAATACATGTGAGTCCTTCGCAAATGTGGTTTTTCCTGTTTCCAATTAAGACGATCTGGAAGTGTAACCTTAAAGTTGTGCCGGAAGTTATATTTTGGTAGACATTTGTCTATTAGGTGTATTCCAAGTAGTTTGTTATTTTTGAATTCATGTAGAATTGCGGCATGAACTAGTTTGTAGTTGGATTCATCCTCTGTGATGAGCATGTTAGCATTTATTGCTTTTTGCATGCATTCCAGATGAAGTGGTTGGATGTTCAGAATACCTTCAAGCGCAGCTGTTGGTGTGGTTTTCATAGTACCAGTTGCACAGATACAGGCCAGTGTCTGTACTTTGTTGAATTTGAACTGTGTTGACCCCTGCGTTTATTGGTGCCTCCAAATGGCGGCTGTATACGTGATAATAGGTTTTGTTATTGCCTTGTACATCCATAGTATAATTTTGGGATTAAGCCCCCAATTTTTTCCAGATATTCCACGTATTTGACTTCCGTTGAGAACTCTATTCTTTCACCGATGAGAGTGGTATTTCTGATTCCTTCTCGCCTTCTTCTCTTAGTGAATCTGACCTGAATGGTGCTTTTCTTGGGATTGGCTTTGAAGCCAACTTTTATGCATCATTCAGCAAGCAGGTTCAAAGCCCTCTGGAGGTGATCTGAGATTGTGTTTGCAATTTTGCAAACGTTTTGCGTTTTGCATTATTATTGGTTAAGATACATGCTCTGGGTTTCCAGGGTTAGTGGAATAGTATAATAACTCACCTGAGAGTCCCTTTACCTGGTTTTTAAAGGTGTATGGTTCTTAGATAAAGGCGACGTCTAGATGATCCTTGTTAAATCTATGACTAGCGACTGCTGAGGCGACCTTAGCATATTGTAGATTAACTTGGATGCACCTTAGTCACATTTTGGTTATTGTAGTAGAGACAGCGTAGGTCTTGGTATGGCATCTAGTGGTCCAGGTATAGAGATACTGTCTTCTGATGTTCCGGCATTAGAGTTATTGTCTACATCCTTGAGCTGTCTGTGCCGCTCTTTGTTGTGGGCTGGCAATCTATTTGGGCTTTTTCTGTTCCAGATTGTTTTAAGATTCTTGCGTCAAGCTGATTTTGTGGTGCACTCGACCGAGATTGAGGGGCTTTAGTATTCGGGAGCGCGTAGTGTTTTTCTGCTTGTATCATTCATTTGATGCGGATTTGTACCTACAAGAAGTTAAGGAATAGCTTGGACTTGTGGTCCATCAAGTATTTCTTCGACATCTCGTCGATGGAGAAGGTCATTGTCTCACCTCCACTTTTTTCTTTGGAGACCCTGAGAACACTCCAACCTGTTGTGGAAATGCCAGAATTCTGCTTGTCGATCCTTGATAAGATGACTTCCTTGGGCATTTTGTCATCTTCTGTGAGGAAGGTGTACTATTTGGGGATTTCACTTCCCTGATTTTGTAAGAAATTTGTGCCCATGGCTTTATCCTCTTTACCGTTGACAGGAGCCAGTCTTTTGCCTCTGTATCATGGCAAGTAATAGATAGCCAACCATCCCTTGATGTACATGCAACAAATTTGAGGGGACAGTTGTTGTCGGCTTTGTCCATCTCGCTCAGTAGGCATTTTTTTTACCTGCTGAATTTGGTTCACTGTCAGGGATTCTTCAGGATGCATATCATGCATTATAGCAACCTTGCATTGAGTTAATTCTCCCTTATAGGACAGCCCTGATGTCGAAGTTTCTGCTATTGTGTGGGTGGTCGAGTGTTCGTTTGGGTTCCTGTTCTTACTAACCTCCTCTCTAGGTCCTTTATTAGAACTTGAGGGCGGTTTGGCATGAGAGCGATATTTGGCTTTCAAGGAACTCCTATTATTGTGGCCACATCTGTACGCTTTAGTAACTCTGGGTGTGATATGTACTTTTTGGGCTATTGTACCCTTGGGGAGTTGTCGGCTGATCGGCATCTGTTGGACGTGCAGGGCTTGTCGCTATCTTTAACTTTCTGTGCTTCTCCAAGCATGATTTCTTCCCGCATAGATCTCCTGGCATCCTCCGGTGTCATGCCGTCTCTGATCCGAGCTCCAATTCGTCTTCTTTGGGCTCCGGTAAAGTAGAAGAACTTCTCATTTGTTAATTCTAGTTTTTTTGCACTTTTCCAATTTTTCATCGCTTGGTATTTTGGTAGCGTGAGCGCCACGATGTGGGTGTGATTTTTGGTGGCTTAACTGGAGATGAGATAGTGTCCTCAGTCTCCATCTCTGTATGTATTACAGGAGAACGGAGTAGAGCTTCTTCATCTGACTCCGTGATTGTGTTTTTGTTTAGGTTGTACTAGGTCTTCCATTTGTATCCCACGAGTAAAGCGAGAAAGGTTAGTCCACACCCGCAGAGCACCTATACGGGTGTAAGGCTATTTAGTAATAGAGGGCGGCCGGTATCTGGACCCACCGTTCGTCACTGAGCTATTTTTGGGCCCTCAGCCAGGTTGATTATTAGCACGGTAATCCAGCCCATGATTGGATCTTAGTTTTCGAGTCGCATTTAGTTCTATCAGAGGAGATTTTGTCGCTTCCCTCGTCTAGCCTTTACTTAAGCCGCCTTACCGCGGCAAGGTGTGCAATATTTGGAGCGGAGTTCGGGCTCATAAATTAATGGTAGTGGTAGTTGTGGCACGAGCGCGGCATAGGCATGCCAGTTTTGAGAACATAATGGATCTGTGTCCATAATACTTCAAAGAACTAGGAAGCAAACATTTCTGACACCTCTTCC
The DNA here is from genome assembly GCA_949129095.1 of Volucella bombylans. NCBI lineage: Eukaryota > Metazoa > Arthropoda > Insecta > Diptera > Syrphidae > Volucella > Volucella bombylans. Next base: position 330,090,509 of record OX422140.1, on the reverse strand, counting down.
AAGGCTTTCAGTGATGAATACAAAACCTCACATACTATCCAAACATGGTTGATATCCACTCACTATATAACGTACAATACAATACCCCGAGGGCTTATCATAACTCTCAAAAATTACTTCCAGCATCCGAGTTAATGCTTTAATGATGAAACGCTTACAGAACCAGCACCCACAATACCAGCGCCGAAGACATGCAGCCTAATGTAGGCCAGACAGAGATAGTGCTTCGCGGTGTCGTCATTACTCTCACCCCAAGCGTCCTCGGGCTTAGCGCACTAGAGTGCTTAGAAGAGGCGTAGACCCCTTTACGATACCAGTAAGCTGTCTGCATTCTTTTCTATTGAGTGACAGTCGGAAAGTCTCTGACCATCTAGAGCCGTCCATCGGGAGCATTCGTTTGCTATTGCAGTAATACTCATACGATAATATTCATAGAGGATCCAAGAGTATGGAATAAACTCATCTATGGATTCGGATGATTAAGGGGCTTCACACCACTATATGTGTCGGATGCGAGATCTCGACTTTGTTGAAGGGGAGAAATCCGCGAAAAACCAACTGGACATGATTTAAGGAGAATCTCGGCAAGTTCAAGAATACTTCTCCTAAGCTCAGGCCAAAACAAAAGCCAAAGGAAGGCTGCTCAGAACCAGAACAGTACCCTCAGCAAGTATTTAGAACTGGCATGGAACCAGAAAACTGCTAAACTGGTAATTTAGGACTAATTCGGAGGAAAACTGGAGCCTTCACAGATCGAAGCAAAAGGAATATAAGAAGCCAATTTGGATTTCGGACAGTGCCTCTTATAAAGACTTTTGCGAAAAACCCAGTGGGCTGGTAAAAGCTATCAAAAGGGGAAGATCAACTAGGCAGGAATCACTCAGAAAATTAGATGGCACCTACACTGGGTTGAAAGCTGAGACTCTCCGCCTTATGATTAAGGCTAGCTTCCTAGGTAACCAAATCAGAACCAGCTCACAAACAGCTCCTATTAATGAAGCTGCTATTGAGCTGAATAACTCAACACGCCGTAGCTTTTATATCTCATCGGTTGTGGTGACGGATGAGGCCATTAAACAAGCTCCTGCTTACTTTTATGGCGTGGCACAGGTGGCATACACCTAGTTATGTTACTAAAAGTATAGATGAACTGTTGATAACTCTGAAGAGAACCGTTACTGCTAGTCTGTCCCTGGCGAACAGTGAGAATAACCGAAAACCGGAAAGATTTTCGTAACTATAAGTCTGACTTCCTTCAATGTGAAGAGCATGGAAACGTTGGTCGAGCTCCATAGGTATACGAGTAAAACTGCTTTCGAATGTGTCGTCTGTCTAAGTTGCAACATGCATACCAAGCGGAAAATCCTGTGAGAGTGCTCTTCAAAATGTGATAAGCGGAGTTGAAAGCGCATACGAGAAGAAGGAATATACTCTGACTGCACTGAGACAACATTGTGGATAAAAGTAGTGCTGGTGTACAGGATACTGATTGAGGATGCTGATTGCGGCCACTAACCTATGCGGTTGACCGTAAGACGGCGTTCACTCTCCACTGCTATCGTGCATGTTGGTCGCCTCATTGCTTAACGAGCTCAAGTTCTGATGCCTATGCGCCAGCATACGTGGGTAATATAGCTCTACTGTCCATTGGTACTTATCTATCCCCTGTCTGTTCTAAAGGGGAAGCAGCCCTAAACGTGAACGACGATTGGTTCACTTGAAATCGGCTTTCAGTCAATCCTCTCAAGGCTGAGGTTGTTCTTTTTACGAGAAAGAGGAAGCTGACTTGCTTATGTCAGCTAGTGCTTAAGGGCAACACCATACAATTCTCCAAAGGAGTTGAGTATTTGGGTATCATCCTGGATAACAAATTTCTCTGGAGTAAACATTTTACGTCGAAAGTTGGCCAATCATAGCTTTCATGAAAATATGTCACTGCTTTTAGTACCGCACTCCAAAGAACGGTCAGTCTGGGCTGCATGGGGCTTTCCCAAGCCCATTTGGCTCTACTCTGGGCGCATTGATGAAGCTCACTATGCTTATTTTCATATCATGAACTGCACTCTCAAAGCCAGGTTCCATTCACAAAGAAGCTACCTTTGGTAGAACATACACTAGAGCTTGGAGGACGCGAATTGCATGCCCACCACTAGACAGGTTGTGCATTTCGCGTCGTACATTCTATATCAGCAGACCCTCATCTTGAAAAACACCTAATAGCCCGCATCTCTAACCACATAAGCAACAACAGAAACCCATCTAGCAGATTCCCGTAAAACCAATTATGGGGCATATCTGCTGCTTATTAATAATTGATAATAATTGATAATTGATAATTGATATAATTTATTTCTTCTTATAAATTCATTATAATTCACAATTCTTAAAATAAATAAATAAAAACCTTATATGCAGAGCAATAGAAATAAGGAGATTGGTGACATTCTGTATTTTAGATTACAGAAGTAAAGAAAATAGTGTTGAATGTCACTTCAAAGGACTTTAACAATATAAAATTAAATTTTTTAGGTGGGGTGACCCTGTAGGAAGCAAATATAAGACTGAAGTATTTTAAACAATATAAAAATGTGTAAGAAAAAGTTCATGAAGCATAAGAGAGTGCAACAAGAACATTTTTGTTTTAAGAAAAAAAATACATCCGTTAGATAGCTAAATAGGCAAAGGATGAATACAACAGTGAGCTAAGGTTTAACCAGAATATTAGCATAAAACCAACACACAATTGACAAGGTTTAGACCCAAAATCCAGATTTGGGGGATTTGTAACCATTATCTGTTCATTCCTACAGCGGGAAGCTTCGTTGACCGATTCGGCGGTCTTTTTCGTTCGTGCAGTGATGGAGAAAGGAATAAGCCACAATATTATAATAAAGATTGTCGGTTTACTCGTATATGTAAAGATTGTTATTTTTTCATAACTGAAGGTTAAGTCTATTACTCGCGCCGCCTGTATTTAAATTCTGATCTTATGGACAGGTCGTCTTTGCTGCAGAAAAAAGGGAAAGGAAAGGTACCCAGTCTGCGCGTAGAGACTTCCAAGCTAGTTTGACAGTGCAAGACAACATGCCAAGGTCACGATATGATCACGCCAATGAACTGGTCAGGAAAGGCTCAGAGAAAAGTTTTTCAGGACCCGAACCTACGTTAGACGTTCGGGATAGATTTTACATGGAGAGTTGGCTTTTTGGGTTATTTGTGTAGAAATTGCTGGGTAAACCCATATAGTCTAGTCAATCCGCAATAACTATCGTCTTCAAATATAGCTGAGACCTCGCTAAAATTCGCTAAAAAATAAGATCATACTCGTATGTACAACTGCTTATTTCTTGGAAAGTTGTGAAGTTTAAATAGGGCGAATGGTGAGTCTCCTCTGTCAAGTATTACTCGTAGTTGGCTTGTGGCGTAGCTAGCTGCAACTGTAAATACTACTCACTTTGTGACTGTCTATTGGCTGCCGACCATGGACAACGATTTCATTCTTGAACGTCGTTACTCTTCTTGACAACAAAATAGAGGGTCCAAACAATTCTAGATTCCTTAAAATAGGGCGGGAATTCATACACAGCAGGCTGGGCATCCTGATATTAAGCGAAATTATATGGTGGAAGCACGGAATTCAAGCCATTGAAAATGGCAAAAACTGTCGTCTATCTAGAGACTGCCTTATGTCGTATTCACCTAATGGTGACAAGATATTGATAGTGAGGTTTAGAATTAAGGTCAAGAATCGCATGGTCACTGGGGTCACACTATTCAACCACAAGTACTGCTAAAAGATGATCTAGGTCTCAACTGATTGATAACGCTTGGGAATATGGTTTTACGTCTGTGGTAGTCGGTAGAAGACACCTGCAAAAGGATCGTTAAACGTTTTGAAATCAATGAGAGAAGAGCAGTTAAGTGCCCAGATGTAGAAAACGGACAAGTGTAACCATAACTAATGAATGTTGATAATAAGAGCTCTAAAGAAAAATAAGCCTCTCAGCATAGCGCCATCCAACTCGATCTCTTTCAAGATTAGCCCAACACACCTACTTACTTACTTAGAGTTAGCTGAGGTCTGCCTCCTCTCGTGTGAGTGACCTAAGCTGAGGCTGAGTCCTCTACTGCTTTGTGATTTGGCTTTAAGTTGAAAATTTTCCGGCCCAGGACGCTGTCTATGCATCCAAAGTGACCTTTACTTCAAAGCCAGATTATCCAAGCTTTACTGAAGAGGTCGGCATCGCTGTAAAGCCGCACAGTTAGCCTTTGAAACCTCTCCTCCATTCTCCATTGATGCAAACCCATGATCTTGGTGTGTAAATTTGATCTATCCTGACCTGAAACCACACTGATAGGGGCCGATAAGAAGGTTGACGAAGGTTACTTTCTTGTAGACGGGATAGTTCAGAAGATCTCTTTTCTTTATACTCCGTATCCAACCATCATCTGCTGCTTTGAACAGCTCAGCAGGTAAGCCATCGAGTCCAGTAGATTTGTTAGACTTTAGCTTGGAAATGGCTGTCCTGACTACATCTGGAAAGTCTGCCTTACGGTAGGATGTTGTTCGTCATAACCGTTTAAGAGTCTTCAGAAATAATATTTCCAGATTCTCAGCACCGACTGTGGTTCTACTTTGAGATTTCACTCACCCATCCTTGTAGATTTCTGTTCCAGGTTTATAGCTTTGACAAATTTATCAGAAGCCTGGATCGAGCACTGCTTATTCTCTTTCTTTTTTTTTTAATCTACGAAGCTTGTGTTCTTCTTTTCTTTTCTGTTCGTATAGCCTTTCTACAAGGCCGCTCTGTATATCCACTGGTTTTCTAAACTTTACCTATGTGTATTCGTCATCGAAAAAGGAGTTTCTTTGCTGGAGCAGTTGAAACCCGGCACATCAGAGGCGGCCTCTCTGATTGCGCTTTGGCAGTGATGCCACTGGTCTTCTATAATACTTTTGGAGTTCTCGAGAGTATGAAGGAATTTTGATCGGAAGAGGTCTTTTGAGATTGTATTTACCTCACAATGGTTCGCGAGCTTTATTGATCAAAAGTCAGCGTGATCCGTTTATGGATATCATGGGTTATAATATCACCGAAAAAAGCTTGTTATAGAAGGAGAAAAAGCATCGGATATTAATGGCCTGACGAAACAACAACAAAATGATGTGAAGTATACTCATTGAAAGTTAAGGACCTTAACACACCAGTGCCAGTGCTTAGAAATTATTATAGTCCAAAATACGCCACCAGCCAAATGTCTTCCACAGGACCTCTTACATGAGTGGATGCGCCGGACTCAATTTTCCATGACTTTTTCGCATATTTCGACCGATACTCCACCAATTTCAGGTCGAATTTTTGAATGTTGTTGGCAAAGATAATTCTTTGCCTGAGTGCTGTGTGCTAACAGGAAAACAAATCGTTAGATCTCTTGTCAATCTCTTATCAACCAACCGGCAGAACAAATCCTCTCACTGTTAAAGTAACTGATTTACAAATACCATCATCATCAGCTAACCATAAAATTGTAAAATGTTCCCCATAAGTCTTAGCCAGCAACAAGTATACATCTCTTCGAAAATCGATGTTTATCTTTCCCTCGGCAGACTCTTACTTTAAATTTTTACTCAATGAAAGGAAATTAGGTTATCAGATATCAAAAAATTGTGTGCGTCCCGCAGTTCCTCCGTATATTTCCTGAGCAGACCTGTTCCAACCACCACAACCCCCAAACAAATCAAAACAAATTCAATTTCGGTTCCCAAAAATTGCCAACACTGATAATGGGAATTTTAAATGAAGCACTGAACCTCTAATTCCATTAATGGCAGCATGCCAACAGCCACAAATCACAATTTAATTAAAATCCCATGCTAGCCGACACCAAGAGGTTTGAGTAGCTCAACCAAAATCCGATTATTCCGCGTTTGGCTACTGTTTAATAGAAAAAAAACGTAAAGTTCCCCTAATCCAAAGAACCACTACAACACTGATTTTAATTAAGACTTTCTACCCCCACTTCTCGTAGTAGGGATCCATCCCTCATCCCTCCGAGACCGACGCTGCCAAAAACTCGAAATCAATCAAAGTCCCACAATCGGATGCGGCTACCGATTGTTTTGAAACTGCAAGAAAACTGCTCTTTTCCGGTTTTTGGTATCCACCACCACCACTGCCCCGCCGAAACAACAAAACCGAAATCGAATTGTAGTGACAATTTCTTAGAAGAACGACAAAGAATTGAAGTTGAATCCTTGAACCAGTAACAGGACAAGGTTCTGTGGTGTTGTAGTATCTTCCTCTCAATCAGTTTCAATTGCAATTATGAAGCTTGTTCTCGTGTTATCTTCTTCTGTCAGACAAGCTACCTGCCACCCCAGCAAGCGTTCCTTTATTCGATTAATTGCTTAATGAAATCTGGACAATCAAAGTCATTTGGTAGAGGAGAGAAGCAGAGATAAAATTGGAAAGCAGCATCGCAATGGCAATCGCAATAACAATGGCAATCGTAATCGAATGCGGTGCCAATTCGAATGAATGGAGAAACGGAGATATGGCAGAGAGCTGGCATCGAATTGTGTGATAGTTAAGTGCGGCAACGTTCGAAGAGTGTAGTCATTGACTCATCATTGAAGCAGTGACCAACAAACGTTCCACTATCATGACCATCATCACTTCAAGTGCCATTATCAGTTTATCCACCCTCTGTTAAAGAGCTGGAACCGATTAAGGGCTGCCAAGTGTTGTTTTAATAAAAACTGGATTCTGTTGCCCTATATAACCATAAGCTTATATTCCTGATTAACTAAAAGACTATGATGTTCTCAAAAAGGCGAAGGTTCAGAATGCGATGTGGTAGCCAACCAAGTGGTAAAGGGCATTGCTAGAAGGGCTAACATTTGAGTTGCCAAGTTTTGAGAATGTAAGATAAATAATCAGGCAATCCTGATTACATTAAGTCCAGCAGATAAATTTTATAAGACATGATTAGTGTAGCCTCACTCTCATGCATGCTCTCAACCTTGAAGAAGCGAGCACACTTCAATTGGTAGAAAACATATTTGCGGAACTGCTCGAAGTTTTTACTGTGGCCACTCGAATGATGTCGTCCTTTTCAGGTTTTAGTGCCCTTTCCTACCTATTTCGTCTAAAATTACACTGAGAGTATTTCCCCAGATTTGGAAAACCTCTTTCATAATCACGATACACAAACAGGGATCACAAACTGAAGTTATCAATTATCGTCCCATCATATACCAAAGCTTTTTGAAAGCACTTTATATGACGCCTTAAGCATTAAGTGCAAGTCTTCAAACTGTCGGCCCAATTTTTGATGACTCGGTTCAATTGTGCGGCGTTATTTCGGCAATAGCATGTCGAATGTTGGCCTCGAGCTCATCCAAAGTGGTTGGGTGTCAAATCGCATGATCGCGGCGGCCATTTGATGAACGCTCGTCGATCGACAAATTTCTCTTTCACAACTTCGAGTGCAAGTCTTGTGCGGTATGTAGTGCCATTTTGTTGGAACCACAGATCGGATATTTCGATGTTGTCGAGCTTTGATCACAGAAAGTCGGCTAATGTCGCCCTATACCTGAGACCATTGACGGTAACGGTGTCTCCTTCCTCATTTCGAAAGAAATAAAGTCCGATATTACCGCCATGCTATAAACCGCACCAAACAGTCAATCTTTGTGGATGCATTGATGTTTGGCCGAAAACTAATTGATTGTGTTCGCTCTAATAACGGCAATTTTTCTCGTTGGCATAGCCGTTGTGCTAAAAATGGGCCTCGTCCAAGAATATGACGTTTTTGGCCAAAATCCAGATCTACGGCCAACATTTCCTGTGCCCTATTATCGAACTTACAGCTTTGTCTATGGTTGTCCGACTTAAATTTTTGCATCAGCTCAATCTTATACGGATGTGGAATCAAATCCAACCGCAAAATAGACCGGACTGACTCTCTGGCGATGCCTAATTCAGCTGATCGGGGCCGAATCAACATTTCTTTGTCTTCTTCAATGCTGACTGCAGAGGCGGCTATATTTTCTTCATTTTGCACCAGTCTCTATCTGGTTGGTGGCTCAAGATTCAGAAGAGTGTACTCACTTTTCATCAAACTTTTGATGAAAACTCTTCTGAATCTTCTGATGAAAGTTTGATGAAAAGTGAGTACACTCTTCTGAATCTTGAGCCACCAACCAGATAGAGACTGGTGCAAAATGAAGAAAATATAGCCGCCTCTGCAGTCAGCATTTTTTGATGAAAGTTTGATGAAAAGTGAGTACACTCTTCTGAATCTTCTGATGAAAGTTTGATGAAAAGTGAGTACACTCTTCTGAATCTTGAGCCACCAACCAGATAGAGACTGGTGCAAAATGAAGAAAATATAGCCGCCTCTGCAGTCAGCATTGAAGAAGACAAAGAAATGTTGATTCGGCCCCGATCAGCTGAATTAGGCATCGCCAGAGAGTCAGTCCGGTCACAGTGCGACGAATTGCCTACACACTGAAGCCGTGATGATGACCAACCTCACGACGAAATTCACGTTGCGTATTTACAATTGAGCCGGAGTTTCGATATATCTTTTAATAATTTTCGCACGTTTGGCAAGTGTAAAAAGATGCGTGTTGAAATGGCAAACCTTATTGAATATCTTGACAGCCGGATGCCATTGGTAACTTTGACAGCTGCTGAAACATAATAATTGGAAAAACTATCTTTGATATCTGGTTACCCGTTCACAAACCTAGTTGAATTTATGTTTTTTTCTCTCACGATCTTAGGAAATTGAAAGAAATTGGTGATATCGCAACCGATTTCACTAAAGCTTTTGATAAGACATTGTATCTCATCAATTGATCCTCTTCAAATTGTCTGTTTTCGGCATTAAACCTCTTTTATTAAAGTGGATATCTTCTTACCTTATAAACCGATATTATAGTGTTCGGTTTACATCCCCCTTTCAGTTCCTTTCTTGCCCTCCTCTGGGATTCCACAAGGCAGCCATCTTGGTCCCATTCTCTTCTTTCTTACTATTAACGATCTTGAGAGGGTCATTAAATACTCCTCACTCTCCATTTACGCTGACCACTTAAAACTTTTAAAGCTATTTCTTCCCCCCGTGACGCCAACCTTATTGAAGAAAACCTCAATCTGTTGCCTCAAAAATTGCTTAGAACTTAAAATCACCAAATGCCAATCTATAACTTTCTCACATACAAGCAACCCATCCCCAACTTCATTTTCTCAATAATCAACTGATTACACTTGGTTCAATCTTTTCAAAACCTTGGCATATCATTCGACAGTGAGCTTAATTTCCATTCGCATATCGAAAAGCTGAATCCTTAAAGCCAACTCACCATTTGGATTTATTAAACGGCGATGTAAGGAATTTTCTAACCCGTACGTAACCAGATCTCTCTAATGTTGCTTTTCTTCGCCCCCTGCTTGAGTATGCCAGTCAAGCTTGATCCGCGTTTCTCGAATAAAGGGTACACAACGTGGATTCCCGAGATTTTTCCTACGTGGTCTGCCCTGAAACGACACTTTAATCTCTCCTCCATATCAAGAAGGCCTCAAACTTATCAATTTGAATTCGTTAGAACAACGTAGAAATACGAGTTTTGCTGACGTTCTTTTCATTCATCGACTGCTCTCAGGAGCACTAAGTGCAAGTCAAGAAATGACCTGGTAGAGAGCATACACCAACTTATTTTCAGGATTTGGTTGGATGAATGAATGCCTGATGGATGGGGTCTCAGCATCGATTCCTCGGTTCACAAGAAACTGCGCCAACTATAGAAGTATCAGTCTCCTAAACATCGCACATAAGATCTTGTCTGCCGTATTGATTGGATCCTATCAGTGCGGTTTTGGCCCGGCAAGTTCACAATTGACCAAATGTTCCCACTACGGCAGATCTTGGAGAAAACCAAGAAGTGTATTGTAGATCGACACTCATCACCTTTTTATCGATTTTAAAGCCGCATATGACGGTATCTACACAGACGAGCAATACAGAGCCATTTATAGTTTTGGGATCCCTGACTTGCGCAGGATGACGATGGAGAAAGCTCGCTGCTGCATCAAGGTCGGTAATGACCTAACCGAGACCTTTGATGCCAAAAAAGGATTAGGCAAGGCGACGTGCATTCATGTGACTTCTTTAACATCAGTAAGGGGCTTTGTATACCTCGGCTCTGCTACCACATCTGAAACCGACATCTCTTCAGAAATCAAACAAAGAATAACGCTTGCCAATCGCTGTTTCTTTGGGCTGAGAAGGCAACTATGTAGTAAGGCCCTCTCCTGAACAACCAAGGTAAACCTATGTATATATGACCCTTGTAGTCCCAATCCTGTTCTATGGTTTCGAAGCATGGACCCTTTCTAAAGCGAATGAATATATCCTCCGTCGTTTTGAGAGGGAAATTCTTCGTAAGAAATTTGGTTCCGTATGTGTTGACGGGTTCTGGAGGAGGCGATTCAACCATGGACTCTACGAGCTATACAGTGACATCGACCTGGTCAAAAAACTGCGCATTGGGCGTTTGAGACTTTAACGCTCCAGCCCGCAGAATCTTCGACTCTATCTGGACGGACAACGCAGTAGAGGAAGGTCTCGCCTTAGGTGGCTCCCTCCACTGGAAGTGGAGTGCGAAACTGGAGGCAGTTAGTCAAAGAGTGAGCTAATTGGAGAGGCTTATTAGTTGTTGCCCAGGTCCACCCCGGACTGTAGCTCCGCCTAAGTAAGTAAGTAGGGATTTTCCTGCTGTCCCTCAGGAGGAAGACTACAGCTACTTGCTAAAAGTAGTTTTTAAAGTATGACAGTGGCGCTGAACTTATGATATAAAGTAACGCCTTCTGTTGTCAATGATAGGCACTCGTGACTCAACCTCGTTATTTCCAATAAACGTCGATCGAATTCATTAGTCGTTAATCAAATTTTTTTCAATCCAAACTGTCAATTCCACCCAAATGTGAAAGCTGCTTTCAATTTAGCGACCCTTTACATTTTTTGTTCGATCAATTGCTTCTTTGTTTTCTTTTTTGCTCTCCTGGAGCATAGGGTAGCGCCTGTAATGGGCGAAATCCGCATAGATCCCACTTGGTAAGAGAACACTCCTATCAATTATTGTATTGCTATAAAGTTCTCTCAACATTTGTCTTTCTATGCAACTGAGCTGTTAAATTGTTTCCACTTACGGTCTTACGGAAACTGTTTCTAATTGAACAAAAGGTTAGCATGTAGTGACCGAAGTCTACCCTGCAATGAGTCAACCGGCAGCAAAGCATTTGAAAGTTTTTTGGCATCCAAATTTGGAAATTCTGTTCTTAGTTGCTTAGATGACTGTGGTGGCCAGATAGCAATTTGGTTCCTGTCTTTGCTAAAATATTTTACATAAATCACTTAACTCACAGGCCACGAAAATATTCTCGGTTAATGATGGCAACCCTAGTGTCACAATATCTATGCACATTCATTGCTTTATGGATTACAAAGCAATTTTACGATTTTAATGAACTTCTAACAAACTGCTCATTAAGTGGACCTCCTAATGGAGATGATGTGGTTTCTGCACTTGCCATCGGCACTATTCGAGTGCTACTACCACTGCCATTGCCACTGCTACTGTTACTATCACAGAGAACAACACATCATCGTCGAGCAACTATGAGCTCATTATGATTTGTGGCAAATGGTTGTTGCATGTGGCGACCGCACATCAATAGACGCCGTTGCACTTTAGCATGTCGAACACATCCCTTCTTGTTGTCACTGACGTCGTCATTTAGTTATGCAGCGACCTTCCTCAATTGGTCAAATGCATCATCATCATCACCAACATCATCATCAGTAGAAGTAGCAGCAGCAGCATCCATGTGTCACCGTCATCATTATTCATATAACTCCCTCCGGTTTGCGCGCTGATGTTGGTCATTTTGTCGAACAAACATTCCACCCTCACAGTGCCAGTGACAGCGGTGAGGGTGGTGGTGGAAGATTTGTAACGCAATTGCCAAAATGGGGCATACGGTCCTACCCAGTTACGTGAAGCATCGTCAAAGCCATTAGGGAATCTCGGGTGGTTGACCCACGCATCAGAAGGAAGTTCTCTTGGACTGATTGCATTCAGATTCAGATTTGCGAATATCGCCATTGCAATGGTGGTTGTTGGTGGTTGCTGAATTGTTGAATAGTCGGATTGATGCAACCCTGTCCGTGTTTATTGTTTCGTATTGATGCCGTTTAATAAACGTCGATTACCTAATCTAGCTTTGAGAGGCGGCCTTACTTGGCTTGGGTAAGCTTGGACGCCATTTGACCAGTCGATTATGCTGATGATGCTTGGCCACCATCAGCGTAGTCTTGGCGCTGTTCTGCTTAACTGGGTTACTGGGTTTCGGGCAAATCAAATGATCAAGTATTGCGAGCACATGTGCCGCCCGGCGGTCGTGTCCCTGCCCTTAAGTGGATTAATTAGGGTAGTCGAAATTAGTGAACGTGTCCGCATTCGACAAAGATATATGCTTTGTGCGAGAGGAAGGGAGGGAAGGTCAGACAAATGGAAAATTTAATTTCTCCAGTCAGCCGGTCATTTGTGGACCAGTGATTATTATTGAGTAATGCAATCAAGCGAGATTGGAAGTGATACTATTTGATGTAGTGACCATTTGGATGAGCTGATTTAGTGAGTTGCTGATTTGCGCGTCCAGCTTTCAATTGGTAGCTGCGGTCTGGGTGCAGCCAAATGAGAATTACTCGTACTCGGTGTAATGGAAGACAAATTGATTTGCAGATACGGCTGGAAAGATGATTAATCGAGATACTTGGAAGTATTTCTTTGTGAGTGTTGCTGGGTTGATTTCGTGGAGCAGGGGCTGAACAGATTTCAGGTGGATATGCTTGGAATAGTCAGTGTAGGTAGTCCAGGGGAACATCGAGAATGGAACCTATTATTGGATACTTAAAGCTATTTACAACATCGAGAATGGAACCTATTATTGGATACTTAAAGCTATTTACAATAGCGCGTAAACAAATTAGGGACTGGGGATCAGAAGGTAGTTGTTGGAGCGTCTCTGTTAGAAAGTGTAGTTTTGATTTGAATCCTAGACAGATTCTAGACACACAGAAAATCTCGGTAATAATACCGAGGAGGAAAGTAAGGGAACTTTTTAATAAGGCGAAACTTTTCAGAATGTTTCTACATGGGATGAGTACAGTGAATGCAAAAAGCAGTTTAAATAGTCAGATTAGGCCTTGGGTATTTTTTAGTTCTCATTGAAGTGCAGTGCAGATCAGTTGTAGGCCTATTGCTATACCATTGGAAGGATTCTGACTGCTCCTAAAGCCATAGAGATGTCTTGGCGAATCGTTCAAGGTTGACATCATGGAGGTCTCCCAAGGTGTAGCTATTTATGCATTCTGATGCATGTTAAAGCAGGGATAGCTCTTCACCCTGCACCTAATGCTGAAATCATCGCACATGTCTTTCAATAGCGCATGTGGTCTGAGCTCTGAGATATCTTTCCTCCAGAGGTTGAACAATGCTCTTGTAAGTTAGAGCCTTAAAGTTCGCTGGCCAAGATCTAATGTCGAGATCGAGTATCCCGAAACCTACGAAGGTTGCTGTCCTGTATTATGTATTTGGCTACCTGGTTGAGAGACGCGCTGCATTTCTTCACCAATTAGGTGGTAGGTGTAGATAGACATGTGCAGACGTCTTCACAGATGTACTGAGGATGACTTTACCTTCTTTGTCCATTCAATCATTCCTTTAATCTTACTTACTTATCCGGACAGCGACCCTCGGAGGGTCTGAGCCTGAACTAATGCTGCATTCCATCCTTCACAGTCCCGGGCACGTTGTTTCCAGTTTACTAGACCAAGGCGATTACTTGATATTTAAACCGGAGGTTCGGTCATCCTTTTATTCGTGAACTAGGTAGCCGGGATTCGAAGATTCTCTTAGTTGGAGCATTCTCACCCACTCGCTCAATGTGGTCGAGACAGTACAGTTGAAGAATTTTTGCCTTCCGGACTACATCAACACCTTTATGCAGCTCGTAGAGTTCGCTGTTATATCTCCTCCTCCTCGCCCTCCTCGCAGATAGTTCCAAATATTCGACGTAGAATTTTTCTTTCGAAGGATCCAAGATCTGCTCCAATTATCGTCCAGCATTCAGCTCCATAAAGCAGGACTAGAAAGATCAGAGTTTTGTTGAGCATGATTTTGGACCTTCGAGTTAATAGTTTGGATCCTAGTTGTTTGGACAAACCGAAGTAGCAGCGGTTGCCTAAGAGTAGCGCGTGATTTGCGTAGTTTATATTTGCCCCGAGATAGATAAACTCCTACACTACCTCAAAATTATAGCTGTCGATTGTTAGGTTCTGTCCTAGACTGTGTTCGATGGATCGATTTTTGGTCGATAGCATGTACTTTGTTTTATCCCCATTCATCACGAGACCAACTCGTTTGGCTTGTTCTTCTATAGCAGTAAAAGCCTCAATAATAGCACGCTGGGAACGGGCGATGATTTCGATATCGTCTACATAGCCCAGCAGCTGGATGGCCTTCTGTATTTACACCGGCCTTTTGCACGACAGCGCGTCTCCTTGCCGAAATCCGGTGCATGTTTGAAATAATTCCAAGCTGCATCACGGTCCATTGCGAATTCTCTGGAGTGGCGCGACACAACCGCATCAGTTTTCTCGGGATCCCGAATTCGGCCATCGAGTTAATATATATAATTCAGTGCGATGAATGCTGTCGTATGTGGTGTGCATCGACTTGGAAGTCGTAGGCCTTTTACAGGATTTGCCGCAGTGTGAAGATTTGGTCTATCGTTGATTTGCTGGGCCTGTCTAGACTGGCTGGGAGAACTATGATATCGACTGGAGTTGAGTTTTCTTCATAGCCTATCACTCTCTCCTGGTCATGCTCATAAATGCTGCTTAAATATATCCAAAATTCCTTGTGGGCCTGTGACATTAATTATTTAGAGATTAATCTCCGTGTTTCGAAGGGCTGAGTTTCTGGTCTGTAGCCTGCAGTTAGGTTTCGCATCTCCTGCACTCTTCGATATCCTTGAGCTGGGAGACTGCGAAGGGATTAGCTGTGTTTCCGATTACATTGAAAGCACATCTTTTTCGCCTTTCGTTGCTGACCATATTCGCCAATTGTACTTGTTTAATTCGTCCTGTATGTGTATGAACTGAATGATGATGGATTGGCAGAAGCTGTTGAATGTTATGAAGTTGCAAAATTGCTGTAGGCATTGCGTTCCGTAGATAAACATCGAGTACTCTGCACAGTATGGTTGCAAATCATCGTAGGTAGGAACAAGCATGTTCCATATGTGTATCGGCGCCTTCTTTCTGGTGGACTATTGCTGTTGCTTTGTGCTGTTGCCACATTAGATGTAGATTCTGTCCAGTTTCGATTTTGTGGACCTTTCTGCCTTCGAGAGTTCAGCTCTACTTCAGTTAAGTTGTTCTTTTGTTCTGTACATTCATTGTCGGTTAGCAGCACCGCTAGCTTGTGAATAGATCGACGCAGGATTCCGGATGCTGTTGCAATGTCTGCATTGGTGAAAAAAATTTTGTTTTTTTTTTAATTATTGATACCCTTAAAATTTTTGCATACAGCGCGGGGAAAGGAAAATTATGGAGGAAAGAAAGAGTGGTACTGATGCATGTTGATTTTAAATGTCTGAATATTGTAATGGCTAGGAAATAGAGAGCTGGGCAGGGTATTGCGTAAGCGAGTTGCACGGCTTAGGAACGAATCAAGATATTTTAGTGTACGTCCGAAAGTGGGCTTGTGGGTATACTGATGAGTATCCGTAGCGATTAAAGTGTTACGGTTGAAGGTTTGAAATGGGTTTGAAGGTTTCAATGGAGCCCGACTTGTATTAGTATCACATATAAGTTTTGCCGCACGGTTTTAGGAGCACCTGACGAGATGTGGCCATTGTAATCCAATTCTGGGCGGATAAAAGCATTTCCTAGCATATAACATAACACATACCGAGAAGGCAAGTTTTTCGGTTTCGACGATGCAAGTGCCATTCATGGTTTTAACGGCAGAAGACATCATTGTGTTTTGTAAGCATACAATTCCATACACTGACATTGATTCGTTGATAAAGGTGATTGGCCTTCATTGGAACTCCCAGAGCGATTTTTTTAGTTTTCGCATTAACTCCCACTACAAAGCGTCAGATTCTGAAGGATGTAGCTCGCATTGTCGTTCCTTTTGGATTTCTCTCATCTTCGGTCTTTCGATTGAAAATCGTTTTCGAAGAAATTTGGCACCTTCTGCTTGACTGGGATGATGAAATCCCTGCTTGAATTACTATCGTTTCCGTGAAGAACTCTCACTGTTTGAAGAAACTAAAATTCACAGAATCATTGTATGGTTCCATTCCTCATTCCAAATACATGGGTTTCGGACGCCGCCAAATCTCGCGTTTCGCCCTTAAAACAGCTAAGTATTCCATGCTTGGAGATATGCGCAGCATCGCTACTCTTTTAGTTTAAAATGCATTTTATTTTCTTAATCACTAACTGTTACATACTAACAAAAATTGCTTAAATGCTAGCTTACAATTACTTAACAATCTTATACTAACCTACTGGCCCCACGCAGGCACTCTAAGCTACTCTAAATTCTTATAACTATGTCTTTCGACTCTATTTACATTTTCTTTACAAATATTTACTTACTATACTTAAAGCTAAGAAATAAACTTAACATATGGACATAATTTTTTATTTTCTATAAAAACTTAATATCTAACTTAAAATAAACCTTAGCCTACCTAACCTACATACACAATACACACATACACATATAGACATTATACACAATTATATACATATATTAGTATATACCTTTGTATACACTAATATATGTATATATTTCTTAAATGCTAACCTAAACCTACGTAAGCTGGCCATCGCTATTTACAAGAGAAAACAGATTGGTCAGCTCTGCCTCATTAGTGAGGCTGGTCCGTAATTGCCGGAAATGACGACGAAACATCTACCCCATCATTCAACCACCAGAAATTCTGGTGCTGCCGAACGACATACCTCTTATCGCGATTCCCCACTGCTCTACTAAACCTGAGACGATCCACACCACCGTGTGCGACGTCTCTGTTGTAGTTGAGTCGCCTGTCCCCAGCCTTTCCGAGCGACACGGAAGATTAACGGGACCGCTGACCTATCCTGGATCAACCCTGTCTGATCAAGGTAGAAGAATGCTTCCGGTGGAACGAAGCCGTCAGAGCGCACATTCTCGTGGTAAAGGTAATTGGGGTAGTAAGCCCCAGATATCAGTTTATTCGTCGAGGTCATTGCTCTTGCAATGTGCCTTCGAGTCAGCTTAATTACGAAGTTGTCCACTCGTTTTTAGCTGTGACCTCATTGGGATAAAGTTTTTTGTACTCCGACTCTGGTGTTCTGTACAAGCGAAGGAGAGCCCTAAAGCAAGCCCTCTCAAACACCCGAATCTTTTCCATTAAGCTTGCTCGTACATTGAACCACACGGGACAACCAAATACCAGCATGGGCCTGATAAGGGCCAAGTAGCATATTACCTTTACCCTCGCATCGCGTTGGCTGCTATAAAACAGTCTCTTTGTAAGGGAAAAAGCGCCTTTGGCTCTGGCCCGAGCAGCATCTACATTTTTGTTAAAATACAGAAACTGATCTAGCCAGATCCCAAGGTATCTGACTACATTTCGACAGGCAAGAGGCTCTCCGTGTTGTCCAGTGATAGAGAACTTTCGCCAATTTTTTTTGGTATCCCTAGAGGCTCCAGACAACGGCGTCCTAAAGAGAATGGTTTCCGACTTCTGAAAGTTGATTTTCAACTTCCAGTCATCGCAAAATCGTCTTATCTTATCGAAATCATGCTGCAAGAGAGTATTAATGACCTCGATTTTTGGACCTGTTCTGTACGCTACCAAATCGTCTGCGTACGCAATAGTATGGGGAAGTGAACCTATCAAGTCGCTTGTAAAAATGTTGAATAGGATCTGCGAATTGACCGCGCCTTGCTGAAGACCATTTTTAATTTGAAATATTCCAACAGAAGTCACATCACCATTTTTCACCATGAACTGTCTGTTTGTTAGCATATTATAAAGAATGTACAAGAGTGGTTTACTGATACCCAGCCTAGTCAGCTTATAGAAAAGACCCTCTAACCATAGGGTGTCGAAGGCCTTCTCCAAGTCAACAAGGCAGGCACAAGTGCATTGTTTTTTGCCTTTATTCCATTGGATATCAGACACCAGTTTAGACGCGGCATGTGAGATATCATGTCCCGCCTTAAAACCGAATTGATTATCCGGAACTATATGTTTGTCCTCAACCCACCTAGACAGAGCTCTATTTATTACTTTTTCAAACACCTTACTGATATTCGGAAGGAGACTTATCGACCGGAGATTCGCCGGATTGGATATATCCTTCCCCTTTTTGGGGATAGGTTGAACCACTGCAGTTTTTCAATGCGCTGGATAATGTGCATTATTCATTGCATTATTAAACAGGGTGGTGTAAATGTCCACCGCTTCCAGAGGAAGATGTCGAAGCACGATGTTCGGAATACCATCGGTCCCCACCGATTTCTTAGCCCTGATTGTGTCGAAGATCTCATGGAGTTCTTCCTTCGAAATGAACGGGGGTAGGTCACCCTCTCCGGCAATGACATTATTTGCCATATTTCCGTCACTGAATCGGGTGAAACCAGAGTCCTCGGATCGCCAGTTCCCTATTTCATTTCGAATGCAGATGTAGTGCACCAAGACGCGACTGTCCAGGTCATAATTAGGGCCAATGGTATCAGTGGCCTTGTATACTTCCTGGAAAGTCGCCCCTATGGCCTCGACCTTCTCCTGTGGATCTTCGATCACAAAAAAGTCGTCATCATCAGCGGCCGCATTTGGATCAATACCAGCTATTGTCAGTAACCATTCGTTGTCTGTTGTCCGGGCTATTTGAAGACACTGAATGTCGTTTGGATTTTTTCTCCGAAATACGAGTAGTCTATTTATTTGCGGAAACATATTCGGGTTGCTGGTGTTTATAGCCCGAACCTTGTTGTTCCATTACAAACTTACAGAACTGCTGTAATTCTCTTTTATTAACGTTTGCACATTTTTAATCGACGACTTCAGTGTCCCAATCTCCGGGTCTTGTCGGTCAGTTAACTGTCTGTACAAGTTTTTAAGTCTTGTCAGAAGTCTACTTTTCTGTCAGTGCAGTGCGTCAATAGTAGGATTGCGGAACAGGTCTTCGTTAGTCGTACGTCGATACCGCGGTATTGTAGTGCCCATAGTTTGTTTAATGGTCTCGTCCATTTGTCTTAGGTAATTGTCGATCTCCTCGTTTGACAAATTCCTATTGGACGGTGGGTGGATAGTGTCCATCGAGTCTTACTGTAGTTGTAAGAATATCTTTGGACAAACTCCCCCAATTCCTCATTTTCGTTGGGAACTGTAATTTCGGTGCTAAAACCGCAATGGTCGCTGTCATACACGAATGTGCGCAGACAGTTTAATGTTTGTAAATTCGTACCTGTCAGTCGTATGCGTTCGTCGTACAGCAGTAGATCCAAATAAGACCCGCCTCTGGGAAACGACGGGTTATCCGTCGCTTTAAGACCGAGTCTGTACATGACATCGTGCTGACACCACCAATCGAGTAGAAGGTTCCCTCTAGTGTTTGGCAAATTATTTCCCCAATCTCTGTGTCTAGCGTTGAAATCCCCGCCGATTATAAAATAGTTCTCCCCCGATTCCAGCCTCAGAAGTCGAAAAAGCGTGTCGAGCTCTGTAGTAAATAGAGTGGATTGTGAAACCTCAGGTGCATAAACAGAGCTCCGCTTTCCACTGCGGAGCGGGATGTAAACGACGACTGCCTCCAACACTCGGAACCTGCGCAACACTCCCTTGTACACTCTGTGAAATTTTATACCTTCTTTAATGAAGATCGCGACACCGCTTCCACGTTTGGATCTGGGCCGGTTTCTTCTTCTAACAATATAATTATTGTACTCCAGTTTGTGCTTATCGGTTAGCTTGATCTCGCTAGCGAAAAGCACGTCAGGAGTTTGGTCTTGTAGCAATTTAAACATCGCAGTTCTTCGCTCGATCCTAATTAATGAATTAACATTCAACGCAAAGACCTTCAAAGTTTGATCCACCATGTGCGTACCCTTTACGATCTACGAGCATAGATCTGGTCCACCCGCTTGGCCTGTTCTTGCAAGATGGCCAGCATGTTGGGTGTAGCTTCCGTTGTTCTCGGCATTGGCGCCGGAGAAGCAACAGTCGCTTGCTGTACTGTAGCCCACCTACCTGACGCCATTTGGGGGTAGGAAATTTGGGACGTGACGGCTGGTGTTTGAAACCGAACAGGTGAACGTTTGACCTACACCTTCTGCTGCCGAGCCAGTTTTGCTTTCTTAATGTCAGCGAACTTAGGACAACCCCGATAGTTTGCGGTGTATCCCACGTTCCCACATAATACGCACGAGAGCTGCGACTTATCGGATGCTCCTTCAACACCCAGAGCACACTCCTCGGAACTGTGCTTTTTTGTGCACTTCACGCATCGAGGCTGCATTTGGCAGTTCGACGCGGCGTGCCCGAATCTCTATAATGCCTTCGCTCCTTTTTAGTTTTTCCCAGTGAACCACCTGGTAGTCTAGGACATTGATACTCCTTAGACTATCCAGACGGCTTTCGGGACTGAGCTGCACCAGGAAGAACGGCAGACTCCGTTTCTCCCGCCTGGCTCTAGCTGTGGTAAATGGCTTTACCCCTACAAACTTGAGTCCTTCGCACTCCTTCTCTTTGAGCAGTGCCAGGATCCCCTCAGGATCAGAAGACGGTTCCAACCCCTTCAGCAGCACCGATTGCCGCTTTTCACACTTCGGTGTGAATGAGAAGTGCTCCGTCGTCGTCTCCGTTAGGAGCTCTTTCACTTTCGCGTAGCCCTCCACTGAATTACAGTGGATGGCATGGCGATCGTTCCCCAATCGCTTAATACTAAAATTACTACCAATTACCAACTTACATAGGTCCTTGGTTGCATTCACCTCCAATTTATAGGTGTTGATAGGAGGCACCCTCTCCTTCTTCTTCGTCTACTGTTGCTGCTGCTGTTGTTGTTGCCGTTTTTGTGGCTGCTGTTGTTTTTGCTGATGCCGTTGTTGTGGCTGCTCTTGTTGTTGTTGTTGGTGCTTTTTAAGCTTTTGTTGGTGTTGTTGTCTGCTTTTCGTCTTCCCTCTTCCTTCTTGTCATTTGCCTTTCTTTGATGGCCAGTACCCTTTGTTGCAGCATTTTGATGCTGCTACTTATGGCCATCATTTCTTCCTCTTCATCTTCCGATTCGCTCTGTGCCAATGAAGTGAAACTGTTCCTTTCCCACACTCCACCAAGCAGTTTTACAGTTTAAGTTGGTTGGGCGGGACGTTGAACTATGCTGGAAGATGGCCTAAGATTCCTCCTTCTCTTAGCAGTTGGTGTTTGGCTTGACCCGCTTGAAGCCTCGCCTGATATTAATTCAGCAAGTCCCGCTATTGGCATAGCGGACCGCTCTCCACAATCCATTACGTGACTTTTTTTGTTTTTTTTTATTATTATTATTTTTTTTTTGTACACTTCTCTTGTTAATAATTCAATAAAAATTGGAAATAAAAACTGTTGTCTGACGATGGGAATCGAACCCAGGCCTCAGGATCGTTATATCAGGTATAATATCGTCCAGGTCTCATTTTTATTTTTTTCAATTCAGTAACACTTATACGCTATACAAAAAAAATGCTTAAAAGTTAGCTTAATTAACTTAAAATTATCTTATTCCAACTTACTGGCCCCATGCGGGCACTCTAAATTTAACATAATACTTAATCTATGTCTTTCGACGTTTCGTATGATTACATTATTTTTATTTTTCTATATTTATTTAAGCTATAACTAAGAAAACAATTTTATTTACTGCAAAAACTTAGTATACGGACTTTCTTTTTTATAAAATCTTAAAAACTAAAACTTATAAACTATCTACCTATAAATAAATCTTAACCTACTTAACCTACTTAAAATATCTTATCGTCCAGGTCTTTACCACCTCGGCTACCGAACACTTGAAATTTCACTGGCTAAAAGTATGCTACTTATTTTTCTGCCTTTTTAAGCCGAAACACAAAACACTTCTGCTCTCCGTGGAGGTCTATGAACGACTGAGCATCGCTACTCTCTAGGTTACTCGATGCCATTCAAAAATCGCTAAACATATCACCCTCGCCAATGTATTTGCCAAGATGGACTCAAAAATTGCTCTCCTCTGCCTTTCGTCACTAGCCCAACATTGAATACATTCGGGAGAAACCGCACTGCTCGGAATCTCAACACATTCTCAAGAGACCCTTGGTTTCATGTCAGATCGGAAAATAATCCTGCGGATTGTGTCCTCGAGGTATACTTTCTTCTCATCAGGTTTTCTGGACAGGCCCCATTTGGCTGGGACAGGGTACAGATAGCTGACCAATTGTCCATGATTTTGAAGAAGATCCTAGCATTTGAAACAAAAAATATTCGCCCCGAACATTTTTCGTCACACATTATAAGCATTCATTTGAGGTATTGGCAAGACGGATCTCATCATGGAACGTACATCGCGCATATTCGACTCTCACATCCTGGACCATCAACGTTATCCACCAAGAATTTTGGATCATCGGCAGTCGTAATTTACTTCGCGAAGTAGAATTACTCATAAATGCATTCGCTGCTTCCGCCAACGTAAAGCCACAGTAATACTACTTATTGGTGATCTTAGGTTATGGCATTACACAAACACTAGGCACCAAAACGAGCCATCGGGATCCCTGTGGAACCAGTTGAATTTGTATTCAAAGTGCAAACACCTGAACAATCGCCCTGGTGAAACACCCAAAAGCAAAACCCAAGAAGGCCTTTGAAGTTCGTACCGTCTATTTCTTCTCGGTTTTCGAAAAAGTATTTCAATAAAATTTTCGTCGGCTATGTGATATTTCCTCGCATTCACACAGTATGTGTGCTATGTCCTCAACAGCTTCCAGATCACCGCAGAATGTGCAAATCTCCGTATCTAACAATTTGAGTATCTTTGCGTGTTTCCGAAGTAGACAGTTTCCTGTCAGGATTCCTATTATTGTCCTAAGCTAAAATCTGTTTAATATTTTTAACTCCCAAATCTTTTACTGTCAATAATTGACCAGAGAGCCTTGGATACCCTACGAGTATGTCCTTCAAGATTTGACCACCTTAGGTTGGCAATGTTTATGATATTTTCCTCAATAGTGCCCCTTACTATGCAAAGGGGTGGTTTGATATACGCAACCTCACTATTATCGAGTAGCTCTCCTTCTCTTGCAAACTCATCCGCTTGTTCATTTCCTTCTATACCGCAGTGTCCTGGCACCCAGTACAGTCTCACCCGGTTCTGACTGCATTATGTTTCGAGCACTGTGTGACAGCCCCTGACTATATCAGAATTGATGTTAGTCGATTCCATTTGTTTAAGTGCAGTCTGGCTAACGATGCAGATAGCAATATCTCTTATCTTATAGACACTGTTAGTCCTGAGTCTTCTGAGAAGATACCAAGACCTGTTCATTCCCCTGTTTTCGAGCCATCTGTGAAAATTACAATTTCATTTGATCTGATTATTGCTTCTTTTTTTCCAATCTTCTCACCTGTTATGTTAATATCACAGCTTCCCCATTCTGTATGATGGGCATTTGCATCGCAACCTCCGATCTTTCTGCCTTGTCACGTCCTTTAGTTTATTTGAGATAACTAGCACGGAGTCGTAGGGGAAGAAGGCCGAGGTCAGACAAAGTGGGTGGCCACACTCCCTTTCGCAGGTTGCCGCCGTCAGGTCACCTGAGCTGTAATTATTCAAAAGAAATGCCTCTATTTGGTTTTTGATTAGGATGCAAGTCCTGATATTGCCTTTAGCCCTATAGAACAACGTGTCATTCTTCAGCCTGAGTAACTGGATCTCGTTGTCCTTATTGATCCAACGGCTCTTGTATGAGTACGGCTGTGACTTTCTGTCTGGTGATGTACTCTACTAGACAGGCCGTCGCTGCCCTACTATGGTGCAGATTTAGCTGCAGCATTTGTATCATCTTGGGGGGGATTGCTCCCAGTCCTTGCGCTTGATCGGTGGCTTAACCATCAACTTTCCCTTCGCTTTTTCGAGGTATGGTAAGCAACATTGTTTAGGCACAACAGAAAATACTCTCCATGTATCGGCTTTTAGTCTCCCATCCTGCACATAGAGCAGTCCTAGGAGATTCCCAGCGTACGTGTAGGGACACGGAACCCATACCCATACCGTCGGCAGTGTGTATTTTGCCAACTCTGCCACCCTCGTGCATTTTAGCTTGATGCCCTGTTAAGCATCGCATACCTCTAAAACGAAGCGTCTGAGGAAGTCCACAGAAGGCTTGTTTCCACAAGCTACAACATTGTGTCCGCCTTCCCAACCAGCGCCATCGAATTGATGCTCCCCGTTTCCTGTGGTGGATAGTTTCTTCCACAAGACGTCTTGGAACTTCTCCTCGACCTTTTTTCACTTGTCGGTTGTCAGATGACGGCAAGGCTCCAGCTCGTTTATCACAGCAACGAGTAGCTCGTCTTTCGGGTCACTTTGCTTAGGGCGCATTGCGGATGAAGTACAAGCCTTCACCTTTTTCGCATCGTTGGGCTCCTGCCCCTCGTTTTGCTAAAACTACCCTTCCTTCCAGAGACGCTAGCTCTTGTTTTTAATTTTGCCTCGTAGGAGGTAGAAGGTGCTTGATCGCTTCCACTTCCGCCTTTACAGCAACATCTTCCCTGCTTGCCATCTGTTGAGTTAGCGACGGGTTGACCAGGATGGCCTTCGCTTTCTCAAAGCCGGCTTTTTCCTACTCGTTTAGATCACAACCCTCATATTTTGCTACCTTACGTCTAACGTTACGTAGCAAAATCCTTGCCCTTTGATGTACGTACTTCGCGCTCTTAGTAGCGGCTGAGCCATCTATTCCCACTTTTTCCATCACAGCAGCATTTCCCTGATTTTTTTTAATCTTTGTGGTAGTTTCGGTCCGAGTTCCTGCCCTGTGCATCACCGGTTTGAGTGCCAGCCAACTCACCGGTGAAATTGCTCTCATTAGTGAATGTTCCAAAAGCTCCACTTCTTCCAATGCCCCTGCCAGGAAAGAGATACATGAAGTTGAGATTTTGCCTTCACTCACCTCTAACACTTCCTGGACAGACATTGCCTGTTTTTGTCATGTTTTTCTTTGTTATTGGTCAGCCCAGGCAGGGCTTCTATACCTTGTTAAGGCTAAGTATAACAAGCCCGCGCGAAGGCACCTAAGATAGCTCAGTTGGCGGTTGGTTTGACCTGCAACCTTGCTTCCTTCGGCACGGTTTACTTACCATACGCTCACAACATCACTGGAATCAGGTTTGGCAGTTCTTAGTTCGGCACTCCTCTGCCGACCGTAGTCGGTTGAGTCTTTGCGCCTTAAGTCTCCTCACCGTCGTCATTGAAGATAACGCTAGCGTCAAGGTACCTGCATGGGTGATCTTACTTCCCAATGAATCCAACCAACAAGACTTTTCGCGGTTTGTGGTAGTCACGTTCTGTACAATACTACGGATCATCAGAAGTGCTGGTACTAGTCCTTTACTAACCCTGCTTACGAGTATCTATTGTACAAGAAGCATGCATGAGTCTGGTGGTAACTTTGAAATGAAAATTTGGACTCTCAAAAATTTTAATGGGCAGGCAGACTACATCAAGGCTGCACTGTATCCCTTTTTGTTACATTATTAGAACATTATTCAGCGGATCAACTCGATAGCTTCGCTCATATCTCCAACATAACGAATGTTTGCACGCACCTCAATTGCAATTGTACCCGCTCAAACCTTAATCTAAAATCGGCAACGTCTGGATGCTTTTTAACTGCCTGAAGGTCGCCCTTATTTTTATTACAAATGTATGCGGACCTCAAAGAGCCAACAACTCTAATCCCACTTTAGAGTATCTTTATTTAAAAAGGCATTTACTGCCGATTCATCTCTTTCCAAATCCTACACGAAAGCTCAAGTCTACATTCCCTAAACTCACATCGTAAATAAGCTATTCAACGGTTGTAGCCGTGATGGTAGTCGTGCCAGACTCCTGAATCAGAGGAGTGAAGATGGGAAAATACCGTAAAACATCTGTTTATCCATTGGGTTCCGGAA
Source organism: Volucella bombylans (assembly GCA_949129095.1). NCBI lineage: Eukaryota > Metazoa > Arthropoda > Insecta > Diptera > Syrphidae > Volucella > Volucella bombylans. Next base: position 330,064,182 of record OX422140.1, on the reverse strand, counting down.
TCCGGATTCCCTTAGTTATTGTGAACATAAAGTACCTATCTCTCGATACCTTGTTTCTCTTTCTTCGTTCCTTGCCTTTTTGGGAATTTGCTTTTTATATTTATTTTTTTCTGTTTTTTTTTTCTTTCTGTCGTTTTCCTTTACATTTTTACTGCCATGGCAATTGAGGATATTTTATTTGCGATTTACTCATTTTATTGCAAATCCCTCATAATTCCCTTTTCGACTCGATTTCTTTTATGGGGCACACCCCTCGTCTGGTGGTGGTGGTGAGGTCCTTTTGTAGGAAAAATGGAGAAAAATCGTTCAAATTCAAAGAGTATCCCAACTAGATAGCAGATAGGAACCGAGCAGAAATTTTCATATTAAAAGCATCCCTTGTCTGATCAGGGTTTTCGGAGAGGGTTGGCGGGTTATGTTTGGCTTTGGCTGAATCACCATTGCCGAGCACACCGCACCTTTTTATGCGGACGCGAAAGGAGTCCATTTTATTACTCTCCACTAACTGAGGATACCGACTGCCTTATGCCATATCTTGTGGCATTCCTTGTGAAGGGATGGGAACAACCAACTGGTAACTGAAAACTACAGATATCCCGCAGCCTTAAATCATCTATCCCAGTGGCATAAAGGGAGTGCTTACATTTCGCTGAATATACACGAGCTTCCGGTATCCTTTGGCTTGAAATGTTCAAAGTATATGTTGGTGGCCCGGGTCTATTGTTGCTGTTCGAGGATTGTTGTTTGAAGTTCCGTTTTTTCCTTTTTTTTTTTGTTCGGATGGATGAATTTTCCTTGGAAAGAGACGGCTTTGTGTGAACAGGTGTTATCCGGATTTCCGCCTAAGTAGGCTTTTGCCAATTTAGTTTTTCAAGTGGGAACAATCATCTCAGGCATGAATGATGGATAGATGGATAGCTGGGTGCTTACAATGGCAACGCGTACTTACCCACACTTTGGATTGTTAGATATTGGAGCTGAATGGTCTTTGGATTTCCTTTTTTTTTTTTGTTTCGTTTTCTGGAAGGGGTATCAGTATCCGAGTGTTTATTTTTAAATTGAATATCCTCCTCCCCTTTGATTTGGGATATTGATTGAACTTTGTTGTTTGATTCTTCGTTTTGGGTTGCTTCCCTGGAAACGAATTGATTTCTCCTATTCTGTTCAGACGTTCTTTTCATTCGTATTTGGCACATTAATAAAAGACCTCATACTATATGGTGTTTAGAGTATTGTTTAGCCATGAGCGTCGAAAAAACATTTGTTCCAAGAGGGTGACGTTACATAGTGCTCTGGTACTGAACTACACTTACCCATAAAATTCTTAGACTTTTCTAAAAACTAGTGGGAGTGCTTCAGCGTTGGCCATAACATTGCCATCCCTCAATAGATTCAAGGGCAAGATGCTATACCACGATATTACCACGCATTACACGAAGTGGCGTACTACATATATACTCTACTCATCAGTTGTTGTGTCTGACTTGCCCTAAGAAAAAGTAATAGACTTGGTCGATTTTTACCCAAAAAACCAATGACAATTGAGCTCAAAACGAACCTAAACATATAACAGCTTGAATTTTCTCCTAAGTATTGTCCAGATGTAGTGAGGATTCGTCGGGAATATGAGCAGCTCACTCACTAATGCAAGCTCCACTAACGACAAAGGAGTGGTCATTTGGCAGTAGTCGGGTGATAACAAACTAGCTTCTTACTCAATAATTTATTTAAACGGTGGTCTACAGCCTGACCTGTGATGGGCCTGTGCCACCAACTAATAAAAGCATACACCAAGCGCGGTTTTTAACCAACTGCCTCAGATTGTTGAGAACCCGTTCTGTTTGTGCTCCCCATCTCATGCGAGCTGTTCCTCTATTGCGTTCTATCCCAGGTTAGGAGTTGAAGAATCTCTGGCCCAAAGCTTAGCATTTATTTGTTCTATAATACATTCCTAGCCATCCCAGGAATCAAATGAAATTTTCAGGAACCAAGTCAATACCACTGTACGGCTCGTAGGGTCCGCTGTTATATCTCCTTCTTAAAAGCCCGTCAATGTAAAGGGGATCGAAAATCAATTGTAGAATCTTGCATTTCAAACGACCAAGGATATCTTCACCCGTCATTGTTAATGTTCATGTTTCTGTGACACAGAGCTGGTCCGCGATAGTAAGTGTCTTATGTGGAATTTATTTTGTGTTTCTTGACGAGGCCTTATTACTCATTCTTCTTCGATTCAAGTAGCATTGATTCTCAGGAGTAAGATGTTATTTGATTTCTGATGATGTGTCATGACTTACTTACTTAAATGGCGCTACAGTCCGGGGTGAACTTGGGCCTCAACTAACTAGCTTCTTTAGCTAGCATGATCTATTGGAAGTTGCCTCCAGTTGCACACGAGAAGCTTGCTGAGGTCCCCTTCCACTTGTTCGCCTTACAAAAGATGAGTTCAGTCTCTACTGCAGTGCAACTCGGAGTTGGTGTTGAAAAGTTTCCGGATGCTGGTGTCCATATGCTCAAGGTTACAAAGCCAGGTTATCCGAGTTATTCTGACGAAGTCGGCATTGCAGTGCACCCCGTGCAGTTCGCTGTTGAAGCGTCTCTTCCATTCTTCATCATATGCGAATTGTTACGAGGCATTCGCTTCCTCGAAAAGCAATCCACGTCCAATTAAGAGTTCTCTTACTTCTTTGTAGATGTCGTAGTTTTTAACGTACTTTTTGACCGGTCCATCTCACTTCTTGGTTGCGGTAATATCTGCTTTAAAACAGTCCTTGACCTCCACGACATTTTCGACAGCAAGTGGTCTGTTAGGAGTCGTAAAATCGTGTGCAAATGTGCAAAGCATAAATTCGTTAAAACTCTAGCTGGCGTCTTGAATATTATATCCTTCCGCATCCGAAGCTGTTGATTGTCTCTTAACTGCAGACTCTTTGAGGTAATGAGAGCCGTCGGTGGCCTGCTCAGGTTTCTTGTGCTTCAATCTTTACTCCATGGTCCCGACACAACCATACGAGTAGAGCTCCCTTTAGAAATGAGCTCCGGATACGTCGAAATAGCTCTACCGATTCGAGAGCATTGTCATCTCACGTGGAGGTGATATAAACTGGCCACCGAGATCGTGCGATTTGACCCGTTAGACTTTTTCTTGTATGGATTTCTGAAGTCGCAGGTCTGTGCTTATAAGCGACAAACCACAGCGGCCCTTAAAGCCAACATAACCCATGCCATCAGTCAAATTAAGCCTGATTTATGCTCCAGATTGGACATTTGGGATGCGTGCCACACAGAAAGCCGGGGCGGAGATTTGAACGACGTTATATTCCATATGTAATGGCATCGATAGGTCTTTTAAACGAATAAAAAATTTCGATGAGACCTCACACAAACTTTGTTTTATTTAAATTTAAAGATAGGAAGCGCTTAATGAAAGACCATTTATAAGTCATCAGCGGACGGTCCAATCTACTGATTCATGCGAAGTTGCTTCCAACTTGACAACAGAGAACACATCTATGTCAACTCCTCCAATCACCACCCCACGGAAGAGGATCATTCACTTTAATTCAACTTGGACACATTCCGAATGGCAACGTAGACTTGGATAAACTTGCCTCGAAGAATCAATTGGCCACTACGCTTCTTATCAAAGGCGCCCCCCCGAACGCTGATGTTGATTGGATCTCGAATTTCTTCGAAAAGAAATATGGCATCACCATTAGCTACTGCAATTTGCTTCCAACATCTCACTACAGAAGCAAGAGCAGCTTCAAGCTCAATCTTCCGGCAAAATATGAATGGTTAATCCATAATCCAGCCAGCAACAATTTCAATCTTAGGAAGATGCGTGTCGGCAAATGGTTGGGAAATATGGCCAAGAAGCAGAATAAAGACAAGCAGCCCGACATACCAAGCCTAGACCCACCTCCTCTTCCCACAAAAACCCCAGCTCCAATTGGAGTTTCAAAACTTTTCCTAGTCTTAAGCCTCCCATCTGTACTCTAACTCCCACTATTACATCCCAAACCAAGCCCCAACGTCAACATGTGCATTTTGACTTAGCCTCTACAACTCAAACTGCCAGCACTCAATCCCTAGCACACACGCCTTTCCCTAATTTCGACTTCAGAACTGGAGCTAAGTATTGTAACTTCAATAGTTCTCACATTTTAAACTGTTGCGACATCAAATCCATCTTCCTTAACAACTCCCTCTTCTATTGACCCCTTTCTTCACCGACTGTTAAATTAACGCAGCAAACTAGTGATACTAACGAACGTCGGTATGCGCTCTCTAGGCTGTCTAGGAGAATAGAAGTCTATATATCGCCTATGTGCACAATAAATCAGACTCGGTGTGCTATGGGGGTAAAACAAAAACAAGCGTCATGGTTTCCATCCAGCAGGAAGGCCTCCCTTCCAACGTCATCTTCTATTACCAGAACATAAGAGGGCTGCGTTCTAAAACCCATGCTGTTTTGCGTCAATCTGTTGTTACATTCTTCCGGCCCAACCTATCGAATCCTACCAACTTGCTCTTAAAGATGAATTTCTGGCTTGCCCAGATGGTCTCCCCGCTTTTTAAAAAATGCTCTTCAAACCTGTCTTTCCAACCTATTCCGTTTATCCCTTACACAGGGAGAATTTCCCAAGATTTGGAAGACCTCTTTTATAATCCCGATACACAAAAACGGATCTAAGCATGAATGTTATCGCAATTGATTTCACTAAAGCGTTTGATAAGATATCTCATCAATTGATCGTCTTCAAATTGCCGGCTGTCGGCTTTGAGCCTCTTTTATTAAAATCGATTTCTTCCTGGTAAACAGTTATTATAGTGTTCGTTTCAAATTCGCCATTTCTGTTCCATTCTTGGCCTCATCTGGAGTCCCACAAGGTAGCCATCTCGGTCCTCTTCTCTTCATTCTTACTATTTACGTTCTTGTGAGCGTCATTAAACACTCCTCCCTCTTCCTTTACGCAAAGGGACGACACAAAATTTGTTAAAACTATTTCTTCTCCCCATGACTCTGCCCTTCTTCAAGAAGACCTTGATCGGTATTCAATCTGAAGGCTCAAACACAGCCTAGAACTTAATATAGCCAAATGTCAATCCATAACCTTCTTACGTAAATGCAACGCATCTCCTCCACGAATTTATTTTCTCTATGGTCAACCTATTCCGCTGGTTCAAACTTTTCCAGACCATCGCAAATTAATCGGCAGGGAACCTAATTTCCGTTCGCATATCGATAAGATGATCCTTGAAGACAACTCATCACTTACATCCAACCCGTATGTAACCAGATCTCGCTATGTTACATTTGTTCGCCCCTTGCCTGAGTATGCCAGTCAAGTTTGGCCTCGCTTTCACCGAGTTCATGTTTCCCAAATGGAGGGTATTTAACATCAATTCCTCCGATTTGATCTAGGTGGTCTGCCTAGTAACGAGCCTTTAATCTTAAGTGCCTATCAGGACCGCTTCAAACTTCTCAATATGAATTCGTTAGAGGAACGTAGGAATATTGTTGACATTCTTTTCATTCGTCAACTGCTCTCAGGTTACATCGACTGTGCAACCATTTTCAACTCCATTTCCTTCAACACCAACCCACGTAATCTACGCTGTCCTCGTCTCTTCTATCTACCCGTTCACCGCACCTCTTATGGCTCCAACGAATAAATGGTTTCAACCTGAGTACTACGCGTCTCAAACAAGATCTCCTCCATCATTCCCTTGGTTCCTAGCTCTTAAGTCTTTCTGTTAGTTCCCAAGTTAGATCAAGCTTGTAGCAAGCCAAATAAATCGGGGCCTCAGCCCTCACCAAAATTAAAATTGTCAGCGATTTCCATGCATAGGTTTGTCGAGGACCTCTCGTCATCCTCTTCTGCCTGCCCATCTTTCTCTACATATTTCTGTCAACAAGTATATACGTATATGTGCGCCCCATTATCTGCAGGACTCCCACCCTTAAACCAAATCCATTTACCAACGTGCGACTGCCATGGAATTCAATTCCAAAGAAATGTTTCCATTCAGAAACCTCATTTTAAAACCAAGAAACTTACTTTCAAATTATTAAGCTCAATCAACTCCAACCCCATCATTGCCACACATACAATAAGTCATAAATTTAGGGCGGCAATCCCGGATCAAGATCATTAACCGATTGTAAACATAAACCCAAGAGTTTGTCGCAACGTTTACAATTGCGCGTCCATTAAAAAATTAAGCAACTTTCCTTCTGAAATGTTGCATTTCGAGAGTCAAGTCCTACAATGGAATACGGCAGTGTAGAATCAAAATTATTGCACCAAAGTTCTGACCGACAGACCAAACCTCCTCCATGTAATACCCAATGCCAAGTTCACAGTGTTCCATTAGGTGCTGGTCAACTTTACGAGCACTTTGACCATAAAATCCCCAAAAACACTTCTCCAACAAGTCCGGGAATAGAACTGAACAAGGTTCCTTGCAATAAGTGCTGGACATTGGTTTCTTACATTTTACCACTGGCTGGCTGCAACTTATGGTCCCCACAGGCATACCACACAAATTGTCAACCAAATCTCTGACCACATTTTGGGGGTAGTCGGGATGGTCTTTTAGTTTTTACTTCATACCCTCTATTGGGGTAACCCAAACACATTTTGCAGGTCATACCCGGCATGGTAGTCAATTGGTAGGTTAACGGGATTTCGCATTTCACTGCCCTGTGACCAAGATGTACGTAGGACTTACGAGAAGCAATAGCGCACGGTAGAGTTTAGTTTGGTCAGTTGACAGTGTTGTTTTTGCCTTCAGCCCGGGGAGGAACAGTGATTTTACTTCCTTTTTCCAGTTCAACGTATGCAGAGGATTTAAATTTTCAGAGGCCAGTAAGTGATGTGATTTCCAGAGTCTGCTTGTTTTTGGTATAGTAAATATCCAAAAGCTTATCGAGGATATCTGGGTAATGGGTTTTCAAGGACTTGCCTGTGTAATTCGACGGAGAAGTCATAGTGGAGACTATTTTAAGCATCCAAACTTTAATGGTGCGGCAGTGGATGGTCATTCTCAACAGACATCTGGTAGAAGTCATCCGAATGATTAGCAGCTTTTCAAGACTTATACAGAAAGGTGTACAGTGGAAAATCTGTGGTTTAAGTGACAGAAGTAGGCGTTCGCTGTCATTTAAAGGATTTCAATATATAAGCGAGTGAAGACAAGTGCGAGACTCAGTTTAAATTTTATCACATTTTAGTGATAAGAAGCTGAAAACAGGGTTTAATATTTGAGCATTATGTTTCGAAAGGGAAGGGGAAAAGGAACTAATCGATAATATTGTAAATAGAAAAATTTCATCTTTTTGGAAAAAAGCAAACGATTAATGGCCTCTAGTGTATATGCGATGACTGAAATACATATGCTCTATCTTCTGTATCACAAAATATGCTTATCTATCGTCGCTTTTAAGTCCTGTCGTCGAGGCGTTGTTCCAGCAAAAAAACCATTTGTCTTCTAGTGGAGCAAAGAGATTTCGCATCATGAGGACAACTCCATGTGGACTACGTTTATTTTGTCTGATCAAGTGTTCCCAAGTCAAAGTGTTTTGGAACACGTACCAAAGACTGAACTGTTCAGGGAACAGTTACAGTAACCAGCCTTAAACCTGCAAGGGAGCTCTGCTATGCTCTCTTAACAATAATAAGCACAAAAATAATAAAATGAAAACAATAACAAACATGTTAACGGAGTTCGTCCAATTTCTGGGATGTACACAGAACAGACGATACTTATTTCATCTCAAAAGAATGCTACACGGCCCCCATCTCGGGCAGAACAGATGCTCAGGAACAAAATTGACCAAGCATCGCGATGGTAGCAAATACCGATGTAAGCAAGCCTCAACAGAAATACGAGCACTTTACTCGGGCCCAAAAGCGTCGAATCGCTGCCCTCATTAGGGACAGGGCCTCCCTCGAAAAGCCGAAACGGCTAGAAAGATCCAGATATGCGTCAGTTCTCGAGCAGAGCAAAAAATAAAAATGAGAACAAAGTTGTCCCAGCACCGGCAAACGTGGCAGGTCCATAGATAGCTCTACTATGGCAGGAACGAAGAAAAAATATAAACAACACGCAGTCACTTAAAAACACAAGAGCAGGTGAGCCTAAAGGAGACGCTGAGTACCAAGAGTCTGCTCACAAATCGCACTCAGAAGCGGAAAATAGCTCAAGTAGAAGCAAAATAAAAGGAAGCTTGCCTAAAAGATCCGGCGGGACGAAGACTGCATATGAGCGAACTTGCACATCAGGGATACTATGGCCCAATGTAATGTAACTATCATGAACTTCATGCACCCAGAGTAAATCCTTATGGACCAAGATATCTATCTATTTAGGAAGATCCTACTGGAAGAGGTGGACAAATCTGACAAAAACTGTCCCATCTTAAGATCTGTAGGCACTTCAGCGAAAGACGGATGGTTGTCGATCACCTGAAATGACACAGCAACTAAAAACTGGATCATGTCTACGGTAGTCCGAATCAATCCATGGAAAAACGCAAATTTGCATATAATTTCGTTCCGGAAGCAGACAACTTACTCTGGCGAGTCCAAAGGAGAAGAGCGAAGGCAAATCATCAGAGTTGCAATGGATGAGATTTCCAAGGATGTAAACAATTCCTCAATTCCTGGCGGATCTTGAAAGGGTCATCGAGATCAATCCAGCATAAGGAATCTTAAGCCAAAACTGACGACACAGACGCAGCTCATCCAAAGATTAGCTCTCAGCAAAGACTGATGAGTCCCAAAAGAACCGCCAGACAGCTGAACCTATTACATATGGAACCAGTAGCTCAGTGGAAATGGTTAAAGAGCCTCAAAAGTCAAAGACTTCAGAAGACTTGTTCTCAAAATCTAAGACCTCAGAAGCCAGCCAGTCCACTTGAGAAGCTAAAAATTCTGAGGGTTCTGCAATAATAGATTTTATAATTGGATTAAGGTGCATACAAGTTATTTCGCTATTAAGTCACAGATTTTATAAGGATAGACTAGATGCAGCCTTTAACTAGGATCCTTACACATAAAATGAAAGGATATGGAACTTCTTAGGTGAATTATTCTATGATCGTCTAAATGAAGGAAGACATAGAGCTTGCGTTATGTCAAATCAGAATATAACAGCTGTTTCAATTCCAGAACACACAAATACAAACATGGCAGCGGCTGTAGTTGAGTTACCCACTGAAGGCGGTAAGACAGACGCAGTAATATGCTCAAGTTACCTGGCGCGTGACTCCCCCGACCTGGACTTACTACCTTTGCAAAGGCTGGAAGTCTAGAATTCATTTATAAAAATAATCTTGAAATTTTAAATCATCGAAATAGCCCTGCTTTTATAAACAGAATTAGGGAAGAAGTTCTTGACCTCACCTTATGCACCACATTTATAAAAAAAATATTAGGAACTGGTATGTTTGAACTGAAACATAGATGTCTGATCATCGACAATTCTTTTGGCATGCTATTAGGCTCCCAAATTTCCGAATCTTACAGACAGATTGGGACTTATATATCCTAGAACAAATGGAATCCACGGCCAATTGCTATAAAAGTATAGGAGTCATTGGTAGCCTAGAAATTGGCTGTGAAAAGAGTAAGAAAAATCTGGCAACCGCACTACGCCAGGGTGGAATAATAAACTCGCCAAACTAAGAACGGACACCAGTAAACATTTTAGCTAGGGGAAACGCGATGAAGAGTCGTCTGAGTACTTGGAAACACTCAGACAATATAACCGAGAAATTGCAACAGCTGGAAGCGAATCATGGAAAAGTTCTGCTAAGATCTCTCTAACATTCGAAACACTGGTCGTATCCAAAGAATTATATCAAAACACTACACAAATCAAACCGCACTAATGAAAAACCGAATTCCCAAGAAAAACCCATTTCCCAAGATCCACCACCGCATCCATCGCTCTCGATAATCCTCCCCAGAGGAAGACCAATAGACCAACCTGAGAGGTCTGAAAGAGGTCAAAAAAAATATTGTAATAGCAGGTAGTAGGCCTGCTGATCTACCCAAATCATACAGACATATCAGGGATAGTCCACTCAATAGAAACCATCTTCTACTATTTGACAACAGTCAACTTGTCTCCAGGGTGAAGGTCATGTGCTATGTGGCCCTAATCAGGCCAGTTGTCGCGTGTGGTTGTCCCGTGTGGTTCAATGTAGCGCCGTATCTCATGGAAAGGATTCGGGTGTTTGAAAGGCAGTGTCTTAGGGCCTCTCTCGACTTGTACAGAACACCAGAATCAGAGTACAAAAAATATTATGCCAACAAAGTCCTTTACAATGGGTCAAATCTGAATAGGATTGACAATATCCTGATTAAGGTCATTCGAAGACATGTTGCGAGGGCAATGACCAACGATAATAGGCTGATCTTTGGGGCTTATTTCCCCAATGAAATGTAACACGAGAGCTCACTTCTATCGGGCTTTATCCCGCCAGAGGCATTTCTCCATATTGATGCTAAAGGACAAGCGACTCATCTACCAAGGGTATCTGGTCAACTATCAGGAGCTCCTCCGTTTTGGTCCCGCAATTGCGGTCAGGAATCGGATCGATGCCGAAAAACAGTATACCGAATTCTGGTGGCTTCAGAAGGGGAGAGAGTTGGCTCGCTCTCCTAGGTCGGTTCGTTACTAAGGTAACATATTCCTCCTAGTTGTAAGCTCATTAAGGCTATTTAGCGGGGTCTCGTGGAAAGGCCGCGTTCGCTAACATGAGGCGACGCCTCTGAGAAGTGACCGTTGCCTTATGGCATTTTCTAAATCTCGGTGATGCTTGTGCACTATGTTGACGCATGACAGGCACCCGAAATCTCAATTGGGATGGTGACCACCCGGTGCGAGAGGCTACGAGTGCTCACCACCCCGATTATAGTTAAGTTAGGTTAAGTAGCTTAGGTAGATTAAGTAGAATAGGGTTATAGTTTTCAGTTTTATACAAAATTGTACAAGATATGGTATCTAAGTTTTTTATAAAATTATTTTCCTTAGAAATTTCATATATTGTATAATTGATAGATAAGATTAATCGTAAGATAGTTTTTAAGGTCGAAAGGCAAACCTGAAATGAAATTGTTAAGTTTAGAGCGCTCGGTAAGAGCCAGTAAGCTACAATAAGTAACTATCATCGTCAAATTAGATTAAAGCAACTTTGTTTAGAATTTAAGGTAATACGAAAGAAATAAAAAAAAATGAATTTAAAAGTAAAAGTAAGGAACCCTTTTCATAAAAACAAATTTGCCTATCAACCGGGAAAATCGGCAGTTCTCTTCGGAAACTCACCACAAAGATTGAGAAATCTCCAAAGACAAATAAATTGTGGTGGGCTGCTTCCTTGACATCGAAGTAGTTTTCGATAACACCGAATACGCCCAGATATACAGATACATCCAAAACATAGGAGTAGATAATACTAAATACATGTAACTGTCATCAGAAATATCAACGCTATATTAGAAAGTGACAGAATTAGCGTCACGTCTTCCAAAGGTTGCCCCATGGTTGTGTTCTCTCCCACCTGCTTTGGTCCACCGTAGTAAATGAACTGCTAAACATACCCAGTAACGAAAGCTTTTATGTCCAAGGATACGCTGAAGACATTTCGATTCTTATCAGAGACAAGTTGGATGCAACTATCTCGGAACTTCACCTAACCTGGCCTAAACCTTAACCCCAAATAGAGCACCATAGTTGCCTTCACCAAGAGAAGAAAATTGGACAAACTTAAAGATCCAATACTTTTTGGTGAAACCATACAATTTTCAAGTGAAGTGAAAAGGGGTTATCCTCGATCGAAAACTCACTCAAAAAGTAAGGATGTCACTAGGCATATACCAGCAAAAATATGGGTAAAAACTTGGGCCTTAACCCAAAAATGACACTGTGCGTGTACACAGCAATTACTAAGCCTATAATCACTTATCCATCTCCAATATGGTGGCATAAAACTAAACAAAAGTCTACACGGACTGGACTAAACAAACTTCAAAGAGAACGATGAGAACAGCACCCACCGCAGTATTAGGGGTTCTGCAGAACTCCAAAATAGTTCAACCAGAGATTTTACTGGAACTCAGGAACTCAGTTGTCTTACAGACTACTGCCTGAAAAAGTACAATCCAAACTATAACTTCTGTTCGAGAGAACTGGGACGACGGGACACCAACGGATCCAAAACACACAAAGAAGTTGGAGCAGATCAAGTATCAACACCCTACAGTTCGCAAGTATGGACAGTAGCATCTCTATATTTCAAGCTGAGATACAAGCAATAGAGATCTACTTTGCGGAGAACATAAACAGATCTGCCACCAACTTACTTACTTACTTAAATAGATGGCGTTACAGTTCGGGGTGAATCTGAGCCTCAACTAACAATCCTCTCCAGTTAGTGCGGTCTTTAGCTAACTGACTTCAGCAGTTGCGCACTCCAAGTCGGTTGAGGTTCCCTATGTGAGGTCTTCAACTTATTTCTTTTAACACCAACCCACACAATCTTAAGTCTGTTCCACTTTTCCGGTCAATCTTCACAGAACCAATTACGGATCCAATGTCTAGATTGCATCGTGAAGTTAACGACATTCTTCCTCTCTTCGACTACCATCTCAGCAAACTCTCCCTCAAGAACATTCTTATTTCCACTTATGCCTCACGTCCTAACTTTCTTTTACCGCTCCAACCCTTTAGCTTTAAAGTGAAACTGTTAGTTTTAAGTATATGCTTGCAAGGGGTTGACCCGGGCCGCAAATCAAATCAAAATTTCTCAATCTTCTTCTACTGCTTCATCTGAATTAGATTAGATACTCTGCGGGCCAGAGTATTGGTGTCCATTCGCTCTACATGTCCTAGCCATCTCTGGCGATTAATGAGCAGTTTTCTGACTAGGTCAATGTAGCTGCAAAGCTCGTATAGTTAGCCGTTGAATCTTCTTCTCCAAAGCCCGTTAATGCAAACGGGACCGAATTTTCTCTCGAAACGACTGAGTACATCTTCATACGCTTTCGATAGGGTACATGCTTCAGCGATATAAAGTTGGACCAGTCAAGGTCTTGCTATATATAGAGTCTCCTAAGTTTTTCGAAATAGGGCCTTACTGCTCAATTGCCTTCTTATACCAAAGAAACAGCGATTGGTAAGAGTGATTCTTGGTGTTATTTTTGCTGAGGTGTTGTTGGCCGAATTCTGCCTCGAAAATATAGCAGTCGATTGTGACGTTCTGTCCAATTCATCGATGTTATGTGTTCCTTCTTGTTGTCAGCATATACTGGGTTCCGTTTCAGTACTAGTACACCGCATCACCTTGTCTAAAACCTTTTCTGATAGCAAAGGTCTCGGTTAAGTCATTACCGACTTTCATGGAGCAGTAACCTCCATCGTCAATCTGCACTAATGGAAAAGTTTGGCAGGCTCTATATAGCTCGTCTCTATAAATTCTATCATATGCGGCCTACCGATTTGGACTTGTTGAGTTTTATCCAGGATCTGCCTGAGTGTAAAGATTTTATCGATTGTGGACTTTCCTGGTTTGAAAGCGCTCTGATAGGGACCAATCAAGTATTTAGCGAAGGGTTTCAGAATATGGCAGATAAGATTTTGTATCCGATGTTGAGGAGACTTATACCTCTATAGTTGGCGCAGTTGACGGTGTATCCTTTTTTGTTTATCAGGCATACAGTGCTGAGATTCCATTCATCAGGAAAACACTCTTCTGACCAGATCGGAGAAATGAGTTGGTTCGGCGTGTTTTAGCTCAAATGTTGCCATCCTTACGAGTACTTCGTTCTGATCAGGTGGGCCGAAGTTTTGGCTATCATCGTCAAAGTTGAATAGACTATTCTGCCAGACAGAGGGATGTTGGGCTTCTTCGCCGTTATACAATCTGCAGAAAAGTTTTTTCATATTCTCAGTACCGACTGAGGCTCTACTATAAGGTTTCTTTCATCATCTCTAGGGGCTTCCTTCTTCATCTCTATGGGCTTTCTTCTTACCTTGACACCTTCTTTTTACCTGTTGGTAAAACTTCCGTGATTTATTCCTCGAGCACAATCTCTCAATATCTTTGGTCGTACGGTTTCCGTGCTTCTTTTTTCTTCTTCTTGGGAAGACGATATTCTTCCCGTTTCTCTTCTGCGCGTCCTTCGTTACAGCGCCGCTTTATAGCCTTATGGTCTAGCTGCATGTACTTGCCGGCATTCTTCATCAAACCACGGATTTTTTGGTAGTGTTTGGGAGAAATTTAGCACATTTGTTGCCGTGTCTCAAATGGAACGTTAATAGCGTTGTCACTGGTCTTAGGTTCTTGAATGTTGATAAATTGCAGGATACGCTTTCGGTGAAAATTCTGACGGTCTCTTGCGATTGTAGCTTTTCTACGTTATATCTTCTCACAGTAGCTCTCCCTGGTTGTGGTGTTTAGGAAATCCGCATTCGCACATTGGCTGCAACAAAGTGGTGATCCGAGTCAATGTTGGTTGCCCGGAAGATTCGGACGTTTAGAATACTGGAGGCACGCCATACGTCTATCTCAATCTGATCATTTGATTTAGCGTTTCATAATCCGGACAACACCATGTCCAATTTCGTCCAGCACAAAGTCAATAAGTTTAAGTCCGTTGCCAGGCGTCGGGTCCTGTGGACTATGGTTACCAATTATCCTACTAAAGATGTCTTCGATTCTTATTCTGGTATCGCCTAGTATGATTTTCAAGTGATACTTCGGACGTAGCTCGTATAGTATGTCTTCTAGAAACATTCTGTCACCAGCAAGAACATTTGTATTCTCTCTGACAGCAAAGCGGTTCATCTTGCTATCAGCGCTTTTGAGATGATCTCAAAAATAGTCTGGAGATGCATTACAGTCCTCAAAATACTAGACAGAACCAATAGAGTCCACTTGATCTGGGTGCCAGGTTACAGTGATTATGATGGTAATGAAAGAGCAAACGAGTTGGCCAAAAAGGTTTAGCCATAGCATTCATGTTGCCACGACCATTCTGCGGTCCAATGGTAGTCCACTATTAGACGAAAACTGAAGATAACAAGCAAGCCAACAACAAAACAACTCCTACAGCTACTCCTACCTATAGTGAGATACACACGCAGTAACCAGATTCCAGACATGTTATTGCAGAGTCAAAGAGCACCTTATGACTATGGGAGTAGCATAAGATAATACCTGTCATATGTGCACGAAGAAACAGCAGGGAATATGATTTGCCACTGTAGCCGTTTAAGCAGAGCACCTCTACATCTTCTACGAAAGCCATACCTTAAGGCAGAAGATATCACTGCCAACTCACTCAAAGATATATTTATAACCGAGTTGAAGTTTCAGTCATCATGGGCGAGCTCAATGTTGAAGCAATCACAATAGGCCTAACCTGACCGCAGAGGTATTGTACCACCTTAATCTAATCTAAAGCCCACGTTATCAGCCGGGTAATCATTTCAGCCCACATGTAATCAGATATTAACCTGGTTACGCCACAGTCTATGAGTTTTCTGTCAGCAAACCAATTATGAGACTGAAACCACTAGATCCTAATGAAATAAGAGTATTATCCAAAATCATCTCAAAAATTTATTTGCGTCATACACCCTTAGCTCAGCCCAATTTACGTCAAAGCCAATTATGTACGCTTGTACCTCCTGCTAGACAGGTCAAGGTATCGTATATAGTACGGCACAGAATGAAATAAAGCAAAAACCCACAAGGCATTTCCTTTTAAAATGAAAACAAGACCTCATACCAGGTTGTTTGTGAACAAAAACGTCGACCCGTACCACCATCGCCTATAGATCCTAAATTCTACGAAAATAATTTCCGGCGGAGTATTTTTCCCATCGCACAACTGAATCCAAAAAAAACAACCAATAATAAATGCGGAAAGGGAAGGTGAACTTCGACAGTGACCTTGACGCTTGGTGCCAGATACTTCTATCTTCCATCCACCCCGCAATCATGTCACCTGTTCTATTGAAAGTAACCATAACCAATGCTGTCGTTACGAAAGGCAAAAATGAAACCTACGTACAGCCAACCTCTCCTGCCAAGGTATTCCAATTAATTTGTCTGTCACATTCGCAAATTAGATTTATGTTCAGAGGTTTTCTTGTTTTCCCATCACTTGGCCACCTCACAAGGCAAAGTTCGTCCTAATCCATCAATAGCAACAACAATTGCACCAAAAAAAGGGTTCCACCACGTGGATAATAAATTAATCATAAACGCCAAACAAATCAAATGGGTGGCAGTTACCCTTAAGTTGCCCTACCATATTCCCAAACCACCCCCAATGGTTGCACTGTCAATATCTGACAGATTGCAGCGAATGAGGTAGTGCCGTAGTGTGGACCGGCTTCAGACATGTTTTCACCTGGGAGACGTTCGTAAAAGAAACTTTTATTCCTTCCGCGCAAGGGTTGATGCAGGAAAGCACAAAACAGAAAATATTTAAAAAAAAACGAAAATTTCCTGAAATTCGAACTTCTTAGTCCTCACGTCCTGGTCGCAATAATTCACTTCTTTTCGGATTCTCTATGTGTAACGCCAGATCGAGATATAAACGTGAGTTCCTTGCAAAACTAACTTGTAATACAATTTACTTTCCTGCCAGTGCTTCTGGTTTAGTTTGTTCCTTTGGTACAACTGCACCACTGGCATTCCTCCTGGTCGGATGGTAAACCTTTGCTATAGAAACAAAAATTCGAAAAAAGAGATTGGCTAAACTTTCTCATACGCTTCAACTTAAAGACGGTCCTGGGGATACCGTTGCCCTGGACTCCGCTCCACTTCACTCTACGTCAAGCTGTGACTTTTACTTCTTTTCATGACTCATTTTCAGTGCACCAATTGACGGGATGTGGAAATATTTCAACATCGGTGAGGAGATTGAAACACTAGTGCAACCAAGAAGGCATTCCAATAGGTATTCTCAATTGTCAATGAAGATAGCCATCAATGCTAGGGGATTTTCGACGTTTCGCTCTTCAATCGAAATGGAGAGAAATCGCCAACGATATCCGTTCAGAGAGGATAAAGATGTCGCACAAGGATCCCAATTGGCGATGGAAACTTTGAATTGCATCACAAACAGAGCAATCAAGATTGTTGAATGAGTTCATATTTACAGAAGGTGACTCCTTTTTGTTGTTGTTTTTTTATTTTTTGCTCTTTTTTACTTTCCAGGGCAATGCTGAGATGCAGAGCTTTGTCTTTAAGGACACTCCAAAATGAGGAATAAACTTTAGGATTGAAACTGAAGTTTATGCCGAAATGTGAGATGAAACTGCTCCTTCAACACAAAAGTAATGAATTCTTACTGGCAGACGTCTGACACATATTTGTGATACCAGTGACACACAGTCAAGGTGTCAATCGACGTCGAATTGTCGAACAATACAAATGCGAGCAAAATTACCTCATAAGACAGTCATAGTAGAGGGTAGGTTTGGATGAGCTGACATCGAAGTCCTTCAAATGTATTTATTGCAACTGCCACTCAACTTATAGACATTCAGCAATATTCATAGTGATTCCATCGGAATCAGGATTTAAGGCGGATTCGGACTAATTGATTCTTCATTGCAACTGAATTACATGGCTTTGAACACTGCTACTTAGATCTGTGTAATCGCGAAAATTGCTTTCTGCAGAGAGGCCTTCCAATGATGGAAAGACCAACTCACTTAGGCCTATTGGCCCATTGTGATGCCACGTGGTTCTGTGAAGGACCTACTCTTAGAACCAATTTGAGCTTATGATGAAGCGTAGGAGACTGCTAACGTCTATATTCTGTAGATCGCTTAAGTCATTGTAAATGGAAGCTTCTACAAAAATCAAGGCACCAAACCTTCTTGTATGCTTGCCTATAAGGCAGTGTCTAGTAATGACACCTATCATGGCGCTGAGATGTTTCCTATTTAAAAAAAATCAAACTTTTAGAGCGATCCAGATTCAGCTTTGGCCAGATCTGTTTGGTCGCTAGACATGTTGATCCAATAGTCCATCTAAGGTCTGTTTTTTTTGTTAGCATCCAGCTTTAATATATATTAATTTGCATTTAGCGATTGGTATACCGATGCTGCCCTTTTCCGGTAGAATATGTAGAGTGGTTAAAATTTTGGCGAGTTCATCTACCCTATAATTTCCTGGAATGTCTCTGTGGCCCGGCACCCAATGAAGCTGAAGGTTGAACTGCTCTGCCATCTCCGTAAGATATGATCGGCATTGAGCGCAATGACTTCATAGCGGCCTAACTATCCGAAAAGATGCGCATGGCCTTGGTAGATATCACGTTTTTCTTCAGCCAGGGCAGGGCTTCTATAATCGCTGAAATTTCCGCTAGGTACATGCTACAGTGATTTGGAAGACGGAAGAAGAGGCTTAGATTTAGCTTATCTGAGAAAACACCGCCGTCAGTCTCGCTATCAATTTAAGATCCATCTGCATAAAAGTGGATTGACTTGTCCGCCATCAAAGTATTTCCCTCCCAGAAGGAAGCCTTTGTCAAACCAAAGTTCGGGTATAGTGTAATCTCTGTGATGTTTCACAGTATATTAAGAATATTAGCGTGGCCAAATAAATTATTTGTCCACTTTGTAGTTGCTGCAGTCGCAACTAATTACCAACGATAGATACTGAAATGAGTATCCAGTGCCATGGAGTGAGTAGAGCGTAGGGATCTGCTTATGCATAAACATGATGTTCTTTGGACTCTGCTTAGTTACAGTTTACAGTTGACTGCATTGTCTTAGGCCATCCACCAGACAAAAACCCCGTAGGTGAGAATCGGTCCTATAACCGAGATGATTAGCTAGTGGGTTATGCGAGGTTGAACGCCCCATTTGTTCCCAACGGCTTTTTTGTCCTTTGAATAAAGCTACTCGTACTGTAGCTTCTTGCCTTTTTCTTGAATTTTAGTTTCCTGTCAAAAATGAGATCCAGTTATGTAACTATAGCCAGCATACAGTTTTGACATCATGAAATCCATAAAGGGACCTGGCTGACTTCTGGTCAACAAACCGTCGATCGAATTGATCGTATTGCGCCCGACGCACGATAACACGAGGTGCTATTAGAAGAATGAAGTTCGGAAATATGCAAGGATGCAGTAGAACTACAATCTGTGCTGATAATCTGGAAAGATTATTTCTGCAGACGGTGGTAACGACCATTCTGCTGGTTGGCGACAGACAAAATTTCCTCTCGTATGACCTAGACGAAGTCAGGACAGACATTTTTAAGCTTAAGTCCAGTAAAGCTACTGGACCCCACGTCTTAACTACCGAACTGTTTAAAGCAGTAAGTGGTGATTGGAAACAGAGTTAACATCAACTCATCTTCAAAATCCGGGTCGACGCAAGTATGTCAATATCACCCATGAAATGCTGTCTGTTGTATTATGTGGACGAACATTCGATTACATAGGATGATGATGGAGAATGCACCCTGCTCTGTCACGGTCGGCAACAACAAAACCGAGACTCTCAATGTTAGAAAAACGACTTAAAAAGGCGATGCATTGTCGCAAACCAACTCCAGAGGCATTAATTTTCAAAAGTTTTTCAGTTGCTAGCATGTGCAGGCGACATTCACATATGTAATTTGAAGAACATTGCGAGCTGTCAATGGAGCGTTTGCAGCTATTGAAGCAGAAGCGACGAGCAACTATCAAAGTACATGCAGTTAATATCGACGCCTAAGGCAGAACCTGACCGACGGTTGGTAGACAAGAAATGGGCTTTCAGTCAATCCAGTCTAAATTCTTTACGAGAATGAAGAAGCTCACTAGTCTGTTTCATCTAGTGCCTAAACGCTAACGAAGCTGAGTATTTGGCTGTCATTTTGGGTAATGAACTTCTTTGGCCTAAACATGTTATGTCGAAAGCCTCTAAGGCACTGCTATGGGGAAGACTCCATAGAACGGTCTGTTCTCTTTGCATGGGGGCTGTCTCTAGTGCGCCTTGCTTTGCTCTAGATGCACTGATGATTCTCCCTCACCTTTTTTATTCACATCAGGAGTTTTGATGTCTTCGGGCACCGACTGTTTTCTAACTCTGGTCTTATGGACATGCTGCCTGATGCAATAAAACCAGAACTCCTGGTCCCAAAAAAAAATACGAAATCGATTTCGTCTGTTCTTATGAATGGCTTCGGCCGGAAACTTTGGATTTTAACGGATGGCTCTCAAACTGATCTAGGATGCGAAGCAGGTGACAGACAATGTTATATTTCACTCCTCATTAGTAATGCGTCAAGAAGGACCATGAATATAACTGATTTCTTATCGTTCTGTCGAATGCTTTTTTGAAACCACGAATAGGTTGCTACAGGTCGATGCTACTTTTCTCTGGCCTTTCTAACACATTTAGCGAAAACGGTGGGTCGTCTGGTATGGTTTCAGCTCAAGTCAAAGATTCCTCATCAAGGGGAATTCTTCCAAGTTTGGAAGACCCCTTTCTTTACCCCGGTCCACAAAAAGGAATTAAAAACTGAAGTAGCTAAACTATCTTACATATCTAAAATTGTCGTAAGTATTTTATTGGGCTGCTAGGCTTTCAGTGCAAGTCACTTATATCACCCAGTCAGCATGGATTTCTGAAAGGTAAATCAACTACTACTAACTTAGTTGAATTCGTATCCTTTGCACTTTCAGTTCTAGAAAATGCCAACGAAATCGATGTTATGGCTACGATCTTTGCTAAGGCCTTCGATAAAATATTACATCAATTGATCCAATTGATATCTTCTTATCTGGAGGACTGTTATTATAGCATTCGTCTTAGGTCAGCTTTCTCCACCCCGTTTGTAGGCAGTTCAGGTGTCCCACAAGGCAGTCATCTGGGTCCCCTCTTTTTCATTTTAACTATAAACGATCTTGCGAGGATTATTAAACACTGCCCCCTATCCATTTAAGCCGACAACACTAAGTTCTCTAAAACTATTCCTTTATTCCAGGACTCTATTCTGCTTCAAGTAAACCTTGTTAGGGTTTTCACTTGGTGGTAAAAAAATTGCTTCGAGCTTAATGTCTCCAAATGTCAATCTAGGACTTTTTCACGTGTTAGTCCAACAAATCACCTCCTCGACTTCATTTTCTCCATGGCCAACCTGTATTACAGGTTCAATTCCGTCACGATCTTGGAATATTATGCGATAGAGAGTTAAACTTCCGTTCGCATATTGTTGAGCTAATCCTTAAAGCCAACTCATCATTTGGTTTGATTAAACGATGGTCTAAAGGTCAGTTTACCATACCCTTGTCCGGCCAGCCAAGTGTGTTCCCCATTTCAGCGAGTTCATATATTCCGAATTGAGAACATTCAGCGTCGTTTCTTTCGATTTGCACTTCGAAGACTACCCTGGGATGACCCTCTTAACTTACGTTCCTATCGCGATCGCTTCAAATTTATTAACCTGAATACCCTCGAAAAATTCAGAGACGTAGCTGACATTTTCTTCATTCATCGACTGCTCTCTGGTTCTGTGGATTGCGGCTCCGTTTACAACTCTATTTTCTTCAACACTAACCCTAGTAATCTAATAGGACGAAGCTTTTCAGGAGCGACAGTACATGAAATACTCGTAAGTACTACGAAAGTAAAAAATAATTCAAATACCTAGTTAAAGAGTCAAAAAGGTCTTCATGGCAGAAGTACTGCGAATCTATCGTGGTCACAGACAAGGCTTCGATGTTACGCAAAATGGCAGTAGCGAGGCTTCCTAGCTACCTCAGGAAAAATGACGGAATCTGGGCTGAAAGTAGCCCAGAAGTACTGGCCACGCTGATGGAAACCCACTTTCCGGGATCGACATTATCAGATGACCCCGACATGATACGGAACACTGAGAACATTGATCTCTCCTTTTCTGTCCGAAGAGAAAATAGGTGCTCCTATTAATGCGGAAAAATTACGGTGGGTAAGTCAGTCCTTTAAGACGTACAAATCTCCAGATCCGGATGGTATTCTACCGATCACGCTAGTGAAAGCACCGGTGGTGGTGGCAATCCCAAAAATTATGGAAATTCTTACACATAGTCTAAAAATAGGGTATACACCATAAGCTTGGAGGGAAGTTAAGGTGGTTTTTATATCTAAAGCTGACAAACAGGGGCATTTAAAAGCAGAAGATTTCAGACCAATAAGTCTTTTTTATTCAAGCATGAAAGTTTCTTAACAATTTGTATAATCCTTAATCGCTTTTCTGCAGAAAGTTGTTTTTCAAAAGTTTAAACTAAAATGATTCATTTATTTTAAATGTAATTTTGTGAATTTAAAAGAAAATTTTTAATAATTTTTTTTCTGTTTTTAAAATTTAATTTTTCAGATCAGCAGGTAATTTATTTAATACTGTGGGAACGCTATATTTGAGCTGCCTTTTACCATGGTTATTTTAGTTACAGGGCACTTGTAACATACCCGTAGCACGTCTTCTGATGTTGATTTCATGTTCGATTGGCCTTTGACAGTGGATGTCACCATAGTATTCCAGTACCAAAGTCATCTTGAAGATATTTTGCACCTCAAGTACCTTAAATCCTCTTTCGTCAGGAACATTTACGCAGTTTATTAGCCTCAACGCAGAATTTTGGAGATTTTGCAGCTTCTCGATATATTATATGAAATCAAATCTGTAGAAACCGCCCTGCATGAGGTGGTAGGGAAAATAGAGATGAGTCTACACTTCGGAGAGTTTGCGATAGCGGCACGAGGAGTGCACCGCCATTAAAAATGCTCTAGTAGACGCTAACATTGAACAGGGCATTGCAAACTGGGTTTGCAACATGCTTGCAAGCAGGAAAATAAACTATTCCATTTTTTAAAGCTCGGTCAGAATGTCCGTAACCAGGAGAACTCTTAATGTGGAGTGCTATCCCTACTCCTGTGGGTGCTGGTTATCAATGACATCCTCAAAAAGCTATGTACAATGAGTATAAGTGCCATGGCATACGCAGATGGCGTGGTCATAATAGTGCAAGAAAAATATTCAAATATTTTAATTGACATAATGGAGGTTGCCCTTAAGACGATCAGCACTTGGGCAAAAAGCTGTGGTCTCAATGCCAACCCGTCCAAAACGGAACTGGTTCATTTCACCAGAAAGTACCAGATACCGCAATTTAAACTCCCAAAACTCAACGGAGTGGAATTGTCCCTCTCATACAGCGCGAAGTATCTGGGTGTGATTCTGAATTGGAATCTTAATGTAGTGGAAAGAACCAACAAGGCATATAATGCTCTTTTTATCTGTAAAAGAACGGTAGGAAAAATTTGTGGCTTAAAACCTGCTATGGTGTACTGGCTACATACGGTGGTGGTAAGACCCATACTTACATATGGCGCACTAGGGTGGTGGAAAGCAACAAACAAGAAAATGATTTGGGTTACTTCAAGAGCTGTAGTTTCGGACATGGCACGGTCCTAGAGGAACTACTGCCAGGCAATCCGATTGTAATGGATGCAATCCCTTCCTTGGTCGACTTCGACATCCCGTATGATATAAGTTATCCGGTGAGGGAGGACTGGGAAAAAAATGCAATAATCAGGTCGAATGACATTGCAATTTTCACAGACGGCTCGAAAACAGAGGAAGGAACAGGTTCTGGTATCTTCTCAGAAGACCCAGAACTAATAGTGTCTATAAGGCTACCGGTCGCAAGCAGTGTCTTTCAATCAGAGGCTGATCTCTGGGCGGCTGAGTTGGGATCGATATTCGAAAGGGATATCGCTATCTACACCGATAGCTAGGCCGCACTCAAGGTAATGGAATCGACCACCATCAACTCCGAT
This sequence comes from Volucella bombylans, assembly GCA_949129095.1. Classification (NCBI taxonomy): domain Eukaryota; kingdom Metazoa; phylum Arthropoda; class Insecta; order Diptera; family Syrphidae; genus Volucella; species Volucella bombylans. Next base: position 330,040,332 of record OX422140.1, on the reverse strand, counting down.
ACAGTTAGGGGCTATCGCACAGTGCTCAAGATATTTGCTATGCAGTTAGAACCGGTTGAGATCGTGCTGGGTGCCAGGACACTGCGATATTAAAGCAAATGAATAAGCAGATGAGCATGCAGGAAAAGGTTGCAAACATCAAACAACCGCTTTGCATAGTGAGGTGCACTATCGAGGAAATAATCATAAAGACTGTTAACCTAAGGTGGTCAAGTCTTGAAGAACACGAGGCTTTCTGGCCACTTTTTGACGACGAAAAGATCTAGGAAGTTAATATATAGAGGCAATATCGCGTAGCCGAAGAAAATTTTTAGGGAAATACTTTTATCCTTTAAACGCCTTCTTGGCTTTTGCAAGAAAATTGGGTGTTTCACCTGGGCGACTTTTTAGGTTTTTGCCCTTTGAATAAAAATTCAACTGGTTCCACAGGGATCGCAATTGGCCCGTTTTAGTGACTAGCGTTTGTGTGGTGGCATAACGATCATAGCCCAGTTTAACCTAACCTAACCGAACGATTGTATTAAGCCAAATAAATGGCGGCCTCAGCCCTCACTTAAATTAAAAATTAAAAGCCACACTTTGACCAGTTGCAAATAAATTGTGGTCCCATAAGGCGACCTGGCCAAAACCAAATTTCTTCATTTTGTCAAGATCGGTGATCTTCATAAAGCAGAGCTCATTCGGATTTTGATAGCTCCTACAGAAATTGTTATGAGGAGTACTCAACCGCTGTGCGTATCTTCCAACGACTCAGTGTCCCGAGACATCAGTTTTCGCCATAATTTTTATTTTGATCAGTCCGACTATGAATAATGAATAATGGGTGACCTTTGAGAGCGCTTGGAAATATGTGTAGAGACGTCTGCGACTGCGTGCTGTCTCCATTCGTTGTTTCTAGGAATCTAATCAATGAAGTCGACATTAAAGGCGCTTTCAGACCTCGGGAGAGGTCACGATACAGCGGGAGTAAATTAGGATGTCCTATATTTAGCTTTTTTCGGTACTGAACACTTCCGAGTCAGGGAGCAGAGTTAACTACAATTAACATGCCTCACTGGTTCATACGTAGCATATGCAGTTTTGAGAGTCTTTCGGAAAGTTTCTTACAAGGCCAGTGATGTTGATGTACAATACATAGATGTGTATGTCCAGTGTTCTTGTGAAGCGCAGCTATTCCATTCTGACTGGATTTATGTTAAGGCCGCGCCTACATGTCTAAGAGAAGAGTATGCCTGAGGCATAGTGAAGAATGATATAGTATCTGTGGGTGTTTGCAAGACACATAGACAGTGACGCTTTCATCGTAGGCCACCAGGTGCCAACGTTGTTCAAAGTCCTCTGGATATCAATAAGCGCCACCATTGTATACTCCTTGAAATAGAGTGAGAGTGGCGTCAGCCGGTTAATGGTGTCTTTCACATTAAGTGCAGACCAGTATTATCTCGAGGGCCTTCGGCAGAAAGGATGACAAACTAGTGGGTTTAGAATCCTTCGGGGGCATATGAGAGATTTTGCCTGCTTTGGATATAAAATCTACTTTTACCTCCTCAGTTCTGGTATAAAATGAGGTGAAGGCAAGGTTTAGAGTAAAAGCGAGTTCGTTGAGCTCTAGTTGGGACATCGGAATGTGATCTCCACATCCAGCCAGTTAGGCATGCGCGATAAGGTTGTGGTTCTACCAGTCCCTCTTCCAATTATTGCGTTTTAATGATAGAGGAAGGCAATTGGTTGTTCGATGTGCTGAATTGTACGGTTCGAAAGTGATATCAAAAACTTTTGCTACAGGATGTTACAGATTGCCGGATATTAAACGATTGATAACCTTCGGCAAGGTTCTAGAGCTATAATAGAATTGCTCACATTACCATTAGAATAAGGTTGTCACAGTTTTCAGGACCTCAAAACAAGACCGTTTCGACAGAAAGTGAGTTATCACACTTGTCAACACAGCTCCTAAAAATCGTTGGTACTACCGCGGTCTGATCAGAGACTTACATCTCTGGGGTTACTTACCCCAACAATGAGCAAGAAGTTACATAGCAAAACCTTCAGTGCGTGCGACTTTTCTTTGGTCATGTAAGTAATGTCGACATGAAGTCGGCTTAAGTGGTGTAATATTCCAAGGTGAAAAGCAACCGATTCATCACACATTGATGCATAAAAATTAAAAACTTAGGAGTCTATTATAATCAATTTCAGAAAGACAAGTCTGTGATATAGGATGTGTACCACTACCGAAAAAGCTTATATGAGTACGCAGTTAACTGATACTAAACTCCATCTTCAGTCGAATGGCTTTTCAGATTTCTTTGCAATCGTTCCCAACCCCATTTTGCATTCACTTGAAAATGTCAACTGAGGGCAACTCATAAGTCTATCCAGCTTAAGAAGCACATCAGATCTAATCAACAGCTTCCCGATGACTGGTTACGCAACTACTTCAGCAGTACTTTAGATGGCAATCTCCATGAGATCCAAGAGATAGCAATCACTTTTATTTTTTATTACTTTTTATACTTCTGACAAAGAACGGTGGAGAAACATCTTAAAGATACGACGTCATGCCCTCGGATAATTTATTAACTGTCACAGAGACCTTTTGTGATCTGATAGTAGCAAACAAAACGCACAAATGGATATGTAATAGTAGAGCTTAGAATGCTAAGTAACTAATGGTATCACGCTAGAGTCGAAATAAAAATGTTGCACCCCTACAATTTGTCTGACTTTGGTGTGGGTTTATACAATCACTTTGACGATTACCATACTGCGAGACAGACGCTCTTCATAAATAGGAGAGTATATTTTAGCGAAATCAAATACAGGGTGCCAAGGGATATGGGAACAAATTGGTATTTTATGTTTTAAAATGGGATAAGCATTTCACTATACATGAAATGAGCTAAGCTTACAATACTGTCTGATCGACTTTTGACACGGATCCGACAAGCACGCCCAGAATTGTACTGCCCGGGGGCTAGTTCCCGCTTCACAATAATGGCGCTCTATACTCATTCTTATTATTGATGTAGCTTTTAGCTAAAATATTAGCTTCAGTGCCAGTCAACCACCATACTCGCCAGGATTCTGGTTGGTAACCTAAACTAAAAGTGAGACAGATACTATTCAAAAGTTTAATTAAAGGTACACTACAGCAAATCAAGTGCACGAGTATTTTGTTAAAGTTGGAACTTTCTTAGAGCAATAGGAAGGTTGCTACGTAATGTCATATTTGTCATCGAAAACGGCTTTATTGTTTTCCAAAATACTCACCATGAAAATCGATGCACTTTTGCATGAGTTGGAACCAATTTCCGAAACACGTTTTCGACTCCGAAAGGGGTAACTCGAAAATATTAATTCTAAACGCTTCAACCGACTCTTTAGGCGTCGACAAATATTGACTTCGCAATCTATTTTTCGGAGCTGTAGGGTAGATGACCCACCAATTCGATGTTTTTAGTGCTCAAAAAGTCACTTGTTGAGCCGAATTGTGAGAGCTCATATTGTAGTGGCGGAGAATGATCCGTGTTCGGCGGTTACTTTTCGAAAAGACTTGTGCCAAACAAGTTGTGACAAATGTCAAGTGAATAGACGTGTTTGTGATCGCTCCATTTCAATTAAAAATTACCCACATAATATTAAACAGTGTTAAAGAAGTATCCTACACAGTGTTTGCTTTGGCGCGCAAGACGTTTTCCTCCTATAATATACCTTTCTACATTGCACAAAAAACAAAATAATAAAGTCTTTTTCTGTTTGGTGATTATTGTAACCCCTTAAAATCATTAAAGATGCCAGTTACCCGTCAACAGGTACTCAAAGAGAAAACCACACTGGCTGCTACAGTAACTCCAGATAAATCTGTAACAGGCAACATCCTAATGAAGGAAAAAAAGTCAAAGATTGCTGAATAGCTTCGAGACTTGGAATTAAGCCTTATTGAAAAAATTAAATTCCTACTTTCAGAATTTGAAACAAATTTCAACAAAAAAACTAAGTGAAGCAGTCGGTTCTCTTAATGATAGAGTGCAAAGCCTTGAAAGAGATTTTTTGGAGCTTCGTAATGACAATTGTAAGTAAAAGAGCTCGCTGATCTTCAGCGAAAAGAGCACCTGCAAGATGTTATTATTCGGGGCATTCCGCAAAAAACGTACCACAACCTAAATCCCCCATTTGATGCTTTTTGCTTGAGAAACAAATCAAATACTGGTGATAATCCGTTGCTGATAAAGCTCTCTTCACGGACTGAGCAGAGTGCGTTGCGTGAAGCTTTTCGTGCGAGCAAAGGACTCAAAGTCGCTCAGCTTCTTGGTGACTCACTTACGCCCATTAGCCGCATTTACATGAATGAGAGTTTGACAAAAGAAAACAATTCACATCTGCGTCATGCACTCCAGCTACGTCGTGAGGGCTTGCTGTTTTCTGTCAGAACGCGCAATGGCTTTGTTTACGTGAAGAAGACACTGAGCTGAAAATTTCTTCAAACACCAACTTCATCTAAATAATTGTTATTCAATTTTATAATTAATTTTTGCTTTAATACCAAACTTTGTCTTTAATTTGAACATTGGAGCTTTAAGAACAATTTAATAACTATTGCTGTTGTATTAATTTTTGTTTGAAAATGTTATACCTTACTTGTTTACCTTTTTCCCACTCCCATTACGCCACTCAATTTTCGCCTACTCGCCTAACTTTATGAATATGGCGTGTAATAGGTATGTAAATGGTGAGGTGGCTGAGGTTGGAACATTAGTCAAAATATTATCAAATACGCGCGAAGGATTTAAGATTTGTCACTTCAATGCTCGTAGTCTTAACTTGGCTAAATTATATCTTGTAAAACACATTTTTACTGACTCGGGTGTTGATGTCATTTGTATTAGTGAAACTTGGTTTAGGAACTTTAAAGATAAAGGGGATTACGAAAAAATATATGGCATTCCTGGGTACAAGTTGGTGCCACATAATAGAAAAACTGACACGATTGGTGGAGGGATTGCGATCTATTATAAGAATTCCTTACATTGCAGAACTTTAGAAAAATCCGAGGAAAATGATACAGAATTTTTTTTTATTGAAATTTCAAACCTCAATGTTAATTGCATGATTAGCGTAGTCTATAGCCCCAACCGTTCTTGTTCTTTCGATTTGTTTTTCCCTACACTGCAACAGTTTTCCGCATGTTATGAAAATATTGTTCTCTGTGGAGATCTCGCTCTCTCTTGGATGGTTTTGCTTCAACTGGGCTTGTGGTTATTAATTAAAATTTTACTCGCTTTGGATCTGACTCTCCTTCTAGTCTGCTTGACATATTTGCGGTATCTGACCATTGCAAACTACTGCTGCAGGATCAGTTGTCTCCGGAGGGTGTATCTGATCACGATCTGCTTTTCTGTACCCTGAATATTGACTCTTCATGTGATCTCTTACAGGAATCTTTCCAGTTTCGAGACTTTCCATCGATCAATCCCATTAATCTCCATTATCATGCAAGCTTACTCCCATGGAACTCATGCTACCTTTTTACGGATTTTAATGATAAAGTAGAGTTTATTCAGACATTAATAAATGATATTTATAATCAACATGTTCCTCTCAAAACGGTTGCTATACGCAATAAGAAATGAACGCAAACTTTATGCGAAGTCGAGGAAGGAGCCAAACAGTCACAACCGGGAGGTCTTTTGTAGAGCGAGAAATTATTCATCAATTGTTACCAGCAGGGCTAAAAAAAGATATTTCCTCTCTAAATTGAGTACTGACTTAACATCTAAAAAGCTGTGGAGCAACTTGCGTTCCATTGGAATAGGGAAAACCCATATCTCTACGAAAACACCTGATGCTGATGAATTAAATAAAGCATTTTTATCAAGACCCAGTAGCAATTCCATCTTTCTTCCGGAGAGCAATCTTTTGTTTGGTTCCCTACCCCAATTAAAATTTAAAGTTGTTACAGAAGATGATGTGATTTTTTTCTTTCGAAGGCTTAAATCAAATGCCATTGGTGATGACGGATTGCATTTACGTTTCGTTAAAATTTTACTTCCGTACATAATAAGTTGCATTACACATATCTTTAACTATTGCATTACATTTTCGACTTTCCCTAATCAACGGAAAATAGCCAAAATTATCCCTGTGCCCAAAGTAGAAAGCCCTTCAGTGACGTTGGATTTTCGCCCCATAAGCATCTTACCCTGTTTATCTAAGATCTTAGAAAAAATTCTTTCGAAGCAAATCTCTGCTCATCTTGCTCGGTTTTGACTTACTATCAGAAGTTCAATCAGGTTTTCGTGCTAATCACAGCTGCTCCACGGCTGTAGTTAAAGTTCTTGATGACATAAAGCTAAATTTTGATACAGACTATTTAACGCTACTCTGTTTAATTGATTTTTCGAAAGCCTTCGATAGTGTTAACTATGAAATTTTATGCATACAGTTGAAACTATATTTCGGTTTTAGTGAATTCTCATTGAGATTAATTAGGGACTATCTATGCAATCGATTCCAAAGAGTGCTTACTAATAAAACATCTTCGCAACCCTTTAAGATGCTTGCTGGTGTAGCCCAGGGTTCGATTCTCGGTCCTATTTTGTTTTGTCTATTTTGCTAATGATCTGCCCAATGTATGCCACAACGCGCAGATTTACCTGTCGCGTCCTATTGGATTAATCAATGACCTTGTGGTAAGATTCAATTCTGATTTATCCTCAATAGCTAAATGGTCCCAAAATAATGGACTTATCCTTAATTCCGTAAAAAATCAATTAATTCTTATTTCTAAAAAATTGTATGATACTGACGATATTCCACCGATATCGCTAAATTCCACAAGGCTTATGTTTGCTAATGTAGTTACCAACCTGGGATATAAAATAAACCGATCCCTCTCTGCTACCGACCATAGCAACTATATTGTGTCAAGGATTTATGCAGGTTTACGTAAACTGTGGCTTTTCTTCAGCTTTACGACAATTGACACCAAACTGAGGTTAATAAAATCGCTACTTGTGCCAATCTTCGATTATAGTTAGCATCCCTGTCTATAGTAAGCCAGATTCGCACTCTCACCACAAACTACTTGTTGCATTCAACGATATGGTTCGGTATACCTTTGGAGTTAGAAGGCATGATCACATATCCCACCTACATAAAAGTGTTCTTGGGTGCTTTTTTTCTAATTTTTGGCAATTAGGATGCTGTGTTTTCCTGCATAAAATTATACAAAAGCAAACACCAACATACATTTTTCAAAAACTTATATTTACGCAGTCGCTGAGAATGCTTAATTTGATAACTCCGTCTTGTAATTTGAATACGTCGCGTCATTTCCTTGTCCACTCTGCTAGATTATGGAATACCTTGCCAACAACTATCAAACAGATAATAGGCGAAAAGCAATTTAAAAAAGCACTATTTGCTCACTTTGATTGATTACGGTCTATGCACCTTCTTTCTTTCTTTCTTTCTTTAACTCTTTTAACTAGCCCCTCTTCTTTTCACTTTTTCTCTTTTTCCCTCTTTGTTAATTTCTGATTTCTCTTCCCTTTTTTCCTCTTCCTTGTATTTTTTTTTCTTTTTAGTTATTTTCATTATAAGTTTTTCTTTAACTAATTTTTATTAAATTTTCATAACCGTGCTCACAAATTATATTGTTTAAACTATAAATGATTCTATAGATTTAGCTGAGCTCTATGTACTATAAAAGACTTTGTTCTTCTTTGTACTTTTAATAAAATTAATAATAATAAAAAATGTGGCGTATCATTCCAAATTGACCGTTCTACGTTGCTCTAATGATAGGGTGGCGACATGTCCGTTTTCTCCGAAGAAACAGGCGACCTTCACCGGCGAAGTGCTTCGTGCACGAATAACTTTTGTTGGATTTGGCTCATCTTGAAAGACCCCAGATCCATGATTTGTTGCCTGTCGCGACCTTATAAACGTCCTTTTCTGGAGCGATTTGCAAATTATGTGGTATCCAGCGCAACAAATCTTTTTTACGGCCAAATGTTAATGTAAATATTAAATGTATGCAAGTGGAACTAATGCCCAAGTATGCCTCAATTTCATCTTAAGAATATGACGATCTTACAATATCAGTTCCCGCACAGCATCGATGTTTTTTGGCACAACAACCGATTTTGGACCACCTTCACGAAATTCATCCTGGAGCGAACGGCACCAACGATTGAATTCGGAAAACTAAAGAAACACGGTGGCCCGGGATGGTATTTCATCACCAAAAGTCGAAGTGAGTTGATCGGCACACTGCAGTTGAGGTAATCCACGTAGAAAATCATAAAATTAGATTTTTAGCTGAGATGAGTTTTTCAAGTCTCTATAAAAACCGCCAATAAAAACGTCAAACTTTATAGAGCTGATGTCAGATTTGACGTATATACACTGGTATTGCCGCGACACTGTAGCAGATATACTATCATACTATCGAGGATGCGAACTGCATCGTACCTGATCGGGAAACTATTGATTGCTCAATGGTGGTGTGAACCAGTAGAACAACAATCAGTCACGATGAAGAGCTTGTTTTACCTCTTCGTGGTAGTCCCCGGGCAACTATTTTCGTATCCCTCTATACGCAAATAGGCTAAAATTACAAGTGAGAAAGGCCTAGCTTCCTAGGATATGTTACGATTTCGTAACTGAAATCAAAACCACTACCGAAACCGATACTATTGGTTTCTGGAATGTGAAGATACTTCTCGACAACATAAGTAAAGGTCCTCAAAATGCCAGATTTCTCCAATTAGAGAAGGAATTTATGCGGTATAAGATGGACATCTTAGGGATTAGTGAAGTTAGATGGTTGGGCTCGAGGAAGTTCAAGTCTCTGACTCGTAACACTGTACTACTCTACTCCGGAAAGGCACATGAAAGCTATCTTGAATCTGGTGTTTGAATGCTGCTTTCCAAAACAGCTCTTAAAAGCTTAATTTCCTGGGAGCCCTTAGACGACAGGATCCTGAAAGCCGGGTTACGGACTAGAGTACGTCGAGTCACCATCATTCAGTGTTACGCCCCAACGGAGCTCTCTTCTGTCGAAGATAAGGAGGCCTTTTATAACCGGCTGAGTGCTGCTTATGATAGTACACCATACATAATAGTAATGGGAGACTTGAACGTCAAGGTTGGCAATGAAAATGATGGACTCAGGCATGTTATGGAAAAGCATGGTGTTGGCGACCGCAACTCCAGTAGTCTCCAGGACTTTCATAACATAAGGTGTGCAGACATAGGAATGGCCCGGGACTATCTGAAAAAACACACTGACTATCTAAAAAAACACACGAATGTCTAAGTTTAATACCGATAGACTAAAGTCCGCCAACAACTACGGACCACCTTCACGAGGATTGAGAGCAATCAGTAGCATGGAACCCACCTTCATCGAAAACCATTGGTGTGCTCTGAAAAAGGTCTTTATATCCGGTGCTGAAAGTATAGTCGGTTGGTCGTAAGGAAGAAACAGTGCTTGTCTTTCCGAAGAAACTTGGGCTAGGATCGAAGAACGAAAACACCTCAAAGCTCGCATCGCAGCTACTCCAGCTGCAGGGAGAAACGAACACCTGGTAAAAGACACAGACGGATATCTTCCAGCGAAACTAGTATAGGACCATCTCAAAGTAGAAGGAATCCTGCGGTTTTAAACCGCGTTTTCGCCAGTGAAGTGAATCGAACGTCCAATTATCCGTCCGTAGAAACAAATTCCCGAAAACGCACTGTATCCCCCAGTAGAGAAGAAATCTTTACCACAAACAAAGCATTGAAGAACAACAAAGCGGTTGAACTTGACGGTATTCCCGTAGAGCTCTTAACAACAACCTTGAGTGAGCTCCTGCGCCCACTCATTGAGAGAGCTTGGGAAACAGAGAGTTTTCCTGAAGAGTGGAAAAAAGGAATGTTTATCAAGCTCCCAAAGAAAAGAGACCTCACGCAGTGCGAATTATGGAGTGGAATTTTTGTGCTGCATGTAGTACGCAGGGTAATAACGAAAATCGTTCTGGAAAGAATAGAAGACTACCTCGAAGACACACTCGACGCGGAATAAGCAGGATTCCGCACTGGATCTTGCTATGTGGGCCACATCAACACCTTGCGGATCATCATCGAACAGTGCGTTGAATATCGATCACCACTTCGCCTGCTGTTCATCGACTTCGAAAAGGCGTTCGACAGTGTAAATAAAGAATTTATCTGGCTTGCTTTGCGTAAAATTGATTGCTATTATCAAGGCTACATGTGATGAATCCAAATGTCACGTTATGCATAAAGGAAGATTGTCATAGTTTGAAATCCAAAGTGGGGTTAGGCAGGGCTGTATACTGTCACCAATACTGTTCCTGTTGGTGATAAGTGATTTATTGCATGCTTTGTCGACCGGAACTGGAGGAATTCAGTGGACTCTGCAATCACACCTCAAACATCTGAACTACGCGGACGACGTATGCTTGCTCTCTCATAGTATCATGGATCTCCATCAAATGACAACAAGTGTGAAGAGAGAAGCTGAAATCGGTGGGCTAAAGATCAATACGGAAGAAACAAAAATTATCAGCTTTGGAACTTCCTCCTCTAAACAGAGATTTCTGGACAACCAGTAGAGATGGTAGAGAATTTTCAATATTTTGGGAGTATTGTCTCTACTGATGGCGGGACCGAACTAAATATAATCAGCCGAATCAGGCGGAATGCTGTCCAAAATATAAAGAAACAACTCTATCAGCCTAATCACCAAACTACGACTGTTCCGCTCCAATGGGCCTCCATCCATTAATGACGTTGTCTAATAAAAAGCGGGGGCAGAGCAAAGTACTGGTCTTAGTGTAACGGTTTTCAGATGACGCCACCGAAGGTTGTTACGATTTGACCAGTTACAAGTTGTCGGTCATAGGTCCTGTTGGTGGCATGATCACAGGTAGTCCCTACCAGGATTTAAATCACGATACCTTGGGAGTCAGGAGCCCCGCATCTTGGTACTTGCCTCACTTGTCAGAGCAAGCCCCCTAGTGGGAGCGTCATGGTGGCTGTGGTTTGAACCCAAAGTCGCGGGAAGGGTCTTCCTGTTAGTTTGACCAAATGTAGAGTTGCAATAAGTACTGGGTGCTGTGACCCTAAGACCAGCAAGAGGTTTTTGATCGGCCTCGACAATACCAAGGCTGGAAATTGTTCCCCTATGGCAAGGCGTATCCTTGCTCCCATGTATGTACGAGTATGTGCACCTCGTGAAATTAAGTCTATCCGAGACAGGTGTCGACGTTAAAAACCTTGACATAGTTGTTCCCCTCTAATGTTGAGTCCGTGCTTCTTTATGGGTGCAGCACTTGGAAAGTCAGACCCGCTGTCACAAGAAAGCTGCCAACGTTCGTGAATAGATGTCTGCGAAACAACTTGAGGATTTGATGTGACAACATGTCTATCATACGAAGACGTAAGTGGCAGTGGATTGGTATACGCTTCGTAAAGGTCACGAGTGCATTGAAAGTCAAACGATGCAATGGAATCCTCTCACGCAGAGAGCCAGACGAGTGGACCGACCTAGAAGTACTTGGCGAAGAACGGCCGAAGACGAATCAGGACGACTGGGGAAGAGTTGGAGAGAGTTAAGAGAATTAAGCGTTTTGCTAGGCCTCGTGCAAAGAAAATCCACAATAATCGACGAGACAATAATTTGACATCAGTAGACGTTCGTTGTGTCGAATTTTATGCAAAACGTTCACCAATTGCTGCCTGCCTACCGTCAAGTGAGGTTAACTTACTCCCATGCTCTGTTAAACGTGGTGCAAGAAGAGGATGATTTCCTATTCAAAATCATGATGAGTGACGGAGCCCATTTCTCCTTAAGTGGTTATGCAAGTAAATAAAATTTGCGTTTCTGAGGCACGGAGAATCCACATGAAATGCACGAAGAGCCATTGCATTGGTGCAGCATTTGCAGTGAAAATGTGATTGGCCCTTATTTTTTTGAGGACGCCGATGGTACCACCGTAACCGTAACTGGTGAGCGCTCCAGGCGGATGTTAAACGAGCTTTTATTGCCGCAAGTCGCGGAATCGGTTCTCGAGCACTGTTGGTTAAAGCAGGACCGAGCAACCGCTCACACTGCCTGGAGATCGGCAGATCTGACGGCGCCGGACTTCCTTTTGGGGCTTTTTGAAATTTCGCATTTAACACAATAAACCACAAATCTTGCAAGTCTTGGAAGCCAACATTGAAGAAGAAATCATCGATTTGGAGCTAAATGTTTTGCGAGAAACAACTCAAAATGCCGCGAAACGAGCACAAATATGCGTCAACTCAGGAGGTGGTAATTTGATCACTTTCAACTTATTGTCATCTATCTTACACCTTTAAGCAAACTTTTCGCAAAAGCAGATTCCAATTTTTTTGATTTCTAACAAAATGGCAGCCAATTCACATTATGGCATTACTTTTGGCTCATCTCATATATTTAGAAGATTTGGTCTCTGGTCTCAGAAGGCGGTGGTGTTAAGCTCGATGAGGACAAAGGCAAGATGCGTTCAGTTTGCTATATAGATCAGGGGGAGCAATATTTTCAGCAAAAAAATGAAGAAGAGATCGTTCGAGTGAAGCCTATCTTCCTAACTATACGCAATAACCTCAGCTCCCAGTGGGTTTCACTGGTTTTTGCAAAATTTTGTTCTTGTGTTGCGATATTAGTTTTATTTTTGCAGATTTTCTTACGCAACACTGCCTCCATCTTAAAACTCAAAGCCATGACTGCGTTTCTGATGAATAGACGTATGGGGCAAGGCGGTTAACATGCACAACCCTTTGCTTCCTTTTTTCTGGTGCCTGGATGCGGTAGACAAGATCTGATAATGGTTTCACGATCTTAGCAGGACCTTAGCAATCACATTGGAGCTTAGGACAGAGGCCCTTGCGCCTCTTGGGGTTGTAAAACCAAACTTTGTCTCCTGCAGTAAAAGTAATTACGTTAGCTCTTAAGTTGTACCTGTCTTACATTGACTCTGAGGCGAGTTTTAAATTTTGTAGCGCAACATCGTGTACTTTCAGAAGACGGGTTCTTATTTCCATCGCGTTTCCCTGACTCTCGTGGCCTACTTCTTGTGAAGATCCGAAAATTATAGCGGTTGGCAATTTGAGTTCTCTTCCAAAGTTGAGCATAGCTGGAGAAAAGCATGTTAATTCGTGTTCTGACGCACGGCAGGCCAATAAAGCTGGTTGCAAAAGTGAATCCCAGTCAGTTTGATGCGGACTTAGAAACTTAGCCAAGTAAATCAACAGCGTTCAGTTAAAGCGTTCGACGGTACCGTCGGATTGTGGTCGCAAAGGACGTCCATGGTTGTATTTTTGACTCGAATTTCGTTCCCTGATCATAGTGAATGAAGTGGGGGACTTCAAACCTGCAGAAAACATTTTGTATCTTATTACCTCTGCGGTTTGATTGGGTACAGCAAAACACTCCGGCTATTTGGTAAAGTAGTCCATAACTACACCCACATAGCGATTTCCGATTTTTCTTCAAGTACATCGATTGCAATCCTTTTAAATGAGTATCCTGGTCGGCTTTGTTTCAGTTTTTCCCCTGTTACTCGAGAGTAACAATTTGGTGTCCATTACTCTACCGATCTCAAACTATTGTGGACGAGAATCACGTCCGAATCCGCCAAGGAATTCGACATCAGCAGCTCCAACGCCAACATCACCCTTCTTGTCAGCACCACCTGGGGCATGTCTGTATGCAGAGCGATCTTCGCCAGTCTTTGTGGTATCACCACGAGCACCAGCGTTGTCCCAGATGTCCTCCGTTTGGACTGTCGTGGAGCTGTTTAAAGATTTCTGGTACAAATTTCCTTGCGATTATAGGCAGCATTATTTCTTCACCGTTTTCTTTTTCCCACGCATGATATAGTTGGTCGGCACTCAACTTCATTTGCTGGAACATAGACCAAAAGCTTTTTAACTCTGGGTATTCATATGAGATGTTTTATTTCTTAAGTCGCTGTGCTTTTTCTAGCCACTTCTTCAACTTCTCGTCTTGTCGCTGTTCTTCTGTCCCTTACTTCCCCTTCCCTTACTTCGGCTTTGGCGCAATATTTGCACACCGCATATGGTCTTCGAGAAAAGGCATCAGCATTGCCATGTCGAGGACCCGGCCGGTGCTAAATCTCGAAGTTCTATTGTTGCAGCCGCTTCATCAATCAAGCCATCTGACCTTCAGGTTGCAAGACCACCGAATAGATGCGTGATATGTGCGTAAAGGAAGCGCCTACCAAAAAGATGGTGAAAATGGAACGTTCCTAAGACGACGGCCAGGAACTCCCTTCTTGTGACGCAGTAATTTCTCTCTGCTCGATTTAATGTGCGACTGTAGTATTCAATCACAACCTCCGAGTTTCCTTGCCTTTGCCTCAGTACAGCGCCAATACCCACGTTAGATGCGTCTGCGTTTCCCTTCTGTGAGTCCCGAAAGTGGTTTTGCGGGTGTGGTGAAACTCTGAATAAATCATCTGTACTAGGAACAGAGCCCTACGAAGCCTCGAACTTGTCTTTTCGTTTTCGGACTTGGCCAACGCTGAGATCCAAGCAGCTTTTTCGAACACTAGTTCCAGGTTTTTAAGGTGTTTTTCAAAAGTGCGGGAGTAGACTATAACATCGTCCAGTTAATGGTATACAAGGGCAGTGCGCCATGAGAGCTCGTGAAACACTTCATCCATTAACCTTTCAAAAGTCGCCGGCGCGTAACAAAGACCAAATGGCATAACATTAAACTGCCATAGTCCGCTTCCGTTTATAAAGGCGGTCTTCACTTTCTCCTCTCAAGCAACAAACCAAGCCCAAATGATTCCATTTTCCGACAAACTTGACATGATTTCGGGGAACGAAGAGAGAAGAGAAGGAAAAGGTACAGAAGCGCTCATAAATTAAAGTGCGCATTTTGCGGGTTCAGTAAACATATTTTCCCGTTAAGAAATCATCTGTCTCACCCTGTTTTTGTTATTGCTACCATTAGACAATACGATTCAAAAATAAATAAGAACCGCTCTTTCGTGATTTGAAAATTGGTTTCCCTTTGTCCACACCCCTACTGCTATGACAGAGTCTGAAGCTATGTATTTTCTACAGCGGCGACAGAATTTACTGACGGCAACAGACAACAACAAAAACAACAACAACAACAACAACAACAACGACGACGACAACTACGATGTTGACAACTAACCACGGCGACATCTACAAGCACAACATGCCAACATGTACAATCTCATGTATGCCTGTATGTACCGCTCTATATGTTAGCCCGCAGTAAGGTTCTCGTTTTCAAAAAAAAAACACTGAAATACGGTTCCTCAATTTTTTTATCGTTTTTGGTCCCATTAAACAATCAGCTCCAATTAAATTCAATTAAAGAAAATATGCGCGCATATCTGGTGCTCCTCTGGCCATAGAGCCAGCAAGAGCAAGACAGTGATGTACGACATCCAGAGTCGTTGTGACTCTGGAAGATGACGGCAACGACAACGACAACGACTATGACTACGACGACAATGCTTTTGGAGGATGATATGAATGGCGCATAACAATTGTTCCACCGCCGCCGCTGTCGTAGTCTTCATCGTTGGCGTACACTGTTGTCGGTCTTTCCAGAGCACTCTATTTTAAGTCAAAAATGAAAACGAAGCCAGGAGCCATGCAATTCACATGACTACCAGTACAAATATCTAGCCACCATGCGAGTACGAGTACATACATGTGGGTTATCTGACTCGAGGGCAAGATCTACGAATAGTTTCCGTTGTTGTTCGAGCATTTGAGTATCTCAGTATCTCGGTATCTCAGTATCACAGTATTTGAGGCGAACATCGAATATCGAACAAGGAAGACCGCCCGCACCGACGTGGACGTTGCCGGGTGTGATTGTCAATAAGAACCAAAAAAATAAATAAAACAAGAAAAAAAGCTCGCTCCAGAGACTGACGTTAACGCAGAAAGCATTTTATTCGCATGATGATATTTCGGATCGGGGAATGCAGCACAACGCGAAGCCCTATATGTTAGATACGGTACATGAGTACGTACACGAACCACTACCTACCAGTCTAGCTATCCATGGCAGGGGTGGAATCACCAACTGGCAAAAGATGGATTGCTCAGACCAACGGAAAAAACTGTTTTAATTTCGGAAAATATGTAAACACGGATGGATAGACGGATGGATGAGACCGACAAATGGATGAATGCTTGTATATGGATTTCTTTCTACGGACCTAACCTCAGGAATGATGCCATCAGAGTCGTCATCATAATCGTGCACATCATGGGAATATACAACATTTTCTGTTTCTTCTTTTTTTTTCCTCAGATTTTCGAAGCGTGTGGGCTTTAGACATGGAATACTGTACGGATACTGATGAGAATTGAATTGGAATTTCGACGAAATTGAAGTGGATTTCGAAACGTTCGGAGGTGTTCAAGAGTGGATTTCTTTAATGGGGTTGAACCAAGTGGACTTCATTGAAGATTCAGCAATTGAATGTTTAGTTTGTATTGATGGTTTGCTGGGTAAGTTTTGAGAAGTCGACTTCAGTTATTCGGTAATTTACTCTATTGTCACGCATGACCTAAATGATAGCGATAGCCCTGAATTAGTGGTATCAGGAGGACATGTTTCGCTGAGATTACTGATTAGGAAATATGGGAATGTTTACCTGGAATATTACGAGTGACAACTCTAGTGAGCTCGACGTCTTGCTCAAGTATACAATAGAGCCTGAAGCGATGATAGAATAATGAATGACAGAAGAGTTTTTCATTCAGCAGGTAATTGCGTGTTGCACGATAGAGCATACTGAACGAAGACAACTCGGCGATGTCCTTTGCTGTATTTTTTTTTTTTTTTCTTTTTTTCTTGTCGAAACAGAGCATTCGAACGGAAAACTGGTTCTTTGTACTCCTTGTATGTTCCTTTTACTAAAATTCCTCTGTCATCCGACGAAGGATGAGTAAGTGATTCAGAGATAAATCGCCTACGGTACCAACACCCACCACGTCAGCGCCAAGTACATGCATTCTGATACCAGCGTAGACTGAACATTTAGAGAGGTAGTGCTCCGCGGTGTCTTTATCACTTTCACAGCAAGCATCGCAGGATGTTGTATCACTTATGCCCAACACATTCAAGTGCTTAGCCAAAGTATAGCACGATAGATGTCATCTGCAGTTGTGCTCATATGAAACCTCACTGTCGATGGAAGCCTTAACCGAGGACGCAGGCAGACCAAACATAGGTTCGGGTCCTGATAAACTCTTCTATGAGCCTTTCCTGGCAAGTTCATTGGCGATTCCATTGTGTCCTGGGACCCAGACAAAACTCAGTGAATTCAGCATTCTGGTTGCGTACAGATTGCATTCTCGAATTGTCTTGGAAGTGGTGACAAGATTCAGGATAGCGTATTTCTCCGTTTGGAAGACAGAAGCAGGTTTTCTTAACAAAGAATGAAATCTAAATATCAGTGCGGCATTCAAAAATAGTTTTGAAGCCATCAGACTACATTTCGAAAACCGATTTCGCATTTTTCCGACAACGACAATGCCATGGTTCCTGCCATGGATATAAGTTATATGTTGAAACTATAACTAAAAATCAATTGTGTTTGCTTTGTCTTCTCATGATAGCCATTGGGTACCGGACTCGTTCTTTCGGACATGACTTTCTAGACTTATCTGTGCGAATGTTAAGTATAATACTCTGTAGGAAATAACTAACTCTGAAAGGAGGACATACATATGTATTGTATGTATATCTAATCAATCAACAGTGGCGTCAACTGTCAGAAAGACTCATTCCTGATACGAGCTATTGCTTTTGGTGGGCTTTTCAACCGTCCTCGCAATGTACTCTCCAAAGGTGAGCTATGAGTCAAACCACATTCCCAGGTAGCGAATTACAGTTTCACCACACTCGCAACGTTTACACACAATTCTCCCCAGAACGCTGGTACTCCTTATCTTGTGAACATGAAGAGTTTACCGGCGTTATTCAGCATACACAGCGGTCGGAATGAGGTGGTTTTCTCTTATCTTAGTGAAAGATCCGGCCTGGATGGAAAGAGGGACCTCCTCCTTTATAATCGTACCCCTATTCTACTTAGAGTGATCGGGGAACAGTGCGCAGACTCCTTTCTCCATGAAAGACAGTTTCAAGGCGAAGGCAATGCCGAACATCAAGCCCCTGATGCTAATCTGTCTGAATGAAGTTTTATCACGCCGTGAGATCGAACCTTGGAACAATCTTTAACACCGCTCATCATCTCCGATCGGTTCTCGTATCTCCATGTTGTAGCCTTGGAGTTAAGAATGCTGGCGAGGATTACGTCACCTCTCTCATACAATACAAACCGGTCTCGTAAGATGCATTTCGTAATAAAAGGTTTTCCAATAGGGAATTGACAACTTTGAATTTAATTTGTGAACGCACTCTTTCACTAATCATCAAACTGTCACTGTCAATTTATTCAGTAAACTCAACATTTTCATCATGGTAAACTATACGAACGAGCAACGTTTGCAAATTATAAAAATTTTCTACCGAAATTCGGAGTCTGTGACTGCAACTTTAAGAGCGTTAACTCCAATTTTCGGTCGTAATTGTCGCCCTAGTAGACAAGCAATAACAAGTTTAGTGCAAAAATTTGAGTCTACATATTCGTTGTTTGATGTTGCCATGTGAGTGAGACAACGGGTTGGTCGAAGTGTCGAAAATATCGCTGCCGTTCAGGCGTCCGTAGTAAACGATCAAAATCAGTCAATTACACGGCGTTCTCAAGAATTGGGCATCGCTCAGACCACATTATGGCGTATTTTGAGTAAGGATATTGGTTTACACCCATACAAGATCAAGCTGACTCAAGAATTGAAGCCGATGGACAATTTGAAGCGACGTACGTTCTCCGATCGGGTTCTGGAGAAGATGCGCCAAGATGATGAATTTCATCGCAAAATCATCTTCAGTGACGAAGCGCATTTTTGGCTCAATGGGTTCGTCAATAAGCAAAATATGCGTTATTGGTCAGGTGAAAATCCACATGTGCTTAATGAATCACCACTTCATCTACAAAAAATAACTGTTTGGTGTGGTTTGCATGCCGGCGGCGTTATTGGGCCATATTTTTTCGTCGACGATAACGACCGTCACGTTACTGTGAATGGTCAGCGTTATCGCGCCATGATCACCGATTATTTTTGGCCCGAATTGGAAGATATGGACTTGGATCACATGTGGTTTCAACAGGATGATGCCACAAGCCACACATCACACGCTACAATCGATTTATTGAAGAGTAAGTATGGTGAGTGTGTTATCTCAAGAAATGGGCCAGTCGATTGGCCGCCTCGTTCGTGCGATTTAACGGCGCTTGACTATTTTCTGTGGGGCTACGTTAAGTCATTGGTTTATGCTAACACGCCGCCGACGTTGGAAGAGCTCAGAGCCAACATTGAACGCGAAATAGCGGCCGTTTCGGCCGAGTCGATGGAAATTGGGTCCATCGAATCGACCGCTGCAAACGTGCCCGCGGTGGCTATATGAACGATGTCGAGTTCCATTCATAAATTTTTTGATTTTACTTCAAGCCGATAATAAAGTTGTTGTCAAGTCCTTATTGGAAAACCCTATACTACTACTACTACTACTACTACTACTACTACTACTACTATTACTACTACCACTACTACTACTACTACTACTACTACTACTACTACTACTACTACTACTACTACTACTACTACTACTACTACTACTACTACTAGAAGATATGCCCCTGCTGAAGTGGATTCCATCGGATGATCACTTATTTTTTACCTCGTCAAACGGAAGTTCATCCAAGGAATGTATATTCATTGATAGCATAACTGACTCACGCCTGTATACCAAGTAACTGGCGTCCCTAACTCCATGGGTAGGCAAGTAGACCTTATTTTCACTAGCGATCCCATTAACTCCACAGAAACGCTGTGTCCTTTTACCCTATCAACTGTCACTTTCACAGCAAGAAGAGGGGGGTGACTCTTCTTCTCTCATTTTTCCATAACTCTCCACCCCAGCACACTTTCTCATCTACCCATTCTTCTTACAACTTCCGTAAAGCCAATTTTCACAAAATCAATCAAAAGGTGGAATCACATTATCGGAAGATGGTATAATTTTGTCGTACGTCAATTATATTTGACATTTGTGAACTAGACAGTATACAAACAGACAAGCAATGGGGCGCTATACTCCGCAAGACCGTGGAATAATTGTGTCGATGTTTTCGACCAATAGTCGGCCAGTGGTGTTAGCGCAGTGTGAATTTCGACGTCGATTTCCTACTTGTGTCGCTCCCTTCTGGCAAACATTCCGGCGCTTAGCTGCTCGACTCGAACAGAGTGGAACCGCAGGAGATCATGCAGGGCATGACTATGTGGCTGCCGATGTCGCTGAGAACGAAGAAACATCAACCAGACGACGGGCCACGCAATTAGGCAACACCCGACGGGCAATGTAGCGAATTTTAGTGAAATACTTACACGTGTTCCCGTAAAAAGTGCAAACAGTGACCGTAAGTCGCGTGTGAATTACTGTAAAGCCATCCCAAATCTCAATAATGAAGAGAACGATTTTGTGTCGAAAATCATCATGAGCGACGACGCTCATTTCCACTTAAGCGGTTACGTGAATAAGCAAAATCTTCGTTTCTGGGGCACTGAAAATCCGCGAAGAGCCGTTACATCCACTCAAAGCCACTGTGTGGAGCGGCGTTCACGCGGGAGGAATGATTCTGCCGTATTTTTTTGAGGACGCCATCGGCAATACGGTCACTGTTACTGCCGAATGCTACGGGGAGATGATAAACGACTTTTTACTGCCGGAATTGGATGAGCATGGCTTGGTGAACACATGGTTTCAACAAGACGGTATAACAACACACACGGCAAGAGCCACAGTGGATATTGTGACGGAATTGTTTCGTAATCTAGCGTTCTGGCGTGGGCTTATGCCAGAAAGCCTCAGACAATCGCAGCGATAAAACGGGCACAAATCTGTATCAACACTGGCGGCAGCCACTTGGCGGCAGCCACTTGGCGGATATCATCTTTTCCACTTAACAGAAACAATTGTAAAAGTCCAAGTAAAGATTTCCATTACTCAAAATCATTTTTTTTTATTTAGTAAAAAAGTAATTTAAAAACCAAATTGGATAATTAATTTGCGCACCTTGTATCTTAGCAAATCTTCTTTGGATTTTAGCAACCTCTCCTTTTCTGATGCTGTCTCCATTTTTTATAGTGAAATATTTAATTCTATTTCTCTTTACGTCCCCTTTTTTCGGCATAAAACATCATCTACTTCACCTGCCTGGTATAACAGAAGACTTCGCTCTTTACGAAACAAATTATGGGCAGTTTTACTTCGCACCAATTATTATTTTGACTACTCTAACTATCTTGGCAACTACCAGCTCTATAACTGCCTCTATCAGCGCTTTTCCGGCACAGCGCAGAACAATCTTATCAACGATCCTAAGACGTTTTATCAATTCGTCAACTACAAAAGAAAATCAGACGGTTATCCCCCCTCTCTCTCGTTCGATAATATATCATCGCCAATTACAATATTTTGCAAACTTTTTTTTAAACAGTCATTTGCAGACAATCTCTTCGTACCCGACCCAAAATTTCTCCATTGGCCCGTCTCTCTCTCAACCTTTTGATCCCACCATTATCGAAGAAAAGTTACAAAATCTCAATTATGAATTTTTACTCGGGCTAGATGGGCTCCCAGCTATATTTCTCAAAAAAATGTGCCTCCAATATTTCGCACCCACTTTCCTCCCCATTTCATCTGTCCCTCACACAATCACACAAGGAGAGTTCCTCCAAGTTTGGAAGATCTCTTTCACAAAAAGGGATCAAAGAATGAAGTAGCCAACTACCGTCCCATTGCTAAGCTTTCTCACATACCTAAGATGTTCGAAAATTTTTTATATGACGTTCTAAGCTTTCAGTGCAAGTCGCTTATATCACCCAGCCAGCATGGATTTCTGAAAAGTAGATCAACTACTACAAACTTAGTTGAATTCGCATCCTTTGCGCTTTCAGCCCTAGAAAATGGCTACGAAATCGATGTTATTGCTACAGATTTCGCTAAGTCTTTCGAGAAAATATCACATCAACTGATCCTTTTCAAATTGACTTCCCTCTGTTTTGACCCCTTATTGTTAAAATGGATATCTTCTTATCTGGAGAACGGTCAGAAAGGTCAGCTTAATGTCTCCCAATTCCAATCTATGACTTTGTCTCGTAAGTCTAAACAAACTCTCCATTTCGACTTTATTTCCTGCATGACCAACCTGTACCCCAGGTTCAATCCCTTTGCGACCTTGGAATATTATGCGATAGAGAGTTAAACTTCCGTTCGCATATTGATGAGATAATCCTTAAAGCCAACTCATGGTTTCATTTTATCAAACGATGGTCTAAAGAATTTTGCAACCCTTATGTGACAATGTCACTTTACATTACCCTTGTCCGGCCCCTTCTCGAATATGCCAGCCAAGTGTGGTGCCCCTTTCAGCGAGTTCTTTGTCCTTCGTTGAATAACCTGGAATGACCCATTTATCCTACCTCCCTATCGTGACCGCCTCAAAGTTCTTAACCTGAATACCCTCGAATAACGTATAAGGGACGTAGCTCACATTCTCTTCATTCATCGACTGCTCTCTGGTTCTGTGGATTGTGCTTCACTTTCGCACTTTCCCTTACTTCCTAACCCTTAATTGTTGTTAGTTTTTAAATCTTAGCTTTTAAGTTAGTTTAAGCGAATGGGGGCTAGAGCCCCACCAAATTAATTAAATTAATCAAACTATGGTGAGGAAGCAACACGCTGTATACATGTGTGTACTTAAACTTCCATGAAGCCGTATTTTCGTAGTGTCCGACTTTAATAGGTTTACTTGCAAGGGTAAGTAGGGCCAATGTGGTTAATTGTAAACAATTTCATGTTTTTTTTTTTAATTTTTGACTTCAGTTTTTAATATGTTTTCACGAAACAACTTGACGGAAATCGTTAAGTGGAATTATGAAATAATGGCAATTCTTTTGTATAAATAAATACAAAAAAATATTTCCGAAATTGTTTAAATTATTGTCGAATGTGGCATGTTTACAAATACCCTCCAATGTTTTTGTTTTTATAAATTCGGGGGTAAATGTTAACAGTGATTTATTAATTTTCAAGAATTTGAAAATGAAATTACCATTTGAAGTTAGAGGTTGCTCATGGTGTTCCAGAGATTAAACAATTTGGACGGATTTCGTATAAGAAGCATTTTTGTCTTCATATTTTTCCAGCTCTGATTTATTGAAATCTGTTTTCGGGAATTTTGATGGATCAACTGGAAAAACCCCTGTTAATTCGAATCCAGTAATAATATTTTTGAAAATCCGGGCACTCTTCCAAACTTGCTCCAGTAGTTTTGTACATTTAGACTTGGATTGTTGAAACAACACTTTGTCTAACATTTCTTTTCCATGTCTTACAAGGGCTTTTTCCCAGGCCCTCTTAACTGGACCAAAAACCGCTTTATCTAACGGCTGTAACTTGTCTGTCAAAAGGCTGGGAAATCGAAGCAGTTGAACATTGTTATTCATAGCGGCTTCCACTATTCGCACGCTGATATGGCTGGAGTGTCCATCATACAGCAATAAAGCAGTTTGATCAGCAGCATTGCTTTGTTCTCTGAGACGTGCCACATGGGGAACAAACCCTCAAACGTTCTTTGAAGCTCCATATAAAGTTTTAGGATATTCTTCATCATTTGTCCATCGAGCTTGTACCGCTGCGCTTTTAAACATAATTAAATGAGGCAGAACATAGCCATCTGTAGAAACGCATGCCAAAGCAGTGGTTGACTGACATTCCGAACCTTCAGTGGGTCTACTCATCGGAACTCCCTTTTTACCTATTGCCTTTAGGTTGTTTGGATCATTATAAAACCCGCTTTCATCGGCATTGAATATAAAGTTTAATTTTTCGTCAAGCCCATATTCAGTTACAACCTTTTTCAACTGATTATAAAAGTCGTAAATGACTTTCTGGCATCTTTCCTGCATTTTTGTAGCTGCTCCGGTTTTTTTGAACGATAGTTCGGGGTGTCTGTTCATAAAGTTTCTGTACCATTCTTGTCCAGCCTTTAAATCAGTAAACGGAGTCTTTATGCAGAGCAGAAACAACAACTGCAGCAACAACAAATCCAGCAGCAGCAGAAGCAACAACTGCAGCAAAGAAAACAGCAGAAGCAGAAACAGCAGCAGAAGAAGAAGGTGCCTCCTATCAATACCTATAAATTAGAGGTAAATGCAACCAGGGACCTGTGTAAGTTGGTCATTGGTAATAATTGTAATATTAAGCGATTGGGAAAGGATCGTCATGTCATCCACTGTAACACACCGAAGTGTGAAAAGCGGACATCGATGCTGCTGAAGGGGTTGGAACCGTCTTCTGATCCTGAGGAGATCCTGGCACTGCTCAAAGAGAAGGAGTGCGAAGGACTCAAGTTTGTAGGGGTAAAGCCATTTACCACAGCTAGAGCCAGGCGGGAGAAACGGAGTCTGCCGTTCTTCCTGGTGCAGCTCAGTCCCGAAAGCCGTCTGGATAGTCTAAGGAGTATCAATGTCCTAGACTACCAGGTAGTTCACTGGGAAAAACTAAAAAGGAGCGAAGGCGTTATACAATGCGTTCGCTGCCAGAGGTTCGGGCACGCCGCGTCGAACTGACAAATGCAGCCCCGATGCGTGAAGTGCGCTAAGAACCACAGTTCCGAAGTGTGTGCTCTGGGTGTTGACGGAGCATCCGATAGGTCACAGCTCTCGTGCGTGTTATTTGGAAACGTGGGACACACCGCAAACTATAGGGGTTGTCCTAAGTTCGCTGACATTAAGAAAGCAAAACTGGCTCGGCAGCAGAAGGTGGAGGTCAAACGTTCACCTGTCAGGTTTCAAACACCAGCCGTCACGTCCCAAATTTCCCACACCCAAATGGCGTCAGGTAGGGGGGCTACAGTATAGTAAGCGACTGTTTCTTCTCCGGCATCAATGCCGAGAACAACGGAAACTGCAGCTAACATGCTGGCCATCTTGCTCGAAATCCAAGGGCAGATGGCTCAGCTGCAACAGCAGGTACAAGAACAGGCCAAGCGGGTAGACCAGATCTACGCACTGCTGCCGGACCTAACACAACACATGTCGTAATGGGTACGCACATGGTGGAGCAAACTTTGAAGGTCCTTGCGATGAATGTTAATTCATTAATTAGGATCGAGCGAAGAGCTGCGATGTTTAAATTGCTACAAGACCAAACTCCTGACGTGCTTTTCGCTAGCGAGATCAAGCTAACCGATAAGCACAAACTGGAGTACAATAATTATATTGTTAGAAGAAGAAACCGGCCCAGATCCAAACGTGGAGGCGGTGTCGCGATCTTCATTAAAGAATGGATACAATTTCACAGAGTGTACAAGGGAGTGTTGCGCAGGTTCCTAGTGTTGGAGGCAGTCGTCGTTTACATCCCGCTCCGCAGTGGAAAGCGGCTGTACTTGGCCTCTGTTTATGCACCTGAGGTTTCACAATCCACTCTATTCATTACAGAGTTCGACACGCTTTTTCGACTTCTGAGGCTGGAATCGGGGGAGAACTATTTTATAATCGGCGGGGATTTCAACGCTAGGCACAGAGATTGGGGAAATAATTTGCCAAATACTAGAGGGAACCTTCTACTCGATTGGTGGTGTCAACACGATGTCATGTACAGACTCGGTCTTAAAGCGACGTATAACCTGTCGTTTCCCAGAGGCGGGTCTTATTTGGATCTACTGCTGTACGACGAACGCATACGACTGACAGGTACGAATTTACAAACATTAAACTGTCTGCGCACATTCGTGTATGACAGCGACCATTGCGGTTTTAGCACCGAAATTACAGTTCCCAACGAAATTGCGGAATTGGGGGAGTTTGTCCAAAGATATTCTTACAACTACAGTAAGACTCGATGGACACGCTTCTCCACAACTTTGACAAGAGCACTCTCCTCGAACACGCTCCGTCCACCGTCCAATAGGAATTTGTCGAACGAGGAGATCGACAATTATCTAAAACAAATGGACGAGGCAATTAAACAAACTATGGACACTACAATACCGCGGTATCGACGTACAACTAACGAAGACCTGTTCCGCAATCCTACTATTGACGCACTCCACCGACAGAAAAGTAGACTTCTGTCAAGACTCAAAAACTTGTACAGGCAGTTAACTGACAGACAAGACCCGGAGATTAGGACACTGAAGTCGTCAATTAAAAATGTGCAAACGTTAATAAAAGAGAATTACAGAATTTCTGAAAGTTTGTATTGGAACAACAAGGTTCGGGCTATAAACGCCAGCAACCCGAATATGTTTGAGCAAATAAATAAACTATTTCGAAGAAAAAATGCAAACGACCTTCAGTGTCTTAAAATAGCCCGGACAACAGACAACGAACGGTTACTTACAATAGCAGGTATTGATCCATATAAAGCCACTGACAATGACGACTTCTTTGTGATCGAGGATCCGCAGGAGAAGATTTAGTCCATAGGGGCAACTTTCCAGGAAGTATACAAGGCCATTGATATCATTGGCCCTAATTACGACCTGGACAATCGCGTCTTGGTGGACAACGGCTACATTCGAAATGAAATAGAGAATTGGCGATCCATCGGCTCTGGTTTCACCCGGTTTAGCAACGAAAATATGGCCAATAATGTCATTGCCAGAGAGGGTGACCTACCCCCGTTCATTTCGAAGGAAGGACTCCATGAGATTTTCGACACAATCAGAGTTGAGAAATCAGACCGATGGTATTCCGAACATCGTGCTTCGACATCTTCCTCTAGAAGCGGTGGACATCTACACCACCCTGTTTAATAATGCACATAATCCAGCGCATTGGAAAACGGCGGTGATTCAACCTATCCCCAAAAAGGGAAAGGAAATATCCAATCCGGCGAATCTTCGGTCGATAAGTCTCCTTCCGAATATAAGTAAGGTGTTTGAAAAGGTAAGCAATAGAGCCTTCGACACCGTATGGTTAGATATGGTGTGGGTTTTTTCTATAGGCTGACTGGGCTGGGGATCAGTAAACCGCTTTTGTACATTCTTTATAATATGCTACACAACAGACACTTCAGACAGTATAAAAATGGTCTCCAGCAAGGCGCGGTCAATTCGCTGATCCTATTCAACATTTTTACAAGCGATTTGATAGGTTCACTTCCCCATACTATTGCGTACGCAGACGATTTGATAGCGTACAGAACAGGTCCAAGAATCGAGGTCATTAATACTCCCTTGCAGCATGACTTCGATAAGATAAGACGATTTTGCGATGATTGGAAGCTGAAAATCACCTTTCAGAATTCGGAAACAATTCTCTTTAGGACGCCGTTGTCTGGAGCCTCTAGGGATACCAGAAAAATTGGCGAAAGTTCTCGATCATTGGACAACACGGACAGCCTCTTGCCTGTTGAAATGTAGTCAGATACCTTGGGATCTGGCTAGATCAGTTTCTGTATTTTAACAAAAATGTAGATGCTGCTAAAGGCGCTTTTACCTTCACAAAGAGACTGTTTTATAGCAGCCAACTCGATGCGAGGGTAAAGGTAATCTGCCATATGGCCCTTATCAGGCCCATGCTGGTATTTGGTAGTCCCGTGTGGTTCAATGTACGAGCAAGCTTAATGGAAAAGATTCGGGGGTTTAAGAGGGCTTGTCTTCGATTGTTCAGAACACCAGAGTCGGAGTACAAAAAAATTTATGCTACGAGTAGGTCCTTTACAACAGGGCGAACCTAATACGAGTGGACAACTTCATAATTAAGCTGACTCGAAGGAACATTGCAAGAGCAATGACCTCGACGAATAACCTGATATCTGGGGCTTACTACCCCAATTACCTTTACCACGAGAGTGTGTGCTCTGACGGCTTCGTTCCACCGGAAGCATTCCTCTACCTAGATCAGAAAGGGTTGATCCAGGATATATCAGCGGTCCCGTCAATCTTCCATGTCGCTCGGACAGCTGGGGACAGGCGACTCAACTACGACAGAGACGTCGCACACGGCAGTGTGGATCGCCTCAGGTTCAGTAGGGCGGTGGGGAATCGCGATAAGAGGGATGTCGTTCGGCAGCACCAGCATTTCTGGTGGTTGAATGATGGAGAAAATGTTTCGTCGTCGTTTCCGTCAATTACGGACCAGCCTCACTAATGAGGCAGAGCTGACCAATATATTTGCTTTGTGCAGTCCTCAACAGGCAATCGCCGTGTAAAGACGTGTTTTTGTTGAGAAGAATTATTCCTGAGTGTGTGAAGAGTAAAGCCAAGGCTAGTTCTTTTACATAATTGTTTACCCTTTCTCTCGGTAAGAGAAATATATATATATATTTTCTTTTTCCTTATATTTACCGAGCTGCAAAACATATAACCTCGCAGAAATAAAAGTGAAAAAATGGACCGGGGGCCGCCCCCCCTCTTTCATAACCGGTTTATAGACCTTCAACCAGAAGTGGATTTAAACCGGAATAAGAAACAAGCCAAACGAAAATTGGTAGAAGACGATTTTCCTCAATTACCAGTGATTAATAATGACACTAACATACCCCGCTATATTGTTGTCAGTAGAACAGAAAAAATAGGAGGCAATCTACGTCCACTCGCATCGTATAATCCATTCCAAGTAAATCGCGGCTTGAACCACATTTCAAAAGACATTTTAGAGGTCAAAGCAATGAGATCGGGAGACTTACTTCTCAAAGTCCTAAATGTTCCAACTGCAGACAAATTCCTAAAGGCAAAACTCATTGACTTGATTCCCGTAAAAGTATCAAACCATGTCAATCTGAACTCTGTCCAAGGTAGAATTTATTCGCCACATATTATTGATATACCAGAAGCTGAACTACTGGAAGAGCTGAAAAAGTTCAAAGTAACGGAAGTAAGGAAGATGATGAAAAAAGAGAAAGATGCTATTGTACATACAGGCGCAGCTATTATTACTTTTGATTTAATTCGCCGTCCACAAGCCATCAAAATCGGTTGGATTAACTGCAAAGTCGACGAATTCATACCTAACCCCATGCGCTGTGTGTCATGCCAAAAGCTAGGGCACACCAAAAACCGCTGCACCAATGCTATTGTTTGTAAAGACTGCTGTCTCCCCCCACCACATAATAGTTGCACACGCATCTATTGTATCAACTGCAGAGAAGAAACCCACACGTCATATGATTCCGCTTGCCCCTCATTTCTCCGGTACAAATCAGTCAATAAGATCAAAGCTGATCGCAGATTCACTGTTAAAGAGGCTTGGCAGATTTATAATGATTACCCTTCCCTTCACCAACTGCAGCCTCCTAAAAAGCGAAATGGTAGGAACCCGACTGTAGCAGAAATAATTAAAACGCGCTTAGAGAATCAAAACAAATCGAAAACCACCACCTCCACCAACTCCGCTACCCTCTCTGACAATAGCGTGCAAGTCGCAACTCAGCAAAGAGACTCTTCAAACATCGAACCAATCGTACATTCAGCAGCTCCAAAAGAAACAAATACTACTGATAATGAAACACAACACACCACACAACTACTCCAAAGCAGGCCAAAGAACAGCCTACCACAGCAAACCAACATCGAACATGAACCACATGCAACTAAAAAACGACTCACACCAAACGCTTGCAATGGACCACAAAAAACATACCCCTCTTTTTCCCCCACAGAAGATAAGTCACATCAACCTACATCCATAAATTATATAGATCAAATAGAAACTGATTCTGAATCAATTGGTATTGATTCAGAGCACACCGCTCATACATCAAAACACTCACACGCCCAATTTCTCACTCTCTCTCAATTCCGCAATACCTGCAATACACCACCCACATCAAATGTAAAATATCATGAACAATAATAATGGCTCTATTGGATATTGACCTTGTCATCCTCCAATGGAATCTTCAAGGATTTCTTAATAACAAACACGCTCTAGAACGATTAATAAATAAATATAATCCAGACATAATAGCACTTCAAGAAACCCACATTACAACAAATACAAAAACATATTTTAAAAAAAAACTACCAACCTTTTCCCCAAAACAAAGATTACCATTACGCAAAAGCTGGTATAGTCTTTCTTGTACAAAACAATTTACCTGTAGTATCACACGTTACATCCTCTTCTAACCTGCTCCATCAAACAATTGAAATTAAAACAAATAGACCGGTAAAAATTACAAATTTATATAGAGAACACAGTGTAGAAATCACCCCAGAAATCCTTAATAATATTCCTTTAACCAACAATAGTCACCACATTATTGTGGGAGATATAAATGCACACAATATATTATGGGGTTCAAATAAAACCAATCTCCCTGGATCGCGATTTGAGAATTTTGCCAACGATCATAATCTAGTCATCCTTAATGATGGGTCACCTACATTTTTTAGCACTAGGAATACCTTCACGGCGATAGATGTATCTTTTGCATTCGAAGATATTGCTCCTTTGCTTCACTGGGAGGTTGAACCTTCGGGTTCGGAGAGTAGAGATCACATACCAGTCATTATACGAACGCCAGATAGAAGATTGCCAAAAAGATTTCAAACACGTTTTAAAGAAAATATGGCAAACTGGAATCTGTTCAAATCGACAACGCAAGCTTTGACATTTGCACGTCACTCAACACTAACCAGGAAGCTGCAAGTATTAAAAAAATTATCAGAATAGCAGCATCGAAAAGCATTCCGGTAACCAAACATAAAGGCCACAGGTCAAATCCAGTCTGGTTCTCGAAAGAAATTTCAGATCTGGTAAAGGAAAAAAATCTAGCCTGGGTTAGCCCAACCACCGATAACTGCATTCTTTATAGAAAAACTTGCGCAAAACTTCGAAGAGAATCCATTCAGGCTAATAGGTTATCGTGGGAATATTTTGTCAACACCATGAACCCTTCTATGGACCTAAGAACATTGTGGAGCAAAATTAGATCAATTCGCACCTCGAAACCACCTCAAGATTTTCCATATATGCTCATTGGTCATAACCTTCAAAATGACCCGGAGGTCATAGCTAACGCTTTCGCAGAAAAATGGAAAGGGTATAGTGCGGACACCACCTACCCAGATGGCACGATCCAAAAAAAGATTAACTTTAAAATAGACGATCTTCCGAACTCAACTGGCCAATTGGAATATCTTATGGATACAATAACACTGGCTGAACTCGAGATGACCCTACAGACTGCGAAAGGGACGACGCCGGGAGAGGATAAGATCACGTACAAAATGGTAAAATATAGCGATGATAGTCTCAAAGGAAGAATTTGCGCTTTATACAACAACATCATAAATACTGGGAACTTTCCACGCGACTGGAAGCGGGCCAAGCTCAAACCTATACCCAAAAAGTCACACAGCTGTCATTCTTTCGAAGAATACCGTCCAATCTCACTTCTCCCCGTTCTCTCCAAGATTTTTGAGAAAATTCTTGCAAGACGAATCGGTTGGACAATGGAGAAAAAGATGCACCCAGGGCAACACGCTTTTAGACCCAACAGAGGAGTTCAGACGCTCTTACACCTATTAGAACACAAAATTACTGAAAACTTATCCGGTACCAAGCATAATGTGGTCATTTCTTGGGATCTAGAAAAAGCTTTTGATAGAGTCCTGGTCTTCCCAGCCATTAATCAGCTGAATTTATGGGGAGTCCCGAAAAAGATCCTAAAAGTAGTTGAATCTTTTTTATCGGGAAGAACATTTCAAGTTAACGTTGACGGTTATAACTCATCCTCAGTTAAGCTTGAAAACGGAATTCCACAAGGATCGCCACTATCAGTGATTATATATAATGCCTACATTGACTCGCTAATTACCAAACTGGCCGCTCCAAGATATAGCCTTGACTTCATAGGAATTTATGCTGATAACATCTATGCTTTAGCTTCAGGGGATCCAAGTTGGGTCAAACAAATTTTAGAAGAAGCAGACTCAGCTATCTTTAATTGGGCACAAGAAAGAAGGGCAATAGTCCCACCAACCAAAACAGAAGCTCTCCACGTTTGCAGAAAAAGAAAATGTACAACGTCGCCGGTAATCCTTCGTGGATGTTCAATTACTCTCCAAAGACAACTCAAAATACTGGGAGTTTGATTCAGCGGAAACCTTAAATGGGATTTACAGTTTAAAAATGTCTCAAACCAGTTAAAATTGCGAAAGATGATGCATTGAAGATGATATGTTCACGCCGAAAGGGGCCACACCTTGAAACTGCCCTCCAAATAGCGAAAACACTTGTGGAAGGCACTCTTCAACATGGCATGACAATGTACATGTGGACTACGAAAAAGAATTCGGAAAAAATTGACGCATCGATCAACGACTGTTTCCGCACGGCAACAGGAGCGTTGAAAGCTACGCCTATTGCAGCACTCCGAGTCGAAGCTGGATACACATCATTCCAATACCTAGGAAGAAAGAGAGCAGTAAATATAGCTAGTAAGGCATTGGCCGACTTCATGCATCCATTGCACAATACTACTAAGGCGACGCTTCTAAGCAAAAAATCATTCAGAAAGAGCTGTACCTCCGCTATAAGCAACATGGTGTCCTTACTATGTAGCCAACATGTATGCCTCCCTAACACCCTTTTAGAGACTGATTTTAATCCCCCTCCACCTTGGAAAAGGAATTTACTGAAAATTAACTCCACTTTGGAAATATACAGGAAAAACGAAACACCGGATAAACTATTTCAAGCTCTACACCTGGATATGATTGGTTCTTCGAATGCAGTCCGATTTTTATACACCGATGGCTCGTGCAAGGACAATAATTCTACCTACGCTGTGATTGAGCTTAACAAAGACGGAGAAACCAAAATCATCCAGAGAGGACTCCCTCCGGAACTAGCCGGCTGTTACACAGCTGAACTAACGGCTATCGAAAAAGGGATTTCCATCCCACAGACTTGGTCAGAGAAAACTGTTATTTTCACTGACAATTTAAGCATTTTAAAGGGACTACGAAGTGGATTAAACAAGTGCCCCTCCCTAGAATACATTAGGAGTAGTCTCAACGCTAACGAGAATCTATCCTTAGCATGGGTACCCGCACACGTCGGAATTAAGGGTAACGATTTTGCAGACACAGCCGCAAAAGAAACCATCAAATACCCTTTGATAGTAACAATCCCCAACTCTTATCAGCTCACCAGGAGAATCTTCAGAGGAATTCAGGAAATTGAGACAGCCGAGGAGTGGAAATCCTGCCAAACATTTCTTCGAATGCACCACAATCGTCATACTCGTATTCCATACAATAAAACTTTCAGCAGAGACGCCTACATAAGACTGGTGCGAATCAGGGTAGGAAAAACCCTTTTCACAACTAGACATCTTTACAATGGAGAAACACCCGAGGAATGTCAACATTGTGGAAGGGCTCTTACAATTTGGCATATCATGGTCACCTGCCCAATTTCCAAACGTACCCATGACCCAGAACATATCGAACAGCAACTAGCCGAAGTTCTGAACCCAGCAAAGGCGCAAACTCTTCAAAATATCAGAGAAGCCACATCTCGTCATCTTAAATTTAACGACATATAACAACAACAACAACAACAACAACAACAAAAATTGTATATTATTAGTTTTATGGAAAATATGACCTATGAAGCGACGACATCACATGGCCTTGATGCTCAGATGTCTTAAAAAAATAGTTTATAAATTAATTTCTTTGTAAGCTATTTAAATATAAATAAATAAATAATATTTGCTTTGTAAATAGCTATGGCCAGCTTACATACGTTTAGGTTAGCATTTAAGAAACATATACATATATCAGTGTATACAAAGGTGTATACTGATATATGTATATGAATGTGTATAATGTCTATGTGTTTGTATGTGTGTATTGTCTATGTAGGTTAGGTAGACTTAGGTTTATTTTAAGTTAGATTTAAAGTTTTTATAAAAAATTATGTCCATATGCT
This sequence comes from Volucella bombylans, assembly GCA_949129095.1. NCBI lineage: Eukaryota > Metazoa > Arthropoda > Insecta > Diptera > Syrphidae > Volucella > Volucella bombylans. The sequence goes on along the minus strand of OX422140.1, from coordinate 330,006,183 downwards.
AAGTTTTTTGTTAACAAATGATGGTGGTGGCTTCTTTAATATGTAGTTCCGCGGCATAATAGCAATAGAAATTAACCTTTTATTTAAACCAATCACTTTTCCAAAAATATATGCTCACATCTACACCCAGAATGTTGTCCACATTTACCCATATGAAAAAAATATTCTGGGGTAAATGTTAACACATGCGAATCGCCATAAATTTCATGGATTTTTAAAATTTTCTATTTCAAGTAAAACTAAAAAGTATTTGCAAATACTTACACAATTGAACTTGAAAAGACTTGTTTGGCACTTTTAAGAATTAACTTTCACGAAAAATGCGCTCGTCAAATGAATTCCCTTTTGACAGCAATGAGTTTGACGTATAAGGTAAAAGAGGCATGTGTCCGCAATTTCTACTAATGTATGTGTCAAAGAGACTTGACTAAAGTTTGATATGAGCCATGTTTTCATTTCCCCCAGTTTATATTTATAAACTTTGAACCTATCTCGGAAAATATGATTGTATCTATTTCCGCCGCGCAACATAGAGTAGACAGATATACAGATATTCTTTTCAATTGCAAACCATACTTCAGCTAAGATATTCTTCGAATATTCGCAGGTTTATGGTGACATAGAAGATCAGGACTACATTTTAAAGACAAAACTCGAGATCTCTACATGGAGAAAAACGATCGAACGATGTACGAAGTTCGACAAACAAAGAAATTCGTACTTTGCGAAGCTAGCGAGCGGAGTGAAAATAAAAATAAATTATTACCTTCCTTGAAAGTTTTTGAATAATAACATTTTTATTTTATACTAAGTGACCGGTAAGCGATCATATAGTAACATATAATACCCCTCATACTCCGTACAGTCTAGCAGCCCCAAACAATCAGAGCATTTGCTATGAAAAACAACAAGATCAGCACACGATGCACTGGAAAGTGTAGCACTTCAGAATGTGCCCCATAAACACATTCCTGCACGTACTTCGACTGCCTCTAGATGTACGCAGGTTTTCGTTACTCTCGCTATTCTGCAGATGTACATAGAATAAATAAAAATAAAAAAAGATTTTTTAGACGTAACCGAAGAAAAGTATTTTTCTACATGCAAGCCAAGTAACGTTATAAACAATTCAAGCAACATAATAAAATTGGAGCCAAATTCAAATCGCTTATACGTTGTGCAAAGTGTTATAAAAATGACAGAATGTATCTAAATAACATCCGCAAAGTATCGAAGAAGATGGAAGGATGTCTCAGGAGGAGAATCGTTAAGGGGTGGGAAACTGTTGTATACTTGTCGAAGTACGGTTGAATTTATTTAAAGCAATCTCTAAAACGTGACTTGACTTATTGGTTGTCATTACCGAGTGGGGGTCAAAGAAAGGGTACGAATTTGACATCCTAAAAACGTAATAGCAGCAACAATCAGATAAGAAAAACACATCAACTAGTACTCATCTCCGACGTTACCAATTCCACTCGAAGTCAAATTACCATTACCCCATCAGTTTTATCCTTGCCAAAATCGTTTTTTGTCCTTTTTCACCACAAGCTGCACAAAAGAGCTTTCCACATCCTGTGACAGAAATTTATAACTTCAGTCAAGTAAAACCAACACGTGTAACCATCTCAGGGATGACATCAAAGAAAGTCTTAAATTTTTCACCAACCAACAGCCTCAATTTATCAATATGCAGACCATCACTCGTCCTCCAAACCAGACCGTCTTTCACTTAGCCAAAATCATTGCAATTGCTGCCCCTTCTTATCATCTAACACCATCATTAATGCGACCACAAAATTGAATTGAATTCTTGATTAGGAACAGGGAAAGTCAGCTGGTCCGTCAAAATCTCCAAATAATTCATCGCGTAAGCCATTCAGCCCCATGATCCATTCTGCCCCAAGAATATATTTGCCAAATTAACTCACGTCTTGCTTTACAAATGCGACAAACAACGGAACTCAATATTTAACGAGCCACCACCACCTCGTAAACCACTACGAACTATCCGTTCTAACCATGAGCCCAAACCATTAATACACCTCTGACGTATGAAAAATCCACCATAGAATCCACGTGGCCTCTATAAAAGAAAGATTTTCTTAATAAAACTCTGAAAATTTGCCCCCCCCCCCCCCCCCCCCCCCCCCTATCCGTCGCTAACACTTGTGTCAAAAACTAGCCGGAACCAACAATTTTGTGGGACTAGAAACGGATACGGATCTAGGTTTGGTTTTGGGCATGTGCAAACAAAGTCGAGATTTGTTACCACACTAACGTCCATTTAGAACGCACAAAACTAAACGATACTACCTATCCCAGTCCCTATAACATACGGTCGTCATCATAACACTGCTGCACGTCGGTGGTAGTCGTCGTAGTCACGGTAAACATACTTGATGCCATTACATTCTTCCTAATCGTACACCGAGATTAGTTAACTTCGTAACTTGAATAGTAATTCATCCAACCCTCAGTCCCGCTTAACTACCTTCGGTTACGGCGGACTCATGGGTTGGGGACTATTCCGAGGGTATCCTGAATTCTCCTTTCTCCACAGGATTTGCATTTAAAGTTTAAACATCGCTATTAACTCAACACGTGTGTGGTCGTTCTGCATACTGGATTCTGGGAATCTTGTTCTGCTTTACTCCTTCCGCGTATGTGGAAGGCCACTTTCGCCGGATGTGCACGTACCTATGAAGTTTGTTCGTGTTTTCTTTTTTTGTTTTATGAATTTTTCATATCGGATTAATAAATATTAAAGCCGTGCAACATTGGATGGGGAATGGCGGATGGGGTGCCAAAAACAGAGCTATAATCGGATTTTCAGAGTGGGAGTTGCAGAGAATCCTTGTCCATGTATCCAGTATGGGGTGGGTGACTTTCTAGGGAATTCTGAACTGGGAGCTTGGAATTTATTGTTAATAATTTACAACCCAACTCTTGCTATTGGATTTACATAAATTGGGCGCGCGAATATAATTTTGACCGAAAAAGTATTTTTTTTTTTTTTTAGTTGGTATTCCGTTGAAAGGGAAAAAGAGAGAGAGAGAGGGCTTAAAACAGGGCTCCACTTTGTGAAATTATTCAATGTTTGTAGGGGGTGTGGGGAGAGACTGATTTTGATTAATTAATAGCTTGCGGCTGATTCAAATTTATTTCGGGATTAGGTTCCTAATCGAGTCGGTTGTTGTCTAGTATATTTGTTTTGTAACGATGAAAACCCAGGACGAATTCCATCGGCGAGTAATCCCTGATGTTAAGAGATTAACTGTACTTTAATTTTTGATACAATTTATGAATTTATTTTCAGTTCGCAGAGGACAGTGTGAGGTAAAAATTTTCCACAGAAATTTTTAAACAAAATAAAAGTCGAACAAGGAATTTAGTGGCAGCATTGTATATGTCAGGTGGTTGTGATTTCCATTTGAATTGGACGTTAATTCTATATTTTTATAATTTCTTGCATAAATCTGAAGCATTTCTCATAACTTTCCCCAATTCACTTCACCCTGACAGTAGAGTTGAAGTAGACTTGACGGTTCTGAGACGACATCGCTTTTGACAAAACTTCCAATATCAGTAGTCCAAAGCAGTCCAAAGTAAAGTTGGATTTTCATGCAGATTCTAAAGTGACCTTGCGCGAATCACCAGCAAGAGATGGGTTCACTGCTGACGAACCTTGCAAACGTTTGAAGGACAACGAACTTCGGATCTGTACGTGGGATTTTCGTACCTTTAACAGCCCACGTGCAGCCGCATATACCTCAATCTACTAGGTTCGATGTGATGGACCGGACAAAAAGAGAATGAAAAACTGTGATATATACTACAGGGAAAAAATCAGCGCTTCTTCAAGAAGTGCAAGAAGCCTTGAGCTTCCGACACGTGAGTCAACGTCTACTGGCAATCGGAATCAACGCTAAATTGGCTAATATAAGCATAATATGTGTCCATGCCCGTAAAGAAGAAAAAGACGAGGCCACAAAAGAATGTTTCTACGAGCTCCTCGACAAGATATGCATATGAGCAATGTCCGAAGTATGACGTCAAAATCGTAGGATTTTGGTAGGACAGTTGGTATGCTTTGCGGAGGAGCGAAAATCGGTATAACATGCACACCGTTTCCTCATCTCAATATACACAAGGGCACATGGTGGTCTCCGGAATATGAAACACTGAATCGATTCGATCATTTCACATTCGAACGTTCCGGACAGCTAACATTGACAAGGGTCACCACTGTGGGAAGATATAATGTAGAAAAGCTATAATAGAAAGACACCACCATAATCTTCAGCCAACGCGTATCCCGAAATCATTCAGTAACTCTTAAGTCGCCAGCATCAAGTATCGAAGACCAGTGGCAACGCTACTATGAGCTTGATGCACAATGCCGGCAAGCACATGTAGCTAAATAAGAAGCGCACAAAGCGGCGCTGCTGGTGCGATTGACTAGAGCCGCTTGTAACCTTGACGAGCAGAAGCGACGGAAAGATCATCGGCTTCTACAGAAGAAGAAAAAAAATCAGGAGAAGCGCGACCGCGGATATTGAGTTTAAATACAAGCATTTACGCTCGGAAGTTTTACCAACAGGTAAAAGGGACGTGTCAAGGCAAGAAAACCCGTACAGGAGCCTGTAGAGAGAAAGAAGGAAATGTTGTAATAGAGCCACAATCTCTACTGAGAAAATGGAAAAACTGTCACTGCACACTGTTTAACGGCGAAGAAGCCCAGCTTAGACAAAAAAGGAGACCCCTCATCTGAGTCAACTATAGGGGTTAAATCTCCTCAACCTCGGATACAAGATTTTATCTGCCATATGGTGTAAACGTCTGAAACACTTCGCCAGTTCGGTTTAAGACTAGGAAAGTCCACAATCGACCAAATTTTCACATTCCGGCAGATCCTGGAAAAAACTCAACATGTTCAAATCGGTATCCACCATCTTTTCATGAATTTTAAGACCCCTTAGTTTTAGCACCCCTTCCAAGCGAATCCATCTGTGCTGAATGGCACTCCTCTGTGCTCCCATTCAGAGGAGACACGAAAGATCGACGGATTGGACATAACGTCAGTCAGGTGATGGTCCCTAAAAGAATAGCGTATACGGAGGCTTAGTTATTCCCTTTATCCAGTGTCATCAGTGTATCCAGTGTCATCTATGATGAAGGATCAAACTCTTAGATCGATTCAGATCCAGCTGTGGCCAGATCCGTTGGTCGCTAGGCATGTTGTTCCAACTGTCCACTGTCTGTTCTTTTATTAGCATGAAACTTTAATATTGATTTGCACGTAGCGATTGGTATATTATGCTACCCTTTTCAGGTAGAATAGGTAGAGTGGTTCTAATTTTGGCGAGTTCGATGGCCCTACAACTCCACGGAATGTCGCTGTGGCCCGTTACCTAACATAGGTGAAGGTTAAACTGCTCTACCATCTCCGATCGCCATTTAAGGGCATTTTTAGAATTTAATGAGACTGAGTCCAGGGACTTAATAACGCCCTGACTATCCGAAAAGATGCGTATATCCTTTGCAGATATCACGTTTTTCTTCCGTTTATCTGAGAAAATACAGCCACCAACCCCGCTATTAGTTTTAGATCCATCTGTGTAAAAGTGGAAGTGTAAAGAAGGATCTAGATGGGAAGCTTGCATGAAAGTCTTTGTCGAACCAAAGTTCGTGTATAATGTAATCGATGTTCTCTGTGATGATTCATAATATATTAACAATATTAGCCTGGTCAAATAATTTATATAGAGTCGTCTGCTTGGTTTGCTGCAGTTGACTGCATTGTCTAAGGCCGTCCACCAAACAACAACTCCATAGAAGGGTATCGGTCTCATAACCGAGATGTACATCCAGTGGGTTATGCGAGGTTGAAGCCCCCATGGTTCCTGTATTCCAAGATCGAATTTTCAATTTAAGTTTAAGGAAGAGGGGATTACTTATCAGCATCCAGCTCATCCTTTTCATGAACCCTTAGGTTAATTGAATCGAAGCCGAATCATGCCTTTAGCCTGCACCAGAGGGTTAAGGGATTCCTTGTTGATCACAATTAACGTGCATCTACCTATATAACTAAGTTCTTAGTTCTTCCAGTTCCGCGATTTTCCAGTCATGAGTCGGAAGGGTCGGGTTGCTGAGCCTGATGATCTCTAGAATACTTTCTGGGGAGGAGGATTCGGCTGGGATCCAGGTGGGTGTTCTAGGTCTACTAAGGATATCCTCTTTAGCCACGACTTCGAGTTTTGCACCTGGCCAATTTTCTTCCCAATCCACCTACCGGTTTGGTGTAAAGGTCGAGAGATCTCGACCAGCCAGCGTCGCTTGTGATGGTAGGTGTTCCGGGGTTTTCCCGCATGGCGGGCAAGAAACTGCCCGAAAGCTTTAACTTGACAGTTACGCAAACCAGTCAGACGTGTTTTTCTTGTCTCTCTAATCGCCTGTTTAATTAATTTTCGTCAAATTGCATTTTCCTGTTCTTAACCCCAGTGCTTGAATTCTTTAATTTTTTTTGTGTAATTTTTTCCGTGCAAAGCCCCTATCTATATAAAATTGCAACCAAGCAATACAAAAAAAATCAATAGTTCGACCTAATATTTATACCTTCACTGACCTACACAACTAATTTAAACATGTCTTGCGGAATTGCCAATTGTGTAATCGATGACAAGACTGGGTAGCTTGCAAGGGCATCTGCGGAAAAGCCTTTCATGCCGTTTGTGTCGGGTTAAACAAAAGAAATACGGTGTTTGTCAAGGAATACTTCTATAACCTCCTTTTCTTCTGTGATGAGTGCAAGTGTATCTAACTCTCGCATGTGCTTTTGGCAATAAAATGCCTAAGCTATTCCAATGACTCCTACCAAGACGCGCTCGCGAAAAAGTTTACGGACGAAATTTCGGTTATTGAAAGCAGTGTCAAAAGTGTTGAAGAGTTACGTAACTCAGTGCAGAAATCAGCCGATCTCATAAAATTCAAAGCAAAGCAAATGGATATACAAATTGCTGGTCTAACCGAGTTAGAATCCGGGAGATCCAGGAATGAAGAAACTCCCTTACGTCACCTGGATAAAGTGTTAAGTGACATCAAAGCTATCTGTTCTACGCAGGTTATATCCAACCAAAAATCCTGCGAGTTGACAAGCTCCCTGCGGGACGACATTGACATTCATTTCCAGTCCTCGTTACACAAACAACCATCTCCTAAACAATCTGATCCTATACTCGAAGTTATCTTCGACAAAGTGATGATCCCTTGTATGCGATATTGAACACCATATCGCAACAATAAACAGCAAAATCGTTGACACACCAAACTTCCCGCAGCCTTACCAGAATGTTCCCTATAATACATCGCTCATGGCTGAATTAATGGAACCTGAAGTGGATTCAGGCTCACCCCCACATACAAGTCATCTGCAGATGGTGCAACCTACTGATTCCTGCTAAGCTTTTTCCAACTTGACAATAGAGAACACGTCTATGTCAGCTCCTCCAATTGCTGCCCCACGGAAGCTTATCAATCACTTCAACTCCACTTGGACACCATCCGAATGGCAGGGTAGACTTGGTAAGTTTGCTTCGAACAATCAATTGGTCACTACGTTTCTTATAAAAGGCGAAAATTTCGATCTCCAAACCGGAGCTAAATGTCCCAATTTCATTAGTTCCGATGTCATAAATCCCTCATCTGAAAACGTGTCTATCGCCCTCAAAATCTTCGTCCACCTGCCCCATTTTTGACTCCCTTCTACCTCCCGCAGTTAAAATAACCCAACAAACTTTTGGCACAACAGAATGTCGTTATGAAAAAAAAGACGTACGAGAATATACGTCTCCTTCTAGCGTATCTGCATGACAAATCAGACTCAGTTTGTTATGAGGGAAAAACTAAAACAAGCGTCATGGTCTCCATACAGCAGGAAGATCTCCCTACTGACCTTAAATATCTGAGGAACTTATATATCCAGTTCCAAGAAATTTTCAATATGTAACTGCTTTCGGTAACTATGTACACTCAAAAAGAATCTCACACGTTCAGCGGAGCAAAGCTGACAACGACAAATTTGTTCGTCCCTAGTGTGCTACCATTGCCAGTGTTCCAACCATCCACCCCTACGCCCTCTCGAAATAACCTTCCTCTTACCCGTGCTGTCTTGTGAAAGTCTCACGCTCTCCCATTTGAGGTCTACGATCTGACCGAAACTAATCTAATCAGGAATTATTCCCCCCTAGTTTCAATGTTTTCCGAGACGATGGTCTTACCCGTCCAAATCGCTGTTTCTACTTCTTCTAAGCTTGACTATGTTTTAACGAAGATAACACTCCCCAGCAGGTCCCTGTACGTTATGTGTTTTTACCTCCTACCGGCGCAACCTATCGAATGCTACCAACTCGCTATCGATGCAATTGATCAAATAATTAATTTATCTGATCCTCTCGATGATATCATAGTATTGAATCTTTTTTTATCGCAAACCCTAACTCGAGTAAAGAATGCCTCTTCTTCGATAAGCTTACAGCTTGTAAGCTGTTGTGCCAAGTTAGTGGCGTCTCCAACTAATTAGACCTCATTTTCATCACTGACCGCATAAACTCCTCTATCTCACTCTGTCCCCTTTCACTATCTTTAACTTTCACCCGCTACATCTTCTTTCTCTTTTCCACTACTCTCCTATCGAGTATACTTCATCTGCAGCTACATATTCATACGACTTTTATAAAGCGATCTTCCACAGAATTAATGCACATCTTAGTAAGTGTTCTTTTAATTTCCCCAATATGTCCCTCAGTGATGATCTCAATCTATCTTCTACAGAGAATTATTCAATTCCATTTCTCTCTATGACCCTTTTCGGGCAAGAAAAGTCCTTCTACGAGCCCCCCGTGGTATAATCGTAAACTTCGCTCTTTACGAAACAAGAGAAACAAATTTTGGGCAGTTTTCCTTCGATCCAATCCCTTTGCTGACTATTCTAACTACCTCGGCTTATACCTTCAATTCGCACAACTTTATAACGTACTCTACCAGCGATACCTTGATAGCGCGTTTATAAAGGATCCTAAGTCTTTCTACCAATTCGTTAACTACAAAAAAAAAAATCTGACGGTTTTCCCCCATCCCTCTCATACGAAAATATATCATCAACCGATCCGCATACCGTAGCCAAATTTTTTGCTACTTTTTTTAAGCAATCTTTTGCCGATAATTCCTTCATACAGGCTCCGTCTTATTTCAAATACCTGCTTAACTTCCTTACTGGCCCCACTATATCTCAAAGTATTGAGCGTACAGTAATAGAAAATAAGTTACAACAACTTAAAGATGAATACCATACCTACCCAGCCCAGATGGCCTTCAATCCATATTTCTTAAAAAGCTTTTATCCACACTTTCCCACCCCCTTTCAAATCTCTTCCGGTTATTGCTCTCTCAAGGTGAATTTCCACAGATATTTAAGTATTCTTTCAATACATCGGGATTAAAGAGCGAAGTCACTCATTACCGCCGCATAGCTAAACTTTCACATATACCTAAACTGCTAGAAAGCATTTTGTACGAGGCCTTAAGCTTCCAGTGCCAATCTCTGATTTCCCCTAATCAACACGGCTTTCTGAAAGGTAGATCAACTACCACTAACCATGTCGAATTCGTTTCCTCTGTTCTCTCAGCCTTAGAAAGTGGTAAAGATGTTGACGTTATAACAACTGATTTCAGTAATCCTGTTCAAATTATCCGTCCCCAGCTTTGAACCCATCTTACTAAAATGGATATCTTCTTACCTGGATAATCGTTTCTATAGTCTTCGTTTCAGGTCTGTCCTATCGGCCCCTTTCTTGGCCACTTCAGGTGTTCCTCATGGTAGTCACCTAGGTCCACTCCCCTTCATCTTAACTCTTAGCAATCTTGAAAGGGCCATTCAACACTTAGCGCTTTCTCTCTATGCTGACGATACCAAATTTTTAAACCCATTTTTTCACAATATAACTCCAGACACCTTCAAACAGATTTTAATAGTTTTTCCACCTGGTGCATCAAGAACTGCTTAGAACTCAATGTCACCAAATGTCAATCGATTACCTTCTCACGTAAGTGCAACAAGTCTCCTCCCCGAATTTACCTTCTCCACGGCCAACCTAAATCCCTTGTTGAGTCTATGCGCGACCTTGGCATATGGCAGCTTAATTTCCGCTCGCATATTGATGAGGTAATTACTAAAGCAAACTCATCACTTGGCTTCGTTAAAAGATGGTCCAAAGAATTCTGCAACCCGTACGTGACCAGATCACTATACATCACTCAAGTTCGCCCTCTTCTCGAGTACGCTAGCCAAGCGTGGTGTCCCTTTCAACGAGTTCATGTATCCCGTATTAAGAGCATCCAGCTTCGTTTTCTTTGATTTATGTGTTGCAGTCGATGGGGATTACTTTGAAGGGGACAATATAGATTTACATGAATAAACTCGTATTTTTAATTTTCTGAATAAATTCCGGGATCAAGGTGGTATTCCAGCCTTTTTTAATCTTTTTTTTATATTTATTTTTATTTCTCTTAATTATATTTATTAGAGATTTAGCTAAAGGAAGAGACTCAGCTACAATTCGAGGAATGTCATAAATTGTTATTGTCCGTCCTGGATTGCTACGTGGCCGTGCATCCTATGTCACGGATAAATATTTTTTAAAGCGTCCAAATACGGAAACGCCTAGAAATTGAATCTTGTGGATGGAGTGAGGTGGAAATGAAAGCATGATAATCCCGTCGCTTTTGGCTATTTCCAGCATTTCAATTGAAAGATGAGAGGAATGATTGTCCAGACAGAGTAGTACGGGGCTTTCTTTCGTCGGCTTTGCATGTTTTATGCAGTGGGTCATAAAAGCTAACAATTCGTCATTGGTGGCCCAACTACTGACAGTTGACGTTCCAATGCAGTCTAGTGGACCTCCATTAACAAAGTTTTTCCGGGGAAAAATAAACATAACTGGGATTGCGACCCCAGAAGCTGACACTGACACTATAAAAGTAACGTTTGTACCACGTTCGGTTGATCTCATCGATCCTATATTTCTTTTCACCTTAGCAGCAACAATTTTACTTGGCTTGCATACCGTGGACACGCCAGTCTCATCAACGTTTCATATATTTGAAGCACTGAATTTGTGCCTATCTATAACCTCCGATAGTTTGTCAAAAAAAATATCGACGTTAGCCTTGTTGAATGAGGTGGCTCTGCCCATAATTGTAGCTTGCGGCTTCCTAATAGACAGCTGCCGGTTCCTTTTAAGAAACCCAGTAAGCCAATCCTTACCAATAATCTTGTTTTCATTCCAGATGTTAGGAAATCGTAACTGAAATTTGATTGTGCACTTGTACGCAAGCGTGCGAAAATTTTTTTGGGGTTAAGCCATAAATTATTGATGATGCTTTTAGCAAATAACCCTTAAACAAACCTTCGGACCACATGGTCCAACTGAACCCACACCTAGTTTTACGAACATATTTCTTCATAAATAAAAAAACTCTCAAAATTGTTGCATTTAACACACATTATATAAAAATACAATAAATTCACTTATAAACAATTTTAACTCAGTTCAAAATTCTTTTTTTTTGCACTAGCAAAATAAAGAAACTATCTTACACTTTTTTTTACCTTTACACTTAAAAAAGACAAACTTCGTGTAGTTATCCAAATGCAATTGAAACCGGCTTAGCATGTGCTAAAAACAGCGTACGCTTTCTTTGCGTCTGATCATGTTCTTTTAGTAGCATCGGCTTCTGAGTAATTCGCGTGGTCCAACTTGCCCCGCTCTACCCTACTAGAACGACGTAATCTTTTTTTTCTCTACTCTCTATTCCCAAGTTGGTGATCTCCTCCATAGTCAGAAAATTGAATCGGCAGTCACCATCCCTCCTTTATCCAAATAAGCAACCAAATTTTGGCCTTCCCTTACGATTTATAATCCACGTTTCATGTTGGAAAAAACGATTCGCATTTTAATCGCTTATCTCAATACAATCCATTTTGTCAGCCGCTTATACTTTTCTTATTTTTCACTTAAACCACTTAATCAATTCTCTTACTTCACACTTCAAATTCAACTGATGAACTGACTTGCATACCTTGAGGATGCTGAAATTTATAGTCGAATGACATATTTCGAGAACCATGCATGCAATCCAGCGTCCCATACCATTTCCGTTTTGCTGGAAAACTTGCTTCCATTCTCCATTCATCAACGGTTGATGCTTCAGTTATTCAAGTATCGAAATCTTCTTCTATGGAAATACGGATGACGCTGCTCACATTTAAATGGATATCACAATATTTCACGTACTTGTTGTACGGCCCTACGCATAGATGTCGCTTGCTTGTTGTTGCCTCGACTTAACGAATATTCTGTAATAATTAGCTGTCAAGTGGATTCTATCGAGCAGCTGATTGATTGCTTTCAAACCCGCATTTTCATTTCAAGTAACCATTTTACTTCCAATTAAAAGTACTCGTATATCGCGCCTAGTCAATATCCTTGATATTAGATTAGGGAGCTTCTTGAGAATCAAATACCTATATCTCAGCAACATCGCTCTACTTCTTCTGGCTCCTGGTGGCAAATCCTTACGCATCGAAATTCCGAAACCCCTCAGATGCTTTGCGACTCGCAGTACGCTTATAGGTGAGTCAGTGGACCAAAAGTTCCCCATAAGCAAGGAAGTTTGAGCTCTTTTAGTTGGCATGTACCCGACGTGATCGATATCTACAACACATTCGAGAGTTTTAATAATCCTTTGGATTTTTTGGCTCTTCCTTTCACTAGCGACAAATACATTTACGACTCTAGTTGCAGCAACAATACCCAGTCTTTTTCAGTCTTGTCGCGAAATCCTCATTCTTCTTTCTTAGGCTCACGCTTTCAAATGATTAATGCTAGACCAAGACTTCGTTAACTAACAAGGCTGGCTAACTCGTTCAACTTTTCATCTAGCAGCTTTTGTAAATTGAACTACTTTGAAGTTTCGGGCAGTCATGTTTTGTACATTTATGCATAGATAAAGCAATTTTGTGGTTATGTGTATTTCGAACTTTGACCAAGTACGTATTCTTAAAATCTATGAATTACAGTACTAGTGATTCTTTGGAAAATTGTGGGTTTCTGAGGGACTTGCAGGGCCGATTCATTTTTGTAACACAATTTAAATGCCCCATATTCAAGAAAGGCGATCCTATATCTTGTAAGAACTACCGAGGCACATCCCTGCTTAACGTAGCCTACAAGATGCTATCAAGCATACTGTGTAAACAACTAAAGCTGTTTTGCACCACACTGCTGCAAATCCTGGAAAAGACCAGCGAGTTCCAAGTCGATGCTCACCATATTTTCATCGACTTCAAAGCCGCATACGACAGCATTTATCGCACTGAATTATATAACGCGATGGCCAAATTCGGGATCCCGAGAAAACTGATCCGGTTGTGTCGCGCCACGCCAGAGAATTCGCAATGCACAATGCAGCTTGGAAACAAAACCTCCGAATTATTCCAAACATGCACCGGAGTTCGGCAAGGAGACGCACTCTGGTGTGATTTCCTTAATCTTGTGCTGGAGCTGAAGGCATTATATTGAAAAAATCCATCTAACTTATCGCCCGTTCCCGGCGTGCAAAATTGAGGCTTTTACTGCTACAGAAGAGCAAGCCAAAAGAGTTCGTCTCACGATGAATGAGTATAAAACAAAGTACATTCTGTCGACCAAAAACCGATCTGTTGAACACCGTCTAGGACAGAACGTAAAAATCGACAGCTATAATTTTGAGGTAGTGAAGATGACACGATGCTACCTCAATTTGTCCAAACAACTAGGGTCTAAACTCTTAACTCGAAGGTCCAAAATCATGCTCTACAAAACCCTGATATTGCCAGTCTTGCTTTATGGAGCTGAATGCTGGACGATAAGCAAGACAGCGGAGTAAATCTTGAGATGCTTCGAAAGTAAAATTCTATGTCGAATATTTGTTCCTATATGCGAGGAGAGCGAATGGAGGAGAAGATATAACCGTGAGCTCTATAAAGATGTGGATGTAGCCTGGAAGGCAAAATCCATCGACTTTACTGGCTCGACCACATAGAGCGAATGGGAGAAAATGCTCCAGCTAAGAGAATCTTCTAATCTCAGCCACCTTCTTCACGAAGAAAAGGAAGACCGAACCTTCGGTTTTCAAGATCAAGTCATCGCGGACGCCAGGAGTAAGAATCTAGTGAACTGGAAGCAACGTGACGGGAACCGGATTAGTTCAGACTCATACCCTCCAAGTAAGTAAGAAAGTAATTTAAATAATCGTGTCTTTCTCCATTTGTATACGCACTTAAAAAATTGGAGTAGTTGAGGGTATCTTTCTCCTTCATCACTTTCTGCTGCAAATAGCTCGTCAATAAGGCATCGTGGCCGGCAGCTTTGATGAACTACGGCTTGGAGATTGCCGTCCTAACTTCATCCTGGTTGGGTGGACGGAAATGTTATCTGTTTTCCTCCAGTTTGAATGTTTCATCCTCCCTGACGGTGGGATGTTATTTGTCATCAAACGGTTAACTTTCAGATCTCTGTCCTTTTGATTTACAACCGTCTGGCGATGACTATTTTAATTCCCCAAATAGTCTTTTATAGAACAAAATTAAATGAGCAAGAAATATTAAAAACTTTGCCAAGAAGCCGGCATAGTCCAAGTATCATAAATAATTAAGAAACTTTCCTAAGTCAAGGCAAGCTTCTTCAATATTCCAGAACCTAAATGTTGGCTGTAGACGATTGACTGCTTTCAAACTTAAATACCTACATAAATCCATACTGACAGGGTGAGTTAATTATGATTATGCATAAAATCCTTCAAACAGCACCCTTATAACTTCCACTCATCTTTGGATTTTCTTATATTACTCTGAGCTTTAAGTATTCCTCAGCATGTTGACTTCAGTTTTGGTTATTTAAATTTTAAAGCCAAGCCATTGGGTAAAGTTACAGTCTCATGACACCAATATTGTCTTGGCTGCCAAACCCTTGTTACCACATCGATTAGACTTACCCTATGTGCTTACCCTAGAAAACCCCTTTGGACAATAAGCCAACCCTGAAGCGCTTGACTGCATTTTCGGTCCAATGTCCACACAAAATAATCAAAAGTAATCACAGAGACTCACAATCACCCCCTCTATACGCCCGGAATCAAGTCAAGCGTCATCAATTTTAAATTAATCATCAGTACTCCCACAATCCGCACTGCCAAGACGAGCCAACCATTCGTTTATCTTCCAGGACCGTCATTTCCTTGGAATGACGAGAAACGATACCACTACAATAGATCTGACTTCACCACATATGAGCTATCCAAATCCAAGGACTTATTGTATATGTTAGTCCGACTATGGAAACGGTTATGTATATGGGTCGACCAAAGACCACCACACAAGCTAAGGGCAAGCAATTTTCCATGTCGTTTTTAGGGGAAAATGTCGGAGCAAGTTCAAGGATTTATCCGATTGAATCTATTTTTTTTTTTTTGTTGCCCTCCATGGACCGTGAAACACCTTTTTGTACCATCTTACCTACGGGGATCTAATTAAGAGAAAAAGAGGAAAATCCCGCAAAGTCACTTAGGGATGACTCCGCAAGGACTGTCATCGGGAATATAATGATGACAGTGTGGTCACACACAGAATGAGGCGTATCCTAGATTTTCTAAGGTTTTTGCATAGAAAACTAGGTAAGCTCTCTCCAGAGTGGAGCAGAGATAATTTCTAGGATAAAAGGATCGCGGTCTCATTGAGGTTTAGTGCCTCTGTTTTTACCTTTGCCTTTGCTGTTATGCAATGGTAAAAGTAAAGGTGCCAATCTATTGTAGTCATAGTTCGACTCTGGTTTCAAGCCTCTGGGGGCAACTTCAACTGTATGGAATACGAGTAGGTACATATGAATGTACGAATACAGAACAAATTGTGTAGATGTAGATGGAATATCTAACGCTCTCATGCTTTTTGCAGGATAATTAAGTATCCACGGATTAGCATAATTACAGTGTTAATGGGAAACGTTTAGTGGTCCATTATGTCTAGGAAGATGAATAATTGTGGCAGGATCTCCTGCGGATGTGGCATAGAATTAAAATTCTTACGATGAACTGAATGCGGTAGCAGTGCATCTGATTTACATTTGCAAGTGAGTCGGTTCGAATTTGAATGGAGTGTAGTTGGGTAGGGTTTGCATATTACATTACTTGCTTTAGGGGAGCCAATGCAACCGCACTTTTTCGCTCTAAAAGGTAGAATATCCACAAGATTTACAATGGTTTTTTTTTCTGAGAATTTTATTCTGCCTTGTGGGATTAAGTCGAACTTAAAATCTAAACAACAATTAAAACTTCACTAAGGGTAGTTAGAATTTAAATGAATTAAGTCAAAAAGCTTTGCACGAATGACAACAATGGTTTATGTTAAGTGGGGCTGGTTTGGCTATATAGTGCATCGAAGTATAAGCACAGACATACTTAGACTAGGGAAGGTGCATTTTGATACAATAGGTGCATTTATATTTGTGTATTTTCATGTTCACAAAGTCTTAAAACAGATACTTCATCTGAGAGCGTGGAGAATAGGAGCGAGCTCCTAAGTGAGTGAGTCTTCTTTGGAACAGCTTCAGAGGAGTGCTCAAGAATTGGAGAATCACCCTCTTTATCCCAATGTACTGTATACATCTGTGTAAAAGGGGTCAAACTTTGAAATTTATTACCTGGAAAGCACGATAGCTCACCCCACAGCATAGCCGAGAGGACAAGCAGCGGATAGTTAGAGGCCAAGTGTTATTACAGACAAGGCAAGGTAAGAAGTCTTCACTTTTACTCACGTGAACAAGCGCCTCAAGACAATCTTCTTGTGGGCTTCAATCGTAAACGTCAGGCTAATATTCGTATACGTCCTAACGGAGGAGAAACACAATGACCTAGGGACTTTTTTTTATAAACTCCTCGACATAACCTCGATGTGCTAAACATGGCGCTGGAATCATTCTATGCCATTTTAATGCCATTTTTATGCCATTTTAACGCAAACTTAAGAAAGAAGCTCATGCTGGTAGCCCAGTCGGTGAATACAACCTGCGCTACACTACTTCTGACAACGGATTCAGGCCTATCGGCTTCGCTTCGAGGCGAAATGCAATCTGGATAGTATCCTGATCTATTTAACATCAGATAGATGCATCACATTGCAATCAAAGTGAGGTTCATCGCTAGTCTTTTTGATATGCGAACATTCTGTGGGCCAACCATGGCGCATATCCTTAATGCAGCAAAGAAGAAAAAATACTGTTTGACCTTTTCGAGGTTAAAATTGCAAACAATCACCCGAAACTTTCTCTGTCAAATGTCCTTTAACCTCTGTGTACTTATTTGTGCACCACTCCGAAACCGACCTTGAAGGAGTGATGTTAGTCATATCCTCGTGTCCATCATGGATGACGGTACTAACAGCCTAGCTTTCAAGCTGTTAGTGAATAGGCATCAAATCATGTCTAAAATTTGGTAGGACGGAAGGACGCCAATTGTAGAAGCATCAATTTCCTCAACATCTATGAAATCAGAGCACTAAAATCTTTTGGACCAACTGATTGTTTCTTATTACTATGGCTTTAGTCATGGAGAACTCATCATCGATCAGTTTGTTACATTACGGCAGATCTAGGAAAGTACCACAAATTCAAAATTTACACCCACCAGTATACGAAGCCCGTTTTAGCACCCTGATAAACTTTTTCAGATCTACACAATCACTATGGAGACGCCCGCTGCTCCGTGAGAGTCGGTAATGATTTTATTGCGACCTTTGATGTCAAAGAAGTCTGCGGATAAGGTGATCAACTTCTACCACTGAAGGCACAATCTTTCAAATTTCTATGGAACTACTTGCCTATGAGCGATCACAGACATTATCGGCAGAACACCTATTTGTGAGGCATTTGCATTTGGAACATAAGCGGCGAAGATGGGTCACAATTGGCAGGTATGTCTTCGAGGTTAATATCATCACTACTTTAGAGATCATTCGAAGACTAACTCCTGTCAATCTTTGGTTTATGTTTTTCTCGGGTAAGCTCGGGAGCCAATTGATTAGTAGAATCTTCTCTCGGACAGCGAAACTAGTGCGCTGAAAGCACTGATTGTTTCAGTTCTCTTCTACGGTGCAGAAGTGTAGACGCTATCAAAGGCATGAGGGGCACTTGGTGATTTGAAGGGATCTACAACTCTGACTGTATCAAACTCGATTGGGGGAGGAGACTTAATGATGAATTATATGATCACGGTACAACAACATGGACTTAGCTTCAAGAATCCTCTTGAGCATCGAACTCATCGAGTTGTAGAGGCTTAGTAGGGTCAATGAATCTCAAGATATTCTCCAGACGAGTCTTGAAATTAAAGGATGCTCACATTAGTGAGATGAATTCACATTAGTTTTAAGCTACTTTTTATCTCTCTCTTGTCTTGACCTCCGAGCTGTAGGCATCTCAATAAAGAAAATTGAATCAAGGTAACTTCTTTAATTAGTAATAAAAAACTGTAACAACTAGGTGGGTTAAGGACAAACGTATAGTCCCGGATTATCAGTTCGGTTTCAAGGCGGGACATGATATCTCACATGCCGCGTCTAAGCCGGTGCCCGATATCCAATGGAATAAAGGCAAAAACCAATGTACTGGTGCCTGCCTTGTTGACTTGGAGAGGGCCTTCGATACCGTATGGTTAGAGGGTATTTTCTATAAGCTGACTAGTCTTGGGATCAGTAAACCACTCTTGTACATTCTCTATAATATGCTACGTAACCGACAGTTCATTGTGAAAAATGGTGATGTTTTTTTTTTTTTTTTTTTTTTTTATAATTTACGCGCGCCTAAGGGGTTGATACCCTTTTACTGTGGAGAAAGGAAAATTGTTGTTGTAGTGGTTTCAAACTCAGGTGTGTTTGGTTTCTATGTTTGCTCTCCAGGGGTGGGAGTCCGAATAGGACGGAGAGTTTTTGTTCACTCAGAGTGAATCCAGGTATATCACAGTATTTTTCTTTTCTGTGCTTGAAACTCTACAACAGCCAAATCTACGTGTCAGTGTTATGCCTTCACACGCAGAATTTTTCTGTCTGAGTTCCAATTACAAATGAAAAACTGACTTGCCATGGGCAGGACTCGAACCTAGACCCTCCGAGTGAGAAGCGATTGCTAGTACCACTACACCACGTCAGCGGGCAAGTGGCTGCTAAGTCTGCTATTCACCTTATAGCGGCTACACGGTGGTGTAGTATTTATCTCCGGAATCAAACCGTTTCTAGCTGTGCCATCCTTTCAAGGTATTGCTTTGACTAAAGCATATTGCTTCTGACTATCTTCTTCTTCACTGGATTTTATGCCTCAGTACAGACTATGCAGACACTCTTGAAACTGGCTGTCAATATCCTGTCATCATGCTGTATTAACAGCATAAGCTGCTGCAAATGTATACAAGAATCCTTAATTCTCCACCCGCTCCGATGAGTAGAAAACAAACGTATATCCTCACATTGTTGCTGAACTTTATACTAGAAAATCAGTTGCTACGCCCTTAAGGCCATTAAACCACCATCAACTTTTAAAGGACTAAGTACCTAGTCATTATCCCCATCCCAGGATATTTTCAGCTAATTACAACTTTCCAGATAATCGACACTCCTTTACCCAATCCCTGCCATTAAAATAAGTTTAACGATGCGGACCGGTTTGTCTACCACCTTCTGTGACAACTTAGGCCGATTTCCGTTGACATTTATAGAAATGACTATATCACGGTGACATATAATTCTTTATTACACGCGCTTGAGATACTAATAATTTTATGCCCACACAATAAACTCATTGATTTCCCCGTATAAAAAATAAGCTACCCCCAGCAATGACGGTCGTTATTTTGGAAACTCTGCCACCTAACGACCCTTATATAAACCGAACATCGTTTGCTCAATTGTATCCATTCATTGGAGTCCCTTTATCTGGGTCACTTCACCCCCTGTGTTGACTAATTTTATTTCCGCTCTACACATGCACATTGTCCTGGACTCCTGCAGTGTCCGTAAACAGACACCACCAGTACCAGGTCAGTGGCCAAAGCAGCAGGACTGATAAAATAGTTATAAAATCTTACTTGTGAGAACTTAATCGAACAGAGGGTTGCTCCATACAAATTGCATTACACGAACGTGAGAACGAGCTCCGATTTTACAATCGAGTTGTTGTAAGGGGTGGTTCATCGAACCATCATCCCCCATCTACTCATAGATGGGGAAATAAATTTTTTTAACTGACCCTCAAAGCTCTTCCACCCCACTGGCACATAAGATACGTTGAGACAACAAAAGTCGTTATAAGGAAATGAGCAAACTTCCTGGTGTATAGTGGGTGTAGCAGCTTAAGGGTGCGAAATACGTGTGCAGAGGGTCGTATTTATAACTGCTTTTGGAGTGATTTTCATCGTAAAACAGTTCCCCACTAGGGTGTGAAGACTATCATCGGCTGAAGAATGCGTGTCCTATCTTGAGCAAATCGTTTTCGAGCAGCACCCAAATTCTCGTATACACAATTTGCCACCCTACTCAATGTCCTGTCAATTAATCGTCATTCTGACAACACTCTCATAGGGGTGGTATCATCCCCATTGCCCCCGGAGTGGAAAGGTGTTGGCCAGAAACGTTGTTTTAGTGTTCCCAGTGTAGCGTGAGTGTTACGGTGTACATTTGGATTAGTTTAGTAGTTCCTTAGGTTGGTCGAGGGTGAGGGTCAACAGGCTAACGATAGGTGCGTGGGTAGATAGTTGAGAGTCAGGATGTTCCGGTCGGGTGATGAATTTTTATGTCGAAAATCACTCAGAGCGGAGTAGCAAATTCGCCTGGTTTTTTTTTTCTATTTTTGTCGCCTGCCTACCACGGTCGTTGCCGTGGTGCGTGTTTATCATTTTTCCCGTATCCTGTTCCTGGCGTTTTTACTGCCATTGTCGGTCATAAAAGAACACGTACATATACACACAGTCCTTACCACACGCGTACAATACAACTACATGGATCCCCATATACAGTGGCAATAAAAAGTCACTCAGCTGTTTTATTGGTTTTCCATAAGCTTACAACGATCTGTGGTTGTGCTCGTCGGTATCCCTGCTCCGTGTTTTCTAAAAGAAGATACTAAAGCGAAATATTCATTTCATCCCAATGGATTTAGTACATCACAGTTAGGTGGAGGGGGGGATATAAAAATGAGAGATAGATGGCGAGGAATCGCTTACGGATGTGAGTTGCTGCAGATGGGGGAGCAATGTAATTTCCTGTGACACGGTACATTCGTTCAACAATATTTTATTGGATTTTTCGGGCAGGATTTCTTTTTGATGTGGCTATTGTTTTGGGGCATGGGGCAACACGGACATATTTAGGACAACTCAAAAGCTGCCTAAGCACCATTAATTACCGAGATCTACAATTTAAATCGCAAACCAAACAAACAAGCACCATGATGAATGGCCGGGCGGTGGTGGGTGGTGAGTGCTGAGTGCTGAATTTGTTGGTTGGCTGATGATTGGGGGTTGGTGGTTAGATGATGATTCACCAAACACGGTTAAATGGACTGAATGTGCCAAATGAATGGACGAAAAGTTTGATATGCAAATTTGACTCCTTTTTTTTGCTGTATGTTGAGGGGGTTACTCTTTAAGGCTTACCAGAATGCCTGTATCCTTGTGATTCTGGGTTTTATATTGACTGAGGGAGGAAGGTGTTGGAATGTATATTTGATGTTGATATTGATTTTGATTGAGAAGATGATGTGGTCGTAATGAGGATATCGATTCCAACCAGTTGAATACAAAGGACACGAGCTGAATGGGTTATATTCGGATTGATTTGAAACTTTGGAAATGTTGCTAATGGGCAGAAATGTGATTGATTGCGGCCGGGAGATGTTGACCTTGTGGTTTGATTTATAGCCGCTTGAGAAGACATTATAAGTTTAAATTGCTGGTACATGCAGGGGGAAGAGGAAGTGGGAGTAATTTAAAGGCCTTTAAGCATTGCTTAATCGGGCAGGAAACGTGAACTTTCTCTTATGGCTCTTGAACTTTTAGAAAATAGTACTATTTTTGACATTCAGAATATGGTTCGATATAATTGCAAATGGCCCTCAACAACTACAGCGTCCATTAAGAACGATCTTGCAATAATCTTTTTTTGTAGTTTATTTCCACTTGCGCTCAAATTCAAAGCCAGAGTCTACATTTACTAAGTTCTCCTTCCGCAACGGCCTGTAGCTGATATGCACTAATGAATTTGGACCTTTCAGAGCACAGGTGCAGCTCAGCTGATGCATGTTCCTCTTGTGCCAATCCATCCACACGCTAAGCTGTGTCAAACCTGACTTCTTTTAAGCAGCGAGTGTTCTCAATTAACATCCTGTACAGGCAAAAAGTCTTAGTGGATATGCCAAATTCCAGATGACATGGCTGTGTGTAGCTCATCTCTATAAGTCTTTTTATATGCGGTCTTTTCATATAATGGTGGTTGGTATAGATTCGAAGTTTCCTGTTTGTTTCCAAGTTCTTCCGTAAGATGAATATCCAGTCGACTGAGTCGATAAGGACCTGCCAGATTGTGCGTTCACATAGTTTGGTGGATAGGATCTTGTATGAGCTGTCAAGGAGACTGATTCTCCTATCAAAAGAGTTTGAGAAGACGATGCTGATACTCCATTTACTGAGAATTTCCCAGTGTAGATATGTTATGTGCGCTTTTTACCAAGCCAATTTTCTGATTCTGCAAGCTCATTGGTCTTAGATTTCTTCTATTGTAGATCTGGTGGATGAAATTGTTGTTGATCATGGTTCGCCGTTTAAAAGTTAGAAAGTGGTCCTTCTACATTTTCAGCGCAGACTGTGGTTACGTTCTCATTCTTATCTCTGCATATTCTGCAAGTTTGTCTCACATTTTGATAGAAAATTTAAACTTCATTCGTTCAGAAACTCCTCTTCCGGACCTCGATGTTCGCTACTTCTTTCTGAGAAACCAATGTTCTTTCGTGTCCTTTGCTAATAGGGCCTGTGATCCTACCTGCCATTCCAAGGACATTCGTAAAAGCAATCTTCGGCAATGTCGTCGTTTTATTGAGCTTTCAATCAGTCCACTTAAAATTGAGTTTGTACTTCTAACCAGAAAGCTGATCGGACCAGCTTCATCTTTTAAATTTGGCGATGTTTTGCTTACTCTACCTTGAATGTCTTGAGCGGTATCTTACTCTTTTACTCATTGCTGATCCAAAGTTTTCGCATATTGCACCCTGCTTAAGTAGTGATATCGTAAGAGACCGGATCAGTTTATTTTGAAATGCCGACTGGAATCCATAAAGGCCCTTTTGAATAATTTCTAGCAAGCCCCTTAGGACTCACAACAATATTCGTTTTCGATGGTATCTTGGGAAGTCTTGTGAGTATGTTGATGGAGAAGGAACCTTGCCAGCCTGAATTGCATACAACTATCAGTATTCCGCTTGAGGTAATATTTGTAGTACGGACAATCCTTTCCTCCTGACCATTGCTTGATGGATGAAACGTGAGAAATGAGGTTACGCTTGCAGAAATTATTGAACTCTTCTGATATAAATGCCATTCCATTATCGGACACGATGTAATCAGGTATGTAGAAGACTGTTAACTGTGCGCTGCGTACTTATAACAGACACCAGCTTTACTTCCAGCTACTTCGAAAATCAATCTACTGCAACGTAGAACGTCTTGCCATGAAAAGTACCAGTAAGTGTGACGTGACAGTGTGATTCCTGTCAAGTGCAACATCGTCTCACGAAGGTTTCAATGTCCGCGTCCATCCTGAGCCACCATATAAAGCTCCTGGTAGGCTCTTCATTTTCTCCACTCCAGGATGACCGCCATGGAGTATTTTCAGGATTTCTTTACGCGCCATCTCTGGAATGATTATTCGATTACCCAGTAATACAAAAAACCTATTTACAGTGATTTCGTTTCCATGATGGTGAAATGGTTTGAATTCTTCATCTTCGTCAATACCCATTGAAGAATCCGCTGTACTGATTTGTCCTTCAAAGTCATCTTGGCAATGTCACTTGATTAAGGAATATTAGTTTCACATTCTTCAATCAAGTTGATTGTTATGCCCAGGATACTCGCAAGTATTTGCTTATCGACTGAGCGTATCTGCTCAGTTTTTGCCGCCAGGAAGCTACGTAGGTCTGTTCAAAAACACGTTCGATCGAAGCTTCCTAGGCGACAGGATAACTGGTGCCAGGGTTAAACAAACTAATAATTGGTTTATGGTCCATAACGTTGTACCATACACGAAGTTGTGATATTTTTTAATGCCCGCATACAGGCACTTAGATCAAACAGGCATTTATCCTTTCGTAATCATTGTCCAGCGTTTCTTAGCCGTTCAAGCACTTCTTCTAAGATTTCTACCAGATGTAAAGAATTTTTCTCAATGAGGAAAATGTCGTCAAAATACATCACACCGCCAACTATTAATTGCTGAAGATCTTCTGTGCGTCTTTGAAAAATGCTTGGTGTTGTCGAAATACCAAATGGAAGCCGTGAAATTTATTGACGCTTTTTTTTTGTTTTTATAATTTACGCGCGCCTAAGGGGTTAGATACCCTTTTACTGTTGCCAGGGCGCGGGCGGAAAGATAGAAGGAGGAGAAAGGAAAATTGTTTTTGTAGTGGTTTGAAACTCAGGTGTGTTTGGTTTCTATGTTTGCTCTCCAGGGGTGGGAGTCCGAATAGGACGGAGAGTTTTTCTTCACTCAGAGTGATTCGAGATATAATTCCCAGTATTTTTTTTCATTGCTTGAAACTCTTATAACAGCCAAATCTACGTGTCAGTGTTATGCCTTCACACGCAGAATTTTTTTGTCTGAGTTCCAATTACACAATGAAAAACTGATTTGCCATGGGCAGGATTCGAACCTGGACCCTCCGAGTGAGAAGCGTTTGCTACTACCACTACACCACGGCCACCCCACGCTTCTTCATCCACCGCCATCTGCTGATACGCCTGGGCTCTATCTATCATATTTTCGCGAATATTTTTCTCCGTGAATGGATGTATGTTTATCGGTAATCGAAGGCGTCTGAAAACAGTGTGCTGTAAGTGATTTACTTGCAGTGCATATATCCATCGGTTTTTCTCACACGTGCTCAGCCGGACCTAGGATTCCCTGTTCAACCTGCTTGTCTACCTGCTCTTCGATGCATCGACTTTCCTAGCTGGAAGCTTGATTGAAGGTATTGCTGGGTCAATAGTTAATGTAATGTTTTCCCCCTCGTAGAACCCCATTGCAATAGTAAATAACATCGGGTATTTATCCAGCAGTTTTCGATTGGGGACGTGATGGACACCCTATAAAACAATGCCCAAATGCTCGAACCAGATACATCCAAGAATGTTTGTTCGCTGTCCCTCAGTGATGTACAGATGAAGGTTGTAAATTGTATTTTTGCTGTAGACAACATCAATATGTACATCGACGTATGTATGTATGTCAAACCTAGAATAGGAATACGATTATTTCCATAATCAAAACAGATGCAACCCTAGATCCATGACCGTTGGTAGATTTTTATTCCGAATTTTCCTTGCGTTTGTCCCTGATATCAGCGTACTTCGAACTCGCATTGGACTCTGTTAATTGTTACTGTAGCTATTTTCTTCGCATTTTTTTGTGAATGGATGACATCGACTTGCTGGCGCTTGATGTTCCTAGCATTGTGTGAAGAATTTGCATTCGGCTTGGATTGACAGACCCTTTTAATATGACCTATACATCATCTGTTTCACATTGCTGGGTGAAAAGAACAAGCCGTCCTCGTGCCTATCAGTGCAGTTTTAAGTCAGGCAAGTCCACAATTGACAAAATATTCACACTACGGCAGATGCTGGAGAAAACCAAAAAAATTTTAAGATCGATACTCACCACCTTTTTATCGATATTAAAGCCGCATATGACAGCCTCAACATAGACGAGTTATACAGAGCCATGTCTAGTTTTGGCATCTCTCCCAAACTCGTTCGCTTGGATGACGTTGGAGAAAGCTCTCTGCTGCCAAAGGTTTGATGCCAAAAAAGGATTTAGGCAAGGCGACGTGCTGTTATGTGACTTCCCTAACATCATACTAACATAAATACATACATACTAATAATTATGCAAAACTTACAAGCCAACACACGAGCTGTCACTGGTGCGCTTGCCAGTATATGAACAGAAGCGCAAAAATGGGTCTAGCGGTAAACGGGGGCAGAACAAAGTATATGCTGTCAAGAAGAAGGGGCACCCAATATCGACGAATCGTTCAGAATGTCACAATCGACAGTTATAACTCTTCAGAAATCAAACGAAGAATAACGCTTGCCAATTGCTGTTTCTTTGGGCCCTCACACGAACAACCAAGAAAAGTTTAGTTAAGACCCTAGTAATCCCAGTCTTGCTCTATAGTTCCGAAGCATAGGTCCTTTCTAAACCGGATGAAGATATCCTTGGTCGTTGTGGGAGAAAAATTCTTCGTAAGATATTTGGTCCCGTATGCGTTGTCGGTTTCTGGAGGAGATTCAACAATTAACTCTACGAGCTATACAGCGACATCGACGATGTCAAAAAAACTGCGCATTTGGCGTTTGAGATGGCTGAGACATGTAAAGCGTATGAACACCAACGCTCCAGTCCGCAGAATCTTCAACAATGCAGTAGAGCTTGGAGTGCGCAACTGGAGGCAGTTGCCAAAGACCGCGCTAATCGAAGAGGCTTATTGGTTGAGGTGCAGGTCCATCCAGGACTGTAGCACCGCCTAAGTAAATAAGTAAGAGGTTGTATACTGTGATTCCTTATCTCAACGCAACTTCCAAGTTGCTTTCTATGATTTTGTAAGATACATTCACGGATTTCGCAGATATGAGCATATTTCACAATGTGCTATAAGCTTACTGGGTATAATTCTCAAACACCAGACGATGGAAATTGTATTCTTACACAACATCATTACAAATAAGACTTCTTTTCACTTATATGGAAAACAACATTTTGCTCGTTCGCGAGGAACGTTAAGTCTGATTCCATCACGTTATTACTGCTTAAATTTGTCTCGTTTATTTTTTATTTATACCATTAAAACTCTCAAACAATTAATAAAAAAATTATTGCTAATGCTATCCGATTTAAATGTGCAATTTTCCTCCAACTCTTATCTTAAATTTTTAACTATTTACTATCTTGTCTATACACTCCTTTTTCCTTTCCTCTTTTTCTTCTGTACTCTACTACAATACATCAGTTCATTTTTAATTTACTTTTTATTTTAATTGTTATAAAAGTTACTTTTTGAATTGTAATCGACTCTAAAAAAGATAACTATTTTAATATCCGCTTAATATGATAATAATCACTAAAAGTTATGATGGATTCGGTTATGGTAATCCTGTCAAATGATTAAAGGACGACGATCTTCGGATCTGTATGTGGAATGATCGACAGATCGCGTGAAGCCGAAAAATTAGCGAAGATCCTCGACTGCTGCAAAGCAGATATAAGCAAAATCCAAGAAGTGCGAACCGGACGATAAGAAGATGAAAAACTGTAGTATCAACTACAGAGACTGATACGGAAAACCAGCGCTACAAGGACAGCAATCGCAGGGCTTAATCGACTACGAATTTGTCGTCAGATTAAGATTTGGGGAACAAGTCTGGTGCAGAAGGACGAACTAACCACAATTGCTTCTACGAGCTCCGCGACAAAACCTACTTACAATGACCTAAATGTTCTTCTTCTTCTCCTTTATGTTCTTCCTCTAGGAGTGGGTGTGGAACTCCACCCTTCCCTGTTAGTACTTATCCTCTTCATTTCCATAATTGATTTTCCCCTTTTATGTCCTATTATGTGGATACTGGATACTTTGTTTCTATGTTCCGTGGTTCAGTTACTTTAATTTCTTGTATTTGTTTAGGTATACTTGAGTCTGCCGTTCGTTATTTGTGGGAAAACCACTTTAGTTGTTTTGTTCTTCCATCTGTGTAATAATCAGGTTCCCTTCTGGTTTTTTTTTCTCGCAATTCTTGTCACGAATTTCATCTCCGTCGCTTGAAAACGGCTCAAGTGTCTATCGAGTAGTGGTAAGGACTCGACTTCGTAGAAGGCTATTTCACGTCAGTTGAGATTTCACTTTGAAATTGATGAATAACAGGAAACTAAGACTGTCGCCCTCACTAAAGGTAGAAACACACTATGGTGTCGTGTAGTGACGCGTCATAAGCATATCGGTTTCATGCATTTAGTATGGTTAGAGAAACATTATTACAGCGTGTTGTGTCGCAACCCTATGTGTTGTGTAGTGGATCGATCGAAACCGATCGCGTCAGGGAGCTCAACACAATACACAAGCATATTTCCAGTTATGTCGTGGATGTGCACTCTTCAAAACAAAGTTAAAAGTAAAGAAGGATTTTTTTGATACTGATTCGATTGATACTGTACAAAATAACGTCAGAGTACGTCCCGATCCTGACTATTTCGATTTCTCGCCATCCAGCCTGAGGCTGTTGGCTGAGTCTTCGCACGTATAGTACATTTAATGGCGTTATTTGACCTTTCTGGAACATTTTTTGTTTTTTTTGTCTCCCAGATGTGTTGCCGTGATACCAGGTCGAAGGCGGATTTCAGGTGCAGGAAGGCTGGGAATAAATCTCTGTTTTTTTAATACTGATTTTTCGATGAGGACTCTTAAGGTGGATAACTGGCGTTAGGTTTGTCTTTTTGGCCTAAAGGCCACTTGCTCTTCTTCTAGGCTTTGCTCTATGGGCTTCCTCAATCGTTTCTCGAGGATTTTCAATATTGCAGTTTATAAATATTTGATGATAGACTAATGGGGCGGTAGCTGCTACAGTCGTAACTGCTGCCGTGTTTATGAATTGGGATTATAAGGTTTTCATTGCTTTCTTTTGGGATCTTGATTTCATTCCACCCTTGCTGGAATACATAGTTTGCTGAGAATTCTGTTGAGATCGTTCCGTTTTTCCACATAGATTGATCTAATCGATGCTGAACGATTCCTACTGTAAGCTCTCCATGACGGTTTCTTTTCTTGGCAACCCTCATTGCCCTAAATATGACATCGAAATCATTCTTCGCGATTTTAACTCCCCCTAGGCAGGAAGTCTATTTTTGGCAATAAAATAACGAACCTGGTGATTTTTGATCAAAAAACTGTCAAGCAAATTGATTACCGAGTCGAATGCCGGCGAATACAAAGCAAAAAAAAAAAAACACTGTGTGCGTGAAAAAAAACTATTTGCTCAGTGCAGATATCTCACCTCTCCCGGTTCTGATCGAAGTACTGTTGCTTGCACTCGGTCACTGCCGTTACTGCACAATATTTACGGGCAGTGACTGAGTTTATGTAACAACCGATGGATAGCTGGTTGCAATTTTGTTGGTGCACTGTTTCATTTTGTTATAAGGGCACAACACCTACATCAATTTGATTTAGTAAACTCACTTCGTCGCTTTGCTTAGCATCGTCGGTATTTGTACTTACTGTGTTTGTTTGTGATTATAACTAGGGATTTCAGGGTGGACGTAGCCAATATACCTAGTCAAGTCATAAATACTGGTACACAACTGAACTCACTCATTATGAATGCAACACTGGGCGCATCCATTTCGTATTGATTGCGATTTGACAGTTGATATTTTTGCTTCATTGTAACGTAAAAAGTTTTTGGCATTAATTGCTTACAATCATGTAATTGGGCGATATCCAAAATCGTATTGTTGAAGTTGGCCTACTTAAATGCAACATGGAAAAAGGCGATATCTTTAGGACGTTGCAACCACTTGGAATCACTCGCAATTTTGTGTATCGTGCTGTGAAGTTGTTTGAGGATACGATCAAAGCCGTGAAGAAACGAATCGACCGAAAACCGCTGCGAAAACAGACAATCTTGTCGTGCTAAATGCAAATTTCACAAAAATCCATGTCTCGCATTATCAAAGAAGATTTAGGACTCAGCGCGTACAAGCGACACACTCTACACCTGCTTACGGCCGCATTGAAGGAAATACGCAAGCGAAGATCGAAGGCGTTACTCAGCCGGTACGCGAAGAACGCTCACAGACAAATTCTGTTTACTGACGGGAAAATCTTCATCGTAGAAGAATCGTTCAATAAGCAGAACGATCGTGTGTATGCTCAGTCATCTAGAGAAGCATCCCAACTCATCCCGATGGTTAAAAGAGGCCACCATCCCGCGTCTGTAATGGTATAGTAGGGAGTGTGCTACGATGGGGTTACCAAGCTCCATTTTTCCGAGAAAGTATATCAATGGACCGTCTTGGAACCCATTGTGAAGTCTCTCAACCAAACAATATTCAATAACAAGCCATGGACTCTCCAGCAAGACTCTGCTCCAGCTCACAAAGCAAAAACGACTCAAATGTGGCTCAAAAACAACGTTCCGGATTTCATATCAACGGATGATTGGCCAGCTGGTAGTCCATTCCTTAACCCGTTGGATTACAAGTTTTGTTCCGTATTAGAGGGCATGGCTTGCTCTACTCGATACTCAAATATTAAGTCGTTGCAGCGAGCCCTTGTCCGTGCAGTGGACAATTTCCCCATGCATGAAGTGCGTCTCGCAATCGATGAGTGGCCACATCGTCTTAAGTCGTGCTGGAAGGCAAAGGTAAGTCATTTCGAATAAGTTGTTCTAAGATTTGTAACCATTGAATAACCCAATAAAAACAAAAAAAAAAATGGTTTAAATATTAATTCGTTTTCATTTGGCCCTGATTTTTCTGTGTAACAGTATTTATGTCCCTACTAGGTATATGGAAAGTAGTCACTTTTCCGAGTACGCTAACGTCTGTAAGTACAGGCCAGCAGTTTTGGCACATAGTGAAACACAGGTAGATCCCCGCCTACTCCTCTCAGATCACTCTGATCTGAAGCTAATTGGCTACGAACTAGTGCCATTATTGTTCTGTTACCGCGGTCTCGCTATTTAACCCTTGTGTGAGTGGCAACAACGTGGTACCCAGGTACTGCAGCATATTTTGTATGGAAATTGTATGTCAGCACCGTAACATAACATGCTGGCTTTGACCTGAAATGCAAAGGTGGCAAGTACCTTTGCACCGAAGGCGTCCATCTGCTGCGCGTTCTGGTGTAGGTAGAGCAACCATTGGTGGATGAATCGGCTTACCGAGCGCTAACTGGATACAATGCAACGCGAAGTGGAGAAGTTGTCCATTACTCACCGGATTTTCTACTGCTCTTCTATTCCTGACAGCATGTCCGGGTCGTTGAAAGAATACACGACATAGGTTGCTAGACCGCAGACATCGGGCAAATGGTAGAACATGGCAAGCGGCCACGGTTTGATTCTGCATTTTGTCGTGTACAATGCAGTCATTTTGTCCATCATGTCAACTACTTGTTTTGTATAGTACGAGTAGAGTATCATCTCTGTATTTCGATTCATGGAAGCCAAACATGCTCGAAAACTCTTCACGCTCCTTGTGTTTTTTCATTTGTGGTGGAATCACCGTTTTATTTTCGCGAACGGTGACAAGAAAAGTTAAATTTTTAGCGAGAAGGTATTTCGCGAGGTCCAAACTAGTGAAAAAATTGTCGGTGTTTACATTTCGGCCCGATACCTCGTACCTCCGCATCAACCGCTTAACTACATTTTCTCCAACGTTGGTCTGGCGTGCTGCACCTGCCTCCTTTCCAGTATAGATTTCACCACGCAGTGGATAATAATAAAAAACAAACCGTCATGCCATATTTGGCTGGTTTTAAGTGTATGTACTGCGTAAACTTCCGTACCTCTGTACAGAAATAGCTGTTCATCGACAGTGATGTCTACCTATGGCCTGTAGTTTCTATGCAGCTGTTCGTTCCAAAGATCAGTAATTGGAACAGACTTATCAGTAGATATTCGATCGGCTATAGAGCTCGTAATTGCAGAATATCGGCAAAGAGGTATTGTATTACGAAAATGTATGACAGAGTCCTAGCTACAGATAACCGAATAACCTGAATGGTGCACGCCGGCCATAAAGAGAACACCCAAGTACACCTGCAACTCTTGAACAGTGAGTAGTTTCCATACCCTTGGTGTCCTACCCGAATGATTGGAATTGAAGGATGTATACACACTAAGAGCTTTTCGATTAGTTTCTGTTACTACGATGTCTGCCATAACAGGAGTGAAAAAAACCATGAAAATATCAGCTTCAGTTTTCATCTCCAAACCAGCGATAGGCCCATTTCTTTGTCGAATGATGTTATACGCAGGAGCGCGAACACTCGTATTTGGTGGAACTGTACTCCACTGCGTTATTCCATCTTGGCCTGTCATGATTTCACTTACAGCAGGCAACTCTGCGGCGGCATCCTCATCATCGTCCATTTCCACATGTTCAAACTCAACCTCGGGTTCGTACCCTACATCAGAAGCCTCGCCTATTTCTTCCAAATCTCCACTAACGTTACCACTGCAGGGTGATATAGCTGTCAGTGGCGGTGCATAATCGTTTTCAATAATTCCCGCCCAATAATTCTCTTGTTCATGTGTACTTAGTCTGAAATCACAAAAAAAGAAGAGAAGCCAGAAAACACACCGAAATTGCAATATTACTTATTCAATGCGCGCGCTGAACGAAAACGAAGTTGTAAACCTGTAACACCAGATGATGAGGCCATATTTTTATCAATTACTCGTATTTTACCGAAACGTCTACTTAGATTGACTAATCAGCTGAAAATGCCACTCAAATGTAGCTTTACTTCTGGCAGTACTATATGGTTTCCGTGGCAACAGGTCCACTGGTGATTTGATGGCATGTCTCACCGAAAAGTGGAACCAAAGCGTACATCAATCTGGCGAAAGCAAAATAGTTGCACTTGATATTTCTAAGGCATTCGACAGAGTTTAGTATCAAGCTCTTTTGTTGAAAATGCGTGCATTTCGGACCGATGACTCTCTTCTACAATGGGTTAGAAACCTTTCGGAACGTTTAATTCAAGTTGTCTCTTACGGTTTACAGTCAGTTTACAGTTTATAGATATTCACAAATTAAATGCTGGTGGGATCCGTTCTGTTTCCGACACTCTTTTTTAATTTTCATCAGTAATCTCTTGTCTGCCAATATATTCCTTTGCTGATAACAGTACTCTCTGCTTTTCATATTCGTTCCCCGACTCACGTCCCTGTTCTTCGGCTACAGAACGGAAATGACAGCGTATGATAGGCTCACTAAATTCCAATTTTAGCAGCATAACCAATTCTGGAACTACCAACAGAGTGGAATTTAATGTTTCCAAAACACAATGCTGTCTGCTGTGATTAAAGCGAAATTTAAATACTCCATGAACATCACCTGCATTGTCGAAACAGAAAAACTTTCCATTCTCTTTATGTGTGTCAGTGACAACTTAAGTTGCAATGACCACATATTCGACGTCGTCAAACATGCAGCGAAATGTCTAGTTTTCTCAAGCGATGTAAGAAATAGTTCAATCCCTCTGACCTGGCGACAATCGATAAGGCATTCATCCGCCCAACATTGGAGTACAATGCCCATATCTGGTCAGGTGCTCCGAAAACGTCTCTTGACCTGCTAGATAGGATTGAAAAATCCAAACGACAAAACTTATAGGCGATTCTAATATCAGTCAGTCGATTGACACCCTTGAACACTGACGTAATGTCTCCTGTCCCATTTTGTTTTATCGCACCACCAGTGCTCCATTGAAACCACTAGTAGCATTCCGCCTCTTTAAACCTCCAACCTAACACCCGTCTCGCTATGAATTCTCATCAGTTTACCTTCAAGTCCATTTTCGAACGTACTCTAAAATATCGTGATTCGTTCCTAAGCCGTACAACCTGACTTAAGAACCTCTACCGTGCTCTCTATTTCCTTGTAGCTATAACTTGTAAACATTTGAGAACAATGTAAATCGGTACGTCTCTTTTCTTCCTCCCTAAATTTCTTTCGCTCGCGCTGTGTACAAACATTTCAACAGTACACAAATAGCGCGAGCTAATTATAAAAAAAAGAAAGAAAACATTGCGATCGACGCAAGACACTCCTCCACTCTTTTGGATGTCTGAACGTTACCAACATGAATGAAGATAAAATTAAACGATAATCCCAAAATTGTACGGACGCACCTCAGAATAGCTAAATAAGAGCTCTTTGCAGATACTTGGTGCATATACATCGCCGCTTCTTTGCACTTAGAAGGCAATTGAGTTGCAAAGCCGTCTCTCGAGCAACTGAAAACGCTTTATGGAGCAACATTCCAGTCCGGCTTTACGCTGCAGAAGCTTGCACACTGACGAAAGTAAATGAAAGTGCTATCGGTCGCTTCAAGAGAGAAGTTCTTCGTGTAATTTTCGGTCCCGCTTACATCATTGGAAAATGGAGGAAACGTTTCAACAGTGAACTGTACGGGTGGTATTCGTTTAACCCGGCATAGATATTTAATTCACCTTAGATACCAGTTCTCTAGCCCGGGAGGATTTCGACTCCAACCCAAAGGGAGGACACGGTAGAAGGACCTCATATAATGTGCCTCACACAAGTGGAAGCAGATATAAGGGCATATCAATATCATAATGTGAGGCTTAAGGAGTCACATTATAGGGCATCACTTGTATTGAATCCTTAATGAATCCAAAAGACTTATTGGGTTTTCTTAGACATCTGAACCTAATAGCAACTGGATTAGCGATTCAAACTGAGTACTTCACCTGATCTATAATACCATAATACCAATATGCTGAAGCTTAAACAACAGTAACTCAATCGGGTGACCTTGTATTCGCCTCGATAATAAGCGAAATCCTACGATGCACCCATTAAATATCGCTACCTAATGTCTTCCACATTGAAGATCCTATCCAACATGATGTTTACCAGGAAAGTCGTATCTGTAGTATTTTATGTCCTCTAACAACCATATAGAAATCCCTTGTTTTAAGAGTGTCCCCAAAGATCGAGAAAAGAAATTGGAGAGATTTGTAAAAGGCTGCAGTCCACAAAAGGATGAGAAGAATTCATTAACTCACCACAAGCTTCTCTGATGGAAATATTAAGATCTAGACAGCACCTCAATCAAAATCATGAAAAGGTGTCCCTTCGAATTAAAACACAATTTAGACGTCCTAAAGTATTTAGTTTGCTAAAATTCCACTCATCTACCTTTCTTGCCCCTTAGAGTCCTACCTTACATCCTTAAATTTAATTTGCAGCGGACTTTAACTTCAACCCAGTAACTATGTATTTGTCGTCCAATTCGAGAACCACGACCGATATTGCCTAAGAGTCAGCACTTAAATTTTATGTTTAACCGCAAATCCAATTTAGTATCTCGTCCACGGATTATCTCTACCACTAACAGTCCACCGATGCAATGACCAAAATCCACCACTAAACCAATTCTCTCTCTGGGTTTGCACTTAGTTGTCGGTATGTCATATGCCGAACCTTGGATGATGCTCGTATATGGTAATTCCACAAACAGTGGCATTTGCATATCTAACGTCGTCGAGCCAAAAGGATATCCATGATATCTACTATCCGCCATCTATCTACCATCTATCTGCCACTACCTAGAGGAGGATGCGGCTCAGATATGAAATGCTTAATAATGGTTTATGGACGTGTGCCTAATGTCCTAAGCATACACAGGTAAGGTGATAAAATTCAGTCAGAAACTATCTACGGATACATACCTGTCGTGTGTACCCACTATCTCACCCCATCACCCTCTCGACCAACTGGTTCAGGTTGATTCTGGGGCAAGGGATACATTTCACTTTGGCATCAGATACAATGAGCAGATATTCTCGTTTGTCTTCTGCCTCAACGGTGATCCCAAAGTCGAAAGTCCTGCAGTCAGACGACTACACCCCAAGTCGTTTCTTTTCAACGTAAATGCTATTCCGGATTTAGCATCAGACTTCGTCTGCCCTCTATGCTAATACATTCTTATGTGCGACATTCAGATGACGCTGTAGGTTACGATTAATAACTTTGGCTGGCAGGAGGCATCCCTTCAGCCAATCTACGACTAACATCTCTGTGATAGAGCGACAGTCGGCCGACTGGTTAGGGCTGATACTTTGATGCCCATCTAAGCTGCTAGCACATATTGGATTTGAATCCCAATGCCATTTGCCAATTTGGCAATGTCATTCTATGTATGCAAATGCAAACGGCCAGAAGGCGGCCAGCCCCTCATAAAGGCTAGAGGAGCGGTCATTTTGTGCAAACTCATTAGGTCGACATTATGCAGTCCGCAAAATTTACATTGCCGGAATTTTGCGCAAAGGAATTGCTTGTTAGCCATCCTTAATTAAAAGCTGACTCCCACTATCCAACTGATGGGGCGTCAGGCTATGTGTAAAGACATTTTATTGGAATTGAATCAGGGAAAATATAATCTTCTGAATTGTGAGGGGAAGTAGAAGAAGAAGAAAAAGGAGACTAGATTGAAGTTTATTGCTTCTGGCATACAACATCACTTTGTTGTAAGGACCATATTACAACTTAAACACTTGTTCGGTATCTCCTTTAGGGATAACAGCTTGTTTCCATTTTAACTACTTGTATTCCATCGAATCCTTCGAGAGTACTAGGCAACGACAAAAGCTATGGAGAATTGCCACCGTCACCACAATCAACATTGGCATCCTTCCTTAAGCAATGATGGGTTTGATGGGAGAAAATCTATAGTAGAAACGGTTCATTCTCAATCGCTGGGATAATAATAAATTTTTTATCATCCAACGTTCCTTGTCGTTGGTCTTTCGGTGGCGGGATTATTTTATTTCCACTCATCCCTTTTTCTCATCAAAATGGTCTTTGCACTAAATGGACGAAACAGTGCCGTCGATCAGGGACATTGAGTTGAGATGAGTGATTGAGACAATAGTTTTATTTATTTATTTGTTATTAATAACTAACTGAACCCGTGTTCGCCTAGCTTCGCCCTCTAAAGGTTTCCTCAAATTATGGAAAATTGTACTTTGTTATAGGAAAAATGTTTTACAAAGTTTCTTTGTAAACAATGTTTGAGGTTGCGTTGCCTGGAGCATAAACAAATACATTTTTACTATCGCTGACACGGGAAAGTGACACGTATAATTGACCGTGTGAGAAGCAGCCGGTGGTGAGGTTCACGCCCGCTGATGGAAAATTGCACACGCTTAAATTGAAACGGAAAACTGTTAGGTATGATCGGAATTCGAGGCATAAATACATGTTCGCCAGCACCGCAGCCCGCTTCTACTAGATTTCGTTGCAAAGTTGTAACTTTAAGTCGGGTGCCCTTACACAATTTAAGCGGACTCAAGTTTCTTAGGAGAATAATAGGTACACAGACTTTTAACTTTAATGTATGTGATGGAAGCCCGGGAGCAGAAAGCGAATTTAAAAATTCGGCCGTGTCACTACCAGCAACGTTTTTCTAAAGTCTCCGCAAAATAGCACTGTAATGCCTCCCATCGGTCGATCATTTTGTCGTATATCCTGCAAGGTTCTGTTTACGGCCTGCACTGCCTTACGGTGTGCCATAGTGCATTCGGCCCAAACAATTAGAGAACAGTCAGCTTCATCACTATTTCGGGGAATGTTTCAAACTGGACTTTCAGTTGTGTCTAATTGTATGGGTATTTTAAACATCTCATGAGAAGTTCTACCACCAGGCAAAAATTTAGCTGCTATTCCTGACGACGCCACAGCCAATGCAATATTACCTTGGCTTCGTATCTGCGCTAGCATTACCCTTGTTAAAAAAAAGTCTTTCCGGTCCCACCGGGTGCATCTAAAAACAAAAATGATCCAAAGCTGTTGGTGGCGCTTTGATAAACACTATCGAAAATTCTCCGCTGCTCTGCTGTAAAGCCAAGCACACCGTCTCGAAGTATCGACGGGGTCATAGTTGGTTTCGGATATATACCATATTTTGACAGCAGATTACCACCAATAAACAAAACTGTATCTTGTATAGCTTTTAAACAGCAATTAAGAACACTATCCCACAGAGCGTTGTTCATTAAATAACTGCAGCAAAGAGTCCTATTGATAAAAGTCAAACAAATGGCGAGAAGAGAAAGGGAGCAGCAAAATCTGTATCGCTCTCCAGACCAACAAAAACAGCAGCATCAGCCCCAACAACAGCAATCGAAGCAAAAACAGCAGGAACAACAACAACAGCTATCACATTTACAGCAGCAGCAAATACAAACAAAGTAGAAACTTTTCCCCGAAGGGGGAAAAGTTGGAAACACTGCTCCTGAGGGGGATTGAACCTTCTACGGATCCGGAAGATCTTCTTGCACTGCTTAAAGAGAAGGAGTGCGATGAACTCAAATTCGTGGGAGTTAAGCCATTCACCACGGCTCGAGCAAGAAGGGAGAAGCGGAAATTACCGTTTTTTCTAGTTCAGCTTAGTCCCAACAGCAAACTGGATGGTCTAAGGAGTATCAAAGTCCTAGATTACCACATTGTTCACTGGGAAAAATTAAAAAGACCTGGAGAATCAGGTCCTTTTACACGATTCCTACCTACGAAATGAAATGGAGAATTGGCGATTCGAGAATTCAGGCTTCACTGAGTTCAATGACGAAAATATGGCAAATAATGTCATCGCCATCGAGAGGGAGCTACCCCCTTTCATTTCGAGGGAAGAGCTTAATGCGATCTTCGAAGCACTGAGAAGTAAGAAATCAGTGGGAACTGACGGAATTCCAAACATTGTTCCTCGATATCCAGTCGAACAAAAGCAAGAAACAATGCACGGGTGCCTGCTTGATTAACTTGGAGAAGGCCTTCGACAATGTATGGTTAGAGGGACTATTCTTCAAGTTGAACAGGCTGGGAATAAGTAAATCACTGCTTTACATTCTTTTTGATATGCTCACCAGTAGACAGTTCATCGCGAAGAATGGCGATGTGACTTCTGCTGGAGTATTTGATATTAAAAATGGTCTGCAACAAGGCGCGGTTAATACGCCGATCCTATTCAACATCTATACAAGTGATCTTGTGAGCTCGCTTCACCATGCCATAGCGTACGCAGACGACTTGATCGCGTACACATCAGGTCCAAAGATCGAGGTCATAAATACGCTCTTGCAGCGTGACTTCGATAATATTAAGCGATATTGCGATAACTGGAAGTTGAAGATTAACTTTTAGAAGTCGGCAACCATTCTTTTTAGGACGCCTTTGTCTGGGGCTTCAACGGATATCAGAAAGAATTGGCGAAAGTTTTCGATTATGGGACAACACGGACAACCACTTGCTTGTCGAAATATTGTCAGATACCTTGGGATCTGGATAGATCAATATCTGTATTTTAACAAACATATTCCTCGTCTCCTTCAAAGTTGTTTGTTCGACGCGGTATTGTCCACAACGATTTGCTGTCCAGGCAGTCTTATTTGTGCAGTAAATCCACCTTGCTGAGGAGAACGTCGGTGATATAATAGATACCCATCCTCTCCTGTTACAGTCAGTTGGATCTGCGCTTTCGGATATTTTTTATTTTGCATGCAGGGAGAGTTCGTTTTCAATGTACCACAATGGTACATTGCTCATGGCGCAAACCACTCTTCTGCCACTCAACACTATACATAAAGCATAAGGACGCACCGGACACATTTTTCTTTGTCAGCAAGTTTATCATTAACTTGAGTTTTAAATGGAAAACTCTTGCTATGACATCGTGTCGATCATGAGAAGCTTGACCTGTGAAAAGCTCTTAGGTGACTTCGTCCCACTTAGGATTAGTGCTAAACGTTATAAAGAGGTTTGGGTGCCCATACTTCCTTACATAGCAAAATGCATCTTGTTTGCGTTCGTGCATCTAGCGCGGCCCACCCGTGAAACTCGACGGCAAAATTACCAACCGCCCCAGTACCTCAACGTTAGCATTCTGCTGCATAGCGTCCTGTCGATCAATATAATTTTCAGCAAGTAATCTTTTTTAATTTGTTCGAATGTATACCAAACGCTCTGTTTCGACTTTTTCGTACATATCAACCACAAACTGACTCAAAATACCTCGAAAGCGGTGCAAATGAGCAAAACGGTTGCGTCATATATGCATAAGGCATGAATAGAACTGCAGAGCAGATATTTTTTTATTGTAATTTAGCGCCCCACCAAAACAACGGCTAATTGTATCGGCCGCGATGTTCTGTCGCTTGATCTTGAATCTTCAAGGTGGGCATAAATGACCCTTCTACAATTTGGTTTGCACCGAACGAAGTCATCTGGAATGCACTGTTGTAAGAACGGATACATTCCAAAAAATGTTTAGATTGTGGGTGATCCCAGGTCAATAGGGCTTTCAAAGGTTCTGGTGGTTCTTGAAAAATATCTAAACGTACCTTTCCGCCTGAGCAGCA
Organism: Volucella bombylans; assembly: GCA_949129095.1. NCBI lineage: Eukaryota > Metazoa > Arthropoda > Insecta > Diptera > Syrphidae > Volucella > Volucella bombylans. The sequence continues at coordinate 329,965,614 of OX422140.1, read as the reverse complement.
GACTCCATCCGACTCTTTTGTGCATTTAAGAGCTTGACAATGATCACAGGCCTGAGTCATTCCACCGATACCAGCAAATTCAGCATAATTAATTCCTTTAGTGTAATAGAACCCACCTCTGTTTTTAATAATCCACTGAAGATGTGTGTTTGTTTGTGACATGCGAGTTGTAGCAAGACGTTTCGGTACCTGATCTAATGTGACGTTCTTCATTTGTTTTATGTGATCGAGCTTGACGAATTGTCCTAGCACATTTTGAGCTTCGCGAAAGATTAGACTTTTTCTTCAAACGGATATATAAATACGTGCTGCCCATTTTTGTCGTACGCTTATACACCGTTCTACTCAATTCTCAAGAATTGGGCATCGCTCAGACCACATTATGGCGTATTTTGCGTAAGGATATTGGTTTACACCCATACAAGATCAAGCTGACTCAAGAATTGAAGCCCATGGACCATTTGAAGCGACGTACGTTCTCCGATTATGTTCTGGAGAAGATGCGCCAATATGATGAATTTCATCGCAAATTCATCTTCAGTGACGAATGTCATTTTTGGCTCAATGGGTTCGTCAATAAGCAAAATATGCGTTATTGGTCGATTGAAAATCCACATGCTTCATGAATCACCACTTCATCCACAAAAAATAACCGTTTGTTGTGGTTTGCATGCCGGCGGCGTTATTGGCCCATATTTTTTCGTCGACGATAACAATCGTCACGTTACTGTGAATGGTCAGCGTTATCGCGCCATAATCACCGATTATTTTTGACCCGAATTGGAAGATATGGACTTGGACGACATGTGGTTTCAACAGGATGATTCCACAAGCCACACAGCACACGCTACAATCGATTTATTGAAGAGTAAGTATGGTGAGCGTGTTATCTCAAGAAATGATCCAGTCGATTGGCCACCTCGTTCATACGATTTAACGCCGCTTGACTATTTCTTGTGGGGCTACGTTAAGTCATTGGTTTATGCCAACACGCCGACGACGTCGAAAGAGCTCAGAGCCAACATTGAACGCGAAATAGCAGCCATTTCGGCCGAAATGTGTGGCCGAGTCGTTGAAAATTGGATCCAACGAATCGACGGCTTCAAACGTGACAGCGTTGGCCATATGAACGAAGTCGAGTTCCATTCATAAATGTCTTGATTGTACTTCAAGCCGATAATAAAGTTTTTGAAATATCTCAAATGGTTTGCGTTTTATTTAAAAAAAAGTTGTCAAGTCCTTATTGGAAAACCCGATATTAGCATCATAGCTTGACTTTTGCGAAAGTTACGTAGCCAAGAGTTCATCTATCTCTGTTTGTGTTGGCGATTTTTTACAATTTTAGAAATGGATTAAAATTTGCAACAACGAACTTGTATTAAATTTTGCGTAAAAAACGGATTTAATGGTGCGCGAATGTTGGAAAAGTATTTCGGCAACGATTCTCTATAGAAAACGGGCGTTTACCAGTGGCACAAGCGGTTCAAAAGTGGTCATGAGTCAATCGAAGATGATGAACGCAGTGGCAGACCATCGACATCGAAAACCGATGAAAACATTGATGGAGTAAAAGAAATGTTGGTCAATAACCGCAAATTAACCATCAGAGAGATAGCGGCGAACTTGAACATTGCCTATGGATGCATCCAAGACATTTTGGTTAATGATTTGGGTTTCCGTCGTGTAGCAGCAAAGTTGGTGTCAAATGACCTCAATTTCATGCAAAAAAGAGACCGTGTTGACATTGCAAAAGAGACGATTTGCGAGGCTGAATCCGATCCCACATTCATCAAAAGGATCATTACTGGAGACGAGACGGGGGTTTATGAGTACGGCATGCAATCCAGACATCAGGCAAGTGAATGGCGTTCACCAAATGAGCCGATACCAAAAAAAAACACGTCGTTTTCAGTCAAAAAAGAAGGCAATGCTCACTGTTTTCATTAATTACAAAGGTGTAGTGCATCATGAATTTTTGCCAGAAGGCCAGACAGTAAACAAAGAGTATTATTTGGGCGTTACGAAAGAGACCAGAATTGTGGGCAGAAAACTCGTGGATTTTTCACCATGATAACTCACCGTCGCAGTGTAGTAAACAGTATTCGTAATTTTTTGACGAAAAATGCAAAAAATACCATCCAACAGACACCAAATTCACCTGATTTGGCTCCCTGTGACTTCTTTCTGTTCAATCGAGTTAAAAAACCATTACGGGGAACGCGTTTCAGCAGCCGAGAAAAAGTAATGGAAAAATCGCAGGAAGCACTGATGGACATACCGAAAACCGAATATAAAAAATGTTTCGAGGATTGGATCAAGCGCTGGCATAAGTGTGTTGCAGTCAATGGGGATTACTTTGAAGGGACAATATAGATTTAGATGAAGAAACTTGTATTTTTAATTTTCTGAATATATTACATTCCTACACCTTTATCTAAAAGTCCATCCACCCTTGACTTCTACGTCACTATCGGTCCAAATTACTGCACTAGACCATTTTCATATGACAAACTAGGATCAGATCATTTACCTGTAAATATTTGTTTGAGCAACATTAGTCCAGTTAGACAAACTAGATTTAACTATAATTACTCGGCTGCTAAACTGGAGTCTTTTTAATTAATTTTTTAATAGAAACTGCCATTCAAGAGAATACTCATTTCATTGGATATCATAATCAACACTTCTCAAATTGATTGCTTGTGTAGCTACTTTGTTTCGTTGGTGAAAAGAGCGGCCGATTTTGCAATACCCAAGTGTTCTGCTATGCATAAGGTATGTTAAGTCTACCATCCAATATATTGTATTTAATACGACTCAGAAATTCGGAAAATGGTTTCAGTATCGATACGATTCTTTTTTAAATAGCGTACAATTTTTACACAAAGCAATCACTAAGGAGATCACCGAGTTCAGAAACACTGCTGTCTTCCTTTGACAAAGCAAGTAAGCCGTTCTGGTAGGTTTCCAAAATAATAAAGAAAAGAGGCTCTAATATACCGCCTCTAAGCTAACTTATTAGCAACAACTTTCTTCAGTTTGGTTTACGCATCGTAAAAAGCATTTTTTCTACCAGGTGATGTTAACCTTCAATAGGGTTCGGTCAGCATAGAATGGTCTTAACATTGTAGGTGCCTCGGTATTATGCTAGACAAGAAAATGAATTTTCAAAAACATATATCCACCCCTGTCGATAAAATAAACGAGTATATCAAATTACTTTATCTGTTAATATGCAGAAATTCAAAACTCAGTATCGGCAAAAAATTAGTTTTATTTAAAACTATATTTCCCGTCATCCTGTTGAACGGTCCCCCGGCTGGAGGCGATTGCTCCAAAATGCATAAAATTAAACCTCAGAGATGTCAAAATAAAATTCTTAAAATGATACTAAATTTACCATGGTTTTACTCAACACGCAGGCTTCATGAATGAGCACATATCGGATTTTTGAACACTCTAATTGAGAACTCCAAACTGTATGAAAATTGGTCTCTACCTGTAACTGAATTTGTACAGCTATTAGTAAACATGTTAACAACGCAACTTCTGTTCTTAAAACAAGGCACAGTCTCTGTCAGGCGTTCGCCGTGTAAAGACGTGCGTGAAATAGCGTAGTTGGTTTGTATATGTACGAGTATATCATTTTTATTTTCGTTTGTTTACATTCGAAGTGTCAATTTTTCCCGCCCACGCGGCCTACTTTAAACTCTCAATTTTCAAGTTTTCATTGTGGTATTTTCACTATTTTCACGCTTTTGTCTAAGAATAAGAGATGAAAGGGGGCTCGGACCCCTCTAATCGTAACCGACTTAGGGATCTTTCTCCGGACGCTCCCTTAAGTCGGAACATGAAATCAAAACGCAGATGCATTGATGACAACTTCCCATCACTCCCAACGATCTCTTCAAATAATGAAAATTTTACCCGGTATAAAGTAGTATCAGGATTAGAAAAACCAGGTAACAATCTTAAACTACTCTCTGCATATAACCCTTTCCAAATAAATCGTGGATTGGAATATATTTCCAAAGTGATTTTGGAGGTTAAACCAATGCAATCCGGCGACCTTCTCGTAAAAATTTCTAATCAATCTTTTTACGGCTGGAAAATTCATCAAGGCCAAATACGTCGATTCTATTTCAGTAAAAATAGTTTCGCACTTTGGAGTCAACTGATCTAGTCCCGACAGGTGTAGCAATCGTTACCTTCGATCTCATTAAACGTCCCAATGACATAAAAATATGATGGGCAAATTGCAAGGATTTGGGAATATATTCCAAATCCGATGAGAGGCGTCTCTTGCCAAAAATTGGGCCACACCAAAAACAGGTACAATAATTCACCAACTTGCAAAAATTGCTGTTTACCCCCTCCGCACGAGGAATGCTCACTTCATTGTATTATCTGCAGAGACGATATTCACATATCTTCCGGCCCAGCATGCCCAACTTTTCTGCGACATAAGTCCGTCAACAAAATCAAAATCAACCATCGATGCACAATCCGTGAAGCTGGGAAAATATATAATGATAGTCCGATGCTACATCAACTACTCGCTCCAATTAAATACTCCGAAGCCTCCATGGCTGAAATTATTAGAAACAGAATTCTCACTCAAAGTAATACCCCATCCGAACCTAACCACAAACAATTAAACACACAACTCCCCCCTCTCAAAACTCCTACCCCGCTAATAACAATCCCACAACAATAATCCCACACGAAACAAATAAAGTAATCTTTCAACAACAACAAAACGACATTAATCAAAACACACAGGCACTGAACTCAATGCATCCAACTAATAACTCTCAATCTCTATCCAATCTCTCCACTGATCTCCCAAAATCAAACCGGCTCCCATTTTCACCCCTCACAACCTTCACAAAAAAAAAACCCAAAGGGTTTCTCTACCACAAACAAAATTTAACCAAGCCCTATCATCCCACCAAACAGGCACTTCTTCAAAAACTCACACTGTCTCTCTTACACCAATATCAGACGATGACGACATATAATTTCAACAGCACACACGTCACAGACACTGACTCCACTGTTCGAAATCATAGAAATAATTCACACAACAATTTAATTAAATCAATTTCATCGCAAAGGCACATTACATTTAAAGCTCTCCACTGGAATATAAAAGGTTATATTAAAAACTATGATGAGCTTAATATTTTAATAAAAGAACTTTCGCCTTGTGTTGTATCTCTTCAAGAGACACATTGTGCGTTTGGTTCTACTCCCCTTGAACCCAATCCATATAAAGGTTATTTTCAAAATTTCGCTTACAATAGAACGGCAAAGCAAGGTATTGGTCTCTTAATAAAAAGTAATATTCCTCATAACTTACTCAATATTAATTCTAATATTTTAACGATAGCAAAGACCTTGAAAATATACTTAATCCAGTCTCCACCCCCGTTTAATTGTGGGTGACTTTAACTCCTGGAGCGTTCTTTGGGGCTCCCAATCTACAAATTCCAGCGGAGCTATTTTGGAGGATTTTCTGCTTAACTACAACTTCATGGTGTTAAATGATGGTTCAGCTACTCACTTTTCCACACACAGAACCTTTACACACATTGACATCACCTGTTGCTCACCACAACTTCATCCGGGAATTTCTTGGAGAATCCTTGAGGATCTTCACAATGGTCAACACTTTCCAATTGTTACTAACGTTGCAATAGGCCCAGCTAAGCCAAACGCGCAATTAATCACCAAATTTAAAACTGATGAGGCCAACTGATTTTCTTTTAAGACATACACCGTGGTCCAATATAAACAAAGAAGCCGCAGTGATCCTTAAAGCCTCCAATATCTCTATACCCCAAACCGCTCCATCCCGCACCAAACATTGGTGGAATCCCACATTAAAAACTTTAAATTTCGAGAAAGTGAGAACTTGGAGCCTTTTTATGAAACACCGCACCAATACCAACCTAATAGCCTATTAAAAATCCAATGCTTTATTCCGGAGAGAAATGAAAATTTACAAGAGTTCACTTCCTCAATTGATCCAAACTCCACTCCGTCCAAAATTTGGCATAAAATCCGCTGGCTAACTGGGAATTCCGTTCTACGTTTCATTAAATGCATCGAAACACCAACTGGCCCTTCTTCATGCACAGTAGAGATTAGCAATTTCTTTGCCCACACTTGGTCAAATCAGTCAAAAGACGAACACTTTTCGAACATCTTCAATACCATGAAAAACAATTGCCTTCATGATACTCCCCTAATTCCATCTACTCAGTTACCCTAATTCCATCAGCAAGGCATATTGAAGTTGCGATAACGAATCTGGAACTGGATAGCTGCCTCTCCAAATTAAAAGGCAAAACGCCAAACAGGGACCGCATATCTTACCCTATGCTAAAAAACCTACCACCGTCAAAAAAATCAAGGCTTTGTCGCTTATACAATAAGATTCTTGAGACTGGCATAATTCCACAAAGCTGGAAGTCAGCTACTACTGTCCATGTCTAGCAAGTCTATTAATACAGTTTGCGGCTACCGAACAATTTCGCTAATTTGAAAATAGTTGCAAAACGCCTTCTCTGGTTTATCGATTCCAACAAACTCATTAGCGAGAATCAAGTGGCCTTCAAACCCAATCGAGGTTGTGCCAATGCCTTATTACACGTGGATTTTTATATCTCGAATGCTGCCCTATCGTCTCGAAATCACGTTACTCTGTTATCACTAGATTTCGAAAAGGCCTTCGAGAAAATCGGTATTCATCTAATTATTAACAAATTACTCGTAAAAGCATGGGGCATCGACCCGAAAATGTTCGGTTATGTGAAATCTTTTCTTATGAACAGAAAATTTTCGGTTAAGGTTAACGACCATTTCTCCTCAACTCTTCCACTGCACAATGGTATCCCTCAAGGATCCCCTTTGTCGGTGGTTCTTTTCATTACAGCTTTTGACGAAATAAGTACCATAGTGGGAAAATACAAACATCTGGATCATTGCAGCTACGCAGATGATTTTTTCATCATGTGTAAGCTCAATGATCTAGAAAGAACCAAATCTATCCTATCTGAATTACTAACAGAAATATATTAAATTGGACCTCCGCCTCTGCTGCCAAGCTTTCATTAGATAAATGTAAGGCAGTGCATGTTTGTCGTAGAGTAGCTTTCCCACAACTAATTTAAATAATTTAAGAAACTTTTGGGTGATATTTAATAATAGATACAACTGGAAACCACATTGTATAGACCTTGAGAAGAGCCTAGCTGGAAAAGAGCCAACATTATTAACTATTTAGCTTGTAAAAGATTGAACAGACACATAAATTCTCTTTGTAATATTACCAGAGATTTAGTTTTAAGTAAAATTGATTATGGACTGTTCATATGTTCGACTTATCATCAAGCAGCCAGAAGAAGTATCAACGCATATCTAACATCCAGAATACAAAATATAATGACAGAAGCAGGACTTCCTGCTTCTTCCTACTTTAGAAGAAAGACAAGCAGAATGTTTTACCAAACTTCTTGCGAAATTATCCTTCTCATACAATTCCATTATTGACAAGGACATTACCGCCGTTATCAGATCAAAAACAACCAAGCGTCTCCCATCAACCATAGCTTGAACAATATATAGCGCAAGAAAATTTTATCTTCCCATCAAACAAATGGGAGTAATATCCCCATCTTACCCACCCTGGTGCATAAAACAATCCTCGGTTCTACTGACTCTGACTGAACATAAAAAAGGCAATACAGGCAGCGGTACTTACAAGGCACATTTTCTCGAAGCAATTAGTGAACTTAAATCTAAAGGATGGAAACCTGCCTTCATAGACAGATCTAAATCAATACACACCACATCCTTTGCCGTCACCTCAGAAAGCGGATCTCTATTAAAAGCCGGAATTTTGCCAGAAAACGCATCAATTTTCACTGCAGAGGAAATTGCTTTACTCGAAGCAGTAAAAATAATGACAAAACTGAGGGGGAAAGCCATAATATGCACTGACAGCCTATCAGCGCTGGAAGTCTAAATAAACCAGAACCACAACACTGGACTTATAAACCACATTAGGGGTATCCTCACACAATACTCCAATAAAATACAACGTATGTGGGTTCAAAGTCACGTGGGGTACAAGGTAACGAACTTGCTGATATCGCAGCAAAATCCTGCAATAATGCGCCTGTTTTCACCTTTAATATACTTACAAAGCATGATCTGCAAAAACAGATCACCCAAAAGATTAAGATGCACCGACTTTTAAATTGGCGAAGTCACCAAAATTACTACGCTAAAATCAACACAAGCCGTTTCATTCCCATCTACCCGACATCCACCTCTAAAGCAATGAACCCATACTTCGTCCGTCTTCGCCTAGGCCACACTATTCAAACCCATCAACATCCTAAAGAAGAACAGCCCACCACAGTGCCCAGTCTGCAATAACATAATCGACATAGCATATATGGTATTCTCGGACAAATTTCAAATCTCCAGATCTTTTAATTCCCTTAAGAAAAAGTCAGCATACGTGTGTATAAGAACACTTTTATTTTCTATTTTGTTTATTGAAGTGCTGTTGGATGTACAATATTTTTTTGTTTTTCCATCTGGTGCATATACGAATAAATCAGAAGGTTTTCCGATGCGTGAAAAGGCCACATATAATTGCCCATGAGAGACACACGGAAGATTCGGGCCACACACTTGTAAAGATTGTCCTTGTGCCTTGTTGATGGTCATTTCATAGGCGAGTCGCACCGGAAACTGCAAACGTTTGAATTCGAATGGTAAGTCTGTTGGAATCATTGGAATGCGAGGCAATACTACATCTTCTCCTTTGAATTTTCCATTCAAAATAGTAGCTTCGATGATATTGGCCATAATTTTTTTCACTGAGCGCCTGGTACCGTTGCCGCCAGTCATGGCGGATTAATATTTCGAAGCAAAATGACAGGCACGCCAATTTTCAATGTTAAAACGTGCGGAGGCATGCCGGGTAAATCAAGTGATTTCAAGAACTCAGTTGAATAGTTGACAACTTCATCTTGATTCATGACAGAGTCGATGGATTTATATGTTTTCGCTTCGTTTGGTACTTCGCATTGAATGGTGATATTAATGGAGTTAACATCGTTGTTTTTGGCGGCTAATATAGCACGTTCACTGAGCCATTGATGTTTTTTGTAATTTATTGCAATATCTTGCAATAATTGGTGTATTACCTCGTTTGTAGTTGCTGTGAATATACAGAAATATAGTGGCAATGTGATACATTGTGTGGCTTCATGGATGGTCATTTTAGCATTTCCAATATCCAAAAATTCTTTTGCAAAACATTTAGCGGATCCATTATGTTGCAATCTTATACACATATTGGTTTGTTAGCTTAGTTTCTGCACGTGTCGCCATAAAACGGATGATTTTAGACGTGCATTAAGCTCGTCAGCCGGTGTTGAACGTGGAATGACTAGTAAAGTTTGTCGAAAGTCACCAGACAATAAAATGAGCGCACCACCGAAAAGTCGTTCATTTCTTCTTAAGTCCTTTAATGTGCGATACAGCGCTTCCAATGATTTTTTGTGCACCATTGTACATTCATCCCATATGATGATTTGGCATTGTTGGAGTACTTTACCCATTCCAGAATTTTTGGTGATATTGCATGTTGGTGCCTCAATGGTTTGCATGTTTAATATTAATTTTAGTCCAGAATGCGCTGTTCGACCACAATCCAAAAGAGTTGCCGCAATAACAGATGAAGCGATAGCCAATGCAATGTTATTTCGAGATCGTATGGTTGCCAATATAAAAGAAATCAGAAATGTTTTGCCTGTGCCTCCGGGCGCATCTATGAAATACAATCCACCGCCTTTTCTTGTAATTGCATCCATAATCGTGTGGTACACTATGCGTTGTTCTGCAATCAACTTAGAAAGATTCGTTTGAACGAACATATCCAAATCACTGACATTAAAATGTGTTTCTCGTTGCAAATCGCGATCGAAAAAGTTGTTCGCAGGTCGGTTCGGCGCAAGCATTGCTAATTGAACCAATGCTTTGTTAGCTATTGCCAATGCTTCATTATAATCGTCTGGTGTGAATTGAATGTCCGGATTTTGATTTGTGGTACGCAATCGGTGAAGGATGTCTTCACTCATGTAGTCCTTATATTTTTCCCACAAATCTTTAGGATTGGATAGAAAGCATGTTGTCAATATGATCGCAAATAATGTACGTATTAACTTTTTCGAGCAGTATTCGATGCATAAGCGCGTGAAATGTCTCAATGTGCATCATTTTCAAGAAGATTTAACTCTTGGCAAGACTCACGATAAGTGGCGCACTCGACCGTTAACTGATATCAATTCTTAGAAGGATTGACCCAAGACCCACGTACATTGATTAGCAGTAATCGCAAGTAAAAACATTCTGCATTGTTTGGGTGAACAGTGTACAGGTGGCCTAGTGCGTCGGACGAATATTAATTGGAATGTCCTTCAACTGCTTGACCTTGCTTGCGACATTGAAACTTTTTCGCTGACGCTTTCCATGTAAAATATGTCAGTACTTCAAAGTAAATTAATGTTCTCGCAAACGTAGCTTCCGTGCATAATGCAAAAAATGCAGTTAAAGTTGTTGGCGGCGTTGGCAATGCCCTTGTTTGTACACTTTCTATTGTGAAATAGACGCGCTGTCCATTTTCAAGGTTCACTGCCAAATGATTTCGTTCATGGATTGGAAGTGATAAAATTCGCCATTCTGCTTCATTGCTACTAATGTAGCGTCCTAGTTGATATTAATTGATTTCATCGATTGGGGCAGTGGCGTTTCCTACTCCAAAAACCGTCATATCGCTTCCTTTGTTGACGTATTTGCAAATGTACTTGATCGATTTGATAGAATTGCAATACTCGACATTGATATGTGCCTTAAATGTTTTTGAGAGTAACGGCGAATACGGCACAACACAACGATTATCGACTTCAACATCATTGTTTTTCACTTTCAAAATGATGGATTTGCCGCCCTCTTCAGTCGATCGTCGACGGTAGAGTGGATATCCGTCATTTCCAGTAACAGTTTCCGCGACTAAGTCTCTTGGGTACCGTTTTGTGCATTTCCCATCAGACATGCATGCCGAATCATTGTTCAGTAAGCCACATGGACCGTGAATCATATTTTTGGTAACGACTTCAAATAAGCCTTTGATTTGGCGTGATTTTTTCGGATAACCAAATCAAAATATGTGCATGTGGCAATCCACATTTTTGCCATTTGATTGAGTACATCCAACAGCGTGCCTTCTCAAAAACATGATGCTTGACCATGAAATCCATTAAAGATTTCAATTTCTGTTTGAAGACGCGGGCCGTGATGTCATGAAGATCTGAAGGTGACTGTCCGGGCAACAAAAGTTCTTTAATTTCACCCCATGCAGGATTGCATGTGCACGTTATGAATAAGTCTGGGCGACCATATGAGCGAGCATATGTCATCGCATCTTCATGTGCCGTGTACTTCCTGTGAATGTAGATGGAAGTATGACCATTTTGACCAATTCGTTGGGATTGGCGTTTCCATTATTAACGACTGCATCGCGTAAATGGATGTAGTCTTCCGAGCGCAGCTTAGTTTGATTCAAGCGAATGTAAGTAGAGAAGTCGTTCGGTTTCGATTTTCTTATACATATCGACAATATATTGGAGGAACAATTGACGACATTTCAGGATGTGATTATCAGCGTTCTCACGTATTATTAGCCGATACGAATAGTAGTTCATAGCGCTGACTTCCTTATTCGTTTCTGCATTGGTTAGCGTATTTCTCATTTTGATTCCGAAATGATATCCATGATGCCAAAATAGAACTGGATATTGCAATCCGTCGTATGAGCGATGCGTTTATGGGACTCGTTGGACCTCACCATTTCTGCCGTGGAGAATAATATCGCGTAACTCGAGTTCTTGGCCAAATATAACGATTGATGTTTCATTGATGTTTCATCAATCGTTGGAGCATTATATTGCCTTGCGTGTTGACCAAGAGTGCCTTATCTGCACGAATTACAATTTTGTAATCGTCAGCTGACATTCGTTCAAGGCAGTTCTGAACAGTTGAATCAATTAGTTGTGTTGATCGAATAAAGTTTGCAGTTCAGCGACAATTTCTCTTCTAGTGACTCTATTGAATCGACAACGTTGATCGATTTGTTCATCTGTGTTTCCAATGAAATAAATCTGAAGAAATTTGTGATCTGCGACTGGAAGTGGTAGTAATGACCCAGCACGATGATAAATTTGGCCCTGCACTTTGAAGGTTGGCATGTAATTCTTGCCTATAATATTTGTTACGCCGAACGATGTCATTTGGAAACACGAATTATACTTCCGAATATTTCCCAAGAAATGTTTCGATTGGTTTCTGTTACCTGACGCGATGGATGTAACTCTGACACATTGCAGGTGTTTCACTCTTAAATTTGAGTGCTTTACAATGCACGAATAATTTGTTCATTTTCCCAAAAACAACAATCGGATGAAGATTGTAATCATAATTTTGATCATGATGGAACGTAGCCAGCTCCAATAATGGTATCTATGAATCATTCAGTGTTTGTCTAGACCGAGCTGTGCATGACCGTTGCTTGTTTCAGACGAACGGGCCTCAACTGTGCGTAATCGTTGAGCTTCGAGTCTTTGCTCACGTTGTTCGTCATATTCTGAGGTTCGCAACTGCTTTTTCTTTTTTGCTTGTGGTGTATTTTTACCAATCGCTGCTCGTTTGGGAGGCATATTTTATAAGTATAAAACGCAACCTGAATTGCCACCGTTTTCGATACAAAAAACTAGTATTATTCTAGAGCAATTGAAAGTGAGCTTGCTTTTACTTACGATGCGATGCAAGAAAACATTGTTGAAGAATTTTATCGGCAAATGGGTTGAACTCAACTGAAAAAATAGAAAAAATTTGGCAATGGAAAGAAATTAAAATTAAATTGAATTCCATGTAATGTAGGAAAACTCCATGAAAAAGTCACAGGAAATGCACCAAAAGTAGATGAAAAGTATATCTGATACGTGTATTCATACACCGTATGGATTATCACTGTTGTCAATAATAATGTTTTCCACTCAATTAAAAAAATACAAAATTTCAATAAAGAGTAAGGCACTTATGATTTAACCTCAGACTCGTATCCCACAAAAATTCCAGTTGCCATATAAGAAAAATGCTTGTTATTTGCACTAACACACTAACTCGCACTCGAACTTCTGATGTGAAATGAATCCTTTTACTCAATGAGCAAATTCAATCAGCAGAGCTGCTTGTGTAGGATTCTTTTTATCTATTCTAATTACTAACCAAATACTCGCGACCGGAGACTACTCATAAATACCCTTTTTATGTCATTGCAATGCCGATATCATACGGGGCACTATAGGCAATACCCTGCCAAGAGGAAGAGAACACGACAGATCAGGTCACAACTTCAAAATGGGGTGGAAGTAAACAGTGTGTTTGTGACTGTCATATACGCAAAGGAAGAGAACAAATGGATGTGCGTGTGCGCGAGTTACGTCTCCTACCTGTCCCCACCTCGCCCCTTGAAGTCATCAAACCTACACGTGCCGCTACCTCCACCGGATGCAGTGTCAGCGGAATTACATTTATTGTATTTTCACCAAAATCGATGTGATTGCACAGGTGATCGCATGAACTGCAGACTTGCCGACTCAGCGTCTGGGAGCCTTCCGCTCCACATAAAGTTCATGCAATCACCTCTGCAAATGAGACGTATCATAAAACATTGTGTGATCAAATATTGTCATTCTATTAAGTGCAGTCGCACAATAAAGTTGTAATTTTTTTTGAATCAAGTTATTCGAGAACTTATTTGGCGCAGTCGGTAGGATACGTGGACGGTCGTTTAATTCACAGTCGATTACAGTAAAATAGTATAACGCGAAAATTGGAAATTCGTTCGTTCGTTCAATCCGTTGTTCAAACACAAAATAATAGGATAAAAAAATAAATAAATAAATAAATAAATAAAACAGTGCTAAAATAGTTAAGATATTCAAAGAGCCAAAGCAAATCAACCAACTGTGAAAAGTAATATTTAATAGTTAATAGTACGCACCAGTGAAAAATAAACTTGTGGACAAAAACTGAAAAAAAAACACCGTGAAAAAAAAAAAAATAAATAAAGATAAAAATAAAGAAGAGAAAATATAGTAATAAAATCCTGTGAAACTCGACCGGCGGGTCTTAACCCTTTACCACGTTAACCAAAACCAGCAAAAGAATGGACCTTCAGATGATTGGCATGCTGATCTGCTGCTTGTGGTAAGTGTTGTTGTTGTTGTTGTTGTTGTTGTTCTTTTAAGTATTATTAACCTTATTATCACAATAATTTACTAACGATAAGAAGCACTATATTGTCCAAATAATAAATCTAATGTCAGAAAAAAACAAACCTAAAACTAGATTCCTCCCATACGATTTAAGGCGGTTATCAAAAAGTTTGACTTCTATTCCTGAAAAAAGTGTTCAAAATAATCTTGAAGACCCCTCCTTGTCCTCAATTTCTTCTGGAGATCAAACCGAAATGGTTACTACTCCTACTCCTCCTACTGTCGTAAATCACAACGAGATATTTAACTCTTTAAGAATACCCGACGCGATCAAGGATCTTCCTACGTTCGAAGGAAATCCTCTGTTACTTTATGAGTTCCTAAACAATGTAGAAGAAATATTACTCTACATAAGAGGTACGGATAATACTCCGTACGGCCAGATTCTGCTAAGGGCTATCCGAAATAAAATCATCGGACAAGCCAACGAAATACTAAACATGTACGGAACACCCTTAAATTGGGATGATATTAAGCGGAATTTAACTTTACACTATTCTGATAAGCGGACGGAAACGTCGCTCATCAGAGATTTACATGGTGTAAGGCAAAATTCAAAAACGGTTGAGTCATTCCATGGGGAAATTATCGAACTACAATCGGCCCTTTGTAATACCATTTTGATCCATGAAAATGATCAAAATGTTATTGCAGCAAAAAAGGAACTATTCGCCGAAATGTGTCTGAATTCGTTTTTGTGCGGGTTAAACGAACCATTAGGTTCAAGAGTAAGAACAATGCAACCCGACACACTGGCTGCTGCATTTTCGTATTGTATAAAGGAACAAAATATATCGTACCAAAAAGTTTCCCAATTTGGACGACATAAACCTTACAATCCACCTTACCTACAATCTTACCAGCAACCAAGAACAAACCTTCCACACCCGAATCAGTGGCAATCACATAATAGGTACCCTCGTCCATCTGCTGGTAATCAAATCAATCAGTCAAAATTCCAAAGACCGGTAAACAGATTCTATAATCCCCAGTTCAATAGGTCCCAAAGTCAAGAACCCCCTCAACGCCCCCAGCAAACCCCTAGCAATCCAAAATTCAAAACTAGCCAACAAACGCGTAATACTAACTTCAACTTCAACGAAGTTAATAAAACAGATACGGGAGGGCTATTATGACAAAACACTCTCCAACAATTAGATCATTATTTTAATAATGATGCAACAAATATTCAGGACTCCCCAAATTTTTCAACGCAAGCCTCGAACAACCGACAGGCTACGTAAACTTAGAACGATACCCCACAAATTTACCTTTCATAAACATCTCATCACCCTTCGGTAGGCCCCTCCGATTTCTCTTAGATACAGGTGCATCTGTATCATTCATAAACCCTGAGTTCATACCATTGCATAAACAAACGTTGTGCAATGAAGTTACAATTACTACCGTATTCAAAAGCTATAAATTGCAAAAACAAGCAATTCTTCCTATCTTCTCAGAATTCAATCAGGAAGGAACCTTTAAATTTCTCCTATTCAAATTTCACTCATTCTTTGACGGGCTATTAGGCATCGACTCTCTCCTTTCTCTAGATGCAAAAATTGATTTAGAAAAGAAAATCTTATTGACTAAAAGCTCAACAAACCCCTTGAATATTAAGATCAACCAATCGTCCAAAGTAATAGTCATACCACAAAAATCCAAGCTACTTGTAAAACTACCCGTGGACAAAAAACAAGGCACCATTCTCCTGAATTCGATCGAAATCAATCCTCTTCTTTTCGTAAGTGAAGGACTGTACGAGGCAGAAAATGGGTTCAGCACCGTGGAAGTCGTAAACTACTCGGACGAGGAACAATCATTCATGGTCGAAACTGAACTTGATGCAGAATCATACAACCCCTTAGATTTCATAGAAATCAATCATTTCAATATGGACCCTGAAGGAATGATGCCCCAAAAGAATATTGCAGAACTAATCAGGACAGACCACATGAATCCAGAAGAACGCAAAGAAATACTAAAAATTTGCAAGGAGTACAAGGATATAATATATAGAGAAGGTGAACCGCTAACGTTCACAAACCAGATCAAACACCAAATCAACACAACGGATGACGTTCCTATCTACGTGAAATCCTACAGGTACCCCTTTGTGCATAAACAAGAGGTGCAAGAACAAATTTCGAAGATGTTGGAGCAGGGGATTATAAGACATAGCTATTCTCCATGGAGTTCTCCCGTTTGGATTGTTCCCAAAAAACTGGATGCCAGCGGAAAGCAGAAATGGAGAATGGTTATCGATTATAGAAAAGTGAACGAAAAAACAATCTCTGATCGCTACCCTCTCCCCAACATTGCCGAAATACTGGACAAACTAGGGAAGTGTTTATACTTCACAACCCTAGACTTGGCCAGCGGATTTCACCAGATAGAAATGGACGGCAAACACATACCAAAAACCGCGTTTACAGTCGAAGGAGGTCAGAATGCCCTTCGGATTGAAAAACGCTCCATCAACCTTCCAAAGAGTGATGGACAACGTGTTAAGAGAACTGGTAGGAAAAATCTGTTTCGTCTATCTGGACGATATAATCATCTTCTCTACTTCACTACAAGAACATTCTGAAAATCTAAAACGCGTTTTCGATAGACTCCGGCAAGCAAACTTTAAAATACAGATGGATAAGTGTGAATTCCTGCAAAAAGAAATAGCCTTCTTAGGGCATATCATTACCCCTGAGGGTATCAAACCGAACCCCGCGAAAATTAATGCTATTAAAAACTTCCCTATCCCAAAAACTAGAACCGAGATAAAATCCTTCTTAGGTCTAATCGGTTATTATCGTAAATTTATCAAGGATCTTGCAAAACTTACTAAGCCTTTAACAAACTGTTTGAAGAAAGGATCGGATATTACCTTAGACCAAAAATACCGCGATTCTTTTGAAACTTGTAAAAATTTGCTCACTAATGATCCCATCTTACAATATCCAGACTTTAACAAACCTTTCATCCTCACAACAGATGCGAGCAATATTGCACTCGGAGCCGTGTTGTCCCAAGGACAAATCGGCAATGATAAACCAATATGCTTCGCCAGTCGTACACTCTCCACCGCCGAATGTAACTATTCGACGATCGAGAAGGAATTATTAGCCATCATTTGGGCTACTCGGTACTTTCGACCTTACTTATTTGGACGAAAATTCCAAATAGTAACCTACCATAGGCCCCTCACATGGTTAATGAGCCTTAAGGAACCGAATTCCAAACTTGTGCGTTGGCGCCTTAAGCTCGAAGAATTTGACTACGAAATCGTCTATAAAAAGGGAAAAGCAAATACGAACGCTGATGCCCTAAGTCGTGTCAAGATCACTAACCCAGATGATGAGCGAGAATTGTACAATAATGAGGAAGATTTGGATACAATTCACAGTGCGCAAGAGAATTTAAATGACGGGATATATATATCCGAAAAACCTCTGAACGAGTTTAGTATACAGGTAGTGTTAGAGGCCAGTGATAAAGGTTGCCCGATGACACTCGAAAATTTATTCCGGAACAAACAACGGCGTGTTATACGTAGACCAATCTTCGATGAAAGTGAAATGATAGATATTTTCAAGAAATTCTTCCCATGTAGGAAATTAACAGCTATATATACAAATGACCAAATTTTCTCAATTGTACAATCAACATTTTCTAAATACTTCTCCCATAGCAAAATGTTTCGTCTCATACGATGCACTGAAATCTTGACAGATGTAAGAGCCGACGATGAGCAAGAAAAAATCATCAGTGATTACCACGAGAAGTCAAATCATCGTGGCATAAATGAGACATACCTTCATTTGAAGCGCGAATATTTCTTCCCTAACATGAAAAATATAGTCACGAAAATTATTAATCATTGTGAAAAGTGTAAACTTCTCAAATATGATCGAAATCCCCCGAAACCCAAATTCAGGAAACCCGAAATCCCCTTGAAACCTTTAGAAATTATCCACATAGATATATATACAATAAACAATAACCAAATTCTGACTATAATAGATAAATTTTCTCGTTTCGCTTGCGGATACACTTTGACGTGTAGAAGCAGTATCACTATTCTTCGATCATTCAAAATATTCATAAGTCTATATGGTATTCCGAAAAAAAATTGTATGTGACCAGGGGTCTGAGTTCATAGCAACCATCTTCAAAGATTTCTGCAATCAATTCAATATAGAACTGCACTTCACGTCATTCCAGCAAACAAGTAGTAATGCCCCTGTGGAAAGGCTACATTCTACTTTGACGGAAATCTACAGACTCATTTTGTCAAAGAGAAAAGAACAAAAGCTTACGACAGAACACGAAGAAATACTGTCAGAGACTTTCATCACGTATAACAACGCCATTCACTCAAGCACAAAACATACCCCTTATGAGATCTTTTTCGGCAGACCCTACAAATTTTACAAAAAATTAGACTTTTCTAATGAACATGACTATATCACCAAGCTTAACGAATTTCTTAATGAAATTTATCCCAAGATCCATGAAAGAGTAGAGAAACTAACAACTGATAGGATCGAAAAACTAAACATATCCAGGGAAGAACCAGAGGAGATTGGGGAGGATGAGGTCGTTTTCAGGAAAGAAGCGAGGCGAAATAAGCTTACGCCTCGGTTCTCAAAGCACATAACCAAAAAGGGCGATAAATTCGTTATAATAACAAAAGCCAACAAAAAACTTCATAAATGTAAATTAAGGAGGAGAAACAAACTGACATAACCATCCTTTAAACAAATATAACACAAACCAAATATACAAATATGAATCAAATGACTAAATATGTAATTATGTAATTTTAGTTAATACGTTCACGGCATATGAACGTAAACATGATAGCGTAATCAAGGCATATGATTACAGAGGCTATCCAAAAAAAAAAAAAAAAAAAAAAAAAAAAAAAATTAAAATAAATACATACACATGTATACCATATTTCGAAAACTATGTATCGTTCACGGCATATGAGCGTTAACATTTGTTTTGAAATTATATATAAATACACATTCTCAATACGTTCACGGAATATGAGCGTAAACATGATAGTGTTATCACGGCATATGATAACGGAGGCTATCCAATATATTTTTTTTTATCTTGTAAATAATAGAATACTGCATTCAGCATCCTTCTAACCTTTATCCCTTTCCAGTTTCCAATCCATATCCTCCCAACTAATCGAAATCTACAACGTACCCAAAAACAGGAGCATATTAACACTCCAATTAGGACCTGCAAGAACTATCTCGAACTTCCACAACATCAATCAGACGTGAGGAAGACACACTATTCGAGATGCAATTCCTTAATCAAATTAACTACAATATTGACCTATTAACTAACCATCTTTCCGACCTCGCTGAAGCGGTAATTCTAAGTAAAATTAATATCATACCAAAATTCATACTAAATCCAGATGAATTAAAATTAATTCAAAAGAAACTAGAAGAACAAAATATTAAAACGATTTCTACTGAGCAGATCTATGAATTCCTAAGACTGCAAGCCTATTATAATGGCACGAATTTAATATTTAACATACAGATACCATACCTTACACCAACAAAATATCATATGTATCATATTATCCCACTACCAATTAACGAAACCAAACTTATAGTTACTAAACCTTATATAATACATAACACTAAGTATATACAACAACACAGCGCACTTTGCCCCAAAGTAGCAGGTACATACTATTGCCCCCAACAACAAGACGAAGAAGAAGTAACCGCATCCGAATGCCTGGGGAATCTCATGAGGAACAAAGCCGCACATGGTCCACTAAACGATGTGGGCAAGATCAGGAGCATTTCTGAGCCAGAGCCGAATTTTATATTATTCATTAATGTAAAAAAATACGTTAATCAAATCTACTTGCAGCACTCAAGCTACAACCATAGAAGGTACAGCGCTTCTCCACTTCAAGAATTGCAGTGTCACAATCAACGGGATGCTGTACCCTGAAACGTTTTGGGATGAAGTCCATATTCCACCACCACCAAGCAATGACGTACATGCAGCTTCAACAACTGACGTACTAAGCCTGCAGAAACTAAAGCAATTTGACTTCAGAACAGAAGCAGAACTATCATCACTCTTCACTACATGACCAGTACATCAGCTGGGCTCTTGGTCATCATCTCAATAGTCGCCATAATCATCATCTGGTTCAAGAAGAAGAACGTCGGAAACGACATCCCCATGTTGCAGTCTATCGCTCCAGCCTCACATACTTCACTCTGGCCGTCGCTCTATTCTAAGGGGGGAGGAGTTACGTCTCCTACCTGTCCCCACCTCGCCCCTTGAAGTCATCAAACCTACACGTGCCGCTACCTCCACCGGATGCAGTGTCAGCGGAATTACATTTATTGTATTTTCACCAAAATCGATGTGATTGCACAGGTGATCGCATGAACTGCAGACTTGCTGACTCAGCGTCTGGGAGCCTTCCGCTCCACATAAAGTTCATGCAATCACCTCTGCAAATGAGACGTATCATAAAACATTGTGTGATCAAATATTGTCATTCTATTAAGTGCAGTCGCACAATAAAGTTGTAATTTTTTTTGAATCAAGTTATTCGAGAACTTATTTCGCGCCCTCCACTGGTGGGCTGTTGATTGTAATGATCTACGCATATCCGTGAATTATGTTATGTAAATCTCAAATAATTAAATTTTTCCTTATTACTTCCGTTCTAAGAATCACAGGATAATGATTGATACATCGATCTCTTTGCCAGGAAATGCATTAATCGAAGAATAAAGTCATTTTCAAATCTGTTCAGCCATTTTGTAGCAATACTATATGTGTGTATAGCATAACAAAATCTGTTTTTTCAGCTAAAAAATCATATAAAGTTTAAAGGTCAAATAAACATTTGCACAGAAATCTATTCCACAGAATTCTGAACAAAGTTGCCAAAGACATCAGTGCTCTATCTCTTACCGTTTAAGAGTCTGTAAAGGAAAACCACACAAACAAGCATTGATTTATATATACGAGTATATAGCTCTGTAGCTAGTGATCCTTTTTTTCAATTTCTGTATTAGCTTAAGAATTTATTGTTATGCTAATAAAATAATAATAATAATAAAATAAGGTAGCGCGATTTATTTTTAAAGCCCTGGATAACATTACGTCTATTAAAATTTATTAAACGCAAAAAACTTAATAAAACACCCTCCAAATCCTAATTTGAAAATGTATTACACTAAATTGTGTAAAACGCACAAAAATATGGTTGCTCAAGCACACGACACCTACTACGCGAATCGCTTAAGCCAATTTAGGAGAGACCCTAAGAAAGAATGGGTAGGAAAAAGAAATCCAATAGTATTCAAAATATAGAAGTCAATAATTCAATCGTATCTGATCCACGCTTAATAGCAAATAATTTCAATGAGTATTTTGTCAATATCTCAGAGACTTTAAAACCCCCTGAGCTACTTTCCAGTTGCAACTGCAATATTTCATCGGGTTTAATTGAAGAGCAACAAGTTTATGAATCAGGAAAACAAGAAATCAAGCACCAGTGACGGTATTTCAGCAATTCTACTAAAATCAATTGGGAAATTGTGGATGACCTGTGTTATATTTTCAATCTTAGTGTTAACAGTGGTAAGTTTCCCTATTCTTTAGTAAACGCAGAAGTCATTCCACTGCTTAAGAAAGGAAGTCACAAAAACATCAGCGATTATAGACCTATTTCTCTACTCCCTACGTATCACGAATTCTTAAGACTAAGTAATTTTTTTCCACACGATCAGCATGGCTTTATACCAGGCAGATCGATTTAAGATGCCATTTTAAAAGTCTGTTGTGATCTGTTTAGTGGCATAAATGAAAGTAAATCAACTATGGTTCTTTTTGCTGATCTGACTAAATATTGTTATATATGGTATATTAGTGGTTTAAGTCATATTTGATGGAAAGAGAATAAAAGGTTTTAGTCTATGGTGTTTATAGTACTTCCCAAAGCTTAGAAACGGTGTCCCACAAGGTTCCGTCTAGGTCCTATCTCTTCTCAATAAAAATTATTTTGCAGACGACATCGCTTTCACGCGTACACTGATCTTTCGATTTACGAATTCGATGCGAAAGCCTACTACTTAGGACCTGGTACACAATTCACAAGCTTATTATCAGCGAAAAAATAAAAATAATGAGCTTCAATCTAACACAACCTGTTTTGGATAAATTTAAGTTCTCTTTTCAAATGCTGGCCAAAAGTTTTGTTTTATTCTTCACACATGTGGAAGACTCAATATTAACGTAAATGGTAGTTGTTCATCTGGTTGTTTCAATGTCGAAACAGTTGAATTCTTTAAATGCATTTGTGTTGTTATTGACAGTAAATTAAATTGGAAAGTTCACAAGCCAGTATCTAAAGTCGTATATGATGTCAATTACACCTAAAATGTTTCTCTTAAAGCCATATTGCTCCCGAAAAGTTCTTTCAATCTTCTATTACCGTTTAGTTCACTCAAAACTACTATATGGTATTGTTAGCTGCGGAGGTACCTGCATGAATACCTTGATGTCATGTGCGGTAAGAATCGCTACACAGAAAGTTGGCACCTCCTTATCAACCTACACATCTTGCCAATCAGGAGTATTTACATTCAACGATAACTTCAAAGTTCCCGAGCGATCAATGATTTTTTCTACTCACTGTTATATTTTTGATAATTGAATTATTGTTATAACCTTATTTATAAGTGATAATGAATAAAAACGAAAACATGAAAATGAAATGAATGAAAAAATATTGTTAAATGTTAAATATATGTAAGACATTTAGTTTTAAGTGTAATATTAGTTTTAAGATATCATTGAATAAGGGTTTTTTTAGTAGCTTTCCCTTAGTTCTGTTAATTTATCATTATTATTATACAATTATCACATAAAGTGTTTTCCAATAGGGACTTGACAACTTTGAGTTTAATTTGTGAACGCACTGTTTCACTAATCATCAAACTGTCACTGTCAATTTATTCAGTAAACTCAACATTTTCATCATGGTAAAGTACACGAACGAGCAACGTATGCAAATTATAAAAATTTTCTACCTAAATTCGGAGTCGGTGACTGCAACTTTAAGAGCGTTAATTCCAATTTTCGGTAGTAATGCTCGCCCTAGTAGACAGGCAATAACAAGTTTAGTGCAAAAATTTGAGTCTACATATTCGTTGTGCGATGTTGCTGTGTCAGTGAGACAACGGGTTGGTCGAAGTGTCGAAAATATCGCTGCCGTTCAGGCGTCCGTGGCAAAAGATCCAAATCAGTCAATTCCGCGGCGTTCTCAAAAATTTGGCATCGCTCAGACCACATTATGGCGTATTTCGCGTAAGGATCTTGGTTTACACCCATATAAGATCAAGCTGACTCAAGAATTGAAACCGATTTAATATTTGAAGCGACGTGCGTTCTCCGATTGGGTTCTGGAGACGATGCGCCAAGATGATGAATTTCATCGCAAAATCATCTTCAGTGACGACGCTCATTTTTGGCTCAATGGGTTCGTCAATAAGCAAAATATGCGTTATTGGTCGGGTGAAAATCCACATGTGCTTTCTGAGTCACCACTTCATTCACAAAAAATGACTGTTTGGTGCGGTTATTATGAAGGCGGCGTTATTGGGCCATATTTTTTCATCGACGATAACGATCGTCACTTACTGTGAAGATCAGCGTTATCGCGCCATGATCACCGATTATTTTTAGCCCGAATTGGAAGATATGGACTTGGACGACATGTGGTTTCAACAGGATGATGCCACAAGTCACACAGCACACGTTACAATCGATTTATTGAAGAGTAAGTATGGTGAGCGTGTTATCTCAAGAAATGGGCCAGGCGATTGGCCGCCTCCTTCGTGCGATTTAACGCCGCTTGACTATTTTCTGTGGAGCTACGTTAAGTCATCGGTTTATGCCAACACGATAATAAAGTTTTTGAAATATCTCAAATGGTTTGCGTTTTATTTAAAAAAAAAAGTTGTCAAAAAAAATCATCCTAATTCTCTAAAAAACCAACATTGTAACTCACTTAACTTTGGCGCTACTGAATGAAATATAATAATAAATAAATATTGCATACTGGCTGGTATCTTGCTAATAACACGTGTAATGTTGTCTTGCAAGGCTGCAATGGATGTTGGTTTATCGGCATGGACGAGTGATTTGAGATATCCTAATAAAAAAACGAACTTGCCGACCAATTCACCAATTTCTCAATTGGTCCATTTTCCCGCGTGATGTGTGGCATGTTGCGCCGTCCTGGTGCGGAAAACATAGTTGCAAGCAGTTTCTTAGGAGTAAGCCCGTAGGATTCGGATATAAAGCTTGGGTAGCGGCTTTGAAGTTCGGAAACTGTCTTCAGTTTGATATTTATCAAGGAAAGCGACAGGATAGAGATCCTCTTTCAGGATTAGGAGAATCAGTGGTTCTGGACTTTAGCAAAACGATCGCCAACAAGTTCCCCTTGTTTAAATTTTCATTATTTTTCGATAACTGTTTTTCAAGCCCAGATCGTATATACAAACTTTCGCTAATGGGATTCGGTGAAACAGGCACCTTGCGTGAGAACCGGTTGAAAATTATAAAATTGGAAGATAGAAATAAATTTTTAAAGAAAGATAGGGGTTACTTTACCACGTACTATGATAAAGAAACTGGCCAAATTGTAACAAGCTGGAAAGACAAAAATGTAGTTACTATGGTGTCCAATGTCTACGATACTTATCCAATTAAGAGCGTAAAAAAGTTTTCATTTGCTGAGAAAAGGAGGATAGATATCCCTCAATCCCGAAATCCCGAAATATGGTAAAGTTTGCCATGGTAAACATCAATTTCGTTCAAATAAGAAGAGGTCTGTGTAGCGATATCGAAACCAAGATCGATGAATTCAAACCAACGGGGGTTTATTTGGTAAGAAGCCCTCACCAAATCATAAGTAAAGTATGTACGCGAATGGAATATAATTATCGTTTATCCTCAAGAAGCTGTCTCAACTGTACAGGAATCGGCCTGTTAAATATTGCGTATATGGGCTTCTCTATTATATCTAGCTTGAAGATCTAGGTCTCATTTGTCCCTATAAGTTTCGACCAAATATTCACCATACGGCAGATCTTGGGGTAAATCCAGGAACTGTAATCATTCTTGAGAAGTAATAAATGGATAAGGTGCATGCTATCGACAAGAAATGATGCCGAACGATGCAGCGACAATGACCTTGTCAGAAGTTACAGAATTCACCGGCTTAGCTAGGACATGCTGAGCCAATGAATATCACTGCTTTGGTCCATCCTATCTTCGAATCCATACCGGCAAACAACTCTGTAAGAGTTGTCTTGCTTTAGGTCCTCAAGTAGAAAACGAACTCAGCCAGCTTGATGTACACTAGTGAAAGCGACCAGAGCACGACAGTGCTACGAGGAAATCGAAAGCCAAGGTACACTCCTAACTGTAGTCCCACCTAATGTAAAGTGCGGCGAAGAGAGAATATCTCATAAGTTACAATAAATTGCCTGTATTGGTGCTGTATGTGTTGTTGCTACTTCTTTGCTCGCTTCTTTCATCCTTCATGGTCTCACTCAAGACGAACAGTTTTAATTTCATTATTTTCGCTGTACTGAGTCCCCGACCCTCGACTCTCGTGAGCAAGGTTCTTAAAAGGAGAGATTCCTCTAACTTGAGTGGCAATTCATGCGGTGTAAGTGAAATAAGATGGTAGAACACAGGAGAATACCTTTCACCGACGGGGAACGATATACCACTTTACCCTGGAAAACCAAACGCAAGCATGTACCTCGGAAGACCTTATTACTGTGGAGGCGTCATAATGATCTGATATTAACGGCCAGATTCTATAGTAATAGGATTGTTCCCAGTGCTATGCACCAACGGAATGCTCGACTGAGGACGAAAAGATCAGCTTCTACGATCTATGAGCCACTTACAATTTAAGCCTAACGGTGGCATAGTGATAGTGATGGCAGACCTCAATGCCTAGGTCGGAAGCGACAACACCGCACTCAGATACGTAATGGGTGTTCACGTCATTGTAGACCGAAACAACATTGTTGATGGGTTAGTCGATTTTCGTAACGCCAACCACCTAGTTATTGGAGACACTCCATTTGAGCACGAACTTGTCGCAAAATCAGGTAGATCTCATCTGATAGGCAGAGAATATCAAACCAGATAGACCGCATCGCTATTAGCCGGCGATTTAGAAGCTGTCTTTATGACGTCTGTAACAGGCATGGAGCCGACATCGGAATTGAGCGTGACCACCAGTTTATGGCAGATAAAATAACACCTTGCCAACACTCTTGAGAAGGATCGGGGAGCCTATTTCACACAAAGTTCAGACCGAACAGCAGGAAATCTGAACTTAAAATCCAGTCCCGTATGAAAAGAAGGGAAGTGCATGACGCGATAAGCGCATCCTTATCAATACGCTAGCTGCACAAGCCGAAGAGGCAGCAATCCTATGCGACAGTAGGACCGTTTATACAGTTACCAAGGAATTTAGGGGGCGACAAATCACGAAACAGCATCCTGAAAAAAATGTGGACATGACAACTTTTTTTTTACATAAAACGTAAACCATTTGAGATATTTCAAAAACTTTATTATCGGCTTGAAGTACAATCGAAACATTTATGAATTGAACTCGACTTCGTTCATATGGCCACCGCGGGCACGTTTGCAGCGGTCGATTCGTTGGACCCAATTTTCAACAACTCGGCCATTCATTTCGGCCGAAAAGCGGCGTTAAATCGCACGAACGAGGCGGCCAATCGACTGGCCCATGTCTTGAGATAACACGCTCACCATACTTACTCTTCAATAAATCGATTGTAGCGTGTGCTGTGTGGCTTTTGGCACCATCCTGTTGAAACCACATGTCGTCCAAGCCCATATCTTCCAATTCTGGCCAAAAATAATCGGTGATCATGGAGCGATAACGCTGACCATTCACAGTAACGTGACGATCGTTATCGTCGACGAAAAAATATGCCCCAATAACACCACCGGCATGGAAACTGCACCAAACAGTTATTTTTTGTGGATGATGTGGTGATTCATGAAGCACACGTGTATTTTCACCCGATCAATAACGCATATTTTGCTTAGTGACGAACCCTTTGAGCCAAAAATGAGCTTCGTCACAGAAGATGATTTTGCGATGAAATTCATCATCTTGGCGCATCTTCTCCAGAACCCAATCTGAGAACGTACGTCGCTTCAAATGGTCCATCGGCTTCAATTCTTCAGTCAGCTTGATCTTGTATGGGTGTAAACCAAGATCCTTACGCAAAATACGCCATAATGTGGTCTGAGCGATGCCCAATTCTTGAGAACGCTGTGGAATCGACTGATTTGGATCGTTTGCCACGGACGCCTGAGCGGTGGCGATATTTTCGACACTTCGACCAACCCGTTGTCTCACTGACACGGCAACATCACACAACGAATATGTAGACTCAAATTTTTGCACTATACTTGTTATTGCCTGTCTACTAGGGCGAAAATTGGAGTTAACGCTCTTAAAGTTGCAGTCACCGACTCCGAATTTCGGTAGACAATTTTTATAATTTGCAGACGTTGCTCGTTCGTGTACTTTACCACGATGAAAATGTTGAGTTTACTGAATAAATTGACAGTGACAGTTTGATGATTAGTGAAGGAGTGCGTTCACAAATTAAATTCAAAATTGTCAAGTTCCTATTGGAAAACCCTTTATATAGCGGATGAGGACCAGCTCTTCCTGATGGTACTTAACCATATAGATGACAGCGCGAGTGTCCCAAACCAAAATGAAATATTTGGAGTAACAACTGCCGAATTTGCACTAGCACTAGCAATACAAAGATTCCAACCGCAATAAAGGCCCTCAAAAAGAACAAAGAGGGAGGCATTAATGGTATTAATTTTTCACAGCTGCGCCAAATACCTCGGCAGAGCTACTGAGGTTGCCGAAAACGCGCAATACTATGCGTTGCTGAAATTGGCGGGAGATAAGCGTTCTGCCTGCAGTGGCCAAAATGAAAGCGAAAAATAGAATCAAAGTATATTTAGACTCAACTTTCGATATCAAACTGGCAGGCTTTCGCTCTGGATCCTCCTGAACCGATCATATAAGCACCTTGCAGATCACCGTAGAGCAATGCTTCGAGTATATGTCTCCGCTCTACCTGTTTATTATCAATTTCGAGAATGCTTTTGATAGCGTGCAGAGAACCACCATCTCGATGGCTGCGGGACCGAACCCGATATTAGTAGTAAAATTGAGAAGGCAAAAGCTGCTTTCGGATTGTCGTTTAAGTTGTCAAAAGCAATGTTTACAACACTGAACCAATCAGTACTGCTGTATGAATGCAATACTTGGAAGGTGACCACAGCAATCGCTTGGAAGCTATAATCCTTCGCCTATGATGGATGTTTGCGCAACATTTTGAGAGTATTTTTGCCCAATCGAATCTCAAACGCAGAGCTCCATATCAGGACCAAGGCAAGAGCCAATCGACAACATTATAAGAAGAAGGAAATGGTTATGGATTGGTCACAACTTAAGGCGCGAAAATAATTTCATAGCGAAGAACGCCATTCAATGGAATCCACTTATCCAGAAAAAGAGCTGGCCGCCCAAAGCAGACATTTCGCAGAACTGATCCCGGTTTTCAATGATTTTTCTCTGGTTTCTTCCATAAAATTCTATCAGCTAAAGTAGGTGCTGACTCCCTAATGGTTCGCCTAAGACCATTTCATCATAGAATATTTCACACCACGTTTCGCGTTTTTCCAGGATAGATGTGCAGTAATGTAATTAAACGACGACCTGGCTTAGCATGCAACTACAGTATTGAATGACCCGCTGTCATGTGGCTTCTTTAAAATCAGGCAAGGCCCTATATTGAAAACTTAAGGAGAGTCTGTATAGGACTTTGATCATACCATTCCTCATTTATGGCGCTAAGGCGTGAACACTTTCGAAAGCAGATGAAGATATTTACGACCATCAAGAGAAAAATTCTGCGGAAAATATTCCGTCCCGTTTGTATTGACAGACTTTGGAGGACAAGATTCAACGACGAACTGCGCATTAGTCGCCTGAGATGGCTAGTTCATGTTTAGCGAATAGACGCCAATGCTCCAGCCCGCATAGTCTTCGAATTTAACCCGGAGGGACAACGCTGTAGAGGAAGACCTCATCTCAGTTGGCGGGTATAAGTAGAAGGGGAGCTGGAGTGCGCAACTGGAGGCAGTCAGCTGAAGACCGGGCTAACTGAAGAGGCTTATTAGCTGAGGCCCAGATTCACTCCGAACTGTAGCGCCATATAAGCCCAACCTCGGATGAAAAACACCTGGCTGGAACTGGTATATTAACACAAATCATCCATGAGTCGTAGATACTGTCCTCTGCAATCCATTACCCCAAGTCAAACTCTTGACTGCCATAAAAAAATTAAAATATCTGAAGTAAGGTACCTAAGAGTTACACATGTTCGGGCATTCTCCTTATTGGCCCCACTGTGTATCATCAATTCGGAAGAACTCTACTTTATGATTCCGGAGATAAATTTTAAAAAATAAAATGAGTAGAAGGAATAAAAAGAGCTCAACGTCTCGATTAGTTACCAGCATAAGAAATACAAATGATGCCACCATAGAGGCCAGCAATCTGAAAACGTTACTCGCTCACCACGGAACCAAACCGAACAGCTAACAGCTGAGTCTGTCCACAAAGATCTTCGTCTACGTTGGCTGAAAGATAACATCGCCCAATTGACATCTAAGTAAGTGAGTGGGTGGACGACAAGTATAAGTACAGGCGGATAAAGAGAGACCTTCAAGGACATTCAAGGAGTAAAAAGCAGAACCAAGAACTTCAGAACAGAAATGACGCTGTCACTATTTCAATTTGTGATTTGACTAACAGAGGCGAGCCAGAACGGTTGCTGATGAGGCATGACCATTTTATTGGTACTTTCAATTGGTGGAAGTCGCCGTTTTTATGTTCCCGCTTCCGTTCTTGTTCATTTTCTTTATTTCTGTTTTTTTTTTTTCATGTTCGTCATTTATTTTTATGTTGAAGAACATTTTTTGAATTACTACAGCGACTGTAGTGATTTTTTATTCCGTTTTACATTCAACAGGATACGACAGAGCATGGAAATGGAAATCGATTGTCGGGCGTATGACAGAATGGAGCAGTAGCGAAGTTGATAAAGGATCAACTTTCAGTGTCGCCTTTGCGATTCAAAAGAAACGATTTTT
Organism: Volucella bombylans; assembly: GCA_949129095.1. Lineage (NCBI taxonomy): Eukaryota > Metazoa > Arthropoda > Insecta > Diptera > Syrphidae > Volucella > Volucella bombylans. The sequence goes on along the minus strand of OX422140.1, from coordinate 329,934,874 downwards.
CATTTTTCTTTAGCGAGATGTGATTTGGGTGTCTGATTTTTTGACCAAACTTATATTCCGTTGTGTGGAGGAGTTTTTATGGAAATTCTCGGGAGAGATTCAGACAAATAGTAGCCGGAGATGGAGGAGATGGTGGTAGAATTGACGATAAATTTGAATGCCATATGAATGAAACTAGGTGAGGAGAATTTTTTTCGATTTTTATATCATTTGTCTCGTCAGAATTGGGTCAACATAGAAAGCTGGCGAACTTTTTATGCAAAACACAAGAAGATGAATATGGTAAGGCGGATATGGTGGCAGCTTTCAGCACTATTTCGCATGACTTTCTAAGTGCAAGGTTGAGAAGATGATATCGGTTTCATCTTAAAGCGTATACCGAGACATCACCTTAATCTAGAGTCAGAGAGATGTGAGCAGATACGTTATTAGAATGAGGTCACACTTTTGCTGCAAATTTTACGAAATACAGTCTCCCGATGGCACTTCGTGAAATGAATTCAGACTGCTTGACCTACAGTGAGGGGAAAATCGTCATTGTCATATCAATGTTATATATACGTATACGACAAGAATCAGGGACGCCTAAGCCGACTTTTCTATGGTAGTAGCCAAGGTACAAAACGGTAAACTGTGTAAACAATTTCTGATGGGCGATTTTCTCTTAACTTACTGTCAGCCACAAATTCTCCCATGGCAGCAGTGATACCTCAGATGTGCTCACTATAAAAAAAGCCCTGTTTTGACGAATAGTGGCGGCAAGTCCCTGCGGCCAAACAGATTACAGGTAAATCAATGCTACAGAATGATTTTAAGATGCTCGTGAAGATTAAGACCTCCGACAAAGGGATGAGCAATGACCCCTACGTAAAAGAATAGAAGGACATAGACGTACAATCACAGTCGGTGTTAATTAATATGTGATAGAATCTACCGCTAGCTGCCTTGAATTGGGAATAGTTCAAGATCTCAAGATGAAAGCGATACCCACGTTGCACATCGAACTTGACACGATTTTTGAGTCAACGTTCAATCTTTAAATAGTATAGAGTACGCACAAAAGGATCTTTATACTTCAGGCTGTATTCTAATTAGCGATGATCCCACAATAAACGAGTGGTCCCTTCGATCGCAGTTGGTTTACGTATCCTGGAGGTCACAACTGACAGATAGCTTCCTATAATTGATCTTTTAATTCTAATAGCTTCTGCAGCTCTTTCTATGAGATGTTTGCTAGGCTCAGTCTGTTATGGTTGAAATCTATCAAAATAGCAAGTGGTTCTGCTTTTAATGATCTGATTCGGGAAACTGAAATGTTGGATAAGCTCCTGAAATGGAGAAAACTGTATAAAACAGAGGTACAGCGTGAAAGGCTGAAAGTGTTTAGTGTTAAGTGAAACACTCTCTCGATAACTACGGCAAAAGGAAATAGGTCAGTGGAAGTCATGCGAACCAAACCTAATCAAAGAGGATGAATGCTTCCCTGGACAATGGTCAGGCCGAACCACTGCTTCAAAAAGGAATACGAGTAGCTGCGGTTGCAGTGGATAGAAATATCGAAGATCCACTGAAAAAAGTCAAGACTAGTTCCGAATGAAGCCAGTGTTACAATTTGCTCACTTCTAACACAATAACGGAATACAATATACGAGTATGATACTCGTAGGCGTTATCTCTCCTCTAATGCTTCGAATTGAGTAGATTGTCAATGGCAATAGTCTGAAGGATGCTAAATGCAAACACTGCGGCAGCTAACAATGGGAGTTAGATAAAGCTGACAATGTTTGAACTCAAGTGGGTCAGGAATTGAAAATCCATCCGCCTTCACAAATAGCCCCAACTTGTGATGATTTTGGGCTACCCAAGATGTTGAATGCCAGTCCATGTGCTTGATGACAGCTGATGGTAAAAGGTTGGTAAAAGTAAACGTTGAAGATGCAGTTGAAGTCACTTATGCAAGGTTGCAAATTTATTGTTACCAAACCTTTTGATTGATAAAGCTGTGTACGATCTAGGAAGTTGGAGAAGATGGATGAGGTAATCTGATAGAAGATTTACTTCCAAGCCTTCCAGAACTAGATACAATTCTTACCAATGCGGTTGGAAGAAGCGTTGTTAATCGTGGGGACTGATTGATGCAGGTTACATTGGAGAAAACAGAAAAATGATTGATGTTGTTGGTAGAGATGTTTTGATTAGACGGAACTGAATAGATGGATGGCTGAATGTTGACGTCCTCCACATTTTTGAAATATCCATTTCAAAAAGCACGCACTAGTTGTGTGATGGCCAAACCTGGACACGAAGAGATATAGTGTTCGCCTTTATATCTGGAGCATACTTGTTGTGTATGCTGTGCAGCTATATGAAGCGCCTTAGCCTTTGTTTGGTGCCTAGAGTTGGATGACTGAAAGTTAGAAATGCTTTGTCCTGAAGTACTCGTAACTCATTCAAAAGCTTGAGGTGAGCGAATGCGAGTAAGGATGAAATCTTTCAGCGCTGCCCAGGTTGGTGGTTCCGTTGAAGATCCTTACGATATTTCCTATTCTTTAACTGTTGCACCATCTAATTTGCGAGAAACGGTGTGCGTTACGACATCATTCCATTTTCTTGAGTTACGGCCAAGCCCTTCAAGCGATCCCAAGGCTTTATTAATTTCGTCGTACAAGGTCTCCAGTTTAGAAGAAGATTCTTCATGAACAGCTTTCGCGGATATAATAGCTTGAACTGCTGAGTCAACATGTAGTCTCTTACTATTATAATAGGAGATCATGTCATCCCAAACGATTTGAAAGTTGGTAGATGCGGTAACTGAATCACCATGAGTTACATGTGCTTTCACCAAAAATAAAATAAAATGCAACACGTTCAACAAAATCAGTCTTTATTCTACAAACTCAAAATTGGAATGAAATTCAATTATTTAATTTACATAATAAGAAGCTTAAACATGCTTAATGAGAAAGAAAAAGAGAAGTCAAGAGCATCTATGATAATGTATGTACATATGTATGCCCATATGCAAATTAAAAATTTACATTTAAATTTTTATTAAAAAAATATTTTATTTAGACTGGCAGCAATTCTGCCTACTTGATTACAACTCAACAAAATGTTCTTAAAACTAGATCTTAAATACTATTTTAATGCTAAGTCAGCAACATGTTGTTTCTCACGCTTTGCGCTTTGCAGGTGTCTGGTGTTTGTTGGATTTGTCGAGGTTGCGGGTGTTGGATTGCAGCATGGGAATAGTGTGGGAAAGTTGAATGCGCGTGCAAAGTAATTGGATGCGCGGTTGTCTGGATTATGTAGAATAATTTGTTAACTCCTCCGCCTTTAAGTGTGAACGTCCTCGTTCACTTAAAAAAATGGAATCTGGTTAATTCGGGATGTCTTTGGACTCGATTGCGACGTCGAGCTTTTAACTGTTTCTATTGCTTCTGTAACTATTTTGGCTTTGATGATAGGTTTATTTGCAGATTTCTTGTTTCTTATGATTTTCAGGAGGATGACCAATATGATTATGGACAGGAGAAAGAGTAATCCTACATTGAACATGGTGCTGGTTCTGTAGTTTATTTTCAACGTCTGGATTTGTTGGATATTATTATTGTGTAGGTCCTTTATCATTTCTAGTGAGAGTTTTTCTTCTATTTCGGGGTTTGTCGAGGCGGATTGAAAAATGGTGGGTAATGGTTTGAAATGCGTAACTTCGACTGATTTGAATATGAATTTCCCTATTCGAATGCTGGCGTTACTGTATTTGATGAAAAATGTCCCATTAATTGACACCTGGTCGTCATTTATCGTGATTATCCCATCGTATTCATTGAGAAGAAGGATGTCGGATGATATTTCTTCGAACGTGTGGACATGTTGACTGTTGATGGCAGTACAGCTTGCTTGAATACTTTTTATTAATTTGGGAATACATGTTGTGTTACTAATGTTAACAATATTAGAGTTAGAGCAAATAGATAGTTTATTTATTGTTTTACATTGGGTACTTATTCCATATATTTCGTTCTTACATTTAATTATTTCATTATAATCGATTTTAATTATAGTTTTTCTTTGCTTTATTGCTTTTAGCAGAATAGTTTCACAAATTTCTTCTTCAGCGTAAGGTAAACTTATAATATAGAGTAACATGTTATCATTAAATGCGATTTTAATTTCGGCAAATTCAATGGCCTCTTCAATATTCTTAAATGGTATTTCTTTATTTTCTATAATTTTTTCTATAGTGCTTACTTCAATATTTGATAAAATATACGAATTTATTACATTTACTTTTGCCCAGTGTAAGGCATATCCTATATTCGTTACTTCTTCTTTTAACAAGTCTAATTTATACTTAATACTAAACAATAATTCTTCTAACAATTTATCATTTGATTTAAGGTGTTTATTTATCTCGTTTGTTGCATTTGTTACCTCATTTACTTTATCAATAATTAACTTATTTATGATAACTTGTCTGTTGTTGTTTTCCAAAACATTATTTATTTTCTCTTGTACTATTTGAAAGTCGTGACTATTTGGATTACCAGCTATCCACTTCCAGGCACTACCTAGAAAGTCTAAGGATCGTTTGGTTCTGGGATAATTTGGAAGTAAGCGTTTAATGTGGGATCGGATTAAGGCGATTTCTTTAGTAAGGAGTTGGTAACTGGAATGGGAGGTTTGGAAACTTGCCTTCATAGAAGCTTCTAAAGTGTCTATGGCTTGTAAATGTTTCGAAAGGTCAATCTCATGTATTATTTTAAACGTCCCAGTCTGTAGTCTGGATGTTCCGATGTTAATCGTTACTAGTCGTGAGTTAGTATAGTCTAGTATCTGTACGTTAGCCAAGCATGTGGATAAAAAGAATCTAAAGGAAAAGAGGGGTAGGTGTATGCATTAAGATTTTATGTGCGACTTGTGGACCACTCTGCCGGATTGGGTTAGTACTGTTGTTTTTTTGTTTTCCTTAACGATTTTTTTTTGTATTTGGGGGTGAGTTTGGAGCCTATTCGTTTGTTTTTCTTAACGTATATAATATTTCCGGGTGAATAGTTCTTAATTGGAGGTCTGCCTTTATTGTGGTAAGCTAGGTCGCTGTCTTGCTTTGATTTAAGTCTTTTCTTGTTTTCCGAGCGTGTTTTTTCGATTTTCAAAGGATCTGAACCAATATTTCTACTGAAAAATAAGTCTACTGGTTTCTTTTTGGTAACTGAATGAATAGAAAAGTTGTAGGCGTTTACAGCTGCCTCTAAAAGTTCCGTGAAGGATCTGTGCAAATTTTCATTCTTTAAACATCGCATGATTTCTGCCAATGTTGAGTGAAATCTTTCTACTTGGCCATTTGATGCACTTGTGTATGGAGGTGTTTTAAATATCTGGATACCAAACTCATTTTCAATCATGAAAGTTATTGCAAGAGAATTAAAAGACTTTTCGTTGTCAAACACTATTGTCTTTGGGATACCGTAAGCAAAAATAATTTCCCTGAGGGGTTGCCTAATATCTTCTATAGCTTTTGATTGAATTCGTTTCACCTGAGCATATTTAGAGAACTTGTCGACAGAGGTCAATGCTAGGTTTCCTTCAGTAGAAAAAATGTCTATGTGTATAATTTGGCCTGGGTGTTCTGGTATAGGAGTGGCTTGTATTTCAATTTTGTCAGGATGGCGGTCATACTTATTTTCCTTGCAGACTGAGCAGAGTTTTGTTATTCTTTAGATTTTACGTGACATGCCAGGGAAATAGTACTTTTCAAGAATCTGTATCTTATTTTCCCGCTCATTCCTATGAGCGCGTTGGTGAGTGTTTATGATGATTTCTTCTTGTCTGTGATCGCTAATCACATCTTCGACAAACGTTCTAGAAAATCGAATACGATAATTACTAAAGTAATCTTTATAAATTTCTTGGATCATACCCATCACTCGTTCTTCGGTTTTAATGCCGTTTATTACTGCTGGGTTTAATCGCTTTTTTAGAATTTCAGTCAGGTTATTAATATTGTAAAAAGGTTCTGTAATGATGTGACGGTGATATGTTGGGAACACTATCTGAAATCTTTGACAGGGGATATTCCCGATATCTAGGAAAATCTGATTCTTGAATACATTAATGGGAGAGTCGACACTGCATATTAGATTATGCGATGAGGTTAGTAGAGTGTATTTGCCGGTTCTGGCGCACAGGGAGCGGGGAGCCATGACGTCACGGGTCAATGTCCTTGAGGTGGGTAAGTGTGTCAGTGTGGTTTTTGTGGTTTTCCGGTGTGTTTTTTTGTGGTTTTGCGATGTATTTTTTTGTGGTTTTGTAAGTGTGTGGTTGGTGATAAGAGTAAAATATGATAAGGCATGCGTGATCGTGTTGTGAGAAATGTGATAGTGCATGTAGGTTGTTGGTGCGGGGATTCCTGGAACCAGATTGCAGGTGTGCGGGGATTCCTGGAACCAGATTGCACGTTACCAGATTGCGCGTTACCAGATTGCAGGTTACCAGATTGCGCGTTCCCAGATTGCGCATTGCGCGTTACCAGGTTACCAGATTGCAGGTTACCAGATTGCAGGTTACCAGATTGCAGGTTTTCCAGATTGCAGGTTGCCAGATTGCAGGTTACCAGGTTATCAGGTTGCAGGTTGTCGGATATGGGATCGTTGGTGCCAGATTGGAGGGTACCTGGTGTAGTCAAAGTAATGTTTTTTTGCGGTTTTGGAAGTGTGCTGTGCCATGAGGAGTGCGTGATAAGGCATGCGATTGTTGTTGTTGTTGGTTGAAGTAAGATTTCCGGGTATTTCTGTGCGGTCGCATAAGAATAAAAACAAAAAGACTTGTATTTGGGGGATCATTGTCGTAGGTCGGGGCTGGTTCTCGTATTGTGGTTTTTGTACTGTTTTATTGGGATGTGTATTTCGTGTCATTGTTCTGTAGTACATTGGTGGTGATAAGATTTTTGTTTTTCGTAGGTTGGTTGGTTTTCTTTCAAGGTCATAGATTATACAGAAGCTTTAGGCAATAGTCATGTGATATCATATTTTGCGGTCACCCTGTTCTAAATTAACAAATCAAAAAACCTATAAAATGTGAAACCACATTCTGTTTTACTACACACCACTTAAATCGATCTTACGAAAACGACCAAATGGACTATCAGAAGGAATTAAACCAACTTGAAACTGCTGTCTTTAAGGATACAGTAAAAGTTTCCTTATTGAAAAAAGATTTGCCTTATGAAATAAGGCAAATTAAAATGTGTAAAACTAAATACGGTAAGCGCATGCTGTGCGAGTTGGTGGATTTTCAAGTAAGTGTACACAGTCTGTACATATGAAAACAAAAAAATATATATATATATATCTTCATATAACAGATTTTTCTTCCATCACGGTATAGCAGCATGAGTGAAGAAACGTCAAATATAATTAACAAGGAAGCGCATACCCTGACATATCTTGGCCCATTGGGAAGATCTTCACAAGTACGAATTGAAAAGTTGTAAATGAAAGGAATAAATAATGTTAAGAATCAAAATAAATAGTGAGAAAACAAATAAACTTTTTCTTTTTTTATTTATTGCTTAAATTGGTTACAAAATCTTGAATAATGTGTAGTGTAGCTTATTCTAAATCGTTCAAAGTTTTCCTTAGAAGTAATGCATTTTCAAGTGCACAGCATCCATGATGAGCTGGACATTTTTTAATCTCAATGTTTTGCTCTCGCAGCGAACACAAGCTTGCGCATCCAAGTTCTTCGAGATCAAGGATAATATTGTTGATTTTGATATTTCCAAGAATCTCTTCAATCCACTTTTTCTTTTCAGCTCCCTTCACATAAAGTATTACATTTGTCTGAGCAAGATTATCCTTCAAAAACTGTTTAACACTGTTGAAAGTTACAGAGCCAAAACACCAATCGAGATTGTGATGATTCCTCTTCAACCAAAGTACTTGCTTTCGGTATTTTGTCGGCAGCCTTTCAAATTCAAATGGTGGTTTAATGATGAAATTTTGAAATTCGCATTTATTAAAACTAATTGCCAGTTCTTTAACAATAAATTTATTATTAGATACTTTGAATCCTTGTACGTCTAAAGTTATAAAGTTTTTTTTGTTTATTCATTCCGTCAAATGTGCAAACCGGGTTGAAGTGTGATGAATGTGTATCGACATGAGAAAACAGAATGTGTAAATGTTATTTTAAATAAGCCTTTTAATATCACCAGTTAGGGGAATGTACTCAAATATTCGATCATGTATCAAAACACAATATGCTGATGTATTCTCTGGAATGTTCTTCTGTGTTCGAATTTCAATTCTTATATCAATGGGACCTGATTTTATTTCCTCATTTTGGTGTGTCACATCCACCACAATGATTGGAGCCACATTTTTAAAGTCATTACGTGATAATAGTGGCTGAGGCTCACGCATATAGTAGCTCTGTTGAAATTTTGCATACATTTCATATAAAATAGCATAACGATTGCGGGTGAAATTGAGTTTAAGATCATCATAGGGATACGTGTCAGAATTTAAATGGACTTTGATATCAATTAAATCGCAATGTTGAAAACCTGTTGCAGTTTCAAACACAATCATTACAAATCGCGGTCTTTCGCTATGTGGTGAAAGTTTCACATTCCACAAAAGCTGTGTTCCTTGTGTTAGCACCGGATTATAATGACAATCCCAGCTTCGGAATGCCATTGTTAAACGCTGACCACTGCTTATTGTTTTGAGAATATCTAACTTTGCATAATCAGCCAGTAGTATATGTGGAATCTTCCATGTAACATTTGTCACACTTAGCTTAACTTTTTCCTTTGTTTCACTAGAATAAACAGCATCCTGATCTGTTTTTGAACGTAGTAATATAAGCTCATGCTTAGAATTCAATATAATTTTATTAAAGTCTTCGGCAAAACCCAAAAGCATTTTAAGTGGTACACAAAAATTAAAATGTCCATTTTCTAATTCAGCGTTTTCCTTAACAAACCATCCAGCATTTTCCAACATTTTGCTTTCATTTTCGTTAAGAGAAACATAACTTTTTATTGTTGATGTTATGCCTAGATGTCGGGTACGGTCTATTTCAATTCCATTTATTTCATAACGTATTTCATCAAACAAATATGCTACACAATTATTTTTCAACTTGATATTACGTGATATTGTTGCATTGTCAAGAGTTACATACCCTTCGATGTATAGATAACTCTCACTTGGTAATACATAGAGATCTTGATTCTGAATACATATTCTTATTTCATCATTATTTTTAAATGCTTGCAAGTATGGTGAGTAGCTGTGGTACTCCTTTTTTATAATGCTTTCATCGTAGATGGGCTTTTGTAATATATTTATAACCTCATTCATCATTGTTTTTCAATTGAAGTCCTAAAGATTTTAAGTATTCCTTATTAGCCTCGATCAATAATTCGCAACGTTTTCTTTTTTCTGCTCTGTTGTCTATTACCCCTGTTTCTTGTTTGGGGATTGGTGAAGGAGTGATTAGTGTACTAGATATTATGTTGTTTTTATCAAAAATAATGGCTGTTCGTTTTTTATCATAAATAATCATTATTCATCTGGTTTTAAATGAAGCCGGAGAGTTATTGTTTCTTCACGAAAATTTACCAGATTGCCGTCTTGGTCAACAATTTTAACAGTAATAGATGTTATTTGTCTGGTGGTCACAGGTAAATAGATAACATTTTTGGGGATTTCATCTAATTTATACCCAGGACTACCGGTTAATGAAAACTCATGAAGTGTATGGGCCGGTGCACTATTAATATAAGATCCGCTAACGATATTACATTCTATACGTATTACGTTGATTTTCATTATATTTATAGGTAAATCAGATTCATGCATCTCAAGTGACTTTAATTTTCGTCTACTGAATCCCAATAATGAACCAATACTTCGATCATGATCAAAATTAATATCATCACTACAGTACATTTCAGTTTTTAATGTATTATAATTCGCATCAATAAAAAGTTCACCAGTAGCGTTAATTTCCTCATATTTTTCGCGTATGTATTCAGAGATATCCACAAATTCATAGGAACCTACTGGAAGTTCTATGACATTGTTATTCACATGGAACAGATTATTGCCCAAATCAACGTTGGGTATTGAATTGTATGCGTGGAAATCAACAAGACCGCAAACATAACTCCTTTCCAAATTAATTGGTGGAAAGTAATTAGCAGTTAGTATTGATGATGTACCGTTTAAAGTCAATGTTATTGACATCTTAAAGGATAGTATTAAAGTGAAAAGAAAATATCTAAGCCATGTATATTTAAATTTATTAAACATTAAATTACAAACTTAAGCTATGCAATGGTGTGTGTGTATGTGTGTGTGTGTGTGTGTGTGTTTGTGTGTGGGTCGGTGCAGGTGTGTGGTAGAGTGTGATTCATAATATATCATTTTTTTCGATCCAAGAGTTGTGTTCATTTGAAAATCCTAACCATTTTACCAAGACTCTACTCCCTCTGGTTTTGAGAATTTTCTCCACAAGGTAACTGTTTGGAAAACTTGTTTTCATTAGCTCACATTCATAGAATCCTCCTTTGATTATTTTGCCTTCATAGTCCTCTAAAATATATGTAATCGGAGAAGTGATTTGAACTTTTTTAATTTTAAATATTTCTGTTGTCCAGTTTGGGGTGTAACCTTTACTAAAAGTATGTTTATATTTACTGATTCGCACTCTTTCACCAACACTAAACTTTGGTTTAGTAAATACTTTCAATTTATTATAGACAGTGCTTAAAATATGATCTTCATTGGAAGAATTTACACTGGTCGGAGAAATTTTAATAGTTCTGTGTTTTGAATCATTATATTTTTTAACCAAGTCCTTGTAAATATTAATCCATTTATATGATCCATCGTAACTAAACTGTTTCCACATGAGATTTTTCAAAGTTCTGTTGAAACGTTCAACTATTGATGCTTTTAAGACGCTGTATGATGAGTAATGATTAATATGATAGGTTTTCATTAGGTTTTGAAAGTTTTTATTGAAAAATTCTTTTCCAGCATCAGTTTGTAAATTGATTGGTGATCGACCTAAAACAAATATGCTTTTCATAGCTTTGGTAACGTCAATAGCATTTTTGGTTTTCAGAGGAATAACCCAAGCAAATTTCGAAAAAGTGTCTATGACTGTTAGAAGGAATCGATATCCTTTGTTGTAAGATGAAAATGTTCCCATTTCAACCAAATCTGCTTGCCAAAGATCATCTATTCCTTTAGTTATTACTCGTCGGCGTTTAAAATTTCTACGAGCCTGCCTATGAAGTTCATTAACTATAGCTATTTTTTCATTGCTCATTTTTTGCTTAAAAGTATTGTTGGTTTCGTTTTGTCTACTTGATTAAACAGATAATTTTCAATTCTCACAATATTTTTCTCAATATGCGTGATATTTTCTTTCAGACTTTCCAGTTTTGTATTAAAAATGCGCATTTCCTTATCAACAGCTTCTTGGTTTAATTTTAAACGGTTACTAAGGGTATTCTTGACAATAGCATTTTCTTTTTCAATTTTCAGTGCTAAATGACTTATATCCTCTCTAACGAATCTTCGTGAAACTGCATCACTGTCTTCCGTCGGTAAACCTAGGTTCTTTAAACGTTTGTTATGGAGGTTTATGTTCTTATCACGATCTAAATTAAATCCCAACACTTTTTTTAATTTATTTTCATTTTGAAAATTACTATGGGGAGAGTGACCAAACTTGTCAACACTCATTTTGTAAATGGATCAAATGATAGTTGATTTATACTATTATATTACTTTCCCTTAGTTCTTCAATGATGGAGACAATTTCATTATTATGATTTGTATGACCCGCTGATTGAGAAGAAATAAGCAGTTTTAATCTGTCAACTAACTCGTTTGGATCATCCCAATATATATAGTTAGGCTTTTGTTTATTAACTTGCATTAATCGACCGCCTTTATGAATTTTAGGTGTACTGCTATCAAGAAATAATTTTTTTATTATTTGCTTATATTTGAATGCTTTAGTTCCTTTAATTTGTTCATTTTCATCATGTCTACGTTTATGTGCGCTTGTTTTAATAAGCATTTCCTTGTAAATTTTCAAGTCATTGGTTGTATGATTTTTAGGTGTCTTGTAAAATATTAATTCATAGAGTCCAGGTGTAAGAGTCCAGCTTTTATCACCAATCACAATCTCATTTGATTCAAGTTTAATTGTACTATTACCAAACTTCCATTTAGAGTTGGGGGTTTTATATGGTCCGTATAACAAATCTAATTGATTGGTTTCAGATAGATCTGTTAATTCCCTGAACGTATTGTCATCATTTCCGTCATCCTGTGAGAAGAAATTATCAGCCTTGCTTGATCCATCATCATCATTAGCTGATATTTCTGCAGGGGAGGATTTCCTTTTTATAGGAGTACTTGTTTTAATTTCAAAATTAGTTTCAGTTGTTTTGTCATCATCATCAGTATTTCCTGTTGCCTTTTCAACTAATTTCTTAAGAGGTACAGTTAATGGTTTAAAAGTGTCTTCCAGAAGGCGTTCTGCATCTGTTTCCTGCATCTTGATACTTTTAAACTTTTTCCTTAATATATTTCTAGTCCTTACAACATCTGTCAATAGTTTCTCATTCATTTTTTCATCTACTTATCAGATCAGCTTTTATCAGATCAGCTTCTATCAGCCCAGTTCTTATCAGATCAGCTTCTATCAGATCAGTTCTTATCAGATCGGCTTTTATCAGTTCGGGTTTTATCAGATCTACTTCTTTATCAAAGCAGATTTGTTGTTGTTACAGCTTGAAAATCGATGCTATACTAACGGATCAGGTTTTATCGGATCAGATTTTATCGGATCAGCTCTTATCAGATCAGCTTTTATCAGATCAGCTTTTATCAGATCAGCTTTTATCAGATCAGCTTTTATCAGATCAGCTTTTATCGGATCGGATCTTATCGGATCGGTTCTTATCGGATCAGCTTTTATCAGATCAGCTTTTATCAGATCAGCTTTTATCAGATCAGCTTTTATCAGATCAGCTTTTATCAGATCAGCTTTTATCGGATCGGTTCTTATCGGATCGGTTCTTATCGGATCAGCTTTTATCAGATCAGCTTTTATCAGATCAGCTTTTATCAGATCAGTTTCTTATGGGATCAGTTCTTATCGGATCAGCTTTTATCAGATCAGCTTTTATCAGATCAGTTCTTATCGGATCAGTTCTTATCAGATCGGCTTTTATCAGTTCGGGTTTTATCAGATCTACTTCTTTATCAAAGCAGATTTGTTGTTGTTACAGCTTGAAAATCGATGCTATACTAAGTAAAAAAGCTGGTAAAACTGATTGTTTATAACTGAATGAAAACATCAAACCCCCTTCTGTATCGACCTTTATCAATAGGAAAGTCTTTGCAAATAACAACAAATCCATAACTAACCTTCCAGCATGTGTCACAAAGATTGCTAAATTTTTCAAAAGTCATATCCATACCCACATGATCCTTATAAATATGCTTTATATTCATTTCGTCTTGTTTAAACATAACAATCATATTTGCATTATCCCGTATCAAATGTTTAGGAATGCGTGTATATGTTTGACATAAATAAAAACAATCGATATTTTTATGACGACCCATACAAAAGTAAGACCTTATATTGTCCTGCTTCTCACACGCGACATCATCAAATATAATAATGGAGTCAGTTTTTGCTTCATCAGGTGATAAGACCTGTTCGCTTGCGGAAAACGTGTAAAGCCCCATACCTTTTATAGGTTTTATTAACTGCTGCAAGTACTCATATTTCGATTGATACAATGATTTGGAATATAAATAAATGTTTTTAAATTTAATTCCATTCGGGCTCTCTATCAAACTAATCATAACATTTGTTTTTCCACAATTTGACGGACCAACAATTAAGGCTCTTATTGAATTTGGTAAAAGTGAACTATGCCTTAGTTTCGACAAATTATTTTTCGAAAAATCTAAGTTTCGAACACATATATCTTTATGTTGCTTAATGAAACGCATCTTAACTATTAAATTATTACCTTTAAAAACATTTACTTTTATAAACCTATTTCAGTTTAAGGCCGTACGTTCAACAACACCCAATAAAATGGTGGTATCTTACAAAAATAAGTACAGTCACAATCGAAACATAGTCGGAAGAGGTCTCATAAATAATTTAATAAATTCCCTACCTTTTGAACTTCATCTACCAGGGTACCAATTTTGTGGACCTGGCACTAAACTTGAGAAACGTTTAGAGAGAGGCGATAAAGGAATCAATCCATTGGATTCTGCTTGCCGAGAACATGATATTGCCTATTCTCAATCAAACGATATAAGCAAAAGACATAAAGCCGATCAAATATTAGCTGAAAAAGCCTGGTCTCGAGTTAAATCTAAAGATAGTGACTTTTCTGAGTTCAAAAACGCATGGTTAGTAACAAACGCTATGAAGACCAAAGTAAAATTCGGATTGGGGAACAAAACAGATGACTCTGGTAAGAGAACTATGAAGGTGTCAAACAAAAGTAGCCTCTTCAATCAGGCTGTAAGGAATGCGAAAAAATCACTCTATGAAAAGAATCCTGAAAATATTGAAAATGCAATACGAATTGCGCGAAAAGCAGTAAATAATATATTTAGACGAAAAAAATCAGCTGTAAAGATTCCACGTATCATACCGATACCCAAGACAGGTGGTATTCTTCCCCTTATTCCAATAATTACGGCCCTTGGAGCTCTTGGAACCATGGCAGCTGGTGGAAGCTCTATCGTTAAAACAATTAATCAAGCAAAAGCTGCTCAAAAACAATTAGAGGAAGCCAAACGTCATAATCAAACAATGGAATCCATTGCAATGGGAAAAGGTCTATTCCTTAAACAACATAAAAAAGGATACGGTCTTTTTTACAGCCCGCAGCCAAAAAACTACCAAGGCGGGCACTCACGGATGTTGACTTGAAGAAATATACCCAAAATTTACCACATTTTAGAGGGGTCTTTATGCTAGATAATCTTCCAAAAAACCCTCTACAACGAGAATGTGGTATCGTTAATCTGGATGATTCCTCGGGGCCTGGAACACACTGGGTAGCATATAGGAAGAACAAAAACCATAAGGAATATTTCGATAGTTTTGGAAATCTACAACCACCTAAAGAAATCATCAAATATTTGGGGGAAAACATACGATATAATTACACTCGTCAACAAATATATGATACATATAACTGTGGTCACTTGTGTCTTAAATTTCTTTATGGTTCCATAAAATAATCAAAAATAAAACAAACATTTACAAAAACAACATATTTTTTATTTAAATTTCTTATATTTTACATCTGATGTGGAATCTGAATTTGGTTTAATTTCACTGTATTTGAATGGATTTTTAAAAACGCTATACTACAGTTTTTTTGTCAATGATTCTTTCATCTCAGGTTTTGGTTTCTGATCTTCCATAGTGATGCTGTTCAAGTTCGAATGCTGCGATGAGACTGTTTCGATCTTCAAATAATCAAAATTCAATTTCTTTTATGTCTATCATTTCATCCCATTCTTAGTATGTGCAAAGTGTGTTGGTACATGTTCAGACATGCTCTCTGATGACTAATATTTATGTGCAAAGTGTGTTGGTACATGTTCTGACATGCTCTCTGATGACTAATATTTATGTAATTATCATTTCATAACTCTGCTTGTATGCTTTGACATTAATCATTTCAACGTCCGTTCGATAATCTAAGTCTTTCGTAGTAAACATTTCAATTTCACCATTACTCATAATTCTTTCGGTTTCATATTCACGGTATTCGAAACAGCTTATGTTCAATGTACGATTTTTATAATTACTATCATATGTACATCGGATAGTTACTTCTAGATTTTCATATTCCAATTTAAAGTGTCTGTAAAATTTTTGTTCGCTTTCAATTATTCCAGCAATATCCTTTTCCTTTTTGATTAAATCTTGCCTGAATGCTTCTATTGCCTCCTCAACGGTAAAATATTTTTTCTCATCATTTTGCGGTATTGGTAATGGTGTTGTTTGCGGCAGCTGCGATGGTGTTGTTTGCGGCAACTGCGATTCAACAAGTTTCATTAATTGAAAAGATAAATCAATTATTAAAGTTTCATTATTGGGTAAAAGCAAGGTAAACTCCAGGCTGCCTTTATTATCACGAACAGCGGACAGATTTATTGGTATTGGACTAGCTTGCAATAAACCTAATGAAAGGCAGGTTAACAACAAAAGAAACTTGTACATTTTTTTTTTGATATTTGTTCTCCTTAGGAGATATACACAGTAGGAATAACAAAATGATACTAGAATAACTTTCTTGAAATCAGTGCTTTTATTTTAATCTGTTATATAATGACATTAGTTTCTTTGTTCGCATTATTACACCATGTAACATAAAACACCCACAAGTGTCCGGACCAGCTTCGCATGTATCTGATGACCAGCAACATGTTGAATAGTGATGACCATTTTCCGATTTAATAAGACAAGCATATTTATATTGGCACAATATTGAGTTGCACTTCAAAATCTCACCATAATGATTATCTAGCAAATTTTCTTTGTTATCTATTAAAAATTCGTGAATCTGCTTTGCAAATACTAACAAATTTATGTTCTCCATTTTACAACGAATAATAACTAGCATGCACTAGTTTTATTATCAATTCTTAGATTTTAGTTCAAGTTCATCTATTAATTTTATATCCTCTTCATCAATATTTCTTAAATCATCAAACTCGTCAAATATGCAAGACGCTTGGAAACGATTTAAACTCTTCATACGCCTGACACCATCGTTTGTTGAACCTACTAACGTTATTGCACCACCCACTACTTCAATTCTAAGATGTTCACCAGCATTAAATGAATATTGTATTGATGGTACAAATTGCGGTACGGCTTCGCCTCTACGCATGTTTAGCAATAAGCTTTTATATCCATCATCAACCGTTAAATAAACTGATAAATTTTCATCAATCACATCTACCCTTACAATCCTAAAATATTTCCACGATGAATGGCATATGCAATATTTGTCACCAGATTTAATTTTCTGAATCCAAAACATTTAATTGTCATATTTTCTTTTTAACACAAAATGCCTTTTTTTATGAATACACATGCACGTAGGATACTTTTTTTGTTTTTCTACAACACACGATGAGCAGCAACCACAATTCTTGAAACAAATTTTGATTATCCTCAACCAAAGCATTTGTTATTACTAATATCTTTCTCATTAAATACAATCACTTTTATAGGTCAGTTTTCTGTAAATAGGCAAACGGATGTATATAAAACATTCAAAACAATTACCACAAGTTCACGAAACTTATTTCCATAAATAAGAATCATGTATCTTATCATTTTCCCATGGCACTCACACTTCAAATACCGGAAATCTTACTTCAACCAACAACAACAACAATCGCATGCCTTATCACGCACTCCTCATGGCACAGCACACTTCCAAAACCGCAAAAAAACATTACTTTGACTACACCAGGTACCCTCCAATCTGGCACCAACGATCCCATATCCGACAACCTGCAACCTGATAACCTGGTAACCTGCAATCTGGCAACCTGCAATCTGGAAAACCTGCAATCTGGTAACCTGCAATCTGGTAACCTGCAATCTGGTAACCTGCAATCTGGTAACCTGCAATCTGGTAACCTGGTAACGCGCAATGCGCAATCTGGGAACGCGCAATCTGGTAACCTGCAATCTGGTAACGCGCAATCTGGTAACGTGCAATCTGGTTCCAGGAATCCCCGCACACCTGCAATCTGGTTCCAGGAATCCCCGCACCAACAACCTACATGCACTATCACATTTCTCACAACACGATCACGCATGCCTTATCATATTTTACTCTTATCACCAACCACACACTTACAAAACCACAAAAAAATACATCGCAAAACCACAAAAAAACACACCGGAAAACCACAAAAACCACACTGACACACTTACCCACCTCAAGGACATTGACCCGTGACGTCATGGCTCCCCGCTCCCTGTGCGCCAGAACCGGCAAATACACTCTACTGAGGTTTCATCACTGTGTATGGTTGGAGTGAGGGAGTTAATTTCGGATCTTATAGGGGGTCTAGAAAGTGCGTCTGCAACCACGTTCATTTTTCCGGGCTTATATCTAAGCTCATGGTTGTACTCTTCGAGTATGGTCTTCCATCTTTTTAATTTGGTATTGTTATTTTTATTACTTAAGGAGTATGTCAGGGGTTGGTGGTCTGTATGAATGATGACTTTCGCTGAACCGTAAAGGTAATTTCTGAGGCTGTTGAGAGCCCATATTATAGCGAGCATCTCCTTCTCGTTGGCTGCGTAGCTCTCTTCAGTTTTACTTAATGTCCTTGAAATAAATGTAATAGGCTTGTTGTTTTGGGATAATACAGCGCCTATAGCAGAGTTTGAGGCGTCTGTTACTAGCTCAAAATCTTTTTGGAAATCCGGATACATTAGTATAATCTCTTCTGAGGTCAAAGAATTCTTGATTTTCTGGAATGCTTCCTTAGCTGAATCGTCCAGGTGAATAATTTTTTTATTCGAAAGATTTTTGGACAAGCGTCCATCCTCCCCTCTTAGAAGGGCTGTTAGTGGTTTTGCCAATTTGGAGTAGTCCCTTATAAAGCGGCGATAATACCCTGACAGACCAAGGAAAGAGCGAAGTTCCTTCAGGGTTTGAGGGTATGGAACGGTTTGGATTGCCTTAACTTTTTCCGGATTGGTTTTTATCCCTTCGGATGAAATAACAAAGCCTAGAAATTCTACATTTTGCTTATAGAATTCACACTTATCTAGCTGCACTTTCATATTTGCAGCCTGTAATGTGTGGAAAATCGTTCGGACATTGTGCTCGTGAGTGGCCTCATCTCGACTAAAGATGATGATATCATCTATGTAAACGTAGCATATTTTCCCTATATGCTCGCGAAGAATATCGTCGAGTGCTCTCTGGAAGATGGAGGGAGCATTTTTGAGTCCAAATGGCAATCTCGTGAACTCGTACTTGCCATTGTTGACCGAAAAGGCCGTTTTTTCGATATCAGATGCTTTTAGGGGGATCTGATGAAACCCACTTTTCAGGTCAACTACAGTGAACCATTTGTTTTGGCCAAGTTGTGAGAGGACCTCATTTATCTGTGGGATCGGATATCGGTCAGCCACAGTAATGCTGTTTAATTTCCTATAATCGATCACGAGTCTATATTTTTTTTCGCCAGAGGCATCATTTTTCTTGGGAACAATCCACACAGGAGAGTTGTATGGGGACCGTGAAGGTCTTATGATACCGTCGGTGAGAAGCTTTTCTATTTGTTTTTCGACCTCGTCCTTAAGGGACATGGGGTAGGGATAGAATTTTGAATATACGGGTGAATCAGATGTTGTATTAATTTCACCTTTAACAATGGTTGAGTATGTCAGTTTTTCGTCCGGCTCGTCAAAAAGTTTTGGGAAATCGCGTACAATTTTCTGAATGGACGATCTTTGTTGTGGAGACATGTGACCAGTTCGGATATTTATGGTATTAACCGATTGGGATATTAACTGTTTAATACGTATTTTTACACGATTCTTGATGACCATGTAATTATCTTTGGTATGGATTACAGCGGAAAGACTTTTGAGGCTGTCATTTCCAAGAATGGCATGGAAGGATTTGAGTTCGGGCATGAGAAAGAATTTTATTTTTACATCTTCTAAATTGAAAAGGTTAACAAATGTATGGTGGGTTATCAGTATATTACCTCCAATAGAGTTGGCATAAAAAGAGGTTTCATTAGGCAGGGGATTTTCGATAAGGGAAGACTGTATGTAGTTTTTATTTGATCCAGTATCAATAAGGATCCGTAGAATTTGTCCCCCCTTCGTTGCACATTGAAAATATGGCAGCGAAGAGTCTCTTAGTCTAAAAAATGAACGTCTGTCAGCTCGACTAGTTCTTCAGTTTCGCCATATTCATGTTGTTGTATGGCTTGAACGTATTCTTGTAGTGTTTCTCCATTTTCGTTATGTTCATTCGACAAACTTTGTTCATACTGTTTGATTTCCTCGGGGTGAGCTGAAGTATTAACGTGGAAGTTCCTCTGCATCTTTGATGGATGAACCTGTTGGGATGGTGGCATGGGCGGCCTTTTTGGTGCTGGTGGCCAACTGCTCTGGTGGGGTTGGTTCAAATTTGTGCGAATGGTTGACGCGTCCATTGGCTCTGGTGGTGGTTGTCGCTTAGGTTGATTTGGCCTATTGTTTCCTTGGTGTTGCGGTGGCAGCATTCTTGGTAAAGAGGCTGGTTGTGCTGGTCTTTGAGATTGAATCTGCTGGGCTTGTCTAGGAATGTGTACAAGCTCTGGGTAGAAGGGTGCTCTACCAGACGGGTTATTAGAATTAGGGTTTTTATGTTGTGGAGGAAGATTAGGAGGTGGCAGTGAATGGTTTAATTTTCTACCAATGCCATGGTTAGCCATTGCATACTGTGACCTGTAATTTTGGTTTTCTAATTTCAGGCATAAATGGAGAGCCTGTGGCAAGTCTACCGGTTCACGTATTCCGAGAAGTCTGGGCAAATCGCCATTCAAACCCCTTATGAACGTGTCGAGGGCCTTGTCTCGGTAGGTTTGCATTAACAGATTTAGTGATTCGTTGCCAATTTCCATGAGGGATATTTTATTTAGAATAAGAGAAAGGTGAGAATAAACAGACTGATAAAATTGTTGGACTGATGCATTTCCCTGGATAAGAGATGTCATTTGGTACTCCAACGTACCCAAATATCTCTTATCAGCATAATGGAGAGTAAGGCATCGGGCAATACATTCCCAGTTGAGCGGAGTATTATATGATTCTAATACAAGATCTGCGTTTCCGACAATCTTATTTCGAATCACGCTCAAAATGCCGTAATATTTAGGGGTTCCTATCAAGGGCCTATAGATTTGTAGAATACGATCTACGCTCTTTTTCCATGATGAAAATTCTCCTGGTTGCCCCTGGAAATCGCGAAGACTGCGGACGATGTCCGGTATTTTGTCTAAGTCAGACAGATTATTGGCATATTGGGCACCGATGGTTTGATCCGTTCCGCTAAACCTATCAGCGTTTGGATTAATGATGGAATTAATCAGTTGCCTACCTTGACTTTGTAATACTTCCGCAACGATAGAAGAAATGAGTGCAGTTAGTTCAGGAGTAGATTGGGCTATATTGGAATTGGAAGGACCGGGTTGAGGTTGAGTGGGGATACCACTATTTAAAACTGATGGCCTGATAATGGGTTGCTGATCGTTTGGCATTTTAATTTTTTTTCAAACTAGGTTATCAAAACAATTTTATTTTTATATTTATGAGGTTTTTTTCTAGGTTTATGGGTTATTTTAATCTTAAATCTAACACTTTGATTATTTTCCTTCTAAGTTAAATTTTCTAAGTTTCTTTGATGTTAACTTCTTATTCAAAAAATTTTTTTTATATTTTTTTCAATTCATTCCTTAAGCTTAGCACTATAGTAACATGTAATTTTTTTTATTATTTTAATAAACTTACAAAACTAAAATAAGTTGCATTCCCACGTTGGCGGAGCGGATTGCTCCCCTTTGTCCAAAACTGGTGACTCAGGATCCTGCCTCTCGCACTTTATTCGAGGACCACTAGAGGTGTTCTTAGGGCCTGCTAGCAGTACGATGCTTCTCACTTATTTTCACTTATTTTATTTATATATTTATTCGGAGCTCTGGCACTACTTTAGGACACTGGCTCTATATTTTGGCTCTGGCACTACTTTAGGACACTGGCTATATGTTTGGCTCTGCCACTACTTTAGGACACTGGCTCAATGTTTTGGCTCTGGCACTACTTTAGGACACTGGCTCAATGTTTTGGCTCTGGCACTACTTTAGTACACTGGCTCAATGTTTTGGGTTCTGGGACAGACACTGTTTACGCGGAGCTCTGGCACTACTTAAGGACACTGACTCACTTATTCTATGTACTCGCACTACTTAAGGACACCGACAATAGAATGCGTTATTAGATATCTGTCCCTGCTCGGGCGCCAATTAAAAATTTACATTTAAATTTTTATTAAAAAAATATTTTATTTAGACTGGCAGCAATTCTGCCTACTTGATTACAACTCAACAAAATGTTCTTAAAACTAGATCTTAAATACTATTTTAATGCTAAGTCAGCAACATGTTGTTTCTCACGCTTTGCGCTTTGCAGGTGTCTGGTGTTTGTTGGATTTGTCCAGGTTGCGGGTGTTGGATTGCAGCATGGGAATAGTGTGGGAAAGTTGAATGCGCGTGCAAAGTAATTGGATGCGCGGTTGTCTGGATTATGTAGAATAATTTGTTAACTTGCATTATTCACCAATTCTATGTGTTTATTTGGCTAACCCCAGAGTTTGTGCAAAGAGTAATCTTTGTCCGAAGCGATCAGAGAGCAGCGTTCGCAACATATATGTATATGTATATGAGTATGCATATCACTCCTCCCGCCGTTGTATGGAGAAAACATATTGCAAAGTGTGTATGTTTTCAGGTTGTCATCAGTGTTACAGGTATTCATCAAAGCTGAATATTGGAGAGCGCTGGTAAATAATGTTTGTACAGTTGTCCAGATCGCTATACATCTCCAAATTCTTTTGGTTTCTATTTTTTTTGCAGTAATACTGAGCTGATAACGCTTCATTATGTGCTTACAACAAGATTGGTTTTATAAATACATACATATATATGTTTCTGCATATAAATATATATATGTACATATGTACACCATTGTTTTATTCTTACAGTTATGCGTATGTTTTAATTTGAAGTTAAGTACAACGTTTCTTAATTCTTTTTAATACTCGTATATAAATATATATGTATGTTATAAACTAAAATATTCTTTCTTTTTTCATTTCATTTAAAGAACATGTATGTAAACATCTTAATTGTAAAAAAAAAAATAAAAGAACAAATTATGCAAAAATTATTTTGCAATCGTACATATTCTACTTTTACAAAATGATGACTTAGCTCAGATAAGGATAATGGTATTTAAAACAAAGATGTTACATAAATTTCATAATTATTACAAAGCTTATTTACTACTTTTTCACTACATACTATAATTTTTAAACATTATTTATAACTAACTAGCACCAAGTAAAAATACTATACAAAATTGAAAAAAGGAAAGAACAACTAAGCGATTTCATTTTGTTTCAATTTAAAATTAAGTATGAATATATAGTAGGTTTACAATTGGTTTTCTGTTTTTTTTTCTGTTAGAATAATTCCTTCTCGTTAGCTTTTTGTCAAAATTTACACTTTTTAATGATTCTTGGTACTTGTATTTTCTTTTAACAATTTGTCTGTCTCTTTTAAATCTATCCTTATCTCTAAAATAGGTTTTTCCTTTTTCTTTCACGTCTTTACTAATATACTTTGGTAAATGTTTAATATTATGAAATCCTAAATTTTTTACTAATTCTTTTTCTTTAAATGCAGGAGGTTCTTTTCGATTTTCATTGATTTTGTTTATTTTTTTCTCTTTTAATTCATGAACTCTTTTAACAAGTTTCTCCCACTCTACCTCATTTAGATTTGACTGCAAAAGCTCGTTAGGTTTGTATTTAGTTGCAGAATGAACAGTGTCATTATTGAAAATCTTATTGTCAGTATCCTTATTTTCTTTACTAAGTTTAAAAAGTCGTATGTGTTCATTAAGAGTTGAATGAAAACGTTCTATGGTGGAGTTACCTGTGTGTGTGTTTGGTGAAGAAAAATGATATAAAATTTTTTGTGAACTAAGGAAATCCTTTATTAAAGCTGTATTGAACTCGTTATCCGCAACTACCTTTACTGGTTTGCCTAAAACTGCAAATCTAAATCTAAAGGTGTCTACTATTGTTATGGAATTTCTATCGGTTATGGGATGAATCGATGCATGTTTAGTGAGTTTATCGATACAAGTTAGAAACATACTGTTTTTATTTAAGAACCATATATCTATGTGCACGAGTGAATTGGGTTTGCTAGGAGTTTCTGATATCATTAGCTTTGGTCTTAAAGGATTGCGGTCATACTTACACATATTACATAATATGCAGTTATTGACGAATTTGTGAATTTCAAGTCTCATGTTTGGGTAATAATAAATGTCCTTTAATTCTAAGAAGGTTTCTTCGATTCCTCTATGGTTCTTGTCAAAGTGAGTTTTTTCAATTATTTCTAATAATGTTTCTTTAGAAGTCAAATCTTTAAGAAATTTTGTACATTTCACAATTTTCATATTATGGGTGTTCGAAAAATATTTTACTATTGTTTTTTGAAATGCAATGAAAATTGAATCGTCCTGACAATAAAGGCCTACAGTTCCTTTGATTGGAAAAATAGATTTTAAAATCTCCAAAACGTAATCTTCATTATATTCGATTAGGGATATTATTGATCTTCGTTTCTTTTGAAACAAAATTATATTTGTATACTCGTTTGTGTTGCTTTTCTCTAGAACTAATTGGTGTTTGTAAATATTTATTGGAGTATCTGTGATAAAAATATGGTCGTTTAAATTTTCTACACCGCTATGAATTGTTGCTAGGTCCGATCTTTTCTACATAATTTGTCTCTATGCGGCTTAAAAAATCAGCAACGTAATTTTCCTTACCCTTAATATATTCTATATCAAAGTCGTACTCATTTAGTCTGATTTTCCAGCGCTGCAGTTTAGAATTTGGCTCTTTCAATGAGTTAAGCCATATAAGTGGTCGATGATCTGTCTGAATCTTAAATTTTCGTCCAAACAGATATGGCTTAAAATGCTTCGTTGCCCATACAATAGAGAGCAATTCTTTTTCCACCGTACTGTAATTTCACTCATGACGATTTAAAGTCCGAGATGCATATGCTATTGGGTGTTGATTTTGGGAAAGAATAGCTCCCAAAGCGGCGTTGCTGGCATCGGTTGTTAATGTAAACATTTTTGTAAAAGCTGGGTATGCTAAGACCGGGCAGGTACATATAAGTTCTTTGAGTTTAACAAAAGGCTCTATATACTGTCTGTCTAAAGTGTTGATTTTAGAACCCTTTTTCAAGCATTTAGTCATTGGGAGGGCTACCTTAGAGTAGTCCTTTATGAACTTACGGTAAAAACCGGTGTTTCCTAAAAATGACTTTATTTCCTTTGCTGTTTTAGGGATCTTTATTTGCTTTATTATTTCTATTTTGTTTGGGTTGGGCTTTATACCATTTTCTGAAATAATATGACCTAAATGTTTTGTTTGGTGTTTTAAAAAGTTGCACTTGTCGATTTGCACTTTGAGGTTGTATTCACGAAGCCTTCTAAAAATTTTATTGAGGGAATCAATATGCTCATGGAGTGATGTGGGGAAGATGAGAATGTCATCCAAATACACCACACAAATGTTTTTTTTTTTTTTTATATAATTTACGCGCGCCTAAGGGGGTTGATACCCTTTTACTGTTGCCATGGCGCGGGCGGAAAGCTAGAAGGAGGAGAAAGGAAAATTGTTTTTGTAGTGGCTTGAAACTCAGGTGTGTTTGGTTTCTATGTTTGCTCTCCAGGGGTGGGAGTCCGAATAGGACGGAGAGTTTTTCTTCACTCAGAGTGATTCGAGATATAATTCCCAGTATTTTTTTTTCATTGCTTGAAACTCTTATAACATCCAAATCTACGTGTCAGTGTTATGCCTTCACACGCAGAATTTTTTTGTCTGAGTTCCAATTATACAATGAAAAACTGATTTTGCCATGGGCAGGATTCGAACCTGGACCCTCCGAGTGAGAAGCGTTTGCTACTACCACTACACCACGGCCACTCCATTATTATTATTATATTATTAACATAGTCATGAAGGACTTCGTTCATCATTCGTTGAAAAGACGCATGAGCATTTTTCAACCCGAATGGCATTCTTGTGAACTCATAGTGCCCTGTCGACGTTGAAAAAGCTGTCTTTTGTCGATCTTTGTCTATTATTGGAATCTGCCCTTCGCAAGATCAAGGGTGGAGAAATAACTAGCGTTACCTAGTTTAGAAAGTATATCTTCTATGTTGGGAATGGGAAATCTATCATCGATCGTTACATTATTGAGTTTTCTGAAATCAACGACAATGCGCCATTTCTGCTTACCAGAATTGTCAATTTTTTTTTGGAACAATCCAAATTGGAGCATACTCGTATGCGCTAGTTGAATTTACAATAATACCCGCCTTGAGCATCTCTGCAATTTGCTTATCAACTTTATTTTTATGTGCTTCGGGATACCTATATAATTTACAATAAATGGTTATATCGTTTTTCGTTGGTATTTGATGAGTATATGTAACGACTGATGATAAATTCTTCCCTTCAATATAAAATACATCTTTAAACTTTTTAATGGTATGGGTTAATATGTTTAGTTCTTCCGAATTAAGGTTTTCAAGTTTTAATTTATTTATTAACTTTTCTATGTTTGGTTTTTCGAAATATATGTCTGTTATATCTTTTGCTAAGTTGTTTATTTCTTCTGGTATTGATTGACTTGGCGAAAAATCGAAAATTAAAGAAATACGAACATCTTTTGTTATGAGCTCTTGATTGTAAAAATCAATTTTCGCTTGTAACGGCCTTAAAACGCTACAGCCAATTATACCATCAAAATTACCACTTAACTTGGTTTCAAGCATATCAATCCTTGTTAAAGGTCTATTAAACTCTTTGAAAAGTGTCAAAAGCTGAAACCACAGCAGATGAAAAAACAGCAGCAGCAGCAACAACAACAACAACAACAACAACAACAACAACAACAACAACAACAACAACAACAACAACAACAACAACAACAACAACAACAACAACAACAACAGAAGCAGCAGCAGCAACAGAAGAAGAAGGAGAAGGTGCCTCCTATCAACACCTATAAATTAGAGGTAAATGAAACCAAGGACCTGTGTAAGTTGGTCATTGGGAATAATTTTAATATAAAGAGATTGGGGAACGATCGCCATGCCATCCGCTGTAATACAGTGGAGGGCTACGCGAAAGTGAAAGAGCTCCTAAGGGAAACGACGACGGAGCACTTCTCATTCACACCGAAGTGTGAAAAGCGGCAATCTATGCTGCTGAAGGGGTTGGAACCGTCTTCTGATCCTGAGGAGATCCTGGCACTGCTCAAAGAGAAGGAGTGCGAAGGACTCAAGTTTGTAGGGGTAAAGCCATTTACCACAGCTAGAGCTAGGCGGGAGAAACGGAGTCTGCCGTTCTTCTTGGTGCAACTCAGTCCCGAAAGCCGTCTGGATAGTCTAAGGAGTATCAATGTCCTAGACTACCAGGTGGTTCACTGGGAAAAACTAAAAAGGAGCGAAGGCGTTATACAATGCGTTCGCTGCCAGAGGTTCGGGCTCGCCGCGTCGAACTGCCAAATGCAGCCTCGATGCGTGAAGTGCGTCAAGAACCAAAGTTCCGAAGAATGTCCTCTGGGTGTTGACGGAGCATCCGATAGGTCGCAGCTCTCGTGCGTGTTATGTGGAAACGTGGGACACACTGAAAACTATCGGGGTTGTCCTAAGTTCGCTGACATTAAGAAAGCAAAACTGGCTCGGCAGCAGAAGGTGGAGGTCAAACGTTCACCTATCAGGTTTCAAACACCAGCCGTCACGTCCCAAATTTCCTACGCCCAAATGGCGTCTGGTAGGGGGGCTACGGTACAGCAAGCGACTGTTGCTTCTCCGGCGCCAACGCCGAGAACAACGGAAGCTGCACCTAACATGCTCGCAATCCAAGGGCAGATGGCTCAGCTGCAAAAGCAGGTTCAAGAACAGGCCAAGCGGGTGGACCAGATCTACGCGCTGCTGCCGGGCCTAACGCAACACATGTCGTAATGGGTACGCACATGGTGGAGCAAACTTTGAAGGTCCTTGCGGTGAATGTTAATTCACTGATTAGGATTGAACGAAGAGCCGCAATGTTTAAATTGTTACAAGACCAAACTCCTGATGTGCTTTTCGCTAGCGAAACTAAGCTAACCGATAAGCGCAAACTGGAGTACAATAATTATATCGTTAGAAGAAGAAACCGGCCCAGATCCAAACGTGGAGGTGGTGTCGCGATCTTCATTAAAGAAGGTATAAAATTTCACAGAGTGTACAAGGGCGTGTTGCGCAGGTTCCGGGTGTTGGAGGCAGTCGTCATTTACATCCCGCTCCGCAGTGGAAAGCGGCTGTACTTGGCCTCTGTTTATGCACCTGATACTTCACAATCCACCCTATTCATTACAGAGCTCGACACGCTTTTTCGACTTCTAAGGCTGGAATCGGGGGAGAATTATTTTATAATCAGCGGGGATTTCAACGCTAGACACAGAGATTGGGGAAATAATTTGTCAAATACTAGAGGGAACCTACTACTCGATTGGTGGGGTCAGCACGACGTCATGTACAGACTCGGTCTTAAAGCGACGGATAACCCGTCGTTTCCCAGAGGCGGGTCATATTTGGATCTACTGCTGTACGATGAACGCATACGACTGACAGGTACGAATTTACAAACGCTAAACTGTCTGCGCACATTCGTGTATGACAGCGACCATTGCGGTTTTAGCACCGAAATTACAGTTCCTAACGAAATTGCGGAATTGGAGGAGTTTGTCCAAAGATATTCTTACAACTACAGTAAGACTCGATGGACACGCTTCTCCGCAACCTTGACAAGAGCACTCTCCTCGAACACGCTCCACCCACCGTCCAATAGGAATTTGTCAAACGAGGAGATCGACAATTACCTAATAAAAATGGACGAGACAATTAAACAAACTATGGACACTACAATACCGCGGTATCGACGTACGACTAACGAAGACCTGTTCCGCAATCCTACTATTGACGCACTGCACCGACAGAAAAGTAGACTTCTGTCAAGACTCAAAAACTTGTATAGACAGTTAACTGACCGACAAGACCCGGAGATTAGAACACTGAAGTCGTCGATTAAAAATGTGCAAACGTTAATAAAAGAGAATTACAGCATTTCTGTAAGTTTGTAATGGAACAACAAGGTTCGGGCTATAAACATCAGCAACCCGAATATGTTTCCGCAAACAAATAAACTATTTCGGAGAAAAAATCAAAACGACCTCCAGTGTCTTAAAATAGCCCGGACAACAGACAACGAACGGTTACTTACAATAGCAGGCATCGATCCAAATGAGGCCGCTGATGATGACGCCTTCTTTGTGATCGAGGATCCGCAGGAGAAGGGTGAGACCATAGGGGCGACTTTCCAGGAACTGTACAAGGCCATTGATAGCATTGGCCCTAATTATGACCTGGACAGTCGCGTCTTGGGGCACGACTTCTGCATTCGAAATGAAATAGGGAACTGGCGATCCGAGGACTCTGGTTTCACGCGGTTTAGCGACGAAAATATGGCAAATAATGCCATGTCCAAAGAGGTTGACCTACAGCCGTTCCATGAGATCTTCGACACAATCAGGGCTAAGAAATCAGTGGGGACCGATTGTATTCCGAACATCGTGCTTCGACATCTTCCTCTAGAAGCGGTGGACATTTACACCACCCTGTTTAATAATGCAATGAATAATGCACATTATCCAGTGCATTGGAAAACGGCGGTGGTTCAACCTATCCCCAAAAAGGGAAAGGATATATCCAATCCGGCGAATCTCCGGTCGATAAGTCTCCTTCCGAATATCAGTAAGGTTTTTGGAAAAGTAATCAATAGAGCTCTGTCTAGGTGGGTTGAGGACAAACATATAGTTCCGGATAACCGATTCGGTTTTAAGGCGGGACATGATATCTCACATGCCGCGTCTAAACTGGTATCCGATATCCAATGGAACAAAGGCAAGAAACAGTGCACTGGTGCCTGCCTTATTGACTTGGAGAAGGCCTTCGACACCGTATGGTTAGAGGGTCTTTTCTATAAGCTGACTAGGCTGGGGATCAGCAAACCTCTCTTGTACATTCTTTATAATATGCTAACCAACAGACAGTTCATCGTGAAAAATGGCGATGTGACTTCGGTTGGAATATTTCAAATTAAAAATAGTCTTCAGCAAGGCGCGGTGAATTCGCCGATCCTATTTAACATTTATACAAGCGACTTGATAGGTTCACTTCCCCATACTATTGCGTACGCAGACGATTTGATAGCGTACAGAACAGGTCCAAAAATCGAGGTTATACACTCTTACAGCATGACTTCGATAAGATAAGACGATTTTGCGATGACTGGAAGTTGAAAATCAGCTTTCAGAAGTCGGAAACCATTCTCTTTAGGACGCCGTTGTCTGGAGCCTCTAGGGATACCAGAAAAAATTGGCGAAAGTTCTCAATCATTGGACAGCACGGACAGCCACTTGCCTGTCGAAATGTAGATCAGCGGTGCCGTTAATCTTCCATGTCGCTCGGACAGCTGGGGATAGGCGACTCAACTACAGCAGAGACGTCGCACACGGCAGTGTGGATCGCCTCAGGTTCAGTAGGGCGGTGGGGAATCGCGATAAGGGGGATGTCGTTCGGCAGCACCAGCATTTCTGGTGGTTGAATGACGGAGAAGATGTTTCGTCGTCGTTTCCGTCAATTACGGAACAGTCTCACTAATGAGGCAAAGCTGACCAATCTATTTGCTCAGTAAATAGCGATGGCCAGCTTACATATGTTTAGGTTAGCATTTAAGAAACATATACATATATCAGTGTATACAAAGGTGTATACTGATGTATGTATATGATTGTGTATAATGTCTATGTGTGTTTATGTGTGTATTGTGCATTTAGGTAAGGTAGGCTAAGGTTTATTTTAAGTTAGATACTAAGTTTTTATAAAAAATAAATGTCCATATGCTAAGTTTTTGTAAACAAATTTTTTCTTAGCTTTAAGTATAGAAAATAAGTATTTATAAATAAAATGTAACTGCAGTCGAAAGACATAGATATAAGTATTCAGAGTAGCTTAGAGTGCCTGTGTGGGGCCAGTAAGTTAGTATAAGATTGTTAAGTAATTGTAAGCTAGCATTTAAGCATTTTTTGTTAGAATGTAAGAGTTAGTGTTAAGAAAATAAAATGCATTTAAAACTAAAACTAAACTCTTTGAAAAGTGGAATTGTGATTTTAAAGTTGCAAATTATATTTGAGTTAATAGATTTTAGGCTTATAGGCTTTTCCAGATCCGCTTTGAAGGATTTGTGGAAAAGTCCTTTTCGGATGAGTGATGTGCTAGCTCCCGAATCAATTAGCAACTTTATTGGGCCAAGGCTTGCCATTACTATTATAGAGGGAAGTGATCTGAGGTGTTTGACTGTAAAATTTTGGTATTTGGAATACTCACATTGATCACTTTTTACAGAACAGCTAGCATTAGCATTATCAACTTGAATGTGGTCTACTTCCATGATCTTTGTTCCCCTTGAAGAGTGTGTTTTTGAAAAATTGCTTGAAGAAGGTTTTGAAAAATTTTGCTGACGGAAAGTATTACTATTTTGATTATGGTAAGAAAAATTTTGTGGTGGTTGAAAATTTTCAGGATTTTTGTTTCTAAATGATCGATTAAATGAATTGTTTGAAAAATTGTTGTTTCCTGTTTTATTGCTTAAATTAGTTTTTTTTGAATAAAAATTGTCTGTATCGATTAAAATAGTTTTAGCTTCATTTAATGAAGAAGGATTTCTGGCATGAAGAATGAGCTTTGGTTCGCTAGGAAGTTTCGCAATGAATAACCGTAAAACCATAGCTTCGTTTTGACTGCTACTGAACCACTGTGGCAAATTTGGACTGTTATATGATTTTATATTTAATTTTGTCAAAGAACTAAAACATCTTTCATAAAGCTCCTCTACCGAACCTTCATAACTTAAAATTTTGACTTCATTGATTAAACTTTCCACGCTTTCATTTATCGAACAATTCGATAGCAAAACATTTTTAATATCCAGCCAACGCAATGGATTGCCGTTATTAATCAAAATTATATTTGCTTGATCTTTAATTTTTTGTCTTATTTTCAAATCTAAAAAGCCTCTTGCACTCAAATCTAAATTTTCAGTTAAACCAAATATGTAATCTACCTGCTTGACAAATAAATCCAGTTCTTCAGGAAGTCCAGTAAAGTTGTTAATTTCCTTTGCGAGTTCCAGTAGATTAATGTGTTCCATGTTTGATGTCAGTTCAATGTCTTCCGGATATATGTATTTCACTTCCACTTTGTTTCGTTTAGTAAGTCTTACACGTGGGTCAATGCACTTCCGGTTCCCGTTCCAACTGTGATTTCTTTTGTTAGCCTAACTGCTAACACGTGTTCGAAGGCATAATTAATTTTCACTTCTTAGCGTTTTTTTTTTTTTTTTTTTTAACTTTTCACAAATTTTAACTTATATTTCCGAATTTTTTATTTTCTGTCGTGATTTTGAAATGATATTTTTTTTTTGCTTACTGCTAACACGTGGTTGATGGCATATTTTATTTAAGCTTATTAGCCTTTTTTTTGTACACTTGATTTAACACAAATTTATATGCAGTTGCCGAATATTATTTTCATTATCGCGATTTAAAAACGATAAATGAAAAATGATGGTTTATCGACTGCGCCAGTTACATGTGCTTTCACCAAAAATAAAATAAAATGCAACACGTTCAACAAAATCAGTCTTTATTCTGCAAACTCAAAATTGGAAAGAAATTCAATTATTTAATTTACATAATAAGAAGCTTAAACATGCTTAATGAGAAAGAAAAAGAGAAGTCAAGAGCATCTATGATAATGTATGTACGTATGTATGCCCATATGCATTATTCACCAATTCTTTGTGTTTATTTGGCTAACCCCAGAGTTTGTGCAAAGAGTAATCTTTGTCCGAAGCGATCAGAGAGCAGCGTTCGCAACATATATGTATATGTATATGAGTATGCATATCACTCATGGAGACGTGAAGCGGCTTTACCTTATAGACATCCCTTTAAAAATTGTAGTTTTGTGACGCAAGTGACGCAATTATTGCCATAAAGGAATTTTTAAATGAAGGCAGTAGTTTTGGAAGCTGGTGATGATGTGGACAGAGGATTTGCAGACGTAGTTGAAATATTCTTGCCATCTAGATTGGGGACTTCTATTTATTTGTCGGGTAACATAACCATATGTTCCATTGAATTAAGGTAATTTTCTTCGCAGTTACGATATTTCTTCCTGATATTTAATATTAATTTTTATTTCGAGGGAAAAATAATCCGGCTCGAAGGACCATTGATGTAAGAAATAAATTAAAAACAAACAAATAAATTAACAGCGAAACGAATAAGGGTTGCTTTTACTCGTATTATGACAGATTGAATTTGTTTACGTCTTACTTAAAGTAATGATAGTTTAAGAAGAGAAAGGAGAAGAAGGAACTGAAAGTCAAAAATGAGAATTGACAGATTACAATTATGTAGTAGATTTATTTTGTTTCTGACTACTAGATTCTTTCACCTGTTCTTCAATCGTAGGTATGGTGAAAACTCTGTATAGATGAAATGTATCTGCACCTGGCAAACCGTAGCTGCAATTAGGGCGTTACTGAAACTTCTTACCACTCCCAAGCCAGTTGAAAAACATCCCCAAGAGGTCAGGGAGACACTGTTTGCTGGTGTCGTATCGGGGCAGTATGGGTCATCAAGTATCTAAGCATGCCGGGCATGAGGAAATAATCTGCGGTACTTGTTGTGAAAGCGATGAAAACACCGCGGAGCACTATCACTGTTTAACACTATGGTGTTTAGTCAACTTTCTACGAAAGACTGAGCAATTCTACAGAACTGCAATGGACTGGTTGGCTGTAATCGGTTGAATCTATTTATTTGTCCAAATATATATTAGTATTGACCTAGCGACATAAAATTTGCCAGCTCTGTAAGTTAATCTTCAACTTTCAGTCATCGACGCCGTTAATATACTTGTGCAAAAACAGCGCAGTGTTGAAGGCGAGAGGACGACCTCAAGACGCGGTCTCTCCCTTTTTAGACTAACTTTCGACAATACCGAAAGCCTAGAAAGGATTTATTCTATAAATTCAATTTTGGGACTTGTTGCCAAAATTGAAACTCCGCGAAAAAAGTCGAGGCTGATTCCCCAATGTACACGTTGTCAGGGATTCAGCCATACTCAGGCCTACTGCCAGAAGGAGCCTCGCTGTGTGAAGTGTGCCTGAAAACATCTGACGCGAGAGTGCAGTGCCGCGAAAGAGTCCCCACCGATACGCATCAACTGCGGGGGAAAACATCCAGCTAACTATCGAGGCTGCGAAGTCACGAAGGAGTTGCAAAAACGACTTGATCAATCTAAAACGATGCCTTCTAAAAACGTCCAGCTAACTATCGTGGCTGCGAAGTCACGAAGGAGTTGCAAAAACGACTTGATCAATCTAAAACGATGCCTTCTAAAAACGCAAGGCCAGCGAGTACGAGAAATCATGACAGCCAACGAACATAAAGTCCAACCCCAAGGCCTTAAAAAGAGGCAAAAATAGCAAACGCCGTGATGGCCGCTAAAAACATCAATAACAATAACGTCAAAAATAACAAGTGAAAAGTGGAAAAACTTACGTACAAATAGCGGCGCGAGCAAATACGACCAACTGTGAATCACCTGATTCTGCCGCAAATGTATTCTCAGTAATTCTCGAGAGACTAGAAGAACTGACTAAAACAAATGACAAAGAAGCTCAATATTCTTGCGTAGAATGCCAACGGCCTACAGAAAAGGCTTGATGAACTAAGGTGTATCTCACAAAAAGGCAAAACTCTCTACAGGGAATGTGTTTGGCAATTTTACTCGGATGTCGCCAAAACACGCTAGTTATGTCAAAGTTGAAGAAAGCTTCGGTCTTTCCTCCGATCATTCTCCAATTATCCTTTCATTGTGCAAATTCTTGGTTAAGAAACTGTGATGGCTTATTAAAAGACACGATGCTTCTTGGTTGAAGGAGAATGAAAGACTGGCTCTTTATTATAAAGTTATAGGTTATACATGTAGGAAGTATGTGTGTGTATGTGAATGTATACATGACATCCTCCTTTTTTTTTGTTTTTTTTTTTTAACATAACAATAAATTTTTAAATTTCTATTCATTTCAAAAAGAAAAAAAATTAAATACTTGGTTCATTTTTATACAAAAATTAAAAAAAAATTTTCATAATAGCAATTCATTTCACAAAAAAAAAAATTACAAAAAATAAAAATATATAACAATTCATTCCAAAAGAGATGAGAAAAAAAATTAATTTAGTGTTTTTAGTTTTAGATTTTAAGTTTTAGATAGATTGAAATAAGTAGTTACATACAAAATTTGTTCAAGTATTATATATTATTTAAACATTCAAACTGCTAATAAAAGTTATACGTATTACAACTAGTAGTATTTGATAACTAAGATGAGAATTTAGTAGGGTTATAGCGATCGACTGGTTTCACGACCCTTCCATAACGAGTAGTAACTACTTTTAAAGCTGATGTTGATTGCTTTTGTTCAGGACAGCTTTCTTTGTTGACTGTTACTGTAGATGATAGCGATGATGGAATTTTAACAACTTCTTTTTGAATTGGAATCGTAGCTGTTGTCGGATGAATGTGGATCGAGTTCCTTCGAAAGGTCCCTCCGTCGTCAGATCGTACGAGGAATGAGCGTGGTGAATTGGCTGCTCTGGTTATTTTACCTGAAACCCATTCTCTGCTATTAACCTGTATGCGCACTTTGTCACCTGCTGTCATTTCTGGTGACGATTTAGCTCGTTTGTCGGAGAACTTTTTGATGTCTTCACTCACTTTTTGCAAATTTTGACGCACATTAGGAACAACTTTCGGTTTGATGAGATCTCTGTGAGTTGGCAAAAGTGTTCTTGTGGAACGGCTCATCAAGCGTTGGTTTGGGGACATGAGTTCGCTGTTTCTGGCTGTATTTCGGTGATTTAGAAGTGCGATGTAAATATCTGAGTCATCCTTGGCACATTTTTTCAGAATCCCTTTTGCTATTTGGACGTAACGTTCGGCAAGGCCATTTGATTGGGGATACCTTGGACTTGAAGTTTGATGTTTAATACTCCAACTATTTACGAATTTTCGAAACTCGATAGAAGAAAACTGCGGTCCATTGTCGCTCTCCAGGATGACAGGTATTCCATGTATTGCAAAGATTTTCTTCAAATGTTGAATGACCTTAGTTGACGACGAATTGGATAAGGAGACAAAATCGAAAAATCCTGAGTAGCTATCTACAATAAGGAGATATTCTTTATTATTGAAATGAAAAAGATCTACAGCTACAATTTCCCAAGGAAGTGTAGGAATGTTTTTTAAAATTAAAGGTTGCTTGGTTTTTGATACTTGATAGCTTTGGCAAATACCGCAAGACTTAATGAATTCTGTTATGTCGTTTGTCATACCGACCCAGAACATCAACTCTCTTGCTCGATGTAAACATCTGTGGATACCAAAATGTCCGTCATGAATTTTTGCCATCATTTCGCGTCGTAATACATCAGGTACGATTAATTTCGTGCCCTTGAACAAAACCATGTTTTCGTATACAATCTCTTCACGAAGTTCTGCTGGAACATTATATATAGAATTCGGCCAACCTTGTTGAGTAATTTTAATAAGTTGTTGAAGCTCGGAGTCAGCTGCTGTTTGCTCAGCAAAACGTTTCATTGTGCCATTCGACACATTCTGAATCGAGTATATCTCGGTTTGGTCATTTATTTCTGTTGCCGGTGCGTTTATACAGTCTCTGCTGAGTATATCGGCCAGAACGATGTCTTTACCTTTTCTGTATATGACCTGTGGATTGTATTGGGTTAATTGAAATAATATTTTTGTAATCTATTTGGAGCAGATTGTATAGGCTTTTTAAAAATGATCTCAAGTGGTTTGTGATCAGTTTCTACTGTTAAACGTTTTCCAACTATGTACTCGCGAAACTTTTCACAACCAAATTTTATAGCAATGGCTTCTTTTTGTATTTGCGGATATGCGATTTGAGATAACGATAATGCTTTTGATGCATAGGCGACCGGTTGATCACCTTGAAGTAGAACCGCTCCAACACAAGGGCTGCTAGCATCGACCTGCAACTTGACATCTTCATTTGGATTATAAAATTTTAATAGGGGAGTGTTAGAAAAAATTGATTTTAAGCGCTCAAAAGCATTGTTGTGGTTCTTTGTCCATTCCCAAGCAACGTCTTTTTTAAGTAAAAATCTAAGACTGTTAGTTACGTCAGAAAAGTTATGAATAAACTTACTCAGATATGTTGCCATTCCAAGGAGTCTTTGCAATTCGACTTTATTTTGTGGTGCTTTTAAAGACATAATTGCACTCACCTTGTCTGGATCCGCTTGAACGCCTTTGTTTGTTAATATATGTCCAAGAAATTTCACGTTTGTTGTGTTGAATACGCATTTTTCTTTATTTAATTTTAAGCCACTTTGTTGAATTTTGTTGAGTACTTGCTGTGTTGTTTTTTCCAGCTGTTTTACAGTTTTACCGTGTATTAGAATGTCATCTATGAAGACCTCAGTGTTTTCTATTCCATCCAATAGATTTGACATGTAGCTCTGGTACACCTCTGACGCTGACGCTATACCGAAAGGTAATCGCTTGTATGAAACACGGCCCCAAGGCGTTGCCATCGTTAAGATTTTCGATGTGCGCGGAGTCACTTTAATTTGCCAGAATCCTTTTTTGCAATCCAGCAGTGTAAAATATTGGGATCCCTTAATGTTTGCCACAATCTCTTCAATAGTTTTAAGTGGATGATATCGTCTTATAATGTTTTTGTTTACCTCGGAGGGATCGATGCATATTCTTATTTTGTTGTTTTTATTTACCACAACCATTGGGGATACTGCAGGTGTGATGCCCGTTGTTTTTTCTAAAACACCCATCTCCAGCATTTTGTCTATTTCGGCTTTAACTTTATCGCGAATAGAGTGAGGCACTTTGCGCGCAGCATAAATTTCAAAACGCGGATTTTCAACTAGGTCAATGTCATATTCATAATCAGAGACACAACCGAGCCCCAAAAAAATGTTTTCGTCTACTTGTAGCTCTTCAACTCGAACAACTAAATTTAAAACTTCACACGCTTTTCTTCCCAAAATGGGCGCAACAGGGTAGTCAACGACTTTAAAATTGATGCATGCTTTTTTATTGCGCACTAAACATTGAGTGTTAACCTCTCCACACACATCTATACAATTGTCACCAAATGCTATTAATTTCTTAGTTGAGGGGCTTTTTAGTGTTTTGTTATTTTGTTGGCGATAGATTTTGGCAGCACGTTGCACTGCGCTCCGGTGTCTAACTTCAGTATAATTGTCTCATTATTTATTTGTACTTCTTCGTACCAGTTATTTTTTGTGTCTTTATTTGTCTCCACTGATAGAACAAGTAGATCATCCGACTCTGTTTCGCTTGCACCTGATTTATGAAAATTATGTTCGTCGATTTCGGTTACAGCATGCACTCTTTTCTTCTTAAAACACAACTCTGAGAAGTGGCCTTTTTTATGACAGGTTGAGCATTGATGACGATAGGCAGGACAGTTATTTTTTGCATGTCTCTTTCCGCAACGGTTGCAGGTGTCGGCTGTTTTAACCTGTTGGCTGTGTGTGTTGTTGTTGTGATATTGTTTGTCTTTTTTAGAGCTTTTGTATTCTTTTTTGTTGTTTCTGATTGATTGAGTTCAATATGCATGTTGTTTGTATTTGGTTAGTGCACTTATTTCTTCGGCTTTGTGTAATTCTTTCAACTGTAGTGTTGCTGCCTCACTTGCTCTACAAATTTTTATCGTTTTGTCCAGTTCTAGGTTTTCTTCTCCTAATAATTTTTCACGAATCGCATCACTGAGTATACCAACAACAATTTTGTCTCTTATTAAGTTGTCCTCTAATGTTCCAAAGTCACATTTTTTGCCTTGATTGGTTATTTTTGTTAAAAATTCGTCAAACGTTTCACCTTGGTTTTGTGCCATCATGTTGAATGCATATCGCTCAAATGTAACATTTGCTTTAGGAGCAAAATACTCTTCAAATTTCCTTTGAATGACATGTAGTTTCTTCCGGTCTGCGTCTGATAACGTAAAAACATTGTAAAAGTTGCCACTTGGACTTCTGGAGATCTGCTATCCATACCCGCAGCGACAGAAAACCACGTATATTGCTGCATCCAATGCTTCCAGTTTAAAGCCATGTTGCTGTTTCCTATAACTAAGGCTTTTGGTGGTTTTATAAATGATGAACTAATATTTGCTCCACTTTGGGTATCGGGCACAGTGTTTTATTATTATTATTTTCTTTTAATTTTAGGAACTTTCGAAAATTTTGAAATTTAGAGAGTT
Source organism: Volucella bombylans (assembly GCA_949129095.1). Classification (NCBI taxonomy): domain Eukaryota; kingdom Metazoa; phylum Arthropoda; class Insecta; order Diptera; family Syrphidae; genus Volucella; species Volucella bombylans. The sequence continues at coordinate 329,895,411 of OX422140.1, read as the reverse complement.
TACCTGTAGGTATGTAGTTTTTTTTTTTTTTATGTGTATCACCATGTATGTATACTGAGCCCGTTATTCTGACACCATGTGATGGCTTATTAAAAGACACGATGCTTCTTGTTTGAAGGAGAATGAAAGACTGGCTCTTTATTATAAAGTTATAGGTTATACATGTAGGAAGTATGTGTGTGTATGTGAATGTATACATGACAGAAACAAAGAACACCCAGATTATCCAACAAAAAACTCACTCGGAAGATTTCCGAATAGAGTTTGTCAAAAATACTGCGTTAAAAGTACAGTTGCATTGTAAAAGTTGCCACTTGGACTTCTGGAGATCTGCTATCCATACCCGCAGCGACAGAAAACCACGTATATTGCTGCATCCAATGCTTCCAGTTTAAAGCCATGTTGCTGTTTCCTATAACTAAGGCTTTTGGTGGTTTTATAAATGATGAACTAATATTTGCTCCACTTTGGGTATCGGGCACCGTGTTTTATTATTATTATTTTCTTTTAATTTTAGGAACTTTCGAAAATTTTGAAATTTAGAGAGTTTACCTGTAGGTATGTAGTTTTTTTTTTTTTTATGTGTATCACCATGTATGTATACTGAGCCCGTTATTCTGACACCATGTGATGGCTTATTAAAAGACACGATGCTTCTTGTTTGAAGGAGAATGAAAGACTGGCTCTTTATTATAAAGTTATAGGTTATACATGTAGGAAGTATGTGTGTGTATGTGAATGTATACATGACAGAAACAAAGAACACCCAGATTATCCAACAAAAAACTCACTCGGAAGATTTCCGAATAGAGTTTGTCAAAAATACTGCGTTAAAAGTACAGCTTAGAACACCGTATCAACTTGAAAAAGAAGTTGAACGGTTTGTTGAAGTCATACATCAAGCGGCCTGCCATAAGACTCCACGCGAATCGAACAAAGATGCCAGTATCGGCATAAGATACTCGCCGAAAAATGTCATGAAACTCGGGCTCAACAACACAAAACGTTTTTTAATAGGTTCTGCAAACTTGTTGAAAAAATCGATCAAGTACTTCAATAACCAAGGTATTAATAACTACCTAGAAAGCCTCACAGCGACAGAGAACCGTTAAAAGTCTTCGAAATCCCAAAATACACGTAGCGCCAATAAGAAGAAACCAGGATGACTTGGCGAAAGAAGATAAAGAAAAGCTAACGTGCTTCCAGAGAATGTCAATACGCTAGACGTGACGACGAACCCTCCAATTGAAAAGGCTACACTTAGGGAACTTGGATAAGTTATAGACACACTTAAGCCCAATAAAACCCCCGGATATGACTTAATTACGGGAGAGACACTTAAAGCGCTACCGAAAAAAGGTTTGCTAAAGCTGATCTATCTTATAAATGCCACCATAAGACTAGAGCCTGTACCGCATCAGTGGAAAATCGCCGAAGTTTTTATGGTTCCGATACCCGGTAAACCGTTGGCTGAAGTCAAGTCATACAGACCAATATCGCTCCTTCCGATTATATCGAAGTTCTTCGAGCGAATCTTACTTAATAGTCTTAAACCGATTATTGACACAAATCGCCTCTTGCTCGATTATCAATTTGGCTTTAGGAGCCAACATGCTACTGTTGACCAAGTGCATCGAATAACTGATGTAACTGAACGAACAAGGGAGTGTAAGTTAGTCTGTTCAAGCGCATTCCTTGACGTTTCGCAAGCTTTTGATAAGGTGTGGCACAAGGGCCTGAAATGTAAACTTCGACAAGTCTCATATTGTCTCATATTTTAAGTTCATACCTAGATGACCGACTCTTCCGTGTCAGACACGGAAACGAATATTCCCATTTTAAGACAACAAAAGCGGGGGTGCCTCAAGGAAGTGTACTTGGCCCTCTGCTATATTTACTTTTTGCCCGCGACATATCGCAAACGGACGATACTGTGCTAGCCACATTTGATGATGACACTGCCATTTTGGCAACAGCTAAAACTGTCAAAGAATCAACTGCTAAGTTACAACGCGCCCTTGCACGGATTAACAATTGGACAAAGATGGGGCGAATTGGGCTTAATGAAAACAAGTCTGTCTATGTGAACTTCACTCTCAAGAAAACTGACAATCTACCTGTGTTTATCGATGCAGTACAAATTCCTTTCGCGAACGAGACCAAATATATTGGCATGCCACTCGACGCTAAACTTAAATGAAGAGCACACGTTAAGAAAAAACGCGAAGAGCTTGAGATTAAGTACAGAGACATATACTGGCTTCTTGGAAAGTATTCCAAGCTCAGTTTAGAAAACAAATTGCTGCTATACAAGCAAGTGCTAAAACCGGTCTGGACATATGGTATACAGCTTTGGGGATGTACCAAAATTAGAAACGTTAACGTCTTACAGAATTCCAAAACAAAGTTCTCCGAGGGTTTTTGTTAATGCACCGTGGTACATTAGAAACGATGATATCCACAGAGACCTAGGAGTCGAAAACCTTAAGAACGAAATTAAAATATTTGCGCGAAAATCCTAGACAAATTTATTGCGCCGTCTGAAAAAGACTAAGCCTCTCAATCTAGTGATCAGCAGCGGGAAAATCGCCTGCAAAATATCTTAGTTAGTTAGTCTTATCAAAGTCATGTTGCAAGAGCTTATTAATGTCCTCAACCCTTGTCTGTATGCAATAAAGTTGTCTGTGTATGTTCCCATAAGGTTGCCGTATCTTGTTGGATACTGTTTTGGCTTTCAAATAATTTACGAGAAGGCATATCGCAATTCTTCACGACTAACCGTCTACCCGTGCGGTTTTCATATGTTCACCTTGTTTAGCTTGAACAAGAGTCCTTGTAGTCATAAAGTGTCGAAGATCTTCTGCAAGTTAATCAAGACGACACGCGTACATTACATCTTGCTCATCATCAGTGAATTCACATTCAATGCAATAACCTAATATTGTTCACTCAATAGGCACTAACATACCCATTACGGCTGGAAGTACTTTAAGGTCCACGTGCGTAGCCTAATCTAGTATCTGAATTTGTTGAGTTGCGTTGTAGCGAGCGAGATAATCAGCACGTCAGATGCACTGACGTCAGGCATCAGCACTGATGCCGGAGAATCAACCTTCGCTATCTACACGGTTCTTCCACTACATGCCGCCGTTTGAGTGTATGTTATTTGGAGAATTAAGGATGTTATTTGACTGACGACTGGTGGTCGCATACCACTCCACTTTCTGCTACCAAGCCAAATTTACTTCTATTACGTACAGTTGCAAGTACCAGAACTCCTCCAGTTTTTGATAATCTACTCGATCCGCTGATTTGACAATTGTCCACCCGTATACCGTAAACTCCAACATAAATCACAAATGTGCCAACTCATGATGCGCACTTTTCACTGCTAAACTGTCGTTTGGAACAAAGTTCAGCATAGGACACGGAAGCACGCGCCTAATTATTCAATTCAAAACTGAATAACCCAATGTCAACGCGGTGCTCCTTGTTATACGATTCGTTGGCATAATTATAGTTTTCCAATTGATTTTCATCTAGATCACCGTGTTACCGTTAATAGCATCAATATTCACCCAACGCTCTTAATTAGGGAATTTATTTGAGTAAAAAGCTTAGCACTCGGTAATTTCGAAAACACACCCTTTTGGCATACCTATGCACATCCTACAACGGTTCCAAACCAATGTGTTGAACCTATATCTACCATATCTGCAGATGTATCTCTCTGACTATTTATATTTAAGTGTAGGTATAACTGCGTGACATGTTTTCAGGTTTCCGGAGTGTGACAACACAATAAAAGTTTCTGGCTTACAACGTGATTATGATTATTTTTGCGGCATCCACCCTGTAAAATCTCTAAACCACTCATCGGGGTGAGATACCTGAATCCAAATTTAACAATTTGGATGGTGGTTATCTGTGACGTATCTCACGAGTTTATTCAGAACGTACGGATGAATGGAATACAATTTCAATTCAACCACATTGCACAGGTTATAGACGTGGGAGTTGGAGTAGATGGCTTGGCGAATGTCGGTATCATGGCGTAGAACAGTGTAGCAGCGTAGACAGTGACTAACAACCCAATCGACATGTATGTGGCTCATCTTTTATTCCCTCTGAGTCACTGATATTTTTGATATTTAATTAAACGTCCATCCTCTAGGGGTTGTGTTGTTTAGCAGTGGAGTAGAATGGACACAATAATGAAAACAGACATGGAAAACCCGTAAATGTGATCCTGAAAATGGTAGATTTGACCTTTTTTAGATGTCGGATATTTGGTTACCCAGACAGGTTCTTGTTAGAAGGTATTGTGCATATCCGTTGATTGGGATCCTTTCCAGTCCTCCTACCTGTTGTTATGTAGACCTTAGTTCACAAGCTGAGTTAAAGCATAGATAGACCAGGGTGTTTTATCTATGCTTGGCCAGGAGGTTGAGAAAATGCAAGAAGAAATATACACCTCTCTCAACAAATTTGATATTTTGTACAAAGTTTAATGCAGTTTAGGGTTAAAGGGGATTCTTAAGTTAAACCTTACTGATGAAGTGCACTCTGCAAATGGAACCAATGGACTAAAACTTGTAGAAATTTCTAAAGTATTCAATTGGAATAGCAAGTTGAGTCCATTACCGAAGCGGATGAAGTAAGGATTGGTCCAAAAGGGAAAACATTCTCTTGAAATTCCTACCAACGTGATAAAAGGATTACCTCAGAAGGCTACTTCACCCATGTTCCCTCAACTGGCGTTGGGTAATAGAGACGGCAGTGCTGTTTCCAAAAAGTAGAAGAAAGCTAATATACGATATACGATAGGAAACAACTCAGATATTGGAGACTGCAACAGGTTGCTTTAGTCAGATTGCCCGTAGAGCACTTCCGAATTAACCGGAAAACTCAATTACATAATCTCATTAGAAAAATTAGTCATGGATATTTAATCCACCTACCACAGAGCGGCACTAATATGATTTTAGGTTGACTCAAGTGAAGCAAAACTTCATCATCACCTTCAAGTGGAGCCTACTGGTGAACCCTTGATAAGCGTATGCTGAGTATGAGCGTAAATGTGGAGCCGAACAGTCTGAACAGAGCAACTCAGAGGGGTGAGTTTCAGCACGCATGTACTAGACGAGGCATATCTTGCTGACCTGTTAGACAAGTACCCTCAGATGTCTAACATTCATTCTCAGAACGAGGACGTTCAGCGGAGAAATTCGCATCAAGGCAATCAACGGTGATGTCCACAATCAGGCTAGTGGAAGATTTACTTGAGCTGTTCTGACGTATTCTAAGCTCAGTTCAATAACGAACTTTCAAGACTGGGGCAGGATTTTGGAAAAGGAATGGTGGCGAATGAGCCTTGGAACCAGATCACTCTTGCCCTTGTTGCAGGGGACCTGGCCCAAAAGTTTCGAAATAACCACAAGCCCTAGATTTACATGACCTAACTGTTAACGATCCTAGGAAACGAAACAACCACAACGACCTTCGGATCTGCACATGGAATGTTCGAACCCTTATCATTCAGATATCACCGCAGTCCAGGAAAAGCGATGCTATGGACCATTGGGTTGAGCGATTGGTGCGAATTTTTCTTACGCTGCAGAGTTAGGCAAGAAGTCTTGAGCTTCTTGAGATCTTATGACAATAGGCATAAAGGCTTAATTCGCTAACATAAGACGAGTATGCGCCAATGCCTGTACGGAAGACAAGTATCACGCCACTAAAAAATGTTTCTACGAGCTCCTCGACAAGACACACGAGCAATGTCCTAAGTATGATGGCAAAATCGTACTAGGCGATTCCATCGTCAGAATATAAAAGGATGACACCATTGGTAGTAGAACCACGTCTGGCAACGGACTTAACGGACGAAACGAAGCAATAGCATCGCAAAATACACTGGTCCCAAGTGCCAAACACAAAGAAGAACCACTGTGAGAAGATATAACGTAGAAAAGCTGCAATTGTCAGATTCTTCGCCGAACGCGTCCCCGAAATTTCTCAACAAGTTATATACCGCCAGAATCAAGTACCGTAGACATTTGGTAACGCTGTCTATGTGCCATCAGAGACACCGCAACTTATGCGCTACTTTTCACCCGACCACCACCAAGAAATCCCTGGTCTGAGGAATGTCGACAAGTACATGCAGCTAAAAACAAAGCGTGAGCTCTACGAACAGAAGAGACGGAAAGAACATTGGCATTTCCAAAAGAGGAAAAAGGAGCACAGGTTGTACTCCAGGAACAACCTACAGAAGTCTTACCAACAGAACGTGTCAGGGTAATAAGACCCGAACGGAAACCTGTAAAGATGAACAAGAAAACCTGGTAGTAGAGTCACAGTCGATGCTGAGAATAAGGAAAAACTTTTTCAGGCAGAATAAACCATTCAACGATGATAGCCAAAACTTCCGTCTACCTGACCGAAATGAAGTAAGGACAGCAATACCTGAGCTGAAATGCAACAAATCAGCTGAATCCGACGGCTTACCGGCCGAAGTATTCAAAGCTACTGCAAATGACTCTGTGGAGGGCATGCACCAACTCATTTCTCAGATGTGGTCAGAAGCCTGATGCCTGATAGCATACACCGTACACCCGATCCACAAAACAGGGGACCCCTCACATGCGCCAACGATAGAGGTCCTCAACGTCGCTATAAGATCTTATCTGCTATACTGTGTGCACGTCCAAATCCTTCGTCAATATCCTGATTGTACCCTATCAGTGCGGTTTTAAACCAAGAAATTCCATAATCGACCAAATCTTCAAACTCCGGCAGATCCTGGGAAAAACTCAAGAAATCCAAATCGATACCCACCATCTTTTCAGCGATTTAAAGGCCGCATATGACAGCATTGATAGGGATGAGCTACACAAGGCCACGTCTAGATTTGGCAACCCTGCCATCCTTTGATGTCAAAAGAGGTTTTAGACAAGATAACGCGCTGTCGTATGACTTCTTGAACATCATACTTGAAAAAAATTATGCGGAACTCACAAGCAAACACAGGAGGCACAATGTTTCAGTCCGTGCAGATACTAGAGTACACTAGTAGTAGGAATAGTAGTAAGAGAAAATTCATTGAGATCGTTCAATATTAATGGCTGCCGAACAAATACTAAGCAACTAAGCAACGCAGTCGTCAGACTTCAAATTTTAGCTTTCTAAGGTTGGTACTTTCTCCAATAGTCATTCTTTTTAAACAAAAACCGCCATCTATACGTCAGGCCGGGTACTTCTGACACTACCCTCGTAAGAGACTTTGTCTACATTGGCTATCAATTTTATGAATAAAACGAAGAATTACTCTTACCAATCGCTGTTTCTTTGAGTAGCAAGGCGCTATCTCGAAAAACTAGGGGGACTCTAAATCAGACCTTGATTGTCTTGTCCTACTTTATGGCGCTGAATCATTGAGATAGAGTCTATTGAAAGAGGATGAAAGTATCCTCAGTCGCTTCGAGAGAAAAATCCTTCGGAAAGCATTTGGTCCCGTTTACGTTGACGGGCTTTGAAGAAAATATTCAACGACGAACTATACGAGCTGTATAGCCACCGTGTCAGAAAACTACGCGTAATTTACTTGATATAACTGGGTCATTTGGAACGAATGGACACCTATGCTCGAATCTAACCCGGAGGGACGAGGCAGTAGAGGAAGACCTTACTTCAGGTGGCGTAACCGACTTGGAGTGCGCAACTGGAGAGGCTTGTTGTTGAGGAAGTAACCAAGAGATTAACAGAATCATGTCTAGTTTTAGGATCCCTGCTAAACCCGTCAAATTATTGGGAATGACGACGGAAAAGGCTCGCTGCTCTGTAAAGTTGGAAAGCAATCTTGATATTACAGAATTGCTTACAATAGAATAGTTAATGACATTAAATATTAACCAATATAAATAGATATAAATACCACTTCAAAACTAAATTATTTATTGTGGGGTGAACAATAATTCAATTAAATATTTAAAAAAAGAGTATAAACGGACCGGGAGCTTTAGAGCTTGTACAAAAAACTAAAAATCAAACAAGGAGCCATATTTAAATTTTTTTTTTTAAAACGCGTTTAATATTCTAATGCGTTGTATTTCTACAGGGAGTCTATTGAACAATTTGCAAGATACTACACAAGAAACGTTTCTAAAGTGGGTGGTACGAAAGGGAGGGATTTCGACAACAGGACGGGGAATACTTCTTAAATTGTAAGTGTCAAAGTTTAGGCTTTGCATACATCCACCCCTTATAAAAAAGATCTTTGAAACTTTAAAATAGTATAAATGCCTAACAGGCAGGATTTTTAAGGATCTAAACAGCACCATAGAATGGGATAAACGGTGAGCATTAGGTACATACTTTTGCAACACAACAAGTGCTTGATGATTGCTGATGTATGTACCCCCCAACAGTATGTACCATATTGTAACTTCGACTGAAAAATTGCGTAGTAGACTGTTTTCAAAGTATGATTCATACAACATTTTCTGAGTCGATAAAGACTACGAATAGCCGAACGCAAGCAGTTTTTTGAAGACCGTGATATATTCACCCCAACTCAGATTTTGATCTACATATAACAACACCTAGGTACCTAAACTGTACGACTTCAACTTTAAAACCGTTTACATTGCATGTTACGCTGTCATTACTTTACAGGCTTCCGCAGTACAAGTACAATTTATCATGTTTTGCCGACAGCAGTCAAGTGCATGGAAATATATTTCGAAGACAGGAGACCCTTGAATGCTAAGGCTGAAATGCATAATTTTGGTTTTGTTACTGACAATTAATTTGTGCTTCGCAAACCAGATTCGTAGTAAATCTACATCATGGTTTATATCAGCAGCCAGATCCAAAGGGCTATTCTTTGAATGATACGCAATGCCAAGATCATCTGCAAAAGCAGTGACTTTTCCTACAAATGGTTGATCAAACAAAGAGTTGATGTAGATCAGAAACAAAATGGGGCCAAGGACAGTCCCTTGCGGTACGCCCAATGAAATTACTCTTGGGTCGCTAAGATAGACATCCACTCTTACTTTTTGTGTCCTGTCTTTAAGATAAGAAACAAACCAATTATACATAAAGCCTCGAAAGCCAGCACCATAAAGCTTGTCCAAGAGAATGTTGTGATTGACCATGTCGAATACCTTAGTCATAAAAGCATCTTCAGTGGAAAGGCCTTCTCTAAACCCAAATTGTAATGGACAAAAAAGTTTAAACTATTCAAATAACTTCACATTCTCTTTTTAACAGCCTTTTAAAATATTTTAGAGATTGAAGGTAAGAAGGAAATCGGTCTATAAGTATTTTTATCCATTTTGTCACCTTTTTTGAAAAGTGATACCACATAAGCACATTTTAATTTATCGGGAATGTTTCCGGTATTAACACTTAAATTAAAACAGTGAGCTAAAACATCAACAACACTATAGGCGATATTCTTACGAGTTATGTTAGAAATGCCATCATTACCACAAAATTTCGTGTTGTTAAGAGATTTTATCATACTTAATAATTCGAACCCAGTAATTTGTTCAAAAAAGAAACTTTCCACGCTCTCTCCAC